>CP142454.1:54607500-57102500 GCA_038049695.1 Cinnamomum chago | reverse complement strand
TCACAGTATTTATTCCGAGGCTTCAGTCTTCTTCAACCAATTACAAAAAATTAGCCACGCAGGGCCATACTAACTTGCAAAATAATTTAAATGGAAAAAGAATGGAAAAAGGATGGAGAAAGAAGAGAGAAAGAGAGAGAGAGAGAAATCGTTGGTGCAGAGACTTCTCCGTCTGAATGGTTTGGGATCGAAATTTATAGAGATGGGTTAGGTTATAGATGGCAGCAGAGAGAGGAGAGAAATAAGGTGAGGTGGCATTGGAGTTGGAATAGGAGAGAAAAAATTGGTAAGTGGGCCCACCTGATGGAGAGAAAACGTTGGATGGGGTTTAGAGAGAGTGAAAAATTAGGAACTCTGTATCCCAATCATGGAAGGAGAGTGACGTGAGGTAGAAATTGAAATGGCTTGGGATTGGAGATAGAATTTAATAAAATAAATAATTAAATTCTAACTTAGTCAAAATCTTCTTCTTGACCATATCTTCTCATTCGGGTTTCTGTTGGACTCGACCCAAGAATTAAAGTTGCACTATTTTTCGTTCTGCACAATATGAGTCCAATATTGGATATGTTTCGACGAACTTCTGATTTCTTCAAATTTACCATAATGCAATTCTGCTTGATTTTTCACCCATTTAGCATCAAGTACGAGCACCTCTCTTGCAACTCAGATCTTGAGGCAGCCGATATCTCTCAAAACTCAAAACATGAAAGTTGTAGATCTTTTTCTTGGCGTTCCATAGCATCTTGAATCATCTCAATTGGAGCTCAGATGAGAGAGTTATGCCCAACTTACGAAGCAATGCGAAAATTGTCTAAAATTGCCCAATTAGCTTCGTTTAGCAATTAACACCTCCATTTGCTTCCTAAATCAAAATATAAGAATAATGAGTACATTTAGGCATCAAATGAGTATAAAGGACTAAACATTAAGGGAGAAAAATATAACATTTTACATTCTCATCAAGCACCAATGCGGTTTTTCTAGAGGAAGATTATATGATGGACCGGAAATCTTTAGAAAAGGTGATCTTGGAAGAGATTCAAGAACAATCAATTCCAAATCCAAGTATGACCGAACTTGAGGAAGAACCGCCCCTACCAGACCCAGTAGTTACACCAGTGCCTCGTCGTAGTGGGAGAATAATCAGGCCCCCTGATAGGTTCTCGTTCTTGGGAGAGTCTTACGAGGCAATCCCGGAAGAACTGGAACAGGATCCCTGTAACTATGATGAAGCAATTAATGACATAGATTCGGGACATTGGCAAGATGCTATGAAAGCTGAGATGGAGTCTATGTACTCTAATCAGGTCTGGACACTTGTGGACTTGCCTGCCAATATCAAACCTATTGGGTGCAAGTGGGTCTACAAAAGAAAAAAGAGGACCAGATGGAAGAGTTGAGACCATTAAGTCCAGGCTTGTTGCGAAAGGGTATACTCAGAAAGAGGGTATCGATTATGAGGAAACCTTCTCACCGGTAGCCATGCTCAAGTCCATCCGGATACTCTTATCCATTGCGGCTCATCTTGATTACGAGATTTGGCAAATGGATGTCAAGACGGCGTTTCTCAACGGCCATCTTGAGGAAGACATCTATATGATGCAGCCAGACGGTTTTATAGCAAGTAACCAAAAGCAAAGAGTTTGCAAGCTACAGAAGTCCATTTATGGACTGAAGCAAGCGTCCCGAAGCTGGAACATCCATTTTGACCGGGCAATCAAATTATTTGGTTTTAGTCAAAATCCGGATGAGTCATGTGTGTACATGAAAATGAAGGTGACAGGGTAGTTTTTCTGGTTTTATATGTCGATGACATCCTTCTCCTTGGGAAAGATATAGGAATGTTGTCAACGGTAAAAGTTTGGTTAGCAAAGACTTTTGATATGAAGGACTTGGGAGAAGCTAGTTACATCCTAGGGATGAAACTCCATCGAGACCGGAAAAATAGGATGATTGGCTTGTCTCAAGCTGCATACATAGATAAGGTACTGGTATGGTTTGCTATGCAGAACTCCAAGAAGGGTATCACACCTTTCAGGCATGGAGTGCACCTTTTCAAGGATCAGGGTCCCAAGACCCCGGAGGAAAAGGAGCAAATGAGAGCAATTCCATACGCTTCGGCTGTTGGAAGCCTCATGTATGCTATGCTATGTACTAGACCGGATATCTGTCATGCAGTGGGCTTAGTCAGCAGCTATCAGTCTAACCCAGGTCCTGACCATTGGACTGCTGTAAAATGTATCCTCAAGTACTTGAGAAGAACAAGAGATTACATGTTGATTTACAACAGTGATGAGCTAATTCCAGTCGGATACAAAGATTCTGACTTCATGTCAGATAAGGATTCTAGGAAATCCACCTCTGGTTATGTGTTTATGCTTGGCGGAGGAGCTATCAGCTAGAAGAGTATTAAACAGGAACGCACCGCTGATTCCACTTCTGAGGCTGAATATGTGGCGGCTTGTGAAGCAGCTAAGGAAGCAGTATGACTAAAAAGATTCCTTTTGGAACTTGGGGTGGTACCTTTGGCGCGACAGCCGCTCACAGTTTACTGTGACAGCAGCGGGGCAGTCGCCCAGTCCAAGGAACCCAGGAGCCATAAAAGCCAAAAGCATGTACGGAGGAAATACCACTTGGTCAAAGAAATTGTGCAGAGATGTGATATTGCAATCACCAAGATAGCCTCTGCGGACAATCTGGCAGATCCATTTACTAAGCCTTTGACCACTAAGGTTTTTGAGCAGCATGTAGATGGGATGGGCATGAGATGCAATCCTGATTGGCATTGAGCCCAAGTGGGAGATTGTTAGTTTTATGGTCTCAATACCAAGGGTATATGCTGTAATAAATTGATTAATTTCTTTATTTATCAATACAATTCATGTTTTTCCTTTCATGAGATGAATGGTGTTCTATATACTTGCACATAACCAATACAAAAGACATAATGACTCATGAGATGAACCGGAGTCCATGAGTATACTAGATGTAATACATGTGTATGGATGAGATCCACATACAGGAGACATGTATTTCAAATCTTATACTCAAATATCTTCACAACCAGTGATGAGATTGGACATCTCATCTGACAAGGTTGCAGCACCTTGATAACTATGAGATAGTGTGATTTGTCTCGATCATCGGAATGTAAGATTCCGAATCATGGTGCTGGTACATTGGATGTATTGAAGGACCATGAGAAGCACCTTATATACACTGTCTTTATTTTAAGGTCTACTCTCATAATTCCCTAGCAATAGGTGATGGAACGCGCTCCAAGCCCCGGGCGCTACCGGGCGTCGGCGGACGTGGGAGTCCGTTTCGTCCGACCCTTTCGCCCCCGGAGGGCGGAGCGTGCATCAACGCTTTTGGGTGTTTGGGTGGGTGTGCCAGATTTTCTATTTTACTTGGAATTGCAAGTGATGATCCGGAGATCAATCTTCGCAAGTAAAAAAGGAAATCAAGTTCTTTTCAAGTTTCCATTGCATATATATTTAAGAAAAGAGACAGTTTTTTATTTTGCCGTAAAAGGCGATTTTTTGGCATTTATAGCCGATTTTTGGCGTTTATAGCCGATTTGTGGCGTTTATAGCCGATTTACAATTCTCATCAATAATGAAAGACAAGAGTTGTGGTTTTTTGTCTCTTTAAAAAAAATACGAAATACAATGAAAAGCGAGAAAGGAAGAATCTAACTTTTCAGGAGATTGTGGGAGGGACCCGTTTAGATTGACGGTCGCGAGTCATGTATGGACTCCGCCATCATCCATGCAAATGAGAACGTCGGATGCTTTGGATTCGCTTGGCTTGGCTATATCCTCAGATTTTTAGAGAACAAAGACCGAGAGAAGGTCTTATGTTCAATAAAAAGCCGAGTAGAAGGGCTGAAGAGCCATGTCTAGCCATGTTGGATAGAAGGAGAGGTGGAACCTTGGGGGGGTGGCCCCCCCAAGGGACTTCAATCACCTTGTAGTGTTGGTTGCTGCAGCAGAGTTTCTTCGTTCGCAAAGTGTCTGGATTTTCAGAGGCTTCAGATCTTCAGGCAATTTTCTGAGAATTTTTCTTGATCCCGAAAACTTTGGAGGTGACTCCTATTTATAGGCCTTTAGGTAGCCTTTAGGAGTGATTTATGAGCCTTTATGGTAATAAAGCTCATTAAGGGAGGAGTTACAAGTTTAATTGTCTCTTGCTTTGTAACTCCTGCCCCTTGGATTTCATTGGCCGGAGGAGAGTCATGGGCATTTAATCGCCTTTAATCTCCATTATGTTAGGAGTTTCATGGCTTGAATGCCATGATTGTTTGGACTTGTAACTCCTGAACAGAGGCTTCTGATTGGGCCGTCCAAGATAATGGGTTAATGACTGCATTAACTTGCCATAAACGGGCCAATTGATAGCATTAAGTGGCCGCCTTAGTAGCTGAAGAGTCGCGGGCCATGTTGCTGTTAGGAATTTTGTAGGTTGCAATTTGATGGATGCATCTTCATTCAAGCATCATTTGATTTACACACTTGCATTGAGTTAAAGAAAACTTGAAATCTTGTTTTAAACATGCATGGTTTTTAAGAGTTGTAAAAGTTTTGTTTTATGCATGTTTTGTTTTAATCTTGGATGCATTTGTTTTAGAAAAGAGTTTTCAAGAAATCAAGCAAGCCTTTGTTTTAAAAGTTTTGAATCTTTTTAGGCTTTTTATGTTCATGTTTTAAAAACCATTAGAATCTTTAAAACATGTTTTTCAAGCTTGATTTAGTGGCCAAAAGGTCCCCCAAAGAAAAACCTTCAAATATGCAAAAGTTGCATTTTTTGCAAAAAGGGGGGAGTCCCGGCAGTGTCGCCGGTCGACCGAGACACAGGTCTCGGTCGACCGAGACAACTGGAGGTAAAATCTGCAGTTTCTGAACTGAAACCTCCAACGGTCAGAAATCTGACCGTTGTGCCTTCCCGGTCGACCGAGACCTCTTTGCCGGTCGACCGAGGACTAGCCGTTGGGCATTTTTTGCTATAAATATGAGTTCTTTCCCTTGCCAAATGTTGGGAATTTTTAACCCCTCCTTGAGAGGATTTGAGGCATATCAAAAGGGAAACGAACCAAGGGATGAAGGGGATGATTAGGAAAGCTAAAGCTTGGATTAATGAAGTTAAACCACCAAGTAGGCTCTTCCTTCCTTAATCATATGTTTTCATGCTTTTATTTTATTTTTGGTAAATCATTTCTAGCATGTTAAACTATGTTTGTGTTGTGTCCTTAACATATTTTATGTTTTGAGTTGATTTATTGTTTTGGATACAACACCATATGATTCAATCCAAGTAGTACTTGAATTGGTAAATCAAAGTAGATCATGTTAATGAAAGAAACTTGGTAAATCATATGTAACATGATTCCTATACTTGGTTGAATCTTTGGTTGTTGTTTTCCATCATAAGAAAATCACTTTCAAAACTATCTTATGTTTTGGATTCAGCTTCTTTACAAATCATATGTTTTCTTGTTTTGTTTTATCATTGGTAAATCTTAGTAACATGTTAACCTATGATGTGTTGTATCCTTAGCATGTGTTATATTTTGAATAGATCTATTGTTTTGGATACATCACCATTGATTCATCAAAGTAGTACTTTATCTTTGGTAAATCTAAGTAGATCATGTTAATGAAATATGTAACATGATTCATATACTTTGTTGAATCATTGGTTGTTGTTTTTCCATCATAAGAAAATCTCTTTCAAATGTATCTTATGTTTTGGATTCAACATCAGAGCGGGTTACTCCATTTTAGGGCTTAACAACCCGGAGTTGATCCTTGCTAGATTTGAACCCTAGTGTTGTGATTCTTTGCATATCTTTTTAAAGATTTCCACTATATTTGAAAATAATATTTTCCCTAGCCTCTTTGCACCACTCTAAGACTTTTCTAAGTTATATCTTCTAGAGTTGGTGAGTCCTCAAAGTGATCTCTCAAGGACACATTTTCAAGACCTTAGGTGTTTTTCCAAAGGTAGACTATTTGAGTAACCTTAAGGCCTTGATACCCCTAGACCAACCTACTCTTTTTAGTTATATCTATTTGTTGGTCTTTGTACATTTGCATTTTGTTGCTTTATAGTCACATCTTTTAAAATGCAATGTTTATTTGTGATCATTTGATTTTGTATTCATGAACTTCTTAGTTATATCTCATGGTTTTCAAAATCCTTTGATTACAATACTTTCATGATGGATTTGCTTTTTGTTCAAATAGTTATATCTCTTGTAATGCTTATCTATTCATGATCAATTGATTGTGATTACAAATGCTTTCATAGCTAGTTTTTCATGATCAATTGATGTTGGAAAATCATTTGATGTTTGTCATAGTTAGATCCTTTTTGGAAATCAAATGATATGAAGCAACCTTAGTTTTCCATTGATTTACAAGTTATATCTTTTGATATGAAAAATTTGTAAGTGTCTATTGTTTTTACAAATTGAAAACTTTACAATAGTACACTTCTTGTTTTTCAAATTCACTTGCTCTTAATTCTATAAATGATTCTTTGTTGGAATTTCATACATTGAAGTGATTTGAAAAACTTTGGAAAATGTTCTAAGCTTTATTAGTTATATTTATAGAAGCATTTTCCTTGAATTTATTTCCTTGTGCCTAATTATGATTGTATCTTTTGAAAGGAAATAATTTTTACAAACAATTTGCATCTTTGCTCATTGAGTTACATTCTTTATGCAAATTGATTTTGTTGTCTTACATTGCATGGTTGGATATGATTTCATTGATTTGCATTTTTGTGATTATCTTGGTATATATTCTCATTAATGCATGTTGATGATTGTTTATGTGCTTTATAGTAAAATCTTGTATGTGAGCTTTTTATGTACATATGTGATTTTATGTGCTTAGTACATTTGCTAAGAGTGGAGATGTTACATGATAGATTGATCCTTTTAACCTCATACCTTCTTGTGCTCAATTAGTTATATTCTTTTTTGATGAATGGTATGAGTTAGATCTTGAGTGTTGATTAATCCTTTCTATGCAAATGTCAAATTGTTCTATGTATGGTTGTGGTATTTATTATATTTGTTGAAACCATACTAGAACTCAAATCCATCCTCTATGCTTTATAGTCATTTCTATTTGGATGGTTATGATGTTGATTCATGTGTATTTTCTAAGTGTTTTCATTCTTATACATGTTTCAACTTCATAGTAGTGATCTTGATCATATGAAACTCTTTGAAATCCATTCCTCATATTTCTATGTGTTTGATGGATAACTTAGATGTTGAATTCATATGATTTAGTCACTTTTTAAATTGCATTGCAATTTATCTTGTTCATCACTATGCTCAATAGTTATATCCTTTAAAGTGATGAATATGCATTTATGATGCTTGATGGAAGTTTGTCACTTTCTTGCTCTTTATCATGTTATCAAATTCAATTGGATTCAATTGGTATATTGTTTGATTGATTTGATTTCTTGTGAATGTGATAAACCTTGTGTGCATTGGATTGAACTTGATAAGTAATATGATTGTTCCATGTCACACACCATTAGCATCATAATGCTCATGTTGCCACCTCTTTTGCTCATATAGGTATATCTCATGACCACCATGTTTATGTGTTCATAATATTGGTTGGTTATTAGTTGAGGTTGGCTTCATGTTTGAATTTCATTTCACTCAATTTGCACTTTAATAAGTCATATTTTTTGATTGAATGAAATGATTTTCAAAATTTTACATAGCATATGTTTTTCATAAGTAATATTGATTGATGCTATGTTTGAGTAAACCCCATATCATGGATAGCTCTAATTTGGATTTCTCATAATAGTTATACTTTTAAATCCATTTTAGAGTGATTGATTTATTAAGTCATATCCTAAATCTCAATTGGTATTCTTTGTTTGTCCAATTGATATCCATGATTGCTTTTCTCATTAGACCTAGCTCTCTTTTGGTAATTTGATCATATGAGCCTTATAGTTAAATGAATCTAATCCTTTCCTTGAAGTTGACCCTCATTTGGTTTAACCATCTTCTTCTTGCATCTAATAGTTAAATATTGTCAAAAGTTTGACAAAAGAAGAGAATGGATTGAGGGGGAGTGTAAACTGTAAGACCCCGACCCGAGTGAACCCGATTAGTGCTAATTAAGTTGCGTGTTAGTGCTAAGCTTGATTAGTGTTTTTGGCTAAGTTGGGTTTGGAATAGCTTCTGTTATAGTTTGGGGATTTTGATTGGCTTTGTGTCAGTAGGGCCCTTTGGGGGTTCCCTTTCTTGACATTGCATATGTTTGAGGATTTATCGGAGATTTTTACATTCATGGTTTTAATCTCGTTTTATTGGTATTGTTAATCCCAACAACTTTTATGTTGATCCCGTTTTCGTTTGAGACCCCGAAACCCGATTTTCATAGCCTAAAGGGCAAAACAGTCATTGCACACCAAGTCTGCACCCAAAACTCGATATCCCCGAAACCCGCGAAACATACACTTTTTGGAAAGTAGATATTTCGACGAACATTTCTTCCTTCTTCGTCGAATTCATCCGAGGACCCGAGAGAGATGATTTCAGCTCCTTTAGCTTCTTAAGTTGTGGGACCCAACCCCAACCCAAGTCATTAGCTATCAAGAGAAGCCATTTCCCCTTTCTAAGTCATTCCATTTTCATTGTTCCAGCACAAACCTTTTGAGTCTAGGGTTCTTGCTTTCTCCTCTTCTTCTTCTTGCTTCTCCATCTCAAATCTTCACCAATCTTGCACCAAACTCGAAATGGAACTCACCATCTTCTTCCTCATCTCACAAGCTTGCCATTGATACCATTTGTGAAGAGAGACCTCAATCTCAAGACCTTCATTGAGTTTGCTATTGCCATTAGAGGACCTTCAAGGTAGGTGATCATTCCCATCTCCTAGATTAGTGTTCCTCTAGCCTTTGAGAAGCTACGTTTGCATTATTGTTGGTTTGTTCATTGTCATTCCTTGTGTAACCCATTTTTAGGGTTGTTTTGGGATTTTTGATGTGTAGCTTGGCTTTGAGCAATAGAGGTGATAAAAGGCTTGTTTTCAACTAGCTTGGAATAGAGGCAAGTGAATGTTGGATGTTTTAAATTTTGAAATGATTTGGTGTAGTCTTTATGGAATTTCCATACTTTCATTTAATGAGGTTTGTTTGAAATAAATGCTCATAATGTATATTGATAGTTTCATTCAATGTTTTATAAACATGTTGGTAGAGCATTTATTGTTCTTGTGATAGCTTAGATGAATGCTTGTGAAATGGTTTACTTCTCTTTTATTTGCATTGGACTTGACATGGAAGAAGTGATGGAGAGAACTCTTAATGAGGATTTGGAGAAGTATAAAGAGATGCATTGGAGGAGCTATTAGCTCAATGTTATTGTAAGGACTTTGTGGATGTGAGGAAGATGGTTTTGAGGAGGAAAATGACTCAAAACTGAACTCAGTGAGCATTTTCGTAACCGGCGGTCAGCTCACGGTTAGCCAGCGGCTAACCGCCGAATGCATCGGCGGCTAACCGCCAGCTAACCGCGCACCGCGGTGACTTTTCCAGAGAGCATCATTTTCCACCTGAAAACGCGGTCAGCCTCACGGTTAGCCAGCGGCTAACCGCCGAACCCGTCGGCGGCTAACCGCTAGCCAACCGCCATTCACGGTTCCTTTTCCCGAGAGCATCAGAATTCCCCTTGAAATCCGGTCAGCTCCACGGTTACCCAGCGGCTAACCGCCGAATGCATCGGCGGCTAACCGCCAGCTGACCGCAAGGTAACCGAAATTCTCCAGATTTCGAAAAGCTCCCCGCTCGAACGAACTCTCCGGTTCGTTCGAGCGTTGAACTTTATCGATCAAAGGAGATTCACTAGGCATTGTATGAGGCCATTTGAGAAAGAAACCATATCACAAGGATGACATTCGAAGTTTTGAAAAGTGTAAAAGTGCATAAGGAGCCCGGAATGTCTTCAAACTCAAGGAGTACCAAGTCATTTCAATAATCGACATACGGGACCCCTATTCACTTAGATAGATCTTGAAATCAATATTTTTCCCGAAATTGTTATAGTCCACTGTTTCACCTCACTTCCCGAGATTTGCACCACATGACTTGTTTTCCCCCGAAAGCATAGTGTACACTTGAAATGGTTACTTGACCCGAAGTGCATTGCACCACGTGATATGTCCGTGTGCCCTTGAGCACCCCCGTCTTGCCCGCTTGATTATATATATTGGTACTTGATTTACTTGCATTGTCTCAATTGTATTTGACCCATGAGTCGGCACCACTAAGCTTGGATAACCTCGTTGGTTTGATCCACCGACTTGGAGATCCCCCTCTTGTCCCGCCAACTGCAGTTTGGATCCCGATACCCGGTCATTACCGTGGTCTTGTCCCGATACCGCAGATTGCTACTGTGGTCCCCGATGCCCGGCTCGCTACCGTGGTCATGTATAGTATATGTATTTATATGAGATCCCCTGTTTCTCCTCACCTTGAGTGACTGAGATCAGGGCCTAGTTATTGCTCTATCGCCTTAGTGATAGAGGACTTAGCTTCGTGTGGTCGCCATCTTGCTTGTTCCCGATCCCTTGGTTACATCATATGTTTTATCTTATTTACTTGTTTTATAGCAAATGATTTACCTGTTTTATGAGAGTTATTGCTTAATCAGATTTACACGCTTTCCAAGAGATTTCTTACATTATATATTGTTGTATCCTTGCTTTCTCTTGCCAGACCGTCGTGTCTGATCCTTTGCTTTGGTACTCAGGTCCCGTTGCCGGTTTCCTTGAGGAGGAGCCGGAGGAGGTGGTAGGTGAGCTGCAGCCTCTAGTTGAGTGGCGTGCTGACGATGTCATGTAGACATCGGGTTGCCAAGAGGCGTAACATTTTGGGAAGGATTTGTTAACTATTCTTTGGGTTATTATTTTGTAATATTGGCCTTTGTTGGCCTCTAATTTTGGGGATTGTAACTAAATGATAACTTGTCTAACTTTAACAACTTTTGGGAAACATTGCTATATATCATTGCTCTTTCTGATACAGTTTGATATTGATGTAAATGCTTGCATGACTAGAGATAGTCTAACTATTTGATTTGCTACACGCTTCCGCATTAAAAAGAAATATCCATGCAAGGTTTTGATATCCTCACCGCGGACACCTGTGGGAAACAAAATAAATTGTATCAAGTGGATGTAGATCCTTTAATCATTATCCACTAATGTCCCGATCCCGGATTCCCGGTCCGGGGTCGCGACATAAACCTTCATAGGAAGTATTAGTTTTGATCAAATTCACCCTTGGATTGTCTTTGAGCCCTTAGAGACTACTACCTCACATGATAGCCTGTTATGTATTTCATTTTCGATTTCAATTGTTAACAGGTGCTACTAATGGTATTTTCCTTGTTTCATGTGTGTAGGTACCTTTGCAATTTAATGGCAAAGGGGGAGAAATTATGCAAGTTCTCAAAAGGGTGAAGAGAAAGTCCAAGCTTCCAAAGGGGAGAGTTGTGTATGATCTTCTACAAAGGTAGATAATGCATACCTTGCCAAAGGGAGAAAGAGGCATGGTCAAAGGGGGAGAGCTAATAGAAGAAAGAAAGCTTGGAAGCTAAAGAAGATGCTTGGATAAAGAAAGAAAGAAAGAAGAAAGAAAGCTTGAAGGTTGATCAAGCTCCAAGCATCATGAAGATTGAAGTCCAAGAGCCCAAGCTATGAAAAGAAGCATCCAAGAAGATTTCAAGCCTTGTCCAGCTGAGGGGGAGCTGAAGACTTAGTGTGTAATTTCAGTGGTGAGTGTGTTTGCCATCAAATTGCAAAGGGGGAGATTGTTAGGAATTTTGTAGGTTGCAATTTGATGGATGCATCTTCATTCAAGCATCATTTGATTTACACACTTGCATTGAGTTAAAGAAAACTTGAAATCTTGTTTTAAACATGCATGGTTTTTAAGAGTTGTAAAAGTTTTGTTTTATGCATGTTTTGTTTTAATCTTGGATGCATTTGTTTTAGAAAAGAGTTTTCAAGAAATCAAGCAAGCCTTTGTTTTAAAAGTTTTGAATCTTTTTAGGCTTTTTATGTTCATGTTTTAAAAACCATTAGAATCTTTAAAACATGTTTTTCAAGCTTGATTTAGTGGCCAAAAGGTCCCCCAAAGAAAAACCTTCAAATATGCAAAAGTTGCATTTTTTGCAAAAAGGGGGGAGTCCCGGCAGTGTCGCCGGTCGACCGAGACACAGGTCTCGGTCGACCGAGACAACTGGAGGTAAAATCTGCAGTTTCTGAACTGAAACCTCCAACGGTCAGAAATCTGACCGTTGTGCCTTCCCGGTCGACCGAGACCTCTTTGCCGGTCGACCGAGGACTAGCCGTTGGGCATTTTTGGCTATAAATATGAGTTCTTTCCCTTGCCAAATGTTGGGAATTTTTAACCCCTCCTTGAGAGGATTTGAGGCATATCAAAAGGGAAAAGAACCAAGGGATGAAGGGGATGATTAGGAAAGCTAAAGCTTGGATTAATGAAGTTAAACCACCAAGTAGGCTCTTCCTTCCTTAATCATATGTTTTCATGCTTTTGTTTTATTTTTGGTAAATCATTTCTAGCATGTTAAACTATGTTTGTGTTGTGTCTGTCGCGACCCCGGACCGGGAATCCCAATCCGGGATCGGGACCATTAGTGTGTGATGATTATTCAAGAGGATTACCTACATCCTCAAAATAATCTTATTTAATTTCCCACAGGTGTCCGCGGTGAGGATATCACAACCCTGCATGAATATTTCTTTTGAGTGCGGAAGCGTGTAGCAAATCAAGTGATAGACTATCTCAACCATGCAAGCATTAACATCGATATTAAACTGTATCAGAAAGAGCAATGATCTATAGCATGTTTCCCAAAGGTTGTTTAAGTTAGACAAAATATCATTTAGTTACATTCCCCAAAATTAGAGGCCAACAAAGGCCAATATTACAAAATAATAACCCAAAGAATAGTTAACAAGTCCTTCCCAAAATGTTACGCTTCTCAAAGCAATCTGATGTCTACATGACATCGTCAGCACGCCACTCAACTAGAGGTTGCGGTTCACCTACCGCCTCCTCTGGCTCCTCCTCAAGGAAGCCGGCAACGGGACCTGAGTACCAAAGCAAAGGATCAGACACGACGGTCTGGCAAGAGAAAGCAAGGATACAACAATATAATGTAAGAAATCTCTTGGAAAGCGTGTAAATCTGATTAAGCAATAACTCTCATAAAACAGGTAAATCATTTGCTATAAAACAAGTAAACAAGATAAAACATATGAGTTAACCAAGGGATCGGGAACAAGCAAGATGGCGACCACACGAAGCTAAGTCCTCTATCACTAAGGCGATAGAGCAATAACTAGGCCCTGATCTCAGTCACTCAAGGTGAGGAGAAACAGGGGATCTCATATAAATACATATACTATACATGACCACGGTAGCGAGCCGGGCATCGGGGACCACAGTAGCAATCTGTGGTATCGGGACAAGACCACGGTAATGACCGGGTATCGGGATCCAAACTGCAGTTGGCGGGACAAGAGGGGGATCTCCAAGTCGGTGGATCAAACCAACGAGGTTATCCAAGCTTAGTGGTGCCGACTCATGGGTCAAATACAATCGAGACAATGCAAGTAAATCAAGTACCAATATATATAATCAAGCGGGCAAGACGGGGGTGCTCAAGGGCACACGGACATATCACGTGGTGCAATGCACTTCGGGTCAAGTAACCATTTCAAGTGTACACTATGCTTTCGGGGGAAAACAAGTCATGTGGTGCAAATCTCGGGAAGTGAGGTGAAACAGTGGACTATAACAATTTCGGGAAAAATATTGATTTCAAGATCTATCTAAGTGAATAGGGGTCCCGTATGTCGATTATTGAAATGATTTGGTACTCTCTGAGTTTAAAGACATTTCGGGCTCCTTATACACTTTGGATTTTCGAAACTTCAAATGACATGCTCGTGATATGGTTTCTTTCTCGAATGGCCTCATACAATACCTGGTGAATCTTATTTGATCGACAAAGCTCAACGCTCGAACGAACCGGAGAGTTCGTTCGAACGGGGAGCTTTTCAAAATCTGGGGAATTTCGGTTACTTGGCGGTCACCTGGCGGTTAGCCGCCGATGCATTCGGCGGTTAGCCTCTGGGTAACCGTGGAGCTGACCGGATTTCAAGGGGAATTCTGATGCTCTCGGGAAAAGGAACCGTGAATGGCGGTTGGCTGGCGGTTAGCCGCCGACGGGTTCGGCGGTTAGCCGCTGGCTGACCGTGAGGTTGACCGCGTTTTCAGGTGGAAAAAGATGCTCTCTGGAAAAGTCACCGCGGTGCGCGGTTAGCTGGCGGTTAGCCGCCGATGCATTCGGCGGTTAGCCGCTGGCTAACCGTGAGCTGACCGCCAGTTACGAAAATGCTCACTGAGTTCAGTTTTGAGTCATTTTCCTCCTCAAAACCATCTTCCTCACATCCACAAGGTCCTTACAATAACATTGAGCTAATAGTTCCTCCAATGCATCTCTTTATACTTCTCCAAATCCTCATTAAGAGTTCTCTCCATCACTTCTTCCATGTCAAGTCCAATGCAAATAAAAGAGAAGTAAACCATTTCACAAGCATTCATCTAAGCTATCACAAGAACAATAAATGCTCTACCAACATGTTTATAAAACATTGAATGAAACTATCAATATACATTATGAGCATTTATTTCAAACAAACCTCATTAAATGAAAGTATGGAAATTCCATAAAGACTACACCAAATCATTTCAAAATTTAAAACATCCAACATTCACTTGCCTCAAGTCCAAGCTATCCAAAATCAAGCCTCTACTCACTTCTTAAGCTCTCTTCCAAGCTACAGTCAAAAATCCCCAAAACAACCCTAAAATGGGTTACACCAAGAATGAAAATGCATAAACCAACAATAATGCAAATGTGGCTTCTCAAGGGCTAGAAGACAACAAATCTAGAAGATGGGAAGCATCACTTACTTGGTTGACCTTCAAATGAAGAGGACTAGTTCAAAGAAGATCTCAAGATTGATGGGTTCCTCCAAAAACGGTATCAATGGAATGCTTGCAAGATGAGGAAGGAGGAGATGACCTTCATTGCTTGGTTGGTGGACTATTGGTGAGGCTTGGAGATGAAGAAGCAAGAAGAAGGAGAAAACCACAAGAACCCTAGGTTCAGTTGTGCTGGAGCAATGGAGAGTGAATGAGAAAGAAGAGGTGGGTTCTCTTTTGTTAACAATGAGGAGCTTGGGTCCCACAACTTAAGAAGCTAAATGGACTGAAATCATCTCTCTCGGGTCCTCGGATGAATTCGACGAAGAAGGAAGAAATGTTCGTCGAAATATCTAGTTTCCAAAAAGTCTATGTTTCGCAGGTTTCGAGAATAATAAGTTTTGGGTACAGATTTGGTGTGTAAAGACTGTTTTGCCCTCAAGGCCAAGAATTCGGGTTTCGTGATCTCAAACGAGAACGGGATCAACATGAAAGTTGTTGGAATCCACAAGATGAATGCAACGGGCCAAAAACACAATTCACAACAAATCGGGAAATTTCTCGAGAAAATACCAAGCCGAAAAGGGAACCCCCAAAGGGCCCCACAAGAAATCCAAAACACACAAAGTAACCCAAAACTACAATCAAGGTTATTCTAAACCCAAATCAACCAAGAATCACTAAACAAGCTTAGCACTAACGCGCAACTTAATTAGCACTAATCGGGATCACTCGGGTCGGGGTCTTACATCCTCCACCCCTTAGGGCATTTGGTCCTCCAAATGAAACATAAGACTCACCTCTGGTAGAAGATGTGGGTACTTCTTCTGCACTTGATCTCGTAATTCCCACGTTGCCTCTTCCGGTCCATGGTTCTCCCATAGTACCTTTACCCACTGAATAGTCCGAGTCCTCAACTCTTGTTCCTTTGTATCAATGATCTCGACGGGCTTCTCTACATAGGTAGCATCCTCTCTGATCTCTAATGGCTCATGCCGGAGCACATGGGTTGGGTCGGGAACATATTTCTTCAACATAGACACATGGAAGACGTTGTGTACGCCGGATAGCTCAGGTGGTAAGGCTAATCTATAAGCCACGTCACCGATCTTGCTCACAATGTCATATGGTCCAATGTATCTCCGTGATAGCTTGCCCTTCTGTCCAAATCTCAATGTTCCCCTCGTAGGTGACACTTTCAAGAAAACCTTATTTCCTTCCTGGAACTGTAGATCTCTGCGATGGGAGTCTGCATAGCTCTTCTGTCTACTCCGGGACACTTTCAGACGCTCTTGAATCAACTTGATCTTGTCGCTGGTCTCACTAACCATAGTCGGTCCATGAAAACTACGAGTACCAACTTCTTCCCAACAAACAGGTGTCCTACACCTTCTGCCATACAAAGCTTCAAAAGGAGCCATTCCAATGCTCGAGTGGTAGCTGTTGTTGTACGCGAACTCACACAACGGTAGAGTCTCATCCCACTGAGTCTTGAAATCTAACACACAAGCACGGAGCATGTCCTCTAAAGTCTGAATCGTCCTCTCTGACTGGCCATCTGTCTGAGGGTGATAAGCTGTGCTGAACTGTAATCTCGTACCCATAGACTCATGCAATGTCTTCCAGAATCTCGAGACAAATCTACTGTCTCTGTCAGAAGTGATCGAAACTGGCTGCCCGTGACGACTGACAATCTCGCTGACAAACAACTCTGCCAAAGGTAGCATGTGCATCTTCTTCCCTGTCTTCATAGCAAGGAAATGCGCTGACTTGGTGAGACGGTCCACAATGACCCAAATCGCATCGTTACCTCTGCTAGTCTTCGGTAATCCCGAAATAAAGTCCATGGTAATGTGCTCCCACTTCCATTCCGGAATTTCTAACGGTTGCAACAACCCTGGAGGCTTCTGATGCTCTGCCTTAATCAACTGACAGGTCATGCAACGGGAGACAAACGCTGCAATCTCTCTCTTCATATTGTTCCACCAAAATCTTCCCTTCAAGTTCTGATACATCTTCGTGCTGCCTGGATGCACAGAGTACTTCGTGCTATGAGCCTCAGTCATGATGTCGTTTCTCAAATCTTCAATGTTAGGCACACACAAACGGTCACGGTAGTACAAAACTCCATCAACAAAACGGAAGTCAGGACGTTCTGCTATATGTTCTGAAATCTTAACCAACTCTGGATCTTGCAACTGACTGTCCTTGATCTTCTGAATGAAAGAAGGTTCTGCCACTGTCATGTTAGCCAACAAAACACCCTTCCTTAGGGGCTGTAAGTCTAAACTCAACTCTTCAAACTGTTCAAAAATACAAGTGCCGCTAAGATTCGCCAAGCCTACCGATTTCCTACTCAAGGCATCTGCAACTACATTGGCCTTCCCCGGGTGGTACTTGATTGGAAAATCATAGTCCTTGATATATTCCATCCATCTTCTCTGCCTCATGTTCAAATCCTTCTGCGAAAACAAGTACTGTAAGCTGCGGTGGTCGGAGTGAACTTCGAACTGCTCTCCATAGAGGTAATGTCTCCACATTTTCAACGCGAACACAACCGCTGCTAACTCCAAATCATGGGTGGCATAGTTCTTCTCGTGCTCTTTCAACTGCCGGGATCCATAAGCAATCACTTTTCTCTCTTGCATCAATACACAACCAAGTCCAACATTAGAAGCATCGGTAAAAATGGTGAAACCGCCGCTTCCGGATGGCAAAGTAAGGACTAGTGCTGTAGTCAATCTCTTCTTTAGCTCTTGGAAACTCTCTTCACACTGCTCTGTCCACACATATGGTGCATTTTTCCTTGTCAACTTCGTCAAGGGTGACGCAATCGACGAAAAACCTTGCACAAACCTCCTGTAATAGCCTGCCAATCCCAGAAAACTCCTGATTTCTGTCACATTCTTCGGTCTTTCCCAATTCACTACTGCCTCAATCTTGGACGGGTCCACTGATAAACCTTCTCTTGAGATAATGTGCCCCAAAAATGCTACTTGGTCTAGCCAAAATTCACACTTGTTAAGCTTCGCATACAGCTGATTCTCTCTCAAGAGTTGCAATGCAATCCTCAAATGCTCTTCATGCTCTTCCTTGGTCTTGGAGTACACCAAAATATCATCTATGAACACTACAACAAACTGATCTAGATACTCTGCAAATATCTTGTTCATCAATGCCATGAACACTGCCGGTGCATTAGTCAACCCAAATGGCATCACTAGGAACTCATAGTGGCCATATCTCGTTCGGAAAGCTGTTTTCAACACATCTGCTTCTCTAACTCTCAACTGATGGTAGCCGGATCTCAAGTCAATCTTCGAAAAGAATGATGCACCTTGTAACTGATCAAACAATTCATCAATTCTTGGTAAGGGATACTTGTTCTTGATGGTCACTTGGTTCAATCTTCTGTAATCTATACACATCCTCATCGAACCATCTTTCTTCTTAACAAACAACACTGGAGCTCCCCAGGGTGACACACTTGGTCTCACAAAACCTTTGTCCAACAACTCTTGTAACTGAGTCTTCAACTCTCCCAATTCTGCTGGAGCCATTCTATAAGGTGCAATAGATATCGGAGCGGTCCCTGGTAGCAACTCGATAGTGAAATCGATCTCTCTCATAGGTGGCAAACCTGGAATCTCCTCCGGAAAAACATCCGGGAATTCCCAAACTATTAGAATCTCCTCCACCCCTTGGGACCGTTTATCCTCCGTGATAAACGCTAAATAAGCTTCACAACCACTTCTCAAAAGTCTGTCAGCCTTCAACGCTGAAACAAACCCTGCACGAGGATTCCTCCTCTCTCCCTGAAATGACACTCCGGCTGGTGTCTCAACCAACTTGAAAGTGAGGGTCTTATGGAAACAATCCATTGTGGCATGGTACCCTGCCAGCCAATCCATCCCTAGGATGACATCATAATCAAACATCTCCAAAGAAATGAGATCTGCGGTTAAAACCACTTCTCCTATCTGGACTGTGCAACTAGGATAAAAGGTTCTACAAACAACTTGTTTACCTACTGGGGTTGCCACAGTCAAAATGAACTCCAATTCTATAGCATGCATATCAATCAACTTAGCAAACTTATGGGACACGAAAGAATGTGTAGAGCCAGGGTCAAACAAAATCATAGCTTTAATCCCACAAACAAGGAGTGTACCTTCTACAACATTACCCGCAGCCTCTGCATCCACTCTGTTAACTCCGTAGATTTGGCCTCGCTGTTGGGGCCTATTCTGAACTTGTTGTGGCCTGCCTTGGGGTGCATTCCTATTCTGCTGTGGTGGACGCTGCTGTCCCTGCTGATTTCGGGCCTGCTGTTGCTGTCTGAACTGTTGTTGCTGTGGTGCTTGCTGCTGAAGTGGCCTAGGTTGGTTTTGGACAGCCAATGCATGCTGTGGTGGTGGTGGTGGACGTTGTGGCCCTTGGTGCTGCTGCTGATTCTGTCTATTTTGCCTTGGACAATCCCTCATCCTATGGTCCATCGAACCACACCTGAAGCACGCTCCTGACATAGTACGACACTCAGCACTAGCATGGTTCTTCCCACAGTGGACACAAACCACTGGATTCTGCACATTAGGCCATGTCCTCTGCCTCTTGTTCTGATGGTTCCTTTGCTGGTGGTTCTGCTGTTGCTGGACTGGACTCTTGCCTTGTACCTTGAGGATCTTGTTGTGGAAGTTTTCGAACTTGTAGGCTCTCTTGACAGCTTCATCAAAAGTTACCGGTGGCACCACTCCGGTGGCATCTCTCTCAATGAAGGGATTGAGCCCGTCAAAGAATTTGGCAATCTTCTTCTCCACCGTATCTATTAACTCCGGGGCATACCTGGACAATTTCTCGAACTTAGTGAGATATTCAAGAACTGTCATACTCCCTTGGACAAGCTGTTGAAACTCTATGGCTTTCTGCTTCTTGATGTGAACGGGTACATATTTGTCATGAAACTGCCTCTTGAAATTTGCCCAAATCTCAGCATTGGGCATAGCTCTGTACTCTTCTCTGACGGTCTTCCACCATCTATCAGCTGTACCCACAAAAAGGGATGATGCTAGCTTCACTCTTTCTCCCCCCGTGCACTGGAAGATCTCAAAAATGTTCTCCGTGTGCTCAAGCCAATCGTCTGCAGCTATGGGGTCTTCTTCCCCAAGGAACTCTTTTGGTGCCCTCTTCCTAAACCGTTCAAACAAGGCATTTGGATCATTTTGCCTTTGGTTTATGACTATAGCTGGTTGGGGTTGCACCGGTTCAGGTCTCCTCTGCAAGACCTCAAGCAATTGCCTCTGCATTTCTTGCATCTCTCTGGCATGGTCTTCCTCTCTCTTCAGCATTTGTTCTTGTAACCTCGCTTGATTTTCATTAGCCTGACGCTGTTGATCAAGCATTGCCCTCATCATATCCTGGAATTGGTTAGGTGGATGACCATGGTTCTCAACTATATCTTCTTCTAAAGGCCCTGTATGCTCACTATTGCTTGCAGTAGGGTTGCCATTCAATGGTCTCTTACGTGGAGGCATGATGCTGCAAAACAAATGGTTAGCACATAATAATCCAATAAAAGGGTCACACATTGCTCACACGATACTAGCTAACGAAAGATCTAACGGATCCTCGCCACGTCCTTAGGATTTCTAGTTTCTTTTAATTGCTTGAAACACGTCTCGCTCTGATACCAGTCTGTCGCGACCCCGGACCGGGAATCCCAATCCGGGATCGGGACCATTAGTGTGTGATGATTATTCAAGAGGATTACCTACATCCTCAAAATAATCTTATTTAATTTCCCACAGGTGTCCGCGGTGAGGATATCACAACCCTGCATGAATATTTCTTTTGAGTGCGGAAGCGTGTAGCAAATCAAGTGATAGACTATCTCAACCATGCAAGCATTAACATCGATATTAAACTGTATCAGAAAGAGCAATGATCTATAGCATGTTTCCCAAAGGTTGTTTAAGTTAGACAAAATATCATTTAGTTACATTCCCCAAAATTAGAGGCCAACAAAGGCCAATATTACAAAATAATAACCCAAAGAATAGTTAACAAGTCCTTCCCAAAATGTTACGCTTCTCAAAGCAATCTGATGTCTACATGACATCGTCAGCACGCCACTCAACTAGAGGTTGCGGTTCACCTACCGCCTCCTCTGGCTCCTCCTCAAGGAAGCCGGCAACGGGACCTGAGTACCAAAGCAAAGGATCAGACACGACGGTCTGGCAAGAGAAAGCAAGGATACAACAATATAATGTAAGAAATCTCTTGGAAAGCGTGTAAATCTGATTAAGCAATAACTCTCATAAAACAGGTAAATCATTTGCTATAAAACAAGTAAACAAGATAAAACATATGAGTTAACCAAGGGATCGGGAACAAGCAAGATGGCGACCACACGAAGCTAAGTCCTCTATCACTAAGGCGATAGAGCAATAACTAGGCCCTGATCTCAGTCACTCAAGGTGAGGAGAAACAGGGGATCTCATATAAATACATATACTATACATGACCACGGTAGCGAGCCGGGCATCGGGGACCACAGTAGCAATCTGTGGTATCGGGACAAGACCACGGTAATGACCGGGTATCGGGATCCAAACTGCAGTTGGCGGGACAAGAGGGGGATCTCCAAGTCGGTGGATCAAACCAACGAGGTTATCCAAGCTTAGTGGTGCCGACTCATGGGTCAAATACAATCGAGACAATGCAAGTAAATCAAGTACCAATATATATAATCAAGCGGGCAAGACGGGGGTGCTCAAGGGCACACGGACATATCACGTGGTGCAATGCACTTCGGGTCAAGTAACCATTTCAAGTGTACACTATGCTTTCGGGGGAAAACAAGTCATGTGGTGCAAATCTCGGGAAGTGAGGTGAAACAGTGGACTATAACAATTTCGGGAAAAATATTGATTTCAAGATCTATCTAAGTGAATAGGGGTCCCGTATGTCGATTATTGAAATGATTTGGTACTCTCTGAGTTTAAAGACATTTCGGGCTCCTTATACACTTTGGATTTTCGAAACTTCAAATGACATGCTCGTGATATGGTTTCTTTCTCGAATGGCCTCATACAATACCTGGTGAATCTTATTTGATCGACAAAGCTCAACGCTCGAACGAACCGGAGAGTTCGTTCGAACGGGGAGCTTTTCAAAATCTGGGGAATTTCGGTTACTTGGCGGTCACCTGGCGGTTAGCCGCCGATGCATTCGGCGGTTAGCCTCTGGGTAACCGTGGAGCTGACCGGATTTCAAGGGGAATTCTGATGCTCTCGGGAAAAGGAACCGTGAATGGCGGTTGGCTGGCGGTTAGCCGCCGACGGGTTCGGCGGTTAGCCGCTGGCTGACCGTGAGGTTGACCGCGTTTTCAGGTGGAAAAAGATGCTCTCTGGAAAAGTCACCGCGGTGCGCGGTTAGCTGGCGGTTAGCCGCCGATGCATTCGGCGGTTAGCCGCTGGCTAACCGTGAGCTGACCGCCAGTTACGAAAATGCTCACTGAGTTCAGTTTTGAGTCATTTTCCTCCTCAAAACCATCTTCCTCACATCCACAAGGTCCTTACAATAACATTGAGCTAATAGTTCCTCCAATGCATCTCTTTATACTTCTCCAAATCCTCATTAAGAGTTCTCTCCATCACTTCTTCCATGTCAAGTCCAATGCAAATAAAAGAGAAGTAAACCATTTCACAAGCATTCATCTAAGCTATCACAAGAACAATAAATGCTCTACCAACATGTTTATAAAACATTGAATGAAACTATCAATATACATTATGAGCATTTATTTCAAACAAACCTCATTAAATGAAAGTATGGAAATTCCATAAAGACTACACCAAATCATTTCAAAATTTAAAACATCCAACATTCACTTGCCTCAAGTCCAAGCTATCCAAAATCAAGCCTCTACTCACTTCTTAAGCTCTCTTCCAAGCTACAGTCAAAAATCCCCAAAACAACCCTAAAATGGGTTACACCAAGAATGAAAATGCATAAACCAACAATAATGCAAATGTGGCTTCTCAAGGGCTAGAAGACAACAAATCTAGAAGATGGGAAGCATCACTTACTTGGTTGACCTTCAAATGAAGAGGACTAGTTCAAAGAAGATCTCAAGATTGATGGGTTCCTCCAAAAACGGTATCAATGGAATGCTTGCAAGATGAGGAAGGAGGAGATGACCTTCATTGCTTGGTTGGTGGACTATTGGTGAGGCTTGGAGATGAAGAAGCAAGAAGAAGGAGAAAACCACAAGAACCCTAGGTTCAGTTGTGCTGGAGCAATGGAGAGTGAATGAGAAAGAAGATGTGGGTTCTCTTTTGTTAACAATGAGGAGCTTGGGTCCCACAACTTAAGAAGCTAAATGGACTGAAATCATCTCTCTCGGGTCCTCGGATGAATTCGACGAAGAAGGAAGAAATGTTCGTCGAAATATCTAGTTTCCAAAAAGTCTATGTTTCGCAGGTTTCGAGAATAATAAGTTTTGGGTACAGATTTGGTGTGTAAAGACTGTTTTGCCCTCAAGGCCAAGAATTCGGGTTTCGTGATCTCAAACGAGAACGGGATCAACATGAAAGTTGTTGGAATCCACAAGATGAATGCAACGGGCCAAAAACACAATTCACAACAAATCGGGAAATTTCTCGAGAAAATACCAAGCCGAAAAGGGAACCCCCAAAGGGCCCCACAAGAAATCCAAAACACACAAAGTAACCCAAAACTACAATCAAGGTTATTCTAAACCCAAATCAACCAAGAATCACTAAACAAGCTTAGCACTAACGCGCAACTTAATTAGCACTAATCGGGATCACTCGGGTCGGGGTCTTACAGTGTCCTTAACATATTTTATGTTTTGAGTTGATTTATTGTTTTGGATACAACACCATATGATTCAATCCAAGTAGTACTTGAATTGGTAAATCAAAGTAGATCATGTTAATGAAAGAAACTTGGTAAATCATATGTAACATGATTCCTATACTTGGTTGAATCTTTGGTTGTTGTTTTCCATCATAAGAAAATCACTTTCAAAACTATCTTATGTTTTGGATTCAACTTCTTTACAAATCATATGTTTTCATGTTTTGTTTTATCATTGGTAAATCTTAGTAACATGTTAACCTATGATGTGTTGTATCCTTAGCATGTGTTATATTTTGAATAGATCTATTATTTTGGATACATCACCATTGATTCATCAAAGTAGTACTTTATCTTTGGTAAATCTAAGTAGATCATGTTAATGAAATATGTAACATGATTCATATACTTTGTTGAATCATTGGTTGTTGTTTTTCCATCATAAGAAAATCTCTTTCAAATGTATCTTATGTTTTGGATTCAACATCATTACAAATCATATGTGTATTATTGTTTTAAAAGTTTCACAACTTGCTTTACTTTGATAGGAAAATCTTTTTCAAGTTGTATTTATAATTACATATGATTTGTCCCCATAACATCAATCAAATCTATTATTATGTTTTGAGCTTCATTGATGATTTGATTGACATCCCTATGCATCACATGTTTAGAGCTAATCCATTTCATACAACTTGTGTAACTTTGATATCATTAACAAGTTGTTACTTTTAACATGTGATTGCATTGCTTCCTCAATCATAAATG
The DNA here is from genome assembly GCA_038049695.1 of Cinnamomum chago. Classification (NCBI taxonomy): domain Eukaryota; kingdom Viridiplantae; phylum Streptophyta; class Magnoliopsida; order Laurales; family Lauraceae; genus Cinnamomum; species Cinnamomum chago. Next base: position 57,077,780 of record CP142454.1, on the reverse strand, counting down.
TTTTTGAGCTAAAACTTTCAAAAGCCTTAGGCATACTTTATGAGCTTTCATTTTCAAAATGATTGAGGATCACACACACACACTTCATGTACTTTCATCTTTGCATTCATAGTGTGAGTGTGTATTAGATTTTCATTTCCATATCCGCCTAATTAAGAGGCAATGTAATGAGCTTAAATGAATCTCCATCAAGTGTATTATAGACACTAATTTAGAGAGATAACCAACCTTGTGGTTGAAGAGGTTATTGCTTAGCCTATAAAAGCATAATGGATAGGTTGATGTTAAGCCTTGAAAAACATCAATGTAAAGGTTATTGAAAGTCCACGAGGATCCTAACCCTAGAGGGGGGGGGGGGGGGGGGTGAATAGGGTTAGCTACAACTATGACCAATTTAAACCAATTTTAACTTCTTAATAAAAACTAGTCACATGTGATGATTATACATACAATATGCGGAAGCTCAAATAAACAATCACCACAAAAGCAATCACCACAACACAATATTTATAGTGGTTCGGCCAACGTGCCTACATCCACTACCGGCTTGTGAACCAATCACCCCACCGGATTTCCACTATTTATGCTTTTAACTAGGCTAAGCAATAACCCTTACAAAATGCTTTTCAAAGGCTAAGCAATAACCCTACAAGATGCTTTTCAAAGGCTAAGCAATAACCTTACAAGATGCTTTTCAAAGGCTAAGCAATAACCTTACACAATGAAGATTTCTCAAAGAAAGTGTCTTCACAAAAGATCACTCTAAGAGATTACAATTTAAGCTCAAATGAAATTGCCTCTTGAATAGGCTAATATGAAAGTTAAAATCCTAATTCACACAAACACTCAATGAATGCAAAGATGTATGCTTATGAAGTGTGTGTGTGATGACTCCAATCAAGTTTAAAAAGAAAGCTCATTCAATATATTGCTTAAAGCAATTCAAAGTTTAAAGCTCATAAAAGATTTGATTTAAGTCTTATGCAAATCACATGTATGAAATTTAACTTGTTAATGATATGAAAATCAAAGATTCACAAGTTGTATGAAAATGACTAATCTATAACATGTGATGCATGTGCATGTTGTTTTCAAAACCAAATTAATTTTACTAATGTTTAAATGAATGAAAACAACAAGCAATGTTTCAACCAAGACAAAGAATCATGCTATGTAAAGGAAATCAAAGATTTAGGCTAAGCATGATTAAGAAAGTTTAAAACAAAACTTGTGTTGAAAACAAAGTGATGAATCCAATCTTGAATATCAAAGATTAAAGGAAGAAAGGATTCAACACATCATTGTTATCATGCTTGAAATCATTTTCCAAAGATTCAAATAAAGCACATAACAAATGATTAATTAAAAGTAAAACTTACTTGGAGATTTAACTTAGTTGATCCAAGCTTAAGCTTTACTTAATGACCCCTTGATGTCTCTTAGATCATCCCATTTGTCTTCTCTCAAAGCTCCTCAAAGAGGGTTTCAAAATCTCTAACCAAAGACAAAGGAAAGAGCTCATTTAAATACCAAAAACTGCCCAACGGCTAGTTTGGCCGGTTGACCGGCCATGTCAGGCCGGTTGACCGGCCAAGCACAACGGTCATAATTCTGACCGTTGGGGCGCCAGGTAAATTCCTGCTGCAGTGTTCCCGGTCGACCGGGACCTCTGCGCCGGTCGACCGGCGACACTGCCGGGAACCCAAAAATTCCAATTTTAGCAAGATGAAGGTTTTCTTTGTGGAATTTTGTGGGTCACTAAACCAAGCTTAAAAACATGTTTTAAAACATTTAAAAACATGAAACACACAAAGCCTAAAAAGATTCAAAACTTTAAACCATAGGCTAGCTTGATTTGAGAAAAACTCTTTTCAAATGAAATTGCATACAAAACTGATTCTAAAGGTGCTGAAAGTATGCAAACCTCAAACCTAAATTCACAAGATGATTTTCCAAATATAATGCACAAGGAATTAGGTTTTCAAAAGAGTTTTGGGTTCTAAAACCAATGCATCCAAGTTTATGACCTAAACATGCATAAACCACAAACTTTTCCAAATCTAAAAACCAATGCATGTATAACACTAGATTTCAAGATATTTTAAATCAATGCATGTGTGCGAATTCAAATGATGCCAATATGCAAATGCATCCACCAAATTGCAAAAACAAAATACCTAACAATCTCCCCCTTTGCAATTTGATGGCAACTTACTCATCATTGAGATTACACACTCTGTCTTCAGCTCCCCCTCAGCTGGACAAGTCTTGAAATCTTCTTCTTGGATGCTCCTTCTCTTAGCTTGGGCTCTTGGGCTCTTTTCTTCAATCTTCTTGATGCTTGGTGCTTGATCATTCTTCAAGCTTTCTTCTCATCTTCCTCTCTTTGGCCAAGCATCTTCTTTAGCTCCAAGCTTTCTTTCTTCTATTTGCTCTCCCCCTTTGACCATGCCTCTCTCTTCCTCGAGAGAACTTGAAGGCTTTCTCCCCCTTTGATGGATAGGAGATCTTCGAGTACTTGAACTCTCGAACTCTCTCCCCCTTTGAAGAGTAGGAGATCTTTGAGTCACACTTGAACTCTCTCTCCCCCTTTGACATTAAATTGCAAAGGTACCTACACACATGAGACAAGAAGAATACCTTTAGTAGCACCTGTTAACAAATGTAATCGAAAATGAAATACATAACAGGCTATCATGTATGTAAGTTAACTCTAAGGGCTCATTAGCATTCCAAGGGTGAATTTGATCAAAACTAATTCTTCCTATGAAGGTTTACACTCCCCCTCAATCCATTCTCTTCTTTTGTCAAGCTTTTGACAAGATATAACTATTAGATTCAAGAAGTAGATGGTTTAACCAAGTGAGGGTTAACTTCAAGGAAAGGATTAGATTCATTTAACTATTAAGCACAATATGATCAAATTACCAAAAGAGAGCTAGGTCTAATGAGAGAGACGATCATGGATACCAATTGAAATAACCATATCAATTGAGATTAAAGGATGTGACTATAAACACAATCACTCTAAAATGGATTTAAGAATATTACTATTAGGAAAAATCCAAATAAGAGCTATCCATGATGCAATGGGGTTTACTCAAACATAGCATCAATCAATATAACTTATGAAAATCATATGCTATGTAAGTTTTGAAATCATTTCATTCAAACAATAAATATGACTATTAATGTGCAAGAATGAATGAAATGAAATTCAAACATGAAGCCAACCTCAACTAATAACCAACCAAGATTATGAATACATAAATATGGTGGTCATGAGATATACCTATAAGAGCAAGAGAGGTGGCAACATGAACATTATGATGCTAATGGTGTGTGACATGGAAAAAATATATTACTATCAAGTTCAATCCAATGTACACAAGGTCTATCACATACACAAGATAAGATATCAATTGGATATGAAATCAATGGAAAGTTATACCAAATGAGACCAATTGAATATGATAACATGAATAAAAGCAAGGATGTGACAAACTTCCATCAAGCATCATTAATGCATATTCATCACTTTTAAAGATTTAACTATTGAGCATGGTGATGAATAAGAGAAATTGCAATGCAAAAAGATATGACTAGGTAAAGCATGCAATTCCCAAAGTGTCTAGATCATATGAATTCAACTACTAAGATATCCATCAACCAACATAAATGTAAGGAATGGATTTCAAAGAGATTCATATGATCAAGAACACTACATATGAGGTTGAAACATGTACAAGGATGACACCAAGAGAATCTACATGAATCAACATCATAACCATCCATAAAGAAATGACTATAAGGCAAAAAGGATGGATTTGGGTTCTAGTATGGTTTCTACAAATGTAACTAAGGTCACAACCATACATGGAACCAATTGTCATTTGCATATGCAAGGAAAGTAAACAAACAAGCAAAGATGCAAACAACAAACATTTCCATTTCTAAAGATAATGAAACCAAAAGAAAAAGAAATGAAAACATGGAACATGCTCAAAAGATTATAACTAATGAAGTTATGGAGCATTTCCATTCAATCAATCTTCAAATCATTTTGATAAACAAAATCCAACAATGAGCATAAAAGGAATGATTTTGAAGATCAATTTTCAACTTTGTATTTGAAAAGATATAACTTAATTGTAACACATACAAGTTGATTTTTCAAAACAATTTTCCATATAAAAGTTTAACTTATAAAACCATGGAAAATCCAATTGATTATGAAGAATCTAGCTATGAAAGCATTTGAAATCACAATCAATTGACCATGTAGAAATGCAATGCAAGACATATGTGCACAAAAAGCAAATCAAACATGATGAGATTATAATCAAATGATTTTGAAAACCATGATATATAACTTAGAAAGGTGCATGAAGACAAAATCAATTGATCATAAAGAGACAATGCATTTTAAAAGATGTAACTATGAAAGAACAAAATGCAAATGCAATCATGACCAACAAAAGGTTTAACTTATAAAGCATAGGTTGGTCAATGAGGTCCAAGGCCTTAAGGTTTGTCTAAGTATCTAACTTTGGGAATCCACCTAAGGTCTTGTGAGGGTTGAACTTTGAGGTCTATTTTGGGGTTCTCACCAACTAAAAGAGATTTGACTTGATAAATTTTCAATTTTAACTTATCACCATGATATTTAGATTTCACTAAATTTAGCTTAGATTGGTGATTAGTCTTTTGAGGTTGGTGAGTTTTCTTCTTAGGGGATTGATTCATTTTTCTTTTCTTCTTATTTTCTCCCTTTCTTTGACTTTTGAAATTTAGATTTAACTTTGTAATTTTCTTCAAAAGATCTTTCATGTTTTGACTTAAGGGAGGTAGGTTGAGAAGCTTTTTGTTCTTAGATTCTTTCAAGCTTGGTTTAACTTGTTTAAGCCTTTTAGAATCTATCTTGGGAGACTCCATTTTAAAGGATTTAACTTGTTTAGTCTTTTTGGAGTTTTCCTTGATTTTTAGTGTCTTACCCTTCAAGTTTGATTTTCCATTTTTGAGTTCAAAGATGGGTTTAGACACATGACTTCTCTTTCTTAGTTTGCACTCAAACATAAAATGTCCTTCAATGCCACAATAATTACATTTAGACATGGGCAAAGAAGTGTGAGTGCTAGAGAATGAGGACTCACCTTTCACAAAAGTGTTGGTGAATTTAGGGTCATATGACATATTCCTATTAAATCCAAGACCCGTCCTATCTCCATGAGATTTACCCAATTTGAATAATTTTTCAAGTTTCTCTTCACTTTGGGTAAACTTGCACTCATACTTTTGTTTATAGCTTTCAAGTTGAGTGACTTTGGTTTTAAGGGTTGAATTTTCATGTTTAACTTTTGTTAGTTCATTTTCAATTCCCTTAAAATTGTTTAGCTCTTCATAGGCAAGTTTTAACTTAGATTTAAGCTCATTAACAACATTAGATCCAAGTTCTAAAGTTTTTACATTACTTTGTGCATTAGACAAGTTTTCATTTGAAATTGTCAACTTGGATTTTAAATAGTTAATGTTTTCATCTTGTCTTTTAATTGTATCTCTTAGGTTTAAATTTTCATTTTTAAGCTCATCACAATTTATCTTAATCTCATTTAATTCATCTTGAGTATTAGATAAATTTTCCTTAGAGATAGTCAATTTGGATTCAAGATTGTTAAAGTCTTTGTCTTGCCTTTTTATTTGATCTCTTAGATTTAAATTTTCCTTATTGACATTTTCATAATCCATCTTTAAATCTCCTAGTTCATCTTGAATGTTAGATAGATTATTTAAAGAGATCATGAACTTAGATTCTAAACAATTTATGACTTCTTCTTTCTCTCTAAGCTCATCTTTTGAAGAGACTAATTCTTTGTTTAGTCTTTTAGATTCTTCTCTTAACTTTTTGTTTCTCTTTTCAGTCTTTAAGGATAATTCATATAATTCCTCAAAGGCTTGTTGAAGATCTTCTTCATTTTCTTTAATTTCTTCTTCTTTTAATTCAATTTGAGATTCTTTTAATTGAATGATGGAATCTCCAATAGAAGGAAGAATGAGGGGTCTAGAAGAATCTACAAGATCTAGCATAGTGGAGTCCATTCTAATGATTTTCATATAAAGGACAACTCTAGGGTTTTAACTCTAGGTTTTTACACCTAATCAAGAGTTCCAAACACTTGATCCTAAGGGATAGAGCACGAGGCTCTGATACCAATTGAAAGTCCACGAGGATCCTAACCCTAGAGGGGGGGGGGGGGTGAATAGGGTTAGCTACAACTATGACCAATTTAAACCAATTTTAACTTCTTAATAAAAACTAGTCACATGTGATGATTATACATACAATATGCGGAAGCTCAAATAAACAATCACCACAAAAGCAATCACCACAACACAATATTTATAGTGGTTCGGCCAACGTGCCTACATCCACTACCGGCTTGTGAACCAATCACCCCACCGGATTTCCACTATTTATGCTTTTAACTAGGCTAAGCAATAACCCTTACAAAATGCTTTTCAAAGGCTAAGCAATAACCCTACAAGATGCTTTTCAAAGGCTAAGCAATAACCTTACAAGATGTTTTTCAAAGGCTAAGCAATAACCTTACACAATGAAGATTTCTCAAAGAAAGTGTCTTCACAAAAGATCACTCTAAGAGATTACAATTTAAGCTCAAATGAAATTGCCTCTTGAATAGGCTAATATGAAAGTTAAAATCCTAATTCACACAAACACTCAATGAATGCAAAGATGTATGCTTATGAAGTGTGTGTGTGATGACTCCAATCAAGTTTAAAAAGAAAGCTCATTCAATATATTGCTTAAAGCAATTCAAAGTTTAAAGCTCATAAAAGATTTGATTGAAGTCTTATGCAAATCACATGTATGAAATTTAACTTGTTAATGATATGAAAATCAAAGATTCACAAGTTGTATGAAAATGACTAATCTATAACATGTGATGCATGTGCATGTTGTTTTCAAAACCAAATTAATTTTACTAATGTTTAAATGAATGAAAACAACAAGCAATGTTTCAACCAAGACAAAGAATCATGCTATGTAAAGGAAATCAAAGATTTAGGCTAAGCATGATTAAGAAAGTTTAAAACAAAACTTGTGTTGAAAACAAAGTGATGAATCCAATCTTGAATATCAAAGATTAAAGGAAGAAAGGATTCAACACATCATTGTTATCATGCTTGAAATCATTTTCCAAAGATTCAAATAAAGCACATAACAAATGATTAATTAAAAGTAAAACTTACTTGGAGATTTAACTTAGTTGATCCAAGCTTAAGCTTTACTTAATGACCCCTTGATGTCTCTTAGATCATCCCATTTGTCTTCTCTCAAAGCTCCTCAAAGAGGGTTTCAAAATCTCTAACCAAAGACAAAGGAAAGAGCTCATTTAAATACCAAAAACTGCCCAACAGCTAGTTTGGCCGGTTGACCGGCCATGTCAGGCCGGTTGACCGGCCAAGCACAACGGTCATAATTCTGACCGTTGGGGCGCCAGGTAAATTCCTGCTGCAGTGTTCCCGGTCGACCGGGACCTCTGCGCCGGTCGACCGGCGACACTGCCGGGAACCCAAAAATTCCAATTTTAGCAAGATGAAGGTTTTCTTTGTGGAATTTTGTGGGTCACTAAACCAAGCTTAAAAACATGTTTTAAAACATTTAAAAACATGAAACACACAAAGCCTAAAAAGATTCAAAACTTTAAACCATAGGCTAGCTTGATTTGAGAAAAACTCTTTTCAAATGAAATTGCATACAAAACTGATTCTAAAGGTGCTGAAAGTATGCAAACCTCAAACCTAAATTCACAAGATGATTTTCCAAATATAATGCACAAGGAATTAGGTTTTCAAAAGAGTTTTGGGTTCTAAAACCAATGCATCCAAGTTTATGACCTAAACATGCATAAACCACAAACTTTTCCAAATCTAAAAACCAATGCATGTATAACACTAGATTTCAAGATATTTTAAATCAATGCATGTGTGCGAATTCAAATGATGCCAATATGCAAATGCATCCACCAAATTGCAAAAACAAAATACCTAACAGTTATTGCTTAGCCTTGGAAAGCATATTGTAAAGGTTATTGCTTAGCCTATTGAAAAGCATAAATAGTGGAAATCCGGTGGGGTGTTGGATCACAAGCCGGTAGTGGATGTAGGCATTGAGGCCGAACCACTATAAATCCTTGTGTGATGGTGATTGCTTTGTGGTGATTCTTTTGTTAGCTTCCGCATCTTGTATGATTAATCATCACATGTGACTAGTTTGTTTTAAAGAAGTTAAAATTGATTAAAATTGGTCATAGTTAAAGCTCACCCTATTCACCCCCCCTCTAGGGTTCGGATCCCCATGGACTTACAGTTGCGTCTTTTGGAATCCCCTTTGCGATGATCATCGATGGATCCTTATGTAAATCAACATCAGATGATCATGTAGTTTCAAACATTGGTTGATACCAGCGGGCCGGCAGCATCTGTCCAGTTGATTTCGCGATCGGGCGGGCAGAAAGTGCACTTTTTTGGTTGTTCGGCTGGCGATCAATGAAGTTTTTGAAGTTCTGGAAAGGAGTCCTGTGATCTTGATGAATATCAGTGAATTTGGAGCCTCGAAAGCCTGAATCTGGAAAAATCACAGGGACAGAACAACTCGTCTCGCGAAAACGGACGAAACGGGGGGTCCCGGGGCGAAATCGGCGCCCCGGACCTCCCAGGGTCGCCGGGCCCAAGGTCACCGACGACCATGGGCCTGCGACCCTGGGGGGAAAATCCCTTCCCGGGGCCCCTTTTTGGCCGTTTCTCGTCGTTTTTCGCTTCCGTTTTTTTTGCTTATTTTCTCTGAAATTTCTCCACATTATTTGGCTTGATTTCCCTCTGAAAAACCTGATGAGAATCCTTGCAAATTGGTTTGCAAAGTTTCTGATTTTCCGGGAAAAGCCGAACGCAGAACTGTTGATTTTCCACCAGAAGCTGAAACAGGATCAAACGATGTCGGAATGACCTAAAATTTGAGGTGAAGCTTCTTGAGCATTAAATAAGACCAACCATGGGCTTTCGTTTGAGTTTTGAAGCCGTTTGGGGTCATGCAAATGCTTGCCTTTGATTTCACCGCAAGGGAAATGTCGAGCTTTGACTTTCGGTCAAACGATGTCCGATTGATCTGAAATTCGACGTGTGACTTCCTTATCAGTAGATAAGACCAACCACAGGCTTTTGTTTGAGTTCTGAAGCCATTTGGAGTCATGCAAACGCTTGCCTTTGATTTCACCGCGAGGGAAATGCCGAGCTTTGACTTTTGGTCAAACGATGTCCGATTGACCTGAAATTCGACGGGTGACTCCCTCATCAGTAGATAAGACCAACCATAGGCTTTCGTTTGAGTTTTGAAGCCATTTGGAGTCATGCAAATGCTTGCCTTTGATTTCACCGCGAGGGAAATGCCGAGCTTTGACTTTTGGTCAAACGATGTCCGATTGACCTGAAATTCGACGAGGAGCCTATTGGAGTCATTTTGAGATGATCCACGAGCTCCGAATTGGGTGCCATGGTCCCGGGGTGCTCTGCCGCTGGTAGGCTTGATTCAGCCGTTGGAGAGTTGATGATGGGTCAAACGTTGCTGGTTTGACTTGACGTGGAGCCCTTTGGACATATTTTGAGAACATCCATAGGCCCCGATCGAAGATTTGGTGTCTCCGATTCTGCCGCCGCCGGGAGCGCTTGTTTAGCTGTTGGAGAAGTGAAGTTAGGCCAAATGATGTCGGAATGGCCCGAAACTTCATGTGTACCTCTCTTTTGGTTGTTTTGAATGACCTTGCAGTTTTTGTTTGATTCTGATAAGATCTGATGCTTGAAGTGGCGCCTGCCTATTTTTGGTAGGATGCGGCTCCATGTAGCTTTTGGTGTAAAGAGGCAAAGTGACATTTTTGGTGTTAACAAATGCCCCCTCGAGGTACAGCGACGATATAGCTTTTGCAGTCGATGTGCCTCGAAGAGAATCTTGAAGAAGACCTTCTGACTTGACCAAGAGTCTTTGAGCATTTTTTTTTGATGGAGTAGCCTTTTACGCTTCCAGGGGATTTGTATGGTAGTGATAGGAATCATGTACCATCTTGAGGCAAAGTATTGAAGATGACATCAGGGATGCGGATTTGGATTTTTGTTTTGACCTTGAGTCCTAACAGGCTGTATGTGGCAAGTTAGGGGGTCGGATTTGGTTTTGACCGTGTGACCCAACAAGCTGTATGTGGAATGTTGGGGGGGTCAGGTTTTGGTTTTTGGTTTTGGTCTTGTGACCTAACAAGCTGTATGTGGAATGTTAGGGGACCGGTTTGATTTTTGGTGAAATGTCAATTTCAAGGTTTGGCTCAATTTGGCTCATGAGGTGAGATGGTTAGGTTTCTTGGAAGCTCATGAGGCTTGGAATTTTTGTATGGTCCAATCAACTCAAAAGGGGCATGGAACCATTTTTTTTTTTTTATGCTCTTGGTAAGAGGAATTTTGACTAAAAGCCACTTTTAGTGCCTAGGTGGTCAGACCTGGCTCATATGGGCTAACCCATGGGATCTTAAGCTTTGAAGATGGCTTAGATCTCATATGGTGTCATTTTGTAAAGAATATCTAAAAATATTTCCTTTGGATGGAGAATATCTAAAAATATCCTTACTTTGAGAGATTTTCTCAAGTTTCCTTGATTTTGGGAAAGATTTTCTCAAAATATCTTTATTTGGGAGAGAATATCTATCATTCCCTTTCTTTTTGGAGAGAATTTCTCAAGGAATCTTTGTTTTGGGAGAAAATATCCCAAGTTTCCTTTTCTTTTGGGAAGGTTGCTAATTTTTTAGCACTTACCTTCTTACTTTTCTCCTCTTTCCTCTTTTGGTCTTGCTTTCTTCTATAAAAGCAAGGGAGGTGGGATCTCTTGCTCCTATTGCTTTCTTTTTGCAAAAGTCTTCAAGAGTTGCTCCAAGATCAAGAATTCTCCTTCTTTAAGAGGCTTCAAGTTCTTCTTCTTCTCCATCCATGGCTTCAAGTAAGTTACCTTTTTTTTTTTTTTTTTTTTTTTTCTTTTACAAGAAATCCATGTAGAAATAGGATGGGGAAAAAGAAAGTGTTTCTTTTCTTTTTTTTTTTCTTTCTTTTTCTTTTCCCTTTTTTTTTTCTTTTTCCTTTTTGCACGTTTTTTTTTTTTTTTTTTTTCGTGCTTCTCTTTTTTTCTTTCTTTTTTTTTTTCCTTTTTTTGCATTTTTTTTTGTGGGCCGTACGGCCCGTGGCCTGTGGGCCCAGCCCCTTTTTTTTTCTTCTCTTTCTTTTTTTTTATATACCACATGTATATTTTTTTTGGTATACATTTTTGTAGTGCTTGTGAACACTTTTCTTTTTTTTTTTTTTTTTTGGTACTTTTTTTTTTGTTTTCCCTACGCTCACTCAAATATTGTGATTAAAGTGATTGCTAAATGGGATGTGATCAAAAGTTTGTCATTTTGTGAGAAATCTTTTGACAAATGATTGTTTTGGCATGGGAGCCAGTTTTTGAGACATGTTTTTGGCATGGGAGCCAGATTTTGCTTGCGGCATGAACGCCAATTTTTGGGTGGCATCTATAGCCGGATTTGAGTTTATGGCATGAGAGCCAAAATTTTGGATGGCGTGGAAGCCGAAATTTTGAGGTGGCGTGGAAGCCGATTTTGGTGGCGTGAAAGCCAAATTTTGGGATGGCATGAGAGCCAATTTTTTGAGATGGCATGAGAGCCGAATTTTGAGGTGGCATGAAAGCCGATTTTGGTGGCGTGAAAGCCAAATTTTGGGATGGCATGAAAGCCGATTTTTGTTTTTGGTGTAAGAACCAGATTTTGTTTTTGGCATGAAAGCCGGATTTTTTGAAAACCGAATTTTGTTTTGTTGGCATGGAAGCCGAATTTTGATTTTTGGCATGAAAGCCGGATTTTTGATTTTTTGGTGTGAAAGCCGGATTTTTGGCATGGAAGCCGGGTTTTTTGGCGTGAAAGCCAGGTTTTTGGTTTTCAAAAATGCAAGTATCGACTAAAAGTCGCCTCCCTGCTGAATCGTATTGCAAGTATCGATGGAATGTCGCCTCCTTGCTCATTCGGTTGCGAGTATTGATGGAATGTCGCCTCCCCGCGGATTTGGGTGCAAGTATCGACTAAGCGTCGCTTCCCTGCTTTTTTCTTCAAAAATTTTGTTTTGTGGGTATCGATGGAATGTCGCTTCCCCACGATTTTTGAATTTTGAGGTTTTTTCGAACCTTTGTTTTGTTTTTGTTTGTTTTGAAATTTGGGTTGTGGATATCAACTGGAACGTTGCGTCTCCACGATTTTTGAAATTTTGGGGTTTTGGAAGTATCGAATGGGGTTCGCATCCTTCCGATTTTGGGTTTTGCAAGTATCGACTGAACGTCGCTTCCCTGCGGTTTTTGAAAAACCATTTTTTGTTTAAAGACACGAGGGTCGTAAATTTTGACTCAAAACCATTTTGGTGGTAAAAGTCGGGGTGGACTAGGGCTGAAATCCCTAGGTCCTGATTTTGTTTCAAACCATGAATTTTGGGTTCAAGGATTGAAAATTTTGGTCAAGTTTGGGAAGAGGCTCTTAAACTTGGATTTTTGGATTTGTTTTTTTTTTTTTTTTTGAACAATGAAACGATGAAAGAAACATTGTTTTGAGGGGTTTTTTAGAAATTCCAACAAGAGGATGAAAATTCCAAAAGGAGTGGGTTTGACGAGCAGATACCTAGGAATAGGCTTTGGCCGTGCAGGCGTCGCTCTGACCCGATGGAAGAAGCCTTCAAGGGTAGTACCGCTTTAAGAACTTTCCATTGATGGGCAGCATACATCTGTCACCCTCCATGTTTAGAAGGGCGTATGCGCCGTTGGAGAAGACTTTGTCGATGACGAAAGGTCCCTCCCATTTTGGTTCAAATTTGCCTTTGGATTTGTGAGTAAAAACCATAGGTCTTTTTACTGTAAGAACCAAGTCTCCCTTTTTGTAGGCGCGTTGTCTGACCTTCTTGTCAAAAGATCCTGCCATGCGTGCTTGGTAGAGTTCGATGCTTTGTAGAGCTTCGAGCCGTCTCTCGTCGAGATTGTCCAGCTCATGGAGTCGCAACTTTACATTGCTTTCTTGAGTCATGTCATTTTGTAGAGATACCCTCAGAGAAGGAATTTGTACCTCTAAGGGTACGACAGCTTCACATCCATAGACCAAGGAGAATGGTGTGCTATGGGTTGGTCCTCGAACAGTAGTTCGATAGGGCCACAAGGCTTCAGGAAGCTTGTCGCCCCAGTCTCTTTTGTGACTAGAGACTATCTTTTTGAGGATTTTGCAGAGTGTCTTGTTGAAAGCTTCTGCTAGTCCGTTTGCTGCCGGATTGTATGGAGTTGAGGGACAACTTTGGATTTTGTATTTGTCGCAGAACCTGTAGAATCGGTGATCGCGGAACTGTGGTCCGTTATCATGGATGAATCTTTTAGGTATGCCGAAGCGACAAATGATGTTGGTGCGCAAGAACTGAAGGACTGATGAGGTCTTCATTTCACTAAGCGCGAATGCTTCTGACCACTTGGAGAAATAATCCGTGGCGGCGAAGATGAAGCGATGTCCTTTGCTTGAAGGGGGAGAAATAGGACCTATGATGTCCATACCCCAGGCTTCAAAGGGCCATGAGATTGCAGTAGGATGGAGCCATTCTGGAGGCCTGTGAATATAGTCTCCGTGAACTTGGCATTGTTGGCAGCGTTTAGCGAATTGCATTGCATCAGCCACCATGGTAGGCCAATAATAACCTAACCTTTTTATCTGATCGTAGAGCTTAGGGCCAGCCTGATGGGCTCCACAAAGACCAGCATGGACTTCTTTGAGTGTTTCTTCAGCTTCTTGTTGTGACAAGCAGCGTAGAAGTACTCCGTTGTAGGATTTCCTATAAAGCATTTTTGAAGGAATATCCAAATGAAAGTTTGGGGCTCGTCTTTGGATGCTTACCCGTTCTTTTGGATCTTCAGGTAGGATCCCAAACATAGTGTAATCAATGAACGGATCCCTCCAGTCGCCGACCGAAGTTTGAAGGATAGAAATCCGACTTCCAACCACCCTGTGGCATTCAGCAACTGCTTGATGTGTGTTGAGAGGAGGGAGGATTCTTCTTCCGCACACTGTAATTTGCATGTTTTCCCCTTCTTGGATTGCCATAGATGCGACAAGTCCAGCCAGGGCATCTGCACGAATGTTTTCACCTCTAAGGATGTGGGTGATGTGACAGATGTCAAACTTCTGCAAAAGTGATTGTGCCTTGTTGTAGTAAGGCAACAAATCAGGCTTTCTGACTTCAAATTTTTGATTCATCTGATTGATGATCAGTTGAGAGTCTCCGAAGACTTCCAGTATGGTGATACCGGATTCAATGGCAAGTTCCAATCCTAGAATCAAGCTTGGTATTCCGCCGCATTGTTTGTGCATGGTTCCAGTAGCGAGAAGGCGTGTGGAATCATGTATTTGTCGGGGCTAACAAAGAGAATGCCAACTCCCGAGACCGGCTCTCTTTTCTCGTTTGTTCTGGTTGCACCATCGAAGTACATGTGCCAGGAAGCACTTGGTGGGAAGGCCTCCACATTGTAGACGGATTCGTCTGGGAGATCATCTCTTAGTGGAGAATCTTCAGGCAACGGATGCTCCGCGAGAAAGTCTGCTAAAGCTTGGCCTTTGATTGCTTTTTGTGGTATATACCTAATATCAAATTGTGATAGAAGGATAGACCATTTTGCCAGTCTTGCATTGAGAGAACCTGCTTTCGTGACAAGGACCTTTAAGAGGTTGATCCTTGAGACCAGATAAACTGTGTTGGAAAGCAGATAGTGACGTAGCTTTTGTATGGCGAACATCACTGCAAGGCATTCTTTTTCGACTGGGGAGTAGCGATGCTCTGCACCTACCAGCATACAGCTGAGGTAGTATAGAGCCGCTTCTTTTCTTCCATCATCTTCTTGTGCCAGCAAAGCGCCCAGAGAATGGTCGAGGGCTCTTGTGTACAAGGTGAAAGGTTTTCCGGTGGTAGGTGCTGATAACACTGGAAGTTTGGTCAGGTATGACTTGATATCTTGAAATGCGGTTTCACAGTCAGCATCCCAGACAAAGTCTACACCTTTCTTCATCAATCGGGAGAATGGACGACATTTTCCCGAAAGGTTGGAGATAAATCGCCTGATATAGGCCAATCTCCCTTGGAGCCCTTTTAATTCTCTCAAGGTTCTTGAAGAGGGCATTTCTAGAATAGCCTTGACTTTGATGGGGTCAAGTTCTATTCCATCTTTCCGAACAAGGAATCCGAGGAACTTACCTGACGAGACGCCGAAGAAGCATTTTAGGGGATTCATCCGCAATTTGTATTTGCGAAGTCGGAGGAATACTTCTCGAAGATCTTTGAGATGGTCTTCTTTTCTTTTGCTTTTGACGGCGAGGTCATCAACGTAACATTCAACCGTCTTGTGCTGCATATCTTGGAATATCTTCATCATAGCCCTCTGATATGTAGCGCCAGCATTTTTCAGACCAAATGGCATGACAGTGTAGCAATACACGCCAAATGGGGTCCGAAATGAAGTATGCTTTTCGTCTTCAGGATGCATCTTTATCTGATTGTAGCCAGAGAAGCCATCCATGAATGTCATTCGCTCGAATCCACAGGTATTGTCAATCATAACCTCTGGTATCGGGAGCGGGAATTCATCTTTGGGGCAGGCGTTATTCAGGTCTCTATAGTCAATACACACCCTGATCTGCCCATTTTTCTTTGTCACGGGGACAATGTTGGCCAACCATTCAGGATGCTGTTCCTCACGGATGAAGCCGACGCTTTTGAGTTTCTGAACTTCTTGTTCAATTTTATCCATCACATCTGGACGGAATCTTCTTTGGCCTTGTTTAACAGGCTTGATATTTTTTTGAAGATTGAGTTTGTGGACTGCTATTTTCGGATCTAAACCGGGCATTTCAGCATAGGACCATGCAAAGCAATCAACGAACTCACGAAGAAAAGCGATATACTCGGGTAACTCATCATCCTTTATATTCTTGCTTATGAATACAGGACGCGAGTTATTTGGTGTTCCCAAGTCTATCTTTTGAACAGGATCCTCTGTTGGAAGATTCGAGGGTGGTTCCTCCACAATGTTTTCGGAGGCCTCCAGCTCAACGAAACCTTCTGGTGTTTCAACAACATTTCCTTTCCATGGGTCTTCTTGATCAGCAACCTTCTCAAGGCTCGCTATGAGATAGTCCCAATCGCCTGCTGTTACCGGGTCGAAGTAAGGTACTTCTGCTGTAGACGAGGGTTCTTCTGGGTCAGAATCCTGCATGTCTGTATCATCGGACAATTCCTCCATATCATTGGAGAAATCAAACCAATTGGAGGGGCTTCCCGGATCTTTGTCTGGTGACTCTTCAAAGAGATACCCAGGGAGATCGATGTCTTCATGGACTGGAGCTATTGGGGCTTGGTCAACAAACTGACTTCTAAACCTTTGCGTTAGCTGTTTCAGAGGGGCGTCAGGATCGAACCCTAACCCATATGAAGACTTTTCTATATAGCCATAGAGTCTCCAATCTTCCAGTTGGTGTTTGGCCAGTACGGGCTCCAGTGGTGTGAGAATACCATGGCCTTCCCCCAAGCCAACTAGGTTTTGAGTATCATATCTCATCTTCTTCATGATAGGTTGTGCCACAGGACTATACAGAGACAGTAGAGGCATACCTTTGTTTTGGAAAGGTTCAAGCAGGGATTTTGATGAAGCAGCACTTGATCTATGGAATAAGATCGGTTTTTCTTTAGATGATATTGTCGGAACAACAAAGGAAGCAGACGCAGGATCTTCTACATCAGCAGGTGTCTCTATTGGAGTAAGAGCGGGCTGAACTTGTTGAGTATCAGTTTGGCTTGACGGAGTATCGTCTTCTGGCTCTGAATCCGAATCTGTATTTTGTTTGATGGACAGATAAGAGACAACAAATTTGCCCCCAGACTTTTGTTTTACCTTCTTCCCTTTAGTTGTAATGACCAAAGGTTTTGGAGTCTTGAGGGAGACTACGAAAGGAGATTGACTGCTCTCTTCGGGTTTTCCAGAGGGTTTATTTTCTTCCGGTGATTTTTGAGGAGCCTTGCCTTTATCTTTAAGGAGATTTTTGGCGGAAGACGTCATTTCCTCTGTTTCTTTTTCTCCTTCATACATCTGAGAGTCTGCAAAGTGGACTTCTTTCCCTTTGAAAGGTTTTCTATCCGCAAAGACTCGATGTATCATGCCATCGTTGCCGATGAACTTGATGCATTGATGTAGTGTTGAAGGAACAATTCCATTCTCGTGTATCCAGGGGCATCCGAGAAGGATGTTGTAGCATGACGGGGTTTTTATTGCATACACAGTGACTTCAGAGATAAGATCACCGATTTGCAATTTGAACCTGATTTTGCCGATGGGCCTTTGAGAATTGTCATCGTATCCAAAGATAGATACAGATGTGTGGCTCAGCTTGCTGGGCGGAATGCCCAACTCTTCGAGTGCCGAAGTGGAGATAAGATTCAGTGCAGAACCCGGGTCAATCTGAATTCTGCGCACCGACATTTCCTTAATATATCCTGTAAAGTACAGGGGTCGGTTGTGCTTTGTTTCACCAAGCAGGAGATCTTCCTTTGTGAAGGCGATAGTCGCACTGGTTATCTTTTGAACCGAGAGACATCTACTGCAAGATCCCTCAATTTTCTTCTCTTCTCCTTTCGAGGAAATTTCTGCATTTTTGACCCGATAGTCCATTTCAATTTGGAAGACTTGCGGGGCATGTTTGTCAACATCCTCATTCAGTTTTTGCAATTCTGAAATGAGATTATCACGAGTGCGTGGAGACATTCGTAACAAATCTAGGATGTGCAATCGTGCAGGTATGTGTTTGAAGTGCTCAACCAAGTCATACTTGAAAGCCTCCTTGGGGCCTACGCGTTCATCATTATTGCCACTGGGGGCTGTTATAACATCTTTCCCAGCAGGGTTTACATAAGTAAAGGAAGATGTATTGTAATTTTTATGGTAGTCCCGACCAGAATGGGTGCCTCTACCAACTTCGAGAGCTTCTTGAGAAGAATCTTCATTTGGAAGACTGTCTTCAAGAGGCTGTCGTACTTCTTCCACTAGGGGTGTTCCTGCAGCTAAGCTAGTATCCTCAGTGATTGCGTTGCATGGAGCATTTTCCGGGAGCAAGTCCTGAACAGCTTCCTGCAACTTTTCTTCTTCGTCGACCCCTTCATCATCCTCAGCCGGGTTTTCTTTATGACGATCAATCGGAAGGGAAGTGAATTCTGAAGTCACAGTCTCAGGTGAAGAAACCTGAGAGGGTGTTATCTCCGTGTAGGTCTCGTGAGACGAGGTAGCTTCAGAAGATATATTGCTTGGCGTCGCCGGAGAATAACTGATATCATCAGGCGAGGCCTCGGAAGAGCTATGATCCTGAATTATAACATTATAGGTAGCTCGAGTGGGAGATGTTGCCTGTTCGGAGTCGGACTCTTCCTCGGATGTAAGAGGATCATCAATCCAACAATTTTCTCCATTTTAAGGAGTTAGGGGAGAAGGTACCTGAGGGTTTTTAGGGATTCCTGGCTCCGGATTGGGAGGAAGCTCGTTGACGCGGTCGCGCTCTTGTTCGAGAGCTAGACGCTGCAAGATCCTCGCATATTCTGCAAGACCAGGCATGGGAGCCAGGTCTTCTTCTTCATCATCTCCTTGTGGCTCAACATGGTTGATTTCCACAGGATCAACGACGGGTGCTGGAATGACAACATTTTCTTGTATAGCCGCTTGGTCATCTTCATCATCAGACCAGGATCCTTGTGGCCGTAAGGGGTCATACCAGATTACTAGCATAAGATAAGTATCAGGGACCCACTCTTCATCAGAGAGGTATTCTCATGTCTCAAGGGATTCTTCCCACTCGTCAGTGCTGTCGAATCCGTCGTCGGTATCGCTGGACTCATATCCATCCACGGCGAATCCAACTACCGAGTTGCAAGAGTATGATGCCCCCTGCGTGGCCTCTTCTTTGAGTTGAGGTGGCATGAAATCACTTAGTATGAGTTTTCTTACCGCCTTTGAGGTCTTTGAAGCGGTAGAGGAGGCCTCTGCCTTTTCATCGACTTCTTGCTTTGGTTGGGCCTTCTCTTGCTTTTTGAGCTTGAAAAGGTGTCTCCTAGCCTGCCTTCGCTGTCGAGCTGTCGGCTTTGTTTTTACGATCTCCCAATTTTCATCTTCTAGGAGATCAGGGTGTACCCATAAGGCTGTCCATCTGGAGTCGGGTAAGGAACCAGCCCCTCGGATGCTTCGATTTCATTTATCACCTTGAAGGAGGTAGTGATCTTCCTCTTTGGTGATTTTGATGTTTGTCCATACGAGATCATGTTGACGGAGGCGGACCCATAGTTTTTGTCGAAGGTGATGACTCCATTTTTCCACATCTCGTTTATCTTTTCTCTCACAACGAAGCATTGATTGAGAGGGTGTGACACCATCTGGTGGTATGGACAATACCGGGGATCGTTGGTTTTGCCAACATCTTCCGGCCTCTTTGGCTCAGGCAAGGTGAGCTTGCCATTTGCTATGAGAGCTTCAAAGATCTCGTCAACATCTTCGTCGAACGGGTATTTCTTCTCTACTCGCTCTCTGAAGGCTTCTGAGAGTTCATGTCTCTTTCCGGCAGATTTGTTTTCAGCCTTCTTTTGTGGCTGAGGAGTTGACTTGGTCTGCACATTGAGGACCTCTTTCTTCTTTGGTTTAGAGGTTGCAATGGCGGTTGGCTCATGTAAGTCCATGGGGATCCGAACCCTAGAGGGGGGGTGAATAGGGTGAGCTCCAATTATGACCAATTTTAACAAATTTAACTTCTTTAAAACAAACTAGTCACAAGTGATGATTAATCATACAAGATGCGGAAGCTAATAAAAACAATCACCACAAAGCAATCACCATCACACAAGTATTTATAGTGGTTCGGCCTCAATGCCTACATCCACTACCGGCTTGTGAACCAACACCCCACCGGATTTCCACTATTTATGCTTTTCAATAGGCTAAGCAATAACCTTTACAATATGCTTTCCAAGGCTAAGCAATAACCTTTACATTGATGTTTTTCAAGGCTTAACATCAACCTATCCATTATGCTTTTATAGGCTAAGCAATAACCTCTTCAACCACAAGGTTGGTTATCTCACTAAGATAGTGTCTAACATACACTTGATGGAGATTCTATTAAGCTCATTACATTGCCTCTTAATTAGGCGGATATGGAAGTGAAAAACTAATACACACTCACACTATGAATGCAAAGATGAAAGTATATGAAGTGTGTGTGTGTGGTCCTCAATCATTTTGAAAATGAAAGTTCATAAATGTATGCCTAAGGCTGTTGAAAGTTTTATCTCATAAAACATTTATGATTGAGGAAGTAATGCAATCACATGTTAAAAGTAACAACTTGTTAATGATATCAAAGTTACACAAGTTGTATGAAATGGATTAGCTCTAAACATGTGATGCATAGGGATGTCAATGAAATCAACAATGAAGATCAAAACATAAAAATAGATTTGATTGAAAAGAGGGGACAAATCATATGTAATTATAAATACAACTTGAAAATGATATACCTATCAAAGTAAGGCAAGTTGTGAAACATTAAAACAATAATACACATATGATTTGCAAAGATGTTGAATCCAAAACATAAGATATATTTGAAAGAGATTTTCTTATGATGGAAAACAACAACCAAAGATTCAACCAAGTATATGAATCATGTTACATATTTCATTAACATGATCTACTTAGATTTACCAAAGATTAAGTACTACTTGTATTGAATCAAATGGTGATGCATCCAAAACAATAGATCTATTCAAAGTATAAAACATGCTAAGGATGCAACACATCATAGGTTATCATGTAACTAAAGATTTACCAATGATAAAACAAAACATGAAAACATATGATTTGTAAAAAAGTTGAATCCAAAACATAAGATAGTTTTGAAAGTGATTTTCTCATGTTGGAAAACAACAACCAAAGATTCAACCAAGTATATGGATCATGTTACATATGATTTCAAAGATTTTTCCATTAACATGATCTACTTAGATTTACCAAAGTTAAGTACTACTTGGATTGAATCATATGATGTTGTATCCAAAACAATAAATCAACTCAAAACATAACACATGTTAAGGACACAACACAAACATAGTTTAACATGCTAGAAATGATTTACCAAAAATAAAACAAAAGCATGAAAACATATGATTAAGGAAGGAAGAGCCTACTTGGTGGTTTAACTTCATTAATCCAAGCTTTAGCTTTCCTAATCATCCCCTTCATCCCTTGGTTCTTTTCCCTTTTGATATGCCTCAATACCTCTCAAGGAGGGGCTTAAAATTCCCAACCTTTGGCAAGGGAAAGAACTCATATTTATAGCAAAAAGGTGCCAACGGCTAGTCCTCGGTTGACCAAGAAACAGGCCTCGGTCGACCGGGAACACACAACGGTCAGATTTCTGACCGTTGGGGCGCCAGGCAAATTTCTGCTGCAGTGTTCCCGGTCGACCGGGACCTCTGCGCCGGTCGACCGGCGACACTGCCGAGCCACCCCCCCTTTTTGCAAAAATCTAACTTTTCACATTTTAAAGGTATTTCTTTGGGGGGACCTTTTGGCCACTAAATCAAGCTTGGAAAACATGTTTTAAAGATTCTAATGGTTTTTAAAACATGACATAAAAAGCCTAAAAAGATTCAAAACTTTTAAAACAAAGGCTTGCTTGATTTCTTGAAAACTCTTTTCTAAAACAAATGCATCCAAGATAAAAAGACAAATCATGCATAAATCAATACTTTTACAAATCTTAAAAGCAATGCATGAATAAAACAAGATTTCAAGTTTATTTAAAACCAATGCAAGTGTGTAAATCAAATGATGCTAGAATGATTATGCATCCATCAAATTGCAATCTACAAAATTCCTAACAATCTCCCCCTTTGCAATTTGATGGCAAACACACTCACCACTGAAATTACACACTTTGTCTTCAGCTCCCCCTCAGCTGGACAAGGCTTGAAATCTTCTTGGATGCTTCTTCTCTTAGCTTGGGCTCTTGGGCTTCAATCTTCATTCTTCATGATGCTTGGTGCTTAAATATTCTTTAAGCTTTCTTTCTTTATGGCCAAGCATCTTCTTTAGCTCCAAGCTTTCTTTCTTCTATTTGCTCTCCCCCTTTGACCATGCCTCTTTCTCCCTTTGGCAAGGTATGTATTCTCTCCCCTTGTAGAAGATCATACACAACTCTCCCCTTAGGAAGCTTGGACATTCTCTTTACCCTTTTGAGAACTTGCATAATTTCTCCCCCTTTGCCATTAAATTGCAAAGGTACCTACACACTTGAAATAAGGAAAATACCTTTAGTAGCACCTGTTAACAAATGAAATCGAAAATGAAATACATAACAGGCTATCATGTGAGGTAGTAGTCTCTAAGGGCTCAAAGGCAATCCAAGGGTAAATTTGATCAAAACTAATACTTCTTATGAAGGTTTATACTCCCCCTCAATCCATTCTCTCCTTTTGTCAAACTCTTGACAAAGATTTAACTATTAGGTACAAGAAGAAGATGGTTTAACCAAGTGAGGGTCAACTTCAAAGAAAGGAGTAGATTCATTTAACTATTAAGCTCAATATGATCAAATTGCCAAAAGAGAGCTAGGTCTAAAGAGACAAGCAATCATGGATATCAATTGTAAAAATAAAGAATACCAATTGAGATTTAAGGATATGACTATTAAACACAATCACTCTAAAATGGATTTAAAGATATACCTATTAGGAAAAATCCAGATTAGAGCTATCCATGAAGCAATGGGGTTTATTAATCATAGCATCAAACAATTTAACTATGGAAAGCATATGCTATGAAAGTTTTGAAATCATTTCATTCAAACAATAAATATGACTTATTAAAGTGCAAGATGAGTGAAATGAAATTCAAACATGAAGCCAACCTCAACTAATAACCAACCAATATTATGAACACATAAACATGGTGGTCATGAAATATACCTATTAGAGCAAAAGAGGTGGCAACATGAACATTATGATGCTAATGGTGTGTGACATGGAACAATCATATTACTTATCAAGTTCAATCTAATGCACACATGGTTTATCACATTCACAAGAAATCAAATCAATCAAAAATTATACCAATTGAAACCAATTGAATTTGATAACAAGATAAAGAGCAAGAATGTGACAAAATTCCATCAAGCATCATAAATGCATATTCATCACTTATGAAGATATAACTTTAGAGCATAGTGATGAACAAGGTAAATTGCAATGCAAAAGGATATTGCTATGTAATGCATGCAATTTCCAAAGTGTCAAAATCATATGAATTCAACATCTAGGATATCCATCAAACATATAGAAATATGAGAAATGGGTTTCAAAGAGTTTCATATGATTAAGAACACTACTATGAAGTTGAAACATGTATAAGAATGACATCACTTAGAGAATACACATGAATCAACATCATAACCATCCAATAAAAATATGACTAGAAAGCATAGAGGATGGATTTTAGTTCTAGTATGGTTTCTACAAATGTAATAAATACCACAACCATACATAGAACGATTTGACATTTGCATAGAGAGGATCAATCAACACTCAAGATCTAACTCATACCATATCATCAATAAAGAATATAACTATGTAAGCATAAGAAGGTATGAAGTTAGAGAGACATCATGGATCACATAAAGATGAAGATGGACCACATAAATGGATATACCTATTAAGAACAATGGTTTAATTCCAATTCATCTAAAATGATTCATTAAGCTATCATGTAACATCTCCACTCTTAGCAAATGCACTAAGCTTACAATGCAATGGAAAAAGATATGAGGTTTATACCAAATGAACTTAGCACATAAAATCACATATGTACTTAAAAAGCTCAAATACAAGATTTTACTATAAAGCACATAAACACTCATTAATTTGCATTGATGAAACTATATACCAAAATAGGCACAAACATGCAAATCAATGAAATCATATCTAACCAAGCAAAGTAAGATATCAAAATCAATTTGCATAAATGAAATATAACTAAATGAGCAAAGATGCAAATTGTTTGTAAAAATTATTTCCTCTCAAATGATAAAAACATAATAAAGCACAAGGAAATAACTTCAAGGAAAATGCTTCTATAAATATAACTAATAAAGCTTATAACATTTTCCAAAGTTTTTCAAATCACTTCAATGTATGAAATTCCAACAAAGAATCATTTATAGAATTAAGAGCAAGTGAATTTGAAAAACAAGAAGTGTACTATTGTAAAGTTTTCAATTTGTAAAAATAATAGACACTTACAAATTTTCCATATCAAAAGATATAACTTGTAAAACAATGGAAAACTAAGGTTGCTTCAAATCATTTGATTTCCAAGGAGGATCTAACTATGACAAACATCAAATGATTTTACAACATCAATTGATCATGAAAAAACTAGCTAAGAAAGCTTATGTAATCACAATCAATTGATCATGAATAGATATGCACTACAAGAGATATAACTATATGAACAAAATGCAAATCCATCATGAAAAAATTGCAATCAAGGGATTTTGAAAACCATGAGATATAACTATAAAAGTTCATGAAGACAAAATCAAATGATCACAAAGAAACATTGCATTTTAAAAGATGTGACTTTAAAGAAACAAAATGCAAATGTAACATGACCAACAAAAAGATATAACTAAAAAGCATAGGTTGGTATAGGGGTATCAAGGCCTTAAGGTTACTCAAATAGTCTACCTTTGAAAATACACCTAAGGTCTTGAAAAGGTGTCCTTGAGAGATCACTTTTAGGACTCACCAACTCTAGAAGATATAACTTGTAAAAGTCTTAGAGTGGTGCAAAGAGGCTAGGGAAAATATCATTTTCAAACATAGTGGAAATCTTTAAAAGATATGCAATAAAACACAACACTAGGGTTCAAATCTAGCAAGGATCAACTCCGGGTTGTTAAGCCCTAAAATGGAGTAACCCGCTCTGATACCACTTGTAAGTCCATGGGGATCCGAACCCTAGAGGGGGGGTGAATAAGGTGAGCTCCAATTATGACCAATTTTAACAAATTTAACTTCTTTAAAACAAACTAGTCACAAGTGATGATTAATCATACAAGATGCGGAAGCTAATAAAAACAATCACCACAAAGCAATCACCATCACACAAGTATTTATAGTAGTTCGGCCTCAATGCCTACATCCACTACCGGCTTGTGAACCAACACCCCACCGGATTTCCACTATTTATGCTTTTCAATAGGCTAAGCAATAACCTTTACAATATGCTTTCCAAGGCTAAGCAATAACCTTTACATTGATGTTTTTCAAGGCTTAACATCAACCTATCCATTATGCTTTTATAGGCTAAGCAATAACCTCTTCAACCACAAGGTTGGTTATCTCACTAAGATAGTGTCTAACATACACTTGATGGAGATTCTATTAAGCTCATTACATTGCCTCTTAATTAGGCGGATATGGAAGTGAAAAACTAATACACACTCACACTATGAATGCAAAGATGAAAGTATATGAAGTGTGTGTGTGTGGTCCTCAATCATTTTGAAAATGAAAGTTCATAAATGTATGCCTAAGGCTGTTGAAAGTTTTATCTCATAAAACATTTATGATTGAGGAAGTAATGCAATCACATGTTAAAAGTAACAACTTGTTAATGATATCAAAGTTACACAAGTTGTATGAAATGGATTAGCTCTAAACATGTGATGCATAGGGATGTCAATGAAATCAACAATGAAGATCAAAACATAAAAATAGATTTGATTGAAAAGAGGGGATAAATCATATGTAATTATAAATACAACTTGAAAATGATATACCTATCAAAGTAAGGCAAGTTGTGAAACATTAAAACAATAATACACATATGATTTGCAAAGATGTTGAATCCAAAACATAAGATATATTTGAAAGAGATTTTCTTATGATGGAAAACAACAACCAAAGATTCAACCAAGTATATGAATCATGTTACATATTTCATTAACATGATCTACTTAGATTTACCAAAGATTAAGTACTACTTGTATTGAATCAAATGGTGATGCATCCAAAACAATAGATCTATTCAAAGTATAAAACATGCTAAGGATGCAACACATCATAGGTTATCATGTAACTAAAGATTTACCAATGATAAAACAAAACATGAAAACATATGATTTGTAAAAAAGTTGAATCCAAAACATAAGATAGTTTTGAAAGTGATTTTCTCATGTTGGAAAACAACAACCAAAGATTCAACCAAGTATATGGATCATGTTACATATGATTTCAAAGATTTTTCCATTAACATGATCTACTTAGATTTACCAAAGTTAAGTACTACTTGGATTGAATCATATGATGTTGTATCCAAAACAATAAATCAACTCAAAACATAACACATGTTAAGGACACAACACAAACATAGTTTAACATGCTAGAAATGATTTACCAAAAATAAAACAAAAGCATGAAAACATATGATTAAGGAAGGAAGAGCCTACTTGGTGGTTTAACTTCATTAATCCAAGCTTTAGCTTTCCTAATCATCCCCTTCATCCCTTGGTTCTTTTCCCTTTTGATATGCCTCAATACCTCTCAAGGAGGGGCTTAAAATTCCCAACCTTTGGCAAGGGAAAGAACTCATATTTATAGCAAAAAGGTGCCAACGGCTAGTCCTCGGTTGACCAAGAAACAGGCCTCGGTCGACCGGGAACACACAACGGTCAGATTTCTGACCGTTGGGGCGCCAGGCAAATTTCTGCTGCAGTGTTCCCGGTCGACTGGGACCTCTGCGCCGGTCGACCGGCGACACTGCCGGGCCACCCCCCCTTTTTGCAAAAATCCAACTTTTCACATTTTAAAGGTATTTCTTTGGGGGACCTTTTGGCCACTAAATCAAGCTTGGAAAACATGTTTTAAAGATTCTAATGGTTTTTAAAACATGACATAAAAAGCCTAAAAAGATTCAAAACTTTTAAAACAAAGGCTTGCTTGATTTCTTGAAAACTCTTTTCTAAAAAAAATGCATCCAAGATAAAAAGACAAATCATGCATAAATCAATACTTTTACAAATCTTAAAAGCAATGCATGAATAAAACAAGATTTCAAGTTTATTTAAAACCAATGCAAGTGTGTAAATCAAATGATGCTAGAATGATTATGCATCCATCAAATTGCAATCTACAAAATTCCTAACAGCTCATTCTTTGATGACTTCTGACTGTTGAGGTCTTTGATCACCGTTTCAGCCTCCATAGAAGCTTCTAGGAGTTCTCCCAAGTTCTTTGATTTGTTGCCGATGATCATGGAGCGGATTCTGGCTCTCATGTTATTTCGGCAGATGTCGACCAGCGACGCTTGTGGTAGCACATCGGAGCATTTGTACGCCATGGCTTTCCACTTGTGAATGAAGTCGTATGTAGACTCATTCTTCCCCTGTTTCAGGCTGCAGAGCTGAGCCATAGTAACAGGATGATCCTCACCTTTGAAGTGAGTCAAGAAGCGTGTCTCCAGCATGGTCCAATTCTGAATGGAGTTCTCTGGAAGAGTGGAGTACCAATCAAAGGCCGTACCTTTTAGGGTGCTTGCAAAGAGGCGAATCTTGAGTGCATCTTGATCCGCAATAACTCCTGTCAGGATCTTGAAGTGGATGACATGCTGTCTGGCTGAACCTTTCCCCGTATACATTTGGAGAGTAGGTTGCTTGAATTTTGTAGGGAACGGGACCGAGTCCATCCACAAGGGATATGGTGGCTTGATCCCATGCTCCTTTAGCGTATCCTCTTCTTTTGCTTTGGCGAGGATATCGTCAACGTCCTTTTTGGTAAGGGCGCGTGACTCACTATTTTCCGTATTTTCTTCGTCGCCTTGATGGCTCGGAGGAGCTTCATTGTTTGGCGGACGTTGGATAGTGAGAAGGAGGTTTTCCATTAGGGCCTCTATTCTCTGCTGTCCTTGTTCCAGTTGCTGGATGCGTGCAGCTACGTCATCATGTAGCGGAGGTTGCTCAGCATTTGTGACTAAGACGTTCACTCTTCGAGAGTCAAAAGAGGATACAGTCTTGGTGACTGAGCTAGAGCTTATTCTTTTAGATGAAGAGCTCGAAGAGTGATCACTCCGATGTCCTTGGCTTGAAGGAGCGGGAGAGTTTTCTTTATGTCTTCGTGTCTGGGGGACGCTGCGGGTCACCGGACGCCTGACATGGATTTTTGTTGCTGACTTCTGGCGTCTTCTGGTTTTGCCAACCATATGGACAGCAGCAATTTGGTTGGGTCTTTCTTTTTCAACCCATTTTTGGGAAACTTGGAGCGTAGGAGGTTGAGTCCTCCATTTCTCTAGTCTGTTTTGTCGGTATGACGCGCGGCGGCGTGCTCGACGAGCGAGTTGAGCTTCGGTCAGCTCTGGCTGGACTTTGACGATGAAGGATGTACTCCCTCGGGCGCAGCAGCCGAGCTTGTTTTCTTTGTAGTTAGGCAAGGACAGGATGCGGACCCGGTCCTTCGCCTGTTGCAGCGAGACTTTGAATTGTGCAAGCTCGGCCCCTGTAGAGATGAAGGGTCGAACTGCAGTTTTGCAGGCCTTAGCAGACGCTTGGGGAGGCCTGGTGATGTAGGATTTGATTTTTGGCTTGTAGGAACAAGCTGGTTGATGCTGAATTGACCTGGGAGTCAGGTCAGAGATGGGTTTCTCCTCTTTCATGTAGAAAAGAGGGTAGAACCGGTTTTCTTTGAGTGGGGCCAGGTATGCTGGCTTGGCAGATGCTCGGGACCTCCTTTGTTTCGGTGAAGGCCCTGGGGACCAAGTCTTGGGACGGACCTGGCTGTTTGCGGGCTGAGACTTCGCGGGGGTCGCCTTTGGTGTCACGGCGGTGACACATTGGGAGGCGATTTTCTGCTTCTTAGCGGGAGCAGCCTGTTCTTCAGGAAGTGGGAATGGTCCCAACGTCCCAAAGAAAATAGTCCGGGGAGTCGAGGTCGACCCGAAGTTTGGTGAATTGTTGGTGAAAGTCCAAGATCGAATCCTAGAGGGGGGGGGGGGGGTGAATAGGGTGAGCTCAAAGTCCTAGACCAATTTTAATTCTTTTAGCTTTTAAGTCTCTTATGCTTTGAAGGAGAATAAAGAAATCAACCAAGGGAGCATAATCCATAAAAAGAAAGCATAAAGACAATCACCATAACACAATCACATATAGTGGTTCGGCCAAATTGCCTACATCCACTCCCGGTACACCTACCGGTATTCACTAACTTCAATTAAGGTTTAGGATCACCTCAAACCTTACAAACTATGCTTTTCAAGGCTAAGCATAAACCTTTACAACATATGCTTTTCAAGGCTAAGCATGAACCTTTACAACAAGGAACTTTTCTCTTAAGAAATATGCCTAATAATGCATGGATAAAGAGAACAAGGAAATGCAATGAAGTGCCTCTTAATAGGCTAATTTGAAAGTGAAAAACTCAAGTTCTAGAACAATGCATGTGAATGACAAAGTTTATGTGAAATGCATTTACTAGAAAGTTACTCTTTCTCTTTTTGAAAAGATACAATCTTAAATGTTTCAAAGATGATAAACATATGATTGAGAAAGAGTGAGTTGTCTAACACATGAGTTGGACAATGTGAAATATCTTGTTTTGAAAGAAGACAAATTAAAGTCTAGAAGGTTGATGTTGAAACAAGAAAACAAACTTCATGTGAAACAATGACAACATGTTGTATTCATGGCATATGAGATTACTAAAGTATTAGACATGTTATGAAAGACAACATTTTAATATGAAAGCAACTTGTTAATCATGCATTGAGAAGAATCAAAGATTTGAAACAAAACATGATTGTAAAAAGACTATGGATTAAAGGAAGCACACCCATTTGAAGATCAAAGGTTCATTTAGTGGAATGGCTTCATAATCCCTTTGAAAATGCTCTTGAGAAGTTGCTTAGCCTTGGCCTCAAAGGTCTCTCAAATTTCAGCAACTTCCTCCAACCAAAAAGCCACTTTTTAAAAGGATAAAGTTGCCAACGGCTAGTTCTCGGTCGACCTAGAAACAGGCCTCGGTCGACCGAGAAAGCACAACGGTCATATTTCTGACCGTTGGCATGTTACAGTTCAGGTTCTGGAAAAATGACTTCCAGTTGTCTCGGTCGACCGAGACCTATATCTCGGTCGACCGGCGACACTGCCGGGAACAGCCCAGATTTTTGACAAATTAGAGAAACTTGTAACTTTTGAGGGCACCTTCCAAGGGACTTTTAAACACATCTACCAAGCATTAAATCATGACTGAAAGAAGATGAAAACTGAGATTTTAAAGCCATGAAAACTCCAAAACACAATAATGAATTTAAAGTTAGAAACTTTGGAAAGCTTGGAAGGATTTTTGAAATCAAAGACTCCAAGAACTGAAGAGTCAACCTGAATATGAAAACCATGCATTACAATTGATAAAAACAAAGATTTAAGAAGTTGAAATATGCATGATGATCCTATGAATAAAACCATGTATGAATGAGAGGACAAGCTTATGAAAGTGAATGCATCCTATCAAATTGCAACAAAACAAAAACTCTAACAGTTGGTGGTGTTGACGCTGTGGCAACTAGCAGTGCGCTTATGAGTGCGCACATTCTGCTTCTGTTGAAGCATCTGCTGGTGCTTTTTCTCGTCGAAGGTGATGGTCAAGGAAGCTGCCATTGTTAGTAAACTTCTGAAACAAGACCAGATCCATTAGTAATCACAAGAATATATGAAAGTCCACGAGGATCCTAACCCTAGAGGGGGGGGTGAATAGGGTGAGCTACAACTATGACCAATTTAAACCAATTTTAAATTCTATGCATAAACTAGTCACATGTGATGATAAACAAACAAAATGCGGAAGCTAATACAAATACAATCACCACATAGCAATCACCACAACACAATGTTTATAGTGGTTCGGCCTCAATGCCTACATCCACTACCGGCTTGTGAATCCAATCACCCCACCGGATTTCCACTAAGTATGCTTTTTCAAAGGCTAAGCAATAACCCTTACAATGTTGTTTTTCTAAGGCTCAACAACAACCTTTACAAGATGCTTTTCAAGGCTAAGCAATAACCTATCAATGTGCTTTTAGAGGCTAAGCAATAACCTTACAATATGCTTTTCTTAGGCTAAGCAATAACCTTTACAAATATAGAATTCTCTAAGAAGGTGTCTTTACAGAAGATCACTCTAAGAGATTACAATATAAGCTCAAATAAATTTGCCTCTAAATAGGCGGATATGAAAGTTTAAACCAAACTCACACAAACACTCTATGAATGCAAAGTTGTATGCTTATGAGGTGTGTGTGTGATGACTTCAATCAAGTTTAAAAAAAAACTTAATCAAATATATGCTTGAAGCATTTCAAAGTTCAAAGCTCATGAAAGATTTGATTGAAGTCTAATGCAAATCACATGTATGATAAACAACTTGTTAATGACATGAAATTCAAAGAATCACAAGTTGTATGAAAATGACTAACTTAGAACATGTGATGCATGTGCAATGTTGTTTTTGTGAGAACCCGACCCCTAATCTCTTGGATTAGTTTCTTTTAGTGGGATTAGTATTTGTTGGGTTGAGTTTGTGAGCTAGAATGGGTTTTCTCTAGTTTTGGGGAATTTTGAGGGCCTTTGTGATTAGTGGGACCCTTTGGGGGTTCTTTTAGTGACTTTGCGCGTAATTGGGAGGTTATTCAAAATTCCCGATAATTCTTGTTTTAGCCTCATTTGACTTGTTTTGTTATTCTCTACAACTTTCGTGTTCACTCCATACCCATTCGAAGCTCCGAAAATCAGTTTTTCCAGCCCGGAGGGCAAAACAGTCTTTTCACACCAAATCTGGACCCAAATTTCGAGATCCCAGAACCATGCCAAAGTTATACTTTTTGGAAACTAGATATTTCGACAATCATTTTTCTCTTCTTCGTCGATCGCATCCGAGGCCCACAAATAGATGTTTTACCCTTTGCAAGCTTTGAGTGTAGTGGGACCCACACCCACCCATTATATAAGTGACTCCACTCTCTTTCTCCCTCATTTCTCCATTCCATCGACTGAAACCTCCACAGCTACAGTGCCAGCAGCCCCTCTTCTCCATTCCTTCCATTTCTCTTGCTCTTATGGAGCCTCCAAGCCACCAATCCGAAGAGGAAACTCCGGCAACTTCCTCTCCTTCATCTCCTCTCTTGTTTGACACCATTTTTGTGGGAAACCAAGGTGGGCAGCCCCTATTGCAAGCTCCTTCTTGTTCATTCATGGCCTTAGAGGTAAAGACTCCTTCCCATTTTCCTTGTATGTGCTATGGCTCTCCCTTAGGTGCTATTTTCTAGTTGGGTTGAGCCCATTCATTGTCTTCCTTTGTTTAACCCATTTTAGGGTTTGTTTTGGGGGTTTTTGTAGAGATTGTTGATCTTGAGCTTGAGAGGTGATTAGAGGCTTGTTTTGCTAGATTGGAACCCAAGGCAAGTGGATGAATGGATGGTTTGAATGTTATCAAAGTTTTATGAGAAAATCCTAAATTTTATTACTTGTCCTTGATCATTGAATACATGTTTTCACATGTGCTTCTTGCCATATATATATATATATATATATATTGATTTCGAAATTGCATATCAATGGTTGTTTCTCTCTTGTTAATTTCTTGGAAAGATATGCTTTCAAATTGTCAAAGTTGCTCACATGGTCTTGAAATGAATGTGGTTGGCTAAGTCATTCAATGTTTTATAAACATATTGGTAGAGTACTTATCATCCTTGTGATAGCCTTTATGAATGTTGTGAAATGGTTTCCTTCCCCTTTTTCTTTGCATTGGACTTGACATGGAAGTAGTGATGGATAGAACTCAAATGGGGATTTGGAGAGGTATAAAGAGATGCATTGGAGGAGCTATTAGCTCAATGTTATTGTAAGGACTTG
Source organism: Cinnamomum chago (assembly GCA_038049695.1). Classification (NCBI taxonomy): domain Eukaryota; kingdom Viridiplantae; phylum Streptophyta; class Magnoliopsida; order Laurales; family Lauraceae; genus Cinnamomum; species Cinnamomum chago. The sequence goes on along the minus strand of CP142454.1, from coordinate 57,044,616 downwards.
TGGATGTGAGGAAGATGGTTTTGAGGAGGAAAATGACTCAAAACTGAACACAGTGAGCATTTTCGTAACTGGCGGTCAGCTCACGGTCAGCCAGCGGCTAACCGCCGAATGCATCGGCGGCTAACCGCCAGCTAACCGCGCACCGCGGCGACTTTTCCAGAGAGCATCGTTTTCCCCCTCAAAATACGGTCAGCCTCACGGTTAGCCAGCGGCTAACCGCCAGCCAACCGCCCACTCACGGTTACCTTTCCAGAAAGCATCAGATATCCCACTTGAAAACTCGGTCAGCTTCACGGTTGCCCAGCGGCTAACCGCCGAATGCATCGGCGGCTAACCGCCAGGTAACCGCATTTGACGGTCAGCTTTCCAGTAAGCTGCATTCTGCAGCCCAGCCGCGGTCAGCTGTGCGGTCAGCCAGCGGCTAGCCGCCTGTCCCAGCGGCGGCTAACCGTCAGGTGACCGAAATTCCCCAGATTTCGAAAAGCTCCCCGGTTCGTTCGAGCGTTGAACTTTGTCAATCGAAGGGGATTCACTAGACATTGCTTGATGCCATCCGAGAAAGAAACCATATCACGAAGATGTCATTCGAAATCTTTGAAAATCGTAAAAGTGCATAAGGAGCCCGGAATGTCTTCAAACTCAAGGAGTACCAAGTAATTGTTATAATCGACATACGGGACCCCTATTCACTTAAATAGATCTTGAAATTAATACTTTTCCCGAAATTGTCATAGTTCATTGTTTCACCTCTTGTCCCGAGATTTGCATTACATGACTTGTTTTCCCGAAAGCATTGAAGTTACATTAGTAACAGTTACCCGTCCCGAAATGTATTGCCCGATATGATATGACAGTGTGCCCTTGAGCACCCCCGTTTACCCGTTTATTTACGTGCCCTTGAGCACCCCCGTTTACCCGTTTATTTACTGTACTTGATTTCTTGCATATGTCTCGATTGGTTTTAACCTATGAGTCGGCATCACTAAGCTTGGATACCTTGTCAGTCTAATCCACTGACTTGGAGATCCCTCTCCCGTCCCGCCAGCTGCAGTTTGGATCCCGATACCCGGTTATTGCCGTGGTCCCGTCCCGATACCCGGTTCGCTACCGTGGTCCCGTTCCCGTATATTTATTATTGTATATATGATTTACGTTGAGTCTCCTCACCTTGTGTGACTGAGACCAACGTCCCGCTCTTGTCACTTCGGTGATAGAGGACTTAGCTTCTTGTGATTGCCATCTTGCCAGTTCCCGATTCCTTGGATACCCGACATGCTTTATATTGTTTACTGCTTTCCGATAAATGACTCGTTTCTTTTATGAAAGTTGTTATTTAAACAAGTGTTAATATTCTCCAATGTAAATTCAGTTATTATTATATTGCCTTCTGTTCTTTGTACACGTATATGTTTTAAATGAATGACGGTTGGGTGAATACCCATGCTTTTACATATGTTTCAAACGATCGAGTGTTTTACTAGATTTATGTGATTACACATGTTTCAAATGAACACCCGAATTGTCAGATACCCATGCTTTGAAATATGTTTCAAATGACACTTGTTTTGCCAGATCACTGTGTTTATACCGGTTTCAAATGAATATCCGATTTGTTAAATATCCCTGCTTTGAGATATGTTTTAAATGAACACCCAGTTTTATTAAATATCTGTATTTTCACATATCTTTCAAATGGACTTTGGTTTTGCCAGACTGCTATGGATACCTGATTTGTTGTATACTTGTGTTTTACTTAAGTTTCAAATGAACGTTTGTTTTGTCAAACCACTATATTTATACATGTTTTAGACGAATACTCGATTGTCAAATATCTATGATTATAGATGATGTAAATGAATACATGTTTTATTAGATGTTCATGTTTTACCCGTGCTTGAAATGAATACAAGTTTTCCCCGAGATTCCCGACTTTGCACCCGTTTAATTATATGCAGCATTTTGAGCAAATAGCATGATTTATCATTTGTATTATTATTCGCTATATTGTGTTCTTTTCATCCACCTGCCAGACCGTCGTGTCTGACCCACTACTTTTGGTACTCAGGTTCAGATTTCTTCGCCCCGAGTTGAGTGTTTTGTTGGCTTTGGAGCCATGCCTTGCAGGTTGTTTTGTCGGCTATGTCATGTTGACATTGAGCTCGACATCGGAGCTACGTCACATTTGGGTAGTAGTTTATAGCTTCTTGTTGTATGGCTTTTGTTAGCCTTTTCTTGGGATTCTTAATTAATGTACATTGATAATTGTAACTTGAACATATTTGGGAATGCAATATCCTGTTACTGTCAGCTCTGTAATTTATTGTGATGGTTACCCCAGTCTGATATGATTCTTGATATATTAGCTATGTGCTAAAGGTTGAGTGCGACGCGGAATCCGATAGCCACGGACTTCGGGTCGCAACGCCACAAATGCTTCCGCAAAATATTCAGAATGTGTTGGGATGTGTTGTCTTCACACACGCGGATCTTGGGAGAAGTAAAAAATAAAATTTTATGCTTAATCCCATCTCCCGCCCCCGAGATTCTGTTTCGGGGGCGTGACAGACTGGTATCAGAGCGGGCAGGTTTCTAGGAAATAAAACACTCTAGGAACCTTAAGACGTGTGGTGAGGACTCGTTTTCTTTTCTCTAGTTGTTGTTTTTGGTGAGTTTGTGCCTGTTTTTCTCCTAGTGGGGGAGACTATTTTTGTCTCCTTTTCTTGTTCTTGTTGTTAGTGAATTTGGGGGACCAAATTCTTTTCTAGTGGGGGAGAATTTAGTGTCTCCGCACCCACATTTAGTTCCTTTGCCTTGTTTTCGCGCCAGAGAGTCAGAGTTTTGTGGACTTAGCATGTGTTTCTCGAAGGACTTGGCAGAATTTTCAGCTTTTGGATGTCGGAGATGGAGCTTTAGAAGGAATTTGTGACCAATTGTTCGTCAGCAAGGATTGTGAGCAGCATATGGAGACCCAATTACAGTTGATCGTGTATCGTCAGAGGATTCATCAGGCAAGTAAGTGTGGATTTTTAGATAAACTTGGATTACTTTCCTAAGTCAGAAGACTCCATGAGCCGAATAAGTGGTGGACCTTATGAGAATTGAGGTGATTTTCAGTGGAGCAGCTTCAAAAGATGTGAAAAGTTAGAAATTTCTCGAGCATTGATGAGCTTGTGACGGAGAATTGTTGGAAGAGGTTTAACAGTTCCAGTCATGATGAATACAGATACAAGCAGGAGAATCATCACCTATGGACAATGACAGTTGAAGGATTCAGAGAAGAATGAATTTGACAGAAGCACACCTCACGAAGTTGGACAAGTGGAGTAGCATGGCAGTTAAAGTGTTGACGGGTCTAGTCAGAGTTGGAAACCTACAGAGCTGTGAACATGGTGTTTTCAACGAGCAGATATAGATGAGTGAAGTGTTCAGAGGACCGTTCAAATATTTGATTGAATCAGCTTGGTATATGAAGGAGTGACAGATTTCCAAGTCATTCACCTCGAAGATCGTGCATTGGCCGGAGACTTAATTTTGACAACTTCGACAGAGATGACAGAAGAGTACAGAGGACTAGACGACATTGCCTAAAGTAAGAGACACCTGGTAATACTCAGCGTCACCAATTTTCCGGAGCCAAGGACAGATAGAAGGATAAGGCAATATTTCAAGGTAAAGACATGTCTAAGACCGACAGAAACCGACTATTGTGCAGTGGATCAAGAGCAACGAACAGAAACAGTTAGAGCTTCAAATGTTGAAGAATGGTGAAAGGACAAGCATGATTGTGTCAGAGACTGATTGCTGTGCAATGGATCATAAGCACCGAGCAGAAATAGTTAGAGCCAGCAAGAGTTCACATTGAAGATGGTGCAATTGACATGAGACCCTAGCTTCGACAGTTGTGATGAAGTCGACAAAATTGTTCCAAGAATTTTCGGCATCAGAGTGGCTAGGACCGAGAGGCTTGGTGGAACTTTGAAGGAGTCAGAGATAGAAAATTCCTTGAGCAGCCAGATTTGTAGAGCGGTAACAGATTTGAGCCAGTGCTGGAATGTCTGACAACTGTTGATGGTTGACCGAGGAGTTCTACCGCGATGATGATCCAGTGAGTCCAGTGCTTCCGAGAGGACCGGTTTGGAGCAGTCGTTTGAGGTTTTGTTTTCGAAGTGTGGGATTGATGTCCCCGCTTGTTTTGAGTTTGTTTAGTTCATTTGGAGGACCAAATGTTCTAAGGGGGGGAGGATGTGAGAACCCGACCCCTAATCTCTTGGATTAGTTTCTTTTAGTGGGATTAGTATTTGTTGGGTTGAGTTTGTGAGCTAGAATGGGTTTTCTCTAGTTTTGGGGAATTTTGAGGGCCTTTGTGATTAGTGGGACCCTTTGGGGGTTCTTTTAGTGACTTTGCGCGTAATTGGGAGGTTATTCAAAATTCCCGATAATTCTTGTTTTAGCCTCATTTGACTTGTTTTGTTATTCTCTACAACTTTCGTGTTCACTCCATACCCATTCGAAGCTCCGAAAATCAGTTTTTCCAGCCCGGAGGGCAAAACAGTCTTTTCACACCAAATCTGGACCCAAATTTCGAGATCCCAGAACCATGCCAAAGTTATACTTTTTGGAAACTAGATATTTCGACAATCATTTTTCTCTTCTTCGTCGATCGCATCCGAGGCCCACAAATAGATGTTTTACCCTTTGCAAGCTTTGAGTGTAGTGGGACCCACACCCACCCATTATATAAGTGACTCCACTCTCTTTCTCCCTCATTTCTCCATTCCATCGACTGAAACCTCCACAGCTATAGTGCCAGCAGCCCCTCTTCTCCATTCCTTCCATTTCTCTTGCTCTTATGGAGCCTCCAAGCCACCAATCCGAAGAGGAAACTCCGGCAACTTCCTCTCCTTCATCTCCTCTCTTGTTTGACACCATTTTTGTGGGAAACCAAGGTGGGCAGCCCCTATTGCAAGCTCCTTCTTGTTCATTCATGGCCTTAGAGGTAAAGACTCCTTCCCATTTTCCTTGTATGTGCTATGGCTCTCCCTTAGGTGCTATTTTCTAGTTGGGTTGAGCCCATTCATTGTCTTCCTTTGTTTAACCCATTTTAGGGTTTGTTTTGGGGGTTTTTGTAGAGATTGTTGATCTTGAGCTTGAGAGGTGATTAGAGGCTTGTTTTGCTAGATTGGAACCCAAGGCAAGTGGATGAATGGATGGTTTGAATGTTATCAAAGTTTTATGAGAAAATCCTAAATTTTATTACTTGTCCTTGATCATTGAATACATGTTTTCACATGTGCTTCTTGCCATATATATATATATATATTGATTTCGAAATTGCATATCAATGGTTGTTTCTCTCTTGTTAATTTCTTGGAAAGATATGCTTTCAAATTGTCAAAGTTGCTCACATGGTCTTGAAATGAATGTGGTTGGCTAAGTCATTCAATGTTTTATAAACATATTGGTAGAGTACTTATCATCCTTGTGATAGCCTTTATGAATGTTGTGAAATGGTTTCCTTCCCCTTTTTCTTTGCATTGGACTTGACATGGAAGTAGTGATGGATAGAACTCAAATGGGGATTTGGAGAGGTATAAAGAGATGCATTGGAGGAGCTATTAGCTCAATGTTATTGTAAGGACTTGTGGATGTGAGGAAGATGGTTTTGAGGAGGAAAATGACTCAAAACTGAACACAGTGAGCATTTTCGTAACTGGCGGTCAGCTCACGGTCAGCCAGCGGCTAACCGCCGAATGCATCGGCGGCTAACCGCCAGCTAACCGCGCACCGCGGCGACTTTTCCAGAGAGCATCGTTTTCCCCCTCAAAATACGGTCAGCCTCACGGTTAGCCAGCGGCTAACCGCCGAACGCATCGGCGGCTAACCGCCAGCCAACCGCCCACTCACGTTTACCTTTCCAGAAAGCATCAGATATCCCACTTGAAAACTCGGTCAGCTTCACGGTTGCCCAGCGGCTAACCGCCGAATGCATCGGCGGCTAACCGCCAGGTAACCGCATTTGACGGTCAGCTTTCCAGTAAGCTGCATTCTGCAGCCCAGCCGCGGTCAGCTGTGCGGTCAGCCAGCGGCTAGCCGCCTGTCCCAGCGGCGGCTAACCGTCAGGTGACCGAAATTCCCCAGATTTCGAAAAGCTCCCCGGTTCGTTCGAGCGTTGAACTTTGTCAATCGAAGGGGATTCACTAGACATTGCTTGATGCCATCCGAGAAAGAAACCATATCACGAAGATGTCATTCGAAATCTTTGAAAATCGTAAAAGTGCATAAGGAACCCGGAATGTCTTCAAACTCAAGGAGTACCAAGTAATTGTTATAATCGACATACGGGACCCCTATTCACTTAAATAGATCTTGAAATTAATACTTTTCCCGAAATTGTCATAGTTCATTGTTTCACCTCTTGTCCCGAGATTTGCATTACATGACTTGTTTTCCCGAAAGCATTGAAGTTACATTAGTAACAGTTACCTGTCCCGAAATGTATTGCCCGATATGATATGACAGTGTGCCCTTGAGCACCCCCGTTTACCCGTTTATTTACGTGCCCTTGAGCACCCCCGTTTACCCGTTTATTTACTGTACTTGATTTCTTGCATATGTCTCGATTGGTTTTAACCTATGAGTCGGCATCACTAAGCTTGGATACCTTGTCAGTCTGATCCACTGACTTGGAGATCCCTCTCCCGTCCCGCCAGCTGCAGTTTGGATCCCGATACCCGGTTATTGCCGTGGTCCCGTCCCGATACCCGGTTCGCTACCGTGGTCCCGTTCCCGTATATTTATTATTGTATATATGATTTACGTTGAGTCTCCTCACCTTGTGTGACTGAGACCAACGTCCCGCTCTTGTCACTTCGGTGATAGAGGACTTAGCTTCTTGTGATTGCCATCTTGCCAGTTCCCGATTCCTTGGATACCCGACATGCTTTATATTGTTTACTGCTTTCCGATAAATGACTCGTTTCTTTTATGAAAGTTGTTATTTAAACAAGTGTTAATATTCTCCAATGTAAATTCAGTTATTATTATATTGCCTTCTGTTCTTTGTACACGTATATGTTTTAAATGAATGACGGTTGGGTGAATACCCATGCTTTTACATATGTTTCAAACGATCGAGTGTTTTACTAGATTTATGTGATTACACATGTTTCAAATGAACACCCGAATTGTCAGATACCCATGCTTTGAAATATGTTTCAAATGACACTTGTTTTGCCAGATCACTGTGTTTATACCGGTTTCAAATGAATATCCGATTTGTTAAATATCCCTGCTTTGAGATATGTTTTAAATGAACACCCAGGTTTATTAAATATCTGTATTTTCACATATCTTTCAAATGGACTTTGGTTTTGCCAGACTGCTATGGATACCTGATTTGTTGTATACTTGTGTTTTACTTAAGTTTCAAATGAACGTTTGTTTTGTCAAACCACTATATTTATACATGTTTTAGACGAATACTCGATTGTCAAATATCTATGATTATAGATGATGTAAATGAATAAATGTTTTATTAGATGTTCATGTTTTACCCGTGCTTGAAATGAATACAAGTTTTCCCCGAGATTCCCGACTTTGCACCCGTTTAATTATATGCAGCATTTTGAGCAAATAGCATGATTTATCATTTGTATTATTATTCGCTATATTGTGTTCTTTTCATCCACCTACCAGACCGTCGTGTCTGACCCACTACTTTTGGTACTCAGGTTCAGATTTCTTCGCCCCGAGTTGAGTGTTTTGTTGGCTTTGGAGCCATGCCTTGCAGGTTGTTTTGTCGGCTATGTCATGTTGACATTGAGCTCGACATCGGAGCTACGTCACATTTGGGTAGTAGTTTATAGCTTCTTGTTGTATGGCTTTTGTTAGCCTTTTCTTGGGATTCTTAATTAATGTACATTGATAATTGTAACTTGAACATATTTGGGAATGCAATATCCTGTTACTGTCAGCTCTGTAATTTATTGTGATGGTTACCCCAGTCTGATATGATTCTTGATATATTAGCTATGTGCTAAAGGTTGAGTGCGACGCGGAATCCGATGGCCACGGACTTCGGGTCGCAACGCCACAAATGCTTCCGCAAAATATTCAGAATGTGTTGGGATGTGTTGTCTTCACACACGCGGATCTTGGGAGAAGTAAAATATAAAATTATACCTTAATCCCATCTCCCGCCCCCGAGATTCTGTTTCGGGGGCGTGACAGTTTTCAAAAACCAAATAGATTTAACTAAAGTTTAAATGAAAGAAAACAACAAAGGAAGTTTCAACCAAGTGATATAATCATGCAATAAAAGAAATCAAAGATTTATGGCTAAGCATGATTAAGAAAGTTTAAAACACAACTTGGGTTGAAAACAAAGTGATGAATCCAATCTTGAATATCAAAGATGGAGGGAAGAAAGGATTCAACACATCATTGTTATCATGCTTGAAATCATTTTCCAAAGTTTCAAATAAAGCACATAACAAATGATTAATTAAAAGTAAAACTTACTTGGAGATTTAACTTAGTTGATCCAAGCTTAAGCTTTACTTAATGACCCCTTGATGTCTCTTAGATCATCCCATTTGTCTTCTCTCAAAGCTCCTCAAAGAGGGTTTCAAAATCTCTAACCAAAGACAAAGGAAAGAACTCATTTATATCCCCAAAACAGCCCAACGGCTAGTTTAGCCGGTTGACCGGCCATAACAGGCAGGTTGACCGGCCAAACACAACGGTCAGAAAAATAGCCGTTGTGTTTTGGGTCATCCTGCACTGTGGCCGGTTAACCGGGCTAACATGGCCGGTTAACCGGCTATACTGCGGGTTGACCACCCCGGTTAACCCCCTGGTTAACCCCTCAGCACCAAAATTCCCAAAAATTGCATTTTTCACAGTTTTGCTTGGGGGAACTTTTTGGCCACTAAATCAAGCTTGGAAAACATGTTTTAAAGATTCTAAAGGTTTTTAAAACATGACATAAAAAGCCTAAAAAGTTTCAAAACTTTTAAAACAAAGGCTTGCTTGATTTCTTGAAAACTCTTTTCAAATGAAATTGCATACACAAATGATTCTTTTTGAGATGAATGTATGCAAAACTCAAACCTAAATTCACAAGATGATTTTCCAAATATAATGCACAAGGAATTAGGTTTTCAAAAGAGTTTTGGGTTCTAAAACCAATGCATCCAAGTTTAGAACCAAAACGTGCATATAACACAAACTTTTCCAAATCTAAAAACCAATGCATGTATAAAACTAGATTTCAAGATATTTTAAATCAATGCATGTGTGTGAATTCAAATGATGCCAATATGCAAATGCATCCATCAAATTGCAAATACAAAAACCCTAACAATCTCCCCCTTTGCAATTTGATGGCAACTTACCCATCATTGAGATTACACACTTAGTCTTCAGCTCCCCTTAAGCTGGACAAGTCTAGAAATCTTCTTGGATGCTCCTTCTCTTAGCTTGGGCTCTTTGGCTCTTTTCTTCAATCTTCTTGATGCTTGGAGCTTGATCATTCTTCAAGCTTTCTCTTCTCATCTTCCTCTTTATGGCCAAGCATCTTCTTTAGCTCCAAGCTTTCCTTCTTCTATTTGCTCTCCCCCTTTGTCCATGCCTCTCTCTTCCTTTGGCAAGATATGCATTCACTCCCTTTGTAGAAGATCATACACAACTCTCCTTAGGAAGCTTGGACATTCTCTTCACCCTTCTTGAGAACTTGAATTCTTTCTCCCCCTTTGATGGATAGGAGATCTTCGAGTACTTGAACTCTCGAACTCTCTCCCCCTTTGAAGAGTAGGAGATCTTTGAGTCACACTTGAACTCTCTCTCCCCCTTTGACATTAAATTGCAAAGGTACCTACACACATGAGACAAGAAGAATACCTTTAGTAGCACCTGTTAACAAATGAAATCGAAAATGAAATTCATAACAGGCTATCATGTATGTAAGTTAACTCTAAGGGCTCAAAGGCAATCCAAGGGTGAATTTGATCAAAACTAATACTTCCTATGAAGGTTTACACTCCCCCTCAATCCATTCTCTTCTTTTGTCAAGCTTTTGACAAGATATAACTATTAGATTCAAGAAGTAGATGGTTTAACCAAGTGAGGGTCAACTTCAAGGAAAGGATTAGATTCATATAACTATAAGGCTCATATGATCAAATTACCAAAAGAGAGCAAGGTCTAAAGGGAAAAACGATCATGGATACCAATTGAAATAAACATATCAATTGAGATTAAAGGATGTGACTATAAACTCAATCACTCTAAAATGGATTTAAGAGAATATAACTAATAGGATAAAATCCAAGTTAGAGCTATCCATGATGCAATGGGGTTTTACTAAAACATAGCATCAATCAATATAACTTATGAAAATCATATGCTATGTAAGTTTTGAACTCATTTCATTCAATCAATAAATATGACTATTAAAGTTCAAGATGAGTGAAATGAAATTCAAACATGAAGCCAACCTCAACTAATAACCAACCAATATTATGAACACATAAACTTGGTGATCATGAGATATAACTATAAGAACAAAAGAGGTGGCAATCATGAACATTATGATGCTAATGGTGTGTGACATGGAACAATCATATTACTATCAAGTTTAGTCCTATGCACACAAGGTTTATCACAATCATAAGATATCAATTGGATATGAAATCAATGGAAAGTTATACCAAATGAAACCAATTGGATATGATAACATGATTAAAAGCAAGGATGTGACAAACCCAAAATCCCATCAAGCATCATAAATACATATTCATCACTTTTAAGGATATAATTAATGAGCATAGTGATGAACAAGGTAAATTGCAATGTAAAAGGATATTACTTGGTAATGCATGCAATTTTCAAAGTGTCAAAATCATATGAATTCAACATCTAAGATATCCATCAAACATATAGAAATACAATGAATGGATTTCAAAGATATTCATATGATCAAGAACACTACTATGAGGTTGAAACATGTATAAGGATGATATCAAGAGAGTCTACATGAATCAACATCATAACCATCCAAAAAGAAATGACTAGAAAGCATAGAGGATGGATTTGGGTTCTAGTATGGTTTCTACAAGTGTAACTAAGGTCACAACCATACATGGAACCAAATGTCATTTGCATATTAAAAGAATAACTAAATGAGCATAGATGCAAACAACATTCATTTCCATTTCTAAGATAATGAAACCAAAAGAAAAGGAAATGATAACATGGAACATGCTTAGAAGATTATAACTAATGATGTTAAAAAGCATTTCCATTCAACCAATCTTCAAATCATTTTGATAAACAAAATCCAACAATGAGCATAAAAGAATGATTTTGAAGATCAATTTTCAACATGTATATTAAAAGATATAACTTAATTGAAACACATACAAGTTGAATTTTCAAAACAATGATTTTCCATATAAAAATATAACTTAGAAATCCATGGAAAAACTTGAATTGAATCAAATCATTTGATTTACAAAAAGGATCTAACTAAGACATCCATCAAATGATTTAACAACAATTGATCATGAAAAATCTAGCTATAAAGCTTTTGAAATCACAATCAATTGCTCATGTAGAAATGCAATGCAAAACATAAAACTAAATGAGTGCAAAAAGCAAATCAAACATGATGAAATTATAATCAAGAGATTTTGAAAACCATGACATGTAACTAGAATAGTGCATGAAGACAAAATCAATTGATCATAAAGAAACAATGCATTTTATGAAATGTAACTAAGAGAAAACAAAATGCAAAGCAACATGACCAACAAAATGATTTAACTTATAAAGTATAGGTTGGTCAATGAGGTCCAAGACCCTAAGGTTTGTCTAAGTAGATGACTTTAGGAATCCACCTAAGGTCTTGGGAGGGTTGAACTTTGAGGTCTAATTTGGAATCCTCACCAACTATAGGAGATTTGACTTGATAAATTTTCAATTTAAACTTATCACCATGATATTTAGTTTTGACTAAATTTAGCTTAGAATGGTGATTAGTCTTTTGATGATGGTGAGTTTGTTTCTTTGGGGATTGCTTCACTTTTCTTTTCTTCTTATTTTCTCCCTTTACTTGACTTTTGAATTTTAAATTTAACTTAGCAACTTTATTCAAAAGTTCTTTCATGGGTTGATATAAGGGAGATATGTTGAGAAGCTTTTTGTTCTTAGATTCTTTCAAGCTTGTTTTAACTTGTTTAAGCTTTTTAGAATCTATCTTAGGAGACTCCATTTTAAAGGATTTAACTTGTTTAGTCTTTTTGGAGTCTTCTTTGTTTTTAAGTGTCTTACCCTTCATAGATTTAGATTCTCCCTTCTTGAGTTCAAAGATGGGTGTAGACACATGGCTTCTTCTTCTTAGTTTGCACTCAAACCTAAAATGCCCTTCAATGCCACAATAACCACATTTGGTTTTGGGCAAGGGAGAAGGAGTGCTAGAGAATGAGGACTCACCTTTCACAAATGTGTTGGTGAATTTAGGGTCATGTGTCATATTCCTATTAAATCCAAGACCCGTCCTATCTCCATGAGATTTACCCAATTTGAATAATTTTCCAAGTTTCTCTTCACTTTGGGTAAACTTGCACTCATACTTTTGTTTATAGTTTTCAAGTTGAGTGACTTTGGTTATAAGGATTGAATTTTCATGTTTGACTTTTGAAAGTTCATTTTCAATTTCCTTATATTTGCTTAGCTCTTCATTGGCAAGTTTTAATTCAAGCTTTAGTTCATCAATAACATTAGATCCAAGTTCTTTTGTTTTTAACTTACTTTTGATCAACTTGGATTCTAAGTTGTCAATGTCTACATCTTGTCTTTTAATAGTATCTCTTAGGTTTAAATTTTCATTTTTAAGTTCATCACAATTTATCTTAATCTCATTTAATTCATCTTGAGCCTTAGATAAATTTTCCTTAGAGATAGTCAATTTGTAATTCCATGGGGATCCGAACCCTAGAGGGGGGGTGAATAGGGTGAGCTCCGTTTGTGACCAATTTTAACAATTTTAACTTCTTTAAAACAAACTAGTCACAAGTGATGATTATCAAACAAAATGCGGAAGCTTAAAGAAAACAATCACCACAAAGCAAGCACCATCACACAAGTATTTATAGTGGTTCGGCCTCAATGCCTACATCCACTACCGGCTTGTGATCCAACACCCCACCGGATTTCCACTATTTATGCTTTTCAATAGGCTAAGCAATAACCTTTACAATATGCTTTCCAAGGCTTAGCAATAACCTTTACAATGATGTTTTTCAAGGCTTAACATCAACCTATACACTATGCTTTTAAAGGCTAAGCAATAACCTCTTCAACCACAAGGTTGGTTATCTCTCTAATTTAGTGTCTATCATACACTTGATGGAGATTCTATTTAGCTCATTACATTGCCTCTTAATTAGGCGGATATGGAAGTGTAATTCTAATACACACTCACACTATGAATGCAAAGATGAAAACATATGAAGTGTGTGTGTGTGGTCCTCAATCATTTTGAAAATGAAAGCTCATAAATGTAAGCCTAAGGCTTTTGAAAGTTTTAGCTTATAAAACATTTATGATTGAGGATATAATGCAATCACATGTTAAAAGTAACAACTTGTTAATGATATCAAAGTTACACAAGTTGTATGAAATGGATTAGCTCTAAACATGTGATGCATATGGATGTCAATCAAATCATCAATGTAGCTCATAAAACATAAAATTAGATTTGATTGAAAAGAGGGGACAAATCATATGTAATTATAAAGACAACTAGAAAATGATTTACCAATCAAAGTAAGGCAAGTTGTGAAACATTAAAACAATAATACACATATGATTTGTAAGGATGTTGGATCCAAAACATAAGATACATTTGAGAGAGATTTTCTTATGATGGAAAACAACAACCAAAGATTCAACAAAGTATATGAATCATGTTACATATTTCATTAACATGATCTACTTAGATTTACCAAAGATAAAGTACTACTTTGATGAATCAATGGTGATGTATCCAAAACAATAGATCTATTCAAAATATAAGACATGCTAAGGATACAACACATCATAAGTTAACATGTTACTAAAGATTTACCAATGATAAAACAAAACATGAAAACATATGATTTGTAAAGAAGTTGAGTCCAAAACATAAGATACTTTTGAAAGTGATTTTCTTATGATGGAAAACAACAACCAAAGATTCAACCAAGTATAGGAATCATGTTACATATGATTTACCAAGTTTCTTTTATTAACATGATCTACTTTGATTTACCAATTCAAGTACTACTTGGATTGAATCATATGGTGTTGTATCCAAAACAATAAATCAACTCAAAACATAAAACATGTTAAGGACACAACACAAACATAGTTTAACATGCTAGAAATGATTTACCAAAAATAAAACAAAAGCATGAAAACATATGATTAAGGAAGGAAGAGCCTACTTGGTGGTTTAACTTCATTAATCCAAGCTTTAGCTTTCCTAATCATCCCCTTCATCCCTTGGTTCTTTTCCCTTTTGATATGCCTCAAATCCTCTCAAGGAGGGGTTAAAAATTCCCAACTTTTGGCAAGGGAAAGAACTCATTTTATAGCCAAAAAGTTGCCAACGGCTAGTTCTCGGTCGACCGGCAAAGGGGTCTCGGTCGACCGGTAAGGCACAACGGTCAGATTTCTGACCGTTGGAGGTTTCAGTGCAAAAATGCAGATTTTACCACCAGTTGTCTCGGTCGACCGAGACCTGTGTCTCGGTCGACCGGCGACACTGCCGGGACTCCCCCCTTTTTGCAAAAAATGCAACTTTTGCATATTTGAAGGTTTTTCATTGGGGGACCTTTTGGCCACTAAATCAAGCTTGGAAAACATGTTTTAAAGATTCTAATGGTTTTTAAAACATGACATAAAAAGCCTAAAAAGATTCAAAACTTTTAAAACAAAGGCTTGCTTGATTTCTTGAAAACTCTTTCTTAAAACAAATGCATCCAAGATTAAAAAGACAAATCATGCATAAATCAATACTTTTACAAATCTTAAAAGCAATGCATGAAAAAAAACAAGATTTCAAGTTTATTTAAAACCAATGCAAGTGTGTAAATCAAATGATGCTTGAATGATAATGCATCCATCAAATTGCAATCTATAAAAACCCTAACAATCTCCCCCTTTGCAATTTGATGGCAAACTCACTCACCACTGAGATTACACACTTAGTCTTCAGCTCCCCCTCAGCTGGACAAGGCTTGAAATCTTCTTGAATGCTTCTTAGCTTGGGCTCTTTTCTTCATTCTTCATGATGCTTGGTGCTTGATCATTCTTCAATCTTTCTTTCTTCTTTCTTTCTTTATCCAAGCATCTTCTTTAGCTTCCAAGCTTTGTTTCTTCTATTTGCTCTCCCCCTTTGACCATGCCTCTTTCTCCCTTTGGCAAGGTATGTATTCTCTCCCCTTGTAGAAGATCATACAAAAACCTCCCCTTAGGAAGCTTGGACATTCTCTTCACCCTTTTGAGAACTTGCATAATTTCTCCCCCTTTGCCATTAAATTGCAAAGGTACCTACACACATGAAACAAGGAAAAATACCTTTAGAAGCACCTGTTAACAAATGAAATCGAAAATGAAATACATAACAGGCTATCATGTGAGGTAGTAGTCTCTAAGGGCTCAAAAGCAATCCAAGGGTAAATTTGATCAAAACTAATACTTCTTATGAAGGTTTACACTCCCCCTCAATCCATTCTCTCCTTTTGTCAAACTCTTGACAAAGATTTAACTATTTGGTTCAAGAAGAAGATGGTTTAAACAATTGAGGGTCAACTTCAAGGAAAGGATTAGATTCATATAACTATAAATCTCAATATGATCAAATTACCAAAAGAGAGCTAGGTCTAAAGAGAAAACAATCATGGATATCAATTGGACAAACAAAGAATACCAATTGAGATTTAGGATATGACTTAATAAATCAATCACTCTAAAATGGATTTAAAAGTATAACTATTAAGAGAAATCCAAATTAGAGCTATCCATGATATGGGGTTTACTCAAACATAGCATCAATCAATATAACTTATGAAAATCATATGCTATGTAAGTTTTGAAATCATTTCATTCAAACAATAAATGTTACTATTAATGTGCAAGAATGAGTGAAATGAATTTCAAGCATGAAGCCAACCTCAACTAATAACCAACCAAGATTATGAATACATAAATATGGTGGTCATGAGATATACCTATAAGAGCAAGAGAGGTGGCAATCATGAACATTATGATGCTAATGGAATGTGACATGGAATTTAAACATATAACTATCAAGTACAATCCAATGTACACAAGGTCTATCACATACACAAGAAAAGTCATCAATTGGATATGAAATCAATGGAAAATTATACCAAAAGAAACCAATTGAATATGATAACATGATTAAAAGCAAGGATGTGACAAACTCAAAATACCATCAAGCATCATAAATAGGTATTCATCACTTTTAAAGATATAACTAATGAGCATAGTGATGAACAATGGTAAATTGCAATGCAAAATGATATAACTTTGAAATGCATGCAATTTTCAAAGTGACTAAATCATATGAATTCAACATCTAAGATATCCATCAAACATATAGAAATATGAGGAATGGATTTCAAAGAGTTTCATATGATCAAGATCACTACTACTATGAAGTTGAAACATGTATAAGGATGATATCACTTAGAGAAAATACATGAATCAACATCATAACCATCCCAAAAAAAAATATAACTAGAAAGCATAGAGGATGGATTTTAGTTCTAGTATGGTTTCTACAAATGCAATAAATAACACAACCATACATAGAACGATTTGACATTTGCATAGAGAGGATTAATCAACATTCAAGATCTAACTCATACCAATCATCAAAAAGGAATATAACTATTTAAGCACAAGAAGGTATGAAGTTAAAGGAATCAATCTATCATGTAACATCTCCACTCTTAGCAAATGTACTAAGCTTACAATGCAATGGAAAAGGATATGAGGTCTATACCAAATGAACTTAGCACATAAAATCACATATGTACTTAAAAAGCTCAAATACAAGATTTTACTATGAAGCACATGAACAATCATCAATTTGCATTAATAAAAAATATACCAAGTTAGGCACAAACATGCAAATAAATGAAACCATATCCAACCAAGCAATGTAAGACATCAAAATCAATTTGCATAAAAAGAATGTAACTAAAAGAGCAAAGATGCAAATTGTTTGTAAACATTATTTCCTTTCAAATGATATAATCATAATTAGGCACAAGGAAATAAATTCAAGAAAAATGCTTCTAGAAATACAACCAATAAAGCATAGAACATTTTCCAAAGTTTCTCAAATCACTTCAATATATGAAATTCCAATATAGAATCATTTAGAAATAAGAGCAAGTGAATTTGAAAAACAAGAAGTGTACTATTGTAAATTTTCAAATTGTAAAACAATAGACACTCACAAAGTTTCCATACCAAGAGATATAACTTTGAAAAACAATGGAAAACTTAAATAGATTTAAATCATTTGATTTACAAAAAGGATCTAACTATGACAAACATCAAATGATTTTCCAACATCAATTGATCATGAAAAAACTAGCTATGAAAGCATTTGTAATCACAATCAATTGATCATGAATAGATATGCACTACAAGAGATATAACTTTAAGATCAAAATGCAAATCCATCATGAAAGTATTGTAATCAAGAGAATTTGAAAACCATGAGATATAACTTAGAAGTTCATGAATACAAAATCAAATGATCACAAAGAAACATTGCATTTTAAAAGATGTGACTATAAAGAAACAAAATGCAAATGTAACATGACCAACAATTAGATATAACTAAAAAGAATAGGTTGGTCTAGGGGGATCAAGGCCTAAAGGTTACTCAAATAGTCTACCTTTGAAAATTCACCTAAAGCCTTGAAAAGGTTGTCCTTGAAAGATCACTTTGAGGACTCACCAACTCTAGAAGATATAACTTGAGAAAGTCTTAGAGTGGTGCAAAGAGGCTAGGGAAAATTCAATTTCAAATATAGTGGAAATCTTTAAAAAGATATGCAATAAATCACAACACTAGGGTTCAAATCTAGCAAGGATCAACTCCGGGTTGTTAAGCCCTAAAATGGAGTAACCCGCTCTGATACCACTTGTAATTCCATGGGGATCCGAACCCTAGAGGGGGGGGTGAATAGGGTGAGCTCCGTTTGTGACCAATTTTAACAATTTTAACTTCTTTAAAACAAACTAGTCACAAGTGATGATTATCAAACAAAATGCGGAAGCTTAAAGAAAACAATCACCACAAAGCAAGCACCATCACACAAGTATTTATAGTGGTTCGGCCTCAATGCCTACATCCACTACCGGCTTGTGATCCAACACCCCACCGGATTTCCACTATTTATGCTTTTCAATAGGCTAAGCAATAACCTTTACAATATGCTTTCCAAGGCTTAGCAATAACCTTTACAATGATGTTTTTCAAGGCTTAACATCAACCTATACACTATGCTTTTAAAGGCTAAGCAATAACCTCTTCAACCACAAGGTTGGTTATCTCTCTAATTTAGTGTCTATCATACACTTGATGGAGATTCTATTTAGCTCATTACATTGCCTCTTAATTAGGCGGATATGGAAGTGTAATTCTAATACACACTCACACTATGAATGCAAAGATGAAAACATATGAAGTGTGTGTGTGTGGTCCTCAATCATTTTGAAAATGAAAGCTCATAAATGTAAGCCTAAGGCTTTTGAAAGTTTTAGCTTATAAAACATTTATGATTGAGGATATAATGCAATCACATGTTAAAAGTAACAACTTGTTAATGATATCAAAGTTACACAAGTTGTATGAAATGGATTAGCTCTAAACATGTGATGCATAGGGATGTCAATCAAATCATCAATGTAGCTCATAAAACATAAAATTAGATTTGATTGAAAAGAGGGGACAAATCATATGTAATTATAAAGACAACTAGAAAATGATTTACCAATCAAAGTAAGGCAAGTTGTGAAACATTAAAACAATAATACACATATGATTTGTAAGGATGTTGGATCCAAAACATAAGATACATTTGAGAGAGATTTTCTTATGATGGAAAACAACAACCAAAGATTCAACAAAGTATATGAATCATGTTACATATTTCATTAACATGATCTACTTAGATTTACCAAAGATAAAGTACTACTTTGATGAATCAATGGTGATGTATCCAAAACAATAGATCTATTCAAAATATAAGACATGCTAAGGATACAACACATCATAAGTTAACATGTTACTAAAGATTTACCAATGATAAAACAAAACATGAAAACATATGATTTGTAAAGAAGTTGAGTCCAAAACATAAGATACTTTTGAAAGTGATTTTCTTATGATGGAAAACAACAACCAAAGATTCAACCAAGTATAGGAATCATGTTACATATGATTTACCAAGTTTCTTTTATTAACATGATCTACTTTGATTTACCAATTCAAGTACTACTTGGATTGAATCATATGGTGTTGTATCCAAAACAATAAATCAACTCAAAACATAAAACATGTTAAGGACACAACACAAACATAGTTTAACATGCTAGAAATGATTTACCAAAAATAAAACAAAAGCATGAAAACATATGATTAAGGAAGGAAGAGCCTACTTGGTGGTTTAACTTCATTAATCCAAGCTTTAGCTTTCCTAATCATCCCCTTCATCCCTTGGTTCTTTTCCCTTTTGATATGCCTCAAATCCTCTCAAGGAGGGGTTAAAAATTCCCAACTTTTGGCAAGGGAAAGAACTCATTTTATAGCCAAAAAGTTGCCAACGGCTAGTTCTCGGTCGACCGGCAAAGGGGTCTCGGTCGACCGGTAAGGCACAACGGTCAGATTTCTGACCGTTGGAGGTTTCAGTGCAAAAATGCAGATTTTACCTCCAGTTGTCTCGGTCGACCGGCGACACTGCCGGGACTCCCCCCTTTTTGCAAAAAATGCAACTTTTGCATATTTGAAGGTTTTTCATTGGGGGACCTTTTGGCCACTAAATCAAGCTTGAAAAACATGTTTTAAAGATTCTAATGGTTTTTAAAACATGACATAAAAAGCCTAAAAAGATTCAAAACTTTTAAAACAAAGGCTTGCTTGATTTCTTGAAAACTCTTTCTTAAAACAAATGCATCCAAGATTAAAAAGACAAATCATGCATAAATCAATACTTTTACAAATCTTAAAAGCAATGCATGAAAAAAAAAAGATTTCAAGTTTATTTAAAACCAATGCAAGTGTGTAAATCAAATGATGCTTGAATGATAATGCATCCATCAAATTGCAATCTATAAAAACCCTAACACAATTTAGATTCAAGATTGTTAAAGTCTTTATCTTGCCTTTTTATTTGATCTCTTAGAATTAAATTTTCCTTATTGACATTATCATAATCCATCTTTAATTCTCTTAGTTCATCTTGAATGTTAGATAGATTATTTAAAGAGATCATGAACTTAGATTCTACACAATTTATAAATTCATCTTTTTCTCTAAGTTCATTTTTAGAAGAGTCTAATTCTTGGTTTAGCCTTATAGAATCTTCTTTTAATCTTTTATTTTTCTTGGAAACCTCTAAGGACCATGTGTACAATTCCTCATAGGCTTCAAGTTCATCATATTCTTCTTCTTTTAATTCAAGTTGAGATTCTTTAATTTCAATTTTTGAATCTCCATAAGATGGAAGAATGAGGGGTCTAGAAGAATCTACAAGGTCTAGCATAGTGGAGTCCATTCTAATGATTTTCATGCAAAGGACAACTCTAGGGTTTTAACTCTAGGTTTTTACACCCAATCAAGAGTTCCAAAAACACTTGATCCTAAAATAGAGCACGAGGCTCTGATACCAATTGAAAGTCCACGAGGATCCTAACCCTAGAGGGGGGGGGGGGTGAATATGGTGAGCTACAACTATGACCAATTTAAACCAATTTTAAATTCTATGCATAAACTAGTCACATGTGATGATAAACAAACAAAATGCGGAAGCTAATACAAATACAATCACCACATAGCAATCACCACAACACAACGTTTATAGTGGTTCGGCCTCAATGCCTACATCCACTACCGGCTTGTGAATCCAATCACCCCACCGGATTTCCACTAAGTATGCTTTTTCAAAGGCTAAGCAATAACCCTTACAATGTTGTTTTTCTAAGGCTCAACAACAACCTTTACAAGATGCTTTTCAAGGCTAAGCAATAACCTATCAATGTGCTTTTAGAGGCTAAGCAATAACCTTACAATATGCTTTTCTTAGGCTAAGCAATAACCTTTACAAATATAGAATTCTCTAAGAAGGTGTCTTTACAAAAGATCACTCTAAGAGATTACAATATAAGCTCAAATAAATTTGCCTCTAAATAGGCGGATATGAAAGTTTAAACCAAACTCACACAAACACTCTATGAATGCAAAGTTGTATGCTTATGAGGTGTGTGTGTGATGACTTCAATCAAGTTTAAAAAAAAAACTTAATCAAATATATGCTTGAAGCATTTCAAAGTTCAAAGCTCATGAAAGATTTGATTGAAGTCTAATGCAAATCACATGTATGATAAACAACTTGTTAATGACATGAAATTCAAAGAATCACAAGTTGTATGAAAATGACTAACTTAGAACATGTGATGCATGTGCAATGTTGTTTTCAAAAACCAAATAGATTTAACTAAAGTTTAAATGAAAGAAAACAACAAAGGAAGTTTCAACCAAGTGATATAATCATGCAATAAAAGAAATCAAAGATTTATGGCTAAGCATGATTAAGAAAGTTTAAAACACAACTTGGGTTGAAAACAAAGTGATGAATCCAATCTTGAATATCAAAGATGGAGGGAAGAAAGGATTCAACACATCATTGTTATCATGCTTGAAATCATTTTCCAAAGTTTCAAATAAAGCACATAACAAATGATTAATTAAAAGTAAAACTTACTTGGAGATTTAACTTAGTTGATCCAAGCTTAAGCTTTACTTAATGACCCCTTGATGTCTCTTAGATCATCCCATTTGTCTTCTCTCAAAGCTCCTCAAAGAGGGTTTCAAAATCTCTAACCAAAGACAAAGGAAAGAACTCATTTATATCCCCAAAACAGCCCAACGGCTAGTTTAGCCGGTTGACCGGCCATAATAGGCAGGTTGACCGGCCAAACACAACGGTCAGAAAAATAGCCGTTGTGTTTTGGGTCATCCTGCACTGTGGCCGGTTAACCGGGCTAACATGGCCGGTTAACCGGCTATACTGCGGGTTGACCACCCCGGTTAACCCCCTGGTTAACCCCTCAGCACCAAAATTCCCAAAAAATGCATTTTTCACAGTTTTGCTTGGGGGAACTTTTTGGCCACTAAATCAAGCTTGGAAAACATGTTTTAAAGATTCTAAAGGTTTTTAAAACATGACATAAAAAGCCTAAAAAGTTTCAAAACTTTTAAAACAAAGGCTTGCTTGATTTCTTGAAACTCTTTTCAAATGAAATTGCATACACAAATGATTCTTTTTGAGATGAATGTATGCAAAACTCAAACCTAAATTCACAAGATGATTTTCCAAATATAATGCACAAGGAATTAGGTTTTCAAAAGGGTTTTGGGTTCTAAAACCAATGCATCCAAGTTTAGAACCAAAACATGCATATAACACAAACTTTTCCAAATCTAAAAACCAATGCATGTATAAAACTAGATTTCAAGATATTTTAAATCAATGCATGTGTGTGAATTCAAATGATGCCAATATGCAAATGCATCCATCAAATTGCAAATACAAAAACCCTAACAATATAATGATTATAAATGGAAAAAAAAGGCAATCTATGGGTTTGCCTTTTCAGATCGCTCAAGGGATATGACCCAGGCGACGTGAGGAAGGCAAAAGCCATAGAGGGCACAATTGTTCTGATTGCAAGTATGGTGAGCCCCAAAATGAGCGTCCCAGTGACTGCTAGAAGCAATTGTAAACCTAAATTCGACTTATCGCGAAGCAGGGCTTGCTCGAGATAAGAAGAATATAAGGTTGGAGTTTTACAAATGCGCCGGTCGCAAATACAGTAGACCCTGAAAGGGCGTACTAGCACCGCTAGACACAAATGCTGGAGATCACATCCATGAGATGGGATCCTCTGGTTTTTGAAATGTCAAAATGGATTCATCAAGGAGAGCATGTGGTATCCCGATCCAAAGACGGGCTCAACGATTTCCGCGAGCACCAGTACCCCGGAAGGAACCACAATTTCTCAGATCTGAATCCAAAATGACGAGAGTTTTTTTTTTTTTAAAGGCCAAGATCAAGTCCATCAAAGAGAGCAAATGATGTTCCAATCTGAACACGGGCTCAGCGGATAATCGCGAGCGCCAGTGCTCAGAAAGGAAGAGACCAAAATTTCTCAGATCTAACCTAAAAATGACGAAAGCCTTTTTTTTTTTTTTTTTTTTTTAAGATTTTTTTTTTTTTGAAAAGTTTAGTTTAGTTTTTTTACAATTTTTATTTAAAAGACAAGGGAGCACACATAGGGTTCCTAACCCGGTCTTATGAAATCTCAATTGATAGAATTGCCCCCAGGTAAGGGTAGGATTACTTAATGAACCCGTTTGGAGGACCCTTGCCTCGAACAGTCAGGCTGTCTCCACACTCTGGACAAGGCTTTTCTTGAATCAACCGAGATCAAAGAACGCAGTTGGTTTGGCCTTAGCGGTCTATGTCTTTCTTTTTTTTTTACTAGACTCATTGAAGAGAAACAATGATCCAAAACCTTAGTCGAACAGGCTCAACATTTCTGCAAGCGCGATGAACGATAGGATAGGATCAAAACTTCTCAATTTTGAATCCAAAACGAAAAGAAGTTTGATTTTTTTTTTTAAATTCTAATGAATTCATCAAAGAGAAACAATGATCCAAAACCTTAGTCGAACAGGCTCAACATTTCTACAAGCACGATGAACGATAGGATAGGATCAAAACTTCTCAATTTTGAATCCAAGGCAAAGAAGTTTGTTTTTTTTTTTTTTTTTTGAAATCTCTAACAGACTCATCGAGGAGAAACAATGGCCCAATCCCCGATCCAAGCCGGTCTCAGCGGATAATCGCGAGCGCCAATGCCCAGAAAGGAAAGGATCAAAGTTTCTCAATTTTGAATCCAAAACGAGAAATCTGAACTTTTTTTTTTTTTTTTTTGAAAAGAGAAAGAATGGAAATAGATTGAAAGAATTTGACATTTCCAAAAAAATCCCATCTCATGCGAAATCCAACATAGGCCACCAGCCAAAAAGTAGCCAAGGAATTCGGAAAAGAAACATAAGCAAAAATATAATATGCGAATATTTCAATTCCAAGCATCCGGTGTTCTCAAGTAAACGTGTCCCACCGGGTGTGCCAACTTGATGGAACGCGCTCCAGGCCCCGGGCGCTACCGGGCGTCGGCGGACGTGGGAGTCCGTTTGGTCCGACCCTTTCGCCCCCGGAGGGCGGAGCGTGCATCAACGCTTTTGGGTGTTTGGGTGGGTGTGCCAGATTTTCTATTTTACTTGGAATTGCAAGTGATGATCCGGAGATCAATCTTCGCAAGTAAAAAAGGAAATCAACTTCTTTTCAAGTTTCCATTGCATATATATTTAAGAAAAGAGACAGTTTTTTATTTTGCCGTAAAAGGCGATTTTTTGGCATTTATAGCCGATTTTTGGCGTTTATAGCCGATTTGTGGCGTTTATAGCCGATTTACAATTCTCATCAATAATGAAAGACAAGAGTTGTGGTTTTTTGTCTCTTTAAAAAAAATACGAAATACAATGAAAAGCGAGAAAAGGAAGAATCTAACTTTTCAGGAGATTGTAGGAGGGACCCGTTTAGATTGACGGTCGCGAGTCATGTATGGACTCCGCCATCATCCATGCAAATGAGAACGTCGGATGCTTTGGATTCGCTTGGCTTGGCTATATCCTCAGATTTTTAGAGAACAAAGACCGAGAGAAGGTCTTATGTTCAATAAAAAGCCGAATAGAAGGGTTGAAGAGCCATGTCTAGCCATGTTGGATAGAAGGAGAGGTGGAACCTTGGGGGGGTGGCCCCCCAAGGGACTTCAATCACCTTGTAGTGTTGGTTGCTGCAGCAGAGTTTCTTCGTTCGCAAAGTGTCTGGATTTTCAGAGGCTTCAGATCTTCAGGCAATTTTTTGAGAATTTTTCTTGATCCCGAAAACTTTGGAGGTGACTCCTATTTATAGGCCTTTAGGTAGCCTTTAGGAGTGATTTATGAGCCTTTATGGTAATAAAGCTCATTAAGGGAGGAGTTACAAGTTTAATTGTCTCTTGCTTTGTAACTCCTGCCCCTTGGATTTCATTGGCCGGAGGAGAGTCATGGGCATTTAATCGCCTTTAATCTCCATTATGTTAGGAGTTTCATGGCTTGAATGCCATGATTGTTTGGACTTGTAACTCCTGAACAGAGGCTTCTGATTGGGCCGTCCAAGATAATGGGTTAATGACTGCATTAACTTGCCATAAACGGGCCAATTGATAGCATTAAGTGGCCGCCTTAGTAGCTGAAGAGTCGCGGGCCATGTTGCGTCTTTTGGAATCCCCTTTGCGATGATCATCGATGGATCCTTATGTAAATCAACATCAGATGATCATGTAGTTTCAGACATTGGTTGATACCAGCGGGCCGGCAGCATCTGTCCAGTTGATTTCGCGATCGGGCGGGCAGAAAGTGCACTTTTTTGGTTGTTCGGCTGGCGATCAATGAAGTTTTTGAAGTTCTGGAAAGGAGTCCTGTGATCTTGATGAATATCAGTGAATTTGGAGCCTCGAAAGCCTGAATCTGGAAAAATCACAGGGACAAAACAACTCGTCTCGCGAAAACGGACGAAACGGGGGGTCCCGGGGCGAAATCGGCACCCCGGACCTCCCAGGGTCGCCGGGCCCAAGGTCACCGGCGACCATGGGCCTGCGACCCTAGGGGGAAAATCCCTTCCCGGGGCCCCTTTTTGGCCGTTTGTCGTCGTTTTTCGCTTCCGTTTTTTTTGCTTATTTTCTCTGACATTTCTCCACATTATTTGGCTTGATTTCCCTCTGAAAAACCTGATGAGAATCCTTGCAAATTGGTTTGCAAAGTTTCTGATTTTCTGGAAAAAGCCGAACGCAGAACTGCTGATTTTCCGCCAGAAGCTGAAACAGGATCAAACGATGTCGGAATGACCTAAAATTTCAGGTGAAGCTTTTTGAGCATTAAATAAGACCAACCATGGGTTTTCGTTTGAGTTTTGAAGCCGTTTTGGGTCATGCAAATGCTTGCCTTTGATTTCACCGCAAGGGAAATGTCGAGCTTTGACTTTCGGTCAAACGATGTCTGATTGATCTGAAATTCGACGTGTGACTTCCTTATCAGTAGATAAGACCAACCACAGGCTTTTGTTTGAATTTTGAAGCCATTTGGAGTCATGCAAACGCTTGCCTTTGATTTCACCGCGAGGGAAATGCCGAGCTTTGACTTTTGGTCAAATGATGTCCGATTGACCTGAAATTCGACGGGTGACTCCCTCATCAGTAGATAAGACCAACCATAGGCTTTCGTTTGAGTTTTGAAGCCATTTGGAGTCATGCAAACGCTTGCCTTTGATTTCACCGCGAGGGAAATGCCGAGCTTTGACTTTTGATCAAACGATGCCCGATTGACCTGAAATTCGACGAGGAGCCTATTGGAGTCATTTTGAGATGATCCACGAGCTCCGAATTGGGTGCCATGGTCCCGGGGTGCTCTGCCGCTGGTAGGCTTGATTCAGCCGTTGGAGAGTTGATGATGGGTCAAACGTTGCTGGTTTGACTTGACGTGGAGCCCTTTGGACATATTTTGAGAATATCCATAGGCCCCGATCGAAGATTTGGTGTCTCCGATTCTGCCGCCGCCGGGAGCGCTTGTTTAGCTGTTGGAGAAGTGAAGTTAGGCCAAATGATGTCGGAATGGCCCGAAACTTCATGTGTACCTCTCTTTTGGTTGTTTTGAATGACCTTGCAGTTTTTGTTTGATTCTGACAAGATCTAATGCTTGAAGTGGCGCCTGCCTATTTTTGGTAGGATGCGGCTCCATGTAGCTTTTGGTGTAAAGAGGCAAAGTGACATTTTTGGTGTCAATAATAGGCTCATAATCATGAGACATTAATGAACTCAAGTTTTTATCTATTCATTTGCTTTGAGTCACCAATGAGTGAGGCCAATTGTAGGTCAACACCTCGGTGATTTGGGTACGTGGTAGTAGAGCTGTGGGAACATTCAATGGTCAAGATGGAATCTATCTTTAATATCCCCTTGTGCCAATTAATGGATCTATCATTGGTAAGTGCGCACCCATTCCAGTTAAGAGTTAATTGGATCGGTACCAAATGATCACTATAATTAATTGGGGCTCAAGGATAATAAGATATGGATCTAATTTGGTGGACAGGTCCATTTGATCCATGTATATAGATGGAGGGGCCTACTTGTGGTAATGTGGAAGTTTAGGGTCTTCATTGTAATATATTCCTAAGACTGGAGTGCAATTGCATTTATATAGTGGAGTTATTTGCAATTAACTGTGGGCCCGGATTGCACATGAGATGTGGGGTCGCGTGTCCCAGTTGGAGCCAGCTTTCTAAGGAATCCCTAGTGGTCCCCACGCTAGCCCAAGTTACTAGAAAGATACTAATTCTACTTGAACTCTAAAAGGAAGGTTACTATTTCTATTTGAAGTAAGACTTCTAATAGTGGTAATGGTAAGCTACTAATTATTAATGGAAGTAAGACTTCTATTTTAATTAGAAAGGAGAAAGCTACTAATTGTTATGGAAGTGAGACTTCTATGGAAACTAGCAAGTGAGATGTTTACTATTTTGTAATGGGAGTTAAACTTCTATTTCAAATAGGATAAAAGGAGGTTTGGAGGGCTATAAAAGGAGGAATAAACTCCTCATGGTCGTGTACTTTACATAGAGCAAGAACAGCCCCTTTGTGCAAGTGTTGCACAAGTCCTCTTCCTCTCTAAGTTCCCCTCTCTTTCACCTTTAGTTCCATAGTGTTACTAGTTAGGTTTTCTCTTGAAGATTCCGCCATCTTCTTGAGAAAATAGATCTAATACGGGTCATAGCGTGGAAGATCAAAAGGAGTTGGAGATTCTGAATTGGATTGTGAAGGTGTTCATCATCAAAGTAAAGAACTCAAATCCTCCATTAGAGCACAACAAAGCTCCAAAGGTATATCTACATCCTTGTATGTTGTGGATTTCGTGGTTGCATGTTTATGTGCTATTTTCTATCTTCTAGATAGTATTTGTTGCTGTACATGGCTATGAGATTGAGGGATTGCATCCTGAATTTGGTTTAATGCTTTCTAGATTATTGATCCCTGCATTAAGTGGGTCAAAAGTTTTTGAAACCTGTCTGGAAGGCCCACTTATATTCCAACAGTAACTAAACTTAACTACCTTTTTGTGTTAGTCTCATAACTTGAATTATGATGGGAATGTTGGAAAATAGGTGGGCCTTTCAGATAGGTTTCAAAAACTTTTGACCCACTTGATGCAGGGATCAATTATCTAGAAGGCAATAAACCCAATCCAGGATGCAATCCCTCAAACTCATAAACCATGTACAGCAACATAACCTATCTAGAAGATAGAAAATAGCACATTAAACATGCAGCCACGAAATCTACAACATACAAGGATGTAGATTATACCTTTGGAGCTTTGTTGTGCTCTAATGGAGAATTTGAGTTCTTTCTTTGATGATGAACACCTTCACTAATCAAATCAGAATCTCCAACATCCTTTGATCTTCCACGCTATGTCCCATATCAGATTCTCTTTTCTCAAGAAGATGGTGGGATCTCCAAGAGAAAAACCCTAAAGGAAACTAGAAGAGAACTAGAAGAGGGAGAGGAAGAGAGGAGTGCAACTCTTGCACATTAATTGGGTTGGGCGTGAATCCCATGTGGAGTAACATTAGGGTCGTCCAAACACTCTCCTCTTCTCCTTTTAAAGCATTAAAGCCACCTCCTCTTACTAATTGAAATAGAAGTCTTACTTCCACTACAATTAGTTGCTTACTAAATCACAATTAGAAGTCATACTTCAAATATGATTAGTAACTTCCTCTTTTACTAATTAAAATAGAAGTCTCACTTCCATTAATAATTAGTAACTTACTATTCCCACTATTAGAAGTCTCACTTCAAATAGAAATAGTAACTTTCTATTTCCTTTTAGAGTTCTACTATAATTAGTATCTTTCTAATATATTGGGCTAGCGTGGGGACCACTAGGGATTCCTTAGAAAGCTGGCTCCAACTGGGACACGCGACCCCACATCTCATGTGCAATCCGGGCCCACAATTAATTGCAAATAACTCCACTATATAAATGCAATTGCACTTCAGTCTAAGGAATATATTTCAATGAAGACCCTAAACTTCCCAATTACCACAAGTAGGCCCCTCCATCATTATCCATGGATCAATTGGAATAAATCTGTCTCATCCAATATTAGATCCACATCTTATTATCCTTGAGCCCCAATTAATTATAGTGATCATTTGGTACCGATCCAATTAACTCTTAATCGGAATGGGTGCGCACTTACCAATGATAAATCCATTAATTGGCACAAGGGGATAATGTAGATAGATTCCATCTTGATCATTGCATGTTCCCACAGTCCTACTACCATGTACCCAAGACACCGAGGTGTTGACCTACAGTTGGCCTCACTCATTGGTGACTCAAAGCAAATGAATAGACAGAGACTTGAGTTCATCAATGTCTCAGGATTGACAGCCTATTGCTAGGGAATTATGAGAGCAATCCTTAAATCGAGACAGTATTTGATAAGGTGCTTCTCATGGTCCTTCAATACATCCAATGTACCAGCACCGTGATCCAGAATCTTACATTCTGATGATCGAGACAAATCACACTATCTCATAGTGATCAAAGTGCTGCAACCTTGTCAGATGAGATGCACAATCTCATCACTGGTTGTGAAGATATTTTAAGTATAAGATTTGTGACACATATCTCCCGTATGTGGATCTCATCCATATACATATATCACATCTGATATACTAATGGGACCTGGTTCATCTCATGAACCATTATGTCATATATATTGGTCATGTGCCTGAAGTAATAATTCACCATTCATCTCATGAAAGGAAAGCATGATTATATTGATAAATAAAGAAATTAATCAGTCTATTCATCATATACTGGTATTGAGACCATAAAATCTAATAGGGAATGCCATGTTACCTCCTTTCTTGTGATACTATGTCTTGATATTATTTTGCTATGGCACTTGAGATTTTATTGGTGCTTATCTTGATGTGATTTGTTACACGTTTCCGCAAACTTGATCGTGTGAGACAGATTCCGCGTGTTCCGGGAATCCTCACCCCGGAAACCTGTGGGAAAACAACAAAAAACTACGTCGCGGGCCCGGATCCGTTCCGGGGTCGTGACGGTCGTCGTCCTTCAGATGAGAACGCTTGACACTTTGATTCTTTGGCTTGGCTTGTTTAGAGGATAAAGACCAACGAAAGGTCCTATATCCAATGAAAATCCGAGTAAACGGGCTGAAGAGCCACGTTTAGGCCATGTTGGATATAAGGAGAGAGGTGGCCTTGGGGGGTGCCCCCCCCAAGGGACTTCGATCACCTTGTGGTGTCTCTTTCCGCAGCGGAGTGGCAGAGTTTCTTCGAGAATTTCTTTAGAGTTTTCGAAGATTCAAAGATCGGAGATGTGTCCAAAGGTTGTGTGTGTATGTGTAGCCCTTTCTTCTTGGAATGACCCTCCTTTTATAGGCTTTTGGTGGCCATAAGGTGGGTTTATGGGCATTGATGGCATTGATGCTCCATGATGAGAGGAATTACAAGTTTTTATTTCTTGATTTTGTAACTCCTTTTTCTTGGCTTATAATTGGCCGGTGGGAAATGATGGGCATTTAATCGCCTTTAATCTCCATGATGAGGAGAGTTTCATGGTTTTAATGGCATGATTACTTGGATTTGTAACTCCAATTTTCTTGATTTTGATTGGGCCATCCAAAATAATGGGTTAATGACCGCATTAAGTTGTCATAAATCGGGTCAATTAACGACATTAAGTGGCCGACAGGGCATTTGGAGAGTCGCGGGCCGCGCCGCGTCTTTTGAAATTCTTCTTATGATGATCGCCGATGGATCCGCATGTTATTTGATGTCAAATGGCGATGCAACTTCAGACATTGGTTGATACCAGCGGGCCTGTGACATCTGTCTTGTCGATTTCTCGATCGGTCGGACAGAAAGTGAACTTTCTTGGTCAGCTGGTTGGCGATCTAGGGATGATCAATGATGATTTCATGCGCTTGACGGTCGATCCGAGATGTTGATGAAGATCAGTTGATCTCAAGCATCAAAAATCAGATTTTCAGGAAATCACAGGGACAGGAACTCCCGAAATGCGAAAAAGGATGGAAAATGAGTCACCTGGCGACAAATCCGGTGACCCGGATTTCCATGGTTGCAACCATGGGTTAGGGTTGCCGGCGGTGACCATGGGCTAGGGTCGCCGGCGGCCACCATGGGCCAAGGTCGCCGGCGACCATGGGGATTATCCCCTTTTCGGTCGCCGTTTCTCAGCCATTTTTTGGTATTTTTCGCCGCCGTTTTCTCCTTTATTTTTCTTGACATATCTCCTCATTTATTATCTTGATTTTCTTGAAGAAAACTTGACGAGGAGCCACGTAAATCGGAGCACAAAGTTTCCTATTTTTTGGAAAAGTCGAAGACTTTGTAGCCGATTTTCCGTCGAGAGTTGAAACTAAGTCAAACGATGTCAGAATGACCTGAAATTTGAGGTGAAGCCTGCTGAGCAGTAGATAGGAACAACCATGGACTTTTGTTTGAGTTTTGAAGCCGTTTGGATTCTTGTCGCCAGTAGGCTTGATTTTGCTGCGGGGAAGATACCGCGCTTTGATGTGCGGTCAACCGATGTCCGATTGACTTGAAATTTGACAGGGAGCCTATTGGAGTCATTTTGAGATGATCCGTTAGTTCTTTTATTTGTATAGAAAATGATTCATTTGATTTACTCTTTATATATATATATATCTTTCGTTTCGATTGCACTTTTATGATTTTAACATGAAATTTATGAAACTTGTATATCTTATCTGCTTTATTCACCTGCCAGACCGTCGTGTCAGATACTCTATTGTTTGGTGTCAGATTTTGGACCCGCAGATTTTGAGGCGGAGCGGCGGTTAAAGCGGTAGAGCCTCCGGTGGAGCACGAGTGGCAGCCAAATGACGTCATGTAGACGTCATATTGGGTCTGGAGTTCGATAACATCTTTCGGGGAATGATTTTATATTAAGAACTTTGTTTATGGCCTTTGCTGGCCTTTTCATTTTGGGTTCTATAAATAATTATACTTTTGTGATCCTCACAACTTTAACTAACTTTGGGTTATGGCCATTTATATATTTCTCTTTTGATGCAGAGTTTGTGCAATTATCTTATATTTTGTTTGGTTTTTTTCTTTGCTACATGCTTCCGCATATTATTATTTGTTGTGAATTCGATTAATTGGTTGTAATGGATCGTTTGGAATCCTCACCGCGGAATCCTGTTGGAAAATAATTAACGTGTGCGGGCGGAATTTTCTGACCCGTCGCGCCGCGTCCCCCGAATTAAGGACTTGATTATCAGGGCCTCGGTTCGGGGGCGTGACAAGCTTGGTATCAGAGCGAGAAATATGTTGGGCAATTAAAAGACATTAGAAACATAGGGATGTGGAGAAGATCCCTTAGAATTCTCGTTATTTAGTATCACGTGGGGATTATGGGTGCGTTTTTCTTAATATATTCATTGTACTAACAAATGGTTTTACAGCAAAATGCCTCCATGCAGGGACCACTCAAACACAAATCCTTCTTCCAACAATGCTCATGCTGCAAGTTCCTCTAGAGATAGCCAATTCATAACTTTATGCAAATTGTGACGGAACAACAACAAAAGACAAATGAGATGATGATGGAACAGCAAAGGAAAGCCAATGAGAAACAGGTTATATTGCAGGAGCAGATGGCTAAGAAAGATGAGGAGTTGGCACAAGTACAGAGGGTGTTATTAGAAGTGTTGGGCAGGAGACCAGAATATGTACAACCTCAAAACCTGGGTCCTCAGATTATTATCAATAATCGTGATGACAACCCGAATACATTATTCGAATGCCTCCGAAAAAGAGGTCCAAAAGAATTCACTGGAAATGAAGATCCTTTGACACCAGATGACTGGTTAGTCCACACTGAGAACATCTTCGAGCTTTTTCAGTGCACAGGCAGACAATGAGTTCTTCTAGCAACCTCTATGTTTGTCGGCTTGGCCGACATTTGGTGGAAGACACTCAAGAATGGATATCAGGATATTGCTAATGATATCGCGTGGGCCACTTTCAAGGAGCAGTTCACTGAGAAACATGTGCCCACTCATATCAAGAGACAGATGGCGGTGGAGTTTCAGCTACTCACACAAGGAGACATGACAGTTCTCGAATATGTTACAAAGTTCGAGAGACTGTCTCGGTATGCACCAGAGCTCGTCGATACAGAGGAGAAAAAGATTATCAAATTCCTAGAGGGACTCAAACCTATATTTGAAAGAGATACTTCAAGTGTTGTCCTACCAGCTACATTCCAAGAGGCAATCAAACGAGCTTATAAATTTGAAAACATCAATGACAAGATTATTAATGAAGGCCAGAGGAAACGTCAGTAACAAGGACAGAAATCCTATCAAGGCAAGAAGTCAAGGCCAAATCAAAACACCCAAAGGCAAGGTGGATGTGAGCAATGTGGCAAGAACCATCCTTCCAACCTATGTTATAGAGTCACAGGTGGATGCTTTAAGTGTGGCCATATAGATCACTTGATGAAAGATTGTCCAAACAATAGGAACCAGGGTAACAGACCTCAGCAGAATCAGCAAGAAGCTCAGAACCAACCCAGGCAGCCACAGCAGCAGAACCAACAACAGCAGCCCTCCCAACAACCTCAGAATCAGAACGCTCGCCCACCTCCGCAGAAAAGGAATGCACAGTAAGGAAGACCGAACCAGAATCGAAACAGACCACAGCAGCGAGGTCAAGCGTATCATCTGAACCAAGTGGATGCGGATGCAGTGGGCAACGTAGTTGAAGGTATACTTCTTGTCTGTGGAATAGAAGTTATAAAGTATTATTTGATCCCGAATCCACACATTCTTTTCTATCTCCTATGTTTGCTAAATTGATTGGTGTGCCTGTTAGCAAATTAGACTTTATATGTTTTAGAATTGATTTATTGTTTTGGATGCATTACCTTGATTCAAACCAAGTAGTACTCACATTGGTATATCTAAGTAAATCATGTTAATGAAAACATCTTTGAAATTATATGTAACATGATTTCTATACTTGGTTGAATCTTTGGTTGTTGTTTTTTATCATAAGAAAATCACTTTCAAATCTATCTTATGTTTTGGATTCAACAACTTCACAAATCATATGTACTTTTGTTTTAAAGTTTCACAACTTGCTTTACATTGATAGGTATATCTTTTTCAAGTTGAATTTTTAATTACATATGATATGTCCCTTGACTTCAATCAAATCTATTTTTGTGTTTTACACTTTCAAATGCTTTTATTGAGCTACATTGTTAATTTGATTGAAATCCTTATGCATCACATGTTTTGTTTTTAGAATTTCTCAACTTGTTTGGAACACGGGTATTTCTTTTACAAGTTATTTTTAACATGTGATTAGCATTCTTTCTTCAATCATAAATGTTTTTATGACCTAAGACTTTTAAAGGCCTTTGGCAAACATTTATGAGCTTTTACTTTCAAATTGATTAAGGACAGCATACATACACATTGTGCATTCATCTTTGCATTCATAGTGTGTGTGTGTGTGTGTGTGTGTGTGTGTGTGTGTGTGTGTGTGTGTGTGTGAATTAGATTTTCACTTTCATATCCGCCTAATTAAGAGGCATTGTATTGAGCTATAAATTGTATCTCCATCAAGTGTATTTTAGACACTACTTAGAGAGATAACCAACCTTTTGGTTATAGAGGTTATTGCTTAGCCTAAGAAAAACATAATGTAGAGGCTATTGCTTTAACTTGGAAAGCATAATGTAAAGGTTATTGCTTAGCCTATTGAAAAGTATAAATAATGGAAATCCGGTGGGGTGTTGGATCACAAGCCGGTAGTGGATGTAGGCATTGAGGCCAAACCACAATAAATCCTTGTGTGATGGTGCATGCTTTGTGGTGATTGTTTTTGTTAGTTTCCGCATTTAGTTTGATAATCATCACTTGTGACTAGTTAATTTTAAAGAAGTTAAAATTTGTCTTAATTGGATAATAATTTGTAGCTCACCGTATTCACCCCCCCTTCCCCTCTAGGGTTTGGATAACGGACTTTCATGTAGTTGAGTTGTGTGAGAGTTGTTGGACTATTTCTGAGACCCATTTGTGCGAGAGGCAAGTGAATAATCAGAAATCATGAAATGCATGTTATTAAGGTATTAGTTTCTATACAAATTAGGGGTTTGATTTTGGAATTGATTAAGTTATTTAATGATACATTATATAATTTGAGTTGTTACTTCAAAAATCAAAGTTTTATTATTCATTACAACTTCTGAATCATTAGTCTTTGTATCTAAAAGTTTTATGCTTTCAATGAAGTAAAATGCTATGTTTATATATGATTTGATGAATGGAATAAATTAGTGTGTTTGCGGTTGAATGGAATGTGAATTCAGCTGGGAGAAATGCAAATGTTTCAGGTGGGAAATGAGGTTTTGAATGAATCAGAAATAACGATGGAGGGGTGCATAAATCTGCACCAGATTTCGGAGTGGACAGAGGCCCGCTCGAGCGGACCAGGCTCTGCCTGGCCACAGGCGAGCCAGAAGGCTGGGTCGCTCGAGCGGCCCAAGGATGGGCTCGCTCGAGCAGGCTTTGGGCTGCTTGAGCGACCCAGCTTCTGGATGGGCCTCGCTCGAGCTGAACCATCACCGCTCGAGCGGGCCTGGGCAGGGTCGGGCCAGTTTTCAGGCCCTTGTTCTGGGCTGTTTTCCAGCCCATTTCCCCCATTATTTAAAGCTCATTTAAACCCTATTGGAGCATAGGAGTATGAAAAGTATACATTGAATCAAATTATTTTGAATCGTGAAATTTAAATGGGAAAAATGATGGAATTGCTTGATGTTAGAATTACCTAGGAATTTATTTAGGTTTTAATATACACTTTATATCCTTAATTGTCGGAGATCTTCAGTGGCACCAAGCTCCGCTTATATTATCGACATTAAGAGTCTAAGTGTATATCAAGACGACTCGTGGTAAGCCATTAAACCACTATACATTAATTCATTCCAAGTTAAGGAAATTTGTATATTTTCTACAAATTGTTTTGAAATAGATTTGAGTGCTTTGCCACGTTCGGAAACATTGGTAAGGCTACTCATCTGATTCGTTCGAATTTGTTAGTATGTATTTGTCTGGAGTAGTTCCTTTTATCGATTTTGGAAATGTATTACTACAATTTGATTTGTATCGATTCAGGTCTTGGTTTTGAACGACACCACTAAGCTTAAGTCTAGTTAGGCTGATCACCCGGCTTGGGATCTTAAAATTATCTGCCAACTGTAGTTTGGACTCTGTCTGCTCCGGCCATGGCAACGGTTTTGTATTCCGGTCCCACGAGTAGCGGCAACGGTTTCTGTCTATCTGTTCTGACCATTTCATATGGCAACGGTTATTTGTTTGTGTGCTCTTGTTACTTTGGTAATAGGAGAATATAGCTATCTGTGGTTTTCCAATATTTTGATTATTTGTCAGTTAGTTCGAAACATTTAAACTATGAAATTCTTTTATTTGTACAGAAAATGATTCATTTGATTTAGTCTTTATATATATGTTTCATTTCAATTGCACTTTTATGATTTTAACATGGTATTTACGAAACTTGTACATCTTATCTGCTTTATTCACCTGCCAAACCATCGTGTCTAATACTCTATTGTTTGGTGGCAGATATCAGACCCACAGATTTTGAGGCGGAGCATGCAGTTGAGGAGGTAGAGCCTCTAATGGAGCACGAGTGGCAGCCAAATGACGTCATGTAGACGTCATATTGGGTCTGGAGTTCGATAACATCTTTCGGGGAATGATTTTATTTTGAGAACTTTGTTTATGTCCTCTGTTTGCTTTTTCTTTTTGGGTTGTATAAACTAAATATACTTTTCTGATCCTCACAACTTTAACCAACTTTGGATTATGCCCATTTATATATTTCTCTTTTGATACAGAATTTGTGCAATTATCTTATATTTCGTTTGGTTTTTCTTTTTTTTTCTTTTTTTTTTGGCTACATGCTTCCGCATATTATTATTTGTTGTGAATTATATTAATTGGTTGTGATGGATTGTTTGGAATCCTCCCCACGGAATCTTGTGGGAAAATAATTAGCGTGTGTAGGCGGAATTTTCTGACCCGTCGCTCCGTGTCCCCCGGATTAAGGACTTGATTATCAGGGCCTCGGTCTGGGGGCGTGACAGTATGGACCTAATGATTGGTACTTGTACCTCTTAGGGATTTGATAGAACCTTGCTCTCGCAAGGCAAGCCTAGACAGACACAGACATGTACCTTGGTTTCCTGAGTCGGCACGAACATTCACTCAATTGTTTGAAGCTCAGCTTGTTGACTAATCATCACTGGTAGGAGCTATTTATGAGTGTTGAGTGGGCTATCCTGATGAGCTGTGTTTTAGACGGACGGTGTGATATCGGGTCCGCTCTCTTGAGTGATGAGTGTTTGAGATTGATGAGTGATTTGCGGGGTTAGTTATCCCCAACACAGGTGAGATTTCCTCACCGCGACTGTGTTTAGTATTGGAGGGCCGCGGCATAATAGCCAGCGGTATCCAAGTTGTGTGAATGTGCCACATTGTGTTGTTAGATTGGTTTATCTTATTTTCCTTATTCTAAATGTTTATCTTGCTCAATTTCCTAGCTTATGTATCTTTGGTATTCTCATTAATTATATTACTGTCTCTATTCCTTTGATGCATACATCCTATGTTATTTGTATACTGTAACTTGCCAGATCTTTAAATCTGACCCATTTTTTGTGCTTAGGTATTGACCCCGATTATGAGGACAATGTGCTCGTCGAGATGCCCATAACAAAAGGCTATGGATGGGGACCAGCCGACCAGGGGGTTGAGCTAGAGCATAAAGCGCCCGTACCAAGGGCTTGAGTGATTATCTTTTTTTTTATGGGTTTGAGTGTCTTTTGTGGTGAGCAGGGAGGTAGTCTAATATGTTTATAAACATGTTTTTAATTATACTTTGAGATTTAGGCTGGACTTCAGCCCTGCTACATTTGATATATCTCTATGATACCTTATGCTTCCCCTTTGATCTTTATACTTCTGCAATTTTTAACCATTGATTATATGTCGGTAAAAAAGGTTTAAATTGGACCTCTCTGCGGACCTACGATCTTGGAGGTTCTCGCCTGGGAACATGGAGTATGCAAAGATAGTGGGCCCCACTTATCCAAGCCAAGATCAAACCCTACCAACCTGGTCGTCCATGTCTATATGACCAGATGACCGGCCCAGATCCACTGTCCAATCATCCTACGGGCCCCATAACGATCAGATGCTCAAACAGATTTCCCTAACAATCCTCTCTCTCTCTCTCTCTCTGTTCAGACGTTGGATGGTGGGGCAAACATGGCCCACGTCGCACAGGTCCACCCCCTACTAGGTCGTCCGTGGGTCCTCTTTTGGATCCACGGGTCAGATCAGCCATCGGGTGGCCCACCTGGGCCCCGGTATCAATGCAAAAGTAACAAGCCCTCACGGTTTCCATGTCTTGGAACTGTTATAGGTCATTTCTTCATTGGCCATGGGTGGATTTGAGTGGAATCCCACTCCAACAACCTGTCACAATCGCCATTGACCCATCAGCCTTCCAAATGAGCAAGAAATCCATCCTTTAATGGCTAAAACCCAATTAAACAAGCTCATAGGTAAATCTAAGCATTTCTAGCATAACATGAATAGAATTTTAGAATAAAAAACAATAAACATCCATTCTATGCTAAGTGTGTATATTGCACTTGCCTCAAATCTGGATTTGCAAGGGAAAATAGTCAAGGAGAAGAAATCCCAACTATCCAAACCTCTAATGGTCTTCTCACACCCAAACCAATCCAATCTACCAAACTTAGCACCCATTCCACAAGAGAACCAAGGCTTAGAAAGGAAATCTAAAAAGAGAAGGAAAATTCTAGAGAATCACATAGAAAATGAACTAAGGAAGGAGCCTTACCTTGGTTTTTAGAAGAGAAAGAGATTGACAAGAGAGGGTTCCTTAAGGAATTGTAATAGCAATAGGTACAAGATAGCCTCCTTCTTCTTCTTGTAACTAGGGTTTTGGACTTAGGGTTTTAGCTAGGGTTTCTAGGGTTAGGGTTTTGTGAAATGAGAGGCATATGAGGGATAAATGAGAGTGAATTTAGGGTTCAATTTTCAATGAAATAGTTTAGCTTATATAGGCTAGGGTTTGAGACAATTACCAAAAGGGCCTTTTAGTTTGTATAGGGGTGTGATAAGGACATGGGCATTTAGGTCCTTTGGTAGATGTTATAAAATGTTCTCGAGTGTGGAAAACCCCCTTAGAAAAACCTATTTACTAGTAAGGGCCTCAACACCTAAAACTCTACAAAAATTATAAAAAGACACACTATAGATCTATAAAATACACAATAGGCCTAAATCCTTTAAAATAGGCTAAAACTTAGGAAAATATCTATCTACCCTTACTAATCCCTATTAATTAGTACAATTATGCTACATTGTCGTGATTAATAGTATTCAAATTCAAAATGAAGGCCCACTAAGGGTGGGGCCTCACATGGGGCGAGATCCATAAAGGGTTAAAATTAAAGTTGGCCCATTCCCCATGTCAGTAAAGTAATTGCCCGACCAAGGGTCTTGAAAAACCCTAATAGTTTCCTGCATTTTAGTTATGTAGCTAATTCTTGTATTCTTGGTATTTGGTTTGTATAATGTTGTTGGTCTTTTTTCTTCTTTTAATTTTTCCTAATATGATGTTTTTGTTAATGGGGTTTGATTTATGATTGAAATATTTTTCTACGTTTTGCCTTCTTTGCTATATGTAATATATGTTTTACTATTTTTTTTTCTCAACGGCAATGACCCAATACTCCAACTTTCTCCCAAGACATCCTGCTTTGGATTTTTTTATATTTATCATTGGGTCTTGAGTTTTAGCTACTTTCCTTTTTCTTTCTTGTTAGATTTTCTTGAATTGATTTTTTTCTTGAATCACAATATGATGTTTTTGATTATATTGTTCTCATTTGGATTCATATGATAGAGGAACTCTTAGGAGTTTAAAAAAACAATCAAAGAGGTTTTATTTTTGTATGATAATGATTTTACTTCTTCGGAGTTCTCTATATTTTTTTTATTATTATTGTTGGTCAAGGACTATGTGCCTCATGAAATGGAGAGGTCTTATGTTCGACTCCTACCTTCGTTGGCCACCTCCCATAGCTTTAGTGGGTGAATGTGGATAGAAGGATTTGAATGTGCCTCTAGGGATTAGTTCTCGGTTGTCTAAAGTTGAGTGTCCCTCGGGCTACAGGCTAAAGGCTCCTGAGCCGGGCTGGGAGGAAGTTACCCTGGGTTATAAAAATAATAGTTTATTTATTATTGTTGTAGTGTGATTGCTAATTTAATCTTCATCCCACTGATTTGAATAAAAGGCTAATTTCTTGAGGAAATAGTTGTTGTAGTTAAAAATGTTATGTATGAATAAAGTGTTAGTAGCAGGCTATGAGTTCTTTATACTTAATTTCCCAAATAATAAAAATAAAAAATCATGTCTTTAAACCATGCATTAACCGGAGATTATTGGTATTTGGCATTGATTTTGACCAATTTAATTGAACATCGTCCGCCGCACCCAAATGAAAACTCTGGGTCCGCCACTGGCTGGTCCCCTTCAATATCTCACCTTGACAAAACCAAATTTGGCATATGCAGTCAACCTAGTGTGTCGGTTTATGCACCAACCAACTGAATTTCATTACCAACCTGTCAAGCACACTCTTTGTTATAAAAATGGCACCATGGGTATTTACGACGTTTGAATATTATCCCAATAGCTAAGTCATTGTGCCTGTTTAGATGTTGATTGGGCAGGATGTCCTACTATACGAAGATCAACTGTAGGATATTATGTTTACTTAGGGTCCAATTGCATTTCTTGGGCAACTGAGAAATAGACTACAATTGTTCGATCAAGTACTGAATCTGAGGTTCACGTGAGGGCTTCTGCTCCTATAGAAATTACATGGATAACCTACATTTTGCGTGACGCTGGATTTCCAATGGAAAAACCCATAATCCTCTTCTTTGATAATTTAAGTGCTCTATATGACTATATGACTATCCATCGAATCTTTCATGAAAGAGCCAAACACATAGAGATAGACTACCATTTTATTCCTAAAAAGAAGGGTTTGGGAGTTTTGGTCACCAAGTTTACCTCTTCAATTAATTAGAATGCTGACATTTTCCCCAAATCTCTTGAAAAGGATGCTGACAGAATCCTACGGGTTAAGCTGGGGGTGTTGTGGGCACCCCACTCCAGCTTGAGGGGAAATGATAAGAAAAACGAAATGGCCCATCATAGAAATGATGGGGCCCAGTACATGTCATGCACACCAAGCACAACAAGAAAAGTCACTTTCAGTGACACTTAGATAGCGGTTGTTTTAATTTTCAGCCGCTAAACATGATTATCAGCAACTAATATAATAATCCGTCACAAATGGCAAAAAATATTAGGGTATCAGCGGCAGATGTTATTTTTCGCCGTTAAAAGGTTCAAAAATTTCCCCTATATCCCCGCTTATTTGAAAGGCGACCCCCCTTTGTAGACCCCACTTTTTATCCCTCTAAACTCCCCATGCATTTCAAGCGATTAGAAAGGGTATCAGTTGCTTCTACAACTGAGACGCAAGAGGGCTTCTTCGATCTACTACTTCTTCAAAAATCCGTTCGAGAATCTCACCAGAACCTGCGATTTGAAGCTGCAGCATTTCTCTTCTTCTTCTTAAAAAATCCATTGATCTCTCTCTGCACCTTTCACAATCCAAACCCTAATCTCTCTCTGCAAAAATCCTCTAAGTTACTCAAATGGTCAATCTCTAAATTTGATCTGAGAGGCTGCGAAATCGCACTAGGAGCTCCCAATTCGATCATGTCATTTCACAAGAAGAAGCTCATCAACGATCCAAACGGTTAGATTCAAGTCATTTCAGCTATTTCTCTTTGTGCATGCTCTTCCAATCGAGTCTGTTGCAGGTGTCCTACACCTTCTGCCATACAAAGCCTCAAAAGGTGCCATCCAAATGCTCGAGTGGTAACTGTTGTTGTAAGCAAACTCACACAACGGTAGGGTCTCATCGCATTGAGTCCTAAAATCTAACACGCAAGCACGGCGCATATCCTCAAGAGTTTGAATGGTCCTCTCTGACTGGCCATTTGTCTGCATGTGATAAGCCGTGCTGAACTGTAGTTTCGTACCCATAGACTCATGTAGTGTCTTCCAAAATCTCGAGACGAATCTGCTGTCTCTGTCAAATGTAATGGAAATTGGTTGTCCATGTTGACTGACAATCTCGTTGACAAACAACTCTGCCAAAGGTAGCGTGTGCATCTTTTTCCTTGTCCTCATATGAATGAAATGAGCTGACTTGGTGAGCTGGTCCACAATGACTCATATCGAATCGTTGCCTCTGCTGGTCCTCGGTTGTCCCGAAATAAAATCCATGGTAATGTGCTACCATTTCCATTCCAGGATCTCTAGCGGCTGTAACAGTCCTTGAGGCCTCTCATGTTCTGCCTTAATCAACTGACAAGTCATGTAACAGGAGACAAACGCTGCAATCTCTCTCTTTATATTGTTCCACCAAAATCTGCCCTTCAAATTCTGATACATCTTCGTACTGCCTGGATGCATAGAATACTTCGTACTGTGAGCCTCGGTCATAATGTCATTCCTCAAATCTTCAATATTGGGTACACACAGACGGTCACGGTAGTACAAAACTCCATCAACAATACGGAAGTCAGGATGTTCTGCTATGTGCACTGAAACCTTAGCCAACTCTGGATCTTGCAACTGACTATCCTTGATCTTCTGAATGAAAGAAGGCTCTGACACTGACATGTTAGCTAACAAAACACCCTTCCTTAGTGGCTATAGATCTATACTCAACTTTTCAAATTGTTCAAAAATACAAGTGCTACTTAGATTTCCCAAGCCTACTAATTTTCTGCTCAACGCATTAATAACTACATTAGCCTTCCTCGGATGGTACTTGATTGGAAAATCATAATCCTTGATATATTCCATCCATCTTCTCTGCCTCATGTTCAGTTCCTTCTGAGAAAATAAATACTGCAAACTGCGGTGATCGGAGTCGACTTCGAACTTCTCTCCATAGAGGTAATGTCTCCACATTTTCAACGCAAAGACAACCGCTGCTATCTCAAGATCGTGGGTGGCATAATTCTTCTCGTGATCTTTCAACTATTGGGATCCGTATGCGACAACTTTTCCCTCTTGCATCAATACGCAACCAAGTCCAACATTCGAAGCATCGGTAAAAATGGTGAAACCGCCGCTTCTGGATGGAAAGTAAGGATTGGTGCTGTAGTCAATCTCTTCTTCAGCTCTTGGAAACTATCTTCACATTGATCTGTCCACACATACGACACATTCCTCCTTGTCAACTTCGTCAAAGGTGACGCAATCGATGAAAATCCCTGTACAAACCTCTGGTAATATCCTGCCAATCCCAGAAAACTTCTGATTTCTGTCACATTCTTCGGTCTTTCTCACTTCACTATTGCTTCAATCTTGGACGGATCTACTGATAATCCTTC
The DNA here is from genome assembly GCA_038049695.1 of Cinnamomum chago. Classification (NCBI taxonomy): domain Eukaryota; kingdom Viridiplantae; phylum Streptophyta; class Magnoliopsida; order Laurales; family Lauraceae; genus Cinnamomum; species Cinnamomum chago. Next base: position 57,000,430 of record CP142454.1, on the reverse strand, counting down.
TTTGGAGATGATGTGCCCCAAAAATGCTACTTGTTCCAACCAAAATTCACACTTGTTGAGCTTCGCATACAGCTGGTTCTCTCTCAAGAGTTGCAATGCTATCCTCAAGTGTTCTTCATGCTCTTCTTTAGTCATGGAGTACACCAAAATGTCATCGATGAATACTACCACAAATTTATCTAAATATTGCGCGAATATCTTGTTCATCAATGCCATGAACACGGTCGGCACATTAGTCAACCCAAATGGCATAACTAGGAACTCATAGTGGCCAAATCTATTCTGGAAAGTTGTTTTCAACACATCTGATTCTCTGACTCTTAACTGATGATAACCGGATCTCATGTCGATCTTCGAAAAGTATGAAGCACCTTGTAACTAATCAAACAGTTCATCTATCCTTGGCAATGGATATTTGTTCTTGATGGTCACTTAATTCAATCTCCTGTCAAAAAATCAATAGACATTCTCATGGAGACATCTTTCTTCTTGACAAATAAGACTGGAGCTCCCCATAGTGAAATGCTCGGTCTCACAAAACCTTTGTCTAACAATTCTTGCAACTGAATCTTTAATTATTCCAATACTGCCGGAACCATACGATATGGTGCAATAGATATCGGAGCGGTCCCTGGTAACAACTCAATAGTGAAATCAATCTGTCTAATGGGTGGTAATCCTAGAATCTCCTTTGGAAAAACATTCGGGAATTCCCAAACAATTGGGATCTCCTCCACCCCTTGGGACCATGTATCCTCCGTGATAAACGCCTAATATGCTTCACATCCACTTTTCAATAGTCTATCAGCCTTCAATGTTGAGACAAACCCTGTACGAGGATTTTTCCTCTTTCCCTAGAACAACACTCCTGCTAGTGTCTCTACTAACTTGAAGGTAAGGGTCTTATGGAAACAATCTATTGTGGCATGGTACCCTGCCAGCCAATCCATCCCTAGGATGACATCATAATCATACATCTCCAATAAAATGAGATATGCGGTTAAAACCACTTCTCCTATCTGGACTGTGCAACTAGGATAAAAGGTTCTACAAATAACTTGTTTACCTACTGGAGTTGCCACAGTCGAAATGAACTCAAGTTCTCTAGCATGCATATCAGTCAACTCAGAAAACTCATTGGATACAAATGAATGTGTAGAGCCAGGGTCAAATAAAATCCTAGCTTTAATCCCACAAACAAGGGGTGTACCTTCCACGACATTGCCTACTGCCTTTGCATCAGCTCTATTAACCGCATAAATTTGTCCTCACTGTTGTGGCCTATTCTGAGCCTACTGTGGCCTGCCTTGCTGGACGTTTCTGTTCTATTGTGGTGCACACTGATGTTAGTTCTGTCCCCGTTGACGGGCATGCTACTGTTGCTGAAGTGGCCTTGCTTGAATCTGGACAACTATAGCGTTCTGTGGTGGTGCTGGACGTTGTGCCCCTTGCTGCTGCTGATTCTGTCTATTCTGCCTTGGACAGTCTCTCATCTGATGGTTCATGATGGGGTTAAGTCCCTCTAGAAACTTTGTAATTTTCTTCTCGACTGTGTCCACTAACTCCGAAGCATATCTAGACAATCTCTCGAACTTTGTGAAGTATTCGAGTACTGTCATGTTCCGTTGGACAAGCTATTGGAATTCCACTGCCTTATGTCTCTTGATGTGGGTGGGTACTAATTTATCATGAAACTACCTCTTCAAATTTGCCCAAGCCACTGCATCTGTCATAGGCTTGTACTCATCCCTAACCGTCTTCCACCAAATGTCTCCTGCATCGTTAAAGAGAGATGATGCATGTTTCACTCTATCTCCTCCGGTGCATTGGAAGATCTCAAAGATGTTCTCGGTATGCTCTAGCCATTCATCTACAGCTAATGGATCCTCATGCCTAGGAATTCCTTTGGAGCACTCTTTCGAAACCGCTCAAACAAAGTGCTCGGGTCATGTTGCCTTTGATTAATGACGATGGCGGGTTGAGCTTGAACCAGTTCGGGCCTTCTCTGTAACACCTCTAACAATTGCCTCTGCATTTCTGCCAATTCCCTAGCATGATCTTCCTGTCTCTTAAGCATTTGCTCTTGTAATCTAGCTTGGTTCTCATTAGCCTAATGTTGTTGGTCAAGCATTGCCTGCATCATTTGTTGGAATTGATTAGTCATATTGTTATCAATCTTGTATTCCTCAACAGGTCCTGTGTGATCATTGTTACTTGCGGAGGGGTTGCCGTTTATCAGTCTCTTATGAGGTGGCATTATGCTGCAAAACAAGTTGTTAGCACATAATAATCAAATAAAAGGGTCACACATTACTCACACGATACTAGTTAACGAAAAGTCTAAGGAATCCTCGCGACGTCCTTAGGATTTCTAGTTTCTTTTAATTGCTTGAAACACGTCTCGTTCTCATACCAATCTGTCGCGACCCCGGACCGGGTCGCCGAGGTCCTAATCCGGGATTGGGACTGAAGATTGTGTGCGTGAATCACATTTATTTAATTTCCCACAAGTGTTTGCGGCGAGGATATCACAACAAGGTAAATATTTCTTTTAATGTGGAAGCGTGTAGCAAATCAAATTGATAATTCAAGTCATGTCACAAGATGATATCATATGTATAAATCAAGTATCAGAATGAGCAATGATTATAAGTGCTTTCCCAAAAGAAAAGTTTAAGTTTATACAAAAGATCATTTAGTTACATTCCCAAAAGTAGAGGCCAACAAAGGCCAATATAAACAAAATACCAATCCCCAAAAGAATGGTTAAACGTTCCCAAAATGTTACGTCTCTCAAAGCAATCAAATGTCTAAACGACATCATCAGCATGCCACTCAACTAGGCGTTGCGGTTCACCGACCACGTCCTCAAACTCCGCCTCGGGGTAGACAATGTCCGGACCTCAGTACCAAAGAGTGGCTCTAACACGACGGTTTGACAAATGGGTGAAGAGAAATAACAATATAATAATAAATGAATTTACTTTCAAAAGCATTAAAAACCTGTTTAAATAAAAATTTCCATAAAAGGGATAAATCATTTATTCAAGGAAACGAGAAACAAGCAAGATGGAAACCACACGAAGCTAAGTCCTCTATCACCGAAGTGACAGAGCAATATCAAGGCGTTGATCTCAGTCACACGAGATGAAGAGAAACAACGAAATATATACATATACATATAATATACGGGACATGACCACGGTAGCGAGCCGGGCATCGGGAACCACGGTAGCAATCCGGGGTATCGGGACAAGACCACGATAATAACCGGGTAGCGGGATCCAAACTGCAGGTGGCGGGACAAGAGGGGGATCTCTGTGAGAACCCGACCCCTAATCTCTTGGATTAGTGTTGTTTTATTTGTGGATTAGTTCTTTTAGTGGGATTAGTAGTTGTTGGGTTGAGTTTGTGAGCTAGAATGGTTTTTCTTCTAGTTTTGGGCTTTTGAGTGCTTTGGTAGCTTGTGGGGCCCTTTGGGGGTTCCCTTTTCGGCTTTGCTTTTACTTGTGAGATTTTCCCGATTTGCTTCGTATTGTGTTTTTGGCCCGTTGCATTCATCTTGAGGAATCCTACAACTTTCATGTTGATCTCGTATCCATTTGAGAAACCAAAACCCGATTTCTTGGCCTTGAGGGCAAAACAGTCTTTTCACACCAAATCTGTACCCAAAACTCGATATTCTCGAAATCCGTGAAACATACACTTTTTGGAAACTAGATATTTCGACGATCATTTCTTCCTTCTTCGTCGAATCCATCCGAGGTCCCGAATTAGATGATTTCAGCCACCCAAGTTCTTTAAGTTGTGGGACCAAAACCCCACTTGCTTATAAGGGGAACCCATCTCCTTCATTCACTCCATTCTCCATTGTTCCAGCTGAGCCTAGGGTTTTCCCTTGTGCAACTTCTTCTTCTTCTTGCTTCTTCATCTCCAAGCCATACCAATAGTTCATCAATCAAGAAATGGAGACCACCTTCTTCTTCCTCATCTTGCAAGCTTTCCATTGATACCATTTGTGAAGAGAACCCTCCATCACAAGACCTCCCTTGAGCTCACCTTGTCCATTAGAGGACCTTCCAAGTAAGTGATTCTTCCCATCTTCTAGATTTGTAATCTTCTAGCCTTAGAGAAGCTCCACCTTGATTATTGGAAAGTTTCATTGTCATTTCATTGGTTAACCCATTTTTGGGTTTGTTTTGGGGGTTTTTGTAGAGATTGTGGATCTTGAGCTTGAGAGGTGATTAGGAGCTTGGTTTGCATGATTAGAGTCAAAGGCAAGTGGATGAATGGATTGTTTTGATTATTAACATGTTTTGTGAGAAAAATCTTGTTTCACTAAGGGTTTTGGTGATTTTTGTAGTTGTCTTCACTATGATTAATATTGATTTCGAAATGTGCTTATTGATGAGTTATTTCCTTCTTGTTCATACTTGGAAAATGTATGCATCATATTGTCAAGGTTTCAAATGATTTCACATGAATGAGTTTTCTCCACCTTGTGATTAATTGTGAATGGAAAGAATGGAAAGAATGGAAAGAGAGGAATTTGAAATGAGGAGCTCTTTAGCTCATGTTATTGTCTTGGAAACATGTATTTAAACCATCTTGTTTATGGTTCTTTGTGGTTGATCATGTGTTGGAAGGAAAGGAAACAAAAAGGAAGGAAAAATATGTTCCCGGACCTGCACTGCGCCCAGGTCCGATCGATCGGCCTGTCTTTTAACAGTAAGGCTTTTTGGGCCGATCGATTGGACCCTGTGCATTTCTGGTACAGAAATTTCGACCGATCGATCGGCCCTTCGGACCGATCGATCGGAGGACTCAGTTTGAGTCCAGTGAGATTTGATATTGTGTTTTTTTGGAAACCTTTGGGCCTTCTATGAGTCCTAAGGGTGTATACCTTAGTGTTAAGACCAATTGTACCCTAATCTAAGGTCTCTAAGACTAGGGAACTAAAAGAAAGAATGGTGTTGATTAGACACTAATTCTTGGTTTTAGGTGGGACCCCGACTACCCTTTTTGGACTGTTTGGACCATGTGTGAGAATGTCATGAGCCGACACGCCTCACGGTTGGTTCGGTGGCATCGAAGTTCAATCCATTTCAATCTTGAACGGGATGGAATGACGCGATATCTTCTTTATATCTAAACACAAGTCTATTTCCTTGTTATCGCTAATTCTATTCCTTTCGATGGCTGAATCGGTTGCTCGATGTTTCCGGATTAATGTCATGCCTAGGATGGACCGTTTATAAGTCTTGATTCTTGCTATTGTAACATCTAGTACTACCTATAAGCTCATTTTAAGTTTTGAAAGTAGTAAAAGTGCATAAGGAGCCCGGAATGTCTTCAAACTCAAGGAGTACCAAGTAATTGTTATAATCGACATACGGGACCCCTATTCACTTAAATAGATCTTGAAACCGATATTTTTACCCGAAATTGTTATAGTTCATTGTTTCACCTCTTTTCCCGAGATTTGCATCACATGACTGTTTTCCCGAAAGCATTGAAGTTACTCTAGTAACAGTTACTTGTCCCGAAGTGCATTGCACCACATGATATGTTAGTGTGCCCTTGAGCACCCCCGTCTTGCCCGATTGATTATGTATTGATACTTGAATTACTTGCATTGTCTCGATTGTATTTGACCTATGAGTCGGCACCACTAAGCTTGGATAACCCTGTTGGTCTGATCAACCGACTTGGAGATCCCCCTCCCGTCCCGCCAGCTGCAGCTTGGATCCCGCTACCCGGTTATTACCGTGGTCTTGTCCCGATACCGCAGATTGCTACTGTGGTCCCCGATGCCCGGCTCGCTACCGTGGTCCCGTATAGTATATGTATATGCATTCATGAGATCCCCTGTTTCTCCTCACCTCGAGTGACTGAGATCAGGGCCTAGTATATGTATATGTATTGATATGAGATCCCCTGTTTCTCCTCACCTCGAGTGACTGAGATCAGGGCCTAGTTATTGCTCTATCGCTTTAGTGATAGAGGACTTAGCTTCTTGTGGTTGCCATCTTGCCAGTTCCCGATTCCTTGGATACCCGACATGTTTTATATTGCTTACTTGCTTTCCGATAAATGATTTGTTTCCTTTATGAAAGTTGTTATTTAAACAAGTGCTAATATTCTCCAATGTAAATTCAGTTATTATTATATTGTTTTCTGTTCTTTGTACCCGCACATGTTTTAAATGATTACCCGATTCGTTAAATACCCATGCTTTTACATATGGTTCTAACGATCGATGGTTTTGCTAGAGTTATATGATTTCACATGTTTTAAAATGAATACCCGAGTTATTAAATGTCCATGCTTTGGAATGTGTTTTAAATGACACTCGTTTTGTTAGATCCCGATGTTTATACATGTTTTAAGTGAATACCCGAATTGCTAAACATTCGTGCTTTGTTTTAAATGACACTTGTTCTGCCAGATCACTATGGTTATACCGGTTTCAAATGAATACCCGATTTGTTAAATATCCCTGTTTTGAAATATGTTTTAAATGACATGTGTTTTGTCAGGTTTCTATGTTTATACCTGTTTCAAATGATTACCCGAGCTATTTAACATTCATGCTTAAGAATATGTTTTAAATGACACGCGTTTTGCCAGATCCCTATGTTATACCTGTTTTAAAGGAATGCCCGATCTGTTGAAGATCCATGCTTTGAAATATGTTTAAATGGACGTGGTTTTGCCAAACTTCCATATTCATACATGTTTTCCACGAACACCCGATTGTCAAATATCTATGCTTTTATAGATGATGTAAATGAACATATGCTTTATTAGATCTTCCTGTTTTAACCATGTTTGAAAAGAATACATGTTTTATCCGAGATTCCTGAGTTTTCACCCGTTTAATTACATGCAGCATTTTGAGCAAATAGCATGATTTATCATTTGTATTATTATTCGCTATATTGTGTTCTTTTCATCCACCTGCCAGACCGTCGTGTCTGACCCACTACTTTTGGTACTCAGGTTCAGATTTCTTCGCCCCGAGTTGAGTGCTTTTGTTGGCTGTAGAGCCATGCTTTGCAGGTTAGTTTGTCGGCTATGTCATGTAGACATTGAGCTTGACATCGGAGCTACGTCACATTTGGGTAGTGGTTTATAGCTTCTTGTTGTATGGCTTTTATTAGCCTTTTCTTGGGATTCTTAATTAATGTACATTGATAATTGTAACTTGAACATATTTGGGAATGCAATATCCTGTTACTGTCAGCTCTGTAAATTATTGTGATGGTTACTCCAGTCTGGTATGATTCTTGATATAATAGCTATGGGCTAAAGGTTGAGTACGACGCGGAATCCGATGGCCACGGACTTCGGGTCGCAACGCCACAAATGCTTCCGCAAAAAATTCAAAATGTGTTGTCTTCACACACGCGGATCCTGGGAGAAGTAAAATATAATTATGCTTAATCCCATCTCCCGCCCCCGAGGTTCTGTTTTGGGGGCGTGACAATCTCCAAGTCGGTGGATCGGACCAACATGGTTATCCAAGCTTAGTGGTGCCGACTCATAGGTTAAATGACTAGATCAAAACATGTATGAAATACATCAAGTGCAAGTACATAAATAAACGGGACAGGGGTGCCCAAAGGCACAATTGTCATATCAATCGGGGCATGCTTGTCGGGATTAGCAAAATGCTATAATTTCAATTTCAATATTTCCAGGAATGCATAAGAAATTCGGGAATAATGAAGCACAAATGAACTCTCAAAATCTCAAGACAAGTATCAAGTATCAAGTTTCAAGATTTGTTTAAGGTGAATAGGGGTCCCGTATGTCGATTTAATAACAACTTGGTACTCTCTGAATTTGGAGACATTCCGGGCTCCTTATAAACCTTAGGATTCTCAAAACTTCAAAGGAAATCTTCGTGAAGTGGTTTCTTTCTCAAATGGCCTCATACATTGCCTAGTAAATCTCCTTGGCATAGAGGGGTTCTCAATGAATAGTCCCCAAACGTTTAAATAATTCATCTCTGTCCCAAACATAGTCCTTGACCAACAGAGCACATTGCTCTAGCAAACTCTCCGGTTCACTTGAGTGAGGAGGTCTCTGGAATGGTCTTCTGGGAGGGTTCGCTCGAGCGAAGTCAGGCTCGCTCGAGCGAACTCGTCCAGTTTGGGTTGGCTCGAGCGAACAATCTGTGCACTCGAGCTAACCACTTTCTGGAATGAGTTCTTGGAGGGTTCGCTCAAGCAAAGTCAGGTTCGCTTGAGCGAACTGTCCCCTGGAATGACACGAACCCTTTTCTGGACACTTCGCTCGAGCGACCTGTCAAGTTCGCTCGAGCTAACTGCCCAAAAACTGGTTTCGGGATAGTTCTTCTCTTCTCCTTTTCCTTTTCTTACAATACCCTTTGAGCCTCATTTCTACATCAAAATGGGAGGCTCAAAACTCCCTTCAAACATCATCCAAAACACCATAGAAACATCCATAAACATTCATCAAATCTCCATCTTCTTCACCTCATTCCACCATAAGACAAAGAGAAAAGGAAACCACCATCCACAAAGATTCATTTACAAAAATCAAGACATAAATGAAAGGCTACAAATCACATCTCCATGACAATAAATGAGTTAACAAAACTCTTTAATGAGCATTTATTTCAAATCAATGCAAACTAATAAACATGAATAAAAATGACAAAACCAACCACACTTCTCATAAAACCATTAAATGCTCGAACTATCATTTCATCCACTTGCGTTAGAGTCTCTAACAAGCAATCCAAGCTCTAATCAAGCTTTCCAAGCCAAAGGTCCAAGCTACAAGCAGAAACCCCCAAAACAAAACCCTAAAAGAGTCAAAACATGGAATGGGGAGGAAGAAGCTTCAACAATAGAGATGGAGATTCCCTTAGGCTAGGAGAACACAATATCAAAAGAGGGGAATGATTACTTACATGAGAGTTCTTCAAAATGCTAGGTTAGTTCCAAAGGAGGTCTTGGAGTAGGTGGTCTCCTCCACAAATGGTATCAATAGAAAGCTATGGTGATGAGGGAGAAGATGATGACAAGCATTTCTCCAATGGCAAAGGTTTGGTAGTGGATTGGGAGATGGAAGAGCAAGAAGAAAAGGGAAAAGGGAAAACCCTAGGTTGGAGATTGGAGTTGAGCAAAAAAAAAAGGGAATTGAGGAAGGTGGGTTTTCTTATAAAACAAGTGAAGAGTGGGCTCCACCACTAAAAGCCATTGTGGGTTGAAATCATGTCTATCGGGGCCTCGAACGAATTCGACAAAGAAGAGAAAAGCGATTATCGAAATATCTAGTTTCCAAAAAGTATATGTTTCGCGGGTTTCGGGAATATCAAATTTTGGGTACAGATTTAGTGCACAATGACTGTTTTGCCCTCAATGTTAGGAAGGTCGGGTTTTGGGGTCTCGAACGGGCACGGGATCAACATAAAAGTTACAGGGACTAATGAGATTAAAACAATAAGCACAAGAATCTCAGATAAACCCTCAAATAAATGCAAAGTCACAAAAGGAACCCCCAAATGGCCCCACTAGTCATGAAGGCATTCAAAATTCCCCAAAGCTACAGAAGAAGCTATTCTGTTCCCCAATAAACCAAAATCTACTAAACACGCTTAGAACTAAAACACAACTTAATTAATGCTAATCGAGGTCACTCGGGACGGGGTCTTACACTTTTTATGGAATCCCTTGTGGTCACCACACGAACCCAAGTTAATAGTAAGATACTAATCCAACTTGAACTCTAAAAGGAAGTAATTAGAAAGTTACTATTTTGATTTGAACTAACACTTCTAATTGTGGTATTAGTAAGTTACTAATTATTGTGGAAGTGAGACTTCTATAATAATTAGGAAGGAGAAAGTTACTAATTAGTAATGAAAGTTGGACTTCTACTTTAATTAGTAAAAGGAGGTGTCTTTAAGCTATAAAATAGGGAATACACCCCATTGGACGTCCACCATAGAGATTCACGCCCAGGCTGTCCGTTGTGCAAAAGTTGCACAATTCCTCTCTCTCTTCTAGTTCCTTGGAGTTTCTAGTTGGGTTTTCTCTTGGAGTTTCCACCCATTTTCTTGAGAAAAGAGATCTGATAGAGGGTCATAGCGTGGAAGACAACAAGGTCTTGGAGATCCTAATTTACTTCAAGAAGAGCTCTTGTTCAAGCTAATTGTCTTCTTCTCCATTAGAGCACTACCGGGCTCGAAAGGTATAATTTATTCTCTATTTGTTGTGGACCGTTTTGGTTGAATGGTGTTGCTGATTTCTATCTTCTAGATAGGGTTTATTGCTGTACATGGTTGATGAGATTGAGGGTTTGCATCCTGGATGTGGTTTACGGCCTTATGGGTACTTGATCCCTGAGTCAAGTGGGTCAAAAGTTTTAAAAACTTATCCACGAGGCCCACCTACTTCCAACAATTTAGGCTAATTTTGAGCCCATTTAAACCCACTATTCAGACTGTTTGGGTGTGAAAGTTTAGGCTATTGGGCTTCCTGTTCTTGGGCTAGTGTGGGCTCTTGTATTACACATGTACAACTATTTAACTCTTGAAACCTTCCGCTTGTAAGAGCCCATTTGTGTTTGGGGGATTCTTTGTTTTGTGTCTAATTGGGAGGTTATGTCATCAAACCTTCTTAAATCTATGGAGACTTATTCTAGATTGAAAAATTGATAGGTGCATTCCGAAGTTTCAGATTTACATAAGCAGATATAAAAAATGAAAAATCTCTGAAAAGTTGTTCTACTTCCATTTTTCAAAGAAGAAGTTGTTGTTAATGCAATTACAAAACTAAAACACCCTAATTTCCTGTTTTCCACATCATGATCCTTTAAACATGTTCAACTCATATGCCCTCTTTTAAATTTCAGGTATTGTTTCCAGAATACATAGATGTTGCTCACCTCGATCGAAGGTCATGCACTTGCCGCAAATGGGACCTTCTTGGCATTCCTTGTTCACATGGAATTTGTGTGATTAAACTCAAGAGGTTTGATCCGTACAACTTTTGTGAGCACTGGTTCTCTAGTAATTGTTATCGAGCAACTTATATTGACATTATCAGTGCCACGCGTGAGAAAAAATAGTGGGAACTTAGAAGTGTCAAGCGTGTCTTGCCCCCGGTAGCTCGCAGACAGCATGGATGACAAAAAAAAAAAATTAGATACTAACAGAGGACAAAATGAGGTAGCAAGTAACGTGCTCCCATTGTAAGAAGCATGGTCATAATAGACAGACATGTAGAGATCCACCTCCAAGAGGATGAATCATCACTTTTCTTTTTTATGGATGAGATATAACTTCAACTTGTCTACATCGTTGTTGTGAGACCCCGACCGTCGCGACCCCCGAACGGATCCCTGGCCCGCGACGGTGTCGATCGCGTTGTTTTCCCACAGGTTCCAGCGGTGAAAATTCCCGAAACACGATGTCGCGACCCCGGAACGGATCCCGGGCCCGCGACGCAGTTGATGATACTTTTCCCATAGGTTCCCGCGGTGAGGATTCCCAAAGACACGCGGAATCTGACTCACACGATCAAGTATGCGGAAGCGTGTAGCAAAACACAACAAGATGAGCACCCATAAAATATTTAAGTGCCATCACAATAATAAACAAGACATAGTATCAAAGAAGAAGTAAAAAATGGCATTCCACACATAGTTCAAGTTGTAAGACTAACACGAAAGTAAATTAAGTTTTTGTTACAATTCCCTAAGAGGCCAACCGAGCCAATACAGTTCTCAACAACAAAAGAAACCCCAACAAAAGATGACGAGACTCAAGGAACCCGCCCGACGTCTAGATGACATCGTCGGGCTGCCACTCTCTCACAGGGGTTGGCTCACAAGCCTCCTCCTGACGCTCCTCCTCAAAGGTAACGTCTCCTGCACCTGGGCACCAACAAACAAGGGTCAAACACGACGGTTTGGCAGGTAATCAATTTAGGCATAAGCATGAACAATAACGTTTAGAGAAGACATGTAAGCAAATCTTTGACATGAAATACTATGACCACTAAGGTACATTTTCAATAATGTGAACACAACCGAGATATCAAAACAAACTAGCATGAGTACATAAAATATATCATGAACAGTTACAATCCACAAAGAGCCCATCCTTTCTCTATCCTTTATATAATGAAAAGAGCAAGCACGCACGACAAGCACGATATACATAATATAAGCACGACACGATTTCCCACAAAGACGGGAATTCCGGCCTCGGAACCGGACACGCACGATGTGTAATAAATACACGACCAGTCTGCAGACAGTCCACATGTTTAAAGACCCCCAGACAGTGGATCAAACTGAAAGGGCAGTCTAAGCTCAGTGGTGTTTACTTAATTCATGAATGCACAAAAACACGTGAAACACGATCAAAGCATGTCGAGAGAAAAAGGGGGAAATTAATTATCAAAACACGACGAACACGACTAGCAAGAGGCATAATAAATATGCATAACACGCTTAGGAAGTGGTCCCCTTTTTCTTGAAACAATTCTTCAAAACAAGCTTATACTTGAAATCCAAAACTAGTACACGATGGTACTTATCGTACCAAAACGGAATTCAAACACGAAATCTGACAAGCATATGTTACGGCTACTAGTTGACCTTTGTGTAATTGGGACCCTCAAATGTCGAAAAATACAAGAATTGGTGTCCCAGAAGTTGGGTTGCATTTCCAAGCTCCATTTACACAATGTCAAGCTAAAACCCTTAACATAGTCTAATTTTCAACCTTCAAGAAAATACACAACGGAAATAGTTCTACTCCCTGAGTCCGGCAGGTTCACTCGAGCGAACTTTGTAAGGTTATGACACTTCGCTCGAACGGACCGGATAAGGCGTTGACACTTCGCTCGAGCGAGACGGTAGCTCGAGCGAATATAAGGTGCGCTCGAACGGACAACTCTCTGTCTGCGCTCGGACCAAGCAGTGGCTTGGTCGCTCGAGCGAACCCAGGGGTCGCTCGAGCGGACAAGCTGCTGCTTGTGCTCGCTGAGTGCGGAAATTTCCTTCCTCTTGCACAACTTTTGCTACATTTCTCTCCTTCTTCTCATCAATCAATTACATATACTCCCTTGAGCCTTCATGCTCACCAAGGGTTCATTTATTACAATTTCACACATCCAAATCCAATAAAACATGATAATGAAGCTTTTAAATAAATCAAATGCACAATTTCTAAAATAACAATGGAATCAAAACACATGTACATTGAGCCTATAAAGATTACTTGCCTTGCCCAAATGCTAAAATACTTCTCCAAGCACTTCACTCAAGCTATTCAAGAACTACAAAACCCAAAGAAACACACAAAACTCACTCAAAATTGGAAACAAAGAACCCATTTTACAAATAGGGTTTGTAACATGAAAACATGATCTTTAAGGGACCAAAAGACTTCATGAAATACAAGGATTGAAGCTCTTACCTAACAATGGCCAAACAAGAAGAGATGAAGAAGATGAAGAGCTTGTCTCACAAGAACCCCAAGAGATTTGTATGGATGGAAAGCTTGCAAGGAGATGAAGGAGATGGTAAGCTTGGAATTCTATTTGGAGCTCTCTAGCCAAAGCATGCAAGGGGAATGAAGAGGAAGAGAACAAGGGTTTTCCTTGCCCTAGGTCAAGAACAATTGCAGAGATTTGGGTTTTAGAATGAAAAAGCAAAGAGGGGAAAGAGATGAGTTACTTAAGGCACTAGCAAGTGGGGCCCAACTGACTTGACTTTGGAACGACGAAAACACGATCTTGTGGGCCTCAGATGACTTCGACGAAGAGGATAAAACGATCGTCGAAATATCTAGTTTCCAAAAAGTATATTTTTGACATGGTTTTGAGATCTCGAACATTGTGTCCAGATTTGTGCACAAAAGACAATTTTACCCTCTTTGGGCCAAAACATGGGTTTTTGGGCTTCAAACAAGAATGGGCTTAAAACGAAAGTTGTAACACATAGAAAGATCAATCAAATGAAATCAAAATCACACTCACACGGAAATCAATACGATCCTCTCAAACTTACACGTGCACTCGGGCCTTTCCGAGTGTGTCTAACTATTACTGAACGTTCTCAAAATTCCCAAAGCTATGTCCAAGACTAAACTAATCCTTTCTAACCCAACAATAACTAAACCCACTTAGGACTAAACACATACTAATCGCACGCTAATCGAAATGGTCTGGGTCGGGGTCTAACACACGCGGAATCTGTCTCACACGATCAAGTATGCGGAAGCGTGTAGCAAATCACATCAAGATAAGCACCAATAAATCTTTAAGTGCTATGATAAATAATAACAAGACATAGTATCAAAATACAAGAGTTAACATGGCATTCCCATCAGAATTCAAGTTATGAGACTACACAAAGTAAGTTAAGTTTAGTTACATCCCATAAGAGGCCAATACACTTCTCCAAAATAATAAAAGAAACCCTAAGATAAAAATGGCGAAACTCAAGAACCCGCCCGACGTCTAGTTGACATCGTCGGACTGCCACTCTCTAACAGGGGTTGGCTCAAAAGCCTCCTCCAGACGCTCCTCCTCAAAGGCAACGTCACTTGCACCTGGGCACCAACAACAAAGGTCAAACACAACGGTTTGGCAGGTAATCAATTTAGGCATGAGCATAAAATAGTAAGCGCTTAAGAAACATGTAAAGACGTTTTGCTGAAGTGTAAATAGTTATATAACAAAATACGAGCAAAGCTAGCATGATTACTTATTATATCATGAATAGTTACAATCCACAAAGAGCCCATCCTTTCTCTATCATTTATATTGAAAAGAGCAAGCACGCACGACAAGCACGATATACATAATATAATCACGACACGAATCCCACATATACAGGGATTTCCGGCCGCGGAACCGGACACGCACGATGTGTAATAAAATACACGACCAGTCTGCAGACAGTCCACATGTTTAAGGACCCCCAGACAGTGGATCAAACTGAAAGGGCAGTCCAAGCTCAGTGGTGTTCACTTAGTTCATGAATGCATAAAACACGCGAAACACTATCAAAACATGTCGAGGTAAAAAGGGGAAAGTCACTTAACAAAACACGACAAGCACGACTAGCAAAAGGCATAATAAATATGTATAACACACTTAGGAAGTGACCCCTTTTTCTTGAAACAAATCGGCAAAACAAGCTTGTACTTAAACTTCAAAACGAGTACACAAAGATATTCATTGTATCAAAACCAAAGTACGAACACAAAGCCTATCAAGCACATGTAAAGACCCTTGATTGATCTTTGTGTATTTGAAGCCCAAATGTTGGAATTAAAGATAGAATTGGTGCCCCGGAAGTTCAAAGACATCTCGGGTTTCGAGTACACAATATTAGGCTAAAGGTCACTTAACATGTTCTAGTTTTCACTCTTGCAAAACTTCTTCAAAACTAGGAATTTAGTCAATTTTGGTCAGTTCGCGGTTAGCCAAAATGGGACCTCGCGGCTAGCCGCAAGCTGACCGTAGGCTGACCGCTGGAACTCAGGTCAGGAAACTTGGCTCTCTGGAAAAGGAGCCGAAAAGCTTTCGGTTGGCTTACGGTTAGCCGCAAGGGAACTGGCGGCTAGCCGTGAGCTGACCGCAGGACCCTGATGCAGAAGTCAGCTACTGGAAAAGGAACCGCTGATTTCGGTTGGCTCACGGTTAGCCAAAATGGGGATTGCGGCTAGCCGCCAGCTGACCGAAGCTGCACGGGAAATGCAGTTCAGTGCAGATTTTTCCACATTTCCTTCTTCCCTTCTACTTGTCTTTCATTCCACCTGCATTCCCTGAGCCTCAATGCTCTCCAAGGGATAAAATACACATTTCTCACCATTCCAAACATCCAAACCATGGAAAACATGATCATGATGCTTATAAACATGTTCATATGCAGAATTTCTAGAACAACAATGTAATCAAAATACACATGCAACAATGATCCTATAGAGATTACTTGCCTTGTCCAAATGCTAAACAATCATCCTCAAGCACTTCACTCAAGCTATTCCAACACTACAAGAATCCCAAGGAAAAACTCACTCAAACTCAACAAAAATGAAGACAAAGAACCCATTTCCACAAAAGGGTTTGTAAACATGGAAAACAAGATCTTTAAGAACTAAAAAGACTTCATGAAAAACATGGGTTGAAGCTCTTACCTAGAAATGGTCAAACAAGAGGGAAGGAAGAGAATGGAGCTCTTGCCCAACTTGGAACTTCAAGAAATTTGCATAAATGGAAAGCTTAGGATGAGAGGAAGAAGATGATAGCCTTAGAATTTTATTTGGAGAACTCTAGCTTGGCATGCAAGAGGAATGAAGTGGAAGAAAAGAGGGTTTTCTCTCCTTTGGCTGCTCTAGGGTTTGGCTTTAGAATGAAAAGAGTAAAGGAGGAAGAAGATTGACTTAAACCCTAGCAAATGGGCCCAATGACTTGAACCTTGAAATGACAAAAACATGATCTTGTGGGCCTCGGATGACTTCGACGAAGAAGGACAAAACGATCCTCGAAATATCTAGTTTCCAAAAAGTGTACTTTTGACATGGTTTTGAGATCTCGAAAATTGTGTCCAGATTTGTGCATAAAAGACAATTTTACCCTTCTTGGGCCAGAACTTGGGTTTTTGGGCTGAAAACGAAAGTCGTAACACATAGTAAAATCATTCAAATGAAATCAAAACCACAATTACACGGAACTCGATGCGATCCTTCCAAGCTTACGCGTGCACTCAGGCCTTCCTGAGTGTGTCTGACTAATCCTAAACGTTCTCAAAATTCCCAAAGCTATGTCCAAGACTAAAACTAATCATTTCTAACCCAACGACAACTAAACCCACTTAGGACTAAACACACGCTAATCGCACACTAATCGAATTGGTCTGGGTCGGAGTCTAACACCGACCCGAGTGACCTCGTTTAGTACTAATTAAGTCGTTTGTTAGTTCTAAGCGAGATTAGTGAATTTTGGTTAAGTTGAGATTGAAATAGCCATTTTATAGCTTTGGGGAGTTTTAAGTGCCTTTTTGACTTAGCGGGAACCTTTGGGGGTTCCTTTAGTGACCTTGTGTGTACATGGGGGATTACCCGAGATTCTAATAATTCGTGTTTTGACTCCGTTTGAATTATCTCGTTAATCTCTACAACTTTTGTGCTGGTCCAGTTCCCATTCTAAACACTGAAGCCCGACTTCCCCAACATCAAGGGCAAAATAGTCTTTTTGCACCAAATCTAGACACAAAATCTGATAGTCCTGAAACCCTTGAAATATATACTTTTTAGAAGCTAGATTTTTCGACGATCACTTTTCTCTTCTTCGTCGAACTCATCCGAGGTCTTGAAAACCATGTTTTTAACCCTACAAGAATTCCAAGTGGTGGAGCCCACCTCCACTTATTATAAAAGGAGAACTCTTCTTCTTCTTCCTCTTTTTCCAGCTCAAAAGCCCCAACCAATCTAGGGTTTTTCTTTTTCTTATTATTTCTTGATCCTTCATCTCCAATCCATTACCAACCTTGCATCAATTGAGGAATGGAGGTCATCATCTTCTTCATCTCCTTAAGAGCTCTCCTTGGATGCTATTAGAAGTGAAAACCAACCACATTAAGTTTCCTTTGAGCTTAATCCTTCCATTGAGGAACTCTCAAGTAAGCAATCATTCCCATCTCTTAGATGTGTGCTTTCCTACCCCCTGGAAGTCCCCATTTTCGTTATTGAAAGCTTTTTTCTTCTTGTTCTTTGGTTTTGACCATTTAGGGTTCGTTTTGGGGGGTTTTTGTGTAGCTTTGAATCTTTGGCTTGGATGAGTGATTAGAGGCTTGATTTCCAAGCTTGGACCTAAGGCAAGTGGATGAATGGATTTATTTTGAATGATAGCCACTTCATGGATAATTTCTTATTATTTCACTATGCTCTTACAATGTTTTTATGCTGTCATCTCTTTTGAAATACATGCTATGATTTCCATAAGTTTTTGAAACTGCATACTTAGTAAGTTACCCTCTCTCTTTCTTGATGAACTTAATTGAAATGTTAAGGATGTCTTATTCAATGTGGTTTATATTTTTACATGATTCACATGTATGATAGGTTTGGTTGGATGTGATGGGAAGTAGTGAAGAATGTTGAGGTGTTTGGGAGAAATTTGATGATTGTTATTGGTAGGCAAGGAGGCCATTGCTGCAGAAAAAATGATTTGGAGAAGGCCAGGATGGCCATTTTCGGGCAGCAGAAATGACTACCCGCTCGAGTGGATGTGTTGCCGCGAGCGCGGAGTCCTTCTGGCTACAGCTCGGGTAGCAGAAATAACTGACGTCCACTCGAGCACGCAGGCCTTCTGGCTGCAGCTTAGGATAGCAAATGGCTGTCCACTTGAGTGGACATTTGGCTGCTCAAGCACACAAACATTCTGTCTGTTATGCCCGAGCAATAGAATGCCTACAACTCTAGCGGATATGGGCCCGCTCGTGCGAGCAGACATTCTGTTTGCCAGTTCTCCTACGCAGCTAGGTCCGCTCGAACCATATGCACTGTTGACAAAAGGGTGCGTTGGGAATCTGTGTATGATGTTTACATGTTTAAAAGAGGTTTGTAGGGAGCCCCATTTGTGATGGGGAGATTTAAGAGGCAATGTACGAAGCCCGTTTGAGAAAGAAACCCCGTCACGAAGATTTATTAATGGCTTTTGATCTACCCATGTGTACAAGGAACCGGGAATGTCTTCAAACCTCAAAGAGTACCAAGTTTATATTGAATTCGACAAATAGGACCCCTCTTCTCATTGAATTAATTCTTGAACCCCGATATCCGGCCCAGAAGAATTGGAAATTCAATGGTGTCCTATTGTTCCTCAATTTGTAATATGTACTTCTCGAAATTTAGTCTATAAGACTTGTCATTCCCGAAAACATTGAAATTGTATTTTAGCATTTTGCTAGCCCCGTCATGCATTGCCTAAAATGAAGTGATAATTGTGCCTTTGAGCACCCCGTCCCGCCCGCTTATGTATTTGTATCATATGTATTTTTATACATGTCCTGATTGCTTGCATATGAGCTATTAGTCGGCACCACTAAGCTTGAACGACCATGTCGGTTTCATCCACCGACTTGGAGGTCCACCTCCCATCCTGTAGGCTGCAGTCTGGATCTCGTCCCGTCCCGATACCCGGTTCGCTAACATGGTCCCGTCCCGTATTGTTATATGTATGTATATATTTCGTTGAATCTCATCACTTTGTGTGTTAGAGATCAACGCCCGATGTGCTCTCATCACTCTGGTGATAGTGGATTTTGAAAGTCCACGAGGATCCTAACCCTAGAGGGGGGGGGGGTGAATAGGGTGAGCTACAACTATGACCAATTTACACCAATTTTAACTTCTTTAAAATAAACTAGTCACATGTGATGATTAAACAATCAATATGCGGAAGCTAATAAACAATCACCACACAAGCAATCACCACAACACAATATTTATAGTGGTTCGGCCTCAATGCCTACATCCACTACCGGCTTGTGAATCCAACACCCCACCGGATTTCCACTATTTATGCTTTTAACTAGGCTAAGCAATAACCCTTACAATGTTGTTTTTCTAGGCTAAACAACAACCTCTCAATGTGCTTTTATAGGCTAAGCAATAACCTTTACAAAATGCTTTTCTTAGGCTAAGCAATAACCTTACAAGATGCTTTTCTTAGGCTAAGCAATAACCTTACACAAAGCTTTTCTCTAAGAAGGTGTCTTTACAAAAGATCACTCTAAGAGATACAATTTAAGCTCAAATGAATTTGCCTCTTGAATAGGCTAATATGAAAGTTTAAAACAAATAACAAACATACACTCAAATAAGTTAAAGTGTGTGTACAAGTGTATGAATGTGTTTCTTCAATCAATCTCAACAAAGAAGCTCTTAAATGAATGCATGATGCATTTTAAAATCAAAGCTTATAAAATGATGATTGAAGAGAAAACTAATCACATGAGAAATTCAAACAACTTTAAGAAATGAACTAAACAAGTTGTATGAATGTAAACGTCTAAGAAAGCATGTGATTTAGTTAAGAGAGTTTGCAAACTAATCTAATTTACCAAGGATGATTTAGAGTTTGCAACACAACTCTTTAAAAGCTAGAAATCATGCAAATATGAAAATACAAAGATTTAACCATGCATTGATTCTACTTTTAATGGAAATCAAAATGATAAGTAAGGTCTACCTTTTTAAATCTCAAGCATTTGATTCCCAAATGGCCCTCTAGCCTTTCCAACTTCTTCCCCTTTCTTTGGCTCCAAAATGCTCTCAAAAGTTCATGTATCAAGCCTTGAAAAAGGTTGGAAATGAATGGACTTTATAGCCAAAAAGTTGCCAATGGCTAGTCCTCGGTCGACCTAGAAACAGGCCTCGGTCGACCGAGAAAGCACAACGGTCAAAAAAGTGACCGTTGGAGCTTCAGGTCACAGGGACCCTGCAGTTTCCTCGGTCGACCGAGACACAGGTCTCGGTCGACCGGCGACACTGCCGGGTGAGTGACCTGTTGGTCCAAAAATCCAACTTTTGCTCTTTTGAAGGTATTTCTTTGGGAGGATTTTTGGGCCACTAAACCAAGCTAGAATACATGTTTTAAGACATTCTAAGATGTTTAAAAACATGAAAAACACAAAGCCTAAAATGATTCAAAGGTTTAAAACCAAAGGCTAGCTTGATTTGATAAAACTCTTTTCAAATGAAAATGCATACAAAAATGATTCTTTTTGAGAAGAATGTATGCAAAGCTCAAACCTAAATTCACAAGATGATTTTCCAAATATAATGCACAAGGAATTAGGTTTTCAAAAGAGTTTTGGGTTCTAAAACCAATGCATCCAAGTTTAGAACCAAAACATGCATAAAACAAATACTTTTCCAAATCTTAAAAGCTATGCATGTATAAAACTAGATTTCAATGTTTCTAAAAACAATGCATGTGCGAAATATCAAATGATGCTAAAGTGCAAATGCATCCATCAAATTGCAAATACAAAATCCCTAACAATCTCCCCCTTTGCAATTTGATGGCAACTTACTCATCATTGAAATTACACACTCTGTCTTCAGCTCCCCCTAAGCTAGACATGTCTTGAAATCTTCTTGGATGCTCCTTCTCTTAGCTTGGGCTCTTTGGCTCTTTTCTTCAATCTTCTTGATGCTTGGAGCTTGATCATTCTTCAAGCTTTCTCTTCTTCTTTCCTTTCTATGACCAAGCATCTTCTTTAGCTCCAAGCTTTCTTTCTTCTATTTGCTCTCCCCCTTTGACCATGCCTCTTTCTCCCTTTGGCAAGGTATGTATTCTCTCCCCTTGTAGAAGATCATACACAACACTCCTCTTAGGAAGCTTGGACATTCTCTTCACCTCTTGAGAACTTGAAAGCTTTCTCCCCCTTTGATGGATAGGAGGTCTTCGAGTACTTGAACTCTCGAACTCTCTCCCCCTTTGACATTAAATTGCAAAGGTACCTACACACATGAAACAAGGAAAATACCTTTAGTAGCACCTGTTAACAAATGAAATCGAAAATGAAATTCATAACAGGTTATCATGTATGGAAGTAGTCTCTAAGGGCTCAGAGGCAATCCAAGGGTGAATTTGATCAAAACTAATACTTCCTATGAAGGTTTACACTCCCCCTCAATTCATTCTCTTCTTTTGTCAAACATTTGACAAGATATAACTATTTGGTTCAAGAAGTAGATGGTTTCACTAAATGAGGGTCAACTTCAAGGAAAGGATTAGATTCATTTAACTATGGAGCACAATATGATCAAATTACCAAAAGAGAGCAAAGTCAATGAGAAAAGCAATCATGGATATCAATTGGAAAAACAAAGAATACCAATTGAGATTTAGGGATATGACTATTAAACATAATCACTCTAAAATGGATTTAAAAATATAACTATTAGGAAACATCCAAATTAGAGCTATCCATGATGAAATGGGGTTTACTCAAACATAGCATCAATCAATATAACTTATGAAAATCATATGCTATGTAAGGTTTTGAACTCATTTCATTCAATCAATAAATATGACTATTAAAGTGCAAGATGAGTGAAAATGAATTTCAAGCATGAAGCCAACCTCAACTAATAACCAACCAATATTATTAACACATAAACATGGTGGTCATGAGATATACCTAAGAGAGCAAAAGAGGTGGCAACATGAACATTATGATGCTAATGGAATGTGACATGGAACAAATATATAACTATCAAGCTCAATCCAATGCACACAAGGTCTATCACATACACAAGAAATCAAATCAATCTTAAATTATACCAAATGAAACCAATTGAATTTGACAACATGTTAAAAAGCAAGGATGTGACAAACACAAAATCCCATCAAGCATCATAAATGCATATTCATCACTTTTAAGGATATAACTATTGAGCATAGTGATGAACTAGGCAAATTGCAATGCAAAAGGATATGACTTGGTAAAGCAAGCAATTTCCAAAGTGACTAAATCGTATGAATTCAACATCTAAGATATCCATCAAACATATAGAAATATGAGAAATGGGTTTCAAAGAGTTTCATATGATTAAGAACACTACTTATGAAGTTGAAACATGTATAAAGATGACACCAAGAAAATCTACATGAATCAACATCATAACCATCCATAAAGTTATGACTATAAGGCATAGAGGATGGATTTGGGTTCTAGTATGGTTTCTACAAATAAAACTAAGATCACAACCATACATGGAACCAAATGTCATTTGCATATAAATAGAATGACTAAATAAGCAAGGATGCAAATGACTTGAAACAACAATTGATCATGACTAAATTAACTATGAAAGCTTTTAAAGTCACAAACAATTTAATCATGTAGAAATGCAATGCAAAACATAAAACTAAATGAGTGCAAAAAGCAAATCAAACATGATGAAATTATAATCAAAAGATTTTGAAAACCATGAAGTGTAACTTAGAATGGTGTATGAAAACAAAATCAATTGATCATAAAGAAACATTGCATTTTAAGAAATGTAACTATGAAAGAACAAAATGCAAAAGCAATCATGACCAACAAAAGGTTTAACTTATAAAGCAATGGTTGGTCAAAGAGGTCCAAGGCCTTAAGGTTTGTCTAAGTATAAAACTTTGGGAATCCACCTAAGGTCTTGTGAGGGTTGAACTTTGAGGTCTATCTTAGAAGTCTCACCAACTAAAGGAGATTTTACTTGATAAATTTTCAATTTGAACTTATCACCATGATATTTAGATTTTACTAAATTTGGCTTAGAAAGGTGATTAGTCTTTTGATGATGGTGAGTTTGTTTCTTTGGGGATTGTTTCACTTTTCTTTTCTTCTTACTTTCTCCCTTTACTTGACTTTTGAATTTTAGATTTAACTTAGCAACTTTCTTCAAAAGTTCTTTCATGGGTTCATATAAGGGAGGTAGGTTGAGAAGCTTTTTGTTCTTAGATTCTTTCAAGCTTGGTTTAACTTGTTTAAGCTTTTTAGAATCTATCTTGGGAGACTCCTTGTTAATTGGTTTAACTTGTTTAAGCTTTATGGAGTCTTCCTTGGATTTTAGTGTCTTACCCTTCAAGTATGATTTTACTTTCTTTGGTTCAAAGAAGGGATTAGACACATTGCTTCTTCTTAGTTTGCACTCAAACCTAAAGTGTCCTTCATTGCCACAATAATCACATTTTGTTTTAGGCAAGTGACAAAGAGTGCTAGAGAAAGAGGACTCACCTTTCACAAATGTGTTGGTGAATTTAGGGTCATAAGACATATTCCTATTAAATCCAATACCCGTCCTATCTCCATGAGGTTTACCCAATTTAAATAATTTTTCAAGTCTATCTTCACTTTGGGTAAACTTGCACTCATACTTTTGTTTATACTCTTCAAGTTGAGTGACTTTTGTTTTAAGGGTTGAATTTTCATTTTTAACTTTTGTTAGTTCATTTTCAATTCCCTTAAAATTGTTTAGCTCTTCTTAGGCAAGTTTTAACTTAGATTTAAGCTCATTAACAACATTTGATCCAAGTTCTAAAGTTTTTAAATTACTTTGAGCATTAGACAAATTTTCATTGGAAATTGTCAACTTGGATTTTAAATAGTTAATGTTTTCATCTTGTCTTTTAATTGTATCTCTTAGGTTCAAATTCTCATTTTTAAGCTCATCACAATTTATCTTAATCTCATTTAATTCATCTTGAGCATTAGATAAATTTTCCTTAGAGATAGTCAATTTAGATTCAAGATTGTTAAAGTCTTTACCTTGCCTTTGTAATTGATCTCTTAGTTTTAGATTTTCCTTATTGACATTTTCATAACCCATCTTTAATTCTTTTAGTTCATCTTGAATGTTGGATAGGTTATTTAAAGAGATCATGAACTTAGAGTCTAGACATTTTATTACTTCTTCTTTCTCTCTAAGTTCATCTTTTGAAGAGGCTAGCTCTTTGTTTAGTCTATTTGATTCTTCTTTTAGACTTTTATTTCTCTTATCAAGCTTTGAAGATAATGTATATAATTCATTATAGGCTTGTTGAAGATCATCTTCATCATACTCATTTTCTTCCTCTTTTGAGTCAAATTGGTATTCATTTAAGTGAGGGTTTGAATCTCCAATAGAAGGAAGAATGAGGGGTCTAGAAGAATCTACAAAGTCTAGCATAGTGGAGTCCATTCTAATGATTTTCATATAAACACAACTCTAGGGTTTTACACCTAATCAAGAGTTCCAAACACTTGATCCTATAAGATAGAGCACGAGGCTCTGATACCAATTGAAAGTCCACGAGGATCCTAACCCTAGAGGGGGGGGGGGTGAATAGGGTGAGCTACAACTATGACCAATTTACACCAATTTTAACTTCTTTAAAATAAACTAGTCACATGTGATGATTAAACAATCAATATGCGGAAGCTAATAAACAATCACCACACAAGCAATCACCACAACACAATATTTATAGTGGTTCGGCCTCAATGCCTACATCCACTACCGGCTTGTGAATCCAACACCCCACCGGATTTCCACTATTTATGCTTTTAACTAGGCTAAGCAATAACCCTTACAATGTTGTTTTTCTAGGCTAAACAACAACCTCTCAATGTGTTTTTATAGGCTAAGCAATAACCTTTACAAAATGCTTTTCTTAGGCTAAGCAATAACCTTACAAGATGCTTTTCTTAGGCTAAGCAATAACCTTACACAAAGCTTTTCTCTAAGAAGGTGTCTTTACAAAAGATCACTCTAAGAGATACAATTTAAGCTCAAATGAATTTGCCTCTTGAATAGGCTAATATGAAAGTTTAAAACAAATAACAAACATACACTCAAATAAGTTAAAGTGTGTGCACAAGTGTATGAATGTGTTTCTTTAATCAATCTCAACAAAGAAGCTCTTAAATGAATGCATGATGCATTTTAAAATCAAAGCTTATAAAATGATGATTGAAGAGAAAACTAATCACATGAGAAATTCAAACAACTTTAAGAAATGAACTAAACAAGTTGTATGAATGTAAACGTCTAAGAAAGCATGTGATTTAGTTAAGAGAGTTTGCAAACTAATCTAATTTACCAAGGATGATTTAGAGTTTGCAACACAACTCTTTAAAAGCTAGAAATCATGCAAATATGAAAATACAAAGATTTAACCATGCATTGATTCTACTTTTAATGGAAATCAAAATGATAAGTAAGGTCTACCTTTTTAAATCTCAAGCATTTGATTCCCAAATGGCCCTCTAGCCTTTCCAACTTCTTCCCCTTTCTTTGGCTCCAAAATGCTCTCAAAAGTTCATGTATCAAGCCTTGAAAAAGGTTGGAAATGAATGGACTTTATAGCCAAAAAGTTGCCAACGGCTAGTCCTCGGTCGACCTAGAAACAGGGCTCGGTCGACCGAGAAAGCACAACGGTAAAAAAAGTGACCGTTGGAGCTTCAGGTCACAGGGACCCTGCAGTGTCCTCGGTCGACCGGCGACACTGCCGGGTGAGTGACCTGTTGGTCCAAAAATCCAACTTTTGCTCTTTTGAAGGTATTTCTTTGGGAGGATTTTTGGGCCACTAAACCAAGCTAGAATACATGTTTTAAGACATTCTAAGATGTTTAAAAACATGAAAAACACAAAGCCTAAAATGATTCAAAGGTTTAAAACCAAAGGCTAGCTTGATTTGATAAAACTCTTTTCAAATGAAAATGCATACAAAAATGATTCTTTTTGAGAAGAATGTATGCAAAGCTCAAACCTAAATTCACAAGATGATTTTCCAAATATAATGCACAAGGAATTAGGTTTTCAAAAGAGTTTTGGGTTCTAAAACCAATGCATCCAAGTTTAGAACCAAAACATGCATAAAACAAATACTTTTCCAAATCTTAAAAGCTATGCATGTATAAAACTAGATTTCAATGTTTCTAAAAACAATGCATGTGTGAAATATCAAATGATGCTAAATTGCAAATGCATCCATCAAATTGCAAATACAAAATCCCTAACAAATTTAGCTTTGTGTGGTTGCTATTTTGCTAGTTCCCCGAATTCTTTGGTACCTTTACATGCTTTTACACTGCATATGTGTTTTCTAATAGTGATGTAATTCTTTCATGAAAAATCTCATCCCGTCCCGATACCCGTTTCGTTACCATGGTCCCGTCCCGTATTGTTATATGTATGTATATATTTCGTTGAATCTCATCACTTTGTGTGTTAGAGATCAACGCCCGATGTGCTCTCATCACTCTGGTGATAGTGGATTTAGCTTTGTGTGGTTGCTATCTTGCTAGTTCCCCGAATTCTTTGGTACCTTTGCTTGCTTTTACACTACATATGTGTTTTCTACTAGTGATGTAATTCTTTCATGAAAATATTGTTTAAACAGGTTTTGATGTTTTCCAAAGGTAAATTTGATTGTATTATGTTGTTATATCTTTTCACCCGTCTGCCAGACCGTCGTGTCTGACCCATTTTCCTTGGTACTTAGTCCAAACGTTGGTTTTCCCGAGGAAGAGCATGAGGAGGCTGTCGAAGAGCCACAACAAATAGGAGAATGGCAAGCCGATGTTGTTGTTTAGACATTGGGTTGCCTTGAGAGACGAAACATTTTGGGATGGTGTCTAACATATTCTTTTGGGAACTAATTTGGTTACTGGCCTCTGTTGGCCTTTACTTTTGGGGAATGTTAATCAATTGATCTTTTGTATAAACATCTAACCTTATTTTTGGGAATAGCTTGTGAATATTGCTCACTCTGATATATCATGCTTCATATAGATGTGTTATCAGTCTTGTTGATGGTTATGAATTATGAATTTGATTTGTTACATGCTTCCATACTTATATAAAAATATTATGTTGATGTGATATCCTCACCGCAAACACCTGTAGGAAATCGCATGTACGGATGGTATTATACCCTTTGTTCATCCGTGTATGTATTAGCCAAATAAATACATTATGGTATTGGCATTCATCGTCCATTTTCTAAATTCAGTCTCCATCCCGGATTAGGTCGGTAACCCGGTCCAGGGTCGCGACAGATTGGTATCAGAATGAGACGTGTTTCAAGCAATTAAAATAAATTAGAAATCCCAAGGACGTGGCGAGGAATCATTGAATTCTTCGTTAGCTAGTATCGTGTGAGCAATGTGTGACCCTCTATTTAATTATTTTGTGCTAACACCTTGTTTTGCAGCGTTATGCCACCTCGTAAGAGACCGATAAACGACAATCCCACCGCAAGCAATAGTGATCACACAGGGCCAGTTGAGGAAGATACTTTTAATAACACCATGCAAAACCAGTTTCCGCAAATGATGCAAGCCATGCTTGATTAGCAACGTCAGGCCAATGAAAACCAAGCTAGGCTACAAGAACAAATGGCTAAGAAGGAAGAAGGTCATGCTTGGGAGATGGCATAGATGCAAAGGCAGTTACTAGAGGCATTGGAAAGGAGACCTGAACCGGTTCCAACTCAACCATCAGGCCCACAGATTGTCATAAATCAGAGGGAGCATGACCCGAATGCCTTATTTGAGCAGTTTCGGAAAAGACCTCTGAAAGAGTTTGTTTGAACAGAGGACCCATTAGCTGCAGATGATTGGCTAGAGCATACAAAAAACATCTTTGAAGTCTTCTGATGCATGGGAGGAGAACAAGTAAAACTCGCAGCATCCCTCTTTACCGGTTTAGCAGATATATGGTGGAAGACAGTGAAGGATGAGTACAAAACTGTGGAAAATGAAGAGGCTTGGGCTAATTTCAAGAGACAGTTGATGACAAGTACATACCATCTCATGTGAAGAAGCAGAAGGCAATAGAATTCCAGCAGCTCGTCCAAGGAAACATGCCAGTCCTCGAATATCTCACTAAGTTTGAAGGATTGTCAAGACATGCTTCGGAGTTAGTAAGCACCGTTGAGAAGAAGATAGCTAAATTTCTTGAAGGACTTAACCCAATCATAGAAAGGGATGCCATAGGAGTCATGCCACCTGCAACCTTTGAAGAGGTTGTCAAGAGGGCCTATAAGTTTGAGAATTTGAACAACAAGATCCTCGGAATCCAGGGAAAGAGTCAAGCTTACGAACAGAATGCACCGGCTATTTTGAATCAAGCAAGGCCACAGCAGCAACAAGCACAACAACAGCATATAGACCCCAACAACAGCAGGCCTGTCAGAAGGGACAAAATCAGAATAACCGTCCCTAGCAACAGAACAAGAATGCTCCACAGGGCAGGCAACAGTAAGCCCAGAACAGGCCACAGCTGCGAGGGCAAATCTATGCAGTCAATAGGGCTGATGCAGTGGCAGCGGGCAACGTAGTGAAATGTACACTCCTTGCTTGTGGAATTGGAGCTAGAATTTTATTGGACCCTGGCTCTACACACTCATTTCTATCCCCTGAATTCTCTAAGTTGATTGATGTGCATGCTAGAGAACTTGAATTTATTTTGATTGTGGCTACTCCAGTAGGCAAACAAGTTGTCTTTAGAACTTTTTACCCTAATTGCATAATTCAAATAGGAGAAGTGTTGTTACCAGCAAATCTCATTTTAGTGGAGATGTATGACTTCGATATCATCCTAGGGATGGATTGGTTGACAGGATACCATGCCACGATGGATTGTTTCCATAAGACCCTCACCTTCAAAACTAGATGAGACACCGGCAGGTGTGTTGTTTTAGGGAGAGAGGAGGAATCCTCGTGTAGGGTTTGTCTCAACATTAAAAGCTGATAGACTTTTGAAAAGTAGATGTGAAGCTTATTTGGCATTTATCGCGGATGATAAAGGGTCCAAAGGGGTGGAGGATATCCCTATTGTTTGGGAATTCCCAGATGTTATTCTATTAGAGATTCCAAGACTACCACCCATAAGAGAAATTGATTTCACCATTGAGTTATTACCAAGGACCACTCCGATTTCTTTTGCACCTTATAGGATGGCTCCGGCGGAATTGGGAGAATTGAAGATACAATTTCAAGAATTGTTAGAAAAAGATTTTGTTAGACCTACCATTTCACCATGGGGAGCTCCAGTTTTGTTTGTTAAGAAGAAAGATGGTTCGATGAGGATGTGCATTAATTATAAGAGATTGAACCAAGTAACTATCAAGGATTTTTCCTAGTAGTTATATTCTTTTTAACTCCATTTTAGAGTGATTGATTTAATAGTCTTATCCTTGAATCTCAATTGGTATTCTTTATTCCAATTGATATCCATGATCGCTTTTCTCCTTAACCTTGCTTTTATATTGGCAATTCCCACGTGTCTAATTCTTTCCTTGAAGTTGACCCTCAATTGGTAAAACCATCTTCTTCTTGCACCAAATAGTTAATTGTTGGAAAATAGGTGGGCCTTTCAGATAGGTTTCAAAAAACTTTTGACCCATTTGATGCAGGGATCAATTATCTGGAAGGCAACAAACCCAATCCAGGATGCAATCCCTCAAACTCATAAATCATGTACAACAATATAACTTATCTAGAAGATAGAAAACAACACCTAAACATGCAATCACGATATCCACAACATACAAGGATGTAGATTAAACCTTTGGAGCTTAGTAGTGCTCTAATGGAGAATTTGAATTCTTTCTTTGATGATGAACACCTTCACAAATCAAATCAGAATCTCCAACACCTTTTGATCTTCTAAGCTTTGACCCGTATCAGATTCTCTTTTCTCAAGAAGATGGTGGAATCTCCAAGAGAAAAACCTTAAAGGAAACTAGAAGAGGGAAAGAGAGATGGACTTGTGCAACTCTTGCACTAAGGGTCTTGGGCTTGAATTCCAAGATGGGATTATGCATGGGATGTCTAAGGGCTCCTCTCCTCCTTTTATAACACTTAAGCAACCTCCTCTTACTAATTGAAATAGAAGTCTTACTTCCACAACAATTAGTTGCTTACTAAATCACAATTAGAAGTCTTACTTCAAATATATTTAGTAACTTCCTCATTTTCTAATTAAAATAGAAGTCTCACTTCCATTAATAATTAGTAACTTACTATTACCACTATTAGAAGTCTCACTTCAAGTAGAAATAGTAATTTTCTATTTCCTTTTAAAGTTCTACTATAATTAGCATCTTTCTAATATCTTGGGCTAGCGTGGGGACCACTAGGGATTCCTTAGAAAGCTGGCTCCAACTGGGACACACGACCCCACATCTCATGTGCAATCCGGGCCCACAGTTAATTGCAAATAACTCCACTATATAAATGCAATTGCACTCCAGTCTTAGGAATATATTACAATGAAGACCCTGAACTTCCCAATTACCACAAGTAGGCCCCTTTATCATTATCCATGGATCAATTGGACCTGTCCACCAAATTAGATCCATATCTTATTATCCTTGAGTCCCAATTAATTATAATGATCATTTGGTACCGATCCAATTAACTCTTAATTGGAATGGGTGCGCACTTACCAATGATAAATCCATTAATTGGCACAAGGGGATATTAAAGATAGATTCCATCCTGACCATTGAATGTTCCCACAGCTCTACTATCACGTACCCAAATCACCGAAGTGTTGACCTACAATTGGCCTCACTCATTGGTGACTCAAAGCAAATGAATAGATAGAAACTTGAGTTCATTAATGTCTCAGGATTGCGAGCCTATTGCTAGGGAATTATGAGAGCAGACCTTAAAGTAAAGACACAGTATATACGGTGCATCTCATGGTCCTTCATATATCCAATGTACCGGCACCATGATCCAGAATCTTACATTCCGATGATCGAGACAAATCACACTATCTTATAGTGATCAAAGTGCTGCAACCTTGTCAGATGAGATGCCCAATCTCATCATTGGTTGTGAAGATATTTAAGTATAAGATTTGCAATATATGTCTCCTGTATGTGGATCTCATCCATACACACGTATTACATCTAGTATACTTGTGGACTCCGATTCATCTCATGAATCATTAGGTCATTCGTATTGGTTATGTGCAAGTATATAATTAAACATCATTCATCTCATGAAAAGAAAACATGATTGTATTGATAAATAAAGAAATTAATCAATTTATTACATCATATACTTCATATTGAGACCATAAAACTAACAATCTCCCACTTGGGCTCAATGCCAGTCAGGATTGCATCTCATGCCCATCCCGTCTACATGCTGCTCAAAGACTTTGGTGGTCAAAGGCTTAGTAAAGGGATCTGCCAGATTGTCCGCAGAAGCTATCTTGGTGATAGCAATGTCACCTCTCTGCACAATCTCTCTGACCAAGTGATACTTCCTCTGTACATGCTTTTGGCTTTTATGGCTCCTGGGTTCCTTGGACTGAGCGACTGCCCCGCTGTTGTCACAGTAAACTGTGAGCGGCTGTCGCGCGAAAGGTACCACTCCAAGTTTCAAAAGGAATCTTTTTAGCCATACTGCTTCCTTAGCTGTTTCACAAGCCGCTACATATTCAGCCTCAGAAGTGGAATCAGCGGTACATTCCTGTTTAATACTCCTCCAGCTAATGGCTCCTCCGCCAAGCATAAACACATAACTAGAGGTGGATTTCCTGGAATCCTTATCTTACATGAAGTTAGAATCTGTGTATCCGACTGGAATCAGCTCATCACTGCCGTAAATCAACATATAATCTCTAGTCCTTCTCAAGTACTTGAGGATACATTTTACAGCAGTCCAATGGTCAGGACCTGGGTTAGACTAATATCTGCTGACTAAGCCCACTGCATGACAGATATCCGGTCTAGTACATAGCATAGCATACATGAGGCTACCAACAGCCGAAGTGTATGGAATTGCTCTCATTTGCTCCTTTTCCTCCAGGGTCTTGGGACCTTGATCCTAGGAAAGTTGCACTCTATGCCTGAAGGCGTGATATCCTTCTTGGAGTCTTGCATAGCAAACCGTACCAGTACCTTATCAATGTAAACAGCTTGAGATAAGCCAATCATCCTATTTTTCTGGTCTCGATGGAGTTTGATCCCTAGGATGTAACTAGCTTCTCCCAAGTCCTTCATATCAAAAGCTTTACTAACCAAACTTTTACTGTTGACAACATTCCTATATCTTTCCCAAGGAGAAGGATGTCGTCGACATATAAAACCAGAAATACTACCCTGTCACCTTCATTTTTCATGTACACACATGACTCATCCGGATTTTGACTAAAACCAAATGATTTGATTGCCCAGTCAAAACGGATGTTCCAGCTTCAGGATGCCTACTTCAGTCCATAAATGGACTTCTGCAGCTTGCAAACTCTTTGCTTTTGGTTACTTGCTATATAATCGTCTGGCTGCATCATATAGATGTCTTCCTCAAGATGGCCGTTGAGAAACGCCGTCTTGACATCCATTTGCCAAATCTCGTAATCGAGATGAGCTGCTATGGATAAGAGTATCCGGATGGACTTGAGCGTGGCTACCGGCAAGAAGGTTTCCTCATAATCGATACCCTCTTTCTGAGTATACCCTTTCGCAACAAGCCTGGCCTTAAAGGTCTCAACTCTTCCATCTAGTCCTCCCTTTCTCTTGTAGACCCACTTGCGCCCAATAGGTTTGATATTGGCAGGCAAGTCCACAAGTGTCCAGACCTGATTAGAGTACATAGACTCCATCTCAGCTTTCATAGCATCTTGCCAATGTCCCGAATCTATGTCATTAATTGCTTCATCATAGTTACAGGGATCATGTTCCAGTTCTTCTGAGATTGCCTGGTAAGACTCTCCCAAGAACGAGAACCTATCAGGGGGCCTGATTATTCTCCCACTACGACAAGGCACTGGTGTAACTACTGGGTCTGGTAGGGGCGGTTCTTCCTCAAGTTCGGTCATACTTGGATTTGGAATTGACTGTTCTTGAATCTCTTCCAAGATCACCTTTTCTAAAGATTTCCGGTCCATCATATAATCTTCCTCCAGAAAAATCGCATTGGTGCTCACCAGCACTTTCTGCTCACTGGGATTATAGAATAACCAACATTTAGTTCCTTTAGGATATCCTACAAACGTGCATACTTCCGACTACGTTTCCAACTTATCCGTCTTTACCTTTAGCATGTGTGTCGGACAACCCCAAATGTGTAAATGTTGTAGACTAGGCTTTCGCCCCAGACCACAACTCATGGGGAGTCTTAGGTACAGACTTAGATGGTACGAGGTTTAGTATGTACATCGTAGTATCCAAGGCGTATCTCCAAAAGGATATAGGTAATCCTGAGAAACTCAACATAGACCTAATCATATCTAAAAGAGTTCGGTTCCTTCTTTCCGGTACTCCATTCTGCTGAGGCATGCTTGGAGCAGATAACTGGGATAGATTCCCATTTTCTGACAAGTGTCCCATAAAATCACCAAAGAGATATTCCCCTCCTCGATCTGATCGAAGAGTCTTGATACTTTTACCTAATTGTTTTTCCGCTTCCGCTCGAAATTCTTTGAACTTTTCAAAAGCCTCGAACTTCCGGTGCATAAGGTATATGTATCCATATCTTGAGTAGTCATCTGTGAAAGTAATGAAGTACTCATATCCTCCTCTGGCTCTGACATTCACGGGTCCACACACATTAGTATGCACTAATTCCAATAAATCTTTGGCCCTATTGCCCTTGGATGAAAGGGGTCTTTTGGTCATTATGCCTTCCAGACAGGACTCACAGACATGCATTGGTTCTATAACCAATGAAGGCAAGGTACCATCTTTCACTAGCCTGTCAATCCTATTCAGGTTTATATGACCTAGCCTCAAGTGCCAAAGTTTTATTGGATTAGATGAAGGTGACCTTCTCTTTAATGATGGCCTATTTATTATTTCGATATCATGTATCTCATACATTGTAGGAGTTAACAGATAAAGCCCATTGGTTACCTTGCCAGAACATATAAACGTACCATTCCTTTTATGACAACTTCAGTACCAAAAGTAATAGAATAAGTTTCATTCACCAAACTAGAAACTGAAATTAAATTCCGCCTTAAAGACGGTACGTATAGAGTATCTGACAAAACCAACTTATTATCTTGAAAACATAAAGTAATAACTCCTACTGAGACCGCATCCGCCTTAGCATTAGATCCTAGGTTGACAATGATTTCGCAGTCACTGAGTCTCCTGGTTTCCCTGAACCCCTGCAACGAATTACATATGTGATTAGTTGCCCCGGAGTCCACACACCAAGATTCTTAAGTATCAGTCGCAAAACTAACTTCAGAAACAAGTGACTCAATCATACCTGAGGACTTCTTCTTAGACAGATAATCTGGACAATTCCTTTTCCAATGTCCTGTCACACCACAATGGAAACAGTTTCCTTTTGTCCCCAACCCTTTAGCCTTGCCAACACCACCATTAGAACCATTCTCCACCTTAGGACCCTTCGGGACTGATTTCTTCTTGCCTTTCCGCCCTTTGCCTTTCGGTTTGGACTTGGCAAATGACTTTTCTGTCATCAGGGCAGTTGGCTTCTTCTTCATAATCACTTCAGTCACCACCAGCTGGCTAGAAAGCTCAGCTAGAGTCAAATTCATCTTATTTATATTATAGTTGACCTTGAAATTGTTGAATGACTCTGGTAGTAACACAAAGATTATGTCAATCTGCGATTCTGCATCAATCGCAGCCCCCAGTACATCTAACCCATTCAATGAGTCCATCATTTTCAACATATGGTCCTGTACTGGTGTGCCTTCAGCCATATTGGTGCTTATAAGCACCCTCATAGCAACCTGTCTAGCAGGCCTGCCTTGTTCCGCAAACATCTCCTTTAAGTTTGATATAATATCATATGCAATCTTATAGGATTGATGTTGGTGTTGCAGAACACTAGACATGGATGCATGTATATAACATCTGGCCATCTCATCGTCTTTGGCCCACTTGGTGTAAAGTTCCTTTTCTTCCTGTGATGCTTCCGCACTGGCTCATCGGGGGGGGGGGGGGGGGGGAAGGGTTTGGTAAAGACATATTTATATCCTGAAGCTGTCATGACTATATCCAGGTTTCGTTTCCAGTCTACATAATTGGATCCCACTAACTTATTCTGGTTGAGGATAGTCGCAAGTGGATTGAAAGTATTTGAATTCATGCTTGAAATAGTGTAGCACATAACCATACATTCAATTAATGAATTTAAATGACATTAGGGTTTAGTATTCTACCAAATTTATATGGAATCCTCATAACCACTAAATTCAAAATACATCGGAATCCCAATCCCCGGGGTATGCCTCCTTGGTGAGTGCAAATACCACCTAGATTAGTGCGGATCAAAGTTGGTCAAAATTGGAATTAAGACTAACTATCCATGATCCCCATCATTCATTATTATCTAGGTATCTCATACCAAATAATGTATGACTTCCGATTTGCTTTGGTTTCTAAAATACATGAGGCAAATCCTTGGGGATACTACATCATTATTTTAGTTAAGTGTGATCCACCAACTAGCATTGCATGACAACCGTTGCGGACAGCTCCTCCTTGGGGAGTGGGCCCCCGCCCCGTCTCACCAACACTATCCATAGGAGATCCATATCTAGTAACCGGAGAAATAAAAGCCCTCCGTGGGGAACGACCATTCTCAAGATGGCGCGAGGCTAATACTTTCCTTACAATAGACCTATGGTGGAAAACCATGTGGATTTCTCAATATAAATGCCCCGCTCCCACTTAATATTTTAGAATTGAGGATTTCCTTGTAAGGTATTAGGGCCCACATGTATAAAAATATGAACATCAAATCATCTCATGATATGATCAAAGATTGGTTCCAAGTCAAGTTATTTTAAGGAAAGTCCAGTTTCTTAAATTAGTGTTGCCAATGTGTCCATCTCATGGGTCATCAACACTAATTAGAACTCTTTCCAAAAATTAATTTGATTTGACCAATTTTAGTAACTTGCTATGTTTGGATCAGATTTGGAAATATTCTAAATTAAGTATGCATCCATAAATAGAAAGTGCTAAAATTAGAAACTAGTCATCTCCTCCACATCGCCCTAGCGGAATAGACTTCTTGGACTTCTAGACTTTCCAAAACTTTGGAATTCCTCAAACTCTTTGGGCAACTCCAAACTCTTTTGGTAATCTTCAAGCTCTTTGATTAGGAGTCCAACATCGCTTTCCTTCTTCGTCTCGGACATCGCCAAAATTTACAAATTTAGAAAAATTACATAAATTCCTATGCCTCAATTATGAGACCTACATGGTAATCTAAACATGGAAATAAAAGGGCTATAGGGAAATTCATCATGCCTTGCCCTTTCACGGGGAACCAAGGAAACCATGATCCCCTTTACATTTAGCCTTAAATAAACCAATAACCATGAAAAGAAAGCAAAAGACTTGTGGACCATATGGAGTGGACATGATCATCTGCAAGTTAGTATCTCATACAACAAAGCACCCCACAAAACCAGGTTACCAAACCACAATGGAAAAACAAGATGCCAAAAGTAGCCACCCTTTTAATACATGCACTTCGTAGGGGGGTCCGAGGGACACCCCCGGCGGTGGTTGAGCTGACCGGTCAGCTCTCGGGGGTCCAGGGGACGGCGCCCCCGGTGGGGTTTTAGGGGCAGCGCCCCCGGACATAAAAATTGAAGT
This sequence comes from Cinnamomum chago, assembly GCA_038049695.1. Classification (NCBI taxonomy): domain Eukaryota; kingdom Viridiplantae; phylum Streptophyta; class Magnoliopsida; order Laurales; family Lauraceae; genus Cinnamomum; species Cinnamomum chago. The sequence goes on along the minus strand of CP142454.1, from coordinate 56,963,282 downwards.
GATCCTTACGAAGGCAGAAAATTGGGTTTTTTTTTATTCGAGTCCAAACACCTCCAAAACACTTTTGAAGGCTCTCAATGGCATCCTACCATCCTTCCATGATAATTAAACCCTTTTGTGACTATCCAAACATGGATTTACTACATAAAGTAAACAAACCCAATCATAACTGATCCTTACATAGCCCTAGGTCTATCCTCTTCGTATCTCATGCAAAGATTAGTTCTAGTTCCCTGATCTAACATGATTAGAGATGTGGTATGGCTCTGATACCAATTGTTGGAAAATAGGTGAGCCTTTCAGATAGGTTTCAAAAAACTTTTGACCCACTTGATGCAGGGATCAATTATCTAGGAGGCAACAAACTCAATCCAGGATGCAATCCCTCAAACTCATAAATCATGTACAACAATATAACCTATCTAGAAGATAGCAAACAGCACCTAAACATGTAATCACGAAATCCACAACATACAAGGATGCAGATTATACCTTTGGAGCTTAGTAGTGCTCTAATGGAGAATTTGAATTCTTTCTTTGATGATGAACACCTTCACTAATCAAATCAGAATCTCCAACACCTTTTGATCTTCCACGCTATGACCCGTATCAAATTCTCTTTTCTCAAGAAGATGGTGGAATCTCCAAGAGAAAAACCTTAAAGGAAACTAGAAGAGAAATTAGAAGAGGGAAAGAGAGATGGACGTGTGCAACTCTTGCACTGAGGGTCTTGGGCGTGAATTCCAAGATGGGATTATGCATGGGACGTCCAAGGGCTCCTCTCCTCCTTTTATAACACTTAAGCAACCTCCTCTTGCTAACTGAAATAGAAGTCTTACCTCCACAACAATTAGTTGCTTACTAAATCACAATTAGAAGTCTTACTTCAAATATGATTAGTAACTTCCTCCTTTTCTAATTAAAATAGAAGTCTCACTTCCATTAATAGTTAGTAACTTACTATTACCACTATTAGAAGTCTCACTTCAAGTAGAAATAGTAATTTTCTATTTCCTTTTAAAGTTCTACTATAATTAGCATCTTTCTAATATCTTGGGCTAGTGTGGGGACCACTAGGGATTCCTTAGAAAGCTGGCTCCAACTGGGACACACGACCCCACATCTCATGTGTAATCCGGGCCCACAGTTAATTGCAAATAACTCCACTATATAAATGCAATTGCACTCCAGTCTTAGGAATATATTACAATGAAGACCCTGAACTTCCCAATTACCACAAGTAGGCCCCTTTATCATTATCCATGGATCAATTGGACCTGTCCACCAAATTAGATCCATATCTTATTATCCTTGAGTCCCAATTAATTATAATGATCATTTGGTACCGATCCAATTAACTCTTAATTGGAATGGGTGCGCACTTACCAATGATAAATCCATTAATTGGCACAAGGGGATATTAAAGATAGATTCCATCCTGACCATTGAATGTTCCCACAGCTCTACTATCACGTACCCAAATCACCGAGGTGCTGACCTACAATTGGCCTCACTCATTGGTGACTCAAAGCAAATGAATAGATAGAAACTTGAGTTCATTAATGTCTCAGGATTGCGAGCCTATTGCTAGGGAATTATGAGAGCAGACCTTAAAGTAAAGACACAGTATATACGGTGCATCTCATGGTCCTTCATATATCCAATGTACCGGCACCATGATCCAGAATCTTACATTCCGATGATCGAGACAAATCACACTATCTTATAGTGATCAAAGTGCTGCAACCTTGTCAGATGAGATGCTCAATCTCATCACTGGTTGTGAAGATATTTAAGTATAAGATTTACAATAAATGTCTCCTATAGGTGGATCTCATCTATGCACACGTATTACATCTAGTATACTTGTGGACTCCGATTCATCTCATGAATCATTGTCATTCGTATTGGTTATGTGCAAGTATATAATTAAACACCATTCATCTCATGAAAAGAAAACATGATTGTATTGATAAATAAAGAAATTAATCAATTTATTACATCATATACTTGGTATTGAGACCGTAAAACTAATAAAATCTTTGTCAACATGTTGACAGAAGGAGAGAATGGATTGAGGGGGGGTGTAAACCTTCATAGGGAGTATTAGTTTTCATCAAATTGACTTTTGTATTGGCTTTAAACCCTTAGAGACTGCTTCCATACATGATACCCTGTTATGTATTTCATTTTTTATTTCTTTTGTTAACAGGTGCTAATAAAAGGTATTTTCCTTATTTCATGTGTAGGTACCTTTGCAATTTAATTTCAAAGGGGGAGAGAGCATTCAAGTTGTCTAAAGGGGGAGAGAATGTTCAAGCTTCCTAAGGGGAGATATTGTATGATCTTCTATAGGGGGAGAAAATGTATATCTTGCCAAAGGGAGAGATAGTGCATTGTCAAAGGGGGAGTGTTGAAAGAAGAAAAAGCTTAGGAGTAAAGAAGATGCTTGGGTAAAGAAAGAAAGATGAAAATAAAGCTTGAAGAATGATCAAGCTCCAAGCATCAAGAAGGATGAAGAAAAAGACCTAGAGCCCAAGCCAAGTTAAAGGAGCATCCAAGCGATTTCAAAGCATGTTCAGCCAGAACTCATTTTTTTAGTATAAAATGAGGTTCATTCCTTTGTAAAAAGTGAGGATCAAAGTTGAACTTTTTAGCAACTCTTAAGGAGTTTGGAGACAAGAAAAAGGGGAATGAACTAAGAGAGACCAAGGGGTCATTAGTGAAGCAAAAACTTGGATCAATGAAGTTAAATCTCTAAGTAAGCTTTACTTTTATTAATCATATGTTATATGCTTTGTTTAAATTATTTGTAAATGAATTTTAGCATGATAACTATGATGTGTTGAATCCATTCTTCTTTTAATCTTTGATCTAAGTTGGATTGAATTCTTCACCTTGATTTCAAACCAAGTTTGCTAAAAAATCTTCTTTAGTCATGCTTAGCCAAAATCTTTGATTTCTTTTATAGCATGATTCATTTTCTTGGTTGAATCTTTATTTGTAGTTTTCATTTATTTGAACCTTAGTTAAATTAGTTTGGTTTTGAAAGCAACATTGCACATGCATCACATGTTTAGAGTTAATTAGTTTCATACAACTTCTGAGCCTTTGATTTTCATTTGATCATCAAGTATGTATTCATACATGTGATTTGCATTTCACTTCAATCAAAACTTTTTATGTACCTTAAACTTTTAAAGGCTTTGAGCCTATATTGATTGAGCTTACTTTTAACTTAATTGAAGTTTCACACACACACATCATGAGCATACACATTTTGCATTCATATAGTGTTTGTGTGAGTTAGATTTTCAATTTCATATCTGCCTATTTTAGAGGCATTGTAATTGAATTTTAATTGTATCTCTTAAAGTGTTTGTGTAGACACTACATTGAGAGAAAATAATCTTCTTGTAAAGGTTATTGCATGGCCTAAGAAAAGCATAGTGTAGAGGTTATTGCTTAGCCTAGAAAAGCACATTGATATGTTGTTGTTTAGCCTAGAAAAACATCATTGTAGAGGTTATTGCTTAGCCTTGGAAAGCATAGTGTAAGAGGTTATTGCTTAGCCTTGGAAAGCATATTGTAAATGTTATTGCTTAACCTTTTAAAAAGCATAGACAGTGGAAACCCGGTGGGGTGTTGGATCAGTGGATGTAGGCATTAAGGCCGAACCACTATAAATCTTTGTGTGATGGTGCATGCTTTGTGGTGATTGTTTTTGCTAGCTTCCACAATTTGTTTGATAATCATCACTAGTGGCTAGTTAGGAATGACTGACTACCCCGCTACTGTCACAGTAAACTGTGAGCGGCTGTCGTGCCAAAGGTACCACCCCAAGTTTCAGAAGGAATCTCTTGAACCATACTGCTTCCTTAGCTGCTTCACCAGCCGCTACATATTCCGCCTCCGAGGTGGAATCAGCGATACAATCCTGTTTTATACTCCTCCAACTGATAGCTCCACCACCAAGCATAAATACATTACCAGAGGTGGATTTTCTGGAATCCTTATATGACATGAAGTCAGAATCTGTGTAATCGACTGGAATCAGCTCATCACTGCCATAAATTAACATGTAATCTCTAGTCCTTCTCAAGTACTTGAGAATACATTTTACAGCAGTCCAATGTTCGGGTCCTGTGTTAGACTGTGTTTGTTAGACCCCGACCCAGACCAATTCGATTAGTGTGCGGTTAGTATGTGTTTAGTACTAAGTGGGTGTAGTGTTGGTGAGTTAGAAATGATTAGTTAGTCTTGGTCATAGCTTGGGAATTTTGAGAACGTTTAGTATTAGTCAGACACACTCAGGAAGGCCTGAGTGCACGTGTAAGCTTGGAAAGTCGTGTCGTGTTCCGTGTGAGTGTGGTTTTGATTTCATTTGAATGATCTTTTTATGTGTTACAACTTTCGTTTTAAGCCCATTCATGTTTGAAGCCCAAAAACCCATGTTTTGGCCCAAAGAGGGTAAATTTGTCTTTCTTGCATAAATCTGGACACAATTTTCGAGATCTCAAAACCATGGCAAAAATATACTTTTTGGAAAGTAGATATTTCGACGATCGTTTTATCCTTCTTCGTCGAAGTCATCCGAGGCCCACAAGATCATGTTCTGGCCATTTCAAAGTCAAGTCAGTTGGGCCCCACTTGCTAATTCCTTAAGTAACTCATCTCTTTCCCCTCTTTGCTCTTTTCATTCTAAAACCCAAATCTCTGCAATTTCTTGACCTAGGGCAAGGAAGAGCTTCTTTTCTCTCCATCTTCCCCATCTTGTTTGATCTAGCTAGAGAGCTCCAAAGAAGATTCTAAGACTACCATTTTCTTCATCTCCTTGCAAGCTTCCTATTGATACAAGTTTCTTGAGTTTTCAAGTTGGTCAAGAGCTCCATTTCTTTCCCTCCCTCTTGCTTGGCCATTTCTAGGTAAGGGTTTCCACTCCTACTCTCCATTGAGTCATTTTGGTTCCTTGAGAGTATGTTTTTCATGTTTTCAAACCCTATTTGGAAAATGGGTTCCTTGTTTCCATTTTGAGTGAGTTTTGTGTGTTTTCTTGGTTTTTCTTATAGTGTGGGATTAGCTTGAGGAAGTGCTTGAAGAAGAGTATTGTTAGCTTTGGTCAAGGCAAGTAATCTCTATAGGACCATCGTGCATGTGTATTTTAAGCTACATTGTTGTTTTGGAAATTTTGCTTATGAAAATGTTTATAAGCTTCATGATCATGTTTTCCTTGGATTGGATGTTTGGGATTGTGAGAAATGTGTATTTTATCCCTTGGAGAGCATGGAGGCTCAGGGAGTGCAGGTGGAATGAAAAACAAGAAGAAGAGAAGAAGGAAATATGGAAAATCTGCACTAAACTGTACTTCCCATGCAGTTTCGGTCAGCTGGCGGCTAGCCGTAATTCCCATTTCGGCTAACCGCGAGCCAACCGAAATCAGCGGTCCCTTTTCCAGTAGCTGACTTTTGCTTCAGGGTCCTGCGGTCAGCCCTGCGGTTAGCTCACGGCTAGCCGCCAGTTCCCTTGCGGCTAACCGTAAGCCAACCGAAATTATTACGGTTCCTTTTCCAGAGAGCGGCATCAGATCTGGGTTTTCAGCGGTCAGCCCTACGGTCAGCTTACGGCTAGCCGCCAGTTTCTAGTTCGGCTAGCCGCCAGCTGACCGCAAGCTGACCGAAATTGACCAATTCCTAGTTTTGAAGAAGTTTTGCAAGAGTGAAAACTAGAACATGTTAAGTGACCTTTAGCTTGATATTGTGTACTCGAAACTCGAGATGTCTTGAACTTCCGGGACACCAACTCTATTCCAAATTTCAACATTTGGGCTTCGAATACACAAAGATCAATCAAGGGTCCTCACATGTGCTTGATAGGCTTTGTGTTCGTACCTTAGTTTGATATAATGAATATCATCGTGTACTCGTTTTGAAGTTTAGTACAAGCTAGTTTTGAAAATGTGTTCCAAGAAGAAGGGGATCACTTCCTAAGCGTGTTATGCATATTAATTATGCCCGTGCTAGTCGTGTTCATCGTGTTTCGATAAGTGATTTCCCCCTTTTTCTTATCTCGACGTGTTTAGACCGTGTTTCGCGTGTTTTGTGCATTCATGAATTAAGTAAACACCACTGAGCTTAGACTGCCCTTTCAGTCTGATCCACTGCTTGGGGGTCTTTAAACATGTGGACTGTCTGCAGACTGGTCGTGTATTTATTACACATCGTGCGTGTTCGGTTCCGCGGCCGGAATTCCCGTCTTTGTGGGAAATCGTGTCGTGCTTATATTATGTATATCATGCTTGTCGTGCGTGCTTGCTCTTTTCATTATATAAATGATAGAGAAAGGATGGGCTCTTTGTGGATTGTAACTATTCATGATATATTATGTACTCATGCTAGTTTGTTTTGGTATCTCAGCTTTGTTCGTATTCTTGAAAATGTATCTCAGCTTTGATAGTACTTCATACCAAAGATTTGCTTACATGTTTTCTCTAAATGTTATTGTTCATGTTCATGCCTACATTGATTACCTGCCAAACCGTCGTGTTTGACCCTTGTTTATTGGTGCCCAGGTGCAGGAGACGTTGCCTTTGAGGAGGAGCGTCAGGAGGAGGCTTGTGAGCCAACTCCCGTGAGAGAGTGACAGCCCGACGATGTCATCTAGATGTCGGTCTGGTTCTTGAGTTTCGTCACATTTTGTCTTAGGGTCCTTTTGTTTATGTTGGAGTTGTGTATTGGCCTCTGTTGGCCTCTCTTGGGAATTGTAACAAAACTTAATTTACTTTCTTGTTAGACTTGTAACTTGAACCATGCTTGGGAATGCCATGTTAACTCTTTTCTTTGATGCTATGTCTTGTTTATTATTGGGATAGCACTTAAATATTTGATTGTGCTTATCGTGATGTGTTTTGCTACACGCTTCCGCAATCGTGTACGTGTGAGTCAGATTCCGCGTGTCTTTGGGAATCCTCACCGCGGGAACCTGTGGGAAAACAATGATCAAATAAGAATAATCACAATCAACACCGTCGCGGGGCCTGGGATCCGTTCCGGGGTCGCGACAGGACTGGTATCAGAGCGAGACATGTTTCAGGCACTTAAAAGAAACTAGAAAGGTCTTAGGAACGTGGCGAGGATTCGTGAGTTCGATAGATTCGTTCGTATAGGATCTTAGAAACCCTTGTACCATGATTTTGTGTTCTAACTCTTTGTTTTACAGCAATATGGCTCCAAGAAAAGCTCCAAATCATCATGCTTCAGGCAGTAACCAGAATGAGTCAGATGCATCTGAGACACCTACAGCCACACAGTTTCAAGAATTGATGCAAGCTATGATAACACAGCAAAGGCAGGCTAATGAGAACCAAGCAAGGTTCCAAGAACAGTTGGCTAAGAAGGATGATGAAATGGCACAAGTCCAGAGACAATTGTTAGAAGTTCTCCAGAACAGGAATGTAGCACCACCCGCAGGTCCACAGATTGTTATTCAGAATAGGGATCCTGACCCTAATGCTCTATTTGAGAAGTTTAGGAAGAGAGCACCCAAAGAATTTTCGGGCAATGAGGACCCACTAGTGGCAGATGACTGGCTAGTCAATACGGAGAAGATCTTTGATGTCTTCATGTGCACGGGTATACAGAAGGTCAACCTCACAGCTTCATTATTTTATGGGCTTGCAGACCGGTGGTGGCAAACAGTCAAGGACCCATATGCAGTGATGGCAGATGAAGAAGCATGGGCAGCTTTCAAGATACAGTTTCAAGACAAGTACATTCCCTCTCATGTCAAGAGGCAGAAGGCTATTGAGTTTCAGCAGCTCAAGCAAGGTAGCATGACAGTGTTGGATTATGTCACCAAATCTGAAAGATTGGCTAGATATGCCACCGAGCTGATTGACACGGAAAGGAAGAAGATAACCAAGTTTTTGGAAGGGTTGAATCCGATTATCATGAGAGATGTTATAGGAGTAGTACCTCCAGCTACCTATGATGAGGCAGTCAAGCGGGCATATACGTTCGAGGATATTAACAACATGATTGTTCAGGACAGGAAACAGCAATATCAACAGCAGAATCAGAGGCAACAGCAAGGCAAGAAGCCAAGGCAAGAGCAAGGCCATGTGAGGCAGGGTTGTGGACATTGTGGCAAGAATCATGAGACACACGAATGTCGTAAGGCCATGGGTGCCTGTTTCAAGTGTGGGGCTATGAACCATTCAATCAAGGATTGCCCACTACTCCAGAATCAAGGGAACAGAAACCAGCAGCAGAGACAAGTAGCTCCTCAGAATCAAGCACCAGTTCAGAATCAGATGATACCACCTCAGCAGCAGCAGCAGGCTAGGCCACCAGTCCAGAATCAGAATGCTCGTCCTCCACAGTAGAACAGACAAGGCCAAGGAAGGCAGAACCAAGTACCAAACAGACTACAGATGCATGGGCGTTTGTACTATCTCAACCGTGCAGATGCTGAAGCTGCAGGAGACGTGGTAGAAGGTAAACTTCTTGTTTGTGGGGTAGAAGCCCAGATTTTGTTTGACCCTGGATCCACACATTCATTTTCATCTCCTAGTTTTGCTAAGTTGATTGATGCACCATGTAGTGAATTGGATTACATTTTGGTAGTGACCACTCTAGTAGGGAAACAAGTTGTGTGTAGAAACCATTACCCTAGTTGTTCAGTGTTGTTAGGAGATGTTAACCTACCGGCCAACCTCATAGTTTTGGACATGCATGATTTTGATGTCATTTTAGGCATGGATTGGTTAGAAGCATATCATGCCACCATGGATTGTTTTAGTAAGACCATCACATTCAGATTCCAAGGACCACAGGCAGAGTTGATATTTCAGGGGAACAGGAGGAAATCTCAGGCAGGGTTTATTTCAGTGTTGAAGGCAAGCAGATTAGTGCAGAGTGGGTGTCAGGCATTTATTGCGTTTATCACGGAGGATAAACAGTCCCAAGGGGTGGAGGATATCCCCATTGTGTGTGAATTTTCGGATGTTTTTCCAGAAGAAATCCCGGGTTTACCACCAATTAGGGAAGTTGAGTTCACAATTGAGCTTCTTCCAGGGACAGCTCCGATCTCGATTGTACCATACAGGATGGCTCCAGCAGAAATGGGTGAGCTAAAGCTCCAATTGCAAGATTTGTTGAGCAAAGGTTTTATTAGGCCAAGTGTTTCACCGTGGGGAGCACCGGTGTTGTTTGTGAAGAAGAAGGATGGAAGCTTGAGAATGTGCATTGACTACAGGAAGTTGAACCATGTGACCGTGAAGAACAAGTACCCTTTGCCAAGGATAGATGAATTGTTTGATCAATTGCAAGGAGCAGCCTATTTTTCTAAGATAGACTTGAGGTCAGGGTACCATCAGTTGAGAGTTAGAGACTCAGATGTTCAGAAAACAGCCTTTAGAACAAGATATGGGCACTATGAGTTCTTAGTGATGCCCTTTGGCTTGACGAATGCACCAACAGTCTTTATGGCTTTGATGAACAAGGTCTTTGCACCCCATTTGGATCACTCTACAGTAGTGTTTATCGATGATGTCCTCGTGTATTCCAAGAGTAAGAAGGAACATGAGGAACATTTGAGGACAGCGTTGCAGCTCTTGAGGGACAACCAGCTATATGCAAAACTCAGTAAGTGTGAATTCTGGTTAGAGCAAGTCGCTTTTCTAGGCCATATTATCTCCAGAGAAGGTTTAGCAGTTGATCCAGCCAAGATAGAGGCAGTTGTTAGTTGGGCAAGGCCAAGCAGTGTGACAGAGATTAGAAGCTTCTTGGGGTTAGCAGGCTACTACAGAAGATTTGTCCAAGGTTTTTCGTCCATTGCAGCCCCTTTGACAAAATTGACTAGGAAGAATGTCCCTTTTGTTTGGACCGATCAGTGTGAAACAAGTTTTCAAGAGTTGAAAGGGAGGTTAACCACAGCCCCAATCCTTACATTACCATCGGGCAACGGTGGATTTATTGTTTATACAGACGCTTCGAATGTGGGACTGGGTTGTGTATTGATGCAAGATGGCAAGGTGATTGCTTATGGCTCGAGACAGTTGAAGGACCATGAGAAGAATTATGCGACTCACGACTTGGAGTTGGCAGCAGTTGTTTTCGCATTGAAGATGTGGAGACACTATCTCTATGGAGAGAAATTTGAGGTCCATTCAGATCACAGAAGTCTACAATATTTGTTCTCTCAGAAGGATTTGAACATGAGGCAGAGGAGGTGGATGGAATATATCAAAGATTATGACTTTCCAATCAAGTATCATCCAGGCAAAGTGAATGTGGTAGCAGACGCCTTGAGCAGGAAATCAGTGGTTATGGCTAATTTGAGAGGAATGGGTGTCTTACAGCAGTTTGAAGAGTTGGGTGTAGAAGTGCAAACCCTCAGATTGGGTGCGATGTTAGTGAACATGACAATTTCAGAACCTACATTCATCCAGAAGATTAAGGAAAATCAGTTACATGACCCAGACTTGGCCAAGATAGTAGATGTTATTGCAGAACGCCCCGATTTCAAGATGGTGAATGGGATATTGTATTTCCGTGACCGGTTGTGTGTGCCGAATGTGGATGATTTGAAGAATGAGATAATGAACGAAGCTCACAGTACTAGATACTCTATGCATCCGGGTAGCACGAAGATGTACCACAATTTGAAGAATAGATTTTGGTGGAACAATATGAAAAGAGAGATAGCAGCTTTTGTGTCTCGTTGTCTAACTTGTCAGTTGATCAAGGCAGAACATCAGAAGCCTCCAGGTTTGTTACAGCCTTTGGAAATTCCGGAGTGGAAATGGGAGCACATTACCATGGATTTCGTCTCCGGTTTGCCTAATACTAAGAAGGGAAATAATGCAATTTGGATCATTGTAGATCGTCTGACAAAGTCTGCTCACTTCATTCCGATGAAGACAGGGAACATGATGCACATGGCACCACTTGCGAAGTTATTTGTTGATGAGATTGTTAGTAAACATGGTCAGCCCGTCTCCATTACTTCAGATAGAGACAGTAGGTTTGTTTCAAAGTTTTGGAAGACTCTTCATGAGTCGATGGGTACCAAGCTCCAGTTCAGCACAACTTATCATCCTCAGACCGATGGTCAGTCGGAAAGGACGATACAGACTCTCGAAGATATGTTGCGTGCTTGTGTATTGGACTTCAAGATTCAGTGGGATGAGTGCTTACCTCTTTGCGAATTTTCTTATAACAATAGTTACCACTCTAGCATCGGTATGGCACCATTTGAGGCACTTTATGGTAGAAGATGCAGAACTCCGGTTTGCTGGGAAGAAGTCGGTGAACGTAGTTTTCATGGACCGACGATAGTTGGAGAGACAAGTGACAAGGTCAAGCTGATTCAGGAAAGGTTGAAAATCGCCCGAAGTAGGCAGAAGAGTTATGCAGATACTCGTCGGAGAGAATTACAATTTCAGGTGGGTGACAAGGTGTTTTTGAAAGTCTCACCAACCAGAGGAACTTTGAGGTTCGGACAAAAGGGCAAGTTGTCTAGAAGGTTTATTGGTCCGTATGAGATTTTGAGCAAGATTGGAGATGTTGCTTATAGGCTTGCGTTACCGCCGGAATTCTCCGGGGTACACAATGTTTTTCACGTTTCTATGCTCAAGAAGTATGTCTCTAGTCCTGCACACACTCTACAACATGAGCCTTTAGAGATTCGGGAAGATGCCTCGTATGTGGAAAGACCGATCAAGATCATTGACACCAAAGAGCAAGAATTGAGAAACCGGACTATTCATTAGGTCAAGGTACTTTGGGAAAATCACGAGCCAGAGGAAGCCACCTGGGAATTGAGAGAGCAAGTGCAAAGGAAGTATCCACAGCTTTTACCCGAGGTAATTGTTTGATTTATTTGGTGGACCAAATATCCTAAGGGGTGGAGGATGTTAGACCCCGACCCAGACCAATTCGATTAGTGTGCGGTTAGTATGTGTTTAGTACTAAGTGGGTGTAGTGTTGGTGAGTTAGAAATGATTAGTTAGTCTTGGTCATAGCTTGGGAATTTTGAGAACGTTTAGTATTAGTCAGACACACTCAGGAAGGCCTGAGTGCACGTGTAAGCTTGGAAAGTCGTGTCGTGTTCCGTGTGAGTGTGGTTTTGATTTCATTTGAATGATCTTTTTATGTGTTACAACTTTCGTTTTAAGCCCATTCATGTTTGAAGCCCAAAAACCCATGTTTTGGCCCAAAGAGGGTAAATTTGTCTTTCTTGCATAAATCTGGACACAATTTTCGAGATCTCAAAACCATGGCAAAAATATACTTTTTGGAAAGTAGATATTTCGACGATCGTTTTATCCTTCTTCGTCGAAGTCATCCGAGGCCCACAAGATCATGTTCTGGCCATTTCAAAGTCAAGTCAGTTGGGCCCCACTTGCTAATGCCTTAAGTAACTCATCTCTTTCCCCTCTTTGCTCTTTTCATTCTAAAACCCAAATCTCTGCAATTTCTTGACCTAGGGCAAGGAAGAGCTTCTTTTCTCTCCATCTTCCCCATCTTGTTTGATCTAGCTAGAGAGCTCCAAAGAAGATTCTAAGACTACAATTTTCTTCATCTCCTTGCAAGCTTCCTATTGATACAAGTTTCTTGAGTTTTCAAGTTGGTCAAGAGCTCCATTTCTTTCCCTCCCTCTTGCTTGGCCATTTCTAGGTAAGGGTTTCCACTCCTACTCTCCATTGAGTCATTTTGGTTCCTTGAGAGTATGTTTTTCATGTTTTCAAAACCTATTTGGAAAATGGGTTCCTTGTTTCCATTTTGAGTGAGTTTTGTGTGTTTTCTTGGTTTTTCTTATAGTGTGGGATTAGCTTGAGGAAGTGCTTGAAGAAGAGTATTGTTAGCGTTGGTCAAGGCAAGTAATCTCTATAGGACCATCGTGCATGTGTATTTTAAGCTACATTGTTGTTTTGGAAATTTTGCTTATGAAAATGTTTATAAGCTTCATGATCATGTTTTCCTTGGATTGGATGTTTGGGATTGTGAGAAATGTGTATTTTATCCCTTGGAGAGCATGGAGGCTCAGGGAGTGCAGGTGGAATGAAAAACAAGAAGAAGAGAAGAAGGAAATATGGAAAATCTGCACTAAACTGTACTTCCCGTGCAGTTTCGGTCAGCTGGCGGCTAGCCGTAATTCCCATTTCGGCTAACCGCGAGCCAACCGAAATCAGCGGTCCCTTTTCCAGTAGCTGACTTTTGCTTCAGGGTCCTGCGGTCAGCCCTGCGGTTAGCTCACGGCTAGCCGCCAGTTCCCTTGCGGCTAACCGTAAGCCAACCGAAATTATTACGGTTCCTTTTCCAGAGAGCGGCATCAGATCTGGGTTTTCAGCGGTCAGCCCTACGGTCAGCTTACGGCTAGCCGCCAGTTTCTAGTTCGGCTAGCCGCCAGCTGACCGCAAGCTGACCGAAATTGACCAATTCCTAGTTTTGAAGAAGTTTTGCAAGAGTGAAAACTAGAACATGTTAAGTGACCTTTAGCTTGATATTGTGTACTCGAAACTCGAGATGTCTTGAACTTCCGGGACACCAACTCTATTCCAAATTCCAACATTTGGGCTTCGAATACACAAAGATCAATCAAGGGTCCTCACATGTGCTTGATAGGCTTTGTGTTCGTACCTTAGTTTGATATAATGAATATCATCGTGTACTCGTTTTGAAGTTTAGTACAAGCTAGTTTTGAAAATGTGTTCCAAGAAGAAGGGGATCACTTCCTAAGCGTGTTATGCATATTAATTATGCCCGTGCTAGTCGTGTTCATCGTGTTTCGATAAGTGATTTCCCCCTTTTTCTTATCTCGACGTGTTTAGACCGTGTTTCGCGTGTTTTGTGCATTCATGAATTAAGTAAACACCACTGAGCTTAGACTGCCCTTTCAGTCTGATCCACTGCCTGGGGGTCTTTAAACTGTTAGGGTTTTTATAGATTGCAATTTGATGGATGCATTATCATTCAAGAATCATTTGATTTACACACTTGCATTGGTTTTAAATAAACTTGAAATCTTGTTTTATTCATGCATTGCTTTTAAGATTTATAAAAGTATTGATTTATGCATGATTTGTTTTTAAAACTTGGATGCATTTGTTTTAGAAAAGAGTTTTCAAGAAATCAAGCAAGCCTTTGTTTTAAAAGTTTTGAATCTTTTTAGGCTTTTTAGGTCATGTTTTAAAAACCATTAGAATCTTTAAAACATGTTTTCCAAGCTTGATTTAGTGGCCAAAAGGTCCCCCAAAGCTAAACCTTCAAATATGCAAAAGTTGCATTTTTTGTCAAAGGGAGGCTGTCCCGGCAGTGTCTCCGGTCGACCGAGATACAGGTCTCGGTCGACCGAGACAACTGGAGGTAAAATCTGCAGTTTTGAACTGAAACCTCCAACGGTCAGAATTCTGACCGTTGTGCCTTCCCGGTCGACCGAGACCTCTTTGCCGGTCGACCGAGGACTAGCCGTTGGCAACTTATTGGCTATAAAGTCCATTCATTTCCAACCTTTTTCAATGCTTGAATCTTGAACCTTTGAGACCATTTTGGAGCCATTGAAAGGGGATGAAGTTGGAAAGGCTAGGAGGTCTTTAGGAGAGCTAAAGCTTGGGATTAATGAGTTAAACCTCCAAGTAAGCTTTACCTTTATTAATCATAGTTATGTGCTTTGTTTAAACTATTGGTATATGATATTTAGCATAATAACTATGATGTGTTGAATCCATTCTTGTTCTAATCTTTGGTCTAATTAAGATTGGATTCTTCACCTTTGTTTTCAATCCAAGTTGTTAACTTTATTAATCATGCTTAGACAAAATCTTTGTTTTTCTTTCATAGCATGAGTCTTTTACTTGGTTGAAACATTGTTTGTTGTTTTCATTCATTTAAGCATTAGTAAAATTAATTTGGTTTTGAAAACAACATGCACATGCATCACATGTTCTAAATTAGTCATTTTCATACAACTTGTTAGTCCTTGATTTTCATGTCATAAATAAGTTGAATTTCATACATGTGATTTGCATAAGACTTCAATCAAATCTTTTATGAGCTTTAAACTTTGAATTGCTTTAAGCAATATATTGAGTGAGCCTTCGTTTTAAACTTGATTGGAGTCATCACACACACACATCATGAACATATACTTTTGCATGCATAGAGTGTTTGTGTGAGTTTGTTTTAAACTTTCATATTAGCCTATTCAAGAGGCAATTTCATTTGAGCTTAAATTGTAATCTCTTAGAGTGATCTTTTGGAAAGACACCTTCTTAGAGAAATCTTTGTTTGTAAAGGTTATTGCTTAGCCTAAGAAAAGCATTGTGTAAGGTTATTGCTTAGCCTAAGAAAAGCATTTTGTAAAGGTTATTGCTTAGCCTTAGAAAAGCACATAGAGAGGTTGTTGTTTAGCCTTGAAAAGCAACATTGTAAGGGTTATTGCTTAGCCTAGTTAAAAGCATAAATAGTGGAAATCCGGTGGGGTGTTGGATTCACAAGCCGGTAGTGGATGTAGGCATTGAGGCCGAACCACTATAAACATTGGTGTTGTGGTGCTTGCTTGTGTGGTGATTGTTTATTAGCTTCCGCATATTGATTGTTTAATCATCACATGTGACTAGTTTAGTTTAAGAATTTAAAATTGATGTAAATTGGTCATAAGTGTAGCTCACCCTATTCACCCCCCCCCCCCCCCTCTAGGGTTAGGATCCTCGTGGACTTTCAATTGGTATCAGAGCCAAGTGCTCTATCCCTTAGGATCAAGTGTTTGGAACTCTTGATTAGGTGTAAAAACCTAGAGTTAAAACCCTAGAGTTGTCCTTATATGAAAATCATTAGAATGGACTCCACTAGCTTAGACCTTGTAGATTCTTGTGTAGATTCTTCTAGACCCCTCATTCTTCCATCTTATGGAGATTCAAACATTGAAATTAAAGAATCTCAACTTGAATTAAAAGAAGAAGAATTTGATGAACTTGAAGCCTATGAGGAATTGTACACATGGTCCTTAGAGGTTTCCAAGAAAAATAAAAGATTAAAAGATGAATCTATAAGGCTAAACCAAGAATTAGACTCTTCTAAAAATGAACTTAGAGAAAAAGATGAATTTATAAATTGTGTAGAATCTAAGTTCATGATCTCTTTAAATAATCTATCTAACATTCAAGATGAACTAAAAGAATTAAAGATGGATTATGCTAATGTCAATAAGGAAAATTTAATTCTAAGAGATCAAATAAAAAGGCAAGGCAAAGACTTTAACAATTTAGAAGCCAAGTTGATTAAAAGTAAGTTAAAATCAAAAGAACTTGGATCTAATGTTGTTAATGAATTACAACTTAAATTAAAACTTGCCAATGAAGAGCTAAGCAAATATAAGGAAATTGAAAATGAACTTTCAAAAGTTAAAAATGAAAATTCAATCCTTATAACCAAAGTCACTCAACTTGAAAGCTATAAACAAAAGTATGAGTGCAAGTTTACCCAAAGTGAAGAGAAACTTGAAAAATTATTCAAATTGGGTAAATCTCATGGAGATAGGACGGGTCTTGGATTTGATAGGAATATGTCATATGACCCTAAATTCACCAACACCTTTGTGAAAGGTGAGTCCTCTTTCTCTAGCACTCTTTCTCCCTTGCCCAAAACCAAATGTGATTATTGTGGCAATGAAGGGCATTTTAGGTTTGAGTGCAAACTAAGAAAAAGAAGCCATGTGTCTAAACCCATCTTTGAACTCAAGAAGGTAGAATCCAAATCTATGAAGGGTAAGACACTTAAAAACAAAGAAGACTCCAAAAAGACTAAACAAGTTAAATCATTTAAAATGGAGTCTCCAAAGATAGATTCTAAAAAGGTTAAACAAGTTAAACCAAGTTTAAAAGAATCTATTAATAAAAAGCTTCTCAACCTACCTCCCTTATATGAACCCATGAAAGAACTTTTGAAGAAAGTTGCTAAGTTAAATCTAAAATTCAAAAGTCAAGTAAAGGGAGAAAGTAAGAAGAAAAGAAAAGTGAAACAATCCCCAAAGAAGAAAACTCACCAACATCAAAAGACTAATCACCAATCTAAGCCAAATTTAGTAAAATCTAAATATCATGGTGATAAGTTCAAATTGAAAATTTATCAAGTTAAATCTCCTATAGTTGGTGAGGATTCCAAAATAGACCTCAAAGTTCAACCCTCCCAAGACCTTAGGTGGATTCCTAAAGTCATCTACTTAGACAAACCTTAGGGTCTTGGACCTTCATTGACCAACCTATTCTTTGTAAGTTAAATCTCTTTGTTGGTCATGTTGCATTTGCATTTTGTTCTCTCTTAGTTACATTTCTTAAGATGCATTGCTTATTTATGATCAATTGATTTTGTTTTCATACACCATTCTAAGTTACACTTCATGGTTTTCAAAATCTCTTGATTATAATTTCATCATGTTTGATTTGCTTTTTGCACTCATATGCCTTGCATTGCATTTCTTTACATGATTAATTGATTGTGATGTTAAAAGCTTTCATAGCTAGATTTATTCATGATCAATTGTTGTTGAATCATTTGTAAGACTTTTTGAACAAATGATTTGACTCAATTCAAGTTTTTCCATGGACTTCTAAGTTATACTTTTATATGGAGAACATTGTTTTGAAGATTGTTTGAATGGAAATGCCTATAACATCCAAGCATGTTCCATGTTTTCATTTCCTTTTCTTTTGGTTTCATTATCTTAGAAATGGAAATGTATGTTGTTTGCATCCTTGCTTGTTTATTTACATTCTTTTTATATGCAAATGACTTTTGGTTCCATGTATGGTTGTGATCTTAGTTTCATTTGTAGAAACCATACTAGAACCCAAATCCATCCTCTATGCCTTATAGTCATATCTTTATGGATGGTTATGATGTTGATTCATGTAGATTTTCTTGATGTCATCCTTATACATGTTTCAACTTCATAAGTAGTGTTCTTAATCATATGAATCTCTTTGAAATCCATTCCTTGCTTTTATGTTGGTTGATGGATATCTTAGTAGTTGAATTCATATGATTTGGACACTTTGGAAATTGCATGCATTGCCAAGTAATATTCTTTTGCATTGCAATTTACCATTGTTCATCACTATGCTCAATAGTTATATCTTTATTAGTGATGAATATGCATTTGTGATGCTTGATGGAATTTTGTCACATTCTTGCTCTTATTCATATTATCAAATTCAATTGGTTTCAATTGGTATAATATTTGATTGATTTGATTTCTTATGAATGTGATAAACCTTGTGTGCATTGGATTGAACTTGATAAGTAATATGATTGTTCCATGTCACACACCATTAGCATCATAATGTTCATGTTGCCACCTCTCTTGCTCTCATAGGTAAATCTCATGACCACCATGTTTATGTGTTCATAATATTGGTTGGTTAATTGTTGAGGTTGGCTTCATGATTGAGTTTCATTTCATTCATTCTTGCACATTAATAGTAATATTTATTGATTGAATGAAATGAGTTCAAAACCTTACATAGCATATGATTTTCATAAGTTATATTGATTGATGCTATGTTTGAGTAAACCCCATTGCATCATGGATAGCTCTAATTTGGATTTTTCATAATAGTTATACTCTTAAATCCATTTTAGAGTGATTGAGTTTATAGTCACATCCTTTAATCTCAATTGATATGTTTATTTCAATTGGTATCCATGATTGCTTTTCCCATTAGACCTTGCTCTCTTTTGGTAATTTGATCATATGAGCCTTTATAGTTATATGAATCTAATTCTTTCCTTGAAGTTGACCCTCATTTGGTTGAACCATCTACTTCTTGAATCTAATAGTTATATCTTGTCAAAAGCTTGACAAAAGAAGAGAATGGATTGAGGGGGAGTGTAAACCTTCATAGGAAGTATTAGTTTTGATCAAATTCACCCTTGGATTGCCCTTGAACCCTTAGAGTTAACTTACATACATGATAGCCTGTTATGAATTTCATTTTCGATTTCATTTGTTAACAGGTGCTACTAAAGGTATTCTTCTTGTCTCATGTGTGTAGGTACCTTTGCAATTTAATGTCAAAGGGGGAGAGAGAGTTCAAGTGTGACTCAAAGATCTCTTACTCTTCAAAGGGGGAGAGAGTTCAAGAGTTCAAGTACTCGAAGATCTCCTATCCATCAAAGGGGGAGAAAGAGTTCAAGTTCTCAAGAAGGGTGAAGATGCCAAAGGGAGAAAGAGGCATGGTCAAAGGGGGAGAGCAAATAGAAGAAAGAAAGCTTGGAGCTAAAGAAGATGCTTGGCCATAAAGAAAGAAAGATTGAAGAATGATCAAGCACCAAGCATCATGAACAATGAAGAAAAGAGCTCAAGCTAAGCGAAGGAGCATCCAAGAAGATTTCAAGCCTTGTCCAGCTGAGGGGGAGCTGAAGACTAAGTGTGTAATCTCAGTGGTGAGTGAGTTTGCCATCAAATTGCAAAGGGGGAAATTGTTAGGGTTTTTATAGATTGCAATTTGATGGATGCATTATCATTCAAGAATCATTTGATTTACACACTTGCATTGGTTTTAAATAAACTTGAAATCTTGTTTTATTCATGCATTGCTTTTAAGATTTATAAAAGTATTGATTTATGCATGATTTGTTTTTAAAACTTGGATGCATTTGTTTTAGAAAAGAGTTTTCAAGAAATCAAGCAAGCCTTTGTTTTAAAAGTTTTGAATCTTTTTAGGCTTTTTAGGCCATGTTTTAAAAACCATTAGAATCTTTAAAACATGTTTTCCAAGCTTGATTTAGTGGCCAAAAGGTCCCCCAAAGCTAAACCTTCAAATATGCAAAAGTTGCATTTTTTGTCAAAGGGAGGCTGTCCCGGCAGTGTCGCCGGTCGACCGAGATACAGGTCTCGGTCGACCGAGACAACTGGAGGTAAAATCTGCAGTTTTGAACTGAAACCTCCAACGGTCAGAATTCTGACCGTTGTGCCTTCCCGGTCGACCGAGACCTCTTTGCCGGTCGACCGAGGACTATCCGTTGGCAACTTTTTGGCTATAAAGTCCATTCATTTCCAACCTTTTTCAATGCTTGAATCTTGAACCTTTGAGACCATTTTGGAGCCATTGAAAGGGGATGAAGTTGGAAAGGCTAGGAGGTCTTTAGGAGAGCTAAAGCTTGGGATTAATGAGTTAAACCTCCAAGTAAGCTTTACCTTTATTAATCATAGTTATGTGCTTTGTTTAAACTATTGGTATATGATATTTAGCATAATAACTATGATGTGTTGAATCCATTCTTGTTCTAATCTTTGGTCTAATTAAGATTGGATTCTTCACCTTTGTTTTCAATCCAAGTTGTTAACTTTATTAATCATGCTTAGACAAAATCTTTGTTTTTCTTTCATAGCATGAGTCTTTTACTTGGTTGAAACATTGTTTGTTGTTTTCATTCATTTAAGCATTAGTAAAATTAATTTGGTTTTGAAAACAACATGCACATGCATCACATGTTCTAAATTAGTCATTTTCATACAACTTGTTAGTCCTTGATTTTCATGTCATAAATAAGTTGAATTTCATACATGTGATTTGCATAAGACTTCAATCAAATCTTTTATGAGCTTTAAACTTTGAATTGCTTTAAGCAATATATTGAGTGAGCCTTCGTTTTAAACTTGATTGGAGTCATCACACACACACATCATGAACATATACTTTTGCATGCATAGAGTGTTTGTGTGAGTTTGTTTTAAACTTTCATATTAGCCTATTCAAGAGGCAATTTCATTTGAGCTTAAATTGTAATCTCTTAGAGTGATCTTTTGGAAAGACACCTTCTTAGAGAAATCTTTGTTTGTAAAGGTTATTGCTTAGCCTAAGAAAAGCATTGTGTAAGGTTATTGCTTAGCCTAAGAAAAGCATTTTGTAAAGGTTATTGCTTAGCCTTAGAAAAGCACATAGAGAGGTTGTTGTTTAGCCTTGAAAAGCAACATTGTAAGGGTTATTGCTTAGCCTAGTTAAAAGCATAAATAGTGGAAATCCGGTGGGGTGTTGGATTCACAAGCCGGTAGTGGATGTAGGCATTGAGGCCGAACCACTATAAACATTGGTGTTGTGGTGCTTGCTTGTGTGGTGATTGTTTATTAGCTTCCGCATATTGATTGTTTAATCATCACATGTGACTAGTTTAGTTTAAGAATTTAAAATTGATGTAAATTGGTCATAAGTGTAGCTCACCCTATTCACCACCCCCCCCTCTAGGGTTAGGATCCTCGTGGACTTTCATAAACATGTGGACTGTCTGCAGACTGGTCATGTATTTATTACACATCGTGCGTGTCCGGTTCCGCGGCCGGAATTCCCGTCTTTGTGGGAAATCGTGTCGTGCTTATATTATGTATATCGTGCTTGTCGTGCGTGCTTGCTCTTTTCATTATATAAATGATAGAGAAAGGATGGGCTCTTTGTGGATTGTAACTATTCATGATATATTATGTACTCATGCTAGTTTGTTTTGGTATCTCAGCTTTGTTCGTATTCTTGAAAATGTATCTCAGCTTTGATAGTACTTCATACCAAAGATTTGCTTACATGTTTTCTCTAAATGTTATTGTTCATGTTCATGCCTACATTGATTACCTGCCAAATCGTCGTGTTTGACCCTTGTTTATTGGTGCCCAGGTGCAGGAGATGTTGCCTTTGAGGAGGAGCGTCAGGAGGAGGCTTGTGAGCCAACTCCCGTGAGAGAGTGACAGCCCGACGATGTCATCTAGATGTCGGTCTGGTTCTTGAGTTTCGTCACATTTTGTCTTAGGGTCCTTTTGTTTATGTTGGAGTTGTGTATTGGCCTCTGTTGGCCTCTCTTGGGAATTGTAACAAAACTTAATTTACTTTCTTGTTAGACTTGTAACTTGAACCATGCTTGGGAATGCCATGTTAACTCTTTTCTTTGATGCTATGTCTTGTTTATTATTGGGATAGCACTTAAATATTTGATTGTGCTTATCGTGATGTGTTTTGCTACACGCTTCCGCAATCGTGTACGTGTGAGTCAGATTCCGCGTGTCTTTGGGAATCCTCACCGCGGGAACCTGTGGGAAAACAATGATCAAATAAGAATAATCACAATCAACACCGTCGCGGGGCCTGGGATCCGTTCCGGGGTCGCGACAGTGTTAGACCTCGACCCAGACCAATTCGATTAGTGTGCGATTAGTATGTGTTTAGTCCTAAGTTGGTTTAGTTGTCGTTGGGTTAGAAGTAATTAGTTTTAGTCTTGGACATAGCTTTGGGAATTTTGAGAACGTTTAGTATTAGTCAGACACACTCAGGAAGGCCTAAGTGCACGTGTAAGCATGGGAGGATCGTATCGGTTTCCATGTAATTGTGATTTTTTATTTCATTTGAATGATTTTTCTATGTGTTACAACTTTCGTCTTAAGCCCATTCATGTTTGAAGCCCAAAAACCCAAGTTCTGGCCCAAAAAGTGTAAAGTGGTCTTTTTACACAAATCTAGACACAAAATTCGAGATCTCAAAACTATGTCAAAAATATACTTTTTGGAAACTAGATATTTCGAGGATCGTTTTATCCTTCTTCGCCGAGTTCATCCGAGGCCCGGATGATCACGTTTTTGTCAATACAAGGTTCAGGTTCCGTGGGTCCCACCCACTAGTGTTTAAGTCATCACTCCTTCTCTTCCACTCTTTTTATTCACTTTCCCCCAATTTCTGCAACTTTCTTAACCTAGGGCTGAAAATCCCTCTTTCCTTTCCATCTTCCTCACCTTGCATGATCTAGCTAGAGATCTCCAAATAAAATTCCAAGACCATCATCTTCTCCCTTTCCTTGCAAGCTCTCTATTGGTGCAAAATTCTTGGGGTTTCTTGTGGGACAAGCTCTACATTTTCCTCATCTCTCCCTGTTTGGCCATTTCTAGGTAAGGTCTTTAACCCATACTTTTCATAAAGTCTTTTTAGCTCCTTAAAAAATCTTGTTTTTCATGTTACAAACCCCTTTGGTAAAATGGGTTTCTTGTTTTCAAGATTGAGTGAGTTTTGTGTGGTTTTCATGGGTTTTTGTAGTTCTTTGGATTAGTGAGTGAAGTGCTTGGAGAAGTGTGAGACATCTTGGACTAAGGCAAGTAATCTCTATAGGTTCAATGTTGCATGTGTATTTTGATTTCATTGTGATTTTTGGAATTTTGCATATAAACTTGTTTACAAGCTTCATGATCATGTTTTCATTGGATTGGATGTTTGAAATGGTGAAAATGAACCCTTGGTGAGCATGAAGGCTCAAGGAATTGTATGTGACTTAAGGATGAGAAGAAGGAGAAAAATGTGTGGGAAGTTATACAAGAGAAAGGCTTTTTCTGCACTCAGCGAGCACAGGCAGAAGCTTGTCCGCTCGAGCGACCCTTGGGTCCGCTCGAGTGACCAAGCCACTGCTTGGTCCGAGCGCAGACAGAGAGTTGTCCGCTCGAGCGACCTTATGTCCGCTCGAGCGAACTGCCCACTATTTAATCTGGAGCAAGACAGAGAGTTGTCCGCCCGAGTGACCTTATGTCTGCTTGAGTGAACTGTCTCGCTCGAGCAAAGTGTCAATTCCTTACAAGTTCCGCTCGAGCGAACCTCCCAGATTCAGGAAGAAGAATTATTTCATTTGTGTATTTTCTTGAAGGTTGAAAAACTAGACTATGTTAAGGGTTTTGACTTGACATTGTGTAAATGGAACTTCGAAATGCAACCCAACTTTGGGGACACCAATTCTTGTATATTCCGACATTTGGGGTCCCAATTACACAAAGGTCAATTAGTAGCCTTAACACATGCTTGTCAGATTTCGTATTTTGAATTTCCGTCTTGGTACGATAAGTACCATTGTGCACTCATTTTGAATTTCAAGTATAAGCTCGTTTTGAAGATTTGTTTCAAGCAAAAGGGGATCACTTCCTAAGTGTGTTATGCATATTAATTATGCCTTTTGCTAGTCGTGTTTGTTGTGTTTGATAAGTGATTTTCCCCCTTTTTATCTCGACGTGTTAAGACCGTGTTTCACGTGTTTTGTGCATTCATGAATTAAGTGAACACCACTGAGCTTGGACTACCCTTTCAGTTTGATCCACTGTCTGGGGGTCCTTAAACATGTGGATTGTCTGCAGACTGATCGTGTATTTATTACACATCGTGCGTGTCCGGTTCCGCGGCCGGAAATCCCCGTATATGTGGGAATCGTGTCGTGATTATATTATGCATATCGTGCTTATCGTGCGTGCTTGCTCTTTTCATTATATATATGATAGAGAAAGGATGGGCTCTTTGTGGAATGTAACTATTTATGATATTATATGTACTCATGCTAGTTTGTTTTAGTATCTCAGCCTTGTTTGTGTTCTCGAAAATGTATCTCAGTCATTGTACTATTTCAAATCAGGGATTTGCTTATATGTTTTCTTAAAACGTTATTGTTTCATGTTTTCACCTAAATTGATTACCTGCCAAACCGTTGTGTTTGACCCTTGTTTGTTGGTGCCCAGGTGCAGGCGACGTTACCTTTGAGGAGGAGCATCCGGAGGAGGCTTTTGAGCCAACCCCTGTTAAAGAGTGGCAGCCCGACGATGTCAACTAGACGTCGGGCGGGTTCTTGAGTTTCGTCATTCTGTCATGGGGTTTCTTTTGTTGTTTTGAAAATTGTATTGGCCTATATTGGCCTCTCATGGGTTGTAACAAAAACTTAACTTACTTTGTGTAGTCTCGTAACTTGAATTAAAATGGGAATGCCATGTTAACTCCTTTCTTTGGATACTATGTCTTGTTATTATTTTATCATAGCACTTAAGGATTTATTGGTGCTTATCTTGATGTGATTTGCTACACGCTTCCGCATACTTGATCATGTGAGTCAGATTCCGCGTGTCTTTGGGAATCCTCACCGCGGGAACCTATGGGAAAACATAACACACATCAACAACTCGTCGCGGGCCCGGGGATCCGTTCCAGTGTCGCGACAGACTGATATCTGTTGACTAGGCCCACTGCATGACATATATCCGGTCTAGTACACAACATAACATACATGAGGCTACCAACAGCCGAAGCGTACGGTATCATCCTCATCTATTCCTTTTCTTCAGGTGTCTTAGGACACAGATCCTCGGAAAGGTGCACTCCATGCCTGAAAGGAGTAATACCCTTCTTGGAGTCTTGCATAGCAAGCTGTACCAGTACCATATCTATGTATGCAGCTTGGGATAGGCCAATCATCCTATTTTTCCGGTCTCAATGGAGTTTTATCCCGAGGATGTAGCTAGCTTCTCCCAAGTCCTTCATATCAAAAGTCTTGGATAACCAAACTTTTACTGTTGACAACATTCTCACATCTTTCCTAATGAGTAGGATGTCATTGACAAATAAAGCCAGAAAGACTACCCTATCAACTTCACTTTTCGTGTACACACATGACTCATCCAGATTTTGACAAAAACCAAATAATTTGATTCCCTGGTCAAAACAGATATTCCAGCTTCGGGATGCCTACTTCAGTCCATAAATAGACTTCTGCAGCTTGCAAACCTTTTGCTCTTGGTTTTTAGCTACAAAATCGTCTGGCTGCACCATATAGATGTCTTCCTCAAGATGGCCGTTGAGAAACGCCGTCTTGACATCCATTTGCCAAATCTCGTAATCGAGATGAGCCAGAATGGATAAGAGTATCCGAATGGACTTGAGCGTGGCTACCGGCGAGAAGGTTTCCTCATAATCGATACCTTCTTCCTGAGTATACCATTTTACAACAAACTTGGCCTTAAAGGTCTCCACTCTACCATCTAGTCCTTTTTTTCTCTAGTAGACCCACTTGCACCCAATAGGTTTAATATTGGTAGTCAAGTCCACAAGTGTCCAGACCTGATTGGAGTACATAGACTCCATCTCAGCTTTCATAGCATCCTGCCAACGTCCCGAATCTATGTCATTAATTACTTCATCATAGTTACAGGGATCTTATTCCGGTTCTTCCGGGACTGCCTCATAAAACTCTCCCAAGAACGAGAACTTATCAGGGGGTCTGACAATCCTCCCGCTACGACAAGGCGCTGGTGTAACTACTGGGTCTTGTAAGGGCGGTTCTTCCTTAAGTTTGATCATACTTGGGTTTGGAATTATTTGTTCTTTAATTTCTTCCAAGATCACCTTTTCTAAAGATTTCCGGTCCATCATATAATATTCCTCCAGAAAAACCGCATTAGTGCTTACCAGCACTTTATGCTCTCTGGGACTATAGAGTAGCCAACCTTTAGTTCCTTTAGGATATCCTACAAACGTGCACACTTCCGACTTCGTTTCCAACTTATCCATCTTAACCTTTAGCACGTGTGCCGGACAACCCCAAATGTATAAATGTTGTAGACTAAGCTTTCGCCCGGACAACAACTCCCGGGGAGTCTTAGGTACAGACTTAGATGGTACGAGGTTTAGTATGCATATTGTAGTATCCAAGGTATATCCCTCAAAGGATATAGCTAATCCTGAGAAACTCAGGATAGACCTGATCATATCTAAAAGAGTCTCGTTCCTTCTTTCCGCTACTCCATTTTGTTGAGGCATACTAGGAGCAGACAATTGGGATAGAATCCCATTTTCTGATAACTATCCCATAAAATCAGCGGAGAGATATTCCCCTCCTCGATTTGATCGAAGAGTCTTGATACTCTTACCTAATTGCTTTTCCGCTTCCGTTCGAAACTCTTTGAGCTTTTCAAAAGCCTCAGACTTGCGGTGCATAAGGTATATGTATCCATATCTTGAGTAATCATCTGTGAAAGTGATGAAATACTCATATCCTCCTCTGGCCCTGACATTAATGGGTCCACATACATCAGTATGCACTAATTCCAATAAATCTTTGGCCCTATTGCCCTTAGATGAAAATGGTCTTTTGGTCATTTTGCCTTCCAGACAGGACTCGCAGATAGGCATTGGTTCTATCACCAATGAAGGCAAGATACCATCTTTCACTAGCCTGTCAATCCTGTTTAGGTTTATATGACCTAACCTCAAGTGCCAAAGTTTTGTTGGATTAGATAAAGGTGACTTCCTCTTTAATGATGGTCTATTAATTGTTTCGGTATCATGTATCTCATTCATTGTAGGAGTTAACAAATAAAGGCCATTGGTTACCTTGCCGGAACATATAAAAGTACCATTCCTCTTTATGACAACTTCAGTACAAAAAGTAATGGAATAACTTTTATTCACCAAACTAGAAGCTGAAATTAAATTCCGCCGTAAAGACGGTACATATAACGTGTTTGACAAAACCAATGTATTATTTGAAATACATAAAGTAATAAATTCCACTGAAACAGCCTCTGCCTCAGCATCAGATCCTAGGTTGACAATGATTTCTCCGTCACTAAGCCTCCTGGTTTCCCTGAACCCCTGCAACGAATTACATATGTGATTAGTTGCCCCGGAGTCCACACTGTTGGAAGTAGGTGGGCCTCGTGGATAGGTTTTCGAAACTTTTTGACCCACTTAACTGAGGGATCAACTATCCAGAAAGCTATAAAACCCAATCCAGGATCCATGTCCTCAATTTCAGCCATCATGATCAGTAAATAAACCTATCTAGAAGATAGTACAACAACCAACAAGCTTCCAAAAGGATCTATAACATGGAAGGAAGTAGATTATACCTTAGGAGCTCGTTTGTGCTCTAATGGAGAAGTTCCATCTTTCTTTGATGATGAAACTCTTTCACGTATCAAACAAGAATCTCCAAGACCTATTGATCTTCCACGCTATGACCCTCTTATCAGATATCTTTTCTCAAGAAGATATGTGGGATCTCCAAGAGAAAACTCTTAAGGAAACTAGAAGAGAACTAGAAGAGGGAAGAGAGGAGAAGGAGCATATGCAACTTTTGCACAAATAAGCCTTGGGCGTGAATCCCTAGGTCGGAATTCATGTGGACGTCCAGCCCCATTATCTCCTTTATTTATAGCTTTTACAAAACCTCTTCTTTGCTATCTAATTGAAATAGAAGTCTTACTTCTCTAACAATTAGTAACTCTCTTCTTTCTAATTTAAATAGAAGTCTTACTTCCATTATAATTATTAACTTACTATTACCACTATTAGAAGTCTCACTTCAAATAGAAATAGTAACTTTCTATTTCCTTTTAGAGTTCTACTATAATTAGTATCTTTCTAATAGCTTGGGCTAGCGTGGGGACCACTAGGGATTCCTTAGAAAGTTGGCTCCAATTGGGATACCGCGACCCCACATCTCATGTGCAATCCGGGCCCACAGTTAATTGCAAATAATACCACTATATAAATGCAATTGCACTCCAGTCTTCGGAATAAATTAAAATGAAGACCCTAAACTTCCACATTACCAAAAGTAGGCCCCTTTATCATTATCCATGGATCAATTGGAATAAATCTATCTCATCCAATCTTTGATCCACATCTTATTATCCTTGAGCCCCAATTAATTACAGTGATCATCGGTACCATCCAATTAACTCTTAATCGAGATGGGTACGCACTTACTAATGATAAATTCATTAATTGGCAGAAGGGGATAATATAGATAGATTCCATCTTGATCATTGTATGTTTCCACAGTCCTACTACCACATACCCAAGACACCGAGGTGTTGACCTACAGTTGGCCTCACTCATTGGTGACTCAAAGCAAATGAATAGACAGAAATTTGAGTTCATCAATGTCTTAGGATTGAGAGCCTATTGCTAGGGAATTATGAGAGCAGACCTTAAATCGAGACAATATTTCATAAGGTGCTTCTCATGGTCCTTCAATACATCCAATGTACCAGCACCGTGATCCAGAATCTTCCATTCTGATGATCGAGACAAATCACACTATCTCATAGTGATCAAAGTGTTGCAACCTTATCAGATGAGATGCCCAGTCTCATCACTGGTTGTGAAGATATTTTTAGGTATAAGATTTGTGACACATATCTCCCGTATGTGGATCTCATCCATATACATATATCACATCTAATATACTAATGGGACTTGGTTCATCTCATGAACCATTATGTCATATGTATTGGTCATGTGTATTAAGTATTAAAACACCATTCATCTCATGAAAGGAAAGCATGATTTTATTGAGAAAATAAAGAAATTAATCAAGTTATTATATCAACTGATGGATTGAGACCATACAGTCTAACACACACACCAAGATTCTGAAGTACTAGTTGGAAAACTAACTTCAGAAATCAGTCACTCAAACATACCTGAGGTCTTTTTCTTAGACAAATATTCTGGACAATTCCTTTTCCAATGTCCTGTTTTACCACAATGGAAACACTTTCCTTTAGACCCTGAACCTTAGCCTTGGCCACGCCACCATTGGGACCATTCTCCACCTTAGGACCTATCGGAACTGATTTTTTTTCGCCTTTCCGCCCTTTGCCTTTTGGCTTGGGCTTGGCATCTGACTTTGCTGTCACTAGGGCAGTTGGCTTCTTCTTTATAATCCCTTCAGTCACCACCAGCTGGCTAGACAGCTCAGCCAGAGTCAAATTCATCTTGTTCATATTATAATTAACCTTGAAATTGTTGAATGACTCTGGCAATGACTCAAGGATTATGTCGATCTGTGATTCTGCATCAATCGCGGCTCCCAGTACATTTAACTCATTCAATGAGTCCATCATTTTTAACATGTGTTTCTTTACTGATGTACCTTCAGCCATCTTGGTACTGATGAGTGCCCTCATGGTTGCCTGCCTCGCAGTTCTGCCCTGTTCCACAAACATCTCCTTTAAGTTCGATATAATATCGTATGCAGTCTTATAGGATAGATGTTGGTGTTACAAAACACTAGACATGGATGCCAGAATGTAGCATCTGGCCATCTCATCGTCTTTGGCCCATTTGGTGTAAAGTTACTTTTCTTCTTCCGATGCATCCGGGCCAGGCTCATCAAGGGGGGTTTTGGTAAGTGTCACGCCCCCGAAACAGAAACCTCGGGGGCGGGAGATGGGATTAAGGATAAATGTATTTTTCTCCCAAGATCCGCGTGTGTGAAGACAACACATTCTGAATATTTTGCGGAAGCATTTGTGGCGTTGCGACCCGAAGTCCGTGGCCATCGGATTCCGCGTCGCACTCAACCTTTAGCCCATAGCTATTATATCAAGAATCATATCAGACTGGAGTAACCATCACAATAATTTACAGAGCTGACAGTAACAGGATATTACATTCCCAAATATATTCAAGTTACAATTATCAATGTACATTAATTAAGAATCCCAAGAAAAGGCTGACAAAAGCCATACAACAATAAGCTATAAACTACTACCCAAATGTGACGTAGCTCCGATGTCAAGCTCAATGTCTACATGACATAGCCGACAAACTAACCTGCAAAGCATGGCTCTACAGCCAACAAAAGCACTCGACTCGGGGCGAAGAAATCTGAACCTGAGTACCAAAAGTAGTGGGTCAGACACGACGGTTTGGCAGGTGGATGAAAAGATCACAAATATACTAAAGAATAAAACATATAATAAATCATGCTAATCGATCAAGTGCTGCATATAATTAAACGGGTGCAAGGTCGGGAATCTCGGGGAAAACCTGTATTCATTTCAAGCATGGTAAAACACGAATATCTAATAAAACAAGCGTTCGTCTAAAACATGTATAAATGTAGTGGTATGGCAAAACAACGTTCATTTGAAACCTAAGCAAAACATAAGTATACAATAAACCAGGTATTCATAGCAGTCTAGCAAAACCAATGTCCATTTGAAACCTATGTAGAAATACGGATATTTAATAAATCGGTTATCATGTAAAATAGGTATAAACATAGGAATCTGGCAAAACAAGTGTCATTTGAAACCTATTTCAAAGCATGGGTATTTAACAATTCGGGTATTCATTTAAAAACAGGTATAAACGTAGGGATCTTGCAAACAAATGTCATCTGAAACATATTTCAAAGCATGGATATTTAGAAATCGGGTAATCATTTAAAGCATGTATAAACATGGGAATCTCACAAGTCAAATGTCATTTAAAAAAAAGCACGGATATTTAACAATTCGGGTATTCCTTTAAAACATGTGAAATCATATAAATCTAGCAAAATCATTTATCGTTTGAAACATATGTAAAAGCACGGGTATTCGCCCAACCGGCATTCCTGTAAAACATGTACGTGTGCAAAGGACATAAAACAATATAATAGTGACTGGATTTACAATAGAGAGCATTAACACTTATCTAAATAACAACTTTCATAAAAGCAATGAATCATTTAACTGAAAACAAGTAAGCAATATAAACCATATCGGGTGTCCAAGGAATCGGGAACTGGCAAGATGGCAATCACAAGAAGCTAAGTCCTCTATCACCGAAGTGACAAGAGCGGGACGTTGGTCTCAGTCACACAAGGTGAGGAGACTCAACGTAAATCATATACAATAATAAATATACGGGAACGGGAACGGGACCACGGTAGCGAACCGGGTATCGGGACGGGACCACGGCAATAACCGGGTATCGGGATCCAAACTGCAGCTGGCGGGACGGGAGAGGGATCTCCAAGTCAGTGGATCAGACTGACAAGGTATCCAAGCTTAGTGATGCCGACTCATAGGTTAAAACCAATCGAGACATATGCAAGTAATCAAGTACAGTAAATAAACGGGTAAACGGGGGTGCTCAAGGGCACGTAAATAAACGGGTAAACGGGGGTGCTCAAGGGCACACTGTCATATCATATCGGGCAATACATTTCGGAACAAGTAACTGTTACTAATGTAACTTCAATGCTTTCGGGAAAACAAGTCATGTAATGCAAATCTCGGGACAAGAGGTGAAACAATGAACTATGACAATTTCGGGAAAAGTATTAATTTCAAGATCTATTTAAGTGAATAGGGGTCCCGTATGTCGATTATAACAATTACTTGGTACTCCTTGAGTTTGAAGACATTCCGGGCTCCTTATGCACTTTTACTATTTTCACAACTTAAAATGAGCTTATGGGTAGTACTAGATTTCATACTAGGAAAAATCAAGGTTATAGACGGTCCATCCTAGGCATGACGTTAATTTGGAAACATCGACCAACCTATTCAGTCATCGAAAGGAATAGAATTTGCGATAACCAAGGAAAAAGACTTGTGTTTAGATATTAGGAAGATATCGCGTCGTTCCATCCCGTTCAAGATTGAAATTGATTGGACTTCGATGCAACCGAATCAACCTTGAGGAGTGTCGGCTCAAGACATCTCACACATAGTCCAATCAGTCCAAAAGGGGTAGCCAAGGTCCCACCTAAAACCAAAAAAAATTAAAAATCTCAAAATCCACCGGACTCAAACTGAGTCCACCGATCGATCGGACCAAAGGTCCGATCGATCGGCCAAAATTTTCTGAACAGGGACCGATCGATCGGTCGAAATTTCCACACAGGGCCCGATCGATCGGTCCAAAAACCCTTACAGTTACTGACAGACCGATCGATCGGTCTGAACGTCCGATCGATCGGTCCTGGGCGCAGTGCAGGTCCGGGACTTGGATTTTCTTCATTTTTCTTTCCTTTCCTTCCAACATATAATCAATCACATAAAACTATAAACAAGGGGACTTAATCACATGTTTCCAAGACATTAAAATGAGCTAAAGAGCTCCTCATTCCAAGTTCCTCCATTTCCATCCTTTCCATCCATTCCATCCACAATAAAACTCAAAGTGGAGAAAACTCATTCATGTGAAACCATTTGAAATTTTGACAATAGGATGCATGCACTTTCAAGAGCTTAACAAGAAAGAATAACTCATCAATAAGCACATCTCATAATCAATATTTATCATATCAAAAACAACTATTAAAATTACCAAAACCATCAATGAAATCAAGATTTTCACCAAAACATGTTAATAATCAAAACGATCCAATCAACCACTTGCCTTTGACTCTAATCAAGCAAATCAAGCTCCTAATCACCTCTCAAGCTCAAGATCCACAATCTCTACAAAAACCCCCAAAACAACCCTAAAATGGGTTAAACAATGAAATGACAATGAAACCTTTCAATAATCAAGGTGGAGCTTCTCTAAGGCTAGTAGATTACAATTCTAGAAGATGGGAAGAATCACTTACTTGGATGACCTTCAAATGAGAAGAACAAGCTCAAGGGAAGTCTTGTGATGGAGGGTTCTCTTCACAAATGGTACCAATGGAAAGCTTGTAAGATGAGGAAGAAGAAGACGGTCTCCATTTCGAGTTTGGTGAACTATTGGTGTGGCTTGGAGATGAAGAAGCAAGAAGAAGAAGAGAGCACAAGGAACCCTAGGCTCAATAGTTGCTGATTTGTGCTGGAAATGAAGATGGGGAAGAAGGGAGGTGGGTTCTCTTATAGCAAGTGAGAAGGGGTCCCACAACTTAAAGAACTTGGGTGGCTGAAATCATCTAATTCGGGACCTCGGATGGATTCGATGAAGAAGGAAGAAATGATCGTCGAAATATCTAGTTTCCAAAAAGTATATGTTTCACGGATTTCGAGAATATCGAGTTTTGGGTACAGATTTGGTGTGAAAATACTGTTTTGCCCTCAAGGCCAAGAAATCGGTTTTCGGGTTCTCAAATGGATATGGGATCAACATGAAAGTTGTAGGATTCCTCAAGATGAATGCAATGGGCCAAAAACACGATACGAAACCAATCAGGAAAATCTCACAAGAAAATGCAAAGCCGAAAAGGGAACCCCCAAAGGGCCCCACAAGCTACCAAAGCACTAAAAAGCCCAAAACTAGAAGAAAACTCATTCTATCTCACAAACTCAACCCAACAACTACTAATCCCACTAAAAGAACTAATCCACAAATAAAACAACACTAATCCAAGAGATTAGGGGTCGGGTTCTCACAGTAAGGACATATTTATAACCTAAGGTGGTCAAGACAATATCCAGGTTCCGTTTCCAGTCTACATAGTTGGATCCCACCAACTTATTTTGGTTGAGGATGGTCGCAAGTGGGTTAAAAGTATTTGAATTCATGCTTGAAATGCTGTAGCCCCTAACCATACATTCAATTAATGAATTTAAATGACATTAGGGTTTAGTATTTTACCAAATTTATGTGGGAACCCTCATAACCACTAAATTTAGTACACATCGGAATCCCAATCCCCGGGGTATGCCTCCTTGGGGAGTGCGAATACCACCTAGACTGGCGCGGATCAAAGTTGGTCAAAATTAGGATTAAGATTAACTATCCATGATCCCCTTTATTCATTATTATCTAGGTATCTCATACTAAATAATGAATGACTCCCATTGGCTTTGGTTTCTAGAATACATGAGGCAAATCCTTGGGGATACTACATCATTATTTTAGTTAAGTGTGACCCACCAACTAGCATTGAATGACAACCGTTGCGAGTAGCTACTCCTTGGGGAGTGGGCCCGCGCCCGTCTGACAAACACCATCCATAGGAGATCCATATCTAGTAACCAGACAAGTAAAAGCCCTCCATGGGGAACGACCATTCTCAAGATGGCGTGAGGCTAATACTTTCCTTACAATGGACCTATGGTGGAAAACCATGCGGATTTCTAAATTTAAATGCCCCGCTCCCACTTAATATTTTAGAATTGAGAATTTTCTTTTAGGTATATGGGCCCACAAATACAGACATTAAATCATCTCATGATATGTAGAATGATTGGTTCCAAGTCAAATTATTTTATGGAAAGTCTAGTTTCTTAAATTAGTGTTACCAATCGATCCATCTCATGGGCCCATCAACTCTAATTAGAACTCTTTCCAAAAGTTAATTTGATTTGACCAATTTTGGAAATTGCTATGTTTAGATCAGATTTGGAAACATTCTATAAAAGCAATCATCCACAAATAGAAAGTGCAAAAATAGAAACTAGTCCTCTCTTCCACATGGCCCAAACGGAATAGACTTCTTGGACTTCTAGACTTTCCAAAACTTTTGGATTCCTCAAACTCTTTGGGCATCACCAAAACGTTTTTGGTAATCTTCAAACTCTTTGATTAGGAGTCCAACTTCACTTTCCTTCTTCATCTTGGACATCGCCAGTGTCACGACCCCGGACCGGGCTACCGAGGTCCTAATCCGGGATCGGGACACTAATGATGATGATAATAGTGTGATGAGTGAATGGTTAATATGTAGAGTGTGTCAACAAGGTGTAGACACTTATTTAATTTCCCACAGGTGTCCGCGGTGAGGATATCACAACCATATATGAACATTTCTATTAATTGCGGAAGCGTGTAGCAAATCAAATATTCAATTCATCACAAATCATAAAGATAATAACACAAGTTTAGTACCGTATCAGAATGAGGCAATGTTCATTAGCATGTTACCCAAAAGTAAGGTTAAAGTTTAGAAAAAATGTCATTTAGTTACATTCCCCAAAAATAGAGGCCAACAAAGGCCAATACATTTCGAAATATAATCCCAAAAGAATGAGTTATCCACAACTCCCTAAATGAATCGCATCTCGAGACAGCCGAATGTCTAAATGACATCATCGGCACGCCACTCCACTAACTGCCGCCTCCTCGTGCTCCTCCTCGGGATAACCAACAACGGGACCTGAGTACCAAAGAGTGGGTCAAACACGACGGTTTGGCAAATGGGTGAAATATAATGACAATATGATAATAAATGAATTTACCTTCAAAAGCATTTAAACCTGTTTGAATAACAATTTCTATGAACGAGATAAAACATTTATTCAAATACAAGTAAACATTGTAAAACATGTAGGGTAACCAAGGAAACGGGAAACAAGCAAGATGGCAACCACACGAAGCTAAGTCCTCTATCACTAAAGCGATAGAGCAATAACTAGGCACTGATCTCAGTCACTCGAGGTGAGGAGAAACAGTGGATCCTATAAATACATAAACATATACTATACATGACCACGGTATCGAGCCGGGCATCGGGAACCACAGTAGCAATCTGTGGCATCGGGACAAGACCACAGTAATAACCGGGTAGCCGAATCCAAACTGCAGCTGGCGGGACAAAAGGGGGGATCTCCAAGTTGGTGGACCAGACCAACAGGGTTATCCAAGCTTAGTGGTGCCGACTAATAGGTCAAATAACAAATCGAGACCTGTGCAAGTAAATCAAGTATGAATAAATAAACGGGCAGGACGGGGGTGCTCAAGGGCACACTGTCATTTCATGTGGTGCAATGCACTTCAAGACAAGTAACTATTTCAAGTGTAATTCAATACTTTCGGGAAAACAAGGCATGTAGTATAAATCTCGGGAACAATGAAACACTATAGAGCTTTTGAAATCTCAGGACAAGTATCGGGGTTCAACACTAGTTGAAGGTGAATAGGGATCCCGTATGTCAATATATATAAAACTTGGCACTCCTTGAGTTTGGGGACATTTCGGGGTCCATATACACTTTGGGGTTCTCGAAACTTCAAATGAATCTTCGTAATGTGGTTTCTTTCTCAAACGGGCTCCATGCGCATCTCCAGTTGAACGGTCCCCATCATTCTCTAAAAGGGTTCACAAATGATTGGGACAGAAATCCTATTCATTCCTCTCCATTTCCATGTTTCTGGGGAATTTTGGTCACATGGCGGTCAGCGGGCGGGTAGCCGCCGTTGGGATAGGCGGCTAGCCGCTGGCTGACTGCGCAGTTGACCGCGGCTGGGCTGCAAATTGCATCTTACTGGAAAAGTAACCGCCCTGGTGCAGTTAGCTGGTGGTCAGCCGCCACTGGATTCGGCGGTTAGCCGCTAGGTAACCACGGGGGTGACCGCTGGGTTCAGGGGAAAGAGGCGCCCTCTGGAAAAGTGACCGCCATGGTGCGGTTAGCTGGCGGTGAGCCGCCGGTCACCAGGCGGCTAGCCGACAGGTGACCGCTGGCTGACCGCAAGGTGCGGGAGAAGCCCCACTAAGTTCAGATTTGAGCCCTTTCTCCCTTAAATCATTCCTCACATAACTCCCCCTACATTCCTGCAATAAAATGAGTCCAAGACTCCTCCAATTCATCATTAAAATTTTTGCAAACTTCCACCACAAACACCTCCATTCTCTTCACATTCAATCACCAAAGAGAGAGAGAGGGAAACCACAATTCATAAGATTCATCTACACTTAATAACATAATAGATGCATTCATCAAGATGTATAATAGAGAAATCAACTCATAAATATGCATTTCAAATGTGATAAAATCAAGACAAGAAGACTATGAAAACATATGTAAAAATCATTAAGAACCATTAATGCCAAAAAACAAGAAATTTCCATGAAACATGTAAGTGTTCAAAACTTATCCATTCATCCACTTGCCTTAGGTCTTCTAATCAAGGAAATCAAGCTCTTATACTCTTCCAAGCCAAAGAATCAAGCTATGAACAAAATCCCCAAAACAAACAAACCCTAAAATGGTCAAATAATGAAATAGAAAGGGAAACCTTACAATAATGAAGATGAAGCTTCTCTAGGGCTAAAAGGATACAAATCTAGAAGAAGGGAATGATTACTTACTAGTAAGGTCCTCTAATGGCAGGAGTAAACTCAATGAAGATCTTGGAATAGAGGGTTTTCTTCACGAAGGGTATCAATAGGTGGCTATGGTGATGAGGAAGAGAATGATGACCTTCAATATGATGTTGGTGCAAGATTAGTAGGAGGTTGAGATGGAGAGAGCAAGAAGAAGAAGAAAAGTTTCCAACAAACCCTAGACTCTCTTTTTGTGCTGGAAAAGGAAAAATGATGAAGATGGGTCTCTTTATATAAGCAAGTGGAGATGGGTCCCACTACTTAAGACATTCAAGGGTTGAAATCTTGGCTTTCGGGATGTCGAATGAATTCGACGAAGAAGGAAGAAATGATCGCCGAAATATCTAGTTTCCAAAAAGTATATGTTTCACGAGTTTCGGGAATATCAAGTTTTGGGTACAGATTTTGTGTACAATGGCTGTTTTGCCCTCAAGGCTATGAAATCGGGTTTCGGGATCTCAAACGGGCACAGGATCAACATAAAAGTTGTAGGGATTAACAATATAAATAAAACGGGATTAAAACAATGAATACGAAAATCTCCGATAATTCCTCAAGCACATGCAAATTCATAAAGAAGGAACCCCCAAAGGGCCCCACTAATCACAAGCAATTAAAATGCCCCAAAACTATTTCAAAAGCTATTCCAAACCCAACTTAGCCAAAATCACTAATCAAGCTTAGAACTAACACATGACTTAATTAGTACTAATCGAGTTCACTCGGGTAGGGTTCTTACATCCTCCACCCCTTAGGGCATTTGGTCCTCCAAATGAAATATAAAACTCACCTCATGTAGTAGATGTGGATACTTCGTCTGTTCTTGGTCTCGTAATTCCCATGTTGCCTCTTCTGGTCCATGATTCTCCCATAGAACTTTTACCCACTGAATAGTCCGTGTCCTCAACTCTTGTTCCTTCGTATCGATGATCTGAACGGGCTTCTCAACATGTGTAGCATCCTCTCCGATCTCCAATGGCTCGTGCCGGAAGACGTTGTGTATGCCGGATAGCTCGGGTGGTAAGGCTAATCTATAAGCCGCATCACCGATCTTGCTCACAATGTCGTATGGCCCAATGTATCTCCGTGATAGCTTGCCCTTCTGTCCAAATCTCCATGTTCCTCTTGTGGGTGACACTTTCAAGAAAACCTTGTCTCCTTCTTTGAACTGTAAATCCCTTCTACGAGAATCTGCATAGCTTTTCTGAATACTCCGGGCTGTTAGGGATTTTGTAATTGCAATTTGATGGATGCATTTTCACTTTAGCATCATTTGAATTTTCACACTTGCATTGTTTTAGAAAACCTTGAAATATGGTTTTATACATGCATTGCTTTTAAGATTTGTAAAAGTATTGTTTTATGCATGTTTTGGTTTTTATACTTGGATGCATTGGTTTTAGAATCAAAACTCTTTTGAAAACCTAATTCTTTGTGCATTACTTTTGTGAAATCATATTGATAATTTAGGTTTGTGCCTTGTATGCATTCGTCACTTTCAGAATCATCTTTGCATGCATTTTCATATGAAAAGAGTTTTTAGAAATCAAGCTAGCCTTTGGTTTTAAAGTTTTGAATCATTTTAGGCTTTGTGTTGTTTCATGTTTTTAAACCCCTTAGAATGATTTAAAACATGTATTCAAGCTTGGTTTAGTGGCCCAAAAATCCTCCCAAAGAAATACCTTCAAATGTGCAAGAATTGGAATTTTTGTCAAAAGGGGGTGGCCCGGCAGTGTCGCCGGTCGACCGGCGCAGAGGTCCCGGTCGACCGGGAACACTGCAGGCAGAAAATGCCCTGGCGCCTCCAACGGTCAGAAATATGACCGTTGTGTGTTGTCGGTCGATCGAGACCTGTTTGCAGGTCGACCGAGGACTAGCCGTTGGGCACTTTTTGCTATAAAAATGAGTTCTTTCCTTTGTCAAATGTTGGAGTTTTTGAAGCCTTCTTTGAGGCATTTGGAGACAAGACAAAGGGGATGAACTAAGAGAGACCAAAGAGTCTTTTGGAGAGCTAAAGCTTGGATTAATGAAGTTAAATCTCTAAGTAAGCTCTACCTCTCTTAATCATAGGTTATATGCTTTGTTCTAATTTTTGGTAAATGATTTTGGCATAATAACTATGATGTGTTGAATCCATTCTTCTCCTAATCTTTGATCTAATTAAGATTGGATTCTTCACCTTGGTTTCAATCCAAGTTGTTTTTTAAACCTTTCTTAATCATGCTTAGCCAAAGTCTTTGATTTCCTTTAAAGCATGATTCTTTGTCTTGGTTGAAACCTAATTTGTTGTTTTCATTCTTTTGAACTTTAGTTAAATCTACTTGGTTTTTGAAAACAACATTGCACATGCATCACATGTTCTAAGTTAGTCATTTTCATACAACTTGTGAGTCTTTGATTTTCATGTCTTTAACAAGTTGATTTTCATACATGTGATTTGCATTAGACTTCAATCAAATCTTTCATGAGCTTTAAACTTTGAAATGCTTTAAGCATATATTTGATTGAGCTTTCTTTTTAAACTTGATTGAAGTTATCACACACACACATCATGAGCATACACATTTGCATTCATTTAGTGTTTCTGTGAGTTTGTTATTCACTTTCATATCCGCCTATTTTAGAGGCAAATACATTGTGCTTAATTTGTATCTCTTAGAGTGATCTTTTGTAAAGACACCTTCTTAGAGAAATCTTTATTTGTAAAGGTTATTGCTTAGCCTAAGAAAAGCATTGTGTAAAGGTTATTGCTTAGCCTAAGAAAAGCATCTTGTAAAGGTTATTGCTTAACCTAGAAAAGCACATTGAGAGGTTGTTGTTTAGCCTAGAAAAACAACTTTGTAAGGGTTATTGCTTAGCCTAGTAAAAAGCATAAATAGTGGAAATCCGGTGGGGTGATTAGATCACAAGCCGGTAGTGGATGTAGGCATTGAGGCCGAACCACTATAAACCTTGGTGTTGTGGTGCTTGCTTTTGTGGTGATTGTGTTTATTAGCTTCCGCATATTGTTTGATTAATCATCACATGTGACTAGTTTTTGTTAAGAAGTTAAAATTGTTTTAAATTGGTCACAATTGTAGCTCACCCTATTCACCCCCCCCCCTCTAGGGTTAGGATCCCAAGGACTTTCACGGGCTACTTTCAGTCGTTCTTGGATCAACTTCACTTTGTCGCTGGTTTCATTTACTATCATCGGTCCATGGAAACTGCGAATTCCGACCTCTTCCCAACAAACAGGTGTCCTACCTTCTGCCATACAAAGCCTCAAAAGGAGCCATCCCAATGCTCAAGTGGTAACCATTGTTGTAAGCAAACTCACACAACGATAGAGTCTCGTCCCATTGATTCTTGAAATCTAACACACAAGCACGGAGCATATCCTCAAGAGTCTGAATTGTTCTCTCTGATTGACCATCTGTCTGCGGGTGATAAGCCATGCAAAACTGTAGTTTCGTGCCCAA
This sequence comes from Cinnamomum chago, assembly GCA_038049695.1. Classification (NCBI taxonomy): domain Eukaryota; kingdom Viridiplantae; phylum Streptophyta; class Magnoliopsida; order Laurales; family Lauraceae; genus Cinnamomum; species Cinnamomum chago. Next base: position 56,922,247 of record CP142454.1, on the reverse strand, counting down.
AGACTCATGCAATGTCTTCCAGAACCTCGAGACGAATCTGTTGTCTCTGTCAAATGTGATAGAAACTGGCTGCCAATGTCGACTGACGATCTCGTTGCCAAACAACTCTGCCAATGGTAGCATGTGTATCTTCTTCCCTGTCTTCATAGGAATGAAATGAGCTGACTTGGTGAGTGGGTCCACAATGACCCATATTGCATCATTGCCTCTGCTAGTCCTCGGTAGTCCCGAAATAAAGTCCATGGTAATATGCTCCCATTTCTATTCCGAGATCTCTAACGGTTGTAACAATCCTGGAGGCCTCTGATGTTCTGCCTTTATCAATTGACAAGTCATACAACGGGAGACAAACGCTGCAATCTCTCTCTTCATATTGTTCCACCAAAATCTGCCCTTCAAATTCTGATACATCTTCGTGCTGCCTGGATGCATAGAATACTTCGTACTGTGAGACTCGATCATGATATCATTCCTCAAATCTTCAATGTTTGGCACGCATAGACGGTCACGGTAGTACAAAACTCCATCAACAATACGAAAGTCGGGACATTCTACTATATGCTCTGAAATCTTAGTCAACTCTGGATCTTGCAACTGACTATCCTTGTTCTTCTGAATAAAAGAAGGCTCTGACACTGTCATGTTAGCTAACAAAACACCCTTCCTTAGTGGCTGCAGGTCTACACTCAATTCTTCAAATTGCTCAAAGATACACGTGCCACTTAGATTTGTCAAGCCTACTGATTTCCTGCTCATGGCATCGGCAACTACATTAGCTTTCCCCGAGTGGTACTTGATTGGAAAATCATAGTCCTTGATATATTCCATCCATCTTCTCTGCCTCATGTTCAATTCCTTCTTAGAAAATAAATATTGTAAGCTGCGGTGGTAGGAGTGGACTTCGAACTTCTCTCCATAAAGGTAATGCCTCCACATTTTCAAAGCGAAAACAATCGCTGCTAACTTAAGATCTTGGGTGGCATAGTTCTTCTCGTGATCTTTCAACTGTTGGGATCCATATGCAATCACTTTTCCTTCTTGCATCAATACACAACCAAGTCCAACGTTCGAAGCATCGGTAAAAATGGTAAAACCGCCGCTTCCGGATGGTAAAGTAAGGACTGGTGCTGTAGTCAATCTCTTCTTTAGCTCTTGGAAACTATCTTCACACTGATCTATCCACACATATGGCACATTCTTCCTTGTCAACTTCGTCAAAGGTGACGCAGTTGACGAGAATCCTTGCACAAACCTCCTATAATAACCTGCTAAACCCAGAAAACTTCTGATTTCCGACGCATTCTTCGGTCTTTCCCAACTCATAACTGCTTCAATCTAGGTCTGGTCCACTGATAATCCTTCTTTGGAGATGATGTGCCCCAAAAATGCTACTTGCTCCAACCAGAAATCACACTTGTTGAGCTTCGCATACAGCTGGTTCTCTCTCAAGAGTTGCAGTGTTATTCTCAAGTGCTCCTCATTCTCTTCTCTGGTCTTGGAGTACACCAAAATGTCATCTATAAATACTACAACAAACTGATCTAGATACTCTGCAAATATCTTGTTCATCAACGCCATGAACACTGTCGGTGCATTAGTCAACCCAAACGGCATCACTAGGAACTCATAGTGGCCATATCTTGTCTGGAAAGCTGTTTTCAACACATCTGATTCTCTAACTCTCAGCTGATGGTAACCGGATCTCAAATCAATCTTCGAAAAGTATGATGCACCTTGTAACTGATCAAACAATTCATCTATTCTTGGTAATGGATACTTGTTCTTTATGGTCAGTTGATTCAATCTTCTGTAATCTATACACATTCTCATCGAACCATCCTTCTTCTTGACAAACAAGACTAGAGCTCCCCATGGTGAAATACTCGGTCTCACAAAACCTTTCTCTAACAACTCTTGCAACTGAGTCTTCAACTCTCCCAATTCTGCCGGAGCCATTCTATATGGTGCAATAGATATCAGAGCAGTTCTTGGTAACAACTCAATAGTGAAATCAATCTCTCTGATGGGTGGCAAACCTCGGATCTCCTCCGGAAAAACATCCGGGAATTCCCAAACAATTGGGATCTCCTCCACCCCTTGGGACCGTTTATCCTCCGTGATAAACGCCAAATATGCTTCACAACCACTTCTCAATAGTCTATCAGCCTTTAATGCTGAGACCAACCATGTACGAGGACGACTCCTCTCTCCCTGAAACAACACCCCTGTTGGTGTCTCATCTAACTTGAAAGTCGGGGTCTTATGGAAACAATCCATTGTAGCATGGTATCGTGCCAGCCAATCCATCCCTAGGATGACATCAAAATCAAAAATCTCTAATAGAATGAGATTTGCAGTTAAAACCACTTCTCCTATCTGAACTATGCAACTAGGGTAATATGTTCTACAGATAACTTGTTTGCCTACTGGGGTTGCCACAGTCAAAATGAACTCAAGTTCTCTAGCATGCATATCAATCAACTTAGAAAATTCATGGGATAAGAATGAATGTGTAGAGCCAGGGTCAAATAAAATCCTAGCTTTTATCCCACAAACAAGAAGTGTACCTTCCACTACATTTCCCGCTGCCTCTGCATCAGCTCTATTGACCGCATAGATTTGTCCTCGATGTTGTGGCCTATTTGGAGCTTGTTGTGGCCTGCCTTGTTGTGCATTCCTATTCTGCTGCGGTGCACGCTGATTTTGGTTCTGTCCCTGCTGACGAGCCTGTTGTTGTTGCTGCTGTGGTCTATGCTGTTGCTGTTCTGGTGCTTGTTGCCGTAGTGGCCTTGCCTGATTCTGGACGATGATTGCATTCTGTGGTGCTGCTGGACGCTGTGCCCCTTGTTGCTGCTGCTGATTCTGTCTATTCTGCCTTGCACAGTCTCTCATCTGATGGGTCATGGAACCACATCTGAAACATGCTCCTGTGAGTGTACGACACTGTGCACTCTCATGGTTCTTCCCACAGTGGGTACAAACCACTGGACCCTGAGCATTCCGTTCTATCCTCTGCTTCTTGTTCTGATGATTCCTGTGCTGGTCGTTCTGCTGATGAGCTTATCCCTTGCCTTGAACTCTAAGGATCTTGTTGTGAAAGTTCTCAAACTTATATGCCCTCTTGACCGCTTCATCGAAAGTTGCAGGTGGCACTACTCCGGTAGCATCTTTCTCAATGAAAGGGTTAAGTCCCTCTAAGAACTTGGCAATCTTCTTCTCAATTGTATCCACCAACTCCGGGGCATATCTGGACAATCTCTCAAACTTAGTGAGGTATTCGAGGACCGTCATACTCCCTTGAACAAGCTGTTGGAATTCTATGTCCTTCTGTCTCTTGATGTGGGCGGGTACATACTTATCATGGAATTGCCTCTTGAAGCTTGCCCAAACCTCTGCATCAACCATGATCCTGTATTCCTCCCTAACCGTGTTCCACCACCTGTCCGCTGTACCGGTAAAGAGGGATGATGCCAGTTTTACTCTTTCTCCTCCGGTACACTGGAAGATCTCAAATATGTTCTCCGTATGTTCTAGCCAATCATCTGCAGCTAATGGATCTTCTATCCCAAGAAACTCTTTCGGAGCCCTCTTCCGAAACCACTCAAATAAGGCATTTGGGTCATGTTGTCTCGGATTGATGACGATTGCAGGTTGGGGATAAGCCGGTTCGGGCCTTCTTTGTAATACTTCTAGCAATTGTCTCTGCATCTCTGCCAATTCTCTTGCATGATCTTCCTCTCTCTTAAGCATTTGCTCTTGCAGTCTAGCCTGATTCTCATTAGCCTGACGTTGTTGGTCAAGCATTGCCTGCATCATTTGTTGGAATTGATTTGGTGTGTTGTTATCAACCCTATCCTCTTCAAGTGGCCCTGTGTGATCACTATTGCTTGCAGAAGGGTTGCCATTTATCGGTTGCTTACGAGGTGCCATGATGCAGCAAAACAAGTTGTTAGTACATAATAATCAAATAAAGGGTCACACATTGCTCACACGATACTAGCTAACGAAGAGTCTGACGAATCCTCGCCACGTCCTTAGGATTTCTAGTTTCTTTTAATTGCATGAAACACGTCTCGCTATGATACCAGTCTGTCGCGACCTCGGACCGAGTTACCGAGGTCCTAATCCGGGATTGGGACACTAATGATGATGATAATAGTGTGGTGAGTGAATGGTTAATATCTAGAGTGTGTCAACAAGGTGCACACACTTATTTCATTTCCCACAGGTGTCCGCGGTGAGGATATCACAACCATATATGAACATTTCTATTAATTGCGGAAGCGTGTAGCAAATCAAATATTCAATTCATCTCAAATCATAAAGATAATAACACAAGTTTAGTACCGTATCAGAATGAGCAATGATCATTAGCATGTTACCCAAAAGTGAGGTTAAAGTTTAGACAAAATGTCATTTAGCTACATTCCCCAAAAATAGAGGCCAACAAAGGCCAATACATTACGAAATATAATCCCAAAAGAATGAGTTATCCACAACTCCCCAAATGAATCGCATCTTGAGACAACCGAATGTCTAAATGACATCATCGGCGCGCCACTCCACTAACTGTTGCGGTTCTCCGACCGCCTCCTCGTGCTCCTCCTCGGGATAACCAACAACGGGACCTGAGTACCAAAGAGTGGGTCAAACACGACGGTTTGGCAAATGGGTGGAATATAATGACAATATGATAATAAATGAATTTACCTTCAAAAGCATTTAAACGTGTTTGAATAACAATTTTTATGAACGAGATAAAACATTTATTCAAATACAAGTAAACATTGTAAAACATGTAGGGTAACCAAGGAAACGGGAAACAAGCAAGATGGCAATCACACGAAGCTAAGTCCTCTATCACTAAAGCGATAGAGCAATAACTAGGCACTGATCTCAGTCACTCGAGGTGAGGAGAAATAGTGGATTTTATAAATACATATACATATACTATACATGACCACGGTAGTGAGCCGGGCATCGGGAACCACAGTAGCAATCTGCTGCATCGGGACAAGACATCGGTAATAACCGGGTAGCGGGATCCAAACTGCAGCTGGCGGGACAAGAGGGGGGATCTCCAAGTCGGTGGATCAGACCAACAGGGTTATCCAAGCTTAGTGGTGCCGACTAATAGGTCAAATAATAAATCGAGACATGTCCAAGTAAATCAAGTACGAATAAATAAACGGGGGTAGGATGGGGGTGCTCAATGGCACACTGTCATTTCATGTGGCGCAATGCACTTCAAGACAAGTAACTATTTCAAGTGTAATTCAATACTTTCGGGAAAACAAGGCATGTAGTATAAATCTCGGGAACCATGAAATACTATAGAGCTTTTGAAATCTCAGGACAAGTATCGGGGTTCAAAACTAGTTGAAGGTGAATAGGGATCCCGTATGTCAATATATATAAAACTTGGCACTCCTTGAGTTTGGGGACATTTCGGGGTCCATATACACTTTGGGGTTTTCGAAACTGCAAATGAATCTTCGTAATATGGTTTATTTCTCAAACGGGCTCCATGCGCATCTCCGGGTGAACGGTCCCCATCATTCCCTAAAAGGGTTCACAAATGATTGGGACAGAAATCCTATTCATTCCTCTCCATTTCCATGTTTTTGGGTAATTTTGGTCACCTGGCGGTCCGCTGGCGGTTAGCCGCCACTGGGATAGGCGGCTAGCCACTGGCTGACCGCGGCTGGGCTGCAAATTGCATCTTACTGGAAAAGTAACCGCCCTGGTGCGGTTAGCAGGCGGTTAGCCGCCACTGGATTCGGCGGTTAGCCGCTGGGTAACCGCGGGGGTGACCGCTGGTTTCTGGGGAAAGAGGTGCTCTCTGGAAAAGTGACCGCCATGGTGCGGTTAGCTGCTGGTTTGCCGCCGGTCACCAGGCGGCTAGCCGACAAGTGACCGCTGGCAGACCGCGAGGTGTGGGAAAAGCCCCACGAAGTTCAGATTTGAGCCCTTTCTCCCTTAAACCATTCCTCACATAACTCCCCCTACATTCCTGCAATAAAATGAGTCCAAGACTCCTCCAATTCATCATTAAAATTTTCACAAACTTCCACCACAAACACCTCCATTCTCTTCACATTCAATCACCAAAGAGATAGAGAGAGAGAGAGCGAAACCACAATTCATAAGATTCATCTACACTTAATAACATAATAGATGCATTCATCAAGATGTATAATAGAGAAATCAACTCATAAATATGCATTTCAAATGTGATAAAATCAAGACAAGAAGACTATGAAAACATATGTAAAAATCATTAAGAACCATTAATGCCAAAAACAAGAAATTTCCATGAAACATGTAAGTGTTCAAAACTTATCCATTCATCCACTTGCCTTGGGCCTTCTAATCAAGGAAATCAAGCTCTTATACTCTTCCAAGCCAAAGATTCAAGCTATGAACAAAATCCCCAAAACAAACAAACCCTAAATTGGTCAAACAATGAAATAGAAAGGGAAACCTTACAATAATGAAGATGAAGCTTCTCTAGGGCTAAAAGGATACAAATCTAGAAGAAGGGAAGGATTACTTACTTGTAAGGTCCTCTAATGGCAAGAGTAAACTCAATGAAGATCTTGGAATGGAGGGTTTTCTTCACGAAGGGTATCAATAGGTGGCTATGGTGATGAGGAAGAGAATGATGACCTTCAATATGATGTGGGTGCAAGATTAGTAGGAGGTTGAGATGGAGAGAGCAAGAAGAAGAAGAAAAGTTGCCAACAAACCCTAGACTCTCTTTTTGTGCTGGAAAAGGAAAAATGAGGAAGATGGGTCTCCTTATATAAACAAATGGAGATGGGTCCCACTACTTAAGACATTCAAGGGTTGAAATCTTGGCTTTCGGGATCTCGAATGAATTCGACGAAGAAGAAAGAAATGATCGCCGAAATATATAGTTTTCAAAAAGTATATGTTTCGCGGGTTTTGAGAATATCAAGTTTTGGGTAACAATGACTGTTTTGCCCTCAAGGCTATGAAATCGGGTTTCGGGATCTCGAACGGGCACGGGATCAACATAAAAGTTGTAGGGATTAACAATATAAATAAAACGGGATTAAAACAATGAATACGAAAATCTCTGATAAATCCTCAAGCACATGCAAAGTCATAAAGAATGAACCCCCAAAGGGCCCCACTAATCACAAGCAATTAAAATCCCCCAAAACTATTTCAAAAGCTATTCCAAACCCAACTTAGCCAAAATCACTAATCAAGCTTAGAACTAACACACAACTTAATTAGTACTAATCGAGTTCCCTCGGGTCGGGGTCTTACTGTAAGACCCCGACCCGAGTGATCCCGATTAGTACAAATTAAGTTACGTGTTAGTGCTAAGCTTGATTAGTGTTTGTGGTTAAGTTGGGTTTGGAATAACCTTGTTTCTAGTTTTGGGCTTTTTAGAGTGATTGGTAGCTTGTGGGGCCCTTTGGGGGTTTCCCTTTTCGGCATTGCGTTTTCTTGCGAGATTTTCCCGATTGGTTGTGAATTGTGTTTTTGGCCCGTTGCATTCATCTTGTGGATTCTTACAACTTTCTTGTTGATCCCGTGTCCATTCGAGGCCCCGAAACCCGATTTCATAGCCCGGAGGGCAAAACAGTCATTGCACACAAAATCTGTACCCAAAACTTAATATTCTCGAAACCCGCGAAACATACACTTTTTGGAAACTAGATATTTCAACGAACAATTCTTCCTTCTTCGTCGAATTCATCCGAGGACCCGAGAGAGATGATATCAGCCCATTTAGTTTCATTAGTTGTGGGACCCAATCCAACCCAACTCTTTAGCTAACAAGAGAAGCCATTCCATTCACTTCATCTTTCATTTTCCAGCACAACCATTGGAGTCTAGGGTTTTCTTGGTTTCTCACCTTCTTCTTGCTTCTTCATCTCAAATCCTCACCAATCTTGCACTAAACTCAAAAGGGAACTCATCATCTTCTTCCTCTCCTTGCAAGCTTCACCTTGATACTATTCTTGGAGCAATCTCCCCATCTTGAGACCTTCTTTGAACTAGTTCTTCTCATTTGGAGGTCATCCAAGTAAGTGATCCCTCTCATCTTCTAGATTGTTAATCTTCTAGCCTTAGGGAAGCTACATTTGCATTTTTGAAAGGTTTCATTGTCATTTCATGGTTTGACCCATTTTAGGGTTGTTTTTGGGGATTTTTGATTGTAGCTTGGAAGTGATCTTGAGAAGTGAGTAGAGGCTTGTTTATTGCTAGCTTGGACTTGAGGCAAGTGAATGTTTGGAGGTTTTTTAAGTTTCAAATGATTTGGTGAAACATTGATGGATTTTTATGCTTTCATTGATTGCATTTATTGATTTTTCATGGTTGCAATAAATGATATTTATGCATCTTGATAGCCTCATTTAATGTCTTGGAATCATGTGTTTTAGTCATCTTGATCATAGTTCTATGTGGTTGTTGAAGTGTTGGAAAGAAAGGAACAAAAAGGAGAAAAAATCCAAGTCCCGGACCTGCACTGCGCCCAGGACCGATCGATCGGACGTGCAGACCGATCGATCGGTCTGTCAGTAACTGTAAGGGTTTTTGGACCGATCGATCGGGCCCTGTGTAGAAATTTCGGCCGATCGATCGGTCCCTGTTCAGAAAATTTTGGCCGATCGATCGGTGGACTCAGTTTGAGTCCGGTGGATTTTGAGATTTTTATTTTTTCCTTAGTGCTAGGTGGGACCTTGGCTACCCTTTTTGGACTAATTGGACTATGGGTGAGATGTCTTGAGCCGACGCTTCTCACGGTTAGTTTGGTGGCATCGAAGTTCAATCCGTTTCAATCTTGAACGGGATGGAATGACGCGATAACTTCTTTATATCCAAATATAAGTCTTTTGCCTTGGTTATCGCGAATTCCATTCCTTTCGATGACTGAATAGGTTGGTCGATGTTTCCGAATTAACGTCATGCCTAGGATGGACCGTCTATAACCTTGATTTTCCGAGTATGAAATCTAGTTATAACCATAAGCTCATTTTAAGTTTTGAAAATCGTAAGAGTGCATAAGGAGCCCGGAATGTCTTTAAACTCAAGGAGTACCAAGTTATATCTATAATCGACATACGGGACCCCTATCCACTCAAATATATCTTGAAATCATCATCTTTCCCGAATTGGTATAGTTCATCATATTTCTCTATTTCCAAGCATTACTTGACATGAATCGTTTTCCCGAAAGCATGATAGTAGTATTGACTTGTTCAGATATGTATTGCCCGACATGAGATGACAGTGTGCCTTGAGCACCCCCGTTTTCCCCGTTTATTTATTGTACTTGATTTACTCATATATGTCTCGATTGGTTTTATCCTATGTGTCGGCATCACTAAGCTTGGATACCTTGTCAGTCTGATCCACTGACTTGGATATCCCTCTCCCGTCCCGCCAGCTGCAGTTTGGATCCCGATGCCCGGTTTATCACCGTGGCCCCGTCCCGATACCCGGTTCGCTACCGTGGTCCCGTTCCCGTATATTATATTGTATATATGTTTACGTTGCTTCTCCTCACCTTGTGTGACTGAGATCAACGTCCCGTGATACTGTTGTCACTTTAGTGACAGAGGACTTAGCTTTATGTGATTGCCACCTTGTTATTCCCGATTTCCTTGGTTACCTCTTATGTTTCATCTTGTTTACTTGTTTTATAGCAAATGATTTATCTGTTTTATAAGAGTTCTTGCTTAAACAGATTTATATGCTTTTCAAGGTATTTTTCCCCTATTATATGTTGTTGTATCCTTGCTTTCTCTTGCCAGACCGTCGTGTCTGATCCTTTGCTTTGGTACTCAGGTCCCGTTGCCGGCTTCTTTGAGGAGGAGCCAGAGGAGGCGGTAGGAGAGCCGCAACCTCTAGTTGAGTGGCGTGCTGACGATGTCATGTAGACATCGGGTTGCTACGAGAGACGCACATTTTGGGAGCTATACTTTAACCATTCCTTTGGGTTATTCTTTTGTAGTATTGGCCTTTGTTGGCCTCTCTTTTTGGGGATTGTAACTAAATGATAACTTGTCTAACTTTAACAACTTTTGGGAAACATTGCTATATATCATTGCTCATTTTGATACAGTCTTTCATACTCATGTTATTGTTATGATCTTCATGACTAATGATAGTTGGACTATTTGATTTGCTACACGCTTCCGCACTCAAAAAGAAATGTTCATTGATGTTTGTGATATCCTCACCGCGGACACCTGTGGGAAATTGAATACAAATGTGCATGTTATCATTCCTTATTTATCATTATCGTCCCGATCCCGGATTAGTCCTACGGGCCGGTTCGGGGTCGCGACACTTACAGCCAGAATTTACAAATTTTAGGAAAATTACATAATTTCTTATGTCTCAATTATGAGACTTAAATGGTAATCTAAACATGGAAATAAAAGGGTTTTAGGGAAATTCACCATGCCCTGCCCATTCATGGGAAACCAAGGAAACCATGATGCCCTTTACAAGTAGCCCAAAATAACCATCAACCATAAAAGGAAAGTGAAAGACTTGTGGGCCATATGCAGAGGACATTATCACCTGCAAGTTAGTATCTCATACAACAAAGCATCTCACAAAACCAGGTTACCAAACCACAATGAAAAACAAGAAGCCAAAGGTTGTCACTTCTATAAAGCATGCGCTTCGCAAAGGGGGTCCGGGGCTGTCCCCCGGGGAGGATCGAGCTGCCAGGTCGACTGAGCACGGGGCCAAGTCGACCCGCCTAACGAAGGCAAAAAATTGGGTTTTCTCGATTGGAGTCCAAACACCTTCAAAACACTTCTGAAGGCTCTCAATGGCTTCCTACCATCCTTCCATTTTTATTAAACCCTTTTGTGACTATCCATACATAGATTCACTTATAAACAAAGTAAATCCATCAAAAATTGATCCGTACATAGCCCTTGGTCTATCCTCTTCGCATCTCATGCAAAGATTAGAACAAGATTACTGATCTAACATGATTAGAGATGAGGTATGACTTTGATACCAATTGTTGGAAGTAGGTGGGCCTCGTGGATAGATTTTCAAAAAATTTGAGCCACTTGACTCAGGGATCAACTATCTAGAAGGCTATAAAACCCAATTCAGGATCCATGTCCTCAATGTCAACCGTCATGATCAGTAAATAAACCTATCAAGAAGATAGAACAGCAGCCAGCATGCATCAATAAAAATCTGCAAGATGCAAGGAAGTAGATTATACCTTATAGGAGCTCGGTTGTGCTCTAATGAAAGAGTTTCATTTTTCTTTGATGATGAAACTATTTCACGTATCAAATAAGAATCTCTAAGACCTTTTGATCTTCTACGCTATGACCCTTTTATCAGATCTCTTTTCTCGAGAAGATGGGTGGGATCTCCAAGAGAAAATTCTACTAGAAACTCTAAGGAAACTAGAAGAGAGAATAGAGGAAGGAGAATTGTAACTCTTGCACTAAGGGTTTTTGGGCGTGGGATACAAGTGTTGGACATCCGAGGGGTGTATTCCCCTTTAAATAGTCTTCAAGTCTCCTCTTTTAACTCTCTTACCAATTGCGTTAGAACTCTCACTTCCATACAAATTAATAGCTTACTATTACCACTATTAGAAGTCCCACTTCAAATAGAAATAATAATCTTCTAATTCCTTCCTTTTAGAGTTCAAGTAAGATTGGTAACTTTCTAATATCTTGGGCTAGCGTGGAGACCACTAGGGACACCACTATATAAATGCAATTGTACTCCAGTCTTAGGAATAAATGACAATGAAGACACTTAACTTCCCAGTTTCCACAAGTAGGCCCCTCTTTCAATATCCATGGATCAATTGGAATAAATATGCCCCATCCTATCTTAGATCCACATCTTATTATCCTTGAGCCCCAATTCATCACAGTGATCAACAGTACGATTCAATTAACTCTTAATTGAGATGGGTGCGCACTTACTAATGATAAATTTGTTAGGGATTTTGTATTTGCAATTTGATTGATGCATTAACATTTTAGCATCATTTGAATTTACACTACACACATGCATTGATTTAGAAAATCTTGAAATCTTGATTTATACATGCATTGTTTTTAAGACTAGTAAAAATGTTGATTTATGCATGTTTTGATTCTAAACTTGGATGCAATTTATTTTGAAAAGGAGTTTTATCAAATCAAGCTAGCCTATGTTTTAAATCTTTCAAATCATTTTAGGCTTTTTATGTTTCATGTTTTTAAACCTCTTAGTTTGATTTAAAACATGATTCTAAGCTTGATTCAGTGGCCCAAAAGTTCCCACAAGAAATCACTTTGAAATATGCATTTTTAGGGAATTTTGGTCCCAGGCCCGGGTCGACCTGCAGTGTGACCCGTCGACCGGCCCAGGGGACCCGGTCGACCAAGCCCACTGCGGGTCGCTCAGGAAAAGAGTCGTTGTGCCTTTTTTCAAATGGTCAGATTTATGACTGTTAAAGGCCACGTTGACCAGGGAAAGGGCAGGTCGACCGGGGAGACGCGGGAACTCAATTTTTGAGTATAAATACAAGTTCATTCCTTTGGAAAAGTTGTTGAAAAAGAAAGGATTCAAGGGGAATGAGCTAAGGGATGAAAGGGATCATTTGGAAAGCTAAAGCTTGGTTTCATTTGTTAGTATTGATGGTCTCAATATCAAGTATATGATGTAATAAATTGATTCATTTCTTCATTTATCAATACAATCATGCTTTCCTTTCATGAGATGAATGATGTTTAATTATATACTTGCACATAACCAATACAAAATGACATAATAGTTCATGAGATAAACCGGAGTCCACAAGTATACTAGATGTAATACATGTGTCTGGATGAGATCCACATACAGGAGATATGTATTGCAAATCTTATACTTAAATATCTTCACAACCAGTGATGAGATTGGACATCTCATCTGACAAGGTTGCAGCATTTTGATCACTATGAGATAGTGTGATTTGTCTCGATCATCGGAATGTAAGATTCTAGATCATGGTGCTGGAACATTGGATGTATTGAAGGACCATGAGAAGCACCTTATATAGATTGTCTTTACTTTAAGGTCTGCTCTCATAATTCCCTAGCAATAGGCTCATAATCCTGAGACATTAATGAACTCAAGTTTCTATCTATGCATTTGCTTTGAGTCACCAATGAGTGAGGCCAATTGTAGATCAACACCTCGGTGATTTGGGTACGTGGTAGTAGAGCTGTGGGAACATTCAATGGTCAAGATGGAATCTATCTTTAATATCCCCTTGTGCCAATTAATGGATTTATCATTGGTAAGTGCGCACCCATTCCAATTAAGAGTTAATTGGATCGTTACCAAATGATCATTATAATTAATTGGGGCTCAAGGATAATAAGATATGGATCTAATTGGTGGACAGGTTCAATTGATCCATGGATATAGATGGAGGGGCCTACTTGTGGTACTGTGGAAGTTTAGGGTCTTCATTGTAATTTATTCCTAAGACTGGAGTGCAATTGCATTTATATAGTGGAGTTATTTGTAATTAACTATGGGCCCGGATTGCACATGAGATGTGGGGTCGCGTGTCCCAGTTGGAGCCAGCTTTCTAAGGAATCCCTAGTGGTCCCCACGCTAGCCCAAGTTATTAGAAAGATACTAATTCTACTTGAACTCTAAAAGGAAGGTTACTATTTCTATTTGAAGTGAGACTTCTAATAGTGGTAATGGTAAGCTACTAATTATTAATGGAAGTAGGACTTCTATTTTAATTAGAAAGGAGAAAGCTACTAATTGTTGTGTAAGTGAGACATCTATGGCAACTAGCAAGGGAGAAGTTTACTTTTTTGTAATAGGAGTTAAACTTCTATTTCAAATAGGAAAAGAGGTGGATTGGAGGGCTATATAAAGAGGAAAAAACCCCTTTTGGTCGTGCATAATAGTGTGAGCAACTACAGCCCCTTTGTGCAACTGTTGTACAAGTTCTCTTCCTCTCTAAGTTCTCCTCTTTTTCACCTTTAGTTTCTTAGAGTTACTAGTTAGGTTTTCTCTTGGAGATTCCACCATCTTCTTGAGAAAAGAGATCTAATACGGGTAATAGCGTGGAAGATAAAAAGGTGTTAGAGATTGTGAATTGGATAGTGAAGGTGTTCATCATCAAAGGAAAGAACTCAAATTCTCCATTAGCGCACTACAAAGCTCCAAAGGTATATCTACATCCTTGTATGCTGTAGATTTCGTGGTTGCATGTTTAGGTGTTGTTTTCTATCTTTTAGATAGTATATATTGCTGTACATGATATATGAGTTTGAGGGAATGCATCCTGGATTGGGTTTGTTGCCTTCTAGATAGCTGATCCCTGCATCAAGTGGGTCAAAAGTTTTTGAAACCTATCTGAATGGCCCACCTATTTTCCATCAATTGGTATCAGAGCCATACTTCATCTCTAATCATGTTAGATCAGCAAGCTTGCTCTAATCTTTGCATGAGATGCAAAGAAGATGAAGCAAGGGCTATGTAAGGATCAGTTTTGATGAATTTACTTGGTTTGATAGTAGATTCATGTTTGGATAGTCACAAAATGGTTTAATAATGATGGGAGGATGGTAGGAAGCCATTGGAACACTTTGGAAGTGATTTGGGGAAGAATGGACACGAAACAGAAAACCCATGTTGCAGGTTTTCATCAGTCCGGTCGACCAGGCCCCGTGCTCGGTCGACCGGCGGACTTGCAGGTCTGTCGACCGAACCCCCTGGCCGGTCGACCAAGCCTTCTACACCGCAGGTTGCAGAAACTGTTTTTTCAGTTTTAGGTCTTCTCTTACATCCTATTTTTCCAGCATTATTTGGCAGCCTATTTTTGTGATTTGTATGGTTGTATGAGATACTAACTTGCAGATGATCATGTCCTCTCCATATGGCCCACAAGTCTTTTACTTTCTTTTTATGGTTATTGGTTTATTTGAGGTAAAGTGTAAAGGGCATCATGGTTTCCTTGGTTTCCCGTGAAAGGGCAAGGCATGGTGAATTTCCCTACAGCCCTTTTATTTCCATGTTTAGATTACCATGTAAGTCTCATAATCGAGGCATAAGAATTTTTGTAATTTTTCTAAATTTGTAAATTCTGGCGATGTCCGAGACGAAGAAGGAAAGCGATGTTGGACTCTCTAATCAAAGAGTTTGAAGATTACCAAAAGTGTTTTGGAGTTGCCCAAAGAGTTTGATGAACTCCAGAAGTTTTGGAAAGTCTAGAAGTCCAAAAAGTCTATTCCGCTTGGGCCATGTGGAGGAGAGGACTAGTTTCTATTTTTTGCAATTTCTATTTATGGATGCATGTTTAATTTAGAATGTTTCCAAATCTGATCCAAACATAGCAAGTTACTAAAATTGGTCAAATCAAATTAATTTTTCGAAAGAGTTCTAATTAGTGTTGATGACCCATGAGATGGACACATTAGTAATACTAATTTAAGAAACTGGACTTTCCTTAAAATAACTTGACTTGGACCCAATCTTTGATCATATCATGAGATGATTTGATGTTCATATATATATATATATATATGTGGGCCCTAATACCTTACAAGGAAATCCTCAATTCTAAAATATTAAGTGGGAGCGGGGCATTTATATTTAGAAATCTCCATGGTTTTCCACCATAGGTCCATTGTAAGCAAAGTATTAGCCTCGCGCCATCTTGAGAATGGCCGTTCCCCACGGAGGACTTTTACTTGTCTGGTTACTAGATATGGATCTCCTATGAATAGTGTTGGTGAGACGGGGCGGGGGCCCACTCCCCAAGGAAGAGCTGCCCGCAACTGTTATCATGCAATGCTAGTTGGTGGGTCACACTTAACTAAAATAATGATGTAGTATCCCCAAGGATTTGCCTCATGTATTCTAGAAACCAAAGCTAATCGGGAGTCATTCATTGTTTGGTATGAGATACCTAGATAATAATGAATGAAGGGGATCATGGAAAGTTAGTCTTAATCCTAATTTTGACCAACTTTGATCCGCACCAATCTAGGTGGTATTTGCACTCCCCAAGGAGGCATACCCCGGGGATTGGGATTCCGATGTATTCTGAATTTAGTGGTTATGAGGATTCCATATAAATTTGGTAGAATACTAAACCCTAATGTCATTTAAATTCATTAATTGAATGTATTGTTATGTGCTACAGTATTTCAAGCATGAATTCAAATACTTTCAATCCACTTGCGACTATCCTCAACTAGAATAAGTTGGTGGGATCCAATTATGTAGACTGGAAACGGAACCTGGATATAGTCCTGATAGCTTCACGATATAAATATGTCCTTACCAAGCCCCCCCTTGATGAGCCATTGCCGGAAGCATCACATGAAGAAAAGGAAATTTACACCAAGTGGGCCAAAGACGATGAGATGGCCAGATGTTATATGCAGGCATCCATGTCTAGTATTTTGCAACAGCAACATCAGTCCTTTAAGACTGCATATGATATTATATCAAACTTAAAGGAGATGTTTGCGGAACAGGGCAGACCTGCTAGACAGGCTGCTATGAGGGTGCTTTTAAGCACCAAGATGGCTAAAGGCACACCAGTATAGGACCACATGTTGAAAATGATGGACTCATTGAATGATTTAGATGTACTGGGGGCTCCGATTGATGCAGAATCGCAGATTGACATAATCCTTGAATCACTACCAAAGTCATTCAACAATTTCAAGGTCAACTATAATATGAATAAGATGAATTTGACTCTAGTTGAGCTTTCTAGCCAGCTGGTGGTGACTAAAGGGAATATGAAGAAGAAGCCAACTGCCCTGATGACAGAAAAGTCATTTGCTAAGTCCAAACCGAAAGGCAAAGGGCGGAAAGGCAAGAAGAAATCAGTTCCGAAGGGTCCTAATGGTGGTGTTGGCAAGGCTAAGGGGTCCGGGACAAAAGGAAAGTGTTTCCATTGTGGTATGACAGGACACTAGAAAAGGAATTGTCCAGATTATCTGTCTAAGAAGAAGACCTCAGGTATGATTGAGTCACTTGTATCTGAAGTTAGTTTTGCAACTGGTACTTCAGAATCTTGGTGTGTGGACTCCGGGGCAACTAATCACATATGTAATTCGTTGCAGGGGTTCAGGGAAACCAGGAAACTCAGTGATGGCGAAATCATTGTCAACCGAGGATCTGATACTAAGGCGGATGCGGTCTCAGTAGGAGTTATTACTTTATGTTTTCAAGATAATAAGTTGGTTTTGTCAGACACTCTATATGTACCGTCTTTAAGACGGAATTTAATTTCAGTTTCTAGTTTGGTGAATAAAAGTTATTCTATTACTTTTGGTACTGAAGTTGTCATAAAGAGAAATGGTACTTTTATATGTTCTGGCAAGGTAACCAATGGGCTTTATCTGTTAACTCCCACAATGTATGAGATACATGATACCGAAATAATCAATAGGCCATCATTAAAGAGAAGGTCACCTTCATCTAATCCAACAAAACTTTGGCACTTGAGGCTAGGTCATATAAACCAAAATAGGATTGACAGGCTAGTGAAAGATGGTATCTTGCCTTCATTGGTTGTAGAACCAATGCCTGTCTGTGAGTCCAACTGGAAGGCAAAATGACCAAAAGACCATTTTCATCCAAAGGCAATAGGGCCAAAGATTTATTGGAATTAGTGCATACTGATGTGTGTGGACCCATTAATGTCAGAGCCAGAGGAGGAAATAAGTACTTCATCACTTTCACATATGACTACTCAAGATATGGATATATATACCTTATGCACAGCAAGTCCGAGGCATTTGAAAAGTTCAAAGAGTTTCGAGCGGAAGCGGAAAAGCAATTAGGTAAAAGTATCAAGAATCTTCGATCAGATCGATGAGGGGAATATCTCTCTGGTGATTTTATTGGATACTTATCAGAAAATGGGATTCTGTCCTAGTTGTCTGCTCCTGGTATGCCTCAACAGAATGGAGTAGCGGAAAGAAGGAACCAGACTCTTTTAGATATGATTAGGTCTATGTTGAGTTTCTCAGGATTACCTATATCCTTTTGGGGATATGCCTTGGATACTGCGATGTACATACTAAATCTCGTACCATCTAAGTTTGTACCTAAGGCTCCCCGGGAGTTATGGTCTAGGCGAAAGCCTAGTCTACAACATTTACACATTTGAGGTTGTCCGGCACACGTGCTGAAGGTAAAGACGGATAAGTTGGAAACGAGGTCGAAAGTATGCACGTTTGTAGGATATCCTAAAAGACCTAAAGGTTGGTTATTCTATAATCCCAGAGAGCAGAAAGTGCTGGTAAGCACCAATGCGGTTTTTCTGGAGGAAGATTATATGATGGATCGAAAATCTTTAGAAAAGGTGATCTTGGAAGAGATTCACGAACAATCAATTCCGAATCCAAGTATGACCGAACTTGAGGAAGAACCGCCCTTACCAGACCCAGTAGGTACACCAGTGCCTCGTCGTAGTGGGAGAATAATCAGGTCCCCTGATAGGTTCTCGTTCTTGGGAGAGTCTTACGAGGCAATCCCGGAAGAACTGGAACAGGATCCCTGTAACTATGATGAAGCAATTAATGACATAGATTCGGGACATTGGCAAGAGGCTATGAAAGCTGAGATGGAGTCTATGTACTCTAATCAGGTCTGGACACTTGTGCACTTGCCTACCAATATCAAACCTATTGGGTGCAAGTGGGTCTACAAAAGAAAAGGAGGACCAGATGGAAGAGTTGAGACCTTTAAGGCCAGGCTTGTTGCGAAAGGGTATACTCAGAAAGAGAGTATCGATTATGAGGAAACCTTCTCGCCGGTAGCCATGCTCAAGTCCATCCGGATACTTTTATCCATTGCGGCTCATCTTGACTACGAGATTTGGCAAATGGATGTCAAGACGGTGTTTCTCAACGGCCATCTTGATGAAGACATCTATATGATGCAACCAAACGGTTTTATAGCAAGTAACCAAAAGCAAAGAGTTTGCAAGCTGCAGAAGTCCATTTATGGACTGAAGCAGGCATCCCGAAGCTGGAACATCCGTTTTGACCGAGCAATCAAATCATTTGGTTTTAGTCAAAATCCGGATGAGTCATGTGTGTACATGAAAAATGAAGGTGACAGGGTAGTTTTTCTGATTTTATACGTCGACGACATCCTTCTCCTTGGGAAAGATATAGGAATGTTGTCAACAATAAAAGTTTGGTTGGCAAAGACTTTTGATATGAAGGACTTGAGAGAAGCTAGTTACATCCTAGGGATCAAACTCCATCGAGACAGAAAAAATAGGATGATTGGCTTATCTCAAACTGCTTACATAGATAAGGTACTGGTACGGTTTGCTATGCAGGACTCCAAGAAGGGTATGATACCTTTTAGGCATTGAGTGCACCTTTCCAAGGATCAGGGTCCCAAGACCCCGGAGGAAAAGGAGCAAATGAGAGCAATTCCATACGCTTCGATTGTTGGTAGCCTCATGTATGCTATGTTATGTACTAGACCGGATATCTGTCATGCAGTGGGCTTAGTCAGCAGATATCAGTCTAACCCAGGTCCTGACCATTGGACTGCCGTAACATGTATCCTCAAGTACTTGAGAAGAACTAGAGATTACATGTTGATTTACGGCAGTGATGAGCTGATTCCAGTCGGATACACAGATTCTGACTTCATGTCAGATAAGGATTCCAGGAAATCCACCTCTGGTTATGTGTTTATGCTTGGTGGAGGAGCTATCAGCTGGAGGAGTATAAAACAGGAATGTACCGCTGATTCCACTTCTGAGGCTGAATATGTAGCGGCTTGTGAAGCAGCTAAGGAAGCAGTATGGCTCAAAAGATTCCTTTTGGAACTTGGAGTGGTACCTTTGGCACGACAGCCGCTCATAGTTTACTTGACAGCAGCGGGGCAGTCGCTCAGTCCAAGGAACTCAGGAGCCATAAAAGCCAAAAGCACATACAAAGGAAGTATCACTTAGTCAGAGAGATTGTGCAGAGAGGTGATATTGCTATCACCAAGATAGCTTCTGCGGATAATCTGGCAGATCCATTTACTAAGCCTTTGACCACCAAGGTTTTTGAGCAGCATGTAGACGGGATGGGCATGAGATGCAATCCTGATTGGCATTGAGCCCAAGTGGGAGATTGTTAGTTTTGATGGTCTCAATACCAAGTATATGATATAATAAATTAATTCATTTCTTTATTTATCAATACAATCATGTTTTCCTTTCATGAGATGAATGGTGTTTAATTATATACTTGCACATAACCAATACAAAATGACACAATGGTTCATGAGATGAACCGGAGTCCACAAGTATACTAGATGTAATACATGTGTCTGGAAGAGATCCACATACAGGAGATATGTATTGCAAATCTTATACTTAAATATCTTCACAGCCAGTGATGAGATTGGACATCTCATCTGACAAGGTTGCAGCATTTTGATCACTATGAGATAGTGTGATTTGTCTCGATCATTGGAATGTAAGATTCTGGATCATGGTGCTGGTACAGTGGATGTATTGAAGGACCATGAGAAGCACCTTATATACACTGTCTTTACTTTAAGGTCTACTCTCATAATTCCCTACTAATAGGCTCATAATCCTGAGACATTAATGAACTCAAGTTTCTATCTATGCATTTGCTTTGAGTCACCAATGAGTGAGGCCAATTGTAGGTCAACACCTCGGTGATTTGGGTAAGTGGTAGTAGAGCTATGGGAACATTCAATGGTCAAGATGGAATCTATCTTTAATATCCCCTTATGCCAATTAATGGATTTATCATTGGTAAGTGCACACCCATTCCAATTAAGAGTTAATTGGATCGTTACCAAATGATCATTATAATTAATTTGGGCTCAAGGATAATAAGATATGGATCTAATTTGGTGGACAAGTCCAACTGATCTATGGACATAGATGGAGGGGCCTACTTGTGGTACTGTGGAAGTTTAGGGTCTTCATTGTAATTTATTCCTAAGACTGGAGTGCAATTTCATTTATATAGTGGAGATATTTGCAATTAACTGTGGGCCCGGATTACACAAGAGATGTGGGGTCGCGTGTCCAAGTTGGAGCCTGCTTTCTAAGGAATCCCTAGTGGTCCCCATGCTAGCCCAAGTTATTAGAAAGATACTAATTCTACTTGAACTCTAAAAGGAATGTTACTATTTCTATTTGAAGTGAGACTTCTAATAGTGGTAATGGTAAGCTACTAATTATTAATGGAAGTAGGACTTCTATTTTAATTAGAAAGGAGAAAGCTACTAATTGTTGTGTAAGTGAGACATCTATGGCAACTAGCAAGGGAGAAGTTTACTATTTTGTAATGGGAGTTAAACTTCTATTTCAAATAGGAAAAGTGGTGGATTGGATGGCTAAATAAAGAGGAATAAACCCCTCTCGGTCGTGCATAATAGTGTGAGCAACTACAGCCCCTTTGTGCAAGTGTTACACAAGTTCTCTTCCTCTCTAAGTTCTCCTCTTTTTCACCTTTAGTTTCTTAGAGTTACTAGTTAGGTTTTCTCTTGGAGATTCCACCATCTTCTTGAGAAAAGAGATCTAATACGGGTAATAGCGTGGAAGATCAAAAGGTGTTGGAGATTCTGAATTGGATAGTGAAGGTGTTCATCATCAAAGGAAAGAACTCAAATTCTCCATTGGAGCACTACAAAGCTCCAAAGGTATATCTACATCCCTGTATGTTGTAGATTTCGTGGTTGCATGTTTAGGTGTTGTTTTCTATCTTTTAGATAGTATATATTGTTGTAAATTATTTATGAGTTTGAGGGAATGCATCCTGGATTGGGTTTGTTGCCTTCTAGATAGCTGATCCCTGCATCAAGTGGGTCAAAAGTTTTTGAAACCTATCTGAATGGCCCACCTATTTTCCATCATCATTGAGTTAAATCACTAAGTAAGCTTTACTTTTCTTAATCATATGTTTTCATGCTTTGCTTAATTATTGGTAAATCTTTTCTAGCATGATAAACAATATTTTTTGTGTCCTTAACATGTATCTGTTTTGAATTGATTTATTGTTTTGGATGCATCACCTTGATTCAATCCAAGTAGTACTTAAATTGGTATATCTAAGTAAATCATGTTAATGAAAACATCTTTGAAATTTTATGTAACATGATTCCTATACTTGGTTGAATCTTTGGTTGTTGTTTTTCATCATAAGAAAATCACTTTCAAATCTATCTTATGCTTTGGATTCAACAACTTCACAAATCATATGTACTTTTATTTTAAGGTTTCACAACTTGCCTTGCTTTGATAGGTATATCATTTTCAAGTTGAATTTATAATTACATATGATTTGTCGCCTAACTTTAATCAAATCTATTTTTTATGTTTTATGCTTATAGCATGCACATATTGAGCTACATTGTTAATTTGATTGACATCCCTATGCATCACATGTTTTGTTTCTTAAAATTTCACAACTTGTTTAAAATACATATGTATATCTTTTACAAGTTATTTTAACATGTGATTAGCATTCTTTCCTCAATCATAAATGTTTTTATAAGCTAAAACTTTCAAAAGCCTTAGGCATACATTTATGAGCTTGCATTTTAAAATTGATTGAGGACATCATACATACACATTGTGCATTCATCTTTGCATTCATAGTGTGTGTGTGTGTGTGTGTGTGTGTGTGTGTGAATTAGATTTTCACTTTCATATCCGCCTAATTAAGAGGCATTGTAGTGAGCTATTAATTGTATCTCCATCAAGTGTATTATAGACACTACTTAGAGAGATAACCAACCTTTTGGTTGAAGAGGTTATTGCTTAGCCTAAGAAAAGCATAGTGTAGTGGTTATTGCTTAGCCTTGAAAAGCATATTGTAAAGGTTATTGCTTAGCCTGTCGAAAAGCATAAATAGTGAAAATCCGGTGGGGTGTTGGATCACAAGCCGGTAGTGGATATAGGCATTGAGGCTGAACCACTATAAATCCTTGTGTGATGGTGAATTCTTTGTGGTGATTGTTTTTGTAAGCTTCTGCATTTATTTACTTAATCACCACTTGTGACTAGTGTATTCTAAAGAAGTTAAAATTGGTCTAAATTGGTCACTAATTTGTAGCTCACCTTATTCACCCCCCCCCCCCCTCCTCTAGGGTTCGGATCACGGACTTTCAAAATCCATTAATTAGCACAAGGGGATAATATAAATAGATTCCATCTTGACCATTGGATGTTCCTACAGTCCTACTACTATGTACCCAAGACACCGAGGTGTTGACCTACAATTGGCCTCACTCATTAGTGACTCAGAGCAAATGAATAGATAGAAACTTGAGTTCATCAATGTCTTAAGATTGAAAGCCTATTGCTAGGGAATTATGAGAGCAGGCCTTAAAATTGAGACAATATTTTGTAAGGCGCTTCTCATGGTCCTTCAATACATCCAATGTACCGGCACTATGATCCAGAATCTTTCATTCTGATGATCGAGACAAATCACACTATCTCATAGTGATCAAAATGCTGCAACCATATCAAATGAGATACGCAGTCTCATCACTAGTTGTAGAGATATTTTTAAGTATAAGATTTGTGACACATGTCTCCTGTATGTCGATCTCATCCATATACATATATCATAGCTAATATACTAATGGGACCCGGTTCATCTCATTAACCATTATGTCATATGTATTAGTCATGTGCATTAAGTAATAAAACACCATTCATCTCATGAAAGGAAAACATGATTTTATTGATAAATAAAGAAATTAATCAATTTATTACATCAACTGATGGATTGAGACCATACAATCTAACACAACCAACAAAATCAATAATTACGATTTTTGAGCTTTTTCTTTCATTTTTGTTGTCCAGCAACGAGACTGACCCTGACTATAAATTGATATACATTAACAATGAAAAAGGCTCACGAATCTCACCCAGATTAGTGATTTCTAAATTTTTTTAAAATCGATATCGTTAAGATCCTTTAGAGTTTTCAACGAGATTGGCCCTGACTATATATTGAGATACATAAACAATGAAAAAGGCTCACGAATTTCACCCAGATTAGTGATTTCTAAATTTTTTTGATAATGATATCGTTACGATCCTTTAGAGTTTTTCACTCGTTTATTTGCTGTCCAACAACAAGATTGGTCCTTACTATATATTGAGATACATAACAATGAAAAAGACTCATGGAGGTTACCAAGAATACCAAATTGCAAATATTCCAACAATGAAATCGTTACCGTCCTTTAGAGTTTTTCAGTCTCAAATTTGTCATCCAACAAGTTGATTGCCTCGATTTTAAAATGTGGTCTTTAAACAATGGGAAAGACTCATGGATGCTGCTCAAATTCATATGTCATTATATTCATGCAAAGCAAGAAAACAACAACAAAGGTGGCCTTCCATCTTATAACTTGACTAATACATAAATGAACTATGGTTTTATGGCAAAGTTTGAACGTACATCTTAAGGAAGAGGGACGTTTTATCGCTCGTCTGTGTTTTGTGCTTTCTGGGTCATGACTGAAGACGTTCGAACTCAGTAGGGGCAATATAGACCTTTGGGCATGCTAAAAGTTGGCTCAACAAGTGCATAACCCGAAGGTTAGAACTATCCTATTCAGGGTTTGAACCTTTGGGCTGTCTGGAACTTGGCCAAGCAAGTCCACTCCTCAAAGATTAGAACCCTCCTCTTGAGGGTTCGAACCTTTGGGTATTCTGGAAATTGGCTTAGCAAGTGCAGGATGTGGGTTCAAACCTTTGGGCTGTCTGGAAACTGGCTCAGGAAGTGTAGGTCTGCAAGGTTCGAACCCTCCTCTTTAAGGCTCAAACCTTTGGGCTATTTGGAATTTGAACTTGAGATTCCACTCCTCGAAGGTTCGAACCCTCCTCTTGAGGGTTCAAACCTTTAAGTTGTCTGGAATTTGGCCTAGAAGTTTTGGGCAGAATTAAAAGGCAGTTTTGCCACTAAGTCATCCACTGAAGATATGGGATGTTGCTCCTTGATGTAGAGTCAATCTATACGGCCCTATGAAATTGGATGCCATCATGGCTTAAACTATAAACAGTGTCCAATTTTAGGCGGCAAGCTAGAAGTCCTTAAGTCTGGCTTGAAAATGAAAACATTGATAAGGTCTGGAGATATTTCTATTTTTCCAGGGGAGAGTTATATGTAAGAGTTCAGATCTAAACTAGAGCATGCTTCATAATTTTCAAGCATCTGTGAAGATGGTGATTCTTCTGCAGAGGACTTAAGTAAACTGTATGCTTTGGGCTATTTGCATGCTTCATTTGCTAAAACATATGAGGGAATCATTTGACTTTTTAAGTAAACTGGTTAGCACTCATAGGCATAGCCAATTTAGTTTATGATTTACACGTACAAGCATCACTTAAGTATACACATGCATTACTAGAAGTTCTCTTGACCATTTGGGATGGCATCTTAAGCGATCTTTTAACCTTACAGAAGTCAGTATGTCATTATTCTTCTCATACATTTTACGTCAAATAGTCATTTCTTTTCTCTTATGTATATGTCCTGTATTAATCACATTTTCTACTTTCTTGCAGGTTAGAGAAATGACTTATATGCTTGCAAATATGTTTGCTTTACTTTATTAGAAAGGATTTGGTCCTTTAGAAGGCCAAGCCGATAATAGTGATAATAATATAACTAAACTCAGGATTATTGACTAAATGTATCCAAAATTGCTGCGGAATCTCGGCAGTTGGATACAGTTCTAATTACAATTGGATGGATTCGTATGCATATTGCATGGAATCAAGCAAATAGTTGTCTCTAGAGTTCTAATTACATCAGTTCCCAGAAGGGTGCATGCCGCTGAGATTACTGTAAAGTGATTGCTATAGTCCAGCAACGAGATTGAACTTGAACTTAGTATGAGATACACAAACAAGAAGCATAGGGATAACAATCGTATTAGCTGTAGATAAGGTTATTTGATAACGATATCGTTACAATCATTTATAGATTTTTCATTCAGTGTTGTTATGCAGCAAAGAGAACGACACTGACTGTATATTGAGATGCATATGAGAGGAAAAGGGCCATTGTTCGTTGCAAAGATTTCCAAATTGTAAATACTTTAACAACGATATCGTTACCGTCCTGAATAGTTTTCATTCTGAAATTTGTTATCCAAGAAGTTGATGGCATCGTTTTTAAAATGTGGTCTTCAATGGGTGCAATAACTTTAATGTAAGCATAATAATGTAGAGTAAGAAAAATTCAATAGTAGTGGCATTCCAACCCAAAAACTAGATTGCTACATAGACCACTTAAAAAAGAATGATGCGAGTACAACAACGATACAATGACAATGCAATCAAGGGTTAAATGCAATAACAAATTTACATCACAACTGGCATGTCTATGTCTTCTCCAAGGCAAGAACAATGCTTGATGTTCAGTCGGCTTTTCTTCTCTGCAATGTGTCCGGGTTCCTCTATGAAGTCTTCTTCATCAAGGCTAATATTGGCCTGATATCCCCTGTTGTAGACGGTGCTGGTACCCCTAGAAGAGCCATTTTCTTCTAAAACATGCAATATAGGATGGAATAAAGCTATGGGTCAGTTGACTGACTTTCATGGTCTAAAACAGAAGGACCCAGATGGTCAATGTAAATTTGATGCAATGACACGACACCCAGATCAAGAAAACTAATAAAATGAAGAGAAATCACCCAATTTTCCATTAAATCAAGCTCAAATAAGGAAGATGGTGATAACAGGGGAAGAAGGAAGATCAAAGAAATGATCTAAATTGAATCTTAAGTTTCAACAAGAAAGAAGAAACACCCATCCACTAAAAATATGCCTATGTAATAAAACAACATCTTAAACAAAGAGATTATTCAGGTAGTTATAGATTTGAGCAAGCAACAAAATGGCAAGGCTAACCTTTTTAGCACTACAGTTCAAAGAGGAAAGTGCAAAAACAAGGAAAAAGGAAAAAATTCAGTTTCAGTCTTTCGATCAATTTAATATTTGCACAAACAAATATTAGCAGAGACTACAGATGAAGAGACATGAAATGAACTCAAGAAAGCAAGTAAAAGTAGGAAATTCCGAAAGATACTAGATAACCCAACCACACCAAAACTGTGAAAGAAACTAATAATCAAGCATTAAATTAGTAGAAATGAGTCTAATAGAAAGAGTAATGAGAGTCAAAGAATACCTACAGATGGGCAGATACAAATCAGATTGTAGCACCCAAAGAATCCGAGCTACTCAACCTCTTCATGACTTTAGCAATTCCATAACAAAAAAACCCCATATATTGAGAGATATATTAGTCCTTTTTTGTCCAGTTCAGGACTGAGGAGTCTTCAAAGAAAAAAGAAGGAAAAGCAGGCTGTTTGAACTCTACTCCTCTTCCAATTTCCGTCGCGCCCTTAGTTCTAAAAATCACGTCCATAATGTCTAACTAGATGTGATGATGGCACCCAAAACATGCTCTTGAAAGGGATTGCTAAATATAAGTTCTAATTACGAAATTTGATTGAAGGTTTATCAATCACTCAAATTAGTAATAAGCTCTACTCATTCCATTTATATGACTGTTTCAAACGTACCAAAGAAAGGAGCCCCAAGAGCAAGAAGAATGATTACCTGCTTAGTAATGAATACTGGTTCCTCCAATCTAACCACCCATATTTACACTAGGCACCCCCCCCCCCCCCCCCCCCCCCCCCCCCCACCCCACACACACACAAAAATACCTAACTTGACAATGCATCTGGAACAAAAACCCCATACCAAAATAGAGAGCTCCCTGTAAAATTCACAACCTTCCCACCATCAGATAATTGGAAACTCCCGACCTTCCCATATATCCCACTACAGATACAAAGTTTGTTTGTTTTTTTTTTTCTTTCGATCAAGGATTGGTCAATCCTAAACACTAGTATCTTGAGTGTCACAATGAGAGCACTATTAGAAAGGTCCTCAAATATTTAACACCCAACATGTTCTTCAAGCTTCGCATTGGCAGAGGCGAACCCGCATTTTCATGACCTATGGAGGTCGCCCTAGGTCAAATTTCAAAATCCTCTTCAAATAGTATTTGGCCTTGGCATATATGCACACAAAAACTCATCGCAGGGAGCTACATCGGTTCGACGATTTACCTACGTTCATAGGTGAGATGCAAGCTTTCACTATTTTTGAGAAATAAGAGGGTTGTTTTTCTTTTTTTACCCAGGTATATAGGGGGCTAGGACCTTGCCCTCGGTTGAGGTGATGGAGCCCTCAGCTGAGGCGAAAGAGCCCTGAGGTAAGGGAAGCTGGCATGCCCACTTCATATTCATTGTTTTTGCTTTCAAAACTTTATGCCATAAAAAATCATGCTTCTGTCCTTTATGAATAATACAAACAGCATGTGAACGTTTGACAAATAAACTATACAACAGCTTGACATACGTCATTATATATTGATAGAACAAAATCCATACAAATTACATTTAGACACTCAAAGTATGAGTGTAGGCAACATCACTCAAATTTAAAAAAAAAATATTACGCGGCTCGTATCTATAGGGATTCATATATGTACACAACGCTTGCCACCAGAATTATAAACCAAACCCTTCCAAATCAAAAGGCATTGATATTGGCTCCATTGCTCTGGTTTCCACCATCTCCCATCACATGTTATAAATGCACATATGAACTCCAAATATAATCTGCCTATCAAGATGAATTGTAATTAGAAGTCCCATGGTAAATATCCTACTTCCGTTGGATTAGCAGTTGTGGCCTACAAAACAAGTTTTCAAATAGCTTTTAATGTTTCGAAGTTCCAATGTTTCTGAGAAGGGACCCATGGTTTCAAATTATTTATGCCATCTTAGTATAAAGGCAATCTGAATAAGATGTTGGACAAAAAAAAAATGAAAATCACATTGTTGCCTTTATAACTGAAACATGGTGGAGATCCAATACTAGAGAATAGTGGTGAATCTCCACAATGGTATTCTCCATCTAAGGTAAAGGAGATTCCCCACTAGTCATCTTCACCTCGACCAAGTGGGCCTTTAGAGATCTTTAAAACATTCCAAATATCAGGATAAAATTTCAAAAAAACATATATGCAGCCTCCTGGTTAGAGGAGTTATTAGACCAATTACTACAACTTCTATCGATACAACTCTATCTGTGACAACTATACTGGTTAGCAGAATAAAATGTGATAACTATACAAATCTAATACTATCGTATGTCATTGAACCCAAACAGATGAATCATTTTCAATCCAGAGCCTTTGCATGTGGGGTTAATGAAATTAAATGGAAAGATAAATGACAAACCTGTAGTAACACACCTATGATCAATCCAAAAAGTCTCTACTCAAATTTTTTTTTAAAGATGGTCCATGCAATTCAGCCATTTGAATGTCTTCTCCCAGGCCATCTCTTTACTAAATTATTTCTCCAGAACCATTTCAAGAACCAATCAAAGACAAAATAAAACCATCTTAAAAAGAAGCACACCCATAAATAATATTGAAGATAACGATGACATCATTACAGTAACATTATCGAATCTTTATTTTCTGAACTAAAATCATTTTAATATTGTAAACATCTCCCTCTTCAAATCAAATAGAAGATATAGCCACAAATTAGAATAGAACAACATCTACAGCCAACATTAGGAAACCATAATATGACTCCACATTACAATGAAAAGGTTGCTAAAAAAACACCATTGTAGACTCAAACAATTGTCATACAAAATACGCATGTCTAATACAAAAAAAAACCACATCGTTCTAGGCTCAATTAGCAAAACCAAACCATAGTACATAGTAGAAACATTGAATTCAAACTGAGTGGTAACAAAAAAAAAAAAAAGGACTCCAATCTATGCATAAAACCAAAAAAAGAACATATGAGCATAAAATGCCATTTGCAACATAAAAAATATCTAACCTTACAAAATGAACTTGGAAAAAAAAACATCTAGAATGAAATACTTGCAGCCATGAAACGTTTGGACTTTCTTTAAGCAACATAAGACCTCAACCAGTATTTGGTTTGAGATTGATGTGCTAATCTTGGATTTTGATTTAGGATTGAGGTACTAAATTAGGATATTAACACAAAGATTTGTGTTTTTTCCATGGTTGCTACTTCCAGACAACTATCTATCTGCAAATACCACAAACCAAATCCCCCTCTCCAGAATTCCACAATTCCAACAGTATACTGAAAATGAAAAAAAAAACCCAAGAAAATAAGGTGGAAGAGAGGAGAATAAGAAAAATCACCTTTTATCACTTAGGTTTGTCGCGACCCCGGAACGGAACTCCAGCCCGCGACGTTTTGTACATTGGAGATACACTTTCCCATAGGTTCCCGCGGTGAGGATTCCCAAAGACACGCGGAATTTGACTCACATGATCAGGTATGCGGAAGCGTGTAACAAATCACATCGAGATAAGCACCAATAAAATATTTAAGTGCCATAGCAATAATAACAAGACATGGTATCAAAAGAAAGAAGCTAACATGGCATTTCCAACATAATTCAAGTTATGAGACTAACTCAAAAGTAAGTTAAGTTTTAGTTACAACCCAACAGAGGCCAATACACTTCTCAAAATAAAAAAGGAAACCCCAAAACAAAATGACGAAACTCAAGAAACCCGCCCGACGTCTAATTGACATCGTCGTGCTGCCACTCTCTCACTGGGGTGGCTCAAGAGCCTCCTCCTGACGCTCCTCCTCAAAGGCAACGTCTCCTGCACCTGGGCACCAACAAACAAGGGTCAAATACGACGGTTTGGCAGGTAATCAATTTAGGTGCAAGCATGAAACCATAAACGTTTTAAGAAAACATGTAAACAAATCCTTGATTTGAAATATTACAATGGCTGAGATACATTTTCGAGAATACATAATAAAGTTGGGATACTAAAACAAACTAACATGAGTACATATAATATCATGAGTAGCTACAATCCACAAAGAGCTCATCCTTTCTCTATCATATATATAATGAAAAGAGCAAGCACGCACGACAAGCACGATATACATAATATAATCACGACACGATTCCCACATATACGAGGATTTCTGGCCGCGGAACCGGACACGCACGATGTGTAATAAATACACGACCAGTCTGCAGACAGTCCACATGTTTAAGGACCCCCAGACAGTGGATCAAACTGAAAGGGCAGTCCAAGCTCAGTGGTGTTCACTTAATTCATGAATGCACAAAACACGCGAAACACTATCAAAACTTGTCGAGATAAACAAGGGGGAAGTCACTTATCAAAACACAACGAACACGACTAGCAAAAGGCATAATTAATATGCATGACACGCTTAGGAAGTGATCCCCTTTTTCTTGAAACAAAACTGCAAAACAAGCTTATACTTGAAATCCAAAACGAGTACACGATGGTACTTATCGTACCAAAGTGAAATTCAATTACGAAATCTGTCAAGCCTGTGTTAAGGCTACTAATTGACCTTTGTGTAATTGGGACCCCAAATGTCAGAATATACAAGAATTGGTGTCCCCGAAGTTGGGTTGCATTTCGAAGTTCCATTTACACAATGTCAAGTCAAAACCCTTAACATAGTCTAGTTTTTCAACCCTTCAGAAAATACACAAATGAAATAATTCTTCTTCCTGAATCTGGCAGGTTCGCTCTAGCGGACCTTGTAAGGTGTTGACACTTTGCTCGAGCGAGACAGTTCCCTCGAGCGGACAATAAGGTCGCTCGGGCGGACAGCTCTCTGTCTGCACTCGGACCAAACAGAGGCTTGGTCGCTTGAGCGGACAAGCTTCTGCCTGTGCTCGCTGAGTGCAGAAAATGCCTTTGTCTTGTACAACTTTCAACACATTTCACTTCTTCTTCTCCTCCTTAAGCCACATACAATCCCTTGAGCCTTCATGCTCACCAGGGGTTCATTTTCACACTTTCAAACATTCAATCCAATAAAAATCAAGATCATGAAGTTTATAACAAGTTTACATGCACAATTTCTAAAATAACAATGTAATCAAAATACACATGCATCATTTCCTATAGAGATTACTTGCCTTGTCCAATGCTAACTATCCTCTTCAAGCACTTCACTCAAGCTATTCCAACACTACAAGAATCCTAAGAGAAATCCACTCAAAACTCAACAAAAATGAAAACAAAGAACTCATTTTAAGAAAAGGGTTTGTAAACATGAAAAACATGATCTTTAAGAACTAAAAGGACTTCATGAAAAGTATGGGTTGAAGCTCTTACCTAGAAATGGTCAAACAAGAGAGAACGAAGGAAATGGAGCTCTTGCCCAACTTGGAACTTCAAGCAATTTGCATCAATGGAAAGCTTAGGATGAGAGGAAGAAGATGATAGTCTTAGAATTCCTTTTGGAGATCTCTAGCTAGATCATGCAAGATGAGGAAGATGGAAAGGAAAGACGGGTTTTCAGCCCTAGGTTAAGAAGTTGCAGAGATTTGGGGGAAATGAATGAAAAGAGAGGGAGATGGGGTTTAAGTGATGACAATGGGCCCCCAATTAACTTGAACCTTGAAATGGCCAAAACATGATCTTGCGGGCCTCGAATGACTTCGACGAAGAAGGATAAAACGATCCTCGAAATATCTAGTTTCCAAAAAGTATATTTTTGACATGGTTTTGAGATCTCGAAAATTGTGTCCAGATTTCTGCATAAAAGACAATTTTACCCTCTTTTGGCCAACACATGGGTTTTTGGGCTTCAAACATGAATGGGCTTGAGACGAAAGTTGTAACACATAGAAAAATCATTCAAATGAAATCAAAATCACAATCACATGGAAACCGATACGATCTTCCCAAACTTACAAGTGCACTCAGGCCTTCTTGAGTGTGTCTGACTAATACTAAACGTTCTCAAAATTCCCAAAGCTATGTCCAAGGCTAAAACTAATTACTTCTAACCCAACAACAACTAAACCCACTTAGGACTAAACACACACTAATCGCACACTAATCGAATTGGTCGGGGTCGGGGTCTAACATCCTCCACCCCTTAGGATATTTGGTCCACCAAATAAATGAAACAATTACCTCTAGTAAAAGCTGTGGATACTTCCTCTGCGCTTGCTCTCTCAATTCCCGGGTGGCTTCCTCTGGCTCGTGATTTTCCCAAAGTATCTTGACCCAATGAATAGTCCGATTTCTCAATTCCTGCTCTTTGGTATCAATTATCTTGGTCGGTCTTTCCACATACGAGGCATCTTCCCGAATCTCCAAAGGTTCGTGTTGTAGAATGTGTGAAGGACTAGAAACATATTTCTTGAGCATAGAAACATGAAAAACATTGTGTACCCCGGAGAGTTCCGGCGGTAACGCAAGTCTATAAGCGACATCTCCAATCTTGCTCAAAATCTCATACGGACCAATAAACCTTCTAGACAATTTGCCCTTCTGTCCGAACCTCAAAGTCCCTCTAACTGGTGAGATCTTCAAGAACACTTTGTCACCCACTTGAAACTGCAACTCTCTTCTGCGAGTATCTGCATAACTCTTCTGCCTACTTCGGGCGATCTTCAATCGTTCCTGAATCAACTTGACCTTGTCACTTGTCTCTTAAACTATCGTCGGTCCATGAAAACTACGCTCACCGACTTCTTCCCAGCAAACCGGAGTTCTGCATCTTCTACCATAAAGTGCCTCAAAAGGTGTCATACCGATGCTCGAGTGGTAACTATTGTTACAAGCAAATTCACAAAGCGGTAAGCACTCATCCCACTGAACCTTGAAATCCAATACACAAGCACGCAACATGTCTTCGAGAGTCTGTATCGTCCTTTCTGACTGACCATCTGTATGAGGATGATAAGCTGTACTGAACTGGAGTTTGGTACCCATCGACTCATGAAGCGTTTTCCAAAACTTTGAAACAAACCTGCTGTCTCTGTTTGAAGTAATGGAGACGGGCTGGCCATGTTTACTAACAATCTCATCAACAAATAATTTCGCAAGCTGTGCCATATGCATCATTATTTCCCTTCTTGGCATTCGGCAAACCGGAAACGAAACCCATGGTGATGTGCTCCCATTTCCACTCCGGAATCTCCAAAGGCCGTAACAAACCTGGAGGCTTCTGATGCTCTGCCTTAATCAACTGACAAGTTAAACAACGAGACACAAAAGTTGTTATCTCTCTCTTCATGTTGTTCCACCAAAATGTATTCTTCAAGTTGTGGTATATCTTCGTGCTACCCGGATGCATAGAATATCTCGTGTTGTGAGCTTCATTCATTATTTCACTCTTCAAGTCATCCACATTTGGCACACACAACCGGTCACGAAAATACAATATTCCATTCACCATCTTGAAATCTGGACGTTCTGTAATATGTTCCACTATCTTAGCCAAGTCTGGGTCTTGCAACTGATTTTCCTTGATCTTCTGAATGAAGGTAGGTTCTGATACTGTCATATTTGCTAACATCGCACCCAATCTCAGGGTTTGCACCTCTACACCCAACTCTTCAAACTGCTGTAAGACACCCATTCCTCTCAAACTGGCCATGACTACTGATTTTCTGCTCAATGCATCAGCTACAACATTCACTTTGCCTGGATGATATTTGATTGGAAAGTCATAATCTTTGATATACTCCATCCACCGTCTCTGTCTCATATTTAATTCCTTCTGCGATTCAAATACTGTAAACTTCGGTGATCTGAATGGACTTCAAACTTCTCTCCGTAGAGGTAGTGTCTCCACATCTTCAATGCGAAAACGACTGCTGCCAACTCCAAGTCGTGAGTCGCATAATTCTTCTCATGGTCCTTCAACTGTCTCGAGCCATAGCAATCACTTTGCCATCTTGCATCAATACACAACCAAGTCCCACATTCGAAGCATCTGTATAAACAATAAATCCGCCGTTGCCCGATGGTAATGTAAGGATTGGGGCTATGGTTAACCTTCCTTTCAACTCCTGAAAAATCGTTTCACACTGTTCGGTCCAAACAAATGGGACATTCTTCCTGGTCAATTTTGTCAACGGGGCTACAATGGACGAAAAACCTTGGACAAATCTTCTGTAATAGCCTGCTAACCCCAAAAAGCTTCTAATTTCTGTCACACTGCTGGGCCTCACCCAATTAACAACTGCCTCTATCTTAGTTGGATCAACTGCTAAACCTTCTCTGGAGATGATGTGGCCTAGAAAAGCAACTTACTCTAACCAGAATTCGCATTTACTGAGTTTTGCATAAAGCTGGTTGTCCCTCAAAAGCTGCAACGCTGTCCTCAAATGTTCTTCGTGCTCCTTCTTACTCTTAGAATACACAAGGACATCATCAATGAATACTACCGTAGAGTGATCCAAATAGGGTGCAAAGACTTTGTTCATCAAAGCCATAAAGACTGCGGGTGCATTTGTCAAACCAAAGGGCATCACTAAGAACTCATAGTGCCCATATCTTGTTCTAAAGGCTGTCTTCTGAACATCTAAGTCTCTAACTCTCAATTGATGGTACCTTGTGTGAGAACCCGACCCCTAACTTCCTGGATTAGTGTTGTTTTGTGGTGGATTAGTTTCTTTTAGTGGGTTTAGTATTTGTTGGGTTGAGTTTGAGAGCTAGAATGGTTTTCTCTAGTTTTGGGGAATTTTGAGGGCCTTTGTGATTAGTGGGACCCTTTGGGGGTTCTTTTAGTGACTTTGCGCGAGATTGGGAGATTATTCGAAATTCCTGATAATTCTTGTTTTAGCCTCATTTGACTTATTTTGTTATTCTCTACAACTTTCGTGTTCACTCCGTGCCCATTCGAAGTTCCGAAAATCAGTTTTTCCAGCCCGGAGGGCAAAACAGTCTTTTCACACCAAATCTGGACCCAAATTTCGAGATCCCAGAACCATGCCAAAGTTATACTTTTTGAAAACTAAATTTTATGAGAAACATTTTTCTCTTCTTCGTCGATCGCATCCGAGGCCCACAAATAGATGTTTTACCCTTGGCAAGCTTTGAGTGTAGTGGGCCCACACCCACCCATTATATAAGTGACTCCACTCTCTCTTTCTCCCTCATTTTCTCCATTCCATCGACTGAAACCTCCCAGCTATAGTGCCAGCAGCCCTTCTTCTCCATTTCTTCCATTTCTCTTACTCTTATGGAGCCTCCAAGCCACCAATCCGACGAGGAAACTCCGACAACTTCCTCTCCTTCATCTCCTCTCTTGTTTGACGCCATTTTTGTGGGAAACCAAGGTGGGCAGCCCCTATTGCAAGCTTCTTCTTGTTGATTCATGACTCTAGAGGTAAAGACTCCTTCCCATTTTCCCTTTTTGTGCAATGGCTTCCCCTTAAGTTCTATTTCCTAGCTTGGTATGAGCCCATTCATTGTCTTCCTTTGTTTAACCCATTTTAGGGTTTGTTTTGGGGGTTTTTGTAGAGATTGTTGATCTTGAGCTTGAGAGGTGATTAGAGGCTTGATTTGCTAGCTTGGGACCCAAGGCAAGTGGATGAATGGATGGTTTGAATGTTATCAAAGTTTTATGAGAAAATCCTAAATTTTATTACTTGTCCTTGATCATTGGATACATGTTTTCACATATGCTTCTTGCCATATATATATTGATTTCGAAATTGCATATCAATGGTTGTTTCTCTCTTGTTAATTTCTTGGAAAGATATGCTTTCAAATTGTCAAAGTTGCTCACATGGTCTTGAAATGAATGGGGTTGGTTTCCCCACCCATGTTTATGTTTACTAGCTTGTATGGATTTGAAATAGAAGCTCATTTAAAGAGTTTGGCCAACTAATCTATTGTCTTGGAAATGGGATCAATGGTTTTTAATTACCCCTTGATTATGGCAAATGGACCCTTGTATACAATGGGGATTCTTCCCTTTGGTTTGGTTTTAAGTGAGAAGAAAGGAGATGTTTAGTTTTACTTTTTCATTGGAGTTTTCATGAGGAATGTGGTTGGCTAAGTCATTTAATGTTTTGTAAACATGTTGGTTTAGCATGTATTGTCCTTTGGTTATATCCTAAATGAATGCTTGTGAAATGGTTTCCTTCCTTCTTGGTATGGATGGGATGTGGAGGAATGAAGTGATGAATGATCACAAGTTGGGTTTTTGGAGAAGTGTAAATAGTTGCATTGAAGGAGCTTTCAGCTCAGTTATGTGGCAAGGATTAAGTGGAAGTGAGGAGTATGGTTTTGAGGAGGAAAATGACTCAAATATGAACACAGTGGGTGATTCCCGCACTGGCGGTCAGCCTGCGGTCACCCGACGGCTAGCCTCCTGGTGATTGGCGGCTAACCGCCAGATAGCCGAAAGGTCACGGTTCCTTTTCCAGAGAGCATCATTTTCCACCTGAAAACACGGTCAGCCTCACGGTTAGCCAGCGGCTAACCGCGGACCCCATCGGCGGCTAACCGCCAGCTAACCGCATTTGGCGGTCAGCTTTCCAGTAAGCTGCATTTCTGCAGCCCAGCCGCGGTCAGCTGTGCGGTCAGCCAGCGGCTACCCGCATGCCCCAGCGGCGGCTAACCGCCAGCTGACCGCCAGGTAACCGAAATTCCCCAGATTTCGAAAAGCTCCCCGCTCGAACGAACTCTCCGGTTCGTTCGAGCGTTGAGCTTTGTCGATCAAAGGAGATTCACTAGGCATTGCATGAGGCCATCCGAGAAAGAAACCATATCACGAGAATGTCATTCGAAGTGTTGAAAATCCAAAGTGCATAAGGAGCCCGGAATGTCTTCAAACTCAAGGAGTACCAAGTAAATTATTATAATCGACATACGGGACCCCTATTCACTTAAATAGATCTTGAAATTATTATTTTTCCCGAAATTGTTATAGTTCATTGTCTCACATCTTTTCCCGAGATTTGCATTACATGACTTGTTTTCCCGAAAGCATTGAAGTTACATTAGTAACAGTTATTGATCCCGAGATGTGTTGCCCGATATGAAATGACAGTGTGCCCTTGAGCACCCCTGTTTTGCCCGTTTATTTACTGTACTTGATTTACTTGCATATGTCTCGATTGGTTTTGACCTATGAGTCGGCATCACTAAGCTTGGATACCTTGTCGGTTTGATCCACGGACTTGGAAATCCCTCTCCCGTCCCGCCAGCTGCAGTTTGGATCCCGATACCCGGTTATTGTCGTGGTCCCGTCCCGATACCCGGTTCGCTACCGTGGTCCCGTTCCCGTATATTTATATTGTATATATGATTTATGTTGAGTCTCCTCACCTTGTGTGACTGAGACCAACGTCCCGTTATACTCTTGTCACTTCGGTGATAGAGGACTTAGCTTCTTGTGATTGCCATCTTGCCAGTTCCCGATTCCTTGGATACCCGACATGTTTTATATTGTTTACTTGCTTTCCGATAAATGATTCGTTTCCTTTATGAAAGTTGTTATTTAAACAAGTGCTAATATTCTCCAATGTAAATTCAGTTATTATTATATTGTTTTCTGTCCTTTGTACCCGCACATGTTTTAAATGAATGCCGGTTGGGTGAATAACCATGCTTTTACATATGTTCCATACGATCAATGATTTTGCTAGATTTATATGATTACACGTGTTTTAAAGAAATACCCGAATTGTTAAATATCCGTGCCTTGTTTTAAAGGACATTTGGTTTGTCAGATATCTATGTTTATACCTGTTTTTAAATGAATACCCGAATTGTTAAATCCCCATGCTTTGAAATATGTTTCAAATGACACTTGTTTTGCCAGATCACTATGTTTATACCGGTTTTAGATGAATATCCGATTTGTTAAATATCCCTGCTTTGAGATATGTTTTAAATGAACATTAGTCTTGTCAGATTTCTTTGGTTACACCTGTTTTAAACGAACACCCGGTTTGTTAAATATCCGTATTTTCACATATATTTCAAATGGACTTTGGTTTTGCCAGACTGCTATGAATACCTAGTTTGTTGTATACTTATGTTTTTACCTAACTCTCAAATGAACGTTTGTTTTGTCAAACCACTATATTTATACATGATTTAGACGAACACATGTTTTATTAGATATTCATGTTTTACCCATGCTTGAAATGAATACAGGTTTTCCCCGAGATTCCCGACTTTGCACCCGTTTAATTATATGCAGCATTTGATCGAATAACATGATTTATCTTATGTTTTATTCTTCAGTATATTTGTTATCTTTTCATCCACCTGCCAGACCGTCGTGTCTGACCCACTACTTTTGGTACTCAGGTTCAGATTTCTTCGTCCCGAGTTGAGTGCTTGAGTTGGCTGTGGAGCCATGTTTTACAGGTTGTTTTGTCGGCTATGTCATGTAGACATTGAGCTTGACATCGGAGCTACGTCACATTTGGGTAGTAGTTTATAGCTTATTGTTGTATGGCTTTTATTAGCCTTTTCTTGGGATTCTTAATTAATGTACATTGATGATTGTAACTTGAACATATTTGGGAATGTAATATCCTGTTACCGTCAGCTCTGTAATTTATTGTGATGGTTACTCCAGTCTGACATGATTCTTGATATGATAGCTATGTGCTAAAGGTTGAGTGCGACGCGGAATCCGATGGCCACGGACTTCGGGTCGCAACGCCACGAAAGCTTCCGCAAATATTCAGAATGTGTTGTCTTCACACACACGGATCCTGGGAGAAGAAAATATATTTTATGCTTAATCCCATTCCCGCCCCCGAGGTTTCGGTTAGGGGGCGTGACACCCTGACCTCAAGTCTATCTTTGAAAATTAGGCTGCTCCTTGCAATTGGTCAAACAATTCATCTATCCTTGGCAATGGATACTTGTTCTTCACGGTCACATGGTTCAACTTCCTATAGTCAATGCATATTCTCAAACTCCCATCCTTCTTTTTCACAAACAACACCGGTGCTCCCAACGGTGAAACACTTGGCCTAATAAAAGCTTTCCTCAACAAATCCTGCAATTGGAGCTTTAACTCACCCATTTCTGCTGGAGCCATCCTGTATGGTGCAATCGAGATCGGAGCTGTCCCTGGAAGGAGCTCAATTGTAAACTCAACTTCCCTAATTGGTGGTAAACCCGAGATTTCTTCTGGAAAAACGTCCAGAAATTCACACACAATAGGGATATCCTCCACCCCTTGGGACTGTTTATCCTCCATGATAAACGCAATAAATGCCTGACATCCACTCTGCACTAATCTGCTTGCCTTCAAAACTGAAATAAACCATGCCTGAGTTTTTCTCCTATTCCCCTGAAATATCAATTCTGCCTGTGGCCCTTGGAATCTGAATGTGATGGTCTTACTAAAACAATCCATGGTGGCATGATATGCTTCTAACCAATCCATGCCTAAGATGACATCAAAATCATGCATGTCCAAAACAATAAGGTTGACCGGTAAATTAACATCTCCTAACAAAACTGTACAACTAGGGCAATGAGTTCTACACACAACTTGTTTCCCTACTGGTGTGGTAACTACTAGTATGTAATCCAAATCACTACATGGTGCATCAATCAACTTAGCAAAACTAGGGGATGAAAAGGAATGCGTGGATCCAGGGTCAAATAAAATCTGGGCTTCTACCCCACAAACAAGGAGTTTACCTTCTACCACGTCTCCTGCAGCTTCAGCATCTGCACGGCTGAGATAATATAAACGCCCATGCATCTGTAGTCTATTCGGTGCTTGGTTCTGCCTTCCTTGGCCATGTCTATTCTGTTGTGGAGGACGAGCATTCTGATTCTGTGCCGGTGGCCTAGCCTGCTACTGCTACTGAGGTGGTCTAACCTGATTCTGAACTGGTGCTTGGTTCCGAGGAGCTACTTGTCTCTGCTGCTGGTTTCTGTTCCCTTGATTCTGAAGTAGTGGGCAATCCTTGATTGAATGATTCATAGCCCCACATTTAAAACAGACACCCATGGCCTTACGACATTCATGTGTTTCATGATTCTTGCCACAATGTCCACAACCATGCCTCACTTGACCTTGTTCTTGCCTTGGCTTCTTGTTCTGTTGTTGCCTTTGATTCTGCTGCTGATAGTGCTGCTTCCTATCATGAACAATCATGTTGTTAATATCTTCAAATTTATATGCCCGCTTGACTGCCTCATCATATGTAGCTGGTGGAACTACTCCTATGACATCTCTCGTGATGATCGGATTCAACCCTTCCAAAAACTTTGTTATCTTTTTCCCTTCAGTGTCAATCAACTCGGTAGCATATCTAGCCAATCTTTCAAACTTGGTGACATAGTCTAGCACCGTCATGCTGCCTTGCTTGAGCTGCTGAAATTCAATAGCCTTCTGCCTCTTGACATGAGAGGGAATGTATTTATCTTGAAGCTGTGTCTTGGATGCTGCCCATGCTTCTTCGTCAGCCATCACCGCATATGGATCCTTCACTGCTTGCCACCACCAATCTGCAAGCCCGTAAAATAGTGAAGATGTGAGGTTGACCTTCTGTATTCCCGTGCACATAAAGACATCAAAGATTTTCTCGGTATTGACTAGCCAGTCCTCTGCCACTAATGGGTCCTCATTGCCCGAAAATTCCTTCGGTGCTCTCTTCCTAAATTTCTCAAATAGTCCATTAGGGTCAGGATCCCTATTTTGAATAACAATCTGAGGACCCATGGGTGGTGGAGCTACATTCCTGTTCTGAAGTACTTCCAAGAGTTGCCTCTGGACTTGAGCCATTTCATCATCTTTCTTTGCTAACTGTTCTTGAAATCTTGCTTGGTTATCATTAGCCTGCCTTTGTTATGCTATCATTGCTTGCATTAGTTCCTGAAACTGTGTAGCTGTTGGTGTATTAGATGTGTCTGACTCATTCTGCTGACTGCCTGAAGCATGATGGTTTGGAGCTTTTCTTGGAGGCATAGTGTTGTAAAACAAGGAGTTAGTACACCATAATCATGGTATAAGGGTTCCTAAGGTCCTATACCAACGAATCTATCAAACTCACGAATCCTCACCACGTTCCTAAGACCTTTCTAGTTTCTTTTAAGTGCCCCCCGGGCCCGCGACGTTTTGTACATTAGAGATATACTTTCCCACAGGTTCCCGCGGTGAGGATTCCCAAAGACACGCGGAATTTGACTCACATGATCAAGTATGCGGAAGCGTGTAGCAAATCACATTGAGATAAGCACCAATAAAATATTTAAGTGCCATAGCAATAATAACAAGACATGGTATCAAAAGAAAGAAGCTAACATTGCATTCCCAACATAATTCAAGTTATGAAACTAACTCAAAAGTAAGTTAAATTTTAGTTACAACCCATAAGAGGCCAACAGAGGCCAATATACTTCTCAAAATAAAAAAGGAAACCCCAAGACAAAATGATGAAACTCAAGAAACCCGCCCGACGTCTAATTGACATCGTCGAGCTGCCACTCTCTCACTAGGGGTGGCTCAAGAGCCTCCTCCTGACGCTCCTCCTCAAAGGCAACGTCTCCTGCACCTGGGCACCAACAAACAAGGGTCAAACACGACGGTTTGGCAGGTAATCAATTTAGGTGCAAGCATGAAACCATAAACGTTTTGAGAAAACATGTAAACAAATCCTTGATTTGAAATATTACAATGGCTGAGATACATTTTCGAGAATACATAATAAAGTTGGGATACTAAAACAAACTAGCATGAGTACATATAATATCATGAGTAGCTACAATCCACAAAGAGCTCATCCTTTCTCTATCATATATATAATGAAAAGAGCAAGAACGCACGAGAAGCACGATATACATAATATAATCACGACACGATTCCCACATATACGGGGATTTCTGGCTGCGGAACCGGACACGCACGATGTGTAATAAATACACGACTAGTCTGCAGACAGTCCACATGTTTAAGGACCCCCAGACAGTGGATCAAACTTAAAGGGCAGTCCAAGCTCAGTGGTGTTCACTTAATTCATGAATGCACAAAACACTCGAAACACTATCAAAACTTGTCGAGATAAACAAGGGGGAACTCACTTATCAAAACACGACGAACACGACTAACAAAAGGCGTAATTAATATGCATAACACGCTTAGGAAGTGATCCCCTTTTCTTGAAACAAAACTTCAAAACAAGCTTATACTTGAAATCCAAAAAGAGTACACGATGGTACTTATCGTACCAAAATGGAATTCAATTACGAAATCTGTCAAGCATGTGTTAAGGCTACTAATTGACCTTTGTGTAATTGGGACCCCAAATGTCGGAATATACAAGCATTGGTGTCCTCGAAGTTGGGTTGCATTTCGAAGTTCCATTTACACAATGTCAAGTCAAAACCCTTAACATAGTCTAGTTTTTCAACCCTTCAGAAAATACACAAATGAAATAATTCTTCTTCCTGAATCTGGCAGGTTCGCTCGAACGGACCTTGTAAGGTGTTGACACTTTGCTCGAGCGAGACAGTTCGCTCGAGCGGACAATGAGGTCGCTCGGGCGGACAACTCTCTGGTTGTACTCGGACCAAACAGACGCTTGGTCGCTCGAGCAGACAAGCTTCTGCCTGTGCTCACTGAGTGCAGAAAATGCCTTTCTCTTGTACAACTTCCAACACATTTCACTTCTTCTTCTCCTCCTTAAGCCACATACAATCCCTTGAGCCTTCATGCTCACCAAGGGTTCATTT
This sequence comes from Cinnamomum chago, assembly GCA_038049695.1. NCBI lineage: Eukaryota > Viridiplantae > Streptophyta > Magnoliopsida > Laurales > Lauraceae > Cinnamomum > Cinnamomum chago. The sequence continues at coordinate 56,878,607 of CP142454.1, read as the reverse complement.
TCACACTTTCAAACATTCAATCCAATAAAAATCAAGATCATGAAGTTTATAACAAGTTTACATGCACAATTTCTAAAATAACAATGTAATCAAAATACACATGCATCATTTCCTATAGAGATTACTTGCCTTGTCCAATGCTAACTATCCTCTTCAAGCACTTCACTCAAGCTATTCCAACACTACAAGAATCCTAAGAGAAATCCACTCAAAACTCAACAAAAATGAAAACAAAGAACTCATTTTAAGAAAAGGGTTTGTAAACATGAAAAACATGATCTTTAAGAACTAAAAGGACTTCATGAAAAGTATGGGTTGAAGCTCTTACCTAGAAATGGTCAAACAAGAGAGAACGAAGGAAATGGAGCTCTTGCCCAACTTGGAACTTCAAGCAATTTGCATCAATGGAAAGCTTAGGATGAGAGGAAGAAGATGATAGTCTTAGAATTCCTTTTGGAGATCTCTAGCTAGATCATGCAAGATGAGGAAGATGGAAAGGAAAGATGGGTTTTCAGCCCTAGGTTAAGAAGTTGCAGAGATTTGGGGGAAATGAATGAAAAGAGAGGGAGATGGGGTTTAAGTGATGACAATGGGCCCCCAATTAACTTGAACCTTGAAATGGCCAAAACATGATCTTGCGGGCCTCGAATGACTTCGACGAAGAAGGATAAAACGATCCTCGAAATATCTAGTTTCCAAAAAGTATATTTTTGACATGGTTTTGAGATCTCAAAAATTGTGTCCAGATTTCTGCATAAAAGACAATTTTACCCTCTTTTGGCCAACACATGGGTTTTTGGGCTTCAAACATGAATGGGCTTGAGACGAAAGTTGTAATACATAGAAAAATCATTCAAATGAAATCAAAATCACAATCACATGGAAACCGATACGATCTTCCCAAACTTACAAGTGCACTCAGGCCTTCTTGAGTGTGTCTGACTAATACTAAACGTTCTCAAAATTCCCAAAGCTATGTCCAAGGCTAAAACTAATTACTTCTAACCCAACAACAACTAAACCCACTTAGGACTAAACACACACTAATCGCACACTAATTGTTAGACCCCGACCCAGACCAATTCGATTAGTGTTCGATTAATGTGTGCTTAGTCCTAAGTGGGTTTAGTTGTCGTTGGGTTAGAAGTAATTAGTTTTAGTCTTGGACATAGCTTTGAGAATTTTGAGAATGTTTAGTAGTAGTCAGACACACTCAGGAAGGCCTGAGTGCCCGTGTAAGCTTGGGAAGATTGTATCGGTTTCCGTGTGATTGTGATTTTGATTTCATTTGAATAATTTTCCTATGTGTTACAACTTTCGTCTTAAGCTCATTCATGTTTGAAGCCCAAAAACCCAAGTTTTGGCCCAAAGAGGGTAAAATTGTCTTTTATGCAGAAATCTGGACACAATTTTTGAGATCTCAAAACCATGTCAAAAATATACTTTTTGGAAACTAGACATTTCGAGGATCATTTTATCCTTCTTCGTCGAGTTCATTCGAGGCCCGCAAGAGCATGTTTTTATTGATACAAGATTTGGCCATTTGGGCCCCACTTGCAAGTGTCTTAAGTCAACCCATCTCTTTCCCCTCTTTACTCTTTCATTCTAAAACCAAATTCCTGCAACTCTCTTGACCTAGGGCTGGAAAATCCCTCTTCTCCTTCCATCTTCCTCATCTTGCATGACCTAGCTAGAGATCTCCAAATGGAATTCTAAGACTACCAATTTCTTCCTCTCATCTCAAGCTTCCTATTGATATCTTCTTCTTGAAAGCTAAAGTTGGGAAAGCTCTCCATTTGTCTTCATTCCTTTTTTTTGGGTATTTCTAGGTAAGAGCTTCAACCCATATTCTCCATTGATTCATTTTGGTTTCTTAAAGATCTTGTTTTTCATTTGAAAACCCTTTTTATGAAAATGGGTTCTTTGTTTTCATTTTTGTTAACTTTTGAATGGTTTTCTCTTGGGTTCTTGTAGTGTTGGATTTGCTTGAGTGAAGTGCTTGAGAGGATTGTTTAGCATTTGAACAAGGCAAGTAATCTCTATAGGATCATTGTTGCATGTGTATTTTGATTACATTGTTGTTCTAGAAATTTTGCATATGAACATGTTTATAAGCTTCATGATCATGTTTTCCATGGTTTGGATGTTTGGAATTGTGAGAAATGTGTATTTTATCCCTTGGAGAGCATTGAGGCTCAGGGAAAGCAGGTGGAATGAAAAACAAGTAGAAGGGAAGAAGGAAATGTGGAAAAATCTGCACTGAACTGCATTTCCCGTGCAGTTTCGGTCAGCTGGTGGCTAGCTGCAATCCCCATTTCGACTAACCGTGAGCCAACCGAAATCAGCGGTTCCTTTTCCAGTAGTTGACTTCTACATCAGGGTCCTGCGGTCAGCTCACGGCTAGTCGCTAGTTCCCTTGCGGCTAACCGTAAGCCAACCGAAAGCTTTTCGGCTCCTTTTCCAGAGAGCCAAGTTTCCTGACCAGAGTTCCAGCGGTCAGCTTGCGGCTAGCCGCGAGGTCCCATTTCGGCTAACCACCAGCTGACCGCGAGCTGACCGAAATTGACTAAATTCCTAGTTTTGAAGAAGTTTTGCAAAAGTGAAAACTAGAACATGTTAAGTGACCTTTAGCCTGATATTGTGTACTGGAAACCCGAGATGTCTTTGAACTTCCGGGTCACCAATTCTATCTATAATTCCAACATTTGGGCTTCGAATACACAAAGATCAATCAAGGGTCTTTACATGTGCTTGATAGGCTTTGTGTTCGTACTTTGGTTTTAATACAATGAATATCTTTGTGTACTCGTTTTGAAGTTTAAGTACAAGCTTGTTTTGCAGATTTGTTTCAAGAAAAAGGGGTCACTTCCTAAGTGTGTTATGCATATTTATTATGCCTTTTGCTAGTCGTGTTCGTCGTGTTTTGATAAGTGACTTTCCCCTTTTTATCTCGACGTGTTTCGCGTGTTTTGAGCATTCATGAATTAAGTGAACACCACTGAGCTTGGACTGCCCTTTCAGTTTGATCCACTGTCTGGGGGTCCTTAAACATGTGGACTGTCTGCAGACTGGTCGTGTATTTATTACACATCGTGCGTGTCCGGTTCCGCGGCCGGAATTCCCGTCTTTGTGGGAAATCGTGTCGTGATTATATTATGTATATCGTGCTTGTCGTGCGTGCTTGCTCTTTTCATTATATAAATGATAGAGAAAGGATGGGCTCTTTGTGGATTGTAACTATTCATGATATTATAAGTACTCATGCTAGTTTGTTTTAGTATCTCAACTCAGTTAAATATTTCTGCAAATGTATCTCAGTCATTATAGTATTTCAAATCAAGGATTTGCTTATATGTTTTCTTAAACGTTATTGGTTCATGCTTGCACCTAAATTGATTACCTGCCAAACCGTTGTGTTTGACCCTTATTTGTTGGTGCCCAGGTGCAGGAGACGTTGCCTTTGAGGAGGAGCTTCAGGAGGAGGCTTGTGAGCCAACACCTGTGAGAGAGTGGCAGCCCGACGATGTCATCTAGACGTCGGGCGGGTTCTTGAGTCTCGTCATCATTTTGTTTTGGGGTTTCCTTTGATTATTTTGGAGAAGTGTATTGGCCTCTGTTGGCCTCTTATGGGTTGTAACAAAAACTTAACTTACTTTCGTGTTAGTCTTATAACTTGAATTATGTTGGGAATGCCATGTTAACTTCTTTCTTTGATACTATGGCTTGTTATTATTTGTTATGGCACTTAAATATTTTATTGGTGCTTATCTTGATGCGATTTGCTACACGCTTTCGCATACTTGATCGTGTGAGTCAGATTCCGCGTATCTTTGGGAATCCTCACCGCGGGAACCTGTGGGAAAATATATCTACAATGAACAACAACAAACAACGCGTCGCGGGCCCGGGGATTCGTTCCGGGGTTGCGACACTAATCGAATTGGTCTGGGTCGGGGTCTAACAAGGGTTTTTGTTGAAATCTCAAATGGAAGAGGAGCAGTCGCGGCGGTTCCACAGGAGGATCTGGCCAAAATCACTTAGAGAGCATGGTGTGGAAAGGGAGAGGGAAAGAGAGAGCGGCAGCCGAGACGTTAGGAGAATGAATTCGTTCGTGCAGGTTAGGGATAGAAATTGGGGTGAATGGAGATGACCCTATCGTTCGACTGATCTTTGGAAACAAAAATACAACTACTTTTCTTTTTTTGTTTTTCCCACCCAACATGTCTCAGAGAAGAAACTAGGAAAGACTATATCACTTTTTCTTTCTGGTTCAGTCTCGGGTCCAATAACTGTACCAGAAAACACCAAACAAATAGTTTTATATGGATACAACTAGCTGTCGTGACCCTGGACCGGGTCACCAACCAAATCGGGGATCGGGACGATCTAAAATGATGCCAATGCATTAGTTTATTTGGCTAATATTGTTAGTTTTATGGTCTCAATACCAAGGGTATATGATGTAATAAATTGATTCATTTCTTTATTTATCAATACAATCATGCTTTTCCTTTCATGAGATGAATGGTGTTTTATATACATGCACATAACCAATACAAATGACATAATGGTTCATGAGATGAACCAGAGTCCACAAGTATACTAGATGTAATACATGTGTATGGATGAGATCCACATACAGGAGATATGTATTATAAATCTTATACTTAAATATCTTCACAACCAGTAATGAGATTGGACATCTCATCTGACAACGTTGCAGCACTTTGAACACTATGAGATAGTGTGATTTGTCTCGATCATCGGAATGTAAGATTATGGATCATGGTGCTGGTACATTGGATGTATTGAAGGACCATGAGAAGCACATTATATACACTGTCTTAAATTTAAGGTTTGCTCTCATAATTCCCTAGCAATAGGCTCATAATCCTGAGACATTAATGAACTCAAGTTTCTATCTATTCATTTGCTTTGAGTCACCAATGAGAGAGGCCAATTGTAGGTCAACACCTTGGTGATTTGGGTACGTGGTAGTAGGGCTGTGGGAACATTCAATGGTCAAGATGGAATCTATCTTTAATATCCCCTTGTGCCAATTAATGGATTTATCATTGGTAAGTGCGCACCCATTCCAATTAAGAGTTAATTGGATCGGTACCAAATGATCATTATAATTAATTGGGGCTCAAGGATAATAAGATATGGATCTAATTTGGTGGACAAGTCCAATTGATCCATGGATATAGATGGAGGGGCCTACTTTTGGTATTGAGGAAGTTTAGGGTCTTCATTGTAATTTATTCCTAAGACTGGATTGCAATTGCATTTATATAGTGGAGTTATTTGCAATTAACTGTGGGCCCGGATTACACAAGAGATGTGGGGTCGCGTGTCCCAGTTGGAGCCAGCTTTTTAAGGAATCCCTAGTGGTCCCCACGCTAGCCCAAGTTATTAGAAAGATACTAATTCTACTTGAACTCTAAAAGGAAGGTTACTATTTCTATTTGAAGTGAGACTTCTAATAGTGGTAATGGTAAGATACTAATTATTAATGGAAGTAGGACTTCTATTTTAATTAGAAAGGAGAAAGCTACTAATTGTTGTGGAAGTGAGATATCTATGGCAACTAGCAAGGGAGAAGTTTACTATTTTGTAATGGGAGTTAAACTTCTATTTCAAATAGGAAAAGAGGTGAATTGGAGAGCTATATAAAGAGGAATAAACCCCTCTTGGTTGTGCATAATACATAGAGCAATTCCAGCCCCTTTGTCCAAGAGTTGCACGAGTTCTCTTCCTCTCTAAGTTCTCCTCTCTTTCACCTTTAGTTCCTTATAGTTACTAGTTGGGTTTTCTCTTGAAGACTCCACCATCTTCTTGAGAAAAGATATCTAATACGGGTGATAGCGTGGAAGATCAAAAGGTGTTGGATATTCTGAACTGGATAGTGAAGGTGTTCATCATCAAAGGAAAGAACTCAAATTCTCCATTAGAGCACTACAAAGCTCCAAAGGTATATCTACATCCTTGTATACTGTAGATTTCATGGTTGCATGTTTATGTGTTATTTTCTATCTTCTAGATAGGTTATGTTGCTGTACATGGTTTATGAGATTGAGGGATTGCATCCTGGATTGGGTTTAATGCTTTCTAGATTATTGATCCCTACATCAAGTGGGTCAAAAGTTATTGAAACCTGTCTGGAAGGCCCACCTATATTCCAACAAATACGTACATGGATTAATAAAACATAATACCATCTGTGCACGTGATTTCCCACAGGTGTCTGCAGTGAGGATATCACACGTACATAACATTTTTTCATTCGAAGTGCGGAAGCGTGTAGTAAATCAAATTCATAATTCATTTCAAAGTCACAAGACTGATACCACGTGTATACAACATGATGTCAGAGTGAGCAATGATCATTATAGCATTTTCCAAAAAGTAAAGTTAAATGTTTATACAAAAGATCAGTTAATTAGTCATTCCCCAAAAATAAAGGCCAGTACAACCAAAAGAATCCCCAAAAGAATGGGTTCGTCCCAATCCCCAAAATGTTCCATGTCTCCAGGCTTGACCAAGTGTCTAAACGATATCGTCAGCCTGCCACTCTCCTACTCATTGCTGCTCTCTGGCCGCCTCCTCAAGCTCCTCCTCGAGATAATCAACATCTAGACCTGAGTACTGTTATAGAACTTAAGTACAATTGGATTTCTGGTTGTTGAACTGAATTCGATTGGCCTAAGACACTTCTGGTTATGGAACCAAAGTCCTTTGCCTAGTGGTCACTCAGTTCCGATTACTGAACCGAACTCAACTACTTGGTCAACTACTTGGTCAAAAATCAAGCATTTGTCCTAAAGGCCTAGTTATGGAACAAAGGTCAGATGCATGAATGATATTTTCAGAATAAAAGACTGAAGGCAAGTATGGAAAAAGAAAAGTTCTATCCATTGATTAAAAAATTAGTTACAAGAATTCTATACACTTTTCCATTACAAAAAGAAGAAAAAGAAAAGATACATCAGAACTTCAAGAAGCAGTGGCCTCTGCATCGACATCGAGGAGCTGAGTTGTAGTAGTTTGGGGAGTAACCTCAGGAGGTGGAGGAAGCTTGACCTCCAAAAAGTTTTGCCCCCAGGTCTTTCACCTTCAAAATAGGGCGCCGTTTCTCCATCTCTTCTCCCCATTCTTCTTCTCGGTTGGAGGGGGACGAGTAGGTCTCGACGAGTTGGGACAAGTCGGCAGCCTCTGAGTCGGTAGGCAATTTGGATGCCTTTGTGCCTGAAGCTCTTCGGTCCTCGGCATCAGTTAAGGTGAGCGCGGGATCCTTCCTCTTAATGTAAGTATGGTACCTCGACTCGTCTCTAAGCAAGGACCAAGTAGCTTGCCCGTTGTGGCCTTAATACTCATGCACAAGTTTCAACCAGCTGTCGTTCCTCTTCCAACCGGCGCATTCAGCCCTTAGCATCCTCTGGCTAACCTCTGCACGACAAAGAAAACGTCAGCTCAGCAAGACAAGAAAGGAAGAAAACAAAAGCATTCTGAAGTCGGGATTTATTTGGAGGAACCCCGAAGTGACGAAGGATCTTGTATGACCTCTCCACCTCGGTCTCTGCCTCACCGAGCACCCAATTACCAGAGACGAGCAGACAATCATCCCCGACATGTCTATTCGAATCCTCCAGATTCCATTTTTGGTTTCCCCCAGAGGTAGTAAGACCGTCTCCCACGGATTTGTAAAGGTCATACACATCCTCTATGTCATGGACACCGAGGTTAATGCCCAAAATCTTATTGAGCTCGGCGACACCCATTATTACCTTGTAGCCGTTGGGCATCAGCTGGCAGGGGCCTAGGTGCCATGTCGCCAGGCAGGCTCTAAGAAGAGGGTGGACGGGGAACCTAAGCCCTCCCTCTATTATTGAAACCAGAGGGAATGGCATCCAGCCGTCCCAGAAGGAATAACCCTCGAATATGTTCTTCGGGTTATCTAATTTGGTTTGGACGTTTTATGGGATCCCATACATCTCCCTGAACCCAGCCATGGCCTCAGGGGTGTCCACCCAATTCCTATAAGATCCCATTTTTCTAAAGATGGAGAAACTGGAAAATAGCAAGGGGCAGAAACCCTAATCCCTAAGACAGTAGCCCTAACAGAGATGGAAAGCCCACAAAGGAAACATATGAAGAAGAAAACTCATAGGAGGAAGAAAGAGACGATCTCCGGACTCAGATTCGCTAGGACAGAGCTCTGGCAGAGTTTCTTCTCTCTTACAGCAAGAACTCTCTGATGAATGCCAAAGTAGAGACTCACAGAAGGAAAAACCCTATTTATAGACAGAATGGCGCCCGTTCAAATTCCGAAAGGCACGCATTCGAATCGCTAAACGACCAACCAGATGGAGACACGTGGAACTGCAAGTTCATCTCCTGCTGTGATTCAGACGCTCTATTAATTGCTTTGGGCAGGCAAAATAACGATAGGGTGCTATTTATCGCCTCGGGCAGATGAAACGACACCGACGTGATATTTATTGTCTTGGGCAGATGAACAAACTTCACGATAAAGATCAGACGTCATCAGCCAACACCGAGATGAAATTCAAATTGATATCTTAGACTCTCCCGACACGATACTTAGCTCCCAACCTCAAAAAATTGGAGAACTCTAAGAGGTCACGAGTTAGGGGCAATTGTGTGGGGGGTTTTCCTAAGGGCAAGATTACGCTAATCTCGGTAACAATAGCAGCTTAGCTCATCCCGATCTCGGTGTCCAAGCTCGGCAATAGTGCGAAGACACATCCAACTCGGTAACGGTACCAGCTACGCATCTCATCGCAGCTTGGCAACAATGCCAGCCAGCACCAAGCTTGAACTAGTCTCGGTAAGAGTACCGACTATGCTCACCTCAGTCTTGGTATAAGGCATCTCACCAACAGTGCCAAGATGCGTCTGAATCTAGTCTCGGTATCATCTTCAGCTCCGTACGTCCATAGAGATGAGTACTAAACCATGATTGTACTGCTATGTTACAGAACGTGCTGACAGACAAGATGGACTCCGGATAATGATAAGGAGTCATCTTTGTCAGACAATCACATCAACATTGATATGAAAAGTCATCTCATGATTCGACTAGACAGTATCTCCACCTACCCCCACTAAGGGAGCGCCAAGTGAAACCTCCACCTATATACAAGGGTATACGGGTACTCGATGTTACAAGGCAATGCATCATAATGCAATACAATCCCATGCTACACATGCATACTTGCCTTTCTCCTCAATCCTCTGCTCAGTGATAGCACTAACTTAGGTATTGGAGAGCCTTCGGCTGACTGCAGCCAGAGTCTCTAATCTCTATTTCTCCTTCCCTTTCAAGTTTTAAGGTGATCTATCCTTCCCAAAGAAGCTTAAACAACATATTATGAGTTTCATACTCACCTAATCAAGTCCGTAATTTTTAGGCACTTACAACTTGAAAGGAAAAAACAAGTTAGGATGTCTTGATCATAAAATTTTGAGCCAATATTGATGTATGAATTCTCAGTTATGAACTGAAGTTTCATTCACTAATTGATTTATAGACCATGCCTTGAGCAGTGCTCAATATTGCAACGTGGAGGTTATGGGTTCTCGTCATGTATCCTTAAAAATAGAAGGCCTAGCCTTACAATTTCTCTAATGAGAGAGAAAGAGAGAGGGCATGCACATTTCCAGAAGGTTACTCTTAAACACTTCATTTGAGTTTAGTAATGCAAGATTACAGAACTCCAGCATTTAGAAACCAACCAATTGCTTGCAACAAAGATAAAGAAAGAAGGAAAAAATGGCTAATAAAAGACCTGACCCTTCCAAAGGGAACATTACCAAACTACATGAATGCCCATGTAAATTAGGACTAATTAATATATGCTTACAACAAGATTTGATACCAAGGAGTTCCTTTTAAATCCCAGTAATGCCAACTATAATTTTACTAATGCCATTAGGAAGAAAGGCAGTCGATTATCTCTCCAACTGCATGCTTGTACTTTTCTTCCACCTCCAATGCCATCTCCGGATACTGATCAAAAACTCCACTTGCCTGTTTGGAAGAAACCATTGAGGAAATTTAAGATAATATCAATTCCTCAAGAAAATAAGGACAGTGTAAGTTATACTGCCATGTAAGAATTAGCAATCACACCATTTGATTGACTATTTAAAAATGAAGAAATTAAAAAACTAATACAATACGTAGACTAAACATTTTCTTACTTCAAGCCAAAAAATTAGGGGTTGGATTTTTGGATGGCCTTATTTTCTCTACACTTATGCTTGGCATGCATGCAAGTGGGGGCTCATAAGTGGGGTCTTTTTTTTCCAAAATAACAGCCTAGCATCTTTGTAATAGAACTTCACAAAGTAACCAAGTGCATTCACATATATTATTACCAAGTAATAGTCAAATACAAAGCCTATTGTATTGTACTATAGATGAAATGCAATGCATCTTTCATTGGGACTGGGTGAAACTTCAATCTAATTCGATTATTTTATCCATGTGATTAAAAACCTTAAAATAGGCTACTGTTGAAGTTTGGTCTAAATTGCAAAAGTCCACAATCATACATTTAGTCAAAACATGACAATCTATGATGCATGCCCATTCTACCCAAGTGAATTAATATCCATCTAAGTAGGCTCTACACGAATTATTTTAAAAAAGAAAAATGTGTACGAATGTGAGGTGAATTGAAGTAAAGTGAGGTAAAGCCTCCATTATCCAAACAAACAATGGGTCATATCGAAAGTACACAAATTCAAAATCCCCTCTTTTCTTTAAAAAAAGGTAAAAAGTGTAAGACCCCGTCCCGAGTGACTTTGATTAATGTTAATTAAGTCGTATTTTAGTTCTAAGAGTGATTAGTAGATTTTGGTTATGTGGGGAATAGAATAGCTTTTGATATAGTTTTGGAGAATTTTGAGTGCCTTTGTGACTAGTAGGGCCCTTTGGGGGTTCCTTTTACGACTTTACGTTTACTTGGAGGATTATCTGAGATTCCTGTATTTATTGTTTTAATCATGTTTTACTTATCTCATTAATCCCTATAACTTTCATGTTGATCTCATTCCCGTTCGAGACTCCGAAACCCGACTTTCCTAGCATTGAGGGCAAAACAGTCTTTTTACACTAAATCTGTACCCAAAATTTGATATTCCTGAAACCCGTGAAACATATACTTTTTGGAAACTAGATATTTCGATGATCACTTTTCCCTTCTTCGTCAAATTCATTCAGAATCCCGAAAACTATGATTTCAGCCCACAAAGATTTCTAGTGGTGGAGCCCACTCTTGACTTGTATAAAAGGAAAACCCTCCTTCTCTTTTTCCTTTTTCTAGCTCTAGTCCCAACCACTGACTAGGGTCTTCCCCTTTCTGTTCTCCTTCTAGCTTTTCCATCTCTATCTTTACAAGTATTGCACCAATTAGCAAATGGAGGTTATTTTCTTTTTCCTCTCCTTGAGAGCTCTTCATTGATAGCATTTATGGAGGAAGTCATCCATTTCTAGACCCTTGTGGAACTCATCTTGCCCATTTAGAGAACTTCCTAGTAAGTAACCCTCCTTATCTCTTAGATTTGTATTCTCCTAGCCTTAAAGAAACCCCATTTTCATTATTGAAGACTTATTTTTTTGTTCTTTGTTTTGACCTATTTAGGTTTTGTATTTTGGGGGTTTTGTTTATGCTTGTAGGCTATCTTGAGAGAGATTGACTTGTTGCTTGATTTCTTGTTTAGAGACCTTAAGGCAAGTGGATGATTTGATAATATGAGCTTTTAATAGTTTTATGAGAAATGTGGTTGATTTTGTTGTTTTCCATTCATGTTTATTTATGTGCATTGATTTGAAATAAATGCTCATGAAAGAGTTTTATTAGTGCATTTCATGTCTTGGAAATGTGTTGGTTCATAGCCTTCATTTACCTATTGTTCATAGGTCAAGTGTATTTTTGTGTGCAGCGGTTTCCTTTATTTCTTTCTTTATGATTGATTGTGAAATGATGGGAGGAGGATGGAATGGATGTTGTAAGAGACTTGATGTTGGTTTGGATAGGGTTTTGAGCTCCTCATTTGGTATATAAAAGGGGCTAAAAAGGAGTTGTAAAAGGATGAGAAAGAGAGGAGAAGAACTGTCTCGGAATCAGTTTCTGAACAATTCGCTCTAGCGAACTTGATAGGTCACTCGAGCGAAGTGTTCAGAAAAAGGTTCGAACCATTCCAATGGACAGTTCGATTGAGCGAACCCCCCCAGAACTCGTTCCAAAGAATGGTTAGTTCGAGCGAACAGAATTCTCGCTCGAGCCAGCCTGAACTGGATGAGTTCGCTAGAGCGAACCCATCCAGAAAACCATTCCGTAGAGCTCACCGCTCGAGCGAACTCCAGGTTCGCTCGAGCGATTGGTACTGTTCATCTGGGACTATTTTGGGAGCACAAATGAAAGGTTTAAATGATTGAGAGAGGTTTGTTGGAAGCCCTATTGTGATGAGAAGACTTATCCTCATTATTTGAAATCCATTTGAGAAAAAAACCACATCATGAAGATTTCATTTGAAGTTTTGAAAATCGTAAGGTGTGTAACGAGCCCGGAATGTCCCCAAACTCAAAGAGTACTAAGTTGTTATTAAATTGGCATACGGGACCCCTATTCACCTTAAACAGATCTTGAACCCGATATTTTGCCCGAAACTTCAATGGTTAATTGTATTTCATTGTTCCCGAGACTTATATTACATGACTTGTTATTCCCGAAAGCATTGAAATTGTACTTGATATAGTTATTAGTCCCAAAGTGCATTACCCGACATGAAATGACAGTTGTGCCTTTGAGCATTCCCGCCCCACTTGTTTACATACTTGCACTCGATGTAATTTACACATGTCTTGATTTTGTGATTTGACCTATGAGTCAGCACCACTAAGCTTGGATAACCTTGTCGGTTTGATCCACTGACTTGGAGATCCCCCTTTTGTCCCGCCAGCTGCAGTTTGGATCCCGCTACCCAATTATTACCGTAGTCTTATCCCGATACCCCGGATTGCTACCGTGTTTCCTGATGCTAGGCTCGCTACCGTGGTCATGTCCCGTATATTATATGTATATGTATATTTTTCATTGTATCTCCTCACCTCGTGTGACTGAGATTAACGCCTTGATATGCTCTTGTTCCTTCAGTGATAGAGGACTTAGCTTCGTGTGGTTGCCATCTTGCTTGTTTCCCGTTTCCTTGGCTACCTTTACACGATTTACATTACATACTTGTTTTTGAATAAATGATTTATCTCTTTTATGAAAATTATCATCTCAACAAGTTTAAATGCTTTTGAAGGTAAATTCATTTATTATTATTGTCATGTCTTTTCAACCACCTGCCAAACCGTCATATTTGACCCACTTTTTGGTACTCAAGTCCCGATGTCTGTTACCCCAAGGAGCATGAGGAGGCGGTCGGAGAACCGCAACATCTAGTTGAATGGCATGCCGATGACGTCATATAGACATTCGGTAGTCGGAGATGCGTAACATTTGGGGTTGTGGATAACCATTCTTTTGGAAATTATATTTTGTTTATATTAGCCTTGTTGGCCTCTAATTTTTGGGAAATGTAATCAAATGATCTTTGGTATAAACTTTAACATTTCTTTTGGGAAAGCACTAGTTATCATTGCTCATTCTGATACTTGGTTTATACAAATGTTATCGTCTTGTGACTAGAGTTGAATTTTTAATTGATTTGCTACACGCTTCCTCACTTAAACAAAAATGCACTATGTTGTTGTGATATCCTCACCGCGGACATCTGTGGAAAATTAAAAAAAATAAAAATGTGCACCTTATCACCACACCTCTTCACTTCACATTAGTCCCGATCCCGGATTAGTTCGGTGGACCCGGTCTGCAGTCGCGACAAAAAGCAACCTCCTTTGTCAACTAAATGACAAAAAAAACATCATCTTTTTACACAAAATGCCAAAAAAATTCTTATCAAGCCACTAAAAATAAAAGACCATCATAACCCCCTATATTTTATTCTCTCTTGATTTGATGCTTCACCTCACTTCACTTCACCATACATCCAAACAACCGAAATGAGCTTTCCACTTGATCATTAATGGATACAAATATGATACAAAACACTCTTGGAAGTAAATTTCAAGTCAAAGTAGTACACAACAATCTTCCTATCCACTATAAAATTCATAAAAAGGCAATTGAAAGTGATTAATTGGTGTATTTTTTTTCTTTTTTTATACAATAGATCAATTTTGAATGCTATGACTTAGGCATCGTGTAATAGTAACAGATAAAATTTCAAGTAAATTAAACGAATATGATATTATGCATAGCGGCTTTGCAAATATAAAGCAAATGGCGGAGTCCAACCATCATTATTCAGGCCCTTGAATACATGACAATGACCATTTAGTTACGCTCAAACTCAGCTCATTTGGTGAAGCACCTACTTCCATAGAAACTACCAGAGATCGGTCCCTAGGTGTAACGCTAATATGAGGGACTTAGGTGAGTGTGTGTGAGGGTTGGTGTGTGAGTATTTGTTAGGATCTGAGAGTTGGCAAATTCATTGAGATGGACAAAACTTGGGTCCATGAAGTTGTGTTTTTATTTATTTTAGAGGGACCAGACTTCATGTGCAAAAAGTGAAGCAAAAGCATGAAAAAATCATTCAAAAACAAGTTACTAGCAGATTGCTCTGTCCAATCGATCGGACTTCAATAACCTCTCAGTTAACAAAGGTCGCGAGTTCAGTTCGAGAAAGTTTCAATTCATTTAAAACTCTGCTATTCTACCTCTATTGCTACCCAACCTCTCCCACACGAGCCTAAACATATAAATAGACATCAAGCCTCAATTCTAATCACCTCTCTCATTGTTCTAAGCCCTAGAAAATCCCCAAAGAAATTATTTTTCTCCAGAGAGCCATCTTTACATCTTTACGGTGAAGCTTTCTTCTTCTGGAGCCCTTCTTCTGCTAGTCATAGTAGATTCATCTTGAGGGGAGTGAAGGCGTGAATTTTCAAGCGCTGGAAAAGGTGAACGGCATGGTTGGCAAGAACAACTACGGTCCTTAGGTTGGGTTTAACCGGGAAAGGGTAGTGAGTACTTCTTGTAACATTTGATTTACATAGTGCTTGGTCTTGTTGGACTGGTGTTAGGTCTCGTGGCTTTTTCCCTATTTAGGGTCTTCCAAGTAAATATCGCGTGTCCATCTCTTTAGATAGTTTGTGGTTGATTGTTGGTAACTTAGGTTTATTTCTTTATTATTTTCCATATAGAAATCTATGTTGGGATCTTAATCCATCCTCTTTAGGGTTGGCTTTAGTTTGGCTTTCTGATTTTTCAGTATTTACCCTAGCTTTCATATAACTGTCATTAGAGTTTCTTGCCTTCTATAAAGTAATTAGTTGGCAACTAATAATGACAATGATGACATGGTGATGATTAAGAACAACAATGACAATAGTAGTAACAAACAATCATTATTATCAACTTAGCAGTTTTAAGTGCACAAGAGTCATTATGACATGATGATGGTACTATAAATGAAACTTCAACTCTATTAGATGATTGTTTCCATATGACTCGAGGCATAAAGCCTTCAAAAAGTTAGTAGAGTTCAGTTCAACCTTTTAATTTTTGAGCCAGTAAATTCACAACTATAATCATCCAAATGGGGTGAGGTTCTTCTTCTTCTTCTTCTTCTTTTTGTTTTTGCTTTCTTTTTTGCTTAAGCTAGAGTGAAACCTCACTCATCCCCTATGTTCACATCCCTTCTAACTATGTCATGAATAGATGTCATCGGGGGGCTTTTGCTTCCATAGTTTACTAAGTATGACACGCATTAATTTTCTTCCATGAAGATGATAAAGATCTTTTAAGGGTCATTTGTTTGTAGCAATTTACTTATGTAAATGATTGCCATGTATAATCTTATTATCACCTTTGTTTGCAATTATTTACACTTGTGGTGCATAAATGAGGTGTGAAAATAGTATGTAAATAAGGCCATTTACATACAAGAATCTACACACCTGAAAAGGTGGTAAAATAAGTTACATACATCTCTTGCAAATGGCTCTAGTGCACATTCTACAACGTGATTTTCTCTTATGGGCCCCATCAAAGAGCTTTATTTTTGTTCATGTGGGATGTGAATGTATGTATGTATGTATGTATCCAAACTTCATTTTGTTTATTGAACAAACAAACCCTAAGACCTTGAAGTTGAATATCTCAAATCATCATATATTTTGAGCAATTTGTGAAATAGTCATAACATATATATCTAATTGTTTGCACTTCTATAGGCCCCAATTCATGATCCCAACCGTTCAATATTCTTCTAATAATGGTGTATATATATATCAAGAGAATTAGTTTCATATTTCATTCTTCATTGATTTTGAGAAATTTGTAAAATAAGCTTTAAAAAATATAAATATGTACTATTGGATTTTGGCAAACATGGTAATGTGCTTTTGTGTAACATTTGTGTATGCACTAGTAGTGAGGCAACACCCTTCCATAGAAACAACCAGGGATCAATCCTTGGTTATAGCACTAATGACGAGGGAATTGGATGAGTAGATGTGAAGATTTACTATAAAAAGATGAGGAAAACTATCATATCATCATCATTGTCATCATTATTATTGGCTTCGGTCTAAAGCACTTAAGACTTAAATTTTGGCTTCAAATCGAGCTCATGTAAACAAATACGGGCTCCTAGCATCTTATTGGGAGAGAGAGAGAGAGAGAGAGAGAGAGAGAGAGAGAGAGAGAGAGAGAGAGAGAGAGGTTAAAACTTACACGGGTATGTATCATGAGCATGCTTTTAAAGTGATCAGAAGAAATGCTAGCGGTTATAACATCGATCTTATACTTCTCAAGTATGTAGAATAAAATAGGCAGCATCCCAGGCTTCCTAGCTATGCAGATGCTTATCTGCGCATCATCTCCACTAACGCTCAGAACTACATTTCGGGAAGACCATGTCTGAAGGCATTGAGGCATGCAAGGAATCAAAAGACCATCGTTCAAGTTCATTGTAGCCCAATTACTAGAAGATGCCTGGTCAACCAAATATGCCTCCCTAGATTTTGACATACTAGTTGGTGGAACCACCATTGATGCATCATAACTAATCGTTGATGACCTTTGCATCCTTTCAAGTCTTTGTTTCTGCAACTTCTGAAGAATATTTTGAAGATTTTTTATATAGTTCACTGCTTCATCAACAATGGTGGATTTGTCGGCCTGCAAATTACAAAATAAATAAATAACCCATGTTATTTCTGAGTTCGGATTTTATAAGTGAAAAGCACCAATTAAATCCATCCCAACTCTCTATAACATTTCTCTTTATACTTCAAAGGTAGAAAGATAAAACATATGTCCAACTTTGCAATATAATAAAAGCACAAGCGCTTGTTGTAACACCCTAACCCTTCCTAAGAGTATTTAATGCCAAATTAGCCTTAATTAGGTGCCTGACTGATTGTTTTGGATGTGTGTGTGATTGGATAGGTAGATTAGTGGGGTTTTGAACATGCCCATGTAGTTGAGGGACCTTTTCTAAATTTTGGGTTTATGGGTTTTGATGCGTGTGCTTTTAGTTTTTGTGTGATATTGTGTGCATCGGGTAGAGCATCTCGTGTACTTTGATTTCCTTGTTCTAATCCGGTCCATTTGAGCCTAACTCGGCCCATTTCTAGCCCAAAAGCCCATTTTTTTATAGTTCACAATGAATGTTGGACTTTCCTGCAAATTTCATAGAAATTTCATTCAAAACCAAACTCTGCTTCTTTTCTCTTGCATGTGGCTGTGGCTCCTTCACCTCACCATCTCTTCTCTAAATTTCTCCAAATCAAGACTCAAGAGGCCTTGCCTGTAAGATCTTCCAAGGCCAACCTCCTATCCTTCCTTCAAATCCTCTTCATCAAGCTCTTTTTCATCTTTTTCTTCCAACACATTCCTTTGGTAACCTATTCTCTTCCTTCCATTTTCTCTTTCTTTGAATCAATTGTAGTAGGGTGGTTTCATTGCATTCAGTCTCATCTTCTTCCTTTCTTGCATCCTCCATTGTAGGGTGGTGTTAGCTTAGCATTTCGAGGGTTTTTGTCTTTGGGAGCTTGGCTTGGGTCGGAGAACTTAGTTTTGGTTGGATTTGAGACCAACCATCAACGAGGCAAGTTAGACTTTTTATAAAACTATGCATGCAATGCTCTTTTGATTCTCAAACATGATTAATGTGTAGACTTCCCCTAGTTTTAGCTCAATACATGATTTTGATTTTGATTATGGAATGTATGTGTTTGAATTTCCATACCTTAGAAGTTACGGGCTTTAATGACCTTGGAAGCTCTATTTCTATCTCTTTTTTTGTGTGAATCTCCGGTGTTGTAATGGAATGGGATAGAATCCCACCTAAAAAAGAGCATGTTCAGTCTAAACTCGAACATTTTTCTAAACATTGTCAACCCTCGGCAGTCACGAAGACAGTACCTAACCATTTTCAAAATTTTGACTTATGGGCTAACCGTATGCCTACAGTAAGATGACCGTGGAGTTCTAGTAGAATCCCGACAGTTTCTTTTCTATAATATGAAAATTTCCCCAGAAATCAGCCTACGGCTAATCATAAGACCACCCACTAGTGAGGTAACCATAGGACCTTGGTTGCTTAGGTGGTTTTGGACATGGTTTTAAACACTAGAAATGAAACCAATGAACCTTAATTCATGCCCAATGGACCCTATGCCTATGTGGTTGTTGTTTGAGCTACAATACATCTGCATGGAAGCCCGTACCATGGTATTCGTGTACTCCAAGCTAAAGGTATTGACTTAAGGCATTTGACATCCTCAAATGAGTGTAACGCCATGGCGTATATAGCCCGAGGACATCAGAGGTCCTAGGATTGCACATAGTTGGACGATGAAGCCAACATGCATTTTCGAACCCTAGGATTGGCTCGTTAACTATCATTGACTCGTCCTATGATCCTTGTGCATGCATTTGCATTTCGTTTCTAGTATTCTTGCATGATGTGTTTCATGCTTCTACATCTATCTTGTTTAGACCATGTACCTTGTTATTTGCTGTGTTTCATGTTTCTTTTATGCTCTATATGCTCATGTATGCCCGTGATATCATGTTACACCCCATGCTTATCTTATACTATGTTATGTATATGCACCATACGCATTTGACAAGAACACTTGAGCCGACACAACTTAGCTTCGATCTTATCTTAGTCGTACCCGACTGAGTGTAGACTTAGTAAATCTTATAAACTAACTACAGGTAGGTTATGTTATGAGAGTTGACCGGCGCTCTAGGTCCACGATGGAGTTTAAGGGCCCTATGCCTCCTAGTGGTATTGTCGACTTACATAGCTCAATAGAAGCCGGTAATATTGAGTGAATAGGTTGAGAATAGTCTCAATTGACTAGGCCCTTGGACCGCCCGTGGTCTACTTAGATTAGGATTGGGTCTGTTTTGGGGGTACCGGGGGTTTTAAGGGTGATATTATAAATAAAGACTAAACCTTTGTGTTATAGGGCTCTGATTGCACACCAAAAAACTCTCCTCGCCTTCTCTCGTGAACATAGGCCAACAACTGACCAACGTAAATCTGGTCTCATGTGTGGTGTACTTTTATTGATTCCCTTGGGTGTTCTTAGACCCTAAATCACTTCATACTGGTAGCAGAGCCAACCTATGGTTTCCTAGGATTGGGATTGTGCGTGATCAGTGGAGATCTGACGGGTCAAATCTCAGAGTGCTTGGGTTCCAGGTTGTTATTACCGGAGAAGAAGTGATTTGACCTTGTTGCCTGGCTCTGTGCCCGAGAGCAAGATTGGAATTTATCTTGATCTTGATCTTAATTGAGCACACTCTATGATTTGAGAATCGAGAGAGAGACTAGATTAAGTGGGTTCTTCATGTGAAGAATTAGAGGATCCGTATTCTTGGTTCGAATCTGAACTGTTCTTTTGTGGAGAAGGAAGACAGAGCATCGGTCACCTGCGAGGAAGAAGCAATGATTGAACAGGGTTCGCCGGACTTCCCAACGTTGCCAGAGTCACTCTAATTGTCTATTCGCATCACTACCGGGCTTTGGAAAAGGGAGCTCCCGCCACAATGTCGATCGATTTGAAGAGAGAAGGTACAGATCGAACCTGAAGAGCACTATCCTTTGTCAGCCGACGTCGACGCTACCATTCCATGGACAGGGACGAAGCAGAGGATTGCAAGGGGCTGGGATATGTTTCTTTCACTGAAATAGAGGAAGAAGAAAACTAATGCAGAGGTTTTCTGTATTTCTGAAACAGAACGAAGAAGAAGACCTGTTTGGGCCTGGGTTCTGCCACAGGCCATGCCAAGGTTGAGTCTAGTTCAAATGGAACCGTCAACAGTTGAAACCCACCAACAACCAGTAGAAAGGCGCTGACATCAGCAGTTACATACGGTCATATCAGTTTTGCCCATGATCGAGGACTAGAGTTTGTTTTGGAGATACCTTGACCATTTGGAGACCGATCTGAGACTTGCTTGAACCTACAGACTCATGACGAGCGGATCTACGCTGCTGTGGGAAAAGAATGGTTGTTCAATGGTCAACGAAGGAGTTTTACTTATCAGAATGCAGAAATTTATTTATCTGATATTGGAGCCATTCGGAGTTGGATTTCATATCCGTTTCTTCTAGCATGCACATGGTGACGAGATCCACTCAGGCGTAGTAAGATATTCGTGCAATAGGAATTTTTTTTTTTTTAGATTTATAAATTCAACAGCAGAAACAACTTCAGGTTGTGGCATATGAAGATGCATGCTTTGCTAGTTCAGAATTGGCTTCAAAAAGTACTGAAGGGTAAGAATGCCCTGCCAGAAACCATGTCAGACGAAGAAAAGGATGGGTTGTCGGAAAAGGCGTACAGTCAAATTCTGCTATATTTTAGCGACGAAGTATTACGAAAGGTTGCTTAGGAGAAAACTACAGTTGGCTATTGTCAGAAGTTGAAAAACCTATATATAATAGAACCTCTCACAAATCGCTTGTACTTCAAGAAACGGTTGTTCACTTTACAAATGCAGGAACGTACGACTATTGCTAACGATCTTGATACTTCTAATAAAGTTTCATGGATTTAGAAAACATTGATGTTAAAATTGATGAAGAGGACCAAGACAATATGTTGTTATGTTCGCTACCACTCTAATATGAGTATTTTGTTGATGCCATGATGTATGGTAGAGAAACTCTGTCCATTGAGAATGTTGATGTAGCCTTAAACTCTAAGGAATTGAAGAAAAATGTTGTGGTTGAAAATGATAATTCAGGTGAGGGTTCGGTAGTACGTGGCAAAATTGAGAAAAAAGGTCAAAATAGAAGAGTCCCCTTCATGTCAAAATAAAAAACTAAAAAATTAAAGTGCTTCAAATGTCAAAAGGAATGGTATTTTAGAAAAGATTGTCCGGAGCGTAAAAAGAAGGAGAAATCTAATTCTGGAGATGCTGTCGGTGTTGCAAATGATAGTTTTGATGGTGCAGAAGTTCTTTCAGTTACTAATTGTAGCTCAGCAGATGAGTGAATCCTTGATTCAAGTTGGTCCTATCATATGTGCCCTAATAGAGATTGGTTTACCAATTAACACTCTATAAATGGTGGTAACATTCTTATGAGAAACTATGTAGCCTGTACGATTGTTGGGATATGATCAATCCAAATTTAGATGTATGGCGGTATTGTGAGAACTTTGTTGGATGTCAGGCATATTCCAAAATTGAAGAAAAATCCGATTTTCTTAGGTACGCTTGACTCTAGTGGCTATAGTTACAAAACTTGAGGTGGAGTTATGAGAATCTCGAGGATGCTCTTGTGATGATGAAGGGACAGAAGAAGACTGACCTCTACTTTCTTTAAGGTAGTACAATTATAGGTGTTATGGCCGTGTCATCCTCATATTTAGATTTGAAAACTACCAAGTAATGGCATATGCGACTTGGCATATTAATGAGAGGGGAACGGACGAGTTGACTAAAGAGGGTTTGCTGTGTAGTCGGAAAACAGAAAAGCTAGTCTTTCGTGAGTATTGTTGACTTATATAACCCATTAGAAGCCAGTATTATTGACTGCATAGGTTGATAGTCTCAGTTGACTGGGCCCTGCATCGCCCTTGGTCTACTTGGATTAGGAGTGGGTCTGTTTTGGGTGTGCCAAGGTTTTGGAGTTGATATTATAATAGTGGAAAACTCTCTCCGTCAACTCCTATGGACGTAGGCCAAAAGTCGAACCACGTAAATATTGTCTTTCATAAGGTGTGCTTGATTGATTCTCTTGGGTGTTCTTAGGCCCTAGATCACAACAAGTACCACCATGTTATGTATGCTATGCTATGCTCTCACTTAATTCATGTTTAATGCTTACTGGGGAGAATATAGATCATGTGGTTTTGCCAAATTTTCTAAGTAAACATGTATACATGTTATTCGTGATTCCAATGTTCATGCTTATTCACAATTTAGTTTATGCGTAACTTATGTTTATAGACCTCATACGACTCTTAATGTCTTTTCTATTCATTTTTTCACATGCTATGCTTTATATTTATCTATCTTCTTTAACTATTTATCTAATGGTGCTACACTTGCATTTACAGGTGAGGAACCCGACGTCGTTGCCTAGGAGATTGAGGAGGAAAAAGAAACTCCTCAACAACTAGTTGAGTGGATCCCAGATGATGTTTTTTAAACATCTGTACGTATTGAGTCTTTATCGTCATATCACCATTGACCTATGGCTTGGATGACCACATTTTTAGATGGTTTTTTAGATTTGTTGTTATGGTTTGTAAAACTTAATTAATACTCTTATGCTTCTTCTACTCGTTACTCTTTCTTTAACTTCTTACTTGAACATTATTATTATCTTGAGGACTGTTTATGCTCTTAATTGTGGTTCAAATATATTGTGGATGGATGAATGTAGATACCACACCTGTGAATTGAAAGGTTATGTTACACATGTTTTACATGAAATTGAAATGTGCCCCTTTGTGATGGCAATTAGGACCTCACGCTTGAAATCCTTTGGGAAACTATTCATGGGGATAAATGATCAATGAGTCTTTGACTCGAATCCCCATGCAGATGTGTGTCACGCCTCGGGAGTCACGTGTTCTTGGGCTGAGGGTGTAACTCCTATAAAACTATCATTGATCTCCAGCCTTGAATTGGGAAGGTCATTGATAAAAATACAAGTACAATCTTTGAGTTACCTTTAACACAACTGTGACATGTAAGGTTATCAAGTGAGCAAGGGCTGAGCCCTAACTAGGGATGAATATAGAACTCGCAGCTCTGACCCTATACAGTTACTAGGGTTTCATGGGGGCGATGGCAACATACTTATTAATTTCATACCGTTTCGGCCGAAGTGGCCGAACTTTTTCGTTTCTGTCAAGTGGTCAAAACAAGATTTCAGTCAAAATTTTTGGTTTAAATCTTGGTCAATTTCGGCCTATGTAAGCTTAAATGGTATTTTACATAATTAATTTTTTTAACTTGTTTTTACACGTATATACTTTGTATTTCTTTTTTTTTTTTTTTCAAAATGTAATTCTAAGAAATTTACAAGAATGGATTAAATCTATATTTACTACTTTTATTTTTTTACATATATATGTATATATATTATGTTATATTTTCTCCGAAATATAATTCCGAAAAGTTTCGCCGAAATTTCGAAACAGCCAAAAATTTTCATTTTGTAGGCGATAACGATATTGACAAAAATGGATGGTAGCCATCATTGATATGACGACAGGGATAATCCAATATTGCAATATCTTGGATTCATATTACGGAGGTAAGTCATTTATAACACTACATTTGGTTTATATTTTCTTTCATCAGATACCACGGTTTTACCAAATTTGATGTATTATTCTATTTTGTAGATTTTGAATGATGAATAGGATCATCTAATTAAGGCGATTGTGTGGGGTATATAAACCACCAATCTCAAAGATAATTAAGGCCCATTGTCCAATGTTTCAGCCATCCCCCAAAGGATAGGTAGAGTCTTATAGAAAATATAAAACAAGATTACGATTTCAAGGCCTTCTCACTGAACAGTCTCTGTTGTTCTATTTGTTTTTTTGATATGTTAAACAGTCTGATACAGACCAAAAGGCTGGACAAGGATTACTAGGCTTCTTCTTTATCAACTTCATCAGATGAACCATATGACCCATCATAAACCTACAATCTTGTTCGGATGATCCACTACAATACATTGCACTTTTTCCAATTACCGTATTATCATTAAATCTGAAATTTAATATTGTGTGGGACGTTTACCTAATAGCAAGATTATGCTAGTTTCGGTAACAGTACGAACTTGGCTTATCTCGATCTCTGTTTGCAACTCGGCAATAGTACCAAAATACATCTGGTTCGGCAATAGTGCTAGCTAGCACCGAGCTTGAGCTAGCTTCAGTAAAAGAACCAGCTAGGCTCACATTGGTCTTGTTATAAGTCACCTCGGTAACAGTGCCAAGATCGTCCATACCTGGTCTCGGCATCATCTTCAGCTCGGCTCGATCAACTGAGATGAATACTAAACCATAATTATACTCCCTTAAAACTACGGCAAATTACAGAACATACTGACAGATAAGATGGGCGCTGGATATTGATAAGGGGTTGTCCTTATCTAACGATCACATCCGCAATAATACAAGAAGTTAAGGCATGATCCGATGGGATAGTGCCTCCACCTACCTCCACTAAGGAAACATGGTGTGGGCTGATGGGACGGTACCTCCACCTACCCCCACTGAAGGAGCGCCAGATGGAACTTCTGCCTATATATATACAAGGGTAAGATCCCAAAGAGGTACGCAATACAATACAATACAAACTCACATAATCCAGACCTTGCCTTTCTTCTCCACTCACTCATCCTTTGTTTAGTAATTGTACTAACTTAGACATCGAAGTGCCTTCGGCTGATTGCTGCTAGGGTCTCTAACCTCTATTTCCTTCCCTCTTTGGTCTCGGACATTAGGACTCTTCTCAAAAGAAGCTTAACAACAGTATCATGAGTTTCATACTCGCCTAATCAAGTCCGTAATATTTAGGCACTTACAAATATGTTATGAAAAGATTTTATCGATAACCCTGAATACACGAAGATTTTATCTATCATTCTAAGACTTTGGTCTTCAAACAGCAAAATCAAACCCAGCCAGCTACCCTCTACAAAACTATGCTCCTTTTTCTCTTACCCACAAGAGAAGCAAAGTTTGCATCAAATCGAAAACAAAGAAACATGTTCTTGCAGTTTTTTATTTATTTATTATTATTATTATTATTTTATTGTTCTATTCTCAACGGAACGAAGAAAGGAAAACCAAAAAGAAAAGAGCGCAGATACCAGACTACGTTCTTTACACATTTGAGTCTCAATTAAAACAGAAAAGAGAAGTACACGAGGAAACTGTCACCACATCTGTCAGTCATATTCCTTAGCATAAAACACATAAAAAGTAAAGTATTAAAAAAAGGGCAACGCATCATTCATTTCATTTACCTTGGGAGGAAGCTTAGGAAGCAGGGCATGAAGATTGGAGAACATGCTCCTCATCTTCTTCCTCCTTTCTCTCTCAGTCCATATATGTGTCTCATACTCTTGTTCACCATCCTTAGACTCCTTCCCACCACTCCCATTGGATTTCTTTGAAACCCCATTTCGATCGCGCTTAACGCCATCTTGTAGGCCAGCTGGTGGGCTATTAGGCCTCGATTCGGTGGGCTTTTTTGCCGACTTTTTGTTGTCGCCACCACCATTGTTCTCTGAATTGGAAAGTTCCCTTAACTGGATTTCCCCTGGCTGGTTGTTATGTCCTCTTCCTCCTTGTCCTCCTTCAGCCATGGAACTGGATTTTAAAGAGCTGTCGCTTGATTGCTTAAAGAGTGAGAGGGAGAGGGAGAGGGAGAGGGAGATGAATAGAAAGAAAGATACGAAGGCATTTAATAGAAGGTGTGCTCTGAGAGGTGGCCATATTTAGTTACAGATGATATGGATGCAGGAATGAGGCCAAAATGTAACGATACGGCTACGGTATTTTTGGTGTGTAAACCATAACGTATGGAAAAGCGCGTGGGAAACAGATTTCTCCTGAGTGGGTCCAACCTGCTACACTTCTCCTAAATGACCTCCTTAGTCTCTTCATTTACCACAATGCCATAGTTGCTAAAGCTAGTTTTCATCAATCACTTTCTCTCTTAGCTAGCCAAGAATTCTAATGTAATGGCAAATAGTTATATTGTTTCATGGCGTAAAATAGAGTTTGATAGATAGATATAATATATGACTTACTCAACAAATTGAACTCATGAATGGATTCAGGGATCTATTGGCTCCACCAAGCACAAGAGGTTTTATAGATTAGCAATCAACAAAATCTCAATTCGATAGACATTGATAATAATCTAATGTAAGCACATTAAATTGATGATAAAATTGAAGATTTCCCTTATATGTATATTATCTATTTCATAATTTTAGATTAAATAACTGGTAGCATCCAATAACCATATGTTTTGAAATGCTAAATCACAAAGTATTAATATAGGATTTGTTAGGGCCATTGAGCCTTAAAAGCTCTATTATGGGTCTTATTTCAAAATGCGTATCAAAGCTGTGTGGGGGCGTTTTGTAATCACGGATTTATGCGGGGCCACTCCCTGATTTCGGACTATCCCTGGCCTCGGCGTTGTCCAAGCTCGGCAATAGCACCATCTCGGGGCGAGCGTGAATCCCATCTCAGTGGCTACGTTCGCAAGCATCCACTTCGGTCTCGGTCTTTAATCCGATCTCGGTCTCCTGTCACTCAGCCATAAATGCGCTGCCGTGGCGGGGACGGCGAACTGACAATTAGAGTGGGCACCGGACCTAGATAAGTGGCACACCTTATCTCAGGGTCACGTCCATAGGTATAGGGAGATGGCCCGATGGGACGTTCCCTTTTTACCTACCCCCTCTCAGAAAAGAAAGGTACATGCTGATGGGACTTTCATCTCACCCAGAAGGTCCACTCCAACAAGGTTCCCGCATCTACATAATGCACGGAAAAAGACAACAGGAGGTAAGCAATAAGCCTGACCCATACTTCTTCTTCCTGACTCTCCTCTCAGTTGCCAAGCTAACTTAGCCATCGGAGTGCCTTCGACTGCCTACGGCCAGGGGCTCTGACTTTTGTCTTCCTCTTTCAGGTCATCGGAGGCTCGATCCTTTTCCCTCATCTTCTCCAGATCATCAAACCAAGAGCTTAACCCTCTCTTAATCAAGTCCGTAATTTTTAGGCACTTATAGTTGGCGCCGTTTGTGGGAACAAGATCTCTACCAAAACAAAACCTGCAAAAGCCATGCCTCCAAAAACCAGATACGGCGGAGAGGGATCATCAAAGTCCCGGAGAGCGTCATCCTTTCCTCCGCCGGAACAACCCCCATTTCCACCGTTTTCGCAACCAGAGCCGCAACCTCAGCCGCCCCAGCCAGTACCTCCAGTGCTGCCCACTGGCGTCCGCTCTGCTCTCCTTCCCCCTCCGGGACCAGCGGGGGTCCCCCCCGTCCCGCAGGGGATTCCCCGCCAGAGAAAGTCCAGAGGAAAATCCGGTCCCGCGTACGTGGAAGGTATTGTCCAGTTGGACTCCTCGTCCCGACCTCTGACGGCACCCCCCCGTCGTGACTACCATCAGGAGGCCCCTCGCCACCCAGGGGCCCACAGCAGAATGTCTCCTCGTCAGGCCCTCGACGACGGGGCAAGACACCTGTCGGGGCAAAATCCCACCACTCTCATCATCGCACTCACGACGACGGCCTGTCTTTTCACCAGGCCCATGAAGCAGGAGAGAACGACCCCCTACTTAAAGAGCTCGACGCCCAGAATCAGGTCCTCCAAGAAAAAGAGGAGTTGATTCGACATCTCCAGGAACGGCTCAAGGCAAATGAGAGAAGGTCTCGTGTTCCACGTCCCAGGCGACAGCAGAACCGTCTGGGCAACCGGGATATGAGGCAGGTCGTCAACAATAGAAGGAGAGACTGCTGTGAAGAGGAAGGCTCGAGTAGCAGCCACCTACCTAGTAACCTCAGGGGATCACGTCGCGAGCCAGGGTTCCCGAGGCTAGACAGCAAGACGGGCCTAAAAGAACTGCTGGACCATTACGTCAAACAAGAGGTCCAGGCCCGACTGGCTGAGATCTGTTTCACCCGAGACCAGATGGAGGACCGCGAAGAAGACGACCAGGGCATGTCCCCTTTCTCACAGGGGATAAAAGATTTCTCTCTCCCTGAGAGATTCAGCGTCCCGAGGTTCGTCCTTTATGACGGGACCTCGGACCCAGAAGCACATCTACGGCATTTCACTCAGCGGATGTCGGTCTGGGGGGATGTTGGTCACCTGAATTGCAGGGTCTTTTCCTCAAGCCTAGGTGACCTCCTTCTGCGCGATCCCTTCCGGGTCGGTCACAAGCTGGCGGCAGGTCCGAAGTTCCTTTGTCGAGAAATTCCAGGCGCACCGTGTCATCCCGAAGATGGGTGGCAACCTCATGGCGATCCGGATGAAGGACAGTGAAAGTATCACGGCATTCGCCAGAAGATTCTGAACAATTTACAGCCAGATCACAGACGCTAATGATGACGTCGCCATCATGTGCTTCCGGCAGGCCTTACTCCCAGGAAACGAACTCCGAAAGGACCTAGTCCGAACTCTTGTGACCATAATGAAGGCGTTGATGGCCAGGGTGAACCAGTACATCGAACAGGAGGAGGACCGAGCTCACGGCAAGGAGCAGTTCGGCCTCTCGCAGAAGGGCCAAACCTCCAAAGGGGAGGGGACGTTCCCCAAACAAAGGCCAGATAAAAGGAGGACCACCGCCAGTTCGACAACCTTCTCCGCCTCGATCTCTGGCGGCAGCAAGAGACGAAAATTCAACCCTACTAGGCCGGCCAGAGATCCTTACAAGGCCATCAATGTCATCTTCAAGGAGCCCATTTACAGACTCCTGAACAAAATCAAGGCAGAGCCCTACTTCGAGTGGCCGTAGCTGATGAGGGGCGACCCATCCACCCGAGACCGAAGTAAGAACTGCTCCTTTCACAAGCAGCACGGGCACATGACTGAGGACTGCATGGCTCTGAAATCCCACCTCGAAAGGCTCGTCAAGGACGGGCACCTCCGGGAGTACGTCAAGGAGGGAGAGAGGGTCAACCAGGCTCAGCAGCGCGCTCCACCGCCTCCACCCAATGATTATCAGGACAGCGACGGGCCAATAGGAGTCATCAAATTTTTTCACCTAGCCCCCACTCCTAATAAAGAAAGTCTCCAAGATCGGTCAGAGGCCAGGAGGACTGCCCATGGCAAACAAGTGATGTCGGCCGAACTGGGGCTTGCACCTAAGAGAGCCAGAAAGGAAAAGCCCAAGATTTGGTTCTCAGACGAGGACCTAGGAGGGGTCCATCTCCCCCACAATGACGCACTCACCCTCACCTTACGGCTGAACAACTACATCGTGAAGCGCGTCCTTATTGATCATGGGAGCTCGTTCGAGATCCTCTACTTCAGCTGTTTCAAAGAGCTCGGCCTGACCGAGTCTGATCTACAAGAAGCCCACGTCCCCTTAATAGGCTTCAGCGCCAAGCCGGTGTACCCCAAGGGGAGGGTCTCGCTTGAAGTCCGAATAGGAGGAGCCACGAAGATGGCCGATTTTGTAGTAGTGGACGCGTCGTCCCCTTACGATGTGATAATGGGACGAAGTTGGTTGCACGCCATGGAGGCAGTACCCTCCACCCTTCATCAGAAACTCAAGTTTCCGCTAGAAAAGGCCGGAGGAGCGTTCGAGATAGTAACTGTGCGAGGAGATCAGCAGATGGCCCGACAGTGCCTCACGGCCGTAGTGCTTGGCGAAACAAAGCCACAACAATTGTATATGGCCGAACTGGAGGCCGAACTCAAGGATGTCGGTCGCCTAGCCACAGAAAAGAGCGTGGAAGAGCTCACCGAGGTCAGGATCAATTCAGACGACCCCGAGTGATATTTCCTGCTGGGGAACCGGCTCTCTGATGACGAGAGGTCTGAACTGCTTGACTTCCTATTGTAGAACAAGGATGTCTTCGCTTGGACTCCATATGAGATGCCCGGGATCGACCCCGAAGTCATGTGCCACAAGCTGAATGTTGACCCCGGACACAAGCCCATAGTGCAAAAGGCCCGCAGAACAGGGGTCCCGGAGACAAAAGCAGTAATGGAAGAAGTAGACAAACTCCTCGAGGCCGGAGCAATCCGCGAAGTGGTTGGCCAACACAGTAGTGGTTAAGA
Organism: Cinnamomum chago; assembly: GCA_038049695.1. Classification (NCBI taxonomy): domain Eukaryota; kingdom Viridiplantae; phylum Streptophyta; class Magnoliopsida; order Laurales; family Lauraceae; genus Cinnamomum; species Cinnamomum chago. The sequence goes on along the minus strand of CP142454.1, from coordinate 56,848,183 downwards.
AGAAGAATGGCCAGTGGAGGGTCTGTGTGGACTTCACCGACCTCAACAAAGCCTGCTCCAAGGACAGCTTCCCCCTCCCAAAGATCGACCAAATGATCGACGCCACCTCGGGACACAATAGGATGAACTTCCTCGATGCCTACCGAGGTTACCACCAGATCCCCATGTACGGACCTGATGAGGAGAAAACCGCGTTCATAGCCCCTCGGGGCATCTTCTGTTACAAAGTGATGCCCTTTGGGTTAAAGAACGCTGTGGCTACATACCAAAGGCTGGTCACGAAGATGTTCCAAGCCCAACTCGGGAAGACGATGGAGGTATACATCGATGACATGGTGGTCAAGTCCAAGAAGTCGCAGGACCATCTGGCGGACCTGCGACAAACATTCACCGTCCTCAGAAAGTTCCAGCTCAAACTAAATGCCTCCAAGTGCGCATTTGGAGTCGGCTTCGGTAAGTTCCTGGGAAGCCTGGTGACCAAGAGAGGGATTGAGGCCAATCCAGAGCAGATCGCAGCTATCCAAGCGATTCAGAGCCCGACCTCGGCCAAACAAGCCTAGAGACTCACAGGGATGGCCGCTGCGCTCAACCGCTTCATCAGCCGATCTTCGGACAAATGTTGCCCTTTCTTCCAGCTCCTGAAAAAGAGCTCCACATTCCAGTGGACCCCTGAGTGTGATCATGCACTGCAGAAACTCAAGGAGTACCTCTCTTCACCACCACTGTTGACCACTCCATCACAAGGTGACCTCCTCTATCTCTACCTAGCAGTCTCGGACCATGCAATGATCTCGGTGTTAGTTCGGGAGAACGACAAGCAGCAGCTGCCCATTTACTACACGAGCAAGATCCTGCTCGACGCCAAGACCAGGTACCTGCCACTCGAGAAGTGGCACTGGCACTCATCAGCGCCTCTCGCAAACTATCCCACTACTTCCAGTCATACACAGTGGAGGTTGTCACGGAGTACCCGCTCAAATCCCTCTTCCGGAAGGCGGACTTTTCCGGCAGAATCTCCAAGTGGGCCATCAAACTGGGGTAATTCGATATCCAGTATCAACCCAGAACGGCGATCAAAGCACAAATCCTTGCAGATTTCATCGTCGAATTCACTTCTCCTAGTTCGGCAACGACCTTACTCGATACTGAACTGGGGGGCAGCAGGGATAGTGAGACAGCCGAGACCGAGGAAGACCGATCTAGAAATAGTTCCTTGAGTCGGCATGGAAGGTCTTCGTCGACGGATCCTTGACGTCCAGAAGGGCTGGTGCCTGCGTGGTCCTCCAATCACCAGAGGGCCTGGTCATCGAGCAAGCACTGACCCTTGACTTCAAAGCCTCCAACAATGAAGCAGAGTACGAAGCGCTGATTGTTGGTCTCGGTAGCGCAAGAATACTGGGGGCACATCGGCTAGTAGTCTTCAGCAACTCCCAGTTGGTGACGAACCAGCTAAGCGGAGACTATCAAGCCCGAGACGAGAGGATGGCGGCCTACCTAGCCCACACTAAGCAGCTCCTCTCCCAGTTCGAGAAAGCTGAAGTCAGGCAAATCAGCAGAGAGTCCAATTGCCACGCAGACACCCTAGCCAACTTGGCCTCAGCCGTAGAAGCAGGAAAGAGAAGGACGGTCGATGTGGGGACATTGAAAAAAATAAGCATAGAGGTCCTCCCGCCTCGGCAAGTCCTGTGCGTCGATCTCGGCCCGAGCTGGATGGATCCGATCATAGCATACTTGAAAGAAGATAAGCTCCCAGAAGACAAGAATGAAGCCCACAAGGTCAGACTGAAAACGGCCCATTTCTGGCTGTCCCTAGATGAGAATCTCTACAGAAAGTCCTACACGGGACCATATCACCAGTGCGTTCATCCGAGCAAGGTAGAAGACTTCCTTTTTGAAATTCACGAGGGAATCTGCGGAAGCCATATCGAAGGAAGATCCCTGGCGTACAGAGCCATCAGTCAAGGCTATTGGTGGCCCTATATGCAAAAGTATGCCCAACTCTACGCTAGGAAGTGTGAAAAATGTCAGAAGTTCTCCCACTCTCTGCACCAGCCAACACAGGACTTGAGTCCTCTCTCCAGCCCATGGCCTTTCGCTCAGTGGGGGCTAGACATCGTAGGACCCCTTCACCGAACTCCAGGAAACAAGAGGTGGCTGATAGTGGGCACTGACTACTTCACCTAATGGATAGAGGCAGAGGCCCTATCTTCCATCACTGAGCAGGACACAAAGAATTTTGTATGGAAGAACATTGTCACAAGGTTCGGGGTCCCCCGAGCTCTGGTCTCAGACAACGGAACCCAGTTCGACTCTAACTTCTTCAAGAACTTTTACCTGGAGCTCGGTATCAGGAACCTCTATGCGACCCCGGCCTACCCGCAGAGCAACGGACAAGCAGAGATCTCGAACAAGGTGGTACTGGATGGGCTCAAAAAGAGACTCGACAAAGCGAAAGGCAGATGGGTGGAAGAATTACCAAGTGTCCTCTGGGCGTATCGGACCACCCCGAGATGATCTACCTCGGCAACCCCTTTCTCCTTGGCATACGAAATGGAAGCTATAATCCCTCTCGAGGTCCTCCTCCCGACCTTGAGGTCGGATCTCTTCGACCAGGGGCAGAATAAAGTGAACCTCGCCAAAGAGCATGACCTAGCCGAGGAGCGAAGAGAAGTGGCATCCGTGCACCTGGCCAATTACCAGCAGCAGCTATCCAGAGGCTACAATCAGAAGGTCAAAGAAAGGAAGTTCTCGATCGGGGAACTAGTCTTAAAAAGGGCGTTTCCAGCAGACAAAAATCCTAACGAAGGCAAGCTCGCACCAAACTGGCTTGGGCCTTTCAAGATGGTCTCGGTCTCCGGGAGGTCGGCCTACAGACTTGAAAGCATGGACGACAGAGAATTGCGGCGACCATGGAATGCTGCGCACCTTAAGAAGTACTACTTCTAGATGTACTCAAATAATGAATAAATAAAAGAAGGATCTTTTGGAAGAAGCGTGCCTTGAATTCTATGAAGTCATGAGCCTCGGTCATAGGACCAGCTCCCAAGGCTCCGGTCCTCGCACCAACCTCCATGAGTTCGGTCATAGGACCAGCTCCCAAGGCTCCGGTCCTCGCACCAGCTTCCATGAGTTCGGTCATAGGACTATCTCCCAAGGCTCAGGTCCTCGCACCAGCCTCCATGAGTTCGGTCATAAGACCAGCTCCCAAGGCTCTAGTCCGCGCACCAGCCTCCATGAGTTCGGTCATAGGACCAGCTTCCAAGGCTCCAGTCCTCGCACCAGCCTCCATGAGTTTGGGCATAGGACCATCTCCCAAGGCTCCGGACCATCTCCCAAGCCTCCTTGGAGTCAGCCACAGGGCCAGGGCTTTGTGCCTCGTAGCAGCCTCATTGAGTTCGGACGGTAGGCCACCCCCCTTGGGACAAGAGCAATCAACTATCTAAAAATTCACTCAGAAGTCTCAAAGCTCGGTCTGCCTTTGGGTCCAAACTGACTACGAGTTCACCTTGAAAGGCATTTCCTTCGGATGCGCGTTGTTAAAACCCAGCCTTAGGGCCAGACGTACACCGACCTCGCCCACTCGAAAGTTTGAAGGATCAGTCAAGGAACAACTAGCCTTGTCATCACCCAGTCTCGCAGATTCATCGACCTGGGCTACTTGGAAAGTTCAAAGACAAAAGGGGCTCGTTCTCACTCAATGTCCTGAGACTAGAAGGTCAGAACCTAGTTTCTTCGCCGACCTCAGCCACTTGCGAGTTTTGGCCATGTTTAAACATCAGAACATCCACACACCATTGCAAGAAGATAGAAATGAAAAGACAGTTGAAGAATTGAGAGAAAGTTATTTTTCATTGATTTGGAAGGATAATTACAAGGTTCTGTACACTCGGGAAAGAAAAAGAAGTACATCAAAGGAAAGAAAAAATACAGATTCCTATTTGCTCTACTTCTCGGGCACCACAGCTTTATTCTTCGGCTTTGGAGGGACGGATGCAGCAGGGGCGCCTGAGGCCTCGGACGGAGGAGCTATGGAGGAAGCCTGGGCCTTGTCGCCCTCGGCAGGGGTCGGGGGCGGAGGAGGAGGACCTGGGACTTCAGGAGGGGCCTCCAGAGGGTTGGAGTCAGGCTTTGACTCTGGGCTCGATATGACAGGCTGGAATTGGGGAAGGTTCGCGAACATGGGATCATCCTCAGAAACCCCATACTCGCGAAGAGCCTCCCTGCATCCCATCTCGTACAGCACCAAGCTCAGATCCTTGATTTGAGCCACGTACTCCGCCGATGCCCAATCCACTCCTTCCTGATAAGCCTTGGCAACCTGGGCTCGCAGAGTGGACTCGACGTCGGCCCGCTCCTTCCTGGAGGACTCGAGCTTGGCCTGTTTTCCAGCCAACTCGGTTTCCTTCTTGTCGAGCTCGGTCTCCAGTTGAGTCACCCTCCTCGCCTTGTCTTCGGCTGCGCCCTTTAGGTGCTTATTCTCACCTTACAACTTTATTATCTCGGCCTTCGCCGCTTGTTGTACCGTTGCGAACTCGGCGATCTTCTCCTCCGCCTTCTTTATTTCTGTCGCACTGGCTTCCAGAGCGTCTCCCATCTTTTTCTTCTCGGCGACCACCTCGAGAACTTCCTTGGCCGTCGTCTCCGTCCTCTCAAGTAATATTTGGAGCCTCTGTACATTCTACAAAAGGACAAAAAGGGGCAGGTCAGATTGGGAAACCAAGGCATAAAATTCAAAAGTAAAAGAAGCGGGAATCACCTCGAGCGACGCCTTCATCGTCGAGTAGATCAGGCTCATCGTCCTGGCTTTATTATGCCTCTCCATGTCCAGAGGGATAGCACATCCCCAGGCGATAGCCGAGATCGTCCAAGAGGAGGTCCCCATTCGATCCTCCTTGGTCATGGTCTCGCAGGGGTTGATGTCAAAATTAGGCTTCCAAGGCATCGGCTTGTGAGGCCGAGCCTCCGGATCCGCCTCCTGGACCCGCTCCTCTTCGCCCCCCACGCGAGGCCTCTTCTCAGGTAGGGGCCCCTCACCCCCCTTCTCGGCCTCCGCGGCCCGAGGCCGGGTCTCCCTTGGCGGTAGAGCCACCTTCTCGGGCTCCACTACCCGCGGCTGAGACTCCTTAAGCGGTCGGGTGTCTTTGGGCGGCCGGGCATCCTTGGGAGGCTCTTCCGATCTCCCCCTCTTCTCCTGCGGGGGGCCTCTCGCGCTCATACATTTAGCGGAGGAGGAGGTCCCTACTGTGCTCGAAGAACCGGAGGAGGCGCTGGCTGAAGAGCCTTGAGCAGCGCCAGGCCCGCCGGGGGCACGCTTCGGGGTGGGAGGAACTCGGCCCCCGAAAATCACGGCCCCCAAATTCTTCAAAGGAGGGCGCGGCCCGTCCATCTCCTCTTCCGCTTGGTCTCGGTCGGGGGAGCTGTCTGCAACTAAGATCGGTCCCTGGGGCTCCGAGGTCTGGCCGCTACTCTCCGCAAGCGGGAGCACGATCTCCCCTATCGGCTCAAGGGGGATCTCGGCAGTCTTCCTGGTGTAAGACTGGTACCGTGGCTTATACCCGAGCAGCGAGAAGGCGGCCCCATCGTTGTGGTCGTGGTAGTATTAGATCTTCGCGAACCAGGCGTCGTTCCTCTTCCAACGATCGAGTCCGGCGTCTCTCCTCCTTCGCTGAATACCTGCGCAGAAAGCAGAGGACATTAGCTTGGCTAATTAGCAGTAAAACAAACACAAGTAGCTCGGGGAAGCGAGTATTTACTTCGGGGGGGGGGGTCCCTAATTTGCGCGGAACCTGGATTCTCCGTGCCACCTCGGTCTCAGACGCCCCGAACTCCCAGTTCCCCGAAACCAGCAGGCGGATGTCCCCAGCATATTTGTTTGAGTCCTCCAAGGCATTAATCAAGGGCCGGCGCCTAGCCTTCACCCGAAGATAGTAAGAATCCTCGCCCCCCACAGACTTGCAGATGTCATAGACATCCTCTATATCATGCACCCCCGAGGTTGATATCTAGGATCTGGTTCAACTTCACTACGCCCATTATTATTTTGAACCCATTAGGCATCAGTTGAAAGGGGCAGATCGCCATGTGCTGAGGCAGGATCGAAGAAGCGGGTGGATTGGGAACCTAACCCCACCCTCGCACACCGACACCAGAGGAAAGGGCATCCACTTCTTGAACATGGTGAAGCCATCAAAGAGGCCCTGGAGTTCGTTGGGCTTCACCAGAACGTCAGTTGGTATTTCAAACGCCACCCTGAATCCCTCCAGGGCTGCGGGACCCTCTAACCAGTGGTTGTAGATTCCCATTTTTTAAAAAAGGCTAAAGGGAAAGCGAGCAGAAGACAAAGAAGAAGGAACAAGACCTAGAAAAACAGGGGTGGAAAACCTTTGGACGAAAGGAAAAAGAAATAGAGAGAGAAACGGAGAGGAAAACTCACAGAGAAGGTGTGACGGATTGCAAAGAGTAATAAGCAAAAAGCGAGAAGAGTCCGGGTTCGTTGAGGTTCTATTTTTGGCAGAAAATCTCCTTCAGCAAGATCTCCTTCAGACGAAAGTTAGGGTAAGAGGAGAAAGAGAGGGGAGTGTCCCTATTTTATAGAGGGGCGCCCCTCTTGATCACCACGCGCCACTTCGATCCCAGTGAACGACCAAACAAAGGGTTACACGTGGCAGCACCGACCCATCCCCAGCCACGCCTCTGGTACAACACTTATCACCTCGGGCATACGGAACGACGTCCGCGTGCCGACCTTGGTGAAGCCATTATGATGCCGCATTTATTGCCTAGGGAAAACGAAAAGGCGCCATGATGAGGATCGCACGACAACAAGATACGATAGGACAGGGCCAGCGCATCCATTCGATCTTAACTCCCGACCTCGGAAAGAACCAAAGAGGTCGAGAGCTAGGGGCAATTGTGTGGGGGCGTTTTGTAATCACGGATTTATGTGGGGCCACTCCCCGATTTCAGACTATCCCTGGCCTCGGTGTTGTCCAAGCTCGGCAATAGCACCATCTCGGGGCGAGCGTGAATCACATCTCAGTGGCTACGTTCGCAAGTATCCACCTTGGTCTCGGTCTTTAACCCGATCTCGGTCTCCTGTCACTCAGCCATAAATGCGCTGCCGTGGCGGGGACGGTGAACTGACATTCAGAGTGGGCGCCGGACCTAGATAAGTGGCACGCCTTATCTCAGGGTCACGTCCATAGGTATAGGGAGATGGCCAGATGGGACGTTCCCTTTTTACCTACCCCTCTCAGGAGAGAAAGGTACATGCTGATGGGACTTTCATCTCCCCCAGAAGGTCCACTCCAACAAGGTTCCCGCGTCTATATAATGCACGGAAAAAGACGACAGGAGGTAAGCAATAAGCCTGACCCATACTTCTTCTTCCTGACTCTCCTCTCAGTTGCCAAGCTAACTTAGCCATCGGAGTGCCTTCGGCTGCCTATGGCCAGGGGCTCTGACTTTTGTCTTCCTCTTTCAGGTCATCGAAGGCCCGATCCTTTTCCCTCATCTTCTCCAGATCATCAAACCAAGAGCTTAACCCTCTCTTAATCAAGTCCGTAATTTTTAGGCACTTACAAAAGCTTACTTATACATTGGCTGTAGAGGTTCAGGGCCTTTTGCGAATTCGATATATATATATAAAAGATGGTCATCATTAAATTGTTTTTTTTTATTTCATTAAAAGGAATGGTTTCAAAGCATTCACGAATTTCAAATTTACCATATACTTTCATTTTCTTTTGATCAAGAGCTAGTCGCATTTAATGTGTCTAATTTATTTACGGATTGCTAATCTAGGAAACCAAATTCTTTTTTGGTGGAATGCTAGGCCATACCCATATCATATATATAAAAGAATATTTTCATTCTTTTACCATACTAGTGATGCCCCCACACTTGCAAGGTACTTGTAGTATCCAGATAAATATGAGAAAAAATTATACATGTAACATTGATATTTATTATATTCAAATGGGCAAATCCACACTACTAGATTGAAATACCTTATAAGTGTGATGTCTGATGTAGAGTCGTCCATTGTGTATATTTGGTATTATAAATTGGTGGTCCTTGGTTGATGTATTAGCATCCCTTGTTTTTTAGTTTAATTAGTTCCAAAGTGGATGTTACAAGATAGAATCTATGATTATTAATGGCAATGAGTCGAATTGAGAGTTTATGTCGTGTTGAGCATAGAGGGTAATGTACAAGTTCGGCCTAAATGGATACATTTGTTAATAAAGTTGAAATTTTCTTAACTTGAAAGGTAGATGGGTCAACCAAAATCCTTAATTAACATGTTAATTAGTTTTGGATTGAGTTGATATGTGATATTGTTATTATTTGGGTTGGGTCGATTTCAGGTTGAATTTTTAAGTAAAATACAAATATTGTACCAAGCTAATCTCAAGTCACCAATGTCAGCCATCACGAAATACTTAAAAAAGAAAATAGGGCCAATTGTCAGACTAAATTAATGGGTTGTATTGAGGGCTGGATTAGTGGCTTGGGTTAGGAATTGACACAACTACAATGGATCTCTCTAATTGTTGGATTGCAAGAGGAAAGGGTGATTGGCCTTATCTAGATAAACATTTGGGCCTATTTGTTTGCATTAGTATTGAAGTACATAGGAATTAAAAATACCTGGAATTCATGGTCAAATGAGCTCCATCCTTATGCTTGCTCACTTTTCCTACTATTAATGTTAGTTGTCAGTGCTATTTATTTCTATATAGATCAAGAATCTCAATTGGGTGCCTAAGATAGCGAGATCTCAATTGGAATTGCAAAAGCCGATCTTCAAGCCTCGCTCCAAGCTGAGGTTGAGATATCTTTCCAAGACAGGGTGGATGCGGCTACAAAAGAGTATGAGGCCCAAGTCGAGAATATCAGCTCGGCGTTGTTCGAGCTCGGGTGCCGGGCTGCATTGAAAAAGGCAGGGGTCCCAGAGGATCATCCCGTCTGTCTGGACATGCCCAAGTTTACTCGCCCCGAGCCCGAGCCGAGTTCTGGCCCCATTGCTAAAGCTGCTGCAGAAGCTGTTCCGACTTCGCCTGAGGTTGCTCCCCAAGCCACCGCGACTGACCCTTTCAATGTTAACGTGGAGGCTACTAATTCTTGAAGCACTTTCTTGATGTATCTTTTTTCTTTTTTCTTTCTTGTAACGAAAGTGTAAAAACTCTGTAACGATTCTCTTCATCAATGAAATAGAATTCTTTCTCCATACTTGCCTTCTCATTTCTTCTGATAATAACATGTGTGTGCTTGACTTTTGTTCCACAACTGGGCTCTTAGCACAAACGCCCGATTTTTTGACCAAGTAGTTGAGTTCGGTTTAGTAACCGAAACTGAGTGACTATTGAGCAATAATGACTTTGGTTCCTTAACTAGAAGTGACTTAGGCAAATCGAACTTGGTTCAACACTCGGAACTCCAATTGCACTTAAGTTTACATAACTTCAAGAATTACCTGTGTCTTAGAGATAGAAAACTTTAGCTGGTTTCGCAACCGAACTAGACTTTCATAGGAAGCGATCAAGTTCTTCAATTGCATAGTTGGTTCCATAACCGAACTAGGATAGTGTCGCGACCCCGGATCGGGTTACCGAGGTCCTAATCCAGGATCGGGATTGAAGATGTTGTGCATACATTTATTTAACTTTCCACAAGTGTCCATGGTGAGGATATCACAACAACATAGTACATTTTTGTTAATTGCGGAAGCGTGTAGCAAATCAAATTGATAATTTCAATTCCAATCACAAGATAAAAATCATATATATATATATATAAACCAAGTATCAGAATGAGCAATAATCATTAGTGCTTTCCCAAAAGAAAAGTTAAAGTTTATACAAGAGATCATTTAGTTACATTCCCAAAAATAGAGGCCAACAAAGGCCAATATAGACAAAATACCAATCCCCAAAAGAATGGTTAAACGTTTCCAAAATATTACGTCTCTCAAAGCAATCAAATGTCTAAACGACATCATCAGCATGCCACTCAACTAGGCGTTGCGGTTCACCGACCATGTCCTCAAGCTCCGCCTCGGGATAGACAATGTCTAGACCTGAATACCAAAGAGTGGGTCAAACACGATGGTTTGGCAAATGGGTGAAGAGACATAACAATATAGTAATAAATGAATTTACCTTCAAAAATATTTAAAACCTGTTTAAATAACAATTTCCATAAAAGAGATAAATCATTTATTCAAATACAATTATGAATTGTAAAACATGTAAAGGTAACCAAGGAAACATGAAACAAGCAAGATGGCAACCACACGAAGCTAAGTCCTCTACCACCGAGGTAACAGAGCAATATCAAGGCATTGATCTCAGTCACAGAGGTGAGGAGAAACAACGAAATATATACATATACATATAATATACGGGACATGACTATGGTAGCGAGCCGGGCATCGGGAACCATGGTAGCAATCCGGGGTATCGGGACAAGACCACGGTAATAACCGGGTAGCGGGATTCAAACTGCAGCTAGCGGGACAAGAGGGGGATCTACAAGTCGGTGGATCAGACCAACAGAGTTATTCAAGCTTAGTGGTGCCGACTCATATAGCACAACTGCCATATCAATCCGGGCCTACTTATCGGGACTAGCAAAATGCTACAATTTCAATTTCAATATTTTCAGGAAAGTATAAGAAATTCGGGAATAATGAAATACAAATGAACTTTCGAAATCTCAAGACAAGTATCAAGGTTCAAGATTTGTTTAAGGTGAATAGGGGTCTTGTATGTCGATTCAATAACAACTTGGTACTCCTTGAGTTTGGGGACATTGCGGCTCCTTATAAACCTTAGGATTTTCAAAACTTCAAATGAAATCTTCGTGATGTGTTTTGTTTCTCAAATGGCCTCATACATTGCCAAGTAAATCTTGTCGCGACCCCGGACCGGAAATCCGGGATCGGGACATTAGTGAATAATGATTAATGATGATTATCTACATCAACAATATACAACTTATTTAATTTCCCACAGGTGTCCGCGGTGAGGATATCACAACCTTGCATGAATATTTCTTTTGAGTGCGGAAGCATGTAGCAAATCAAATAGTTAGACTATCTCTAATCATGCAAGCATTAACATCAAATATCAAAACTGTATCAGAATGAGCAATGATCTATAACATGTTTTCCAAAAGTTGTTAAAGTTAGACAAAATATCATTTAGTTACATTCCCCAAAATTTGAGGCCAACAAAGGCCAATATAAACAAAACAATAACCCAAAAGAATGGTTAATAAGTTCTCCCCAAAATGTTCGCCTCTTTTAGCAACCCGATGTCTACATGACATCGTCAGCACGCCACTCAACTAGAGGTTGCGACTCACCTACCGCCTCCTCTAGCTCCTCCTCAAGGAAACCGGCAACGGGACCTGAGTACCAAAGCAAATGGGTCAGACACGACGGTCTGGCAAGAGAGTGAAAAGATACAACAACATATAATAGATGAAATATCTCGAAAAGCAAGGAAATCTGTTTAAGCAAGAACTCTCACAAAATAGATAAATCATTTGCTAGAAAACATGTAAACAAGATAAAACATATGAGGTAACCAAGGGATCGGGAACTCACGAGATGGCAATCACATAAAGCTAAGTCCTCTGACATTAAAGTGACAACAGTATCACGGGATGTTGATCTCAGTCACACAAGGTGAGGAGATTCAACGCAAATCATATATACAATATAAATATACGGGACGGGACCACGGTAGCGAACCGGGTATCGGGACGGGACCACGGTAATGACCGGGTATCGGGATCCAAACTGCAGCTGGCGGGACGGGAGAGGGATTTCCAAGTCGGTGGATCAAACCGACAAGGTATCCAAGCTTAGTGATGCCGACTCATAGGTTAAATAACACATCGATACATATGCAAGTAAATCAAGTACAAGTAAATCAATTAACGGACAAGAATATTCAAATGTATAACTTTCATTTCATATCGGGCAATACTCTTCGGGACAAGTCAATGTTACTAGTGTAACCATCAAGCTTTCGGGAAAACAGATCATGTAAAGTAAATCTTGGAAATGAAGAAATAAAATGAACTATTACAATTCCGGGAAAATATTGATTTCAAGATCTATTTAAGTGAATAGGGGTCCTGTATGTCGATTATTGAAATGATTTGGTACTCCTTGAGTTTGAAGACATTCCGGGCTCCTTATGCACTTCTACGATTTTTAAAACTTAACATGAGTTTATGGTTAGAACTAGGTATTAGCATAGAAGGTCAAGACTAAAAACGGTCCATCCTAAGTATGATGTCAACCCGGAACCATCGAGCAACCTACCCAGTCACCAAAAGGAATAGAATTCGCGATACCCAAGGAAATAGACTTTGGATTTAGGTATGAAGAAGATATCGTGTCGTTCCATCCCGTTCAAGATTGAAATAGATTGAACTTCGATGCCTCCGAACCAACCGTGAAGAGCATCGGCTCAAGACGTCCTCACATATGGTCAAATGAGTCCAAGGAGGGTAGCCAAGGTCCACAAAAAAAAATAATATCAAAAACCCACTGGACTCAAACTGAGTCCTCCAATCGATCGGCCCTACAGTCCGATCGATCGGCTCAAAAAGCCTTACAGTTAAAGACAGTCCGATCGATCGGCCTGCACGTCCGATCGATCGGACCTGGGCGTATAGCAGGTCCGGGAACTTGATTTTTTTCCTTTTTGTTTCCTTTCCTTCCAACACATAAACAACCACATAGAACTATAAACAAGATGACTTAAACACATGTTTCCAAGACATTAAATGAGGCTATCAAGATGCATAAAGATCATTTATTTCAACCATAAAAAGAATCAATGAAAACATGAAAATCCATAAATGCTTCACCAAACCATTTGAAACTTAAAAACACTTCATCATTCACTTGCCTCAAGTCCAAGCTAGCTGAAATCAAGCCTCTATTCACTTCTATAGCTCAAAGCCAAGCTACAATAAAAAAAAAAAACCCCCAAAACAAACCCTAAAATGGGCCAAACAATGAAATGACAAGGAAACCTTTCAATAATAAAGGTGGAGCTTCTCTAAGGCTATAGGAACACAAATCTAGAAGATGAAGAAGAACACTTACTTGGGTGACCTTCAAATGAAGAGAGCTATCTCAAAGGGAGTCTCAAAGTTGATGGATTCTTCTACAAAAGGTATCAAAGTGAAGCTTGCTAGATGAGGAAGAGGTTGGTGATATCCATTTCGAGTTTGGTGCAAGATTGGTGAGGATTTGAGATGGAGAAGCAAGAAGAAGAAGAGAAAGCAAGAAAACCCTAGACTCTCCTCTTGTGCTGGAAAAATGAAAATGGAAAAGGAAGGGGTTGGGTCCCACAACTTAAGGAACTAGTTTGGCTGAAATCATCCCTCTCTCGGGTCCTCGGATGAATTCGATGAAGAAGGAAGAAATGGTCGTCGAAATATCTAGTTTCCAAAAAGTATATGTTTCGCGGGTTTCGGGAATATCAAGTTTTGGGTACAAATTTGGTGTGCAATGACTGTTTTACCCTCAAGACTATGAAATCGGGTTTCGGGATCTCAAACGGGGACGGGATCAACATGAAAGTTGTAGGGATCATCAAAACGAGTAAAACGGGATTAAAATCATAAATGTAAAAACCTCCGATAAATCCTCAAACATATGCAATGTCATGAAAAGGAACCCCCAAAGGGCCCTACTAACACAAAGCAAATCAAAATCTCCAAAACTATATCAAAAGCTATTCCAGACCCAACTTAGCCAAAAACACTAATCAAGCTTAGCACTAACACGCAACTTAATTAGCACTAATCGGGTTCACTCGGGTCGGGGTCTTACAAATCTCCCTGACATAGAGGGGTTCTCAATGAATATTCACAAAACGCTTAAAAAATTCATCATTGTCTCAAACATAGCCCTTGATCGACAAAGCACATCGCTCGAGCGAACCGAAGAGTTCACGCGAGCGAGGTGGTCTCTTGAATGTTCTTCTGGGAGGGTTCGCTCGAGCGAAATTGAGGTTGCTCGAGGGAACACATCCAGCATCAGGTTGGCTGGAGCAAAAGTTCAATTCGCTCGAACTAACCACTCTCTGGTACGAGTTTTGGGAGGGTTCACTTGAGTAACAAAGGGGTTCGTTCGAGCGAACTGTCCACTGGAATGGTGTCACGACCCTGGAACGAATCCCGGGCCCGCGACGTGTTTTCCCACAGGTTCCCGCGGTGAGGATTCCCGAGACACCCGGAATCTAGCTCACACGTTCAAGTATGCGGAAGCATGTAGCAAATCACATCACAGTAAGCACGAATAAAAATTTCAAGTGCAATGATAATTAGCATCAAGACCAAGATATCAGAAAAGGAATTATAACATAACATTCCCATCATGATGCAAGTTCTGAAAATTAAGCAAAAGTGATAAGTTTGTTACAACCCAAAATAAGAGACCAACAAAGGCCAATACAATTCCAAAAGTTAACAGTAACCCAAGACATGTGAAAACGAATCTCAAGACACCGCCCGACATCTAGTTGACGTTGTTGGGCTGCCACTCACGAATTGGGGGTGGCTCAACAGCCTCCTCCTGACACTCCTCCTCAAAGGCAGCGTCGCCTGCACATGGGCACCAAAATAAACAAGTATCAAACACGACAGTTTGGCAAGTAATCAATTTAGGCATGAGTATGGCGCAATAATTGTTTTAAAGAGAACACACAAAAACAATTCACTGAACTTGAAGTAATTTCATAACTGAAACATTTTTTAAGAATATGCAAAACAAACTAACATGAGTACTTATAATATATCCTGAAAAGTAAATCCATAAGGAGCTCATCCTTTCTCTATCATATAAAATGAAAAGAGCAAGCATGCACGACAAGCACGATAAACACGATAAACGAAACACGATTCCCACAAATATGGGGATTCCGACCGCGGAACCGAACATGCACGATGTCTAATGAAATACACGACCAATCTGCAGATAGTCCATATGTTTAAGGACCCCCAGACAGTAGATCAAACTGAAAGGGCAGTCCAAGCTTAGTGGTGTTCACTTGAATTCATGGATGCACAAAACACGCGAAACGCTGTCTAAGCATATCGAGATAAAGGGAAAAAATCACTTATCAAAACACGACAAACACGACTAGCAAAAGGCATAATTAATATGCATAACACGCTTAGAAGTGACCCCCTTTTTATTTTTTATTTTTGGAACAAATCTTCAAACGAGCTTCCTTATACTTGAAATTCAAATGGAATACACGAGAACATTTATTGTATCAAAACAGGAGTACGAAACCACACATTTATTGTATCAAAACAGGAGTACGAAACCACGGTCTATCAAGCACACTTAAGGACCTTTGGTTGATCATTGTGTAATTGAAACCCAAATGTTGGACTTTAAATGAGAATCAGTGCCCCCGAAGTTAAAAGACATTTCAGGTTTTTAAGTGCACAATATCAGGCTAAAGGTCCCTTAACATTTTATCAAATTTCGGTCAGCATTTTTGTCACCTGTCGGCTTGCCGAAATGTGGAGCAGCGCCTAGCCACCAGCTGACTGACAAGCTGACCGCTGGAAACCCTAGAAGAGAATGAAAGAAAACAAATCAAATACACACAATGCTAACATTCATTCTAGATTGTTTACTTGCCTTGCCTAAGATGCCAAACGAAACCTCTCTTCAAGCACTCTTATTCAAGAGCTATGCCGAACACTACAAAACCCCATGAAAACCATTCAAAACTCACTCAAACTTGAAAACAAGAAATCCATTACGAAATGGGTGTTACAACTTAGAAAAACAAGATCATTAGGAGTTGAAAAGACTTCATTGAAGAGATGGGTTGGAGCTCTTACCTAGAGATGGTAAAATAAGAAGAGATGAAGAAAATGGAGAGCTTGCCCCACTAGAAACTCCAAGAAATTTTTATCAATAGAAAACTTGCAAGGAGAGGAAGAAGATGATGGTCTTGGAATTCTATTTGGAGATCTCTAACTTGAGCATGCAGGAAGGGAAAAGTAAAGAGAAAAGAAAAGGCTTCTCAACCCTAGGTCTTGAAAAGTTACAGGATTTGGGAAAGTGAATGAGAAAGGAGAAGGAGAAGACTTAAGTGGTTGGGTTGTGGGCCCCATATGTCTGGAACTAGAGATTGTTAAAACATGATCTTACGGGCCCCGGATGAAGTCGCGAAGAAGGATAAAATGATCCTAAAAAAATCTAGTTTCCAAAATGTATAATTTTGACATGGTTTTGAGATTTCGAAATTTGTGTCCAGATTTGGGTATAAAAGACAATTTTTACCCTTTTGGGCCAAAACTAGGATTTCTAGGCTTCAAACACGAATGGGCCGAAAATGAAAGTTGTAACGAATAATAAAACCATTCAAACGAAATAAAAATCATAATTAAAATGAAAATAAAACGATCCTCCCAAGCTTACACGTACACTCAGGCCTTCATAAGCGTGTCTGACTAACACTAAACGTTCTCAAAATTCCCAAAGCTATGTCCATGACTAAAACTAATTATTTCTAACCCAACGTTAACTAAACCCACTTAGGACTAAATACACACTAATCGAATTAGGCTGTGTCGGGGTCTAACATCCTCCACCCCTTAGGATATTTTATCCACCAAATAAAATAAACATTTACCTCTGGTAAAAGCTGTTGATACTTCTTCTACACTTGATCTCTCAATTCCCATGTGGCTTCCTCTGGTTCGCGATTTTCCCAAAGTACCTTGACCCACTGACTTGTCTGATTCCTCAGTTCTTGCTCTTTGGTATCAATGATCTTGATCGGTTTTTCCACATACGAGGCATCTTCCTGAATCTCCAAGGGTTCGTGCTGTAGTATATGTGAAGGACTAGAAACATACTTCTTGAGCATTGAAATATGAAATACGTTGTGCACCCCAGAGAGTTCCAGCGGTAACGCAAGTCTATATGCGACATCTCCAATCTTGCTCAAAATCTCATACGGACTAATAAACCTTCTTGACAATTTGCCTTTCTGTCCGAACCTTAGAGTTCCTCTAACTGGTGAAATTTTTAAGAACACTTTGTCACCCACTTGAAACCGTAATTCTCTTCGACGAGTGTCTGCATAACTCTTCTGCCTACTTCGGGCGATCTTCAAACGTTCCTGAATCAGTTTGACCATGTCACTCGTCTCTCCAACTATCGTTGGTCCATGAAAACTACGCACACCGACTTCTTCCCAGCAAACCGAAGTTCTGCATCTTCTGCCATAGAGTGCCTCGAAAGGTGCCATACCAATACTAGAGTGGTAGCTATTGTTATAAGTAAACTCACAAAGCAGTAAGCACTCATCCCACTGAACCTTGAAATCCAATACACAAGCACGTAACATGTCTTCGAGAGTCTGTATCGTCCTTTCTGACTGACCATCCATCTGAGGATGATATGCTGTGCTGAACTGAAGTTTGGTACCCATAGACTCATCAATAGTTTTCCAAAACTTTGAAACAAACCTACTATCTCTGTCTGAAGTAATGGAGACGGGCTGGCCATGTTTACTAACAACCTCATCAACAAATAGTTTTGCAAGTGGTGCCATGTGCGTCATATTCCCTGTCTTCATCAGAATGAAATGAGCAGACTTTGTCAGACGATCTACAATAATCCAAATTGCATTATTCCCCTTCTTGGTATTCGGCAAACCGGATCCGAAATCCATGGTGATGTGCTTCCATTTCCACTCCGGAATCTCTAATGGTTGTAGCAAACCTGGGGGCTTCTAATGTTCTACTTTAATCAACTGACAAGTCAGACAATGGGACACGAAAACTACTATCTCTCTCTTCATGTTGTTCCACCAAAATCTATTCTTCAAATTGTGGTACATCTTCGTGCTACCCGGATGTATGGAATATCTTGTTCTGTGAGCTTTATTCATTATTTCACTCTTCAAGTCATCCACATTTGGCACACACAACCGGTCACGGAAATAAAGTATCCCATTCACTAACTTGAAGTCTGGACATTCTGTGATATGTTCTACTATCTTTGCCAAGTCTGGGTCTTGAAACTGACTTTCCTTGATCTTCTGAATGAAGGTAGGTTCTGATACTGTCATGTTCGCTAACATTGCACCCAACTTTAGGGTTTGCACTTCCACACCCAACTCTTCGAACTACTGTAAAACACCAATTCCTCTGCATCAGCTACAACATTCACTTTGCATGGATGATACTTGATTGGGAGGTCATAATCCTTGATATACTCCATCCACCATCTATGTCTCATATTTAAGTCCTTCTATGAGAATAAGTGTTGTAAACTTCGGTGATCTGAATGAACTTCAAATTTCTCTTCGTAAAGGTAGTGTCTCCACATCTTCAAAGCAAATACAATTACTGCCAATTCCAAGTCATGAGTTGCATAGTTCTTCTCGTGGTCCTTCAACTGTCTCTAGCCATAAGCAATCACTTTGCCATCCTGCATTAATACATAACTCAGTCCCACATTCGAAGCATTTGTACAAACAATAAATCCGCCGCTGCCCGATTGTAACGTGAGAATTGGAGCTGTGGTTAATCTTCCCTTCAACTCTTGAAAACTTGTTTCACACTGTTCGGTCCAAACAAATGGAACATTCTTCCTGGTCAATTTCCTCAACGGCGCTACAATGGATGAAATACCTTGGACAAATCTTCTGTAATAGCCTGCTAACCCCAAAAAGCTTCTGATTTCTATCACACTGCTTGGTCTCACCCAATTAACAACTGCTTCTATCTTGCCTGGATCAACTACTAAACTTTCTTTAGAGATGATGTGGCATGGAAAAGCGACCTGCTCTAACCAGAATTCGCATTTACTAAGTTTTGCATAAAACAGGTTGTCCCTTAAAAGCTGTAACGCAGTCCTTAAATGTTTTTCATGCTCTTTTTTACTCTTAGAATACACAAGGACGTCATCAATAAATACTACTGTAGAGTGATCCAAATATTGTGCGAAGACTTTATTCATAAGAGCCATAAAGATTGCGTGTGCATTTGTCAAACCAAAGGGCATCACTAAGTACTCATAATGCCCATAACTGTTGGAAGTAGGTGGGCCTCGTGGATAGATTTTTAAAGCTTTTTGACCCACTTGACTCAGGGATCAAGTATCCAGAAGGCCATAAACCATATCCAGGTTGCAATCTCTCTTTCTCATCAATCATGTACAGCAATATAACCTATCTAAAAGATAGAAACCCGCAACTACATGCATCCAAAACAATCCACAATAAATAGAGAAGTAGATTATACATTTGGAGCCCGGTAGTACTCTAATGGAGGAGAAGACAATCAGCTTGATCAAGAACTCTTCTTGAAGCAATTAGAGATCTCCAAGAGCTTGTTGTCTTCCACGCTATGACCCTCTATCAAATCTCTTTTCTCAAGAAGATGGGTGGGATCTCCAAGAGAAAACCCTACTAGAAACTCTAAGCAAACTAGAAGAAAACTACAAGAGAGAGAGAAAGAGGAGAGATGTACAATTTTGCACAAGAGATGTTTTGGGCGTGGATCCCAAGGATGGACGTCCAAGGGGGATTCTTCCCCTTTATATAGCCCTCAAAACTCCTTTTCTTTCTCTCTTACTAATTGTATTAGAAGTCTCACTTCCATACAAATTAGTAACTTCTCATGCTACTATTACCACTATAAGAAGTCTCACTTTGTCGCGACCCAAGACCGGGCCCCTACCGAGCCAATCCGGGATCGGGACTAATGATGTACCACAACAGTTTAATAATACCATACATTTATTTAATTTCCCACAGGTGTCCGCAGTGAGGATATCACAACCATAAATGAATATTTCTTTTAAGTGCGGAAGCATTTAGCAAATCAAATAGTTAAACCATCTCTAGTCATGAAGACAACATCAAGTATAAAATACTATTTCAGAATGAGCAATGATCATTAGCACGTTTCCCAAAAGTAAGTTAAAATTTAAACAAAAGATCATTTAGTTACATTCCCAAAAATAGAGGCCAACAAAGGCCAATATAAGCAAAATAATAACCCAAAAGAATGGTTAAATAGTTTTCCCAAAATGTTACGTCTCTCGTAGCAACCAGATATCTAAATGATATCATCAACGTGCCACTCAACTAGGGGCTGTGGTTCACCTACCGCCTCCTTCGGCTCCTCCTCAAGGTAACCGGCAACGGGACCTGAGTACCAAAGAAAATGGGTCAGACATGACGGTCTGGCAAGAGAGTGAAAAGATACAACAACATATAATAAAAGAAATTTCTTGGAAAGCCTAGAAATCTGTTTAAGCAAGAACTTTTATAAAGTAGATAAATCATTTACTAGAAAACAAATAAACAAGATAAAACATGTAAGGTATCCAAGGAATCGGGAATTAACAAGATGACAATCACACAAAGCTAAGTCCTCTATCACCAAAGTGACAAGAGTATAACGGGACATTGGTCTCGGTCACATAAGGTGAGGAGATTCAACGAAAAACATATATACAATATAAATATACGGGACGGGACCGCGGTAGCGAACCGGGCATCGGGATCCAAACTGCAGCTGGTGCGACGGGAGGAGGATCTCCAAGTCGGTGGATCAAACCGACAAGGTTATCCAAGCTTAGTGATGCCGACTCATAGGTCAATTAACAAATCGAGACATGAACAAGTAAATCAAGTGCAAGTAAATGAACATGCGGGGCAAGGGTGTCCAAGGAATAATTTCCATTTCATATGGTACAATACATTTCAGGACAAGTAACTGTTACTAGTGTAACTTCAATGCTTTCGGGAAAACAAATCATGTAATGTAAATCTTGGAAATGAGGAATACAATGAACTATTACAATTTTGGGTAAAATATTGGTTTCAAGATTTATTTAAGGTGAATAGGGGTCCAGTATGTCGATTATAATAATGACTTGGTACTCCTTGGGTTTGAAGACATTCCGGGCACCTTATGCACTTTACGATTTTCAAAACTTTAAAATGAGCTTATAGATTGTACTAGATGGCACGATTAAAAATCAAAACTATAAACAGTCCATCCTAAGTATGATGTTAATCCTGAAGCATCGTACAACCTACTCAGTCATCGAAAGGGATAGGATTCGCGATACCCAAGGAAATAGACTTCGCGTATAGATATAAGGAGGATATTGTGTTGTCCCATACCGTTCAAGATTGAATTGGATTGGATTCCGATGCAACCGAACTAACTATGAAGAACGTTGGCTTAAGACATCCTCACATATAGTCCAATGAGTCCAAAAAGGGTAGCCAAAGTCCCACCTAAGCCCATCCAAAAACAGGGTAAAAAATCCCTTCCAGCAGGGATTTCTCAGTTGGCCCAGTCGACTTGGTCAAGGCCCGATCGACCCCTTACACAGCAGCCCCGGTCGACCTGAGAAAATCAGGTCGACCTGGTCCCTGTGTGCCCGGTCGACCGAGCCCATGGCCGGTCGACCCGGAGTTGTAACTGAAATGGGTGCACAGTGTTTTGGTTAGGCTCCCAGGGAGCCTGACCTTGTGTCGCAGGTCGACCGAGCCACCATGGGGTCGACCGCGTACACTGCGGAATAGAACCCAGGTTCTGTTCTACAGTGGGCTAGGTCCTTCTCTTTTTCCCTCCTTTCAACACTTATACAACCACCACAAGACTAGAGATAAGAAAGCTATAAATCCAAGTTTCCAAGACATTAAATGAACTAGCAAGATGCATAATGAGCATTTATTTCAACAATGCAAATCAATAAAAGCATGAGTAATTCATAAATGTTTCACCAAATCATTTAAAACTCAAGACACCTAATCATCCACTTGCCTTAGGTCCAAGCTAGCAAAACCAAGCCTCTAATCACCTCTTAAGCTCAATTCCAAGCTACAAGCAAAAACCCCCAAAACAAACCCTAAAATAGGTCAAACAAAGAATGAAAATGATAGAACTTTCAATAATGAAAATGGAGCTTCTTAAGGGCTAGAAGAATACAAATCTAGAAGATGGAGAAGATTGCTTACTTAGATGACCTTCAAATGGCAAGAGCTAGCAAAAAGGAAGTCTCAAAGTTGATAGGTTTCTCAACAAATGGTGTCAAAAGATAGCCTTCAAGATGAGGAAGAGAATAGTGATCTTCATTTTGATGTTGGTGGAAGATTAGTAGGTGATTGAGATGGAGAGAGCAAGAAGAAGAAGAAAAAGTTGCCAACAAACCCTAGACTCTCTTTTTGTGCTGGAAAAGAAAGAATGAGATGAAAGGGAGAGTGGGTTTCCCTTTGATAACAAATGGGGTTGGGTCCCACTCCTAAAGAAGCTTGTTTGACTGAAATCATGTCTTTCGGGATCTCGAATGGATTCGACGAAGAAGGAAGAAATGGTTGTCGAAATATCTAGTTTCCAAAAAGTATATGTTTCACGGGTTTCGGGGATATCAAGTTTTGGGTACAGGTTTAGTGTAAAAGGACTATTTTGCCCCTCGAGGCTAGTAAATCGGGTTTCGGGGCCTCGAATGGAAACGGGATCAACATGAAAGTTGTAGGGATCACTAAGATAAATGAAATGGGATAAGAATGCAATTCAAAACGATTCCGAAAAATCCCCTAAGTAAATGCAAAGTCGTAAGGGGAACCCCCAAAGGGCCCTACTAGTTACCAAAGCACTCAAAATTGCCCAAAACTAGAAAAAAAGCTATTCCAAACCCAACTTAGCCAAAATCACTAATCAAGCTTAGAGCTAACACACGACTTAACTAGCACTAATCGGGTTCACTCGGGTCGGGGTCTTACACACTTCAAATAGAAATAGTAAGTTTCTAATTCCTTTCTATTAGAGTTCAAGTAAGAATATAATCTTTCTAATAACTTAGGCTAGCGTGGGGACCACTAGGGATTCCTTAGAAAGCTGGCTCTAATTGGGACTCGCGACCCCACATCTCATGTGCAATCCGGGCCCACAGTTAATTTCAAATAACACCACTATATAAATGCAATTGCACTCCAGTCTTAGGAATAAATTACAGTGAAGACCCTAAACTTCAAAAATTACCATAAGTATGCCCCTATATCATTATCCATGGATCAATTGGAATAAATCTGTCCCATCCAATCTTATTATCCTTGAGCCCCAATTAATCACAGTGATCATCAGTATCATCCAATTAACTCTTAATCGAGATGGGTGCGCACTTACTAATGATAAATCCATTAATTGGCAGAAGAGGATAATATAGATAGATTTCATCTTGATCAATGTATGTTCCCACAGTCCTACTACCACATACCCAAGACACCGAGGTGTTAACCTACGGTTGGCCTCACTCATTGGTGACTCAAACCATATGAATAGATAGAAACTTGAGTTCATTAATGTCTTAGGATTGAGAGCCTATTGCTAGGGAATTATGAGACCAGTCATTAGATCGAGACAGTATTTCATAAGGTGCTTCTCATGGCCCTTCAATACATCCAATATACTAGCACTATGATCCAGAATTTTATATTCCGATGATCTAGACAAATCACACTATCTCATAGTGATCAAAGTGTCGCAACCTTATCAGATAAGATGCTCAGTCTCATCAATGGTTGTGAAGATATTTTTAAGTATAAGATTTGTGACACATGTCTCCCGTATGTGGATCCCATCCATATACATATATCACATCTAATATACTAATGGGACCCGGTTCATCTCATGAACCATCATGTCATATGTACTGGTTATATGCATTAAGTAATAAAATACCATTCATCTCATGAAAGGAAAGCATGATTTTATTGATAAATGAAGAAATTAATCAATTTATTACATCAACTGATGGATTGAGTCCACACAATCTAACAATCTCCCACTTGGGCTCAATTCCAGTCAGGGTTGCATCTCATGCCCATCCCGTCAACATGCTGCTCAAAGACTTTGGTAGTTAAAGGCTTAGTAAAGGGATCTGCCAGATTGTTTGCAGAGGCTATCTTGGTAATAGCAATAACACCTCTCTGTACAATCTCTCTGACTAAATGATATTTCCTTTGTACATGCTTTTGGTTTTTATGGCTTCCGGGCTCCTTGGACTGAGCGACTGCCCCGCTGCTGTCACAGTAAACTGTGAGCAGCTGTCGTGCCAAAGGTACCACCCCAAGTTCCATAAGGAATCTCTTGAGCCATAATACTTCCTTAGCTGCTTCACAAGCCGCTACATATTCAACCTCCGAGGTGGAATCAACGGTACATTCCTGTTTTATACTCCTCCAGCTGATAGCTCCGCCACCAAGCATAAATACATAACCAGAGGTGGATTTTCTGGAATCCTTATCTGACATGAAGTCCGAATCTGTGTATCCGACTGGAATCAACTCATCACTGCCATAAATTAACATGTAATCTCCAGTCCATCTCAAGTATTTGAGAATACACTTTACAGCAGTCCAATGTTCAGGTCCTTGGTTAGAGTGATATCTGCTGACTAGGCCCACTGCATGACAGATATCCGGTCTAGTACATAGCATAGCATACATGAGGCTACCAACAGCTGAAGCGTATGGTATCGACCTCATCTGCTCCTTTTCCTCAGGTGTGTTAGGACACTGATCCTTGGAAAGGTGCACTCCATGCCTAAAAGGTGTAATACCCTTCTTAGAGTCTTGCATAGCAAACCGTACAAATACCTTAACTATGTATGCAGCATGGGATAAGCCAATCATCCTATTTTTCTGGTCTCGATGGAGTTTGATCCCTAGGATGTAGCTTGCTTCTACCAAGTCCTTCATATCAAAAGTCTTTGCCAACCAAACTTTCAGTGTTGACAACATTCCCAAGGAGTAGGATGCCATCGACATATAAAACCAGAAAGACTGCCCTATCACCTTCACTTTTTGTGTATACACGCGACTCATCCGGATTTTGACAAAAACCAAATGACTTGATTGCTTGGTCGAAACGGATGTTCCAGCTTCGGGATGCCTGCTTCAATCCATAAATAGACTTTTGCAGCTTGCAAACTTTTTGCTCTTGGTTTTTAGCTACAAAACAGTCTGGTTGCACCATATAGATGTCTTCCTCAAGATGGCCGTTGAGAAACTCCGTTTTGACATCCATTTGCCAAATCTCGTAATTGAGATGAGCCGCAATGGATAAGAGTATCCTGATGGACTTGAGCATGGCTACCGGCGAGAAGGTTTCCTCATAATCGATACCCTCTTTTTTAGTATACCTTTTCGTAACAAGCCTGGCCTTAAAGGTCTCCACTCTACCATCCGGTCCTCTTTTTCTCTTGTAGACCCACTTGCACCCAATAGGTTTAATATTTGCAGGCAAGTCCACAAGTGTCCAGACCTGATTGGAGTACATAGACTCCATCTCAGCTTTCATAGCATCTTGCCAACGTCCCGAATCTATGTCATTAATTGCTTCATCATAGTTATAGGGATCTTGTTCCGGTTCTTCGGGGATTGCCTCGTAAGACTCTTCCAAGAACGAGAATCTGTCAGGGGGTCTGACAATCCTCCCACTACGACGAGGCACTAATGTAACTACTGGGTCCAGTATGGGCGGTTCTTCCTCAAGTTCGTTCATACTTGGATTTGGAATTGTTTGCTCTTGAATTTATTCCAAGATCACCTTCCTACAGAAAAACTGCATTAGTGCTCACCAGCGCTTTCTGCTCTCTGGGATTATAGAATAACCAACCTTTAGTTCCTTTAGGATATCCTACAAACGTGCACACTTTCGACTTCGTTTCCAACTTATCCGTCTTAACCTTTAGCACGTGTGCCGGACAACCCCAAATGTGTAAATGTTGTAGACTAGACTTTCGCCCGGACCACAACTCTCGGAGAGTCTTACGTAAAGACTTAGATGGTACGAGATTTAGTATGTACATTGCAGTATCCAAGGAGTATCCCCAAAAGGATATAAGTAATCCTGAGAAACTCAGCATAGACCTAATCATATCTAGAAGAGTCATATTTCTTCTTTCTGCTACTCCATTCTGTTGAGGCATACCAGGAGCAGACAATTGGTATAGAATCCCATTTTCTGATAGGTATCGCATAAAATCTGCAGAGAGATATTCCCCTCCTCGATCTGAATGAAGAGTCTTGATACTCTTACCTAATTGCTTTTCTGCTTCCGTTCGAAACTCTTTGAACTTTTCAAAAGCCTCGGACTTGCGGTGCATAAGGTGTATGTATCTATATCTTGAGTAATCATCTGTAAAAGTGTTGAAATACTCATATCCTCCTCTGGCCCTGACATTAATGGGTCTACACACATCAGTATGCACTAATTCCAATAAATCTTTAGCCCTATTGCCTTTAGATGAAAAGGGTCTTTTGGTCATTTTGCCTTCCAAACAGGACTCGCAGACAGGCATTGGTTCTACCACCAATGAAGGCAAGATACCATCTTTCACTAGCCTGTCAATCCTGTTTAGGTTTATATGACCTAGCCTCAAGTGCCAAAGTTTTATTGGATTAGATGAAGGTGACTTCCTCTTTAATGATGGTCTATTAATTGTTTTAGTATCATGTATCTCATACACTATGGGAGTTAATAAATAAAGTTCATTGGTTACCTTGCCAGAACATATAAAAGTACCATTCCTCTTTATGAAAACTTCAGTACCAAAAGTAATGGAATAATTATTATTCACCAAACAAGAAACTGAAATTAAATTCCGCCGTAAAGACAGTACATATAATGTATTTGACAAAACCAATTTATTGTTTGAAAAACATAAAGTAATAACTTCCACTGAAACAGCCTCTGCCTTAGTGTCAGATCCTAGGTTGACAATGATTTCTCTGTCACTAAGCCTCCTGGTTTCCCTGAACCCCTGCAATGAATTACATATGTGATTAGTTTCCCCGGAGTCCACACACCAAGATTCTGAAGTACCAGTTGCAAAACTAACTTCAGAAATAAGTGACTCAATCATACATGAGGTCTTTTTCTTAGACAGATACTCTGGACAATTCCTTTTCCAATGTCCTGTCTTACCACAATGGAAACACTTTCCTTTTGACCCTGAACCCTTAGCCTTGGCCACGCTTCCATTAGGACCATTCTCCACCTTAGGACCTTTCGGAACTGATTTCTCTTTGCCTTTTCGCCCTTTGCCTTTCGGCTTGGACTTAGCATCTAACTTTTCTGTCACTAGGGCAGTTGGCTTCTTCTTCATAATCCCTTCAGTCACCACCAGCTGGCTAGACAGCTCTGCAAGAGTCAGATTCATCTTATTCATATTATAATTAACCTTGAAATTGTTGAATGACTCCGGTAGTGACTCAAGGATTATGTTGATCTGCGATTCTGCATCAATCGCAGCTCCCAGTACATCTAACTCATTTAATGAGTCCATCACTTTTAACATGTGTTCCTGTACTAATGTACCATCAGCCATCTTGGTGCTGATGAGCATCGTCATAGCTGCCTGTCAGCAAGCCTGCCTTATTCCGCAAACATTTCCTTTAAGTTCGATATAATATCGTATGCAGTCTTATAGGATTGATTTTGGTGTTGCAAAACACTAGACATTGATGCCAAAATGTAACATCTAGCCATCTCATCGTCTTTGGCTCATTTGGTGTAAAGTTCCTTTTCTTCTTCCGATGCATCAGGGTCAGGCTCATCAAGGTGGGTTTTGGTAAGGACATATTTATAACCTGAGGCAATCAAGACAATAACCAGGTTCCGTTTCTAGTCTACATAGTTGGATCCCACCAACTTATTCTAGTTGAGGATGGTCGCAAGTGGATTGAAAGTATTTGAATTTATGCTTGAAAAACTGTAGCACATAACCATACACTCAATTAATGAATTTAAATGACATTAGGGTTTAGTATTCTACCAAAACTATGTGGGAATCCTCATAACCACTAAAATTTAGAATACATCGGAATCCCAATCCCCGAGGTATGCCTCCTTGGGAAGTGTGAATACCACCTAGATTGGTGCGGATCAAAGTTGGTCAAAACTAGGATTAAGACTAATTATCCATGATCCCTTTCATTCATTATTATCAAGGTATCTCATACCAAATAATAAATGACTCCCGATTAGCTTCGGTTTCTAAAATACATGAGGCAAATCCTTGGGGATACTAGATCATTATTTTAGTTAAGTGTGACCCACCAACTAGCATTGCATGACAACCGTTGCGGGCAGCTCCTCCTTGGGGAGTGGGCCCCCACCCCGTCTCACCAATACTATCTATAGGAGATACATATCCAGTAACGGGACAAGTAAAAGCCCTTCGTGGGGAACGGCCATTCTCAAGATGGCGCGAGGCTAATACTTTCCTTACAATGGACCTATGGTGGAAAACCACGGGGATTTCAAAATTTAAATGGCCCGCTCCCACTTAATATTTTAGAATTCAAGATTTCATTTTAGGTATATTGGGCCCACAAATATAGACATTAAATCATCTCATGATATATCCAATGATTCGTTCCAAGTCAAGTTATTTTATGGAAAGTCCAATTTCTTAAATTAGTGTTACCAATGGATCCATCTCATGGGCCCACCAACTCTAATTAGAACTCTTTCCAAAAGTTAATTTGATTTGACCAATTTTGGTAATTGCTATGTTTGGATCAGATTTGGATACTATCTAAACCAAGCATTCATCCATAAATAGAAAGTGCTAAAATTAGAAACTAGTCCTCTCCTCCACATGGCCCATGCGGAATAGACTTCTTGGACTTCTACACTATCCAAAACTTTGGGATTCTTCAAACTCTTTGGGCATCTCCAAGATCCTTTTGGTAGTCTTCAAACTCTTTGATTAGGAGGCCATCTTCACTTTCCTTCTTCGTCTCGAACATCTCCAGAATGTACAAATTTTGAAAAAATTACATAAATTCCTATGTCTCTATTATGAGACTTACATGGCAATCTAAACATGGAAATAAAAAAGGCTATAAGGAAATTCACCATGCCTTGCCCTTTCACGGGAAACCAAGGGAACCATGATGCCCTTTACACTTAGCCTCAAATAAACCAATAACCATAAAAAGAAAGTAAAAGCCTTGTGGGCCACATGGAGAGGACATTATCACCTGCAAGTTAGTATCTCATAAACAAAGCATCTCACAAAACCAGGTTACCAAACCATGGAAAAACAAGATGCCAAAGGTTGCCGCCCTATTAATACATGCACTTTGCAAAGGGGGTCCGGGGGTGTCCCCCGGCGAGGGTTAAGTAAAAAATTTGAATAAAATAACATTAGAAAATTCTGTCTGCAGTCGGACCAGGTCAGTTAGCCGACTTGACAAACCCAAAAATTTGGATTTTTGTCAAATCGTAGTCAACTGATCCGAAACTCTTTCTTATGATTCATAACACCATCTAATGGCTTCCTACCATCTTTCCATCATGATTAAACCCTTTTGTGACATTCCAAACATAGATTTACCACATAAAGTAAGCAAACCCAATCATAACTGATCCTTACATAGCCCTAGGTCCATCCTCTTCGCATCTCATGCAAAGATTAGATCTCGATCGGTGATCTAACATGATTAGAGATGAGGTATGGCTCTGATACCAATTGTTGGAAGTAGGTGGGCCTCGTGGATAGATTTTCAAAACTTTTTGACCCACTTGACTCAAGGATCAAGTATCCAGAAGGCCATAAACCATATCCAAGTTGCAATCCCTCTTTCTCATCAATCATGTACAGTAATATAACCTATCTAAAAGATAGAAATCAGCAACTACATGCATCCAAAACAATCCACAATAAATAGAGAGGTAGATTATACCTTTGGAGCCCGGTAGTGCTCTAATGGAGGAGAAGACAATCAGCTTGATCAAGAACTCTTCTTGAAGCAATTAGAGATCTCCAAGACCTTGTTGTCTTCCACGCTATGACCCTCTATCAGATCTCTTTTCTCAAGAAGATGAGTGGGATCTCCAAGAGAAAACCTTACAAGAAACTCTAAGGAAATTAGAAGAGAACTACAAGAGAGAGAGAGAGAAAGAGGAGAGATGTGCAATTTTGCACAAGAGATGTTTTGGGCGTGGATACCAAGGATGGACGTCCAGGGGGGATTCTTCCCCTTTTTATAGCCCTCAAAACTCCTTTTCTTTCTCTCTTACTAATTGTATTAGAAGTCTCACTTCCATACAAATTAGTAACTTCTCATGCTACTATTTCCACTATAAGAAGTCTCACTTCAAATAAAAATAATAAGTTTCTAATTCCTTCCTATTAGAGTTCAAGTAAGAATAGAATATTTCTAATAACTTGGGCTAGCGTGGAGACCACTAAGGATTCCTTAGAAAGCTGGCTCCAACTGGGACTCGCGACCCCACATCTCATGTGCAATCTGGGTCCACAGTTAATTGCAAATAACACCACTATATAAATGCAATTGCACTCCAGTCTTAGGAATAAATTACAATGAAGACCCTAAACTTCGAAATTACCACAAGTATGCCCATCTATCATTATCCATGGATCAATTGGAATAAATCCGTCCCATCCAATCTTAGATTCACATCTTATTATCCTTGAACCCCAATTAATCACAGTGATCATCAGTATCATCCAATTAACTCTTAATCGAGATGGGTGCGCACTTACTAATGATAAATCCATTAATTGGCACAAGGGGATAATATAGATAGATTCCATCTTGATCAATGTATGTTCCCACAGTCCTACTACCACGTACCCAAGACACCGAGGTGTTGACCTACAGTTGGCCTCACTCATTGGTGACTCAAAGCATATGAATAGATAGAAACTTGAGTTCATCAATGTCTCAGGATTGAGAGCCTATTGCTAGGGAATTATGAGAGCAGTCCTTAAATCACTACAAGAAAGTTGGCTTTTTGTGACGACTTTTTTTGCCGCGGTCTAATTTTCGCCACTAAAAACCCACATTTAGTGGCAAATATTTGATGTTGCCACTGAAGGCATTATAATGCCCACATTTAGTGGAAACTTATATGTTGTAGCTAAATTTTGCCACTAATTCCTTGGCGGGAATTTTTGGTGCCATGGGATTTTGGAGGGAAAGAGATTTAGTGGCAAGTCTTAATTTATCGCCACTAATGGTGTACGGTTTTGTGACAAATTTTTATGATCGCCACTAATTTCTTAGATTCTTACATTTAGCCGCAGTATATTTTTTTCCATTGTATGTTCTATTTTTTGTGGCTAGTTTATATTGCCACTAAAGATATATCACAAGAAAGTTGACTTTTAATGGCAACACTTTTTGCCATAATTTAATTGTCGCCACTAAAAACTCACCTTTAGTGGCGAAGCTGGATGTTGACACTAAAAGTATTATGTGATCACATGTAATGACAACTTATATGTTGTAGCTAAAGGTCATTTTGGAGGGGAAGGAGATTTAGTGGCGAGTTTTCCTTTTGTGCCACTAATGGTCTAGGAGTTTAGTGGTAACTTTTTCTTTTCATGGCTAACTGCTTAGTTGTCGTGTTTTCGCCACCTTTTGCGGTGACTTTCTATTGCCACTAAAATTATATTAAATGAAAGCCAGCTTTTAGAGGCGACGCTTCTAGCCACAAAGTTATTTTTGCCACAATATGTGAGAACCCGACCCCTAATCTCTTGGGTTAGTGTTGTGTTATTTGTGGATTAGTTCTTTTAGTGGGATTAGTAATTTGTTGGGTTGAGTTTTTGAGCTAGAATGGTTTTTCTTCTAGTTTTGGGCTTTTGAGTGCTTTGGTAGCTTGTGGGGCCCTTTGGGGGTTCCCTTTTCGGCTTTGCTTTTACTTGTGAGATTTTCCCGATTTGTTTCGTATTGTGTTTTTGGCCCGTTGCATTCATCTTGAGGAATCCTACAACTTTCATGTTGATCTCGTATCCATTTGAGAACCCGAAACCCGATTTCTTGGCCTTGAGGGCAAAACAGTCTTTTCACACCAAATCTGTACCGAAAACTCGATATTCTCGAAATCCGTGAAACATATACTTTTTGAAAACTAGATATTTCGACGATCATTTCTTCCTTCTTCGTCGAATCCATCCGAGGTCCCGAATTAGATGATTTCAGCCACCCAAGTTCTTTAAGTTGTGGGACCCAAACCCCACTTGCTTATAAGAGGAACCCATCTCCTTCATTCATTTCAGTCACCATTGTTCCAGCTGAACCTAGGGTTTTTCCCTTGTGTTTCTCTTCTTCTTCTTGCTTCTTCATCTCCAAGCCACACCAATAGTTCATCAATCAAGCAATGGAGACCACCTTTTTCTTCCTCATCTTGCAAGCTTTCCATTGATACCATTTGTGAAGAGAACCCTCCATCACAAGACTTCCTTTGAGCTTACCTTGTCCTTTAGAGGACCTTGCAAGTAAGTGTTCTTCTTCATCTTCTAGATTTGTAATCTTCTAGCCTTAGAGAAGCTCCACCTTGATTATTGAATGGTTTCCTTGTCATTGCATTGTTTAACCCATTTTAGGGTTTGTTTTGTGGGTTTTTGTAGAGATTGTGGATCTTGAGCTTGAGGGGTGATTAGGAGCTTGATTAGCTTGATTAGAGTCAAAGGCAAGTGGATGAATGGATGGTTTCAATGTTATCAAAGTTTTATGAGAAAATCCTAAGTTTTATTACTTGTTCTTGATAATGTGATATATGTTTCTACACATGCTTCTTGTCATATTTCTATTGATTTCGAAATTGCATATTAATGGTGGTTTCTCTCTTGTTAATCTCTTGGAAAAATGTGCTTTCATTTGGTCAAGTTTGTTCATATGGTTTTAAAAGGAATGAGGTTGGATTGGCTATTCATGGTTATGTTTATAAGTTACATTGACTTGAAATTGATACCCGTTTAAAGAGGTGTTTGAATTTAATTGTTCATTGGAGTTTGTAACGCCCCACCCTTCACACATGCATGATATTGTCCGCTTTGGCCCGCGTGCACGCGCGAGGACTTCCCAGGAGGTCACCCATCCTAGTACTGCTCCCGCCCGAGCACGCTTAACCTCGGAGTTTTTACGTTTTTCCGGGGCCGCACGGTTTTAAAAGGCCTCATGCAAGGTAAGGGTGTAAACTTTACATATAACCCCATTCACTTTCCTCTTTATAGTCGATGTGGGACTCCGGGGCGTCACATTCCACCCCCCTTAGGGCTGCACGTCCCTGTGCAGTAGCCTGCCAGTCCCTGTAGCCTGCCAGCCCTCTTGGCCCGCCCACATGGAGACCCGCCCACTTGCACCAGACCACGGCAGGGGACCCACACTCGAACTAGTCGAGAGTCGGCTCTGATACCATTTGTAACGCCCCACCCTTCACACATGCATGATATTGTCCGCTTTGGCCCGCGTGCACGCGCGAGGACTTCCCAGGAGGTCACCCATCCTAGTACTGCTCCCGCCCGAGCACGCTTAACCTCGGAGTTTTTACGTTTTTCCGGGGCCGCACGGTTTTAAAAGGCCTCATGCAAGGTAAGGGTGTAAACTTTACATATAACCCCATTCACTTTCCTCTTTATAGTCGATGTGGGACTCCGGGGCGTCACATTCCACCCCCCTTAGGGCTGCACGTCCCTGTGCAGTAGCCTGCCAGTCCCTGTAGCCTGCCAGCCCTCTTGGCCCGCCCACATGGAGACCCGCCCACTTGCACCAGACCACGGCAGGGGACCCACACTCGAACTAGTCGAGAGTCGGCTCTGATACCATTTGTAACGCCCCACCCTTCACACATGCATGATATTGTCCGCTTTGGCCCGCGTGCACGCGCGAGGACTTCCCAGGAGGTCACCCATCCTAGTACTGCTCCCGCCCGAGCACGCTTAACCTCGGAGTTTTTACGTTTTTCCGGGGCCGCACGGTTTTAAAAGGCCTCATGCAAGGTAAGGGTGTAAACTTTACATATAACACCATTCACTTTCCTCTCTATAGTCGATGTGGGACTCCGGGGCGTCACAAGTTTTAATGAGGTTTTGAAGTGATTATGGAAGAGAAATGCTAGGGTTTAAGTGTTGGAAAGGAAAGGAAAAAGATGAGGAAAAATCAGTGTCCCGGACCTGCTGCACGCCCAGGTCCGATCGATCGGACCTACAGGCCGATCGATCGGCCTGTCTTTTAACAGTAAGGCTTTTTGGGCCGATCGATCGGACCCTGTGCATTTCGGGTACAGAAATTTGAGTCCAGTGAAATTTGATATTGCGTTTTTTGGAAACCTTTGGGCTTTCTATGAGTCCTAGTGGTATATACCTTAGTGTTAAGACTAATTATGCCCTAATCTAAGGTCTTCAAGACTAGGGAACTAAAAGAAAAGAATGGTGATGTTCTAGGCACTAATTCTTGGTTTTAGGTGAGACCCTGGCTACCCTTTTTGGACTGTTTGGACCATGTGTGAGGATGTCTTGAGCCGACACGCCTCACGGTTGGTTCGGTGGCATCGAAGTTCAATCCATTTCAATCTTGAACGGGATGGAACGACGCGATATCTTCTTTATATCTAAACACAAGTCTTTCCCATGGTTATCGCGAATTCTATTCCTTTCAGTGACTGAACAGGTTGCTCGATGTTTCCGGATTAATGTCATGCCTAGGATGGACCGTTGATAATCTTGATTTTTGCTATTGTAACAACTAGTGCTACCCATAAGCTCATGTTAAGTTTTGAAAACAGTAAAAGTGCATAAGGAGCCCGGAATGTCTTCTAACTCAAGGAGTACCAGGTAATTATTATAATCGACATACGGGACCCCTATTCACTTAAATAGATCTTGTAATCAATATTCTTCCCGAAATGGTATAGTGCATTATATTTCCTCATTTCCCGAGATTTGCATTACATGACTGGTTTCCCGAAAGCATTGAAGTTACTCTAGTAACAGTTACTTGTCCCGAAGTGCATTGCACCACATGATATGTCAGTGTGCCCTTGAGCACCCCCGTCTTGCCCGTTTGATTATGTATTTGTACTTGATTTACTTGCATTGTCTCGATTGTATTTGACCTATGAGTCGGCACCACTAAGCTTGGATAACCCTGTTGGTCTGATCCACCGACTTGGAGATCCCCCTCTTGTCCCGCCAGCTGCAGCTTGGATCCCGCTACCCGGTTATTACCGTGGTCTTGTCCCGATACCGCAGATTGCTGCTATGGTCCCCGATGCCCGGCTCGCTACCGTGGTCATGTATAGTATATGTATATGCATTCATGAGATCCACTGTTTCTCCTCACCTCGAGTGACTGAGATCAGGGCCTAGTTATTGCTCTATCGCTTTAGTGATAGAGGACTTAGCTTCGTGTGGTTGCCATCTTGCCAGTTCCCGATTCTTTGGATACCCGACATGTTTTATATTGCTTACTTGCTTTCCGATAAATGATTCGTTTCCTTTATGAAAGTTGTTATTTAAACAAGTGTTAATATTCTCCAATGTATATTCAGTTATTATTATATTGCCTTCTGTTCTTTATACCCGCACATGTTTTAAATGAATGCCGGTAGGGCGAATAACCATGCTTTTACATATGTTCCATACGATCAATGATTTTGCTAGATTTATATGATTACACGTGTTTTAAAGGAATACCCGAATTGTTAAATATCCGTGCCTTGTTTTAAAGGACATTTGGTTTGTCAGATATCTATGTTTATACATGTTTTTAAATGAAAACCCGAATTGTTAAATACCCATGCTTTGAAATATGTTTCAAATGACACTTGTTTTGCCAGATCACTATGTTTATACCGGTTTCAAATGAATATCCGATTTGTTAAATATCCCTGCTGTGAGATATGTTTTAAATGAACATTAGTCTTGTCAGATTTCTTTGGTTACACCTGTTTTAAACGAACACCCGGTTTGTTAAATATCCGTATTTTCACATATGTTTCAAATGGACTTTGGTTTTGCTAGACTGCTATGAATGCCTGATTTGTTGTATACTTATGTTTTTACTTAAGTTTCAAATGAACACATGTTTTATTAGATAGTCATGTTTTACCCATGCTTGGAATGAATACAGGTTTTCCCCGAGATTCCCAACTTTGCACCCGTTTAATTATATGCAACATTTGATCGAGTATCATGATTTATCTTATGTTTTATTCTTCAGTATATTTGTTATCTTTTCATCCACCTGCCAGACCGTCGTGTCTGACCCACTACTTTTGGTACTCAGGTTCAGATTTCTTCGCCCCGAGTTGAGTGTTTTTGTTGGCTGTGGAGTCATGCCTTGTAGGTTGGTTTGTCGGCTATGTCATGTAGACATTGAGCTCGACATCGGAGCTACGTCACACTTGGGTAGTAGTTATAGCTTTTGTTGTATGGCTTTTATTAGCCTTTTTTTTGGGATTCTTAATTAATGTACATTGATAATTGTAACTTGAACATATAGGGGAATGTAACATCCTGTTACTGTCAGCTCTGTAATTTATTGTGATGGTTACTCCAGTCTGATATGATTCTTGATATAATAGCTATGTGCTAAAGGTTGAGTGCGACGCGGAATCCGATGGCCACGGACTTCGGGTCGCAACGCCACAAATGCTTCCGCAAAATATTCAGAATGTGTTGTCTTCACACACGCGGATCCTGGGAGAAGTAAAATACATTTATGCTTAATCCCACTCCCGCCCCCGAGGTTTCGGTTCGGGGGCGCGACACAATAGACTCACTTTAGTGAAGGTATTATAGTGATCACATTTAGTGGCAACTTATATGTTGTGGCTAAAGGTCATTTTGGAGGGGAAAGAGAATTAGTGGCGGGTTTTAATCTTTTACCCCTAATGTGGTCCAGGAGTCTAGGAGTTTAGCAACAACCTTTTTTCATAGCTAATTTCTTTTGTGTTTTTCTTTTAGCAATACTTTTTTATGGGGCATCGTCAAATTTTACTTTGAATGGAGTGGGTCCCACTGCACGACCGATCACACACCATCAAAGATTCCAACAAAGTCTTCTAGCTTAATCAACGAGTCTTAAAATCAAGTTGGGTTGAGATTTGAGCTAAAAAATATACTGATGAGCGAGATTGAGGGCATCAGTAGACTACGCATGTGACTGAAATACGTGCGGAGTTCTATTATAAATCAACCATCTTTCTTATGCGGTATCAACCACGTAATGTTCTTTATCCGACGTAGTCGTTGTGGCGTAAAATGTTTTTACCCCAAAAAAATTTGAGAAAATATCCAAAGTAATCCATATATAACATTATAAAATGCTAGAAAATGAGATTGATTTCCATTAGTAACAACTATAAAGTAAAATATTGGCCCCTAAATCATACCATCTGGATTCACCATTTAATCTTTCTCAATTTAATATGCTCATATTATAATTCTTTCTGGTCTTCTTTTTAATTTACAGACCAATTATGTAGCCCACATTGACTACAAGAACACTAGCTACTTGAACTTTTTCTTAATAATTTATTGACATGTTTTAAAATAATAATTATGACATTGAACCCATCTCCTATAGGAATAAAATCTATTTGAGGCCTTATTATAGAGGAATTTGTTATGAGTGGTTTAGTTTTTTTTATAAGTGGTTTCTAATACAGGTGTGTAGGTCATGAAAAAATTTCGATACCCGACGGGATTTTCATTAGATTGACTACTATAAAGCATTTGAATTTTACCTTTTATATTTTTAATTCAGGTTACTTAATAAGTGACAAATCGGATGGGCTCAATTTTAGTTGGACTAAAATTATTGAGGAACCACATCAAGAGGAGGCATTTATTTTCATTGGCTTATTTTTTTATAAGTAGGCTCACTATAAAATCTTTCAATTAAAAAAAACAACTTGGGTCCATTAGATAAAAGAGGGGGATTCTCCAAGGACTTGGTCCTACCATCATATATATATTTTTATTCAAATGGCTTAAAAGTAATAAATTTGATGGACCCAATTTTAGTTTGATTAAAATTTGTTTAGGGCCAATATCAAGAGGAGGCATTTATTTTTAATGACTTATGTTTTTATGAATAGGCCAACAGGGTAAAGTATTTAGATTAACAAAAATAACTTTGGTTCACTAAAATAAGGGTGAAGTCTAAGGAATTTGGTCTCCTACTCCTACCATCACCACTAGAGATTTTACTTTTGGCGGCGAAAAAGGCGGGCAGCAGCCAGTAGCGGTCGCTAAAGCTCTCCACGGACGCAACCCACTTTTTTCCTTTCCCCTTTTTTCTTCCCCCTTCTTTGTCCTGTGCTCTGCTTTCCCCCTTCCTTCTCCCACGCCCACTTTTTCCTTCCCCGTTTTTCTTTCCCCTTCCCTCTCCCGCGATCTGCTTTCCCCGTTCCTTCTCCCGCGCCCACTTTTTCCTTCCCCGTTTTCTTTCCCCTTCCCTCTCTCTCTCTCCCTCTCTCTCCCTCTCCCTCTCTCTATTTCTCTCTGCACTGTGCCCTCCTGCGGGCTCTGCACTCTCCCGCCGCACCAGCGTCC
The DNA here is from genome assembly GCA_038049695.1 of Cinnamomum chago. Classification (NCBI taxonomy): domain Eukaryota; kingdom Viridiplantae; phylum Streptophyta; class Magnoliopsida; order Laurales; family Lauraceae; genus Cinnamomum; species Cinnamomum chago. The sequence continues at coordinate 56,809,764 of CP142454.1, read as the reverse complement.
GATAACATGGATCCGACGTGATGCCAGATGACCCAGTCATCTAAGGCCACTCAATTGTTCAAATAGTGGGCCAATTTTTTTTTTAACTAATAATTATGCGTAAACCACATTGCCCAGCCCTATATCAGGTAAGCCAAGATCATAACCATAAATAACAATCCAACAATTATTACACCAAATAAACCAAGTACGAAAATTAAATAAATACATCAATCCCAAAATAAACTAATAAAGTCTTAGGCATAATTAAATTTAATGTCATAAATTCTCATAATTTAAATATCTTCATTTTGACCATCCAGAATGGCATCGTCATAGCCATACTGTGGCACAGGCTCATATTCCTCTTCACCCTCAATCCCTGTGTCCTATACATCCTCACTCTCCTGCACATCATCTGTGGTGGTGGAATGTAATGAGCACAACAGTACACCGCAAGATAACAAATACAAACCAAAACATATATTATAAGGGGTATAAGATAATGAGGATGTACATATGATAAGCAATAAATGACATGACATTACCATAATGACATTATTTCATAAAATAAATATTGGGGCACCAACATTTCTTGAAATGTCATACAATATAAGTCACTTTCTGATATGGAAGTTAGGGTCCCAACACTACATTTGAACCATTCATTAGAACCCATGTGACAATACACTACACTTAGCACTATTCACTTGTCACTTGGCCATCATAATACTTTGAGACCTTCCCTTCCATATTGGTAAATCACTCACTTAAAAATCATTACAAAATATCAATCCCTACACTAGGTTGGGTCTTTGTGTCACTGACCAGTCCAACAGTGCACCCATCTACGAAGTGTCTCAAAATTTAACACCTCCAAGACAAAGGTCATTTTCGGAATACCCGTTATAGATAACCGATCACTAATCACTACATTGCACTGGACCACCACACAGTAAGACGTCTTCCCGTGGGGGTTATACAACGTAGTGGGGCTGTGGAACTGGGGTCCCTACTTTCGTTTGTTTTCTAACATTTCATTTATTTTAATTAGTTTAGACCTAATTAGAATAAAGCATATTATATGCATACTTATCCTCAAGCGTCCCATGCCACTTGGCTTCCATATGCACTCTTATGGTTCATCCCTTTCGATCAATATTATTAATTAATATTTTATGAAGTGGGTGTTACAAAAATTTATCATCAACACATGAGGGTATTATCATACATTTTTCAATATTAAAAAAATGCCATACAAACTTTCCATAAATAGCACATTATGCAAAACTTGCCATAAACGACAACATATAGAAGTTTTCATAATTTGAATGCTAGGCAACATACCATAATGTCCATAACACTATTACCATATCACCAATTACGTATATACATTTTTAGAAAGTAATTGAAACTTGCCTTATATGGAGCTTTACTAACCACTTGAGAAAAAGGGTGTTATAATGTGAATTATGCTGCAAAAATAAATTATAATTATTAAACTTTAATTATTTAAATCTTAGTTATTAACCATATTTTAGAATCAACAAAAATACAATTTCTTAACCAATTAATCATCTAAGTGAAAACTAACCCACCAAGGTCCACTAGGGAACCTAGTCTAGCCATTTAACATTCTAAATTTATTAATTATTAAATCTAATGATTTAAGGTGGGGGTCCACATGATTTATAGAGTGTCCTAAGGTCCATAACAACACCTAACAGTAGCATAAGGAGGAATTAAGCATGACACATCATTCACTAAACCACACCCACACTAACTAACCAACTAGCCAACTACCCCTAGTCTAGGTTTGATGGCTAAGGCCCCTTTAAATATTTATTCGGGCCTATTAATCTTCACTAATAAAGGGATTTAACCTACTGATCAGCGACTTAATTAAAGTATATAGCTACTGGTTATGGCCCCATTTAATTCATAAAAACCTATTTTAGCCAACATAACACATAGACCTAGCATAACCAACTAGACTAGTCAACTAGTCTAGCCAAAATGGCTTCCAACTTAGCCAAGGGTGTGACCACATTTCCTAATTCATTTAAACAAGTATTAAAATTTAATTTGGTCCTTTAATTAAATTTAGCATATAAATAACAGAAAATTATAACGTTACAATTTGTCCATATGTGATCAATTGATGCACTAGGGTTAGGTTTTGGGCTTAGTCCCTTAAACCAAGACTCATTTAGATTCAAATCCACCATTCCAGCACCTTAAAATCATTAAAACAGAACCTTATGGTTGCTGGAGTTTATTTATATTTATACCAAAATTAATGTCTAACCCAAGATCTGCAATTGGTGCACCAATGGGTCATATAGAGTCAAACCGATTAACCCAAAAAGGGTCCCAATGATCCAACACCTAAAATCATGACTAAAATAGAAACTAAAGGTTTAATTAAAACCCTCGATTTCTAGTTATTTCAAAGATCCAAACTATTATAAACTTTGCATAGATAGATGAGGATATCCCTAGAACTTTTGGGTCCGATCCGACCGTTGATTTGTCAAATCCAAGGGTTCAAAAATATCTTTCCTTTATCATGAATATTTAGGATATCCAAAATCCCCCTTTTTTTATCCCTTTTTTTTCCATGATATGGATCTTTAAAATTAACTAGATTACAATAAAATGGCTAAAAGCATAACAATTTCTTTCATAAAAAAATGATTTTAGAAAAAAGATGAAATACGATAATTATTAAACTATACGATCATTAAAACCAATAAATCTAACTCTAATGACTTATTAAAAAAAAGCACAAAATAAATCTAATCTTAAAAAATCTATTCCCCAAAATACATCTAAACCATAAATTAAGATTTCACCATTTTCCTATCCAAACATTGGTGATGACCCAAGCCTAATCAATAATCGAAACCATGAATTTGGATCCCCTCTTCCTTTGGCCAATCTCAGTAAAGAAAATGACATGGGTTGCTTCATCATGGTGCTAAAATACCATTAATGGCCATCAATAAATATGGAAGAGGGAAGACATTAGAGAAGAAAATGGTGAAAGAAAATAAATAATAAAATATGTAAGAAAATGAAAAGAAACCTACCTCAAGGAAGCCCACCTCCAAGCAAGCTTCTTCCTTCTCTCTTCTCCCTCTTTCTTCCCTTAAGCCACACGTCCACTTCCTCTCTCTCTCTCTCTCTCTCTCTCTCTATCTCTCTCTCTAATTCTAAAACACCACACGATGGAGATGGGGGATAGTCCTAACTAAAAAGAATCTAACCACTCCCTCCCTTTAAGGAACTAAACATAATTACATTCCCTTGATTAGATATGTAGTCTATCATACCCCTCCATTTAAATTTTCTAAAGATCCTAGCCCTACATTATTCTCCATAGATCCCCAATCATCTCCATTTGCAACTAATCAAGGGGTGTCCAATTTGGAGAGAAATCTCCATTCTCTCAATTATAGTTAGATCAAACCAATTAGGGATAATTTAGTGCCCCAATTCCTCAATTAGATTAATGATTAACAATCAATTATAGAGTTTCCAATTAAGTTTGAAATTTGAAATAAAATGGAAAGTAAAGAGGAGGGAAACAAAGTGCCACATCATCCTCCACTTGGCACAAGTCAAAGTGGGGCCCTAAACACACCATTTATAAGAACTTTCTGAAATTAGCATTAATTGTTATTATTATTTTATTATTTTAATAATGTGTGAGGGTCTGCTAAATTAGATTTAAGCATTAATTATAAAAATCAAATCTAATTAAAATGACCCTTTAATTAGCAACATAAGAATGAATAATAATTGATGAAAATGAAGAAAATGAAGTGCATGGACAATTAAATAAAATGCATGAAGTCATAATTAAATACATGAAAATAATGGATTAAATACATGTAATAATCATAATAATAATTAAGTTTCTATTAAAATAATTACCATGAAATAAATTAAAAAACACCCTAGTCATGGGTCTTTAGTGGGTCTAGGGTTGGGCCCAAAGGTGAATCCGAGTTAAGGTCATTACATCATTCCCCTCTTAGGAAATTTGGTCCTCCAAATTTAAGAACATACCTCATTCAAAAAGGTGGGGATACTGTTTGTGAGAACCCGACCCCTAATCTCTTGGATTAGTGTTGTTTTATTTGTGGATGTAATACCCCGACCCGAGTGAACCCGATTAGTGCTAATTAAGTTGCGTGTTAGTGCTAAGCTTGATTAGTGTTTTTGGTCTAGTTGGGTTTGGAATAGCCTTGATTCTAGTTTTGGGCTTTTTGGAGTGATTGATAGCTTGTGGGGCCCTTTGGGGGTTCCCTTTTCGGCTTTGCATTTTCTTGTGAAATTTTCCCGACGTGTTTTGAATTGTGTTTTTGGCCCGTTGCATTCATCTTGTGGATTCTTACAACTTTCATGTTGATCCCGTGCCCATTTGAGGTCCCGAAACCCGATTTCATATCATTGAGGGTAAAAACAGTCATTTCACGCCAAATCTGTATCCAAAAACTCGATATTCCCGAAACCCGCGAAACATACACTTTTTAGAAATTAGATATTTCGACGAACATTTCTTCCTTCTTCGTCGAATTCATCCGAGGACCCGAGAGAGATGATTTCAGCCAGTGTAGCTCCTTTAGTTGTGGGACCCAACCCAACCCAACTCAATTGTTAATAAGGGAAGCCATTTCCCTTCTTCTTCATTCTTCTTTTCCAGCACAAGAGAGAAAGCTAGGGCATTGTGAGGAACTCTTCTTCTTCTTGCTTCCCATCACTCAATCCACTTCCAAGCTTGCACCATTAGGAGAGGGGAGGTCATCACTTTCTTCATCTCATTGAGAGCTTCCTTCCAATAGCTTTTGGTGGAGCAAATCATCCATTTCAAGATCTCCTTGAGCCTACCATTGCCATTAGAGGACCTTGCAAGTAAGTATTCCCCTTCATTTTCTAGATTTGTGTCCCTCTAGTCTTAGAGAAACTTCACCTCTATTATTGGAAGATTTCCTTTGTTATTTCTTTGTTTGACTATTTTAGGGTTGTTGTTTTGGGGATTTTTTTATTCATAGCTTGGATTCCTTGCTTGGAAGAGTTCTAGAGCTTGATTGCATTGTTAGAAGACCTAAGGCAAGTGGATAAATGACTTTCCTAAGCTTTCATTGATTTTGGATATTTTCCATTAATGCACATTCATGGCTTTGTTTTGAAATGAATGCTCATGATAGAGTATTAATGACATATTTATGGTTTTGGAGAAGTAGTAGTTCATGGCATTGAATGTCTCCTTGTTTTATTGCAAATGTATGTATATATGTTGTGGAATGGTTTCCTCCTCCCTTTTTCCTTGTGTTGAATGCATGGATGATGGAGGAGAATATGATGGATTAGAAGAGGGATTTGATGTAGTTTGAGTGGAGAAATAGACTCCTCATTTGATGCACATGAAGGGCTAGAGAAAGGTTGTAAAACGGAAGAGAAAGAGGACAGCTGAACTGGTCTGGAACCCATTTCTGGACCGTTCGCTCGAGCGACCATGACACTTCGCTCGAGCGAACTGTCCAGGAAAGGATTCGGGCATTTCCAGTAACTTGGTCGCTCGAACGCATTTAATTAACCGCTCGAGCGATGGGTTCGCTCGAGCGAACTCTTCGATTCGCTCGAGCGATGCGGTCTGTCTGGCTAGGCCACGTTGGGATAACGTTGAACTGTTTTCATGCCCTGGGCCAGAATTTCGAGATTTATTTTTTTTGTGGACCTTGGCTACCCTCCTTGGACTCACTTGACCATATGTGAGGGCGTCTTGAGCCGATGCTCTTCACGGTTGGTTCGGAATGCATCGAAGTTCAATCTATTCAATCTTGAACGGGTTGGAATGACACGATATCCTCTTCATACCTAAATGCAAAGTCTATTTCCTTGGGTATCGCGGATTCTATTCCTTTCGGTGACTGAGTAGGTTGCTCGATGGTTCCGGGTTGACATCATACTTAGGATGGACCGTTTATAGTCTTGATTTTTCTATCATAGCATCTAGTACTATCCATAAGCTCATGTTAAGTTTTTAAAATAGTAGAAGTGCATAAGGAGCCCGGAATGTCTTCAAACTCAAAGAGTACCAAATCATTTCAATAATCGACATACGGGACCCCTATTCACTTAAATAGATCTTGAAATCAATATTTTCCCGGAATTGTAGTAGTTCGTTTTATTGCTTCATTTCCAAGATTTACTTTACATGATCTGTTTTCCCGAAAGCTTGATGGTTACACTAGTAACCTGGACTTGTCCCGAAGAGTATTGCCCGATATGAAATGAAAGTTATACATTGAATATTCTTGCCCGTTCATCGTTTTACTTGTACTTGATTTGCTTGCATATGTATCGATGTGTTATTTAACCTATGTGTCGGCATCACTAAGCTTGGATACCTTGTCGGTTTGATCCACCGACTTGGAAATCCCTCTCCCGTCCCGCCAGCTGCAGTTTGGATCCCGATACCCGGTCATTACCGTGGTCCCGTCCCGATACCCGGTTCGCTACCGTGGTCCCGTTCCCGTATATTTATATTGTATATATGATTTGCGTTGTTTCTCCTCACCTTGTGTGACTGAGAAAAACATCCCGTATTACTGTTGTCACTTTAGTGACAGAGGACTTAGCTTTATGTGATTGCCACCTTGTTATTCCCGATTTCCTTGGTTACCTTATATGTTTTATCTTGTTTACATGTTTTCTAATAAATGATTTATCTATTTTATGATAATTCTTGCTTTAACAGATTTCCTTACTTTTCGAGATATTCATCTATTATATGTTGTTGTATCTCCTCACTCCCTTGCCAGACCGTCGTGTCTGATCCTTTGCTTTGGTACTCAGGTCCCGTTGCCGGTTTCCTTGAGGAGGAGCCGGAGGAGGCGGTAGGTGAGCTACAACCTCTAGTTGAGTGGCGTGCTGACGATGTCATGTAGACATCGGGTTGCTACAAGAGACGTAACATTTTGGGGAGAACTTGTTTACCATTCTTTTGGGTTATTGTTTTGTCATATTGGCCTTTGTTGGCCTCTAATTTTGGGGAATGTAACTAAATGATATTTTGTCTAACTTTAACAACTTTTGGGAAACTTGCTATAGATCATTGCTCTTTCTGATACAGTTTTGATATTGATGTTAATGCTTGCATGACTAGAGATAGTCTTACTATTTGATTTGCTACACGCTTCCGCACTTAAAAGAAATATTCATGCAAGGTTGTGATATCCTCACCGCGGACACCTGTGGGAAATTAAATAAATTGTATATGGTGGATGTAGATAATCATCATCGATCATCATCCCCCACACTTAGTCCCGATCCCGGATTGGGGATTCCCGGTCCGGGGTCGCGACAGTGGATTAGTTTCTTTTAGTGGGATTAGTATTTGTTGGGTTGAGTTTGTGAGCTAGAATGGTTTTTCTCTAGTTTTGGGGTATTTGAGGGCCTTTGTGATTAGTGGGACCCTTTGGGGGTTCTTTTAGTGACTTTGCGCGTGATTGGGAGGTTATTCAAAATTCCTGATAACTCTTGTTTTAGCCTCATTTGACTTATTTTGTTATTCTCTACAACTTTCGTGTTCACTCCGTACCCATTCGAAGCTCCGAAAATCAGTTTTTCCAGCCCGGAGGGCAAAACAATCATTGCACACCAAATCTGTACCCAAAACTTGATATTCCCGAAACCCACGAAACATATACTTTTTGGAAACTAGATATTTCGACGATCATTTCTTCCTTCTTCGTCGAATCCATCCGAGGTCCCGAATTAGATGATTTCAGCCAAACTAGTCCCTTAAGTTGTGGGACCCAACCTCTCACTTGTTAACAAAAGAGAACCCATCTCCTTCATTCATTTCACTCTCCATTGCTCCAGCACAAACCAGCTGAACCTAGGGTTCCTTGTGTTTCTCTTCTTCTTCTTGCTTCTTCATCTCCAAGCCACACCAATCTTGCACCAAACTCGAAATGGAGATCATCAATCTCTTCCTCTCCTTGCAAGCTTCATCTTGATACCATTTTTGGAGAAATCCATCAACATTGAGATCTTCTTGGAGATAGTTCTCTTCATTTGAAAGTCATCCAAGTGAGTGATTCTTCCCAACTTCTAGATTTGTTGTCTCCTAGACGTTGAGAAGCTACATTTGCATTATTGTTGGTTCATTCATTTTCATTCCTTGTGTAACCCATTCTAGGGTTTGTTTTGGGGGTTTTGTAGAGATTGTTGATCTTGAGCTTGAGAGGTGATTAGGAGCTTGGTTTGCTAGATTGGAACCCAAGGCAAGTGGATGAATGGATGGTTTGAATGTTATTAAGTTTTATGAGAAAAACCTAAATCTTATTACTTGTTCTTGATAATGTGATATATGTTTCCACATATGCTTCTTGTCATATTTCTATTGATTTCGAAAATGCATATTAATGGTTGTTTCTCTCTTGTTAATCTCTTGGAAATGTATGCATTTCATTTGGTCAAGGTTTGCTCATATGGTTTTATAGTGAATGGGGTTGGTTTTCCATTCATGTTTATGTTTACTAGCTTGCATTGATTTGAAATTGATACTCATTTAATGAGTTTTGCTAAATCATCTATGGTTAAGGAAATGTGAATCAATAGTCTTGATTTATCTCGAGATTCTTGGCTCAAATGGACCCTTGTGTATATTGGGGATTCTTCCCTTTGTTTAGTGTGAAATGAGAAGAAAGAGGTGTTTAGATTCAATTTGTAATGGAGATTTGATGGGAGTTTTATTGTAGTTAAGATGTTGTTGAAGCAAGGAAAAACTTAGTTTGTACATGTGTTGAAAGGAAAGGAAAAAGGGGAGAAAAAATCAAGTTTCCCGGACCTGCTACACGCCCAGGTCCGATTGATCGGACATGCAGTGAAATTAGATATTTTTTTTTTGGAAACATTTGGGCTTTCTATGAGTCCTAGTGGTATATACCTTAGTGTTAAGACTAATTATGCCTTAATCTAAGGTCTTCAAGACTAGGGAACTAAAAGAAAAGAATGGTGATGTTCTAGGCACTAATTCTTGGTTTTAGGTGAGACCCTGGCTACCCTTTTTGGACTGTTTGGACCATGTGTGAGGATGTCTTGAGCCGACACGCCTCACGGTTGGTTCGGTGGCATCGAAGTTCAATCCATTTCAATCTTGAACGGGATGGAACGACGCGATATCTTCTTTATATCTAAACACAAGTCTTTCCCTTGGTTATAGCGAATTCTATTCCTTTCAGTGACTGAATAGGTTGCTCGATGTTTCCGGATTAATGTCATGCCTAGGATGGACCGTTTATAATCTTGATTTTTGCTATTGTAACATCTAGTACTACCCATAAGCTCATTTTAAGTTTGAAAATCGTAAAAGTGCATAAGGAGCCCGGAATGTCTTCAAACTCAAGGAGTACCAAGTAATTATTATAATCGACATACGGGACCCCTATTCACTTAAATAGATCTTGAAATCAATATTTTACCCGAAATTGTTATAGTTCATTGTTTCACCTCATTTCCAAGATTTGTATTACATGACTTGTTTTCCCGAAAGCATTTGAAGTTACTCTAGTAACAGTTATTTGTCCCGAAATGTATTGCCCGATATGAAGTGACAGTGTGCCCTTGAGCACCCCCGTTTTACCCGTTTATTTATTGTACTTGATTTGCTCCCGTATGTCTCGATTTGTTATTTGACCTATGAGTCGGCATCACTAAGCTTGGATAACCTTGTCAGTCTTATCCACTAACTTGGAGATCCCCTCCCGTCCTGCCAGCTGCAGTTTCGATCCCGATACCCGGTTATTGTCGTGGTCCCGTCCCGATACCCGGTTCGCTACCGTGGTCCCGTTCCCGTATATTTATATTGTATATATGATTCGCGTTGAGTCTCCTCACCTTGTGTGACTGAGACCAACTTCCCGTTATGCTCTTGTCACTTCGGTGATAGAGGACTTGGCTTTTTGTGATTGCCATCTTGCCAGTTCCCGATTCCTTGGATACCCGACACGTTTTATATTGCTTACTTGCTTTCTGATAAATGATTCGTTTCTTTTATGAAAGTTGTTATTTAAACAAGTGTTCATATTCTCCAATGTAAATTCAGTTATTATTATATTGTTTTCTGTTCTTTGTACACGCACATGTTTTAAATGGATGCCGGTTGGGTGGATACCCATGCTTTCACATATGTTTCAAACGATCCATGATTTTGCTAGATTTACATGATTACACATGTTTTAAATGAATACCCGAATTGTGAAATATCCATACTTTGGAATATGTTTTAAATGACACGTGTTTTGTCTGATTCCTATGTTTATACCTGTTTTAAATGATTACCCGAGTTATTAAATATCCATGCCTTGAAATATGTTTAAATGAACACTAGTTTTGTCAGATTTCTTTGGTTACACCGGTTTTAAATGAACACCCGGTTTGTTAAATATCCGTATTTTCACATATGTTTCAAATGGACATTGGTTTTGCCAGACTGCTATGAATACCTGGTTTGTCGTATACTTATGTTTTTACCTAAGTCTCAAATGAAAGTTTGTTTTGTCAAACCACTATATTTATACATGTTTTAGACGAACACCCGATTGTCAAATATCTATGTTTATAGATGATGTAAATGAACACATGTTTTATTAGATATTCATGTCTTACCCATGCTTGAAACGAATACATGTTTTGCCCGAGATCCATGATTGTGCACCCGTTTAATTATATGCGGCATTTGATCGAATAGCATGATTTATCATATGTTTTATTCTTCAGTATAATTATGATCTTTTCATCCACCTGCCAGACCGTCGTGTCTGACCCACTACTTTTGGTACTCAGGTTCAGATTTCTTCGTCCCGAGATGAGTGCTTGGGTTGGCTGTGGAGCCATGTTTTGCAGGTTGTTTTGTCGGCTATGTCATGTAGACATTGAGCTTGACATAGGAGCTACGTCATATTTGGGGTTGTGATTATAGCTTATTGTTGTATGGCTTTTATTAGCCTTTATCTTGGGATTCTTAATTAATGTACATTGATAATTGTAACTTGAACATATATGGGAATGTAATATCCCGTTACTGTCAGCTCTGTATTTTGTTGTGATGGTTTACTCCAGTCTGATATAATTCTTGATATAATAGCTATATGCTAGAGGTTGAGTGTGACGCGGAATCCGATGGCCACGGACTCCGGGTCGCAACGCCACAAAAGCTTCCGCAAAATATTTAGAATGTGTTGGAATCTGTTGTCTTCACACACGCGGATCTTGAGAGGAAAATATAATTTATGTTAATCCCATTCCCGCCGCCGAGGTTCCGGTTCAGGGGCGTGACACTGTTGATTCATGTCCTCCTCGGACTCCCATGTCGCTTCCTCCACAGAATGGTTCCTCCAAAAGACCTTCACCAAATGAATCGTCTTGTTTCTCAGCACCTTCTCTTGGCGGTCTAAGATCTGCACTGGTATCTCCTCATAGGTCAAATTTTTTCTCAAGAGTTAGCTCCTCAAAGCTAAGCACATGGGACGGGTCGGGTTCATATTTCCTCAGCATTGATACATGAAAAACGTCATGGACACCAGCAAGCTGAGGTGGTAGTGCTAATCGGTAGGCCAGGTCTCCGATTCTCTCTAAAATCTCAAACGGACCAATGAAACGTGGGCTAAGCTTCCCCTTCTTACCAAACTGCATCACCCTTTTTGTGGGCAAGACCTTCAAGAAAACTTTATGACCAACGGCAAACTCCAGATCTCTCCTCCTGACATCGGCATAACTCTTCTGTCTACTCTGAGCTACCCTAAGCCTCTGTCTAATGAGTTGCATCTTGTCAGCTATCCTCTGCACAATCTCTGGTCCAATGAGTTGTTTCTCTTCAACCTCATCCCAACATATAGGGGACCTACAATTCCTGCCATATAACGCTTCAAAAGGTGCCATCTGAATACTGGAATGAAAGCTATCGTTATAAGCAAATTCAATCAATGCCAGGTGCTCATCCCAATCACCACCGAAGTCCAAAATGCAAGCCCTTAGCATGTCCTCTAATGTCTGAATAGCCCTCTCGATTGTCCATCTAACTGAGGATGGTATACAGTGCTAAAGTTCAACTTCGTTCCAAGGGCTGCTTGTAAACACCTCTAGAATCTAGAGGTGAACCTCTAGTCTCTATCTAAAACAATAGACACCGAAATCCCATCTAATCTAACAATCTCCTTTACATAAATCCGAGCCAATTTCTCCAAAGATGTTGTCGTATTAGCTGTCAACTTCCCTAACATCTTCAGAGGTATAAAATGAGCTATCTTGGTGAGTCTGTCCACCACTACCCAGATGGAATCATTACCCCTGCGGGTTCGTGGCTAACCACAAGTGAAATCCATGGTGACATGCTCCCACTGCCAAACTGGTATATCCAAGGGTTTCATTAATACTCCTGGTCTCTGGTGCTCGACCTTAACTTGTTGGCACACTAAACATTGAGAAACAAACTTTGATATCTCGCGCTTCAATTCATCCACCAAAAGCGCATCTTCAAATTTTGATACATCTTAGTGCTCCTTGGGTGCACCACGTAGTGTGCATGGTGTGCTTCTGAAAGAATTTCCTTTTTAAGTTCAGGATCATTCGGCACACACAAACGCCCTTGACAATGGAGAATGCCTCCCACCAAGGAAAATTCTGATCTATAACTAATTACTGCAATGATTTTAACCAACTCTGGGTCACTACTCTGTCCCTCCTTGATCTTGTCAATGAGTGGAGGTTGCACAAACATTCTAGTCACAATGCCCGCTCACCCTGCTGCTCAATGCTTAAGTTCAACTCCCCAAATTTCTCAATCAACCCGTGCTCCTTAATCATCATCCAAGATATTAAAGCTACCTTTCTACTAAGAGCATCCGCCACCACATTGGCCTTACCTGGATGATAAAAGATAGTAAGATCATAATCGTTTAAAAGCTCCATCCACCTCCTTTGCCGATTGTTAAGATCCCGTTGAGTGAAGATGTATTTAAGGCTTTGGTGATCAGTCATCACTTCAAACTTCTCACCATACAGATAGCGCCTCCAAATCTTTAAGGCAAATACCATTGTTGCTAATTCGAGGTCATGCGTTGGATAGTTTTGTTCATGATTCTTTAACTGCCTCGACGCATAAGATATGACCTTCCCGTTCTGCATCAGTACGCACCCCAATCCTTTGTTTGAAGCATCACTATAGATAGTAAATCCTCCTCCAATAGTCGGAAGTGTGAGAATAGGCGCTGATGTCAGCCTCTTCTTCAGTTCTTGAAAGCTCGCTCCACATTCATCAGTCCAGACAAATGGCTCATTCTTCCTTGTTAACTTCATCATTGGAGCTGCTAAAGTGGAGAACCCTTCGATGAACCGCCGATAATAACCAGCAAGCCCTAAGAAACTCCGAATCTCGGTCATAGTGGATGGCTGCTTCCAATTCAATATAGCTTCGATCTTCTTAGGATCTACAACAATACCTTGACTAGAGATCACATGCCCCAAAAACTGAATTTGGCGCGACCATAACTCACATTTTCTGAATTTGGCATACAGCTTGTGTTCTCTCAGAGTCTGAAGCGCAATATGAATATGTTCCTCATGGGCTTGCTCAGACTTGGAATATATAAGAATGTCATCAATAAAGACCACAATAAACTGGTCCAGGAAAGGTTTATACACTCTGTTCATTAAATCCATGAAGGCTGCAAGGGCATTGGTCAACCCAAAAGGCATCACCAGGAACTCGTAGTGTCCATACCTAGTCCTGAATGCCGTCTTCAGAATATCTTCTTCCTTAACCCGAAGTTGGTGATATCCAGAACGCAGGTCTATCTTCGAAAAGAATTGAGCGCCTTGTAGTTGGTCGAATAATTCATCAATCCGAGGCAATGGGTACTTATTCTTGACGTCACTTAATTGAGTTGTTTGTAGTCGACGTACATTCTCATAGACCCGTCCTTCTTCTTCACAAAAAGTACCGGAGCTCCCCATGGTGAGACACTAGATCTAATAAACTTTTTATCCAGCAACTCTTGTAATTGCTCCTTCAACTCATGAAGTTCTGCTAGAGCCATGCGGTAAGGTGCTTTAGATATTGGCTCGACTCCATGTAACAAATCAATGGAGAATTCTAACTCCCGAACTGGTGGTAATCCAGGAACATCATCCGGAAAAACATCTGGAAATACCCTTGTGATAGGAACATCCTCTAACCTTTGACTTTCTTGGTCTTCACTAATAAAGGCTATAAATGCCTCACAGCCACCTCGGATCATACGCTTTGCCTTCAAAGCAGATACAATCTGAGTCTTCTTTTTCTTACTGTCTCCTTGGAAAATTAAATCTGCTTCCCTCCATAGGGATAGAAATAGTCTTTTTATGGCAGTCCAGACGAACATGATAAGCCGCCAACCAATCCATTCCCAAGATTACATCATAATCATGCATACCTAGCACAACCAACTATGCAAGAAAAGTATAATCTCCTATCTGTACTTTACTTCTAAGGTACACCTTATCCGTCTCCTTAACATTGTCCCATCGCAGCAGTTACAGTAATTACACAAAAAGTAGATGATGGGGGTGTACTAAAATGTGAAGCAAAAAGTGGTGAAACAAAAGATAGAGTAGAGCCAGAATCAAACAATACTCTAGCAGAATGACCTTCAATCAGAAGTGTACCTTCACAACTTCATTCGTCGCCTTTGGGTCTTGATCGGTAATAGCATAGGCTCAAGCTGGGATGCGGGACCTTTGAGCTCCTCCATTATTGTTCCTTGGATTATTTCTAACCTGCTGTGGACGTGCTAGTGGTGGTTTGTGCTGAGTTGCAAAAGATTTTTGTTGAATCTGTGGATGAGCAGGAATAGTCCGCTAGTTCCGTCGATCTGGATGTGGACACTCTGCTACCATATGCCCCAAATCACCACAGTTGAAACATGCCCCACTCTTAAATCTGTATTGCCCCACTAGATGTCTCCGGTTACAATATGCACAAACTGGAGCTGGTGCTGGGGTGGGTACATTGGACTTCAGCCTCTTAGCTTGTTGTTGTTGCATTGCAGGTCGACAACTGCTATTAGTAGGGTGTCGCGACCCCGGAACGGATCCCCGGGCCCGCGACGTTGATGATTTGCACTTTCTACTATTTTTCCACAGGTTCCCGCGGTGAGGATTCCCAAAGACACGCGGAATCTGACTCATACGTTCAAGCTTTGCGGAAGCGTGTAGCAAAACACATCAAGATGAGCACCAATAAAAAGTTTAAGTGCTCATGACAATTAATAACCAGACATAGTATCGAAGGAAGAAGTTCACATGGCATTCCCAACATAGTTCAAGTTATAAAACTAACACGAAAGTAAATTAAGTTTTGTTACAACCCATAAGAAGCCAACAGAGGCTAATACACTTCTCAAAATATAACAAAAGAAACCCCAAGACATAATGGTGACGAGACTCAAGAACCCGCCCGACGTCTAAATGACATCGTCGGGCTGCCACTCTCTCACAGGGGTTGGCTCACAAGCCTCCTCCTGACGCTCCTCCTCAAAGGTAATGTCTCCTGCACCTGGGCACCAATAAACAAGAGTCAAACACGACGGTTTGGCAGGTAATCAATTTAGGTGCAAGCATGGATCAATAACGTTTAAGAAACATGTAAGCAAGTCCTTGATATGAAATACTAAGAAAACAGAGGTACATTTTCAAGAATACGAACAAAGCTGAGATACCAAAACAAACTAGCATGAGTACATAATATATCATGAATAGTTACAATCCACAAAGAGCCCATCCTTTCTCTATCATTTATATATAATGAAAAGAGCAAGCAAGCACGACAAGCACGATATACATAATATAAGAACGACACGATTTCCCACAAAGACGGGAATTCCGACCACGGAATCGGACACGCACGATGTGTAATAAATACACGACCAGTCTGCAGACAGTCCACATGTTTAAAGACCCCCAGACAGTGGATCAAACCGAAAGGGCAGTCTAAGCTCAGTGGTGTTTACTAAATTCATGAATGCACAAAACACGCGAAACACTATCAAAACATGTCGAGATAAAAAGGGGGAAATCACTTATCAAAACACGACGAACACGACTAGCAAGAGGCATAATAATTATGCATAACACGCTTAGGAAGTGATCCCCTTTTTCTTGAAACAAGACTTCAAAACAAGCTTATACTTGAAATCCAAAACTAGTACACGATGGTACTTATCGAACCCAAAAACGGGATCGAAACACGAAATCTGACAAGCATGTGTTAAGGCTACTAATTGACCCTTGTGTAATTGGGATCCCAAATGTCAGAATATACAAGAGTTGGCGTCCCCGAAGTTGGGTTGCATTTCAAAATCCCATTTACACAATGTCAAGTCAAAACCCTTAACATAGTCTAGTTTTCCAACCCTCGAGAAATTACAGAAGTGATATAAATTCTTCTTCTTGAATCTGGCAGGTTCGCTCGAGCGAACTTTACACGGTAATGACACTTCGCTCGAGCGAGACAGTTCGTTCGAGCGAATAATAAAATGCGCTCGAACGGACAGCTCTCTGTCTGCGCTCGGACCAAACAGAGGCTTGGTCGCTCGAGCGAACCCAATGTCGCTCGAGCAAACAAGCTGCTGCCTGTGCTCGCTGAGTGCAGAAACTGCCTTTCTTTTACACATCTTTCACCACATTCTTCTTCTTCTTCTCATCCATCAATCACACATAATCCCTTGAGCCTTCATACTCACCAAGGGTTCATTTATCACAATTTCAAGCATCCAAATCCAATAAAACATATCCATGAAGCTTGTAAACAAATTTTATGCACAATTTCTAAAACAACAATGAAATCAAATACACATGCATCAATGAACCTATAAAGATCACTTGCCTTGACCAATGCTAACAATACTCCTCTTCAAGCACTTCCTCAAGCTAATCCCACACTACAAGAACCCAAGAGAAAACCACACAACTCACAAAAAGGGAAACAAGGAACCCATTTAACAAAAAGGGTTTGAACACTTGAAAAACAAGATCTCTAAGAACTAAAAAGACTTCATGAAAAGTATGGGTTGTAGCTCTTACCTAACAATGGCCAAACAAGAAGAGATGAAGAAGATGAAGAGTTTGTCTCACAAGAAGTTCCAAGAAGTTTATACCAATAGAGAGCTTGCAAGGAGATGAAGAAGATGATGACTTTGGAATTCTTTTTGAAGCTTTCTAGCTAGATCATGCAAGGGAAATGAAGTGGAAGGGAAAAAAGGGTTTTCCTTGCCCTAGGTTAAGAAGTTGCAGGAATTTGGGTTTTAGAATGAAAAGAGTAAAGAGGGGAAAGAGATGAGTTAACTTAAGGCATTTGCAAGTGGGGCCCAAATGACTTGAACTTTGAAATGACCAAAACACTATCTTGTGGGCCTCGGATGACTTCGACGAAGAAGGATAAAACGATCGTCGAAATATCTAGTTTCCAAAAAGTATATTTTTGACATGGTTTTGAGATCTTGAAAATTGTGTCCAGATTTGTGCAATAAAGACAATTTTACCCTCTTTGGGCCAAAACATGGGTTTTTGGGCTTCAAACACGAATGGGCTTAAAACGAAAGTTGTAACACGCCGAAACTTCATTCAAATGAAATCAAAATCACAATCACACGGAAACCGATACGATCCTCCCAAGCTTACACGTGCACTCAGGCCTTCCTGAGTGTGTCTAACTAATATTGAACGTTCTCAAAATTCCCAAAGCTATATTCAAGACTAAACTAATCATTTCTAACCCAACAACAACTAAACCCACTTAGGACTAAACACATACTAATCGCACACAAATCGAAAAGGTCTGGGTCGGGGTCTAACATAGGGCCAATCCTCAAGGCTTCTCTAGCTCGATGATCTCTCGTCGCAGACTCCTCTGACTTATAAGCATAGCGAATAGTCTCCGCCAAGGTGGGCTTCTCTGCCATTTCCACCTCTATTCTCAAACCGGGCCTCAGACCCTCAATGAACCTGGTGATCTTGTCCTCTTCAGTGCTGATCAACGTCGGAGCATAACGAGATAACGGAGTCCACTTCATATCATACTGAGCCATTGTCATACTGCCCTGCTAGAGGTTCTGGAATTCTCGCTTCTTCCGATCCCACACATGTTTTGGAATAAACTTGTCATGAAATTCTCTCTCAAACTCAACCCATGTAAGGGCCCACCTGGCTGTCCGGTACCCTGTTACAAGAGCCTCATACCAATGCTCTACTTCTCCTTGTAGGATAAAGGTTGTCAGAGGTAGCTTCTGATCTTCCGGGCAGTTCATAGCTAGGAAAGTCTTGTTGACTTGCTTGATCCATTTCTCCGCAGCTTCGGGGTCTGTGGACCCACAAAAAGGTAGGGAACCAATTTTCTTGAAGTGGTCCAAGAGGTTGCCACACAGTGGTACTTGATTGACTCCATCTCCCTGATGATTGCCATTACCTCCGCCATTGTTCCCATTGTTGTTGTTCATATGATTGGTCACAAAGTTGTGGAAAAGGTTCTGGCCCTCGACCAATTTGGCCAAAATATCATCCCAATTCCAGTTCAGGCTCGTATCATTACTAGTATTTTTTCTATACGCCATCTGAATGCAACAACAGTTAGTTTATGACCTATTCAAAGTGGGGTCCTAAATTCAAATTATAATTCTAATTGTTCTAAGGATTAGGGAAAAAAATTCATTAGGTTGATTAATCATCCTACCCCAAGGCTACCCTACCTCACCACGAGAAATGTTTAAGTTAAGAACTTTTAATTTATTCCACATTAATTGTAAACAAAGATTGTAAGTTGGTTATAAACTTGGCTAAACCTGAACCAAACCGGGCTCTGATACCAAGCTGTCACACCCCAAGATCCGATAACATTGATCCAACGTGATGCCAGATGACCCAGTCATCTAAGGCCACTCAATTGTTCAAATAGTGGGCCAAATTTTTCTTTAACTAATAATTATGCGTATACCACATTGCCCAGCCCTATATCAGGTAAGCCAAGATCATAACCATAAATAACAATCCAACAATTATTACACTAAATAAACCAAGTACGAAAATTAAATAAATACATCAATCCCAAAATAAACTAAAAAAGTCTTAAGCGTAAGTAAACTTAATGTCATAAATTCTCATAATTTAAATATCATCATTTTGACCATCCAGAATGGCATCGTCATAGACATACTGTGGCACATGCTCATATTCCTCTTCACCCTCAATCCCTAGGTCCTATACATCCTCACTCTCCTGCACATCATCTGTGGTGGTGGAATGTAATGAGCACAACGGTACTCTGCAAGATAACAATTACAAACCAAAACATATATTATAAGAGGTATAAGATAATGAGGATGTACATATGATAAGCAATAAATGACATGACATTACCATAATGACAATATTTCATAAAATAAATATTGGGGCACCAACATTTCTTGAAATGTCATACAATATAAGTCACTTCCTGATATGAAATTTAGGGTCCCAACACTACATTTGAACCATTCATTAGAACCCATGTGACAATACACTACACTTAGCACTATTCACTTGTCACTTGGCCATCATAATACTTTGAGACCTTCCCTTCCATATTCGTAAATCACTCACTTAAAAATCATTACAAAATGTCAATCCCTACACTTGGTTGGATCTTTATGTCACTGACCAGTCCAACAGTGCACCCATCTACAAAGTGTCTCAGAATTTAACCCCTCCAAGACAAAGGTCATTTTCGGAATACCCGTTATAGGTAACCGATCACTAATCACTACACTGCACTGGACCACCACATAGTAAGACATCTTCCCGTAGGGGTTGTACAACGTAGTGGGGCTGTGGAACTGGGGTCCCTACTTTCGTTTGTTTTCTAACAATTCATTTATTTTAATTAGTTTAGACCTAATTAGATTAAAGCATATTATATGCATACTTATCCTCAAGCGTCCCATGCCACTTGGCTTCCATATGCACTCTTATGGTTCATCCCTTTCGATCAATATTATTAATTAATATTTTATGGAGTGGGTGTTACAATCATTTATCATCAACACATGAGGGTATTATCATACATTTTTCAATATTAAAAAAAAGCCATACAAACTTTACATAAATAGCACATTATGCAAAAGTTTCCATAAATGACAACATATAGAATTTTTCATAATTTGAATGCTAGGCAACATACCATAATGTCCATAACACTATTACCATATCACCAATTACATATAAACATTTTTAGAAAGTAATTGAAACTTGCCTTATATGGAGCTTTACTAACCACTTGAGAAAAAGGGTGTTACAATGTGAATTATGCTGCAAAAATAAATTATAATTATTAAAAACTAATTATTTAAATCTTAGTTATTAACCATATTTTAGAATCAACAAAAATCCAATTTCTTAACCAATTAATCATCTAAGTGAAAACTAACCCACCAAGGTCCACTAGGGAACCTAGTCTAGCCAATTAACATTCTAAATTTATTAATTATTAAATCTAATGATTTAAGGTGGGGGTCCACATGATTTATAGAGTGTCCTAAGGTCCATAACAACACCTAACAGTAGCATAAGGAGGAATTAAGCATGACACATCAGTCACTAAACCACACCCACACTAACTAACCAACTAGCCAATTACCCCTAGTCTAGGTTTGATGGCTAAGGCCCCTTTAAATATTTATTCGGGCCTATTAATCTTCACTAATAAAGGGATTTAACCTACTGACCAGCGACTTAATTAAAGTATATAGCTACTGGTTATGGCCCCATTTAATTCATAAAAACCTATTTTAGCCACCATAACACATAGACCTAGCATAACCAACTAGACTAGTCAACTAGTCTAGCCCAAATGGCTTCCAACTTAGCCAAGGGTGTGACCACACTTCCTAATTCATTTAAACAAGTATAAAAATTTAATTTGGTCCTTTAATTAAATTTAGCATATAAATAACATAAAATTATAACGTTACAATTTGTCCATATGTGATCAATTGATGCACTAGGGTAAGGTTTTGGGCTTAGTCCATTAAACCAAGACTCATTTAGATTTGAATCCACCATTCCAGCACCATAAAATCATTAAAACAGAACCTTATGGTTGCTGAAATTTATTTAAATTTATACCAAAATTAATGTCTAACCCAAGATCTACAATTGGTGCATCAATGGGTCATATAGAGTCAAACCGGTTAACCCAAAAAGGGTCCCAATGATCCAACACCTAAAATCTTGACTAAAACAGAGACTAAAACTTTAATTAAAACCCTCAATTTCTAGTTATTTCAAAGATCCAAACTGTTATAAACTTTGCATAGATAGATGAGAATATCCCTAGAACTTTTGGGTTCGATCCAACCGTTGAATTGTCAAATCCAAGGGTTCAAAAATATCTTTCATTTATCATGAATATTTAGGATATCCAAAATCCCCTTTTTTATCCCTTTTTTTTTTCCATGATATGGATCTTTAAAATAAACTCGATTACAATAAAATGGCTAAAAGCATAACAATTTCTTTCATAAAAAAATAGATTTTAGAAAAAGATGAAATACGATAATTATTAAACTATATGATCATTAAAACCAATAAATCTAACTCTAATGAATTATTAAAAAAAGCACAAAATAAATCTAATCTTTAAAAATCTAGTCCCCAAAATACATCTAAACCATAAATTAAGATTTTACCATTTTCCAATCCAAATATTGGTGTTGACCTAAGCCTAATCAATAATCGAAACCATGAATTTGGATCCCCTCTTCCTTTGGCCAATCTCAGTAAAGAAAATGACATGGGTTGCTTCATCATGGTGCTAAAATACCATTAATGGCCATCAATAAATATGGAAGAGGGAAGACATTAGAGAAGAAAATGGTGAAAGAAAATAAATAATAAAATATGTAAGAAAATGAAAAGAAACCTACCTCAAAGAAGTCCACCTCCAAGCAAGCTTCTTCCTTCTCTCTTCTCTCTCTTTCTTCCTTTTTCTTTCTTCCCTTAAGCCACATGTCCACTTCCTCTCTCTCTCTCTCTCTCTCTCTCTCTCTCTAATTCTAAAACACGACACGATAGAGATGGGGGATAGTCCTAACTAAAAAGAATCTAACCACTCCCTCCCTTTAAGGAACTAAATCTAATTACATTCCCTTGATTAGATATGTAGTCTATCATACCCCCTCCATTTAAATTTTCTAAAGATCCTAGCCAACATTATTCTCCATAGATCCCCAATCATCTCCATTTGCAACAAATCAAGGGGTGTCCAATTTGGAGAGAAATCTCCATTCTCTCAATTATAGTTAGGTCAAACCAATTAGGGATAATTTAGTGACCCAATTCCTCAATTAGATTAATGATTAACAATCAATTATAGGGTTTCCAATTAAGTTTGAAATTTGAAATAAAATGGAAAGTAAAGTGTGTGCCACATCATCCTCCACTTGGCATAAGTCAAAGTGGGGCCCTAAACACACCATCTATAAGAACTTTCCGAAATTAGCATTACTTGTTATTATTATTTTATTATTTTAATAATGTGTGAGGGTCCGCTAAATTGGATTTCAGCATTAATTATAAAAATCAAATCTAATTAAAATGACACTTTAATTAGCAACATAAGAATGAATAATAATTGATGAAAATGAAGAAAATGAAGTGCATGGACAATTAAATAAAATGCATGAAGTCATAATTAAATACATGAAAATAATGGATTAAATACATGTAATAATGCTGATAATAATTAAGTTTCTGTTAAAATAATTACCATGAAATAAATTGAAAAACACCCTAGTCATGGGTCTTTAGTGGGTCTAGGGTTGGACCCAAAGGTGAATCCGAGTTTGGGTCATTACATCGTCACCCCTAGCCCCCTCAGCAGGTACCTTGGAGGATCGTATGACGTCTGTGGAGTAAGTTGTTGCTACTATGTGCATAGAGTTTCAGGAGTTTAAGCAAGAGGTTTCAAGGATGATGAAGAAAACCTTGATATATCTGTCGAACATCTCCAGCAGCTGTAGACGGCATGATGATGTGATGCCCCCATCTCCTACAGATTCATCTTAGACCTTGGGAGGGTTTTTCACTTTTGTGGGGAGTAGTGATAGACTGACTTTCATTGATGTATTTATTATCTATCAACTTTCTGAAACTTTGATTACTGACCATGATATTTTGATTTTTGTATTGGTCAAGTAATTTGTGAAATCCGTACTAAACTTTTATTCTTAAATCAATGAAATTACAATTTCCACTTGTTCATCTCTTATCTTCTTGTTATATTCTTCATGATGAATGTTTATGATGCTTTGAACTTTATATTCTCTCAATTAATATTTTTTTTGTCTTAGGTTGATTCAAACAATGCATTGACAAACCAATATGCATGATAACTTGTTTCGCATTACATTTTCAATCACATTTGGTAACAAGTGCTGCTAAAAGGTATTTGATTTCTCATGTATATAGGTTCCTTTGCAATTCGATGTCAAAGGGAGAGAAAAGATCCAACAAAGAGAAGATCAAACAAAGGGGGAGAGAAGATCAGATCTAACTAAGGGGGAGATCTGTTCAAGGACTAAAGAAGGAGAACGCTTGAATGCGAAGATCAAGGGGAGAGCTCTAACGAAGGAGGAGAAATCTTGAAATGATTAAGTTAAAGCTAACAACGAATCGGTCGTTACGGCAAAGCTGCATTCAAGAGATTTCAAGAACAGAACCGTTCAGAAAAGCTGAAGGCCTAAAAGTTTTGTGATCATCTTAGTTGTCATCAAATTGCAAAAGGGGAGACTGTTAGGTTTTAGTATGTTGCTAATTTGATGGATATACTATCACTTTCATTGTCAAATGATCACACACTCATGCATCTTAGTTTTGTCTTTAAAATCTAAGTTCCTAGCTAGCATATGCATTTGACTCTCAAATGATTTAATTCTGCATGTTTTAGAACTTAAATGCTCTTTAGAAATCTAGTTCTTCATGCATGATTTTTGGAAAATCAAGTTAGGCATCTAGGTTTGTGATTTGCATGCATTCCTCATTTTTAGAATCTTGTTATCATGCATAATTCATACTGATCATGAGTTCCAAGTTTCATCTTTTGGAAAATCGAAAATTCAGTAGGAACTCTTCCCAGGCCAATGTACTCGGTCAACCGACCCCTGCACTCGATCGACCGAGCCAACTAGTCGTTGGGAAATTCAGCCAGTATACTCGGTCGATCGAGCCCAGTCCAGGTCGACTGGAGAAACTAGCCGTTGGCTAATATGACCATTGGGCCAAGTCGACCCGAGGGTCATGGGGTCGACTGAGCCAACTAGCCAGTAGACTGTTTTTCTATACAAGTCAATTTCATTCCTTTCCTTCAAGAGGCTTGTTTAGTGAATCTTTGGAACCATACTGAAGCCTAAGGAAGAGGAATAAGCTGAGAAAGCTAGAGGGCAAATGGAAATAAAAATATTTGATATTTAAAGGTATATATTTTCAAGTTAAGATTGGTTTTCATTCCATTTAAAATCCATGCATGTTTAAGTCTTTGTAACTTCATATTTGCAAGACTTCTACTTCAACTGAGTTGTTTTGAAAACACCAAATCTCTTAAGCATATTAGATTGTTTTGCAAACACTCATGTCTCAATCACATGTGTTTTAGTCTTTAAACTTCATACAACTTGTGTAGTATGTCTTTCCAAGTTGTTTTGAATATTTCATGTGATTAGCTTATCACTTCAATTATCTTTTTCTGTGCTTAGATTTTCAAATGCATCAAGCATTCATTTAAGAACTTCATTTTAGAAATTAATTGAAGTAAACATTCATACACTTTGAGCACACACCTTAGCTAATTGTTTGTGTATGTTTGTATCTTGTTCTAACTTTCATATCAGCCTATTTAAGAGGCAAATGTATTGAGCTTAAATTGTATCTCTTTCAGTGTTTGTGTAGACACTACTTTGAGAGAAGTCTTTCTTATTCTAAAGGTTATTGCTTAGCCTAAGAAAAGCATAGTGTAGAGGTTATTGCTCTGCCATGGAAAAGCATCTTTTAAAGGTTATTGCTTAGCCTAGAAAAGCACATTGATAGGTTGTTGTTTAGCCTAGAAAAACATCATTGTAAAGGTTATTGCTTAGCATTTTGAAAAGCATAGATAGTGGAAATCCGGTGGGGTATTGGTTCACAAGCCGGTAGTGGATGTAAGCATTGAGGCCGAACCACTATAAATCATTGTGTGATGGTGTATGCTTGTGGTGATTGTTTTTGTTAGCTTCCGCATCTTGTTTGCTAATCATCACTAGTGGCTAGTTAATTTTAAAGAAGTTAAAGTTTGGCATAATTGGTCACTAACTTGTAGCTCACCCTATTCACCCCCCCCCCCCTCTGGAGTTAGGATCCCGGACTTTCAGGGGTTTAAGGGCTTACTGCATACGCTAAATGCAACCGAGAGTACCAGCAAAAGTGGTGTTTTCCTTTTGTCTTTGCATTTATATTATATTATATTAGGCTAGAAGACCTACCCTAGCTCGCATATTTTGCTCGGGACTAGCAAAATGCTATTGGGGTTGTGATAAGTCTTTAAAAATACATAATTTCATCATCATCTTAGAGTAATTAAGGACTTGATCATCAAATCATGCACCATTTTAGTAAAAAAAATCATGATTTTATGTTTTTGGGCATCTAGTTCTGAATTCAAGTCAAAATTCACTGAAAAATCGCATTTTCACATAGAATCATGAATCTTTTTTATTTTTGGCATTGGAAGTCACAAATTTCTCATAACTTTTTCTTCACACATAAAATGATGTACTTTCTCTGAACCATTGATTTAATTAAAGAAAATTTGATAAAATGGTGACATTTTATGCATCTATTTAAGTGTGAATTGGGCACGCATCTTGCATCATTCCTTTCCTATATGATTAGATTATTCTTTGATCCTTGCTTTTATTTTTGTAGGGAATTTTAGAAATTGGGGCCCGCGGAAGAAAATTGATGATGCAAATGCACCATGGGACCCACCTTCCTTGGGTGTGGATTCTAAGGTAGGGGCAGCCATAGTAGGGTCCGCTCTTCATATGCAAAAAAAAAAAAAAATCAGACTTAACTGTTAAAGATAAGTTCCAGATTTGCGGGCCATGTGATGATGAGGTGTCCTATCTACTCTCCAACAAATACTGATTACATGTCAAGATGGATGGCCAAGATTCAAAACAAGATAAGAAAAAAAAGAAAAAAAAAGAGTGCAAAAAGATAGGGATGTCCATGCATTGGACGTTCCATGTTGTGTGCACTATAGTGGGGCCTACTTCCTTGGTTGCAATGAAATTAATTTCAGATTTGAGGGGATCTTTTCAAGAGAGAAAATGGGCCCATCTAAGGAGATTTTCCCAGCCATGTAGTGTTTTAAAAAAATGGAAGATCTTGCTAAGCAACCCAAGTTGGAAACTAAGTCAAGGAATCCAAGATTTTAGCACCAAGTTGTTAAAGTTAACTCCAAATGGATAGGCCTCAAGATTTGAAGTTTGTAACCCAAGATTCTTCCAAAAGAAGCATTCACACATCCAAGCCCTCCATCCCATGATTTCACACATCCAAGATGTGGTCCAAGTGCATCCAAGATTTGTCTCAAATCTGAAATTTCATATTTGAAATGATTCTTAGCCCAAGTGGGCCCAAGAGAACAAGTTGCATGAGATAATAAGAATCCTGTTTTCACTAGGATTGTGGGCCAATCCCTTGAAACTCTCTCAAAACCCTAACAATCCTAATCCAACTTGGACCCCACACGACTAATCCTTACCCAAATCAAAACCTTGCAAACCAAGCATAAAAAATACATAAAAAGAGCCACAAAAGGGCTGGACGGAAAAAGACCATTCCCCCATTCCTCTTTGGACGACCAGTAACCATGCACCTTCTCTTTTTTTCATTATTTCTTCATCTCTCCCCTCCCATCACTACTTCATCCAAGGCCTTTCCTAAGGCACACCACCACTTGAATTTCTACGCCATCGTCGTGTTGCCGCCGTTGCTACCGTCACTCCACCATTGGACCAACCTTTCATCATCTTTCCTTGTTTGAATTTCAGATCGCGAAATATGACTGTCTAGGATTGTCGTTAAAGACTGTCGCGACCCCGGACTGAGCCCGCAGGACTAATCCGGGATCGGGACACTAATGTGGTGTGGTGAATGAATGGTTAACATGTGGAGTGTGTCAAAAGGGTATACACACTTATTTAATTTCCCACAGGTGTCCGCGGTGAGGATATCACAACCATATATGAATATTTCTTTTAAGTGCGGAAGCGTGTAGCAAATCAAATAGTCAAACCATCAATAATCATAAAGACAATAACACAAGTATAAACACTGTATCAGAATGAACAATGATCATTAGCATGTTTCCCAAAGTAAGTTAGAGTTTAAACAAAAGATCATTTAATTACATTCCCAAAAATAGAGGCCAACAAAGGCCAATATAAACAAAATACCAATCCCCAAAAGAATGGTTAAACGTTCCCCAAAATATCACGTCTCTCATAGCAACCAATGTCTAAATGGCATCATCAGCATGCCACTCAACTAGGCGTTGCGGTTCACCGACCGCATCCTCAAGCTCCGCCTCGGGATAGACAACGTCTGGACCTGAGTACCAAAGAGTGGGTCAAACACGACGGTTTGACAAACGGGTGAAAAGACATAACAATAAAACATAACAAATACATTTACCTTTAAAAGCATTTAAACCTGTTAGAACAATAACTTTCATAAAAGAAATGAATCATTTATTGAAAACATAAGTGCAGTATAAAACATATACGGCTAACCAAGGAAGTCGGGAAACAAGCAAGATGGCAACCACACAAAGCTAAGTCCTCTATCACTAAAGTGACGGAGCAAGAACTAGGCACTGATCTCAGTCACTCAAGGTGAGGAGAAACAATGGATCTTATTAATATATATACATATACTATACATGACCACGGTAGCGAGCTGGGCATCGGGAACCACAGTAGCAATCTGTGGCATCGGGACAAGACCATGGTTATAACCGGGTAGTGGGATCCAAACTGCAGCTGGCGGGACAAGAGGGGGAGCTCCAAATCAGTGGATTAGACTGACAAGGTTATCCAAGCTTAGTCGTGCCGATTCATAGGTCAAATAACAAATCGAGACATGTGTAAATAATCAAGTACAAGTAAATAAACGGGTGGGGCAAGAATGCTCAAAGCATAATTCTCATTCATGTGGTAAAATGCACTTCAAGACAAGTAACTGTTACAAGTGTAACTTCAATGCTTTCGGGAAAACAAGTTATGTAATGTAAATTTCGGGAATCAGGAAATACAATGAACTAATGCAATTTCGGGAAAAATAGCGATTTCAAGATTTGTTTAAGGTGAATAGGGGTCCCGTATGTCGATTGTAATAACGACTTGGTACTCTTGAGTTTGAAGACATACCGGGCTCCTTATACACTTTAGGGTTTTCAAAACTTTAAATGAGCTTATAGATAGTACTAGGCGGTACGATCAAAAATCAAAACTATAGACAATTCAATCCTAAGCACTATGTTAATCCTGAAGCATCATACAACCGACTCAGTCACCGAAAGGGATAAGATTCGCGATACCCAAAGAAATAGACTTCGTGCATAGATATAAAGAAGGTATCTCGTCGTCCCGTACCGTTCAAGATTGAATTAGAATGGATTCCGATGCAACCGGACTAACCGTGAAGGACGTCGGCTCAAGACATCCTCACTTATAGTCAAATGAGTCCAAGAAGGGTAGCCAAAGTCCCACCTAAGTCCATCCAAAAAGAGGGTGAAAATCTCTCCTACGAAGGATTTCTCAGTTGGCCCGGTCGACCAGGTCAAGGCCCGGTCGACCTCGTACACAGCAGCCCCAGTCGACCAGGTCCCTATGTGCCCGGTCGACCGAGCCCATGGCCGGTCGACTGGCAGTTGTAACTGAAAAGGGAGAATAGTGTTTTGGAGAACCTGACCCTGTGTCGCCGGTCGACCGAGCCCCCGAGCCGGTCGACCGCGTGCACTGTGGAACAGAACCCAGGTTCTATTATGCAGTGAGCTGGGTCCTTCTCTTCTTACCTCCTTTCAACACATAAACAACCAACAATGAATAGAGATAATGAAAGCTATAAACCAATGTCTTCAAGACATTAAATGAGCTAGCAAGATTCATTATGAGCATTTATTTCAATAAAGCAAATCAATAAAAACAAGAGTAAAATCACTTGTATTTCATCAAATCATTTATAGCTCAAAACATCTAATCATCCACTTGCCTTTGGTCTCTAAACAAGAAAACCCAAGTCTCTAATCACCTCTCAAGCTCAAATCCAAGCTACAAGCAAAAACCCCCCAAAACAAACCCTAAAATGGGTCAAACAATGAATGAAGAAGATATAACTCACTATAATGAAAATGGAGCTTCTGAAGGACTAAAAGAATACAAATCTAGAAGATGGAGAAGATTGCTTACTTGGATGACTTTTAAATGGAAAGAGCTAGCTCAAAGAAGATCTTGGAATGGGAGGTTTTCTTCACAAATGGTATCAATGGGTAGCCTTCAAGATGAGGAAGATAATGATGGAGTCTATTTTGATGTTGGTGCAAGATTGGTGGGAGATTGAGATGGAGAGAGCAAGAAGGAGAAGAGAAAGTTGCAAGAAACCCTAGGTCGAAGTGTTGTGCTGGAATATGGAGAATGAGATGAAAGGGGGAGTGGGTTTCCCTCTTGACAACAAATGGGGTTGGGTCCCACTACTTAAGAAGCTTGTTGGGCTGAAATCATGTCTTTCGGGATCTCTGATGAATTCGACAAAGAAGGAAGAAATGATCGTCGAAATATCTAGTTTCCAAAAAGTATATGTTTCGCGGGTTTCGGGGATATCAAGTTTTGGGTACAGATTTAGTGTAAAAAACTGGTTTGCCCTCATGGCTAGGAAATCGGGTTTCGGGGTCTCGAATGGGAACGGGATCAACATGAAAGTTGTCAGATTTAACAAGACAAATGAAACGGGATAAAAACACAATTCAAAACGATTCCGGAAAATCCTCTAAGTAAATGCAAAGTCATAAAGGGAACCCCCAAAGGGCCCCCACTAGTCACCACAGCACTCAAAATTGCCCAAAACTAAAACAAAAGCTATTCCAAACCCAACTTAGCCAAAATTACTAATCAAGCTTAGAACTAACACACGATTTAATTAACACTAATCGGGTTCACTCGAGTCGGGGTCTTACAAAGACCGCAAGTCCTTCTCATCTGTTTGGTGTTTCATGTGTCTAGGGTAAAGTTGGATGCACTTTATTTTGATTCAAATAATTTTGTAATGGTTATTTTTGCTCGTAATGGGTCTTTCAATAATAAATCAAGTTTATAGGGTCTTGGTATTCACCAATGGGTCAACATCGAATCTTTGTGCGTAGTGACAATGCATACTTGGTGCGGTGGTCTTGATTTTTCTTGATGGCATCAAGCAAAATAACCATTGCAAATTTTTAGAATTAAAATCTATTTTTTTATTCTTTGATTTTATTTTAATTTTATGCATCTAAATAATTATTACAATTGGTTGGACTGACAAATCTTATGGTGAATGCAGTAGTTAGATTAGGTTTCTAGATTATGATTTTTTTTCTTTTTCTTTGGTTGTAATTAATTTTTCAAAGACTTGTAATTATATTTTAATTAAAGTAGGAAATTTGATTTGTATAGGTTTTTTTAGGCTAGAACTAGTTTTTCAATAGGACAGGTTTTGCACGATTAATTACTCGCAGTGGATCGACCTCGGACTTCACTGAGTTATTACTACATCGCGGCCTTACACTTGGGGCTAACGATCATCTATCACCAAGACTTTCATTGATGGACCCGATTTCCTTCCTTTCCTCCCCCATCCGTCCCCGGGGTCACCGAGAGGGCCGAATGAAGCTAAAAAGTGTGGAGAAAGGCAGGTATCAACATTTTTGTACGGGTATGCCAGATTTTCTATTCTACTTGGGATTTAGAAATGGTGATCCGAAGATCCACCTTCGCAAGTAGAAAGGAAATCAACCTTTTTTCTAACTTTCCATTACACATATATTTAAGAAAAGAGACAGTTTTTTTTGGATGCCCTTAGAGGCGATTTTGTTTGCCGTGAAAGGCGAATTACAAATCTTACCAAAATGAAAGACAAGAATTGTGAGTTTTTTTTCTCTTAAAGAAAATACAAAATACAACAGAAAAGTAAGAAAGGGAATCTGACTTCTCAGGGGATTACTGGGACCCGTTCAGATCGACGGTCGCAAGTCATGTATGGACTTCACCATCGTCCTTCAAATGAGAACGCTTGATGCTTTGATTCTTTGGCTTGGCTTGGACTTCAGTTTTTTTAGAGGATAAGGACCAAGGGAAGGTCCTATACCTAATAAAAAAATGAAGAGACAGGCTGAAAAGCCGCGTCTTGGCCATGTTGAATAGGAGAAGAGAGGGCTTTGCCTTGGGGGGGTGCCCCCCAAGGGACTTCAATCACCTTGTGGTGTTTGTTGCAGTAGAGTCTCTTCAGAGCTTCGGGGAATTTTGAACGATCTTTCTGGCTGATTTTTCTTTGATTTTTTCTGGATCCATTCTTCTTGGAATGCTCTCCTATTTATAGGCCTTTGGTAGCCATTAGGAAGATTTATGAGCTTTGATGGCTTTAAAGCTTCATGATGGGAGGAGTTATAAGTTTTTATTTCTTGATTTTGTAACTCCTTTTTCCTTGAATCTGATTGGCCGATGCAGAATGATGGGCTTTTAATTGCCTTTAATCTCCATGATGAGAGGAGTTTCATAGCTTTAACGCCATGATGGCTACGACTTGTAACTGAAAGTCCTTGGATCCTAACCCTAGAAGGGGGGGGGGGGGGTGAATAGGGTGTCCTATAAAAATGACCAATTTTAATTATTTAAAGAAGATTAGTCATATAACATGATTTACCAGACAAGATACGGAAGAAAAGAAAACAAGCACCACAAGCAAACACCACAACACCAAGATTTATAGTGGTTCGGCCTCAATGCCTACATCCACTACCGGCTTGTGATCCAATCACCCCACCGGATTTCCACTATTTATGCTTTTTCAAAGGCTAAGCAATAACCTATACAATGTTGTTTTTCTAAGGCTCAACAACAACCTTTACAAGTTGCTTTTTGAGGCTAAGCAAAAACCTTTACAAGTTGCTTTTTAAGGTTAAGCAATAACCTTTACAAGTTGGATTTTCTCTAAGAAGGTGTCTCTTCAAGAACACTCTAAGAGATACAATTTTAGCTCAATTGAATTGCCTCTAACTAGGCTAATGTGAAAGTGCAATTCAAATAACAAACATACACTAAAACAAACTAAAGTGAGTGTGAACAAGTGTATGTAAGTTGTACTTCAATCAATTACAAAAGTGAAGCTCTTAATTGTATGCTTGATGCATTTTAAAAACAAAGCTTGGAAATAGATGATTGAAGCTAAAACTAATCACATAAATGATTCAAACAACTTTGAAGAATTAAGATAAACAAGTTGTATGAAAATTAAAGTCTACGAACATATGTGATTAGGTCATGAGAGTATGCAAACTAATTAGTTTCACCATAGGAGATATTCAGTTTGCAAAACTTCTCTTTTAAGGCTTGAAATCATGCATATATAAACATACAAAGGATTTGAACATGCATGGATTTCAATTGAATGAAAATCAAAATAACTCTAAGTATGTACCTTTTAAAAACTCATGTATTTGATTTCCAATTAGCCTTCTAGCCTTTCCAACTTTTTCCCTTTCTCTTGGCTCCAAAATAGTCTCAAAGGTTCAAGTGTTCAACTCTAAAGAAGTTGGAAATGAATGGACTTTATAGCCAAAAAACAGTCCAACGGCTAGTTGTCTCGGTCGACCAGGAAGGGTCTCGGTCCACCTAGAAAGCACAACGGTCAAAAAAATGACCGTTGGAGGGTTACAGTTCAGGTCCTGAAAAACTGACTTCCAGTTGTCTCGGTCGACCGAGACCTGTGTCTCGGTCGACCGGCGACACTGCCGGGAAACCCCTTTTTGCAAAAAATGCAACTTTTGCATATTTGAAGGTTTTGCTTGGGGGACCTTTTTACCTACTAAATCAAGCTTGAAAACCATGTTTTAAAGATTCTAAAGGTTTTTAAAACATGACATAAAAAGCCTAAAAAGATTCAAAACTTTTAAAACAAAGGCTTGCTTGATTTCTTGAAACTCCTTTTTCAAAGACAATGCATACATAAATGATTCTAAAGAGATGAAATTATGCAAAGTTCAAACCTAAAATCTTAACAAGATTTTCCAAATATAATTCACACAGAAGTAGGTTTTCAAAAGAGTTTTGGGTTCTAAAACATGCATGAAGTAAATTCATTTAAAAAATATGTGAATGCATGAAAGAAACCAAGATCCAACAAGTCTACTTTCAAGAGCTCAAGTGTGTGATCATGACAAAGTGAAAGTGTGTGTATCCATCATCAATTGCAACACTCAAGGGCCTAACAATCTCCCCCTTTGCAATTTGATGGCAACTCCTATGATCTCACACTCAACGGACTCTGGATCTTCTGGAAGTCTACGACTTTGAAATCTCTTGAATGGAGCTGATTTGACGAAGGCTCTTGACAGTATTCAAGCAGATTTCTCCCCCTTGGTTAGAGCTCTCCTTTGCTCTTGAAACCAAGGCCTTGTCATTCCGATCCTCAGATCTTGAAGCAGATCTCCCCCTCAGATAGATATGTTCTTCTTTCACCCTTTCGTAGAAGATCTTGATCTCTTTCTCCCCCTGAGTCTTAAGAGATCTACACTCTTTTTCTCCCCCTTTGCCAACCAATTGCAAAGGAACCTGTATACATGAGCAAACATATACCTTTTAGTAGCACCTGTTAAATAAGAATACAGTGGAAATGCAAAACAGGCTATCATGTATATAGATTTGTGTAAGCAAGTTTGAATGAAGCTATAGAGACAGATATAAATTGTTTTGATCATAGTAAAGCTCCAAATCAACATAATACAATCAACAGGGAGATACATCATGGAGAAAATCAAGATAAAATAAACTTGTACTTTCATTGATTTAACTTGTAAGGTTCAGAACAAGATCATTAAGTACTTGACCATTTACAAAATAACAAGAAATGATGGCCAGTACACAAAACAATGAGTTAGATGATAGAAAAGAAATACAACACATAAAGATCACTCTATCACTACCCAAAAATAACAAACCCCAAAACAAAATGAAGACCCTCGTAAAAGATCTAAG
Organism: Cinnamomum chago; assembly: GCA_038049695.1. Lineage (NCBI taxonomy): Eukaryota > Viridiplantae > Streptophyta > Magnoliopsida > Laurales > Lauraceae > Cinnamomum > Cinnamomum chago. The sequence continues at coordinate 56,775,382 of CP142454.1, read as the reverse complement.
TAGAATCTGGAGGAGAAGGGGTCATGACATCATCATGTCGCCTGCAGCTCTTGGCGATGCTGGACATGTACTTCAGGGCCTTTTTCATAAACCCTGAAGACTCTTGTCGATACTCATGAAACTCGGTCCTCAAGGTAGTAAGGTCGGTCCTCACGGTAGTAACCTCATGCTCCACGGAAGTCAAGCGCTCATCTACTGAACGTCGAGGAGGAGGCGGAGGCTGACGCTGCTGAGAAGACTGGCCAGGCTGAGGCTGAGATGACTGGGGAGGAGGAGGCTGACGCTGATCTGCCAAAGGAACGTCTGCAGCCTCGAGTAAGTCATCACCTTCAGGAGGTGGAGGAGGAGGAAGCTTCATCAGTCGTAAGTTTTTCTTGTCGAAGACTGTAGTGGCTACAGGTTTTTCTGATGAAGGCACAACTACACCAAAGGAACTGGTGAGCTGAGAGACTAGGTACCCAAAGGGGGCTGCACATGGCTGAGAGCCAGTAGCCACCCTGATCATGTGATGAATGATCAATGAGTGCAAACACATGGGAACTCTGTTGAAGACATTATATAGGATGTTCGCCATGTATGGGGTCACCTCAGTCCTATTTCCTTTACGCGGATACACTGAATGAGTGAAAATGATGTGAATAATCCGCAGAGGGGGAATCAAGTGGATTGCTTGTAGAGAGTTATTTGGCAACCATTCAACATTTTTGCCACATATAGCTGTGGTGATAGACTTTTTATCTTCAAGCTGAATGACCTCATCAATAAATCTGAGGCCATTTGATCTAGGAATTCCTGTCACTGAGGATATCCTATCAGGAGTAATGAGTTCTTCTCCCTCAGAAGTTTTGACACAAAAGGTATTCAAAGTGGGGTTGTAGAAGGACTCATAAAAGTTGTAGACAGAAGAGGCGTAAGTTTTGCCACTCCATGTTAGGACATTACCCCATCCTATAGCTTCTAGAATAGTAGGCACTCTATAGGGAGCAATATCTTTGACAATGCAGAATTTTTCCACAATAACATCCTTACTCCTAAAGGATTTAACTGATGGAGAGGGAGAAGGAGCAGGGATTAAGACAACCTCTGGAGGGGTATTGATCTCCGGAGAGGTGGAGTAGGACCTTTGGGATGAGGAGGCTACATTTGGTTTGGATTTCTTGGGAGGCCTCCTAGCTGTTTGCTTGGTCCTGGCCATTTGCAAATAGAAAGGAAATGCTCGGTAAAGCAGGAAAAGGGACCAAGGAAGAAAAGGCAAAACAGCCCACTTGACAGCCTAAAATCAGTGTGAAAAACACACTAAAATCAGTCACAAGAGAAAGAGAGAAGTGATAAAATGCCTAGACTCTAAGTTCATGATCTCTTTAAATAATCTATCTAACATTCAAGATGAACTAAAAGAATTAAAGATGGATTATGATAATGTCAATAAGGAAAATCTAAAACTAAGAGATCAATTACAAAGGCAAGATAAAGACTTTAATAATCTTGAATCTAAATTGACTATCTCTAAGGAAAAGTTATCTAATGCTCAAGATGAATTAAATAAGATTAAGATAAATTGTGATGAGCTTAAAAATGAAAATTTGAACCTAAGAGATACAATTAAAAGACAAGATGAAAACATTAACTATTTAAAATCCAAGTTGACAATTTCCAATGAAAATTTGTCTAATGCTCAAAGTAATTTAAAAACTTTAGAACTTGGATCTAATGTTGTTAATGAACTAAAGCTTGAATTAAAACTTGCCAATGAAGAGCTAATCAATTATAAGGAAATTGAAAATGAACTTTCAAAAGTAAAAAATGAAAATTCAATCCTTATAACCAAAGTCACTCAACTTGAAGGATATAAACAAAAGTATGAGTGCAAGTTTACCCAAAGTGAAGAGAGACTTGAAAAGTTATTTAAATTGGGTAAACCTCATGGAGATAGGACGGGTCTTGGTTTTAATAAACATATTTCACATGACCCTAAATTCACCAACACCTTTGTGAAAGGTGAGTCCTCTTTCTCTAGCACTCTCTCTCATATGTCCAAAACAAAATGTCATTATTGTGGAAAAGAATGACATTTCAAATTTGAGTGCACATTGAGGAAAAATCATATGTCTAAACCCATCCTTGAACCAAATAAAGGTAAAACAAATACTATGAAGGGTAAGACTTTGAATTCCAAGAAAGACTCTAAGAATTTCAAACAAGGAAAATCTATTCGAAAAGAGTCATCCAAGATAGATGTTAAAAAGAAATCTATCAAAAAGAATCTTCACTCATTCCCTCCTTTAACCTTAGAAATGAAAGGATTATTGAAAAAGGTTGAAAAGTTGAAATTAAAATTCAAAAGACAAAAAGAAGGAGGAAAAGCTAAAAGAAATGAAAAGAATAAAAAGAAAATGGAACACCAACTTACTAAGACTAATCATCAATCTAAAATAGTTAAATCTCAAAGATTTGATGACAAGTCTAAAAGAATTATTTTCTCATCTCCCTTAGTTGGTGGAATTTTCAAAATTGTCTCAAAAGCCCAAGACCTTAGATGGATACCTAAGGTTAGACCTTTAGAAAATTACTAAGGTTACTTAGATAGATGAGACCAACCCTTTTCTCATAGTCATATGCTTAGTTGGTCTTGGTTCTTCTCTCTTACTATTTCTTTAGGATTTTAGACTCATGTTATTGAGTTTTGTTTGATGATTGTGCATTGTGTTTTTATAATGGAGTTATTTGATTATATGCATGATTTATGGTCAATTGAGTTGAAAAAGCCTTGAAATGTTGTATCTTCTAATTCAATTGATTTGTTTTTCAAAATGTTTATTTTTGAGTGGTTTCAAAGTTAAACTCTTGTTTTTGTCAAATTTAAATGGTTTTGAAAAATGAGTTTGATCACACAAGCGTTCTTTTCTTCAAAAGGTATAATGTTAGAATTGATTTTTTTTTTAAATCTCTTTTCTAATAAATTTTCAATCTTGTGTGTTTGCTGGGGATCAGGGGTTAATGCTTGCTTTTGTATTTTTTCCCCCTGTTTTGGTCAGATTTGTCTCTGACCCTGTGTTCCCAGTCGACCGGGATTAGTGTCCCAGGCGACCGAGACCACAGCAGCCCGCCCACTTATTTCTTCAGGGCGCTGTTCAGTTCTGTTTTCATCAGAACATTTTTTTTCTTCTTCCTTCTCTGCCAGTCGACCGAGAACGTGCTGCTGTGTCCCTGCGTGCTGCTCTTCTTCTTCTCCTTCCTTCTTCCTCGTTCTTCCTTCTTCTCTTCTCTGGTTTTCTCTCTCTCTCTCTCGTGTTCAGCATCTCCTCCTCCTCGTCAGTGCAGTCGCCCTTCGTCAATGTTCTTGTGCTCCATTCTCCCTGCTGCCATCTCCTTTCCGTGGCTGTCTCTTCTCTGTTCTTTTGTTTTACTTGTTTCTCTTTGTTTTGTGTTTTCTTTCTTCTCTGTGGTTCTGTTGTAGCCCTTTGGGCAATCTTCCTTATCCACTATTTGTAAGTTTATGCATATCAGATCTGAAAGGAGACTAATCATGGCTGATATGAGTTTTCAGAGTTTTTAAAACTAGAAATCAGATCTGATTCCAGCCATGTAACCATGCATAAAAGTCCATGAAATCATGATCAACATGTGTCTAAAACAAGGAGATGATAGAAGACTATTACCTTGATGATTTGTATGCTTCAAATCTCTGAAAAAGGAAGCTTCAAAGTTCTGAAATCAACCTGCAATCAGCAGCACAGGTGCAGGAATTTTGTGCAGAATTTTTCTTCTTTGATCTTCTCTCCTATTCCACTTCCAAATCTGATTGGTAGTGATGGTGGGATCAAAGTATGGAATCCTAAGAAGGGTTTTCTGAATCACCTTTTGTGGAATAGATAGTTGCTGGTCTTCTCTCTCCAAGGAAGAAGATGAGGGCAGCAACCTAAAGGGGCTGGGCGTGAATACTACTTCTTGGCTTGGGCGGCCAATAGAACTCCAACCTGTTGCACGTCTGGAATTATTTCTGGTTGCTGGCATCACGTGGCTGACATGCCAAGGGGAGAGAGGGTAATATATATATATCTCATGCCTTTAAGAGATCTCTTTCTAATAGGAATGACTATCCCTAAAAAATAGCAACCAGCCCCTTTAATTGTGCAACACTTACTAAATTAAAGATACTAAAATTTAGTAACCTTTAATCAATGGAATTCTTACCCAAAGAGGAGTCTTTCCTTCCAAGTAAAGATACCTAATCAAACTTGGAAACCTCCCACAAGGGGCTCCACTTATGGCTGGCACACAAGATAGCTAAACACACCATGGCCCACTAGTCAATAATTTAGCTAGAGTTAAATTCATGTATGTCATCAAGAGCCTATTAGAATTTAAACTCAAAATTATTCTTCCACAAAATTAATTCAACCACATATCATCTAATTAGGAAACCATGCCAATATAGGAAAGTGGCTAGAAGAGGGACCAAAAGACATATTTGCCCTTGGCTCCCAAAATGACCAAAATGTCCATGCTAACCCCATAGCAACATTAAGATCATTTTAACCCTAACTCATTCCACTAGAGAGTTATGGTTGCACTCCAGGGACAAATATTAAATTGCAAATAAGCTCATCATAAATAGACGATTGTCTTTGACCTACCAAGTACAATGACCATAATGCCCCTCTATGTAACATCCATAATCAAGTAGGTTAACCGATGTACTATCTACCTTCTTGATTACATCTCAACCTTAGAACTTCATACCCTTGACTTAATCATCATCTGGATATCATTCTCTTGATCCAGGGAGCGACCCACAAGTTCAATATCCATATGGAACATCCATATACTAAGATCTTAGATTCTGATGATTAATCGGATAATTCTAAGGGGACGATCATTCCATCATGTGATGGCATAGATTCCATATTGCATTTGCACGTCCCAACTAATCAAGCCCGAGCACCCAAAACACAGAGCTGTTGACCCATGAACAGGATCTCACCCATAGTGAATTAAAGCACAAGAACTTGACTTCGTCAGTTCATCCACAAATGCTCAAGATTAAGAGCACTGGTCACTCAGTAGCAAGAGGTGATTTGATCTCTCTCTGTGATAGTACTATTTTAGAGATCACACCTACAAGTGGTCATGTTCAATGCATGACACATGCACTAATGAGATAAATCCGGAAAAACCCTCCCGTGACTTAGGTAAGTCACCCTGAATACAGGAGAGTATCTCATTATAACTTATACCAAGATGAAGTGCCCAACTCCATCTCTCAGTTATGAACAAGTTTATTGTTTCAAGTGTCCATGACTCAGACCTAACTGTGTGTAGCCACTACACACCTAAGTCATTACTAGAAAACAATGGGCCTTATACAACCATACATATACACAAGTAATAAGAGAAAGATGTCATTCCAATAAATATCCAGTTACAGAGATGAGAGTGCAGTCAGTGGGCTTTAGGGCATACACCAATCCCAACACTATTCTGTTTTGCAGCCAGCCATATCCACTGATCACCATCTGTTTGAGAAAATTCCTAAACCAGTTTCTTCACTCAAATTCTGTTACTGTTTAGTCTCTGCAGCTGGAACCCCTAGTGTCCAGTTAGTTCACATACTCTGGCAGTGTTTCCCACCCATTCCAGCCCTATTTTAGATTGATGATTAGTCTTAGTAAGTTGGTGTTCCATTTTCTTTTTATTCTTTTCATTTCTTTTAGCTTTTCCTCCTTCTTTTTGTCTTTTGAATTTTAATTTCAACTTTTCAACCTTTTTCAATAATCCTTTCATTTCTAAGGTTAAAGGAGGGAATGAGTGAAGATTCTTTTTGATAGATTTCTTTTTAACATCTATCTTGGATGACTCTTTTCGAATAGATTTTCCTTGTTTGAAATTCTTAGAGTCTTTCTTGGAATTCAAAGTCTTACCCTTCATAGTATTTGTTTTACCTTTCTTTGGTTCAAGGATGGGTTTAGACATATGATTTTTCCTCAATGTGCACTCAAATTTGAAATGTCCTTCTTTTCCACAATAATGACATTTTGTTTTGGACATATGAGAGAGAGTGCTAGAGAAAGAGGACTCACCTTTCACAAAGGTGTTGGTGAATTTAGGGTCATGTGAAATATGTTTATTAAAACCAAGACCCGTCCTATCTCCATGAGGTTTACCCAATTTAAATAACTTTTCAAGTCTCTCTTCACTTTGGGTAAACTTGCACTCATACTTTTGTTTATATCCTTCAAGTTGAGTGACTTTGGTTATAAGGATTGAATTTTCATTTTTTACTTTTGAAAGTTCATTTTCAATTTCCTTATAATTGATTAGCTCTTCATTGGCAAGTTTTAATTCAAGCTTTAGTTCATTAACAACATTAGATCCAAGTTCTAAAGTTTTTAAATTACTTTGAGCATTAGACAAATTTTCATTGGAAATTGTCAACTTGGATTTTAAATAGTTAATGTTTTCATCTTGTCTTTTAATTGTATCTCTTAGGTTCAAATTTTCATTTTTAAGCTCATCACAATTTATCTTAATCTTATTTAATTCATCTTGAGCATTAGATAACTTTTCCTTAGAGATAGTCAATTTAGATTCAAGATTATTAAAGTCTTTATCTTGCCTTTGTAATTGATCTCTTAGTTTTAGATTTTCCTTATTGACATTATCATAATCCATCTTTAATTCTTTTAGTTCATCTTGAATGTTAGATAGATTATTTAAAGAGATCATGAACTTAGAGTCTAGGCATTTTATCACTTCTTCTTTCTCTCTAAGCTCATCTTTTGAAGAGTTTAGCTCTTTGGTTAGATTCATAGATTCTTCTCTTAAACTTTTGTTTCTTTTATCAAGCTTTGAAGATAATGTATATAATTCATTATATGCTTGTTGAAGATCATCTTCATCATACTCATTTTCTTCTTCATTTAAATCACATTGAGATTCTTTTAAATGAATATTAGAATCTCCAATAGAAGGAAGAGTGAGAGGTCTAGGAGAATCTACACAAAAGTCTAAACAATCTAGCTTAGTGGAGTCCATACCAAGAGAATTCAAACAAACACAAATCTAGGGTTATAAACTCTAGGTTTTTACACCTAATCAAGAGTTCCAACTACTTGATCCTAAAAGATAGAGCACGAGGCTCTGATACCAATTGAAAGTCCTTGGATCCTAACCCTAGAGGGGGGGGGGGGGGTGAATAGGGTGTCCTATAAAAATGACCAATTTTAATTATTTAAAGAACATTAGTCATATAACATGATTTACCAGACAAGATGCGGAAGAAAAGAAAACAAGCACCACAAGCAAACACCACAACACCAAGATTTATAGTGGTTCGGCCTCAATGCCTACATCCACTACCGGCTTGTGATCCAATCACCCCACCGGATTTCCACTATTTATGCTTTTTCAAAGGCTAAGCAATAACCTATACAATGTTGTTTTTCTAAGGCTCAACAACAACCTTTACAAGTTGCTTTTCGAGGCTAAGCAAAAACCTTTACAAGTTGCTTTTTAAGGTTAAGCAATAACCTTTACAAGTTGGATTTTCTCTAAGAAGGTGTCTCTTCAAGAACACTCTAAGAGATACAATTTTAGCTCAATTGAATTGCCTCTAACTAGGCTAATGTGAAAGTGCAATTCAAATAACAAACATACACTAAAACAAACTAAAGTGAGTGTGAACAAGTGTATGTAAGTTGTACTTCAATCAATTACAAAAGTGAAGCTCTTAATTGTATGCTAGATGCATTTTAAAAACAAAGCTTGGAAATAGATGATTGAAGCTAAAACTAATCACATAAATGATTCAAACAACTTTGAAGAATTAAGATAAACAAGTTGTATGAAAATTAAAGTCTACGAACATATGTGATTAGGTCATGAGAGTATGCAAACTAATGAGTTTCACCATAGGAGATATTCAGTTTGCAAAACTTCTCTTTTAAGGCTTGAAATCATGCATATATAAACATACAAAGGATTTGAACATGCATGGATTTCAATTGAATGAAAATCAAAATAACTCTAAGTATGTACCTTTTAAAAACTCATGTATTTGATTTTCAATTAGCCTTCTAGCCTTTCCAACTTTTTCCCTTTCTCTTGGCTCCAAAATAGTCTCAAAGGTTCAAGTGTTCAACTCTAAAGAAGTTGGAAATGAATGGACTTTATAGCCAAAAAACAGTCCAACGGCTAGTTGTCTCGGTCGACCAGGAAGGGTCTCGGTCGACCTAGAAAGCACAACGGTCAAAAAAATGACCGTTGGAGGGTTACAGTTCAGGTCCTGAAAAACTGACTTCCAGTTGTCTCGGTCGACCGGCGACACTGCCGGGAAACCCCTTTTTGCAAAAAATGCAACTTTTGCATATTTGAAGGTTTTGCTTGGGGGACCTTTTTACCTACTAAATCAAGCTTGAAAACCATGTTTTAAAGATTCTAAAGGTTTTTAAAACATGACATAAAAAGCCTAAAAAGATTCAAAACTTTTAAAACAAAGGCTTGCTTGATTTCTTGAAACTCCTTTTTCAAAGACAATGCATACATAAATGATTCTAAAGAGATGAAATTATGCAAAGTTCAAACCTAAAATCTTAACAAGATTTTCCAAATATAATTCACACAGAAGTAGGTTTTCAAAAGAGTTTTGGGTTCTAAAACATGCATGAAGTAAATTCATTTAAAAAATATGTGAATGCGTGAAAGAAACCAAGATCCAACAAGTCTACTTTCAAGAGCTCAAGTGTGTGATCATGACAAAGTGAAAGTGTGTGTATCCATCATCAATTGCAACACTCAAGGGCCTAACAGTAACTCCCATTTCCTTGCTTCTGATTAGGCCGTCCAAAATAATGAGTTATTGACCACATTTAGTTTTGTCAATTAACAACATTAAGTGGTCGCCGGGGATTTGAAGAGTCGCGGGCCGTGCCGTGTCTTTTGGAATTCTTCTCGCGATGATCGATGATGGATCTTCGTGTTGATCGATGTCGGATGATCATGAAACTTCAGTCATAAATTGCTAACTCCGGGCCGGTACCATCTGTCTTGTCGATTTCTCGACCTGTCGGATAGAGAGTGTACTTTCTTAGTCAGCCGATTGGCGATCTTGGAGCGATCAATGATGATTCCATGCTTTTGACGGCGGATCCATGATGTTGACGACGATCAGTCGTTTCCGAGTATCAAAAATCAAATTTTCAGGAAATCACAGGGGCTGGAACTCCCGAAACGCGAAAAGGATCGGAAAACGGGCCCTCCGGCGGAAATCCAGCTACCCGAACTTCCAGGATCGCTGGCGACCATGGGGGAATTTTCCCCTTTGGTCGGCATTTCGTCGGCCGTTTTTCGCACTTTTTGTTTCTTTTTTTCTCCTGTATTTTTCTTGACATTTTTCCTCATATTTTGGCTTGATACTCCTGAAGAAAACCTGACGAGAAGTCATGCAAAACCAGGGCACTAAGTTCCCTATTTTGGAAAAGCCGAAGATTTTGTGGTCAATTTTCCGTCAAGAGTCAAAACTAGGTCAAACGATGTTAGAATGACCTGAAATTTGAGGTGAAGCCTCCTGAGCAGTAAATAGGACCAACCATGGGCTTTGGTTTGAGTTTTGAAGCCGTTTGGGGTCCCGTCGCTGCTACGCTTGATTTTGCTGCGAGGAAAATGTTGCGCTTTGATGTGCGGTCAACCGATGTTCAATTGACCTGAAATTTGACAGGGAGCCTATTGGAGTCATTTTAAGATTATCCATTAGTTCCGATTTGGATGTCATGGTCCCGGGGTGCTCCGCCGCTGGTAGCCTTGATTTTCTTTCGGAGCGTCAAAGTCAAGTCAAACGTTGTCGGAATGGCCTGAAATTTGACGTGTAGCCATTTTGAAGCATGTTGAAGTTGCACCAATGTTGAGCCCTTCTTCAAGCTTGCGGAGATTGATTTGATCTCAAAGCAATGTTTGAGTTCATACCTTCTTTGAGGATGCTTCATTGAGCTTGCAGCGATGTTGAGCTCATCTTCAAGCTTCCTATCTTCTTCAGGATGTTTCCCTTTTCTTCGGAATTGTCTCGGAATCATGCCAAAATTTCGCTAGAATTTTCTCTCTTTTTTCTTAGCAAAATTATGTCACTTTGATGATTGATTTTTTTTATCCTTTGCAAGTAGTTCCTCCAAAACGAACAAGGGCAAAGAGCTTGTTACTAATGCACCTCGTCGGTCTACCAGGTCTCCTAATGTGGCCGTACAGCAGACCTGGGAGAAGGTCCAGTTTGCAGAGAGAAACTTGGAAGAGTGTGACTCCTCCCTCAACCGTAATGAGATGAGAGGAAGAGACCGTTAGTGAAGGTATGATTCCTCCTCTTTCTCTTTTCGCTTCTTTCATTGAAGTTTCTTTTGTTTTTTATTCGCCTTTTCTCCTTTTTTCAGTGGAAGATGAGGACTTGGTGATGCCTGAGGTTCCGGCTGATGAAGCAGTGACGGATCCGATTGCGGCATCTGAAGAAGAACCAAGGGACTCTAGAGTGATTCCAGAATCTTCACCTGGTATGATTTCTTTGTAGTTTCTTTCCATTTTTTTTTGTTTGTGCTATCATCTGCTAACATGTTGCTTGTTTTCTTGTTAGCAGACTTGCCATAGGATTCCGCCGATTTCAAGCCATCCATGGATGCGGCTTTTGACGACGCTTCGGATGAACTCATGGAGGCAGAAAGTATTCCGCCGATCGTCGAAGAAGGTATTTGTAGCAATTACCCTGATGATAATGATTTTTTTCAACAGGATCTTATTCATACCCCCTTTTTTGTTTTGTTGGCAGATTGTGAGGTAGCAGATGAAGTTCCTCCGTCTTTCTCAGTGCCAGAGGAAGGGATGCCTGCAGTTGAACCAGAAGTAGGGACTTCTTCTTCCAGTTTCAATGCGGCAGAGATGAAATCTTCTCAGCAGATTCCTTCACCAGTGTCTCCGATTAGAAAGAGCTTAATGATCACTCTTCCAGCAGGACAAGACAAGGGCAGTCAACCAATGGAGAGGGGCGAGCCTTCATCCGGGCCATCTCTTGAGTACGCGAAGAAAGTGTTGAAGAGCGTTCTAAACTCATGGGTCAAAACTCTTTCTTCTGGCCATTTAGAAGCCGACTTTGGCATGGTCAAACATGTACAGGACATCCTTGCTGATAGCGAAGAGGTCGGTCTGGACATTGCAGGTGCGAAGGCTTTCATTGATGAAGTCATAGCTTTAGGGAGCAAGTGGAATGAAACCAAGAGCTTCCCAAGTGGTAACTTCTTCAATGAGATGTTTTTGAAGCCTTCTGGCAAGGTTAAGTCAGAGTTGGACGAGATCTTGCGGACTCGGAAGCAATTCGTTCGGGAGAGGAACGTTACCGAATTGGCTATCATTGAGCTGACAGAAGATCTGTGCCGTGTTGATAGAGAGGTCGTTGAGACCAGGCAGCGTCTTGAGCTATTGGAGAAACAAGCTGCTGCAAAATGGGCTGTCATTGTGGAAGCTCGTGCTGAAGAAGGGGCTCTGATTCGCCAAGTTGAGGAGGCTGAAAGCAATCTCCGGAGGAAGACTCAAGAGTACGAGCAATGGCAAATTCTTTGGGAAGAGCTTCCCCATGCTGCAGACAGATCGCGGCGTTCTGCCGCATTTTATGGGAAGATCTTGAAGAAGCGTGGCCTGGAAGCTTTAGAGGATAAGGCCAAGAGTCAGCTTGAGGAGTTGAGTCTTTGGTTGAAGACCATGTGAGACTAAGCTCCTGATTTTTGTAACAACCCTTTTTCTTCTTTTTTTGGTACCCGTGTATACACACATATATTTTTTGGTACTCTTTCTCTTTTAAGTGCTTGTGGACATTTTTTTAGCACTTTTCTTTTTTGTATTCCCTCTTTTCACTCAAACTCTTTTGTGATAAATTCAAGCAATAGTTAAATGGGAATGTTTGTTTGGAAATTTGATCAAAAGTTTGTCATTTTGTGAAAAACCTTTTATCAAATGGTTGTTTTTGAGATGGCATGAAAGCCGAATTTGAGTTGGCATGGAAGCCGAAATTTTATGGCGTAAAAGCCAAAATTTGGGATGGCATGGAAGCCGGTTTTGTTTGTGGCATGAGAACCAAATTTTTGAGATGACATGAAAGCCAATTTTTTGAAATTGCGTGAGAGCCGATTTTTGTGGCATAGGAGCCAAAGTCTTTTTTGAAATGGCATGAAAGCCAAAATTTGGGTCAGCATGGAAGCCGGAATTTTGAGATGGCATGGAAGCCAAGATTTTTTTTTTGTGGCATTGATAGCCGGGATTTGTTTTTGGCATGGAAGCCGAAATTTGTTTTTGCCATGGAAGCCGATTTTTTTTTGTTTGTGGCATTGATAGCCGGGATTTGTTTTTGGCATGGAAGCCGAAATTTTGTGGCGTTTATAGCGATTCTTTTTGTGGCATTTATAGCCGGGTTTGAGGCGTTTATAGCTGATTTTTTTGTGGCGTTTATAGCCGAATTTGTGGCGTTTATAGCCAATTTCCTTTTTAAAACCAAGTTTTGTTTTGTTGGCCTGAAAACCAGGTTTTGTGGCATTTATAGCCGTTTTTGTGATGGCTTGAAAGCCGATTTTTTTCATGAGAGCCGGGTTTTTGGCATATATAGCCGACTTTGGCATGAGAGCCAGGTTTTAGTTTTCAAAAATGTAAGTATCGACTAAAAGTCGCCTCCCTACTGAATGGTCTTGCAAGTATCGATGGAATGCCGCCGCCTTGCTCATTCGGTTGCGAGTATCGATGGAATGTCGCCTCCTCGCGAATTTGGGTGCAAGTATCGATTAAGCATCGCTTCCTTGCTTTTTTCAAAAATTTTGGTTTTGTGGGTATCGATTAAATGTCGCTTCCCCATGATTTTTGAAATTTGAGGTCTTTTGTTTTTTTACCTCAATTTTTGTTTGAATTTTGGATTTGTGGATATCAACTAGAATGTTGCGTCTCCACGATTTTTGAAATTTTGCAAGTATCGACAAAGTGTCACTTCCTTGCGATTTTGAAATTTGAGGTCTTTTTTTTTTTGGACCTCGGTTTTTGTTTGAATTTTGGATTTGTGGATATCAACTGGAATGTTGCGTCTCCACGATTTTTGAAATTTTACAAGTATCGACAAAGTGTCGCTTCCTTGTGATTTTGAGATTTTGGAAGTATTGAATGGGGTTCGCATCCTTCCGATTTTTGGGTTTTGCAAGTATCGACTGAGCGTCGCTTCCCCGCGGTTTCTAAAAATAAACCATTTTTTTTAAAGACATGAGGGTCGTAAATTTTGACTTAAAACCGTTTTTGGTTGTAAAAGTCAGGGTGGACTAGGGTGGAAATTCCTTAGTCCTGATTTTGTTTCAAACCATGAATCTTGGGTTCAAGGATCGAAAATTGGGTCAAGTCCGAGAAGAGGCTCCTAAACTTGGATTTTTGGATTGTTTTTTTTAACAATGAAACTATGAAAGTAAGCATTGTTTCGAATTTTCAGAAATCTCAACATAAGGATGAAAAGTCTAAAAGAGGCGGGTTTGACGAGCAAATACCTGAGAATAGGCTTTGGCCATGCAAGCATTGCTCTGACCCAGTGGCGTAAGTCTTCAAGGGTAGTACCGCTTCAAGAACTTGTCGTTGATGGGCAACATACATCTGTCGCCCTCCATGTTTAGAAGTCCGTATGCACCGTTGGAGAAGACTTTGTCAATGACGAAGGGTCCCTCCCATTTTCGTTCGAGTTTGCCTTTGGATTTGTGGGCAAAAACCATTGGCCTTTTTACTGCAAGAACCAAGTCTCCCTTTTTGTAGGCGCGTTGTCGGACCCTTTTGTTGAAAGATCCTGCCATGCATGCTTGGTACAGCTCAATGCTTTGTAGAGCTTCAAGCCGTCTTTCATCGAGATTGTCCAGTTCTTGGAGTCTCAATTTGACATTGCTTTCTTGCGTCATGTCATTTTGTAAAGATACCCTTAAGGAAGGAATTTGTACTTCCAAAGGAACAACGGCTTCGCACCGATAGACCAAAGAGAATGGTATGCCATGGGTTGGCCCTGAATGGTGGTTCAATAAGCCCACAAAGCTTCAGGTAATTTGTCGCCCCAGTCTCTTCTGTGACTAGAGACCATTTTCTTGAGAATTTTGCAGAGTGTCTTGTTGAAGGCTTCTGCTAGTCCGTTCGCTGCCGGATTTTATGGAGTCGAAGGACAACTCTGTATTTTGTATTTGTCGCAAAACCTGTAGAATCGGTGATCCCAGAATTGTGGTCCGTTATCATGAACGAATCTTTTAGGTATGCCGAAGCGACAAATAATGTTGATGCGCAAGAATTGAAGGACTGATGAGGTCTTCATTTCGCTGAGCGCAAATGCTTTTGACCACTTGGAGAAATAATCCGTAGCGGCGAAGATGAAACGATGACCTTTGCCTGACGGAGGAGAGATAGGACCTATAATGTCCATACCCCAAGTTTCAAACGGCCATGAGATTGCTATGGGGTGTAGCCATTCTGGAGGCATATGAACATAGTCTCCATGAACTTGGCATTGGCGGCAGCATTTAGCAAATTGCATGGCGTTAGCTACCATGGTAGGCCAATAATAGCTTAACCTTTTTATCTAATCATAGAGCTTGGGACCAGCCTGATGAGCTCCACAAAGACCAGCATGAACTTCTTTGAGGGTTTCCTTAGCCTCTTGTTGTCACAAGCAGCGTAGAAGTACTCCTTCGAAGGATTTTCTATAAAGGATTTTTGAAGGTATATCCAAATGGAAGTTTGGGGCTCGTCTTTGAACGCTTACCCATTCTTTTGGATCTTCAGGGAGGATTCCGAACATGGTGTAATCAATGAACATATCTCTCCAGTCGCCGATTGGAGGTTTGAGGATGGAGATCCGACTTCCTACCAATTGGTGGCATTCAGCAACTGTTTGGTGTGTGTTAAGAGGAGGGAGAATCCTTTTTTGACACACTGTGATTTGCATGTTTTCCCCTTCTTGGATCGCCATGGATGCGGCAAGTCCGACCAAGGCATCTGCACGAATGTTCTCACCTCTGAGGATGTGGGTGATGTGACAGATGTCAAACCTTTGACAAAGAGATTATGCCTTGTTGTAATAAGGCAACAGATTAGGCTTCCTGACTTCAAATTTCAAATTCATCTGGTTGACGATCAGTTGAGAGTCCCTAAAGACTTCCAGCATGGTGATGCCAGATTCGAGGGCTAGTTCCAATCCTACGATGAGAACTTGGTATTCAGCTGCATTGTTTGAGCATGGTTCCAGTAGCGAGAAAACATGTGGAATCATGTGCTTGTCAGGGCTAACAAAGAGGATGCCAACTCCCGAGATCAGCTTTCTTTTTCATTTGTCCTGGTTGCACCATCAAAGTACATGTCCCAGGAGGCATTTGGTGAGAAAGTCCCCACGTTGTAGACAGGTGCGTCTAGGAGATCATCTCTGAGTGGGGAATCTTTAGGCAACGGATGCCCTGCGAGGAAATCTGTTAGAGCTTGGCCTTTGATTGCCTTTTGTGGTACATACCTGATATCAAATTGTAATAGGAGGATGGACCATTTTGCCAGTCGGGCATTGAGAGAACCTGCTTTTGTGACAAGGACCTTTAAGATCCTCGAAATCAGGTAGACTGTGTTCGAAAGAAGGTAGTGACGTAGCTTTTGTACGGCGAACATCACTACAAGGCATTCTTTCTCGACTGGAGAGTAGCAATGCTCCACACCTACCAGCATACGGCTGATGTAGTATAGAGCAACTTCTTTTCCTTCATCATTCTCTTGTGCAAGCAGAGCGCCCAGAGAATGGTCGAGAGCTCTTGTGTGCAAGATGAATGGTTTTCCAGTGGTAGGGGCAGCCGGCATTGGAGGTTTAGTTAGGTACGTCTTGATGTCTTGAAATGCTGCTTGACATTTAGCACCCCAAACAAAGTTCACACCTTTCTTCATTAGGCGGGAAAAGGGACGGCATTTCCCCGAGAGATTGGAGATGAACCGTCTGATGTATGCCAATCTTCCTTGAAGTCCTTTCAGTTCTCTTAAGGTTCTTAGAGAAGGCATTTCTAGAATAGCCTTGACTTTGATGGGGTCAAGTTCTATTCCAGCTTTCTGGACTATGAATCCGAGAAACTTACTCGATGAGACACCAAAGAAGCATTTCAGGGGATTCATTCGTAGTTTGTGTTTGCGAAGTCCGAGGAAGATTTCCCGAAGGTCTTTCAGATGGTCTTCTTTTCTTCTACTTTTGACGGTGAGGTCATCAACATAACATTCAATCGTCTTGTGCTGTATATCTTGGAATATCTTCATCGTAGCCATCTGGTATGTGGCACCAGCATTTTTCAAACCAAATGGCATGGCGGTGTAGCAATACACGCCAAATGGGGTCCGAAATGATGTGTGTTTTTCATCTTCAGGATGCATCTTTATCTGATTGTAACCAGAGAATCCATCCATGAATGTCATTTGCTCAAACCCACAAGTGTTATCAATCATCACCTCTGGTATGGGGAGCGGGAACTCATCTTTGGGGCAAGCGCCATTTTAGGTCTCTATAATCAATTCAGACCCTGATCTGCCCATTTTTCTTTGTCACTTGGACAATATTGGCCAACCATTCAGGATGTTGTTCCTCACGGATGAAGCCGACGCTTTTGAGTTTTTGAACTTCTTGTTCAATTTTGTCCATCACATCTGGACGGAATCTTCTTTGGCCTTGTTTGACAGGCTTGATATATTTTTACAGATTGAGTTTGTGGACTGCTATTTTGGGGTCTAAGCTAGGCATTTCAGCATAAGACCATGCAAAACAATCAACGAACTCACGAAGAAAAGAGATATACTCGGGTAACTCATCATCATTTATATTCTTGCTTATGAATATAGGACGTGGGTTATCTGGTGTTCCCAAGTCTATCTTTTGAACAGGATCTTCTATTGGAAGGTTCGAAGGTGGTTCCTCTACAATATTTTCGTAGGCTTCCAACTCAACGAAACCGTCTGGAGTTTCAAGGGCATTTTCAGGCGAAGGCTTTGTTTCTAACCATGGGTCTTCAGGATCGGTGATCTTTTCAAGGCTTGCTATGAGGTAATCCCAATCGCCTATTGAAACTGGATTGAAGTATAGTACTTCTTTTAGAGACAACGGTTCTTCTGGGTCAGAACACCACATGTCTTTATCACCGGACAATTCCTTTTCATCATCAGAGAAATCGTACGAACTGGTAGAGCTTCCTGGATCCTTGACAGGTGACTCTTCAAAGAGATATCCTGGGAGATCGATGTCTTCAAGGACATGAGATGTTGAGGCTTGGTCGGCAAATCGACTCCTCGACATTTGTGTCAACTGTCTCATGGGAGTGTCGGGGTCATACCCCAATCCATGTGAAGATTTTTCTACATGACCGTAGAGTCTCCAATCTTCCAGTTGACCTTTGGTTAAGGCGGGCTCCAATGGTGTGAGAATACCGTGACCTTGCCCCAGACCGACTGGGTTTTGAGTGTCATAACCCATTTTCTTCATAATAGCTTGTGCCACAGGACTATATAGAAATAGTTGAGGCATACCTTCGTTTTGGAAAGGTTCAAGCATGGAATTTGATGAGGAAGCTTCTGATCTGTGGAAGAAGATTGGCTTCTCTTCTGCTGAAGTTGTCGGAACAACAAAGGAAGCAGACGTAGGATCTTCTACGTCAATAGGTGTCTCTATTTGGGGTAAAGCAGGCTGAACTTGTTGAGTGTCAGATTGGCTTGACGGTGTGTCATCTTCTGGCTCTAACTCTGAATCCGTGTCTTGCATGATAGACACGAAGGAGACAACAAACTTGCCCCCCCAGACTTTTGCTTTGTCTTCTTTGCTTTGGTTGTTATGACCAAAGGCTTTGAAGATTTGAGAGATACAACGAAGGGAGATTGATTGTTCTCTTCGGATTTTCCGGAAGGTTTGCTTTCTTCCGATGATTGATGAGGAGCCTTACCTTTATCTTTCTGAAGATTTTTGGCGAAGGGCGTTGTTTCTTCCTCCTTTTCTTCTTTTTCATCGTTGTACATTTGAGCATCTTCAAAATGGACTTCTTTGCCTTTAAAAGGGCTTTTTGTCTGCAAACACTCGATGTATCGAGCCGTTGTTGTCGACGAACTTGATGCATTGATGTAGAGTTGAAAGGACGACACCATTCTCATGTATCCAGGGGCGTCCAAGAAGGATGTTGTAGCATGAGGGGGTTCTTATTGCATACACAGTGACTTCAGAGATAAGATCACCGATTTGCAACTTGAACCCAATTTCTCCGATAGGCCTTTGAGCGGTCCCATCATATCGAAAGATGGATACAAACGTGTGACTCAGCTTGCTAGGTGGGATGCCCAGCTCTTCAAATGCCAAAGTAGAGATGAGGTTGAGTGCAGAACCTGAGTCGATCTGGACTCTGTGTATCAGCACTTCTTTGATGTACCCTATGAAGTACAGGGGTTGGTTGTGCTTTGTCTCACCTAGCAGGAGGTCATCCTTACCGAAGGCGATGGTTGCACTTGCTGCTTTCTGTACCGAGAGGCATTCAATGCCTAATCCCTCGGTTTTCTTCTTTTCTCCCTTTGAGGGAGTATTTGATTTTTTGACCCTATAGTCCATTTCAATTTGTAGGACTTGTGGGGCATGCTTGTCGATATCCACATTCAGCCTTTGTAGTTCTGAAATGAGACTATCATGAGTTTATGGAGACATTCATAATAAGTTCAGGATGTGCAGTCGTGCAGGTATGTGTTTGAAGTGCTCAATCAAGTCGTACTTGAAAGCCTCCTTCGGGCCTGCATATTCATTATTGTTGCCACTTGGGGCGTTTACAACATCTTTTCCAGAAGGATTTACATAAGAAGAAGAAGAAGATTGGTTGTAATTTTTGTGGTAATCCCGGCCAGAACGGGTACCTCTACCAACTTCAAAACCTTCTTCAAAAGGGTCTTCATTTGGAAGATCATCCTTGGGATCCAAGGGTTGATCCTTCTCATTTGCTGAAGATCTGTCTGCAGCAGAGTCACCATCCTCAGTGATTGCATTACATGGAGCATTTTCCGAGAACAAGTCCTGAATAGCATCCGGCAACTTTTCTCCTTCATTAAGTAATTTGTCGGTCCAGACGTCTCCTATGAGGTCAGGTATCTTGGACCAATTGACTGAAAGTCCTGGGATCCTAACGCTAGAGGGGGGTGAATAGGGTGAGCTACAATAATTGACCAATTATGCTCAATTTTAATTTCTTTAAAATAAACTAGTCACAAGTGATGATTTACCAAACAAGATGCAGAAGCTAACAAAAGAAATCACCACAAGCATTCACCATCACACAATGATTTATAGTGGTTCGGCCTCAATGCCTACATCCACTACCGGCTTGTGATCCAATCACCCCCCCGGATTTCCACTATTTATGCTTTTCAAATGACTAAGCAATAACCTTTACAATGTTATTTTTCTAGGTTAAACAACAACCTCTACGAGATGCTTTTCCAAGGCTAAGCAATAACCTTTGCAATGTGCTTTCCTTAGGCTAAGCAATAAGCTTTACAAATGAAAGATTTCTCTTAAGGAAGTGTCTACACAAACACTCAAAGAAATACAATTTAAGCTCAATATATTTGCCTCTAAAATAGGCGGATATGAAAGTGAAAAACTAACTCACACAAACACTAAATGAATGCAAAGATGTATGCTCATGATGTGTGTGTGTGTGTGTGTGTGTGTGATAACTTCAATCAAGTTTAAAAAGTAAGCTCAATCAATATATACTCAAAGCATTTAAAAGTTTAAGGCACATAAAAGATTTTGATTGAAGTGAAATGCAAATCACATGTATGGATACAAACTTGTTAATGATATGAAAATCAAAGGCACACAAGTTGTATGAAATTAATTTGCTCTAAACATGTGATGCATGTGCAATGTTGTTTTCAAAACCAAATTAATTTAACTAAAGTTTAAATGAATGAAAACAACAAATAAATATTCAACCAAGTAAAAGAATCATGCTATAAAAGAAAACAAAGATTTTGGCTTAGCATGATTAAGGAAGATTTTAAAACAACTTGGATTGAAATCAAAGTTAAGAATCCAATCTAACTTAGATCAAAAATTAAAAGAAGAATGGATTCAACACATGATAGTTATCATGCTAAAAATTATTTACCAGTGATTTAAACAAAGCATATAACATATGATTAGTAAAAGTAAAGCTTACTTAGAGATTTAACTTCTTTGATCCATGCTTTAGCTTCACTAATGACCCCTTGGTCTCTCTTAGTTCATCCCCTTTTTTTGTCTCAAAACACCTCAAGAGTGGCTCTTGGTTCCTCTCTTTTTCAACCACTTTTCCAAAGGAATGAACTTGTATTTATATTCAAAAAATGAGTTCCTGCGTCTCCCCGGTCGACCTGCCCTATCCTCGGTCGACCTGGCCTTCAACGGTCATACAACTGACCGTTTGAAAAAGTAGCCAACGGCTTTTTCCCGGTTGACCGCGCAGTGTGGCCAGTCGATCGGGTCCCCTGGGCCGGTCGACCGGCCACACTGCGGGTCGACCCGGGCCTGGGACCAGAATTCCCTAAAATAACATTTTTCAAAGTATTTTCATGTGGGGACTTTTGGGCCATTAAATCAAGCTTGGAATCATGATTTAAATCAAACTAAGAGGGTTAAAATCATGAAACACAAAAAGCCTAAAATGATTTGAAAGATATAAAACATAGGCTAGCTTGATTCATATAACTTCTTTTCAAAATAAAATGCATCCAAGTTAAAAATCAAAACATGCATAAATCAATATTTCTAACAATGCATGTGTAAATCAAGATTTCAAGTTTTTTTTTCTAAAACAATGCACGTGTGAAAATTCAAATGGTGCTAATATGATAATGCATCCATCAAATTGCAATAACACAAAATCCCTAACAATCTCCCCCTTTGCAATTTGATGGCAACTCACTCACCACTGAATTTACACACTAAGTCTTCAGCTCCCCCTAAGCTGGACAAGTCTTGAAATCTCTTGGATGCTTCTTCTCTTAGCTTGGGCTCTTGGTCCTTTTCTTCATTCTTCTTGATGCTTAGAGCTTGATCATTCTTCAAGCTTTCTTTTCATCTTTCTCTCTATAGCCAAGCATCTTCTTTAGCTCCCAAGCTTTCTTTCTTCTTTCAACTCTCCCCCTTTGACCATGCACTCTCTCCCTTTGGCAAGATATGCATTCTCTCCCCCTGTAGTAGATCATACAAAATCTCCCCTTAGGAAATGTAAGACCCCGACCCGAGTGAACCCGATTAGTGATAATTAAGTTGCGTGTTAGTTCTAAGCTTAATTAGTGTTTGTGGCTAAGTTGGGTTTGGAATAGCTTTTGATATAGTTTTAGGGAGTTTTGGTTGTCTTGTGATTAGTGGGACCCTTTGGGGTTTTCCTTTTCATGACATTGCATATGTTTGAGGATTTATCGGAGATTTTTGCATTCATGGTTTTAATCCCGTTTTATTGGTATTGTTAATCCCTTCAACTTTCACGTTGATCCCGTCCCCGTTCGAGATCCCGAAACCCGATTTCATAGCCTTGAGGGCAAAACAGTCATTGTGCACTAAATCTGTACCCAAAAACTTGATATTCCCGAAACCCGCAAAACATAGACTTTTTGGAAACTAGATATTTCAACGATCATTTCTTCCTTCTTCGTCGAATTCATCCGAGGTCCCAAAAGAGATGATTTCAGCCCAATTAGATTTCTAGTGGTGGAGCCCACTCCCCACTTGTTTATAAGGAAACCTTTCCCTTCCATTTCCTTTTTCCAGCACAAAAAGAACGTAGGGTTTGCTTTTAGCAACTTTTCTTCTTCTTCTTGCTTTCTCCATCTCCAATCCACATCAATCTTGCACCAACATCAAAATGGAGGTTGTCATTCACTTCCTCATCTCCATAGCTCTCTATTGATACCATTTGTGAAGAAAACCCTCCATTCCAAGATCTTCAGTGAGTTTACTCTTGCCATTAGAGGACCTTACAAGTAAGTAATCCTTCCCTTCTTCTAGATGTGTATTCTTTTAGCCTTAGAGAAGCTTCATCTTCATTATTGCAAAGTTTCCCTTTCTATTTCATTGTTTGACTCTTTTAGGGTTTGTTTTTGGGGATTTTTGTCATAGCTTGGATCTTTGGCTTGGAAGAGTATTAGAGCTTGTTTTCCTTGACTAGAGACCAAAGGAAAGTGGATGATTTGATTTTTTTTATGAGCTTTCAATGGTTTTCATGAGGAAGGTGGTTGACTTGTCATTTTCATTCATATTTATTAGCTTGCATTGACCTTTTGAAATAAATGCTTGATTGAACCTTGGCTAAGTCATTTAATGTTTTGTAACCATATTGGTTTGGTATTTATTGTCTTTTTGGATGTATCCTAAATGGATGGTTTTGAAATGGTTTCTTTCTTCTTCCTTTGAATTGGATTTGATGTTGAAGAGTGAAGGTGAGGAATGAACACATATTGGAGTTTTGGG
Organism: Cinnamomum chago; assembly: GCA_038049695.1. Classification (NCBI taxonomy): domain Eukaryota; kingdom Viridiplantae; phylum Streptophyta; class Magnoliopsida; order Laurales; family Lauraceae; genus Cinnamomum; species Cinnamomum chago. Next base: position 56,752,860 of record CP142454.1, on the reverse strand, counting down.
GAAATATAAATAGATGCATTGGAGGAGCTCCTAGCTCAGTTATATTGCAGGGACTAAGTGGAAGTGGGGAGAATGGTTTTGAGGAGGAGAAAGGGCTCAAATCTGAACATAGTGGGTGTTTCCCGCACCTGGCGGTCAGCCAGCGGTCACCTGGCGGCTAGCCGTCTGGTGACTGGCGGCTAACCGCCAGCTAGCCGAAATGTCACGGTTGCTTTTCCAGAGAGCACACTTCTCCACCTGAAAACTCAGTCAGCTCCACGGTTAGCCAGCGGCTAATCGTCGAACCCGTCGGCGGCTAACCGCCAGCTAACCGCACCTTGGCGGTTAGTTTTCCAGTAAGCTGCATTTTTTGCAGCCCAGCCACGGTCAGCCAGCGGCTAGCCGCCCATCCCAGCGGCGGCTAACCGCCAGGTGACCGAAATTTCCCAGGTTCCCGAGAGCTCCTCGCTCGAGCGAACTCTTCGGTTCGTTCGAGCGCTGAGCTTTGTCGGTCGAAGGAGATTCACTAGGCATTACATGAGGCCATCCGAGAAAGAAACCATATCACAAGGATGTCATTCGAAGTTTTGAAAATTCAAAGTGTATAAGGAGCTCGGAATGTCCCCAAACTCAAGAGTACCAAATTATTATTAGATTGACATACGGGATCCCTATTCACTTCAAATAAATCTTGAACCGATGCTTTACCCGAAATTTTGATTGTTTATGGTACTTTATCGATCCCGAGATTTATACTACATGCCTTGTTTTCCCGAAAGTATTGAATTACACTTGAAATAGTTACTTGTCTTGAAGTGCATTGCACCACATGAAATGACAGTGTACCCTTGAGCACTCCCGTCTTGCCCGTTTACTTATTGTACTTGATTTACTTGCATATGTCTCGATTTGTTATTTGACCTATTAGTCGGCACCACTAAGCTTGGATAACCCTGTTGGTCTAATCCACCAACTTGGAGATCCCCCTCTTGTCCTGCCAGCTGTAGTTTGGATCCCGCTACCCGGTTATTACCGTGGTCTTGTCCCGATGCTGCAGATTGCTACTGTGGTCCCCAATGCCCGACTCGCTACCGTGGTCATGTATAGTCTATGTATATGTATATGTATTTATATGAGATCCACTGTTTCTCCTCACCTCGAGTGACTGAGATCAGTGCCTAGTTATTGCTCTATCACCTTAGTGATAGAGGACTTAGCTTCGTGTGGTTGCCATCTTGCTTGTTTCCCGTTTCCTTGGTCACCTTACATGTTTTACATTGCATCCTTGTAATTGAATAAATGTTTTATCTCGTTCATAGAATTTGTGATTTGAACAGGTTCACATGTTTTGAAGGTATATTCTTTTATTATCATATTGTCGTTGTTTTTCCCTCCATTTGCCAAACCGTCGTGTTTGATCTACTCTTTGGTACTAAGGTCCCGTTGTCGGTTATCCCGAGGAGGAGCTCGAGGAGGCGGTAGTAGAACCGCAGCAGTTAGTTGAGTAGCGTGTTGATGACGTCATGTAGACGTTCGGTTGCTATGAGAGACTTATCTTTTTGGGGAAACTGTCTAACCATTCTTTGGATTGGTATTTTGGTTATATTGGCCTGGTGGGCCTCTATTTTTTTGGGAAATGTAATTAAATGATATTTGTATAAACTTTAACTTACTTTGGGTAAACATGCTTTAGATCATTGCTCATTCTGATACAGTATCTTTATACTTGTGATATTGTTTTATGACCAAGGATGGTTGACTATTTGATTTGCTACACGCTTCCGCACTTAATAGAAATGTTCATTTATGGTTGTGATATCCTCACCGCGGACACCTATGGGAAATTAAATAAACGTATGTTATTATTAAACAGATGTAATTCCCGATCCCGGATCCGTCCTTCGGATTCCCGGTCCGGGGTCGCGACAGGAAGCTTGGACATTCTCTTCCCCTTTATAGAACTTGAATGCTCTCTCCCCCTTTGACATTAAATTGCAAAGATACCTACACACATAAAACAAGGAAAATACCTTTTAGTAGCACCTGTTAACAAAGGAAATCGAAAATGAAATACATAACAGGTTATCATGTATGGAAGTAGTCTCTAAGGGTTCAAAGCCAATGCAAGGGTCAATTTGATCAAAACTAATACTTCCTATGAAGGTTTACACTCCCCCTCAATCCATTCTCTCCTTTTGTCAAACTTTTGACAAAGATATAACTATTTGGTTCAAGAAGAAGGTTTAACCAATTGAGGGTCAACTTCAAGGAAAGGATTAGACACGTTTAACTATAGAGCACAATATGATCAAATTACCAAAAGAGAGCAAGGTCAAGGCGATCACGGATACCAATTGGAAAAACAAAGAATACCAATTGAGATTCAATGATAAGACTATAAAATCAATCACTCTAAAATGGAGTTATAAAGAATATAACTATTAAGATAAATCCAAATTAGAGCTATCCATGATGAAATGGGGTTTACTAAACATAGCATCAATCAATTTAACTATGAAAATCATATGCTATGAAAGTTTTGAAATCATTTCATTCAATAAAAAAATATGACTATCATGTACAAGATGAGTGAAATGAGATTCAAACATGAAGCCAACCTCAACTAATAACCAACCAAGATTATGAATACATAAACATGGTGATCATGAGATTTACCTATATGAGCAAGAGAGGTGGAAAATATGAAAATTATGATGCTAATGAAATGTGACATGGAACAAAAATATATGACTATGAAGTTCAATCCAATGTACACAAGGTCTATCACATTCTCAAGATAAGACATCAATTGGATATGAAATCAATCGAAAATTATACCAAATGAAACCAATTGAATTTGAAAACATGATTAAGAGCAAGGATGTGACAAACACAAAATTTCATCAAGCATCATAAAAGGATATTAATCACTTTTAAAGATATAAATATTGAGCATAGTTGTGAGAACCCGACCCCTAATCTCTTGGATTAGTGTTGTTTTATTTGTGGATTAGTTCTTTTAGTGGGATTAGTAGTTGTTGGGTTGAGTTTGTGAGCTAGAATGAGTTTTCTTCTAGTTTTGGGCTTTTGAGTGCTTTGGTAGCTTGTGGGGCCCTTTGGGGGTTCCCTTTTCGGCTTTGCTTTTACTTGTGAGATTTTCCCGATTTGTTTTGAATTGTGTTTTTGGCCCGTTGCATTCATCTTGAGGAATCCTACAACTTTCATGTTGATCCCATATCCATTTGAGAACCCGAAAACCGATTTCTTGGCCTTGAGGGCAAAATAGTCTTTTCACGCCAAATCTGTACCCAAAACTCGATATTCCCGAAATCCGTGAAATTCATACTTTTTGGAAACTAGATATTTCGACGATCATTTCTTCCTTCTTCGTCGAATCCTTCCGAGGCCCACAAAGAGATGTTTTACCCTTGGCAAGTGTTAAGTGAAGTAGGACCCACACCCACCCATGTTATAAGAGGTCTCTCCACTCCCTTTCTCCCTCATTTCTCCATTCCATCGACTGAAACTTCCCAGCTACAGTGCCAGCAGCCCTCTTCTCCATTTCTTCCATTTCTCTTGCTCTAATGGAGCCTCCGAGCCACCAATCCGACGAGGGAACTCCGACAACTTCTTCTCCTTCATCTCCTCTCTTGTTTGACACCATTTTTGTGGGAAACCAAGGTGGGCAGCCCCTATTGCAAGCTCCTTCTTGTTCATTCACGACTCTAGAGGTAAAGACTCTTTCCCATTTTCCTTGGATGTGCAATGGCTTCCCCTTAGGTTCCATTTCCTAGCTTGGTTTGAGCCTTTCCTTGTCTTTCATTGTTTAACCCATTTTAGGGTTTGTTTTGGGGGTTTTTGTAGAGATTGTTGATCTTGAGCTTGAGAGGTGATTAGAAGCTTGATTTGCTAGCTTGGGACCCAAGGCAAGTGGATGAATGGATGGTTTTAATGTTATCAAAGTTTTATGAGAAAATCCTAAGTTTTATTACTTGTTCTTGATAATGTGATATATGTTTCTACACATGCTTCTTGTCATATTTCTATTGATTTCGAAATTGCATATTAATGGTGGTTTATCTCTTGTTAATCTCTTGGAAAAAATGTGCTTTCATTTGGTCAAGGTTTGCTCATATGATTTTAAAATGAATGGGGTTGGTTTCCCCACCCATGTTATGTTTACTAGCTTGCATTGATTTGAAATAGATGCTCATTTAATGAGTTTTGCTAAATCATCTATTGTTTTGGAAATGGAATCAATGGTTTTTAATTCCCCCTTGATTATGGCAAATGGACCCTTGTATACAATGGAGATTCTCCCCTTTGGTTTGGTTTTAAGTGAGAAGAAAGGAGATGTTTAGTTTTACTTTTTCATTGGAGTTTTCATGAGGAATGTGATTGGCTAAGTCATTTAATGTTTTGTAAACATGTTGGTTTGGCATGTATTGTCCTTTGGTTACATCCTAAATGAATGTTTGTGAAATGGTTTCCTTCTTCCCTTGTATTAGAATTGATGTTGATGGAAGAGGTGAGGAGATGAACCCATATTGGAGTTGTGGAGAAGTGTAAATAGTTGCATTGGAGGAGCTTTTAGCTCAGTTATGTGGCAAGGATTAAGTGAAAGTGAGGAGGATGGTTTTGAGGAGGAAAGTGACTCAAATATGCACACAGTGGGTGATTCCCGCACTGGCGGTCAGCCTGCGGTCACCCGGCGGCTAGCCGTCTGGTGACTGGCGGCTAACCGCCAGGTAACCGAAATGTCACGGTTCCTTTTCCAGAGAGCATCATTTTCCCCCTGAAAACGCGGTCAGCCTCACGGTTAGCCAGCGGCTAACCGCGGACCCCATCGGCGGCTAACCGCCAGGTAACCGCACTTGGCGGTCAGCTTTCCAGTAAGCTATATTTTCTGCAGCCCAGCCGCGGTCAGCTTCGCGGTCAGACAGCGGCTAGCCGCCTGCCCCAGCGGCGGCTAACCGCCAGCTGACCGCCAGGTAACCGAAATTCCCCAGATTTCGAAAAGCTCCCCGCTCGAACGAACTCTCCGGTTCGTTCGAGCGTTGAGCTTTGTCGATCAAATGAGATTCACTAAGCATTGTATGAGGCCATTCGAGAAAGAAACCATATCACAAGGATGTCATTCGAAGTTTTGAAAAGTGTAAAAGTGCATAAGGAGCCCGGAATGTCTTCAAACTCAAGGAGTACCAAGTCATTTCAATAATCGACATACGGGACCCCTATTCACTTATATAGATCTTGAAATCAATATTTTACCCGAAATTGTTATAGTTCATGGTTTCACCTCTTTTCCCGAGATTTGCATTACATGACTTGTTTTCCCGAAAGCATTGGAGTTACTCTAGTAACAGTTACTTGTCCCGAAGTGCATTGCACCACATGATATGTTAGTGTGCCCTTGAGCACCCCCGTCTTGCCCGTTTGATTATGTATTCATACTTGATTTACTTGCATATGTCTCGATGGTTTTGACCTATGAGTCGGCATCACTAAGCTTGGATACCTTGTCGGTTTGATCCACCGACTTGGAGATCCCCCGCCCGTCCCGCCAGCTGCAGTTTGGATCCCGATACCCGGTTATTACCGTGGTCCCGTCCCGATACCCGGTTCGCTACCGTGGTCCCGTTCCCGTATATTTATATTGTATATATGATTTACGTTGAGTCTCCTCACCTTGTGTGACTGAGACCAACGTCCCGTTATACTCTTGTCACTTCGGTGATAGAGGACTTAGCTTCTTGTGATTGCCATCTTGCCAGTTCCCGATTTCCTTGGATACCCGACATGTTTTATATTGCTTACTTGCTTTCCGATAAATGATTCGTTTCCTTTATGAAAGTTGTTATTTAAACAAGTGCTAATATTCTCCAATGTAAATTCAGTTATTATTATATTGTTTTCTGTTCTTTGTACCCGCACATGTTTTTAAATGATTACCCGATTCGTTAAATACCCATGCTTTTACATATGTTTCAAATGATCGATTGTTTTACTAGATTTATGTGATTACACATGTTTTAAATGAACACCCGAATTGTCAAATACCCATGCTTTGAAATATGTTTCAAATGACACTTGTTGTGCCAGATCACTGTGTTTATACCGGTTTCAAATGAATATCCGATTTGTTAAATATCCCTGCTTTGAGATATGTTTTAAATGAACACCCAGTTTTATTAAATATCTGTATTTTCACATATCTTTCAAATGGACTTTGGTTTTGCCAGATTGCTATATTTATACATGTTTTAGACGAACACCCGATTGTCAAATATCTATGATTATAGATGATGCAAACGAACACATGTTTTATTAGATGTTCATGTTTTGCCCGTGCTTGAAATGAATACAAGTTTCCCCCGAGATTCCCGACTTTGCACCCGTTTAATTATATGCAGCATTTTGAGCAAATAGCATGATTTATCATTTGTATTATTATTCGCTATATTGTGTTCTTTTCATCCACCTGCCAGACCGTCGTGTCTGACCCACTACTTTTGGTACTCAGGTTCGGATTTCTTACCCCGAGTTGAGTGTCTTGTTGGCTTTGGAGACATGCCTTGCAGGTTGTTTTGTCGGCTATGTCATGTAGACATTGAGCTTGACATCGGAGCTACGTCACATTTGGGTAGTAGTTTATAGCTTCTTGTTGTATGGCTTTTGTTAGCCTTTTCTTGGGATTCTTAATTAATGTACATTGATAATTGTAACTTGAACATATTTGGGAATGTAATATCCTGTTACTGTCAGCTCCGTAATTTATTGTGATGGTTACTCCAGTCTGATATGATTCTTGATATAATAGCTATGGGCTAAAGGTTGAGTGCGACGCGGAATCCGATGGCCACGGACTTCGGGTCGCAACGCCACAAATGCTTCCGCAAAATATTCAGAATGTGTTGTCTTCACACACGCGGATCCTGGGAGAAGTAAAATACAAATTATTCCTTAATCCCATCTCCCGCCCCCGAGATTCTGTTTCGGGGGCGCGACAATAGTGATGAACAAGGTAAATTGCAATGCAAAAGGATATAACTTGGTAATGCATGCAATTTCCAAAGTGTCAAATGTTAGGGATTTTGTATTTGCAATTTGATGGATGCATTTGCATTTTCACATCATTTGAATTCACACACTTGCTTTGATTTAAAATATCTTGAAATCTTGATTTAATACATGCATTGCTTTTAAAAGTGGTAAAAGTTTTGTTTTATGCATGTTTTGGTTTTATACTTGGATGCATTGTTTTTAGTATTCAAACTCTTTTGAAAACCTAATTCTTTGTGCTTTATATTTGGAAAATCATTTGAGAAGATAGGTTTGTGCATTGCATACTTCCATCATTTTCAGAATCATTTTTGTATGCATTGTTTTTTAAAAAGAGTTTTATCAAATCAAGCTAGCCTTTGGTTGTAAAGTTTCAAATCATTTTAGGCTCTTTGTGTTTCATGTTTTTAAACATCTTAGATTGATCTAAAACATGTTACCAAGCTTGATTTAGTGGCCCAAAAATCCTCCCAAAGAAATACCTTCAAATGTGCAAAAGTTGGAAATTTTGCAAAAGGGGAGTGACCTGGCAGTGTCGCCGGTCGACCGAGACCTGCTTCCCGGTCGACCGGGACCACTGTCGGTCGAGTGGGCAGTTTCTGAACTGTAACATGCCAACGGTCAGAAATATGACCGTTGTGCTTTCTCGGTCGACCGAGACCTGTGTCTAGGTCGACCGAGGACTAGCCGTTGGGCATTTTTTTGCTATAAAAATGAGTTCTTTCCTTTGTCCAAAGGTGGAGATTTTTAAGCCTTCTTTGAGGAGCTTTGAGACAAGACAAAGGGGAGGAACTAAGAGAGACCAAAGGGGTCATTAAGTGAAGCTTAAGCTTGGATCAACTAAGTTAAATCTCCAAGTAAGTTTTACTTATAATTAATCATTTGTTATGTGCTTTATTTGAAACTTTGGAAAATGATTTCAAGCATGATAACAATGATATGTTGAATCCATTCTTCCCTTCATCTTTGATATTCAAGATTGGATTCATCACTTTGATTTCAACCCAAGTTTTGTTTTAAACTTTCTTAATCATGCTTAGCCTAAAATCTTTGATTTCTTTTATTGCATGATTATTTCACTTGGTTGAAACTTCCCTTGTTGTTTTCATTCATTTAATCTTTAGTCAAATTAGTTTAGAAAACAACATTGCACATGCATCACTTGATTAGGCTTAAACACTTTCATACAACTTGTGATCTTTAGATTTTCATATCATTCACAAGTGTGTAATTGTTCAAGTGATTTGCGTAGAACTTCAATCATATCTTTTTGTGCGTTAAACTTTCAAATTGCATTAAGCATAAATTGATTGAGCTTACTTTTAAACTTGATTGAAGTTTTCACATACACACTTCATAAGCATACATCTTTGCATTTCTTTGAGTGTTTGTGTGAGTTAGTTTTCATTTTCATATCCGCCTATTTAGAGGCAAATTAATTTGAGCTTAAATTGTAATCTCTTAGAGTGTTGTGTAAACACTATCTTTGAGAAAATCTTCTTGTTTTGTAAAGGTTATTGCTTAGCCTAAGAAAAGCATTGTGTAAGGGTTATTGCTTAGCCTTGAAAAGCATCTTGTAAAGGTTGTTGTTGAGCCTAGAAAAAAAACTTTGTATAGGTTATTGCTTAGCCTTTGAAAAAGCATAAATAGTGGAAATCCGGTGGGGTGTTGGATGCACAAGCCGGTAGTGGATGTAGGCACGTTGGCCGAACCACTATAAATATTGTGTTGTGGTGATTGCTATGTGGTGATTATTTTTGTTTAGCTTCCGCATTTTATATGATTAATCATCACATGTGACTAGTTTGTTTTAAAGAAGTTAAATTTGTTTAAATTGGTCATAGTTGTAGCTCACCCTATTCACCCCTCCCCCCCCCCCCCCCCCCCCTCTAGGGTTAGGATCCCAAGGACTTTCAATTGGTATCAGAGCATCGTGCTCTATATTAGGATCAAGTGTATCTTGATTAGGTGTAAAAACCTAGAGTTTAAACCCTAGTGTTGTGCTTCCATAAAAATCATTAGAATGGATTCCACTAGTTTAGACCTTGTAGATTCTTGTGTAGATTCTTCTAGACCCCTCATTCTTCCATCTTATGGAGATTCAAACATTGAAATTAAAGAATCTCAACTTGAATTAAAAGAAGAAGAATTTGATGAACTTGAAGCCTATGAGGAATTGTACACATGGTCCTTAGAGGTTTCCAAGAAAAATAAAAGATTAAAAGAAGAATCTAAAAGGCTAAACCAAGAATTAGTCTCTTCTAAAAATGAACTTAGAGAAAAAGATGAATTCATAAATTGTGTAGAATCTAAGTTCATGATCTCTTTGAATAACCTATACAATACTCAAGATGAACTTAAAGAATTAAAGATAGGTTATGATCATCTTAATAAGGAAAATCTAAAACTAAGAGATCAATTACAAAGGCAAGATAAAGACTTTAACAATCTTGAATCTAAATTGACTATCTCTAAGGAAAATTTATCTAATGCTCAAGATGAATTAAATGAGATTAAGATAAATTGTGATGAGCTTAAAAATGAAAATTTGAACCTAAGAGATACAATTAAAAGACAATATGAAAACATTAACTATTTAAAATCCAAGTTGACAATTTCCAATGAAAATTTGTCTAATGCTCAAAGTAATTTAAAAACTTTAGAACTTGGATCTAATGTTGTTAATGAGCTTAAATCTAAGTTAAAACTTGCCTATGATGAGCTAAACAATTTTAAGGGAATTGAAAATGAACTAACAAAAGTTAAAAATGAAAATTCAACCCTTAAAACCCAAGTCACTCAACTTGAAAGTTATAAACAAAAGTATGAGTGCAAGTTTACCCAAAGTGAAGATAGACTTGAAAAATTATTTAAATTGGGTAAACCTCATGGAGATAGGACGGGTCTTGGTTTTGATAAACATACTTCACATGACCCTAAATTCACCAACACTTTTGTGAAAGGTGAGTCCTCATTCTCTAGCACTCTTTCTCCTTTGCCCAAATCCAAATGTGTTTATTGTGGCAATGAAGGACACTTTAGGTTTGAGTGCAAACTAAGAAAAAGAAGCCATGTGTCTAATCCCATCTTTGAACCAAAGAAAGTAAAATCAAACTTGAAGGGTAAGACACTAAAAACCAAGGAAGACTCCATAAAGCTCAAACAAGTTAAACCAATTAACAAGGAGTCTCCTAAGATAGATTCTAAAAAGGTTAAACAAGTCAAATCTAGCTTAAAAGAATCTATAAACAAAAAGCTTCTCAACCTATCTCCCTTATATAAACCCATGAAAGAACTTTTGAATAAAGTAACAAAGTTAAATTTAAAATTCAAAAGTCAAGTAAAGAGAGAATATAAGAAGAAAAGAAAAGTGATTCAATCCACAAAGAAACAAACTCACCAACATCAAAAGACTAATCACCATTCTAAGCTAAACTTAGTAAAATCTAAATATCATGGTGATAAGTTTAAATTGAAAATTTATCAAGTCAAATCTCCTTTAGTTGGTGAGAAGTCCAAACTAGACCTCAAAGTTCAACCCTCTCAAGACCTTAGGTGGATTCCTAAAGTTATTCACTTAGACAAACCTTAAGGCCTTGAACCTCATTGACCAACCTATTCTTTTTAAGTTAAATCCTTTTGTTGGTCATGATTGCTTTTGCATTTTGTTCTTTCATAGTTACATTTCTTAAAATGCAATGTTTCTTTATGATCATTTGATTTTGTTTTCATGCACCATTCTAAGTTACATATCATGGTTTTCAAAATCATTTGATTATAATCTCATCATGTTTGATTTGCTTTTTGCACACATTTAGTTTTATGTCTTGCATTGCATTTCTATACATGATTAAATTGTTTGTGACTTTAAAAGCTTTCATAGCTAATTTAGTCATGATCAATTGTTGTTTCAAGTCATTTGCATCTTTGCTTATTTAGTCATTCTTTTTATATGAAAATGTCAATTGGTTCCATGTATGGTTGTGATCTTAGTTATATATGTAGAAACCATACTAGAACCCAAATCCATCCTCTATGCCTTCTAGTCATTTCTTTTTGGATGGTTATGATGTTGATTCATGTTTATTCTCTAAATGATGTCATCCTTGTACATGTTTCAACTTCATAGTAGTGTTCTTAATCATATGAAACTCTTTGAAATCCATTCCTCGTATTTCTATATGTTTGATGGATATCTTAGATGTTGAATTCATATGATTTTGACACTTTGGAAATTGCATGCTTTACCAAGTCATATCCTTTTGCATTGCAATTTGCCTTGTTCATCACTATGCTTATTAGTTATATCATTAAAAGTGATGAATATGCATTTATGATGCTTGATGGGATTTTGGGTTTGTCACATCCTTGCTTTTAATCATGTTGTCATATTCAATTGGTTTCATTTGGTATAACTTTCCATTGATTTCATATCCAATTGATATCTTATCTTGTGTATGTGATAGACCTTGTGTACATTGGATTGATATTGATAGTTATATGTTTACATTCCATGTCACATTCCATTAGCATCATAATGTTCGTGATTGCCACCTCTCTTGCTCATATAGGTATATCTCATGACCACCATGTTTATGTGTTCATAATATGGGTTGGTTATTAGTTGAAGTTGGCTTCATGCTTGAATTTCATTTCACTCATCTTGCACATGATAAGTCATATTTATTGATTGAATGAAATGATTTTCAAAACCTTCATAGCATATGCTTTCCATAGTTAGATTATTTGATGCTATGATTAATTAACCCCATTGCTTCATGGATAGCTCTAATTTGGATTTTTCCTAATAGTCATACTTTTAAATCCATTTTAGGGTGATTGATTTAATAGTCATTTCCTTAAATCTCAATTGGTATTCTTGTTTTTCCAATTGGTATCCATGATTGCTTTTCTCTTTAGACCTAGCTCTCTTTTGGTAATTTGATCATATTGTGCTCTACAGTTAAATGAATCTAATCCTTTCCTTGAAGTTGACCCTCAATTGTTAAACCATCTTCTCCTTGCACCAAATAGTTATATCTTTGTCAAAGGTTTGACAAAAGGAGAGAATGGATTGAGTGGGAGTGTAAACCTTCATAGGAAGTATTAGTTTTGATCAAATTCACCCTTAGATTGCCTTTGAGCCCATAGAGATAACTTCCATACATGAAAGCCTGTTATGTATTTCATTTTCGATTTCATTTGTTAACAGGTGCTACTAAAAGGTATTTTCCTTGTTTCATGTGTGTAGGTACCTTTGCAATTTAATGGCAAAGGGGGAGAGAACATTCAAGTACTCAAAGATCTCCTATTCTTCAAAAGGGGAGTCAAGAAGGGTGAAGAGAATGTCCAAGCTTCCTAAGGGGAGAGTTGTGTATGATCTTTTAAAGGGGAGAGAATGCATACCTTGCCAAAGGGAGAGAGAGGCATGGTCAAAGGGGGAGAGCAAATAGAAGAAAGAAAGCTTGGAGCTAAAGAAGATGCTTGGCCAAAGAGAGGAAAGAAGAAGAGAAAGCTTGAAGAATGATCAAGCTCCAAGCATCAAGAAGATTGAAGAAAAGAGCCCAAGAGCCCAAGCTAAGAGAAGGAGCATCCAAGAAGATTTCAAGACTTGTCCAGCTTAGGGGGAGCTGAAGACTAACTGTGTAATTTCTATGATGAGTAAGTTGCCATCAAATTACAAAGGGGGAGATTGTTAGGGATTTTGTATTTGCAATTTGATGGATGCATTTGCATTTTCACATCATTTGAATTCACACACTTGCTTTGATTTAAAATATCTTGAAATCTTGATTTAATACATGCATTGCTTTTAAAAGTGGTAAAAGTTTTGTTTTATGCATGTTTTGGTTTTATACTTGGATGCATTGTTTTTAGTATTCAAACTCTTTTGAAAACCTAATTCTTTGTGCTTTATATTTGGAAAATCATTTGAGAAGATAGGTTTGTGCATTGCATACTTCCATCATTTTCAGAATCATTTTTGTATGCATTGTTTTTGAAAAAGAGTTTTATCAAATCAAGCTAGCCTTTGGTTGTAAAGTTTCAAATCATTTTAGGCTCTTTGTGTTTCATGTTTTTAAACATCTTAGATTGATCTAAAACATGTTACCAAGCTTGATTTAGTGGCCCAAAAGTCCTCCCAAAGAAATACCTTCAAATGTGCAAAAGTTGGAAATTTTGCAAAAGGGGAGTGACCTAGCAGTGTCAACGGTCGACTGAGACCTGCTTCCCGGTCGACCGGGACCACTGTCGGTCGAGTGGGCAGTTTCTGAACTGTAACATGCCAACGGTCAGAAATATGACCGTTGTGCTTTCTCGGTCGACCGAGACCTGTGTCTAGGTCGACCGAGGACTAGCCGTTGGGCATTTTTTTGCTATAAAAATGAGTTCTTTCCTTTGTCCAAAGGTGGAGATTTTTAAGCCTTCTTTGAGGAGCTTTGAGACAAGACAAAGGGGAGGAACTAAGAGAGACCAAAGGGGTCATTAAGTGAAGCTTAAGCTTGGATCAACTAAGTTAAATCTCCAAGTAAGTTTTACTTATAATTAATCATTTGTTATGTGCTTTATTTGAAACTTTGGAAAATGATTTCAAGCATGATAACAATGATATGTTGAATCCATTCTTCCCTTCATTTTTGATATTCAAGATTGGATTCATCACTTTGATTTCAACCCAAGTTTTGTTTTAAACTTTCTTAATCATGCTTAGCCTAAAATCTTTGATTTCTTTTATTGCATGATTATTTCACTTGGTTGAAACTTCCCTTGTTGTTTTCATTCATTTAATCTTTAGTCAAATTAGTTTAGAAAACAACATTGCACATGCATCACTTGATTAGGCTTAAACACTTTCATACAACTTGTGATCTTTAGATTTTCATATCATTCACAAGTGTGTAATTGTTCAAGTGATTTGCATAGAACTTCAATCATATCTTTTTGTGCCTTAAACTTTCAAATTGCATTAAGCATAAATTGATTGAGCTTACTTTTAAACTTGATTGAAGTTTTCACATACACACTTCATAAGCATACATCTTTGCATTTCTTTGAGTGTTTGTGTGAGTTAGTTTTCATTTTCATATCCGCCTATTTAGAGGCAAATTAATTTGAGCTTAAATTGTAATCTCTTAGAGTGTTGTGTAAACACTATCTTTGAGAAAATCTTCTTGTTTTGTAAAGGTTATTGCTTAGCCTAAGAAAAGCATTGTGTAAGGGTTATTGCTTAGCCTTGAAAAGCATCTTGTAAAGGTTGTTGTTGAGCCTAGAAAAACAACTTTGTATAGGTTATTGCTTAGCCTTTGAAAAAGCATAAATAGTGAAAATCCGGTGGGGTGTTGGATGCACAAGCCGGTAGTGGATGTAGGCACGTTGGCCGAACCACTATAAATATTGTGTTGTGGTGATTGTTTTTGTTTAGCTTCCGCATTTTATATGATTAATCATCACATGTGACTAGTTTGTTTTAAAGAAGTTAAATTTGTTTAAATTGGTCATAGTTGTAGCTCACCCTATTCACCCCCCCCCCCCCCCCCCCTCTAGGGTTAGGATCCCAAGGACTTTCATCAAAATCATATGAATTCAACATCTAAGATATCCATCAAACATATTGATATATGAGGAATGGATTTCAAAGAGTTTCATATGATCAAGATCACTACTATGAAGTTGAAATATGTATAAGGATGACATCACTTAGAGAATATACATGAATCAACATCATAACCATCCAAAAAAAATGACTAGAAAGCATAAAGGATGGATTTGAGTTCTAGTATGGTATCTACAAATATAAATAAGATCACAACCATACATGGAACCAAATGACATTTGCATATCAAAAGAATATAACTAAATAAGCAAAGATGCAAATGGCTTATAACAACAATCGATCATGAATAATCTAGCTATGAAAGCTTTTGTAATCACAATCAATTGAACATCAATAGAAATGCAATGCAAGAGATATAACTCAAAGTGAGCAAAAAGCAAATCTAACATGATGAAATTATAATCAAATGATTTTGAAAACCATGAAATGTAACTAGAGATGTACATGAAAACAAAATCAATTGATCATAAAGAAACAATGCATTTTAATAAATGTAACTATCAAGGAACAAAATGCAAATGTATCATGACCAACAATATGATTTAACTATAAAGGATAGGTTGGTCAAGGAGGTTCAAGGCCTTAAGGTTTGTCTAAGTATCTAACTTTAGGAATCCACCTAAGGTCTTGAGAGGGTTGATCTTTGAGGTCTAGTTTGGAAGTCCCACCAACTTTAGGAGATTTGACTTGATAAATTTTCAATTTGGACTTATCACCATGATATTTAGATTTGACTAAATTTAGCTTAGATTGGTGATTAGTCTTTTGAGGTTTGTGAGTTTGTTTCTTAGGGGATTGATTCACTTTTCTTTTCTTCTTATTTTCTCCCTTTATTTGACTTTTGAATTTTAAATTTAACTTGGCTATTTTCTTCAAAAGTTCTTTCATGGGTTGATTTAAGGGAGATAGGTTGAGAAGCTTTTTGTTCATAGATTCTTTTAAACTTGGTTTAACTTGTTTAAACTTTTTAGAATCTATCTTAGGAGACTCCATTTTAATTGATTTAACTTGTTTAATCTTTTTGGAGTCTTCTTTGATTTTTAGTGTCTTACCCTTCATAGATTTAGATTCTACTTTTTTGGGTTCATAGATGGGTTAAGACACATGGCTTCTTCTTAGTTTGCACTCAAACCTAAAATGCCCTTTAATGCCAGAATATTTACATTTAGTCATGGGCAAGGAAGAATGAGTACTAGAGAATGAGGACTCACCTTTCACAAAAGTGTTGGTGAAGCTAGGGTCATGTGAAATATTCCTATCAAATCCAAGACCTGTCCTATCTCTTTGAGATTTACCCAATTTAAATAACTTTTCAAATTTCTTTTCACCTTGGGTAAATTTGCACTCATCTTTTGTTTGTAGCTTTCAAGTTGAGTGACTTGGTTTATAAGGATTGAATTTTCATTTTTAACTTTTAATAGTTCATTTTCAATTTCCTTATATTTGATTAGTTCTTCATGAGCAAGTTTTAAATCAAATTTAAGTTCGTTAATAACTTTAGATCCAAGTTCTAGAGTTTTTATCTTATTTTGAGAATTAGATAAATTTTCCTTAGAAATGGTCAACTTGGATTCTAGGTTGTTAATGTTTTTGTCTTGCCTTTGTAATTGATCTCTTAGTTTTGAATTTTCCTTTTTAAGATCATCATTTCCTATCTTTAATTCATTTAGATCTTCTTTAATTTTAGATAGGTTATGCAAAGATATCATAAACTTAGAGTCTAAGCATTGTATAACTTCTTCTTTTTCTCTAAGTTCATCTTTTGAAGAAACTAATTCTTTGTTTGATTTTTAGATTCTTCTCTTAATTTTTTATTTTTCTTATCAAGCTCTAAGGACAAAGTATATAAGTCCTCATAGGCTAGTTGAAGGTCATCCTCATTATAATCATTTTCCTCTTCTTCTAAATCAAATTGAGATTCATTAATTTGAGGGTTTGAATCTCCAATAGAAGGAAGAAGGAGGGGTCTAGAAGAATCTACACAAGAATCTAAACAATCTATCAAAGTGGAATCCATTCTAATGATTTTCATGAAAGCACAACACTAGGGTTTTACCTCTAGGATTTTACACCTAATCAAGAGTTTCAAACACTTGATCCTAAAATAGAGCACGAATCTCTGATACCAATTGAAAGTCCTAGGATCCTAACCTTAGAAGGGGGGTGAATACGGTGAGCTACAATATGTGACCAATTATGCCCAATTTTAATTTCTTTAAAATAAACTAGTCATAAGTGATGATTTACCAAACAAGATGCGGAAGCTAACAAAAGAAATCACCACAAGCATTCACCATCACACCATGATTTATAGTGGTTCGGCCTCAATGCCTACATCCACTACCGACTTGTGATCCAATCACCCCACCGGATTTCCACTATTTATGCTTTTCAAATGACTAAGCAATAACCTTTACAATGTTATTTTTCTAGGTTAAACAACAACCGCTACAAGATGTTTTTTCCAAGGCTAAGCAATAACCTTTGCAATGTGCTTTTCTTAGGCTAAGCAATAAGCTTTACAAATGAAAGATTTCTCTTAAGGAAGTGTCTACACAAACACTCAAAGAGATACAATTTAAGCTCAATATATTTGCCTCTAAAATAGGCGGATATGAAAGTGAAAAACTAACTCACACAAACACTAAATGAATGCAAAGATGTATGCTCATGATGTGTGTGTGTGTGTGTGATAACTTCAATCAAGTTTAAAAAGTAAGCTCAATCATTATATGCTCAAAGCATTTAAAAGTTTAAGGCACATAAAAGATTTTGACTGAAGTGAAATGCAAATCACATGTATGGATACAAACTTGTTAATGATATGAAAATCAAAGGCTCACAAGTTGTATGAAATTAATTTGCTCTAAACATGTGATGCATGTGCAATGTTGTTTTCAAAACCAAATTAATTTAACTAAAGTTTAAATGAATGAAAACAACAAATAAATATTCAACCAAGTAAAAGAATCATGCTATAAAAGAAAACAAAGATTTTGGCTAAGCATGATTAAGGAAGATTTTAAAACAACTTGGATTGAAATCAAAGTTAAGAATCCAATCTAACTTAGATCAAAGATTAAAAGAAGAATGGATTCAACACATCATAGTTATCATGCTAAAAATCATTTACCAATAATTTAAACAAAGCATATAACATATGATTAGTAAAAGTAAATCTTACTTAGAGATTTAACTTCATTGATCCAAGCTTTAGCTTCACTAATGACCCCTTTGTCTCTCTTAGTTCATCCCCCTTTTTTTGTCTCAAAACACCTCAAGAGTGGCTCTTGGTTCCTCTCTTTTTCAACCACTTTTCCAAAGGAATGAACTTGTATTTATCACTACAACAAAATACATTTTTTCCAACGCGGTCACCGCGTCTGGAAAAATCAGAATTGCGTCGGGACAGGCTTTACCGACGTAGTACAATGCGTCGGCACCACGTCGGCAACCAAATGCCTGGAAGACCATTCCCGACGTAATAATGTTTAGCGTCGGGAAAAAATGGTCATTTACCGACGCAATGGTGCGTCGTCCCAACCGTTGGCAATTCCAACAGCGTCGGCAAAACATCAAACTTAGTGCTCAACCTCACTTCACTGCCGACGCTAAACAACGTCGGTTAAACATTTGCCGACGCTAATAGTAGCGTCGGAATACGTCTTTGACTACGCATACA
Organism: Cinnamomum chago; assembly: GCA_038049695.1. Lineage (NCBI taxonomy): Eukaryota > Viridiplantae > Streptophyta > Magnoliopsida > Laurales > Lauraceae > Cinnamomum > Cinnamomum chago. Next base: position 56,734,522 of record CP142454.1, on the reverse strand, counting down.
CAACGCCGGTAATACATATCCCGACGTGTCGAAGCGTCGGGAAATGTCTTCAACGACACATGTAAATTACTTTTAGCGACGTAGGGAATGCGTCGGGCAATAGATTTACCTAACTGCTGACGCATAACAACGTCGGTTATACATTTGCCGACGCACATACAAGCATCGGAATACATATTTTACGACGCATACACAACGCCGGTAATAGATATCCCGACGTATTGAAGCATCGGGAAATGTCTTCAACGACGCAGGAAAATTATTTTTAGAGACGCAGACAGTGCGTCGGGAAATAGATGTACCTAATTTCCAACGCATAATAACATCGGTTATACATTTGCCAACGCACATATTAGCGTCGGAATACATATTTAACGACGCATACACAACGCCGGTAATAGATATCCCGACGTATTGAAGCATCGGGAAATGTCTTCAACGACGCAGGAAAATTATTTTTAGAGACGCAGACAGTGCGTCGGGAAATAGATGTACTTAATTTCCAACGCATAATAACATCGGTTATACATTTGCCAACGCACATATTAGCGTCGGAATACATATTTAACGACGCATACACAATGTCAGTAATACATATCCCGACGTGTTGAAGCATCGGGTTATGTCGTTAACGACGCAGGAAAATTACTTTTGGCTACGCGAAGAGTGCGTCGGAAAATAGTTTTACGTCATTGCCGACGCATAATAACGTCGGTTATACATTTGCCAACACACATACTAGCGTCGGAATACATATTTGACGACGCATACACAGCGCCAGTCATACATATTCCAACGTGTTAATGCATCGAGAAAAGTCTCCAACGCGGGTAGGAAATTTACTTTTGGCGACACAGAGAGTGCATTGGGAAATAACTTCTCTTATCAATTAAGAAATAATTGAAAAAATTAGGAAAAATTCCTGTACAATATTTTCCTGTTCAAATCTACATTTTCAACATTGCACAAGCATAAGCATTGATAAACAACAAATAATCCCACATTCATCATGTAACAATAAAAAATAATGACTCATCAATAAACTAAAACCAATCATAAAACTTGTCCATGCCACATAAAATGTAATATCCCATGTAAAAAAAAGTCAAATATCTCAATAAATTAAATCTCAACTAAAATCTAATCATCATCAAATATCCAAAGTACACCATGAAACACGGCCAGCAAGGAGCAAAATGAACTTGTTAGAGGGATGACCCATGCCAATTCATAAAACCATCAAATCCTTATCTTTCGGAGGAGCCCGAACCATCCATACCGACCCGAGAAAGCAGCAACTGAATCTGACTCTGCATTTGATTCTGCATAGCTGCCTGATCTTGCATTTGCTTCTGCGAGTCCTCATACTGTCGCCGCAACTCTTCTCTCAACTCTTCTTGTGCTTTCAAAGAATCAGCTAGTTGCTGCCGTAGGGTGTTCATCTCAGAAGACATCAAGATACCACTAGAAGATGATGATGGGGCCCTCGAGCGGTACCCTTGCCTCCTTGCAACCCTTTTCCCTAGCAGGTTCTCGATCACCTGTTGCTCAGCCACTGGAGAGTTAATTTCAGGCTGCGACGGTGCATCTTCCATTCTTCGCTGCATTATCAAAGCATTCAAATATGTCATGTAATTAATATATGTTAGGCAACTGAAATAAGAAAACAAAAATCCATGCAAAGTTTGGTTATGAAACAACTCACATGTGTTTCCTCAGCATGATCTGTGATCCATTTGTTCTTCTTCTTGCTATAGTGTCGCTGTCGATATAAATCAGGTTGAGATGGAGGATCCTGTTGCTCATCTGCCTGCATGATCGAGAACTGGGCTGCAAATGAACGAGATCCAGATGTATGAAGCGTCTTCACTTTGCTCCGGCTTTCTTTATTCCTCTGTGACTTGCGCTGAAAATTACAAGTAATAGATAATGAATTGAGTAAGTAAAATTTTCCAACTTATGGCGATAAAAATATTTATAAATATTTATAATAATAGACATAAAAGGGCACACACACACCTAAAAGATTATTTTATAAATAGAACATAAAAACAGAGACAAAGTGAGTACATATCTCTTTGTAAGTTAAAAAAAAATTAGAGCAGTTAGAACTTAGTATGATAATCACCAAAAGCCATGTTTAGACATTATTCCAATTTTGTTGTGCTAATTTTGATTAATTTTGATTAGAATGATATAATGAAATTATTCTCAGATTGCAAGGGAAGTTTTGGATGCAGCAGCTCATGTGATCAAACCTGGAGTGACAACCGATGAAATTGATGAGGTGGTTCATGAGGCTACAATTGCTGCTGGTTAGTGTCTCCTTGATGACACTGTGTGCCTTTATGCCTTATCAAATAACATTAAAGGCACATACTCTCTCTCTCTCTCTCGTGTACAGAACATAACATTAGCTTTAGTATAGAACTTGACTTGCCCCTTTCTTAAAGACATCTCCATCCACACTTGAATCATCACCCAAAACCAAAACACTACCCCATAACACAGTCAAATTTACCTAGGAACTTCACCTGGTTTGCACCTCTTAATTGCATTTGCATTTCTTAAATTCTTTTTTTGCAACTTCTACGAAACCATCATACCAAATGCTTCAAAACTGGTTCATTAGTGACCCCACAGTCTCACACAAGGCAATCAATAGACTACACTACTCGGAAAACCAAGTTGACTTGGGTGACAATGCCGAGATGGGTCAGATCATGGCCCACCTGGGCTCTGACCCACATGGACCCCTAGGAGACACGTGTTGGATGGATGGGGCTGTAGAGATGGGGACCACTGCAAATGGGGCACATGAGTGTACTAATGGAAACATCCATGGCTAAAGATTAGACTGTACAATCTACTAATTGTCACTCTACATCCATGGAAACCTCCTTTTCCCTCTCACACCTACACACCCACCCTGCAGGAACATTCCAACACAGGGACTAGATTCAAATATGTTCATTTTTGCTAGCTCCTGAATATCACAATCCACAAATTCTTTCACTTCTGCCAGTTAAGCATAAGAAGGCTCAACTCAAATTTAGTTCACAAATACTAAAACAAGATGACCGATTGTTCATAGTTCTCTTTTGGTTAAACATAACTGGCTCAAAGGTAAAGTGTTCATAGAAAGACTCAATGTCAAACAACTGCTGGGCCGAATACATAAGTCTATTTAGAAGCCAATAATTCTGTTAAGCAAACGTTTCCAGCATCCATGCTCACAAGGCAAGCCAACTGACTCAATTATTCCTCTCCAGCCCCCACAATAAGATTCAAATCAGAAACATACTTTGGATTATGGGGGTTGTATGATCTTAATGTTATTCATAGCAACTTAATCGAAACCTAAAGATGTGTACTCTCCAGACCTTCTTTTTTCTACATTTATTATGCCAGTCGAACTCAGTAATGTGGAACAGCAGGGACTCGAGTGATATATCAAAACATTTAAGTGACTAGAGTGATATAACTCAACAATGTGGAACAGCAGGGTCATTTCAACTAGGAAAATCATAAATATACAATTATCAGCAAGAGAAATTGAATATGAACAAAGAAAATAGAAAAAAGAGAACCCTTTTCTTTTTTCAAAGACTGCTATCACTAACAATCTCGCAATCCATTCTTAAAAAAGAAAATTTTACATGAAAAATGAACCATCCACTGTGGGCCCCCACAATGTCTAACAGTTTGGATCATGAAAGGCCACATTGCCCAAATTGAGAATTCCAGCAAACCATGTGTCTATCTATACAACCTGAGCAGTAACAGCCCCACAGTTGCCCAAATTGAGAATTCCAGCAAACCATGTGTCTATCTATACAAACTGAGCAGTAACAGCCCCACAGTTTTAAAAAATTGAACAGTTTCCTTACTGTTTAAAAAATTGTTTTATCTAGTGCCCCTCTCTCTCTCTCCATCTTTTTCTATCTTTCTCTTTCTCCATAAAAGAACCTAACAACCGCTCCTTTTTACAAATCAACAAAACATCCCAATCCACCGCCCCCACATGAAAACAACAGCCATAAAACTAATAGTAACAAAAATTGAGACATCCCATCCCATCCCATCCCATCAAACCATAATACTGACCAATATCATCAATGCCCTTATTTCACATCTGCACTCTTTTGATTTCTCAGGTCTCAAACTGGTTCATTAATGCAAGAGTCCGGTTGTGGAAACCCATGGTTGAAGAGATGTACCAACAAGAGTCAAAAAAAGAGGAGGATGGAGAAGGAGATGGCAAAAACAACCACACCCAGAGAGCACAATCACCAATGCCAGCCTTGAAAAAAGAAAATGGAGAAAAACCAAATCTTGAAAAATAAAAATAAAAAATCACCCATTTTTCTAATTTCCATTCTTCTCTCTTTCTTTTTCTTCTCCTCCAGAGTTGGGAAAACACATGAATGAGAAGTGAATGTAATTTATTAAAGAGACCCGATTGATAGATTTGGATGTGGATAATAGGTGGGCTAAATATCAGTAGCTGAAATGATCTTAACCCTTAGCTAAAACAACAACAATATTTAAAACAACAACAATATATAGTGTAAAGACTAATTTAAACCATGTACCGAAAGCAAATCAGTTAATATAATTTAGTTACCTTCCATTCTGGTGTCTCCCATTTGTTTTCTATCAGCCAGACCCACTGGGCTGCCCTCTGCGTATCATATGGGCACTGCTTCGGATCGTGGCCATTTTCCAACGACTTCTTATAAGCTTTGTATAGCTCCGCCCTGAACTCCCTATAGATATGCATCGCTAGTTTCCCGATTGCATTTGCTACACGTGTGTCAGTCTTCCAGTCGCCAAAGTCATACTTTTGCTGTCATTTAAAACCAACAAGTGTGAAAAGTAAACAGTAAAGCCTATGAATATAGATTAGAAAGTATAATATTGTTTTATTACCGTAGCTGCAGTAAAGATTGCCTCCTTGCACCCATCATCAATTGCTCCCCATGTTTCTTTGTTTAATGGTGCAAGCCTCCGAATATGACTCCCCAGCTCGATTGCAAATGTAGAGGCATTTATACCTTCAAAAGCCCCCGATTGTGCACCTAGCGGAACAGAAATCCTACCGCCCAGAATCCTCATCCTCTTCTCTGACTCATGGCCCACCACCCTACCCCGTACACGCCGAGAGGATGATGCTACAACCAGCACAAAAAAATCTGAATTATTAATCATAAAGAAATGTAATCGAACTAATGAGTTTGAAAAGATAATAAAGTCAAATATTTCTTACCTACGCTGCTGTCTGTAGTAGGCTGGCTCGATTCATTGGGTTGGGTGGCACCGATCTCACACTGATTGGCAATACGATCTGGGACCGATTCTTGAGTGCCTGCTGATTGGCTTTGTCTGCGTCTCCCTGGGGCCATATGTGCAAACTGAATAACACAATAAGTTAGGATAAAATCAAGAATTACAAAAAAAAAACACAATAAGTTAGTATCCATGCAAGAAATAACACAATAAGTTAGTATACATGTAAGAATTTTGATATTAGATATAACAACCTCATCTTCTAACTCTTCTTCTTCCTCACTACTTCCGGATGGTCTATACTCCTTGTCGACGTCATCATGCTCGCCTTCAACTGAGAGTTGACGCCGAGATGGATTTTGGATTGCTTGTACCAATTGTCGTGCGCCAATTTCACTCATTCTGGCCATGTTACTTACAATATTCTTATTTCTAGCCAACTCATAAGCATTCTTCTTTTGAGACAATGCGCCAGGAGGAACATAAGCTTTTCTTTTTTTCGGCATTTTTTGGACCGCTATTATAAAAAAAGACAAAGGGATCATAAATATATAAAAGGATCAAACATATATATATATATAAATTTAATAAAATGTCAAAATAGAGGCAAACAAATGAAAGTAAAATTAACGATTCCATTGCATGTAATCCTTGTCCACACACATGAAGAAATTAAATTTACATATCATAATTCCATATCAGAATCAATATCAAGGTCGGACTGGTCAGTTTCCTCTTCATTTATGTACTCTGCCAATGTTTCATCCTCGTCACCATCATCGCCAGCAATTGGCTCATCGCCATCTGCCGCAGGTTCATTATCATCAAGGATGATATCTGGTTCAATGTCATCCCGAGTGTAACAAAAGGAAAAATCCTCGGCAACAGATACTGAGACAATTTCAATGGCTTCTTCCTGTTGGTATGGCTCGTTTATCACATTTTCCTCGCTTTCCTCATCTCGCTCTTGCACATCCCAAACACCCCGATGCTTGACCCGTTCCACGACTTTCCAATTTCGGCCTAATTTGGTGTCATTGACATAGAACACTTGATTTACCTGATTTGGCAAGACAAAGGGATCCTCCTCATACCACCGATCCCCAGCGTAAACGCTTGTGACATGTGCCTCAATATTTATTTTAGATTTATGACCTGTATTATACCATTCACATTTGAACAAAACAACTTCAGAACCATTGATGTATGACAATCCAAAAATGTTGGTCAAGTAACCGAAAAAGTCAATGTTTTCCTCATTGTGGTCTCCCTCGACGACCACCCCGCTATTCTGGCTCTTGTGACGGTTGTCGCGGTCTATGGTGACGAACCGGATACCATTAACCATACAACCCGAGTATTGATGCACCAGACAACTAGGACCATTTGCCAATGCCCACAATGCATTTGTTGCTTCAGAAGACCCTTGAGACCTAAGTTGGTTTATCTGCATTAGTTTCGTAGAATTAGTTCAAATTGGATTTCCATGTTTTGAGTTGAAAACATTTATTATGCATCTGTTATACGTACATGATCTCTGAACCATCCAGAAAACTCTTCCCGTTGTAAATTGGTGATGTTGCGTCCACCGCGCTCATTCAATTGCCTCTTGTGCTCCCTACTCAGGGTATTGGTGACAGAAAATCAGTGTGACACATATGAATATCAGAAAGTTTACATGTAATGCATACAATTAGTTAAACTGAACCACTTACTCTAGATAAGGTATGACATTGGGAGTGTTATACAACACAAACCAATGGGCCATGTTGCGTTCCCTATCGGACACATTAGGAGCCCTCTTGATAGGTGAAAAGGGCCAGACGCGTTGGGTGAAGACACCCAACTCTAGGCCTTGTTCGCCTCCATCGTCATTTCGTTCTTCAGGAACTTCTCCCTTTAGGTACATCTTCATAAAATTAACACTCTCTTTGGCAATATATGCCTCGGCGATCGAACCTTCTGGCCGAGCTCGATTGGTAACGTAGCCCTTCAGTGTTCCCAGAAACCTTCAAACACAAACATCAATATCAAGATGAAAAATTTTAAAGAGTGGTAAACCCAATCACATCTCGATACTAATCAACAATTTAAAGAATGGCAAAGGGAATCACCTCTCGATTGGATACATCCATCGATATTGCACCGGTCCAGCGAGCATAGCCTCACGAGGTAAATGAACTGCCAAATGGACCATCACATCAAAAAATGCCGGTGGAAAAATCCTTTCCAACTTACACAGTACGAGAACTATCTTATTTTCCAATTCTTCCACATGCCACCATTTCAAAGTGTTAGGAATTTTGTAGATTGCAATTTGATGGATGCATTTTCATTCAAGCATCATTTGATTTACACACTTGCATTGATTTAAAGAAAACTTGAAATCTAGTTTTTTACATGCATAGTTTTTAAGTTTTGGAAAAGTATTTGTTTTATGCATGTTTTGGTTCTAAACTTGGATGCATTAGTTTTAGAACCCAAACTCTTTTTGAAAACCTAATTCCTTGTGCATTTTACTTGGAAAATCAGTTTGAGATTTTAGGTTTTAACCATGCATACATTCAGCACCTTGAGAATCATTTATGTATGCATTTGTTTTAAGAAAGAGTTTTCAAGAAATCAAGCAAGCCTTTGTTTTAAAAGTCTTTGAATCCTTTTAGGCTTTTTGTTTCATGTTTTATACATCTTAGAATGATTTAAAACATGTGAAAATGCTTGATTTTAATGGCCCAAAAGATCCCCAAAGAAAATCTTCAAAAACCCAAAAAATGGGAAAAATGGGCTGCAGGCAAGGTTAACCTGCCAGTTTGGCAGGTCAACCTGCCAAGAGGCCCGGTTAACCGGCCATACAGGGCAGGTCAACCGGGCTCCTGAGCTCAACGGCTCTTTTTCTGACCGTTGTTCACCCGGTTAACCGGCCTGTCATGGGGTTAACCGGGTAAACTAGCCGTTGGACACTTTTTGCTATATAAATGAGTTCTTTCCCTTTCCAAAAGTTGGGATTTTTAAGCCCCTCCTTGAGAGGTATTGAGGCATATCAAAAGGGAAAAGAACCAAGGGATGAAGGGGAAGATTAGGAAAGCTAAAGCTTGGATTAATGAAGTTAAACCACCAAGTAGGCTCTTCCTTTCTTAATCATATGTTTTCATGCTTTGTTTTATTTTTGGTAAATCATTTCTAGCATGTTAAACTATGTTTGTGTTGTGTCCTTAACATGTTTTATGTTTTGAGTTGATTTATTGTTTTGGATACAACACCATATGATTCAATCCAAGTAGTACTTAACTTTGGTAAATCTAAGTAGATCATGTTAATGGAAAAACCTTTGGAATTATATGTAACATGATCCATATACTTGGTTGAATCTTTGGTTGTTGTTTTCCATCATAAGAACATCTCTTTCAAAACTAACTTATGTTTTGGATTCAACTTCTTTACAAATCATATGTTTTCATGTTTTGCTTTATCATTGGTAAATCTTAGTAACATGTTAATCTATGATTTGTTGTATCCTTAGCATGTTCTATATTTTGAATAGATCTATTGTTTTGGATACATCACCATTGATTCATCAAAGTAGTACTTTATCTTTGGTAAATCTAAGTAGATCATGTTAATGAAATATGTAACATGATTCATATACTTTGTTGAATCTTTGGTTGTTGTTTTCCATCATAAGAAAATCTCTTTCAAATGTATCTTATGTTTTGGATTCAACATCATTACAAATCATATGTGTATTATTGTTTTAATGTTTCACAACTTGCCTTACTTTGATTGGTAAATCATTTTCAAGTTGTCTTTATAATTACATATGATTTGTCCCCTAATTTCAATCAAATCTATTTTTATGTTTTGAGCTACATTGATGATTTGATTGACATCCCTATGCATCACATGTTTAGAGCTAATCCATTTCATACAACTTGTGTAACTTTGATATCATTAACAAGTTGTTACTTTTAACATGTGATTGCATTATATCCTCAATCATAAATGTTTTATAAGCTAAAACTTTCAAAAGCCTTAGGCTTACATTTATGAGCTTTCATTTTCAAAATGATTGAGGACCACACACACACACTTCATATGTTTTCATCTTTGCATTCATAGTGTGAGTGTGTATTAGAATTACACTTCCATATCCGCCTAATTAAGAGGCAATGTAATGAGCTAAATAGAATCTCCATCAAGTGTATGATAGACACTAATTTAGAGAGATAACCAACCTTGTGGTTGAAGAGGTTATTGCTTAGCCTTTAAAAGCATAGTGTATAGGTTGATGTTTAGCCTTGGAAAAGCATCATTGTAAAGGTTATTGCTTAGCCTATTGAAAAGCATAAATAGTGGAAATCCGGTGGGGTGTTGGATCACAAGCCGGTAGTGGATGTAGGCATTGAGGCCGAACCACTATAAATACTTGTGTTATGGTGATTGCTTTGTGGTGATTCTTTTGTTAGCTTCCGCATCTTGTATGTTTAATCATCACATGTGACTAGTTTGTTTTAAAGAAGTTAAAATTGATTAAAATTGGTCATAGTTGAAGCTCACCCTATTCACCCCCCCCCCCTCTAGGGTTCGGATCCCCATGGACTTACACAAAGTCTTTGAGCAAATGTTCTCGAAGAAGCTACCCAGCTCAAATAGTGTTGTGCATATCTCTTTATTCACGTACCCATGCATACCAATCGGAAAGAGACGCTGCAATAGAACATGGCAGTCATGGCTTTTCAGGCCCGCTAATCTCCCATTCTTTGAGGTCACACACCTCGAGAGGTTAGCAGCATAGCCATCTGGGTACTTGATCGATTTTAAATATTGATAAAAACCATCCTTCTCCTTCGGGCCTAATGTGTAGGACGCACGAGGCTTCTCTTGTGTTCCATTGCTTCTTTTTCGTAGATGCAATTCTTGCCTAATGTTCATATCTGCCAAGTCCTGACGGGCGTACTCTGTGTCCTTGCTCTTCTTGTCTAAGCCCACCATTGTGCAGAGAAGACTTTCACATATATTCTTCTCTACATGCATAACATCAATGTTGTGTCGAAGCTTTAGTTTCTTAAAGTACGGTAGCTCATAAAAAATGCTTTTCTTTGTCCAATTCAAGTCTTCAGGGTCACGTGGTCTTTTTTTGTTGTTAGAGTGCTTCCCAAACCTTGTATATGGAAGCCGATCCAATTGTGCCTGTACCTTTTCCACCGATGGCAACTCCAATGACTTCATTCGATTCTCTACCTTTCCATTAAAGTCCTTGCTACGTCGCCAATTGTGCCGCTTAGGCAAGAAAGATCTATGGCCTGTGTAACCAATCTTCCTTCTCAACCTGACGGATAAGGAGTCTTCATTACAAGTGGGACAAGCCTTGTACCCTTTGGTACTCCACCCAGACAAGTTACCATATGCAGGGAAGTCGTTTATGGTCCATAACAAAGCCGCACGCATTTGAAAGCTCTCTTTGCTAGATGCATCGTAAGTTTCGATACCATTCTCCCATAACTCCTTCAACTCGTCAATCAAGGGTCGAAGATAAACATCAATATCATTACCAGGCTGATGCAGTCCAGGAATAAGCAATGACATCATGAAGAATTGCTCCTTCATGCACATCCATGGTGGCAAGTTGTACGGCATCAGTATGACAGGCCACATACTGTAAGACGTGCTCATGTCCCCGAAAGGGTTGAACCCATCAGAGGCTAGCCCCAGCCTTATATTACGGGTCTCCTCAGAAAAATCCGGATGTTCCTTATCAAGACCCTTCCATTCCTCACAATCAGCCGGATGCCTACCTATTCCATCATCTTTGCGTTTATCACTGTGCCATCTCATGTGTGTGGCAGTCTTTCTTGACATGTAAAGTCTCTGCAACCTCGGTATCAACGGGAAGTACCGTAAAACCTTATGCGGTATCTTCTTTCCCTTCCCATCATTTAGCTTGTATCTGGACTCCCCGCATACTGGGCATTTTTCTAAATCTATGTTCTCCTTCCAAAACAAGGCGCAATCATTATGACAAGCATCAATGTGCTCATATCCCAAACCCAAGTCACGTAGTATCTTCTTCGCTGCATAAATTGAATCTGGAACCAAATTATCGTTTGGTAGGAGTGCCTTCTGTATCTGCATCCCATTGTTGAACGATTTGTTACTCCACTTTCCCTCCACCTTTTGCTCCATCATCTTAATTACAAAATCTAGCAGAGTGTTGTCTGGAGAGCAACCCGGGTACAGAGGGCGCTGAGAAGCATCCAACATTCTTTCAAAGTGACGCATTGCGTTACTATGGATAGCCTCAGCGTTGGTATAAGTTCCGATGTAATGGTCTTCCATCATTTCTTGATATTCATCCTGATCCTCATAATCACTATCATCCCCATTTTCCGATTCGACGACGTCATCCACAAGAGGTGTTAACTCTCCATGGTAAATCCAGGTCGTGTAGGATGCTTGCATACCCCAACGGTAAATATGAAAGTTCACAGTGTCGCAGTCATACCGGCGATTGTGCCTGCAAACCCTACACGGGCACCAAATATCAGTAGCATCCCCAGCATTCGCCTTTGCAAATTCAATAAATGACTTCAACCCGTCACGATACTCCCGACCCATTCGCACCGTGCGATCTTCGCTATCCAGTGTCATCCAAGTCTTGTCCATATCTTAAAATTGAATAATCAATAAGTTAATCACATTACTCAAAATAGAACAGACAAAAACATGTGCATATGATTATGAATACAATCAATCACATGATGACCTTGAATGCTTTGAGTTGAAATACAGTCAATGACATGATGACTTTGATAATATGTTCCACTACCCATGATCTTATGTTTTGCATGCATCTAGTTTGGAACCTACATCCAATTTTCATCATAAAAAGAAATAAAAAAATGGAATGGGAAGCACATTGGGAATGGGTTCTGGCAACCCATTGCCAATTCGGTTTAGGACTGCACTAATTGATGAATGGTAGTCATACACTTAAAGGAGTGATTTTTATTCAATCATCACATGATGAATCCCATTTGAAGCCATATGCTAATTTATTGGATTTGGCTACTTTTTATGCTTTTTCTGGTTTTGACTTTAGAGTTAGGGTATTTGTGTTTGTGTGTGTGTGTGTGTGTGTGTGTGTGTGTGTTTTAATATTTGTAAGCTGATGTTGTATAGCATCTTTCTTTTTTTTTTTTATTGTCTTCTTCACAATACCAACAGAATCCACTCCTTCAAATAGAAAACACATCAGGCCTTTTTTTTTTTAGGATGGCTGCAAACCGCAAATAGCAACAAAAATGGAGGGGCAAATGACACCAAATAAATTGACGCCCTATTGGTGTGGAACAGGGATTGATGCATGGTAGGTAGGAAAAACAGCTATTGGCATTTTATTATACACAGAAAATGATTTCCTTCTTACAAAGCAAACACATCATACGTCAAAACTCAAAAGTGCATGATTGTAAATCACCAGCAAATAGCTCATCCTTATTAAATAGAAGAAAAGGTAAACTAGTGTAGGAGTGAACATGCAAGGTCAACAAACCAACATAAAATAAATACTAGCTTCACTAGTAGATGATATCTTCAGAGAATCTGTTTAAAGCACATGTTGGACTCCTTCAAACAAAAGAGACATCGACAAACATATCTGTTGAAATAGATTGGTCAGGACATGGACAAACATATCCGTTGATATAGATGATCTAGTGTTACAATCTAGTACATCAGAATCAAAACGTAAGATGCAAATTTCCTTCCTTTTCTAAGTAATGAAGAATACATGCAAAAGGGAGATACAAATAATCACCACTTTTGAAGCATAGACAAAAGTATAATGTAACAGTAAAACAAAAGAGGTAAAAACTGAAGTTTTCAAACAAAACTGTGATATACTTGACACCCTCATAAACAAAAAATGGACTCCTTCACTGAGTGCATGAGTCTTACTTTAATAAGCCACTCCTTCATCCAATTGTGTGACTCATTCAATTATAAATGTGAAGAAGCAAACATTATCAACCGGGAACAAAGAAACTGAGTACTGAACTGAAATCAATAGAATTAGCCATACTGAGACAGAAATAATAAAACCCAATCACACCCACTAAGCAAATTGCCAGAAAACAAAAACCCATTTCATGAAATTAGCAGAGAATCTGATGAAGATAGAAATAACATCAATAAAATCAATGACACCCACGCCATGTAAATAGATAAAGCGAGATAAGCAAATTGAAATCGAGAAATTCAGTCAAACCCAGATTACAGAAGCTGCAATAATGCAAGCAACAGTCCTGAAATCACCAAACCCAAATCATACTCAACTGTAAAGATAGCAATAATCGGCAAGAAATTGTATAAAAAACCATGAGAGAGGAGATCAATGGTCAAAATCCAATCCAACCCAATAATTGAAAACAGTAGACGATGAGAAAAAAACCGACCTGAAGCAAGAGAATAAACGAGCAAGAAACGCCTCTGAAAACGCAGAAAAGGCGACCCCAGATCGAAGAGTGAATTGGACTTTCCAGAGGTGTTTGCGAAGTAGGGAAGAAGGATAATGGAATAGATACAACAACAGAATAAGAAGATGAAGGAGAAGGAACTGGGTTCCCACACCTGGGTCTCGATCACCACACCCATTACAGAGAAAAATGGATGGGGAGATCAAAATACAAAACCCTAGAAAAAGAAGAGATCCAGATGAGAATCGATGGGAAAGATGTTTGGGAGTTGAATCCGATATGCATGAAGGCCCCTTTTCCTTTTTCTGTTTACCAATACAATAACAACACAAAGAAATCAACTAGAGGGTTGCTAGGCGGGAGGGTTGCTGGCTGGCAGAGGTGGGCGGATGGAGGCAGGGGCGGTGGGAGAATAGGGAGGACTGGACGGCATAAAGAGAGATGGAAAGGGAGAGATCATACCTTTGATTGCTGTTCTTGCAAGAAGAAGATGATTCCGAAGAAAGGTTTGCCTTTCTTTTGCTGCAGTTACAGACAGCCAGTTTCACTTTGCTGCAGTTGCAAGAAGAAGACGATGGAGAAAGAGGAGTTCGATTGCTGCAGTTGCAAGAAGAAGCCGAGTCCGACGGACGATTTGGCTTGCAGGGATTGCGAGAAGGAGAAACAAGAAGAAGAAATTCTGACGGGATTAGAAATAGGTATAAGGGTTTGGCGTCGTGAGTCTTTTATAATGCTCAAAGTTTTAGCGGGAGATCGATGGCCCATAAAAAAATTTGGTTTAGCTCACCCAAACAAATACTACCCGCTAAAAATATATCTTTAGCCTCAAAAGCATAGGCCGCCACAAAAAAGTTAGACGATGTAAACTAAAAAATTTATAGTTCCACCAAAATCTCATTTTGAGATTATCTTATTGTATGATTGAACAAAAAAAAAAGTTAATAAAATCACATTTTTTTAGTCATGGTTTTCTATTTGGTCAATCTTACAATGGTTCCAACTCAATTCTAACAAAAAATTGGGATACCCCATAATTAAATGTATATGAACTTTTTGAACGACTCTGATTATCCATATATGGGTACGAGTGAGACCCATTCAAAAAAGTTCTCACCATACTCCGCTAAAATCTTAAAAGTTCACTCAATCAAACCCTAATTTTCATAATCTAATTTATTAAACTAATAACTTAATTATCATTGTTCCTAACTTTTACAACATCTCTCAAATCACTAACAACTACTTCATACAATCACTAAAAACCATCATAACAAGCATAAATATATATATCCTTGCCATGTTTGAAGCTTGGTCTTTGTTTAGCTTAGCTTAAGAATGGAATTCCTTCACTTGAACGTTAATTTCCAAGAAAACTCTAAGGGCACGTTTGGCAATGGTCTTAAGGTAGGATTCCTCGCCTAAAATCCGCGCTAGCGCGGATTTTCTTGTTTGGCTCAGCTAGGATTTTACTATGACAGACTGAAGATTTCTGCTCTTTTGATTATTTCAAGAGTCACACCTCCCCCCCTCGGATCCGTGGAATCATCCCTATCAAGGATTTGCGGAGCTACAGTATTCCTGGACGGTAATATAGGGCAGACCGGTTTTTGCATTTTTTTTTGTTTTTATGGGCCCCAAAATCAAGATCTGAACCGTTAATTGTGTTAAGAAGGTCTATAACGGCTATGTACCAAAATTTCAACCGTTGATTCATCATAGATCGTGAGATATTTACAAAATCGTCCAAACCGTTAAAATGCCATATTCTGTGATGCAGTGGGCAAAAAAGGGGATTAAATACAGTCCCTTGTTTTCAATTTTCTGGTTCCTGTGGGCCCCAAAATCAAGATCTGAACCGTTAATTGTGTTAAGAAGGTCCATAACGGCTATGTCCCAAAATTTCAGCCGTTGATTCATCTTAGATCTTGAGATATTTTCAAAACCGTGAGGGACAGTGACAGTAAAGGTAAGTAGTAATGTGGCCCTAATAAGTTTTTGCTTTGGGAATGTACCTTTTAGATTCCCTAATCAAGATCCAAACCGTTAGTCATCTTTAAAAACTCCAAAACGGCCACTTCACCAAATATCAGCCGTTAATTCATCTTAAATCTCCAGATATGTGCCAATGTCTTACTGTGCAAACTATTATTGAAAACAGTCCGTTTTTTCTCATTTTTGGGTTTATGTGGGGTCCACGATCAAGATCAAAACCAGTCATTAGTTCTGGACGGTCAAACACGGTAAGGTGACCAAATTACAACCGTTGATCCTTACTTTATCTTGATATATTTGTATAAACATCAATTGGATCATACATTCTACAACTTATAAGAATCCTCTCTCCATCCAAACATGGAACTTTCGTTGGGAATTCTACTTGAGGATTATGGCTTTCTTTGGAGATGGAGAGAATCCTCTAAATATAGGATTCTTCACCGTTTACCAAACGTGCCCTAAGGAAATGATGTAGCAAAGGAAGAAGATGGCTTCCTCTTCACTTGTTTTACCTCAATTCACACTTGATAACTAGAAGAATGGAAGAAAGAAGAGAAACGGATGGAGAAAGGGGTTGCCTAGGGTTTGAATGAAATGGATGAACTCAAATGAGTTCATCTTATCATATGTAAGGGTTGAATTTTACATTTAAGTCCACTACTCTTTCTTAATTCCAATTTAAGTCAAATGACGTTCCATTTGATCCGTTTCTCGTCGTACAACTTCGAGTTCAACATGAAAGTTATCGTACTCGTCGAGATACGCATGTTGGTATCAAGAGTTTCCGTATTCGACAAAATATGTATAGATTCGTATTTCCGAAAAAGTCCTTGGTTTGGCTTGTTTGAAGTTCATTTCCATTCAATTCATTTCTTAATCTTATTTACTATTTCATTAAGCCTAAGTTCTTCATGTTTAGGCTAATTTCAAATTCATTTAGTCATTAGTTCAATTAAACATGCTTAATTAGCCTTAATCTCAATTAATTAGAGTTAATCGTGATTAACTCGGGACAGAGCCTAACATCTTCACGAGTTGATTTCGTAATTAATTTGTCTTGTCTATTGTTAATATTGATTTGGATTTTGGTTGGGTCAGCAATGGCATCTGTATAGTGTATATTATATTTGTTTATACTTACAATATTTTTTTTTTCCATTCTTTTGATCTATCTGCCTGTGTCCCTGTTAAGCATGACTCTGTTATACTGAAAAGAACTTGTCCATATACTGTCTTGGCTGGAACCCCATAGCACATTGGTTACCTTATTCTCATGGTAGCAGATATGTAGCCCTGCAATTCAAAGTCCAAAATAGCTGTTAATGACACCCACAAAATCTGGATAGTCCTGGCCCTGCTAGAAGAAAACATGTGAATCTCATTGAGAGAGAGAGAGAGAGAGAGAGAGTGTCTGGCCTGCTAGAAGAAAACATGTGAATCTCATTGAGAGAGAGAGAGAGAGGGAGGGAGGGAGAAACTTACTTGGTTGGATTTTCAAAGCTGCATAAGATTAAAGCAATGGAACATGTGAACCAACTTAATTGTGTGGCCCATCTCATGTCAATCAATGGGGTATGCAGAGACTGGAAGATATCATTCAAATTTCAAACTAGGATGGACCCATATGGGTATGATCTGAACACCTTAACATTTGAAAGTTTAACCCAGCCAATCGGGTTACCCCATTAGGTCATGGGATCGAGATTTGGCATCGGCAATGTGGTGACAAAAATAAAAAATCATGAATGGCATGCATCCACATAGGTCCCACAGGGGGCTGAGATTTTTTCCTCATAGGAAACGTGAGGGGTGTTTCTTGGATGAAAATTGCCAAATATATACATATGTATATTGTAAGTATATGCTATAAGATATATGAGCTTGAGTTGAGATTTAGCTTATTATGCCATGTCATGCAGAGCATCTCTAAGCTTGGCTTGATTTCTAATAAAGAATGAGCACTTGAGCTTGGTTAAGTCTATCGGCTCACCTAGGCTGGATTAGTGTTTGTACAATCTACTAATGCATGACAACTATCACTAGCTGTGTCAGTTGCCATTATCTTCTCCTTACCTTTAAAGAACTCCTTGTTCAATATATAAGTCACTTAGTCAAAGGCTTTCACCCACATGGACTAAACTCAGCAGTCACTTAGTCAAATATAAAATAGTGTATAACATAGACTAAAGCCATTCTTCCTTGTATTATATGGACTGACAAACAACTCTAGTTCAAGTCAGTATTCATTCAGTCACCTCTATTAAATTCTTAAATTATATTGAAAAAGTCAGAAGCTATCAAAGATGCACTAATGTGCCTAAAAGGCCAAATCTTAGCATTACCTTTTAAGGAATTCTTGTTCAACATATAATTCAATTTGAATTAATAGTCAAAGATAAACATTGTATACAAACAAGACTAAGCTATTCTTCCTTAGGTAAACATTGTATATAAACCAGTAAACTCTTCATCAAATTCTGTTACAGAGAGTCACCCCTGTAACATTTGAACTTCCTGTCCACTCATTTCTCACATCATTTAAACTCTTACAACACTTCTCTTCATTCTTCCATTAGCTTTAATAAACTCAAAAGCTTGAAAAAAATGTACTAAAGTATCAGAAGAAAAATTCACTCAAGTGTCGTAATGTCCTGTTCCAGCAGAGGCTACACCAATTCTATTACAGACTTCAAATGCTGAATTCTGTGTTTCCAACTAAAACCTGTAACAAACTTGGAACATTCTGTTCCCACCTCAAAACACTTCTTTTTCCATCATACACATCATTTGAATACCATTTACTCACTTCTTACATCAAATCAAAGCCATGTAAACAATCTACAAATCAATTAAAGTTCCAAACACAAAGTAATAATCATTGTTTATACTTGCCTTTGTGCTGTGCTTGAACACAAAAACCCCTTGTTTCAACCTCTATGTATGGAAATCAACAGTACCCAGCTCTAAGAAAACTCAACCCACTTGATAAGAGTATGATGGGAAGATGAAAGCACTCAAAATCCTTTGAATTTTCCTTGATTCAGCACTTGAGAGCTAAAACGAAGAGGAAACCAGCTACTGTGTGTTTCTTTTTCTCCAAGTTGTTGAGATGAATACACCTCATCACATGCAACATAGGTTATTGACACATAACCCATGTATTTTGCATCTTAATCCTATGTATTATGCTTATTTCCAAGTTGAGTCAATTCACTATTCATTTGATTCATGTTAAGTCAAATGAAAAGGTGTGTATTATGAAAGTTACCGTACTCATCGAGATACACACGATGGTATCAAAATTCACCTCATTCGACAAACTACGCATAAATTCACATTTACGAAAAAGTCCTTACTTTCATCAATTTGAGTTTAATTTCAACTCAATCCAAGGGAATTCCTTTCAAATTCATTCCATTATGTATAAATCCTTCATAGGAAACTAATGTGATCCATTTTAATATTTAATCTCGCTTAATTTAATTAATCACGCTTAAACCATGTTAATCGCGATTGATTAGAGTTAATCTTAATTAACTCGGCTGTAATGTAACAGGATCCCAATTGGATGACTACTTGGATAGGAAGAAAGAGACGTGTTCTAATGATCAAACAGTCTGGCCTCAGTGAGTAGCATTTCCACCTGCGGAGTTTTTGCATTCTTCCTTACCACAAAATTTTCATGCCAAACTATTTCATTGGTAGAAAGTTAAGAAAAATTAGCTCCAAAGTTTCATTTACTGTCCAAAACTCTGTTCATGGGAATCCTCCATTTGGCAAGAAATGTTGTTAATGATAACTCAAGGAAAAGAAGTGAAGAACCCTGTTGGTTTTCCCTTCGTCTAATTTCATTTTCTCGATTTATGTTTGTGCATTTGCAAGTTCATTTGCTAGACCTTAGAGCCAGTTGAAGGTCATAATAAAGAGTAAGAGTTGGATAAAGCATATGGAGAAGCATCACATGAAGGAAACCAAAATAACCAGAACATAAGGAGCAAAATTAGAAGAAGCAAACTTGGGGCACATGACATTTCAATTGACAAGATAATGGTTACTTGTTAGCCTAACACAAACAATAAATTATTGATTGCTTACAGATTGAAAGTAAATATAAGAAGTGCTGAATGCAACAAAAGTGAGCACAGAACTCTCCTTGAAATTGTAAAACTTATGTAGAGAACAGATCAATAGTCCCTGTTTTTATTGCTGGCCTGAACCTATATTTTAAAATAGAAAATGAAAGATAAAGCATTTCGAGGATAGGACTTAATTCTCCTTGACAATTGTTTGACTTGTGTTTGGATCCATGTGGTATACATGGTACCATGTGAAAGCAGATTGGCACTAAGGGCATGTTTGTGTAACCAGAAAATGGACTTTCCCTCTGTTTTGTGAAGATTAAATCTGCAGAAAATGAAAATCCAACAAGTCATTTTTCTACTCAAATTGCACTAGGAAGCCCACGTGATCTCTCTCTCTCTCTCTCTCTCTCTCATCTTCAACAGCACAGGGTACTTTCTCTACCACTTCATGCTTCTAAAACATCTCTAAGAAAGTTTCAGACAGTTGCACTTGAATGAATTTTCTCAGTGACAGGAGTCCATACTTCAATGGGGACTCATAAATTGAGAAATATTTATTGAGTTCTGAGTTTTCTAATGATGGTTCTTTCTTCCATTCTCTATATTACCCTGATGAAATTACTGCATTGTTTTTTTTTTTTTTTTTAATCAAAACTTATGGATTCACTAACCATTCAAAAAACAAATTATGAATCCTTTTACTTGTGATTTTCTTGAAGATCCCATTAGCTCTTCTTTTTCTTTTTCTTTTTTAATATCAGTGAAGTACTCACATGCCAAAACACAAGATCAACAAAAAGAAATATAGTATTAAAACATTTGCACAACACTAAAATTACATAATGTGATTAACTAAAGGAATTTCCCCATCAGTCCCTTGCTCAGACATTTTGCTAGCCAACCTTTCTACATGCTTAAACAGCACTTGAAAGGAAGAAGACAAAGTTTTGATTTTGAGAAGGAAAAGAAAAAAGTAAATGGAGCTTCCATGGCCTGCAACAGAAAAAATCCAAGAAACAACATTAGAAAAACCTCTCTCCACTTCAATGAAATGAAGAAGAAAACAAACAAAGAGCTTATAAAATGGCCATCATCTTTGTCTTATCTCTCTCTGTGTATGTATTATCAAACCATCTTCTTCAGCAACGGAAAGATTGCATTTCTTAACTATGCCTATAAGTTGTAATTTTCCCAGCTCCTCCTTTCTCTTGCTGCTAGCACTATCTTTCACTGCAGCAGATATATTAACACCTACCAAACCAATCAGAGATGGAGAGACCATTACATCACCAGGGAAGATCTTTGAACTGGGCTTCTTCAGCCCCAACAATTCGTCGAATCGCTATGTTGGAATATGGTACCACAATATCGCAGTTCAAACTGTCGTCTGGGTGGCCAACTCAGATAACCCAGTTGCAGATTCTTCTGGTTGTTTTTCGATCGAAAGTGATGGAAATTTGGTCGTCTTTGATGGAGAAGAAAGCACCAAATGGTCGACAAACGTCTCAATATCGTCAAACACCACCACAAGTGCTGCAGTGTTGGATAATGGGAATCTTGTATTGAGAGATGGAAATTCAGGACTAGTCTTGTGGCAGAGCTTCGATCATCCATCCAATACTCTCCTACCAAGTGAAACTCTTAAGAACTGCTTTTTTTTTTTTGATACTCTGATATAATCCAAACTCCAATTCAAACCTATTCAAATTCTAATCACATCTATTTTGAGTTCTAATAAGAACCTCCTGAATATAGCTTAACATATCTAACATCAGGTATGAAGATTAGATTGAATTTAAAGACGGGCGAAAGCCGAATGGTTAGATCATGGAAGAACAACAATGACCCTGCTCCTGGAATCTTCTCGTTTGGGATTGATCATCATGATTCACACCAGTTCTTCGTATGGAAAAGATCAGTCCCTTACTGGCGAAGCAGTTACTGGAATGAGCGAACATTTAACAAGATCCCTGACGCGAACAATTATTTCTTATTTCATTTCATCACCAGGCACATCGACGATGAGCTCTAATTCGAATACTCAGCCTTGTATGATCACAGAAGGCTAGTTATGGACACATCAGGAGAAATTAGATGCCAAATATGGAACTATGAGTCCAAGTCATGGGGCTTGACCTGGTTCCAGCCAAACGATAGATGCAGCCTCTATGCTGCTTGTGGCGCATTTGCTACTTGCGACAAGCACAACAGTCCCATTTGCAAGTGCATGCCAGGCTTCAAGCCTGTGGCATCCCCAGAGAATTGGAGTTCGGCAAATTGGTCAGATGGGTGTGTAAGGAAGGTGCAATTGCAGTGCAGGGATGACGACAGGTTTGTGCCGCTGGGGAAGATTAAAGTTCCAGATGGCGAGTCGACAGCAGTCGCTTCGAGTGCAGAGGAGTTCAGATCTCAGTGTGCTAGCAGCTGCAGCTGCAGGGCTTATGCTTATGCTAAGATAAGTAATGGGGGTGCTCCTACATGTCTTGTGTGGTATGGGAGATTGGTGGATGCAGAGTATGTGGAAGTAAAAAGCGATTGGGGAGCAACAGATCTTTATATTCGTGTCGCAGCTTCTGAATTAAGTAAGTTTTCCTGCTCTTAAAAATGAAACAGGGATCTTCTTGTGCTCCTTTTCACACCTACAATGTGCATTCTTGAGTTGTAGAGGACATATCTACTTAGTTTGCAGTTAGATTAATTCATGTTCAAGTTTTCAATTTGAAACTTGAGATTTAACTTGATCATAAAATTTGATGGAACAAGTGCATTGGGTTGAATTCTAGTCTTCTTCTCTACACACACACACACACACACATATATTGCATCCATTATTCACTCTGTGTGTGTGTGTGTAGATGGCTTCAAATGCGAGAATGGCAGCCAAGGCAAAGGTTCCTTCAGATCCTAACGCATGGCTTCAAATGCGAGAACATTATGAAGCCATAATACTCGAGGACCATGAATTTTCTGAATCACATGAAATATAGTATGCTTTGTGGCAGTTGCACTATAGACAAATAAAAGAGTTCAAAGCACACATCAATTCTGCTTTGGCATCTCTAGGATCAATTGCATCTAAAGGAGGGAAAGGTGTGGCCGGTTCGACCTGATCGAATAAAAAAGATACACTCTGTTTTCAAAGGCTTCCTTTCAGAAGCAACTGGATTTTATCACGACCTGATTTTGAAAATAAGGGCAAAATATGGGCTGCCACTTGGATATTTTTCTGAGGGTTCAGAGAATCAAATTATTCTGTCTAAAGATGTGAAGAAATCTGCTGAGATGACGAAAGGCTTGGTATCTTGTCATCGTTGTCTAATATACTTGGGTGATCTTGCTCGTTACAAAGGTCTATATGGTGAGGGGGACTATTCTACTTGTGATTATGCTGCTGCATCGAGTTACTACATACAGGCAGCTTCTCTTTGGCCATCAAATGGGAATCCTCATCATCAGGTATCTCCCTCTTTCTCTCTCTACATGCACATGTCTATCCATATATACTATTTGTCTGTCTCTCTCAAACGTCATTGATCACCTTCTTTTTGTCCTAGCACTAGCATTTTGGCTTAGCATCATTTCCTGTTTGAACCATGAATCTGCCAATTTTTTTTTTTACTTATTTTGAGCATGGATAAGTTGTGCCTTCCATAGCTTGCGAGATTGGCATCCTACTCAGGAGATGAGCTGGTCACAGTTTACCGTTACTTTCAGAGTTTGGCAGTGGATAGTCCTTTCTCTACAACAAGAGACAACTTGATTATTGCATTTGAGAAGGTATTTCTTCATCTCTTTTTTAATTGCATTGTGAGGTTGGAAATGCCAACGTGGTCTTACTTGTGTTGGTAGAAGTAACAATTCTATGTGACTTTTGCCAACGCAATTCAAATATACATCGGAAATAAGACTTTTGCCAATGGCAATTTTCACTGCGTCGGCAAATAGTGTCGGGAAAGTTTTTCCACAACTTTTGCCAACGCAGTCTTACTTGAGTCGGTAAAAGAAGCAATTTTCTTTGACTTTTGCCAACGCAACTTTTCACTGTGTCGGACAATAATGTCGGAAAAGGTAAGTTTGTCATAAATGGGGCTTTGGGGACGCAACTCATACGTTGGCAATTGTACGAATAAAAGCTCAAACCTTTCCCAACGCACAATTGTGCGTCGCCAATAAACAAGATAATTGCCAACGCATTATTGCATCGCCATTAGATAAAAACGCGTTGGCAAAACTTTCCCTCTCTTTTGGTGTTTTTTTTGTTACCGCCAATGTGGTTTCAATAGCTTTTGCCAACGCGGTCTTACTTGCGTCGGTAAAACTATCATTTCCCGACACTAATTGCCAACGCAGTCCAAATATGCGTTGGAAATAAGAC
The DNA here is from genome assembly GCA_038049695.1 of Cinnamomum chago. NCBI lineage: Eukaryota > Viridiplantae > Streptophyta > Magnoliopsida > Laurales > Lauraceae > Cinnamomum > Cinnamomum chago. The sequence continues at coordinate 56,710,310 of CP142454.1, read as the reverse complement.
TTTTGCCAACGCAAATTTTCCCTGCATCGGCAAATAGTGTCGGGAAATGTGCAATTTGTTGTAGTGTATACTCAAAAATTGAGTTCCTGCGTCTCTGCGGTTGACCTGCCCTATCCCCGGTCGACCTCGCCTTCAACGGTCATAAAACTGACCGTTTGAAAAAGTAGCCAACGACTCTTTCCCGGTTGACCGCGCAGTGTGGCCGGTCAACCGGGTCCAGGTCGACCCGGGCCTGGGACCAAAATTCCCTAAAATAACATTTTTCAAAGTATTTTCATGTGGGGACTTTTGGGCCATTAAATCAAGCTTGGAATCATGATTTAAATCAAACTAAGAGGGTTAAAATCATGAAACACAAAAAGCCTAAAATGATTTGAAAGATTTAAAACATAGGCTAGCTTGATTCATATAACTTCTTTTCAAAATAAAATGCATCCAAGTTAAAAATCAAAACATGCATAAATCAATATTTCTAACAATGCATGTGTAAATCAAGATTTCAAGTTTTTTTTTCTAAAACAATGCATGTGTGAAAATTCAAATGGTGCTCATATGATAATGCATCCATCAAATTGCAATAACACAAAATCCCTAACATTGACCAGGTCTTTATCGGTTGAGGTTTCTTTAGGATGATCAGTCGGAAGAGCTGTGAGTTGCAACGTCACAGTTTTAGGGGACGAAGGCTGAGAAGATGTTATCTCAGTGGAAGTCACCTGAGAAATCGTAGCTCCGGAAGATATACTATCAGGTGTAGCCGGAGAGTATGTGTCTTGGGTAGATGATGCTTCAAAAGGACTATCATCCTGAGCTATCACATTGCAAGTTGCCCTGATGGGAGGTTCCCCCAAAGTGGACTGTTGGGAGTCGGACTCATCATCGGATGAGAGGGGATCTTTTATCCAGCAGTTTTCTCCATTTTCAGGAGTTGAAGGAGGAGGTACCTGTTGATTTTCAGGGACTTCTGATTCCGGATTTTGATCGCGAAGATCTTGCTCTTGTTCTAAGGCAAGGCGCTGTAAGACCCTCGCATACTCTTTAGGATCAGGCAAGGGAGCCAAATCTTCTTCTTCGTCAACTCTTTGTGGTTCAACATGGTTGGATTCCACTAGAGCGTTAATGGGTGCTAAGTCAACAGGATTTTCTTGAACATCTTCTTGGTCTTCTTCATCATCAGACCGGGATCCTTGTTGTTGATATGGGTTATACCAGATTAACAGTATAGGATGAGATTCGTGAATCCATTCTTCGTCGGAGATGTATTCTCCCGTTTCAAGGGATTCCTCCCATTCGTCGGTGTCACTGGTGGTGTCACTAGACTCGTATCCATCGATGGAGAATCCAATTACCAAATTGCAAGAGTATGATGCCCCTTGCGCAGTTTCATTTCTAAATTGAGGTGGCATGAAATCGCCAAGGGTGAATTTTCTTTCCACCTTTGAAGCCTTGGAATCTTCCGTTGCCCCCAGCGAAGCAGTGGAAGAGGTCTCTGCCTTTTTAGGGACTTCTTGTTTTGGTTGAGCTTTCTCCTGTTGCTTAAGCTTGCGGAGTTGTCTCTTGTCTTGCCTTCGCTGTTGAGCGGTAGGCTTTGTTTTGACGATCTCCCAATTTTCATCTTCCAGGAGATCAGGATGCACCCATATGGGTTGTCCGTCTGATGTTGGATAAGGAACCAACTCTTGGGACATCTAGGTCATTTTTATCACCTTAAAGGAAGTAGTAGTCTTCTCCTTTGGTGACTCGGAAGTTTGTCCATATGACACCATGTTGACGGAGGCAGACCCATAGTTTTTGTCAAAGGTGAGACCCGTTTTTCCACATCTCATTGATCTTTTCTCTCACAACGAAGCATTGATTGAGAGGATGCGAGATCATCTGATGGTATGGACAATACCGAGGATCATTGGTTTTGCCAACATCTCCCGGTCTTTTGGGCTTAGGCAAGGCGAGTTTACCATTTGATACGAGAGCCTCGAAGATTTCTTCGACATCTTCATCAAACGGGTATTTTTTCTCTACTCGTTCTCTGAAGGCATCAGAGAGTTCAGGTTTCTTACCTACAGTTTTATTTTCAGCTTTCTTTGGCTGCTGAGGAGCTGGCTTGGTTTGCACATTAAGAACCTCCTTTTTCTTTGGCTTTGAGGTCGTAATGGTAGTCGGCACTTTCTTTGATGACTGTGTTAGTTTATGGTCTCAATACCAAGGGTATATGATGTAATAAATTGATTAATTTCTTTATTTATCAATACAATTCATGCTTTTCCTTTCATGAGATGAATGGTGTTTTATATACTTGCACATAACTAATACAAATGACATAATGGTTCATGAGATGAACTGGAGTCCACAAGTATACTAGATGTAATACATGTGTATGGATGAGATCCACATACAGGAGATATGTATTACATATCTTATACTTAAATTATCTTCACAACCAATGATGAGATTGGACATCTCATCTGACAAGGTTGCAGCATTTTGATCACTATGAGATAGTGTGATTTATCTCGATCATCAGAATGTAAGATTCTGGATCATGATGCCGGTACATTGGATGTATTGAAGGACCATGAGAAGCACCTTATATACACTGTCTTTATTTTAAGGTCTGCTCTCATAATTCCCTAGCAATAGGCTCATAATCCTGAAACATTAATGAACTCAAGTTTCTAACTATTCATTTGCTTTGAGTCACCAATGAGTGAGGCCAATTGTAGGTCAACACCTCGGTGATTTGGGTACTTGATAGTAGAGCTGTGTGAACATTCAATGGTCAAGATGGAATCTATCTTTAATATCCCCTTGTGCCAATTAATGGATTTATCATTGGTAAGTGCGCACCCATTCCGATTAAGAGTTAATTGGATCGGTACCTAATGATCATTATAATTAATTGGGGCTCAAGGATAATAAGATATGGATCTAATTTGGTGGACAGGTCCATTTGATCCATGGATATAGATGGATGGGCCTACTTGTGGTACTGTGGAAGTTTAGGGTCTTCATTGTAATTTATTCCTAAGACTGGAGTGCAATTGCATTTATATAGTGGAGTTATTTGCAATTAACTGTGGACCCGGATTGCACATGAGATGTGGGGTCGTGTGTCCCAGTTGGAGCCAGCTTTCTAAGGAATCCCTAGTGGTCCCCACGCTAGCCCAATTTATTAGAAAGATACTAATTCTACTTGAACTCTAAAAGGAAGGTTACTATTTCTATTTGAAGTGAGACTTCTAATAGTGGTAATGGTAAGCTACTAATTATTAATGGAAGTAGGACTTCTATTTTAATTAGAAAGGAGAAAGCTACTAATTGTTGTAGAAGTAAGACTTCTATGGCAACAATTAAGGGAGATGTTTACTAATTTGTAATGGGAGTTAAACTTCTATTTCAAATAGGAAAAGAGGAGTTATGGAGGGCTATAAATAGAGGAATAATCCTCTCAAATTCGTGCATAACACATAGAGCACTTTCAGCCCCTTTGTGCAAGAGTTGCACAAGTCCTCTTCCTCTCAAAGTTCCCTTCTCTTTCACCTTTAGTTCCCTAGAGTTAATAGTAGGGTTTTCTCTTGAGGATTCCACCATCTTCTTGAGAAAAAGAGATCTAATACGGGGCATAGCGTGGAAGATCAAAAGGAGTCGTAGATTCTGAATTGGATTGTGAAGTTGTTCATCATCAAAGTAAAGAACACAAATCCTCCATTAGAGCACAACAAAGCTCCAAAGGTATATCTACATCCTTGCACGTTGTGGATTTCGTGGTAGCATGTTTATGTGATGTTTTCTATTTTATAGATAGTATATGTTGTTGTACATGGCTATGAGATTGAGGGAATTGCATCCTGGATTGGGTTTGTTGCATTCTAGACAATTGATCCCTGCATCAAGTGGGTCAAAAGTCTTGAAACCTGTCTGGAAGGCCCACCTATATTCCAACAGACTGCTGACTGTTGAGGTCTTTGATCACCATTTCAGCCTCCATAGCTACTTCTAGGAGTTCTTCCAGGTTCTTTGATTTGTTGCCGATAATCATGGAGTGGATCCTCGCTCTCGTGTTGTTACTGTAGATGTTGACGAGCGACGCTTGTGGCAGCACGTCGGAGCATTTGTATGCCAACGCCTTCCACTTGTGAATGAAGTCGTAAGTTGACTCATTCTCTCCTTGTTTTAGGCTGCAGAGTTGTGCCATAGTAACAGGATGATCCTCACCTTTAAAGTGAGTCAGGAAGCGTGTCTCTAGCATGACTCAATTTTGGATGGAGTCCTCCGACAGAGTGGAGTACCAATCGAAGGTTGTACCTTTTAGGGTACTTGCAAAAAGACGGATCTTGAGGGCTTCTTGATCCGCGATAGCTCCCGTCAGGATCTTGAAGTGAATGACGTGTTGTCTGGCTGAACCTTTCCCCGTATATGTTTGGAGGGTAGGTTGCTTGAATTTTGTGGGAAACGGGACCGAGTCCATCCATAAGGGATATGGTGGCTTGATCCCATGCTCCTTCAGTGTATCCTCTTATCTTGCTTTGGCGAGGATATCGTCAACGTCCTTTTTGGTAAGGGTGCGTGACTCATTGTTTTCTGCATTTTCCTCGTTATCTGGAGGAGGTTGGTTGTTTTCTTGACGCTGAAAAGCGAGAAGAAGATTTTCCATCAGAGCCTCAATCCTCTGTTGACCTTGCTCCAATTGCTAGATGCGTCCGGTCGTTTCATCAGGAGGTGGATTGCGAGGTGGCTCAAAGTTTGTAGCCAAGACATTCATCCCCTGTGATTCGAACGAGGAGATCGTCCAGGTGACTGAGCTGTGGCTCATTCTTGAAGAGCTTGAGGAAGGATTACTCCGTTGTCCTTGGCTTGAAGGAGTATAAGATTCTTCCAGATGTCTTCATGTCCGGGAGATGCTACGAGTCACCGGTTGTCGGACATGAAGTTTACTTGCTGACTTCTGACGTCTTCTGGTTTTGCCAACCATATGGACAGCAACAACTTGATCTGGTCTTTCTTTTTCTACCCATTTTTGGGAGACTTGGAGGATAGGTTGCTCGGTCCTTTGCTTCTCTAGTCTCTTTCGTCGATACGACATGTGACGACGTATGCGACAGGCAATTTGAGGTTCTGTTAGCTCTGGCTGGGCTTTAGCAATGAAGGATGTACTCCCTCGAGTGCAGCAGCCGAGCCTGTCTTCTTTGAAGCTGGGCATAGACAGGATTTGGACTCGGTCCTTCCACTATTGTAGCGAAGCTTTGAATTTTTCAAGTTCGGCCCCCATTGAGATAAAGGGTCGAACTGCAGAAGTGCAGGCCTTGGCAGGTTCTTGCAGAGGCCTGGTGATGTATGATTTGATTTTTGGCTTGTATGATCAAGCCGACTTATGATGGGTTGCCTTCTTTGTCAGGCAAGAGGCTGGTTTCTCCTCCTTCATGTATGCAAGAGGATAGAACCGATTTTCTTTGAGAGGGGCCAGGTATGCTGGCTTTGCAGATGTTCGGGACCTCCTTTGTTTTGGTGAAGGTCTTGGGGACCAAGTCTTAGGGTAGACCTGGTTCTCTGCAGGTTGAGGCTTCGTGGGGTTGCCACGGGCTTCAGGCTTCTTCGTGTTCGCCCTTGGTGTCATGGCAGTGACACGTTGCGGAGCGATCTTTTGCTTCTTAGCAGGTGTGGTTTGCTCTATGGGAAGTGGGAATGGTCCCAGCGACCCGAAGATGATAGTCCGAGGAGTAGAGGTCAACCCAGTGTTTTGAGATTTGCCGAGGGAGGTGACGCTTCGACAGCTGGCTGGGCGCTTATGAATGCGCTTGTTCTGCTTCTCCTGGAGCGTGAGTTGATACTTGTTCTTATCAAAAGTGACGGTTAATGATGCTGCCATTGTTAGTTTTTGGAAAATTTCTTAAACAAGACCACGTCCATTAGTAATCACAAGAATATAGTGATCATAAATGGGAAAGAACTATGGTTTTGTCTTTTCAAATCGCTCGAGGGAACATGGCCCAGCCCAAGCGAGGTGAACAAGGCAAAAAGCCATAGAGGATACAATTGTTCAGAACGCAAGTACAGGAGGCTCAGAGCGAGCATTCCAGTGACTGCTAGAAGCAATTGTAGACCTTAATTTAAATTACCGAGAAGCGAGGCTCACTCGAGGTAAGATGACATAAGGTTGGAGATACAAATATGTCGGTCGCGAATACAGTAGACCCGGAAGGGCGTACTAGCACCGCTAGGCACAAATGTTGCAAATCGCATCCTTGGAATAGACACGAGATGGGATTTTTGAAAGGTCAAAATCGGATTCATAAAAGAAAGCAAATGGTGTTCCAATCCAAACGCAAGCTACAAGCGATTTCCGCGAGCTTTTATCCGAAAGGGAAGGAGCCAAGATTTCTCAGATATAAACCCAAAGATGATGATTTTTTTTTTAGTTTTTTTTTTATTTTTTTTCTTTTTTTTAAAGAAACACAAAGGTTTTCAATTCGGTCTTATGAAACCTTAGTAGATAGATCAGCCCCCGGGTAACGGTAGGATTACTTAATGAACCCGTTTGGAGGACCCTTGCCTCGAACAATCTAGCTACGTCCACACTCTGGACAAGGCTTTTCTTAGATCCACTTTGGTCAAAGAATGCAATTGGTGCAACCTTAGTGGGTTTTGAAAAAAAAAAATTTTTTTTTTTTGGATGGATTCATCAAAGAGAACGAACGATGTCCCAATCCGAATAAGGGCTCAAACATTTCTGCGAGCGCTAAATCCAAAAAGGAGGGGACCAAACTTTCTCAAATTTGATTCAAAAAAAAAAATTAAGGAGTTTTTTTTTTTAAGAGTTTTTTTCTTTTTTTTGGAAATCCCTATCGGACTCATTAAAGAGAAAAGATGGCCCATTCCCCAATAAGAACAATAGCTACGAACATTTCTGTGAGCTATCAAGTTCAAAGAGGAGATGATCAAAGTTTCTCAAAATTGAATCTAAAAAAAGAGAAATTAGATTTCGTTTTTTTTTTTTTTTAAATGAGAAAGAATGGAAATAAGTTCAGAGGTAGAAATTTTCCAAAAGTCCCATCTCATGTTCTTTTTTTTTTTATGCAAGATCCAACATAGGCCACCAACTAGAAAGGAGCCTAAGAATTCAAGCATCGCGTTCTCAAATGAACTGGTCCCATTGGGTATGCCAGCTTGATGGACCCGATTTCCTTCATTTCCTCCCTCTTCCGTCCTCGGGGTCACCTAGAGGGCCGAATGGAGGGAAAAAAGGGGAGAAATGCGGGTATCAACATTTTTGTATGGGTATGCCAGATTTTCTATTCTACTTGGAATTGAGAAATGCTGATCCAAAGATCCACCTTCGCAAGTAGAAAGGAAATCAACATTTTTTCTAGCTTTCCATTGCACATATATCTAAGAAAAGCGACGGTTTTTTTTATGCCGTTAGAGGCGATTTTGTTTGCCGTGAAAGGCGATTTTGCCATGAAAGGCAAATTACAAATCTTATCAAAATGAAAGACAAGAATTGTGAGTTTTTTTGTCTCTTAAAGAAAATACAAAATACAATAGAAAAGTAAGAAAGGGAATCTGACTTCTCAGGGGGATTGCGGGGACCCATTCAGATTGACGGTCGTAAGTCATGTATGGACTTCGCCATCGTCCTTCAGATGAGAACGCTTGATGCTTTGATTCTTTGCCTTGGCTTGGACGTCAATTTTTCTTAGAGGATAAGGACATGGGGAAGGTCCTATACCCAATAAAAAAAAATGAAGAGACGGGCTGAAAAGCCACGTCCTGGCCATGTTGAATAGGAGAAAAGAGGGCTTTGCCTTGGGGGCGGGGGCGGGGGGCCCCCCAAGGGACTTCAATCACCTTGTGGTGTTTGTTGTAGTAGAGTCTCTTCAGAGCTTTGGGGAATTCTGAACGATCTTTCTGGCTTATTTTTCTTTGCTTTTCTGGATCCATTCTTCTTGGAATGCTCTCCTATTTATAGGTTTTTGGTAGCCATTAAGAAGATTTATGAGCTTTGATGGCTTTAAAGCTTCATGATGGGAGGAGTTACAAGTTTTTATTTCTTGATTTTATAACTCTTTTTTCCTTGAATCTGATTGGCCGATGGAGAATGATGGGCTTTTAATTGCCTTTAATCTCCATGATGAGAGGAGTTTCATAACTTTAACGCCATGATGGTTATGACTTGTAACTCCCATTTCCTTGCTTCTGATTAGGCCGTCCAAAATAATGAGTTAATGACCACATTTAGTTGGGTCAATTAACAGCATTAAGTGGTCGCCGGGGATTTGAAGAGTCGCGGGCCGTGCCGTGTCTTTTGGAATTCTTCTCGCGATGATCGGCGATGGATCTTCGTGTTGATCGATGTCGGATGATCATGCAGCTTCAGTCATAGATTGCTAACAGCGGGCCGGTACCATCTGTCTTGTCGATTTCTCGATCGGTCGGATAGAAAGTGTACTTTCTTGGCCAGCCGATTGGCGATCTCGGAGCGATCAATGATGATTCCATGCTTTTGACGGCGGGTCCGTGATGTTGACGACGATCAGTCGTTTCCAAGCATCAAAAATCAGATTTTCAGGAAATCACAGGGACAGGAACTCCCGAAACGCGAAAAGGATCGGAAAATGGACCCTCCGACGGAAATCCGGCGACCCGAACTTCCAAAGTCACCGGCGACCGTGGCCCATGGGGGAGTTTTCCCCTTTAGTCGCCGTTTCGTCGGCCGTTTTTCGCCCCTTTTTTTTCTTTTTTTCTCCTATATTTTTCTTGACATTTTTCCTCATTTTTTGGTTTGATACTTCTGAAGAAAACCTGACGAGAAGTTGTGCGAAACCGGGGCACAAAGTTCCCTATTTTGGAAAAGCCGAAGATTTTGTGGTCGATTTTTCGTTAAGAGTCAAAACTAGGTCAAACGATGTCAGAATGACCTGAAATTTGAAGTGAAGCCTCCTGAGCAGTAAATAGGACCAACCATGGGCTTTGGTTTGAGTTTTGAAGCCGTTTGGGGTCTCGTCGCTGCTAGGCTTGATTTTGCTACGAGGAAGATGTTGCGCTTTGATGTGCGGTCAACCGATGTCCAATTGACCTGAAATTTGACAGGGAGCCTATTGGAGTCATTTTGAGATGATTCATTAGTTCCGATTTGGATGTCATGGCCCCAGGGTGTTCCGCCGCTGGTAGCCTTGATTTTCTTTCGGAGCATCAAAGTCAAGTCAAACATTGTCGGAATGGCCTGAAATTTGACGTGTAGCCATTTTGAAGCATGTTGAAGCCGCCCATGCGCTTTGTTTGACGAGTAATGGTCCCGGTGGTTCTCGCCGCCGAGGGGCTTGATTTTCTTTCGGAGCGTCGAAGTCGGGTCAAACATTGCCGGAATGACCTGAAATTTGACGTGGAGCCTTTTGGAGGTATTTTGAGACCATCCGTAGGCTTAGATCGAAGTTTTGATATCTTCGATGCCGCCGCCGCTAGGAGCACCTGTTTGGCTGCCGGAGGAGTGAAATTGGGTCAAATGATGTCGAAATGGCCCGAAACTTCATGTGAACTCCTCTTTTGGCTGTCTTGAAGGATCTATTAGTTTTCAAGTGATTCTGACAAGATTTGATGCTTGAAGTAGCATTGCCCGTTTGTAGTAGGATGCGGCCTCATGTGGCTTTTTGATGTTGAAGGGGCAAAGTAACAATTTTTGTGTCAACATTCATTTAAGAGAAAAAAGGGGAGGAAATGAATGATTTGCTCCTTAAAACTCTCCTTACAATTTGGAGTTACCATGTGGAAAGACAAAATTGACATTAAAACCTTTTAAGTTCTCGTCTTTTATGAAAGGCAAAGAGTAGGTGAGGAGGGACAAGCATGTAATAGATCAAAACAACCTCTTAAAATTCTTGAAACCTTCTCCATGTATTATCACAAATCAACGAAGTTGAGAGGGGACACCTCTCCTACCTCCGTCCCTGTTGGTGGTCCAACAGACAATGAGGAAGTTTGATCGATAGGAAGGCAGAAAAATGTTTCTGCAATACCGATGTCATGTGCAGTCGAATTTCAGATCTGCTTGATTTTGCGTGCTCTTGGAGGCGAGATCTTCAGTGTGGTGCAAAAATTTAGACAGAGTGAGAAGGTAGAGTAAGTGATCTGAAAAGCACTCACTATGTCGCCAATGGAACGTCAAGTTCAAGGTGGACATTTTTTTACTAGAAAAGGAGAATGTGTGAAAAATCAAACTCTGAATGTTGGTTCAGCATGTTAGAGTGTTGAAGAGAATGCGTACCTATCAGCGAAGTAACAGAAAGATATTGTCGGTTATGTCTTATGGCTCGAGTTGTAAGGAATTCAAGTCAAGGTGGAGATTGTTGGGTTTATATCTTGTATTCCGGATTTACCGGATTGGTTCATTGGTTAACCAATGAATCGGATTTGGGATCAAGGGTATTTTGGTCATTGCACCGGGACTTTTGTATGGGCTAAGAAAGCAAAGATTTTATATTCAAGATGTAAATACGTGCACAAGATGTAAAATGGAGATGAGCCAACTTTGAGACTTTTGCTATCTCCAACCTATAAAAGATGTTCTTGCCCATCCATACTTTGAAGAGAAAACAGGAGGAACGTCATTTTAACAAAGTTTTGGGAAGTCAGCATGGGAAAATAAAGCGCTTGATCTTTGATGAGTCAAAGTTATATCAAGTGGGACGCCATCGATTTAATTGTGGTCATCCAAGGTTATGGGTTTTAATTATTTATTTCGGCTTAATCAATGTTCATTATTCTAAAAATATAGGACTTTTCATGGTAACTTCTATTTCAATAGACCCAAAATTTGAATTGACAAGTGTTCATGGCCAGCTACACGTGTGGGATTAGCACAAGCTGACAAAAGAACATATGGGGAAAAGATCATTCAAAGACAAGGCAACAATATCAACACATTTCCCATCCACTTTTTACTTGGGGAAGATGCTCATCACTAAAGGCAATCAGATGAATGAATATGTCCCATAGACAAGCATATGGAAGCAAGATTCTATTATAAATTTTCCAATAAACAGTTCATATGAGCACTGATATACATTAGGACTATGAACCAGATGCATTTCAATTTATGTTCCATCCGGATTGAGCTATAACTGTTTCAAGATACACTAAGGAATAATCCGGCGGCCTCATTCATGATGGATGGGCAGACCAGTGACACCAATTGGAAGTTCTTAGATTTTCAATTAGAGCTTGCAATAAATGTAAACTGGACTCTGAAGGGGAATGCTTAGAAAACAGTTGACAGAACTAACTGCTGAATAAACTCAGCTCGCTGCCGTCTTTCTTCATCATCCTGCTCGAGATCTCCATTGGATGTCGATAGCTCTGTGCTGCATTTGAGGGCATTCATCAGGAAAAGGTAAAAGAGAATATTCAGTAAGCTACTCATCTAGAAAGTTTCAAAAAACATCAAAACGCAGAATGAAAGTCATTCTTTTGAAGAAACATGACTTACAAACCATCACTATTTTCAGAAGTCAAGATACATGACACATGGCAATTGAGTAAAGCAAGGAGGATCTTGCAACGTGTTTTATTGTCGAGAACATTTGCTGCAAATATAGGGCAGATAGTATATTATTGTCTAGAACATTTTGCAACGTGTTTGACATTTATTGTCTAGAACATTTGCTGGCTGCAGACAGGTCAGATTCTATGTTACAACTCAGATTTTCAACTTCCACAATTTCAGGATATCATATAGAAATGATTATGAGAAATTGGCACGAGGTTCCTTTCTCTTCCAATCATCTTGGATTTTTTACAAGGTGGTCTTCCCACCGGCCAGATTTTTGAAATTAAATTTTGTTGGAAGTGCAAGAGGAAATTCAGGAATTGGATGGAGGTTTACATGGGTCGTTTATGACAATGTCAGCTCTCAAACCTTTCCTTCTCCGGCCCTGCAGGCTTTTGCACCATCAATAAGGAGATGATAGCCTTAAGGTTTGGTCTTCGTGAAGCCCTTAACTTGAACCATCGTCAGATTCCTGTTGAAGGGAATTCTTTATGTCTATTCAATGGGCTTAGAGCCATTCAGAGACCCTATGGGAGCTTGCAAACGTGACCGAAGAAGTGGTGGACCTAGCTTGGCTTCTTGGTGCTTCATTTTCTCATATTAAGCGAAGTGCTAGCTCAAATGGTGGACCTCTTGGAAAAAGTAGTAGTGGGGGATCTTAATGTGCTTATAGTTCAAGATGGTTTAGTCTCATTCTGATAGACCTCAAGTTTCTCCTGCTTGATAGGCTTTGGCTTATACTGTGCAGTTTTCTTCATTAATAAAGTTCCCGTTTCAGATAGACAAAATTGAGTAAATAAATAATGCAAGGAGAAAAACCTCTTACCTCGTTGCCATATTTTCCACATTAATATAAATAAGAAATTAATTTAATGTAGTTAACATCCAACAGTGTACATTGCAGATTCAATAAGAGCAAAGGCCATCATCGTAATAATTCATATATATCCCAGCACTATGCGTATCATGTATATGTACTATGATACTAATTACTACCCTGGAAAAGTGGCTTACCATTAAATATCATATAGTGCCTTTCCAATTATCTCAGATGACATGCTTCTATTGAACATATTTTTTAATATTATGCTGGGGCATAAATTAAAAATGAGCTTAGTAATAGGCTTTAGCTCCATTCCTATTGATGTTCTACATAAACTATTTTTCGCAAGGTACTCTGACAGAAAGAAGACAGACCAAAAAAGAATTGGTTCATCACCGGTTTGTCCATTAAAGGTTAACACACTAACACTCCATCCTTGAGTGAATTTTACACAAAATATGCCTTTGCATAATTGATGTGTCTGAATTTCCTAATACATATGTGATACATCACTGAATGCTTTGAAACTTTTCCTTCACTGTTGTATGAATGGAGTTGTGACATTCCATAAATAGATGATATACTATTTACTGCAACCATTTTTACAGCTTAATATGAAAGTTTGCCTCTTGATAACCCATCAAATGGTATCTCCTATAAGAACAAAAGTCCAACAATCTGGGGACTTCGAAATTCAATTCATTGAACGTTTCAATCCTTCTTAACACTTTCTTCAAGTATCCTACTTTATAAACAACAATCTAGTGCTCATAAATAGAATTACTCGTGAATCTACAGTTTACTGACATAAAGACGACAAATGGAATAGTAAAATGCATTTATGCACGCAAGTCCGCTATATACCAATTGTCATAGCATATTGCAATTGTCACATAATTCTACCATCACCCAGTAAATAACAATGCTAAAGTTAGATCAATACAAAAATTCTCACATTTACCATCACCCAGTAAATAACAATGCTAAAGTATCATTAGGTAGTGAGATTCAAAATAGCAAGTACCTCTGTGCATCTAAAGATGTTGACCCGACAGCTTCAATGACAGAACTTGCCTCTTGAACACCACTGATGTCTGGAACAGCTAAACCATGGAGAAATGGTGACAGAAGCAGATCAGGCATAGAATCAGCTGTATTTCTCCTTATATTTGTAGATGCAACTCCATCTCCAAAAAAAGAGCTCGCTTCTCGCAGTCCCTTGCCCAGCATTGCTGAATGATTTGTCCATTGACCTGGTCTTTGAGATTTTCTCCTCTGTAAAGTTCACAATGCACAAAGAGTTTAAATATAGAAACTCAGTTAAGAATTCCACACAGAACAACAACAACAACAACAATAATAATAAACTCACTCTTACCTTGAGCATATGAGCATGCTGTACTGTAAAATGCCCAATCATGTCCCTTCCTAAATTCTCTGCACAGACAGGACATACCTGCAAATAATACTTCAAAAGCAATGAATTCAACAGTGACGCTAGGATCTCTAATCTTAAGTCCATGTTTGATGGATGGGAGTAAATCTACAATGAGTTCCATGGGAAACCAAGTTCAAATTTGGACAGTATGAGTGCAATCTATATTGGGGTCCTGGGGAAGTGTTTGCTGGTGTTTGGGGTGGTGTACGGGGTGAAGGGGATGGTTGACGGTTGGCGGAGCTTATCAGTAAGTTGCACATCTAGGAAAAAAAAAGAATGAATGGGGTTTGGCAGGATGGTTTGGGTTATTAGGTTTAAAAGAATTTTATCAAATTGAAAAATGGAAGCTTGTGATGTACATTGGTTTGATAATGAATGTTTTTATTTGCAAGGATGATAGTGATGTCAGGATTTTGAAAACTTTGTCCTTCTAGAAGGTTTTAAAATTTTCTCACTGTTTGTGGGGTTTTTTTTTTTTCACTCTGATTATATTTTGCCATTTTTACAGTTTCGACAAGGTCTACTCCTCCAAGAATGTGGACATTCTATTGGATAGTGGTCGCACACAAAGTTTGTAAAGTAAACTTAAGGATAGGGAAAATGTCCTCCACAAAAACTTCAGATCTTTTGCTACTTTTTAAGGAGAAAGAGAAAAAGGATAATTTCTTCTTATAATGTGTAGGGTATTTTCCTAAGAGTAGGGTTATGCTAGCCACGGTAGCAGTGCCAGCTCAGCCCATCCCGATCTCGATATCCAAGTTCGGCCACAGCGCCAAGATCCATCTAGTTCGGTAACGGTACCAGCTAGACATCCTTTCTCAGCTCGTAAAACAAAGCTTCAACAGTGGCCTCGGTGACATCACCACCCTCCGCTACACAGCTTCAGCCTTCGCTACACAGCTTCAGCGTCGGGCCTCGGTGGCAGCACTAGTCTCGACTTACAAAGCCCCGGCAATGGCCTCGGTGATAGCACCAGCCATAACCCGGACAACTTCACTTACAACTTTTTTGTTCCCTTGCCGCAATTATGGAACTTGGCAAAGGTCTCAGCTCGGTGACAACACCGGCATGGAAGAGACCATAGCTCGGTTACAGAAGCAACTGCAAAAACGCCGCAGTTATGGAACTCGGCAAAGGTCTCAGCTCGGTGACAACACCAGCATGAAAGAGACCACAGCTCGGTTACAGAACCAGCTGCAAAGCGCCGCAATTATGGAACTCAGCAAAGGTCTCAGCTCGGTGACAGCACCAGCATGGAAGAGACCACAGCTCGGTTACAGAACCAGCTGCAAAACGCCGCAGTTATGGAACTCGCCAAAGGTCTCAGCTCGGTGACAGCACCAGCACAGAAGAGACCACAGCTCGGTTACAGAACCAGCTGCAAAGCGCCGCAGTTATGGAACTCGGCCAAAATCTCACCTCGGTTACAGAACCAGCCAACCTGGTCACGGGACCAAACGAAGTAACACGCCAAGTTATGGAACTCGGTGGCTATCCTAGTTCGGTTATGGAACCAACTATACAGTTGAGGGACCTGATGGCTTCCTATGAGAATCTAGTTCGGTTGCGGAACCAGCTATGAGTTTTCTATCTCTAAAGGTGCAAGTACTTCTTAAAGTTATTTAAATTTCAGCGCAATTAGAACTCCGACTATTTAACCAAGCTCAGTTTGCCTAAGTCACTTCTGGTTATGGAACCGAAGTCGTTATTACCCAATAATCACTCAGTTCCGGTTACTGAACCGAACTCAACTACGTAGTAAAAAATCGGGCGTTCGTCTAAGAGCCCAGTTATGGAACGAAAGTCAAACACACACATTGCTATCAAAAGAATAGAGAAGGCAAGTATGGATGTAAAAATTCTCTTCATTTATGAAAGAATCATTACAAAGTCAATGCTTTACATAGAAAAAGCAAAAATACAAAGACTTCAGGATTCAGTAGCCTCGACGTTGACGTCAAAAGGTTCAGTCCCGGTGGCTTGGGGAGCATCCTCAGGCAGAGTTGGAACAACTTCAACAACAACTTCTGCAGTGGGGGCAAAACTCAACTCAAGCTTGCGACGAGTGAACTTTGGCAGGTCCAGGTAGACAGGATGATCATCTGGGATCCCTGCCTTCTTCAGTGCAGCTCGGCACCCGAGCTCGAACAGTGTCGAGCTTATATTCTCGACTTGGGCCTCATATGCTTTTGAAGTCACATCCACCCCGTCCTGGAAACATGTCTCGATTTCAGCTTGGAGCGAGGCTTCGAGAGCGGCTTTCTCCTTGTGCGCCATTTCGAGCTGTGCATCCCGTTTTACCAGCTCGGCCTCAAGTGTGAGGATCTTCTTCTCCTTGACCGCGACCATGCCTCTCAGCTCGTGGGTCTCGGCCTTCACATTACTAAGCTCTTGGAGCGCAAACTCCATCTCTGCCTCCTGTCTGCTTATTTTCTCCTCCACAGCCTTCAGCTCCCGACTACTCCCCTCCAAGGCCGTAGCGAATCTCTTCCTCTCTGCTTCCAGCTTCTCGACCTTGGAGCCACTTTCAAGGGCCCTCTCCAGGACCACCTGAACCCTCTATGCAGTCTGAGAAAGAAGACAAGTGTCAGAGGAAAGTTAACAAAAACTAATGCTACTCGAAGATCTGCACAGGACACTTACCGAAAAGATCGACTGCAGAGATGAAGACAGCAATGTCACGTCGTCCGCTCCCTTGTGCCTCTGCATGTCGAGTGGCAAGGCGCACGCGTTGGCAAGAGCGGGAACGACCGACGGACTGCTGGTTAGACGGTCTTCCACCGTCATAGGCCTCCCAGGCCTGAGCTGGAGGTTTGGCCTCCATAGAGCCGCCCCCGCAGGCTAAGAGACCAAGGCCTACACAGGGCCTTTCTCTGATGAGCCCTCGCCCTGGTGCCTCTTCTCCCTCGGGGCCTTCTCTTTAGCCCCTTCAGCAGGCTGCTACCGAGCTCCCGAGCCGCGGTCTGGCCTCCCTCTCTTGGGGTCTCGCGTTCCACCGAGCTACACCAGCAACAGCAGTTTCAGCAGCAGTGCCGGGAGCAATAGCAACACCACCAGCGCCAGCAGCAGCAGCAAAACCCCCTGCAACCTCCCTGACGCTCCCCGAGACTGCTGAGGAAGATGGAGTTCGACCTCCAAAAAGTTTCGCCCCTAAGTCTTTTATCTTCACAACAGGCCGCCTTTTCTCCATCTTCTATCCCCTTTCTTCTTCACGGTTGGAGGGAGACGAATAGCTCTCAACGAGCTGGGCCAAATCAACAACCTCTAAGCTGGCAGGCACGAGCTCCTTCCTCTTGATGTACGTGTGGTACCTCGGCTCGTATCCGAGCAGGGACCAGGCAGCTCGCCCGTTGTGGCCTTGATACTCGCGTACGAGTTTCAGCCAGCTGTTGTTCCGCCTCCAGCCGGCACGCTCAGCTCCCAGCTTCCTCTGGCTAATCTCTGCACGACAGAAGATAAACATCAGCTCGACAAGACAGCAGAAGGAAGAAACAACACTCTGAGCTCGGTAATTACTTGGAGGAACCCCGAAGTGCCGAGGAATCCTGTACAATTTCTCCACCTCCGTCTCGTCCGTGCCGAACTCCCAGTTACCAGAGACGAGCAGGCGATCGTCCCCGGCGTGTCTGTTTGAGTCCTCCAGATCATGGACGAAGGGCTCCATCTTCGGCTTCCCCCGGAGATAATAACTGTGACCGTCCCCGGCGATCTTGCATAGGTCATATACGTCCTCGATGTCATGGACACCGAGGTTTATGCCCAGTATCCTATTGAGCTCGGCAACGCCCATTATGACCTTGAAGTCATTGGGCATCAGCCGGCATGGGCCGAGGTGCCATGTCGCCAAGCAGGCCCTAAGCAGAGGGTGGACGGGGAACCTAACCCCTCCGTTTATTATTGAGACTAGCAGGAATGGCATCCAGCCATCCCGGAATGATCGACCCACAAAAAGATCTTTCGAGTCATCCAGTTTCGTTGGGACGTCCTCTGGGATCCCATACATCTCCCTGAAGCATGCCATGGCCTCAGGGGTCTCCGCCCAACTCCTATAAGATCCCATTCTTCTACGGGTGGTGACACTGGAAAAAGGGGAGAAACAAAAACCCTAAAACCGTAGAGCAAAACCCCTAAAGAAATAAGGCTGTGCGCAAAGACAGGGACAAGGAAGAAAAAGTCACAGAAAAAGGAGACAATCTCCGGGCTCTGGTTCGTTGAGTCAGACTTCCAGCAAAGCTCCGGCAGGGTTCTCTTCTCTCTTGCAGCAGAGCTTTCTCTGATAAATGCCAAAGTGAAAGAGACGAAGGGAGAAAAACCCTATTTATAGAAGGTATGGCGCCCGTTCCAATTCCTGAAGGCACGCGTCGCTTCAATTTCGTTGAACGACCAACCAGATGGAGACAAGTGGCACTGCCAATTAATCTCGCACAGAGATTCAAACGCTGCATTTATTGCCTTGGGAAGGCAAAGCATCAGCATGCTATTTATTGCCTCGGGCTGATAAGGCGTCACCTACCTAAAATTTATCACCTCGGGCAGACGAAGCGTCACCGACGTGCTATTTATTATCTCAAGAAGGCAAACAGAATTCATGATAAAGATCAGATGTCATCGGCCAACACCGAGATGAAGTTCAAATTGATACCTCAGGTCTCTCAAACACGATACTCAGCTCTCGACCTCAAAAAGTTAGAGAACTCCAAGAAGTCGCGAGCTTGGGGGCAATTGTGTGGGGTATTTTCCTAAGAGTAGGATTACGCTAGCCACGGTGGCAGTACCAGCTCCGCCCATCCCGATCTCGGTATTCAAGTTTGGCCACAGCCCCAAGATCCATCTAGTTTGGTAACAATACTAGCTAGACATCCCTTCTCAGCTCGGCAAACAGTGCCAGCTTGCGCCAAGCTTGAGCCAGTCTCGGTAAGAGTACCGACTAGGCTCATCTCGGTCTTGGTATAAGGCAACTCGGCAATAGTGCCAGAATGCATCCGAATCCGGCCTCAGTATCATCTTCAGCTCGATCCATCCACAGAGATGAGTACTAAGCCATGATTGTACTTATATGAAGTTACGCTACATTATAGAACGTGCTGACAGACAAGACAGGCGCCGGATAGTGATCAGGTATCGTCTTGATCAATCACATCCACATTAATACTAAAGGTCATCTCTTTATTCGACCTGACAATATCTCCACCTACCCCCACTAAAGGGTGCGCTAGGTGAAATTTCTACTTATAGAGGGTTACCAATCCCTTCTGAGGTATGCCTTAATATGCCTAAACATGCATTATTACACATTGCATAACGCGTTACAGAATGCCTTGCATAAGAGCATACTTGCCTCTTATCTTCATCCTTTGTTCAGTGATAGCACTAACTCAGGCATCGGAGAGCCTTCGGCTGACGGCAGCTAGGGTCTCTGATCTCTATTTCTCATTTCCTTTTAGGCCCTAAGGCGATCTATCTTCCCCAAAGAAGCTTAAACTGCAAATCACAAGTCTCACACTAACCTAACCTGAGTCTTTAACTTTTAGGCACTCACATAATGCGTTCCAACTAGACAGCATGATGTTATTTTATTTATTAATGTGGTCAAGTTTGGTGTATCCCAATTTGGGGCCAGTCATTAGGCGGAATTTTGACAAAACAAGAGTAGCAGTTCTAGGCTACGTAACATCATTGACTCAAATCTACATTCTGCAAGAGGGCGTAAACAGGAGATTGGGGATAGGAAACAAGGGTGGTCGTTACACAGTTGCCACAGTTTCAGTACTAGGAGGTGGGGAAGGGGACTCTGCTGTCTAGCTACCATTTGGAAGATACCAGCTCCTCCAAGGGTGATTGCTTTTAGGTGGACAGCTCTTCTATGGGGTTTCCTTACTAAGGACGATGTGTGGCATAGGAGAAGTTCGCTCAGTGCTTGTTCAGTGTTTGTAGAGTTTGTGGAATCGGTGGATTTTCTCCTTCTCCATTGCTTATTTGTGCAATCTATATTGTTTTCAGTGCTATCCTGTCTTAAGTGGGTTCTCCCAAATTCACTAGCACAACTACGAGAGGAGCGGAAGTGGGGTTTCAAGGACAAGATGTCCCAAGATTTTTTTCATGGCAGTCAACTTGGCCATTTGGAAGGATAAAAACTTCCAATGCTTTGAGAGTAAATTAGTAAATGAGTCATTGGTAGAAAGCAAGGTTATAGTTGGCTCTTTCAAAAGAAAACCACAGCAACATGTTCATGAATCCTGGCAATTCTGGGATTGGCGGTTCCATTGAGGACAAAAAACCCTTGCTCTCTAAAAGATTTTAGGCTCAATTGGCATTGACTTTAGTAATGTCAGGTAACTTACAGCCATCTAGGTTGGGATCCAAGAAGAGAGATCCCTCAACCTTAACAATATAATAGTAGAGACTTGGTCTGGTATGCCTTAACAATGACAATGCTTCTAGATGTGGTTGAGGAAGTGGAGAAAGGAGATTTAGTGAGTTCCGCCCACGTCTCCTTTAATCATCATTTGAAGCTAGTAGGGAAGAATATGTATTTCCCAACTAAGGAGTTTCGAGGAATGATTGGCCTTTGGGTAATGTAGTTCCACTTATGTCCACTACAACAAACTGCACTTTTCCCGACACTATTTGCCGACGCAGTGAAAATTTGCGTTGGTGAAAGTCTTATTTCCAACGCATATTTGGACTCTGTTGGCGAAAGTCACAGAAATTGCTACTTTAACCGACGCAAGTAAGACCGCGTTGGCAAAAGCTGTGGAAACCACATTGGCTCCAACAAAAAATCCCCTCAAAAAAGAGGGAAAGTTTTGCCAACGCGTGTTTTTCTTATGGCGACGCAATAATGCGCTGGCAATTATCTTGCCTACTGGCAACGCACAGGTGTGCGATGGGAAAACACCATTGCCAAGCAATTCCTGTGTCCTCAAAGCCCCATCTATGACAAACTTACCTTTCCCAACACTATTTTCCGACGCAGTAAAAATCTGCATTAACAAAAGTCACAGAGAATCTCTACTTTTACTAACACAAGTAAGACCGCATTGGCAAAAGCTGTGGAAAACCTTTCCCGACACTACGTGTTGGTAAGTCTTATTTCCGACACATATTTGGACTGTGTTGGCAAAAGTCATAGAAAATTGCTACTTTTACTGACGTAAGACTGCATTGGCAAAAGCTGTGGAAACCACATTGACGCAAACAAAAAAAAACCCCCCCAAAAGAGAAGAAAAGTTTTGCCAACGCGTGTTTTTCTAATGGCGACGTAATAATGCGTTGACAATTATCTTACCTACTAGCGACATACAGGTGTGCGTTGGGAAAGCTCTGAGTTTTTATTCGCACCATTGCCAACGCATGAGTTGCGTCCGCAAAGCCCCATATATGACAAACTTACCTTTCCTGACACTATTTTCCGACGCAGTGAATATTTGCATTGGCAAAAGTCACAGAGAACTACTACTTTTACCGACTCAAGTAAGACCGTGTTGGCAAAAGCTATGGAAAACCTTTCCCGACACTATTCTTTGACGTAGTGAAAATATGCGTTGGCAAAAGTCACAGAGAATTGCTACTTGTACAGACGCAAGTAAGATCACGTTGATAAAAGCTGTGAAAAACACGTTGGCACCAACAAAATTTCCCCCAAACGAGAGGAAAAGTTTTGCCAACGCGTGTTTTCCTAATGGCAACGCAATAATGCATTGGCAACTATTTTGCTTACTGGCGACGCACAGGTGTTCATTGGAAAATCTTTGACTTTTTATCTGCACCATTGCCAATTTTTTGTTTAGAATTGAGTTGGTCCCACCATAAGATTGACCACACAAAAAATCATGGCTAAAAAATGTTGTTTTATTAACTTTTTTCTTTTTTTGTGTTCAATCGTATGGTGAGATAACTTACATTTAAAATGAGATTTGACAATACTTTATAAATGTGTGGAGTGCTCATTCTGAACAGCTTTGATTATTCATCGAGGGACGGACCCACATATAAGGAAAGCCCCCGCCCAATTTGAAAAAAGCACATAAGGCCTGCATTTTGAGCCGTAAGAGACTTAAAAATAAAAATCCCAACCCATCCTTTCTCCAAATCTACCATAATCCTTAATTGTTTTCCTCTCTCCTTGATCTTCCTCTCCGGCATCAACATTGGTGTACAGCACATGGCACACCATTCACTACAAGAAAATACATTTTTAGCGTCAAACTTATTACGGCAGCCGGCCAAAAGTGCCGCTATAAGTAACTTGGCGGCCATATATGGCCCTGCTATAAGACAATTTCTTACACATTTTTAGCGGTGGTCTTCACTCTCGCCATCGGTTAAAACGTTGGTCCAATGGCGCCAATCTTCCGCGAGGAAATTTTTGGGTTTTACTGTCAAATTTATAGCTAGCAGCGGCCGATACATTCAAGGGAAAAATGATTGTTTTGGCGAAAAGCTATTTGTTGCGGCGGCCATAAGTGGCCCCCGCTAAAAGTTATATTAAGAATCTCACCTTTATGCCCTCATCTCCCCATCGCTCTAATAGCCCTCTCCAGCTTTTGATCTGGCAATCCATCTCCTCCACAAAATCCTAATCCTCTCAGTCTTCTCCTCCTCCATCCTCATCTCCATCTTCTCCTTCGCCTCCTTCCATCTCTCCCTCCTCCTCCTCCTCCTCCTCCCCCTCCCCTCAGCCCGACCCTGCCGCCTCCGCCCCCGATCTCGCCCGCAACCTCCTCCGCCACCTGCTCAAAACCGTCGTTGCCCGCAGCTCCGCTGACTTCCGTCGCCGTCCCTGAGCTTTCTCACCTTCGTGATCCTGTCCGGGATCTCGCGGTTCTTGTCGGTTGCGTCAGTTTTAGACGGAGATGGGCCGCTTGATGTTGCGAGGTTTTTCAGATTGGGCTTGAGAGGGATTGTTCTTGGGATCTTGTTTGGAGTGGATTATGTGTGTAAGAGATGGGTTTTGATTTTTCCGATTACTGTTGTGGGTTCTTCTTGTTTTCTTGTTTCCTCACATGAAAGTGAATGAAATCGTATAAAAGCCAGCTTTTTTGGGGTTTCTTGAGTGGGTTTTCTTTGGTTGTTATTTTTCACTGAAGTTATGGTGGTAGAATGCCACTTTTTTCAAATGGATTTTGATAAAAAAAAAATGTGGCTGTTTGGGGGCTTCTGTTGTGGATTCTTCTGAGTCTTCTATGGTTGTTTCTTGTCATTGTAGGTAATGTTGCAAAATGGCAGGGTATTTTTTTTTTTTTTGTGTCCAAGTTTATTGGGGTCTTTATTTGATGTGTTTTAGATTTTTTGCCCTGGGCCTCAGTTAATTTTTGTTGTTTTTGGAGTGTAATTGATGCGAAGCTTCTAATGGGGACTTTCTCCTTTTCTTATTTGCTTCCATTAAAGTGAATAAAATCGTATAAAATGGATAAATTTTGGTGGGTTTTTGTTATTGGTTCTTCTGGGTGTTCCTTTTCTTGTTCCTTTTTTTTCTTTGGTGGGGATGTTGGGGGTGTGGTGGTTTGGGGGGTGGGGGGGATGTGAAGTACCATATGTAGTTTTCTCCCTTCTCTTGTTTTCTTCTATGAATTTGAATGAAATCAAATAAAATGCAGCTATTTGGGGATTACTGTTGTGGGTTCTTCTAGGTTTTCTTTGGTTGTTCCCTTTTCATGCAAGTGTTTTTGTAAAATGCGAGGGTGCTTTTGTCTTGTCTAGATTTCTTGGATTTCCTCTGCAATGGGCTTCTGGGACTTCTGATGTTAAAATCAACATGGGGTTTCTCGTTTTCTTGTTTTCTCAACTGAAGTGACTAAAATCACATAAAACTCAGCTTTAGAGGTGTTTCTGTCGTGGATTCTTCTAGCCTTCTTTGGTTCCTCTTATAATGTGAGTGTATTTTGTTTCTATTTAGGTTTCTTTGTGTTTTTCTGTGACAAGTTTTGCTTCATAGGCTCTGGGTAGTCTTCAATCCTGTCACTTTTTTTGCTGTCTTATTGGAAACATGTGTCTATTTTTCATTTTCAGGCGGAAGCGGCATCAGATGAGGTTTATGCTCGGGTCTCTCTGGTTCCTGAAAGTGAGGTTGGAGATATGATCTACTATGATTTTCTATTGCTGCAATTTGTATTTTCTTTGAAATGTTCTCCTTTCGTCAATTTGCGTTGAGGATGGCCAAGTTTCATGCTTGTTTGCTTATTTGGGATGACCTGTTTCATTCTGCTGATTTTTTTTTTATTTTCTTCTTATGTGGACCATATCGGCAAGAGGCTGAGAACAAGTTGCAGGAAGTAGAGACTGAGGGCGATGGGGAAGAGGAAGAAATTGATGGTTTGTGTAAGACGGCTATGCCCCATATGTTCTGCATGCCTCTCTTACTGCCTCAGACACAAGCACACACAAGCACACATGGAGGTTTCTCTGTACCTCGGCGAGCTGCTGAGGACTGCTTCCCTCCCCTGGTAATCACCATTTGTAGATGCATTCGAATATGAGTTTCCTATAGTGTGTCTGAGTGTGAGTGATTTGGATTTTGGACTACTTCCCTTGGTAATCGCCATTTGCTGATGCATTCACACAGGTTTTCTACAGTGTGCATATGAGAGAGAGAGAGAGAGAGAGAGAGAGAGAGAAGGTGAAGTTGAGGTTTGCTAAGAAGTTTTCATCCCTAATCTTGTTTGGCCTTCACAAGAGCTAATTGCAAAAGATCTACATGGCATGGAGTGGAGGTTTAGGCATATCTGTAGGTATATGAATTTGTTTGGCTGGTTCAATTATTAAGTGAATGGTTTGTTATCTTGTTTCATTCCTTAATGCCTGGGTGGATATTTTGGGAGGAGCCAGCTTGCTCAGGTATATCCCAATGCACATTAAACAATGCTATTTTGCACTTAGCCGCAAAATACCTAGAAATGGATACTACCAGCTGTCTAAGACATTTTCTTATTCTTGAAACAAAGGTTTTTCTTGCCTTTTCCCTACATATGCTTTAAGTTTGATGTTTTTCAGACCTGTTTATGTATTTATATTCTGTGGCACTAAACTGTACTATGCCTTGATTATCATTTCTAGGTAAGCTGGAGGATGCTGTTAACTATGGCACTAAGGTACCCATGCTCTGCTCATCTAGATTAATGATACGCTTTATTGAGAAGTTCTATTTATTTTAATCTGTACTTTTAAAATTCTAATTCTTGTTACATTTTATACTATGAAACTCAAAGGCACTATCGAAGCTCGTGGCAGTATGTGGTCTATATCATCGAATGACTGCAGCGGCATACAGCCTTTTGGCTGTAGTTCTTTACCATACTGGCGATTTTAACCATGTAAGAGTTTTAGCATGCATACAAACATACATAGGTCATGGCTGTATGCGTAACACGACCAAATGGATTCCATGATGAAGAGAAGTGTTGGCCTTTTGTGAAAGCATCTATAATATTGACTGAAACCTATGTTTCAAGGTATGTGTTCTTGAAGCATTGATGTTGTTAAAATGAACAATGGGGAGTCAGAATATTATGAACACATACAATTTTGATCACTTCTTTTATGTGTTTTTTTATCAAAGATTTTATATTCACTTGTATATTTCATGATGGAGATCCTCTGAGGCCTCTAAGAGAAATGAAATAAAAAATATACAAAGGTGTTAACTTCACCATTTTATGCTCTGTTACTTATCTAACCCATTCAAAACATGGGTCGCACTTCAAATGACACATAGCCAAAAGAATCTACCTGAGTTTGAATAAATTGCAACTTGGTGAGGAGTCGTCATCAAATAGATGGTTAAAAAAATACAACCATATAACTTCAATGAAGGATGGGATGGTAAAAATTTGTGCAAAAGGTTTTTTTTTTTTCCAAAATCTCCATGCTCTTGAGGTCGTAATGGTGAATGCTTTGTGTTGGAACTTGAAACTAGTAATTAATTGGCATCATCTTGGATATATACAAGACTGCTGCTTTATCAATCATATGTTAGAAGATCATACCACTATGATACCTTATCAATCATATGTTAGAAAATCCTATTATTTTTTGCTGTGAGAGTTTTTATTTTTATTTTTGGGTAAAAACGTGTGGAAAAAAGACTCTACGACAGTTGCCTTTTATCTTCTTTGTTCACCATGTTCTCATATAAGTTGAATAAGAGAAATGGTCGAGTCAATTTAGGTACAACACAAGTACTCGTGCGAAATCTCTATTGTGGTTGTTTACTTCTTCACAATCAAATGATGCTTATTGGAGTAGATACGAGTCACATTGTTGTTTTTATTGTATTTTCTTTTTCAAAATTTTAGGTACTCAAGGGGTAGTAAAAATAGATCAAAGACATGCAACTTATCTAAGGATTTGACTCAAGATAGATTGGAATGGAGAAACAAAATTCATACAGCCGACCCCAAGATAGGTGGGACAAGTCTTCGATGATGGTGATGATGAAGTAACTCCGAGGAAGTAGATCGTAGCTGCGCCATTGTAGCGTGTAAAAGATTTTGGGCATAATTTTGGAACTGTTATTGTTTTTTTTATATTTTTAATTTGAATGGAATTTTGAAGTGAAGATTTTATAGTTTTCCTCATAGGGATTACCTTGTTTACTTTTATTACAGACATTGTGGATGTTAAAGATTTTTTGAAATGATCAAGTAATAATATTTTTGTATTTTAGAGATTTGTGGGTTTATTTTGGTTTATGGATGTAGGATATTTTGTTGTGGATATTATTTTGGAATTGTTGGTGGATCTATTTTAAATTGGGTTGTGCATCAAGTTAGTTGTTTGAACAGGTATTCAGATTTTTATTTGTGGTATATAGGGAGAAATTAAAATTTAATTTAAAAAAATAATAATAATCTTTCCCCATGCACCAGCGTGCATTGCAAAAAAGAAAAAGATTTCCTGACATGATTTGTGTGTCGGCGAAGTTGCATTTTCCAACTCGTTGGCCCAAAGATATAGCGCATTCCCAACGCATTGATATTGTCGGCTATTTCATGAATTCCCAACGGATTGGTAGCGTTGGCTATTTCATGAATTCCAAACGCTTAATCATCGTCGGCCATTACCATGAATTCCCAACGCACTACGAGCAACGTCCATTGCAAGGAATTTCAAACGCACTACAAGCGTCGGCCATTACTTTGAATTCCCAACGCACTGCCAACGTCGGCCATTACTAGGAACTCCCAACGCATTACCAACGTCGGTGTTTATTTTGCTGACACTGGTACCGTGTTGGCAGATATGGTTTTCGAATCAGGAAAGTTGGACTTTATGTCAATGCACATCTCTTTGCAGACATACTGGCCAACGCTGCAATGCGTTAGCAATTGTGCAGGGATCTGCCGACGCAATTAAAATAGCGTCAGTTATGGATTTGGCTACACATAGTTGCCAACGCGCGGCCGAAATCTTTTGCCGATGCAAAACCTACCTTTTCAGATGCGGTGACTGTGTTGGCAAAACTGTATTTTGTCGTAGTGTCATGAGAAATGTAGTTCCACTTATGTCATGAGAAGTTTTCTTCACTTCTGCAACGGGCAATGTAGTCCATAAGTTTTTGCATTTCAGGGCTTATGGGCTATGTTTTGCCCTTTGGGCATTTGCTCTTATGCCTCTTTTGAGAATTTGGCTTTGTTAACTTGTAAGACCAATTCATGAAAAAATGGAGATGGAGTAGAGAATGAGCATTGAGCAGACAATTTGTGTGACGCCCCGGAGTCCCACATCGACTATAGAGAGGAAAGTGAATGGGATTATATGTAGAGCTTACACTCTTACCTTGAATGAGGCATTTTGATGGGTTGAGGCCCATCAAAAACAAAACCGTGAGGCACGAGGGCCAAAGCGGACAATATCATGCATGCGTGTAGGGTGGGACGTTACAAATGGTATCCGAGCCAACTCTCGACTAGTTCGAGTGTGGGCCACTTCCGTGGTCTAGTGCAAGTGGGCGGGTTTCCATGTGGACAGGTCAAGAGGGCTGGTAGGCTACAAAGACCGGCATGCTACTGCACAGGAACGTGCAACCTTAAGGGGGGTGGATTGTGACGCCCCAGAATCCCACATCAACTATAGAGAGGAAAGTGAATGGGATTATATATAAAGCTTACACCTTTACCTTGCATGAGGCCTTTTGATGGGTTGGAGCCGACTCTCGACTAGTTCGAGTGTGGGCCCCTGCCATGGTCTGGTGCAAGTGGGTGGGCCAAGAGGGTTGGCAGGCTACTGCACAGGGACGTGCAGCCTTAAGATGGGTGGATTGTGACACCCCGGAGTCCCACATCGACTATAAAGAGGAAAGTGAATGGGATTATATGCAGAGCTTACAACCTTACCTTGCATGAGGCCTTTTGATGGGTTGAGGCCCATCAAAAGCAAAACCATGAGGCCCGTGGGCTAAAACGGACAATATCATACATGCGTGTAGGGTGAGGCGTTAGAATTTGAGACCTGTATTTGAAGTAGGGACCCACAATTGCAAACATAGGATCATATACTCATCTTTGAAAAAAAAAGATGAATAGAAAAGATAGGAGAAAAAAAAACTTTGGTTACGGAAAAAGATCGTTTGGGTATAAAGCCTGTTAGGTTTTTGAGTGTTAGTTAATTCATGGGTTGGGTAAATCTCTAGGTCCATTGAGTTGTAATTTTAATTTTTAGAAAAGGAATGTGACACTCTAGCATTAGAAGATTGCAAAATTAGAAATTAGAAGTCTAGAGGAACTTGAAGAAAGAAATCAGACAAAATTAGAAGTGCTATGATTTCCTGGAACCAAAATGATGGTCCGCTCGAGTGAGCACTTCAGCAGTCGGCAGACAGAATCATGGTCCACTCGAGCGAACCTTCCTCCGCTGGAGCGAGCGACGCCAATTATTGTTGTGCGAATCAGAAGTCTATTTCTAATTTGGGTCAAACTACTTGTTTTAGTCCTAATCATCTTAGGAAGCTTTAAGCACGTCCCTAAGCCTATTTAAAGAACTCATGGGCTACCCTATAGAGACACCTCTCTCATTATTTTGAGTAAGAAAATCAAATTGAGAGAATTCTTCTTCTCTAGAAGATCCATTGAAGAGTTATGCTGCAAAGTTCATATAGAGAGCTAATTTTTCTACTTCCCTTGTAGAAGATCATCTTCTTTTGTAGAAGATCTAAGGAGTCAAGCAGCTTTGAATCTGTTGCAATCAACGGTGTGGAGTCGTTGAGGCGTGAAGCTACACAAGAGGTAACTGGAGTCCTTACGTAGTGATTATCTGGGGAGAGATCTGTGAATGTCTTATAATTGCGAGATTCATAGTGCTTGATTGTTGATCCAATTTGGATCCATTGTTTTTCACACGGTTAGGGTTTTCCACATTATATTTGGTGTCCCTTATGGTGTGTGCTTTTCTGATTTTATTTCTGCTACATATCTTATTGATTTTGCACACTATTGGGCCATTGAGTTGACAACTCCGCCTATATTGGGGTATCCTTGACATAGCCGGTCCCAAGCCCGGACAAAGGAGGAGGGTTGTGCGTTAGGTAGCCGATAGCCAACACGATACTCAGTCAGATTTCTTTATGGATTTGAGACCTAATGAAATTTCGTGGGGGCGTCCCCTACTTAGCGACGCGTTGTATGATCCGAGTACAGTGATAAGTGAGCAAGGACCGCTGCATCGGCGCCCGAGTGCAGTGCTAAATAGACAGGGGTCCTCACACTTTAGACGAGTGTGGGGGGTAAGGAAGCTAGTCCAAAATAGAAGGTTGAGATTAGGTACTTGAACATTGGGAGCCTAACTGGAAACTTATGCAAGTGGTAGATATAATGGAAAGGAGACGAATCGCAATTGCTTGCTTGCAAGAGACAAGGTGGGTGAGACAGAAAGCTAAAGAGATTAAGAGGACTGGGTAAAAGTTATGGTATACGGGACTTAATAGATCGAGGAATGGGGTCGGCATAGTGGTAAACAAGGACTTAAAGGAAGATATAGTTAGTATAAAGCGCTGTGGAGATAGGATTATTGCAATTAAGTTAGTGTTAAGAGAAAAGATAGTGAACGTAATTAGTGCTTATGCCTCCCAGGTGGGCTTAGGAGATGGACATAAGGAGAAGTTTTGGGAAGACTTGGAAGGAGTGCTACTAGAGATACCCCAAGGCGAGATGGTCTTCATAGGAAGAGATTTGAACGGTCATGTAGGACGCGACGTAGATGGATATATAGGAGTACATGGGGGACATGGATACAGTAATAGAAATGAAGAATGGAAGGATATTTTGGAGTTTTCAGTAGCTTATGATCTCATGGTAAGTAACACCTTTTTTAGGAAGAGAGAGGAGCATTTGGTGACTGATAAGAGTGGCTCCTCAAGGACATAGATTGACTTCTTCTTAACTAGGAAAAGAGACCGCTTAGCTTGTAAAGATTGCAAGGTTATACTGGGGGAGAGCTTGATTTCCCAACATAAGTTGTTGATCATAGATGTGCAGCTATAAAGGTGGATTAAAAAAAAGTTGTATAGAAGCTGTAGGACTAAATGGTGCAACTTGAAAGGTAATAAGCAACTAGCATTAAGGGAAAGAGTAATAGAGGAAGACGTTTGGGCGGTAAATGAGAGTGAAAATAATACGTGGGATAAAGTAGCATAGTGTATTATGAGGGTAGGGAAAGAAGTCTCAGGAGAATCCAAAGGGGGTGCTCCGGCACAGAAAGAGGCATGGTGGTGAGCGAGGCCGTCCAAGACAAGATAAAGAGTTAAAAGATAGTGCTTTAAAACTTGGCAAAAGGATCAAAATGAAGCGAACTTTGAGAGGTATAAAGAAGCAAAAAGAGAAACCAAAAGGCAGTTAGTGAGGTCAAGGCAAAGGCATTTGAGGAGCTATATAGGCGACTCGACACTAAGGAAGGCGAAAGAGAGATATTCAAACTTGCCAAAGCCAGAGATAGGCGGACCAAGGACTTAAACCAAGTTAAATGCATTAAGGATGAGGATGAAAAGGTACTAGTAAATGAAGATGAGATAAAAGAGCGTTGGAAGAGCTACTTCTACAAGTTATTTAACGAAAGCAGTAGTAGCGACATACAATTGGGGCAGCTTACCCTTTCTAGAGAAGAATCGAATCATATGTTCTATAGGAGACTCAGTAGGGAAGAGGTTAAAAAAGTATGGAAAATGATGAAGAATGAGAAAGTTGTTGGGCCAGATGGTATCCCTATTGAGGTCTAGAGGTGCTTGGGGGAGGATGGCATAAGTTGGTTGACAAAGCTTTTTAATGTAGTGCTAAAGAACAAGAAGATGCCTAATGCATGGAGGAAAAGCATTCTTATACCCATATACAAGAACAATGGAGATATTCAGAACTATGCGAACTACCGCGGGATTAAATTGATGAGCCATACGATGAAATTATGGGAGAGAGTTATTGAGAGAAGACTAAGAAGAACAACAAACGTTTCAGAGAATCAATTTGGTTTCATGCCTGGGAGATCAACCATTGAGGCTATCTTTCTCCTGAGAAGGTTAATGGAACAGTATAGAGAAGGTCAGAGGGATTTACATATGTTCATTGACTTGGAGAAGGCCTATGACCGGGTTCCTATTGAGATTCTATGGAGAGTACTGGAAAAGAAAAAAGTGTGTCGCATATATTGAGGCGATAAAGGATATGTATGATAAAGTCGTGACACCTATAAAAACGACTGGCGGAGAGACTAAAGAGTTTAGTATCACAATTGGTCTACACCAAGGCTCAGCGTCAAGCCCGTACTTGTTTGCCCTAATTATGGATGAGATTACAGGACATATTCAGGATGAGGTGCCGTGGTATATGCTATTTGCAGATGATACTGTTTTAGTGGATGAGACGAGAGAATGAGTGAATGCTAAGCTAGAATTGTAGTGGAAAACGTTAGAGACAAAAAGGTTTAGGCTAAGTCGATGCAAGACGGAATATATGGAATGCAAGTTTAGTCAAAGTAGGACACCTGGTAACATAGAAGTAAGTTTGGGCACACAAAAGATTGTAGAGAAAGAAAACTTTAGGTACCTTGGATCTATGGTGCAACAGGATGGAGAGATTGATACTAATGTAAGTCACAGGATTCAGGCCGGGTGGACCAAATGGAGGAGTGCTTCGGGGGTCTTGTGTGATCCGAAAGTCCCCCTCAAGGTTAAAGGAAAGTATTATAAGGTGGCGGTAAGTCTAGCGTTGTTATATGGATCAGAGTGTTGGGCAGTAAAATATAATCATGTTAAGAAGATGGAAGTTGCGGAGATGAGAATGCTAAGATGGATGTGCGGGATCACAAGGAGAGATAGGATTAGGAATGAGGAGATTAGGGGCAAAGTAGGAATAGCACCGATTGAAGATAAAATGAGAGAAAATCGACTGAGATGGTTCGGCCATGTTAGAAGGCGCTCAACGGAGGCACCTGTTAAAAGGTATGAAAGCATGGAGATTGTCAGGAGTAGGAGAGAGAGAGACCCAAGAGAAGTTAGAAAGAAACTATTAAACATGACCTTGCCTACATGGGTCTAACGGAAGA
Organism: Cinnamomum chago; assembly: GCA_038049695.1. Classification (NCBI taxonomy): domain Eukaryota; kingdom Viridiplantae; phylum Streptophyta; class Magnoliopsida; order Laurales; family Lauraceae; genus Cinnamomum; species Cinnamomum chago. Next base: position 56,677,988 of record CP142454.1, on the reverse strand, counting down.
CATGGCCCTAAACAGATTTTATTGGCGTTTTTCAAATCCATAAAGCCAACCCCACCCAGTGGGAAAAGGCTTGGTTTGGTTTGGTTTGGTTTGGGCCATTGAGTTGACCAATCTAGAGATCAATCTTAGAACTTTCAAAGCCATTGCAATGCCACCACTGCAGTTGAAGGTCACTCATGAACTAAGTTCTAGACATTACCCTTTTTCATTAGTTTTGTGTCAAATGAGCACTACTAATTATTATTCAGTTTCTTTTTCTTTGCATTATGGTACCTTATATAGAGTGAGCACTTCTTCTTTTTTTTTTTTTTTTTTTACTTAAATTTGTTACCTTGACATGTAGGGTGCTGACATGAGGATACCCCACCAGTAATAGTCCTTTTGTATAACAAAAACTGCTTTAAAAAAAGGTTGGACACACCACCACTTACAAGAAGACAAGCATGTTTACCATTACGCTACAAACTACTTGCTTATAAACAAGTTATTATCACTATTCCCTCACAGGCAAGGGAGTGGTGTCTAACCGAGATACCAGGGATCTATCCAAGTCATCCCCATGAGAGCAATATGCCTTTCCATTGAGCCATGGATCGCCATTGTTTTATGTTTAGACATACCGACAAATATATGATCAATCCATATCCTTCAGAAACACCTACCCATTTAAATTGGTACTGATAGTAGCTTGGAATTTATCTGGACATTGGTCACTGTTAAATTTCCAATGATAAACTTTTATGAATGTAGCCATGAAGCTTTTGGGAGTAAAATTTATGGTGAGGACTGAGGATCATTGATCGGCAGATATTGAGGAAACTCCTAACTGAATGCTATAATACCCGTCTCCTTGTCCCCTTGATGCTGGTCATGCATTCAAGTCAATAAAAACAGCGCAAAAGGTGAGTTTTTTTTTTAAGGAAAAATGCTCAGGCACTGTCTAGCATGACTCGATAGACAAAGGCATAGACCATGTTGTTCAGAGTTGTACACATGAGATCCATCCTCACTGATTCAGCATGCTAAAGAGTAAAGACTATCAATCAAAGAGTGATTAAAAAAAAAAACATGTAACTAAGTATAGTAATATTCTAAGTTACAACCTCAAACAAATAAAATAATAAAATAATGGTGCATAGTTACAAAAAATAAAAAATAAAAAACCTCATACTAAGAACACTCAATCTAGAAAGTAATTGTAAGCAAAAGCATCATAAAGTTTACAGCTGATAGTGCTTTATAATCAAGTAAAAATATTTACTCTGAAGTGATTAAATCTACACTGAATTTGTGTCGTTGAAGGCAACATATTATAGTAGTGTAAGAACTGATACATGAGAGGGAGTAGATTATATCTAAAGAGTACAAGTTCTAAGATTTTCCCTTTTTCAAAGTTGTACAAACTTTTTTTTTTATATTTTTTGACTTCTTTTTCAAATCACACCTATATGAGTGATACAACAATATGCATCATTGATACAGCTAATTGGTACGGTTATCTAAAAAACCGATACAAGGCCCGACAGAAATACTTGAGACCATGTTGGTTTATCAAAAAAGTGATTAGGCTTTTCTAAAAAGTAATTTTTTGTTGTGGATCATGTCCGTCCTAAAAGCCAATGGTTTCATACATGAGAGGGAGTAGATTATATCTATAGAGTACAAGTTCCAAGATTTTCCATTTTTCAAAATTGTAGAAACTTTTTTTTTATATTTGTTAGACCCCGACCCAGACCAAGTCGATTAGTGTGCGATTAGTATGTGTTTAGTCCTAAGTGGGTTTAGTTATTGTTGGGTTAGAAGTAATTAGTTTAGTCTTGGACATAGCTTTGGGAATTTTGAGAACGTTAATATTAGTCAGACACACTCAGGAAGGCCTGAGTGCACGTGTAAGCTTGGGAGATCGTATCGGTTTCCGTGTGATTGTGATCTTGATTTCATTTGAATGATTTTTCTATGTGTTACAACTTTCGTCTTAAGCCCATTCATGTTTGAAGCCCAAAAACCCAAGTTTTGGCCCAAAGAGGGTGAAATTGCCTTTTATGCACAAATCTGGACACAATTTTCGAGATCTCAAAACCATGTCAAAAATATACTTTTTGGAAACTAGATATTTCGACGATCGTTTTATCCTTCTTCGTCGAAGTCATCCGAGGCCCACGAGATCGTGTTTTGGTCATTTCAAAGTTCAAGTAATTGGGCCCCTTTTTGCTAATGTCTTAAGTCAACCCATCTATCTCTTTCCCCTCTTTACTCTTTTCATTCTAAAACCCAAATCTCTGCAATCTCTTGACCTAGGGTGAGAAACCTTCTTTCTCTTCCATCTTCCTCATCTTGCATGATCTAACTTGAAGACTCCAAAGAAGATTTCTAGGCTACCATCTTCTTCCTCTCATCCCAAGCTTCCTATTGATATCATCTTCTTGAAAGTTAAGGTTGGGAAAGCCCTCCATTTGTCTTCATTCCTCTTGTTTGGGCATTTCTAGGTAAGAGCTTCAATCCATACTTTTCATGAAGTCTTTTGGTTCCTTAAAGATCTTGTTTTCCATGTTACAAACCCTTTTGGTAAAATGGGTTCTTTGGTTCCCTTTTTGAGTGAGTTTTTGTGTGGTTTCCATGGGTTTTGTAGTCTTTGGATTGGCTTGAGTGAAGTGCTTGGAGAAGAGTGTTTAGCATTTGGGCAAGGCAAGTAATCTTTATAGGTTCAATGTGCATGTGTATTTTGATTCCATTGTTATTTTAGAAATTGTGCATTTGATTCATTTATAAGCTTCATGATCATGTTTTCCTTGGATTGAATGTTTGAAATTTGGAAAAATGTGTGTTTTGTTCCTTGGAGAGCATGTAGGCTCAGGGAGTGCAAGTGGAATGAGAAACAAGAAGAAGGGAAGAAAGTAATGTGAAAATCTGAACTGAACTGCATTTCCCGTGCAGTTTCGGTCAGCCGTCGGTCGGCTGGCGGCTAGCCGAAATCCTCATTTCGGTTAACCGCGAGCTGACCGAGCTCGGCGGTTCCCTTTCCAGAGGCTAACATTGCGACCGTGGGCTACGGTCAGCCTGACAGTTAGCGAGCGGCTAGCCGCCATACCCCATGTCGGCTAACCGCTGGCCAACCGCGCGTTGTCGGTTCCTTTTCCCGAGAGCTACATTTCAGACTGGGTTTCAGCGGTCAGCTTACGGCTAACCGCCGAGTCTCAGTTCGGCTAACCGCAGTTAGTTCGGTTCCCTTTCCAGAGGGCTGCACTGGACCTAGATTTCCAGCGGTCAGCTTGTTAGTCAGCTGGCGGCTAGCCGCTAGACCCTAGTTCGGCTAGCCGACACCTGACCGCGAGGTGACCGAAATTGACAAATTTCCTGTTTTGAAGAGTTTTTGCAAGAATGAAAACTAGAACATGTTAAGTGGTTTTTAGCCCGATATTATGCACTCGAAACCCGAGATGTCCTTGAACTTCTGGGGCACCAATTAATTCCAACATCTGGGCTTCGGCTGCACAACGATCAACCAAAGGTCCTTGCATGAGCTTGATAGGCTTTGTATTCGTACTTTGGTTTCGATATAATGAATATCATCGTGTACTCGTTTTGAAGTTTAAGTTCAAGCTCGTTTTGAATACGTGTTTCAAGAAAAAGGGGATCACTTCCTAAGCGTGTTATGCATATTAATTATGCCCTTGCTAGTCGTGTTCATCGTGTTTTGATAAGTGATTTCCCCCTTGTTTATCTCGACATGTTTTGATAGTGTTTCGCGTGTTTTGTGCATTCATGAATTAAGTAACACCACTGAGCTTGGACTGCCCTTTCAGTTTGATCCACTGTCTGGGGGTCCTTAAACATGTGGACTGTCTGCAGACTGGTCGTGTATTTATTACACATCGTGCGTGTCCGGTTCCGCGGCCGTAATTCCCGTCTTTGTGGGAAATCGTGTCGTGCTTATATTATGTATATCGTGCTTGTCGTGCGTGCTTGCTCTTTTCATTATATATAAATGATAGAGAAAGGATGGGCTCTTTGTGGATTGTAACTATTCATGATATATTATATACTCATGCTAGTTTGTTTTAGTATCTCAGCTCTGTTATTTATTTCTACAAATGTACCTCAGCCATTATTAGTGTTTTAAATCAAGGATTTGCTTATATGTTTTCTTAAACGTTATTCTTTCATGCTTGCACCTAAATTGATTACCTGCCAAACCGTTGTGTTTGACCCTTGTTTGTTGGTGCCCAGGTGCAGGAGACGTTGCCTTTGAGGAGGAGCGTCAGGAGGAGGCTTGTGAGCCAACCCCTGTGAGAGAGTGGCAGCCCGACGATGTCATCTAGACGTCGGGCGGGTTCTTGAGTCTCGTCATCTTTTGTTGGGGTTTCTTTTGTTATTTTGGGAGAAGTGTATTGGCCTCTGTTGGCCTCTTATGGAATTGTAACAAAACTTAACTTACTTTTGAATTAGTCTCATAACTTGAATATTAATGGGAATGCCATGTTAGCTTCTTTCTTTGATACTATGTCTTGTTATTATTTGTCATGGCACTTAAATATTTTATTGGTGCTCAGCTTGATGTGTTTTACTACACGCTTCCGCATACTTGATCGTGTGAGTCAGATTCCGCGTGTCTTTGGGAATCCTCACCATGGGAACCTGTGGAAAAGTATATCTCCAAATCTCCGTTGTACGCAACGCACGTCGCGGGCCCGGGGATCCGTTCCGGGGTCGCGACAATATTTTTTTGACTTATTTTTCAAATCACACCTATATGAGTGATACAACAATATGCATCATTGATACAACTAATAGGTATGGTTTTCTAAAAAACCTATACAAGGCCCGACAGAAATATTTGAGACCATGTTGGTTTATCAAATAAGTGAATAGGCTTTTCTTAAAAGTAATTTTTTGTTGTGGATCGTGTCCGTCCTAAAAGCCAATGGTTTCTAGATTGTTAATGTTAGTAACCAGAAGCGCTAAAAGCTTGAGCTACTAGTGAACGACATAACAATGTCTATCAAAAGGTCTTGATATGTTACGCATCATGTTAGAATATTAATAGCAACAGCAATAATAGTAATATTAACATTCATTACATTATCCCGGATCCCATCAGAAAATTTATTACATTATTATACTACACACTCTCTCTTGCCTAAGGTTTTAAAACTCCGACTCCAATTTTGGACTTCGTCATGTTCAAGGCTGAGTCGTATCACCGATACAAATTTGACTTGGTTAAGTCATACTCTTGTTGCATTAATGCTTCTTGTGCTACTTGTTTTTCAATGTTAGTGATAGTAATAAATGAAACGCCACATGGATACTCATCGCCATATAACAAATTGTAGATAAGCCAACTTGTTAGACAGTACACTACCTGACTATGATAATGGCCCCTGGAAGAAACTCAGCCAATTATTTAAAAATTGATTATTTTCTTTACCAATAATATGGACATATAAAGAACATGTTGTTAATGGTTAGTTTCTATGCTTTTCATATCGTACGATCAAACATGATGAGAGACATTCATATTATAAGAATCTAAAACCCAAACTCGTGAGCTTTCTGAAGTCAAATACTCTGTTAGATTGTTAGGTTGTGCAGTGACAACAATGCCCATCATGCAGCTTAATTCTCAATGTAAACAATACTGAAAATTACTAATGCATGAAATGCAACTGTACAATTATTGAAAGTATCAATCAACTTACAGAAATCTGAATTTAATTAAACGAACAAACTAGATTATCCACTTACCACATTTTTAATATCAAAGCAATGCTCTTCATGTAGATGGGTGCAAAGGACAGCAACTTCAATATCCATATAACAGAAGGGGCAGGGGAAGCATGCCCTCATGTCATCATCGCCTTCAGAACCATCTAAGCACAAATGTGTTTCTGCTGAATATCGAAGAACAGTCAGATGGTGTTTCAAAAACAGTACATAAACAAGCATCACTTTCTGAACATATTAGAGAGTCCAAAATTTAATGGATTTTTTTCAAGACCTGGAATATAAGAAACCAATTCATAAAATGAACAATAAGGGCCTGTTTGTTCACATTGAAACTCCTAGTTTGAATTCCTATGATTTATAAGTATTTCTAAAAGAGGCTAAAATTGAAGAAATGAATGTAAATATCCGCAAATGACTGCCGAATAATCTCCCTTTTAATGGAAAAAGAATTAAAGAGAGATAGGAAATGAAACCCAGCCATCACCTGAGTAAATCATTTTCCATCTCCCCTTAATTCATTTTCCATTAGAAGGGATATAATTTAATTGCCATTTATAGAACTTCAACTTTCTTTCTTTCTTCAATTTTAGCTACTTTTAGGAATACTTGCATAAAGCTCGTAGGAATTCAATTCCTATGAATTATTATGCAAATAAATAGGTCCTAAGTAGAGAAAACTTGACATACCATGGAATTAACAAAACCTCTTCTCTAAAACCATATACTTCACAAACACTAGTAGAATAATCCTCATCAGTTCTATCCCTTCAGCATGTTAACTTATTATTATATAGATATTCCAAATTTGGATTAGAAACCGCAGCAATCAAATCAAAAGCCAAAGACACAGTGAGCTCTTAAACGCCCTTTTCTGTTCCTTCTGATAAACAAAACCATCAACAAAGAATGGCAAAACTGTTGGCTACATTAGCTTCCAGAGACTGAAAAGTGAAAATCCCAAAATTCTGCCAATAATTAAAGAAAGGAATCGCTACACAATTGAGATATTCTGTCTATGTACGATTGCCGATAATCATAGCTTTTAAACAACCTCCAGATAGAGGATTCCATATTTGCAAAAGATATACAGACTGTTTAGTTTACATAATCAGCAAGAAACTTTATATTTAGGGGGAAAAAGGGGGAATGATGAAAACAGAGAACCCACCACTCAACTGATAATCTGGACGACTAACCTAATCAGAAAGAATATTTATAAAAATTATTAGAGATTCGAAAACACCAACTCTCGAAGCAAATACCAGCAATAATTAGAGAAATGAACTCTTCTGAAGCTACCAAGAGGAAAACTAACTCATAGGAGAAAAAAATTCCAGAAGGGAGGAACCCAGGTGAGGGAAATCACTCCAGAACAAAACCCGCATCTCAAAATGTCTGGAAAACACTGATTGTCCACCCCCCAAAAGCTAGCCTACAAGAAAACCCTCAACTGAAACAGCAAAAGGCAAATTCCAAACAACAAAGTCACTGTTTTATAACATGGATAAAAGAGACATGTCCAATATCCAGAACAAAATAAACAAGGAGAGATTCTCAATCTTCTTTAAAAAGAGTAATTTTTAAAAAACCCTGGAATGAGGAACCCAAATCACAGAGGAAAGTAACAAATAGAGTTTCAGAGGATCTCCAAATATCTAGATTCTAGACACTAGAAAAAAACTGATTTTTATGACCACAAGGAAACCCCAGAAGCATTAATCCAACTGAAACAACACAAAAGGAATAATCTAAACAACAAACTCATTGCTTCATAACATGGACTAAAGATACATATCAAATATCCACATCAAACAGAGATTTCCAATCAATTATAATGAAAAAGAGAGAGCAACGAAGAACCCAAATTACTAACAGAAAGAAGAAAACAAAAACAGAGAATTGGATAGTATTAAGCAGATGTACTGTACCTGAGTTGAGAGTAGAGGTTTGCATGGCAGATATATGCCTGGTAGATTGAACTCTGGAACCCCAGCACTCGACGTCGACGTCCATGGAAGCGCTAGATTTCCGGTAGAAAGCGACGGCTCCCCGGTACACTGTCAGTGTCCGGTATAAATGGGAATGGAGCAGACACCTCTATCCGTCTCTCAAGTATCCATCCCAGTATAGTTGGTGGCAGTTTGCTTTTTAGTAAGATTGATGTTGGATGGCACGTGGCAGTACTGCCACTAGGACAACCCTACGTTTGGGTCAATAGGATAGACATTTAAGTGTTTGCATGTGATGTGAAGTAAAGTTGGGAAAATTATCGAACGGAGGCCAAGAATCCGATATTTATCGAATGTCAAATAAATTACTACAAATTACCTAATAGAAAATCTTACATCGAATGATATTAAAAGTGGAACAAATTTACCATTTATCCTACGATATCCTAAAACGATAGTATATACTAGGGTTCGATATCTCAGACATGTAAGATATCACACCGTTCGATATCCTATGCTCGTAAGATATCGCACCATTATCTATATACCACGAACTGAAGACCACCGTTTCCATCTTCTCCCTTTCGGCTTGTGGGCTCCGATAGGATATTATTGTTCCATTTTCTTTCATCCGTACTTTATACATTTTATTAATCACAACAGGTATGTGGGACCATATAATTTCTGAATGCGTTAAAAAAATAGCCCATAAATGTAGTATTGATAAACATTTTTTCTGCTTTGATTCTTATTATGAAAAACGTAAATCACTTATTAAGATTTAGATCCCTCCATGAAATGCATTATTTTGTTCATCTTCTTGCATTTGATGTGTTATTTTTATTTGGGAAAATTACCGTACGGACGTCTCGAAATCCCACATTTACCCAAGACAAGAGGGAAAAGTACAAATTACCCACCAGCAGATCGTACAGGAAAGGAGGTCTAAATTCGAACAATTTTACCATTTTTCCTGCGATGTAGGATATCCCACGGTTCGATATCCCAGGCAAGTGGGATATCGCACCTTTCGATATCCTAGACTTCTAGGATATCGCATAGATCGATATCCTATACTTGTCGGATATCGCACCGTTACCTACTCTCATATATAACTCATTTTTTACACCACCTACAGACCTCCGTTTCCAAAAACTACAGAGACCTTCGTTTCCAAAAACTACAGAGCTTTGTTTCCATCTCCGTTTTGGCTTGTGGGTTCCAATAGTATATTACCATTCCATCTTCTTTCATCAGTACTTTATACATTTTATTCATTATGAGAGGTACATGTGACCATATAATTTCTGAATGCCTTAAAAAAACATCCCATAATTGTAGTAGTGATAAACCTTTTTTCTACTTTGATTCTTATGATGTAAACCGTAAATCACTCATTAAGATGTAGATCTCTCCATGAAATGCATTATCTTGTTCAACTTCTTGCATTTGATGTGTTTTTTTATATATATATATATATATATTGCTCCCCCATCTTATATCTTTCACCATAAACCTATTTAATAGTCCATTGATGAAGCCTTTTTTTTTTTTTTTTTTGGATTTCTATGTTATAATAAAATGTATGAATTTGTTACTCACTAGAAAATAAGGTATTCTGAGTCCTTTATAAGTACTAATATTGTGACATTATATTGTTCCCATAAATCTTTTGATTACTACATCGTATGATTACTGCATATTTCCAACCCATGCAATTTTTATTAATAAAATATATTTTATTTTTATTGTTATGATTAGGATGTCAGATGTTGATTTGTGTCTTATACTGCACTTTGATGGAGAGCTAGATGTAGATTGCTCACATCCAATATATAACGGTGAAGAGCAGAAGCCTTTCTTTGTCTATTGCAACATAACTTACAATTCACTTATTAAAAAAGTTGGAGCAAAAACCAATTGGGAGATGAGAAATGGGTACCCTTACATGCAATACATATATCATACAGGCTGGAACTTTACATCTGTAGGCCTAAGAAGTGATGACGATCTCATGAGAATGTTCATATTATTTCGATATGGAGTTAATCCTATCTTTCTGTATATCCATAAAAGTGATGGTGTTGACATAAACCATCAACCACCAAGTTTAAGGTATGGAATAAATCACATTACTGCTTGATATCTATTATTATAATTTTTATTACCCAAGTAAATTTGGATGCATAGTAGGTGTACAATATCTCAATTAGACCAAGATGATGAGAAGGTAACGGGAAGTATTGGCGTAAGGAAGAGATCACTCATGGATGAAGCTAATACAAAGCCATCAAGAGTTTTTATGATGAACAAGACGATAAGAAGGCAACGAGAAGTAATGGCGTAAGAAAGAGAATGTTCATGAATGAAGTTGATATAAACCCATCAATAGTCTTTGAGGATGAATAAGATAATGAGAAGGCAATGAGAGGTAATGGCGTAAAGAAGAGATTGTTCGTGAATGAAGCTGATATAAACCCATCAATAGTCCTTGAGGATGAAGTCAGTCTTTTTCCAATTACTAAATCCAATAGGTTTGCACTAAATCTTTTGAAATTTAGTTTCTGAATATTTTTTCCATCAATGTATTTATGATTGATCATCCACTATACAAGTTTAATTTGTCTGGCAATGAACCTATTCAGTTCGATTTAAACAGTCTGGGCACTGAACCTATGCAATTCGATTTAAACAGTCCCGTGGCCTGTACTACTCCCCCACCGTGTGAATCCCATCATTTTGTTATACAAAAAAATGAAGCATGTGTCGCAGAAGTTAATGGAGAGAAATCTAATGCAATACAAGACAATAATATTGTTGACACTTTGATTCCTGATTTAGAGCACACTGATGATGAGCATGTTGAGAATTCCCAACACGACATGTGGAAGGGAAGACAATTTCCAGATCGTGATTCATTCAGAGAAACATTGGCGAAATTTGCAATGCACAAAAACTTTGCTATTAAGCCTCTGCAAACGAGCAAGACAAAAGTCATTGCCAGATGTGTTGATCCTACATATCCGTGGCGTATCCATGCTTCGATTGTGGCTTCTGGACCACAATTTTAAGTGAAGACATATAACAGCAGTCACTGTTGTTCAAAGCCAGCGATGGGAATGGGACATATGCAAGCTACATCAATTTTAGTCGCTAAGGGGATCAAGGAGCGGTTTTGACACCATTCGTCGTACACACCGAAGGAAATTATTATTGACTTTCAATTGGAATTTGGTGTCGTAATTAGTTACAGGAAGGCGTAGAAAGCAAAAAAAATTGTGATGCTTGATATACGGGGTTCCTACGAAGAGTCATTCAGTATTTTGCCCCACTATTGCCTTGAGCTGAATAGGAAAAATCCTGGTAGCATAACGGTGCTGATTAAGGAAGATGATGATTCATTCTTAAGATTTTTTTGGGCATTTGGGTCAAGCATACAATCATTTCGTTCATCCCTAAGACCATTAATTGCTGTTGATGGTGCCCATCTTCGTGGAGAATATCCTAGAGTATTACTCACAGCCGTGACTTATGATGGAGACCGCAAACTCTTTCCGCTCGCATTTGCCATAGCTGAAATTGAGAGACAAGATTCTTGGGAGTGGTTCCTTGCTGCAATTTCTATTGCGTTTCGTCCTACACAGAACTTGAACATTGTCTCTGATCGGCAGAAAGGACTTGTGCAAGTTGTTTCTAATAGGTTCCCAACTGCATATCATTGTCATTGTGTACGACATGTTGCACCAAATATAGTCGAAAGATTCAAGGATAAAACTATCGTGGCTAAGTTCTGGAGAGCAACAAAAACGTACAGAGCATGCGAGTATGATAAAGAGATGGCTGATATAAGGATTGTTTCAGAGGAAGCATACAAGTACATTGACAACATCCCAAAAGAGCAGTGGGCAAATGCATTTGTAAGGGGCCGACGTTATGATATGTTCACTCAGAACATTGCGGAATGTGCGAATGCTTTGTTGAAGGAAGTGAGGGAGTTTCCTATAGCGAAACAAGTTGAAGCGATACGCGCCAAACTGATGGAGTTTTCTGAAGATCGACGCTTGAAATCACAATTGCTGGAAACAAGAATAACCCATTATACTGAAAAGGTCATAAACAAAGAGTTGGAACGTTCACGTAGATTAGGAGTGCAGGCAGCCAGTCAATGGGAATTTCAAGTTCATTCATCTGGTGAGTATGTAGACATCATTTTGCTTGACAAACATTCCTGTATTTGTCGGAAGTGGAACGTACTTGGAATCCCATGTTCTCATGCCTTAGCTGACATCAAGGCCAGGGGTCTCGACCCATACGACTTTTGTCAGCATTGGTTCTCTAGGGACACATATCGACAAACATACAGTTATGTTTTGCATGCAACACGAGATATAAGGCAATGGGAGGAAAGAAGCAACGTGCAGGTGTTACCACCCCCATGCAAGAAGACAACCTGGCCGATAAAAAAAGAATAGAATTTGTACGGAAGACCGACAAAGGAATCCAATCCGTGCTCCCGCTATAGAGGAAAAGGGCATAATCGACAAACATGTCGCAATCCACCGGCTCAAGAATAAAGTCATTTCATTTATACAGAAAGTTAGTAGGATTTGCTGACAATTATTGTTTATACTAACTACTTTTGTAACAAGAAAAAACAGTTGAATTTTGTTTATCATGACCCACTGCTGATTGTTGTCTATATCAGCTGAAACAATCATCATGTGGGTCCTTTTGTAAAAGCCTTTGTGTAATAGATAAATTTGTGAAGCATCTGGACTAAATGAATCCAGCCTCTTTTGCGTGAAATTATCATCCTTTTTAAAAATTATTTTTATTGTTATTTTTTGTGAAGTTTTTGTTGGATTATGTGGATTAGTTGTTTTGAGAGCAAATGTGCCAGTTAATTGAACATTGATACCCTAAGGGTGTTAAGAATATAAACAAAAAGAAGTCCTGAGTTCATTAGATAATAATAATAATGTACAGAAGGTTAAACCAAAATATAAAACTACCATTCAGACTTTTGATACAGGTTAAGTTCTACATAGTCATACACTAACGAAGAGAAAGCATTTTGAACGAAAATGCTTCATTGATGACGAAGTTGGTTAAACATTTCAGTCAACTGATTACGAATGTCAGCAAAACCGGTTGCCACCGTTTCCTCCAATTGTTCAATCTGAACAGACTGATCAAACACTGCATTTTCAATCGCACTTATACGATTTTCAATGGAATCTGCCTTTGCATCGTCAGCTTGGACTGGGGCTTGCCCCCCTGAAGATGTCGATGCACATGTGTATCAGACATTGCTTGGGCTTTGCCATCTATTTTCCGTCTTTTAGCGACGGGCAATTCATGGGTATATGCTTGGCAACCGGCCTCAATCATCAATTTGCAAATCATTGCACCAAACGGGAGAGTGAGTTCCCGTGGTTCATCATAAATTCGCAATATTGATTTAAGTATAGTCCGTGGAATGTCCACAGAGGTGCCTGTGCCTAAGGAGTAGAGAAGAAAAACCTAAGGATAGAGAAGAGTGTGCTGAGCAACCGGTACTCGGTGGTTAGACCGGATATCATCAGAACAGGAGTATTCCATACAGTGGGTTTACCACAGAGAACGGTAGCAACCTCATTCACTTGTATCATAATATTATCTAGGTCAGGGAATGGATAGGATCTAAGAGTAGGTCTCCGAAGATCGAGTAAAGTGACAATCTTATCTGCATCCACAGAAAGTGTCTTTCCCCGAACAAAGGTCTTGAAACCATTACTTGCAACATCAAACATGTTGCAATAAAACTCCCGTACCAAGTCCTCAAAGCATTCGTCAATCAAGTTCATTAGAATCATGCAACGGTTAAGATGAAGCCAGTGTAAGAATCTTGTAGTGGTGAGATCTCTATGCACCACTATTCTCTCAAAGATGACAGTGCGATTGATGAATCTCGATTCGAAACGTGCAGCACACTCTGCATCTTTAAATCGTTAAGTATTGAAACGAGAGGAAGACCAGCTAGTCGCTTTCCTTTATAAGTTTTAGGAGGCATGCTATAACAGGGACAATCACAAAGTCAACTAATGAAACATATAAGTTGCATATTTTTCACGGACAATTCAACAAACACTTAGTGTGCAAAAAAATCATATCCAACTTTCATGATATATAAATGACTTCATGTAATCCCAAAGGATGAAACATCATATAGCACATCCTTATGGAGCATATAACTAAAAAAATCAACTGTTAAAATGAAGAACACCCAAAATGGAATCACATCCACTTCCACCCAACTAAAGTGCATGTATTTTTGAATTCGGAATTTTTTTTTCTCTCAATATGCTTTAAAATATATTTACATCTGATTAAATCTCAAGAAATAACAGAAGAAGTTTGCACGAGTATATTTAAGAGAAAAGAAAATGTTACTATGACAAGAGAAGAAGATAAGAAGACCAACCTGAGAGAAGGAAAATGAAAGAACAGAGTAGGAGATGAGAGAAAGAGTGGATTGGAAAAGTTAGAGGAGTGAGAGAATGACTGGATTGGAAAATTTAGAGAGAGGAGTAAGGGAAGAAAAACAACAGGATGAAAATGCCTTTCATACTAGGACGAAAATGCCCTTCACGGTGTGATTCTCGCTATAGCGAGACCAACCTCTCGCTGTAGCGAGAAAGGGTCTCGCTATAGCAAGGTCTCTTTCTGTCTTGCGGGTCTGCATTATTCTGTTGGCGCTGTCTCTTGCGTATGCTTGCTATAGCGAGAAAATAGTCGCTATAGCGAGACCGCTCTCTGGATTTTTTCCTAAAATGCATGGCAGAGAGTTCAGTGCTATCACAGAAGAAGCTCAAACTTCAGAAAAAAGATAAAAAAAAAAGGGAACAAACTTTGATTTGGCAAATTAGTATTATTGAAAATAAAATTAATTTAACTTATAAAATAAGAATATTGAAATAAGAAATCATTCTTTTATTAAAATCAGACATTATCAGTGTAAGATTTTTTTTATTAAACTATTACAATAGTATGATGAAAAAAATTTCTTTTTTCGTATTTATCACACCACTGGTTGGACCCATAATTTTAAGATATTATTGGATATAGTAATGACAAATATATGTCGGCTTCATACCTAATTTTGATTAAAAAAAATAAAATGGAACAAAAACACTCCAAAAACATGTATAGATCTAAAAAGAAGTATATGAGAAAGTTCTTTACATTGCTGTAGGTTAAACACTACAAAAACATGTATACTAAAAACCTATACATTTTTCTTTACACTGTTGTAGGTTAAACAAAATAATGATTGACATTAAAAATGACCTTGCATGATCCTGGCCTTTGAAGCCTAAAATGAACTGGGCAATCACATCATATTGAACCTTTTATTTACAAAAACTTCATACATCCCTATAACTACTCTCTCAGTATGGCTGCCTTCCATCATCTGTCCCTCCGTGGTCTGTAGTAGATTTGATGAAACCACTATTTCCCCATTGCTTGTAATATATGTCATGTACGATCTTTTGTCTGTAAAACCACATATCGCTCTGTGTGAACTGCATGGGTCGGCCAAGTAATAGATACTCAGCATGTGCCATTATAAATACTCCACAATCATCCCTGCACAAATTTTCACATGTGAGAACATATATCCCATCATCCAATAATGCAAACATCTACATTTGCAACTTAAACTCACGTATTATCTTGCTTAGGACATTCATAAGGTATAACTGGCCACTATGCAGGACCGTCCCAACCAAGTTGGGAGAAACAACTGCTAATGAATAAAACTGTACACATGAGATTACATATGTCAATGCACAAGGACGTGATACTCTAAAATATATAATAAATATATTTAAGTAGAGATACACTTACACAATGGCGAGTATATTTCCAGTCAGCATCATTATCCAAACTGTTATAAAACTCCCATTTTTCTCTTTTTTGATATCCAACTAGGAGGAAAAAATGTGATTGATGCCAGATTGGAAAAAAACAACATTTCATATTCATTAAACTTTCTAAGTCCCTCTTTCCCAAATGCAATACAATAATAATCTGTCAAATTGTTCTGCTCCCAATGCTGCATGGTAAAGAGACAAAATGTTACTATGACCGACACTCCATACTATAAGTCATAAAGGATAAAAAAATTCCATACCCCCAGTGAAGATGGAAAGAAATGTGCTGTTGGGACCTTGGCCTTAAGAATATCAAACTAGCAATCGATTATCTAAGACACATGCACCATAATCAATCCATCTGACACATTTTATTCATTTACATGGAAAAATCAATATTGAATACAATATTACTATCCATAATTGTGATGTACATTGGTATCGACCCAATGTCTACGTAGGCACTGATGCAAACTCTCAGCAGAAACCCTTGAACAAATTTGATTTAATTCTGGTACGCTGCATATATAAGATCATTATATATTTGCATTGCCCAATCAAGTAATGCAAATTTAAAAAAATATATTATACGTACATACTTTTGTTAATAACACTTCCAAAACTTATCTAAGATCTTATCTTCTTCTGGTGTAAGAGAATATTGTGGGTTGGGCCGTGAGGGTTTGCTTCTTGGAGTCAAGATATATGGAGAGAGCCTTGGAGGAATAATCATTTTCCTAGGATTACCTTTCACTCGGCCAACCATTGAAGATACCTCGTGTGTTGGACTTGGGATAACGATTGGAGATGGATGGGGTGTGGGACTTTGGATTACAAAAGGTACCGCTTAAGTGTTGGACTCCGAACCACAGATGGATCAGGTTGGTGTGTGTAAGACCCCGACCCGAGTGAACCCGATTAGTGTTAATTAAGTTGTGTGTTAGTTCTAAGCTTGATTAGTGATTTTAGCTAAGTTGGGTTAATTTGAAATAACTTTTGAAATAGTTTTGGAGAATTTTGATTTCTTTGTGATAGTGGGGCCCTTTGGGGGTTTCTTTTTATGACTTTGCATGTGCTTGAGGATTTATCGGAGATTTTTGCATTCATTGTTTTAATCTCGTTTTATTTGTATTGTTAACCCTTACAACTTTCATGTTGATCCCGTCCCCGTTCGAGATCCCGAAACCCGATTTCATAGCCTTGAGGGCAAAACAGTCATTGTGCACTAAATCTGTACCCAAAACTTGATATTTCCGAAAACCGTGAAACATATACTTTTTGGAAATTAGATATTTTGACGAACACTTTTCTCTTCTTCGTCGAATTCATTAGAAGCCCTGAAAGCCAAGATTTCAGCCCTTGAATGCCTTAAGTAGTGGGACCCATTCCCATTTGCTTATATAATGAGAACCCATCTTCCTCATTCCCTTTTTCCAGCACAAAAGGCAACCTAGGGTTTCTTGCAACCTTTCTCTTCTTCTTCTTGCTCTCTCCATCTCAATCTCCTACTAAACTTGCACCAACATCAAAATAGACTTCACCATTCTCTTCCTCATCTTGAAGGCTATCTTTTGATACCATTTGTTGAGAAACCTATCAACTTTGAGACTTCCTTTGAGCTCACCTTGTCCATTTGGAGAACCTACATGTAAGTAACCTTCCCCATCTCTTAGATTTGTGTTTCTTTGATATAAAGAAGTCCCATTCTCATTATTGTAAGGTTTCCCTTTCTATTTCATTGTTTGACCATTTTAGGGTTTTTTTTTGGGGATTTTTGTTCATTGCTTGGATCTTTTGCTTGGAAGAGTATAAGAGTTTGATTTCCTTGATTAGAAGACCCAAGGCAAGTGGATGAGTTAATATTATGAGTTTTCAATGGTTTTCATGAGGAATGTGGTTGATTTGTCATTTTCATTCTTATTTATTGGCTTGCATTGATTTTGAAATAAATGCTTTGAATGAACCTTGCTAAGTCATTTAATGTTTTGGAAACATATTGGTTTGGTACTTGTTGTCCTTTGGATATATCTTAAATGAATATTTGTGATTTGGTTTCTCTTTCCTCTTGTGGTTGTTGTGGTTAAGAAGGAGGTGATGGAATTAACACATATTAGAGTTGTGGAGAAGTGTAGATAGAGGTATTGGAGGAGCTCTTAGCTCAGTTTTATTGTAGGGATTAAATGGAAGTGAGGAGAGTGATTTTGAGGAGGAAGAAGGGCTCAAATCTGAACACAGTGGGTGTTTCCCGCATCTGGAGGTCAGCCAGCGGTCACCTGTTGGCTAGCCGTCTGGTGACTAGCAGCTAACCGCCAGATAGCCGAACAATCGCGGTTACTTTTCCAGAGAGCAACATTTTCCTTCTGAAAGCACGGTCAGCCTCACGGTTAACAAGCGGCTAACCGCCTAACCCATCGGCAGCTAACCGCCAGCCAACCGATCCATTTCGGTTACTTCTCCAGAGAGCAACACTTTCCACCTAAAAACACGGTCAGCCTCACGGTTAGCAAGCGGCTAACCGCCTAACCCAGCGGCGGCTAACCGCCAGCCAACCGAACCATTTCGGTTACATTTTCAGTAACCTGTCTTCCTGTCAGGCCAACCGTGGTTAGCCGCGCGGTCAGCCAGCGGCTAACCGCCTAACCCAACGGCGGCTAACCGCCATCTGACTGCTAGGTAACCGAAATCACCCAGACAACCATTCCAGAGAGATCCTCGCTCGAGCGAACTCTCCAGTTCGCTCGAGCGATGAGCTTTGTCGGTCAAAGGAGATTCACTAGGCATTGTATGAGGCCATTCGAGAAAGAAACCATACCACGAAGATGTCATTCGAAGTTTTGAAAATTCAAAGTGTATAAGGAGCCCGGAATGTCCCCAAACTCAAAGAGTACCAAATTATTATTAGATCGACATACGGGATCCCTATTCACTTCAAATGAATTTTGAATCCAATACTTTACCCGAAATTTCAATTGTTTATTGTACTTTATCGATCCCGAGATTTATACTACATGCCTTATTTTCCCGAAAGCATTGAAGTACACTTGAAATGGTTACTTACCTTGAAGTGCATTGCACCACATGAAACGACAGTGTGCCCTTGAGCACCCCCGTCTTGCCCGTTTATTTATTTGTACTTGATTTACTTGCACATGTCTCGATTTGTTATTTGACCTATTAGTCGGCACCATTAAACTTGGATAACCCTGTTGGTCTGATCCACCGACTTGGAGATTCCCCTCTTGTTCCGCCAGCTGCAGTTTGGATCCCGCTACCCGGTTATTACCGTGGTCTTGTCCCAATGCCGCAGATTGCTACTGTGGTTCCCGATGCCTGGCTCGCTACCGTGGTCATGTATAGTATATGTATATGTATTTATAAGATCCCCTATTTGTCCTCACCTCTAGTGATTGAGATCAGTGCCTAGTTATTGCTCTGTCACTTTAGTGATAGAGGACTTAGCTTCGTGTGGTTACCATCTTGCTTGTTTCCCGTTTCCTTGGTTACCCATACATGTTTTACAATGTCTACTTGTATTTGAATAAATGCTTTATCTCGTTCATATAAATTGTTATTTAAACAGGTTTAAATGCTTTTAAAGGTAAATTCATTTATTATCATATTGTCATTGTATTTTACCCATTTGCCATACCGTCGTGTTTGACCTACTTTTTGGTACTCAAGTCCCGTTGTTGGTTATCCCGAGGAGGAGCACGAGGAGGCGGTCAGAGAACCGCAGCAGTTAGTTGAGTGGCGTGCTGATGATGTCATTTAGACATTGGATTGCTAGAGAGAGAGATAACATTTTGGGAAAACTTTTAACCATTCTTTTGGGGATAGGTATTTTGTTATATTGGCCTTTGTTGGCCTCTATTTTTGGGAAATGTAATTTAATGATCTTTGTATAAACTTTAACTTACTTTTGGGTAACGTGCTAATGATCATTGCTCATTCTGATACTTCGTTATACCTGCATTATTATCTTGTGGCATGACTTGAATTATAAATTTGATTTGTTACACGCTTCCGCACTTAATAGAAATGTTCATATATGGTTGTGATATCCTCACCGCGGACACCTGTGGGAAATTAAATAAATGTATGGCATTAAACCGATGTGGTACATCATAATCATCATCATTAGTGTCCCGATCCCGGATTAGTCCTTCGGGCCTGGTCCGGGGTCACGACAGTGTGTGGAGCTCAAAGGTACGAATGGTGGTGGTTGTGTTGTTAGACTTGGAATCACATATGGAGAAGGTTGTGGTGTGGAGCTGGAGGGTACGAACCGGGGGGTTGTGGTGTTGGACTTGGAACCACATATGGAGAAGGTTGGGGTGTAGCGCTTGTGGTTACGAATAGGGATGGATGTGGTGTGGGACTTGGGTTTGCAAAGGGGGAAGGTTGGGGTGTGTGAACATCAGGTTGCACTTGTCTCATTTCTTCCTCTTCATTTTCCTGTTCCACACCATAGATATCCCACAATAATATTATATTCAACAACAGAGTTTAACATAAATTGGAATTCAATACACTTGTAGTATACAATGAAAGATTTGTTAATATATCAAAACTAACCTTATTGAAATTCTCGTATGACCCGCTACTAATATATTCCTCCAAGTTAAGATTTTCAAATCCAGCAGTGCAAGCAACCGAGAATTTTAAACATTTTTGTTGAATTGTTTGCATAATTTTATACAAGAACCATGAATCATATTTCTCATCTACACTATCTGCAGTTGTCGCAATATGTTTGTGGAAGATTTCCATTTGATGATATAATATGATAGAATATTAGTTCCAAATAGAGTAATGCATCAATAACACAGAGTAACATGTTCTTTAAATAGAAAAAAGAAGTAATGTATCAAAGACCATGAATTTATTGCTTAGGCCACTATTTCAGCCAAAGTTGTAGCTACAATTACCTGTTGGACTGCATGTTCATATTGTGGATTTCTCCTACCTTCTGGTGGCTGCCCGACACGCATTCTAGTGATACGGTGGTACCAAACAAAGTACTCATTAGAATGTCTACCGACCAAGTCATCGTACTCTCCATCGATAACTAATGACACTCTATTTTCCCATACTTCTACTTGTTGTTTCATCTTAACTCTACGGTCGAATGTAACACTTGAGCCTTTTTCATCTCTCCAAGGAGTTGGATGGAGTGGTGGAGGTAGGATTTGTCTCTAGCCAAATTGCTTCATTACACGGCCCGCATTGTGAGGTTCAACAATTGAGTAAAAGATCATTTCTGTGCATGTTGTAAAAAGACAACTATCTGCCTCTGACATGTGTTCAGTCAACTCTTTAGCAAATTGGAGGTAAGGTTGTCACTCGTATTGCACCCATTTTTTCATCACTCCATTTTAAGAGGAAAAATGGATAAGAAAATAAAGATAACTGAAAGAACTTACCTGATCAATGCCTTGCTGATCGAGTTGTTGATGAATTTCTTCAACAGTATTCAACCAAAAGTGATTTTTAGTCTTTTTTCCCACATTTTAAAAAATGGAAACTCGAATTTGATAGAATCCATGTTTTGTTTGATTAGACGTCCAATTTTCATTCTGGAATATGCCCATATTTGTCAAAATATAATCAATTTATAAATTTGGATTTTCAATATGTGTTGTAATCAAGCAATATATGTGTAGTTGTTATTTACCTGAAGAAGTTGGAGGGCCCCACATATTGTTCTTATCCCATCCTTCACTCGGGTAGCCTTGGATCGTGTTCTGTATAAATTTGCGAGGCAAGCAGGAGCCCATGCATACACTTGGAAGGTTTCAAATAATTCAAGAAGGTAGGCAGACCCCCTTGACCCCGACGTAAACTCACAAATTTGGGTTGAAACAAGGCAAAAGAGATATGCCCTAGTATACCTATTGGTATCCTCTTCAGATGCATTCTCTAGGGCTCAACGAAGTTTTTATGAAACCACATCGGTTTGAGCTGTCCACCCTCGATGTCCGTGGGTTTAGTTAGGCACCTTTCCAAAGAGTGAATTGAAAACTTCCCCAATGATGGGTCTCTTTGTGTATGTATGGCCTATAATTGGTAGACCATCAATGGGTAGGCCATAAATATATGCCACATCTTCACGTGTAATAGTGGCCTCTCCAGACAAAAAATGAAAAGTATTTGTTTCTGGCCTCCACCTTTCAATTAATGCACTTATCAAAGCATGATCGATTCGCATGTGGCAAATTTGCGATAGATGGTGGAGGTCACTCCTTCTCACAATGTCGCATTGCCTATTATTTAATTTCCAAAATCCACTCTGAGGGTTGGCGGGGATACATCAGTAAACACCGGGTTCCTTGCCATTCCATATTGATGTCGATACATGATTCTCTTGTTCTGACAATACAGATGCATCAATAGGACCGGGTTGAAATTGTTCCATTTGCAATTTAAAAATTGAGTAAAAATAAAATGCAATTTAACATACAATCTAATGTAAAAAAAATATATATATCATAATCAACTGAGACATGAGAATAGTTGTGCTGTGACAGTCATTGTCATGTACTTATAATCACAAATAGTTGGATATTTGTTTGTTGTTATTACATTATACATAATTTCAATAGTTAAAGCCACAATACACAATTTATTCGCTTGATTTTTTTTGTTATATGCTTACTATCTATATCCCTTGCAAAAGTTTGTAAAAAATATAAAGTAGAGATTTAAATTAAATTTTAAATCTGGTCTTTAGTTTTCTAACGATCGCATGGTAAATGAAGCCATCGTACTAACTTTATTCTTCCATCATACGTCATCTCTTAACATGTGCTATGAAGTTTACCAGGAGTTGTTTACCAATTTATTAGACTAATTTTGAATGAAGTAGCATTCAAACTACCCTGCAGTACTTGAAAATTTTTAATCGGCTGATATACCATTTTATGAGTGTTCAACCTTTTAAGCCTGAAAGTAAAACATGGAGAGCAACAAAGTTTTTCATGGAAAAATGGTAAAATAAGCAGATAATAGCATCACTACCAATTTTTTTTTGCAAGGGATCTCCAATAATCAGATAGTAGAAGAAAAATAAGATTTGAACCAACATCACACGATGCAACCCCCAAATAACAATAAAAACCCAAATATCCAGCCTTAAAACAAGCCCTAATCCAGAAAAAAAAGACTAAAACAAATCAAGAGATAAAGGAAAAACAATACTTCTTCCCCATACGTTAAACTGTTGACGAGTAGGTATATTTCCCACATTAAAACCCTACACTGTTGAAGATACACTACGTTGCAGTGATTGGCGAAGGAGAATGGAGTGGAAGTCTGTGATCCTGCAATATCCATAGCAAGACGATGAGAAGAAAACAGAGGATGAGAAGAAAATGGAGGAAAAACCATTGCAGGATCGAAGAAGATGATCACAGTAAAAAGGATCACAATAAAAATGGTTTTTTTACCGAGTTATCTCTGTCCTCTGGTTAACCTAGGTTGAAAGGAGAATGGTGAAAATTCGGAGATATCGCGTATATGTAGGATATCTAACGGTGTGATATCCCAGTGGCCTGAGATATCGAATCCTTCGATATCCTAGTATCCTAGGATATCGCAGCATAAAGGGCAAAAATGTCCAACCTTTCTGTACGATCATTTATTAGAAAATTTTTACTCTTTCGTCTGATCTTGGGCAAATTCGTAATTTTAGGTCGTCCGTATGGTCATTTCCCCTTTTTATTTATATACTTCTCCCTCATCTTGTATCTTTCACCATTAACCTATTTAATAGTCCATTGGTGAAGCCTTTGTTTTGGATTTCTATGTTATAATAAAATGTATGAAGTTGTTACTCACTAGAAAATAAGACATTCTAAGTCCTTTATAGGTACTAATATTGTGGCATAATATTGTTCCTATAAATCTCATAACAAAGGATTTGATGGTAAAATTTAGCCTATGATTACTACATATTTTCAATCCATGCAATTTTTATTAATAAAATATATTTTATTTTTATTGTTTTAATTAGGACATTAGATGTTGATTTGTGTCTTATACTGCACTTTGATGGAGAGCTAGATGTGGATCGCTCACATCCAATATATAACGGTGGAGAACAGAAGCCTATCTTTGTCTATAACAACATAACTTACAATTCACTAATTGAAAAAGTTGTAGCAAAAACCAATTGGGAGATGAGAAATGGGTACCCTTACATGCAATATATATATCATACAGGTCGGAACTTTACATTAGTAGGCCTAAGAGGTGATGACGATCTCATGATAATGTTCAAATTATTTCGATATGGAGTTGATCCCATCTTTCTGTATATCCATAGAAGTGATGGTGTTGCTGTTAGAAATTTTGTATTTGCAATTTGATGGATGCATTTTCACTTTAGCATCATTTGAATTTTAACACTTGCATTGTTTTAGAAAACCTTGAAATCTGGTTTTATACATGCATTGCTTTTAAGATTTGTAAAAGTATTGTTTTATGCATGTTTTGTTTCTAAACTGGGATGCATTGTTATTAGAATTCAAACTCTTTTGAAAACCTAATTCTTTGTGAATTATATTTGGAAAATCTTTTTGAGAATTTAGGTTTGAACCTTGCATACATTCATCACTTTCGGAATCAGTTTTGTATGCATTTTCATTTGAAAAGAGTTTTATCAAATCAAGCTAGCCTTTGGTTTTAAACTTTTGAATCATTTTAGGCTTTGTGTGTTTCATGTTTTTAAACCCTTAGAATGATTTAAAACATGTTTTTAAGCTTGATTTATTGGCCCAAATAGT
Organism: Cinnamomum chago; assembly: GCA_038049695.1. Classification (NCBI taxonomy): domain Eukaryota; kingdom Viridiplantae; phylum Streptophyta; class Magnoliopsida; order Laurales; family Lauraceae; genus Cinnamomum; species Cinnamomum chago. The sequence continues at coordinate 56,653,613 of CP142454.1, read as the reverse complement.
TCCACAAAGAAATACTTTGAAACTTGCAAAAGTGGAAATTTTGGCCTGTGCAGTGTCGCCGGTCGACCGAGACCTGCTTCCCGGTCGACCGGGACCATTGTCGGTCGAGTGGGCAGTTTCTGAACTGTAACATGCCAACGGTCAGAAATATGACCGTTGTGCTTTCTCGGTCGACCGAGACCTGTGTCTAGGTCGACCGAGGACTAGCCGTTGGGCATTTTTGGCTATAAAAATGAGTTCTTTCCTTTGTCCAAGGTTGGAGATTTTTAAGCCTTCTTTGAGGAGCTTTGAGACAAGACAAAGGGGAGGAACTAAGAGAGGCCAAAGGGGTCATTAAGTGAAGCTTAAGCTTGGATCAACTAAGTTAAATCTCCAAGTAAGTTTTACTTTTAATTAATCATTTGTTATGTGCTTTATTTGAAACTTTGGAAACTAATTTCAAGCATGATAACAATGATATGTTGAATCCATTCTTCCCTTCATCTTTGATATTCAAGATTGGATTCATCACTTTGATTTCAACCCAAGTTTTGTTTTAAACTTTCTTAATCATGCTTAGCCTAAATCTTTGATTTCTTTTATTGCATGATTATTTCACTTGGTTGAAACTTCCATTGTTGTTTTCATTCATTTAATCTTTAGTCAAATTAGTTTTGAAAACAACATTGCACATGCATCACTTGATTAGGCTTAAACACTTTCATACAACTTGTGATCTTTAGATTTTCATATCATTCACAAGTGTGTAATTGTTCAAGTGATTTGCATAGAACTTCAATCATATCTTTTTGTGCCTTAAACTTTCAAATTGCATTAAGCATAAATTGATTGAGCTTACTTTTAAACTTGATTGAAGTTTTCACATACACACTTCATAAGCATACATCTTTGCATTTCTTTGAGTGTTTGTGTGAGTTAGTTTTCATTTTCATATCCGCCTATTTAGAGGCAAATTAATTTGAGCTTAAATTGTAATCTCTTAAAGTGATCTTTTGTGAAGACACTTTCTTAGAGAAATCTTTATCTTGTATGGTTATTGCTTAGCCTAAGAAAAGCATTGTGTAAAGGTTATTGCTTAGCCTTGAAAAGCATCTTGTAAAGGTTATAACTTAGCTTAGAAAAGCACATTGAGAGGTTGTTGTTTAGCCTAGAAAAACAACATTGTAAGGGTTATTGCTTAGCCTAGTAAAAAGCATAATTAGTGGAAATCCGGTGGGGTGATTAGATCACAAGCCGGTAGTGGATGTAGGCATTGAGGCCGAACCACTATAAACCTTGGTGTTGTGGTGCTTGCTTTTGTGGTGATTGTTTATTTTTAGCTTCCGCATATTGTATGGTTAATCATCACATGTGACTAGTTTATGTTAAGAAGTTAGAATTTGTTTAAATTGGTCACAATTGTAGCTCACCCTATTCACCCCCCCCCCCTCTAGGGTTAGGATCCCAAGGACTTTCAATTGGTATCAGAGCCAAGTGCTCTATCTTTTAGGCTCAAGTGTTTGGAACTCTTGATTAGGTGTAAAAACCTAGAGTCAAAAACCCTAGAGTTGTCCTTATTTGAAAATCTTTAGAATGGACTCCACTATGCTAGATTATGTAGATTCTTCTAGATCCCTCATTCTTCCTTCTATTGGAGATTCAAACTCTCAAATTAAAGAATCTCAACTTGAGTTAAAAGAAGAAGAATTTGATGAACTTGAAGCCTATGAGGAATTGTACACATGGTCCTTAGAGCTTTCCAAGAAAAATAAAAGATTAAAAGAAGAATCTAAAAGGCTAAACCAAGAATTAGTCTCTTCTAAAAATGAACTTAGAGAAAAAGATGAATTCATAAATTGTGTAGAATCTAAGTTCATGATCTCTTTGAATAACCTATACAATACTCAAGATGAACTTAAAGAATTAAAGATAGGTTATGATCATCTTAATAAGGAAAATCTAAAACTAAGAGATCAATTACAAAGGCAAGATAAAGACTTTAACAATCTTGGATCTAAATTGACTATCTCTAAGGAAAATTTATCTAATGCTCAAGATGAATTAAATGAGATTAAGATAAATTGTGATGAGCTTAAAAATGAAAATTTGAACCTAAGAGATACAATTAAAAGACAAGATGAAAACATTAACTATTTAAAATCCAAGTTGACAATTTCCAATGAAAATTTGTCTAATGCTCAAAGTAATTTAAAAACTTTAGAACTTGGATCTAATGTTGTTAATGAGCTTAAATCTAAGTTAAAACTTGCCTATGAAGAGCTAAACAATTTTAAGGGAATTGAAAATGAACTAACAAAAGTTAAAAATGAAAATTCAACCCTTAAAACCCAAGTCACTCAACTTGAAAGTTATAAACAAAAGTATGAGTGCAAGTTTACCCAAAGTGAAGAAAGACTTGAAAAATTATTTAAATTGGGTAAATCTCATGGAGATAGGACGGGTCTTGGATTTAATAGGAATATGTCATATGACCCTAAATTCACCAACACTTTTGTGAAAGGTGAGTCCTCATTCTCTAGCACTCTCTCTCAAATGTCCAAAACTAAATGTCATTATTGTGGTAAAGAAGGACATTTCAAATTTGAGTGCAAACTAAGAAAAAGAAGCCATGTGTCTAAACCCATCTTTGAACTAAAGAATGGAGAATCAAAATCTATGAAGGGTAAGACACTAAAAATCAAGAAAGACTCCAAAAAGACTAAACAAGTTAAATCTATTAAAATGGAGTCTCCAAAAATAGATTCTAAAAAGTTTAAACAAGTTAATCCAAGCTTGAAAGAATCTATGAACAAAAAGCTTCTCAACCTATCTCCCTTATATCAACCCATGAAAGAACTTTTGAATAAAGTAACAAAGTTAAATCTAAAATTCAAAAGTCAAATGAAGGGAGAATATAAGAAGAAGAGAAAAATGAATAAATCCCCTAAGAAACAAACTCACCAACATCAAAAGACTAATCACCAATCTAAGCTAAATTTAGTAAAATCTAAATATCATGGTGATAAGTTTAAATTGAAAATTTATCAAGTCAAATCTCCTTTAGTTGGTGAGAAGTCCAAAATAGACCTCAAAGTTCAACCCTCTCAAGACCTTAGGTGGATTCCTAAAGTTATTCACTTAGACAAACCTTAAGGCCTTGAACCCCATTGACCAACCTATTCTTTATAGTTAAATCTTTTTGTTGGTCATGTTGCTTTGCATTTTGTTCTTTCTTAGTTACATTTATTAAAATGCATTGTTTCTTTATGATCAATTGATTTTTTTTTCATGCACTATTCTTGTTACATATCATGGTTTTCAAAATCTTTTGATTATAATTTCATCATGTTTGATTTGCTTTTTGCTCACATAAGTTTTGCATTGCATTTCTACATGATTAATTGATTGTGATTTTAAAAGCTTTCATAGCTAATTTATTCATGATCAATTGTTGTTGAATCATTTGTGTAGATGTCATAGTAAGATTATTTGATCAAATGATTTGAATCAATTCAAGTTTTTCCATAGACTTCTAAGTTATATTTTTATATGGAAAATCATTGTTTTGAAAATTCAACTTGTATGTGTTTCTTTTAAGTTATATCTTTTAAAAATATAATGTTGAAAATTGTTCTTCAAAGTCATTCTTTTTATGCCTATTGTTGGATTTTGTTTATTGAAATGATTTGAAGATTGTTTGAATGGAAATGCTCTATTACATCATTAGTTATATTCATCTAAAGCATGTTCCATGTTTTCATTTCCTTTTCTTTTGGTTTCATTATCTTAGAAATGGAAATGTATGTTGTTTGCATCCTTGCCTGTTTATTTACATTCTTTTTATATGCAAATGACTTTTGGTTCCAAGTATGGTTGTGTTATTTATTACATTTGTAGAAACCATACTAGAACTAAAATCCATCCTCTATGCCTTTTAGTCATTTCTTTTTGGATGGTTATGATGTTGATTCATGTGAATTCTCTTGGTGTCATCCTTATACATGTTTCAACTTCATATGTAGTGATCTTAATCATATGAAAGTCTTTGAAATCCATTCCTTGAATTTATGATGTTTGATGGATATCTTAGTAGTTGAATTCATATGATTTAGTCACTTTGGAAATTGCATGCATTACCAAGTCATATCCTTTTGCATTGCAATTTACCTTGTTCATCACTATGCTCAATAGTCATATCTTTAAAAGTGATGAATATGCATTTATGATGCTTGTTGGAATTTTGTGTTTGTCACATCCTTGCTCTTTAACATGTTGTCAAATTCAATTGGTTTCATTTGGTATAATTTAAGATTGATTTGATTTCTTGTGTATGTGATAGACCTTGTGTGCATTGGATTGAGCTTGATAGTTATATATTTGTTCCATGTCACATTCCATTAGCATCATAATGTTCATGTTGCCACCTCTTTTGCTCATATAGGTATATCTCATGACCACCATGTTTATGTGTTCATAATATTGGTTGGTTATTAGTTGAGGTTGGCTTCATGTTTGAATTTCATTTCACTCATTCTTGCACATTAATAGTCATATTTATTGTTTGAATGAAATGATTTCAAAACTTACATAGCATATGATTTTCATAGTTACATTGATTAATGCTATGTTTAGTTAACCCCATTGCATCATGGATAGCTCTAATTTGGATTTTTCCTAATAGGTATATTTTTAAATCCATTTTAGAGTGATTGCTTAAATAGACTTATCTTAAATCTCAATTGGTATTCTTTGTTTTTCCAATTGGTATCCATGATTGCTTTTCCCATTGACCTTGCTTTCTTTTGGTAATTTGATCATATTGAGCTTTATAGTTAAATGAATCTAATCCTTCTCTTGAAGTTGACCCTCAATTGGTTAAACCATCTTCTTCTTGCACCTAATAGTTAAATCTTTGCCAAAAGTTTGACAAAAGGAGATAATGGATTGAGGGGGAGTGTAAACCTTCATAGGAAGAATTAGTTTTGATCAAATTGACCCTTGGATTGCCATTGAGCCCTTAGAGATAACTTCCATACATGATAGCCTGTTATGTATTTCATTTTCGATTTCTTTTGTTAACAGGTGCTACTAAAGGTATTTTCCTTATTTCATGTGTGTAGGTACCTTTGCAATTTAATGTCAAAGGGGGAGAGAGAGTTCAAGTACTCAAAGATCTCCTACTCTTCAAAGGGGGAGAAAGCATTCAAGTTCTCAAGAGGGGAAGAGAGAATGCATATCTTGCCAAAGGGAGAAAGAGGCATGGTCAAAGGGGGAGACCAAATAGAAGAAAGAAAACTTGGAGCTAAAGAAAATGCTTGGTCATAAAGAGGAAGATGAATAGAAAGCTTGAAGTTTGATCAAGCTCCAAGCATCGAGACGATTGAAGAAAAGAGCCCAAGAGCCCAAGCTAAAAGAAGGAGCATCCAAGAAGATTTCAAGACTTGTCCAGCTTAGGGGGAGCTGAAGACTAAGTGTGTAATTTCAATGATGAGTAAGTTGCCATCAAATTGCAAAGGGGGAGATTGTTAGGAATTTTGTATTTGCAATTTGATGGATGCATTTTCACTTTAGCATCATTTGAATTTTAACACTTGCATTGTTTTAGAAAACCTTGAAATCTGGTTTTATACATGCATTGCTTTTAAGATTTGTAAAAGTATTGTTTTATGCATGTTTTGTTTCTAAACTGGGATGCATTGTTATTAGAATTCAAACTCTTTTGAAAACCTAATTCTTTGTGAATTATATTTGGAAAATCTTTTTGAGAATTTAGGTTTGAACCTTGCATACATTCATCACTTTCGGAATCAGTTTTGTATGCATTTTCATTTGAAAAGAGTTTTATCAAATCAAGCTAGCCTTTGGTTTTAAACTTTTGAATCATTTTAGGCTTTGTGTGTTTCATGTTTTTAAACCCTTAGAATGATTTAAAACATGTTTTTAAGCTTGATTTATTGGCCCAAATAGTTCCATAAAGAAATACTTTGAAACTTGCAAAAGTGGAAATTTTGGCCTGTGCAGTGTCGCCGGTCGACCGAGACCTGCTTCCCGGTCGACCGGGACCATTGTCGGTCGAGTGGGCAGTTTCTGAACTGTAACATGCCAACGGTCAGAAATATGACCGTTGTGCTTTCTCGGTCGACCGAGACCTGTGTCTAGGTCGACCGAGGACTAGCCGTTGGACATTTTTGGCTATAAAAATGAGTTCTTTCCTTTGTCCAAGGTTGGAGATTTTTAAGCCTTCTTTGAGGAGCTTTGAGACAAGACAAAGGGGAGGAACTAAGAGAGGCCAAAGGGGTCATTAAGTGAAGCTTAAGCTTGGATCAACTAAGTTAAATCTCCAAGTAAGTTTTACTTTTAATTAATCATTTGTTATGTGCTTTATTTGAAACTTTGGAAAATGATTTCAAGCATGATAACAATGATATGTTGAATCCATTCTTCCCTTCATCTTTGATATTCAAGATTGGATTCATCACTTTGATTTCAACCCAAGTTTTGTTTTAAACTTTCTTAATCATGCTTAGCCTAAATCTTTGATTTCTTTTATTGCATGATTATTTCACTTGGTTGAAACTTCCCTTGTTGTTTTCATTCATTTAATCTTTAGTCAAATTAGTTTTGAAAACAACATTGCACATGCATCACTTGATTAGGCTTAAACACTTTCATACAACTTGTGATCTTTAGATTTTCATATCATTCACAAGTGTGTAATTGTTCAAGTGATTTGCATAGAACTTCAATCATATCTTTTTGTGCCTTAAAATTTCAAATTGCATTAAGCATAAATTGATTGAGCTTACTTTTAAACTTGATTGAAGTTTTCACATACACACTTCATAAGCATACATCTTTGCATTTCTTTGAGTGTTTGTGTGAGTTAGTTTTCATTTTCATATCCGCCTATTTAGAGGCAAATTAATTTGAGCTTAAATTGTAATCTCTTAGAGTGATCTTTTGTGAAGACACTTTCTTAGAGAAATCTTTATCTTGTATGGTTATTGCTTAGCCTAAGAAAAGCATTGTGTAAAGGTTATTGCTTAGCCTTGAAAAGCATCTTGTAAAGGTTATAACTTAGCCTAGAAAAGCACATTGAGAGGTTGTTGTTTAGCCTAGAAAAACAACATTGTAAGGGTTATTGCTTAGCCTAGTAAAAAGCATAATTAGTGGAAATCCGGTGGGGTGATTAGATCACAAGCCGGTAGTGGATGTAGGCATTGAGGCCGAACCACTATAAACCTTGGTGTTGTGGTGCTTGCTTTTGTGGTGATTGTTTATTTTTAGCTTCCGCATATTGTATGGTTAATCATCACATGTGACTAGTTTATGTTAAGAAGTTAGAATTTATTTAAATTGGTCACAATTGTAGCTCACCCTATTCACCCCCCCCTCTAGGGTTACGATCCCAAGGACTTTCAGTTGCCACAAATCATAAACCAAGTTTAAGGTATGTAATAAATCACATTATTTCTTGGTATCTATTATTATAATTTTTATTACCTAAGTCAATTTGGATGCATAGTAGGTGTACAATATCTCAATTAGACCAAGATGATGAGAATGTAACAAAAAGTATTGGCATAAGGAAGAGATCGCTCATGAATGAAGCTAATATAAACTTATCAAGAGTTTTTGAGGAAGAACAAGACCTTGAGAAGGTAAGGAGAAGTAATGGCGTAAGAACGAGATTGTTCATGAATAAAGCTGATATAAACTCATCAATAGTTCTTGAGGATGAACAAGATAATGAGAAGGTAACGAGAAGTAATGGCGTAAAGAAGAGATTGTTCATGAATGAAGATGATATAAACCCATCATTAGTCCTTGAGGATGAAGTCAGTCTTTTTCCAATTACCAAATCCAATATAGGTTTGCACTAAAACTTTTGAAATTTAGTTTCTGAATATTTTTCCATCAATGTGTTTATGATTGATCATCCACTATGCAGGTTTGATTTATCGGGCACTGAACCTATTCAGTTCAATTTAAACAATCCTGTGGCACGTGCTACTCCCCCGCCGCATGAATCCCAGCATTTTGTTATGGTAGAAAACGGAGCATGTGTCGCAGAAGTTAATTGAGAGAAATCTAATGCAATACAAGACAATAATATTGTTGACACTTTGATTCCTGATTTAGAGCACACTAATGATGAGCATGTAGAGAATTCTTGTTGACACCAAAAATGTCACTTTGCCTCTTTAACATCAGGAAGCCACATCCTACTACAAACGGGTAATGCTATTTCAAGCATCAGATCTTGTCAGAATCAAACAAAAACTGCAAAATCCTCCAAGACAGCCAAAAGAGAGGTTCATATGAAGTTTCAGGCCATTCCAACATCATTTGGCCTAACTTCACTCCTCCATTAGTTGAACAGGCGCTCCTGGCGGCAACGGCGTTGGAGACATTAAAACTTCGATCAGAGCCTACGGATGGTCTCAAAATATCTCCAAATGGCTTCATGTCAAATTTCAAGTCAAACCGACAACATTTGACCCTCCATCAACCCTTGAGCAGTAAAATCAAGCCTCTCGGCGACGAGAACCACCAAGGCTATTACTCATCAAACGGAGCACATGGACGACTTCAACATGCTTCAAAAGGGCTACACGTCAAATTTCAAGTCATTCCAACAACGTTTGACCCGACTTTGACACTCCGAAACAAAATCAAGGCTACTGGCGGCGGAGCACCCCGGGACCACAACACCCAAATCGGAGCCAATGGATTGTCTCAAAATGACTCAAATAGGCTCCCTGTCAAATTTCAGGTCAATCGGACATCGGTTGACCGCACATCAAAGCGCGACATCTTCCTCGCGGTGAAATCAAGCCTAGCAGCGACGAGACCCCAAACGGCTTCAAAACTCAAACAAAAGCCCATGGTTGGTCCTATCTACTGCTCAGGAGGCTTCACCTCAAATTTTGGTTCATTCCGACATCGTTTGACCTAGTTTCGACTCTTGACGGAAAATCGGCTACAAAGTCTTCGACTTTTCCAAAAAATAGGAAACTTTGTGCTCCGGTTTTGCACGACTTCTCGCCGGGTTTTCTTCAGGATAATCAAGCTAAAAAATGAGGAAAAATGTCAAGAAAAATACAGAAGAAAAAAGGACTGAAAAAGCTCGAAAAACGACCGAAGAAAAGGCGACCAAAGGGGACTAAACCCCATGGTCGCTGGCGACCCTGGAAGTTTGGGTCGCCAGATTTCCGCCGGAAGGCCCGTTTTCCGATCCTTTTCGCGTTTTGGAAATTCTAGTCCCTGTAGTTCTCCAAAAATCTGATTTTTGATGCTCGAAATCGACCGATCTCCATCTACATCTCGGATACGCCGTCAAGAGCATGAAATTGTCATTGATCGCTCCAAGATCGCCAACTGGCTAACCACGAAAATACACTTTCTGTCCGACCGATCGAGAAATCGTCAAGACAGATGGTACCGGCCCTCTGTTAGCAATCTATGTCTGAAGTTGCATGATCATCCGACATCGATCAACATGAAGATCCACCGTAAAAAATCACAAGAAGAATTTCAAAAGACGCGGCACGGCCCGCGACTCTTCAAATCCTCGATGACCGTTTAATGTTGTTAATTGACCCAACTAAATGTGGTCATTAACGCATTATTTTGGACGGCCCAATCAGATTCAAGAGAATAAGAGTTACAAGTCAAAACTATCATGGCATTAAAGCCATGAAACTCCTCTCATCATGGAGATTAAAGGCGATTAAATGCCCATCATTCTTCATCGGCCAATCAGATTCAAGGAAAAAGGAGTTACAAAATCAAGAAATAAAAACTTGTAACTCCTCCCATCATTGAGCTTTAAAGCCATCAATGCTCATAAACTCTCCTAAATGGCTACCAAAGGCCTATAAATAGGAGAACATTCCAAGAAGAACGGATCAAAAAAATCCAAGAAAAATCCCGAAGAATTCTCGAAGAAATCTCTACACAAACAAGCTCTCATTCTTTGAAGAAATTCTGCTGCAACAAACACTACAAGGTGATTGAAGTCCCTTGGGGGACACTCCCCCCAAGGCAAAGCCCTCTCTCATCCTATTCAACATGGCCTAGACGTGGCTTTTCAGCCCATCTCTTCATTTTTTTTATCGGATATAAGACCTTGCTTTGGTCCTTATCGTCTAAAAAAACTGAATCCCAAGCCAAGCCAAAAGACTCAAAGCGTCGCATGTTCTCATCTGAAGGACGATGGCGAAGTCCATACATGACTTGCGACCGTCGATCTGAATGAGTCCCCGCAATCTCCTGAGAAGTTAGATCTCTTTTCTTACTTTTCTGTTGTATTTTGTATTTTCTTTAAGAGAAAAAAAATCACAATTCTTGGCTTTCATTTTGATGAGATTTGTAAATCACCTTTCACGGCAAATAGTCTTTTACGGCAAAATCGCCTCTCACGGCATTAAAAAAAAACCTTGTCTCTTTTCTTAAATATATGTGCAATGGAAAGTTAGAAAAAGGATTGATTTCCTTTTTACTTGCGAAGGTGGATCTCCTTATCACCATTTCTAAATTCCAAGTAGAAAAGAAAACCTGACATACCCGTACGAAAATGTTGATAATCGCCTTTCTCCCCTCCTTCCCTCCATTCGGCCTTTTCGGTGACCCTGGGGACGGATGGGGGAGGAATGGAAGAATCAGGTCCATCGATTCCCAACATGACATGTGGAAGGGACGTTAATTTCCAAATCGTGATTCATTCAGAGAAACATTGGCGAAATTTGTAATGCACAAAAACTTTGCTATTAAGCCTTTGCAAGCAAGCAAGACAGAAATCACTACAAGATGTGCTGATCCTACTTGTCCGTGGCATATCCACGCTTCGCTTATATCACAATGTTATCCGGATCAGGGAATGGATAGGATCCAGGAGCAGGTCTCTGAAGATCGAGTAAAATGACAATCCTATTTGCATCCACAGACAATGTCTTTCCCCAAACATTTGTCTTGAAATCACTGCTTGTAACATCAAATATGTTGCAATAAAACTCCCGTACCCAGTCCTTGAAGCATTCATCAATCAATTCCATTAGAATCATGCAACGGTTAAGATGAAGCCAGTGCAAAAACCTTGTAGTGGTGAGATCGGTCCGCACAACTCTTCTCTCGAAGATGACTGTGCAATTGATGAATCTTGATTCAAAACGTTGAGCACCCTCAGCCTCCTTAAACCATTCAGTATTGAAACTAGAAAAAGATCCAGCTGGTCGCTTCCCTTTATAAGTTTTAGGAGGCATGATGTACCATGGAGAGTCACAGAGACAGATAAACAAACACATAAGGTGCAAGATTTCTCCCAGTCAATTCAACAAACATATAGTGTGCAAAAAAATCATATCCAACTTTCATGATATATAAATGACTTCATATAATCCCAAAGGGTGAAACATCATATAGCACTTTGTCATAGACCATATAACCAAGTAATGTCATCTGTTAAAGTGGAGCACACCCAAAATAGAATCACATGCACTTCCACCCAACCTTCAATCAAATTCGAAAGTTCATTTTTCCTCCTTTTTTTTAGAGCAACAGGTTGTTGGGCCTTATGCACTGAATAATGTTGTTAATGAACAGTTAGTTTCAAAATGGCTATTGACCTCCGTTAGTAAACATCATCTTATTCCACATGACCCATGGTTACTGACATGACAGATCATGTATTTTTGAATTCCAAAACCTTCTTTTTTCTTTTACCAGACTTCAAAATATGTTTAGATCTTAGTGTCAGATCTCAAGAGAACCCTTCCTCGTGTACATTGTAAAGAGAAATGCCAAATACATAAGTTTGTGATGAATCAAGAAAACCCAAGAAAACCAAAACTACACGAGTGAATGTAAGAGAAAAAAAAATGATAATACCCATAAGAAGAAGAAGAGAAGAGGATCATACCTGAGAAGACGAGAGAATAAAATAAAAGAAACAAGTGACGAGAGTAGGAGTGGGTAGGATATAGTCAGTGAGGAGAAAGGGATAAATGACATTAATCCTCGAGGAAAAAGGGATAAATCACACTAATCATTTTATGAAAATACCCCTGGCAAGGAGTGTGGGCTTGCTACAACGAGACCCTCGCTATAGCGAGGTTTGGCCTTCTTGTGGGCTCGCTATAGCGAGACTCTCGTTCTAGCAAGGTGTGCCCTGGCTATAACAAGAATTCTTTGGAAAACCTCCTATTCTCGCTATAGCGAAAATTTTACAGAGATATGCGGTGCGATATCCTATGGGCGTAGGATATCGAACCCTAGGATATCCTACAGGATTAGGATATCGCAGGATAAGAGGGTAAAACTATCCAACTTTGGACGTCCTTTCATGTACGAGCTTCTATTAGGTAATTTACAGTCTTTCATATGGTCTTGGCTAAATACAGGGTTTTAGAATGTTCGTACGGTAATTTTCCCAATAAAGTTAAGTGAGGTGAAGCTTTCAGGGTTTAAAGATCACTGATAATGGTTGTACAACAGGTCTCAAATCTGATAATTCTGGGATATCTCACATTGTGTTTGGACGGGAACGGGATAGTCGTGTAATATCATGTGGTCATATAATATCACATAATTGGATATCATATATTTTTAGGATATCAAAATATGAGAAATCCATGGACGAACAGTTTTACGGTAATTACACCTTTTTCGATAATTTTGGGGCGATTGTCAGATTTAAGACCCGCTGTTCAGTCATTATTCCAAGCTTTTATTATCAAGATAAGAAAAGACAAGAGGTTTATTACAAGTATATAAATTCATTTTTTTTCTTTTTTTTAAGGAAAAGTAAAAAAAGTAACTTTAATTTCTTTCTCCACTTAATGAAAAAAAATATTTTCTTTTTATACAAAAGCAAAAAAGATTCTCTATCAACCAACTAAAAACAAAAGACCATCATAACCCTATATATTTTATTATCTCTTAATTTGATGCTTCAGCTCACTTTACTTCAATTTACCATACATTCAAACACTAGGTTAAACTCGAGAAACCATATATGGAATCAAAGGGATGCGTTGCATTTGATTTCGACGATAACCCACATTTGAAATCCAAACTAAACTCCTTCCGCATGCAGCAGAACAAATTCAATCTGCAAGGTTTGTTTTCAAGAGATAAAAGTAAAATCAGCCAGAAGTTTTACTTTACACTGTTTAGTTGGCCATAACCAGTAGAAACCATATTCCTGGGTAGTTAGAGCCAGATTTTCTAATTTCATTATCAAAATTCAGATGATGTTGTTAGTATAGCTTGACTTTGATCATAATTCTTTTTTACTTTTTTTCGCCTCCAATCCGTGATATCTTGGGAACAGTGTCTCATGAATTGATAAATCTCATAATATCATAAGACTTTCCCATAATTTCATGGCTTTTATGCAGCACCTGAAAAAATAATCCCAAATGATGTGTATTTACTTTTTTAAAATATCATTTTTCATAATCTATAAAAAATGAATTCGTTTGCTAGTTGTAAAAAATGTATGCTATAAAATTTAATAAATCCCATGATTTCATGGGATATACTATAAAAAAGTTTTTAAAAAATAATGTTGACAAGAGTTGAATAACTTTGCTAATGTTATTTGAATTTGGATAATGAAATTGAGAAAACTGAATTTAAGGAGGAGAAATATGTCAAAGCCCCTTTATTTTATCTCTCAAGGAAAGTATTTATTTTATCTACACCCATGGGTATGGCTCTTCCACATAAGGCTTGAGTTTGCTCCCTGGGCTCTTGTATTAATTTGAATCCCACAGATATAGTGCATGTATCTGGAGGATTTTTCTTGACGAGTTAATGCCATAGGAATACCTTCATTATTAAATATATTATTTTACTACTGCCTGAGTTTTTAATCTCATTTCAAATTACTGTAATGCATGAAAACAAACACATTTATTTCATTCGAGAGTATATTTTTTGCTTCCGTAACTATTAGCATTGCCACCGAGTATACACTTACTTTTCATTACTTTTTCAAAAATTAGAAAAATTCTTCCATGCTAAAAATGCGTTGAACTAGAAATTTATAATTTATTACTTCCTAGATTTTTTTTCTTTTTAAATATGAGAGTTGAACTGATCATGGTCTCTCTCACGCGCATGCACACACATCCCTACCAACTGAGCTTAAGCTTGGCACAGCTACTTGGGTGTTCACTAATGTAAAGATATTATTTTGTATGTGTATGAGTTTCACTTAATTAAAATAGGGAAAACTACGGGAAAAAGCCCCATAGTGAGCCATGAGTAGGTGGACGGCCTGATAGGAGTATAGAGACGGAAGGGGCCCTCTGTGCCCCTTCCGTTTTTTTTACATGTTTCTTGATATTGTCGATATCGACAATAATGCGGTTATACAAAAACCGCAAGAAACCCCCTTCTTCCCCATTTCACCGTCCTCCTTTTTCCCTTATCCTCTTCCATAGTGCCTTTCCCTATTGACACCGTGTTTCTCTCTTGATCAAAGACAAGAAGAGGATTCAGGGATTCTAAAACGATCACGGCGGGCCACGCGGATCTCTACACTCAAAGAAACCGCAACCGGAGCAGAATCAGAGGATCGAATCGATCTCTAGTTTCGCTGCCAGTCGCCTCTTGCAGAACCAGGTTTTGTCACAAAACCGAATCGGAGAAAAAGGAGATTCGCGCCAACAATCTCGAAAATACCGGATTCCAGCCGTTCATCGTCGCCGGAACTAGAGGAGTACACGCAGCCAGTTTTTCCCCTGAAAGGCAGCGTCTCGATCCCTTTCCTGCAGAAGGTGGGCCACGCAGATTGCCGCTGATCTTGTGCGCAGCACATCGTCAGGCCGCAAGTTACCGGAATCCATCAGCGCAACAACAGATCTCCGTTCACCGACGCTGAAGGAGAAGAAGGCAGCAGGCGCTGCCCCTGTTTCGTTGCAGAACCAGAATTTGGAACAGCGCAAGGAAGAAGAAGAATCGTTTTGGGTTATTGTCCAGGCCAGTTCGAGTTCAGGTTAGGTTCAACCTAACCCAGTTCAGAAACCCAGCAGTTTCTGAAGCCATCTAGACTCCGAATTGTGCTCCGTTTCTTCCTACAGATTTGCATTGACGAGATCTACAAAGTCAACAGAGCAGATTGACCGTTTAAAGTGCTGAAAAAGGGGCAGATTTCAACTTCACTCAAGAAGACATTCCCTACTTTCGCAGCCAAATCATCATAGAGATATTCAAAAGGAGTTGGCGGTTGAATGCCAATAGACTGGGTTTGACCGACTTGAATGACTTTCCATGATGGCTTTGATGGTGATTTCCAACAAAGAGCGGAGCGCAGGAAAGATATTCTATGTTTTGTTTTGGAAAATGTTTGTTGGATGGTGCTTACGGGGCTTCTATTTTGGTTGTACTTTTTATTGTAAATTGCAATATTGCCTTTGATATGGTGTTTTATTAGTCTATCAGGTTGATAGACTTATACTTTGCCTCCTTTTGCCATTGTGCAAAATGAATTATACTTGTATATAGAATCCTTTTGTTGGAGTACATCTGCTTTGCCTCATACTGGTTTTTTTTCTTTACTGTTAGCATATTGTCAATAGAATGGTTGAATGCATGTTAGGGTTCCACAGGTTTAATGAATGCAATTTGTTGGGGATCCACTTGATATACTGCTTCATGTTCTCTAAGTTGAAAGCATCCAATACATTTTCATTGATGGCACCTGTATGTTTTGTTATGAATCTGCAGTTGAGAGTAACTGCTTGAAAAAAGTACTTGCAATCTGTATGATAGCAACTGAGACTGAAATGGGGAGAGTTATTTTGGTTTAAGAAGAAGGGATGGTGGTGGGTTTGATGGTGGTGGTTTTGTTGCTATGTTTGGGGTGGATTGATAAAGGAGTTGTTTGTCTTTTTTGTTTGTAGGAATGTTCATGATGTTGTTGCTATCATTGCCATAGGCTTTCATGAAGTGATGGGGGATGAATTAAAAGTTGTAAGAAAGTTTCTGCTGGAATGTATAAACGTTGTCGATATCGACAACTTTAAGTTGTCGGTATCGACTAGTTTCGTCAGGGGTATGAATTAAAAGTTGTAAGTCAGAAACTACTATAATGGATAAAAGTTGTCGATATCGACTACTTTAAGTTGTTGGTATCGACTAGTTTCGTCAGTGAGATAAATTAAAAGTTGTAATTCAGGAGCTACTGGAATGAAAAAAAATTGTCGATATTGACATCTTTAAGTTGTCGATATCGACTAGTTTCGTCAGTAGTATGAATTAAAAGTTGTAAGTCAGCAGCTGCTGTATTGTATAAACGTTGTCGATATCGACAACTTAAAGCTGTTGGTATCGACTAGTTTCGTCAGTGGGATGAATTAAAACTTATAAGTTTGTAGCTGCTTGAAAGGTTGTGTTTAAAAATAAGTGTGAACCCAAACATAAAGTTGCACTTATGGTGAAAGGAAATACTTAAGCACAAATAACATGGAGCAACTGAATACAACTTAATCTAAATTTAGATAAACCTCATTTATATCACCATTCACATTCCAACATTACATCACCAACCAGCCCATTTACATTTATCCATTTTTAATGTTGAAAATATGTTATGCGCAACCCATTTACATCAACAGCTAACCCAAAGAATGAATTGCACTGTTCAAGCCTTGAACAACCTATTTACATCACCAACCGGACCAAAAAGTTTCTGCAATCTTCAAGCCAACATGGAACCCATATACATTAGCAGCCAATTCCTGCAAATACAACCAATGCACATACCTCCATTGGTTTCCTTGGGTTCTTTGAAGACATATAGATATATCTCATTCACATCATTCCCCGATGCTTTGAACATTCTCTTCAAATCATTGTCGTTGTCGATGCTTGCCATTGAAAATGCTCATCCATTGTGATGAAGGTATTGTATGCTTAATCTCTGGATGGATGAGTTCCAATTAGATGCTTCAGTTGCTTCGTTAACCAGTGAGTCATATGTTATATCCGTCGGTAAATATCTTATATTCTGATTTCCTCCATTGTACACCGGACGGATTATATCGAATTAGAAGTCACTATCATAGTGGAATATGACCAACACCTCGCTAACTGACATGCTATCGTCAAATCACAAGAACATAATCTAGAGAAATATGAAAGATACATACATTTTGAAAAACAGAGCAAGTGCATATTTCTAAACCATTAACCACTATTAAAATGCACACGTTGGGCCTTATTTGATCATAAAATTAGTTTTATAGTCATATTAGAGCTATGTAATGTGGTAATAATAAAACTATACTAAGTGCCACTTAGTGAAAGAATGCAATAGAGAAAAACAACACCTATAAAAAAAAAACCTTTTCAAACCCTAAAAACCCAAAACGAAAGTGATATTAACCAAGCCCAAAACGAAAATGATATTTACTATACAAATGGTAATCTTTACGCAAAGCTACATACAGATATGCATTTACACAACTGGTACAGTTTTAAAATGACCCCATTTAGGGTTCAGACCACAACTGAAAGAAATCATTACTGAAAATGATTCAAACTTATGACATTTTAGGGTAGATGATGCAATATAGGAAGATATTTATTGTGTGTACCAACCTATTAATGGAATCCAACCACCATTGAGAGTAATTTTTGCGGTGTTTTCTGAGAAGGAAATTCACCACAGCACAGGTTGTAGTCGATGAAAAAGTTCTGACAAAGAACTGCAGATACGGAGCGATGTTTAAAGGGTTTAAGCATAGTTGTCGATATCGACAATTATATTGTCGATATCGACAACATTGCTAAACAACTACAAAAACCCACCCAAAGGACTCGTCCCGTCTCTAAACTGACGCTGGGGCCTCTCCTTACTTCAGGTGTGCTATGGGGATTTTTCCCGTAGCTTTTCCATTAAAATATCCAACATTCAGAGTCATGACGGACATTTACGAAGAAAGAGAAGAGTTGTATTGAGTGAAACTCCTATATAACCAATTATAAGAAAATTTGATGTGTGTCTCATGTAGCTGTCAAATTCAATGGACGCATTTGCAGCCCTTACTTGTAATGATTGTTAAGGATGATGGGGCTCCACTGAGCCCCACTGAACTCCTCATAACTATGACTACGAAAATTATAGATTCTTGTTGGGATTTGAGAATGCTTTTGGACAGTTGAGAATGATGGAATTATCATACATATTCTCAAGATATCTCTTAAGAAACAAGTTTCCGTAAAGAATTTTAGGATTTCTAAATGTCAGAATTCTTGCCAGAAATCCTAATAAAAATAGTCTCTAAGGACCCCACTTGTTTTGTTGTATTTGTAAAGTTTTTTTATTTAAGAAATAATATGAAGATCATAAATGACCATCAAATAGTCTTCTTCATTTAATATCAAACTAAAAAGAAGAGATTAAAAATGAACATATAGTCATAATCATCGCAAATCAAATCCTAGGTAAGTCAGGGTCTCATCTACATCTCCATTTTATATCCTCCACTCATTAGCTCTTTAATAATCATTTGTTGGAACCCATTTTAGGGTGAAGTCCATGAAATTTAATTCTCTTTAAACAATTGTGCCCTCACAGTCACTATAAGAGGTGATAATTTTAGTATCTCATGGGATCCACCTACCATTATCAAGCATCCTGAATCATTAAACCACCCCCCCACCCCCCACCCCCCACCCCCCACTCCCCTTCCCCCTTCTTATGAATTGGTATCTATCCTAATCCGGCAGTTATTAGAATGACATAACTGTGGAAATTTAATTTCATATAAGAAAATACTCGAGAAATCATTAATCTTTGAGTCCCCTAAATCAATGTTTGAGATAATCTAATTAATTGAGATGTTTTTGGACCAAAATCGTAATTCACGATGAGACACCTTTTCATTACAGTCATGCACCCAAGTAGGTCTTTTTAAGAGCTTAGATTTTTACCACTCATAGCTCTTATAGGAACCACAAGAGGTACATTTTGAGTGGAATTACCTCTCATGGTTTGTGTAATTGCCTAAATATTACGGACTTGATTAGGCGAGTATGAAACTCGTAATGATGATGTTAAGCTCCTTTGGAAAGGATGAATTGTGATAAAACCTGAAAGGGAAGGAGAAACAGAGATCAGAGACCCTGGCTGTAGTCAGCCGAAGGCTCTCCGATGCCTGAGTTAGTGATATCAGCCGAAGGCTCTTTGATGCCTGAGTTAGTGCTATCACTGAACAAATGATGGAGAAAAAGGCAATAATGCTTGTATTATGTGGCATGGCGTACCTTTTTGGGATCTTTACCCTTGTATATATAGGTGGAAGTTCCATCTGGCGCTCCCTTAGTGGGGGTAGGTGGAGATATTGTCCAGTCGGATCATGAGATGACTTCTCATATTAATGTGGATGTGATTGTTCGATAAGGACAAGCCTTTATCAATATTCGGCGCCCATCTTATCTGTCAGTACGTTCCGCAATGTAGCCATAGCTTTATGGGAGTACAATCATGATCTAGTATTCATGTTTGTTGGCCATACCGAGCTGAAAGATGATATCGAGACCAGATATGGATGCATTCTGGCACTGTTGTCGAGGGCCTTATGCCGAGGTGAGCCTAGCTGATACTCTTACCGAAGCTAGCCCAAGCTTGGTGCTATCTGGCACTGTTGCCGAGCTGGATGTGTATTGGCACTACTGCCGAGCTTGGACACCGAAACCGAGATAAGCTAAGTCCGTACCGAGACTAGCTCAATCTTTCTATTAGGGAATCGTCCCACACAATTGCCCCTAGCTAGTGACCTCTTAGAGTTCTCAAACTCTTTGAGGTCGGGAGTTAAGCATTATGTCGGGATAGTCTTGGGTATCATTTTGAACTTTGTCTCGGCGTTGGCTGATGACGTCTGATCTCTATCATGATGCCTGTTCATCTGCCCGAGACAATAAATAGCATGTCGGTATTGCTTCGTCTGTCCGAGGTCAGTAATAAAGCACCTGAATAATTGCGGGAGATGAACTGGCAGTACCATATGTCTCTATCTGGTTGGTCATTCAACGAATTCGAAGTGACCCGTACGGCGCCCGAGGTGATGCCTCGCACGCGTGCTGAAAGGGCGCCATTCTCTCTATAAATAGGGTTTTTCCTTCTTCGTTTCTCTACTTTGGCATTCATTAGAGAGAGTGTTTCTGCTGCAAGAGAGAAGAAGTCTTGCTGGAGTTCTGTCCTTAGCGAGTTTGAGTCGAAGTCGTCCTTCTGTGAGTCTTCTTCCTCATCTCCTTCTTTCGTTCATCTTCTATTTCTGTTAGGGTTTCTGCCTTCTATTCTTTCCAGTTTCTCTATCCTTAGGAAAATGAGGACCTATAGGCATTTGCTGGACACCCCTGAGGCCATGGCTGGGTTCAGGGAGATGTATGGAATCCCAGACAGCGTCCAGACCAAACTAGACAACCTAAAGAACCCTTTTGAGGGTTACTCCTTCTGCGATGGTTGGATGCCATTTCCTTTGGTCTCAATAATCGAAGGAGGGGTTAGGTTTTCTGTTCACCCTCTTCTTAGAGCCTGCTTTGCGACATGGCACCTTAACCCCTGTCAGCTGATGCCCAACAGCTACAAAGTAATAATGGGTGCCGCCGAGCTCAATAAGATATTGGGCATTAACCTCGGTTTCCATGACATCGAGGATGTACATGATGTCTGCAAGTTCGCGGGAGACGGTCATTGCTATTACCTCCAGGGGAAGCCGAAAATGGAGCCTTTTGTTTATGACCCGGAGGACTCGAACATACATGCCGGGGATGATCGTCTGCTCGTCTTCGATAACTGGAAGTTCGACGAGGCAGAGACCGAGGCGGAGAGGTTATATAAGATCCTTCGTCACTTCGGGGTTCCCCTAGGTAAATACCGATCTCCTCTAAGTGCTCTTGCTTTCTTTTCTTATTTTGCCGAGCTGACACTTTTCTCTTGTCATGCAGAGGTCAGCCAGAGAAGGCAGGGAGCCGAGCGAGCCAGCTGGAGAAGAAACGAGGACTGGTTGAAGGCCGTGAGCCATTACCAGGGTCATCACAGGCGAGCTGCTTGGGACTTGCTATGCTACGAGCTGAGGTACCACACGTACATCAAGTGGAAGGAGCCCGTGCTCGCCCTGACCGACGCCGAGCGCTGAAGAGCTTCGGGAGCTGAGGCATCCAAATCGTCCGCCGGCTCAGAGGCCACAGACCTGCTCCGGATCGTTGAAGCCTACTCGTCTCCCTCCAACCAAGAAGTAGAAAGGGGAGAGGATATGGAACAACGTCACTCCACATTGAAGGTCAAAGACCTGGGGGCTAAACTTTTTGGAGGCCGAGCTCCTTCTGCCTCCATGCTTGTTGCCGCCAACTCTTGCTCCAGCCTCCGCGCCTTCGAGTGTCGCTGGCACTTCTGCTCCTGTTACTTCTTCAAGTGCAGGAGTTGAGAAGCGCCCTGCTAAGTCCGTAAGGGAGGGGGCTTAGCAGGAGAATAGGCCCAGGATCGATGGCCCTAAGACAGGAGCTCGGTAGCGTCCTAGCGGAGAGGCGAGGGAAAGGGCTCCGACGGAGAAGAGGTCCTAGGCCGAGGGTTTGGCGGAGAAGGGCCACGGCTAAGTCTTGACTCCGCAACCCATGGAGCCGGCCCCGTGGAGGCGTATGACGGTGGAAGACCGTTTATCCAGCGGCCCGCTGGTTGTCGCTGCTCTTGCCAACGCATGTGGTCTTCCACCCGACATACAGAGGCATAAGGGGGCAGATGACACGTCGCTGCTGATCTCCTCTCTACAGTCGGCCTTGTCGGTAAGTCTTCATCATAGATCCTATGTAGTGTTTGATCTCGTTTGCTTTTCTCTGACACTTGATTCTTTCCTTAGATTGTGCAGAGGGTTCAAGTGGTCCTGGACAGGGCCCGTCAAAATAGCTCCAAGGTCGAGAAGCTGGAAACAGAAAAGAAGAAACTTGCGATGGCCTTGGAGGGGAGTAGCCAGAAGTTAAAAGAGGCGAAGGAGAAGAACAACAGCCAAGGGGCAGATCTTGAGTTTGCACTCGCTGAAATCTGTAAGTTGGAGGCTGAGACCCATGAGCTGAAAGGGGCGGCCGGGTTGAAGGCCAAGAGGGCACTCGAGCTTGAGGCTGAGCTGGCGAAACAAAATGCCGAGCTCGAACTAGTGCACAAGGAAAAGGCCGAACTCCAAGCCTCAGTCCAAGCTGAAGTTGACGCAGCTTTCCAGGACGGGGTGGATGCGGTAACCAAGGAATAAGAGGCCCAAGTCGAGAAGATAAGCTCGACTTTGTTCAAGCTTGGGTGTCGAGTTGCACTGAAGAAGGCAGGGATCCCTGAGGATCACCCTGTTTATCAGGATCTGCCCAAGTTTTCTAACTCCGAGCCTGAGCCGAGTCCTGCCCCTATTCCTGAGGTCGCTCCAAAGGCTATTTCGACTCCACTGCCCGATGTTACTCCCCAAGTTGCTGCTACTGAGCCTCCTGAAGCCAATGCAGAGGCCTCTGCTCCTTTCTGCTCCTTGAAGCTTTTTTGATGTATTTCTTCTTTTCTGTAATGGTGGAAAAACGTAAAGAATTTTGTAACTTTCTTTTCAATCAATGAATACAATTTCTTCCCCATACTTGCCTTCAATCTTTCTTTTGAAAATTACATCCATGCGTTTGACCTCTGTTCCATAATTGGGCCTTAGCATAAATGTCTGATTCTTTGACCAAGTAGTTGAGTTTGGTTTAGTAACCGAAACTGAGTAACCATTGGGCAAATGACTTTGGTTCCGCAAGAAGGAGTGACTTAGCTTAATTGAATTCAGTTCAATAACCGGAATTCCATTTGTTCTTAAGTCCTGTAACTCAAGAGGTACTTGCACCTTGACGCTGAATTTGTAATGTCAAGCTTGGTTCACTAACCGTACCTGACACATGCAAACTGGACTAAATTCTTTAACTTGAGCTTCACCTTGATGATAGAAAAACTTTAGTTGGTTCCGTAACAAAACTTAATCTTCATAAGAAGCCATCAAGTCTCGCAACCTGGTGTATAACTGGTTCTATAATAGAGCTAGAGTTGTTGCCGAGTTCTGTAGCTTGGTGCTTTTCAACTAGTTCAATAACCGAGCTGAGATTACCGCCGAGTTCCGTAACTTGACATTTTGTATAGCTGGTTCCATAACCGAGTTGAAGCCACCGAGTTCTGTAACAAGGTGTTATATAGCTGGTTCTGTAACCGAGCTAAAGTCATCGAGTTCTGTAACAAGGTGTGCCTTAACCGTTTAAGGTCTTTTTTTCACTTCTCTAATGCTCTATAGCAATTAGGTAGGTTGGTAATTGCCGAGTTCCACAACTTGGCAAGAATTGGAGCTACCGTGACTGAAGCTGTCCGAGCTGTGGTTGGTGCTATCACCGAGGCCGCTGCTGGAGTTGTCACGGTTAGAACTGTCCGAGCTGTGACTGGTGCTATCACTAAGGCCACTGCTGGAGCTGTGCAGTCGAGGCTGGTGCTGCCACCGAGGCCAATGCTGAAGCTGTCATGGTTGAAAAACCGTGCTGAGGCTGGTGTTGTCACCGAGGCTGCAGCTGGAGCTCCTATCGAGCTTGTGCTTTTACTCAGCTGGTGCTACCACCGAGCTGAGACTTAAAGACAAAGACTTTGTATAGCAAGTCAAGGAACTATTCCCAAGATTGTTGTTTCTTTTTTGGAGGGCTTGTCCTGCCAGAGGCCGAAGCTATCCCGAGCTCGAGCTTCGTCTTCTTCTTATTCGATAAACTGGTTCACCCAGGCCACCAGTGCCTTCACCGTGATTACGAAGAACTGAACTAGGTCCTTTCGAAGCTCGTTGCCTGGCAACAGAGCTCGTTCGAAGGACGTGAGGGCCACCTCGTCAGTGGCGTCTTCCACTTGGCTGTAGATGGTCTAGAACCTTTTGGTGAACTGGGTAACATTTTCAGTCCAGCTCATTCTGATCGCCATGAGGTCGTCGTTTGTTTTTGGGATGACTCTGCGCACTTGGAAATTTTCCACGAAGGAGTTCGGAGCTACCGCCAGCTCGAAATCGATCCCTCTGGGAGTGTGCAGAACCACCTCAGGGGGAGGTCGCCCAAATTGGAAGAGAAGGTTCTGCAGTTAATTAGGTGGCCGACGTCACCCCATACTGACATCCGCTGAGTGAAATACCGAAGATGTACTGCAGGGTCCGAGTTTCCATCGTAGAGGATGAACCTCGGGACGCTGAATTTATCGGGAAGGGAGAAATTTTCTATCTTTTGAGAGAAAGGAGACGCGCCTTTTGAGTTGGCGAATATGCTCATCTTGTTCCTAGATGACAAGGTTTTGGGCCCTGATATCCACAAGGAACGGATCTCCGTCATTATCACCGCCGCAGTCCACCTGGTGGGGGGAATAACGAGATCTGATTGCCGCTGGAGCTTTGCTCCGTGGGGGAGGTTCCAATAGGGTAGCACTCTCTTGGGAGTGCTCCAACAGAGGAGAATTTTGCCGGGGAGTTTTTGTCACCCCCTTTGATGATGAACCTGTCTGAGTTATAGGTCCTTCAATGCTTGTCGTACCAGATTTTCCCCGAATCTCCTCCGACGGGGGACCGCTGGTGGTAGTGACGGGGCTATTGATCGTCTTTCGCCATTTCTGGTTTCTGGAGGCATGATTTTTGTGAATGTGGTTTGATAACTTTTCCTACAGACGGCGCCAATTGTAAGTGCCTAAATATTACGAACTTGATTAGTCGAGTTTGAAACTCGTAATGATGCTGTTAAGCTCCTTCGGAAAGGATGGATTGCCTTAAAACCTGAAAGGGAAGGATAAATAGAGATCAGACTCTGGTTGTAGTCAGCCAAAGGCTCTCCGATGCCTGAGTTAGTGCTATCACTGAACAAAGGATTGAGAAGAAAGACAAGAATGCTTGTATTGTGTGGCATGGCGTACCTTTTTAGGATCTTTACCCTTGTATTTATAGGTGGAAGTTCCATCTGGCGCTCCCTTAGTGGGGGTAGGTGGAGATACTGTCCAGTCGGTTCATGAGCTGACTTCTCATATTAATGTGGATGTGATCGTTCGATAAGGACAAGCCCTTATCAATATTTGACGTGCATATTATCTGTCAGTACGTTCCACAACATAGCCGTAGCTTTATGGGAGTACAATCATGGTCTAGTATTCATCTTTGTTGGCCGTACCGAGTTGAAAGATGATACCGAGACCAGATATGGATGCATCCTAGCACTGTTGGGGAGGTGCCTTATGCCGAGACCGAGTGTGAGCCTAGCTGATACTCTTACCGAAGCTAGCTCAAGCTCGGTGCTAGTTGGCACTGTTGCCAAGCTGCATGTGTCTTGGCACTACTGCCGAGCTTGGACAACGAAACCGAGATAAGCTAAGTCGGTACTGTTACCAAGACTAGCTCAATCTTGCTATTAGGGAATCATCCCACATAGTTTGTATGAGAGGAAAATTTCTAAGCCCATTGGATGACCCACTTAGATTCATATGTTTTCTCAAGAAAAACTCTTCTCAATTAAATCACTTCATTCATCAATTTAAGGGTCTTAATTTTTAATAGTTTTAAAGCTACATCTTTGATCAAATTCAGTCCATTGTCCAACCATAAGTATACTTTAAATCATTATCAAATTATGGTGAGTACTAATGAATGTGCAAGGGGTTGGATTGAGATGATAGTTAAGTTCCACTGGTCCACTTCCAGATGCACCCCACCCAGCTTGACCGGAATAGAAGTGGAAAGTTCTTGAACACTGATGTCACTCCATGAACGTCATGGGAAGGCATCCCTTGGTGAAGAAACATATGTCCAGCACGGCCATTTTAGGCAATACGAATCACATGCATTTTGATGTGACGATCATGCCCTGACTTACGTCAAAACACCAACTTTGAGATGAATTTACAGGTGCATTGACACAAAGGAAAGTCTAAGAAAGTTCGAGACCTACCAAACCATATTTAGAAAGATAATCCCAAAAGCATATAAAAGTAACAAGGAAGCTCAGGTGGGATAACCGTGTGAGTGTTCCATGACTGTAAAGTATGTGACAGCAACATGGAAGAGTGGACTTATGACATAGAAGCTTTAGTTTATGGACCAAAAAGCTCTTTTATTGCCCACCGCCTGAAAGAAAGTAATGTCAATTGCAAACTTTTATGCGTACTTGAACTAGAAGAAAGGAATATTTTGGGTGGCCAGGTCTGATGGGTTGCTTCATTCGAGTTAAGGTCGCTTTGACAATGCTCTTGGGTTATTAGTAATATACATGAAGATAGCTTATTAATTTTGCCTTATGCAAATAGATATATTTTAGTTTTAAAGAGAGTTTTTATTTTGGTGATATGTATTAGATTTCGACCTCACATATTACTATAGGAACCAGTCTGTGAGATCACCTGAGGCCATGCTGATCACAGGAGACCATATCAGCGCAGTCGATGAGAATAATATTCCTAGATCATGCTTCAAAACAGTAACACGTCAATGAGGAAAAAGGGACAACAAATGAATCACACAATGCATACACAAATTAACGCTGAGAAAAAAATAAACTGCATTACAAACATAAGATTTGCATCACAAACACATATCAATAGTTCGAGAATTCACCTAGGGTTCACCCCCAAATATGCACCCACATTCCAAATAGTTGGAACATTCCATCAAATAGATGGTAACCCATTCAAGCATTTGAGACCGTAAGATCTTGACTCGAGTGACCTCGATTAGTACTAATTAATGCCCGCGTTAGCTCTAAGTGAGATTAGTGGATTTTTCTGAAGTTCGAGATTAGAATAGCTTTAATATAACTTTGGGGAATTTTGAGAGCCTTCATAATTTAGTGGGGCCCTTTGGGTGTTCTTTTAGTGACTTTGCATATGCTTGGGGGATTATTAGAGTTCCCAATCATTCATGTTTTAACCTCATTTTACTTAACTCGTTAATCTCTACAACTTTTGTGTTTACTCTGTCCCCATTCGAAACCCCGAAACCCGACTTTTACAACTTCGAGGGCAAAACAGTCTTTTTATACCAAATGTGGACACTAAATTTGATGTCACCAAAACCCTCGAAATATATACTTTTTAGAAACTAAATGTTTCGACGATTACTTTTCCCTCCTTCATCAAACTCATCCAAGGCCCGGAAACCTATGTTTTTAGCCCAGCAAACTTTTTAAGTTGTGGACCCACCTTCATTCTCTATATATAGTGAGCTACTTTTTCACTTTCCCCTTTCTTGCCCAAAAATATTATGGGAGGACTTGTTCCAGCTGCCTAGGGTTTTCATCCCCTTCTTCTTCTTCTTCTTACTTTTCCTCTTCAATCCGCACCAATCTTGCAAAAATCAAGAAATGAGTTTCATCTTCTTCTTCCTCACCCTGCAAGCTCTCTATGGATGCCATTAGAAGAGAAATCCAGCTATCCTAGGGTCTTCTTTGAACAAACTCTTGTCATTTGAGGAACCTACAAGTAAGGCATCTTCTCCATCTTTTAGATTTGAGTTTTTTCAGCTTTAGAGAGTCCCCATCCCCATTATTGGGAACTCTCTCTCCCTCATTCCTTGTTTTGGCCGTTTAGGGTTTGTGTTTGGGGGTTTTTGAATGTGTTTGTAGGTTGGCTTTGAGAGTGATTAGGAGCTTGATTTGCTAGCTTGGACCCAAGGCAAGTGGATGAATGGATTGTTAAATGATTTTATGTTTATGTGAAAATATGGATTCTTATTTATTGCCTTCACCTATGCTTTCTACATGAATTTTAATAACTTTGAAATGTGCATATTGGTGAGTCTTTTCTCTTATTTGATCTCTTAAAAAGTGTACATTATATTTTGTTAAAGTAGATTGTCACTTATGGGTCTTCATAAATGATGGTTGTTCTTGTAGTAAATGAAGTGAAAAATGAATGTGGTTTAATGATTTTGGTGGAGTGGTTGTTGGAAGCGTTATTGTGGTTTGGAGAAAGCAAAGAGACTTTAATGGTTGTAGAATAAAAGTGGTTCAAAGGAGGTTAGAAAGGGATGAAGGGAGAGAGCCCAAAACTGCATTTCTGCAGCTTTTGTGACAGTTCGCTCGAGCGACCTTGACAGTTCGCTCGAGCGAACCCCATCCAGAGGATAGTTGGCTCGAGCCAACTTGACAGTTCACTCGAGCCAACCTGACCTGGGAAGAGCAAACCCCTCACGGAGAGCAGTTAGTTCGAGGCCTTGGTCAATACAGGAAGACTTGAAATGTTCTTTTAAGGCTTGGGGAGGTATTGTTTAGAGCCCCAATGTGATGGTAAGACCGAGAAAGCGAAGTGTGGAGCTTGATTGAGAAAGAAACTCATCATGGAGATTTATTGAGGATTTTTGGACTTGTTAATTTGTATAGGGGGCTTGGAATGTCCTTAATTTTATTGAGTACCAAGCCAGTGACAAAACTGACATATAGGACCCTTTGAAAGTCCGGGATCCTAACCCTAGAGGGGGGGGGGGGGGGGGGGGGGAGAGAATAGGGTGAGCTATAAGTTAGTGACCAATTATGCCAAATTTTAACTTCTTTAAAATTAACTAGGCACGGTGATGATTATCAAACAAGATGCAGAAGCTAACAAAAATAATCACCACAAGCATACACCATCACATAATGATTTATAGTGGTTTAGCCTCAATGCCTACATCCACTACCGGCTTGTGAACCAACACCCCACCGGATTTCTACTATTTATGCTTTTCAAAAGGCTAAGCAATAATCTTTACAATGATGTTTTTCTACGCTAAACAACAACCTATCAATATGCTTTTCTATGCTAAGCAATAACCTTTAGAAGATGCTTTTCCAAGGCTAAGTAATAACCTCGACACTATGCTTTTCTTAGGCTAAGCAATAACCTTTACAATAGAAAGATTTCTCTCAAAGTAGTGTCTACACAAACACTCAAAGAGATACAATTTAAGCTTAATACACTTGCCTCTTAAAAAGGCTGATATGAAAGTTAAAAACAAGATACAAACATACACAACCAATTAGCTAAGGTGTGTGCTCAAAGTGTATGAATGTTTACTTCAATCAATTTCTAAAATGAAGCTCTTAAATGAATGCTTGATGCATTTGACAATCTAAGCTCAGAAAATGGTGATTGAAGTGATGAGCTAATCACATGAAATATTCAAAACAACTTGGAAAGACATACTACACAAGTTGTATGAAGTTTAAAGACTAAAACACGTGTGATTGAGACATGAGTGTTTGCAAAACATTCTAATATGCTAAAGTGATTTAGTGTTTACAAAACAACTCAGTTAAAGTTAGAAATCATGCAAATATGAAGTTATAAAGAGTTTAAACATGCATGGATTTTAAATGGAATGGAAACCAATCTTAACTTGGAAAGATATACCTTTAAATATCAAACATTTTGATTTCCATTTGCCCTCTAGCTTTCTTAGCTTATTCCTCTTCCTTAGGCTTCAATATGGTTCCAAAGATTCACTAAACAAGCCTCTAGAAAGAAAGGAATGAAATAGACTTATATAGAAAAAACAGTCCAACGGCTAGTTGGCTCGGTCGATCCCATGACCCTCGGGTCGACCGGGCCCAACGGTCATATTAGCCAACGTCTAGTTTCCCCAGTCGACCTGGACAGGGCTCGGTCGACCGGGTATACTGGCTGTTTTTCCCAACGGCTAGTTGGCTCGGTCGACCGGGTGCAGGGGTCGGTCAACCAAGTAAACTGGCATGGGATGAGTTCCTGCAGAAATTTCAATTTTCCAAAAGATAAAACTTGGAACTCATGGCCAGTATGATTTATGCATAATAACAAGATTCTAAAAATGAGGAATGTATGCAAATCACAAACCTAGATGCCTAACTTGATTTTCCAAAAATATGCATGAAGAACTAGGTTTCAAAAGTGCATTTTAAGTTCTAAAACATGCATGATTAAATAATTTGAAAATCAAATGCAAATGCAAGCTAGAAACTTAGATTCCAAAGTCCAAACTATGATGCATGAGTGTGTGATCATTTTACAGTGAAAATGATAGTGCATCCATCAAATTAACAATAAACAAAAACCTAACAATCTCCCCCTTTGCAATTTGATGGCAACTAAGATGATCACAACACATCTTGGACTTTGGCTTTTTGAATGGTTTGTTCTTGAAATCTCTTGAATGTAGCTTCGCCCGAACGACCGATTCATCATGAGCTTTAACTTAATCTTTTCAAGATTTCTCCCCCTTCGTTAGAGCTCTCCCCTTGCTCTTCGCATTCAAGCGTTCTCCTTCTTTAGTCCTTGAACAGATCTCCCCCTTAGTTAGATCTGATCTTCTCCCCCCCTTTGTTTGATCTTCTCTTTGTCGGATCTTCTGATCTTCTCTCCCCCTTTGTGATCGAATTGCAAAGGAACCTGTACACATGAGAAAACAAATACCTTTTAGCAGCACCTGTTACCACTACAAGAAGTTGGACTTTTATCGACGTTTTTTGGCGACGTCTTTATAAATTTGTCGGTAAAGAGTGTTATTTACCGACGTATATAATTTCGTCGGTGAAAACTTAACTTTCCCCGACGTTTTATATAAAATGTCGCTAAAACGTTGACTTTCAGCGACGTTTTACTACAAAACGTCGGCAAAGTTCAATCTTGGAATTAATTTAATTTAAAACCAGAGATTATTACCGATGTTTTATAATTGGTCGGTGAAATAGCATTTTAGCGACGCTTTTTTACTTTTACCGACAGTTTTTTTCGTCGTAAAAGTGTTTCTATTTTTATTTATTTTTCTTTTTTAATTTTTTCCATCGAAAAAAAAACGTCGGTAAAAGTGTTTTTATTTTTATTTATTTTTCCTTTTTAATTTTTTTCAACGAAAAAAACCGTTTGTAAAAGTCTTTTTATTTTTATTTTTTTTATTTTGCAGATGAAAAAAACGTAGGTAAAAGTATTTTATTTTTTATTTATTTATACTTTTGATTTTGCCGACGAAATCATACCATCGGCAAAGTTCAATCTTGATATGAAGTGGAAAATAAATATTGAAATGAACTTTTCGCGACGTTTTTTGTGTAACGTCGGAAATGGTTTTTGACTTTTAATAAAAATAATATAATTTTTACCGACGAAATTTTATTTTTTTGGACGAAAAATAAACATCGGTAAATCCATTAATTTTCCCTCTCCCGCCTCCCACTTCCCACCGAAGCCCTCTTTTATCTCCCTCCCTCTCCCAGCAAAAGCCCTCTTTTATCTCTCTCTCTCTCTCTCTCTTGACCTGCGCTTCTCTCACTCTGTCTCGCTCTCTCTACTCTCTGTCTTGCTCTCTCTCTCTCTCTCGACCTGCGCTTCTCTCACTCTCTGTCTCGCTCTCTCTATCTCTCTCTGTTCTTTCTCTCTCTCTCTCTCGCTCTCTCTATTCTCTCTCTCTCCCTCTTGCTCTCTCTAATCTCTTTCTCAATCTCTATCTCGCTCTCTCTGCTATTTCTCTCTCTCTTTATCTCTCTCTCTGCTATTTCTCTCTCTCTGTCTCACTCTCTCTCTCTGCAATTTTTCTCTCTTTGTCTCACTCTCTCTTCTATTTCTCTCTCTCTCTCTCTCTTTTTCTCGCTCTCTCTGCTATTTCTCTCTCTGTTATTTCTCTCTATGTCTCGCTCTCTCTGCTCTCTCTGTCTCGCTCTCTCTGCTCTCTCTCTTTGCTATTTCCTTCTCTCTGTCTCTGTCTTGCTCTCTCTGCTCTCTCTCCGCTATTTCTCTCTCTCTGCTTGAAACTGATTGTTGCTCGAAAACGGTCTCCCTCTCTGTCGCCGCTGCCTCTGCTTGGACCCTCTCTGCCCCCAATTTCCTCTCTCTCTCTCTCACTCTCTCTCGCTCTTACCCTCTCTACCTCGTCGATTCAAGACTAATTTCAGAGAAGGTATACGAAACGCTATGAGCGTCTGTATTGTTTGGTTTTCCTTCTTTTTCATTGCAATTGATTCACTTGGATTTTCTTTTGTTCAAAATTTCAGGTATTCAAGCTGCTCTGAGGAAGCAGGCTTTAGCTTCAGCATTTTAGCTTTGTGAAAGAGCCACGTCTGGACGTAATTTTGGTACTCGTTTTTTAGTTTTTTTTTACTATGAATGGATTTTTTAAGTGAAGATTTTGTGATTTTACTTTTTGAATGTGTAATCGGGATCAATGTCTTGCTTCGGTTCCTGCCCTTTTAGTTAATTTTTGCCATTTCTTGTTTCCATTTGGTGGGATGATATGCAATAAGATGATATGCTTTTTTTGAAGGAAAAAAAAAGTTCATGAGACCTGACTAGAGTCCAAAATGATAAGACTTTTTTTGTATCCAAAATTCCACTACAAGTTAGGGAAGAAAACATTGCTATTTCACTTTGCTTATTAATAGTGGAAATGTGGTGGTTGTCCTTTGTCCTTATTTCATTCTTCCATCCTGATATCTTAACCTTGCTTACCATTCAAAGAAAAAAATATCTTTACCTTGCTTACATAAATACATTTCTTATTTTTTCTTCTCTATTTTTGTGCCTCTAGATATTAGCGATGTGAATGGGTACCCGATTAGCCTAACATGTGAAGTTTCATCTCTGGGGAAAAACAAAATTAATATCATGACATGAGTGCCAATTGGGCAGATGAGTTCTAATTCATATAGTGTGTGGTGGCTCTAAGTTTGAAGGTTTTTTCTCTTTTAGGGTAAATGCTTTTGTTTTTCTAAACTGTTTGCGATTTTCCGCAAGTATACGGTTGTCTCAAGTAATATAGACTATGGAAGTCCGAATATCTTTCCCACGAGGATCGTTACAAGGAAAATAACAGTTACTAATGAAAAGGAGTATCAACTCAAATATATCTAACAAATGCAAATGAAAACAAGAAACAAGATAATAACAAAGGAAATAAAAAATGCAAGCTAAAAGAAAACAAGAAGCTAGATAACAAAGAGAGGTAAGTAGAAATAAAGGGAGAACAGGGTTAGTAACAAGTTAGTAATAAAGTTAATGACAAAAGAAAACTAACAGGGTTAATAACAAGAGCAAATGAGCAATTTTAGATAGATCAAATGAGTAATTGTGTGAAAACAACAAGTGAAAGATCAAAATCAAAAGAAAATAGAAACATCCATGGAAATGAGCTAATAACTAGTGAATAAGATAGGGAATGAATGGATGAAAATAAGTGTGCTCAAAATAGTGTAAAATCAAAGGGGGAATAAAAACAAACACATAGAAGGTATGAACAAATAAGCTAATGGATATGATGGTGTGGATAGAGAAATGGAGTGTGAGAATTAAAACAAGAGAATAAGTGTGTGGGAATGTGAATACAATCAAGCTAAAGTAATTAAAATAAGCAACAAGCAATACTAATGGATAGATTGAATCATCTAGAATCCACTAAGTGACACTAATCTAATGCTAATGCTCTTCTATTTTCCCAAAAAAATACTCAAATCTAATGACAAATCAATGCTTAGATTTGGAAAATATAACTTTAAAGCTCTAAGATAGAAATTAACAATCTAATAGTTAAGATTTTCTTCCCTTCATAAAAAAAAAAAAAGATTCCTAATGACTATCTATCAAAAGTAAGCATAAACCATCAAAAGATATTAACTCCTAAGCATGATTTATCAAACCTAAGCATAGATAGTAAAAAGAATTCTAAAAAAAAAAAATAAGCATGGAAGGTAGCACATTGCAATGAAGAAAAATCTATTCTAGCATGTTAAGCACATAAACAAAGGGAATTAAGAGCATAAGCAAAAGGAATAGTATTAACTTAGCTTCATCTAGAAGATCCAATCAAAGTGATTAGCCACCCACTGGAGAAGACAAAGCTTTCATTATAAATCTTCAAATTTTGCAAAGCTTTCTCTCTACAATTGCTCTCAATTACATGAATAGCTTAAGTAAAGAGGACAAGGCTCTCCTTGCTTGTGTTTTTAATGCCTAGAACTCCCTTCCTTATATAGAGACATTTTCCTTGCTCTTTTTGGTTTTTTTCCAATGTGGGACTTCACAAGAATGAAAATATAAACATATGGATGTGATTCCCATGTTAGGAAACAGTCCCCAGATTGATGTGTAATTTTGACTCCCGAAACGTTCGAATTGAAAAAAATGTTGTGAAATATGATTTGTAGATCTTATAACAAGCTTTCTAATGCTTCTGAGATCACCTCAATCGGACACCTGAGTAAAAAGATATGGTCAAAATACCAACCCAGGTCTTTTATTTTTCTTTTTATTATTGGCCTATCTTTGTAATTTCTTCATCCAATTGTCTTCCAAATTTATCCTTACTCTCTTTAACTCTTGAATCTCAACTTTAATCTTCAATTAAAACCTACAAAGAGAATTTAACATAATTGAGAGTATTTTTGAACATATTTTGTATGGAGGCCATTGGAACTCATATAAATGCATAAAATGGCCATCTATAATGGAAAGATATGAGCAAAGCATGATGGGGAGGAACTTTATTATTTTTCTACTAAAAATAGTGTTTTGAGTTCTTTTATCTTTGAAAACTCATAAATTGATGTTATGAAAATGTCTCTCTTTGTGAACTCATCACACCCCCAAACCTACATTTTGCTAGTCCCGAGCAAAAGAAATCAAATTATATGCAGAAAACGATAAAAACAATCCTAACTCTTTTTCGCAGGAATCACGGTTGCACTTAGCTCGTGCCACAAGCCATTTAAACCCCTAAGTTTCGCTTAGTGGATGAGTTTTGTCTTGCGAGGGTTTTCAGCGAATAAATCCCACAAAATTCTTTTTATTTATATCCTCGGGTTTTTAGCAAGCTAATAAAAATGAGAGCAAGTTTAGAACACTATCCAATTGCTGAAAATCTTTTAATGATGCTCAAGTCCCAGAGTGTATTTGAGTGAGTTTAGCCAACACTTGTGCGGTTTTGGGTTTTGAGAAAACACAACTTTGATCAGCCTCTAAATCCATTCGTTTTGACTTCAGCCTCACAATCATACTCTTAGAAATAAAATCGGGAAGATTTTCTGACTTATCACTCTATATGTGAGTATTGGCAAGGCAAAAGGATTCACATGTCTTTCGAAAGTGAGGACTTTTTGGAGAATTTATGTCATGGAAAGAACAACCATTTAACTGAGGGTGAAAATGCTCACTCAACTTTTCACTTGTTTAACATCCTAACTTTTCCTGAAATCCAATAGATCTTTTATTGGCTGTAATGGGGTTAGGGGAAAGGGTTTGGTAAAATATGGAAAATGAGGTTTTAGGGTTTCTGAGAAGGTAAGATCTTGAGTTTTCTTTGAAGGAATTTTCTTTGATTAGACTTCACTTTTTCTTTTTCTTTTTTTTTTGTTTTGTTTTTTTTTCTCTCTTTTTTTTCGAGAAGACTTTTTCCTTGGATAGATCATGTGAAGTATCAACAATGCACACTTCCTTCTTTCTTTATCTTTTCCTTCCACTTCTCAAAAACAATCGGTTGAAGGTTTTTTATTTGGGTGGAGAGGCTTTGGGAATTTTTAAGGAAAAATGTATAAAGGATAATGACTCAAAAAGGGTTACTATGGAAATGTTTTTATGGGTGGGTTTTTAATGGCCATGAGGTTTTAATTTTAGATTGCCTATCATCACTTTACCAGGTCTAGAAAGGTGCTCACAAGCTAGAAGTCAAGGTTAGTTCGTAATTTTGATGACACCCACAATGGTTGGAAAGAGATAGGCACTAATGAGATAAAAAGAAATGTGCCGAAAACTACGAGTTTGAGTAGCTCTTCATTCTACTCGGAATTAGCGCAGAAGAGTCCTTACCCTGAAGGAATAGAAAGGCTCTACACTCAATTGGTTTAGTCTCTGTTAGAGCCTTTATTTTGTTGCAATTTGATAGGATGCATTCATTTTCATAGCTTAACCTCTCATTCTTTCATGTTCTTATTCTTAGGATCTTCATGCATATTTCTCATTCATAATCTTTGTTTTTATCATATGTTATGCATGGTTTTCAAATAAGCTTTGTCTCTTAAGTTCATGAAGTTTTGAGTTCAGTTTTTCAAGCCTCCAAGTGATTAATCCTTAAGTTCAAATCTTCTCAAGCTTTCCAAAGTTTTCTTCTTTAAATCCATATTTTGATTTGGAGTTTCATGTCTTTAGAAAATCAGTTTTCATCATTTTTCAGTCATGAATCCAAGCTTGAGAAATGTGCCTCAAAGTCCCCTGGAAAGATGCCCTCTTAGTTGCAAGTTTCTAAAAATTCAGAATTTCTGAGCAGTCTTCAGGTCGACCTGCCTGTGTAGCCGGTCGACCGGGCACATTGCGGTTCGACAGGGATTTTGAGCTGTTAGCTTCTCTAACAGGCATTTTTATAGCCGTTGTGTGTACCCGATCGACCCGACCCTGTACCAGGTCGACCGAGCACTAGCCGTTGGGAACTTTTTCTTTATAAAAAGTGGCTTTTTGTTTAGAGAAAGTGGCTGAACTTTCAAGGACTTTTGAGGCCAAGGACTTACAACTTTTCTAGAGCATTATTGAAGGGATTATGAAGCCATTCCATTGATTCAACCTTTGATCTTCTAATGGGTGTGCTTTCTTTAACCTAAGACTTTTAAAATCATGCTTTGTCTCTTTATCTTTGTTTTTCTTCAATGCAGGATTAAATAGATGCTTATCTTTTAAAATGTTGTCTTTCATAACATGCTTTGAACTTTGAAATATCTTAGCCTTATGAAATCAACATATGATTTATCATTCACTTGAGTTATGAATTTTTTTTTTCAAATCTAACTTGTTAATCTTAAGATTATATTTTTTTATATTCAAGTTTGATCTTTTTGGAAAACCATGTGTTTGTCAAACAACTCTTTCTCATACATATGATTATCATCTTTGCATCATTTAAAGTTACATCTTTCTAAAAAGAATTAGAGTGATTTCTAGTATATGCATTATTCATAAACTTTGTCATTCATATGCATATTTCTAGAAGTTAAGTTTTCATTTTCTATTTAGCCTATTTAGAGGTACTCAATTGCACTTACATTGTTCTCCTAATCCATGCATTCATAGGCATTTTTCTTAAGAGAAAACCTCTTGTTGTTAAGGTTGGTGCTTAGCCTTGAAAAGCATAGTTAATGTTGTAAGGGTTTATGCTTAGCCTTGAAAAGCATAGTGATGAATTTGTAAGGTTTGAGGTGATCCTAAACCTTAATTTGAGTTAGTGAAATCCGGTAGGTTTACCGGGAGTGGATGTAGGCAATTTGGCCGAACCACTATAAATATGTGTGTTATGGTGATTGGTCTTTTACCTTCTTTATATGAATGATGTTCTTATATTTGAATGAAGATTGTAGTTGGTTATTCATTGTGTATGCTTACCTTAGAGACTCATCTCTATCACAAGATAATTAATCTTCATAAAAGCTTAATTGACTTAAAAGCTAAAAGAATTCAAATTGGTCTAGGTTCGTAGAGCTCACCCTATTTACCCCCCTAGGATTCGTTCTTGGACTTTCAATTGGTATCCGAGCAAGGTTGCTCTTGTTTAGGTTTAACCACCTAGAGTTAGAATCCTAGTGAGTGTCTTTCTTTTGTTGCCACCATGTAGACTCATTTGGGTGAAGGCAATGCCACCAATAGACATCCTTTGTTTAATGGAACACACTATCGTTATTGGAAAATTAGAATGCAAGTGTTCTTAGAATCCCAAAGCTTAGATGTGTGGAACATCATAGAAGATGGCTATCATCCCCCTACTACTATAGAAAAGGACTCTGAGGGGAATGTCATATCCATACAAATCAAACCCAAAAGTACCTGGACTCAAGGGGAAAAGGATAGAGGAAATTTAAATGCTAAGGCAAAAAACTCCCTATATTGTGCTCTATCTCAAGAAGAATTTAATAGAGTAGTAAATTGCAACTCTGCTAGGGAAGTCTGGGATACCCTAGAGACCACCCATGAAGGCACAGATCAGGTTAAGATAGCCAAAATTCAAATGTTGACCTCTAAATTAGAAGACATTAAAATGCTTGAAGAAGAAACATTTGACGAGTTCTACTCAAAATTCATGGAAATTGTCAACTCTCTTATAGGTCTAGGAGAAAAGATGGATGAATCTAAAGCTGTTAGAAAGATTTTAAGATCTCTCTCAAAAAGATTCAAGCCTAAAATTGTAGCCATGACAGAAAGCAAAGATGTTGACAAAATTAAAATTGAAGAACTAAGAGGAAATCTCCTTACATATGAATTAGACTTTGAAGTTCAAGACAAAAAGAAAGGAGTAGCTTTTTCCTCTCAATCTAAAGAAAATGAAAGTGAGGTTGATAGTAATGAGGATAATGCTTTATTTGTTAAGAAATTTAAAAGGTTCTTTAGGACCAACAAGAACAATAGAAATTTTGATGAAAGCAAAAGTCCTAGATTCCAAAGAAATCCCAAAGGATCATTTATTAAAAAGGATGTGCAATGTTACAATTGCAAGGGGTTTGGACACATTGCCCAAAATTGCTCCACCCCTAAAGAATTTGAAAAAGGAGATAAGAAAGGAAAGGAGGCATTAAACATAACTTGGGATGAGGAAGATGAAGATAGTGACAAAAATGAATCTCCTAATGATGAAGAGAGACAAAAATGAATCTCCTAATGATGAAGATGAAAATTTCCCTAGTTGGCTTCTACTTTCATCTATTGAAGATACCAATGAGCATAATACATTAATAGATGACACATTAGGGCAAGAAGAAACAAATGAAGAAGATGAAGATAATGGAATTCAACAAGCTTATTGTGAGAACCCGATCCCTAATCTCTTGGATTAGTGCTGTTTTATTTGTGGATTAGTTCTTTTAGTGGGATTAGTAGTTGTTGGGTTGAGTTTGTGAGCTAGAATGAGTTTTCTTCTAGTTTTGGGCTTTTTAGTGCTTTGGTAGCTTGTGGGGCCCTTTGGGGGTTCCCTTTTCGGCTTTGCATTTTCTTGTGAGATTTTCCCGATTGGTTTCGTATCGTGTTTTTGGCCCATTGCATTCATCTTGAGGAATCCTACAACTTTCATGTTGATCCCATATCCATTTGAGAACCCGAAAACCGATTTCTTGGCCTTGAGGGCAAAACAGTCTTTTCACACCAAATCTGTCCATTAATTTCGAAAATTTCAGAATTTGGCAAAATTAGACTTTTTGGAAAGTAGATTTTTCGCTGATGAATTTTGTCTTCTTCGTCGTTTTCATCCGGGGCCCAGAAACTTGTGTTTTTCCCTTGAGAAGTTTAAGTGAGGTGGGGCCCACACTCACCCCTTTATAAAATGGGTTCCTTCTCCTTCCTCTTCACCCATTTCCCTGCAACGGTTCCAGCAAGAGCTGGAACCACTCCTCTCTCAGCCACTCTCTCTCTCTCCTCTTTCCCTTGGCTTCTCTTGATTGTAAATGGAGATTTGATCTCCTCTTCATCTTCCATACCTTCCAAGCTTTCCAAAGATGTTATTTTCATGGATTTTGAGCAAAGGCAACTTCTCTTTTCAAGCTCTTCTTCTTGGTTCAAGGCTTTAAAGGTTAGCATTTGGTTTCTTTCTTTTAATCTTTGTTTTCCCAAACCATTTGGAGTATTTTTATCTTCCATTCATGGATTTTCATTGAGGTTTGCAATGGATTGGATTTTCTAGGGTTGTCATGGGAAAATTTTGGGGGTTTTGGTGGGTTTGGAGCTAGAGACTTCTTTGAGGCTTTTGTGGAGTGATTTGTGCATCTTCTTAACCCAAGGCAAGTGGATGAATGGATTGTTTTGCTTATTAACATGTTTTGTGATAAAAATCTTGATTTCATTGATGGTTTTGGTAATTTTAATAGTTGTTTTTGATATGATAAATATTGATTATGAGATGTGCTTATTGATGAGTTATTCTTTCTTGTTAAGCTCTTGAAAGTGCATGCATCCTATTGTCAAGAATTCCTAATGGTTTCACATGAATGAGTTTCCTTCACCTTTGAGTTTTATTGTGAATGGAATAGATGGAAAGGGGGAAAACTTGAAATGAGGAGCTCTTTAGCTCATTCTAATACCTTGGAAACATGTATTAAGTATCCTTGTATCTAGTTCTATGTGATTGATTATATGTTGGAAGGAAAGGAAAGAAAAATGAAGAAAATCCAAGTCCCGGACCTGCACTGCGCCCAGGACCGATCGATCGGACGTTCAGACCGATCGATCGGTCTGTCAGTAACTGTAAGGGTTTTTGGACCGATCGATCGGGCCCTGTGTGGAAATTTCGACCGATCGATCGGTCCCTGTTCAGAAAATTTTGGCCGATCGATCGGACCTTCGGTCCGATCGATCGGTGGACTCAGTTTGAGTCCGGTGGATTTTGAGATTTTTATTTTTTTTCCTTAGTGCTAGGTGGGACCTTGGCTACCCTTTTTGGACTAATTGGACTATGGGTGAGATGTCTTGAGCCGACACTCCTCACGGTTGATTCGATTGCATCGAAGTCCAATCAATTTCAATCTTGAACGGGATGGAATGACGCGATATCTTACTAATATCTAAACACAAGTCTTTTTCCTTGGTTATTGCAAATTCTATTCCTTTCAATGACTGAATAGGTCGGTCGATGTTTCCGGATTAATATCATGCCTAGGATGGACTGTGTATAATCTTGATCCTTGCTATTGTAACACCTAGTACTACCCATAAGCTCATGTTAAGATTTTGGAAGTAGTAAAAGTGCATAAGGAGCCCGGAATGTCTTCAAACTCAAGGAGTACCAAGTAATTGTTATAATCGACATACGGGACCCCTATTCACTTAAATAGATCTTGAAATTAATACTTTTCCCGAAATTGTCATAGTTCGTTGTTTCACCTCTTGTCCCGAGATTTGCATTACATGACTTGTTTTCCCGAAAGCATTGAAGTTACATTAGTAACAGTTACTTGTCCCGAAATGTATTGCCCGATATGATATGACAGTGTGCCCTTGAGCACCCCCGTTTACCCGTTTATTTACGTGCCCTTGAGCACCCCCGTTTACCCGTTTATTTACTGTACTTGATTACTTGCATATGTCTCGATTGGTTTTAACCTATGAGTCGGCATCACTAAGCTTGGATACCTTGTCAGTCTGATCCACTGACTTGGAAATCCCTCTCCCGTCCCGCCAGCTGCAGTTTGGATCCCGATACCCGGTCATTACCGTGGTCCCGATTCCCGATACCCGGTTCGCTACCGTGGTCCCGATTCCCGATTCCCGATTCCCGTATATTTATTATTGTATATATGATATACGTTGAGTCTCCTCACCTTGTGTGATTGAGGCCAACGTCCCGCTCTTGTCACTTCGGTGATAGAGGACTTAGCTTCTTGTGATTGCCATCTTGCCAGTTCCCGATTCCTTGGACACCCGACATGGTTTATATTGCTTACTCGTTTTCAGATAAATGATTCATTGCTTTTATGAAAGTTGTTATTTAGGTAAGTGTTAATGCTCTCTATTGTAAATTCAATCACTATTATATTGTTTTATGTCCTTTGCACACGTACATGTTTTACATGAATGCTGGTTGGGTGAATACCCGTGCTTTTACATATGTTTCAAACGATAAATGATTTTGCTAGATTATATGAGTTCACATGTTTTAAAGGAATACCCGAATTGTTAAATATCCGTGCTTTGTTTTAAATGACATTTGACTTGTGAGATTCCCAGGTTTATACATGTTTTAAATGATTACCCGATTTCTAAATATCCATGTTTTGAAATAAGTTTCAAATGACACTTGTTTTGCCAAATTCCTATGTTTATACCTATTTTACATGATACCCGATTTGTTTAAATATCCAGACTTTGGAATAGGTTTAAATGAGCATTAATCTTGTCAGATTTCTTTGGTTACACCTGTTTTAAACGACACCCGGTTTGTTAAATATCCGTATTTCTACATAGGTTTCAAATGGACATTGGTTTTGCTAGACTGCTATGAATACCTGGTTTATTGTATACTTACGTTTTGCTTAAGTTTCAAATGAACGTTGTTTTGCCATATCACTATATTTATACCTGTTTTAGACGAACCCCGATTGTCAAATATCTATGATTATAGATGATGTAAATGAACACATGTTTTATTTGATATTCACGTTTTACCCGTACTTGAAATGATTACAAGTTTTCCCCGAGATTCCCGACTTTGCACCCGT
Organism: Cinnamomum chago; assembly: GCA_038049695.1. Lineage (NCBI taxonomy): Eukaryota > Viridiplantae > Streptophyta > Magnoliopsida > Laurales > Lauraceae > Cinnamomum > Cinnamomum chago. Next base: position 56,611,460 of record CP142454.1, on the reverse strand, counting down.
TTAATTATATGCAGCATTTCGAGCAAATAGCATGATTTATCATTTGTATTATTATTCGCTATATTGTGTTCTTTTCATCCACCTGCCAGACCGTCGTGTCTGACCCACTACTTTTGGTACTCAGGTTCAGAGTTATTCGCCCCGAGTTGAGTGTTTTGTTGGCTTTGGAGCCATGCCTTGCAGGTTGTTTTGTCGGCTATGTCATGTAGACATTGAGTCTGACATCGGAGCTACGTCACAATTGGGTAGTAGTTTATAGCTTATTGTTGTATGGCTTTTGTTAGCCCCTTTTCCTTGGGATTCTTAATTAATGTACATTGATAATTGTAACTTGAATATATTTGGGAATGTAATATCCTGTTACTGTCAGCTCTGTAATTTATTGTGATGGTTACTCCAGTCTGATATGATTCTTGATATAATAGCTATGGGCTAAAGGTTGAGTGCGACACGGAATCCGATGGCCACGGACTTCGGGTCGCAACGCCACAAATGCTTCCGCAAAATATTCAGAATGTGTTGTCTTCACACACGTGGATCTTGGGAGAAGTAAAATACATTTATTCTTAATCCCATCTCCCGCCCCCGAGGTTTCTGGTTCGGGGGCGTGACACTTATGATAAACTATATGAAAATTGGGAAATCTTATTTAAGAAAAATAAAATTTTAAAAGAAGATTCCAAAAAGCTTGTAAATGAAGTAAGTATCATAAAAGATGAATTGAAATTAACAATCAATGAGAAAATCAACTTGGAACATAAAATCACCACTCTAAATGAAGAGTTAGTTCATGCTCAAAAACAAATTCATAATTTACAATCCAAGGTTGAATCTAGTCAACTTGAAACAAACTCTCTACAAATGAAACTCAATAAAGGAAAATTCATTGTTGATAAATTCACCTTGGGAAATGACAAATTTTATCAAATGTTGGGCATGCATAAAATTTATGGTGATAAGAATGGAATAGGTTTTGAAGGTTCCTCTAGTGACATGAAGAATAGTTTTCAAATATCTACTAAGAGTCTCCACAAACCTATAGTTGAGAGAAATTATACCCCTAGATGGACTTGTCATTTTTGCAATCGTAGTGGACATTTGGTCCCTAATTGCTCATAAAAAATTAGGTTGTCTCTAAAAAATCCCTCTAGAATACCTTTCAAATTTGTCCCCAAGACCATTCCCTATAAATCTCCTTTATCTAGTTGGATGGTAAAAGGAACAAACTTTGAGAGTCTCCTAGTTCAAACCGCTTTAAAAGCAAAGGAAAACCCTACTTGGTTTTTAGATAGTGGTTGTTCAAAACACATGATAGGAGACCGATCTAGATTCAACTCTATAGTGGAATATGATGGAGGAAATGTTTCTTTTGGAGATAATAGTAAAGCTCAAATCATTGGCAAGGGAAGTGTGAAAGGAGATCAAATACCAACTCTAAATGATGTTTTTCTTGTGGAAGGATTGAAACATAATCTTCTTAGCATTAGCCAATTATGTGACAAAGGAAACAAGGTAGTCTTTGACAGTCAATCATGCAAAGTGGTAAATGATAAAACCAATCAAGTTATTCTTACTGGATCAAGGACAAAAGGAAACATTTACATTATAGAAGAATGTGATGACAATGAATCTAGGAGCTTGATAACTAAAGATCAAGAGAATTACTTATGGCACCAAAGGATGGGTCACATAAATTTTAAATTGATGAAAACCTTATCGAAGAATGAAATTGTGAAAGGAATTCCCAAGTTAAATGATGAAAAATCTGAACTCTGTAAGGCTTGCCAACTGGGTAAACAAATCAAAAGGATCTTCAAAGGTTTAAAGGATATATCGTCTTCCCGTCCTCTTGAATTAATCCACATGGACTTGATTGGACCTGCACCAGTGCAAAGTATTGGAGGAAAGAAATTTATTCTGGTTATGGTAGACAATTATTCTCGTTTTGGATGGGTTGCTTTTTTTCATGCTAAATCGGATGCTGTAGACAATATCATAAGAATTTGCAATAAGATACAAGTGGAAAATGATTGTAAAATTCGGAAGATTAGAAGTGATCATGGGGGAGAGTTTGAAAATGAAAAATTTACTAAATTTTGTGAGAGTCATGGAATTAATCATCAATATTCTGGTCCTAAAACTCCTCAACAAAATGGAGTGGCTGAAAGGAGAAATAGAGTTATTCATGAAATGGCTAGGACCATGCTTAATGAAAAGAATCTCTCTCGTAATCTATGGGCTGAAGCTGTGAATACTGCTTGTTATCTCATAAACAGAGTGTATCTCACTAAAAATACCAACCAAACCCCCTACAAACTTTATTTTGAAAGAAAACCTAATTTGGGGTATTTGAAAGTGTTTGGAAACAAATGTTATATTCTAAGAGATAGGGAGCAACTGGAGAAATTTGAACCAAAATCTGATGAAGGAATTTTCCTAAGCTATTCTGAAAGGAGCAAAGCATACAGAGTATTTAATCATAGAACCATGACCATAATGGAGTCAGCTCATGTTGTCATTGATGACACAAATCAAATTGGAAGAATTCTTTAAGATGATGATGAAGTTGAAATTGACATTGAACAACCAAGTCCTAAAGATAAAAGTGATATCATTCCATCCAAAGCTACTGTACCAACCAAAATTATGAAAAATCATACTTTGGATAACATTATTGGAGATATCAGTAGTGGGTCATGACCTGGAAACATGTTCAAAATCTATGTGCTTATTACTCCTTTGTCTCTCAAATCGAGCCCAAGAATTTTTCTGAGGCTGAATCAAAATCTGAATGGATGGAAGCTATGCAAGAAGAATTGAATCAATTTAAGAAAAATAATGTTTGGGATCTTGTTCCATTACCTGCAGAGAAAAATCCCATTGGCACTAAGTGGATTTTCAAGAACAAGTCAAATGAATCTGGAAATGTTGTGAGAAAGAAGGCAAGACTAGTAGCAAAAGGATATGCTCAAATAGAAGGAATTGATTTTGAAGAAACTTTTGCTCCTGTAGCCCGTTTGGAGTCCATAAGAATCCTATTGAGTTATACGAGTAGCATGAGAATCAAACTATTTCAGATGGATGTCAAAAGTGCCTTCTTGAATGGAGAAATTGAAGAAGATGTGTATGTTACTCAACCAAAAGGCTTTGTAGACCCTCGTCATCCTGAGTATGTATACAAACTCAAGAAAGCTCTATATAGATTAAAACAAGCACCAAGGGCTTGGTATGAAAAGCTTGCAAATCATCTGATTGAAAATGATTTTGACCGTGGGAAAGTTGATAAGACCCTGTTTATCAAGAAAATTGATCAAGACATTCTAGTAGCTCAAATCTATGTTGATGATATAGTGTTACTTCAAAGAAACTAGCTCAAGAATTTTCAGAATTGATGAGCTCCACTTTTGAGATGAGTCTGGTTGGTCCCCTACAATTCTTCCTAGGACTTCAAGTTAATCAAACCGAGAAAGGGATTTTTCTTAGCCAACCCAAATTTTCCTTAGAAATCATTAAGAAGTTTGGTCTAGAAAACTCTAAGTCTAGTTGCAACCCCATGGCTTCTACTTCAAAACTCTTCAGTGACCTAGGTGGTGTTAAAGTAGACCAAAAACTCTACCGTAGTATGATAGGAAGTCTTCTCTACCTCACAGCTAGTAGACCGGATCTATCCTTTAATGTTGGAATTTGTGCTAGGTATCAATCAGATCCTCGTGAGTCCCATCTTAAAGCTGTCAAATGTATCATCAAATATGTCAATGGGACAACTCATTATGGCATCTGGTATCCTTGTGACTCCTCATTACAATTGATTGGATATAGTGATGCAGATTGGGTAGGATCTATAGATGATAGGAAAAGCACCAGTGGATGCTGTTATTTCATAGGAAATTGCTTAGTAGCTTGGTATAGCAAAAAGAAAAATTCTATATCCTTGTCTACTGCAGAAGCTGAGTACATTGCTGCAGGTAGCTGTTGTGCTCAATTGTTGTAGATGAAACAAACTTTTTTAGATTATAATGTTCCACAGCATTGTATGCCTATCATGTGTGATAACTCAAGTGCCATTAGCATTTCAAAAAATCCTGTTCAGCATTCTCGCACTAAACACATTGACATCTGCTATCATTTCTTGCGTGATCATGTTGATCAAGGTTCTATTGAGTTACTTTACATTCCAACTGATTCTCAATTGGCTGACTTATTTACTAAACCCTTTGGAAATGAACAGTTCACGAAATTGAGACATCAATTGGGCATTGGCCCTTGACCTGAATTCTAAATTTTTGTTGGCTAATCACCTGTTACCACATTTTATTTTTATCATTTCTCTTATAAACATGTGCTACTAACAAGGTTGTATGTTTTATCTTTGATGGGCAGGCTCCTTTGTAATTAGATGTCAAAGGGGGACAAAAATATCAAGTGTTCCTCAAGGTGTTCACCAATTGAGGGGGAGAAGATTCAAGGGTTGCTAATGTTGAGGGGGGAGTAGCTTTGCCAAGAGTGTTATTTGAGTAGCTTCTAAGTTTGTCGTCCTAGGTCGTCGCTCTCGCAAGGAAAATCCAAAGCTCCAAAATATCCAAATGCTCCGGAATATCCAAAGATCCTTAAATATCCAAAGAAGTTGTTGTTCAAGACTCAAAGGGAATTGAGAGAGAGTTCAAGCTTCTAGAGTTGCCATCAAATTGCAAAGGGGGAGATTGTTAGAGTTTTTATTTTGTTGCAATTTGATAGGATGCATTCATTTTCATAGCTCGACCTCTCATTCATTCATGTTCTTATTCTTAGGATCTTCATGCATACTTCTCATTCATAATCTTTGTTTTTATCATATGTTATGTGAGAACCCGATCCCTAATCTCTTGGATTAGTGTCGTTTTATTTGTGGATTAGTTCTTTTAGTGGGATTAGTAGTTGTTGGGTTGATTTTGTGAGCTAGAATGGTTTTTCTTCTAGTTTTGGGCTTTTGAGTGCTTTGGTAGCTTGTGGGGCCCTTTGGGGGTTCCCTTTTTGGCTTTGCTTTTCTTGTGAGATTTTCCCGATTTGTTTCGTATCGTGTTTTTGGCCCGTTGCATTCATCTTGAGGAATCCTACAACTTTCATGTTGATCTCGTATCCATTTGAGAACCCAAAACCCGATTTCTTGGCCTTGAGGGCAAAACAGTCTTTTCACACCAAATCTGTACCCAAAACTCGATATTCTCGAAATCCGTGAAACATATACTTTTTGGAAACTAGATATTTCGACGATCATTTCTTCCTTCTTCGTCGAATCCATCCGAGGTCCCGAATTAGATGATTTCAGCCACCCAAGTCCCTTAAGTTGTGGGACCCCTTCTCACTTGCTATAAGAGAACCCACCTCTCTTCTTCCCCATCTTCATTTCCAGCACAAATCAGCAACTATTGAGCCTAGGGTTCCTTGTGCTCTCTTCTTCTTCTTGCTTCTTCATCTCCAAGCCACACCAATAGTTCACCAAACTCGAAATGGAGACCGTCTTCTTCTTCCTCATCTTGCAAGCTTTCCATTGGTACCATTTGTGAAGAGAACCCTCCATCACAAGACTTCCCTTGAGCTTGTTCTTCTCATTTGAAGGTCATCCAAGTAAGTGATTCTTCCCATCTTCTAGAATTGTAATCTACTAGCCTTAGAGAAGCTCCACCTTGATTATTGAAAGGTTTCATTGTCATTTCATTGTTTAACCCATTTTAGGGTTGTTTTGGGGGGTTTTTGTAGAGATTGTGGATCTTGAGCTTGAGAGGTGATTAGGAGCTTGATTTTCTTGATTAGAGTCAAAGGCAAGTGGTTGATTGGATCGTTTTGATTATTAACATGTTTTGGTGAAAATCTTGATTTCATTGATGGTTTTGGTAATTTTAATAGTTGTTTTTGATATGATAAATATTGATTATGAGATGTGCTATTGATGAGTTATTCTTTCTTGTTAAGCTCTTGAAAGTGCATGCATCCTATTGTCAAGAATTTCAAATGGTTTCACATGAATGAGTTTTCTCCACCTTGAGTTTTATTGTGGATGGAATAGATGGAAAGGATGGAAATGGAGGAACTTGAAATGAGGAGCTCTTTAGCTCATTTTAATGTCTTGGAAACATGTGTTTAAGCCCCCTTGTTTATAGTTTTATGTGATTGATTATATGTTGGAAGGAAAGGAAAGAAAAAGAGAAAAATCAGAATTCCCGGACCTGCACTGCGCCCAGGTCCGATCGATCGGACGTTCAGGCAGATCGATCGGACTGAGTTTTAACTGTAAGCCTTTTTCAGCCGATCGATCGACCGATCGATCGGACCCTGTGCAGAAATTTTGGCCGATCGATCGGACCTTCGGTCCGATCGATCGGAGGACTCAGTTTGAGTCCGGTGAATTTTGAGATTTTTATTTTTTCTTGGTTCTAGGTGGGACCTTGGCTACCCCTTTTGGACTGATTGGACTATGTGTGGACTATGTGTGAGATGTCTTGAGCCGACACTCCTCACGGTTGATTCGGTTGCATCGAAGTCCAATCGATTTCAATCTTGAACGGGATGGAACGACGCGATATCTTCCTAATATCTAAACACAAGTCTTTTTCCTTGGTTATCGCAAATTCCATTCCTTTCGATGACTGAATAGGTCGGTCGATGTTTCCGAAGTAACGTCATGCTTAGGATGGACCCTTTATAATCTTGATTTTTCTATTGTAACATCTAGTACTACCCATAAGCTCATTTTAAGTTTTGAAAACCGTCAAGTGCATAAGGAGCCCGGAATGTCTTCAAACTCAAGGAGTACCAAGTAATGATGATAATCGACATACGGGACCCCTATTCACTTAAATAGATCTTGAAGCTAATACTTTTCCCGAAATTGTTACAGTTCGTTGTTTCACCTCATTTCCAAGATTTGCATCATATGACTCGTTTTCCCGAAATCATTGAAGTTACATTAGTAACAGTTACTTGTCCCGAAATGTATTACCCGATATGATATGCCAGTGTGCCCTTGAGCACCCCCGTCTTGCCCGTTTGATTATGCATTTGTACTTGATTTACTTGTATTGTCTCGATTGGTTTTAACCTATGAGTCGGCACCACTAAGCTTGGATAACCCTGTTGGTCTGATCAACCGACTTGGCGATCCCCCTCTTGTCCCGCCAGCTGCAGCTTGGATCCCGCTACCCGGTTATTACCGTGGTCTTGTCCCGATACCGCAGATTGCTACTGTGGTCCCCGATGCCCGGCTCGCTACCGTGGTCATGTATAGTATATGTATATGCATTCATGAGATCCCCTGTTTCTCCTCACCTCGAGTGACTGAGATCAGGGCCTAGTATATGTATATGTATTGATATGAGATCCCCTGTTTCTCCTCACCTCGAGTGACTGAGATCAGGGCCTAGTTCTTGCTCTATCGCTTTAGTGATAGAGGACTTAGCTTCTTGTGGTTGCCATCTTGCCAGTTTCCGATTCCTTGGATACCCGACATGTTTTATATTGCTTACTGGTTTCCCAATATATGATTTGTTTTCTTTATGAGAGTTGTATTTAAACAAGTGTTTCTATTCTCTACTGTATGTTCAGTTATTATTATATTGTTTTCTGTTCTTTGTACCCGCACATGTTTTAAATGAATGCCGGTTGGGTGAAGACCCATGCTTTTACATATGTTTCAAACGATCCATGATTTGCTATATTTATATGATCACACATGTTCAAAGGAATTCCCGAGTCGTTAAATATCCGTGCTTTGTTTTAAATGACACTTGGTTTGTCAGATCCTTAGGTTTATCCACGTTTTAAATGATTACCCGATTTGTCAAATATCCATGGTTTGAAATATATTTTTGATGACACTTGTTTTGCCAGATTCCTATGTTTATACCTATTCTACATAATACCCGATTTGTTTAAATGTCCATATCTGGGAATAGGTTTAAACGAACATTAGTCTTGTCAGATTTCTTGGGTTACACTTGTTTTAAATGAACACCCGGTTTGTTAAATATCCGTATTTTCACATATGTTTCAAATGGACATTGGTTTTGCTAGACTGTTATGGATACCTGATTTGTTGTATACTTGTGTTTTACTTGAGTTTCAAATAAACGTTTGTTTTGTCAAACCACTATATTTATACATGTTTTAGACGAATACCCGATTGTCAAATATCTATGATTATAGATGATGTAAATGAATACATGTTTTATTAGATGTTCATGTTTTACCCGGGCTTGAAATGAATACAAGTTTTCCCCGAGATTCCCGACTTTGCACCCGTATAATTATATGCAGCATTTTGAGCAAATAGCATGATTTATCATTTGTATTATTATTCGCTTTACTGTAATCTTTTCATCCACCTGCCAGACCGTCGTGTCTGACCCACTACTTTTGGTACTCAGGTTCTGTTTTCTTCGTCCCGAGATGAGAGTTTTTGTTGGCTGTGGAGCCATGCTTTGCAGGTTGGTTTGTCGGCTATGTCATGTAGACATTGAGCTTGACATCGGAGCTACGTCACATTTGGGGTAGTGTTTATAGTTTATTTGTTGTATGGCTCTTGTTAGCCTTCTCTTGGGTTTCTTAATTAATGTACATTGATAATTGTAACTTGAATATATTTGGGAATGTAATATCCTGTTACTGTCAGCTCTGTAATTTATTGTGATGGTTACTCCAGTCTGATATGATTCTTGATATAATAGCTATACGCTAAAGGTTGAGTGCGACGCGGAATCCGATGGCCACGGACTTCGGGTCGCAACGCCACAAAAGCTTCCGCAAAATATTCAGAATGTGTTGTCTTCACACACGCGGATCCTGGGAGAAGTAAAAATACATTTATGCTTAATCCCATTTCGCGCCCCCGATGTTCTTGTTTTGGGGGCGTGACATGTTATGTATGGTTTTCAAATCAATTTTGTCTCTTAAGTTCATGAAGTTTTGAGTTCAGTTTTTCAAGCCTCCAAATGATTAATCCTTAAGTTCAAATCTTTTCAAGCTTTCCAAAGTTTTCTTCTTTAAATCCATATTTTGATTTGGAGTTTCATGTCTTTAGAAAATCAGTTTTCATCCTTTTTCAGTCATGAACCCAAGCTTGAGAAATGTGCCTCAAAGTCCCCTGGAAAGATGCCCTCTTAGTTGCAAGTTTCTAAACATTCAGAATTTCTGGGCAGTCTTCAGGTCGACCTGTCTGTGTGGCCGGTCGACCAGGTACACTACGGGTCGACCGGAATTTTGAGCTGTTAGCTTCTCCAACGGGCATTTTTATAGCCGTTGTGTGTACCCGGTCGACCCGGCCCTGTACCAAGTCGACCGGGCACTAGCCGTTGGGAACTTTTTCTTTATAAAAAGTGGCTTTTTGTTTAGAGAAAGTGACTGAACTTTCAAGGACTTTTGAGGTCAAGGACTTACAACTTTTCTAGAGCATTATTGAAGGGATTATGAAGCCATTCCATTGATTCAACCTTTGATCTTCTAATGGGTGTGCTTTCTTTATCCTAAGACTTTTAAAATCATGCTTTGTCTCTTTATCTTTGTTTTTCTTCAATGCATGATTAAATAGATGCTTATCTTTTGAAATGTTGTCTTTCATAACATGCTTTGAACTTTGAAATATCTTAGCCTTATGATATCAACATATGATTTATCATTCACTTGAGTTATGAATCATTGTTTTCAAATCTAACTTGTTAATCTTAAGATTATATTTTTTTATATTCAAGTTTGATCTTTTTGGAAAACCATGTGTTTGTCAAACAACTCTTTCTCATACATATGATTATCATCTTTGCATCATTTAAAGTTACATCTTTCTAAAAAGAGTTAGAGTGATTTCTAGTATATGCATTATTCATAAACTTTGTCATTCATATGCATATTTCTAGATGTTAAGTTTTCATTTTCTATTTAGCCTATTTAGAGGCACTCAATTGCACTTACATTGTTCTCTTAATCCATGCATTCATAGGCATTTTTCTTAAGAGAAAACCTCTTGTTGTTAAGGTTGGTGCTTAGCCTTGAAAAGCATAGTGATGAATTTGTAAGGTTTGAGGTGATCCTAAACCTTAATTTGAGTTAGTGAAATCCGATAGGTTTACCGGGAGTGGATGTAGGCAATTTGGCCGAACCACTATAAATATGTGTGTTATGGTGATTGACCTTTTACCTTCTTTATATGAATGATGTTCTTATGTTTGAATGAAGATTGTAGTTGGTTATTCATTGTGTATGCTTACCTTAGAGACTCATCTCTATCACAAGATAATTAATCTTCATCAAAGCTTAATTAACTTAAAAGCTAAAAGAATTCAAATTGGTATAGGTTCTTAGAGCTCACCCTATTCACCCCCCCCCCCCCCTCTAGGATTCATTCTTGGACTTTTAGTTTCCACTAGTGATTTGTCAGGGTTACTCAGATGTGCCCACTCTTCACTTGGACTACACTCATGTGGCTAGATGTGCAAGAATTTTTCCAATACTTGATTTTGTGACATTCTTTTTAGGATTTGGATAGTATGGTAAACTAAGATTTCGAAACTTATTAACAAGCTAAAATCCCATGGAAATTGTTTTTTTTTTTGTTGAGAAATTAAAAAAAATTACTAAATATTTACAGGCAAATACATGCGTGCAATGCAGTACCACACCCCCAAACCTAAATCAAACATTGTCCTCAATGATATGCAATGCAAAATGATAAATGGACAAGGGAGAGAAAAAAATTGGAACGCCTTACCATGGGTTGATGCAAAAAATGAATATTGGATTGCCTACCAACCAGCACTAAGTTTCACTTTGTCAGCCCGACATGACCCTGAAAATTACTTATGCAACATACACAGGGTTCTAAACAAGGGTTTCTTCGACATCCTTGTTCTTAAGCTCCAGAAAAGGTTTCAACCTCTGACCATTGACTTTGAAAACATCCCCATTCTTGGGGTTCTCAATCTCAACTGCCCCATGAAAATAGACAGTGCGCACAATGAAGGGTCTAGTCTAGCGGGATCTCAGTTTTCCTGGAAAAAGATGCAGGCGAGAATTATATAGAAGAACTTTCATGCCCGATTCAAAGGATTTCCTCAAGATAGATTGATCGTGGTTTCTCTTCATCCGATCCTTATAAATCTTGGCATTCTCATAGGCGTCATTTCTAAGTTCCTCCAGATCATTGAGATGCAACTTGCGTAGGTTACTGGCTCTAGTTAAATCAAAATTGAACATTTTGATGGCCCAGTAAGCATTATGCTCCAATTCTACCGACAGGTGACATGCTTTCCCAAAGACCAATCGATATGGAGACATGCCGATCGGGGTCTTATAGGCAGTCTGATAAGCCCATAAAGCGTCTGTCAATCTTAAAGACCAATCTTTTCGGGTAGGATTGACTGTCTTTTCCAAAATTTGCTTTATTTGCCTATTAGACACTTCCACTTGTCCGCTAGTTTGTGGGTGATACGGAGTAGCAACCTTATGAGTGATATAATATTTCTTCATCAGATTCTCGAAGGTGCTATTACAAAAATGACTCCCACCATCATTGATAATTGCCCTGGGGGTACCAAATCTAGAAAATATGTTTTCTTTGATAAATTTGATAACCACGTGACGATCATTCGTTCTGGTTGGAATCGCCTCTATCCATTTGGAGACATAATCTACATCAAGCAAAATGTATAAGTTGCCGAAGGAACTCGGAAATGGACCCATGAAGTCTATGCCCTAAGCATAAAAAAATTTCACAATAAGCATCGGATTTAAAGGCATCATGTTCCTCCGCATAATTCTACCTAATTTCTGACAACGTTCACAATGCAAACAAAAGGTGTGACAATCCTTGAAAAGGGAGGCCAGTAAAATCCGCATTGCAACACTTTTGCTGCGGTCTTTCTAGAACTAAAATGCCCACCACAGGCGTGGTCATGGCAGAAGGATATCACACTTAAATAGTCCTCTTCTCAAATGCATCTCCTAATGATCTGGTCTGGACAGTACTTGAACAGGTATGGTCATCAAAGAAGAAATGCTTAACCTTAGACAAAAACTTGGACCTATCCTGTTTGGACCAGTGATCGGGCATCTGTCCAGTGACCAGGTAGTTAACGATATCCGCAAACCAAGGGAAACGGGAGACACTCAGCAACTGTCCATCCGGGAAACTCTCACTCAATGAGATGACTTCATGCTCGAGGTCTGTAGGTAATCGGGAGAGATGGTCAGCTACAACATTTTCAGAACCTTTCTTGTCCCAAATCTCAAGGTCAAATTCTTGTAACAAGAGAACCCACCTAATCAGACAGGCTTTCACATCTTTTTTCATCAACAGGTACCTAAGTGCCGAATGATCAATGTAAACTATGACCTTAGACCCAATCAGGTAGGGTCTAAACTTCTCCAAAGCAAAGACGACAGCTAACAACTCTTTCTAACAACTCTTTCTCTATAGTTGTGTAATTCAGCTGAGCATCATTCAAGGTCCTACTGGCATAATATATGACAAGTGGCAATTTGTTCACTCTCTGTCCTAGCACTGTCGCGACCCCGGACCGGGAATCCCCAATCCGGGATCGGGACACTGTGTGAATAATGATTAATGAGGATTATCTACATCCACAATATACAACTTATTTAATTTCCCACAGGTGTCCGAGGTGAGGATATCACAACCTTGCATGAATATTTCTTTTTAGTGCGGAAGCGAGTAGCAAATCAAATAGTAGACTATCTCTAATCAGGCAAGCATTAATATCAAATATCAAAACTGGATCAGAATGAGCAATGATCTATAACAAGTTTCCCAAAAGTTGTTAAAGTTAGGCAAAATATCATTTAGTTACATTCCCCAAAATTAGAGGCCAACAATGGCCAATATTACAAAATAATAACCCAAAAGAATGGTTAATAAGTTCTCCCCAAAATGTTACGCCTCATGCAGCAACCCGATGTCTACATGACATCGTCAGCACGCCACTCAACTAGAGGTTGTAGCTCACCTACCGCCTCCTCCGGCTCCTCCTCAAGGAAACCGGCAACGGGACCTGAGTACCAAAGCAAAGGATCATACACGACGGTCTGGCAAGAGAGTGAGAAGATACAACAACATATAATAGATGAAATATCTCGAAAAGCAAGGAAATCTGTTTAAGCAAGAACTCTCATAAAATAGATAAATCATTTGTTAGAAAACATGTAAACAAGATAAAACTCATCGGGTATCCAAGGAATCAGGAACAAGCAAGATGACGACCACACGAAGCTAAGTCCTCTATCACTAAAGTGATAGAGCAATAACTAGGCCCTGATCTCGGTCACTCGAAGTGAGGAGAAACAGGGGATCTCATATAATTACATATACATATACTATACATGACCACGGTAGCGAGCCGGGCATTGGGACCACAGTAGCAATCTGCGGTATCGGGACAAGACCACGGTAATGACCAGGTAGCGGGATCCAAACTGCAGCTGGCGGGACAAGAGGGGGATCTCCAAGTCGGTGGATCAAACCAACGAGGTTATCCAAGCTTAGTGGTGCCGACTCATAGGTCAAATACTATCGAGACAATGCAAGTAAATCAAGTACAAATATATAATCAAACGGGCGAGATGGGGGTGCTCAAGGGCACACTGACATATCATGTGGTGCAATGCACTTCGGGTCAAGTAACCATTTCAAGTGTATAACAATGCTTCGGGGAAAACAAGTCATGTAATGTAAATCTTGGAAATGAAGAATATAATGAACTATACCAATTCGGGAAAGATAATGGTTTTAAGATCTATTTGAGTGAATAGGGGTCCCGTATGTCGATGATGGAAATGACTTGGTACTCCTTGAGTTTGAAGACATTCCGGGCTCCTTATCCACTTTTACGATTTTCAAAACTTAAATTGAGCTTATGGTTATAACTAGATGTTATGATAGAAAAATCAAGACTATAAACGGTCCATCCTAAGTATGATGTCAACCCGGAACCATCGAGCAACCTACTCAGTCACCGAAAGGAATAGAATTTGCGATACCCAAGGAAATAGACTTTGCATTTAGGTATGAAGAAGATATCGTGTCGTTCCATCCCATTCAAGATTGAAATAGATTGGACTTCGATGCCTCCGAACCAACCGTGAAGAACATCGGCTCAAGACGTCCTCACATATGGTCAAATGAGTCCAAGGAGGGTAGCCAAGGTCCACAAAAAAAATAAATATCAAAACCCATTTATGCACAGAGTCCGATCGATCGGCTCAAAAAGCCTCTCAGTTAAAAAACAGACCGATCGATCGGCCTGCACGTCTGATCGATCGGACCTGGGCGTGTAGCAGGTCCGGGACACTGATTTTTCTTCCCTTTTTCCTTTCCTTCCAACACATCAACAACCACTTAGAACTATAAACAAGATGACTTAAACACATGTTTTCCAAGGCATTAAATGAGGCTATCAAGATGCATTATGAGCATTTATTTCAACTAAAAACACATTAATGAAAGCATGGAAAATCCATAAATACTTCACCAAACCATTTCAAACTTAAAAACATCCAAACATTCACTTGCCTCAAGTCCAAGCTAGCTGAAATCAAGCCTCTATTCACTTCTATTGCTCAAAGCCAAGCTACAATAAAAAAACCCCCAAAAACAACCCTCAAATGGGTTACACAAAGAATGAAAATGAAAGAACCAACAATAATGCAAATGTAGCTTCTCACGGGCTAGAGGAACACTAATCTAGGAGATGGGGATGATTACTTACCTTTAAGGTCCTCTAATGGCAAGAGTAAGCTCAATGGAGGTCTTGGAATGGAAGGTTTTCTCCACAAATGGTATCAAGATGAAGCTTGCAAGGAGAGGAAGAGATTGGTGATCTTCATTGCTTGATTGATGAACTCTTGGTGTGGCTTGGAGATGAAGAAACAAGAAGAAGGAGAGAAAATACAAGAGCAAACCCTAGGCTCAGTTGTGTGCTGGAGCAATGGAGAGAAAATGAATGGGAAATGGCTTCCCTTGTTAACAAGTGAGTTGGGTTGGGTTGGGTCCCACAACTAAAGGAGCTACATTGGCTGAAATCATCTCTCTCGGGTCCTCGGATGAATTCGACGAAGAAGGAAGAAATGTTCGTCGAAATACCTAGTTTCCAAAAAGTGTATGTTTCGCGGGTTTCGAGAATATCAAGTTTTGGGTACAGATTTGGTGTGAAATGACTGTTTTACCCTCAAGGCTATGAAATCGGGTTTCGGGATCTCAAACGAGGACGGGATCAACATGAAAGTTGTAGGATTCCTCAAGATGAATGCAACGGGCCAAAAACACAATTCACAACAAATCGGGAAAATTTCTCAAGAAAACGCAAAGCCGAAAAGGGAACCCCCAAAGGGTTCCACTAGCCATCAAAACACTCAAAGTAGCCCAAAACTAGAATCAAGGTTATTCTAAACCCAACTTAACCAAAAACACTAATCAAGCTTAGCACTAACACGCAACTTAATTAGCACTAATCGGGTTCACTCGGGTCGGGGTCTTACAAGCACAGCCCCAAGAGCATGGTCAGAAGCGTCACACATGAGTTCGAAGGGAATTGTCCAATTAGGTGGCTTTATTATCGGGGTAGAGGTTAACTCCTTTTTCAATTGTTCAAATGCTTGTAGGCAGGGTTGATTGAAGACAAAAGGCATATCCTTAGATAGCAGATTGCACAAGGGTGTAGCCATTTTGCTAAAATTCTTAATGAACCGTCTATAAAAACCTGCATGGCCCAAGAAAGATATGATATTCTTCACCGTTTTTGGCGGTGGCAGGTTCGAAATGAGTTCAATTTTGGCCTTGTCAACCTCAATGCCATTCTCAGAAATAACATGGCCCAAGACAATTCCTCTTTTCACCATGAAATGACACTTCTCCCAATTCAAAACAAGATTCTTCTCTTGACATCTCACTAAAACAAGGTTCAGGTGATGCTAACATTCTTGGAAACTACTCCCATGGACCGAAAAATCGTCCATAAATACCTCTAAGAATCGCTTGACCATGTCTGAAAATATGCTCGTCATATACCTTTGAAATGTCGCAGGTTCATTGCACAGCCCAAAAGGCATGCGCCGATAGGCAAATGTACCGAAAGGACATGTAAAAGTTGTCTATTCCTGGTCTTCGGGTGCTATGGGTATCTGATTATAGCTGGAGTATCCATCAAGGAAACAATAAAAGGCATGATCAGCTAGTCTCTCAAGCATCTCGTCCATAAATGGGAGGGGAAAATGGTCTTTACAGGTGGCCGAGTTCAACTTTCTATAGTCAATGTGCACTCGCCAGCTCGTCTGGGTCCTTGTGGGCACTAACTCGTTCCCCTCATTCTTTACAACAGTTATCCCGAACTTTTTTGGCACAACATGGACTGGGCTCACCCATGAGCTGTCCGAAATAGGGTAAATGATACCTGAATCCAACAGTTTCAGAACCTCCACTGTTACGACATCCTTCATTGATGGATTAAGATGCCTCTGTGGTTCTCTAGAAGTTTTTTCATTTTGTTCCAAATGGATCCGATGTTGAACCACAGATGGGCTTATTCCTTTTATATCTGCAATTGTCCAGCCTATAGCCTCTTTATGATCCTTCAGGATTTCAATCAATTGTTGTTCCTGGACTTCTTCCAGGTCCGAGGCTATAATGACAGGGAGGGTTTCGGCTGGGCCCAAAAACACTTACTTGAGGGTGTCAGGTAGTGGTTTTAGGTCGAGCTTGGGTGGTTCTTCAATTGATGGAACAGGTGGGCAGCCGATGGGGTCAAGATCTCTGGCTTGGGTTGCCATTGACTCCTCTCAAAAGCAGGGGTAGAATCCAGTAGCGCATTTACTTCTTTAATGCTTTTCTCAACATCAATGTTACCTCCAAAATGTGCAAGACATGCCTCTAGTGGGTCCTCACAAACTAATTGTGATCCAACACTCTCAATAACTCCTCTAGGTAACTCACCTCACAAATTTCATAATCACTCTCATCTCTGGGCTGCTTGCCAACATTAAAAATGTTTATCTGGACTGTCATATTCCCAAACGATAGGTGCATCACACCATTTCGAAAATTTATCAGGGCATTGGAAGTGGCAAGGAATGGTCTCCCTAAAATTATCGGGATCTTCACGATATTTCCGATTGGTGGTCGGGTATCAAGGACTACAAAGTCCACCAGGAAAACAAACTCACCTACCTTGATCAAAACATCCTCAACAACACCTTTATGGTACCTAACTGAAGCATTAGCTAGTTGTAAGGTCACCTTTGTCGGTTTCAGCTCCCCCAAACCTAACTCCTTGTATATCGAATACAGGAGCAGATTGATACTCGCACCCAAGTCCAGCAAAGCCTGTTCTATGTGATGATCCCCTATTTGACAAGAAATTGTAGGACACCCAGGGTCCTTGTATTTGATTGGGGTCGAAGTGGTAATGATGGAGCTACATTGCTGAGCTAAAAAACCCTTTTTGGGTACATTGGTTGCTCTCTTGAATGTGCATAAATCTTTAAGGACTTTGGCATAAGTCGGGATCTGTTGGATGACTTCTAACAGTGGGATGTTAATTCTCACTTGCTTGAACACTTCAAGGATCTTATCCAGCTAGACATTATTTTTCATTTGACCTAGCCTCTGAGGATATGGGGCCTTGGGAACAAAGGTTTTAGGTAGGGGCTCACTCGGTGAGGCAGCTCCTATTGGTTTCTCAGGTTCCTTAGTAGGCTCTGGGTCCTTCTTTGGTTCCTCAAGTTCTTTTTCCAAAACTACATGCTCCCTCCTCACTTGAGTCCGTTCAGATTGCCTAGGGTCTTCTTCTGGTGTGTCAACCTCCTTTGCAGCCATTCTACGGGTGGTAACTGCATGCACTTCATTGACTTGCTCATGGACTTTACCCTTGTCATCACTGACAACAAATTGGCCCGTTGAAGTTTGTCATTTGGGGTTGGCTTCGGGCTGACTTGGAAAAGTACCCTTGTCTCTTTGAGCTATTGACCTGGCCAACTGGCTGACAGTGTATTCCAACTTGGCAATGGACTGGGTATTGGCATTCAAATTCTGAGTAGTGCTTTGTTGGAGTTGGAGGGTATTTTGGGCCAACATTTTCATTGTGTCCTCTAGAGAACTTATTTGCTGATTCTGGGAATTAAGATTCTGATAACCTTGGACCATGGGTGGTCCCTGTGACACTTGGGGTACTTGAGCCTTTTGGTATCCTGGAGGTGGCATATGCTGGGCCATTGGCTGAGAAGGCTTTCCTTGGTGTTGTCCTTTGGTCCATGAAAAATTAGGATTATCCTTCCAACCAGGATTGTATTTATTAGAATACGGATCATACCTCGGCCTGAAAGTCCACGAGGATCCTAACCCTAGAGGGGGGGGGGGTGAATAGGGTGAGCTACAATTGTGACCAATTTAGACCAATTTTAATTTCTTAAACAAAACTAGTCACATGTGATGAATGATCAATCAATATGCGGAAGCTAAACAAAATCAATCACCACATAGCAATCACCACAACACAATATTTATAGTGGTTCGGCCAACGTGCCTACATCCACTACCGGCTTGTGATCCAATCACCCCACCGGATTTCCACTATTTATGCTTTTTCAAAGGCTAAGCAATAACCTCTACAATGTTGCTTTTCAAAGGCTAAACAACAACCTTACAAGATGCTTTTCTTAGGCTAAGCAATAACCTTACAATATGCTTTTCTTAGGCTAAGCAATAACCTTACAATATGCTTTTCTTAGGCTAAGCAATAACCTTAATAAATAAAGCTTTCTCTAAGAAAGTGTCTTTACAAAAGATCACTCTAAGAGATTACAATTTAAGCTCATATGAAATTGCCTCTTGACTAGGCTAATATGAAGGTTTAATACAAATAACAAACATACACTCAATTAAGTTAAAGTGTGTGCACAAGTGTATGAATGCTCTACTTCAATCTATTTTAACAATGAAGCTCTTAAATGAATGCATGATGCATTTTAAAATCAAAGCTTATAAAATGGTGATTGAAGAGAAAACTAATCACATGAGAAATTCAAACAACTTTAAGAAATGAACTTAAACAAATTGTATGAATGTTAAAGTCTAAGAATGCATGTGATTTAGTTAGGAGAGTTTGCAAACCAATCTAATTTACCAAGGATGATTTTGAGTTTGCTAAACATCTCTAGAAATCATGCATAAGTGAAATTACAAAGAATTAGGCATGCATGGATTTCATTTTAATGGAAATCAAAATACTAGTAATGTGTACCTTATGAAAAGTCAAGCATTTGATTTCCAAATGGCCCTCTAGCCTTTCCAACTTCTTCCCCTTTCTTTGGCTCCAAAATGGTCTCAAAGGTTCATAGTTCAAGCACCAAAGAAGGTTGGAAAAGAATGGATTTTATAGCCAAAAAGTGTCCAACGGCTAGTCCTCGGTCGACCGGCAAACAGGTCTCGGTCGACCGAGAAAGCACAACGGTCAAATTTCTGACCGTTGGAGCTACAGAACAGGTTCTGGAAAAAATGACTTCCAGTTGTCTCGGTCGACCGAGACCTGTGTCTCGGTCGACCGGCGACACTGCCGGGACACCCCCTTTTTGCAAAAAATGCAACTTTTGCCATTTCAAAGGTATTTCTTTGGGGGACCTTTTGGCCACTAAATCAAGCTTGGAAAACATGTTTTAAGACATTCTAAGATGTTTAAAAACATGAACACACAAAGCCTAAGATGATTCAAAAGTTTAAAACCAAAGGCTAGCTTGATTGGATAAAACTCTTTTCAAATGAAAATGCATACAAAAATTATTCTTTTTGTGAAGAATGTATGCAAGGCTCAAACCTAAATTCTCAACATGATTTTCCAAACATAATGTACAAAGAATTAGGTTTTCAAAAGAGTTTGGGTTCTAAAACTAATGCATCCAAGTTTAAAACCAAAACATGCATAAAACAAATACTTTTCCAAATCTTAAAAGCTATGCTTGTATAAAACTAGATTTCAAGGTTTTCTAAAACAATGCAAGTGTGTGTGAATCAAATGATGCTAAAGTGAAAATGCATCCATCAAATTGCAAATACAAAATCTCTAACAATCTCCCCCTTTGCAATTTGATGGCAACTTACTCATCATTGATATTTCACACCAAGTCTTCAGCTCCCCCTAAGCTGGACAAGTCTTGAAATCTTCTTGGAAGCTCTTCCTCTTAGCTTGGACTCTTGGGCTCTTTTCTTCAATCTTCTTGATGCTTGGAGCTTGATCATTCTTCAAGCTTTCTTGCTTCTTTCTTTCTTTATCCAAGCATCTCCTTTAGCTCCAAGCTTTCTTTCTTCTATTTGCTCTCCCCCTTTGACCATGCCTTTCTCTCCCTTTGGCAAGCTATGCAGTCTCTCCCTTTGTAGAAGATCATACACAACTCTCCTTAGGAAGCTTGGACATTCTCTTCACCCTTTGAGAACTTGAGTTCTTTCTCCCCCTTTGATGGATAGGAGATCTTCGAGTACTTGAACTCTCGAACTCTCTCCCCCTTTGAAGAGTAGGAGATCTTTGAGTCACACTTGAACTCTCTCTCCCCCTTTGACATTAAATTGCAAAGGTACCTACACACATGAGACAAGAAGAATACCTTTAGTAGCACCTGTTAACGAATGAAATCGAAAATGAAATTCATAACAGGTTATCATGTATGGAAGTTATCTCTAAGGGCTCAAAGGCAATCCAAGGGTCAATTTGATCAAAACTAATACTTCCTATGAAGGTTTACACTCCCCCTCAATCCATTCTCTTCTTTTGTCAAGCTTTTGACAAGATATAACTATTAGATTCAAGAAGTAGATGGTTCAACCAAATGAGGGTCAACTTCAAGGAAAGGATTAGATTCATAAAACTATAAAGCTCATATGATCAAATGACCAAAAGAGAACAAGGTCTAATGGGAAAAGCAATCATGGATACCAATTGAAATAAACATATCAATTGAGATTAAAGGATGTGACTATAAACTCAATCACTCTAAAATGGATTAAAAAGTATAACTATTATGAGAAATCCAAATTAGAGCTATCCATGATATGGGGTTTACTCAAACATAGCATCAATCAATATTACTTATGAAGATCATGTGCTATGTAAGTTTTGAAAATCATTTCATTCAAACAATAAATATGACTATTAATGTGCAAGAATGAATGAAATGAAATTCAAACATGAAGCCAACCTCAACTAATAACCAACCAATATTATGAACACATAAACATGGTGGTCATGAGATATACCTATAAGAGCAAGAGAGGTGGCAACATGAACATTATGATGCTAATGGTGTGAGGCATGGAACAATCATATTACTTATCAAGTTCAATCCAATGCACACAAGGTCTATCACATACACAAGAAATCAAACCAATAGAAAATTATACCAATTAAAATCAATTGAATTTGACAACATGTTAAAGAGCAAGGATGTGACAAACCCATAAACCCAACAAGCATCATAAATGCATATTCATCACTTTTAAGGATATAACTATTGAGCATAGTGATGAACTAGGCAAATTGCAATGCAAAAGGATATGACTTGGTAAAGCATGCAATTTCCAAAGTGTCAAAATCATATGAATTCAACATCTAAGATATCCATCAAACATATAGGAATATGAGAAATGTGTTTCAAAGAGTTTCATATGATTAAGAACACTACTATGAAGTTGAAACATGTATAAGGATGATACCAAGAGAATCTACATGAGTCAACATCATAACCATCCAAAAAGATATGACTATAAGGCATGGAGGATGGATTTGGGTTCTAGTATGGTTTCTACAAATGTAACTAAGATCACAACCATACATGGAACCAATAGTCATTTGCATATAAAAAGAATGTAAATAAACAAGCAAGGATGCAAACAACATACATTTCCATTTCTAAGATAATGAAACCAAAGGAAAAGGAAATGAAAACATGGAATATGCTTAGAAGATTATAACTATTGATGTTAAAGAGCATTTCCATTCATACAATCTTCAAATCATTTTAATACACAAAATCCAACAATGAGCATAAAAAGAATGATTTTGAAGATCAATTATCAACAATGTATTTTAAAAGATATAACTTAATTGAATCACATACAAGTTGATTTTTCAAAACAATGTTCTCCATATAAAAGTATAACTTAGAAGTCCATGGAAAAACTTGAATTGAGTCAAATCATTTGTTCAAAAAGTCTTACAAATGATTCAACAACAATTGATCATGAATAAATCTAGCTATGAAAGCTTTTAACATCACAATCAATTAATCATGTAAAGAAATGCAATGCAAGGCATATGAGTGCAAAAAGCAAATCAAACATGATGAAATTATAATCAAGAGATTTTGAAAACCATGAAGTGTAACTTAGAATGGTGTATGAAAACAAAATCAATTGATCATAAATAAGCAATGCATCTTAAGAAATGTAACTAAGCAAGAACCAAAATGCAAAGCAACATGACCAACAAAAGGATTTGACTATAAAGAATAGGTTGGTCAATGAAGGTCCAAGACCCTAAGGTTTGTCTAAGTAGATGACTTTAGGAATCCACCTAAGGTCTTGGGAGGGTTGAACTTTGAGGTCTATTTTGGAATTCTCACCATCTAAAGGAGATTTAACTTGATAAATTTTCAATTTGAACTTATCACCATGATATTTAGATTTGACTAAATTTGGCTCAGATTGGTGATTAGTCTTTTGATGTTGGTGAGTTTGTTTCTTAGGGGATTGCTTCACTTTTCTTTTCTTCTTATTTTCTCCCTTTACTTGACTTTTGAATTTTAGATTTAACTTAGTAACTTTCTTCAAAAGTTCTTTCATAGGTTGATATAAGGGAGATATGTTGAGAAGCTTTTTGTTCTTAGATTCTTTTAAGCTTGGTTTAACTTGTTTAAACTTCTTAGAATCTATCTTAGGAGACTCCATTTTAATAGATTTAACTTGTTTAGTCTTTTTGGAGTCTTTCTTGATTTTTAGTGTCTTACCCTTCATAGGTTTTGATTCTCCATTCTTTAGTTCAAAGATGGGCTTAGACACATAGCTTCTTTTTCTTAGTTTGCACTCAAATTTTAGATGTCCTTCTTTACCACAATAATGACATTTAATTTTGGACATTTGAGAGAGAGTGCTAGAGAATGAGGACTCACCTTTCACAAAAGTGTTGGTGAATTTAGGGTCATGTGAAGTATACTTATTAAAACCAAGACCCGTCCTATCTCCATGAGGTTTACCCAATTTAAATAATTTTTCAAGTTTCTCTTCACTTTGGGTAAACTTGCACTCATACTTTTGTTTATATCCTTCAAGTTGAGTGACTTTGGTTATAAGGATTGGATTTTCATGTTTGACTTTTGAAAGTTCATTTTCAATTTCCTTATATTTGCTTAGCTCTTCATTGGCAAGTTTTAATTCAAGATTTAGTTCATTAACAACATTAGATCCAAGCTCTTGGGTTTTTAACTTACTTTTAATCAACTTGGCTTCTAAATTGTTAAAGTCTTTCTCTTGCCTTTTTATTTGATCTCTTAGAATTAAATTTTCCTTATTGACATTGTCATAATCCATCTTTAATTCTTTTAGTTCATCTTGAATGTTAGATAGATTATTTAAAGAGATCATGAACTTAGATTCTACACAATTTATAAATTCATCTTTTTCTCTAAGTTCATTTTTAGAAGAGTCTAATTCTTGTTTTATCCTTATAGATTCTTCTTTTAATCTTTTATTTTTCTTGGAAACCTCTAAGGACCATGTGTACAATTCCTCATAGGCTTCAAGTTCATCATATTCTTCTTCTTTTAATTCAAGTTGAGATTCTTTAATTTCAATTTTTGAATCTCCATAAGATGGAAGAATGAGGGGTCTAGAAGAATCTACAAGGTCTAGCATAGTGGAGTCCATTCTAATGATTTTCATATAAGGACAACTCTAGGGTTTTAACTCTAGGTTTTTACACCTAATCAAGAGTTCCAAACACTTGATCCTATAAGATAGAGCACGAGTCTCTGATACCAATTGTAAGTCCTTGGATCCTAACCCTAGAGGGGGGGGGGGGGGGGTGAATAGGGTGTCCTATAAAAATGACCAATAAAAACCAATTTTGATTAATTAAAGAAAACTAGTCATATAACATGATTTACCAGACAAGATGCGGAAGCTAAGAAAACAAGCACCACAAGCAAACACCACAACTCCAAGGTTTATAGTGGTTCGGCCTCAATGCCTACATCCACTACCGGCTTGTGATCCAATCACCCCACCGGATTTCCACTATTTATGCTTTTTCAAAGGCTAAGCAATAACCTATACAATGTTGTTTTTCTAAGGCTCAACAACAACCTTTACAAGTTGCTTTTCGAGGCTAAGCAATAACCTTTACAAGTTGCTTTTCAAGGCTAAGCAATAACCTTTACAAGTTGGATTTTCTCTAAGAAGGTGTCTTTTCAAGAACACTCTAAGAGATACAATTTTAGCTCAAATGAATTCCCTCTAAATAGGCTAATGTGAAAGTGCAATTCAAATAACAAACATACACTAAAACAAACCAAAGTGTGTGTGAACAAGTGTATGTATGTTGTACTTCAATCAATTTCAAAAGTGAAGCTCTTAATTGAATGCTTGATGCATTTTAAAACAAAGCTTGGAAATAGATGATTGAAGCTAAGACTAATCACATTAATGATTCAAACAACTTTGAAGAATTGAGATAAACAAGTTGTATGAAAGTTAAAGACTAAGAACATATGTGATTAGATCATGAGAGTATGCAAACTAATTAATTTTACCATAGAAGATATTCAGTTTGCAAAACATCTCTTTTAAGCTAGAAATCATGCATAGTAGGTAATACAAACATGTAAGCATGCATTGATTTCAAACTAAATGAAAATCAAAATGAAAAGTATGGAATACCTTTTTAAAACTCTAACATTTGATTTCCAAATAAGCTTCTAGCCTTTCCAACGTTTTCCCTTTCTTTTGGCTTCAAAATAGTCTCAAAGGTTCATGCTTCAACTCTTGGAAAAGGTTGGAAATGAATGGACTTTATAACAAAAAACAGTCCAACGGCTAGTTGTCTCGGTCGACCTAGAAGGGCTCGGTCGACCTAGAAAGCATAACGGTCGAATTTCTGACCGTTGGAGCTTCAGGTTCAAAACCTGTCTAGTCGTCCGACAGTTGTCTCGGTCGACCGAGACCCAGGTCTCGGTCGACCGGGGACACTGCCGGGACACCCCAAAATTTCCAACTTTTGCATTTTGAAGGATTTCTTTGTGGAATTTTGTGGGTCACTAAACCAAGCTTAAAAACATGTTTTAAGACATTCTAAGATGTTTAAAAACATGATACATCCAAGGCCTAAAAAGATTCAAAAGTTTAAGTCCCAAAAGCTAGCTTGATTCTTAAAAACTCCTTTTTCAAAAAAACAATGCATACCAATATGATTTAGAAGGAGATGAATGTATGCAAGGTTTAAACCTAGATTCTTTAAAATGATTTTCCAAATGTAATTCACAAAGAAGTAGGTTTTCAAAAGAGTTTTGTGTTCTAAAACATGCATGAAGTAAATTCATTTCAAGATCATGTGAATGCATGAATGAAACCAAGATCCAACAAGTCTACATTTAAGAGCTCAAGTGTGTGATCATGACAAAGTGAAAGTGTGTGCATCCATCATCAATTGCAACACTCAAGGGCCTAACACGGCCACTCATATCTAGTATTCTGGTAAAGTGCACTCACCTCCTCCATACTCTCACTTTGACTTTGACCAAAGAATGCTCTACATTGGGATCCAAGATGGGTAAAATCTCCACAATTGGTGCAGGGTGGGGTAGTAAGGTCACTGACTGCTTGGCTCATCTTTAATGATTCCAAGGTCTTTGGGGTGGTCTGCTGACAGGTTTGGTTCATTTCAAGGGCTTCTAATCTCTTTGTCAGCGTGGCCAACTTGGCATGGCCTCGAATTTGGGTTCCACTCTATGCATGCCCCTTCTTTCTACAACAATGGGTCTTTTGGGATCCTATCTGATAGGTTCCCATTCGAGAGTGTTCTCAGCAACCTCCTCAAGGTATGTCCAAGCTTGGTTAGCTGTCTTTTGAGGGAATACTCCGTTGCAGAAAGACTCCACCATGGTCTTGGTGGGATAGTCCAGTTCTTCATAAAGGATTTGGACTAGCCGGATCTTTTCGAATCCGTGATGTGGGCATTGCAACAATGAGTCTTTGAACCTTTCCATGTACTCATACATGGTTTCTCCCTCCAGTTGGTGGAAGTTGTTCGGGGTATGTCTAATGAAGGCCGTTTTTTTGTTTTGAATAAAACTTTTTATAAAAGGCCTCAACTAGTCCCTCCCATGTGTTTATGGAATTAGCCTGTAGGGCGTAAAGCCATGCTTTCGCCTTCTCCTTCAGCGAGAACGAGAACAACCTAAGCTTAAGGGCCTCTTCAGACATATGGTTATATTTCATAGTCCCACAGATTTCCTCAAACTCTCTCACATGCTGATATGGGTTCTCATTTTCCACCCCTCGGAAAATTGGTAACATCTGGATTAAGCCGGATTTCAGCTCAAATGAGGCATTTGTGGCGGGTATGACGATGCATGAGGGTTGGGTAGATCGGGTTGGGTACATGTACTCCGTAAGAGTCATGGGTTGGGTTTGTGGGTTTCCGTCAGCCATTTCCTCAATGGCAATGGGGTTCGCAAAACTCTCAATAGGGATATCAATAAATCAAAGCTCTCTAAACGACCTTGCACACATAACCAATTGTGTATAAACTACCTCTCAACTTCGAAAGTGATGGTCCGCTCAAGTGATGATGAACGAGGATTAATGCTTAAACACAAACAAGAAAAGCAAAATGATTTTGAAAAAAAAAACTAAACTATGCTCAACTAAGGCTACCTAAGATTAAACTAGGCAGCTCCTAACTTGTGAAGAGTACACCTAGGCTTCCAATCCGGTCCTATGAAACGTAATCGGCCAGGCAAGGCCCCAGGGGATTGGTGGGATCACGATGTGCGGGGCAAAGGTTCCGCTTAAATACCAAACTCCTTGAACAGATGAACTGTCTCCCTCAAAGGGACAAGGCCATTCTAGGCACCGATTTCCGTCAAGGAGCGCAAATGGTACAACCTTTGATGGTCTTCTCTTAATGAGCTTTTGTCCTATGGTCACGTTTCTACTAAAATTTTATTAAAGGTTAAGGATTCCTAAGTAGTGAGGAAAATGAGTTCCTATGGGGCAAGGAAATGGTGATGAAATCCAATCCTTATCTTGTTGGGGATATGATTGCCCTTACTAAGTGTGTGCTTTCCAAATTACTTTGTGTATTTTAAAATGATTAAGCACTACAAAGCAATTAAACAATCAAACAACCAACAAAATTGACCCACTAACAGGGGATGCGTGGGTGTATCGAAATACGCACCTCCCAAACTAAATTGGGGGAAGATCGATTGAAGTCGACCCAAGCCACCGACACCAATTTCGGTGTATGAAGTTGGGGAGCCTCGACGGTATCATCCAACCGTCCTCCTTCCTTAGTTATTACAATGCTTTGAAAACTTAAATGAACTCAAAAATTATTACAAACTTGAAATGAATCCTAATACAAGATTTTTCTAAAAAAGCAAATTAAATTCCTAAGTTAGACTTCTTTGGTTGCTCTTTTCTTCTTTCCTTGCTCCAGCCGCGGAATTTCTGAAAATACAAACAAGGAAAATGTATAGAATCCGCAATGAAAACTAAAAGAAAGAATAGAAATGCAACTAAGCTATATGAGAGTTGAAAATCCTTAAAATCAAGGATTCCTATGTACGCCGATCCCCGGCAATGGCGCCAAAAACTTGTTTGCGATTTTCCGCAAGTATACGGTTGTCTCAAGTAATATAGACTATGGAAGTCCGAATATCGTTCCCACGAGGATCGTTACAAGGAAAATAACAATTGCCAATGAAAAGGAGTATCAACTCAAATATAGCTAACAAATGCAAATGAAAAAAAGAAACAAGATAATAACAAATGAAATAAAAAATGCAAGCTAAAAGAAAACAAGAAGCTAGATAACAAAGAGATGTAAGTAGAAATAAAGGGAGAACAAAGTTAGTAACAAAGTTAATGACAAAAAAAAACCAACAAGGTTAATAACAAGAACAAATGAGCAATTTTAGATAGATCAAATGAGTAATTGTGTGAAAACAACAAGTGAAAGTGTTAGTTTTATGGTCTCAATACCAAGGGTATATGATGTAATAAATTGATTAATTTCTTTATTTATTAATGCAATCATGTTTTCCTTTCATGAGATGAATGATGTTTAATCATATACTTGCACATAACCAATACGAATGATATAATGGTTCATGAGATGGACCGGAGTCCATAAGTATACTAGATGTAATACATGTGTATGGATGAGATCCACATACAGGAGACATGTATTGCAAATCTTATACTTAAACATCTTCACAACCAGTGATGAGATTGGGCATCTCATCTGACAAGGTTGCAGCACTTTGATCACTATGAGATAGTGTGATTTGTCTCGATCATCGAAATGTAAGATTCTGGATCATGGTGCTGGTACATTGGATGTATTGAAGGACTATGAGAAGCACCTTATATACATTGTCTTTACTCTAAGGTCTGCTCTCATAATTCCCTGGCAATAGGCTCATAATCCTGAGACATTAATGAACTCAAGTTTCTATCTATTCATTTGCTTTGAGTCACCAATGAGTGAGGCCAATTGTAGGTCAACACCTCGGTGATTTGGGTACGTGGTAGTAGAGTTGTGGGAACATTCAATGGTCAAGATGGAATCTATCTTTAATATCTCCTTATGCCAATTAATGGATTTATCATTGGTAAGTGCGCACCCATTCCAATTAAGAGTTTGTAAGACCCCGACCCGAGTGAACCCGATTAGTGCTAATTAAGTTGCGAGTTAGTGCTAAGCTTGATTAGTGTTTTTGGTTAAGTTGGGTCTAGAATAACCTTGATTCTAGTTTTGGGCTACTTTGAGTGTTTTGATGGCTAGTGGAGCCTTTTGGGGGTTCCCTTTTCGGCTTTGCGTTTTCTTGAGAAATTTTCCCGATTTGTTGTGAATTGTGTTTTTGGCCCGTTGCATTCATCTTGAGGAATCCTACAACTTTCATGTTGATCCCGTCCTCGTTTGAGATCCCGAAACCCGATTTCATAGCCTTGAGGGTAAAACAGTCATTTCACACCAAATCTGTACCCAAAACTTGATATTCCCGAAACCAGCGAAACATACACTTTTTGGAAACTAGATATTTCGACGAACATTTCTTCCTTCTTCGTCGAATCCATCCGAGGACCCGAGAGAGATGATTTCAGCCAAATTAGTTCCTTTAGTTGTGGGACCCAACCCAACCCAACTCATTTGTTAACAAGGGAAGCCATTTCTCATTCATTTCATTCTTCATATTCCAGCACAAGAGGAGAGCCTAGGGTTTCCTTGCTTTTCTCTTCTTCTTCTTGCTTCTCCATCTCCAATCCACACCAAACTTGCATCAACCAAGAAATGGAGATCATCTTCTTCTTCCTCTTCACCATGGCTCCCTATTGATACCATTTGTGGAGAAAACCCTCCATTCCAAGACCTCCATTGAGCTTACTCTTGCCATTAGAGGACCTTAAAGGTAAGTAATCATCCCCATCTCCTAGATTAGTGTTCCTCTAGCCCTTGAGAAGCTACATTTGCATTATTGTTGGTTCTTTCATTTTCTTTCTTTGTGTAACCCATTTTAGGGTTGTTTTTGGGGGTTTTTGATTGTAGCTTGGCTTTGAGCAATAGAGGTGAATAGAGGCTTGTTTTCAGCTAGCTTGGACTTGAGGCAAGTGAATGATTGGATGTTTTTAAGTTTCAAATGGTTTGGTGTAGCATTTATGGATTTCCATGCTTTCATTGATTGCTTTTATTGATTTTTTTATGGTTGGAATAAATGATCTTAATGCATCTTGATGGCCTCATTTAATGTCTTGAAATCGTGTGTTTAAGTCATCTTGTTTATAGTTATTTGTGGTTGTTGATGTGTTGGAAGGAAAGGAAAAAGGGAAGAAAAATCAGTGTCCCGGACCTGCTGCACGCCCAGGTCCGATCGATCGGACGTGCAGGCCGATCGATCGGTCTGTTTTTAACTGAGAGGCTTTTTGAGCCGATCGATCAGTTTGAGTCCAGTGGGTTTTGATATTTTTTTTGTGGACCTTGGCTACCCTCCTTGGACTCACTTGACCATATGTGAGAGCGTCTTGAGCCGATGCTCTCCACGGTTGGTTCGGATGCATCGAAGTTCAATCTATTTCAATCTTGAACGGGATGGAACGACACGATATCTTCTTCATACCTAAATGCAAAGTCTATTTCCTTGGGTATCGCGACTTCTATTCCTTTCGGTGACTGAGTAGGTTGCTCGATGGTTCCGGGTTGACATCATACTTAGGATGGACCGTTTATAGTCTTGATTTTCTATGGTAATACCTAGTTCTAACCATAAGCTCATATTAAGTTTTAAAAATCGTAAAAGTGCATAAGGAGCCCGGAATGTCTTCAAACTCAAGGAGTACCAAATCATTTCAATAATCGACATACGGGACCCCTATTCACTTAAATAGATCTTGAAATCAATATTTTCTCGGAATTGTAATAGTTCATTTTATTTCTTCATTTCCAAGTTTTACTTTACATGATCTGTTTTTCCGAAAGCTTGATGGTTACACTAGTAATATTGACTTGTCCCGAAGAGTATTGCCCGATATGAAATGAAAGTTATACATTTGAATATTCTTGCCCGTTCATTGATTTACTTGCATATGTATCGATGTGTTATTTAACCTATGTGTCGGCATCACTAAGCTTGGATACCTTGTCGGTTTGATCCACCGACTTGGAAATCCCTCTCCCGTCCCGCCAGCTGCAGTTTGGATCCCGATACCCGGTCATTACCGTGGTCCCGTCCCGATACCCGGTTCGCTACCGTGGTCTCGTCCCGTATATTTATATTGTATATATGATTTGCGTTGAATCTCCTCACCTTGTGTGACTGAGATCAACGTCCCGTGATACTGTTGTCACTCTAGTGACAGGGGACTTAGCTTTATGTGATTGCCACCTTGTGACTTCCCGATCCCTTGGTTACCTCATATGTTTTATCTGGTTTACATGTTTTCTAACAAATGATTTATCTATTTTGTGAGAGTTCTTGCGTAAACAGATTTCCTTGCTTTTCGAGATATTTCATCTATTATATGTTGTTGTATCTTCTCACTCTCTTGCCAGACCGTCGTGTTTGATCCTTTGCTTTGGTACTCAGGTCCCGTTGCCGGTTTCCTTGAGGAGGAGCCGGAGGAGGCGGTAGGTGAGCCGCAACCTCTAGTTGAGTGGCGTGCTGACGATGTCATGTAGACATCGGGTTGCTACAAGAGGCGTAACATTTTGGGGAGAACTTATTAACCATTCTTTTGGGTTATTATTTTGTAATATTGGCCTTTTTGGGGAATGTAACTAAATGATATTTTGTCTAACTTTAACAACTTTTGGGAAACATGCTTTAGATCATTGCTCATTCTGATACAGTATTGATATTTGATGTTAATGCTTGCATGACTAGAGATAGTCTAACTATTTGATTTGCTACACGCTTCCGCACTCAAAAGAAATATTCATGCAAGGTTGTGATATCCTCACCGCGGACACCTATGGGAACTTAAATAAGTTGTTTATTGTGGATGAAGATAATCCTCATCAATCATCATTCACCATTGTCCCGTTCCCGGATTGGGGATTTCCCGGTCCGGGGTCGCGACATAGTTAATTGGATCGGTACCAAATGATCACTATAATTAATTGAGGCTAAAGAATAATAAGATATGGATTTAATTTGGTGGACATGTCCAATTGATCCATGGATATAGATGGAGGGGCCTACTTGTGGTAATGTGGAAGTTTAGGGTCTTCATTGTAATATATTCCTAAAACTGGAGTTCAATTGCATTTATATAGTGGAGTTATTTGCAATTGACTGTGGGCCCGGATTACACATGAGATGTGGGGTCGCGTGTCCCAGTTGGAGCCAGCTTTCTAAGGAATCCCTAGTGGTCCCCACGCTAGCCCAAGATATGAGAAAGATACTAATTATAGTAGAACTCTAAAAGGAAATCGAAAGTTAATATTTCTATTTGAAGTGAGACTTCTAATAGTGGTAATAGTAAGTTACTAATTATTAATGGAAGTGAGACTTCTATTTTAATTAGTAAAAGAGGAAGTTACTAATCATATTTGAAGTAAGACTTCTAATTGTGATTTAGTAAGCAACTAATTTTTTTGGAAGTAAGACTTCTATTTCAATTAAAAAGAGGAGGTTGCTTAAGTGCTATAAAAGAGGAGAGGAGGCTTGGACGTCCAACACTTAACCATCATAGTGATTCACGCCCAGCCTATTCAATTGTGCAAGAGTTGCAGACCTCTCTTCCTCTCCCTCTTCTAGTTTCTCTTCTAGTTTCCTTTAGAGTTTTCTCTTGGAGATTCCACCATCTTCTTGAGAAAAAAGAATCTGATATGGGTCATAGTGTGGAAGATCAAAAGGTGTTGGAGATTCTGATTTGATTAGTGAAGGTGTTCATCATCAAAGAAAGAAATCAACTTCTCCATTAGAGCACTGCAAAGCTCCAAAGGTATAATCTACATCCTTGTATGTTGTAGATTTCGTGGTTGCATGTTTAGGTGCTGTTTTCTATCTTCTAGATAGTATATATTGTTGTACATGATTTATGAGTTTGATGGATTGCATCCTGGATTGGGTTTGTTGCCTTCTACATAATTGATCCCTGCATCAAGTGGGTCAAAAGTTTTTGAAACCTATCTGAAAGGCCCACCTATTTTCCAACAGAAAGATCAAAATCAAAAGAAAATAGAAACATCCATGGAAATGAGCTAATAACTAGTGAATAAGATAGGGAATGAATGGATGAAAATAAGTGTGCTCAAAATAGTGTAAAATCAAAGAGGGAATAAAAACAAACACATAGAAGGTATGAACAAATAAGCTAATGGATATGATGGTGTGGATAGAAAAATGGAGTGTGAGAATTAAAACAAGAGAATAAGTGTGTGGGAATGTGAATACAATCATGCTAAAGTAATTAAAATAAGCAACAGGCAATACTAATGGATAGATTAAATCATCTAGAATCCACTAAGTGACACTAATCTAATGCTAATGCTCTTCTATTTTCCCAAACAAATACTCAAATCTAATGACAAATCAATGCTTAGATTTGGAAAATATAACTTTAAAGCTCTAAGATAGAAATTAACAATCTAATAGCTAAGATTTTATTCCCTTCTTAAAAGAAAAGATTCCTAATGACTATCTATCAAAAGTAAGCATAAACCATCAAAAGATATTAACTCCTAAGCACGATTTATCAAACCTAAGCATAGATAGTAAAAAGAATGCTAAGAAATAAAATCAGCATAGAAGGTAGTACATTGCAATGAAGAAAAATCTATTCTAGCATGTTAAGCACATAAACAAAGGGAATTAAGAGCATAAGCAAAATGAATAGTATTAACTTAGCTTCATCTAGAAGATCCAATCAAAGTGATTAGCCACCCACTGGAGAAGATAAAGCTTTCATTATAAATATTCAAATTTTACAAAGCTTTCATCACTTTCTCTCTACAATTGCTCTCAATTACATGAATAGCTTAAGTAAAAAGGATGAGGCTCTCCTTGCTTGTGTTTTTAATGCCTAGAACTCCCTTCCTTATATAGAGACATTTTCCTTGCTATTTTTGGTTTCTTTCCAATGTGGGACTTCACAAGAATGAAAATATGAACATATGGATGTGAGTCCCATCCCATGTTAGGAAACAGTCCCCAGATTGATGTGTGATTTTGACTCCCGAAACGTTCGAATTGGAAAAAATGTTGTGAAATATGATTTGTATATCTTAGAATAAGCTTTCTAATGCTTCTAAGATCACCTCAATCGGACACCCGAGTAAAAAGATATGGTCAAAATACCAACCTAGGTCTTTCATTTTTTTCTTATTGTTGGCCTATCTTTGTAATTTCTTCATCCAATTGTCTTCCAAATTTATCCTTACTCTCTTTAACTCTTGAATATCAACTTTAATCTTCAATTAAAACCTACAAAGAGAATTTAACATAATTGAGAGTAATTTTGAACATATTTTGTATGGAGGCCATTAGAACTCATATAAATGCATACAAATGGTCATCTATAATGGAAAGATATGTGCAAAGCATGATAGGGATGAGCTTTATTATTTTTCTACTAAAAATAGTGTTTTGAGTTCTTTTATCTTTGAAAACTCATAAAATGATGCTATGAAAATGTCTCTCTTTGTGAACTCATCATAAACCTTAAACCCTTAAAAAAAGTTTGAAGGATTTAGATGGTTAAAGGTATAAGACTAAAGTCACATACTCAAATTCTATATCAACCTCTCTATCCAGTTATATTGCTTGAAGGGTTGATCACAATTGCTACCTTATACCATGTGATCTCTCAGGGAAGTTTACAATGGTATTTGTGCTAGCAATCCAAACAAGTCGGCCAAATATTTATCCAGCCAGTTTTACACTCGGCCAGGCAAATATAACAGGTCCAATCCTAAGTTTTTTAGTTGGTTCAATGAAGATTGTTTTGGGGTTAAGAACTACTGATGTACAGTCTGGATTCATTTATACGAACGATAGGCCCCACATTTGTATTCTGGGCAATTTCCACTTATTGTTCGATGGTTGTTGGGCCTACAATTTTTGTGGCATTGATATCGTTCTTATTGGGTCAGGTGTGATGGGCTATCGTCATCTAGAGAATTTCTCATCCCAAGTCATTACCTTTGACAATCATCCACTCTCAACCTAATTACATATGTAAGATCTAAGGTATAACATTTTTCGAAGTTACTAGGCTCAGTCTGAGTTTTCAGGACTGCTGAGTGGATTTGAATCCGAAAATTTGATATCTACACATACTGAGCTTGGACAAGTTTCAACCTGGCCCATGTGAACTAGCAATTTAGCCGCATTGGATCCAGTTATGGATCTAGATCCATTGAGGATCCTCCCAAGCCATTTTAATCAACTTGATCATGCATGAATATCCTTCTACTAGGGAGAAGTCTATCTATAGCTCCGAGGGTGAGAAATGAAAGCATGTAAGTGTTGAATTGTATAATATGTATCTATTCATTTCCTTGCATAATAAGGAAAAGGCATGCAAATAGACTACATATAATAAACATTTGAAGCAATTAAAATTTACAGCCAAGGGCACCAGTTACAAACGCTACATTTTCCATTAGCTTTGAATATATGACTTGCATAATAAAAGAAATTTAAAACACATCCCACCTCCCACTAGATCATGATTCTGTGACTCTGTCAGAGTTAGAATGCATTTAAATAACCCAAGATCATTAAACTAACAGCTGGATCTAGTTTAAAGATGGTGGACCACCCATCTTTTCCCGTACCAATAGAGAATCAAATCACTGGATCAAGGTTGTTTGATGATGCAGGATGGTGTTGCAATGCAGTTGCTATGGTGACAAAGTGGACAGTTAAAATAGAAAAGAAATTTAAAAAAATTTAGCATCCATACAAGAGATACAAAGATTTATGATCTCATGTTAGAAGGCTACACGTGGGAGAGAGGATAGTGACTTAAACTAGATCAGAGAAGGAAGAAAATGCAAGGATACAATCATATGCCCAAAGCATGTACAATCTGAAGGAAACCTCTAAAACAAGATGCTTATTGCTGAGAGATAGCTCCCAACTCTTTAAGAAATTTAAATGAAAGCTGTGTTTTATAATATTTTCATTTACTTAAGGTATCATCAAAATTCTTCTATTATCATATGAAAAAAAAAAAAAAAAAGAAGAAAGGAATCTCACGTTCTATATGTCTCACATCCAAGAGCCAAACAGTTGAATCTTGTATTGTATATATACAGGAGAAAACCATGCAACTCTGTCATCTCCAAATAGACAAGGAAAACTTATCTGAAAAGAACCAAGCTACAATTTTCTACACTTTAACTTCCTATCCTTGAAGCCCAAAAGTAGTCCACTAGGTAATAATAACAACATAAAAAAAAGAGGCAACTGCCACTTTGCTTTCTCATTTTATATTTGTATTAAGCAAACACATTAACCAGATGAGGATCTTAATGGCAATCTATGCGATGCTCTTTTAAGTGTATCTGATAATTAAGTTTTTCTTATGGGTATTTAGTGTATCAGATTCAGTCCAGTAATCTTTTATTACTGATGAGTGTCAGGGCAATTTGTCATATAAAAACGACATAAACGTGCATATGCCCCTCATTGCAATGCTATATTAGCCTTGTATTTGTTTATTTATTTCATTATTTTTCGGTGCGCATAGTGAGTTGAATTCATTAATTAATAGAGCTTTGGTATAATAAATTATGAAATTTAAGGTTGAAATTTGGATAAGAACATCTAAATATCTGATGTAAGGTTGATATGGACATGGATGGATTGCTGGTTAGCTTTCACATAGGTTTGAAGTAATGAAGTTGATAGGTGAGTTTCTTTGATTGATGTTTGGAAATATATACAGATTCTGTTGTGTTATCCTAACCAGCTCTTATGTCGAGGGCGTAATAAGAAAAAGGAACCCCAGAACCTACGAGGTTCTTAGTTGTGTGGGGATAATTTCACAATACCCACCGTGCTCATCTTCGGTAAGAGTACCAGTTCGACACCTCGGCTCAACCCATCTCGCCCTAACGATACTAGGCGAAATTAGGGTTCCGGAGTCAGAATCGCGAACAGAACCCCATTCTGGAAAGGAAACGGCGAGATCTTCAAAATCCATTTATATAATGGACTTTTTGTTTTTAGGCCTAATTCCATCATTCAGGCATCGGAAAAGGCTGGAAAAGGCATCTCGGCGGCAACAATGCCAGATTACATTCATAAAAAGATTATATCTGTCCTCAGTAGCTGTACCAGTACGGGTGTTTCGCAGTACCAAGATGGTGCTAAGCTTCGACAACAGTACCAGCCAGGCGGCTCATCTCGGTTCAGTGAACAGTATCGGCCAGACAGCTCCATCTTAGCCAGATAGCTCACATCGGCCAGACAGCTCACCTTGGCCAGATACTTCATCTCGGCCAGACAGCTCACCTCGGCCAAACAGCTCACCTCGGGCAGACAGCTCACTTCGGCCAGATAGCTCATCTCGGCCCAGTACTTCACCTCAACCAAGTTCTCCATCTAGGCAGCAGTGTCAGATGACAAGACAGTCACGCTGCAGTACGAACTGACATATAGGATGGGCGCCGAACGGTCACATCCACCAGGGATCAAGGTATGGGCAGATGGGACATCCCCTTTTTCACCTACCTCCACTAAGGAAGCTTCCGGTTGAACTTCTCCCCCTACATATGCAGGCAAGAGGTAAATTCAATGGAGGTATGTGTTGAGGCTCATACAGAATACAGGGAGGTTCAGACACAGGGACCTCCCTTACTCTGAGCTCTCTCTTCTTCTCCACCTCACTTCACCCTTTGCCAGCACTAACTCAGGCGTCGGAGGGCCTTGCGCTGCTAGCAGCCAGGGTCCCTGACCGTTGCTTCTCCTCTCCTTTTAGGTTTTAGGCGTCTGATCCTTCTCCCAAAAGCTTCCAACAGCTCCACAAACCTCTTCTGAGTCCCTGAAGCGGATAACCTCATATCGTCATTTGGATAAGTCCTCAAAGGCACCGCCTAAGCTTGTGAGTCGATATTTTTTGCACTTACATTAGTTAAACTCATCGTGCTTCTACAATTATTCCTTTACAAAAGGCTATCTGTATCTCTCTGTTGATTTGGTTTTATTATTGTTGGAGGAGCTGGCCCAATTTCACATATTATGTTGAAGCCCGACCAAGTTCCTTCACAATTGAGGAGTTCAAGCCTATGTCAGGCTTGGACAGGGGCCTATTCAGGTCTGAATCTGTCTGTTTGGAGTACAGGCCTAGTCATCCCATCTAAATTCCATCATTACATTTTAATCAAGGTTTGAGTTTACTACCAAGCCCAGATTAATAAAAATATCCTTTTAGGGCACATGGATGCTATATATTGATGTTATTTACTTTTGAAGTATACTTTATGTTGTACATAATGGACGCTGATGTGTTAAAGCATCACACTTGACATAACATAGGTAAGAAAATTGGTGAGGGGAATGATGGAAAGATCTACTACTCCTTAGGTACAAACACCAATAATAATAATAATAATAATAAAATCAGTCCTATAACTCCATGAATGTATTCCAAAGAACTAGTGAATATTGTTGGTACCGTGAGTTGCTAGCTTTGAACTTGAATATGATCCATCCAAGCCACGCAAATTTTGCACTGATCCAACTGTTAGTCACTTTTGGATTAAATGATGCTTCTCTAAAATGATTAAACTCGAGGGTGATAGATGAAAGGATTTGGATGATCTAATAGAGTCGATATTTCACCTTAGGTTTCATTCAAATTTGTTGATCCCTCACTCCCTCATAATTGGCATGCTTGCAATGTATACAATGCATGTGAAAATGAAATTGTAAACCGTGAACAGCAACTGATATACAATGTTCATATATGGATAAGACATTTCTACATTTCACATTTTATTCCTATTTCTTTATATCTTAGTTGCAAAAGATGCCAAACGGAGGGAAATAATGGGTCAAACCAGGAGAGTTGTCCTATCAAGTGCAACCATCCAATTATTTATTAAAGAGAAAAAGGACAATTAAGCAGAATGCAGAAAAACTTGCATCTCTAGGGCTCCCGCCGACCGCACGTACTATATTTGGTTCGGCTAAAGGGACAAATGAGAAGGGAAAGAGGAATGTTAGTGGGAATGATAAGGATGAGAACTACATTCCCCCCAAAGATGATGATGTAGATGACGAGACATCTTGATCTCAAATGGATGAGGTAATCTTTCTGTGAATGTCCATGACGTGTACTTGAAAATATTAGTTTTGATGGTGACACATGCTAAAATGATTTCCATTTCCATTTAATATAAATTGCTAACACTCACTTTACTAATATTATTGATTTTTGCTAATAATTATTTATTTTCCTTGTCACTTTGCTTTAAGCCAGATTGCAGAGATGCCTCGGGATAAGAGGGTGAAACGTGCTCGGAGGATCGCAGCCGCACTCGGGTTAGCTCGTGTAAAGAGCCCACCTGAGGCCTCGACACAGCCTCCGTCGGCTGCTCTTCTAGTTGTATGGTTTGGAGGATCAGGGAGCACCCTTGATTTGGTAGCCCCCCAGCCTTTACTGATTCAGCCTCCGACCACAGCCCTCGCCGACCCAGACTCAGCCGTCTCAGCCTCCGACGAGTCTTCATACAGTCGAGAGCAGCGTAGGTGAAAAAATTATGACCTTTTAAAATTTAGAATGGTTCACCTCAATTTAATGATTTGTGTTCACTAACTCATTTAGTACTGTCATCTTAACAGCATCAGGCTCAATCTCGGAGGTTCTGAGGCGTGTAAGGGGTGTTACGCGGGGGAAGAATGTGACAAAACTGAGGAGATAGCTGGGTCAAAACATCCCAGTCTCGATCCCCATCTCAAGTCATAGGCCAGAAGGGGAACATGCCCCATCACTGGTTAACCATCTTGGGTTAGTGTTAGTTTTATGGTCTCAATACCAAGTATATGACGTAATAAATTGATTAATTTCTTTATTTATTAATACAATTATGCTTTCCTTTCATGAGATGAATGGTGTTAATTATATACTTGCACATAATCAATACGAATGACATAATGGTTCATGAGATGAACCGGAGTCCACAAGTATACTAGATGTAATAATGTGTATGGATGAGATCCACATACAGGAGACATGTATTGCAAATCTTATACTTAAATATCTTCACAATCAGTGATGAGATTGGGCATCTCATCTGACAAGGTTGCAGCACTTTAATCACTATGAGATAGTGTGATTTGTCTCGATCATCAGAATGTAAGATTCTAGATCATGGTGCTGGTACATTGCATGTATTGAAGGAACATGAGAAGTACCTTATGAACATTTTCTTTACTTTAAGGTCTGCTCTCATAATTCTCTAGCAATGGCTCTCAATCCTGAGACATTAATGAACTCAAGTCTCTGTCTATTCATTAACTTTGAGTCACCAATGAGTGAGGCCAACTGTAGGTCAACACCTCGGTGTCTTGGATACGTGGTAGTAGGACTGTGGGAACACTCAATGGTCAAGATGGAATGTATCTTTAATATCCCCTTGTGCCAATTAATGGATTTATCATTGGTAAGTGCGCACCCATTCAAATTAAGAGTTAATTGGATCGGTACCAAATGATCATTATAATTAATTGGGGCTCAAGGATAATAAGATATGAATCTAATTTTAGGGTCTTCATTGTAATATATTCCTAAGATTGGAGTGCAATTGCATTTATATAGTGGAGTTATTTGCAATTAACTGTGGGCCCGGATTGCACATGAGATGTGGGGTCGCGTGTCCTAGTTGGAGCCATCTTTCTATGGAATCCCTAGTGGTCCCCACGCTAGCCCAAGTTATTAGAAAGATACTAGTTCTACTTGAACTCTAATAGGAAGGAATTGGAAGGTTACTATTTCTATTTGAAGTAAGACTTCTAATAGTGGTAATAGTAAGTTACTAATTGTTAATGGAAGTAGGACTTTCATTTTAATTAGAAAGGAGAAAGTTACTAATTGTTGTGGAAGTGGGACTTCTATGGCAACTAGCAAGGGAGGAAGTTACTATTTTGTAATGGGAGTTAAACTTCTATTTCAAATAGGTAAAGAGGTGGCTTGAAGGACTATAAATAGGGGTTATATCCCCTCTTGGATGTCCATCATTGTATTCCACACTCAGCCCTCCTCATAGTGCAAGTGTTGCACAATTTTCTCTCCTCTCTTCCTCCTCTAGTTCC
Source organism: Cinnamomum chago (assembly GCA_038049695.1). Classification (NCBI taxonomy): domain Eukaryota; kingdom Viridiplantae; phylum Streptophyta; class Magnoliopsida; order Laurales; family Lauraceae; genus Cinnamomum; species Cinnamomum chago. Next base: position 56,570,405 of record CP142454.1, on the reverse strand, counting down.
TTGGAGTTTCTAGTTGGTTTTCTCTTGAAGTTTCCACCAATCTTCTTGAGAAAAGAGATCTAATACGGGTCATGGCGTGGAAGATCAAAAGGTCTTGGAGATTCTGATTTGATTAGTGAAAGAGTTTCATCATCAAAGAAAGACACAACTTCTCCATTAGAGCACTACTAAGCTCCAAAGGTATGATCTACTTCCTTGTATGTTGTAGATTTCGTGGTTGCATATTTAGGTGCTATTTCTATCTTCTAGATAGGTTATATTGCTGTACATGATTTATGAGTTTGAGGGATTGCATCTTGGATTGGGTTTTATAGCCTTCTGGATAGTTGATCCCTGCATCAAGTAGGTCAAAAGTTTTTTAAACCTATCCTAGAGGCCCACCTTTTTCCAACAATTGGTATCAGAGTCATACCCCATCTCTAATCATGTTAGATCAGTAAGCTTGTTCTGATCTTTGCATAAGATGCGAAGAGGATAGAGCAAGGGCTATATAAGGATTAGTTTTTGATGAATTTACTTGGTTTAGTAGTAGATTCATGTTTGGATAGTCACAAAAGGGTTTAATAATGATGGAAGGATGGTAGGAAGCCATTGGAACACTTTGGAAGTGATTTGGTGAAGAATGGACACGAAACAGAAAACCCAAGTTGCAGGTTTACGTCAGTCCGGTCGACCTGGCCCCGTGCTCGGTCGACCGGGTGACTGCAGCTTAGTCGACCGAGCCCTCTGGCCGGTGAAGAAGCATGGGCAGCATTTAAGATACAGTTTCAGGACAAATATATTCCCTCCCATGTCAAGAGGCAGAAGGCTATTGAGTTCCAGCAGCTTAAGCAAGGTAGCATGACGGTGCTAGACTATGTCACCAAATTTGAGAGATTGGCTAGATACGCTACCGAGCTGATTGATACGGAAAGGAAGAAGATAACAAAGTTTCTGGAAGGATTGAACCCGATCATTATGAGGGATGTCATAGGAGTAGTACCTCCAGCTACATATGATGAGGCAGTCAAGCGGGCTTATACATTTGAAGATATTAACAACATGATTGTTCAGGACAGGAAGCAACAATATCAGCAGCAGAATCAGAGGCAACAGCAGGGCAAGAAGCCAAGGCAAGAACAAGGTCAAGTGAGGCAAGGTAGTGGGCATTGTGGCAAGAATCATGAGACCCACGAATGTCGTAAGGCCATGGGTGCCTGTTTCAAGTGTGGGGCTATGAATCATTCAATCAAGGATTGCCCACTACTTCAGAACCAAGGGATCAGAAACCAGCAGCAGAGGCAAGTAGCTCCTCAGAATCAAGCACCAGTTCAGAATCAAGTCAGGCCACCTCAGCAACAGCAGCAGGCTAGGCCACCAACACAGAATCAGAATGCTCGTCCTCCACAGCAGAACAAACAAGGCCAAGGAAGGCAGAACCAAGTACCGAACAGACTACAGATGCATGGACGCTTGTATTATCTCAACCGTGCAGATGCTGACGCTGCAGGAGACGTGGTAGAAGGTAAACTCCTTGTCTGTGGGGTAGAAGCCCAGATTTTATTTGATCCTGGATCCACACATTCTTTTTCATCTCCTAGTTTTGCTAAGTTAATTGATGCACCATGTAGTGAGTTGGATTACATTTTGGTAGTAACTACTCCAGTAGGGAAACAAGTTGTGTGTAGAACCCATTACCCTAGTTGTACAGTTTTGTTAGGAGAAGTTAATCTACCGGCCAACCTTATAGTTTTGGACATGCATGATTTTGATGTCATATTAGGCATGGATTGGTTAGAAGCATATCATGCCACCATGGATTATTTTAGTAAGACCATCACATTCAGATTCCAAGGACCACAGGCAGAATTGATATTTCAGGGGAACAGGAGGAAAACTCAGGCAGGGTTTATTTCAGTTTTGAAGGCAAGCAGATTAGTTCAGAGTGGGTGTCAGTCATTTATTGCGTTTATCACGGAGGATAAACAGTCCTAAGGGGTGGAGGATATCCCCATTGTGTGTGAATTTCCGGATGTTTTCCCAGAAGAAATCCCGGGTTTACCACCAATTAGAGAAGTTGAGTTCACAATTGAGCTCCTTCCAGGGACAACTCCGATCTCGATTGCACCATATAGGATGGCTCCAGCAGAGATGGGTGAGCTAAAGCTCCAATTGCAGGATTTGTTGAGCAAAGGTTTTATTAGGCCAAGTGTTTCTCCGTGGGGAGCACCGGTGTTGTTTGTGAAGAAGATGGATGGAAGTTTAAGGATGTGCATTGACTACAGGAAGTTGAACCATGTGACAGTGAAGAACAAGTATCCGTTGCCAATGATAGATGAATTGTTTGACCAATTGCAAGGAGCAGCATACTTTTCCAAGATAGACTTGAGGTCAGGGTACCATCAGTTGAGAGTTAGAGACTCAGATGTTCAGAAGACAGCTTTTAGAACAAGATATGGGCACTATGAATTCTTAGTGATGCCCTTTGGTTTGACAAATGCACCAGCAATCTTTATGACTTTGATGAACAAGGTCTTTGCACCCTATTTGAATCACTCCACAGTAGTATTTATTGATGATGTCCTTGTGTATTCCAAGAGTAAGAAGGAGCATGAAGAACATTTGAGGACAGCGTTGCAGCTCTTGAGGGACAACCAGTTATATGCGAAACGCAGTAAGTGCGAATTCTGGTTAGACCAAGTTGTGTTTCTAGGCCACATCATCTCCAGAGAAGGTTTAGCAGTTGATCCAACCAAGATAGAGGCAGTTGTTAGTTGGGCAAGACCAAGCAGTGTGACAGAGATTAGAAGCTTTTTGGGGTTAGCAGGCTACTACAGAAGATTCGTCCAAGGTTTTTCGTCCATTGCTGCCCCGTTGACAAAATTGACTAGGAAGAATGTCCCATTTGTGTGGACCGATTAGTGTGAAACTAGTTTTCAAGAGTTGAAAGGAAGGTTAACCACAGCTCCAATCCTTACGTTACCTTCGGGCAACGGTGGATTTATTGTTTATACAGATGCTTCGAATGTGGGACTGGGTTGTGTATTGATGCAGGATGACAAAGTGATTGCTTACGGCTCGAGACAGTTGAAGGACCATGAGAAGAACTATGCGACTCACGACTTGGAGTTGGCAGCAGTTGTTTTCACATTAAAGATGTGGAGACACTATCTCTATGGAGAGAAGTTTGAAGTTCATTCCGACCACCGAAGTTTGCAATACCTGTTTTCGCAGAAGGATTTGAACATGAGGCAGAGACGGTGGATGGAGTATATCAAAGATTATGACTTTCCCATCAAATATCATCCAGGCAAAGTGAATGTGGTAGCAGATGCCTTGAGTAGGAAATCAGTGGCTATGGCTAATTTGAAGAGGAATGGGTGTCTTACAGCAGTTTGAAGAGTTGGGTGTAGAGGTACAAACCCTAAAATTGGGTGCGATGTTAGCAAACATGACAGTTTCAGAACCTACCTTCATCGAGAAGATCAAGGAAAATTAGTTGCAAGACCCAGACTTGGCCAAGATAGTAGAAGTTATTGCAGAACGTCCGGATTTCAAGATGGTGAATGGGATATTGTATTTTCGTGACCGGTTGTGTGTGCCAAATGTGGATGATTTGAAGAGCGAGATAATGACTGAAGCTCACAGCACACAATATTCTATGCATCCGGGTAGCACGAAGATGTATCACAATTTGAAGAATAGATTTTGGTGGAACAACATGAAGAGAGAGATAGCAGCTTTTGTGTCTCGTTGTCTAACTTATCAGTTGATCAAGGCAGAGCATCAGAAGCCTCCAGGTTTGTTACAGCCTTTGGAGATTCCGGAGTGGAAATGGGAGCATATCACCATGGATTTCGTTTCCAGGTTGCCGAATACTGAGAAGAGAAATAATGCGATTTGGATTATTGTGGACCGTTTGACAAAGTCTGCTCACTTCATTCCGATGAAGACAGGGAATATGATGCATATGGCACCACTTGCGAAGTTATTTGTCGATGAGATTGTTAGTAAACATGGTCATCCCGTCTCCATTACTTCAGACAGAGACAGTAGGTTTGTTTCGAAGTTTTGGAAAACTCTTCATGAGTCGATGGGTACCAAGCTCCAGTTTAGCACAACTTATCATCTTCAGACAGATGGTCAGTCAGAAAGGACGATACAGACTCTCGAAGACATGTTGCGTGCTTGTGTGCTGGATTTTAAGATTCAGTGGGATGAGTGCTTACCGCTTTGTGAATTTGCTTATAACAACAGTTACCACTCTAGCATCGGTATGACACCTTTCAAGGCACTTTATGGTAGAAGATGCAGAACTCCGGTTTGCTGGGAAGAAGTCGGTGAACGTAGTTGTAAGTCCATGGGGATCCGAACCCTAGAGGGGGGGTGAATAGGGTGAGCTTCTTTTATGACCAATTTTAACAATTTTAACTTCTTTAAAACAAACTAGTCATAAGTGATGATTATCAAACAATATGCGGAAGCTAATATAAACAATCACCACAAAGAAAGCACCATCACACAAGTATTTATAGTGGTTCGGCCTCAATGCCTACATCCACTACCGGCTTGTGATCCAACACCCCACCGGATTTCCACTATTTATGCTTTTCAATAGGCTAAGCAATAACCTTTACAATATGCTTTCCAAGGCTAAGCAATAACCTTACAATGATGTTTTTCAAGGCTTAACATCAACCTATACATTATGCTTTTATAGGCTAAGCAATAACCTCTTCAACCACAAGGTTGGTTATCTCTCTAATTAGTGTCTATCATACACTTGATGGAGATTCTATTTAGCTCATTACAATGCCTCTTAAATAGGCGGATATGGAAGTGAAATACAAATACACACTCACACTATGAATGCAAAGATGAAAACAAATGAAGTGTGTGTGTGTGGTCCTCAATCATTATGAAAATGAAAGTTCATAAATGTATGCCTAAGGCTTTTGAAAGTTTTAGCTCATAAAACATTTATGATTGAGGAAGTAATGCAATCACATGTTAAAAGTAACAACTTGTTAATGATATCAAAGTTACACAAGTTGTATGAAATGGATTAGCTCTAAACATGTGATGCATAGGGATGTCAATCAAATCATCAATGAAGCTCAAAACATAAAAATAGATTTGATTGAAATTAGGGGACAAATCATATGTAATTATAAATACAACTTGAAAATGATTTACCTATCAAAGTGATGCAAGTTGTGAAACTTTAAAACAATAATACACATATGATTTGTAATGATGTTGAATCCAAAACATAAGATACATTTGAGAGAGATTTTCTTATGATGGAAAAACAACACCCAAAGATTCAACAAAGTATATGAATCATGTTACATCTTTCATTAACATGATCTACTTAGATTTACCAATAAAGTACTACTTTGATGAATCAATGGTGATGTATCCAAAACAATAGATCTATTCAAAATATAGAATATGCTAAGGATACAACATATCATATATTAACATGTTACAAAGATTTACCAATGATAAAACAAAACATGAAAACATATGATTTGTAAAGAAGTTGAATCCAAAGCATAAGTTAGTTTTGAGAGAGATGTTCTTATGATGGAAAACAACAACCAAAGATTCAACCAAGTATATGGATCATGTTACATATGATTTACCAAAGTTCTTTCATTAACATGATCTACTTTGATTTACCAATTCAAGTACTACTTGGATTGAATCATGTGATGTTATATCCAAAACAATAAATCAACTCAAAACATAAAATATGTTAAGGACACAACACAAACATAGTTTAACATGCTAGAAATGATTTACCAAAAATAAAACAAGAGCATGCAAACATATGATTAAGAAAGGAAGAGCCTACTTGGTAGTTTAACTTCATTAATCCAAGCTTTAGCTTTCCTAATCTTCCCCTTCATCCCTTGGTTCTTTTCCCTTTTGATATGCCTCAAATCCTCTCAAGGAGGGGTTAAAAATTCCCAACTTTTGGCAAGGGAAAGAACTCATATTTATAGGGAAAAGTGGCCAACGGCTAGTTCTCGGTCGACCGAGAAACAGGCCTCGGTCGACCGAGAACACACAACGGTCATATTTCTGACCGTTGGTGCTCCCAGGCAATTTTTGCCTGCAGTTGTCTCGGTCGACCGAGACCTGCCTCTCGGTCGACCGACGACACTGCCGGGACAACCCCCCTTTTGACAAAAAATCCAACTTTTGTCATTTCAAAGTTATTTCTTTGGGGGACCTTTTGGCCACTAAATCAAGCTTGGAAAACATGTTTTAAAGATTCTAATGGTTTTTAAAACATGACATAAAAAGCCTAAAAAGATTCAAAACTTTTAAAACAAAGGCTTGCTTGATTTCTTGAAAACTCTTTTCTAAATCAAATGCATCCAAGATGAAAAAACAAATCATGCATAAATCAATACTTTTACAAATCTTAAAAGCAATGCATGAATAAAACAAGATTTCAAGTTTATTTAAAACCAATGCAAGTGTGTAAATCAAATGATGCTTTGAATGATAATGCATCCATCAAATTGCAATCTAGAAAATTCCTAACAATCTCCCCCTTTGCAATTTGATGGCAAACACACTCACCACTGACAATACACACTTAGTCTTCAGCTCCCCCTCAGCTGGACAAGGCTTGAAATCTTCTTGGATGCTTCTTCTCATAGCTTGGGCTCTTGGACTTCAATCTTCATGATGCTTGGAGCTTGATCAACCTTCAAGCTTTCTTTCTTGTTTCTTTCTTTATCCAAGCATCTTCTTTAGCTCCAAGCTTCTTTCTTCTATTAGCTCTCCCCCTTTGACCATGCCTCTTTCTCCCTTTGGCAAGGTATGCATTCTCTCCCTTTGTAGAAGATCATACATAACTCTCCCCTTTGGAAGCTTGGACTTTCTCTTCACCCTTTTGAGAACTTGCATAATTTCTCCCCCTTTGCCATTAAATTGCAAAGGTACCTACACACATGAAACAAGGAAAATACCATTAGTAGCACCTGTTAACAAATGAAATCGAAGATGAAATCCATAACAGGCTATCATGTGAGGTAGTAGTCTCTAAGGGTTCAAAGGCAATCCTAGGGTCAATTTGATCACAACTAATACTTCCTATGAAGGTTTACACTCCCCCTCAATCCATTCTCTTCTTTTGTCAAACTTTTGACAAAGATTTAACTATTAGGTACAAGAAGAAGATGGTTTAACCAAGTGAGGGTCAACTTCAAAGAAAGGATTAGATTCATTTAACTATCAAGCTCATATGATCAAATTGCCAAAAGAAAGCAAGGTCTATGGGAAAAGCCATCATGGATATCAATTGGAAAGACAAAGAATACCAATTGAGATTTAGGATATGACTATTTAAATCAATCACTCTAAAATGGATTTAAAAATATACCTATTAGGAAAAATCCAAATTAGAGCTATCCATGATATGGGGTTTACTCAAACATAGCATCAATCAATATTACTTATGAAAATCATATGCTATGTAAGATTTTGAAAATCATTTCATTCAATCAATAAATATGACTTATTAAGGTGCATGAAAGAGTGAAAAGAAATTCAAACATGAAGCCAACCTCAACTAATAACCAACCAATATTATGAACACATAAACATGGTGGTCATGAGATATACCTATATGAGCAAAGAGAGGTGGCAACAAGAGCATAATGATGCTAATGGTGTGTGACATGGAACAACCATATAACTTATCAAGTTCAATCCAATGCACACAAGATTTATCACATTCACAAGAAATCAAATCAATCAAACATTATACCAATTGAAACTAATTGAATTTGATAACATGATAAAGAGCAAGAATGTGACAAAAATCCATCAAGCATCATAAATGCATATTCATCACTAATAAAGATATAACTATTGAGTATAGTGATGAACAAGATAAATTGCAATGCACAAGGATATGACTTTGAAATGCATGCAATTTATAAAGTGACTAAATCATATGAATTCAACATCTAAGTTATCCATCAAACACATAGAAATATGAGGAATGGATTTCAAAGAGTTTCATATGATCAAGGCACTTACTATGAGGTTGAGACATGTATAAGGATGTTATCACTTAGAGAATATACATGAATCAACATCATAACCATCCAAAAAGAAATGACTATAAGGCATAGAGGATGGATTTGAGTTCTAGTATGGTTTCAACAAATATAATAAATATCACAACCATACATAGAACAATTTGACATTTGCATAGAGAGGATTAATCAACATTCAAGATTTAACTCATACCAATCATCCAAAAAGGAATATAACTATTTAAGCACAAGAAGGTATGAAGTCAAAGGAATCAATCTATCATGTAACATCTCCACTCTTAGCAAATGTACTAATGCTTACAATGCAATGAAAAGGATATGAGGTTTAAACCAAATGAACTTAGCACATAAAATCACATATGTACTTAAAAAGCTCAAAAACAAGATTTTACTATAAAGCACATAAACAATCATCAAAATGCATTAATGAGAATATATACCAAGATAATCACAAAAATGCAAATCAATGAAACCATATCCAACCAAGCAATGTAAGACATCAAAATCAATTTGCATAAAGAATGTAACTCAATGAGCAAAGATGCAAATTGTTTGTAAACATTATTTCCTATCAAATGATAAAATCATATTTAAGCACAAGGAAATAAAGTCAAGGAAAATGCTTCTATAAATACAACCAAAAAAGCATAGAACATTTTCCAAAGTTTCTCAAATCACTTCAATTTATGAAAGAATCATTTATAGAATTAAGAGCAAGTGATTTTGAAAAACAAGAAGTGTACTATTGTAAAGTTTTCAATTTGTAAAAACAATAGACACTTACAAATTTTCCATATCAAAAGATATAACTTGTAAATCAATGGAAAACTAAGGTTGCTTCAAATCATTTGATTTCCAAAAAGGATCTAACTATGACAAACATCAAATGATTTTCCAACATCAATTGATCATGAAAAACTAGCTATGAAAGCATTTGTAATCACAATCAATTGATCATGAATAGATATGCACTACAAGAAATATAACTATAAGATCAAAATGCAAATCCATCATGAAAAGGTTGCAATCAAAGGATTTTGAAAACCATGAGATATAACTATAAAAGTTCATGAAGACAAAATCAAATGATCACAAAGAAACATTGCATTTTAAAAGATGTGACTATAAAGCAACAAAATGCAAATGTAACATGACCAACAAAAAGATATAACTAAAAAACATAGGTTGGTCTAGGGGTATCAAGGCCTTAAGGTTACTCAAATAGTCTACCTTTGAAAAAACACCTAAGGTCTTGAAAATGTGTCCTTGAAAGATCACTTTGAGGACTCACCAACTCTTAAAGATATAACTTGTAAAAGTCTTAGAGTGGTGCAAAGAGGCTAGGGAAAATATCATTTTCAAACATAGTGGAAATCTTTAAAAAGATATGCAATAAATGACAACACTAGGGTTCAAATCTAGCAAGGATCAACTCCGGGTTGTTAAGCCCTAAAATGGAGTAACCCGCTCTGATACCACTTGTAAGTCCATGGGGATCCGAACCCTAGAGGGGGGGTGAATAGGGTGAGCTCCAATTATGACCAATTTTAACAATTTTAACTTCTTTAAAACAAACTAGTCATAAGTGATGATTATCAAACAATATGCGGAAGCTAATATAAACAATCACCACAAAGAAAGCACCATCACACAAGTATTTATAGTGGTTCGGCCTCAATGCCTACATCCACTACCGGCTTGTGATCCAACACCCCACCGGATTTCCACTATTTATGCTTTTCAATAGGCTAAGCAATAACCTTTACAATATGCTTTCCAAGGCTAAGCAATAACCTTACAATGATGTTTTTCAAGGCTTAACATCAACCTATACATTATGCTTTTATAGGCTAAGCAATAACCTCTTCAACCACAAGGTTGGTTATCTCTCTAATTAGTGTCTATCATACACTTGATGGAGATTCTATTTAGCTCATTACAATGCCTCTTAAATAGGCGGATATGGAAGTGAAATACAAATACACACTCACACTATGAATGCAAAGATGAAAACAAATGAAGTGTGTGTGTGTGGTCCTCAATCATTATGAAAATGAAAGTTCATAAATGTATGCCTAAGGCTTTTGAAAGTTTTAGCTCATAAAACATTTATGATTGAGGAAGTAATGCAATCACATGTTAAAAGTAACAACTTGTTAATGATATCAAAGTTACACAAGTTGTATGAAATGGATTAGCTCTAAACATGTGATGCATAGGGATGTCAATCAAATCATCAATGAAGCTCAAAACATAAAAATAGATTTGATTGAAATTAGGGGACAAATCATATGTAATTATAAATACAACTTGAAAATGATTTACCTATCAAAGTGATGCAAGTTGTGAAACTTTAAAACAATAATACACATATGATTTGTAATGATGTTGAATCCAAAACATAAGATACATTTGAGAGAGATTTTCTTATGATGGAAAAACAACACCCAAAGATTCAACAAAGTATATGAATCATGTTACATCTTTCATTAACATGATCTACTTAGATTTACCAATAAAGTACTACTTTGATGAATCAATGGTGATGTATCCAAAACAATAGATCTATTCAAAATATAGAATATGCTAAGGATACAACATATCATATATTAACATGTTACAAAGATTTACCAATGATAAAACAAAACATGAAAACATATGATTTGTAAAGAAGTTGAATCCAAAGCATAAGTTAGTTTTGAGAGAGATGTTCTTATGATGGAAAACAACAACCAAAGATTCAACCAAGTATATGGATCATGTTACATATGATTTACCAAAGTTCTTTCATTAACATGATCTACTTTGATTTACCAATTCAAGTACTACTTGGATTGAATCATGTGATGTTATATCCAAAACAATAAATCAACTCAAAACATAAAATATGTTAAGGACACAACACAAACATAGTTTAACATGCTAGAAATGATTTACCAAAAATAAAACAAGAGCATGCAAACATATGATTAAGAAAGGAAGAGCCTACTTGGTAGTTTAACTTCATTAATCCAAGCTTTAGCTTTCCTAATCTTCCCCTTCATCCCTTGGTTCTTTTCCCTTTTGATATGCCTCAAATCCTCTCAAGGAGGGGTTAAAAATTCCCAACTTTTGGCAAGGGAAAGAACTCATATTTATAGGGAAAAGTGGCCAACGGCTAGTTCTCGGTCGACCGAGAAACAGGCCTCGGTCGACCGAGAACACACAACGGTCATATTTCTGACCGTTGGTGCTCCCAGGCAATTTTTGCCTGCAGTTGTCTCGGTCGACCGAGACCTGCCTCTCGGTCGACCGACGACACTGCCGGGACAACCCCCCATTGACAAAAAATCCAACTTTTGTCATTTCAAAGTTATTTCTTTGGGGGACCTTTTGGCCACTAAATCAAGCTTGGAAAACATGTTTTAAAGATTCTAATGGTTTTTAAAACATGACATAAAAAGCCTAAAAAGATTCAAAACTTTTAAAACAAAGGCTTGCTTGATTTCTTGAAAACTCTTTTCTAAATCAAATGCATCCAAGATGAAAAAACAAATCATGCATAAATCAATACTTTTACAAATCTTAAAAGCAATGCATGAATAAAACAAGATTTCAAGTTTATTTAAAACCAATGCCAGTGTGTAAATCAAATGATGCTTTGAATGATAATGCATCCATCAAATTGCAATCTAGAAAATTCCTAACAATCTCCCCCTTTGCAATTTGATGGCAAACACACTCACCACTGACAATACACACTTAGTCTTCAGCTCCCCCTCAGCTGGACAAGGCTTGAAATCTTCTTGGATGCTTCTTCTCATAGCTTGGGCTCTTGGACTTCAATCTTCATGATGCTTGGAGCTTGATCAACCTTCAAGCTTTCTTTCTTGTTTCTTTCTTTATCCAAGCATCTTCTTTAGCTCCAAGCTTCTTTCTTCTATTAGCTCTCCCCCTTTGACCATGCCTCTTTCTCCCTTTGGCAAGGTATGCATTCTCTCCCTTTGTAGAAGATCATACATAACTCTCCCCTTTGGAAGCTTGGACTTTCTCTTCACCCTTTTGAGAACTTGCATAATTTCTCCCCCTTTGCCATTAAATTGCAAAGGTACCTACACACATGAAACAAGGAAAATACCATTAGTAGCACCTGTTAACAAATGAAATCGAAGATGAAATCCATAACAGGCTATCATGTGAGGTAGTAGTCTCTAAGGGTTCAAAGGCAATCCTAGGGTCAATTTGATCACAACTAATACTTCCTATGAAGGTTTACACTCCCCCTCAATCCATTCTCTTCTTTTGTCAAACTTTTGACAAAGATTTAACTATTAGGTACAAGAAGAAGATGGTTTAACCAAGTGAGGGTCAACTTCAAAGAAAGGATTAGATTCATTTAACTATCAAGCTCATATGATCAAATTGCCAAAAGAAAGCAAGGTCTATGGGAAAAGCCATCATGGATATCAATTGGAAAGACAAAGAATACCAATTGAGATTTAGGATATGACTATTTAAATCAATCACTCTAAAATGGATTTAAAAATATACCTATTAGGAAAAATCCAAATTAGAGCTATCCATGATATGGGGTTTACTCAAACATAGCATCAATCAATATTACTTATGAAAATCATATGCTATGTAAGATTTTGAAAATCATTTCATTCAATCAATAAATATGACTTATTAAGGTGCATGAAAGAGTGAAAAGAAATTCAAACATGAAGCCAACCTCAACTAATAACCAACCAATATTATGAACACATAAACATGGTGGTCATGAGATATACCTATATGAGCAAAGAGAGGTGGCAACAAGAGCATAATGATGCTAATGGTGTGTGACATGGAACAACCATATAACTTATCAAGTTCAATCCAATGCACACAAGATTTATCACATTCACAAGAAATCAAATCAATCAAACATTATACCAATTGAAACTAATTGAATTTGATAACATGATAAAGAGCAAGAATGTGACAAAAATCCATCAAGCATCATAAATGCATATTCATCACTAATAAAGATATAACTATTGAGTATAGTGATGAACAAGATAAATTGCAATGCACAAGGATATGACTTTGAAATGCATGCAATTTATAAAGTGACTAAATCATATGAATTCAACATCTAAGTTATCCATCAAACACATAGAAATATGAGGAATGGATTTCAAAGAGTTTCATATGATCAAGGCACTTACTATGAGGTTGAGACATGTATAAGGATGTTATCACTTAGAGAATATACATGAATCAACATCATAACCATCCAAAAAGAAATGACTATAAGGCATAGAGGATGGATTTGAGTTCTAGTATGGTTTCAACAAATATAATAAATATCACAACCATACATAGAACAATTTGACATTTGCATAGAGAGGATTAATCAACATTCAAGATTTAACTCATACCAATCATCCAAAAAGGAATATAACTATTTAAGCACAAGAAGGTATGAAGTCAAAGGAATCAATCTATCATGTAACATCTCCACTCTTAGCAAATGTACTAATGCTTACAATGCAATGAAAAGGATATGAGGTTTAAACCAAATGAACTTAGCACATAAAATCACATATGTACTTAAAAAGCTCAAAAACAAGATTTTACTATAAAGCACATAAACAATCATCAAAATGCATTAATGAGAATATATACCAAGATAATCACAAAAATGCAAATCAATGAAACCATATCCAACCAAGCAATGTAAGACATCAAAATCAATTTGCATAAAGAATGTAACTCAATGAGCAAAGATGCAAATTGTTTGTAAACATTATTTCCTATCAAATGATAAAATCATATTTAAGCACAAGGAAATAAAGTCAAGGAAAATGCTTCTATAAATACAACCAAAAAAGCATAGAACATTTTCCAAAGTTTCTCAAATCACTTCAATTTATGAAAGAATCATTTATAGAATTAAGAGCAAGTGATTTTGAAAAACAAGAAGTGTACTATTGTAAAGTTTTCAATTTGTAAAAACAATAGACACTTACAAATTTTCCATATCAAAAGATATAACTTGTAAATCAATGGAAAACTAAGGTTGCTTCAAATCATTTGATTTCCAAAAAGGATCTAACTATGACAAACATCAAATGATTTTCCAACATCAATTGATCATGAAAAACTAGCTATGAAAGCATTTGTAATCACAATCAATTGATCATGAATAGATATGCACTACAAGAAATATAACTATAAGATCAAAATGCAAATCCATCATGAAAAGGTTGCAATCAAAGGATTTTGAAAACCATGAGATATAACTATAAAAGTTCATGAAGACAAAATCAAATGATCACAAAGAAACATTGCATTTTAAAAGATGTGACTATAAAGCAACAAAATGCAAATGTAACATGACCAACAAAAAGATATAACTAAAAAACATAGGTTGGTCTAGGGGTATCAAGGCCTTAAGGTTACTCAAATAGTCTACCTTTGAAAAAACACCTAAGGTCTTGAAAATGTGTCCTTGAAAGATCACTTTGAGGACTCACCAACTCTTAAAGATATAACTTGTAAAAGTCTTAGAGTGGTGCAAAGAGGCTAGGGAAAATATCATTTTCAAACATAGTGGAAATCTTTAAAAAGATATGCAATAAATGACAACACTAGGGTTCAAATCTAGCAAGGATCAACTCCGGGTTGTTAAGCCCTAAAATGGAGTAACCCGCTCTGATACCACTTGTAAGTCCATGGGGATCCGAACCCTAGAGGGGGGGTGAATAGGGTGAGCTCCAATTATGACCAATTTTAACAATTTTAACTTCTTTAAAACAAACTAGTCATAAGTGATGATTATCAAACAATATGCGGAAGCTAATATAAACAATCACCACAAAGAAAGCACCATCACACAAGTATTTATAGTGGTTCGGCCTCAATGCCTACATCCACTACCGGCTTGTGATCCAACACCCCACCGGATTTCCACTATTTATGCTTTTCAATAGGCTAAGCAATAACCTTTACAATATGCTTTCCAAGGCTAAGCAATAACCTTACAATGATGTTTTTCAAGGCTTAACATCAACCTATACATTATGCTTTTATAGGCTAAGCAATAACCTCTTCAACCACAAGGTTGGTTATCTCTCTAATTAGTGTCTATCATACACTTGATGGAGATTCTATTTAGCTCATTACAATGCCTCTTAAATAGGCGGATATGGAAGTGAAATACAAATACACACTCACACTATGAATGCAAAGATGAAAACAAATGAAGTGTGTGTGTGTGGTCCTCAATCATTATGAAAATGAAAGTTCATAAATGTATGCCTAAGGCTTTTGAAAGTTTTAGCTCATAAAACATTTATGATTGAGGAAGTAATGCAATCACATGTTAAAAGTAACAACTTGTTAATGATATCAAAGTTACACAAGTTGTATGAAATGGATTAGCTCTAAACATGTGATGCATAGGGATGTCAATCAAATCATCAATGAAGCTCAAAACATAAAAATAGATTTGATTGAAATTAGGGGACAAATCATATGTAATTATAAATACAACTTGAAAATGATTTACCTATCAAAGTGATGCAAGTTGTGAAACTTTAAAACAATAATACACATATGATTTGTAATGATGTTGAATCCAAAACATAAGATACATTTGAGAGAGATTTTCTTATGATGGAAAAACAACACCCAAAGATTCAACAAAGTATATGAATCATGTTACATCTTTCATTAACATGATCTACTTAGATTTACCAATAAAGTACTACTTTGATGAATCAATGGTGATGTATCCAAAACAATAGATCTATTCAAAATATAGAATATGCTAAGGATACAACATATCATATATTAACATGTTACAAAGATTTACCAATGATAAAACAAAACATGAAAACATATGATTTGTAAAGAAGTTGAATCCAAAGCATAAGTTAGTTTTGAGAGAGATGTTCTTATGATGGAAAACAACAACCAAAGATTCAACCAAGTATATGGATCATGTTACATATGATTTACCAAAGTTCTTTCATTAACATGATCTACTTTGATTTACCAATTCAAGTACTACTTGGATTGAATCATGTGATGTTATATCCAAAACAATAAATCAACTCAAAACATAAAATATGTTAAGGACACAACACAAACATAGTTTAACATGCTAGAAATGATTTACCAAAAATAAAACAAGAGCATGCAAACATATGATTAAGAAAGGAAGAGCCTACTTGGTAGTTTAACTTCATTAATCCAAGCTTTAGCTTTCCTAATCTTCCCCTTCATCCCTTGGTTCTTTTCCCTTTTGATATGCCTCAAATCCTCTCAAGGAGGGGTTAAAAATTCCCAACTTTTGGCAAGGGAAAGAACTCATATTTATAGGGAAAAGTGGCCAACGGCTAGTTCTCGGTCGACCGAGAAACAGGCCTCGGTCGACCGAGAACACACAACGGTCATATTTCTGACCGTTGGTGCTCCCAGGCAATTTTTGCCTGCAGTTGTCTCGGTCGACCGAGACCTGCCTCTCGGTCGACCGACGACACTGCCGGGACAACCCCCCATTGACAAAAAATCCAACTTTTGTCATTTCAAAGTTATTTCTTTGGGGGACCTTTTGGCCACTAAATCAAGCTTGGAAAACATGTTTTAAAGATTCTAATGGTTTTTAAAACATGACATAAAAAGCCTAAAAAGATTCAAAACTTTTAAAACAAAGGCTTGCTTGATTTCTTGAAAACTCTTTTCTAAATCAAATGCATCCAAGATGAAAAAACAAATCATGCATAAATCAATACTTTTACAAATCTTAAAAGCAATGCATGAATAAAACAAGATTTCAAGTTTATTTAAAACCAATGCCAGTGTGTAAATCAAATGATGCTTTGAATGATAATGCATCCATCAAATTGCAATCTAGAAAATTCCTAACAATCTCCCCCTTTGCAATTTGATGGCAAACACACTCACCACTGACAATACACACTTAGTCTTCAGCTCCCCCTCAGCTGGACAAGGCTTGAAATCTTCTTGGATGCTTCTTCTCATAGCTTGGGCTCTTGGACTTCAATCTTCATGATGCTTGGAGCTTGATCAACCTTCAAGCTTTCTTTCTTGTTTCTTTCTTTATCCAAGCATCTTCTTTAGCTCCAAGCTTCTTTCTTCTATTAGCTCTCCCCCTTTGACCATGCCTCTTTCTCCCTTTGGCAAGGTATGCATTCTCTCCCTTTGTAGAAGATCATACATAACTCTCCCCTTTGGAAGCTTGGACTTTCTCTTCACCCTTTTGAGAACTTGCATAATTTCTCCCCCTTTGCCATTAAATTGCAAAGGTACCTACACACATGAAACAAGGAAAATACCATTAGTAGCACCTGTTAACAAATGAAATCGAAGATGAAATCCATAACAGGCTATCATGTGAGGTAGTAGTCTCTAAGGGTTCAAAGGCAATCCTAGGGTCAATTTGATCACAACTAATACTTCCTATGAAGGTTTACACTCCCCCTCAATCCATTCTCTTCTTTTGTCAAACTTTTGACAAAGATTTAACTATTAGGTACAAGAAGAAGATGGTTTAACCAAGTGAGGGTCAACTTCAAAGAAAGGATTAGATTCATTTAACTATCAAGCTCATATGATCAAATTGCCAAAAGAAAGCAAGGTCTATGGGAAAAGCCATCATGGATATCAATTGGAAAGACAAAGAATACCAATTGAGATTTAGGATATGACTATTTAAATCAATCACTCTAAAATGGATTTAAAAATATACCTATTAGGAAAAATCCAAATTAGAGCTATCCATGATATGGGGTTTACTCAAACATAGCATCAATCAATATTACTTATGAAAATCATATGCTATGTAAGATTTTGAAAATCATTTCATTCAATCAATAAATATGACTTATTAAGGTGCATGAAAGAGTGAAAAGAAATTCAAACATGAAGCCAACCTCAACTAATAACCAACCAATATTATGAACACATAAACATGGTGGTCATGAGATATACCTATATGAGCAAAGAGAGGTGGCAACAAGAGCATAATGATGCTAATGGTGTGTGACATGGAACAACCATATAACTTATCAAGTTCAATCCAATGCACACAAGATTTATCACATTCACAAGAAATCAAATCAATCAAACATTATACCAATTGAAACTAATTGAATTTGATAACATGATAAAGAGCAAGAATGTGACAAAAATCCATCAAGCATCATAAATGCATATTCATCACTAATAAAGATATAACTATTGAGTATAGTGATGAACAAGATAAATTGCAATGCACAAGGATATGACTTTGAAATGCATGCAATTTATAAAGTGACTAAATCATATGAATTCAACATCTAAGTTATCCATCAAACACATAGAAATATGAGGAATGGATTTCAAAGAGTTTCATATGATCAAGGCACTTACTATGAGGTTGAGACATGTATAAGGATGTTATCACTTAGAGAATATACATGAATCAACATCATAACCATCCAAAAAGAAATGACTATAAGGCATAGAGGATGGATTTGAGTTCTAGTATGGTTTCAACAAATATAATAAATATCACAACCATACATAGAACAATTTGACATTTGCATAGAGAGGATTAATCAACATTCAAGATTTAACTCATACCAATCATCCAAAAAGGAATATAACTATTTAAGCACAAGAAGGTATGAAGTCAAAGGAATCAATCTATCATGTAACATCTCCACTCTTAGCAAATGTACTAATGCTTACAATGCAATGAAAAGGATATGAGGTTTAAACCAAATGAACTTAGCACATAAAATCACATATGTACTTAAAAAGCTCAAAAACAAGATTTTACTATAAAGCACATAAACAATCATCAAAATGCATTAATGAGAATATATACCAAGATAATCACAAAAATGCAAATCAATGAAACCATATCCAACCAAGCAATGTAAGACATCAAAATCAATTTGCATAAAGAATGTAACTCAATGAGCAAAGATGCAAATTGTTTGTAAACATTATTTCCTATCAAATGATAAAATCATATTTAAGCACAAGGAAATAAAGTCAAGGAAAATGCTTCTATAAATACAACCAAAAAAGCATAGAACATTTTCCAAAGTTTCTCAAATCACTTCAATTTATGAAAGAATCATTTATAGAATTAAGAGCAAGTGATTTTGAAAAACAAGAAGTGTACTATTGTAAAGTTTTCAATTTGTAAAAACAATAGACACTTACAAATTTTCCATATCAAAAGATATAACTTGTAAATCAATGGAAAACTAAGGTTGCTTCAAATCATTTGATTTCCAAAAAGGATCTAACTATGACAAACATCAAATGATTTTCCAACATCAATTGATCATGAAAAACTAGCTATGAAAGCATTTGTAATCACAATCAATTGATCATGAATAGATATGCACTACAAGAAATATAACTATAAGATCAAAATGCAAATCCATCATGAAAAGGTTGCAATCAAAGGATTTTGAAAACCATGAGATATAACTATAAAAGTTCATGAAGACAAAATCAAATGATCACAAAGAAACATTGCATTTTAAAAGATGTGACTATAAAGCAACAAAATGCAAATGTAACATGACCAACAAAAAGATATAACTAAAAAACATAGGTTGGTCTAGGGGTATCAAGGCCTTAAGGTTACTCAAATAGTCTACCTTTGAAAAAACACCTAAGGTCTTGAAAATGTGTCCTTGAAAGATCACTTTGAGGACTCACCAACTCTTAAAGATATAACTTGTAAAAGTCTTAGAGTGGTGCAAAGAGGCTAGGGAAAATATCATTTTCAAACATAGTGGAAATCTTTAAAAAGATATGCAATAAATGACAACACTAGGGTTCAAATCTAGCAAGGATCAACTCCGGGTTGTTAAGCCCTAAAATGGAGTAACCCGCTCTGATACCACTTGTAAGTCCATGGGGATCCGAACCCTAGAGGGGGGGTGAATAGGGTGAGCTCCAATTATGACCAATTTTAACAATTTTAACTTCTTTAAAACAAACTAGTCATAAGTGATGATTATCAAACAATATGCGGAAGCTAATATAAACAATCACCACAAAGAAAGCACCATCACACAAGTATTTATAGTGGTTCGGCCTCAATGCCTACATCCACTACCGGCTTGTGATCCAACACCCCACCGGATTTCCACTATTTATGCTTTTCAATAGGCTAAGCAATAACCTTTACAATATGCTTTCCAAGGCTAAGCAATAACCTTACAATGATGTTTTTCAAGGCTTAACATCAACCTATACATTATGCTTTTATAGGCTAAGCAATAACCTCTTCAACCACAAGGTTGGTTATCTCTCTAATTAGTGTCTATCATACACTTGATGGAGATTCTATTTAGCTCATTACAATGCCTCTTAAATAGGCGGATATGGAAGTGAAATACAAATACACACTCACACTATGAATGCAAAGATGAAAACAAATGAAGTGTGTGTGTGTGGTCCTCAATCATTATGAAAATGAAAGTTCATAAATGTATGCCTAAGGCTTTTGAAAGTTTTAGCTCATAAAACATTTATGATTGAGGAAGTAATGCAATCACATGTTAAAAGTAACAACTTGTTAATGATATCAAAGTTACACAAGTTGTATGAAATGGATTAGCTCTAAACATGTGATGCATAGGGATGTCAATCAAATCATCAATGAAGCTCAAAACATAAAAATAGATTTGATTGAAATTAGGGGACAAATCATATGTAATTATAAATACAACTTGAAAATGATTTACCTATCAAAGTGATGCAAGTTGTGAAACTTTAAAACAATAATACACATATGATTTGTAATGATGTTGAATCCAAAACATAAGATACATTTGAGAGAGATTTTCTTATGATGGAAAAACAACACCCAAAGATTCAACAAAGTATATGAATCATGTTACATCTTTCATTAACATGATCTACTTAGATTTACCAATAAAGTACTACTTTGATGAATCAATGGTGATGTATCCAAAACAATAGATCTATTCAAAATATAGAATATGCTAAGGATACAACATATCATATATTAACATGTTACAAAGATTTACCAATGATAAAACAAAACATGAAAACATATGATTTGTAAAGAAGTTGAATCCAAAGCATAAGTTAGTTTTGAGAGAGATGTTCTTATGATGGAAAACAACAACCAAAGATTCAACCAAGTATATGGATCATGTTACATATGATTTACCAAAGTTCTTTCATTAACATGATCTACTTTGATTTACCAATTCAAGTACTACTTGGATTGAATCATGTGATGTTATATCCAAAACAATAAATCAACTCAAAACATAAAATATGTTAAGGACACAACACAAACATAGTTTAACATGCTAGAAATGATTTACCAAAAATAAAACAAGAGCATGCAAACATATGATTAAGAAAGGAAGAGCCTACTTGGTAGTTTAACTTCATTAATCCAAGCTTTAGCTTTCCTAATCTTCCCCTTCATCCCTTGGTTCTTTTCCCTTTTGATATGCCTCAAATCCTCTCAAGGAGGGGTTAAAAATTCCCAACTTTTGGCAAGGGAAAGAACTCATATTTATAGGGAAAAGTGGCCAACGGCTAGTTCTCGGTCGACCGAGAAACAGGCCTCGGTCGACCGAGAACACACAACGGTCATATTTCTGACCGTTGGTGCTCCCAGGCAATTTTTGCCTGCAGTTGTCTCGGTCGACCGAGACCTGCCTCTCGGTCGACCGACGACACTGCCGGGACAACCCCCCTTTTGACAAAAAATCCAACTTTTGTCATTTCAAAGTTATTTCTTTGGGGGACCTTTTGGCCACTAAATCAAGCTTGGAAAACATGTTTTAAAGATTCTAATGGTTTTTAAAACATGACATAAAAAGCCTAAAAAGATTCAAAACTTTTAAAACAAAGGCTTGCTTGATTTCTTGAAAACTCTTTTCTAAATCAAATGCATCCAAGATGAAAAAACAAATCATGCATAAATCAATACTTTTACAAATCTTAAAAGCAATGCATGAATAAAACAAGATTTCAAGTTTATTTAAAACCAATGCAAGTGTGTAAATCAAATGATGCTTTGAATGATAATGCATCCATCAAATTGCAATCTAGAAAATTCCTAACAGTAGTTTCCATGGACCGACGATAGTTGGAGAGACAAGCGACAAGGTTAAGTTGATTCAGGAAAGGTTGAAGATAGCCCGAAGTAGACAGAAGAGTTATGCAGATACTCGTCGGAGAGAATTGCAGTTTCAAGTGGGTGACAAAGTGTTCTTGAAAATCTCACCAGTTAGAGGGACTTTGAGGTTCGGTTAGAAGGGCAAATTGTCTATGTCACGACCCCGGACCGGGCCCGCAGGACTAATCCGGGATCGGGACACTAATGTGTCATGAACCAACAACATATACATTTTTATTTTAATTTCCCACAGGTGTCCGCGGTGAGGATATCACAACCTTGCATGAACATTTCTTTTTAGTGCGGAAGCGTGTAGCAAATCAAATAGTAGACTATCTCTAATCATGCAAACATTAATTATTAAATATCAAAACTGGATCGGAATGAGCAATGATCTATAGCATGTTTCCCAAAGGTTGTTAAAGTTATACAAAATATCATTTAGTTACATTCCCCAAAATTAGAGGCCAACAAAGGCCAATACTACAAAAGAATAACCCAAAAGAATGGTTAATAAGTTCTCCTCAAAATGTTACGCTTCTCAAAGCAATCTGATGTCTACATGACATCGTCAGCACGCCACTCGACTAGAGGTTGCGGCGCACCTACCGCCTCCTCCGGCTCCTCCTCAAGGAAGCCGACAACGGGACCTAAGTACCAAAGCAAAGGATCAGACACGACGGCCTGGCAAGAGAAAGCAAGGATACAACAATATCTAATACAAGAAAATCTCTGGCAAAGAGTATAAATCTGAGTTAAGCAAGAACTCTCATAAAATAGATAAATCATTTGCGATGAACAAGTAAACAATATAAAACATATCAGGTATCCAAGGATTCGGGACTAACAAGGTGGCAATCACATAAAGCTAAGTCCTCTGTCACTAAAGTGACAACAGTATCACGGGACGTTGATCTCTGTCACACAAGGTGAGGAGAAACAACGTATACATATATACAATATAATTATACGGGAACGGGACCACGGTAACGAACCGGGTATCGGGACGGGACCACGGTATTAGACCGGGTATCGGGATCCAAACTGCAGTTGGCGGGACGGGAGAGGGATTTCCAAGTCAGTGGATCAGACTGACAAGGTATCCAAGCTTAGTGATGCCGACTCATAGGATAAAACCAATCGAGGCATATCAAGTATTCAAGTACAGTAAATAAACGGTAAAACGGGGGTGCTCAAGGGCACACTGACTTTCCATATCGGGCAATACATTTCGGGGCAATTCACTGTTACTATTGTAGCTCCAAAGCTTTCGAGAAAACAAGTCATGCGATGAAATTCCTGGGAATGAGGTGAAACAATACACTATAATGAAATTCGGGTAAAATATCAATTTAGAAATCCAATTAAGTGAATAGGGGTCCCGTATGTCTATTATAGCCCTTACTTGGTACTCCTTGAGTTTTGAGACATTCCGGGCTCCTTATGCACTCCTATGATTTTTCCAAAATTTCGAATGACATATTTGTGATATGGTTTCTTTTTCGGATGGCATCAAGCAATGCCTAATGAATCCCCTTCGATTGACAAAGCTCAACGCTCGAACGAACCGGAGAGTTCGTTCGAGCGGGGAGCTTTTCGAAATCTGGGAAATTTCGGTTACCTGGCGGTTAGCTGGCGGTTAGCCGCCGATGCATTCGGCGGTTAGCCGCTGGGTAACCGTGGAGCTGACCGAATTTCAGGTGAGAATTCTGATGCTCTCGGGAAAAGGAACCGTGATTGTGCGGTTGGCTGGCGGTTAGCCGCTGGCTAACCGTGAGGCTGACCGCGTTTTCAGGTGGAAAATGATGCTCTCTGGAAAAGTCACCGCGGTGCGCGGTTAGCTGGAGGTTAGCCGCCGATGCATTCGGCGGTTAGCCGCTGGCTAACCGTGAGCTGACCGCCAGTTACGAAAATGCTCACTGAGTTCAGTTTTGAGTCATTTTCCTCCTCAAAACCATCTTCCTCACATCCACAAGGTCCTTACAATAACATTGAGCTAATAGTTCCTCCAATGCATCTCTTTATACTTCTCCAAATCCTCATTAAGAGTTCTCTCCATCACTTCTTCCATGTCAAGTCCAATGCAAATAAAAGAGAAGTAAACCATTTCACAAGCATTCATCTAAGCTATCACAAGAACAATAAATGCTCTACCAACATGTTTATAAAACATTGAATGAAACTATCAATATACATTATGAGCATTTATTTCAAACAAACCTCATTAAATGAAAGTATGGAAAATCCATAAAGACTACACCAAATCATTTCAAAATTTAAAACATCCAACATTCACTTGCCTCTATTCCAAGCTAGTTGAAAACAAGCCTTTTATCACCTCTATTGCTCAAAGCCAAGCTACACATCAAAAATCCCAAAACAACCCTAAAATGGGTTACACAAGGAATGACAATGAACAAACCAACAATAATGCAATGTAGCTTCTCAAAGGCTAGAGGAACACTAATCTAGGAGATGGGAATGATCACTTACCTTGAAGGTCCTCTAATGGCAATAGCAAACTCAATGAAGGTCTTGGAATGGAGAGTTCTCCTCACAAATGGTACCAATGGAAAGCTTGAGAGATGAGGGAGTGATTGGTGACTTCCATTGCTTGGTTGATGAGCTCTAGGCATGGCTTGGAGATGAAGAAGCAAGGAGAAGAAAAGAAGAGTCACAAGAAACCCTAGGTTCAGTTGTGCTGGAGCAATGGAGAGTGAATGAGAAAGAAGAGATGGGTTCTCTTTTGTTAACAAAGGGAGCTTGGGTCCCACAACTTAAGGAACTAAATTAGCCGAAATCATCTACTTCGGGACCTCGGATGGGTTCGACGAAGAAGGAAGAAATGATTGTCGAAATATCTAGTTTCCAAAAAGTGTATGTTTCACGGTTTACGAGAATATCAAGTTTTGGGTACAGATTTGGTGTGCAATGACTGTTTTGCCCTCCGGGCTATGAAAATCGGGTTTCGGGATCTCGAATGAATACGGGATTAACATGAAAGTTGTTGAGATCTACAAGATGCATGCAACGGGCCAAAAATATAATCCACAATAAATCGGGAATTTCCTCGAGAAAATACAAAGCCGAAAAGGGAACCCCCAAAGGGCCCCACAAGCTACCAAAGCAAATCAAGACAAACGAATTAGCCCAAAACCATAATCAAAGCTAATCAAATCCCAACTTAACCAGAAATCACTAATCAAGCTTAGCACTAACACGCAACTTAATTAGCACTAATCGGGTTCACTCGGGTCGGGGTCTTACAGTCTAGAAGATTTATTGGTCCGTATGAGATTTTGAGCAAGATTGGAGATGTTGCTTACAGACTTGCGTTACCGCCAGAATTCTCCTGGGTACACAATGTTTTTCATGTTTCTATGCTCAAGAAGTATGTCTCTAGTCCTGCACACATTCTACAGCATGAACCTTTGGAGATTCGGGAAGGTGCCTCGTATGTGGAAAGACCGATCAAGATCATTGACACCAAAGAGCAAGAATTGAGAAACCGGACTATTCATTGGGTCAAGGTACTTTGGGAAAATCATGAGCCAGAGGAAGCCACCTGGGAATTAAGAGAGCAAGTGCAGAGGAAGTATCCCCAGCTTTTACCAGAGGTAATTGTTTGATTTATTTGGTGGACCAAATATCCTAAGGGGTGGAGGATGTTAGACCCCGACCCGGACCAAGTCGATTAGCGTGCGATTAGTATGTGTTTAGTCCTAAGTGGGTTTAGTCGTTGTTGGGTTAGAAGTAATTAGTTTTAGTCTTGGACATAGCTTTGGGAAATTTGAGAACGTTTAGTATTAATTAGACACACTCAGGAAGACCTGAGTGCACGTGTGAGCCTGGGAAGATCATATCGATTTTTTTGTGTGATTGTGATTTTGATTTCATTCGAATGATTTTTCTATGAGTTACAACTTTCGTTTTAAGGCCATTCATGTTTGAAACCCAAAAACCCATGTTTTGGCCCAAAGAGGGTAAAATTGTCTTTTGTGCACAAATCTGGACACCATTTTCGAGATCTCAAAACCATGTCAAAAATATACTTTTTGGAAACTAGATATTTCGACGATCGTTTTACTCTTCTTCGTCGAAGTCAGCCGAGGCTCACAAGACCATGTTTTAGTCATCTCAAGGTCAAGTTATTTGGGGCCCATTTCCATCACTAAAGCCCCATTTCCCTCTTCTTTTCCATTCATTTCCCCCAAATCTCTGCAATCTCTTGACCTAGGGCAAGGAAAGCTCTTCTTCTCTTCACTCTTCTTCATCTTGCATGCCTGGGCTAGAGAGCTCCGAAAAGAATTCCAAAGTCACCATCTTCTTCATCTCCTTGTAAGCTCTCTATTGATATAAACTTCTTGGAGCTTCTTGTGAGACAAGCTCTTCATCTTTTTCATCTCTTCTTGTTTGGCCATTGTTAGGTAAGAGCTTCAATCCTTATTTTTCATGAAGTCTTTTGGTTCTTTAAAGATCATGTTTTTCTAGTATTCAAACCCTTTTTTTTTGTTAAAGTGGGTTTTTTGTTACATTTTGTTTGAGTTTTGTGTGGTTTTCTTTGGGTTTCTTTGTAGTGTTGGCTTAGCTTGAGTGAAGTGCTTGAAAAGGATTAGTAGCATTGGGCAAGGCAAGTAATCTCTATAGGATTGATGCATGTGTATTTTGATTTCATTGTTATTTTAGAAATTGTGCATACAAACCTGTTTATGAACTTCATGATCTTGTTTCTTGTGGATTTAATGTTTGAAATGAACCCTTGGTGAGCATGAAGGCTCAAGAGATTTTAGGTGATTGATGGATGAGAAGAAGGAGAGAAATGTAGTGGAAGTTGTGTAAGAGGAAGGAAATTTCCGCACTCAGCGAGCACAAGCAGCAGCTTGTCCGCTCGAGCGACCAAGCCTCTGCTTGGTCCGAGCGCAGGCAGAGAGTTGTCCGTTCGAGCACACCTTATATTTGCTCGAGCTACCGTATCGCTCGAGCGAAGTGTCAACGCTCTATCAGGTCCGCTCGAGCGAAGTGTCTCGCTCGAGCGAAGTGTCTCGTTCGAGCGAAGTGTCATCACCTTATAAAGTTCGCATGAGCGAACCTGCCAGATTCATGAGAAGAATTACTTCATGTGTATTTTCTTGAGGGTTGAAAACTAGACTATGTCAAGGGTTTTGACTTGACATTGGGTAAATGGAACTTCGAAATGCAACCCAACTTCGGGGACACCAATTCTTGTATATTTCGACATTTGGGGTTTCAATTACACAAAGGTCAATTAGTGGCCTTAACACATGCTTGTCAGATTTCGTGTTTGAATTCCGTTTTGGTGCGATGAGTACCCTCGTGTACTAGTTTTGGAATTTCAAGTATAAGCTTGTTTTGAAGTTTTGTTTCAAGAAAAAGGGGATCACTTCCTAAGCGTGTTATGCATATTTATTATGCCCTTGCTAGTCGTGTTCATCGTGTTTTGATAAGTGATTTCCCCCTTTTTATCCTGACAAGTTTTGTTAATATCTCGCGTGTTTGTGCATTCATGAATTAAGTCAACACCACTGAGCTTAGACTGCCCTTTCAGTTTGATCCACTGTCTGGGGGTCTTTAAACATGTGGACTGTCTGCAGACTGGTCGTGTATTTATTACACATCGTGCGTGTCCGGTTCCGCGGCCGGAATTTCCGTCTTTGTGGGAAATCGTGTCGTGCTTATATTATGTATATCGTGCTTGTCGTGCGTGCTTGCTCTTTTCATTATATAAATGATAGAGAAAGGATGTGCTCTTTGTGGATTGTAACTGTTCATGATATATTATATACTCATGCTAGCTTGTTTTAATATCTCGGCTTTGTTCGCATTCTCGAAAAGATGCCTCAGTTATTGTGGTATTTTAATCAAGGTTTTACTCATATGATTCTTAAATGCTATTGTTTCCTGCTTGCACCTAAATTGATTACCTGCCAACCCGTCGTGTTTGACCCTTGTTTGTTGGTGCCCAGGTGCAGGAGACGTTACCTTTGAGGAGGAGGCTTGTGAGCCAACCCCTGTGAGAGAGTGGCAGCCCGACGATGTCATTTAGACGTCGGGCGGGTCCTTGAGTCTCGCTATCATTTTGTCTTGGGGTTTATTTTGATTATTTTGGAGATGTGTATTGGCCTCTGTTGGCCTCTTATGGAATTGTAACAAAACTTAATTTACTTTCGTGTTAGTCTTATAACTTGAACTATGTTGGGAATGCCATTTTAACTTCTTCCTTTGATACTATATCTTGTTTGTTATTGTGATAGCACTTAAATATCTTATTGGTGCTCACCGTGATGTGTTTTGCTACACGCTTCCGCAAAGCTTGTATGTGTGAGTCAGATTCCGCGTGTCTTTGGGAATCCTCACCGCGGGAACCTGTGGGAAAGCAAAATCTTCAATAGTTGTTGTATCAAACCACGTCGCGGGCCCGGGGTCTCGTTCCGGGGTCGCGACAAATATAAGATAATTGATAATTTATAGTCCATACCTTCACTAATAATTCCTACATTTGATGTTCCAAAAATGGCGTGGCATGCAATTGATTTATCAAGTTGGCAACTTGGTGCTCATTTAGTATAATTCTCCTATTTTTGTACTTCTTTGCCTTCAAACTTAATTCTTTTCTGTTTGTAATTAATGAAGGATGACAACAAGTTTGACTTTAAGAAACTTGTCAGAGCTCTTCTTTGCGGCCACTTCATGCATTCAGCTTGCTTTCAGGTCTATCCTTACATTTGCTTTAGGGTTCTTCTAAGTGTACAGGAAACCCCCCAAAAATCCAGCCTGTTTTCTTGGAAATCTATTTTTTTCTTTTTCCCCTCCTGTTTAAGTGGTATTAGAACCATTATATCTCACAAGTTGGCATGAGCAATCCCTGAAAAAGCCATGCTGAAGGCCATTGGATAAACCATTGAAGATGATATGAGTCTTATTTGTAGGACAGCCCCATTACGATTGTCTCACATACACATTAGACAAGTAACCCCATTACGATTGTCTCACGTAACATTTAGACAAGTGCCCCTCGAATGGTGGAAGGTGCTCACTGTTAAGGTATGACTATGTTCAAGCACTTTAAATGACATACTTGAATGTGATATCCTTTTAATTCCATAGCCGTCTGTTTTCGTTTTTCCTTTCCCTCAGTGGGTGATAAAACTTTAATGGAGAAAGTACAAGATGGTATAAGACAAGCAATATCAATTCTTTAAAATATTGTATAGTCATGGAGAAAGAAAAGCTACTTTACTAATCACCTCCTGCACAAAAATCCTAATACCTGCTTTGGCAAGATCATCTGCCACTGAATTTGACTCCTAGAAATCAAAGAACCCTGATACCTTCTTTGTCTTGATAAAGATTCAAGAATCTTGCTTGCTACTTTGGACTTTGGCCCAAGAAATATTGCAGAACTTGGTTGTTAAAATATTTAAACTGAAGTCCACAATCAACTGACACTATGCCCTTCACCACTTTTTCATATTTTTTAAAAATCTTGGATGTTTATTTATTTCTATGGTTTAAAAGATTAGCAATGTTCTGGCTGGACAAACTGTTTCACTTTTCTAGAGATGTATGTGATATTTATCCTTAACATTGGATACCTCTTATTCATAATAATGTAAATGAATTTGAATTTCAAGTTCATACAAGAAAACTTTCGTGCAGTTTTATTGGGGATAAAAACTCACCAATAGAATTGCATGGATAAAAAGTGGGAAACATGGAATGTTTTAGAATAGATAGAAAGTGTTACCTGTGTTTTTTATTTTATTTTTTGCTTTTTTTCCCAATGAGAGATAACTGTCTTTTCTGAAATGGGACAACATATACGCTAAAAAACTAAGTTCAAGCTGAAAAATCTTATAATATATATTGAAAAGTGATTGACATTTACATTTGTATGCAATCTTCTTTCCTAGGGAAAAAGAAAATTGTTATTATGATACATTTTCCTAAATGTAGTTGTAAGATCCGGCCCCACCATTAATTATATTTATTATTAAAATATTAGAATTATATTAATTTAATGTATTTTAGTTATTTAAGTGGGTAGGATTAAGTGGGTCACACGTTAGACAGGATTCTTGGATCGGTAAGTTGGGTTAATGGGTAGATGACCTGACCCGTAGTTTTGACCCAATGACTTAAGCCCAGAGGATATTCCTTTCTAACCTAATCCCTATTTTAACTAATCGCACGATTTATCCCTCCCCACTTATCTCTCTGTAACTCCTCCCGTAACTTCTTCGTCTTCTTCCTCTCTCAACTTCCCAAGCCATTCCAGCTTTAGGATCCAGCCATCAGAATCAAGATCAGAGGATACCAGCATTCTTGTCAGGTTTTCTTATCTCAGGTAACCCTCTCCTCAAATCATTAGGAGTCGATCTGTAATCTTGGGTTTATCGCCTTTATCTTTCCAATGTTAGGTTTTGGTTAGGAATATAATGGATCTGTTCCTCTGAACAATCATATCCCATATTCTCTGTCAGATTGGTGATAGGGTTATTCTTGAGCACTGTGGGAATTTCAGTTTGGGTATTGGTTAGGATTTGTTGCATTTTCCTCAAACTCCAGTAAAAGGCAAGTACCTAAACATAATCTATGAATTCAATACATGTGTTTCTCTTGATTCCATTGTGATGCATATAGAAACCTTTGATACCCTTTTTATGATGTTAATTGTTTTTGTGATGAGATCGGAGAACGGAGATCATCCATTGATTTGCTTATTTTTAGTTTTTAAGCATTACTGTTGATCCGCTAAATAACCCAAGAGGTGACCGGATCTGTCACTGGTTTCCGGAAGCAAATCGTAAGGCTTTGTCACTGTGTATTGGTTGTGGGGCCCAGGTGGAACCATTCATGATTGATCAAGACCGTAGATCTGGTAGTGGACCCACGGGCGACCATAGGGATGACGGACCCGTGTGAGGTGGGCCCGGTTTGGTCCACCATCCAGCAACTGAAGAGGAGGGCTGAAGGTATTGAAGAGGGTTTGGGTTATTTTCGTTTTTGGGATTGTGGGACCCATGTGGACCATTAAGTTTAGATCGGGTCCCTACATCTTGAAGAGTGGGCTTGGGCGACCATAATGATGGGGACTGATCGTGTGCTCTTGATCAGTGGGACCACTATTCGAGTGGCCCAGTTCTTGTTGGTGCCGAGTTTCATTACAGGACTCGGTTTCGGCTCTGTTGCAGGAAGGAGAAAGATAATGTGAGGGGGATAAGGAGAGAGAGAATGATGGAGAGAGGATGATGATGTGAGGGGGATAAGGAGAGAGAGAATGATGGAGACGTGTGAGGGTAGATGAGATAAGTGCTGTTGAGTTATAACACCTGGCCATGAGATAAAAAAAATAGGAGAGAGATGAGTTCTGTTACAATTGTTGTGACAGGGACATGGGCATTTGACTTTCAAAACTTATGGCCATTAGTTCTTGAATTTAAAAAGAGGACCATTAGTTTTAATGAATTCAAATTAGACCCCCTAACTTATTTTATAAAGAATTGATTTGGGAGATATCTTAGGTGGGTCCTTGAGTTTTCTAAAATTATAGACCAAGATTATTTTTATTTGCAAATTAATATTAAATGACATCTTAGTTTTTAATGTGTTAAAATTATATTTTTATTAATTGAATCTTTGGACCGAGTAAATACCGTCTAGGCAACGGTATATTACCAACATGGGGTTTAATGCCTCGAATGACTTCGGGGAAATCCGAATGGATTCGAGTTCAACTCATCTCTATTGGAAAACCCTTAAGTGGTTCTATGCACCATTGATGGAAAATGGATGCGTTAATCTTATATTTATTAGATATTTCTATGATTGTGGGGTACGAGACCTTATGTTTGACCTTAGGATCGATTCGTATCTATGTCTTAACCTTCGCATGCATATATATGTTGATTTAGGATATGTACTCCTTTAGATGCATACCCTATTGTGTATTATGGACTATAAAGTGACTCGGCAAATTTTGTATGACGATTTGATTATGATATGGGATGTGGAATGGCCGTCACTTTATTTTGACTTAGGACTCTTGTGTCGGAGCTTTATCGTTCAGGTCTATTATGCATATGTGTTTATCTTTATGTAGGTCATTTATGGACGACTGTAGATCGATATATGGATGGCGGATCACCGATGTGACCGGATCACTTATAATCCGCTTTGAATGTGAACAGGTTATCCTGATTTGTTTTAATTCGATAGGTTTATGACCACCGACGTTATGGACGGGCTCTCCCGATTTATTTAGGGCTGACCACCCAAAACGGGGACACTTGTCTTCGTGTGAATCATATTGCTCCTTTTGCTTTATTTGGATTATGCTATACGTTCTTTCTTGTCATTATTACTGTCATTACTTCTATATGATCACTCTCGTCTATATTCTTCTCGTTGTTGTATTAAATTTCAAATTCTGATTATGTACTTGCTGTTTACTTTGTAATATTTGGTGCATAGGTACCGAGCCCTACTTTACCCAGGAGACGGAGTAGGATCAAGTGTTTCAAACGTTTGAGCCAACTGATGAACCCGAGTGGGATGCCGGAGACGGTTTCGGAGCCGTCTGAGCCTGCATGAGAGTGAACGTCATCTTAGCAACTTTTTTGATGAACTTTCTTTAATGATGGGCAGCAACTAATGCATGTTTGAGAGCAGAATGGTCTTGGGCAGAACTCGAAAGTTGGATTGGGATGTGTGCTCATGCAGGATGGAAAAGTAGTGGCTTATGGCTCTAGACAATTGAAAGAGCATGTGAAAAAGTATGCCACACATGATTTGGAACTTGTCGCAGTAGTCATGGCATTGAAGATGTGGCGTCATTATCTCTATGGTGAGAAATTTGAAATTCATTCTGACCATAGAAGTCTTCAATATTTGTTTACCCAGCCTGAATTGAACATGAGACAGATCCGCTGGATGGAATACATGAAGGATTTTGATTTTCCAATCAAATATCATCCCGGGAAAGCCAATGTAGTGGCTGATGCATTGAGTCGAAGGGCAGCAACTAATGCATGTTTGAGAGCAGAATGGTCTTGGACAGAAATTTTCCTTGATTTGGGAGTGTCTTTGCAATCAATTGATGACAAGGTTATGTTGGCTCACATGTTTGTTTGGGAACCAAAAATCTTGAACAGGATCAAAAGCAGACAAGCAGAGGATCCAGAGCTAGCTCGTGTGATCAAGCAGATTGACAGCAGATCAGATTTCAGAATAGTAGAGGGTGTGTTATACTTTCAAGATCGGTTATGTGTGCCACATATAGAAGAACTGAAGAATGAGATCATGACAGAGGCACATCATTCTTGTTATACTATTCATCCGGGTAGTACAAAGATGTACCAGAACCTGCATAATCATTATTGGTGGAATAATATGAAGATGGATGTAGCAGAATTTACAGCAAGGTGCTTGGTGT
The DNA here is from genome assembly GCA_038049695.1 of Cinnamomum chago. Taxonomy (NCBI): domain Eukaryota; kingdom Viridiplantae; phylum Streptophyta; class Magnoliopsida; order Laurales; family Lauraceae; genus Cinnamomum; species Cinnamomum chago. The sequence goes on along the minus strand of CP142454.1, from coordinate 56,536,723 downwards.
GTCAACAAGTAAAGGCAGAATGAAAGCAGCCCCCAGGACTTTTAAAACAGTTGGAAGTGCTCGACTGGAAATGGGAACACATAACGATGGATTTTATCTCTGGGTTGCCATCAATGCATAACAAAGATAGCATCTGGGTGATAGTTGACAGATTATCAAACAGAGATCCTCGATTTTTGGGCAAATTCTGGACTGAACTTCAGGAAGCTCTGGGCACATCATTGAATTTTAGTACAACATATCATCCCCAGACCGACGGTCAAACTGAAAGGACTAATCAGACACTGGAAGATATGTTGCGAGCTTGCGTCCTTGATTTTGGGAAGGACTGGCAGAAAAGTCTCCCATTGTGCGAGTTTGCATATAATAATAGTTATCATTCCAGTATCGGCATGACACCATTTGAGGCGTTGTATGGACATCGATGCAGGACCCCAATCTGTTGGGAGGGGATAGGTGTCAGGAGTTTTCATGGTCCATCTATTGTTAGTGATACCAGTGAGAAAGCGAAGCAAATCCATGATCGGTTGAAAATTGCTAGAAGCCGACAGAAGAGTTATTATGCAGACCTGAAGAGGAGAGATATTCAATTCGAGATTGGTGAACATGTGTTTCTAAAGGTTTGACCAACGCGAGGAACATTAAGGTTTGGGCAGAAAGGAAAGTTATCTCGGAGATATATCGGTCCAATTGAGATCTTGGAAAGAATTGGAGAAGTTGCTTATAGATTGGCCTTACCAGCAGAGCGACCTTCTCGGATCATCGACACGAAGGAGCAAGTTCTCAGGATGCAGACAATACATTGGGTGAAAGTCCAGTGGGAGCACCATAGTCCTCGAGAAGACACTTGGGAACTCTGGGACCAAGTGAAGAAGCTTAACCCGCACCTTCTTCCAGAGGTATGATTGCATTTAGAGGACCAAATGTCCTAAGGGTGGGAGAATGTAAGATCCGGCCCCACCACTAATTATATTTATTATTAAATATTAGTATAATATTAATTTAATGTATTTTAGTTATTTAAGTGGGTAGGATTAAGTGGGTCACACGTTAGACAGGATTCTTGGATCGGTAAGTTGGGTTAATGGGTAGATGACCTGACCCGTAGTTTTGACCCAATGACTTAAGCCCAGAGGATATTCCTTTCTAACCTAATCCCTATTTTAACTAATCGCACGATTTATCCCTCCCCACTTATCTCTCTGTAACTCCTCCCGTAACTTCTTCGTCTTCATCTTCTCTCAACTTCCCAAGCCATTACAGCTTTAGGATCCAGCCATCAGAATCAAGATCAGAGGATACCAGCATTCTTGTCAGGTTTTCTTATCTCAGGTAACCCTCTCCTCAAATCATTAGGAGTAGATCTGTATTCTTGGGTTTATCGCCTTTATCTTTCCAATGTTAGGTTTTGGGTAGGAATATAATGGATCTGTTCCTCTGAACAATCATATCCCATATTCTCTGTCAGATTGGTGATAGGGTTATTCTTGAGCGCTGTGGGAATTTCAGTTTGGGTATTGGTTAGGATCTGTTGCATTTTCCTCAAACTCCAGTAAAAGGCAAGTACCTAAACATAATCTATGAATTCAATACATGTGTTTCTCTTGATTCCATTGTGATGCATATAGAAACCTTTGATGCCCTTTTTATGATGTTAATTGTTTTTGTGATGAGATCGGAGAACGGAGATCATCCATTGATTTGCTTATTTTTAGTTTTTAAGCATTACTGTTGATCCGCTAAATAACCCAAGAGGTGACCGGATCTGTCACTGGTTTCCGGAAGCAAATCGTAAGGCTTTGTCACTGTGTATTGGTTGTGGGGCCCAGGTGGAACCATTCATGATTGATCAAGACCGTAGATCTGGTAGTGGACCCACGGGGGACCATAGGGATGACGGACCCGTGTGAGGTGGGCCCGGTTTGGTCCACCATCCAGCAACTGAAGAGGAGGGCTGAAGGTATTGAAGAGGGTTTGGGTTATTTTCGTTTTTGGGATTGTGGGACCCATGTGGACCATTAATTTTAGATCGGGTCCCTACATCTTGAAGAGTGGGCTTGGGCGACCATAATGATGGGGACTGATCGTGTGCTCTTGATTAGTGGGACCACTATTCGAGTGGCCCAGTTCTTGTTGGTGCTGAGTTTCATTACAGAACTTGGTTTTGGTTTTGTTGCAGGAAGGAGAAGGATGATGTGAGGGGGATAAGGAGAGAGAGAATGATGGAGACGTGTGAGGGTAGATGAGATAAGCGTTGATGAGTTATAACACCTGGCCATGAGATAAAAAAAAACAGGAGAGAGATGAATCCTGTTACAATTGTTGTGACAGGGACATGGGCATTTGACTTTTAAAACTTATGGCCATTAGTTCTTGAATTTCAAAAGAGGACCATTAGTTTTAATGAATTCAAATTAGACCCCTTAACTTATTTTATAAAGAATTGATTTGGGAGATATCTTTGGTGCGTCCTTGAGTTTTCTAAAATTATAGACCAAGATTATTTTTATTTGCAAATTAATATTAAATTACATCTTAGTTTTTAATGTGTTAAAATTATATTTTTATTAATTGAATCTTTGGACTGAGTAAATACCGTCCGGGCAACGGTATATTACCAACATAGGGTTTAATGCCTCGAATGACCTCGGGGAAATCCTAATGGATTCGAGTTCAACCCATCTCTAATGGAAAACCCTTAAGTGGGTCTATGTACCATTGATGGAAAAGGGATGCGTTGATCTTATATTTATTTGAGATTTCTATGGTTGTGGGGGACGAGACCTTATGTTTGACCTTAGGATCGATTCGTATCTATGTCTTAACCTTCGCATGCATATATATGTTGATTTAGGATATGTACTCCTTTAGATGCATACCCTATTGTGTATTATGGACTATAAAGTGACTCGGCAAATTTTGTATGACGATTTGATTGTGATATGGGATGTGGAATGGCCGTCACTTTATTTTGACTTAGGACTCTTGTGTCAGAGCTTTATAGTTCAGGTCTATTATGCATATGTGTTTATGTTTATGTGGGTCATTTATGGACGACTACAGATCGATATATGGACAGTGGATCACCGATGTGACCAGATCACTTATAATCCGCTTTGAATGTGAACAGGTTATCCTGATTTGTTTTAATTCGATCGGTTTATGACCACCGACGTTATGGACGGGCTCTCCCGATTTATTTAGGGCTGACCACCCAAAACGGGGACACTTGTCTTCGTGTGAATCATATTGCTCCTTTTGCTTTATTTGGATTATGCTATACGTTCTTTCTTATCATTATTACTGTCATTACTTCTATATGATCACTCTCGTCTATATTCTTCTCGTTGTTGTATTAAATTTCAAATTCTGATTATGTACTTGCTGTTTACTATGTAATATTTGATGCATAGGTACCGAGCCCTACTTTACCCAAGAGACGGAGGATGATCAAGCGTTTCAAACGTTTGACATCTTTTTGTTGACATCTAGCCGTATGTCCCCTCGCATTTTGTGCTGTAGTTGGGCTTCTCTCATGACATTGTTGGAGTGCCTTCTAGTATGGTGAAGCATTTTGGAGGTTTGCAAGATAGGAAGAATGCATGGGCCTTTCACAGTGCGGAGGACACTACTGCCATGATTTCCTATCCTGAGTTGCCCACTTTTCAGACTGTTGGCTTTACGAAATGGTTCGTAGAGAGATTTTTGGTGTACCGGGGGCTTTCCAAGAAGGAGCTCGATGTCAAGCAGTCTTCTGGGAAGGTTCTTGGCAGATCAGATGGAGTCCGACGAGAGGAAGTTCTGGCTTTACTTTCTGGAAAGAAACACAAGATAGGATTTCTCGGTGAACAGGACATCATCAGATCAGGAGCTGTACAAGAGATACCTGGTGAGGTTTTGAAACAGCTAGAGGAGGAGGAGGCCGAGATCGACGCTTGGATGGAAGCGGAACGAGCGAAGGCTTCCATGGAGTCCACTGGGAAGAACAAACCATCTGGTGAGGAGTCAAGAGAAGGCCCTGACTTTGACGATGGGGCACTTCAAGCAAATCGACCCATAAAAGCAAGAGGAAGAGAGGGGCAACGTCGTAATAAGAGACGGCACGAAAACTCTCCTGATCTAGAAGTCCCTCTCACCATTGTTGAAGAGATGTCAGGGGACGCTGATGAGCCTTCGGAAAAGAGGAGCCGGGAGGAAAAGACCGTTGGTGAAGGTATGATTCTTCCTCCTTCTTTTTCCATTTCTTTCATTGAGATTTCTTGTTTTAATTTGCCTTCTCTCCCTTTTTTCCTTGGGAGATGATGATTTGGTGATGCCTGACATTCCGACTGATGAGACAGTGACGGATCCGATCGTGGCATCTGAAGAAGAACCGAGGGACTCTGGAGTGATTCTAGAATCTTCACTTGGTATGACTTCTTTGTGTTTTCTTTTAGTCTGTGCCGTCATTTGCTAACATATTGCTTGTTTTCTTATCAGCTGACTTGCCACAGGATTCCGATGACTTCGAGCCATCCATGGATGTGACCTTTGACGATGCTTCGGATGAACTCATGGAGGCAGAAAGTATTCCGCCGATCATCAAAGAAGGTATTTGTAGCAATAACCCTGACGATAATGATTTTTCAACAGGATCATGTTCATACCTTGTTTGTTTTGCTGGTAGGTTGTGAGGTAACAGGAGAAGTTTCTCAGTCTTTCTCAGGGCTAGAGCAGGGGATGCCTGCAGTTGATCTAGAAGTTGGGACTTCTTCTTCCAGTTTCAATGCGGCAGGGGTGAAATCTTCTGAGGAGATTCCTTTGCCAGTGTCTCCGATTAGAAAAAGTCTAATGATCACTCCTTCAACAGGGCATGACACGGGCGGTCGACTGATGGAGCCTTCATCCGGGCCATCTCTTCAGTATGCGAAGAAAGTGTTGAAGAGCGTTTTGAGCTCATAGGTCGAAACTCTTTCTTCTGACCTTTTGGAAGCTGGCTTCGGCATGATCAAGCATGTGCATGACATCCTTGCTGATAGCGAAGAGGTCGGTCTGGACATTGCAAGTGAGAAGGCTTTTGTTGATGAAGTCATTACTCTTGGCAACAAATGGAATGAGACTAAGAGCTTCCCAAATGGTGACTTTTTCAATGAGATTTTTTGAAGCCTTCTGGGGAGGTCAAGTCTGAACTGAACGAGATCTCGCGGACTTGGAAACAATTCGTTCGGGAGAAGAATGTCACCAAGTTTGCAATCATTGAGCTAACACGAGACCTGTGCCGTCTTGATAGGGAGGTCGTTGAGGCCAGGTAGCGTCTCGAGCTATTGGAGGAACAAGCTGCTGCCAAATGGACTGCCATTGTGGAAGCTCGTGCTAGAGAGGGGACTTTGATTTACCAGGTCGAGGAGGCTAACAGCAATCTCTGAAGGAAGACTCAGGAATATGAGCAATGGTAGATTCTCTGGGAAGAGCTTTCTCGTACTGAAGATGGGTCGCGACGTTCTGCCGCATTTTATGGAAATTTTTTGAAGAAGTGTGGCCTGGAAGCGTTGGAGGCTAAGGCCAAGAGTCTGCTTGAGGAGTTGAATCTTTGGTTGAATACCATGTTAGACTGAGCTCCTGAGTTTTTGTAACAAACTCTTTTCTTCTTCTCCTTAGTACCTCCATGCAAAAACATTTTCGGTACTCTATATACCTTTTACTTAAATCCATTTTTATAAAAATAAGCAAAAGTTGGATGAGAATGTTTGTTTGAAAGTTTGACCAAAAGGCTGTCATTTTGTGAAAATATTTTGTCAAAGGATTGTTTTGGCACGAAAGCCAGATTTTGTGGCAAAAAGCCTTGTTTTTTTTATGGCTAGAAAGCCGAATTTTGAGATAGCATGAAAGCCGAGTTTTGAGATGGCATGAAAGCCGAATTTTGAAATGGCATGAAAGCCGAATTTTGAGATGGCATTAAAGCCGAATTTCGAGATGGCATAAAAGCTGAGTTTTGAGATGGCATGAAAGTCGAAATTTTGTGGCTTAAAAGCCGAATGTGGATTTATGGCATGAGAGCCAAAATTTGATTTATGGCATGAGAGCTATAATTCGGGAGGGCATGGAAGCCGGTTTTGTTTGTGGTATGGAATTTGAAATTTGTTTTTTGGCATGGAAGCCGAAGTTGGTTTGTTTTTGGCATGGAAGCCGAAGTTTGTTTTTGCCATGGAAGCCAAAAAAATTTCGTTTTTGGCATGGAAGCCAAAGTTTGTTTTTGGCATGTTTGTCGAAGTTTGTTTTTGGCATGGAAGCCGAAGTTTGTTTTTTGGCATAGGAGCCAGATTTTTTTAAAACCAAGTTTTGTTTTGTTGGCGTGAAAGCCAAATTTTAGATTTTTGGTATAAAAGCTGGGTTTTTTATTTTTTGGTGTAGAAGCCGAGATTTTTGTTTTTGGCATAAAAGCTAGGTTTTGTTTTCGGCATGAAAGCCGATTTTTGTTTTTGGCGTAAAAGCCAGGTATTGGTTTTCAAAAATACAAGTATCAACTAAAAGTCACCTCCCTGCCGAATGGTCTTGCAAGTATCGATGGAATGTCGCATCCTTGCTCATTCGGTTGCGGGTATCGATGGAATGCCGCTTCCTCGCGAATTTGGGTGCAAGTATCGACTAAGTGTCGCTTCCTTGCCGGATGGTCTTGCAAGCATCGATGGAATGTCGCATCCTTGCTCATCCGATTTGCGAGTATTGATGGAATGTTGCTTCCTCGCTTTCAAAAATATTGTTTTGTGGGTACTGACTAAATGTTGTTTCCCCACGATTTTTGAAATTTTGGACCTTAGTTTTTTTTATTGAATTTTGGGCTTGTGGATATCAACTTGGAATGTTGCATCTCCACCATGTTTGAAATTTTGCAAGTATCGACGATGTGTCACTTCCTTGCGATTTGAGGCTTTAGAAGCATTGAATGGGGTTCACATCCTTCCGATTTTTAGGTTTTGCGAGTATCGACTAGGTGTCGCTTCCTCGCTATTTTGTTTAAGAGACGAGGCTCATAAATTTTCACCTAAAACCCATTGGTCTTAAAAGACAGGGTGGACTACGGTGGAAATCCCTGAATCCTAATTTTGTTTCCAACCATGAATTTTAGGTTCAAGGGTCGAAAATTTGGTCAAGTTAGGAAAAGGTTCCAAAACTTGGATTTTTGGATTTTTTTTTTTGACAATGAAACTATGAAAGTAAACATTGTTTTGAATTTTTTAGAAATTTCAACATAAGGATGAAAATTCCAAAAGGAGTAGGTTTGACGAGCAAGTACTTGGAAATAGGGTTTGACCGTGCATGCATTGCTCTGACCCGGTGGTGTAAGTCTTCAAGGGTAGTACCGCTTCAAGAATTTGTCGTTGATGGGCGGCATACATCTGTCACCTTCCATGTTTAGAAGAGCGTAAGCGCCGTTGGAAAAGACTTTGTCGATGACGAAAGGTCCCTCCCATTTTGATTCGAACTTGCCTTTGGATTTGTGGGTGAAAACCATTGGCCTTTTTACGGCAAGAACCAAGTCTCCCTTTTTTAGGCGCGTTGCTTGACCTTCTTGTCGAAAGATCCTGCCATGCATGCTTGGTAAAGCTCAATGCTTTGTAGAGCCTCGAGCCGTCTGTCATCGAGATTATCCAACTCTTGGAGTCTCAGTTTGACATTGCTTTCTTGCGTCATGTCATTTTGTAGAGATACCCTTAAGGAAGGAATTTATACTTCCAAAGGGACAACAGCTTCGCATCCATAGACCAAAGAGAATGGTGTGCTATCGGTTGGTCCCCGAACGATGGTTGATAGACCCATAAAGCTTCTGGTTGTTTGTCACCCCAGTCTCTTTTGTCACTAGAGACCATTTTCTTGAGAATTTTGCTGTCGGATTATATAGAGTCGAAGGACAACTTTGCATTTTGTACTTGTCGCAGAACCTGTAGCAACTGTGATCCCAAAATTGTGGTATGTTATCATGGACGAATCTTTTAGGTATGCCGAAGCGACAAATAATGTTGGTGCGCAAGAATTGAATCACTGATGAGGTCTTCATTTCGCTGAGCGCAAATGCTTTTGACCACTTAGAGAAATAATCTGTAGCGGCGAAGATGAAGCTGCGACCTTTCCTTAATGGGGGAGAGATAGGACCTCTGATGTCCATACCCCAGGCTTCGAAAGACCATGAGATCGTTGTAGGTTGTAGCCATTCTGGAGGCATGTGGACATAATCTCCATGAGTTTGGCATTATTGGCAGCGTTTAGCAAATTGCATTGCGTCAGCTACCATGGCAGGCCAATAATAACCTAACCTTTTTATCTGATCGTAGAGCTTAAGACCAGCCTTATGAGCTCCACAAAGACTAGCATGTACTTCTTTGAGAGTTTCCTCAGCCTCTTGTTGTGACAAGCAGTGTAGAAGTACTCCGTTGAAGGATTTTCTGTAAAGCCTTTTTGAAGGAATATCCAAATAAAAGTTCAGGGTTCGTCTTTGAATGCTTACCCGGTCTTTTGGATCTTCAGGTAGGATTCTGAACATAATATGTGAGAACCCGACCCCTAATCTCTTGGATTAGTGTTGTCTTATTTGTGGATTAGTTCTTTTAGTGGGATTAGTATTTGTTGGGTTGAGTTTGTGAGCTAGAATGATTTTTCTTCTAGTTTTGGGCTTTTGAGTGCTTTGGTAGCTTGTGGGGCCCTTTGGGGGTTCCCTTTTCGGCTTTGCTTTTACTTGTGAGATTTTCCCGATTGGTTTCGTATCGTGTTTTTTTAGCCCATTGCATTCATCTTGAGGAATCCTACAACTTTCATGTTGATCTCGTATCCATTTGAGAACCCAAAAACCGATTTCTTGGCCTTGAGGGCAAAACAGTCTTTTCACACCAAATCTGTACCCAAAACTCGATATTCCCAAAACTCGCGAAACATATACTTTTTGGAAACTAGATATTTCGACGATCATTTCTTCCTTCTTCGTCGAATCCATCCGAGGTCCCGAATTAGATGATTTCAGCCACCCAAGTCCCTTAAGTTGTGGGACCCCTTCTCACTTGCTATAAGAGAACCCACCTCCCTTCTTCCCCATCTTCATTTCCAGCACAAATCAGCAACTATTGAGCCTAGGGTTCCTTGTGCTCTCTTCTTCTTCTTGCTTCTTCATCTCCAAGCCACACCAATAGTTCACCAAACTCGAAATGGAGACCGTCTTCTTCTTCCTCATCTTGCAAGCTTTCCATTGGTACCATTTGTGAAGAGAACCCTCCATCACAAGACTTCCCTTGAGCTTGTTCTTCTCATTTGAAGGTCATCCAAGTAAGTGATTCTTCCCATCTTCTAGAATTGTAATCTACTAGCCTTAGAGAAGCTCCACCTTGATTATTGAAAGGTTTCATTGTCATTTCATTGTTTAACCCATTTTAGGGTTGTTTTGGGGGTTTTTGTAGAGATTGTGGATCTTGAGCTTGAGAGGTGATTAGGAGCTTGATTTTCTTGATTAGAGTCAAAGGCAAGTGGTTGATTGGATCGTTTTGATTATTAACATGTTTTGGTGAAAATCTTGATTTCATTGATGGTTTTGGTAATTTTAATAGTTGTTTTTGATATGATAAATATTGATTATGAGATGTGCTATTGATGAGTTATTCTTTCTTGTTAAGCTCTTGAAAGTGCATGCATCCTATTGTCAAGAATTTCAAATGGTTTCACATGAATGAGTTTTCTCCACCTTGAGTTTTATTGTGGATGGAATAGATGGAAAGGATGGAAATGGAGGAACTTGAAATGAGGAGCTCTTTAGCTCATTTTAATGTCTTGGAAACATGTGTTTAAGCCCCCTTGTTTATAGTTTTATGTGATTGATTATATGTTGGAAGGAAAGGAAAGAAAAAGAGAAAAATCAGAATTCCCGGACCTGCACTGCGCCCAGGTCCGATCGATCGGACGTTCAGGCCGATCGATCGGACTGAGTTTTAACTGTAAGCCTTTTTCAGCCGATCGATCGACCGATCGATCGGACCCTGTGCAGAAATTTTGGCCGATCGATCGGACCTTCGGTCCGATCGATCGGAGGACTTAGTTTGAGTCCGGTGAATTTTGAGATTTTTATTTTTTCTTGGTTCTAGGTGGGACCTTGGCTACCCCTTTTGGACTGATTGGACTATGTGTGGACTATGTGTGAGATGTCTTGAGCCGACACTCCTCACGGTTGATTCGGTTGCATCGAAGTCCAATCGATTTCAATCTTGAACGGGATGGAACGACGCGATATCTTCCTAATATCTAAACACAAGTCTTTTTCCTTGGTTATCGCAAATTCCATTCCTTTCGATGACTGAATAGGTCGGTCGATGTTTCCGAAGTAACGTCATGCTTAGGATGGACCCTTTATAATCTTGATTTTTCTATTGTAACATCTAGTACTACCCATAAGCTCATTTTAAGTTTCGAAAACCGTCAAGTGCATAAGGAGCCCGGAATGTCTTCAAACTCAAGGAGTACCAAGTAATGATGATAATCGACATACGGGACCCCTATTCACTTAAATAGATCTTGAAGCTAATACTTTTCCCGAAATTGTTACAGTTCGTTGTTTCACCTCATTTCCAAGATTTGCATCATATGACTCGTTTTCCCGAAATCATTGAAGTTACATTAGCAACAGTTACTTGTCCCGAAATGTATTGCCCGATATGATATGCCAGTGTGCCCTTGAGCACCCCCGTCTTGCCCGTTTGATTATGCATTTGTACTTGATTTACTTGTATTGTCTCGATTGGTTTTAACCTATGAGTCGGCACCACTAAGCTTGGATAACCCTGTTGGTCTGATCAACCGACTTGGCGATCCCCCTCTTGTCCCGCCAGCTGCAGCTTGGATCCCGCTACCCGGTTATTACCGTGGTCTTGTCCCGATACCGCAGATTGCTACCGTGGTCCCCGATGCCCGGCTCGCTACCGTGGTCATGTATAGTATATGTATATGCATTCATGAGATCCCCTGTTTCTCCTCACCTCGAGTGACTGAGATCAGGGCCTAGTATATTTATATGTATTGATATGAGATCCCCTGTTTCTCCTCACCTCGAGTGACTGAGATCAGGGCCTAGTTCTTGCTCTATCGCTTTAGTGATAGAGGACTTAGCTTCTTGTGGTTGCCATCTTGCCAGTTTCCGATTCCTTGGATACCCGACATGTTTTATATTGCTTTTATGTTTTCTGATAAATGATTCGTTTCCTTTATGAAAGTTGTTATTTAAACAAGTGTTAATATTCTCCAATGTAAATTCAGTTATTATTATATTGCCTTCTGTTCTTTGTACCCGCACGTGTTTTAAATAAACGCCGGTTGGGCGAATAACCATGCTCTTACCTATGTTTCACACGATCAATGATTTTACTTGATTTGTACGATTGCCCATGTTTTAAAGGAATACCCGAATTGTTAAATATCCGTGCTTTGTTTTAACGACATTTGGTTCGTCAGATCCCTAGGTTTAACTGTATTTTAAATGAATACCCGAATTGTTAAGTATCCGTGCTTTGTTTTAAATGACACTTGTTTTGCTAGATTCCTATGGTTATACCTGTTTCAAATGATTACCCGAGTTATTTAATATCCATGCTTAGAAACATGTTTTAAATGACACGTGTTTTACCAGATTCCTATGTCTACACCTGTTTTAAATGAATATCCGATTTGTTAAATACCCATGCTTTGAAATGTGTTTCAAATGACACTTGTTTTGCCCGATCACTATGTTTATACCGGTTTCACATGAATACCCGATTTGTTAAATATCCCTGCTTTGAATTATGTTTTAAATGAACCTTAGCTTCGCCAGATTTCTTGGTTACACATTGTTTTAAATGAACGTTTGTTTGTCAAACTTCTATATTTACACATGTTTTAGACGAAAACCCGATCGTTAAATATCTATGCCTTTACAGATTATGTAAATGAACATATGCTTTATTAGATCTTCAGGCTTTTACTCATGCTTGAAAAGAATACATGTTTTGTCCGAGATTCCCGACTTTGCACCCGTTTAATTATATGCAGCACTTGATCGATTAGCATGATTTATTATATGTTTTATTCTTTACTATATTTGTGATCTTTTCATCCACCTGCCAGACCGTCGTGTCTGACCCACTACTTTTGGTACTCAGGTTCAGATTTCTTCGCCCCGAGTTGAGTGTTTTGTTGGCTGTGGAGCCATGCCTTGCAGGTTGTTTTGTCGGCTATGTCATGTAGACATTGAGCTTGACATCGGAGCTACGTCACATTTGGGTAGTAGTTTATAGCTTATTGTTGTATGGCTTTTATTAGCCTTTTTCTTGGGTTTCTTAATTAATGTACATTGATAATTGTAACTTGAACATATATGGGAATGTAATATCCTGTTACTGTCAGCTCTGTAATTTATTGTGATGGTTTACTCCAGTCTGATATGATTCTTGATATGATAGCTATATGCTAATGGTTTAGTGCGATGCGGAATCCGATGGCCACGGACTCCGGGTCGCAATGCCACAAAAGCTTCCGCAAAATATTCAGAATGTGTTGTCTTCACACACGCGGATCTTGGGAGAAGTAAAATACATTTATGCTTAATCCCATCTCCCGCCCCCGAGGTTTCGGTTTGGGGGCGTGACATAATATAATCAATGAACGGATCCCTCCAGTCGTCGATCGGAGGTTTGAGGATGGACATCCGACTTCCAACCACTTGGTGGCATTCAGCAATTGCTTGGTGTGTGTTAAGAGGAGGGCGAATACTTCTTTGACACACTATGATTTGCAAATTTTCCCTTTCTTGGATTGCCATAGATGCAGCAAGTCCAGCTAGGGCATCTACACGGATGTTTTCACGTCTGAGGATGTGGGTGATGTGATAGATGTCAAACTTTTGCCAAAGTGATTGTGCCTTGTTTTAGTAAGGCAACAGATCAGGCTTCCTGACTTCAAATTTTTTATTCATCTGGTTGACGATTAGTTGAGAGTCCTCGAAGGCTTCCAGCACGGTGATACCAGATTCAAGGGTGAGTTCCAATCCCACAATCAGGGCTTCGTACTCAGTTGCATTGTTTGAACATGGTTCCAGTAACTAGAAAGCGTGTGGAATCATGTATTTTTTGGGTGTCGCGACCCCGGAACAGATCCCGGGCCCGCGACGCGTTTGCTTAGTGCGTCGTACATTGTAGATATACTTTCCCACAGGTTCCCGCGGTGAGGATTCCCAAAGACACGCGGAATCTGACTCACACGTTAAGAATTTGCGGAAGCGTGTAGCAAAACACATCAAGATGAGCACCAATAAAATATTTAAGTGCTATGATGAATAAGATCAAAACATAGTATCAAAGAAAGAAGTTCACGTGGCATTCCCAATGTAGTTCAAGTTACAAGATTAACACAAGAGTAAATTAAGTTTGGTTACAACCCTTAAGAAGCCAACAGAGGCTAATACACTTCTCAAAATATAACAAAAGAAACCCCAAGACAAAAGGTGACGAGACTCGAGAACCCGCCCGACGTCTAAATGACATCGTCGGGCTGCCACTCTCTCACAGGGGTTGGCTCACAAGCCTCCTCCTGACGCTCCTCCTCAAAGGTAGCGTCTCCTGCACCTGGGCACCAACAAACAAGGATCAAACACAACGGTTTGGCAGGTAATCAATTTAGGTGCAAACATGAACAATAACGTTTTGAAAACATATAAGTAAATCCTTGACTTGAAATACTACAATAACTGAGGTACATTTTTGAGAATGCTCACAAGGCTGAGATATCAAAACAAACTAGCATGAATAAATAATATATCATGAATAGTCACCATCCACAAAGAGCCCATCCTTTCTCTATCATTTATATAATGAAAAGAGCAAGCACGCACGACAAGCACGATATACATAATATAAGCACGACACGATTCCCACATATACGGGGATTTTCGGCCGCGGAACCGGACACGCACGATGTGTAATAAATACACGACCAGTCTGCAGACAGTCCACATGTTTAAAGACCCCTAGACAGTGGATCAAACCGAAAGGGCAGTCTAAGCTCAGTGGTGTTTACTTAATTCATGAATGCACAAAACACTCGAAACACGATCAAAGCATGTCGAGATAAAAAGGGGGAAATCACTTATCAAAACACGACGAGCACGACTAGCAAAGAGGCATAATTAATATGCATAACACGCTTAGGAAGTGATCCCCTTTTTCTTGAAACAAACCTTCAAAACAAGCTTATACTTGAAATTCCAAAACTAGTACACGAGGGTACTTATCGTACCAAAACGGAATTCAAACCCGAAATCTGACAAGCATGTGCTAAGGCTACTAATTGACCTTTGTGAAATTGAAACTCCAAATGTCGGAATATAGAAGAATTGGTGTCCCCGAAGTTGGGTTGCATTTCGAAGTACCATTTACACAATGTCAAGTCAATACCCTTAACATAGTCTAGTTTTTCAACCTTCAAGAAAATACAGAAATAAAATAAATTCTTCTTCCTGAATCTGGCAGGTTCGCTCGAGCGAACTTTATAAACTGATGACACTTCGCTCGAGCGGATATAAGGTGCGCTCGAACGGACAGCTCACTGTCTTGTTCCAGATACTACAGAGGGCAGTTCTCTCGAGCGGACCATAGGGTCGCTCGAGCGGACAGCTCTCTGTCTGCGCTTGGACCAAACAGAGGCTTGGTCGCTCGAGCGAACACAGGGGTCGCTCGAGCGAACAAGCTGCTGCCTATGCTCGCTGAGTGCAGAAACTGCCTTTCTTTTACGCATCTTTCACCACATTCTTCTTCTTCTTCTCATCCATCCATCACACAAAATCCCTTGAGCCTTCATGCTCACCAAGGGTTCATTTATCACAATGTCAAGCATCAAAATCAAATAAAACATATCCATGAAGCTTGTAAACAAATTTTATGCACAATTTCTAAAACAACAATGAAATCAATGTACACATGCATCATTCCTATAGAGTTTACTTGCCTTGACCAATGCTAACAATCCTCTCAAGAACTTCACTCAAGCTAATCCAACGCTACAAGAAAACCCAAGAGAAAAACCTCACAAATCACTAAATCTTGAAAACAAGGAACCCATTTTACCAAAGGGTTTGTAAACATGGAAAACATTATCTTTAAGAACTAAAAAGACTTCATGAAAAGCAAGGATTGAAACTCTTACCTAACAATGGCCGAACAAGAAGAGAGGAAGGAAATGGAGCTTTTGCCCAACTTAGAAACTCAAGAAACTTGCATCAATTGGAAGCTTAGGAGGAGAGGAAGAAGATAGTAGCCTTGGATTCTTTTTTGGAGTCTTCTAGCTAGGTCATGCAAGAGAAATGAAGTGGAAGAGAAAAAGGGTTTTCCTTGCCCTAGGTTAAGAAAGTTGCAGAGATTGGGGAAATGAATGAAAAGAGAGGGAGATGGGGCTTTAGTGATGGAAATGGGCCCCAAATAACCTGAACTTTGAAGTGGGCAAAACACGATCTTGTGGGCCTCGGATGATTTCGACGAAGAAGGATAAAACGATCGTCGAACTATCTAGTTTCCAAAAAGTATATTTCTGACACGGTTTTGAGACCTCGAAATTTGTGTCCAGATTTGTGAATAAAAGACAATTTTACCCTCATTGGGCCAAAACATGGGTTTTTGGGCTTCAAACATGAATGGGCCTAAGACGAAAGTTGTAACACATAGAAAAATCATTCAAAGGAAATCAAAATCACAATCACACGGAAACCGATACGATCTTCCCAAACTTACACGTGCACTCGGGCCTTTCCGAGTGTGTCTAACTAATACCGAACGTTCTCAAAATTCCCAAAGCTATGTCCAAGACTAAACTAATCATTTCTAACCCAACAACAACTAAACCCACTTAGGACTAGACACATACTAATCGCACACTAATCGAAATGGTCTGGGTCGGGGTCTAACTTCCTCCACCCCTTTAGGATATTTGGTCCACCAAATAAATCAAACAATTACCTCTGGTAAAAGTTGTGGATACTTCCTCTGTACTTGCTCTCTCAGTTCCCAGGTGGCTTCTTCTGGCTCGTGATTTTTCCAAAGTACCTTGACCCAATGAATGGTCCGGTTTCTCAATTCTTGCTCTTTGGTGTCAATGATCTTGATCGGTCTTTCCACATACGAGGCATCTTCCCAAATTTCCAAAGGCTCATGCTGTAGAATGTGTGAAGGACTAGAGACGTATTTCTTGAGCATAGAAACATGAAAAACATTGTGCACCCCGGAGAGTTCCGGCGGTAACGCAAGTCTATAAGCGACATCTCCAATTTTGCTCAAAATCTCATACGGACCAATAAACCTTTTAGACAATTTGCCCTTCTGACCGAACCTCAATGTACCTCTAGCTGGTGAGATCTTCAAGAACACCTTGTCACCCACCTGAAACTGCAATTCTCTTCTACGAGTATCTGCATAACTCTTCTGTCTACTTCGGGCGATCTTCAACCGTTCCTGAATCAGCTTGACCTTGTCACTTGTCTCTCCAACTATCGTCGGTCCATGAAAACTACGTTCACCGACTTCTTCCCAGCAAACCGGAGTTTTGCATCTCCTACCATAGAGTGCCTCGAAAGGTGCCATACCGATGCTCGAGTGGTAACTATTGTTATAGGCAAATTCACAAAGAGGTAAGCACTCATCCCACTGAATCTTGAAATCTAATACACAAGCACGCAACATGTCTTCGAGACTCTGTATCGTCCTTTCTGACTGACCATCTGTCTGAGGATGATAAGCTGTGGTAAACTGGAGCTTGGTACCCATCAACTCATGAAGAGTCTTCCAAAACTTTGAAACAAACCTACTGTCTCTGTCTGAAGTAATGGAGACGGGCTGACCATGTTTACTAACAATCTCATCAACAAATAACTTTGCCAGTGGTGTCATATGCATCATATTCCCTGTCTTCATCGGAATGAAGTGAGCAGACTTTGTCAAACGGTCCACAATAATCCAAATCGCATTATTTCCCTTCTTAGTATTCGGCAAGCCGGAAACGAAATCCATGGTGATATGCTCCCATTTCCACTCCGGAATCTCCAAAGGTTGTAACATACCTGGGGGCTTCTGATGCTCTGCCTTAATCAACTGACAAGTTAGACAATGAGATACAAAAGCTGCTATCTCTCTTTTCATGTTGTTCCACCAAAATCTATTCTTCAAATTGTGGTACATCTTCGTGCTACCCGGATGCATAGAATATCTCGTGCTGTGAGCTTCGTTCATTATTTCACTCTTCAAATCATCCACATTCGGCACACACAACCGGTCACGGAAAAACAATATCCCATTCACCATCTTGAAATCGGGACGTTCTGCAATAACTTCTACTATCTTGGCCAAGTCTGGGTCTTGCAACTGATTTTCCTTGATCTTCTGGATGAAGGTAGGTTCTGAAACTGTCATGTTAGCTAACATCGTACCCAATCTTAGGGTTTGTACTTCTACACCCAACTCTTCAAACTGCTGTAAGACACCCATTCCTCTCAAATTGGCCATAACCACTGATTTCCTACTCAAAGCATCTGCTACCACATTCACTTTGCCTGGATGATATTTGATGGGAAAGTCATAATCTTTGATATACTCCATCCATCTTCTCTGCCTCATGTTCAAATCCTTCTGCGAAAACAAATATTGTAAACTTCGGTGATCTGAATGGACCTCAAATTTCTCTCCATAGAGATAGTGTCTCCACATCTTCAATGCGAAAACAACTGCTGCCAACTCCAAGTCGTGAGTCGCATAATTCTTCTCATGGTCCTTCAGCTGTCTCGAGCCATAAGCAATCACTTTGCCCTCTTGCATCAATACACAACCCAGTCCCACATTCAAAGCATCTGTGTAGACAATAAATCCGCCGTTGCCCGATGGTAATATAAGGATTGGAGTTGTGGTTAACCTTCCTTTCAACTCTTGAAAACTTGTTTCACACTGATCGGTCCACACAAATGGGACATTCTTCCTAGTCAATTTTGTCAACGGGGCTGCAATGGATGAAAAACCTTGGACAAATCTTCTGTAGTAGCCTGCTAACCCCAAAAAGCTTCTAATTTCTGTCACACTGCTTGGTCTTTCCCAACTAACAACTGCCTCTATCTTAGCTGGATCAACTGCTAAACCTTCTCTGGAGATGATGTGGCCTAGAAAAGCGACTTGCTCTAAACAGAATTCGCACTTACTGAGTTTTGCATATAACTGGTTGTCCCTCAAGAGCTGCAACGCTGTCCTCAAATGTTCTTCATGCTCATTCTTACTCTTGGAATACACAAGGACATCATCAATAAACACTACTGTGGAGTGATCCAAATAGGGTGCAAAGACCTTGTTCATCAAAGCCATAAAGACTGCGGGTGCATTCGTCAAACCAAAGGGCATCACTAAGAACTCATAGTGCCCATATCTTGTTCTAAAGGCTGTCTTCTGAACATCTGAGTCTCTAACCCTCAACTGATGGTACCCTGACCTCAAGTCTATCTTGGAAAAATAGGCTGCTCCTTGCAATTGGTCAAACAATTCGTCTATCCTTGGCAACGGATACTTGTTCTTCACTGTCACATAATTCAACTTCCGGTAGTCTGTGCACATCCTCAAACTTCCATCCTTCTTTTTCACAAACAACACCGGTGCTCCCCACGGTGAAACACTTGGCCTAATAAAACCTTTGCTCAACAAATCCTGCAATTGGAGCTTTAGCTCACCCATTTCTGCTGGAGCCATCCTGTATGGTGCAACCGAGATCGGAGCTGTCCCTGGAAGGAGCTCAATTGTGAACTCAACTTCTCTAATTGGTGGTAAACCCGGGATTTCTTCTGGAAAAACATCCGGAAATTCACACACAATGGGGATATCCTCCACCCCTTGGGACTGTTTATCCTCCGTGATAAACGCAATAAATGCCTGACTCTCACTCTGCACTAATCTGCTTGCCTTCAAAACTGAAATAAATCCTGCCTGAGCTTTTCTCCTGTTCCCCTGAAATATCAATTCTGCCTGTGGTCCTTGGAATCTGAACGTGATGGTCTTACTAAAACAATCCATGGTGGCATGATATGCTTCTAACCAATCCATGCCTAAAATGACATCAAAATCATGCATGTCCAAAACTATGAGGTTGGCCGGTAGATTAACATCTCCTAACAACACTGTACAACTAGGGTAATGGTTTCTACACACAACTTGTTTCCCTACTGGAGTGGTCACTACCAAAATGTAATCCAACTCACTACATGGTGCATCAATCAACTTAGCAAAACTAGGAGATGCAAAGGAGTGTGTGGATCCAGGATCAAATAAAATCTGGGCTTCTACCCCACAAACAAGAAGTTTACCTTCTACCACGTCTCCTGCAGCTTCAGCATCTGCACGGTTGAGGTAGTACAAACGTCCATGCATCTATAGTCTGTTCGGTACTTGGTTTTGCCTTCCTTGGCCTTGTCTGTTCTGCTGTGGAGGACGAGCATTCTGATTCTGTGCTGGTTGCCTAGCCTGTTGCTGCTGCTGAGGTGGTCTGACTTGATTCTGAACTGGTGCTTGATTCTGAGGAGCTACTTGTCTCTGCTGCTGGTTTCTGCTCCCTTGGTTCTGAAGTAGTGGGCAATCCTTGATTGAATGGTTCATAGCCCCACACTTGAAACAGGCACCCATGGCCTTACGACATTCATGTGTCTCATGATTTTTGCCACAATGGCCACAACCCTGCCTCACATGGCCTTGCTCTTGCCTTGGCTTCTTGCCCTGTTGTTGTCTCTGATTCTGCTGTTGATATTGTTGCTTCCTGTCCTGAACAATCATGTTGTTAATATCCTCAAAAGTGTAAGCCCGCTTGACTGCCTCATCATATATAGCTGGAGGTACTACTCCTATTACATCTCTCATGATGATCGAGTTCAATCCTTCCAAAAACTTTGTTATTTTCTTCCTCTCAGTGTCAATCAACTCAGTGGCATACCTAGCCAATCTTTCAAACTTGGTGACGTAGTCTAAAACCGTCATGCTACCCTGCTTGAGTTGCTGAAACTCAATAGCCTTTTGCCTCTTGACATGAGAGGGAATATATTTATCCTGAAATTGTATCTTGAATGCTGCCCATGCCTCTTCATCAACCATCACTGCATATGGGTCCTTGACTGTTTGCCACCACCTATCTGCAAGCCCATAGAATAATGAAGCTGTGAGATTGACCTTCTGTATTCCCGTGCACATGAAGACATCAAAGATCTTTTCAGTATTGACTAGCCAGGCGTCCGCCGTTAACGGGTCCTCATTGCCCGAAAATTCCTTCGGTGCCCTCTTCCTAAACTTCTCAAACAGTGCATTAGGGTCAGGATCCCTATTTTGTATAACAATCTGCGGACCCACGGGTGGTGCTACATTCCTATTGTGAAGCACTTCCAACAACTGCCTTTGAACTTGTGCCATTTCATCATCCTTCTTTGCCAACTGTTCTTGGAATCTTGCTTGATTCTCATTAGCCTGCCTTTGCTGTGCTATCATAGCTTGCATGAGTTCCTGAAACTGTGTGGCTGTCGGTGCCTCAGATGCATCTGACTCATTCTGATTACTGCCGGAAGCATGATGATTTGGAGCTTTTCTTGGAGGCATATTGCCGTAAAACAAAGAGTTAGCACACAATAACCATGGTACAAGGGTTTCTAAGGTCCTATACCAACAAATCTATCGAACTCACGAATCCTCGCCACGTTCCTAAGACCTTTCTAGTTTCTTTTAAGTGCCAGAAACATGTCTCGCTCTGATACCAGTCCTGTCGCGACCCCGGAACGAATCCCGAGCCCGCGACGCGTCTGCTTAGTGCGTCGTACATTGTAGATATACTTTCCCACAGGTTCCCGCGGTGAGGATTCCCAAAGACACGCGGAATCTGACTCACACGTTAAAAATTTGCGGAAGCGTGTAGCAAAACACATCAAGATGAGCACCAATAAAATATTTAAGTGCTATGATGAATAAGATCAAAACATAGTATCAAAGAAAGAAGTTCACGTGGCATTCCCAACGTAGTTCAAGTTACAAGATTAACACAAGAGTAAATTAAGTTTGGTTACAACCCTTAAGAAGCCAACAGAGGCTAATACACTTCTCAAAATATAACAAAAGAAACCCCAAGACAAAAGGTGACGAGACTCGAGAACCCGCCCGACGTCTAAATGACATCGTCGGGCTGCCACTCTCTCACAGGGGTTGGCTCACAAGCCTCCTCCTGACGCTCCTCCTCAAAGGTAGCGTCTCCTGCACCTGGGCACCAACAAACAAGGATCAAACACAACGGTTTGGCAGGTAATCAATTTAGGTGCAAGCATGAACAATAACGTTTTGAAAACATATAAGTAAATCCTTGACTTGAAATACTACAATAACTGAGGTACATTTTTGAGAATGCTAACAAGGCTGAGATATCAAAACAAACTAGCATGAATAAATAATATATCATGAATAGTCACCATCCACAAAGAGCCCATCCTTTCTCTATCATTTATATAATGAAAAGAGCAAGCACGCACGACAAGCACGATATACATAATATAAGCACGACACGATTCCCACATATACGGGGATTTCCGGCCGCGGAACCGGACACGCACGATGTGTAATAAATACACGACCAGTCTGCAGACAGTCCACATGTTTAAAGACCCCTAGACAGTGGATCAAACCGAAAGGGCAGTCTAAGCTCAGTGGTGTTTACTTAATTCATGAATGCACAAAACACTCGAAACACGATCAAAGCATGTCGAGATAAAAAGGGGGAAATCACTTATCAAAACACGACGAGCACGACTAGCAAAGAGGCATAATTAATATGCATAACACGCTTAGGAAGTGATCCCCTTTTTCTTGAAACAAACCTTCAAAACAAGCTTATACTTGAAGTTCCAAAACTAGTACACGAGGGTACTTATCGTACCAAAACGGAATACAAACCCGAAATCTGACAAGCATGTGCTAAGGCTACTAATTGACCTTTGTGAAATTGAAACTCCAAATGTTGGAATATACAAGAATTGGTGTCCCCGAAGTTGGGTTGCATTTTGAAGTACCATTTACACAATGTCAAGTCAATACCCTTAACATAGTCTAGTTTTTCAACCTTAAAGAAAATACAGAAATAAAATAAATTCTTCTTCCTGAATCTGGCAGGTTCGCTCGAGCGAACTTTATAAACTGATGACACTTCGCTCAAGCGAGACACTTCGCTCGAGCGAATATAAGGTGCGCTCGAACGGACAGCTCACTGTCTTGTTCCAGATACTACAGAGGGCAGTTCGCTCGAGCGGACCATAGGGTCGCTCGAGCGGACAGCTCTCTGTCTGTGCTCGGACCGAACAGAGGCTTGGTCGCTCGAGCGAACACAGGGGTCGCTCGAGCTAACAAGCTGCTCCCTGTGCTCGCTGAGTGCAGAAACTGCCTTTCTTTTACACATCTTTCACCACATTCTTCTTCTTCTTCTCATCCATCCATCACACAAAATCCCTTGAGCCTTCATGCTCACCAAGGGTTCATTTATCACAATGTCAAGCATCAAAATCAAATAAAACATATCCATGAAGCTTGTAAACAAATTTTATGCACAATTTCTAAAACAACAATGAAATCAAAATACACATGCATCATTCCTATAAAGATTACTTGCCTTGACCAATGCTAACGATCCTCTCAAGAACTTCACTCAAGCTAATCCAACACTACAAGAAAACCCAAGAGAAAAACCACACAAATCACTAAATCTTGAAAACAAGGAACCCATTTTACCAAAGGGTTTGTAAACATGGAAAACATTATCTTTAAGAACTAAAAAGACTTCATGAAAAGCAAAGATTGAAACTCTTACCTAACAATGGCCAAACAAGAAGAGAGGAAGGAAATGGAGCTTTTGCCCAACTTAGAAACTCAAGAAACTTGCATCAATTGGAAGCTTAGGAGGAGAGGAAGAAGATAGTAGCCTTGGATTCTTCTTTGGAGTCTTCTAGCTAGGTCATGCAAGAGAAATGAAGTGGAAGAGAAAAAGGGTTTTCCTTGCCCTAGGTTAAGAAAGTTGCAGAGATTGGGGAAATGAATGAAAAGAGAGGGAGATGGGGCTTTAGTGATGGAAATGGGCCCCAAATAACCTGAACTTTGAAGTGAACAAAACACGATCTTGTGGGCCTCGGATGACTTCGACGAAGAAGGATAAAACGATCGTCGAAATATCTAGTTTCTAAAAAGTATATTTTTGACATGGTTTTGAGATCTCGAAATTTGTGTCCAGATTTGTGCATAAAAGACAATTTTACCCTCATTGGGCCAAAACATGGGTTTTTGGGCTTCAAACATGAATGGGCCTAAGACGAAAGTTGTAACACATAGAAAAATCATTCAAAGGAAATCAAAATCACAATCACACGGAAACCGATTCGATCTTCCCAAACTTACATGTGCACTCGGGCCTTTCCGAGTGTGTCTAACTAATACCGAACGTTCTCAAAATTCCCAAAGCTATGTCCAAGACTAAACTAATCATTTCTAACCCAACAACAACTAAACCCACTTAGGACTAGACACATACTAATCGCACACTAATCGAAATGGTCTGGGTCGGGGTCTAACATCGGGACTAACAAAGAGAATGCCAATTCCCGATATTTGTTTTCCTTTTTCATTTGTCCTGGTTGCGCCGTCAAAGTACATGTCCTAGGAAGCATTAGATGGGGAAATCTGCACAGTGTAGATAGGTTCGTCTGGGGGATCATCCCTGAGTGGAGAATCTTTAGGATGGACCATTTTGCTAATCGGGCATTGAGAGAACTTGCTTTTGTGGCAAGGACCTTTAAGAGATTGATCATCGAAATTAGGTATATTGTGTTGGACAACAAATAATGACGCAACTTTTGTACGACGAACATCACTGCAAGGCATTCTTTTTCGACTGGAGAGTAGCGATGCTCTGCACCTACCATCATGCAGCTGAGGTAATATAGAGCAACTTCTTTTCCTTCGTCGTTTTCTTGTGCTAGTAGAGCACCCAAAGAATAGTCGAGAGCTATTGTGTATAAGATGAATGGTTTTCTAGTTGTGGGGGCAGCCAACATGGAGGTTTGGTTAGGTATGTCTTGATGTGTTGAAATGCGGCTTCACATTCAGCATCCCAAACAAAGTCCGCACCTTTCTTCATTAACCGAGAGAATGGACGACACTTCCCTGACAGATTGGAGATGAACCATCGAATGTATGCCAACCTTCCTTAAAGCCTTTTTAGTTCTCTTAGGGTTCTTGTAGATGGCATTTCTAAGATAGCCTTGACTTTGGTGGGGTCAAGTTCTATTTCGGCTTTCCGAACTATGAATCCAAGGAACTTACCCGATGATACACCGAAGAAGCATTTTAGTGGATTCATCCGTAATTTGTGTTTGCGAAGTCGGAGGAAGACTTCTCGAAGATCTTTAAGATGGTCTTCTTTTCTTCGGCTTTTTGATGGCGAGGTCATCAACGTAACATTCGACCGTCTTGTGCATATCTTGGAATATCTTCATCATAGCCCTCTAATATATTGCATCCGTATTTTTCAGACCAAATGGCATGACTGTGTAGCAATACACGCCAAATGGAGTCCGAAATAATGTATGTCTTTCATCTAAAGGAAGCATCTTTATCTAATTGTAGCCAGAGAAGCCATCCATGAATGTCATTCGCTGGAATCCACAGGTGTTGTTGATCATCACCTCCGGTATGCGGAGTTGAAATTCATCTTTAGAGCTTGCACTATTCATGTCTCTATAGTCAATATAGACCTTGATCTGCCCATTTTTCTTTGTCACAGGGACGATGTTGGCCAACCATTCAGGATACTGTTCCTCGCAGATGAAGCCAACGCTTTTGAGTTTCTGAACTTCTTGTTCAATTTTGTCCATCACACCAGGATGAAATCTTCCTTTGCCTTGTTTGACAGGCTTGATATCTTTTTGCAGATTGAGTTTGTCGACTGCTATTTTGGGGTCTAAGCCATGCATTTCAGTGTAAGACCATACAAAACAATCAACGAACTCACGAAGAAAAGCGATATACTCGGGTAATTCATCATTCTTTATATTCTTACTTATGAATACATGACGTGGGTTATCAGGTGTCCCAAGGTCTATCTTTTAAATAGGATCTTCTGTTGGAAGGTTTGAAAGTGGTTCCTCCACAATGTTTTCGGAGGCTTTCAACTCAACAAGACCTTCTGGAGTTCCAAAGGCATTTACAGACCAAGACTTTGCTTTTGTCCATGGGTCTTCTTGATCGGTACTCTTCTCAAGACTTGCAATGAGATGATCCCAATTACTTGTTGAAACAGGGTCGAAGTATGGTACTTCTTTTGGAGATGATGGTTCTTCTGGGTCAGAAAACTGAAAGTCCGAGATCCTTAACCCTAGAGGGGGGGTGAATAAGGTGAGCTGCAACTTAGTGACCAATAATGCACAAATTTAAATTCTATAGTTCAATTAGTCACAAGTGGTGATTAAGTAAATAAATGCGGAAGCCAACTGAAATACTCACCACAAAGCATGCACCATTACACAAAGATTTATAGTGGTTCGACCTCAATCCTACATCCACTACTGGCTTGTGATCCAACACCCCACCGGATTTTCACTATTAATGGTTTTCAATAGGCTAAACAATACCCTCTAACACTAATGTTTTTCAAGGCTTAACATCAACCTATACACTATGCTTTTCTAGGCTAAACAGTAACCTATGCAACCAGAAGGTTGGTTCTCTCTCTGAGTAATGTCTAGAATACACTTGATGGAGATACAATTTAAGTTCAATTACAATGCCTCTTGATTAGGCGGATATGAAATTGAAAAACAAACTCACACAACACTCTATGTAATGCAAAGATGAATGCACATGGTGTGTGTGGAAACTTCAATCAAGTTAAAAATGATAGCTCAATGAATGCAAGTTTAAAGCTTTTGAAAGTGTAAAGCACAAAAATAGATTTGATTGAAGTGAAGGAACAAATCACATGTAGTTTAAAAACCAACTTGAAAATGATGTATATCAATGCTAAGCAAGTTGTGTGAAACTTTAAAACAAATACATGTGATTTGTGAAGTTGTTGAATCCAAAACATGAGATAGATTTGAAGTTGATTTCTTATATTGAAAAACAACAACCAAAGATTCAACCAAGTATATGAATCACATTACATATAATTTCAAAGATGATTCCAAAACATGATTCACTTAAATATACTAATTTGAGTCCTACTTGGTTTGAATGAAGGTGATGTATCCAAAATAATAAATCAATTCAACACATATATATGTTAAGGACACAATAAATTATAGTTAACATGCCTAAAAAGATTTACTAATAATTTAAGCAAAGCATGAAAATATATGAAAAGGAAAACTAAGCTTACATAGAAGATTTACTTATGATTCCAAGCATTAGCTTCCTTTTTGACCAACTGGCCTCCCTTAGCTCATTCCCCTTTGTTTGGCTTCAAAACTCCCAAGGAGTATGCCTTGGATCCTCAAATTTGGTCAAGGAATGAACTTTAATTTATAGAAAATCTTGTCTAATGGCTAGCTTGTCGGTCGACCGACATTTGGAGTTCGGTCGACCGAACTCAATGGTCATATTCCAACGGTCAAATATTTCAAAAGTTTGCTGACCGAAATACACTTGTCGATTAACCGAACAGAAGATCGGTCGACCGACAGGTGATCGACACTTGACCGACATTTGATTGAAGTTCCTTTAAAAACATAGATTTTATATTCTGGAATCGGAACCGACAACTGACCGAACTTTCCCTGATTATAAAGATTCGTAAAAATGATTTTTTAAAGGGAAACTTGGTCTTGGAGGTCTAGGCCATTGAATCAAGCCTGGAAACATGTTTTAAATCATTCTAAGAGTTTTAAAAACATGAAACCTAAAATGCCTAAGATGATTTGAAACTTTTGAAACCACAGGCAAGCTTGATTCGAAAATCTTCTTTTGAAAACTAAATGCTTCCAAGTTTAAAATCAAAACATGCATAAACCAATATTTCTACAAGTCTAAAAAACAATGGATGTGTAAATCAAGATTTCAAGAATTTCTAAATCAATGTATGTGTGAAAATTCGAATGATGCTAAAATGATAATGCATCCATGAAATTGCAAAATACAAAATCCCTAACAAAATCCGCGCGTCTGTGTTATCGGACAATTCTTTTTCATTGTCAGAAAAATCATACCAATTGGAGGAGCTTCCTGGATCCTTGACATGTGACTCCTCAAAGAGATATCCAGGGAGATCAATGTCTTCATGGACACGAGATGTTGAGGCTTAGTCGACAAAACGACTTTGCAGCCTTTGTGCAACTGTCTCATGGAAGTGCCAGGATCATACCCCAACCCGTATGAAGACTTGTCTATATGACGATATAGTTTTCAATCCTCCAGTTGACTTTTGGTCTGGGTGGGTTCCAATGGTGTGAGAATACCACGGCCACCTCCCAAACTGATTGGATTCTGAGCATCATAGCCCATTTTCTTCATGATAGCTTGTGCCATTGGACTATACAAGAATAGTTGAGGCATACCTTCATTTTGGAAAGGTTCAAGCGAAGAATGTGATGAAGAGGCTTCCGATCTGTGGAAGAAGATTGTTTTTTCTTTTGCTGAAGTTGTCGGAACGACGAAGGAAGCAGACGTAGGGTCTTCTGCGTCAGCAGGTGACTCCAATGGAGTGAGAGTGGGCTGAACTTGCTGAGTATAATCTTGGCTTGATGCTGTGTCGTCTTCTGGCTTTGAATCTGAATCTGTGTCATGCATAATAGACACAAAGGAGACAACAGACTTGCCCCCATCCTTTTGCTTTGTCTTCTTTACTTTAGTGGTGATTACCAAAGGCTTTGAAGATTTGAGAGAGACAATGAAGGGAGAATGACTGCTCTCTTCGGATTTGCTGGAAAGTTTGTTTTCTTCCGATGATTGCTGAGGAGCCTTGTCCTTATCTTTCCGGAGATTTCCGGCATTGGGTGATGCTTTTTCCTCCTTTTCTTCTTTTTCATCTTTATACATCTAAGCATCTGCAAAATGGACGTCTTTGCCTTTGAAGGGCTTTTTATCTGCAAACACTCGATGTATTAAGCCGTCGTTGCAAATGAACTTGATGCACTAATGTAGAATTGAAGAGACGACACCATTCTCGTGTATCTAGGGGCGTCCAAGCAGGATATTGTAGCTTGAAGGGGTCCTTATTCCATATACAGTGACTTTAGAAATAAGATCACCGATTTGCAATTTGAACCTGATTGTGCCGATAGGCCATTAAGCGCTCCCATCATATCCAAAGATGGATACAGACGTGTGACTCAACTTGCTAGGTGGAATACCCTACTCTTCAAGTGCCGAAGTAGAGATGAGGTTGAGTGCAGAACCCATGTCGATCTGGACTCTGTGTATTGGCATTTCTTTAACCTACCCTGTGAAGTACAACAGTCGGTTGTGCTTTGTCTCGCCTAGCAGGAGGTCGTCCTTATCGAAGGCGATGGTTGCACTTGCTGCTTTTTGAATCGAGAGGCATTCAATGTCTGATCCCACAGTTTTCTTCTTTTCTCCCTTCGAGGAAGTATTTGATTTCTTGAGCCTTCAGTCCATTTCAATTGTAGGACTTGTGGGGCATGTTTGCCGACATCCGCATTCTTCTTTTGCAGTTCTAAAATGAGACTGTCACGAGTTTGTGGAGACATTCGTAATAAGTCAAGGATGTGCAGTCACGAAGGTATGTGTTTGAATTACTCAATCAAGTCATACTTAAAAGCCTCATTCGGGCCTGCATTTTCATTATTGTTGCCAGTTGGGGTGTTTATAACTTGCTTTCCGGAAGGATTTACATAAGAAGAAGGTTGGTTGTTTGTTGTAATTTTTGTGGTAATCTTGGCCAGAGCGGGTACCTCTACCAACTTTAAGAGCTTTCAGAGAAGGGTCTTCTTTTGGAAGATCACCCTCGGGATGAAGGGGTTGATCCTTTTCATTTGTTGAAGATGTATCTGCAGCAGTATTGCCATCTTCCATGATCGCGTTGCACGGAGCATTTTTCGGGAACAAGTCCTAAACAACATCCAACAACTTCTCTTCTTTGTTGAGTAATTTATCGGTCCAGACATCGCCTATGAGGTCGGGTATCTGGGAACAGTTGCCCGGATTTTCATTGAAGAAGACTTCATTGGCAGGAGCTTCTTCAAGATGATCAGTTGAAAGATGCTTGAGCTCTGATGTCACAGTTTCAGGAGACGAAGGCTGAGAATATGATACCTCTGTGGAAGTCACCTGAGAAGATGTAGCTCCAGAAGATATGCTATCGGACGTAGTCTGAGAATCTGAGGCCTCGGCAGAAGAAGCTTCAGAGGCACCATTATCCCGAACTATCGCATTGCAAGCAACTCCAACAGGAGATTCCTCTAGAATGCACTGTTGAGATTCAGACTCGTCTTCAGATATAAGGGGATCATCAATCTAGCAGTTTTCTTCTTTTTTCAGGGTTACCGGAGGAGATGTCTGTAAATTTTTTGGGATTTCCGGTTCTGGATTTTGATTATGACGAAGCTCATTGATGCGATCCTCCTCTCGCTCTATGGCAAGACGTTGCAAGATTCCTGCATATTCTTCGAGATCGGGCATATGAGCCAAAAATTCTCCGTCATTAGCTCCTTGTGGTTCATCAATGTTGGGTTCCACTGGAGCGCTTGCTTGTGCTGGATCAATAACATTTTCTTGAATAGCCTCTTGGTCTTCTTCATCATCAGACCAGGGTCCTTGTGGCTGTAATGGGTTATACCAGATTAATGACATAAAATGAGATTTGGGAATCCATTCCTTATCGGAGAGGTATTCTCCCGTTTCAAGGGATTCCTCCCACTCATCAGTATCACTGGCAGTATCATTGGACTCGTTTCCATCCATGGAGAATCCAATTACCGAGTTGCAAGAGTATGATGCCCCCTACGTAGTTTCATTTCTGTAATGAAGTGGCATTATCGTGACCCCGGAACGGATCCCCGGGCCCGCGACGTCGTTTTGATATTCGATTACACTGTCTACTGTTTTCCCACTGGTTCCCGCGCTGAGGATTCCCAAAGACACGCGGAATCTAACTCACACGATCAAGTATGCGGAAGCGTGTAGTAAAACACATCAAGCTGAGCACCAATAAAATATTTAAGTGCCATGACAAATAATAACAAGACACAGTATCAAAGAAAGAAGCTAACATGACATTCCCATTAATATTCAAGTTATGAGACTAATTCAAAAGTGAGTTAAGTTTTGTTACAATTCCATAAGAAGCCAACAGAGGCTAATACACTTCTCAAAATATAACAACAGAAACCCCAACAAAAGATGACGAGACTCAAGAACCCGCCCGACGTCTAGATGACATCGTCGGGCTGCCACTCTCTCACAGGGGTTGGCTCACAAGCCTCCTCCTGACGCTCCTCCTCAAAGGTAACGTCTCTTGCACCTGGGCACCAACAAACAAGGGTCGAACACGACGGTTTGGTAGGTAATCAATTTAGGTGCAAGCATGAAACAATACTATTTAAGAAAACATATGAGTAAAACCTTGATTAAAATACTACAATAACTGAGGTATATTTTCGAGAATGCGAACAAGGCTGAGATACCAAAACAAACTAGCATGAATACATAATATATCATGAATAGTTATCATCCACAAAGAGCCCATCCTTTCTCTATCATTTATATAATGAAAAGAGCAAGCACGCACGACAAGCACGATATACATAATATAAGCACAACACGATTTCCCACAAAGACGGGAATTCCGGCCGCGGAACCGGACACGCACGATGTGTAATAAATACACGACCAGTCTGCAGACAGTCCACATGTTTAAGGACCCCCAGACAGTGGATCAAACTGAAAGGGCAGTCCAAGCTCAGTGGTGTTACTTAATTCATGAATGCACAAAACACGCGAAACACTATCAAAACATGTCGAGATACAAAGGGGGAAATCACTTATCAAACATGATGAACACGACTAGCAACGGCATAATTAATATGCATAACACGCTTAGGAAGTGATCCCCTTTTTCTTGGAACACATCTTCAAAACGAGCTTGTACTTAATTTCAAAACGAGTACACGATGATATTTATTATATCGAAACCAAAGTACGAGTACAAAGCTTATCAAGCTCATGCAAGGACCCTTGGTTGATCGTTGTGCAGCCGAAGCCCAGATGTTGGAATTTAAAACAGGATTGGTGCCCCGGAGGTTCAAGGACATCTTGGGTCTCGAGTGCACAATACCAGGCTAAAGGCCACTAACATGTTCTAGTTTTCATTCTTGCAAAAATCTCTTCAAAACAGGAAATTTGACAATTTCGGTCACCTCGCGGTCAGGTGTCGACTAGCCGAACTAGGGTCTAGCGGCTAGCCGCCAGCTGACCAACAAGCTGACCGCTGGAAAACCAGGTTCAGTGCAGCTCTCTGGAAAAGGAACCGAACTAACTGCGGTTAGACGAACTGGGACTTGGCGGTTAGCCGCAAGCTGACCGTAGGGCTGACCGCTGAAACCCAGTCTGAAATGTAGCTCTCGGGAAAAGGAACCGACAACGCGCGGTTGGCCAGCAGTTAGCCGAGATGGGGTATGGCGGCTAGCCGCTAGCTGACCGACAAGCTGACCGTAACTCCCTGTCGAAATGTCAGCTTCTGGAAAAGGAACCGCCGAGTTCGGTCAGCTCGCGGTTAACCGAAATGAGGATTTCGGCTAGCTGCTAGCCGACCGACGGCTGACCGAACTGCACGAAAAAATGCAGTCCAGTTCAGATTTTCACATTTCTTCCTTCCTTTCTTCTTGTTCCTCATTCCACCTGCATTCCCTGAGCCTCCATGCTCACCAAGGGTTCATTTATCACAATTTCAAGCATCCAAATCCAACGAAACAAAATCATGAAGCTTGTAAACTTATTGATGCACAATTCCAAGAAAACACAATGAAACTCAAAATAGACATGCACATTTCCTAGAGAGATTACTTGCCTTGACCAAAGCTAACAATCCTCTCAAGAACTTCACTCAAGCTAATCCAACACTACAAGAAAACCCAAGAGAAAAACCACACAAATCACTAAATCTTGAAAACAAGGAACCCATTTTACCAAAGGGTTTGTAAACATGGAAAACATGATCTTTAAGAACTAAAAAGACTTCATGAAGATTGTGGTTTGAAACCCTTACCTAGAGAAGGTCAAACAAGAGAAATGAGAACAAATAGAGAGCTTTCCCAACTTAAACTTTGAAGAAGAAGATATCAATAGGAAGCTTGAGATGAGATGAGGAAGATGATGTCTTTAGAATTTTCTTTGGAGTCTTCTAGCTAGCTCATGCAAGAGAAATGAAGATGGAAGGGAAAGAGGTTTTCCTTGACCTAGGTTCAGAAAATTGCAGAGAATGGGGGAAATGAATGAAAAGAGAGGGAGATGGGGATTAAGTGAGGTTAATGGCCCCAAATGACTTGAACCTAGAAGTGACCAAAACATGCTCTTGTGGGCCTCGGATGACTTCGACGAAGAAGGATAAAACGATCGTCGAAATATCTAGTTTCCAAAAAGTATATTTTTGACAGGGTTTTGAGATCTCGAAAATTGTGTCCAGATTTGTGGATAAAAGACTATTTTACCCTCTTTGGGTCAAAACATGGGTTTTTGGGCCTCAAACATGAATGGGCTCAAGATGAAAGTTGTAACACATAGAAAAATCATTCGAATGAAATAAAAATCACAATCACACGGAAAACGATACGATCTTCCCTAGCTCACACGTGCACTCAAACCATCCTGAGTGTGTCTAACTAATATTAAACGTTCTCAAAATTCCCAAAGCTATGTCCAAGACTAAACTAATTACTTCTAACCCAACAATAACTAAACCCACTTAGGACTAAACACATACTAATCGTACACTAATCGACTAGGTCTGGGTCGGGGTCTAACATGCATGAAATCACCAAGGGTGAATTTTCTTACCACCTTTGAAGTCTTGGGAAGGAATTCTTTTGTTGACCCTAGTGAAGCAGTGGAAGAGGTCTCTGCCTTTTCAGGGACTTCTTGCTTTGATTGAGTCTTCTCCTACTGTTTGAGCTTGTGGAGTTGTTTCTTGGCTTGCCTTCACTGTTGAGCGATAGGCTTTGTTTTGACGATCTCCCAATTTTCATCTTCTAGGAGATCGAGATGCACCCATATGGGTTGTCCGTATAGTGTTGGGTACAGGACCAGTTCCTAGGACGTTTGAGTCATTTGTATCACCTTGAAGGAAGTAGTGATCTTTTCCTTTGGTGATTTTGGTGTTTGTCCATATGACACCATGTTGACGGAGGCAGACCCGTAGTTTTTGTCAACAGTAATGACTCCATTTTTCCACATCTTGTGGATCTTTTCTCTCACAATGAAGCATTGATTGAGAGGATGCGAGACCATCTGGTGGTATGGACAATACCAGGGATCATTGGTTTTGCCAACATCTCCTAGTCTTTTGGGGTCCAGCAAGGTGAGTTTGCCATTTGCTAAGAGAACTTCAAAGATTTCTTCAACATCTTCATCGAACAGGTATTTTTTCTCTACTCGTTCTTTGAAGGCCTCAGAGAGTTCAAGTTTCTTACCTACAGTTTTGTTTTCAGCTTTCTTTGGCTGCTGAGGAGATAACTTGGTTTGCACATTAAGAACCTCCTTTTTTCTTTCGTTTTGAGGTCGTAATGGCAGTTGGCTCTTTCTTTGATGATTTCTGACTGTTGAGGTCTTTGATCACCGTTTTAGCCTCTATAGCTGCTTCTAGGAGCTCTCCTAGGTTTTTTGATTTGTTGCCGATAATCATGAAGCAGATCCTTGTTCTCAAGTTGTTACGGCAGATATCGACCAGCGATGCTTGTACGCCATCGCATTCCACTTGTGAATGAAGTCGTATGTTGATTCATGCTCTCCCTGTTTTAGGCTGTAGAGTTGTGCCATAGTAACAGGATGATCTTCACTGTTGAAGTGAGCCAGGAAGCATGTCTCTAGCATGGCCTAGTTTTGGATGGAGTCCTCCGATAGAGTGGAGTACCAATCAAAGGTCGTACCTTTTAGGGTACTTGCAAAGAGATGGATCTTGAAGGCATCTTGATTTGCAATAACTCCCGTCAGGATCTTGAAGTGGATGACATGCTGTCTGGCTGAACCTTTCCCCGTATATGTTTGGAGAGTAGGTTGTTTGAATTTTGCAGGGAACAGAACGGAGTCCATCCATAAGGGATATGGTGGCTTGATCCCATGTTCCTTCAGTGTATCCTCTTCTTTTGTTTTGGCGAGGATATCATCAACGTCCTTTTTGGTAAGAGCATGTGACTAATTGTTTTCCCCATTAACCTCGTCATCTTCATGACTCGGAGGAACTTCATTGTTAGGTGGACGCTGGAAAATGAGAAGGAGGTTTTCCATCAGAGCCTCAATTCTGTGTTGTCCTTGCTCCAACTGCTGGATGCGTGCGGTTATGCCATCATGCGGTGGGGGCTACTCAACATTTGTAACCAGGACGCTCATCCTTTGAGAATCGAATGAGCATATCGTCTTGGTGACTGAGCTGGAGCTCATTCTTTTGGATGAAGAATCCGAAGAGTGGTTACTCCGATGTCCTTGGCTTAAAGGAGCGGGAGAATCCTCACGATGTCTTCGCGTCCGGGAGACGCTGCAAGTCACCGGTAGTCTGATATGAGTTTTGGTTGCCGACTACTGGCATCTTCTGGTTTTGCCAACCATATGGACAGTAACAACTTGGTCAGGTATTTCTTTTTCGACCCATTTTTTAGAGACCTGAAGGGTAAAATGTTGGGTTCTTTGCTTCTCTAGTCTCTTTTGTCGATATGCCACACGGCGACGTATATGGCGAGCAATTTGAGCTTTAGTCAATTCTGGCTGGGCTTTGGCGATGAAGGACATAGTCCCCCGTGCGCAGCAGTCGAGCTTGTCTTATTTGATGTTAGGCATGGACAGGATCCGGACGCGGTTATTTGCCTGTCGTAGTGAGGCTTTGAATTTTGCGAGTTCGGCCCTTGTTGAGATGAAGGGTCGACTCGCAGGAGTGTAGGCCTTAGCAGGTTCTTGCAGAGGCCTGGTGATGCATGACTTGATTTTGGGCTTGTAAGAGCAAGCCGGCTTATGCTGGGTTCATTTGTTTATTTGGTGGAGGGTAGGTTTCTCCTTTTTCATGTAAGAGAAAGTGTAGAATCAGTTCTCCTTGAAAGGGGCCGGATATACTAGCTTTGCAGATGCTCAGGACCTCCTTTATTTTGGGTAAGGTCTTGGGGACCAAGTCCTGGGGTAGACCTGGTTATTTGCAGGTTAAGGCTTCCTGGGGTTGACACGGGCTTCAGGTTTTTTGATGGTTGCCTTTGGTATCGGAGCAACGACATGTCGAGAGGCAGTTTTTTGCCTCTTGGCAGATACAGTTTCTTCTGTGGGGAGTGGGAATGGTCCCAGAGACTTGAAGATGATGGTCCGAGGAGTAGAGGTCGTCGACTCGGTGTTCTGAGAGTTACCAAAGGAGATGGCACTTCGGCAATTGGCAGGACGCTTGTGAGTGCGCTTGTTTTGCTTCTCTTGAAGCATGAGCTGGTACTTGTTCTCATCAAAGGTGATGGTCAACGAAGCTATCATTGTTAGTTTGGAAAACTTCTAAAACAAGACCACATCCATTGGTAATCACAAGAATATGGTGATCATAAATGGAAAATAACTATGCTTTTGTCTTTTCAAATCGCTCGAGGGGACATGGCCCAGCCAAGCAAGATGAAGAAGGCAAAAAGCCATAGAGGGTACAATTATTCTAAATACAAGTATGGTAGGCTCAGGGTGAGCGTTCCAGTGACTGCTAGAAGCAATTGTAAACCTTAATTCAAATTACCGAGAAGCAAGGCTCACTTGAGGTAAGATGATATAAGGTTGGGGATACAAATGTGTCGATCACAAATACAGTAGACCCGAAAGGGCGTACTAGCACCGCTAGGCACAAATGTTGTAAATCGCATCCTTGGAAAGGACACGAGATGGGATTTTCTTTTTAAAATGTCAAGAATGGATTCATAAAGGAGAGCAAATGGTATTCCAATCCGAACATAGGCTCAAACATTTCTACGAGCACCGAGTTCGAAAGGGAAGGAACTAGAATTTCTCGAATCTGAACCCAAAAGTGACGGAAGTTTTTTCTTTCTGAAAGGTCAAGATTGAATTCATCAAAAAGAGCAAATGGTGTTCCAATCCGAACATAGGCTCAAACATTTCTGCAAGCACTAAATCTGAAAAAGGAGAGAACCAAGATTTTTCAAATATGAACTCAAAAGTGACGGAAGTTTTTTTTTTTTTTTTTGTTTTGAAGAGATTTTTTTTGAAGATTTTTTTTAAAGGGTACACATAGGTTTCCAATTCATTCTTGTGAAACCTTAGTAGATAGGTAAGGGTAGGATTACTTAATGAACCCGTTTGGAGGACCCTTGCCTCGAACAGTCTAGCTGCCTCCATACTCTGGACAAGGCTTTCCTTAGATTCACTTTGGTCAAAGAACGCAATTGGTGCAACCTTAGTGAGTTTTGAACTTTTTTTTTTGAAAGATTTCTAATGGACTCATCAAAGAGAGCGAATAGCCCCTCCAAATGCAGATGCTGGATACAAACGATTTCCGCGAGCCATTGTCCGAAAAGGAAGAAACCAAAGTTACTCAAAATTGAATCCAAAAGAGAAAAAAACTGATTTTTTTAAAGAGTTTGAAATGAGATTTTCTTTTGTTTTTGAAATTCCTTATCAGACTCATCAAAGAGAAAAGATGGCTGATTCCCCGATACGAGCAATAGCTGCAAACATTTCTGTGAGCTATCAAGTTTGAAGAGGAGAGGATCAAAGTTTCTCAAAATTGAATCCAAGAAAGAGAAATCAGATTTCTTTTTTTTTTTTTTGCAAAATGAGAAAGAGTGGAAATAAACTCAAAATAGAAATTTCCAAAAAATCTCATCTCATGTTTTTTTTTTGGATGCAAGATCCAACATAGGCCACCAACTAGAAAGGAGCCAAAGAATCTAAGCATTACGTTCTCAAATGAACGGGTCCCACCGGGTGTGCCAACTTGATGGACCCGGCATTTTGTTCTCTTTAAAAAAAGATACAAAATACAATAGAAAAGTAAGAAAATGAATCTTGTTAGGGTTTTTGTATTTGCAATTTGATGGATGCATTATCATTCTAGCATCATTTGATTTACACACATATGCATTGTTTTAGAAAACCTTGAAATCTGATTTTATACATGCATTGGTTTTTAGATTTGGAAAAGTTTTGATTTATGCATGTTTTGTTTTCAATCTTGGATGCATTGGTTTTTAGAAAAGAATTTTAAGAAATCAAGCTAGCCTTTGTTTCTAAAGTTTTCAAATCTTTTTAGGCTTTGTGTGGTTCATGTTTTAAAAACCCTTAGAATGATTTAAAACATGTTTTCAAGCTTGATTTAATGGCCCAAAAAATTCCCAACCAAAATTACTTTAAAAAAAATACATTTTTGGGAAAACAGGACCTTTAGCGGCGGAAAAACCACTTTTACCGGCGGTTTCTGTGTCCGCCGCTAAAAGCAGTTTTTCAAACGGTCATTTTTCTGACCGTTGGAACTTTTTCTCTATAAAAAGTGGCTTTTTGGTTTGGAAAAAGTGCGGAAACTCAAGGGACTTTTGAGGCCATTTGTTTGCAACTTCTCAAGAGCATTTCTAAAGGGATTATGAAGCCATTCCATTAAACCAACCTTTGATCTTCAAATGGGTGTGCTTTCTTTAATCCTAGTCTTTTTGAAATCATGTTTTGTTTTAAATCTTTGATCTCTTTCTAAACATGATTAACAAGTTGCTTTTCTTTTAGAATGTTGCATAACATGCTTAACACTTTAGTAACCTCATATGCTATGAATGCAACATATGGTCTCATTTCACATGATTTTACTTTCTTGTTTCAAAAATCAACTTGTTAGACTTTAGAACATCTTTCTTGAAAACAAGTTATTCCTCATTGTTAATCACATGTGTTAGACTTGCAACTCTTTCTCCAATATATGATAAACATCTTTGCATCATTTAAGTTTTTATCTTTTCAAAGAGAAAGAGTTATTTCTAGAAAATGCATTTCACATAAACTTTGTTATTCACATGCATGTTTCTAGAACTTAAGTTTTCACTTTCTAATTAGCCTTTTTAGAGGCACTCAATTGCACCTCATTGTTCTCTTTATCCATGCATCCTTAGGCATATTTCTTAAGAGAAAAGTTCTTTGTTGTAAAGGTTCATGCTTAGCCTTGAAAAGCATATGTTGTAAAGGTTTATGCTAAGCCTTGAAAAGCATAGTGTTAATTGTAAGGTTTGAGGTGATCCTAAACCTTAATTGAAGTTAGTGAATACCGATAAGTGTATCGGGAGTGGATGTAGGCAATTTGGCCGAACCACTATAAATATGCTTGTCATGGTGGTTGCTCTTTTGCTTTCTTTTTACATGAATGATTTGCTTTTGGTTAAATGAAGATTGTAGTTGTGATTACTTGTGTTTGCTCTTCTTAGAAATTTCTATCTATCACAAGATAATTAATCTTCACCAAATCTTAATTGTCTTAAAAGTTAAAAGAATTCAA
This sequence comes from Cinnamomum chago, assembly GCA_038049695.1. Taxonomy (NCBI): domain Eukaryota; kingdom Viridiplantae; phylum Streptophyta; class Magnoliopsida; order Laurales; family Lauraceae; genus Cinnamomum; species Cinnamomum chago. Next base: position 56,497,999 of record CP142454.1, on the reverse strand, counting down.
TTTGGGATAGGTTTTTTAGAGCTCATCCTATTCACCCCCCCCTCTAGGATTCGGTCTTGGACTTTCAATTGGTATCAGAGAAAGGTTGCTCTTGTTTTGGTTTAACCACCTAGAGTTAGAATCTTAGTGAGTGTTTTTCTTTTGTTGCCACCATGCAATCTCAATTGGGTGAAGGAAATGCCACCAATAGACCTCCTCTATTTAATGGAACTCACTATCGCTATTGGAAAATTAGAATGCAAGTGTTCTTAGAATCCCAAAACATAGATGTGTGGAACATCATTGAAGATGGCTATCATCTTCCCACTACCACTGAAAAAGACTCTGAAGGGAATGTTTTATCCATAAAAGCCAAACCCAAAAATACTTGGACTCAAGGAGAAAAGGATAGAGCTAACTTAAATGCTAAGGCTAAAAATTCTCTATATTGTGCTCTATCTCAAGAAGAGTTTAATAGAGTAGTAAATTGCAATACTGCTAAGGAAATTTGGGATACCCTAGAGATCACCCATGAAGGCACAGATCAAGTCAAGATAGCCAAAATTCAAATGTTAACCTCTAAATTAGAAGACATTAAGATGCTTGAAGAAGAAACATTTGATGAATTCTACTCTAAATTCATGGAAATTGTCAATTCTCTTATAGGTCTAGGAGAAAAGATGGATGAATCTAAAGCTGTTAGAAAATTTTTAAGATCTCTCCCAAAAAGATTCAAACCTAAAATTGTTGCCATAACTGAAAGCAAGGATGTTGATAAAATCAAAATTGAAGAACTAAGAGGAAATCTCCTTACATATGAATTAGACTTTGAAGTTCAAGACAAAAAGAAAGGAGTAGCTTTTTCCTCTCATTCTAAAGAAAATGGAAGTGATGTTGATAGTGATGAGGACAATGCTTTATTTGTTAAAAAATTTAAAAGTTTCTTTAAGAACAACAAGAACAATAGAAAGTTTGATGAAAGCAAAAGTCCTAGATTCCAAAGAAATCCCAAAGGATCATTTATTAAAAAGGATGTGCAATGTTACAATTGCAAGGGGTTTGGACACATTGCTCAAAATTGCTCCACCCTTAAAGAATTTGAAAAAGGAGATAAGAAAGGAAAAAAGGCTCTAAACATAACTTGGGATGAGGAAGATGAAGAGTGTGACCAAAATGAATCCTCTAATGATGAAGATGAAAATTATCCTAATTGGCTTCTACTTTCTTCTATTGAAGATCCAAATGAGCATAATACTTTAATAGATGACACATTAGGGCAAGAAGAAACTAATGAAGAAGATGAGGAAAATGGAATTCAACAAACTTATGATGAACTATATGAAAATTGTGAAATCTTACTTAAGAAAAATAAGGTTTTAAAAGAAGATTCCAAAAAGCTTGTAAATGAAATGAGTATCATAAAAGATAAATTGAAATTAACAATCAATGAGAAAAACATCTTGGAACATCAAGTCACCACTCTTAATGAAGATTTAACTCATGCTCAAACACAAATTCAGAATTTACAATCCAAGTTTGAATCTAGTCAACTTGAAACAAACTCTCTTCAAATGAAACTCAACAAAGGAAAATTAATTGTTGATAAATTCACCTTGGGAAATGACAAATTTTATCAAATGTTAGGCATGCATAAAATTTATGGTGATAAGAATGGAATAGGTTTTGAAGGGTCTCCTAGCAACATGAAGAATAGCTTTCAAAAATCTACTAAGAGCCTCCACAAACCCATAGTTGAGAGAACTTACACTCCTAGATGGACTTGTCATTTTTGCAATCATAGTGGACATTTGGTCCCAAATTGCCCATACAAAATTAGGATGTCTCTCAAGAATCCCTCTAGATTACCTTTCAAATTTGTACCCAAAACCATTCCCTATAAATCTCCTTTATCCACTTGGATGGTAAAAGGAACAAACTTTGAGAGTCTCCTAGTTCAAACCGCTTTAAAAGCAAAGGAAAATCCTACTTGGTTCTTAGATAGTGGTTGTTCTAAACACATGACAGGAGACCGATCTAGATTCAGCTCTATAGTGGAGTATGATGGAGGAAATGTTTCGTTTGGAGATAATAGTAAAGCTCAAATCATTGGCAAGGGAAGTGTGAAAGGAGATCAAATACCAACATTAAATGATGTTTTTCTTGTGGAAGGATTGAAACATAATCTCCTTAGCATTAGCCAACTATGTGACAAAGGAAACAAGGTAGTCTTTGACAGTCAATCTTGCAAAGTGGTAAATGATAAAACCCATCAAGTTATTCTTACTGGATCAAGGACAAAATGAAACATTTACATTATAGAAGAATGTGATGACAATGAATCTAGGTGCTTGATAACTAAAGATCAAGAAAATTACTTATGGCACCAAAGGATGGGTCACATAAATTTCAAATTGATGAAAACCTTGTCAAAGAATGAAATTGTGAAAGGGATTCCCAAGTTAAGTGATGAAAAAGCTGAACTCTGCAAGGCTTGCCAACTGGGAAAACAAATCAAGAAGAGCTTTAAAGGTTTAAAGGATATATCATCTTCTCGTCCACTTGAGCTAATCCACATGGACTTAATTGGACCTGCACCAGTGCAAAGTATTGGAGGAAAGAAATTTATCCTGGTTATGGTCGATGATTATTCTCGTTTTCGATGGGTTGCCTTTCTTCATGCCAAATCGGATGCGGTGGACAATATCATAAGAATCTGTAATAAGATCCAAGTAGAAAGGGATTGCAAAATTCAGAAGATTAGAAGTGATCATGGGGGAGAATTTGAAAATGAAAAATTTGCTAAATTTTGTGAGAGCCATGGAATTAATCATCAATATTATGCTCCTAAAACTCCTCAACAAAATGGAGTAGCTGAAAGGAGAAATAGAGTTATTCAAGAAATGGCTAGGACTTTGCTTAATGAAAAGAATCTCTCTCGTAACCTATGGGCTGAAGCTGTAAATACTGCTTGTTATCTCATCAATAGAGTCTATCTCACTAAGAATACCAACAAAACCCCTTACGAACTTTATTTTGAAAGAAAACCAAATTTGGGGTATTTGAAAGTGTTTGGAAGCAAATGTTACATTCTAAGAGATAGGGAGCAGTTAGAAAAATTTGAGCCTAAATCTGATGAAGGAATTTTCCTAGGCTATTCTGAAAGGAGCAAAGCTTATAGAGTTTTTAATCATAGAACCATGACTATTATGGAGTTAGCTCATGTTGTCATTGATGACGCGAATCAAGTTGGAAGAAGCCTTCAAGATGATGATGAAATTGAAATGGATATTGGCCAATCTAATCCAAAAGAGAGTGATGTGAGCAATCCTTGCAAAGCCATTGTCCCAACAAAATTAATGAAAAATCACACTTTGGATAATGTTATTGGAAATATCAGCAGTGGGGTTATGACCCGGAGGCAAGTTCAAAATCTATGTGCTCATTACTCCTTTGTCTCTCAAATCGAGCCTAAGAACTTTACTGAAGCTGAATCAAAGTCTGAATGGATGGAAGCTATGCAGGAAGAATTGAATCAATTTAAGAAAAATGATGTTTGGGATCTTGTCCCATTACCTGCAGAGAAAAATCCCATAGGCACTAAATGGATTTTCAAGAACAAGTCAGATGAATCTGGAAATGTTGTGAGAAACAAAGCTAGACTTGTAGCAAAAGGATATGCTCAAATAGAAGGAATTGACTATGAAGAAACTTTTGCTCCTGTAGCTCGTTTGGAGTCCATAAGAATTCTATTGAGTTATGCTAGTAGCATGAGGATCAAACTTTTTCAGATGGATGTCAAAAGTGCCTTCTTGAATGGAGAAATTGAAGAAGATGTCTATGTTACTCAACCTGAAGGCTTTGAAGACCCTCATCATCCTGAGTATGTTTATAAGCTCAAGAAAGCTCTCTATGGATTAAAACAAGCACCTCGGGCTTGGTATGAAAAGCTTACGAATCATCTGATTGAAAATGATTTTGAATGTGGGAAAGTTGATAAGACCTTGTTTATCAAGAAGATTGATCAAAACATTCTTGTAGCTCAAATCTATGTTGATGATATCGTATTTGGATCTACTTCAGAGAAGTTAGCTCAAGGATTTTCAAAATTAATGAGCTCCACCTTTGAGATGAGTCTGGTCGGTCCCCTGCAATTCTTTCTAGGATTACAAGTTAGTCAGACTGACCATGGTATCTTCCTTAGTCAATCCAAGTTTGCCCTAGAAATAGTGAAAAAAGTTTGGCTTAGGAGAATCTAAGACTAGTTGCAATCCCATGGGCTCCACTACTAAAATATCTAGTGACCTTAAGGGTAAGAAAGCAGACCAAAAACTTTATAGGAGCATGATAGGAAGCCCTCTCTACCTCACTGCTAGCCGCCCTGATATCTCTTTTAGCGTTGGTATATGTGCTAGATATCAATCTGACCCCCGAGAGTCTCACATTAAAGCTGTTAAACGTATCATAAAATATATTAATGGGACTTCTCATTATGGTATCTGGTATCCTCATGACTCAACTCTGCAATTAATTGGATATAGTGATGTAGATTGGGCAGGATCAATAGATGATAGGAAGAGCACTAGTGGCTGCTGCTATTTCTTAGGGAACTGTTTAGTAGCCTGGCATAGCAAAAAACAAAATTTTGTATCCTTGTCTACTGCAGAAGCTGAATATATTGCTACAGGTAGCTGCTGTGCCCAGCTGTTGTGGATGAAACAAACTTTATTAGATTATAATGTTCCACAACAATGCATGCCTATTATGTGTGATAACTCTAGTGCCATCAGTATCTCAAAAAATCCTGTTCAGCACTCACGCACCAAGCACATTGACATTCGCTATCATTTCTTGCGTGATCATGCTGACCAAGGCACTATTGAGCTATTGTTTGTTCCTACAGATACCCAATTGGCTGATTTGTTCACTAAACCCCTTGGAAATGATCGTTTCATTAAATTGAGACATCAATTGGGCATTGGCCCTTGCCCTGAATTCTAACTTCTTGTTGGTTTCTCACATGTTCCTTATCTTATTTTTATAGATCTCTTATAAACAGGTGCTACTAACAAGGTTATGTATTTTATCTTTGATGGGCAGGCTCCTTTGCAATTAGATGTCAAAGGGGGAGGGAGTTCTCCAATTGAGGGGGAGAAGATTCAAGGGTTGCTTATGTTGAGGGGGAGTAGCTTTGGCTAGAGTGTTAGCTTCTAGGTTGGTTGTCTTGTGTTGTCGCACCTGTAAGGAAAATCCAAAGCTCCAAAATATCCAAATGCTCCCAAATATCCAAAGCTCCTTAAATATCCAAAGCTCCTTAAGCATCCAAAGTAGTTGATGCTCAAGACTCAAAGGAGATTGAGAGAGAGTTCAAACTTCAAGAGTTACCATCAAATTGCAAAGGGGGAGATTGTTAGGGTTTTTGTATTTGCAATTTGATGGATGCATTATCATTCTAGCATCATTTGATTTACACACATATGCATTGTTTTAGAAAACCTTGAAATCTGATTTTATACATGCATTGGTTTTTAGATTTGGAAAAGTTTTGATTTATGCATGTTTTGTTCTCAATCTTGGATGCATTGGTTTTTAGAAAAGAATTTTAAGAAATCAAGCTAACCTTTGTTTCTAAAGTTTTCAAATCTTTTTAGGCTTTGTGTGGTTCATGTTTTAAAAACCCTTAGAATGATTTAAAACATGTTTTCAAGCTTGATTTAATGGCCCAAAAAATTCCCAACCAAAATTACTTTAAAAAAAATACATTTTTGGGAAAACAGGACCTTTAGCGGCGGAAAAACCACTTTTACCGGCGGTTTCTGTGTCCGCCGCTAAAAGCAGTTTTTCAAACGGTCATTTTTCTGACCGTTGGAACTTTTTCTCTATAAAAAGTGGCTTTTTGGTTTGGAAAAAGTGCGGAAACTCAAGGGACTTTTGAGGCCATTTGTTTGCAACTTCTCAAGAGCATTTCTAAAGGGATTATGAAGCCATTCCATTAAACCAACCTTTGATCTTCAAATGGGTGTGCTTTCTTTAATCCTAGTCTTTTTGAAATCATGTTTTGTTTTAAATCTTTGATCTCTTTCTAAACATGATTAACAAGTTGCTTTTCTTTTAGAATGTTGCCTTTCATAACATGCTTAACACTTTAGTAACCTCATATGCTATGAATGCAACATATGGTCTCATTTCACATGATTTTACTTTCTTGTTTCAAAAATCAACTTGTTAGACTTTAGAACATCTTTCTTGAAAACAAGTTATTCCTCATTGTTAATCACATGTGTTAGACTTGCAACTCTTTCTCCAATATATGATAAACATCTTTGCATCATTTAAGTTTTTATCTTTTCAAAGAGAAAGAGTTATTTCTAGAAAATGCATTTCACATAAACTTTGTTATTCACATGCATGTTTCTAGAACTTAAGTTTTCACTTTCTAATTAGCCTTTTTAGAGGCACTCAATTGCACCTCATTGTTCTCTTTATCCATGCATCCTTAGGCATATTTCTTAAGAGAAAAGTTCTTTGTTGTAAAGGTTCATGCTTAGCCTTGAAAAGCATATGTTGTAAAGGTTTATGCTAAGCCTTGAAAAGCATAGTGTTAATTGTAAGGTTTGAGGTGATCCTAAACCTTAATTGAAGTTAGTGAATACCGATAAGTGTATCGGGAGTGGATGTAGGCAATTTGGCCGAACCACTATAAATATGCTTGTCATGGTGGTTGCTCTTTTGCTTTCTTTTTACATGAATGATTTGCTTTTGGTTAAATGAAGATTGTAGTTGTGATTACTTGTGTTTGCTCTTCTTAGAAATTTCTATCTATCACAAGATAATTAATCTTCACCAAATCTTAATTGTCTTAAAAGTTAAAAGAATTCAATTTGGGATAGGTTTTTTAGAGCTCATCCTATTCACCCCCCCCCCCTCTAGGATTCGGTCTTGGACTTTCAAATCTAACTTCTCAATTGATTGTGGGGACTCGTTCAGATCGACGGTCGCAAGTCGTGTATGGGCTTTGCCATCGTCCTTCAAATGAGAACATATGATGCTTTAATTCTTTTGGCTTCACTCTAACCTCAGATTTTTAAAGGATAAAAACCAAGGGGAGGTCCTATAACCAATAAAAATTAAACCGAGTAAACAGGCTGAAATGCCGCGTTTAGGCCATGTTGGATAGAAAGAGAGGGGACCTTGGGGGGGGGGTGGCCCCACAAGCGACTTTGATCACCTTGTGGTGATTTTTTTTACAACAGAGTTTCTTCAAAGAAGGAGAGCTTGTTTGTGCAGAGGTTTCTTTGAGAATTCTTCGGGATTTTTCTTGGATTTTTTGCTAGACCCTTTCTTCTTGGAATGAACCCCCTTTTATAGGCTTTTGGTTGCCATAAGGTGGGTTTATGAGCATTGATGGCATTGATGTTTCATGATTACAAGTTTATATTTCCTGATTTTGTAACTCCTTTTTCCTTGAATATGATTGGCCGATGGAGAATGATCGGCATTTAATCGCCATTAGTCTCTATGATGAGGGGAGTTTCATGATTTATTGTCATGATTACTTACACTTGTAACTCCTTTATCCTTGAATATGATTGGGCCATTCAAAATAATGAGTCAATGACCACATTAACTTTCCATGAAACGGATCTTTTAACTTCATTAATTGGTTGGCAGGGCGTTCGAAGAGTCACGGGCTGTACCGCGTCTTTTGGTCGCCGATGGATCCACATGTTGTTTGATGTCGGATAGCGATGCAACTGTTGACACCAAAAATGTCACTTTGCCTCTTCAACATCAAGAAGCTACATGAAGGCGCTTCCTACTACAAACAGGCAATGCTGCTTCAAGCATCATAATTTTTTAGAATCAAACAAAAGCAGTAAGATCCTCCAAGACTGACAAAAGAGAGGTTCACATGAAGTTTCGGGCCATTCCAACATCATTTGGCCTAACTTCACTCCCTCGGCAGCCAAACAGGCGCTCCTGGCGGCGACAACGTCGAAGACATCAAAACTTCGATCTAAGCCTACGGATGGTCTCAAAATACCTCCAAAAGGCTCCACGTCAAATTTCAGGTCATTCCGGTGATGTTTGACCCGACTTCGACGCTCCAAAAGAAAATAAAGCCCCTAGGCAGCGAGAACCACCAGGACCATTACTCATCAAACGGAGCACATGAGTGGCTTCAACATGCTTCAAAAGGGGTGCATGTCAAATTTCAGGTCATTCCGACAATGTTTGACCCGACTTTGAAACTCCGAAAGAAAATCAAGGTTACCGACGGCGGAGCAGCCCGGGACCATGACATCCAAATCGGAGCTAATGGATCATCTCAAAATGAGTCCAATAGGCTCCCTATCAAATTTCAGGTCCATCGGACATCGGTTGACCGCACATCAAAGCGCGACATCTTCCCCGCGGCAAAATCAAGCCTAGCAGCGATGGGACCCTAAATGGCTTCGAAACTCAAGCAAAAGCCCATGGCTTGTCCTACCTACTGCTCAGGAGGCTTCACCTCAAATTTCATGTCATTCCGACATCGTTTGACCTAGTTTCAACTCTTGACAAAAAATCGGCAATTCTGCGCGGCAAAATCTTCGGCTTTTCCAAAATAGGGAACTTTGTGCCCCGGTTTCACACGACTTCTCGTCTGGTTTTTTTCAGGAGTATCAAGCCAAATAATGAGGAAAAATTTCAAGAAAAATACAGGAGAAAAAAAGGACTGAAAAAACTCGAAAAACAGCCGAAGAAAAGGCGACCAAAGGGGGACCAAACTTCCAGGGTCGCCGGATTTCCGTTGGAGGGCCCGTTTTGTCGCGACCCCGGAACGGATCCCCGGGCCCGCGACGGTTGTTGTGTACTTCAGAGATATACTTTCCCACAGGTTCCCGCGGTGAGGATTCCCAAAGACACGCGGAATCTGGCGCACATGATCAAGTTTGCGGAAGCGTGTAGCAAAACACATCAAGATAAGCACCAATAAATCTTTAAGTGCTATAACAATTAATAACAAGACATAGTATCAAAAAAAGAAGCTAACATGGCATTCCCAACATAGTTCAAGTTATAAGACTAACACGAAAGTAAGTTAAGTTTTTGTTACAACCCATAAGAGGCCAATAGAGGCCAATACACTTCTCCAAAATAATTAAAAGAACCCCCAAAACAAAATGATGACGAGACTCAAGAACCCGCCCGACGTCTAGATGACATCGTCGGGCTACCACTCTCTCACAGGGGTTGGCTCACAAGCCTCCTCCTGACGCTCCTCCTTAAAGGCAATGTCTCCTGCACCTGGGCACCAACAACAAGGGTCAAACACAACGGTTTGGCAGGTAATCAATTTAGGTGCAAGCATGAAACAATAAGCGTTTTAGAAACATAAAAGCAAATCCCTGATTTGAAATACTACCATGACTGAGATACATTTACAGAAATATTTAATTGAGCTGAGATACTAAAACAAACTAGCATGAGTACATAATATATCATGAATAGTCATCACCCACAAAGAGCCCATCCTTTCTCTCTCATTTATATAATGAAAAGAGCAAGCACGCACGACAAGCACGATATACATAATATAATCACGACACGATTTCCCATAAAGACGGGAATTCCGGCCGCGGAACCGTACACGCACGATGTGTAATAAAATACACGACCAGTCTGCAGACAGTCCACATGTTTAAGGACCCCCAGACAGTGGATCAAACTGAAAGGGCAGTCTAAGCTCAGTGGTGTTTTCTTAATTCATGAATGCATAAAACACGCGAAGCACTATCAAAACATGTCGAGATAAAAAGGGGGAAATCACTTATCAAAACACGATGAACACGACTAGCAAAGGCATAATTAATATGCATAACACGCTTAGGAAGTGATCCCCTTTTTCTTGAAACATAACTTCAAAACAAGCTTATACTTGAAATCCAAAACTAGGATGGTACTTATCGTACCAAAACGGAATTCAAACACGAAATCTGACAAGCATGTGTTAAAGCTGATAATTGACCTTTGTGTAATTGGGACTCCAAATGTCGGAATGTACAAGAATTGGTGTCCCCGAAGTTGGGTTGCATTTCGAAGTTCCATTTACACAACGTCAAGTCAAAACCCTTAACATAGTCTAGTTTTTTCAACCTTCAAGAAAATACAGAAAATGAAATAATTCTTCTTCCTGAATCTGGCAGGTTCGCTCGAGCGAGACAGTTCGCTCGAGCGGATATAAGGTGCGCTCGAACGGACAACTCTCTGTCTGCGCTCGGACCAAACAGAGGCTTGGTCGCTCGAGCGGACAAGCTGCTGCCTGTGCTCGCTGAGTGCAGAAATTGCCTTTCTCTTGCACATCTTCCACTACATTTTTCTTCTTCTTCTCATCCATCAATCACATACAATCCCTTGAGCCTTCATGCTCACCAAGGGTTCATTTCCACCATTTCACACATCCAAATCCAATAAAAACATAATCATGAAGCTTGTAAACAAGTTTATATGCACAATTCTTAAAACACAATGGAATCAAAATACACATGCATCATTGAACCTATAATGATTACTTGCCTTTCCCAAATGCTAAACACTCCTCTTCAAGCACGTTTACTCACAAGCTAAGCCAACACTACAAATAAACCCATGGAAAATCATTCAAAACTCACTCAATCTTGAAAACAAGAAACCCATTTTCACAAAAAGGGTTTTCAAATGAAAAACAAGATCTTAAGGAACCAAAATAACTCTATGAAAAATATGGGTTGAAGCCCTTACCTAAAAATGCCCAAACAAAGGAATGAAAACAAATGGATAGCTTTTCCAACTTTAGCTTTCTAGAAGAAGATATCAATAGGAAGCTTGAGATGAGAGGAAGAAGATGGTAGCCTTGGAATCTTCTTTGGAGTCTTCTAGCTAGATCATGCAAGATGAGGAAGATGGAAAGGAAAGAGGGGTTTCTAGCCCTAGGTCAAGAACAATTGCAGAGATTTGGGGGAAATGAATGAAAAGAGAGGGAGAGGGGGATTAAGTGATGACAATGGGCCCCAATTAACATGAACCTTGAAATGACCAAAACACGATCTTGTGGGCCTCGAATGACTTCGGCGAAGAAGGATAAAACGATCCTCGAAATATCTAGTTTCCAAAAAGTATATTTTTGACATGGTTTTGAGATCTCGAAAGTTGTGTCCAGATTTGTGCATAAAAGACAATTTTACCCTCTTTGGGCCAAAACTGGGGTTTGTGGGCTTCAAACATGAATGAGCTTAAGACAAAAGTTGTAACACATAGAAAAATCATTTAGACGAAATTAAAATCACAATCACACGGAAACCGATACGATCCTCCCAAGCTTACACGTGCACTTAGGCCTTCCTGAGTGTGTCTGACTAATACTAAACGCTCTCAAATTTCCCAAAGCTATGTCCAAGACTAAAACTAATCACTTCTAACCCAACGACAACTAAACCTACTTAGAACTAAACACATACTAATCACACACTAATCGAATTGGTCTGGGTCGGGGTCTAACATCCTCCTCCCCTTAAGACATTTGGTCCACCAAATAAATCAAACAATTACCTCTCGTAAAAGCTGTGGATACTTCCTCTGCACTTGCTCTCTCAATTCCCAGGTGGCTTCCTCTGGCTCGTGATTTTCCCAAAGTACCTTGACCCAATGAATAGCCCAGTTTCTCAATTCCTGCTCCTTGGTATCATTGATCTTGATCGGCCTTTCCACATACGAGGCATCTTCCCGAATCTCTAAAGGCTCATGTTGTAGAATGTGTGCAGGACTAGAGACATATTTCTTGAGCATAGAAACATGAAATACTTTGTGTACCCCGGAGAGTTCTGGCGGTAACGCAAGCCTATAAGCAACATCTCCAATCTTGCTCAAAATCTCATACGGACCAATAAACCTTCTAGACAATTTGCCCTTCTGTCGGAACCTCAAAGTCCCTCTAACTGGTGAGATCTTCAAGAACACCTTGTCACCCACCTGAAACTGCAATTCTCTTCTGCGAGTATCTGCATAACTCTTCTGCCTACTTCGGACGATCTTCAACCGTTCTTGAATCAGCTTGACCATGTCACTTGTCTCTCCAACTATCGTCGGTCCATGAAAACTACGCTCACCGACTTCTTCCCAGCAAACCGGAGTTCTGCATCTCCTACCATAAAGTGCCTCGAAAGGTGCCATACCGATGCTCGAATGGTAACTATTGTTATACGCAAATTCACAAAGTGGTAAATACTCATCCCACTGAATCTTGAAATCTAATACACAAGCACGTAACATGTCTTCGAGAGTCTGTATCATCCTTTTTGACTGACCATCGGTCTGAGGATGATAAGTTGTACTGAACTGAAGTTTGGTACCCATCGACTCATGAAGAGTTTTCCAAAACTTTGAAACAAACCTACTGTCTCTGTCTGAAGTAATGGAGACGGGTTGGCCATGCTTACTAACAATCTCATCAACAAACAACTTCGCAAGTGGTGCCATGTGCATCATGTTCCCTACCTTCATCGGAATGAAGTGAGCAGACTTTGTCAGCCGATCTACAATAATCCAAATTGCATTATTTCCCTTCTTGGTATTCGGCAAACCGGAAACGAAATCCATGGTGATGTGCTCCCATTTCCACTCCGGAATCTCCAAAGGCTGTAAAAAACCTGGAGGCTTCTGATGCTCTGCCTTAATCAACTGACAAGTTAGACAACGAGACACAAAAGCTGCTATCTCTCTCTTCATGTGGTTCCACCAAAATCTATTCTTCAAATTGTGGTACATCTTCGTGCTACCCGGATGCATAGAATATCTCGTGCTGTGAGCTTGATTCATTATTTCACTCTTCAAATCATCCACATTTGGCACACACAACCGGTCACGAAAATACAATATCCCATTCACCATCTTGAAGTCTGGACGTTCTGTAATATGTTCCACTATCTTTGCCAAGTCTGGGTCTTGCAACTGATTTTCCTTGATCTTCTGGATGAAGGTAGGTTCTGATACTATCATATTCACTAACATCGCACCCAATCTCAGGGTTTGCACTTCTACACCCAACTCTTCAAACTGCTGTAAGACACCCATTCCTCTCAAACTGGCCATGACTACTGATTTTATGCTCAAAGCATCTGCTACCACATTCACTTTGCCTGGATGATACTTGATTGGAAAGTCATAATCTTTGATATACTCCATCCACCATCTCTGCCTCATATTCAAATCCTTCTGCGAGAACAAATACTGTAAACTTCTGTGATCTGAGTGGACCTCAAATTTCTCTCCATAGAGATAGTGTCTCCACATCTTCAAAGCAAAAACAACTGTTGCCAACTCCAAGTCGTGAGTATCATAATTCTTCTCATGGTCCTTCAACTGTCTCGAGCCATAAGCAATCACCTTGCCCTCTTGCATCAATACACAACCCAGTCCCACATTCGAAGCATCTGTATAAACAATAAATCCGCCTTTGCCCGATGGTAATGTAAGGATTGGGGCTGTGGTTAACCTTCCTTTCAAGTCCTGAAAACTTGTTTCACACTGATCGGTCCAAACAAATGGGACATTCTTCCTAGTCAATTTTGTCAATGGGGCTGCAATGGACGAAAAACCTTGGACAAATCTTCTGTAGTAACCTACTAACCCCAAAAAGCTTCTAATTTCTGTCACACTGCTTGGCCTTACCCAACTAACAACTGCCTCTATCTTAGCTGGATCAACTGCTAAACCTTCTCTGGAGATGATGTGGCCTAGAAAAGCAACTTGCTCTAACCAGAATTCACACTTACTGAGTTTTGCATAAAGCTAGTTGTCCCTCAAGAGCTGCAACGCTGTCCTCAAATGTTCTTCGTGCTCCTTCTTACTCTTGGAATACACAAGGACATCATCAACAAACACTACTGTGGAGTGATCCAAATAGGGTGCAAAGACTTTGTTCATCAGGGCCATAAAGACTACAGGTGCATTGGTCAAACCAAAGGGCATCACTAAGAACTCATAGTGCCCATATCTTGTTCTAAAAGCTGTCTCCTGAACATCTGAGTCTCTAACTCTCAACTGATGGTACCCTGACCTCAAGTCTATCTTGGAAAAATAGGCTGCTCCTTGCAATTGGTCAAACAATTCGTCTATCCTTGGCAATGGATACTTGTTCTTCACGGTCACATGGTTCAATTTCCTGTAGTCGATGCACATTCTCAAGCTCCCATCCTTCTTTTTCACAAACAACACCAGTGCTCCCCACGGTGAAACACTTGGCCTAATAAAGCCTTTGCTCAACAAATCCTGCAATTGGAGCTTTAGCTCACCCATCTCTGCTGGAGCCATCCTATATGGTGCAATCGAGGTCGGAGCTGTCCCTGGAAAGAGCTCAATTGTGAACTCGACTTCTCTAATTGGTGGTAAACCCGGGATTTCTTTTGGAAAAACATCCGAAAATTCACACACAATGGGGATATCCTCCACCCCTTGGGACTGTTTATCCTCCGTGATAAACGCAATAAATGCCCGACATCCACTCTGAACTAATCTGCTTGCCTTCAACATTGAAATAAACCCTGCCTGAGATTTTCTCCTGTTCCCCTGAAATATCAATTATGCCTGTGGTCCTTGGAATCTGAATGTGATAGTCTTACTAAAACAATCCATGGTGGCATGATATGCTTCTAACCAATCAATGCCTAAAATGACATCAAAATCATGCATGTCCAAAACTATGAGGTTGGCCGGTAAATGAACATCTCCTAACAAAACTGTACAGCTACGGTAATGGGTTCTACACACAACTTGTTTCCCTACTGGGGTGGTCACTACTAAAATGTAATCCAACTCACTACATGGTGCATCAATCAACTTAGCAAAACTAGGGGATAAAAATGAATGCGTGGATCCAGGATCAAATAAAATATGGGCTTCTACCCCACAGACAAGGAGTTTACCTTCTACCACGTCTCCTGCAGCTTCAACATCTGCACGGTTGAGATAATGCAAACGTCCATGCATCTGTAGTCTGTTTGGTACTTGGTTCTGCCTTCCTTGGCCATGTCTGTTCTGTTGTGGAAGACGAGCATTCTGGTTCTGTGCTGGTGGCCTAGCCTGCTGCTGCTGAGGTGGTCTAACTTGATTCTGAACTGGTGCTTGATACTGAGGAGTTGCTTGTCTCTGCTGCTGGTTTCTGTTCCCTTGGTTCTGAAGTAATGGGCAATCCTTGATTGCATGGTTCATAGCCCCACATTTGAAACAGGCACCCATGGCCTTACGACATTCATGTGTTTCATGATTCTTGCCACAATGTCCACAACCCTACCTCACTTGACCTTGTTCTTGCCTTGGCTTCTTGCTCAGCTGTTGCCTCTGATTCTGCTGCTGATAGTGTTGCTTCCTGTCCTGAACAATCATGTTGTTAATATCTTCAAATGTATATGCCCGCTTGACTGCCTCATCATATGTAGCTGGTGGAACTACTCCTATGACATCTCTTATGATGATCGGGTTCAACCCTTCTAAAAGCTTTGTTATCTTCTTCCTTTCAGTGTCAATCAACTCGGTAGCATATCTAGCCAATCTTTCAAACTTGGTGACATAATCTAGCACCGTCATGTTGCCTTGTCTGAGCTGCTGAAACTCAATAGCCTTCTGCCTCTTGACATGAGAGGGGATGTATTTATCTTGAAACTGTGTCTTGAATGCTGCGCATGCCTCTTCGTCAGCCATCACTGCATATGGGTCCTTGACTGTTTGCCACCACCTATCTGCAAGCCCATAGAATAGTGAAGTTGTGAGGTTGACCTTCTGTATTCTCGTGCACATAAAGACATCGAAGATTTTCTCAGTATTGACTAGCCAGTCATCTGCCACTAATGGGTCCTCATTGCCCGAAAATTCCTTCGGTGCTCTCTTCCTAAACTTCTCAAATAGTGCATTAGGGTCAGGATCCCTATTTTGAATAACAATCTGCGGACCCACGGGTGGTGCTACGTTCCTGTTCTGAAGTACTTCCAAGAGTTGCCTCTGAACTTGTGCCATTTCATCATCCTTCTTTGCTAGTTGTTCTTGAAATCTTGCTTGGTTTTCATTAGCTTGCCTTTCTTGCGCAATCATTGCTTGCATAAGTTCCTGAAACTGTGTAGTTGTTGGTGTCTCAGATGCATCTGACTCATTCTGCTGACAGCCTGAAGCATGATGGTTTGGAGCTTTTCTTGGAGGTATATTGCTGTAAAACAAAGAGTTAGTACACAATAATCATGGTACAAGGGTTTCTAAGGTCCTATACCAACGAATCTATCGAACTCACGAATCCTCGCCACGTTCCTAAGACCTTTCTAGTTTCTTTTAAGTGCCTGAAACATGTCCCGCTCTGAAACCAGTCCTGTCGCGACCCCGGAACGGATCCCCGGGCCCGCGACGGTTGTTGTGTACTTCAGAGATATACTTTCCCACAGGTTCCCGCGGTAAGGATTCCCAAAGACACGCGGAATCTGGCTCACACGATAAAGTTTGCGGAAGCGTGTAGCAGAACACATCAAGATAAGCACCAATAAATCTTTAAGTGTTATAACAATTAATAACAAGACATAGTATCAAAGAAAGAAGCTAACATGGCATTCCCAACATAGTTCAAGTTATAAGACTAACACGAAAGTAAGTTAAGTTTTTGTTACAACCCATAAGAGGCCAACACAGGCCAATACACTTCTCCAAAATAATTAAAAGAACCCCCAAAACAAAATGATGACGAGACTCAAAAACCCGCCCAACGTCTAGATGACATCGTCGGGCTGCCACTCTCTCACAGGGGTTGGCTCACAAGCCTCCTGCTGACGCTCCTCCTCAAAGGCAACGTCTCCTGCACCTGGGCACCAACAACAAGGGTCAAACACAACGGTTTGGCAGGTAATCAATTTAGGTGCAAGCATGAAACAATAAGCGTTTTAGAAACATAAAAGCAAATCCCTGATTTGAAATACTACCATGACTGAGATACATTTACAGAAATATTTAATTGAGCTGAGATACTAAAACAAACTAGCATGAGTACATAATATATCATGAATAGTCATCATCCAGAAAGAGCCCATCCTTTCTCTCTTATTTATATAATGAAAAGAGCAAGCACGCACGACAAGCACGATATACATATTATAATCACGACACGATTTCCCACAAAGACGGGAATTCTGGCCGCGGAACCGGACACTCACGATGTGTAATAAAATACACGACCAGTCTGCAGACAGTCCACATGTTTAAGGACCCCTAGACAGTGGATCAAACTGAAAGGGCAGTCCAAGCTCAGTGGTGTTTATTTAATTCATGAATGCACAAAACACGCGAAGCACTATCAAAACATGTCGAGATAAAAAGGGGGAAATCACTTATCAAAACACGATGAACACGACTAGCAAAGGCATAATTATTATGCAAGAACAATTGCATAGGTCAAGAACAATTGCAGAGATTTGGGGGAAATGAATGAAAAGAGAGGGAGAGGGGGATTATGTGATGACAATGGGCCCCAATTAACATGAACCTTGAAATGACCAAAACACGATCTTGTGGGCCTCGAATGAGTTCGGCGAAGAAGGATAAAACGATCCTCGAAATATCTAGTTTCCAAAAAGTATATTTTTGACATGGTTTTGAGATCTCGAAAATTGTGTCCAGATTTGTGCATAAAAGACAATTTTACACTCTTTGGGCCAAAACTTGGGTTTTTGGGCTTCAAACATGAATGGGCTTAAGACGAAAGTTGTAACACATAGAAAAATCATTCAGACGAAATTAAAATCACAATCACACGGAAACCGATACGATCCTCCCAAGCTTACACGTGCACTCAGGCCTTCCTGAGTGTGTCTGACTAATACTAAACGTTCTCAAAATTCCCAAAGCTATGTCCAAGGCTAAAACTAATCAAATCTAACCCAACGACAACTAAACCTACTTAGAACTAAACACATACTAATCGCACACTAATCGAATTGGTCTGGGTCGGGGTCTAACACATTTTCCGATCCTCTTCCCTTTTCGGGAGTTCCAGCCCCTGTGATTTCTTGTAAATCTGATTTTTGATGCTCAGAAATGACTGATCTTCGTCAACATCACGGGTCCACCGTCAAAAGATGGAATTATCATTGATCGCTTTGAGATCGCCAACCGGCTGACCAAGAAAGTACACTTTCTGTCCGACTGATCGAGAAATCGACAAGACAGATGGTGTTGCCCGTTGTTAGCAATCTATGACTGAAGTTGCATGATCATCCGACATCGATCGACACGAAGATCCATCGTCGATCATTGCAAGAAGAATTTCAAAAGACACGGCACTGCCCGCGACTATTCAAATCCCCGACGACCACATAATGTTGTTAATTGACCCAACTAAATGCGGTCATTAACTCATTATTTTGGACGACCCAATCAAAATCGAGGAAATGGGAGTTACAAGTCAAAGCCATCATGGCATTAAAGCCATTAAACTCCTCTACTCATGGAGATTAAAGGCGATTAAAAGCCCATCATTCTCCATCGGCCAATCAGATTCAAGGAAAAAGGAGTTACAAATTCAAGAAATAAAAACTTGTAACTCCTCCCATCCTGAAGCTTTAAAGCCATCAAAGGTCATAAATCCTCCTAATTGCTACCAAAGGCCTATAAATAGGAGATCGTTCCAAGAAGAATGAATCAGAAAAATTAGCCTGAAAGATCGTCCAGAATTCCCGGAAGCTCTGCTATTCTGAAGAAACTCTGCTACAACAAACATCACAAGGTGATTGAAGCCCCTTGGGGGGGCATTCCCCCCAAGGCAAAGCCCCCCTCTTCTCATATTCAACATGGCCTAGACGCGGCTTTTCGGCCCGTCTCTTCATTTTTTTATTGGATATAGGACCTTCCTTTGGTCATTGTCTTCTAAAAAACTGAAGTCCAAGTCAAGCCAAAAGAATCAAAGCATCAAGCGTTATCATCTGAATGACGATGGCGAAGTCCATACATGACTTGCGACCTTCAATCTGAACGTGTCCCTACAATCTCCTGAGAAGTCAGATCCCTTTTCTTACTTTCCTGTTGTATTTTGTATTTTTCTTTAAGAGACAAAAAAAATTCACATTTCTTGTCTTTCTTCATTGATAAGATTTGTAAATCGCCTTTCACAGCACAAAATCGCATTCTACGGCACAAATCGCCTCCTAAGGCACAAAATCGCCTTTCACGGCAAAAAAAAAGAAATCGCCTCTCATAGAATTTTAAAAACCTTGTCTCTTTTCTTTAATATATGTGCAATGGAAAGTTAGAAAAAAGATTGATTTCCTTTCTACTTGCGAAGGTGGATCTCCAGATCACCATCTCTAAATTCCAAGTAGAATAGAAAATATGGCATACCCGTACAAAAATGTTGATACCCGCCTTTCTCCCCCTTTTTTTCCCTCCATTTGGCCCTCTCGGTGACCCCGGGGACGGATGGGAGAGGAAAGGAAGGAAATTGCATCCATCAAGCTGGCACACCCGGTGGGACTCTGTTTATTTGAGAACGCGATGCTTGAATTCTTAGGCTCCTTTCTAGTTGGTGGCCTATATTGGATCTTGCATCCAAAAAAAAAAAATCATGAGATGGGAATTTTGGAAAATTTCTACCATTGAACTTATTTCCATTCTTTCTCATTTCAAAAAAAAAAAGAGGAAAAAAAGAAATCTGATTTCTCTTTTTTTTATTCAATTTTGAGAAACTTGGATCCTCTCCTCTTTGAACTTGATAGCTCACAGAAATGTTCGCATCTATTGTTCTTATCGGGGAATGGGCCACCTTTTCTCTTTGATGAGTCCGATAGGGATTTCCAAAAAAAAAAAAACTCTTCAAAAAAAAAAAAAAACTCCTTCAAAAAAAAATTCTTTTTTGGAATCAAATTTTAGAAAGTTTGGTCCCCTTCTTTTTGGATCTAGCGCTCGCAAAAATGTTTGAGTCCTTATTCGGATTGGGACACCGTTCTTTCTCTCTGATGAATCCATCAAAAATTTTTTTTTTTTTTCAAAACCCACTAAGGTTGCACCAATTGCGTTCTTTGACCA
Source organism: Cinnamomum chago (assembly GCA_038049695.1). Taxonomy (NCBI): domain Eukaryota; kingdom Viridiplantae; phylum Streptophyta; class Magnoliopsida; order Laurales; family Lauraceae; genus Cinnamomum; species Cinnamomum chago. Next base: position 56,477,956 of record CP142454.1, on the reverse strand, counting down.
AAGTGGATCTAAGAAAAGCCTTTTCCAGAGCGTGGAGACAGCTAGACTGTTCGAGGCAAGGGTCCTCCAAATGGGTTCATCAAGTAATCCTACCCTTACCTGGGGGCTGATCTATCTACTAAGGTTTTACAAGACCGAATTGAAAACCTTTGTGTTTCTTTGAAAAAAAAAAAAAAAAAAAACTTAAAAAAAATCGTCATCTTTGGGTTTACATATGAGAAATCTTGGTTCCTTCCCTTTCGGATAAAAGCTCATGGAAATCGCTTGTAGCTTGCGTTCGGATTGGAATACCATTTGCTCTCTTTTATAAATCTGATTTTGACCTTTCAAAATTCCCATCTCGTGTCTATTCCAAGGATGCGATTTCCAACATTTTGAAAGTCCGGGGATCCGAACCCTAGAGGGGGGGTGAATAGGGTGAGCTTCAATAATGACCAGTTTTAATCAATTTTAACTTCTTTAAATTAAACTAGTCACAAGTGATGATTATCAAACAAAATGCGGAAGCTTAATAAAAACAATCACCACAAAAGCAAGCACCATCACACAAGGATTTATAGTGGTTTGGCCTCAATGCCTACATCCACTACCGGCTTGTGATCCAACACCCCACCGGATTTCCACTATTTATGCTTTTCAATAGGCTAAGCAATAATCTTTACAATATGCTTTTCAAGGCTAAGCAATAACCTCCACAATGATGTTTTTCAAGGCTAAACATCAACCTATTACATTATGCTTTTATAGGCTAAGCAATAACCTCTTCAACCAAACGGTTGGTTATCTCTCTAAGTAGTGTCTAAATTACACTTGATGGAGATTCAATTTAGCTCATTACATTTGCCTCTAAAATAGGCGGATATGAAAATGAAAAACTAACTCACACAAACACTTAATGAATGCAAAGATGTATGCTCATGATGTGTGTGTGTGATGTCCTCAATCATTTTGAAAATGAAAGCTCATAAATGTATGCCTAAGGCTTTTGAAAGTTTTAGCTCATAAAACAGTTATGATTGAGGAAATGCAAATCACATGTTAAAAGTAACTTGTAAAAGATATTCAAAACAAGTTGTGAAAATCTAAGAACAAAACATGTGAAGCATAGGGATGTCAATCAAATCAACAATGTAGCTCAAAACATAAAAATAGATTTGATTGAAATTAGGGGACAAATCATATGTAATTATAAATACAACCTGAATATGATATACCAATCAATGCAAAGCAAGTTGTGAAACTTTAAAACAAAGTTACATATGATTTGTAAAGATGTTGAATCCAAAACATAAGATATATTTGAAAGAGATTTTCTTATGATGAAAAACAACAACCAAAGATTCAACCAAGTATAGGAATCATGTTACATATAATTTCAAAGATTCTTTTATTAACATGATCTACTTAGATTTACCAAATAAAGTACTACTTGGATTGAATCAAATGGTGATGCAGCCAAAACAATAGATCAATTCAAAACATAAATATGTTAAGGACACAACAAATCATAGTTTAACATGCTACTAAAGATTTGCCAAAGATAAAACAAAACATGAAAACATATGATTTGTAAAGATGTTGAATCCAAAACATAAGATAGTTTTGAAAGTGATTTTCTTATGTTGAAAAACAACAACCAAAGATTCAACCAAGTATATGAATCATGTTACATATAATTTCAAAGATTCTTTCATTAACATGATCTACTTAGAAATACCAAAAATAAAGTACTACTTGGATTGAATCAATGGTGATGTATCCAAAACAATAAATCAATTCAAAACATAAAACATGTTAAGGACACAACACTTCATAGTTTATCATGCTACAAAAGATTTACCAAAATAAAACAAAGCATGAAAACATATGATTAAGGAAAGTAGAGCCTACTTGGTGATTTAACTTCATTAATCCAAGCTTTAGCTTTCCTAATGATCCCCTTCACCCCTTAGTTCATTTCCCTTTGATTGGCCTCAAAACCTCTCAAGGATGGCCTCTTGATCATCAAATTTTTCAAAGGAATGAACCACTATTTATAGCCAAAAAGTGCCCAACGGCTCTTTCCCGGTCGACCTGGCCCTACCCCGGTCGACCTGGCCTTCACAACGGTAAAAAAATAGATCGTTGACAGGAGCCCCAACGGCTCTTTCCCGGTCGACCTGTTTGGGCTCGGTCGATCGGGTCCCTGTTGGGCAGGTCGACCGAGCCTGGGGACCCAAATTCCCTAAAATGCATATTTTGCATATTTTTCAAAGTTTTTCTTGAGGGAACTTTTGGGGCCACTGAACCAAGCATGGAATCATGTTTTAAATCACACTAAGAGGGTTAAAAACAAGAGACACAAAAAGCCTAAAAGAATTCGAAACTTGTAAAACCAAAGGCTTGCTTGATTTCTAAAACTTCTTTTCAAAAACAAATGCATCCAAGTTTAAAACCAAAACATGCATAAATCAATATCTTAAAAACAATGCATGTGTAAATCAAGATTTCAAGTTTTTATAAATCAATGCATATGTGTGTAAATCAAATGATGCTTGAATGATTAATGCATCCATCAAATTGCAATCTACAAAATTCCTAACACATTTGTGCCTAGCGGTGCAAGTATGCCTTTCTGGGTTTACTGTATTCGCGACCGACACATTTGTATCTCCAACCTTATATCATCTTTCCTCGAGTGAGCCTCACTTCTTAGTAATTTGAATTAAGGTCTACAATTGCTTCTAGCAGTCACTGGAATGCTCACTCTGAGCCTCTTGTACTCGCATTCAGAACAATTGTATCCTCTATGGCTTTTTGCCTTCTTCACCTCGCTTGGACTGGGCCATGTTCCCTTGAGCGATTTGAAAAGACAAAACCATAGTTCTTTCCCATTTATGATCACTATATTCTTGTGATTACTAATGGACGTGGTCTTGTTTCAGAATTTTTCCAAAACTAACAATGGCAGCTTCATTAGCCATCACTTTCGATGAGAACAAGTACCAGCTAATGCCCCAGGAGAAGCAGAACAAGCGCACTCATAAGCGCCCTATTAGCTGCTGAAGCATCACCTCCCTCGGCAAATCTCGTAACACCGGGTCGACCTCTACTCCTCGGACCATCGTCTTCGGGTCGCTGGGACCGTTCCCACTTCCCATAAAAGAAACCGCACCTGTTAAGAAGCAAAAGATCGCCCCGCAACGTGTCACTGCCATGACACCAAGGGCGAACATGAAAAGCCTGAAGCTCGTGGCAACCCCACGAAGCCTCAACCTGCAGAGAACCAGGTCTACCCTAAGACTTGGTCCCCAAGACCTTCACAAAAACAAAGGAAGTCCCGAACATCTGCAAAGCCAGCATACCTGGCCCCTCTCAAAGAAAGCCGGTTCTACCCTCTTGCATACATGAAGGAGGAGAAACCAGTCGTTTGCCTGACAAAGAAGTCAACCCTTCATGAGTCGGCTTGTTCCTACAAGCCAAAAATCAAATCATACATCACCATGCCTCTGCAAGAACATGCCAAGGCCTGCACTCTTGTAGTTCGACCCTTTATCTCAACGGGGGCCAAACTCGCAAAACTCAAAGCTTTGCTACAGCAGTCGAAGGACCGGGTCCAAATCCTGTCTATGCCCAGCTTCAAAAAAGAAAGGCTCGGTTGTTGCTCTCGAGGGAGTACATCCTTCATTGCTAAAGCCCAGCCAGAGCTGACAGAAGCTCAAATTGCCCATCGTATATGTCGCCACATGTCGTATCGACAAAAGAGACTAGAGAAGCAAAGGACCCAGCATCCTATCCTCCAAGTCTCCCAAAAATGGGTCGAAAAAGAAAGACCCGATCAAATTGCTGATGTCCATATGGTTGGCAAAACCAGAAGTCGTCAGAAGTCAGCCACTAAATTTCATGTCCGACGACCAGTGACTCGCAGCGTCTCTCAGACACAAAGACATCTGGAAGAATCTTCTACTCCTTCAAGCCAAGGACAACGGAGTAACCCTTCCCCAAGCTCTTCAAGAATGAAACCCAGCTCAGTCACTAGGACAATCTCCTCGTTCGAATCACAGGGGATGAATGTCTTGGCTACAAACTCTGAGCAACCTCGCAATCCACCTCCTGTTGAAACGACCGTACACATCCAGCAATTGGAGCAAGGTCAGCAGAGGATTGAGGCTTTGATGGAAAATCTTCTTCTCGCTTTTCAGCGTCAAGAAAACAACCAACCTCCTCCAGATAACGAAAAAAATGTAGAAAACAATGAGTCACGCGCCCTTACCAAAAAGGACATTGATGGTATCCTCGCCAAGGCAAGAGAAGAGGATACACTGAAGGAGCATGGGATCAAGTCACCATATCCCTTATGGATGGACTCGATCCCGTTTCCCACAAAATTCAAGCATCCTACTCTCCAAACATATACAGGGAAAGCTTCAGCCAGAAAGCACGTCATTCACTTCGATTGGTACTCCACTTTGCCAGAGGACTCCATCCAAAATTGGGTCATGTTGGAGACACGCTTCTTGACTCACTTCAAAGGTAAGGATCATCCTGTCACTATGGCACAACTTTGCAGCCTAAAACAGGGAGAGAATGAGTCAACATACGACCTCATTCACAAGTGGAAGGCGATGGCATACAAATGTTCCGATGTGCTGCCACAAGCATCGCTGGTCGACATCTGCCGTAACAACATGAGAGCAAGGATCCGCTCCATGATTATCGGCAACAAATCAAAGAACCTGGGAGAACTCCTAGAAGCAGCTATGGAGACTGAAACGGTGATCAAAGACCGCAACAATCAGCAATCATCAAAGAAAGAGCCGGCTACCATTACGACCTCAAAGCCAAAGAGAAAGGCAGTTCTTAATGTGCAAACCAAGCCAGCTCTTCAGCAGCTAAAAAAAAGCAGAAAATAAAACTGCAGGTAAGAAACCTGAACTCTCTGATGCCTTCAAAGAACGAGTAGAAAAAAAATACCCGTTCGATGAAGATGTTGAAGAAATCTTCAAGGCTCTCATAGAAAATGGTAAACACACCTTGCCTGAGCCCAAAAGACCAGGAGATGTTGGCAAAACCAATGATCTTCGGTACTGTCCCTACCACCAGATGATCTCGTTGTGAGAGAAAAGATCAACGAGATGTGGAAAAATGGGGTCATCACCTTGGTCAAAAACTATGGGTTTGCCTCTGTCAACACGGTGTCGTATGGACAAACTTCAAAGTCACCAAAGGAGTAGACCACCACTTCCTTTAAGGTGATAAAAATGACCTAGACATCCCAAGAGTTGGTTCCTTATCCAACACCAGACGGACAATCGATATGGGTGCATCCCGATCTCCTAAAAGATGAAAATTGGGAGACCGTCAAAACAAAGCCTACCGCTCAACAGCGATGGCAAGCCAAGAGACAACTCCACAAGCTCAAACAACGGGAGAAAGTTCAATCAAAGCAAGAAGTCCCTGAAAAGGTAGAGACCCTTTTCACTGCTTCGCTGGGGGCAATGGAAGAATCCAAGGCTTCAAAGGTGGAAAGAAAATTCACCCTTGGTGATTTCATGCCACCTCAATTCAGAAATGAGACTATGCAGGGGGCATCATACTCTTGCAATTCGGTGATTGGATCTCCATGGATGGATACGAGTCCAGTGACACCGACGAGTGGGAGGAATCCCTTGAAACAGGAGAATAGCTCTCCGATGAAGAAAGGATTCCTGAATCTCATCTTATGCCGGTAATCTGGTATAACCGTATCAGCAACAAGGATCCTGGTCTGATGATGAAGAAGACCAAGGAGCTGTTCAAGAAAATCCTACTGACTCATCACCCGTCAACGCTCCAGTGGAACCCAACCATGTTGAACCATAAGGGGCAGACGAAGAAGAACATTTGTCTCCCATGCCTGATCTTGAAGAGTATGCGAAGATCTTGCAGCGCCTTGCCTTAGAACAAGAGCAACATCTTCGCGATCAAAATCCGGAACTGGAAGTCCCTGAAAATCAACAGGTACTTTCTCCCTCAATTACTGAAAATGAAGAAAGCTGCTGCATGGATGATCCTCTCACATCCGATGATGAGCCCGACTCCCAACAGTCCACTCTGGGGGGATCTCCTATTAGGTAAACTTGCAATGCGATAGCTCAAGATGGTAGCACCTCTGAAGCATCATCTACCGAAGACACGTACTCTCCGACTACACCTGATTGTATATCTCCCGGAGCTACATTTTCTTAGGTGACTTCCACTGAGATAACATCTTCTTAGCCTTCGTCCCCTGAAACTATGACGTAGCAACTCACAGCTCTTCGGACCGATCATCCTGAAGAAACTTCAACCGATGGAGACCTGGTCAATTGGTCCCAGATACTTGACCTCATAGGAGACGTTTGGACCGACAAATTACTCAATGAATGAGAAAAGTTGCTAGATGCTGTTTAGGATTTGTTCTCGAAAAATGCTCCATGTAATGCAATCACTGAGGATGGTGACTCTGTTGCAGATACATCTTTAGCAAATGAGAAGGATCAACCCTTGGATCCCAAGGACGATCTTCCAAATGAAGACCCTTCCCAAGAAGTTCTTAAAGTTGGTAGAGGTACCCGTTCTGGCCGGGATTACCACAAAAATTACAACCAATCTTCTTCTTCTTCTTATGTAATTCCATTGGGAAAAGATGTTGTAAACGCCCCAAGTGGCAACAATAATGAACATGTAGGCCCGAAGGAGGCTTTTAAGAACGACTTGATTGAGCACTTCAAACACATACCTGCACAACTGCACATTCTTGATTTATTACGAATGTCTCCACACACTCGTGATAATCTTATTTCAGAACTGCAAAGGCTGAATGCGGATGTCGTCAAACATGCCCCACAAGTCCTACAAATTGAAATGGACTATAGGGTCAAAAAATCGAATACTCCCTCAAAGGGAGAAAAGAAGAAAACCGAGGGATCAGGCATTGAATGCCTCTCGGTACAGAAAAGAGCAAGTGCAACCATCGCCTTCGGTAAGGATGACCTCCTGCTAGGTGAGACAAAGCACAACCGACCCATGTACTTCACAGGGTACATCAAAGAAATGCCGATACACAGAGTCCAGATCAACCCAGATTTTGCACTCAACCTCATCTCTACTTCGGCACTTGAAGAGCTGGGCATCCCACCTAGTAAGTTGAGTCACACGTTTGTATCCACCTTTGGGTACGATGGGACCGTTCAAAGGCCTATCGGCAAAATCAGGCTCAAGTTACAAATCGGTTATCTTATCTCTAAAGTCACTGTGTATGCAATAAGAGCCCCTTCATGCTACAACATCCTTCTTGGATGCCCCTGGATACATGAGAATGGTGTCGTCCCTTTAACTCTATATCAATGCATCAATTTCGTTGGCAACGACGACTCGGTACATCGAGTGTTTACAGACAAAAAGCCCGTCAAAGGCAAAGAAATCCATTTTGCAGATGCTCAAATGTACAAAGATGAAAAAGAAGAAAAGGAGGAAGAAATAGCACCCTTTGCTGAAAATCTTCAGAAAGATAAAGGCAAGGCTCCTAAGTGATCATCGTTAGAAAACAAACCTTTTGGGAAAATTTGAAGAGAGCAATCCATCTCCCTTCGTTGTCTCCCTTAAATCTTCAAAGCCTTTGATCATCACAACCAAAACAAAGAGGACAATGCAAAAGTCTGGGGGCAAACTTGTTGTCTTTTTTGTGTCTATCGTGCAAGACACGAATTCAGAGTCAGAGCCAGAAGACGACTTATTGTCAAGCCAAGCTGACACTCAACAAATTCAGCCTGCTTTACCTCCAATAGAGACACCTGCTGACGTTGAAGATCCTACGTCTGCTTCCTTCGTTATTCCGGCAACTTCAGCCGAAGAGAAGCCAATCATCTTCCACAGATCAGAAGCTTCCTCATCAAATTCCATGCTTGAACCTTTCCAAAATGAAGGTATGCCTTAACTATTTCTATATAGTCCTATGGCACAAGCTATTATGAAAAAAATGGGTTATGACATTCGAAACCCAAACGGTCTGGGCAAGGTCATGGTATTCTCACACCATTGGAGCCCGCCTTAACCAAAAGTCAACTGGAAGATTGGAGACTCTACGGTAATGTAGAAAAATCTTCACATGGGTTGGGGTACGATCCCGACACTCCCATGAGACAGTTGACACAAATGCTGAGGAGTCAATTTGCCGACCAAGCCTCAACATCACATGTCCTTGAAGACATCAATCTCCATGGATATCTCTTTGAAGAGTCACCCGTCAAGGATCCAGGAAGCTCTACCAATTCGTACGATTTCTCTGATGATGAAAAGGAATTGTCCAGTGATAAAGACATGCGGCGTTCTGACCCAGAAGAACCATCGTCTCCAAAAGAAGTACCCTACTTCGACCCAATTTCAACAGGCGATTGGGACCACCGCATAACAAGCCTTGAGAAGATCATCGATCCTGAAGACCCATGGCCAGAAACAAAGCCTTGGCCTGAAAATACTCTTGAAACTCCAGAAGGTTTCGTTGAGTTGGAAGCCTTTGTGAATATTGTGGAGGAACCACCTTCGAACCTTCCGACAGAAGATCTTGTTCAAAAGATAGACTTGGGAACACCAGATAGCCCACGTCCTGTTTACATAAGCAAGAATATAAAAGATGATGAGTTACCTGAGTATATCTCTTTTCTTCGAAAGTTTGTTGATTGTTTTGCATGGTCTTATGCTGAAATGCCTGGCTTAGACCCCAAAATAACAGTCCACAAACTCAATCTGAAAAAAGATATAAAGCCTGTCAAACAAGGCAAAGAAGATTCTGCCCTAATGTGATGGACAAAATTGAACAAGAAGTTCAAAAACTCAAAAACGTCGGCTTCATCCGTGAAGAACAACATCCTGAATGGTTGGCCAACATCATCCCCGTGACAAAGAAAAATGGGCAGATCAAGATCTGTAGTGATTATAGAGACCTAAATGGCGCTTGCCCCAAAGATGAGTTCCCGCTCCCCATACCAGAGGTGATGATTGACAACACCTGTGGGTTTGAGCGAATGACATTCATGGATAGATTCTCTGGCTACAATAAGATAAAGATGCACCTTGAAGATGAAAAACACACATCATTTCGGACCCCATTTGGCGTGTTTTGCTACACACTCATGCCATTTGGTCTGAAAAATGCTGGCGCCACATATCAGAGGGCTATGATGAAAATATTCCAAGATATGCAGCACAAAACGGTTGAATGTTACGTTGATGACCTTGCTGTCAAAAGCAGAAGAAAATAAGACCATCTGAAAGACCTTCAAGAAGTCTTTCTCCGACTTCGCAAAGACAAATTGCGAATGAATCCCCTGAAATGCTTATTCGGTGTCTCATCGGGTAAGTTTCTCGGATTCATAGTTCGAAAAGATGGAATAGAACTTCACCCCATCAAAGTTAAGGCTATTCTAGAAATGCCTTCTCCAAGAACCTTAAGAGAACTAAAAGGACTTCGAGGAAGGTTGACATACATTCGACGGTTCATCTCCAATCTATCAAGAAAGTGCGGTCCATTCTCTCACCTAATGAAGAAAGGTGTGAACTTTGTTTAGGATGCTGAATGTGAAGCAGCATTTTAAGATATCAAGTCATACCTGACCAAACCTCCAGTGCCGGCTGCCCCTACCACTGGAAAACCATTCATCTTGTACACAAGAGCTCTCTACCATTCCTTGGGTGCCCTGCTCGCACAAGTGAATGACGAGGGAAAAGAAGCTGCTCTATACTACCTCAACTGTATGCTGGTATGTGCGGAGCATCGCTACTCTCCAGTTGAGAAAGAATGCCTTGCAGTGATGTTCGTCGTACAAAAGTTGCATCACTATCTGCTGTCCAACACAATCTACCTAATTTCGAAGGATCAACCTCTTAAAAGTCCTGGTCACAAAAGCAGGTTCTCTCAATGCCCGACCGGCAAAATGGTCCATCCTCCTATCACAATTTGATATCAGGTATGTACCACAAAAGGCAATCAAAGGCCAATCTCTAGCGGATTTCCTCGCAGAGCATCCGTTACCTAAAGATTCCATACTCAGAGATGATCTCCTAGACGAACCTGTCTACAACGTGGAGACTTTCTCACTAAATGCCTCCTGGGACATGTACTTTGACGGTGCAACCGGGACAAATGAAAAAAAAAAGAGCTAATCTCGGGAGTTGGCATCCTCTTTGTTAACCCTGACAAGCACATGATTCCACATGCTTTCTCGCTACTGGAACCGTGCTCAAACAATGCAGCTGAGTACCAAGCCCTGATTGTAGGATTGGAAATCGCCCTAGAATCTGGCATTACCATGCTGGAAGTCTTTGGAGACTCTCAACTGATCGTTAACCAGATGAATCAGAAATTTGAAGTTAGGAAGCCTGATCTGCTGCCTTATTACAACAAGGCACAATCACTTTGCCAAAGGTTTGACATCTGTCACATCACCATATCCTCAGAGGTGAGAACATCCATGCAGATGCCGTGGCCGGACTTGCCTCATCCATGGCGATCTAGGAAGGGGAAAACAAGGAAATCATAGTGTGTCAAAGAAGGATTATCCCTCTTCTTAACACACACCAAGCAGTTGCTGAATGCTACCAATTAGCCAGAAGTCGGATCTCCATTCTCAAACCTCCAATCGGCGACTGGAGAGATCCGTTCATTGATTACACCATGTTTGGAATCCTCCCTGAAGATCCAAAAGAACGGGTAAGAGTTTAAAAACGAGCCCCAAACTTTCATTTGGATATACCTTAAAATATGCTTTACAGAAAATCCTTCGACGGAGTACTTCTGCGCTGCTTGTCACAACAAGAGGCCGAGGAAACACTCAAAGAAGTGTTGGAAGTAGGTGGGCCTCGTGGATAGGTTCTCAAAACTTTTTGACCCACTTGACTTAGGGATCAACTATCTAGAAGGCTATAACCCAATCCAGGATGCAATCCCTCATTCTCATCAATCTTGTACGGCAATATAACCTATCTAGAAGATTGAAATTAGCAACTACATGCAACCAAATAATCTACAACAAGTAGAGAAGCAAATTATACCTTTGGAACCCGGTAGTGCTCTAATCGAGGAGAAGACAACCAACTAGAACAAGAACTCTTCTTGCAGCAATTAGAGATCTCCAAGGCCTTGTTGTCTTCCACGCTATGACCCTCTATCAGATCTCTTTTCCCAAGAAGATGTGTGGGATCTCCAAGAGAAAACCCTACTAGAAACTCTAAGGAACTAGAAGGCAACTAGAAGAGAGAGAAGAGAAGAAAATTGTGCAACACTTGCACAAATAAAGAGGGTTGGGCGTGCACTCTTATTGCTGGACGTCCAAGGGATGTATTCTCCTTTAAATAGCCCTCAAGTCTCCTCTCTTATCTCTCTTACTAATTTGTATTAGAAGTCACACTTCCACACAAATTAGTAGCTTACTATTACCACTATTAGAAGTCCCACTTCAAATAGAAATAATAACTTTCTAATTCCTTCCTTTTAGAGTTTAAGTAAGAATAAAATCTTTCTAATACTTGGGCTAGGGGGGGACCACTAGGGATTCCTTAGAAAGCTGGCTCCAACTGGGACACGCAACCCCACATCTCATGTGTAATCCGGGCCCATAATTAATTGCAAATAACACCACTATATAAATGCAATTGCACTCCAGTCTTAGGAATAAATTATAATGAAGACCCTAAACTTCCCAATTACCACAAGTAGGCCCCTCCATCATTATCCATGGATCAATTGGAATAAATTTGTCCCAGCCAATCTTAGATCCACATCTTATTATCCTTGAGTCCCGATTAATCACAGTGATCATCAGTACCATCCAATTAACTCTTAATCGAGATGGATGCGCACTTACTAATGATAAATCCATTAATTGGCACAAGAGGATAATATAGATAGATTCCATCCTGACTATTGGATGTTCCCACAATTCTACTACCACATACCCAAGACACCGAGGTGTTGACCTACAGTTGGCCTCACTCATTGGTGACTCAAAGCAAATGAATAGACAGAAACTTGAGTTCATCAATGTCTCAGGATTGAGAGCCTATTGCTAGGGAATTATGAGAGCAGTCCTTAAATCAAGACAATATTTCATAAGGTGGTTCTCATGGTCCTTCAATACATCCAATGTACCAGCACTATGATCCAGAATCTTACATTTTGATGATCGAGACAGATCACACTATCTCATAGTGATCAAAGTGCTGCAACATTGTCAGATGAGATGGCCAATCTCATCACTAGTTGTGAAGATATTTTAAGTATAAGATTTGTGACATTTATCTCCCGTATGTGGATCTCATCCATATACATATATCACATCTAATATACTAATGGGACCCAGTTCATCTCATGAACCATTATGTCATATGTATTGGTCATGTGCATTAAGTAATAAATCACCATTCATCTCATGAAAGGAAAGCATGATTATATTGATAAATAAAGAAATTAATCAATTTATTACATCAACTGATGGATTGAGACCCTACAATCTAACAAGAAGTTCATGCTGGTCTTTGTGGAGCCCATCAGGCTGGTCCCAAGCTCTACGATCAGATAAAAAGGTTAGGTTATTATTGGCCTACCAAGGTGGCTCACGCCATGCAATTTGCTAAACGATGCCAAGTTCATGGAGACTATGTTCATATGCCTCCAGAATGGCTACACCCCACAACAATCTCATGGCCGTTCAAGGCTTGGGGTATGGACATCATAGGTCCTATCTCTCCCCCGTCAAGCAAAGGTCATCGCTTCATCTTCGCCGCTACAAATTATTTCTCCAAGTGGCCAGAAGCATTTGCGCTCAGCGAAATGAAGACCTCATCAGTCCTTCAATTCTTGCGCACCAACATCATTTGTCACTTCGGCATACCTAAAAGATTCGTTCATGATAACAGACCGCAATTCTGAGATCACCGATTCTACAAGTTTTACGACAAGTACAAAATCCAGAGTTGTCCTTCGACTCCATACAATCCGGCAGCGAACGGACTAGCATAAGCCTTCAACAAGACACTCTGCAAACTTCTCAAGAAAATGGTCTTTAGTCACAAAAGAGACTGGGGAGACAAACTACCTGAAGCTTTATGGGCTTATCGAACCACTGTTCGAGGACCAACCCATAGCACACCATTCTCTTTGGTCTATGGATGTGAAGTTGTTGTCCCTTTGGAAGTACAAATTCTTTCCTTAAGGGTATCTTTACAAAATGACATGACGCAAGAAAGCAATGTCAAATTGAGACTCTAAGAACTGGACAATCTCGACGAAAGACCGCTCAAAGCCTTACAAAGCATCGAGCTGTACCAAGCACGCATGCCAGGATCTTTCGACAAAAGGGTCTGGCAACGTGCCTACAAAATGGGTGACTTGGTTCTTGCATTAAAAAGGCCAATGGTTTTCAGCCACAAATCCAAAGGCAAACTCGAACCAAAATAGGAGGGACCCTTCGTCATTGACAAAGTCTTCTCCAACGGCGCATACGCACTTCTAAACATGGAGGGCGATAGATGTATGCTGCCCATCAACGACAAGTTCTTAAAGCGGTACTACCCTTGAAGACTAACGCCACTGGGTCAGAGCAATGCTTGTATGGCCAAAACCCTATTTCCAGGTACTTGGTCGTCAAACTCACTTCCTTTGGAATTTTCATCCTTATGTTGAGATTTCTAAAAATCCAAAACAATGCTTACTTTCATAGTTTCATTGTTGAAAAAAAAATCCAAAAAAATCCAAGTTTAGGAGCCTCTTCCCGGACTTGACCAAATTTTCGATCCTTGAACCCAAAATTTATGGTTTGAAACAAAATCAGGACACAGGAATTTCCACCCTAGTCCACCCTGACTTTTACAACAAAAAACGGTTTTAAGTCAAAATTTACGACCCTCGTGTCTTTAAACAAAAGAAAAATGGTTTTTTAGAAACCGCGAGGAAGCTACGCTCAGTCGATACTCGCAAAACCCTAAACTCGGAAGGATGCAAACCCCATTCGGTACTTCCAAAATTTCAAAATCGCAGGGAAGCAACACTTTGTCGATACTTGCAAATTTTCAAAATCGTGGAGATGCAACATTACAGTTGATATCTACAAACCCAAAATTTAAACAAAAATCGAGGTAAAAAAAGACCTCAAATTTCAAAATCGTGGGGAAGCGAATTCAATCGATACCCACCAAAATTTTGAAAAAAGCAAGGAAGCGACGCTTAGTCGATACTTGCACCCAAATTCACTAGGAGGCGACATTCCATTGATACTCGCAACTGAATGAGCAAGGAGGCGACATTCCATCGATACTTACAAGACCATTCAGCAGGGTGGCGACTTTTAGTCGATACTTGCATTTTTTAAAACCAAAAACTCGGCTATAAATGCCACAAAAATCGGCTATAAATACCAAAAACTCGGCTCTCGTGCCAAAAATTGGCTATCGACACCACAAAATCAGGTATAAATGCCACAAAACCTGGCTCTCATGCCAATTCAAAACTTGGCTTTCATGCCAACAAAACAAAACTTGGTTTTCAAAATAAAAATTTCGGCTATCAACACCACAAAATTGGCTATAAACGCCACAAAAAATCGGCTATAAACGCCACAAAATCGGCTATCAGTGCCAAAAACAAATTTCGGCTTCCATGCCAAAAACAAATCCCGGCTATCAATGCCACAGACCAAAATTTTGGCTCCTATGCCACAAACAAAGCCGGCTTCCATGCCATCCCAAATTTTGGCTTTCATGTCATTTCAAAAAAAAAAAAACTTCGGCTCCTATGCCACAAAATTCGGCTCTCATGCCATTTCAAAAATTGGCTTTCATGCCATTTAAAAAAAAAATTGGCTCCCATGCCACAAACAAAACCGGCTTCCATCCCATCCCAAATTTTGGCTTTTACACCACAAAATTCCGGCTTCCATGCCAACCCAAATTTTGGCTTCCATGCCATCTCAAAATCCGGCTTCCATGCCATCCCAAATTTTGGCTTTCATGCCATCTCAAAAATTTTGGCTCCCATGCCACAAACAAAACCGGCTTCCATACCGACCCAAATTTTGGCTTTCATGCCATCTCAAAATTCGGCTTCCATGCCATCTCAAAATTCGGCTTCCATGCCATCCCAAATTTTGGCTTTCATGCCATCTCAAAAATTTTGGCTTCCATGCCATCTCAAAACCATGCCGACCCAAGTTTTGGCTTTCATGCCATCTCAAAATTCGGCTTCCATGCCATCTCAAAATTCGGCTTTCACGCCAAAATAACCATTTGATAAAAAGTTTTTCACAAAATGAGAAAATTTTCATCAAATTTCCAAACAAACATTCATATTTAACTATTGCTTGAATTTTTCACAAAAGAATTTGAGTGAAAAGAGGGAATACAAAAAAAAAGTGCTCAAAAAATGTCTACAAGCACTACAAGAGAAAGAGTAACAAAAAATATGCGCGTGTATACACGGGTACCAAAAATAAAGAGAAGAAGAGAAAAGTTTGCTACAAGAATCAGGAGCTCAGTCTCACATGGTCTTCAACCAAAGACTCAACTCCTCAAGCAGACCCTTGGCCTTAGCCTCTAAAGCTTCTCGGCCACGCTTCTTCAAAATCTTCCCAAAAAATGCGGCAGAACACCGCGATCCGTCCGCAGCACGGGGAAGCTCTTCCCAAAGAATCTGCCATTGCTCGTACTCTTGAGTCTTCCTCTGGAGATTGCTTTCAACCTCCTCGACTTGGCGAATCAGAGTCCCTTCTCTGGCATGAGCTTCCACAATGGTAGCCCATTTTGCAGCGTGTTCCTCCAATAGCTCAAGACGTTGCCTGGTCTCAACGACCTCTCTATCAACACGGCGCAGATCTTCTGTCCCTCCATGATAGCCAACTCGGTAACGTTCCTCTCCCGAACAAATCGCTTCCAAGTCTGTGAGATCTCGTTCAGCTCAGACTTGACATTGCCAGAAGGCTTCAAAAACATCTCATTGAAGAAGTCACCACTTGGGAAGCTCTTGGTTTCATTCGACTTGCTCCCTAAAGCTATGACTTCATCAACAAAAGCCTTCGCATCTGCAATGTCCAGGCTGACCTCTTCGCTATCAACAAGGATGTCCTATACATGCTTGACCATGCCAAAGCCGGCTTCTAAATGGCTAGAAGAAAGAGTTTTTATCCATGAGCTCAAAACGCTCTTCAACACTTTCTTCACATACTCAAGAGATGGCCCAGATGAAGGCTTGCCCCTCTCCATTGGTCGACTGCCCGTGTCATGTCCTCCTAGAGGAGTGATCATTAAGCTGTTTCTAATCGGAGACACTGGCGAAGGAATTTGCTCAGAAGTTTTCGTCTATGCCGCATTAAAACTAGAAGAAGAAATCCCTACTTCTAGTTCAACTATAGGCATCCCCTACTCTGGTACTGAGAAAGATGGAGGAACTTCTTCTGCTACCTCACAATCTGCCAGCAAAACAAAACAAAAAAGGTATGAATATGATCATGTTGAAAAAATCATTATCATCAGGGTTATTGCTACAAATACCTTCTTCGACGATCGGCGGAATACTTTCTGCCTCCATAAGTTCATCCGAAGCGTCATCAAAGGCCGCATCCATGGATGGCTCGAAATCGTTGGAATCCCGTGACAAGTCAGCTGACAAGAAAACAAGCAACATGTTAGCATATTGATGAGTTCACAAAAAATACACTTTCATAGCATTATTTTATGAGGTTTCAAAGATAAAAGAACTCAAAACACTATTTTTAGCATAAAAATAACAAATTTCCTCCCCATCATGCTTTGCTCATATCTTTCCATTATAGATAGCCATTTGTATGCATTTATATGAGTTCCAATGGCCACCATACAAAATATGTTAAAAAATACTCTCAATTATGTTAATTTCTCTTTGTAGGTGTTAATTGAAGATTAAAGTTGAGATTCAAGAGTTAAAGAGAGTAAGGATAAGTTTGGAAGACAATTGGATGAAGAAATGACAAAGATATGCCAACAGTAAGAAGAAAAATGAAAGACCTGGGTTGGTATTTTGACCATATCTTTTCACTCGGATGTCCGATTGAGGTGATCTTAGAAGCATTGGAAACTTGTTCTAAGATCTACAAATCAATTTCACAACATTTTTCCCAATTCGGACGTTTCGGGGGTCAAAATCGCACATCAATCTGGAAACTGTTTTCTAACACGAGAATTACATTCATATGTTCATATTTCCATTCTTGTGAAATCCCACATCGGAAAGAAACCAAAAAGAGCAAGGCAAATGTCTCTATATAAGGAAGGAAGCTCTAGGCATTAGACACACAAGCAAGGAGAGCCTCCTCCTCTTTACTTAAGCTATTCATGTAAATTGAGAGCAATTGTAGAGAGAAAGTGAGAAAAGCTTTGTAAATTTGAAGATTTGTAATGAAGGCTTTGTCTTCTCCAATGGGTGGCTAATCCCTTTGATTGGATCTTCTAGTTGAAGCTAAGTTGATCTTATTCTTTTTGGTTATGCTCTTTATTTCAATTCCCTTGTTTATGTGCTTAATATGTTAGAATAGATTTGTCTTCATTGCATTGTGCAACCTTTCATGCTTATTTTTTTTATCTTAGCATTCTTTTTACTATCTATGCCTAGGTTTGATAAATATGCTTAGGAGTAAATATCTTTTGATGGTTTATGCTTACTTTTGATAGATAGTTATTAGGAATCTTTTCTTTTATGAAGGGAAGAAAATCTTGGCTATTAGATTGTTAATTTCTATCTTAGAGCTTTAAAGTTATATTTTTCAAATCTAAGCATTGATTTGTCATTAGATTTGAGTGTTTCTTAGGGAAAAGAGAAGAGCATTAGTGTTGGATTAGTGTCACTTAATGGATTTTAGATGGTTCAATCTATCCATTAGTATTGTTTGTTCCTTATTTTACTTACTTTAGCTTGATTGTATTCACATTCCCACACACTTATTCTCTTGTTTTTATTCTCACACTCCATTTCTCTATCCACACCATCATATCCATTAGTGTATTTGTTCATACCTTCTATGTGTTTGTTTTTATTCCTCCTTTGATTTTACACTATTAGCACATTTCTTTTTATCTTCATCCACTCATTTTCTATCTTGTTCTCCTTATTAGTTAGTTTTCATAGATGCTTTTAGCTTATTTCTATCTTGATCTTTCACTTATTTTCACACACTTACTCATTTGATCTATCTAACATTGTTCATTTGTTCTTTTTATTAACCTTGTTATTTTTCTTTTGATATTAACGTTGTTACTAACCTTGTTCTCACTTAAGTTCTTCTATTTCTACTTACATCTCTTTGTTATCTAGTTTCTTGTTTTCTTTTAGTTTGCGTTTTTTATTTCCTTTGTTATTATCTTGTTTCTTGTTTTTGTTATCTCCATTTGCATTTGTTAGCTATATTTGAGTTGATACTCCTTTTCATTAATCATTGTTATTTCTCTTGTAACGATCATCGTGGGAACGATATTCGGACTTTCATAGTCTATATTACTTGAGACAACCGTATACTTGCGGAAAATTCCCAAACAGGTTTTTGGCGCCGTTGCCGGGGATCGGCGTACATAGGAATCCTTGATTTTAAGGATTTTCAACTCTCATATAGCTTAGTTGCATTTTTATTCTTTCTTTTAGTTTTCATTGCGGATTCTACACATTTTCTTTGTTTGTATTTTCATGGATTCCGCGGTTAGAGCAAGGAAAGAGAAAAAGAGCAACCAAAGAACTCTAACTTAGGAATTTAAATTGCTTTCTTAGAAAATCTTGTATTAGGATTCATTTCAAGTTTGTAATAAATTTTTTTTAAGTTCATTTAAGTTTTCAAAGCATTGTAATAATTAAGGAAGGAGGACGGTTGGACGATACCGTCGCGGCCCCCAAGTTCGTACACCGAAATTGGTGTCGGTGGCTTGGGTCGACTTCAACCGATCTTCCCCCAATTTAGTTTGGGAGGTGCGTATTTCGATACACCCACGCATTCCCTGTTAGTGGGTCAATTTTGTTGGTTGTTTGATTGTTTAATTGCTTTGTAGTGCTTAATCATTTTAAAATACACAAAGTAATTTGGAAAGCACACACTTAGTAAGGGCAATCATACCCCCAACAAGATAAGGATTGGATTTCATTACCATTTCCTTGCCCATAGGAACTCATTTTCCTCACTACTTAGGAATCCTTACCCTTTAATAAAATTTGAGTAGAAACGTGACCATAGGACACGAGCTCATTAGGAGAAAAACCATCAAAGGTTGTACCATTTGCGCTCCTTGACGGAAATCGATGCCTAGAATAGCCTTGTCCCTTTAAGGGAGACAGTTCATCTGTTCTAGGAGTTTGATATTTAAGCGGAACCTTTGCCACGCACATTGTGATCCCACCAATCCCCTGGGGTCTTACCTGGCCGATTACGTTTCATAGGACCGGATTAGAGGCCTAGGTGTACTCTTCATAGTTAGGAGTTGTCTAGTTTAATCTTAGGTAGCCTTAGTTGAGCATAGTTTAGTTTGTTTTTCAAAATCATTTTGTTTTTCTTGTTTGTGTTTAAGCATTAATCCTCGTTCATCATCACTTGAGTGGACCATCACTTTCGAAGTTGAGAGGTAGTTTATGCACAATTGGTTACGTGTGCAGGGTCGTTTAGAGAGCTTTGATTTATTCGATATCCCTGTTGAGAATTTTGCAGGCCCCATTGCCATTGAGGAAATGGCTGACGGAAACCCACAAACCCAACCCATGACTCTTAGGGAGTACATGTACCCAACCCAATCTACCCAACCCTCATGCATCATCATACCCGCCACAAATGCCTCATTTGAGCTGAAATCCGGCTTAATCCAGATGTTACCAATTTTCCGAGGGATGGAAAATGAGAACCCATACCAACATGTGGGAGAGTTTGAGGAAATATGTGGGACCATGAAATATAACCATATGTCTGAAGAGGCCCTTAAGCTTAGGTTGTTCCCGTTCTCGCTGAAGGAGAAGGCGAAAGCATGGCTTTACGCCCTACAGGCTAATTCCATAAACACATGGGAGGGACTTGTTGAGGCCTTTTATAAAAAGTTTTATTCAAAATAGAAAACGACCTTCATTAGACATACCCTGAACAACTTCTGTCGCGACCCCGGAACGGATCCCGGGCCCGCGACGAGTGTTGCATTGCATTCGGTGTTGTTAATTGCTTTCCCACAGGTTCGATTCCCAAAGACACGCGGAATCTGGCTCACACGTACAAGTATGCGGAAGCGGGTAGCAAAACACATCAAGATGAGCCCAACAAAACATTTGGGTGCCATAACAAATGATCACAAGGGATGGTATCATAGAAAGAAGCTAACAAGCATTCCCATTAATATTCAAGTTATAGAACTAATACAAAAACAAGTTAAGTTTAGTACAACCCATAAGAGACCAATAAAGGTCAATACAATCTCAAAATAGTCAAAAGAAACCCCAAGACTAAGGGTGACGAAACTCGAGAACCAGACCGACATCTAAATGACATCGTCGGGCTGCCACTCTCTCACGGGAGTTGGCTCACAAGCTTCCTCCTGACGCTCCTCCTCAAAGGCAACGTCTCCTGCACCTGGGCACCAATAAACAAGGGTCAAACACGACGGTTTGGCAGGTAATCAATTTAGGCATGAACATGAACAATAACATTTAGAGAAAACATGCGAGCAAATCTTTGGTATGAAGTACTATCAAAGTTGAGATACATTTTCAAGAGTACGAACAAAGCTGAGATACAAAATAATCTAGCATGAGTACATAATATATCATGAATAGTTATCAACCACAAAGAGCCCATCCTTTCTCTATCATTTATATAATGAAAAGAGCAAGCACGCACGACAAGCACGATATACATAATATAAGCACGACACGATTTCCCACAAAGACGGGAATTCCGGCCGCGGAACCGGACACACACGATGTGTAATAAATACACGACTAGTCTGCAGACAGTCCACATGTTTAAAGACCCCCAGACAGTAGATCAAACCGAAAGGGCAGTCTAAGCTCAGTGGTGTTCACTTAGTTCATGAATGCATAAAACACGATCTAAACATGTCGAGACAAAAAGGGGGAAATCACTTATCAAAACACGGCGAGCACGACTAGCAAAAGGCATAATTATTATGCATAACACGCTTAGGAAGTGATCCCCTTTTTCTTGAACAAAACTTCAAAACAAACTTATACTTGAAATACAAAACAAGTGCACGTTTGTACTTATAGTACCAAGACGGAAATTCAAATACGAAATCTGACAAGCATGTGCTAAGGCTACAAATTGACCTTTGTGTAATTGAAACTCCAAATGTCAGAATATACAAGAATTGGTGTCCTTAGAGGTTGGGTGGCATTTCGAGGTTTCATTTACACAATGTCAAGTCAAAACCCTTAACATAGTCTAGTTTTCGGACCTCAAGAAAAATACACAAAATGGAAAGAAACTCATCTTCCTGCAACTGGCAGGTTCGCTCGAGCGGACCTGCCACGTTGATGACACTTCGCTCGAGCGAGACACTTCGCTCGAGCGGACCTTACAAAGCGTAGACAGTTCGCTCGAGCGAATGTTGGCTCGAGCGAATAATAAAATGCGTTCGAACGAACGGCTCACTGCCTCGCTCTGTAGGAGACAGTGGCATGTTCGCTCGAGCAGACCCAGGGGTCGCTCGAGCGAACAGGCTGCTGCCTGAGCTCGCTGAGTGCAGAAATCTCCCTTTCTTTGCACATCTTTCACTACATTCTTCCCCTTCTTCTCATCCACCAACCACATATCATCCCTTGAGCCTTCATGCTCACCAAGGGTTTATTTATCATCATCCACACATCCAAATCAAGTAAGATAAAATCATAAACTTGTAGACAAATCACATGCACAATTCCTAAAACGAAATAGAATCAAAATACAATGCACATGAAGCCTATAAAGATCACTTGCCTTGACCAATGCTAAAAATCTTCTCAAGCACTTCTCCCAAGCTAATCAAGAACTACAAAACCCAAAGAAAACACACAAAACTCACTCAAAATGGAGCAAAGAACCCATTTTAACAAAAAGGGTTTGAACACTTGAAAAACACAATCTTAAGGAGTTAAAAAGACTTTATGGAAACCATGGCTTGAAGCTCTTACCTAGAGAAGGTCAAACAAGAGAGATGGAAGAGAATGGAGACCTTTCCAAACTTGAAACCTTAAGAAAATTGTATCAATGGAGAGCTTGCAAGGAGATGAAGAAGATGATGACTTTGAAGTTCTTTTTGGAGCTCACTAGCTAGCTCATGCAAGAGGAAATGAAGAGAAAGGGAAAAAGGGGTTTTCCTTGCCCTAGCTTCAGAAATTGCAGAGAGTTGGGGGAATGAATGGAAGAGAGGAAGAAAGGGTTTAAGTGAAGGAAAATGGGTCCCAACTAACTTGAACTTGAAATGGCTAAAACATGATCTTGTGGGCCTCGGATGACTTCGACGAAGAAGGATAAAACGATCGTCGAAATATCTAGTTTCCAAAAAGTATATTTTTGACATAGTTTTGAAGTCTCGAAAATTGTGTCCAGATTTGTGCAAGAAAGACAATTTTACCCTCTTTGGGCCAAAACTTGGGTTTTTGGGCTTCAAACATGAATGGGCTTAATACGAAAGTTGTAACACGTCGAAATATCAATCAAATGAAATCAAAATCACAATCACACGGAAATCGATACGATCTTCCCAAGCTCACACGTGCACTCAGGCCATCCTGAGTGTGTCTAACTAATATTAAACGTTCTCAAAATTACCAAAGCTATATCCAAGACTAAAACTAATCACTTCTAACCCAACAATAACTAAACCCACTTAGGACTAAACACATACTAATCACACACTAATCGGATTGGTCTGGGTCGGGGTCTAACATCCTCCACCCCTTAGGATATTTGGTCCACCAAATAAATCAAACAATTACCTCTGGTAAAAGCTGTGGATACTTCCTTTGCACTTGCTCTCTCAATTCCCAGGTGGCTTCCTCTGGCTCGTGATTTTCCCAAAGTACCTTGACCCAATGAATAGTCCGGTTTCTCAATTCTTGCTCTTTGGTGTCAATGATCTTGATCGGTCTTTCCACATACGAGGCATCTTCTCGAATCTCTAAAGGCTCATGTTGTAGAATGTGTGCAGGACTAGAGACATACTTCTTGAGCATCGAAACGTGAAAAACATTGTGTACCCCGGAGAATTCCGGCGGTAACGCAAGTCTATAAGCTACATCTCCAATCTTGCTCAAAATCTCATACGGACCAATAAACCTTCTAGACAATTTGCCCTTCTGTCCAAATCTCAATGTCCCCCTAGTTGGTGAGACTTTCAAAAACACCTTGTCACCCACTTGAAATTGCAATTCTCTTCTGCGAGTGTCTGCATAACTCTTCTGCCTACTTCGGGCAATCTTCAACCTTTCCTGAATCAACTTGACCTTTTCACTTGTCTCTCCAACTATCGTCGGTCCATGGAAACTACGTTCACCGACTTCTTCCCAGCAAACCGGAGTTCTGCATCTTCTACCATAAAGTGCCTCGAAAGGTGCCATACCGATGCTAGAGTGGTAACTATTGTTATAGGCAAATTCACAAAGAGGTAAGCACTCATCCCACTGAATCTTGAAATCCAATACACATGCACGCAACATGTCTTCGAGAGTCTGTATCGTCCTTTCTGACTGACCATCGGTCTGAGGATGATAAGCTGTGCTGAACTGGAGTTTGGTACCCATCGACTCATGAAGAGTCTTCCAAAACTTTGAAACAAATCTACTGTCTCTGTCTGAAGTAATGGAGACAGGCTGACCATGCTTACTAACAATCTCATCAACAAACAACTTCGCAAGCGGTGCCATGTGCATCATATTCCCTGTCTTCATCGGAATGAAGTGAGCAGACTTTGTCAGACGATCTACAATAATCCAAATTGCATTATTCCCCTTCTTGGTATTAGGCAAACCGGAGACGAAATCCGTGGTAATGTGCTCCCATTTCCACTCCGGAATCTCCAAAGGCTGTAACAAACCTGGAGGCTTCTGATGCTCTGCCTTGATCAACTGACAAGTTAGACAACGAGACACAAAAGCTGCTATCTCTCTCTTCATGTTGTTCCACCAAAACCTATTCTTCAAATTTTGGTACATCTTTGTGCTACCCGGATGCATAGAATATCTCGTACTGTGAGCTTCGTTCATTATCTCATTCTTCAAATCATCCACACTTGGCACACACAACCGGTGCGAAAATACAATATTCCATTCACCATTTTGAAATCTGGGCGTTCTGCAATAACTTCTACTATCTTGGCCAAGTCTGGGTCTTGCAACTGATTTTCCTTAATCTTCTGGATGAAGGTAGGTTCTGATACTGTCATGTTCGCTAACATCGCACCCAATCTCAGGGTTTGTACCTCTACACCCAACTCCTCAAACTGCTGTAAGACACCCATTCCTCTCAAATTGGCCATAGCCACTGATTTCCTACTCAATGCATCAGCTACAACATTCACCTTGCCTGGATGGTACTTAATTGGAAAGTCATAATCTTTGATATACTCCATCCACCTTCTCTGCCTCATGTTCAAATCCTTCTGCGAAAACAAATATTGTAAACTTCTGTGATCTGAATGGACCTCGAATCTCTCTCCATAGAGATAGTGTCTCCACATCTTCAATGCGAAGACAACCGCCGCCAACTCCAAGTCGTGAGTCGCATAATTCTTCTCGTGGTCCTTCAACTGCCTCGAGCCATAAGCAATCACCTTGCCATCTTGCATCAATACACAACCCAGTCCCACATTCGAAGCATCTGTATAAACAATAAATCCACCGTTGCCCGATGGTAATGTAAGGATTGGGGCTGTGGTTAACCTTCCTTTCAACTCTTGAAAACTGGTTTCACACTGATCAGTCCAAACAAATGGGACATTCTTCCTAGTCAACTTTGTCAACGGGGCTGCAATGGACGAAAAACCTTGGACAAATCTTCTGTAATAGCCTGCTAAACCCAAAAAGCTTCTAATTTCTGTCACACTGCTTGGCCTTGCCCAACTAACAACTGCCTCTATCTTGGCTGGATCAACTGCTAAACCTTCTCTGGATATGATGTGGCCTAGAAAAGCAACTTGCTCTAACCAGAATTCACACTTACTGAGTTTTGCATATAGCTGGTTGTCCCTCAAGAGCTGCAACGCTGTCCTCAAATGTTCCTCATGTTCCTTCTTACTCTTAGAATACACAAGGACATCATCAATAAATACTACTGTGGAATGATCCAAATAAGGTGCAAAGACCTTGTTCATCAAAGCCATAAAGACTGCTGGTGCATTTGTCAAACCAAAGGGCATCACTAAGAACTCATAGTGCCCATATCTTGTTCTAAAGGCTGTCTTCTGGACATCTGAGTCTCTAACTCTCAACTGATGGTATCCTGACCTCAAGTCTATCTTGGAAAAATAGGCTGCTCCTTGCAATTGGTCAAACAATTCGTCTATCCTTGGCAAAGGATACTTGTTCTTCACGGTCACATGGTTCAACTTCCGGTAGTCAATGCACATTCTCAGGCTTCCATCCTTCTTCTTCACAAACAACACCGGTGCTCCCCACGGTGAAACACTTGGCCTAATAAAACCTTTGCTCAACAAATCTTGCAATTGGAGCTTTAGCTCACCCATTTCTGCTGGAGCCATCCTATATGGTGCAATCGAGATCGGAGCTGTCCCTGGAAGGAGCTCAATCGTGAACTCAACCTCTCTAATTGGTGGTAAACCCGGGATTTCTTCTGGAAAAACATCCGGAAATTCACACACAATGGGGATATCCTCCACCCCTTGGGACTGTTTATCCTCCGTAATAAACGCAATAAATGCCTGACATCCACTCTGCACTAATCTGCTTGCCTTCAACACTGAAATAAATCCTGCCTGAGACTTTCTCCTGTTCCCCTGAAATATCAATTCTGCCTGTGGTCCTTGGAATCTGAATGTGATGGTCTTACTAAAACAGTCCATGGTGGCATGATATGCTTCTAACCAATCCATGCCTAAAATAACATCAAAATCATGCATGTCTAAAACTATGAGGTTGGCCGGTAAATTCACATCTCCTAACAACACTGTACAACTAGGGTAATGGTTTCTACACACAACTTGTTTCCCTACTGGAGTGGTCACTACTAAGATGTAATCCAATTCACTACATGGTGCATCAATCAACTTAGCAAAACTAGGAGATGAAAATGAATGTGTGGATCCAGGGTCAAACAAAATCTGGGCTTCTACCCCACAAACAAGGAGTTTACCTTCTACCACGTCTCCTGCAGCTTCAGCATCTGCACGGTTGAGATAGTATAACCGTCCATGCATCTATAGTCTGTTCGGTACTTGGTTCTGCCTTCCTTGGCCTTGTCTGTTCTGCTGTGGAGGACGAGCATTCTGATTCTGTGCTGGTGGCCTAGCCTGTTGCTGCTGCTGAGGTGGTCTCATCTGATTCTGAACTGGTGCTTGATTCTGAGGAGCTACTTGTCTCTGCTGCTGGTTCATGTTCCCTTGATTCTGAAGTAGTGGGCAATCCTTGATTGAATGGTTCATAGCCCCACACTTGAAACAGGCACCCATGGCCTTACGACATTCGTGTGTCTCATGATTCTTGCCACAATGTCCACAACCTTGCCTCACATGGCCTTGCTCTTGCCTCGGCTTCTTGCCCTGTTGCTGCCTCTGATTCTGCTGCTGATACTGCTGCTTCCTGTCCTGAACAATCATATTATTAATATCTTCAAAGGTGTATGCCCGCTTGACTGCCTCATCATATGTAGCTGGAGGTACTACACCTATGACATCTCTCATGATGATCGGATTCAGCCCTTCCAAAAACTTAGTTATCTTCTTCCTTTCCGTATCAATTAGCTCGGTAGCATATCTAGCCAATCTCTCAAATTTGGTGACATAGTCTAACACGGTCATGCTACCTTGCTTGAGTTGCTGAAACTCAATAGCCTTCTGCCTCTTGACATGAGAGGGAATGTATTTGTCTTGAAACTGTATCTTGAAAGCTGCCCATGCCTCATCATCAGCCATCACTGCATATGGGTCCTTGACTGTTTGCCACCACCGGTCTGCAAGCCCATAAAATAAAGAAGCAGTGAGGTTGACTTTCTATATATCCGTGCACATGAAAACATCAAAGATCTTCTCCGTATTGACTAGCCAGTCATCTGCCACTAGCGGGTCCTCATTGCCCGAAAACTCCTTTGGTGCTCTCTTTCTAAACTTCTCAAACAGAGCATTAGGGTCAGGATCCCTATTCTGAATAACAATCTGTGGACCTGCGGGTGGTGCTACATTCCTGTTCTGAAGCACTTCCAACAACTGCCTTTGGACTTGTGCCATTTCATCATCCTTCTTAGCCAATTGTTCTTGAAATCTTGCTTGGTTCTCATTTGCCTGCCTTTGCTGTGCTATCATGGCTTGCATCAATTCTTGAAACTGTGTAGCTGTCGGTGTCTCAGATGCATCTGACTCATTCTGATTACTGCCTGAAGCATGATGATTTGGAGCTTTTCTCGGAGGCATATTGCTGTAAAACAAAGAGTTAGAACACAATAATCATGGTACAAGGGTTTCTAGGATCCTATACGAATGAATCTATCGAACTCACGAATCCTCGCCACGTTCCTAAGACCTTTCTAGTTTCTTTTAAGTGCCTGAAACATGTCTCGCTCTGATACCAGTCCTGTCGCGACCCCGGAACGGATCCCGGGCCCGCGACGAGTGTTGCATTGCATTCGGTGTTGTTAATTGCTTTCCCACAGGTTCCCGCGGTGAGGATTCCCAAAGACACGCGGAATCTGGCTCACACGTACAAGTATGCGGAAGCGGGTAGCAAAACACATCAAGATGAGCCCAACAAAACATTTGGGTGCCATAACAAATGATCACAAGGGATGGTATCATAGAAAGAAGCTAACAAGCATTCCCATTAATATTCAAGTTATAGAACTAATACAAAAACAAGTTAAGTTTAGTACAACCCATAAGAGACCAATAAAGGTCAATACAATCTCAAAATAGTCAAAAGAAACCCCAAGACTAAGGGTGACGAAACTCGAGAACCAGACCGACATCTAAATGACATCGTCGGGCTGCCACTCTCTCACGGGAGTTGGCTCACAAGCCTCCTCCTGACGCTCCTCCTCAAAGGCAACGTCTCCTGCACCTGGGCACCAATAAACAAGGGTCAAACACGACGGTTTGGCAGGTAATCAATTTAGGCATGAACATGAACAATAACATTTAGAGAAAACATGCGAGCAAATCTTTGGTATGAAGTACTATCAAAGTTGAGATACATTTTCAAGAGTACGAACAAAGCTGAGATACAAAATAATCTAGCATGAGTACATAATATATCATGAATAGTTATCAACCACAAAGAGCCCATCCTTTCTCTATCATTTATATAATGAAAAGAGCAAGCACGCACGACAAGCACGATATACATAATATAAGCACGACACGATTTCCCACAAAGACGGGAATTCCGGCCGCGGAACCGGACACGCACGATGTGTAATAAATACACGACTAGTCTGCAGACAGTCCACATGTTTAAAGACCCCCAGACAGTAGATCAAACCGAAAGGGCAGTCTAAGCTCAGTGGTGTTCACTTAGTTCATGAATGCATAAAACACGATCTAAACATGTCGAGACAAAAAGGGGGAAATCACTTATCAAAACACGGCGAGCACGACTAGCAAAAGGCATAATTATTATGCATAACACGCTTAGGAAGTGATCCCCTTTTTCTTGAACAAAACTTCAAAACAAACTTATACTTGAAATACAAAACAAGTGCACGTTTGTACTTATAGTACCAAGACGGAAATTCAAATACGAAATCTGACAAGCATGTGCTAAGGCTACAAATTGACCTTTGTGTAATTGAAACTCCAAATGTCAGAATATACAAGAATTGGTGTCCTTAGAGGTTGGGTGGCATTTCGAGGTTTCATTTACACAATGTCAAGTCAAAACCCTTAACATAGTCTAGTTTTCGGACCTCAAGAAAAATACACAAAATGGAAAGAAACTCATCTTCCTGCAACTGGCAGGTCCGCTCACGTTGATGACACTTCGCTCGAGCGAGACACTTCGCTCGAGCGGACCTTACAAAGCGTAGACAGTTCGCTCGAGCGAATGTTGGCTCGAGCGAATAATAAAATGCGTTCGAACGAACGACTCACTGCCTCGCTCCGTAGGAGACAGTGGCATGTTCGCTCGAGCGGACCCAGGGGTCGCTCGAGCGAACAGGCTGCTGCCTGAGCTCGCTGAGTGCAGAAATCTCCCTTTCTTTGCACATCTTTCACTACATTCTTCCCCTTCTTCTCATCCACCAACCACATATCATCCCTTGAGCCTTCATGCTCACCAAGGGTTTATTTATCATCATCCACACATCCAAATCAAGTAAGATAAAATCATAAACTTGTAGACAAATCACATGCACAATTCATAAAACGAAATAGAATCAAAATACAATGCACATGAAGCCTATAAAGATCACTTGCCTTGACCAATGCTAAAAATCTTCTCAAGCACTTCTCCCAAGCTAATCAAGAACTACAAAACCCAAAGAAAACACACAAAACTCACTCAAAATGGAGCAAAGAACCCATTTTAACAAAAAGGGTTTGAACACTTGAAAAACACAATCTTAAGGAGTTAAAAAGACTTTATGGAAACCATGGCTTGAAGCTCTTACCTAGAGAAGGTCAAACAAGAGAGATGGAAGAGAATGGAGAGCTTTCCAAACTTGAAACCTTAAGAAAATTGTATCAATGGAGAGCTTGCAAGGAGATGAAGAAGATGATGACTTTGAAGTTCTTTTTGGAGCTCACTAGCTAGCTCATGCAAGAGGAAATGAAGAGAAAGGGAAAAAGGGGTTTTCCTTGCCCTAGCTTCAGAAATTGCAGAGATTTGGGGGAATGAATGGAAGAGAGGAAGAAAGGGTTTAAGTGAAGGAAAATGGGTCCCAACTAACTTGAACTTGAAATGGCTAAAACATGATCTTGTGGGCCTCGGATGACTTCGACGAAGAAGGATAAAACGATCGTCGAAATATCTAGTTTCCAAAAAGTATATTTTTGACATAGTTTTGAAGTCTCAAAAATTGTGTCCAGATTTGTGCAAGAAAGATAATTTTACCCTCTTTGGGCCAAAACTTGGGTTTTTGGGCTTCAAACATGAATGGGCTTAATACGAAAGTTGTAACACGTCGAAATATCAATCAAATGAAATCAAAATCACAATCACACGGAAATCGATACGATCTTCCCAAGCTCACACGTGCACTCAGGCCATCCTGAGTGTGTCTAACTAATATTAAACGTTCTCAAAATTACCAAAGCTATATCCAAGACTAAAACTAATCACTTCTAACCCAACAATAACTAAACCCACTTAGGACTAAACACATACTAATCACACACTAATCGGATTGGTCTGGGTTGGGGTCTAACAGCTTCCACCAACTGGAGGGAGAAACCATGTATGAGTACATGGAAAGGTTCAAAGACTCATTGTTACAATGCCCGCATCACGGATTCGAAAAGATCCGGTTAGTCCAAATCCTTTATGAAGGACTGACTATCCCACCAAAACCATGGTGGAGTCTTTCTGCAACGGAGTATTCACTCAAAAGACAGCTGACCAAGCTTGGACATACCTTGAGGAGGTCGCTGAGAACACTCTCCAATGGGAACCTATGAGAGACGATCCCAAAAGACCCATTGTTGTAGAAAGAAGGGGCATGCATAGAGTGGAACCCAAATTCGAGGCCGATGCCAAGTTGGCCAAGCTGGCAAGGAGATTAGAAGCCCTTGAAATGAACCAAACCTATCAGCAGACCACCCCAAAGACCTTGGAATCATTAAAGATGAGCCAAGCAGTCAGTGACCCTATTGCCCCACCCTGCACCAATTATGGAGATTTTACCCATCCTAGATCCCAATGTAGAGCATTCTTTGGTCAAAGTCAAAGTGAGAGTATGGAGGAGGTGAGTGCACTTTATCAGAATACTAGATATGAGCGGCCGAGGTATGATCCGTATTCTAATAGATACAATCCTAGTTGGAAGGATAATCCTAGTTTTTCATGGACCAAAGGACAACACCAAGGAAACCCTTCTCAGCCAATGGCCCAGCATATGCCACCTCCGGGATACCAAAAGCCTCAAGTACCCCAAGTGTCACAGGGATCGCCCATGGTCCAAGGTTATCAAAATCTTAATTCCCAGAATCGGCAGATAAGTTCTCTAGAGGACACAATGAAAATGTTGGCCCAAAATACCCTCCAATTCCAGCAAAGCACTACTCATAATTTGAATGCCAATACCCAGTCCATTGCCAAGTTGGAATACACTGTCAGCTAGTTGGCCAGGTCAATAGCTCAAAGAGACAAGGGTACCTTTCCAAGTCAGCCCGAAGCCAACCCCAAATGCCAAACTTCAATGGACCAATTTGTTTTCCGTGACGACAAGGGCAAAGTCCATGAGCAAGTCAATGCAGTACATGCAGTTACCACCCGTAGAATGGTTGCAAAGGAGGTTGACACACCAGAAGAGGACCCTAGGCAATCTGAACGGACTCAAGTGAGGAGGGAGCATGAGGAGCTGCCTCACCGAGTCAGCCCCCACGTAAAACCTTTGTTCCCAAGGCCCCATATCCTCAGAGGCTAGATCAAATGAAAAATAATGTCCAGCTGGATAAAATCCTTGAAGTGTTCAAGCAAGTGAGAATTAACATCCCACTGTTAGAAGCCATCCAACAGATCCCAACTTATGCCAAAGTCCTCAAAGATTTATGCACATTCAAGAGAGCAACCAATGTACCCAAAAAGGCCTTTTTAGCCCAGCAATGCAGTTCCATCATTACCACTTCAACCCCAATTAAATACAAGGACCCTGGGTGTCCTACAATTTCTTGTCAAATAGGGGATCATCACATAGAACAAGCTTTGCTGGACTTGGGTGCGAGTGTCAATCTGCTCCCGTATTGATATACGAGGAGTTAGGTTTGGGGGAGCTGAAACAGACAAAAGTGACCTTACAACTAGCTGATGCTTCAGTTAGGTACCCCAAAGGTGTTGTTGAGGATGTTTTGATCAAGGTAAGTTATTTTGATTTCCCAGTGGATTTTGTAGTCCTTGATACCCGACCACCAATCGGAAATATCGTGAAAATCCCGGTAATTTTAGGGAGACCATTCCTTGCCACTTTCAATGCCCTGATTAATTGTCGAAATGGTGTGATGCACCTATCGTTTGGGAATATGACAGTCCAGATAAACATTTTTAATGTTGGCAAGCAGCCCAGAGATGAGAGCGATTATGAAATTTGCGAGGTGAGTTACCTGGAGGAGTTTATTGAGAGTGTTGGATCACAATTAGTTTGTGAGGACCCACTAGAGGCATGTCTTGCACATTTTGGAGGTAACATTGATGTTGAGAAAAGCATTAAAGAAGTAAATGCATTACTGAATTCTACCCCTGCTTTTGAGAGGAGTCAATGGCAACCCAAGCCAGAGATCTTGACCCCATCGGCTGCCCCACATGTTCCATCAATTGAAGAACCGCCCAAGCTCGACCTAAAACCACTACCTGACACCCTCAAGTATGTGTTTTTGGGCCCAGCCGAAACTCTCCCCATCATTATAGCCTCGGACCTGGAAGAAGTCCAGGAACTTCAATTGATTGAAATCCTGAAGGATCACAAAGAGGCTATAGGCTGGACAATTGCAGATATAAAAGGAATAAGCCCATCTGTGGTTCAACATCGGATCCATTTGGAAGAAAATGCAAAAACTTCTAGAGAACCACAGAGGCGTCTTAATCCATCAATGAAGGATGTCGTAAGAGTGGAGGTTCTGAAACTATTGGATTCAGGTATCATTTACCCTATTTCGAACAGCTCATGGGTGAGCCCAGTCCATGTTGTGCCAAAAAAGTCTGGGATAACTGTTGTGAAGAATGAGGGGAACGAGTTAGTGCCCACAAGGACCTAGAGGGGCTAGCGAGTGTGCATTGACTATAGAAAGTTGAACTCAGCCATCCGTAAAGACCATTTTCCCCTCCCATTTATGGATCAGATGCTTGAGAGACAAGCCGGTCATGCTTTTTATTGTTTCCTTGATGGATACTCCGGCTATAATCAGATACCCATAGCACCCGAGGACCAGGACAAGATAACTTTTACATGCCCTTTCGGTACATTTGCCTATCGGTGCATCCCTTTTAGGTTGTGCAATGCACCTGCGACATTTCAAAGGTGTATGATGAACATATTTTCGGACATGGTCGAACGATTCTTAGAGGTGTTTATGGACGATTTTTCGGTCCATGGGAGTAGTTTCCAAGAATGGTTGCATCACCTGAACCTTGTTTTAGTGAGATGTCAAGAGAAGAATCTTGTTTTGAATTGGGAGAAGTGTCATTTCATGGTGAAAAGAGGAATTGTCTTGGGCCATGTTATTTCTGAGAATGGCATTGAGGTTGACAAGGCCAAAATTGAACTCATTTCCAACCTGCCACCGCCAAAAACGGTGAAGAATATCTGTCGCGACCCCGGAACGGATCCCAGGCCCCGCGACGGTGTTGATTGTGATTATTCTTGTTTGATCATTATTTTCCCACAGGTTCCCGCGGTGAGGATTCCCAAAGACACGCGGAATCTGGCTCACACGTACAAGCTTTGCGGAAGCGTGTAGCAAAACACAACTTGGTAAGCACCAGTAAAATATTTAGGTGCTATCACAATAATATACAAGACAAAGTATCAAAGGAATAAGTTAACAAGGCATTCCCAACATTGTTCAAGTTACAAGTCTAACAAGAAAGTAAATTAAGTTTTGTTACAATTCCCAAGAGAGGCCAACAGAGGCCAATACACAACTCCAACATAAACAAAAGGACCCTAAGACAAAATGTGACGAAACTCAAGAACCAGACCGACGTCTAGATGACATCGTCGGGCTGCCACTCTCTCACGGGAGTTGGCTCACAAGCCTCCTCCTGACGCTCCTCCTCAAAGGCAACGTCTCCTGCACCTGGGCACCAACAAGCAAGGGTCAAACACGACGGTTTGGCAGGTAATCAATGTAGGCATGAACATGAACAATAACATTTAGAGAAAACATGTAAGCAAATCTTTGGTATGAAATACTATCAAAGCTGAGATACATTTTTCAAGAATACGAACAAAGCTGAGATACACGACAAACTAGCATGAGTACATAATATATCATGAATAGTTACAATCCACAAAGAGCCCATCCTTTCTCTATCATTTATATAATGAAAAGAGCAAGCACGCACGACAAGCACGATATACATAATATAAGCACGACATGATTTCCCACAAAGACGGGAATTCCGGCCGCGGAACCGGACACGCACGATGTGTAATAAATACACGACCAGTCTGCAGACAGTCCACATGTTTAAAGACCCCCAGACAGTGGATCAAACTGAAAGGGCAGTCTAAGCTCAGTGGTGTTTACTTAATTCATGAATGCACAAAACACGCGAAGCACGATCAAAGCACGTCGAGATAGAAAGGGGGAAATCACTTATCAAAACACGACGAGCACGACTAGCACGGGCATAATAATTATGCATAACACGCTTAGGAAGAGATCCCCTTTTCTCTTGAAACAAAACTCCCAAAACAAGCTTGTACTAACACTTCAAAACAAGTTCACGATGATATTCATTTTATCAAAACTAAAGCACGAACACAAGGCTTATCAAGCACACGTAATGACCTTTGATTGATCCTTGTGCAATTGAGACCCAAGTGTTGGAAGTTTAGAAAGGAATTGGTGCCCCGGAAGTTCGAAGGCATTTTGGGTTTCGAGTGCACAAAATCAGGCTAGAGGTCACTTAACATGTTCTAGTTTTTCCTTCTTGCAAAACTCTTCAAAATAGGAAACTTGTCAATTTCGGTCAGCTTGCGGTCAGCTGGCGGCTAGCCGAAATAGAAACTGGCGGCTAGCCGTAAGCTGGCCGTAGGGCTGACCGCTGAAAACCCAGGTCTGATGTTGCTCTCTGGAAAAGGAACCGTAATAATTTCGGTTGGCTTACGGTTAGCCGCAAGGGAACCGGCGGCTAGCCGTGAGCTAACCGCAGGGCTGACCGCAGGACCCTGAAGCAAAAGTCAGCTACTGGAAAAGGAACCGCTGATTTCGGTTGGCTCGCGGTTAGCCGAAATGGGAATTACGGCTAGCCGCCAGCTGACCGAAACTGCACGGGAAGTACAGTTCAGTGCAGATTTTCCACATTTCCTTCTTCTCTTCTTCTTGTTTTTCATTCCACCTGCACTCCCTGAGCCTCCATGCTCTCCAAGGGATAAAATACACATTTCTCACAATCCCAAACATCCAATCCAAGGAAAACATGATCATGAAGCTTATAAACATTTTCATATGCAAAATTTCCGAAAACAACAATGTAGCTTAAAATATACATGCACAATGGTCCTATAGAGATTACTTGCCTTGCCCAAATGCTAAACACTCTCCTCCAAGATCTTCACACAAGCTAATCTCACACTACAAGCAAAACAAGAAAACACACAAAACTCACTCAAAATGGAAACAAGGAACCCATTTTCCAAATAGGGTTTGAAAACATGAAAAACATACTCTCAAGGAACCAAAATGACTCAATGGAGAGTAGGAGTGGAAACCCTTACCTAGAAATGGCCAAGCAAGAGGGAGGGAAAGAAATGGAGCTCTTGACCAACTTGAAAACTCAAGAAACTTGTATCAATAGGAAGCTTGCAAGGAGATGAAGAAAATGGTAGTCTTAGAATCTTCTTTGGAGCTCTCTAGCTAGATCAAACAAGATGGGGAAGATGGAGAGAAAAGAAGCTCTTCCTTGCCCTAGGTCAAGAAATTGCAGAGATTTGGGTTTTAGAATGAAAAGAGCAAAGAGGGGAAAGAGATGAGTTACTTAAGGCATTAGCAAGTGGGGCCCAACTGACTTGACTTTGAAATGGCCAGAACATGATCTTGTGGGCCTCGGATGACTTCGACGAAGAAGGATAAAACGATCGTCGAAATATCTACTTTCCAAAAAGTATATTTTTGCCATGGTTTTGAGATCTCGAAAATTGTGTCCAGATTTATGCAAGAAAGACAATTTTACCCTCTTTGGGCCAAAACATGGGTTTTTGGCTTCAAACATGAATGGGCTTAAAACGAAAGTTGTAACACATAAAAAGATCATTCAAATGAAATCAAAACCACACTCACACGGAACACGACACGACTTTCCAAGCTTACACGTGCACTCAGGCCTTCCTGAGTGTGTCTGACTAATACTAAACGTTCTCAAAATTCCCAAGCTATGACCAAGACTAACTAATCATTTCTAACTCACCAACACTACACCCACTTAGTACTAAACACATACTAACCGCACACTAATCGAATTGGTCTGGGTTGGGGTCTAACAATATCAGATCTTTCTTCGGCCATGAAGGTTTTTATAGACGGTTCATTAAGAATTTTAGCAAGATAGCTGTACCCTTGTGCAATCTGCTATCTAAGGATATGCCTTTTGTCTTCAATGAACCCTGCCTACAAGCATTTGAACAATTGAAAAAGGAGTTAACCTCTACCCCGATAATAAAGCCACCTGATTGGACAATTCCTTTCAAACTCATGTGTGACGCTTCTGACCATGCTCTTGGGGCTGTGCTAGGACAGAGAGTGAACAAATCGCCCCATGTCATATATTATGCCAATAGGATCTTGAATGATGCTCAGTTGAATTACACAACCACAGAGAAAGAGCTATTAGCTGTCGTCTTTGCCCTGGAAAAGTTTAGACCCTACTTGATTGAGTCTAAAGTCATAGTTTACACTGATCGTTCGGCCCTTAGGTGCCTTTTGATGAAAAAAGATGCGAAAGCCTGTCTGATTAGGTGGATTCTCTTGTTACAAGAGTTTGACCTTGAGATTCGGGACAAGAAAGGTTTTGAAAATGTTGTAGCTGATCATCTTTCTCGATTACCTTCAGACCTCGAACATGAGAGCATCCCATTGAGTGAGAGTTTCCCGGATGAACAGTTGTTGAGTGTCTCTCATTTCCCTTGGTTTGCGGATATCGTTAACTACCTGGTCACTGGACAGTTGCCCGATCATTGGTCCAAACAGGATAGGTCCAAGTTTTTGTTTGAGGTTAAGCATTTCTTCTTTGATGACCCATACTTGTTCAAGTACTGTCCAGACCAGATCATTAGGAGATGCATTTCAGA
The DNA here is from genome assembly GCA_038049695.1 of Cinnamomum chago. Lineage (NCBI taxonomy): Eukaryota > Viridiplantae > Streptophyta > Magnoliopsida > Laurales > Lauraceae > Cinnamomum > Cinnamomum chago. The sequence continues at coordinate 56,440,598 of CP142454.1, read as the reverse complement.
AGAGGACTATTTAAGTGTGATATCCTTCTGCCATGATCACGCCTGTGGTGGGCATTTTAGTTCTAGAAAGACCGCAGCAAAGGTGTTGCAATGCGGATTTTACTGGCCCTCCCTTTTCAAGGATTGTCACACCTTTTGTTTGCACTATGAACGTTGTCAAAAATTAGGCAGAATTACGCGGAGGAACATGATGCCTTTAAATCCGATGCTTATTGTGGAAATTTTTTATGTTTGGGGCATAGACTTCATGGGTCCATTTCCGAGTTCCTTCGGCAACTTATACATTTTGCTTGCTGTAGATTATGTCTCCAAATGGATAGAGGTGATTCCAACCAGAACGAATGATCGTCACGTGGTTATCAAATTTATTAAAGAAAACATCTTTTCTAGATTTGGTACCCCCAGGGCAATTATCAGTGATGGTGGGAGTCATTTTTGTAATAGCACCTTCGAGAATCTGATGAAAAAATATTCTATTACTCATAAGGTTGCTACTCCGTATCATCCACAAACTAGCGGACAGGTGGAAGTGTCTAATAGGCAAATAAAGCAAATTTTGGAAAAGACAGTCAATCATACCCGGAAAGATTGGTCTTTAAGATTGACAGACGCTTTATGGGCTTATCGGACTGCCTATAAGACCCCGATCGGCATGTCTCCATATCGATTGGTCTTTGGGAAAGCCTGTCACTTGCCGGTAGAATTGGAGCATAATGCTTACTGGGCCATCAAAATGTTCAATTTTGATTTAACTAAAGTCGGTAACCTACGCAAGTTGCATCTCAATGAGCTGGAGGAACTTAAAAATGACGCCTATGAGAATGCCAAGATTTATAAGGATCGCATGAAGAGAAACCATGATCAATCTGTCTTAAGGAAATCCTTTGAACCGGGCATGAAAGTTCTTCTGTATAATTCTCGCCTGCATCTTTTTCCAGGAAAACTAAGATCCCGCTGGACTAGACCCTTCATTGTGCGCACTGTCTATTTTCATGGGGCAGTTGAGATTGAGAACCCCAAGAATGGGGATGTTTTCAAAGTCAATGGTCAGAGGTTGAAACCTTTTCTGGAGCTTAAGAACAAGGATGTCGAAGAAACCCTTGTTCAGAACCCTGTGTATGTTGCATAAGTAATTTTCAGGGTCACGTCGGGCTGACAAAGTGAAACTTAGTGCTGATTGGTAGGCAACCCAATATTCATTTTTTTGCATCAACCCATGGTAAGGCGTTCCATTTTTTTTTCTTTCTCCCTTGTCCATTTACCATTTCACATTGCATATCATTGAGGACAATGTTTGATTTAGGTTTGGGGGTGTGGTATGTACTGCATTGCACACATGCATTTGCCTGTAAATAAAAAAAAATCAAAAAAAAAATCGTGGGATTTTAGCTTGTTAATAAGTTTCGAAATCTTAGTTTACCATAGTATCCAAATCCAAAAAAGAATGTCACAAAATCAAGTCTTGGAAAAATTCTTGCACATTTAGCCACATGAGTGTAGTCCAAGTGAAGAGTGAGCACATATGAGTGACCCTGACAAATCACTAGTGGAGACTAAACCAATTGAGTGTAGAGCCTTTCTATTCCTTCAGGGTAAGGACTCTTCTGCCCTAATTCCGAGTAGATTGAAGAGCTACTCAAACTCGTAGTTTTCGGCACATTTCTTTTTATCTCATTAGTGCCTATTTCTTTCCAACCATTGAGGGTGTCATCAAAATTGCGAACTAACCTTGACTTGTAGCTTGTGAGCACCTTTCTAGACCTGGTAAAGTGACGATAGGCAATCTAAAATTAAAACCTTATGGCCATTAAAAAACCTACCCATAAAAACATTCCCACAGTAACTCTTTTTGAGCCATTATCCTTTATATATTTTTCCTTAAAAATTCCTAAAGTCTCTCCACCCAAATAAAAATCCTTCAACCGATTGTTTTTTAGAAGTGGAAGGAAAAGATAAAGAAAGAAGGAAGTGTGCATTGTTGATACTTCACATGATCTATCCAAGGAAAAAGTCTTCTCGAAAAAAAAAGAAAAAAGAGCATAGTTGAAAAACAAAAAGAGAGAAAAAAAAACAAAACAAAAAAAAAAAGAAAAAGAAAAAGTGAAGTAGAATCGAAGAAAATTCCTTCAAAGAAAACTCAAGATCTTACCTTCTCAGAAACCCTAAAACCTCATTTTCCATTTTTTTTACCAAACCCTTTCCCCTAACCCCATTACAACCAATAAAAGACCTATTGGATTTCAAGAAAAGTTAGGATGTTAAGCAAGTGAGAAGTTGAGTGAGCATTTTTACCCTCAATTAAATGGTTGTTCTTTCCATGAGATAACTTCACCAAAAATTCTTCATTCTCAAAAGATATGTGAGTCCTTTTGCCTTACCAATACTCACATATGTAAGTCCATGGGGATCCGAACCCTAGAGGGGGGGTGAATAGGGTGAGCTCCTTTTATGACCAATTTTAACAATTTTAACTTCTTTAAAACAAACTAGTCACATGTGATGATTAAACATACAAGATGCGGAAGATAACAAAATAATCACCACAAAGCAAGCACCATCACACAAGGATTTATAGTGGTTCGGCCTCAATGCCTACATCCACTACCGGCTTGTGATCCAACACCCCACCGGATTTCCACTATTTATGCTTTTCAATAGGCTAAGCAATAACCTTTACAATATGCTTTCCAAGGCTAAGCAATAACCTTACATTGATGCTTTTCAAGGCTTAACATCAACCTATCCATTATGCTTTTATAGGCTAAGCAATAACCTCTTCAACCACATGGTTGGTTATCTCACTAAGTTGTGTCTTTAATACACTAGATGGAGATTCATTTTAGCTCATTACATTTGCCTCTAAAATAGGCGGATATGGAAGTGAAGATCTAATACACACTCACACTATGAATGCAAAGATGAAAGTATATGAAGTGTGTGTGTGTGGTCCTCAATCATTTTGAAAATGAAAGCTCATAAAAGTAAGCCTAAGGCTTTTGAAAGTTTTAGCACAAAAACATTTATGATTGAGGAAGTAATGCAATCACATGTTAAAAGTAACAACTTGTTAATGATATCAAAGTTACACAAGTTGTATGAAATGGATTAGCTCTAAACATGTGATGCATAGGGATGTCAATCAAATCAACATGAAGCTCAAAACATAAAAATAGATTTGATTGAAATGAGGGGACAAATCATATGTAATTATAAGGACAACTTGAAAAAGATTTACCAATCAAAGTAAGGCAAGTTGTGAAACTTTAAAACAATAATACACATATGATTTGTAATGATGTTGGATCCAAAACATAAGATACATTTGAGAGAGATTTTCTTATGATGGAAAAACAACAACCAATGATTCAACAAAGTATATGAATCATGTTACATATTTCATTAACATGATCTACTTAGATTTACCAAAGATAAAGTACTACTTTGATGAATCAATGGTAATGTATCCAAAACAATAGATCTATTCAAAATATAGAACATGCTAAGGATACAACAAATCATAGATTAACATGTTACTAAGATTTACCAATGATAAAGCAAAACATGAAAACATATGATTTGTAAAGAAGTTGAATCCAAAACATAAGTTAGTTTTGAAAGAGATGTTCTTATGATGGAAAACAACAACCAAAGATTCAACCAAGTATATGGATCATGTTACATATAATTCCAAAGGTTTTTCCATTAACATGATCTACTTAGATTTACCAAAGTTAAGTACTACTTGGATTGAATCATATGGTGTTGTATCCAAAACAATAAATCAACTCAAAACATAAAACATGTTAAGGACACAACACAAACATAGTTTAACATGCTAGAAATGATTTACCAAAAATAAAACAAAGCATGAAAACATATGATTAAGAAAGGAAGAGCCTACTTGGTGGTTTAACTTCATTAATCCAAGCTTTAGCTTTCCTAATCTTCCCCTTTATCCCTTGGTTCTTTTCCCTTTTGATATTCCTCAATACCTCTCAAGGAGGGGCTTAAAATTCCCAACTTTTGGCAAGGGAAAGAACTCATTTTATAGCCAAAAAGTTGCCAACGGCTAGTTCTCGGTCGACCGGCAAAGGGGTCTCGGTCGACCGGGAAGGCACAACGGTCAGATTTCTGACCGTTGGAGGTTTCAGTGCAAAAATGCAGATTTTACCTCCAGTTGTCTCGGTCGACCGAGACCTGTGTCTCGGTCGACCGGCGACACTGCCGGGACTCCCCCCTTTTTGCAAAAAATGCAACTTTTACATATTTGAAGGTTTTTCTTTGGGGGACCTTTTGGCCACTAAATCAAGCTTGAAAAACATGTTTTAAAGATTCTAATGGTTTTTAAAACATGACATAAAAAGCCTAAAAAGATTCAAAACTTTTAAAACAAAGGCTTGCTTGATTTCTTGAAAACTCTTTCTTAAAACAAATGCATCCAAGATTAAAAAGACAAATCATGCATAAATCAATACTTTTACAAATCTTAAAAGCAATGCATGAATAAAACAAGATTTCAAGTTTATTTAAAACCAATGCAAGTGTGTAAATCAAATGATGCTTGAATGATAATGTATCCATCAAATTGCAATCTAGAAAATTCCTAACAATCTCCCCCTTTGCAATTTGATGGCAACACACTCACCACTGAAAATACACACTTAGTCTTCAGCTCCCCCTTAGCTGGACAAGGCTTGAAATCTTCTTGGATGCTCCTTCTCTTAGCTTGAGCTCTTTTCTTCATTCTTCATGATGCTTGGTGCTTGATCATCCTTTAAGCTTTCTTTCTTCTTTCTTTCTTTATCCAAGCATCTCCTTTAGCTCCCAAGCTTTCTTTCTTCTAGTTGCTCTCCCCCTTTGACCATGCCTCTTTCTCCCTTTGGCAAGGTATGTATTCTCTCCCCTTGTAGAAGATCATACACAACTCTCCCCTTAGGAAGTTTGGACATTCTCTTCACCCTTTTGAGAACTTGCATAATTTCTCCCCCTTTGCCATTAAATTGCAACGGTACCTACACACATGAAATAAGGAAAATACCTTTAGAAGCACCTGTTAACAAATGAAATCGAAAATGAAAAACATAACAGGCTATCATGTGAGGTAGTAGTCTCTAAGGGCTCAAAGGCAATCCTAGGGTCAATTTGATCAAAACTAATACTTCCTATGAAGGTTTACACTCCCCCTCAATCCATTCTCTTCTTTTGTCAAACTCTTGACAAAGATTTAACTATTAGGTACAAGAAGAAGATGGTTTAACCAAGTGAGGGTCAACTTCAAGGAAAGGATTAGATTCATTTAACTATAAGGCTCATATGATCAAATTACCAAAAGAGAGCTAGGTCAAATGAGAAAAGCAATCATGGATATCAATTGGACAAACAAAAAATACCAATTGAGATTTAGGGATATGACTATTAAATCAATCACTCTAAAATGGATTCAAAAGTATAACTATTAGGAAAAATCCAAATTAGAGCTATCCATGAAGCAATGGGGTTTATAAATCATAGCATCAAATAATCTAACTATGGGAAGCATATGCTATGAAGGTTTTGAAAATCATTTCATTCAATCAATAAATATATCTATTAAAGTGCAAGATGAGTGAAATGAAATTCAAACATGAAGCCAACCTCAACTAATAACCAACCAATGTTATGAACACATAAACATGGTGGTCATGAGATATACCTATTAGAGCAAAAGAGGTGGCAACATGAACATTATGATGCTAATGGTGTGTGACATGGAACAATCATATTACTTATCAAGTTCAATCCAATGCACACATGATTTATCACATTCACAAGAAATCAAATCAATCAACCATTATACCAATTGAATCCAATTGAATTTGATAACATGATAAAGAGCAAGAATGTGACAAAATTCCATCAAGCATCATAAATGCATATTCATCACTTTTAAAGATATGACTATTGAGCATAGTGATGAACAAGATAAATTGCAATGCACAAGGATATGACTTTGAAATGCATGCAATTTAAAAAGTGACTAAATCATATGAATTCAACATCTAAGTTATCCATCAAACACATAGAAATATGAGGAATGGATTTCAAAGAGTTTCATATGATCAAGATCACTACTATGAAGTTGAAACATGTCTAAGGATGATATCACTTAGAGAATATACATGAATCAACATCATAACCATCCAAAAAGAAATGACTATAAGGCATAGAGGATGGATTTGAGTTCTAGTATGGTTTCTACAAATGTAATAAATAACACAACCATACATAGAACGATTTGACATTTGCATAGAGAGGATTAATCAACATTCAAGATATAACTCATACCAATCATCAAAAAAGAATATAACTATTTAAGCACAAGAAGGTATGAGGTTAAAAGGATCAATCTATCATGTAACATCTCCACTCTTAGCAAATGTACTAAGCTTACAATGCAATGGACAATAGATATGAGGTTTATACCAAATGAACTTAGCACATAAAATCACATATGTACATAAAAGGCTCAAATACAAGATTTTACTATAAAGCACATAAACACTCATTAATTTGCATTAATGAAACTATATACCAAAATAGGCACAAACATGCAAATCAATGAAACCATATCCAACCATGCAATGTAAGACAACAAAATCAATTTGCATAAAGAATGTCACTAAATGAGCAAAGATGCAAATTGTTTGTAAAAATTATTTCCTTCCAAATGATATAATCATAATTAGGCACAAGGAAATAAATTCAAGGAAAATGCTTCTAAAAATATAACTAATAAAGCTTAGAACATTTTCCAAAGTTTTTCAAATCACTTCAATGTATGAAATTCCAACAAAGAATCATTTATAGAATTAAGAGCAAGTGATTTTGAAAAACAAGAAGTGTACTATTGTAAAGTTTTCAATTTGTAAAACAATAGACACTCACATAGTTTCCATACCAAGAGATATAACTTTGAAAAAACAATGGAAAACTTAAATAGCTTCAAATCTTTTGATATGCAAAAAGGATCTAATTATGACATACATCAAATGATTTTCCAACATCAATTGATCATGAAAAATCTAGCTATGGAAGCATTTGTAATCACAATCAATTGATCATGAATAGATATGCACTACAAGAGATAAGACTATATGAACAAAATGCAAATCCATCATGAAAAGGTTGCAATCAAAGGATTTTGAAAACCATGAGATATAGCTATAAAAGTTCATGAAGACAAAATCAAATGATCACAAAGAAACATTGCATTTTAAAAGATGTGACTATAAAGCAACAAAATGCAAATGTACAAAGACCAACAAATAGATATAACTAAAAAGAGTAGGTTGGTCTAGGGGTATCAAGGCCTAAAGGTTACTCAAATAGTCTACCTTTGAAAATACACCTAAGGTCTTGAAAAGGTTGTCCATGAGAGAACACTTTGAGGACTCACCAACTCTAGAAGATATAACTTGGAAAAGTCTTAGAGTGGTGCAATGAGGCTAGGGAAAATTCAATTTCAAACACAGTGGAAATCATCAAAAAGATATGCATTAAAAACACAACACTAGGGTTCAAATCTAGCAAGGATCAACTCCGGGTTGTTAAGCCCTAAAATGGAGTAACCCGCTCTGATACCACTTGTAAGTCCATGGGGATCCGAACCCTAGAGGGGGGGTGAATAGGGTGAGCTCCTTTTATGACCAATTTTAACAATTTTAACTTCTTTAAAACAAACTAGTCACATGTGATGATTAAACATACAAGATGCGGAAGATAACAAAATAATCACCACAAAGCAAGCACCATCACACAAGGATTTATAGTGGTTCGGCCTCAATGCCTACATCCACTACCGGCTTGTGATCCAACACCCCACCGGATTTCCACTATTTATGCTTTTCAATAGGCTAAGCAATAACCTTTACAATATGCTTTCCAAGGCTAAGCAATAACCTTACATTGATGCTTTTCAAGGCTTAACATCAACCTATCCATTATACTTTTATAGGCTAAGCAATAACCTCTTCAACCACATGGTTGGTTATCTCACTAAGTTGTGTCTTTAATACACTAGATGGAGATTCATTTTAGCTCATTACATTTGCCTCTAAAATAGGCGGATATGGAAGTGAAGATCTAATACACACTCACACTATGAATGCAAAGATGAAAGTATATGAAGTGTGTGTGTGTGGTCCTCAATCATTTTGAAAATGAAAGCTCATAAAAGTAAGCCTAAGGCTTTTGAAAGTTTTAGCACAAAAACATTTATGATTGAGGAAGTAATGCAATCACATGTTAAAAGTAACAACTTGTTAATGATATCAACGTTACACAAGTTGTATGAAATGGATTAGCTCTAAACATGTGATGCATAGGGATGTCAATCAAATCAACATGAAGCTCAAAACATAAAAATAGATTTGATTGAAATGAGGGGACAAATCATATGTAATTATAAGGACAACTTGAAAAAGATTTACCAATCAAAGTAAGGCAAGTTGTGAAACTTTAAAACAATAATACACATATGATTTGTAATGATGTTGGATCCAAAACATAAGAGAGATTTGAGAGAGATTTTCTTATGATGGAAAAACAACAACCAATGATTCAACAAAGTATATGAATCATGTTACATATTTCATTAACATGATCTACTTAGATTTACCAAAGATAAAGTACTACTTTGATGAATCAATGGTGATGTATCCAAAACAATAGATCTATTCAAAATATAGAACATGCTAAGGATACAACAAATCATAGATTAACATGTTACTAAGATTTACCAATGATAAAGCAAAACATGAAAACATATGATTTGTAAAGAAGTTGAATCCAAAACATAAGTTAGTTTTGAAAGAGATGTTCTTATGATGGAAAACAACAACCAAAGATTCAACCAAGTATATGGATCATGTTACATATAATTCCAAAGGTTTTTCCATTAACATGATCTACTTAGATTTACCAAAGTTAAGTACTACTTGGATTGAATCATATGGTGTTGTATCCAAAACAATAAATCAACTCAAAACATAAAACATGTTAAGGACACAACACAAACATAGTTTAACATGCTAGAAATGATTTACCAAAAATAAAACAAAGCATGAAAACATATGATTAAGAAAGGAAGAGCCTACTTGGTGGTTTAACTTCATTAATCCAAGCTTTAGCTTTCCTAATCTTCCCCTTTATCCCTTGGTTCTTTTCCCTTTTGATATTCCTCAATACCTCTCAAGGAGGGGCTTAAAATTCCCAACTTTTGGCAAGGGAAAGAACTCATTTTATAGCCAAAAAGTTGCCAACGGCTAGTTCTCGGTCGACCGGCAAAGGGGTCTCAGTCGACCGGGAAGGCACAACGGTCAGATTTCTGACCGTTGGAGGTTTCAGTGCAAAAATGCAGATTTTACCTCCAGTTGTCTCGGTCGACCGAGACCTGTGTCTCGGTCGACCGGCGACACTGCCGGGACTCCCCCCTTTTTGCAAAAAATGCAACTTTTACATATTTGAAGGTTTTTCTTTGGGGGACCTTTTGGCCACTAAATCAAGCTTGAAAAACATGTTTTAAAGATTCTAATGGTTTTTAAAACATGACATAAAAAGCCTAAAAAGATTCAAAACTTTTAAAACAAAGGCTTGCTTGATTTCTTGAAAACTCTTTCTTAAAACAAATGCATCCAAGATTAAAAAGACAAATCATGCATAAATCAATACTTTTACAAATCTTAAAAGCAATGCATGAATAAAACAAGATTTCAAGTTTATTTAAAACCAATGCAAGTGTGTAAATCAAATGATGCTTGAATGATAATGCATCCATCAAATTGCAATCTAGAAAATTCCTAACAACATATAGAGTGATAAGTCAGAAAATCTAAGTGATTTTATTTCCGAGAGTATGACTGTGAGGCTGAAGTCAAAACGAATGAATTTAGAAGGTGATCAAATTTGTGTTTTCTAAGAACCCAAAACCGCACAAGTGTTGGCTAAACTCACTCAAATACACTTCGGGACTTGAGCATCCTTGAAAGATTTTTAGCAATTGGATAGTGTTCTAAACTTGCTCTCATTTTTATTAGCTTGCTAAAAACCAGAGGATATAAATAAAAAGAATTTTGTGTGATTTATTCGTTGAAAACACTCACGAGACGAAACCCGTCCACTAAGGGAAACTTAGGGGTTTAAATGGCTTGTTGGACTAGCTAAGTGCAGCCGCGATTCCTGCAAAAGTGAGTTAGGATTTTTTTTCATCATTTTCTGCATATAGTTAGTTTTCTTTTATTTTGCTCGGGATTATAACAAAATGTAGGTTTGGGGGTGTGATGAGTTCACAAAAAATAAACTTTCATAGCACTATTTTATGAGGTTTCAAAGATAAAAGAACTCAAAACACTATTTTTAGCATAAAAATAACAAATTTCGTCCCCATCATGCTTTGCTCATATCTTTCCATTATAGATAGCCATTTGTATGCATTTATATGAGTTCCAATGGCCTCCATATAAAATATGTTAAAAAATACTCTCAATTATGTTAATTTCTCTTTGGAGGTGTTAATTGAAGATTAAAGTTGAGATTCAAGAGTTAAAGAGAGTAAGGATAAGTTTGGAAGACAATTGGATGAAGAAATGACAAAGATATGCCAACAATAAGAAGAAAAATGAAAGACCTGGGTTGGTATTTTGATCATATCTTTTCACTCAGACGTCCGATTGAGGTGATCTCAGAAGCATTGGAAAGCTTGTTCTAAGATCTACAAATCATATTTCACAACATTTTTCCCAATTCGGACGTTTCGGGGGTCAAAATCGCACATCAATCTGAGAACTATTTTCTAACACGAGAATTACATTCATATATTCATATTTCCATTCTTGTGAAATCCCACATCGGAAAGAAACCAAAAAGAGCAAGGCAAATGTCTCTATATAAGGAAGGAAGCTCTAGGCATTAGACACACAAGCAAGGAGAGCCTCCTCCTCTTTACTTAAGCTATTCATGTAAATTGAGAGCAATTGTAGAGAGAAAGTGAGGAAAGCTTTGTAAAATTTGAAGATTTTTAATGAAAGCTTTGTCTTCTCCAATGGGTGGCTAATCCCTTTGATTGGATCTTCTAGATGAAGCTAAGTTGATCCTATTCTTTTTGCTTATACTCTTTATTTTAATTCCCTTGTTTATGTGCTTAATATGTTAGAATAGATTTGTCTTCATTGCATTGTGCAACCTTTCATGCTTATTTTTTTATCTTAGCATTCTTTTTACTATCTATGCTTAGGTTTGATAAATCATGCTTAGGAGTAAATATCTTTTGATGGTTTATGCTTACTTTTGATAGATAGTTATTCGGCATCTTTTCTTTTATGAAGGGAAGAAAATCTTGGCTATTAGATTGTTAATTTCTATCTTAGAGCTTTAAAGTTATATTTTCCAAATATAAGCATATGACAGCACAAAAAAAAAAAAAACAAAAGAAAATACAAAGAAGTCATACTTGGTGAAGATTCTGGAATCTCTCCAGAGTCCCTCGGTTCTTCTTCAGATGCTGCAATCGGATTCGTCACTGCTTCATCAGCCGGAACCTCAGGCATCACCAAATCATCATCTTCCACTAAAAAGGGAGAGAAAGAAAATAAAAAACAAAAGAAACTTCAATTAAAGGAATGGAGAGACAAAGAGGAAGAATCATACCTTCACTAGTGGTCTCTTCCTCTCGACTCCTCTTTTCCGGAGGCTCATCAGCGTCCTCTGACGTCTCTTCAGCAATGGTGGGAAGGACTTCCGCATTAGGAGAGTCATCGTGTCGTCTCTTATTACGGCGTTGTCCTCTCTTCCTCTTGCTTCTGTGGGTTGATTTACTTGAACTACCCGCCCCATCGTCAAAATCAAGATCTCCACTTGACTCCTCACCGGATGGTCTGTTCTTCCCAGTAGACTCCATGGAAGCCTTCGTTAATTTCTTTTGCATCTAAGCATTGATCTCGGCTTCATCCTCCTGTAGTTGTTCCAAGACCTCACTAGGTATTTCTTGTATAGCTTCTGATCTGATGATGTCCTGCCAGCTGAGAAAGCCGATCTTGTGCTTCTCTCCGGAAAGGAAAGCTAGAACTTCCTCTCGCCGGACTCCATCTGATCTGCCAAGACCCTTCCCAGGAGATTCCTTGACATCAAGTTCCTTCTTGGAAAGCCCCCAGTACATTGAAAAGCTTTCCACGAACCATTTCGTGAAACCAACAGTCCGTTAAGTGGGTAACTTGGGATAGGAAATCATGGTGGTAGTGTCCTGCGCACTGTAGAAGGCCCATGCATTCCTCCCATCCTGCAAACCTCCAAATCGCTTCACCATGCTCGAAGGCGCTCTAACAACGCCTTGAGAGAAGCCCAACTGTAACGCGAAACGTGATGGAACATACGGCTGGATATCAACAAAAAGATGTCTTCGGTACACCATCGTACCAACACGTATGTTAAAAAGCCACCTTTTTTCTGCATTGGTCAAGGAGTAATGTCTTCCCGACCCCGCCCTGGTGGAATCACGGGAGGCGCCAAAATCAAAAGCATTCTTCCGCAAACCTGGAGAAAGCTTCACTGAAGATTGCACGACCTCGACGTCCCTGAATTGTCGGATCCTCAAACGGGTATACAAAAGAGATTTGGAAATGGCTGTTCGTCTAGCCAACCGAATCATGAAAGGGTCATCATCCTACGCAACTCCTAAGCGATGCAAGCCGGGACATTGGTAAACATACCACGAATAGAAAATATGGGCTGAAAATACCCTGTTCATAGGGAACCCCAACCGAACCAAGAAAGCAGTAGCCTGTAGTTTTGTACACAAGTGGAGTAAAGAGCTGGCACCAAAGCCAACCGCTCTCCGCACGCCATCTGACAAGCCAGAAAAATACAGTGCGGCCTAATGTGTGTCCCATCTCCTCTAGAAAAACAACGTCACCCAACTAATAAGTGAGGTAAACAGCGAGATCCCTCCGCAGTGCAATGTCAGGATAAATAGCGTATGTACTCCCAAAGAACTTCATGTCATCTCGCATAACAGAGATCTTCTTCAAACCTGGGTTCTTGGCCCTAGCATCCTGGGCCATGCCATCAGAAGACTCTCCGCTGTCAAAGAAGTTGGAGCTACAATTCTTCCAACTACTACACCGGACTTTCGAGCCCTCCTTCTCCTTCAAAAAGTCATAGAAGGCAACAAGCTGAAAGTACAGAAGCCTGAACTCCTCAGATTGCTCCTCAAGAACGTTGTCGATAGGCATGACCTCCTCATAGACTTTGCCAAGGATAGGCAGCCCGGTGATGACGCTTAATTCCTTCAAAGTAAAACCAATCTCATCGTTCGTCACGATGAAGGTGTTGGTTTGTGGAAGGAATGACTCTAGCATGGCCATGAAGGCCACATCAGAGAAAACCACGGTCTTCCGAAAAGCGCGAACCGCGTCGAAGATCCCGGCCTCCTTCAAAGTGGCTCCACTAACCTGCAGGGTGTGATCAGTCCATGATTCCCAGCTCGAATCAGCACTGAAACGACCACGAAGTCGAAAAGGCTTCACCCAACTGCTACCGTCACCCCGAAAAATGCCAAGGCAACCGTCTCAAATTGACCGATGGATGGTCAGAAACCCGGTAGCCACTGGAGGGCATCAACATGTCCATACGGACAGGCGACTTCTCCGTATATCCAGAAGGATTGCCAACAAAAACCCTGGTCTTTATCACATTGGTCCTCTTCACCCAGCTTGGAGGGTCCTCCCTCTTGGGACACGTGGGAGAAAGAAAGACTCATGATCGAGACAGTCCGATCAAAAGTCGACCGGGTAGAAATAGTTCTCTCCTCACCATCAGCTGTGTAAGAGAACTGAAAACATCTCCTCTGGTACGTCAAGTCGTCAGGGACTGCGTCACCAAAGAAAAAGGTAGACTTGGGCACAATGCTCTAATCGTCCATGACATAAGGATGGTTGCTTGCCATAATCTTGTAAAACTCCTCATCCTTGAGAGCGATCAATCGCTGTCTCATCTCATCGCGGTTGAGGGAGTCGCACTCTATCCAAGTTCTTCTCGACAAAGTAAACCTTCTCTTAGGCATGCTGTACAGACACATTAGAAGACCTGATAGACCAATGAAGTGCATTAGTAACAAGCTCTTTGCCCTTGTCCGTTCTGGAGGAACTACCTGCAAAGGATAAAAAAGGAAAAATCAATCATCAAAGTGACAGAATTTTGCTAAAAAAATAAAATGAAAATTCTAGCGAAATTTTGGCATGATTTCTGGACAATTTCGAAGAAAAGGGAAACATCCAGAAGAAGATAGGAAGCTTGAAGATGAGCTCAACACCGCTGCAAGCTCAATGAAGCATCCTCAAAGAAGGTTTGAACTCAAACATTGCTGCGAGATCAAACCAATCTCATCAAGTCTCCGCAAGCTTGAAGAAGGGCTCAACATCGCTGCGAGCTCCAAATCTCAAAACTTGCAAAAGATTTCCAGGTATGCATCATCATGCTCCCAATCAATTTACTAAAAAGCATGCATCCAAAAAGTCATCATGCATTAGATGCGAGGAAAACTTTAACCAAAGTTTGATCAATTCCAACCCAACTTGGTCAAATCCAATCAAATTTTGTCAAAGTCAAAATTCATGTTGACTTGACCTAGAGATTCTAGCCTTTTATCTTGATGCATCAAAAAAAAAATGCATGAACATCTTGGAATGCATAAGCCTCATTATCATGGTGCATAAACCTCAATATCTTGGTGAGCAAAAAAAAAAAAAAAAGAGAAAAGCACAAAAAAGGGAGAGAAATTTCTTAAAAAAAAAAAAAATTTGGCCAGCATGCCGTGGCCCACTGCCACGTGGCAGTACAGCCAGGTCCGTACGGACCTGTCCATACAACCAAGAAAAGCAAAAAAAAAACACAAAAAAAAGAAAAAAAAATAGAAAACATGTGGAGAAAAGGAAAAAGAAAAAAAAGGAAAAAGAAAAGAAAAGAAAACGAAAGTAATTTCTAGTTCTACATGGAGTTTCTTGTGAAGGAAGAAAACTTACTTGAAGCCATTGATGGAGAAGAAGAAGAAAAGCTTGAAGATCTTTGAAGAAGAAAAAGAACTCTTGATCTTGGAGCACTCTTGGAGACTCTTGCAAAGAAAGAAAGCAAAGAAGCAAAGATCTTATCTCCCCTTGCTTTTATAAAAGAGAGCAAATCAAAAGAGGAAACAGGGAAAAAAGAAAGGAGGTAAGTGCTAAACATTAGCAACCTTCGCAAAAGAAAGGAGATTTGAGATTCTTTGAGAAATTTTCTCCAAAAAGAAAGGGAATGAGAAATATTCTCTCCCAAAGAGAGATACTTTGAGAAAATCTCTCCCTGAAGAACGGAAACTTGAGAGATTCTCTCCAAGTAAGAATATTTTTAGATATTCTCTATCCAAAAGAGTTATTTTTAGATATTCTTTACAAAATGACACCATGTGAGATCTAAGTCATCTTTAAAAGCTTAAGGTCCCATGGGCTAGCACACATGAGTCAGGTTTGATCACCTAGGCACTAAAAATGGCTTCTTTTCAAGAAATTCCTCTCACCAAGAGCATACAAAATGGTTCCATGCCTCTTTTGAGTTGATTGGACCACACACAAAAAAAATAAATCCAAGCCTCATGATTTTTCCAAAAAAACCAAACCATCCCACCTCATATACCAAAATGAGCCAGAATCTCGAAATTGACATTCCACAAATTCAAACCAGACCCCCTAGCTTGCCACATACAACTTGTTAGGTCACAAGGTCAAAACCAAATATGACCCCCCCAATTTGCCACATACAGCTTATTGGGTCACAAGGTCAAAATCCAAAACAAAATTCAAACCCCGACCCCCTAACCTGCCACATACAGCTTGTTAGGTCACAAGGTCAAAAACCAAAAACCCTCTTGACCGCCTAATGCGCCACATAAAGCCCTTAGGTTCACAAGGTCAAAAGGAAAACCCAAAATCCAAAACCCAAATCCAACTCCCTCATGTCATTTTCAAAATCTTGCCTTTAGATGGTACGTGATCCCTCTCACTACCATAAAATCCCCTTGGAAACTCAAAAGGCTATTAAAAAAAAATTGTGTTCAAAGACTCTTTGTCAAATCGAAAACTCTCCTTCAAGTTTCTCTTCGAGGCACATTGACTCCAAAAGCTACTCGTTGCTGTACCTCGAGGGGACATTTGTTGACACAAAAAAATGTCACTTTCCCTCTTCAACATCAAGAAGCTACATGAAGTCGCTTCCTACTACAAACAGGCAATGCTGCTTCAAGCATCAGATCTTGTCAGAATCAAACAAAAACAGCAAGATCCTCCAAGACAGCCAGAAGAGAGGTTCACATGAAGTTTCGGGCCATTCCAACATCATTTGGCCTAACTTCACTCCTCCAGCAGCCAAACAGGTGCTCCTGGCGGCGCCGGCGTCGAAGACATTAAAACTTCGATCTGAGCCTATGGATGGTCTCAAAATACCTCCAAAAGGCTCCACGTCAAATTTCAGGTCATTCCGGCGATGTTTGACCCACCCGACTTCGATGCTCCGAAAGAAAATCAAGCCCCTCGGCAGCGAGAACCACCAGAACCATTACTCATCAAACGGAGCACATGGACAGCTTCAACATGCTTCAAAAGGGGTTTACGTCAAATTTCAGAACATTCCGACAACGTTTGACCCGACTTTGACGCTCCGAAAGAAAATCAAGGTCACTGGCGGCGGAGCACCCCAGGACCATGACATCCAAATTGAAGCTAATGGATCATCTCAAAATGACTCCAATAGGCTCCCTGCCAAATTTCAAGTCAATCAGACATCGGTTGACCGCGCATCAAAGCGGGCATCTTCCCCATAGCAAAATCAAGCCTAGCAGCGGTGGGACCCCAAACGGATTCGAAACTCAAGCAAAGCCCATGGCTGGTCCTATCTACTACTCAGGAGACTTCACCTCAAATTTCAGGTCATTCCGACATCGTTTGACCTAGTTTCAACTCTTGACAAAAATTCGGCAATTTTGCACGGCAAAATCTTTGGCTTTTCAAAAATAGGGAACTTTGTGCCCCGGTTTCGCACGACTTCTCGTCAGGTTTTGTTCAGGAGTATCAAGCCAAAAAATGAGGAAAAATGTCAAGAAAAATACAGGAGAAAAAAAGGACTGAAACAACTCGAAAAATGGCCAAAGAAAAGGCGACGAAAGGGGGACCAAACCCCATGGTCGCCGGCGACCCTGGAAGTCCGGGTTGCTGGATTTCTGCCGGAGGGCCCGTTTTCCAATCCTCTTCGCGTTTCAAGAGTTCCAGCCCCTGTGATTTCCTAAAAATCTGATTTTTGATGCTCGGAAACGACTGATCTTCGTCAACATCACGGATCCGCCGTCAAAAGCATGGAATCATCATTCATCACTCCGAGATCGCCAACCGGCTGATCAAGAAAGTACACTTTCTGTCCGACCGATCGAGAAATCAACAAGACAGATGGTACTAGCCCGCTGTTAGCAATCTATGACTGAAGTTGCATGATCATCCAACATCGATTAACACGAAGATCCATCGTCGATCATCGCAAGAAGAACTCCAAAAGACACGGCACGACCCGCAACACTTCAAATCCCCGGCAACCACTTAATGCTGTTAATTGACCCAACTAAATGCGGTCATTAACTCATTATTTTGGACGGCCCAATCAGAAGCAGTGAAATGGGAGTTACAAGTCAAAGCCATCATGGCATTAAAGCCACGAAACTCCTCTCATCATGGAGATAAAAAGCGAATAAAAGCCCATCATTCTCCATCGGCCAATCAGATTCAAGTAAAAAGGAGTTACAAAATCATGAAATAAAAACTTGTAACTCCTCCCATCATGAAGCTTTAAAGCCATCAAAGCTCATAAATCCTCCTAATGGCTACCAAAGGCCTATAAATAGGAGATCGTTCCAACAAGAATGGATCAGAAAAATCAGAGAAAAATTAGCCTGAAAGATCGTCCAGAATTCCCGCAAGCTCTGCTTCTCTGAAGAAACTCTGCTACAACAAGCACCACAAGGTGATTGAAGCCCCTTGGGGGGCACTCCCCTCAAGGCAAAGCCCCCCTCTTCTCATATTCAACATGGCCTAGACGCGGCTTTTCAGCCCGTCTCTTCATTTTTTTATTGGATATAGGACCTTCCTTGGATCCTTGTCCTCTAAAAAACTAAAGTCTAAGTCAAGCCAAAAGAATCAAAGCATCAAGCGTTCTCATCTGAAGGACAATGGCGAAGTCCATACATGACTTGCGACCGTCGATTTGAACGTGTCCCTGCAATCTCCTGAGAAGTCAGATCCTTTTTCTTACTTTTCTGTTGTATTTTTGTATTTTCTTTAAGAGACAAAAAAATCACATTTCTTGTCTTTCTTCATTGATGAGATTTGTAAATCGCCTTTCACGGCAAACAAAATGAAATCGCCTCTCATGGCATTTTAAAAACCTTGTCTCTTTTCTTAAATATATGTGCAATGGAAAGTTAGAAAAAAGATTGATTTCCTTTCTACTTGCGAAGGTGGATCTCCGGATCACCATCTCTAAATTCTAAGTAGAACAGAAAATCTGGCATGCCCGTACAAAAAGGTTGATACCCGCCTTTCTCCCCCTTTTTCCCTCCATTCGGCCCTCTCGGTGACCCCGGGGACGGATGGGAGAGGAAAGGAAGGATATCGGGTCCTAAATGTTGGTCTTCTGGTTTGGAATAAGGTGGTTTATAGTGGTTTTATGGCTTACCTAGGGTCGTCTCGTTATACACTTAATTCCTCAATGTTGGTATGTAAATGAAAGATTTGTGCCTCTGAAGATCTCCGACATTTGTAAACACGAAGTGTACATCGAGGCTCGTAGTAATTCCCCGTTAATTCAATTATCAAACATTCCTCCTACGTCCCCATTGATTTCAGTGATACCGAGTATTTTGGATTCCAAATTCCCATTCCCTAACATCTAGAGCCCGTAGGGGGAGTCTACACATCCAAACAAGAACAAACAGGGTGCAGGAAGCAGCACTAGGGTAGAGCCCAGGTACATCCACTCGAGCGAGGGAGCATCTGCTCGAGCTGAGCTTCCTAGAAGCATGCTTGCTTGAGCGGGTCCAATCTCACTCGAGCGGCTGAGTTTTCTGCCTGCTCTTTCTCCAGGCAACACCTGGCTCTCTCGAGCGGCCATAGGCTTGCTCGAGCGAGCTAGGTTGTTGCCTGCTACTCGTTTCCTACAGATTTCTCTGCTTCTACACACCAACAACCCCTCCTTTCTCCTTCAGTCACCTCCACCTTGCCTTCCCACACATTCTAAACTTTTCTTAGCATCAAACAACCTCCATTCAACCACAACATCACAATTCATTCCAATTATGAACCAAAATTAGAAAACATAACATGATCATAGAAATATAAAATTCTGAGATGCATTTCCAATACTTAGATACAATAGTTTTCAGAGAAAGATCTATGTTGCTATAAAAGACAACGAATAGAAACATTTCCAAATCAAACCCTTCTCAAACCAAAAGAACCAATTTGAAAGCACTTTAGTTACTAGCTAAGAAATTTAGAAAGAAAACTAAATTTATACATTCCATGCATCTCATTATCCCATTATTCACTTGCCTTGGCTAAAAGGCGCACCACAAATCACTCTAACAACACCTCTCCAAAGGTAGGACCTCTAATCTACAAAAGCACCATGAAAACACTTCTAAAAAATCCAACATTTTGAAAAACAAAATGGCTTCTCCACAGAAAACCTTGCATGCGTGATTTAGAGGCTCAAAAGGATTCAACAAAACCAAGATTAGAAGAGGACAGCCATTGCTTACCCTAGAAGTTCCAAACAAGAATAGAAGCTTGAAGAGGAAAGTGGTTCTAGCATAAATCCTTCAAAAACAGTATTCTTGGAAAGCTTAGGAGATGAGGAGAGGAATGGTGCATCCAAATCTTTCTTTGGACCAAGAAAACCCAAGCATGTACACGAGAGAAGGATGAAAGAGGCAAAAATGGTTTTCTCTCAAGTCTGGGACAACAACGGAGAATGGGGAAGAATGTTGCAAACGTGGGTTTGAAGGAGTTTAAATGGGTTGTGGGCCCCATTGTCCCCAAGGCTTCAAGTGGCTAAAAACGTCATCTATAGGTCCCAGATGAGTTCGACGAAGAAGGAAAAATCAATCGTCGAAAGATCTAGTTTCCAAAAAATATATTTTTCCTCATGATTTACAAATATCAAAATTCATGCACATATTTGGTGTGAAAAGTCTGTTTTGCCATCGTTTCTCGAAAAACGGAATTTCTGGGGTTCGAACATAGACGGAGGAAGCATAAAAGTCGTAGAGTAGGATATGACAAATCAAAACAAGTAGAAATCTATTTTTTTAAATAAAGAATAAATTCCCACATAGACACGAGTCACGCAGGCCACCCAGGGCAGTGTCAAACCAAGCTCAATGGCTCTCAAAATTCCCGAAAGCTATTCAAAATTCTAATCTAGCTAAAACCCAAGCTAATCATCCTCTAATCCCACTTAGAGACTAATCATCGGCTAAAACAACATAAATCATACTAAATAAGGGTCGGGGTCTGACACTTAACCTCTATTTTTCAATTTTGTTGTTCATCTTATTTGAGTGAAGTGGATAGAAAAGCCCAATGAATCCAATGACAAGAAACATAGTACTCATACCAAAAACAGAGTACCCAATGAATCCATTTTCACTTAGAACTCCCCAAAGCTATTTAAAAGAACCCCCAAAGGGTCCCGCGTAATAAAGAAGACACTCAAAACTCCCTAAAGCTATTTAAAAGCTATTATAATCCCAACTTAACCAAAATCCACTAATCTCACTTAGAACTAACACGACTTAATTAGTACTAATCGAGGTCGCTCTGGTCGGGGTCTTACATCATCCACCCCTTCGGGTATTTGGTCCTCCAAATGGAAAAATACACTGACCCCAGGTAGTACATGTGGATACTTCTTCTGGACTTGATCTTGTAGTTCTCACGTTGCTTCTTTGGGTCTATGATTTTCCCAGAGTACTTTCACCCAGTGAATAGTCCGTGTTCTCAGCTCTTGTTCCTTTGTATCGATGATATGAACAGGCTTCTCGACTTATGTAGCATCTTCTCGGATTTCCAAGGGTTCATGGCGGAGTACATGTGAAGGGTCAGGAACGTATTTCTTCAACATTGACACATGGAAGACATTATGTACGCCTGAGAGTTTGGGTGGTAAGGCTAATCTCTAAGCCACATCACCGATCATCCTCACAATGTCTTAAGGTCCAATGTATCTCCTAGATAGCTTGCCATTCTGCCCAAACATCAATATTCCCCTAGTCAACGACACTTTCAAGAAGACCTTATCTCCTTCTTTGAACTGTAAGAGTCTGCATAGCTTTTCTGTCTACTTTGGGCTACTTTTGTCGCGAACCCGGAACGGATCCCGGGCCCGCGACGTAGTTTTGTTGTTTTCCCACAGGTTCCTGCGGTGAGGATTCCCGAGACACGCAGAATCTGTCTCACACGATCAAGTTTGCGGAAGCGTGTAACAAATCACATCAAGATAAGCACCAATAAAATTTCAAGTGCCATAACAAAATAATATCAAGACAGAGTATCACAAGTAAGGAGTTAACATGGCATTCCCATCATAATTCAAGTTATGAGACTAGCACAAAAGGTAGTTAAGTTTAGTTACATCTTATAGGAGGCCAATAAATGCCAATACAATTCTCAAAATGATAAAAGAACCCATGACAAAATTGGAGCGCAACTCAAGAACCCACCTGACGTCTAGTTGACATCGTTGGGTTGCCACTCTCTGACTGGGGGTGGCTCAAGAGCCTCCTCCGAACGCTCCTCCTCAAAGGCAATGTCACCTGCACCTAGGCACCAACAAACAAGGGTCAAACACGACGGTTTGGCAGTAATCAATTTAGGCATGAGCATGTAGTAAGTAAATGTTTAAAGAAACATATTAAGACATTTTGCTGAATTGGAAACAGTTACATGACTAAGGTACATTTCAAAATACGAGCAAAGCTAGCATGAATACTTATACTATCATGATTAGTTACAATCCACAATGAGCTCATCCTTTCTCTATCATTTATAATGAAAAGAACAAGGATGTACGACAAGCACGATATACATAAAATAATCACGACACGATTCCCACATATACGGGGACTCCAGCCGCGGGACTGGACACGCACAATGTATAATAAAATGCACGACCAATCTGCAGATAGTCCACCTGTTTAAGGACTCCCAAGCAGTGGATCAAACTGAAAGGGCAGTCCCAGCTCAGTGGTGTTCACTTAAATTCATGAATGCACAAAACACGGCGAAACACATCTTAAACCAAATCAAGCTTGAAGGGGTAAATCACTTATCAAAACTAAACAAGACACGGCTATCAAGAGGCGCAAGTATATATAAATGCATAACACGTTTAAGAAGTGATCCCCTTTTTTATCCTTGAAACAATTTTTAAATGAGCTTATACTTAACTTCAAAACGAGTACACGATAATACTTGTTGTATCAAAACTAAAGTTCGAAAGCAAACTCTATCAAGTGTATGTAAGAACCTTTGGTTGACCCTTGTGTAATTGAAACCCAAATGTTGAAATTGCAAAGAGAATTTGTGTCCCCGAAGTTAAAGACATCTAAGGTTTCAATCGCACATTGTCAAGCTTAAAGCCTCATAATATAATCCAGTTTTCATTCCTGCAGAAATCCTTCTAAAACAGCTCATCTTGAGATTTCGATTACCTCTCGGTCACCTGTCGGTCGACCGAGACGGGGTATGTCGGTTACCCGACAGCTGACCGACAGATTTACCCAGAAAAACTTAGCTCTCGGGAAATGGAACGGAACTGACTTCGGTTGGCTGTCGGTCGACCAAAGTGGAAATGTTGGTTAGCCGACAGCTGACCAAAAACATTCCTGATGAAATGCAGGTCTCGAGAAATGGAGCCGAACTGAGTTCGGTTGGCTGTCGGTCAACCGAAGTGGAATTTCGGTTAGCCGACAGCTGACCGACGACTGACCGACGCTGCACGGATGGTGCATTTCAAGTCAGATTTTTGCATTTCTTCTTTCTTTCTTCTTATTTCAAGTCAGATTTTTACATTTCTTCTTCCCTTCTTGTTATTTCTCCTTCAACCTGCACTTCCTTGCGCCTACAAGCTCTCCAAGGGATTAAACATACACATTCAAGCACAATTTAAAACATCTCATTCCCATTCTCTAATCTAAAACAAAATCCCCAAAATGTCCATTCAAGACATAGATTTCCAATGAAATGAAGAGAATGAAAAGGAAACAAACCAAATGCACACAAGCTAACATCTATCCTAGATTGTTTAGTTGCCTTAGTCCAAGATGCCACAAACCTTCTTCAAGCACTTCCGCTCAAGCTAAGCCAAGGACTACAAAAATCCCCATGAAAACCATTCAAAACTCACTCAAACTTGAAAGCAAGAAACCCATTTCCACCAAAGGGTTTGGAAACATGAAAAACAAGATCTTTCGGAACCAAAAAGCTCCATTAAAAAGATGGGTTGGAGCTCTTACCTAGAAATGGCCAAACAAGAAGAGATGAAGAAAATGGAGAGCTTGCCTAACTAGAAACTTCAACAAACTTGTATCAATGGAAAGCTTGGGATGAGAGGAAGAAGATGATGGTCTTGGATTTCATTTGGAGTCTTCTAGCTTGTGCATTCAAGAGAAATAAAGTGGAAAGAAAAAAGGGTTTTCTCTTCTTGGTGCTTTAGGGTTAGGGTTTGGGAATGAAAAGAGGGAAGGAGAAAGAGTTGACTTTAAACACTTGCAAATGGGGCCCAAAGAGCCTAAACCCTGCATTGACATAAACATGATCTTGCGGGCCTCGAATGAACTCGACGAACAAGGATAAAATGATCCTTGAAATATCTAGTTTCCAAAAAGTATATTTTTGACTTGGTTTTGTGATTTCGAAAATTGTGTCCAGATTTTTCTGTATAAAAGACAATTTTACCCTTTTTGGTCCAAAACTTGGGTTTTGGGCTTCAAACGCGAATGGGCTAAAAACGAAAATTATAACAAATAATGAAACCATTCAAATGAAATAAAATCACAATTAAAAACGGGAAACCAATATGATCCTCCCAAGCTAACACGTGCACTCAGGCCTTCCTGAGCGTGTCTGACTAACACTAAACGTCCTCAAAATTCCCAAAGCTATATCCAGGACTAAAACTAATTATTTCTAACCCAACGATAACTAAACCCAGTTAAGACTAAACACTCACTAATCAAATTAGTCTCGGTCGGGGTCTAACATCCTCCACCCCTTAGGATATTTGGTCCACCATATAAAATAAACATTTACCTCTGGTAAAAGCTGTGGATACTTCCTCCGCACTTAATCTCTCAATTCCCATGTGGCTTCCTTTGGTTCGTGATTTTCCCAAAGTACCTTGACCCAATGAATAGTCTGATTTCTCAATTCTTGCTCTTTGGTATCAATGATCTTGATCGGCTTTTCCGCATACGAGGCATCTTTTCGAATCTCCAAGGGCTCGTGCTGTACTATATGTGAAGGACTAGAAACATATTTCTTGAGCATGGAAACATGAAATACATTGTGCACCCCGGAGAGTTCCGGCGGTAACGCAAGTCTATATGCGACATCCCCAATCTTGCTCAAAATTTCGTACGGACCAATAAACCTTCTTGATAATTTGCCCTTCTGTCCGAACCTTAAAGTTCCTCTAACTGGTGAGATTTTCGAGAACACTTTGTCACCCACTTGAAACTGCAATTCTCTTCAGTGAGTGTCTGCATAACTCTTCTGCCTACTTCGGGCGATCTTCAAACGCTCCTGAATCAGCTTGACCTTGTCACGTGTCTCTCTAACTATCGTCGGCCCATGAAAACTATGCTCACCGACTTCTTCCTAGCAAATCGGAGTTATGCATCATCTGCTATAGAGTGCCTCGAAAGGTGCCATACCAATGCTAGAGTGGTAGCTATTGTTATAAGCAAATTCACAAAGCGATAAGCACTCATCCCACTAAACCTTGAAATCCAATACACAAGCACGCAACATGTCTTCAAGAGTCTGTATCGTCCTTTCTGACTGACCATCGGTCTAAGGATGATATGTTGTGCTGAACTGGAGTTTGCTACTCATAGACTCATGAAGAGTTTTCCAAAACTTTGAAACAAACTTGTTGTCTCTGTCTGAAGTGTTGGAGACGGGCTGACCATGTTTACGAACGATCTCATCAACAAATGGTTTTGCAAGTGGTGCCATATGCATCATATTCCCTGTCTTCATCGGAATGAAATGAGCAGACTTTGTTAGACGATCTACAATAATCCAAATTGCATTATTTCCCTTCTTGGTATTCGGCAAACCGGAAACGAAATCCATTGAGATGTGCTCCCATTTCCACTCCGGAATCTCCAACGGTTGTAGTAACCCTGGGGGCTTCTGATGTTCTGCTTTAAACAACTGACAAGTTAGACAACGGGACACAAAAGCTGTTATCTCTCTCTTCATGTTGTTCCACCAAAATCTATTCTTCAAATTATGGTACATCTTCGTGCTACCCGGAGGCATGGAATATCTTGTACTATGAGCTTCATTCATTATATCGTTCTTCAAGCCATCCACATTTGGCACACGCAACCGGTCACGGAAATACAGTACCCCATTCACCATCTTGAAATCTGGACGTTCTGCGATATGATCTACTATCTTTGCCAAGTCTGGGTCCTGTAACTGACTTTCCTTGATCTTCTAGATGACGGTAGGTTCTGATACTGTCATGTTTGCTAACATTGCACCCAGCTTTAGGGTTTGCATCTCCACACCCAATTCTTCAAACTGCTGTAAAACACTAATTCCTCTCAAACTGGCCATGACCACTGATTTTCTGCTCAATGCATTAGCTACAACATTCACTTTGCCCAGATGATACTTGATTGGGAAGTCATAATCCTTGATACACTCCATCCACCATCTCTGTCTCATATTTAAATCCTTCTGTGAGAACAGATATTGCAAACTCCGATGATCCGAATGGACTTCAAATTTCCCTCCATAGAGGTAGTGTCTCCACATCTTCAAAGCAAAAATAATTGCCGCCAATTCCAAGTCATGAGTTGCATAGTTCTTCTCATGGTCCTTCAACTGTCTGTAGCCATAAGCAATCACTTTGCCATCCTGCATCAATACACAACCTAGTCCCATATTCGAAGCATCTGTATAAACAATAAATCCGCCGCTGCCCGATGGTAATGCAAGAATTGGAGCTGTGGTTAACCTTCCCTTCAACTCTTGAACACTTGTTTCACATTGTTTGGTCCAAACAAATGGGACATTCTCCCTGGTCAATTTCGTGAATGGTGCTGCAGTGGAGGAAAAACCTTGGACAAATCATCTGTAGTAGCCTGCTAACCCCAAAAAGCTTCTGATTTCTGTCACACTGCTCGATCCCACCCAATTAACAACTGCTTCTATCTTGGCTGGATCAACAACTAAACCTTCTCTGGAGATGATGTGGCCTAGAAAAGCAACTTGCTCTAACCAAAATTCGTACTTACTGAGTTTTGCATAAAGCTGGTTGTCCCTCAAAAGCTGTAACGTTGTTTTCGAATGTTCTTCATGCTCCTTCTTACTCTTAGAATACACAAGGACATCATTAATGAATACTACGGTAGAGTGATTCAAATACTGTGCAAAGACTTTGTTCATAAGAGCCATAAAGACTGTGGGTGCATTTGTCAAACCAAAGGGCATCACTAAGAACTTGTAATGCCCATATCTTGTTTTAAAAGCCGTTTTCTGAACATCTGAGTCTCTAACTCTCAACTGATGGTACCTTGATCTCAGGTCTATCTTGGAAAAATAGGTTGTTCCTCGCAATTGATCAAATAATTCGTCTATCCTTGGCAATGGATACTTGTTCTTCACGGTCACATGGTTCAATTTTCTGTAGCCAATGCACATTCTCAGACTTCCATCTTTCTTTTTCAAAAATAACACTGCTGCTCCCCAATGTGAAACACTTCGCCTAATGAAGCCTTTACTCAACAATTCCTGCAACTGGAATTTTAATTCACCCATTTCTGCTGGAGCCATTCTGTATAGTGCAATCGAGATAGGAGTTGTCCCTGGAAGGAACTCAATTGTGAACTCAACTTCTCTGATTGGTGGTAATCCCGAGATTTCTTCTGGAAAAACATTCTGAAATTCACACACAATGGGGATATCCTCCACCCCTTGGGACCGTTTATCCTCCGTGATAAACACAATAAATGCCTGACACCCACTCTGAACTAATCTGCTTGCCTTCAACACTAAAATAAATCCTGCCTGGGTTTTCCTCTAGTTCCCCTGAAATATCAATTCTGCTTGTGGTCATTGGAATCTGAATGTTATGGTTTTACTAAAACAATCCATGGTGGCATGATATGCTTCTAACCAATCCATACCTAAGATGATATCAAAATCATGCATGTCCAAAACAATTAGGTTGGCCGGTAAATTAACATCTCCTAACAAAACTGTACACCTAGGGTAATAGGTTCTACACACAACTTGTTTCCCTAATGGTGTGGTTACTATCAAAATATAATCCAATTCACTATATGGTGCATCAATCATCTTAGCAAAAGTAGGAGATGAAGAAGAATGTGTGGATCCAGGATCAAATAAAATCTGAGCTTCTACCCCACAAACAAGAAGTTGACTTGCCACCCCGTCTCCTGCAGCTTCAGCATCCGCACGGTTGAGATAATATAAACGTCCATGCATTTGTAGTCTATTTGGTGCTTGATTTTGCCTTCTGTTCTGTTGTGGAGGATGAGCATTCTGATTATGTGCTGGTGGCCTATGTTGCCGCTGCTGCTAAGGTGGTCTAACTTAATTTTGAATTGGTGCTTGATTCTGATGAGCTGCTTGTCTCTGCTGTTGGTTTCTATTTCCTTGATTCTGAAGTTGTGGGCAATCCTTGATTGCATGGTTCATAGTCCCACATTTGAAACAGGCACCTGTGGCCTTACGACATTCATGAGTTTCGTGGTTCTTGCCACAGTGGCCACAACCCTACCTCACTTGACTGTGCTCTTGTTTGAGTTTCTTGTTATCGTGTTGTTTCTGATTCTGTTGTTGATAGTGCTGCTTCCTTCTTGAATGATCATATTGTTAATATCTTCAAACTTATATGCTCGTTTGACATCCTCATCATATGTAGCTAGTGGAACTACTCCTATGGCATCTCTCATGATAATCGAGTTCAATCCTTCCAAGAACTTTGTTATTTTCTTTTGCTCAGTGTCGATCAACTCGGTAGCATATCTAGCCAATCTCTCAAACTTGGTGACATAGTCTAACACAGTCATGCTGCCTTGTTTGAGCTGCTGGAATTCAATAGCCTTCTGTCTCTTAACATGGGATGGAATGTACTTATCCTGGAATTGTATCTTGAATGCTGCCCATGCATCTTCGTTAGCCATGGTCGTATATGGGTCCTTGACCGTTTGCCACCACTGATCTGCAAGCCCATAGAATAGTGAAGCTGTGAGGTTGACCTTCTGTCTCCCCGTGCAAGTAAAGGCATCGAAGATTTTCTCGGTGTTAGCCAGCCAATCATCTGCAACTAACGGGTCCTCATTGCCTGAGAATTCCTTCGGTGCTCTCTTCCTGAACCTCTAAAATAACGTGTTAGGGTCATGATCCCTATTATGTATAACAATCTGTGGACCCAAAGGTTGAGGTTGTGGAGCTTGATGTTTGTTCTGAAGAACTTCCAAGAGTTGCCTCTGGACTTGAGCCATTTCTTCATCTTTTTTTGCTATCTATTCTTGAAATTTTGCTTGAGTCTCATTTGCCTGTCGTTGTTGCTCTATCATAGCTTGCATGAGTTCTTGGAACTGTGTAGTTGTTGGCGTATTAGTCGTGTCTGACTCATTCTGATTACTGCTAGAAGCATTATTGTTTGGAACTTTTCTTGGAGGCATGATGCTGTAAAGCAAGGTGTTAGTGCACAATAAACATGGTATAAGGGTTTCTAAGGTCCTATACCAAACAAATCTATCGAACTCACGAATCCTCGCCACGTTCCTAAGATTTTCTAGTTTCTTTTAAGTGCCTGAAACAAGCCCCGCTCTGATACCAGTCCTATCGCGACCCCAGAATGGATTCCGAGCCCGCGACGTAGTTTTTGTTGTTTTCCCACAGGTTCCTGCTGTGAGGATTCCCGAGACACACAGAATCTGTCTCACACACTCAAGTTTACAGAAGCGTGTAGCAAATCACATCAAGATAAGCACCAATAACATTTCAAGTGCCATAACAAAATAATATCAAGACAGAGTATCACAAGGAGTTAACATGACATTCCCATCATAATTCAAGTTATGAGACTAGCATAAAAGGTAGTTAAGTTTAGTTACATCCCATAAGAGGCCAATAAAGCTCAATACAATTCTCAAAATGACAAAAGAACCCATGACAAAAACAAGCGCAACTCAAGAACCCGCCCGACGTCTAGTTGACCTCGTCGGGTTGCCACTCTCTGACTGGGGGTGGCTCAAGAGCCTCCTCCGGACGCTCCTCTTTAAAGGCAACGTCACCTGCACCTGGGCACCAACAAACAAGGGTCAAACACGACGGTTTGGCAGTAATCAATTTAGGCTTGACCATGTAGTAAGTAAATGTTTAAAGAAACATATTAAGACATTTTGCTGAATTGGAAATAGTTAAATGACTAAGGTACAATACAAATACGAGCAAAGCTAGCATGAATACTTATAATATCATGAATAGTTACAATCCACAATGAGCCCATCCTTTCTCTAGCATTTATAATGAAAAGAGCAAGCATGCACGACAAGCACGATATGCATAATATAATCATGACACGATTCCCACATATACGGGGATTTCGGCCGCAGGACCGGACACGCACAATGTGTAATAAAATACACGACCAATCTGCAGATAGTCCACCTGTTTAAGGACTCCCAAGCAGTGGATCAAACTGAATGGGCAGTCCCAGCTCAGTGGTGTTCACTTAAATTCATGAATGCACAAAACACGACTAAACATGTCTTAAACCGCATCAAGCTTCAAGGGGGAAATCACTTATCAGAACTAAACAAGACACGGCTAGCAAGAGGCGTAAATATATATATGTATAACACACTTAAGAAGTGATTCCCTTTTTTATCCTTGAAACAATTTTCAAACGAGCTTATACTTAACTTCAAAACGAGTACGCGATAATACTTGTTGTATCAAAACTAAAGTTCGAAAGCAAAGTCTATCAAGTGTATGTAAGAACCTTTGGTTGACCCTTGTGTAATTGAAACTAGGGCTGCACAAAACCGGACCGCAGACCGGACCGGACCGCAAAACCGGACCGGACCGGACCGGATTTTAAAAACCGGTTAGGTCCGGTCCGGTCCGGTCCAGACCTTTTAAAAAACCGGTCTGGACCGGACCGGACCGGATTAATAATATATTTTTTTAATTTTTTTTTAATATAAAACTTTAAGTACATAAAATTCCTAAGTCAAATACCCTAGTGAAATAGAAAATCTAGCTTCTTACATTTGGAAAAAAAGGCAAGAAATGGGCTGAAAATGAAAAAAAAAAAAAACTTAGGAAAAAAAAAAAAACAAATGAAACCGGTCCGGACCGTTTTGGACCGGACCGGACCACTTATAAGTGGTCCGGTCCAGTCCTCTCATTTAAGCCGGACCGCAAATCCGGTCCGACCGGATTCCGGTCCAAAAACCGGACCGGAAATCCGGTTGTGCACCCCTAATTGAAACCCAAATGTTGAAATTGCAAAGAGAATTGGTGTCCCCGAAGTTAAAGACATCTAAGGTTTTAATCGCACAATGTCAAGCTTAAAGCGTCATAACATAATCCAGTTTTCATTCCTGCAGAAATCCTTCTAAAACAGCTCATCTTGAAATTTCGGTTACCTCTCTGTCACCTGTCGGTCGACCGAGACGGGGTATGTCGGTTAGCCGACAGCTGACCGACAGATTTACCCAGAAAATCTTAGCTCTCGGGAAATGGAACGGAACTGACTTCGGTTGGCTGTCGGTCGAACGAAGTGGAAATGTTGGTTAGCCGACAGCTGACCAAAAACTTTCCTGATGAAATGCAGGTCTCGAGAAATGGAGCCGAACTGAGTTCGGTTGGCTGTCGGTCAACCGAAGTGGAATTTCGGTTAGCCGACAGCTGACCGACGACTGACAGACGCTGCATGGACGGTGCATTTCAAGTCAGATTTTTGCATTTCTTCTTCCTTTCTTCTTATTTCAAGTTAGATTTTTACATTTCTTCTTCCCTTCTTGTTATTTCTCCTTCAACCTGCACTTCCCTGAGCCTACAAGCTCTCCAAGGGATTAAACATACACATTCAAGCACAATTTAAAACATCTCATTCCCATTCTCTAATCTAAAAAAAATCCCCAAAATGTCCACTCAAGACATAGATTTTCAATGAAATGAAGAGAATGAAAAGAAAACAAGCCAAATGCATACAAGCTAACATCCATCCTAGATTGTTTACTTGCCTTAGTCCAAGATGCCACAAACCTTCTTCAAGCACTTCCACTCAAGCTAAGCCAAGGACTACAAAAATCCCCATGAAAACCATTCAAAACTCACTCAAACTTGAAAGCAGGAAACCCATTTTCACCAAAGGGTTTGCAAACATGAAAAACAAGATCTTTAGGAACCAAAAAGCTCCATTAAAAAGATGGGTTGGAGCTCTTACCTAGAAATGACCAACCAAGAAGAGATGAAGAAAATGGAGAGCTTGCCTAACTAGAAACTTCAACAAACTTGTATCAATGGAAAGCTTGGGATGAGAGGACGAAGATGATGGTCTTGGAATTTCATTTGGAGTCTTCTAGCTTGTGCATTCAAGAGAAATAAAGTGGAAGGAAAAAAGGGTTTTCTCTTCTTGGTGCTCTAGGGTTAGGGTTTTCTGCAAACGCCTACTTCCTTTCAACACATAGGTGTCCTACACCTTTTGCCACACAAAGCCTCGAAAGGGGCCATCCCAATGCTCGAGTGGTAACTGCTATTGTAAGTGAACTCACACAATGGTATAATCTCATCCCATTGAGTTTTGAAGTCTAACACACAAGCACGAAGCATATGCTCAAGGGTCTAAATTGTCCTCTTTGACTGGCCATCTGTCTGTGGGTGATAGTCCATGCTGTACTATAACTTCGTACCCATGGATTCATGTAGCATTTTCCAGAACCTCGAGACGAATGTGCTGTCTTTGTCGGACGTGATAGAAACTGCTTGTCCATGTCGACTAACAATCTCATTGACAAACAACTCTGCCATAGGTAACATGCCCATTTTCTTCCCTGTCCTCATGGGAATGAAATGAGTTGACTTGGTGAGACGGTCCACAATGACCTATATTACGTTATTGTTTTTGCCGGTCCTTGGTAGTCTCGAAACAAAGTCCATGGTAATGTGCTCCCACTTCCATTCCGAGATCTCTATCGGTTACAACAACCCTGGAGGTTTTTGATGCTCTGCTTTAACCAACTGACAGGTCATACAATGGGAAACAAATGTTGCAATTTCTCTCTTCATGTTGTTCCACAAAAATCTGCCCTTCAAGTTCTGATACATCTTTGTACTGCCTGGATGCATGGAATACTTCATACTGTGAGCCTCGTTCCTCAAATCTTCAATGTTAGGCACGCATTGACGGTCACGATAGTACAAGACTTCATCCACAATACGAAAGTAAGGATGCTTTGCTATATGCTCTGAAATCCTGGCCAACTCCGGATCTTGCAATTGACTATCTTTGATCTTCTGAATGAAAGAAGGCTTAGACACTGACATGTTAACCAACATTACACCTTCCTTAGTGGCTGTAGGTCTACTCCCAACTCTTCAAATTGCTCAAAGATACAAGTGCCACTCAGATTTGCCAAACCTACTGATTTTCTGCTCAACGCATTGGTAGCTACATTTGGTTTCTTCGGGTGGTACTTGATTGAAAAGTCATAATCTTTGATATATTCCATTCATCTCCTCTGCCTCATGTCTAGCTCTTTTTTAGAAAACAAGTACTGTAAGCTGTGGTGATCGGAGTGGACTTTGAACTTCTCTCCATAGAGGTAGTGTCTCCACATCTTCAACGCAAAAACCACTACTGCCAACTCAAGATCATGCATTGCATCTTGCATCAACACACAATCAAGTCCGACATTCGAAGCATCGATAAAAATAGTAAAACTTCCGCTTCTGGATGGTAAAGTAAGGACCGATGCTGTAGTCAATCTCTTTTTCAGCTCTTGGAAACTCACCTCACACTGGTCTTTCCACACAAATGGTGCATTTTTCCTGGTCAACTTTGTCAATGGTGACACAATCGACGAAAATCCTTGCACAAATCTCTGGTAATATCCTACTAATCCTAGAAAACTTCTGATTTCTGACGCATTCTTCGGTCTTTCCCACTTCATAAATGCCTCGACCTTGGACAAATCCACTAACAACCCTTCTTTTGATATGATGTGCCCCAAAATTGCTACTTGTTCAAGCCAAAATTCGCACTTATTGAGCCTTGCATACAGCTGGTTGTCTTTCAGAAGTTTCAGTGCTATCCTCATATGCTTTTCATGTTCTTCTCTGGTCTTGGAGTATACCAAAATATCATCAGTAAATACTACTACAAATTGATCCAGATATTGTGCAAATATTTTATTCATTAATGCCATGAAACTGCCGGTGCATTAGTCAACCCAAATGGCATCACTAGGAACTCATAGTGCCATTATCTTGTCCGAAAAGTTGTCTTCGGTACATCTAAGTCTCTGACTCTTAACTGATAGTAACCAGATGTCAAGTCAATCTTCGAGAAATATGCAGCACCTTGTAACTGATCAAACAGTTCGTCTATCCTTGGCAATGGGTATTTGCTCTTGATAGTCACTTGGTTCAATCTTCGGTAATAAATACACATCCTCATCGAACCATCATTCTTTTTGACAAACAAAACCGGAGCTCCACACAGCGAAATGCTAGGTCTAACAAAGCCCTTGTCTAATAATTCTTGAAATTGTATCTTCAATTGTCCTAATCCCACCGGAGCCATCTTATATGGTGCAATGGAAACTGGAGCAGTCCCTGGTAATAACTCAATGGTGAAGTCGATTTCTTTGATGGGTGGCAATCCTAGAATCTCTTCTGTAAAAACATTCGGAAATTCCCAAACAATAGGTATCTCCTTGATGGAGGCTCTGACCTTTCGCCCTCTCCTTCCGACCCCTGAGGCTGCTGGGAGCATGGCGGAGGAGGAAAAGCGAGGTCATCAACATTTTTTGTACGAGTATGCCAGATTTTCTATTCTACTTGGCATTTGAAGTGGTGATCCGGAGATTTACCTTCGCAAGTAGAAAGGAAATCAATTCTTTTTTCTAACTTTCCATTGCACAAATATTTTAAGAAAGAGACAATTTTTTAAATGCTGTGAGAGGCAATTTCATTTTGTTTGCCGTGCAAGGTGATTTTTGTGTCGTGAAAGGCGGTTTGTGCCGTAGAAGGCGATTTGTGCCGTGAAAGGCGATTTACAAATCTCATCAATAATGAAAGACAAGAAATGTGATTTTTTGTCTCTTTACAAATAATACAAAATACAAAGAAAAGTAAGAAAATGTATCTGACTTCTCAGGAGATTGTGGGGGACTCGTTCAAATCGACGGTCACAAGTCATGTACAGATGAGAAAGCTTGATGCTTTGATTCTTTGGCTTGGCTTGGACCTCAGTCTTTTAGAGGATAAAGACCAAGGGAAGGTCATATATCCAATGAAAAACCGAGTAAACGGGCTGAAGAGCCACGTTTAGGCCATGTTAGATAGAAGGAGGGAGGAGACGTTGGGGGGGGGGGGGGCAAGGGACTTTGATCACCTTGTGGTGTTTCGGCAGAGTAGCAGGGTTTCTTCAGAGTTCTTCTTCCTTGCTCGTGAATATGGATCTCTTTCTACCCGTGTGTATGTGTCCGTCTCTGGATTTCTTGGAATTACCCCCTTTTTATAGGCTCTTGGTAGGCATGGGGTGATTTATGGGATTGATGGCCCATGATGAGGGAATTGATGGCATTGATGGAAGGAGTTACAAGTTTTAATTCTTGATTTTGTAACTCCCTTTTCTTGGCTTGTGATTGGCCGGTGGAAGATGATAGGTATTTAATCGCCTTTAATCTCCATGATGAGGGGAGTTTCATAGTTCTAATGCCATGATTACTTAGATTTATAACTCTCATTTGTTTGATTTTGATTGGGCCGTCCAAAATAATGAGTTAATGACCGTATTAAGTTGTCATAAAACGGGTCAATTAATGACATTAAGTGGTCGCCAAGGCATTTGAAGAGTCGTGGGCCACACCGCATATTTTGAAATTCTTCTTGTGATGATCACCGATGGATCCGCATGTTGTTTGATGTCGGATGGCGATGCAACTTCAAACATTGGTTGATACCAGCGGGCCGGTGACATCTGTCTTATCGATTTCTCGATCGGTCGGACAGAAAGTGCACTTTCTTGGTCAGCCGGTTAGCAATCTTGGAGCGGTCAATGATGATTTCATGCTCTTGACGGCGGATCCGAGATGTCGATGGAGATCAGTCGATTCCGAGCATAAAAAAATCACAGGGGCTGGAACTCCCGAAACGTGAAAAGGGCGAAAAATGGGCCACCCAGCGACGAATACGAAGACCTGGATTTCCATGGTCGCCAGGCGACCATGCACCCATGGTCCCCAGCGACCATGGGCTAGGGTCGCCGGCGGCGACCTTGGGGATTGTCCCCCTTTCGGTCGCCGTTTCTCGGCCATGTTTTGGTATTTTTCGCCTCCATTTTCTCTTGGATTTTTCTTGACATTTCTCCTCATTTATTGGCTTGATTCTCTTGAAGAAAACCTGACGAGAAGCCGTGCAAATCAGAAAACAAAGTTTCATACTTTTTTGAAAAGCCGAAGACTTTGTAGCTGATTTTTCGTCGAGAGTCGAAACTAGGTCAAACGATGTCTAAATGACTTGAAATTTGAGGTGAAGCCTCTTGAGCAATAGATGGGACCAACCAAGGGCTTTTCCTTGAGTTTTGAAGCCGTTTGGGGTCCTGTCGCCAGTAGGCTTGATTTTTGCCGCGAGGAAGATGCCGCGCTTTGATGTGCGGTCAACCGATGTCCGATTGACTTGAAATTTGACAAGGAGCCTATTGGAGTCATTTTGAGATGATTCGTTGGCTCTGATTTTGATGTCATGGTCCCGAGGTGCTCCACCGCCGGTAGCCTTGATTTTGTTTCAAAGCATCAAAGTCGGGTCAAACGTTGTCGGAATGACCTGAAATTTGACGTGTAGCCCTTTTAAAACATGTTGAAGCCTTCCATATGCTCCGTTTGATGAGAAATGGTCCCGATGGTTCTTGCCGCATAGAGGCTTGGTTTTACTGCTCAAGGGTTGATGGAGGGTCAAACGTTGTCGGTTTGAATTGAAATTTGACATGGAGCCCTTTGGATGTATTTTGAGACCATCTGTAGGCTCTGATCGAAGTTTTGATGTCTTCGTCGTCGTCGCCGCCAGGAGCGCCTGTTCAGCTGCCGGAGGAGTGAAGTAGGGTCAAATGATGTTGGAATGACCCAAAACTTCATGTGAACCCCTCTTTTGGCTGTCTTGAAGGATCTTGCAGTTTTTGTTTGATTTTGACAAGATTTGATGCTTGAAGCAGCATTGCCTGTTTTGTAGTAGGATGCGGCTTCATGTAGCTTCTTGATGTTGAAGAGGCAAAGTGACTTTTTTTTTGTCAACAAATGCCCCCTCAAGGTACAGCGACGAGTAGCTTTTGGAGTCGATGTGCCTCGAAGAGAAACTTGAAGGAAAGCTTTTGATTTGACCAAGAGTCTTTGAGCATTTTTTTTAATAGTCTTTTGAGTTTCCAAGGGGATTTTATGGAAGTGAGAGGGATCACGTACTATCTCGAGCCAAAGTTTTGAAAATGACATGTGGGAGTTGGATTTTGGATTTTCCTTTTGACCTTGTGAACCTAAGGGCTGTATGTGGCACATTAGGCGGTTAAGAAGATTTTTGGTTTTTGACCTTGTGACCTAACGAGCTGTATATGGCAGGTTAGGGGGTCGGGGTTTGATTTTTTGTTTTGACCTTATGACCCAACAAGCTGTATGTGGCAAATTGGGGGGTCAGATTTGATTTTGACCTTGTGACCTAACAAGCTGTATGTGGCGAGCCAATGGGTCAGGAATTTTTTTTTTGTTTGATTTGGCCTTGTGACCTAACAAGCTTTATGTGGTAAGTTAGGGGACCAGAGTTTGGTTTTTTGTGGGTTGTCAATTTCAAGAGGCTTGGATGGTTTGGTTTTTTGGAAACTCATGAGGTTTTTTCTTTCCTTTTTTTTTTTTTTTGAATGGTTCAATCGACTCCAGAGAGGCATGGAACCATTTTGTATGCTCTTGGCAAGGGATGTTTTTGATGGGAAGCCCCTCTTAGTGCCTAGGTTGTCATACCTAACTCATGTGGGCTAACCCATGGGATCTTAAGCTTTGGAGATGGCTTAGATCTCATATGATGTCATTTTGTAAAGAATATCTAAAAATATCTTTTTTGGGTAGAGAATATCTAAAAATGTCCTTGCTTGGAGAGAATCTTTCATGCTTCCTTGTTTTTGGGAGAGATTTTCTCAAAATATCTTTCTTTGGAGAGAATATTTCTGATTCCCTTTCTTTTTTGAGAGAATTTCTCAAAGAATCTTCTTTTTAAGAGAGAATATCTCAAATCTCCTTTCTTTTTGGAAAGTTGCTAGTTTTTAGCTCTTACATCCTTCGTTTTCTCCTTGTTTCCTCTTTTGGTTTGCTCTCCTCTATAAAAGCAAAGAAGGCTGGATCTCTTGCCCTTATTGCTTTTTTTTTGCAAAAAGTCTCCAAGAGTGCTCCAAGATCAAGAACTCCTCTTTTTCTTTAAGAATCTTCAAGTTCTTTCTTCTTCTCCATCCAAGCCTTCAAGTAAGTTTTCTTCCTTCAGAAGAAATTCCATGTAGAACACTACAACAGATTACACCTTCAGCGACGTTTTTTTTCGTCGCTAAAAGTCCAAAAAATGTCGGTAAAGGTTTTACCGACGTTTTTTTTTTCGTCGGGCAGTCGTCGGCAAAAAATGTCAAGAAAATACCTTACCGACGAATTAATTTTTCGTCGGTAAAATTTTAATTTTCACCGACGCTTTTTTATTTTTTACCGACGTTTTTTTTCGTCGGCAGAATTAATAAGAAAAATAAAAAATAAATTAAAATATTCTACCGAAGTTTTTTTTCGTCGGTAATATTAAAAAAATAAAAATAAAAATATTTTACCGACGTTTTTTTTCGTCGGCAAAAGAGAACGGGAAAATAAAAAAAAAATAAAAAGACTTTTGCCCACGTTTTATTTTCGTCGGTAAAAGTATTAAATTTTTAAAAAAAATAAATTTGTACTTTTACCGACGAAAAAAAACGTCGGTAAAAGTATTTTTCAAAAAATAAAAAAAAATAAAATACTTTTACTGACGAAAAAAGACGTCGGTAAAAGTATTTTTCAAAAAATAAAAATAAATAAAATACTTTTGCTAACGGTTTTTTTCGTCGGCAAAAGTATTTTATTTTTAAAAAAAATAATTTTTTCAAAATTACCCTGCATACATGGAGAACAGGTAAAAAAAAAGTCAGTCATGTTACAATCAATAATGATACAGTCTCACATATAAATGTCCAATATACATACTAAAAAGAATAAAACACATTTACATATATGAATGAAGTTACCAAGGAATTGCCTATTAACCTCTTTAAGAAAACTCTATAACAAGAAATAGGTAATGAGCCTACAAAACTTTCCCAAAAGTATTCATAGCTAATGTTGTTATTTGTACAAGTTATAGTTGCTACCATCCAATATGGAAATCCCTTGCTCTTTGAGCTGCCATTTGATCAGCAACTAAATTGGTAAGTGGTTCATACCAAACAAAGTCCAAAGTCCAACAGAATTCCAATCCTCCCTTTCTGTTTTGCCTGTACAAGATTGTTAGGGATTTTGTATTTGCAATTTGATGGATGCATTAACATATTCATATCATTTGAATTTACACTCATGCATTGTTTTAGAATATCTTGAAATCTGGTATTATACATGCATTGCTTTTTAGTTTTGTAACAGTTTTGTTTTATGCATGTTTTGGTTTTAAACTTGGATGCATTGGTTTTAGATTCCAAACTCTTTTGAAAACCTAATTCTTTGTGCATTACTTTTGAGAAATCATATTTAGAATTTAAGTTTGTGCCTTGCATACATTCATCACTTTCAGAATCATCTTTGTATGCATTTTCTTTTGAAAAGAGTTTTTAGAAATCAAGCTAGCCTTTGGTTTTAAAGTTTCAAATCATTTTTGGCTTTGTGTGTTTCATGTTTTTAAAACTCTTAGAATGTTTTAAAGCATGTTTTTCAAGCTTGATTTAGTGGCCAAAAGTTTCCCTAAGAAAAAACTTTTAAATATGATTTTTTGGAAATTTTGGCCCCAGGGGGTCGGCCAGAAGTGTCGCCGGTCGACCAGCCCAGGGGTCCCGGTCGACCGGCGACACTGCTGGCTGACTGGGTCCCTGGAGCTCCAACGGTCACTTTTTTGACCGTTGTGATCCCGGTCGACCGAGACCTCTTTGCAGGTCAACCGAGGACTAGCCGTTGGGCACTTTTTGGCTATAAAGTCCATTCATTTCCAACCTTCTTTGAGGCTTGAACCATGAACCTTTGAGACTATATTGGAGCCAAAGAAAGGGGAAGAAGTTGGAAAGGCTAGAGGGCCATTTGGAATTCAAATACTTGAGTTTTAAAAAGGTACACTTTACTTGTATTTTGATTTCCATTAAAATGAAATCCATGCGTGCTTAAATCTTTGCATTTTCACTTATGCATGATTTCAAGAGTTGTTTTGCAAACTCATTATCTTCATTGGTATATTAGAATGGTTTGCAATCACTCTCATCTAAATCACATGTGTTCTTAGACTTTTATATTCATACAACATGTTTTAGATCATTTCTTCAAGTTGTGTGAATCTTTCATGTGGTTAGCTTTTATCTTCAATCATCATTTTATAAGCTTTGATTTTAAAATGCATCATGCATTCATTTAGGAGCTTCATTGTAGAAATTGATTGAAGTTAAGCATTCATACACTTGTGCACACACTTTAACTTATTCAAGTGTATGTTTGTTATTTGAATCTCATTTTCATATAAGCCTATTTAGAGGCAAATTCGTTGTGCTTTAAATTGTATCTCTTAGAGTGATCTTTTGTGAAGACACTTTCTTAGAGAAATCTTTCTTTGTAAAGGTTATTGCTTAGCCTAAGAAAAGCATTGTGTAAAGGTTATTGCTTAGCCTATAAAAGCACATTGAGAGGTTGTTGTTTAGCCTAGAAAAACAACATTGTAAGGGTTATTGCTTAGCCTAGTAAAAAGCATAAATAGTGGAAATCCGGTGGGGTGATTAGATCACAAGCCGGTAGTGGATGTAGGCATTGAGG
The DNA here is from genome assembly GCA_038049695.1 of Cinnamomum chago. Taxonomy (NCBI): domain Eukaryota; kingdom Viridiplantae; phylum Streptophyta; class Magnoliopsida; order Laurales; family Lauraceae; genus Cinnamomum; species Cinnamomum chago. Next base: position 56,399,941 of record CP142454.1, on the reverse strand, counting down.
CCGAACCACTATAAACCTTGGTGTTGTGGTGCTTGCTTTTGTGGAGATTGTTTATATTAGCTTCCGCATATTGTTTGATTAATCATCACATGTGACTAGTTTTTGTTAAGAAGTTAAAATTGGTTTAAATTGGTCACATTTGTAGCTCACCCTATTCACCCCCCCCCCTCTAGGGTTACGATCCCAAGGACTTTCAATTGGTATCAGAGCCTCGTGCTCTATCTTTTAGGATCAAGTGTTTGGAACTCTTGATTAGGTGTAAAAACCTAGAGTCAAAACCCTAGAGTTGTCCTTACATGAAAATCATTAGAATGGACTCCACTATGCTAGATCTTGTAGATTCTTCTAGACCCCTCATTCTTCCATCTTATGGAGATTCAAACATTAAAATTAAAGAATCTCAACTTGAATTAAAAGAAGAAGAATTTGATGAATATGAAGCCTATGAGGAATTGTACACATGGTCCTTAGAGGTTTCCAAGAAAAATAAAAGATTAAAAGAAGAATCTAAAAGGCTAAACCAAGAATTAGTCTCTTCTAAAAATGAACTTAGAGAAAAAGATGAATTCATAAATTGTGTAGAATCTAAGTTCATGATCTCTTTGGATAACCTTCATATTATTAAAGATGAACTAAAAGAATTAAAGATAGGTTATGATCATCTTAATAAGGAAAATCTAAAACTAAGAGATCAATTACAAAGGCAAGACAAAGACTTTAACAATCTTGAATCTAAATTGACTATCTCTAAGGAAAATTTATCTAATACTCAAGATGAATTAAATGAGATTAAGATAAATAGTGATGAGCTTAAAAATGAAAATTTAAACCTAAGAGATACCATTAAAAGACAAGATGAAAACATTAACTATTTAAAATCCAAGTTGACAATTTCCAATGAAAACTTGTCTAATGCACAAAGTAATGTAAAAACTCTAGAACTTGGATCTAATATAGTTAATGAACTTAAAGCTAAGTTAAAACTTTCCTATGAAGAGCTAAACATTTTTATGGGAATTGAAAATGAACTAACAAAAGTTAAAAACAAGAATTCAACACTTAAAAACCAAGTCACTCAACTTGAAACCTATAAACAAAAGTATGAGTGCAAATTTACCCAAAGTGATTAGAAATTTGTAAAATTATTTAAATTGGGTAAATCTCAAAGAGATAGGACGGGTCTTGGATTTGATAGGAATATTTCACATGACCCTAAGTTCACCAACACATTTGTGAAAGGTGAGTCCTCATTCTCTAGCACTCACACCTCTTTGCCCATGTCTAAATGTAATTATTGTGGCATTGAATGACACTTTAGGTTTGAGTGCAAACTAAGAAGAAGCAATGTGTCTAATCCCATCTTTGAACCAAAGAAAGTAAAATCAAATTTGAAGGGTAAGACACTAAAAACCAAGGAAGACTCCATAAAGCTTAAACAAGTTAAACCAATTAACAAGGAGTCTCCTAAGATAGATTCTAAAAATCTTAAACAAGTTAAACCAAAAATAAAAGAATCTATTAACAAAAAGCTTCTCAACCTACCTCCCTTAAGTCAAAACATAAAAGAACTTTTGAAGAAAATTACAAAGTTAAATCTAAAATTCGAAAGTCAAAGAAAGGGAGAAAATAAGAAGAATAGAAAACAATCCCCTAAGAAGAAGAATCACCAACCTCAAAAGACTAATCACCAATCTAAGATTACATTAGTAAAATCTAAATATAATGGTGATAAGTCTCAATTAAAGATTTATCAAGTCAAATCTCCAAAAGTTGGTGAGACTTCTAAGATAGACCTCAAAGATCAACCATCACAAGACCTTAGGTGGATTCCCAAAGTTTTATACTTAGACAAACCTTAAGGCCTTGGACCTCATTGACCAACCTATGCTTTATAAGTTAAACCTTTTGTTGGTCATGTTGCTTTGCATTTTGTTCTTTCTTAGTTACATCTATTAAAATGCATTGTTTCTTTATGATCAATTGATTTTGTTTTCATGCACCATTCTAAGTTACATATCATGGTTTTCAAAATCTTTTGATTATAATTTCATCATGCTTGATTTGCTTTTTGCACACATATGTCTTGCATTGCATTTCTTTACATGGTTAATTGATTGTGTTTTTAAAAGCTTTCATAGCTAATTTATTCATGATCAATTGTTGTTGAATCATTTGTGTAGATGTCATAGTAAGATTATTTGAACAAATGATTTGAATCAATTCAAGTTTTCCATGCATTTCTAAGTTATACTTTTATATGGAGAACTTTGTTTTGAAAAATCAACTTGTATGTGTTTCAAGTAAGTTATATCTTTTAAAATACAATGTTGAAAATTGATCTTCAAATTCATTCTTTTTATGCTCATTGTTGGTTTTTGTTTATCAAACTGATTTGAAGATTGTTTGAATGGAAATGCTCTTTAACATCATTAGTTATAATCATCTAAGCATGTTCCATGTTCTCATTTCCTTTTCTTTTGGTTTCATTATCTTAGAAATGGAAATGTATGTTGTTTGCATCCTTGATTAATTGTTTACATTTTTTTTATTATGCAAATGACTATTGGTTCCATGTATGGTTGTGATCTTAGTTATATTTGTAGAAACCATACTAGAACCCAAATCCATCCTCTATGCACTCTAGTCATATCTTTTTGGATGGTTATGATGTTGATTCATGGATATTTTCTTAGTGATGTCATTCTTATACTTGTTTCAACTTCATAGTAGTGTTCTTAATCATATGAAACTCTTTGAAACCCATTTCTCATATTTCTATATGTTTGATGGATATCTTAGATGTTGAATTCATATGATTTTGACACTTTGGAAATTGCATGCATTACCAAGTTATATCCTTTTGCATTGCAATTTGCCTTGTTCATCACTATGCTCATTAGTCATATTTTTAAAAGTGATGAATATGCAATTATGATGCTTGATGGAATTTTTATGTTTGTCACATTCTTGCTCTTTATCATGTTATCAAATTCAATTGGTTTCAATTGATATCCAATTGATATCTTTTCTTGTGAATGTGATAAACCTTGTGTGCATTGGATTGAACTTGATAAGTAATATGATTGTTCCATGTCACACACCATTAGCATCATAATGTTCATGTTGCCACCTCTTTTGCTCATATAGGTATATCTCATGACCACCATGTTTATGTGTTCATAATATTGGTTGGTTATTAGTTGAGGTTGGCGTCATGCTTGAATTTCATTTCACTCATTCTTGCACATTAATAGTCATATTTATTGTTTGAATGAAATGATTTCAAAACTTACATAGCATATGATTTTCATAGTTATATTGATTGATGCTATGTTTAGTTAACCCCATTTCATCATGGATAGCTCTAATTTGGATTTTTCCTAATAGTTATACTTTTAAATCCATTTTAGAGTGATTGATTTAATAGTCTTATCCTTAAATCTCAATTGGTATTCTTTGTTTTTCCAATTGATATCCATGATTGCTTTTCCCATTAGACCTTGCTTTCTTTTGGTAATTTGATCATAATGTGCTCTATAGTTAAATGAATCTAATCCTTTCCTTGAAGTTGACCCTCATTTGGTTGAACCATCTACTTCTTGAACCTAATAGTTAAATCCTTGTCAAAAGTTTGACAAAAGAAGAGAATGGATTGAGGGGGAGTGTAAACCTTCATAGGAAGTATTAGTGTTGATCAAATTGACCCTAGGATTGCCTTTGAGCCCTTAGAGATTAATTCCACACATGATAGCCTGTTATGTAATTCACTTTCGATTTCTTTTGTTAACAGGTGCTACTAAAGGTATTTTCCTTGTTTCATGTGTGTAGGTACCTTTGCAATTTAATGGCAAAGGGGGAGAAAGTATTCAAGTTCTCAAAAGGGTGAAGAGAATGTCCAAGCTTCCTAAGGAGAGTTGTGTATGATCTTCTACAAGGGGAGAGAACACAAACCTTGCCAAAGGGAGAGAGAGGCATGGTCAAAGGGGGAGAGCAAATAGAAGAAAGAAAGCTTGGAGCTAAAGAAGATGCTTGGCCAAAGAGAGGAAGATGAATAGAAAGCTTGAAGATTGATCAAGCACCAAGCATCAAGAAGATTGAAGAAGAGAGCCCAAGAGCCCAAGCTAAGAGGAGGAGCATCCAAGAAGATTCCAAGACTTGTCCAGCTTAGGGGGAGCTGAAGACTTGTTGTGTTAATTCAATGATAAGTAAGTTGCCATCAAATTGCAAAGGGGGAGATTGTTAGGGATTTTGTATTTACAATTTGATGGATGCATTAACATATTCATATCATTTGAATTTACACTCATGCATTGTTTTAGAATATCTTGAAATCTGGTTTTATACATGCATTGCTTTTTAGTTTTGTAACAGTTTTGTTTTATGCATGTTTTGGTTTTAAACTTGGATGCATTGGTTTTAGATTCCAAACTCTTTTGAAAACCTAACTCTTTGTGCATTACTTTTGAGAAATCATATTTAGAATTTAGGTTTGTGCCTTGCATACATTCATCACTTTCAGAATCATCTTTGTATGCATTTTCTTTTGAAAAGAGTTTTTAGAAATCAACCTAGCCTTTGGTTTTAAAGTTTCAAATCATTTTTGGCTTTGTGTGTTTCATGTTTTTAAAACTCTTAGAATGTTTTAAAACATGTTTTTCAAGCTTGATTTAGTGGCCAAAAGTTTCCCTAAGAAAAAACTTTTAAATATGATTTTTTGGAAATTTTGGCCCCAGGGGGTCGGCCAGCAGTGTCGCCGGTCTCATGTGTTTCTCATGTGTAGTGGGTCATCCACCTTCCTTTCCGGAAACACCCTGCCAACTCTAAATAGCCACTGTCCTGAACACATCAACATGACAAGGCCATCCTTTTCTATTATTTTTTTTTTTATCTCTCACAGCCATGTCAGACACATCAACACCACCATTATGAAAGGCATACTATGCAATGCTCAGCCCATAAAAGACTGCAGCATGCTCAGGTTATCTGGTTTCTACAAATGAGGTTCACAATCAACATACATATGCCCTTTGGGTGGAGTATAGCTATGTGCCTATGTCATTTAGGGAATTCTTTCATTGTATTTTATTAATTCACGAAAGTAACTTTAGAAACTAAAAGATGTATAACAAAATATACTTATAACTTCCTATAAAATACTGATTTTTATGGACAAGGCGGCTTGTTGTGTTTTCCACAGCTCCTCACACCAGGCAAATATGACATAATCAAAGTTACTTAAGATAAGAAGTAAAACTACATGATATGATATTACTTTGAAACTCTCCACCTTTTCCATGTTAGCAGGATCAGCTTGCCATGGAATAGGTCTATTTGGAATTTCAATTATAAGTAAATCATCACTTTCTATCTCAGTTATGGTGCCTATACTGTGGTGTGCCTATACTCGGTACGGGTATAAAACTTCTCCTAAGAGAACCCAATCGAGAAAAGACTGAATTTTTTCAAAGAAAATTCACACAGCCAAAAACACCCACTAGGTTAATTACCGTAACCCGAGATTTCTCCTTGTCGTAGATTTCTCCTTTTGCCAAACATATTGATGATGTTTCAGGTCTGGCCATGAATTCATTACATCCTTGAAAAAGTAGGGATAACCAAGCATAGCCTGAATTCTAAGTTGCAATTTGGAGAAACTAATTATGTTTATACTTTATGAAAAAAAAATTTAAAAATAACTGGTTCATTGGGATTCAAAAGAGCCTACCTTTTATTGCATCTGGATTGTAACTTTTTTTAAATTTCTGAACAAGTGACTCATAAAAGGGCTTCGCATCCTGGGGCGACATCGCCACATGAAAATCAGGCTTGTTGCCCTTTAGAAATCCATAAAGAGTAAACTGACTAACTGAGAAATCAACAGAAAAACAATCCAAGAGAATCCAAGGGTAAGTCATTGATATACACAAGGAGCCATTTAGTACCACCAATGGAAATCACAATTGACCCTATAAAGAAACATATATAGAAAAGTGTATGGCATTTATAATACCCAAGAGAACTTCAAACTTCCTCTGCATAACCTGTGAACCATAAAGTTTATTTTTTCAAGAAAGGAAACAAAAATAGAAGTCACAGTCAAATCAAATAGAAGAGTATAGAACAAACAAAAGTAAAACAAAAGAAGAAGAACTACAAAAAAGCTGCATTGAAACTTAGCATTGATATTTCTTTTGCTTATTAAAAAAAAGGTTTCTAAAAGTGTAAGTGTGACACAGACATGGATTTTACACTTGAAAATAAGTGTAAGTGTGACACAATATGGATATGTTGCCAATTTTGAAATATCCAGGACCAGAGACAAACGCAATAATTCAATGAGAATGAAAGAGTTGACTGTAAAGGGATCTTCCAGTATGATATTATAGATCCATGGACTTCACAAGAATACTAATAAGACAATTCATTAAACTCAATGAGAGTGGATTCTAAAAAGTGAGTCGTCCAACACCATCTATTCGGTGCCCTCAAGGGAAAGAGCCCTTGGAAGTTCCGATATTTCCTTAACGAGATTAAATTTGTCGTAGCTGACTTCTTGTGGCTTTTCATCATGTCAATTGGTGCGCTAAAACGCAAGTTATGTATAGAGTGCATTGGGCTTTTGTTGTGATTTTATGTTTGTTTTGGCTCTCTGAGGAGAGATTCATTCATCGTATATGGGCCCTCTGCCATTTATCTCCGACGTACTCTTTCACTTGTATTTCCTTCCCTTTTACTAGAAATATCCATTACCGATCATAAAAAAAAGGTAAATTAGTTTCCTGCACACCCTGATTTCTGTGCAGCAATGAAACTGCATATATTTAATTACAGATTACAAATATGGATCAGTTAGACTTACTGGCAGAGGAGTTCACAGTCTACTATATTATCGGGGCCAGGCCGATGTGCCTTTCCATTTGAACGGAACTGTCGGAAGGCTTTAGGATTCAGGCCACACACATGGGGAACAGCATCGACTAGTTTTCTTTGTAGTGTCTGAAGCCTGCGGAATGTTAGCTCATCAAGTGGCGCAATGCAACCAATGCTCCCGTCCAGAGTACCAAATAAAAGAGCATATCTATTGGTTTTGTCAGACACTGGAGCTGCACTGGTTCGATCTGAGTATGTAGGAAGCATCTGCAACCGAAAAAACTTTGTGATATGGGCACCAACATGAAACTCAGCCCTAGGAAGAAGCTTCTGCCCTTTCCAACTCTCCAACATCTTTGGAGCATAATAGAAGATCTGCATGGAAAATGCAATAATTACTAGATTAAAGGGTGCAAGTAGACAAACCAAAACATATGACAAGCAAGCGAAGAACCTGATAATCAAGCCACAAATGTCACCATGCACTTACATAGCAAGAATTGAAATATTTTATGAATGAGCAGAAAAAACATAATGATCAAACAGTTCAAAATTCAGGCTTCAGTCATTCATTTACTATTGAAATGAATATTCACAAGTAAATAATTGATCAGCAGGTAAGGACTCTTAACACACGTCCAAATCTTTTAGGAAATAAAGCAGAATGATGAATCCAGTACAAAATCAGGCTTGGGTCAAATTCATGCTGCATAGATTCTATGAATTGAGCGACTAACCCACCTCGGAATCTTCGCCGATGCTTCTATTCCTAATTTAAACATCATTTTGTAATTTGATAAATAATGTTACAATATTTTATTAGAATCTACTTATTATTTTTCTCGGTTTCTTTTTCATATTATTTTCTTCTAAAATAAACTCCACGAACTTGATTTTTTTTAACTATTATGTCAAATCCATAAATCTTATGTTCTAGGATTGGCCAAACTGAAAACAGTCAGTGACAGTATTAGATTCTGAACATGCAACTGAAGTCAAAATTCATTTTCGAATAGAATGAATGCTCATTATTAACTCCATGAAAACCTAATCTCCATGGTTTTTGCTTCTCATTGCCCAAACAAAACCAATTTTCTGAATCCCATCAATTATCAGATATTCTGAGAACCTATCTAACCCCAATAACTTTGGCTTCATTCAATTCCTTCATCCCCTAATTCATTTCTCAGCACCCCACTTCCTCCTGTAGACCCAGCTTGCCTCAAAATAACCCATCCACACTAAACTAGGAGGGCACCACATGGCTCAACTCTGTTTGAGAACTCCTTCGGATTGAGTGATCATGTTGATAAGTTTTTTCCTTAAAAGTTAGATAAAATATCCACACATTCAAAAGAAATCAGACTCATGCTATTTTTCACACTAATAAAGACATCATGCCCAAATTGCCACATAAAAATGAGCTATTTTTTGTAAAAAAAATACCCATACTTATTTCCTGAGATGGGAGACGTGCTTGACATCCTTTAATTCAATAGATGTGTCAGCTCCTTGATTGACAAAAGGTCCATGCCGTTCAACTGCTCATTACTCATTACTGCAGGTAAATAAATAAATATATACATGCACATTATTCTATGATACTTCAGGAAATATTGTAAAAATCTTTATCTAGTGATTATGGGAATCATTTTTGATGTGAATGACTAGGTGGCATATGAATGACATTGGTTTTTCAAAACATAGGGATAAAAATTTCACAAAGAACTTGACCATGGCAAGGTAAGATCAGTCCTTGAAACTGGCTAACTATTTAGAATCTGTTCTTAATCAGAATCAAACATGTTAATTTTCCACAATTAAATAGGTTACCACCACATAACACACAATATACCTGTCTAACACTAATCACGATAAAACAATTTGCTAAATAAACCTCGAAGAAGCATGAAATTTCTTTAAGATACAAGATTCTCTACTTAATAGGAAGTAAGATAACAAAACTCTTAATAGTCGATGTCACAAAAATAATTGCCATTGAAGGAGCATGAGAGTTCTTTAAGGTACAAGATTCCCTACTAAAAACTTGACATAACAGCAATCTAAATAGCAGATGTTAAATTTCAGCAATCGAATAGGTTATCACCCGCACAACACACATTACCTAATACTAATTACTTCTCACAAGAAAAAATTCCTAGCTAGACATTGAAGTAGCCTGAAAATCCTTTAAGATGCTGGAAGATTTCCTAATAAAATAAAGCTGGACATCATATATTGGGATCTATGAAAAACAGAATTGAATTCATCCAACTTTCCTCTGAGTATTTCAATTTCACCAATGTATCATTGAATTAGAATAAATTGGCCTGTCAGATGCACTCCCTTGTATAGCCAACCCATCAGCAGGCCTATTTTTAGTTTAGACTTGGATCTCTTTCTTTCTTTCTGTCTTCCCCTTCTACAATCCTCCATTTTATACAACTTCCCTCCTTATCCACGGACTCCTAGAGTTCTTTAATTTTGGTTGGCTATATCTGCCTTCTGGGTGCCAGGTAGCCATCGTAATAGCATACATCCAGGACTGATTTTTGTATGTTATTTAGCACTCATGGATACTTGGGAATAAGACATTGGTAGTGGTGGCAATTAAGTTTAAGTGACCTTCTCATGTCTCAGAACCATTAAACTATTGCACATATAGTAAATTGTTTGGGAATTGTATGCTAACAGGTAATGAAAAAAACATTCTCCATTACCAGCATGGTACTCCAAAAGTATCAGCCAAGACCTACCAAAAGACAGGTAAATAAGAGATTTACCTGAATGTTCTTTTGATCATCTGAGACAGCAAGACTCAAGGTAGTTCCATCAATCAAAAATTCTGTGGCATAACAATTAAGCGTGCCAAAATCCTTAGCCAGCAAGCTCAACTGGGCACCTTGTTCTTTCCAACTGAGGAAGTATATGCTTTTGTGAATATCACCCAACGGGATAAAATTCTTCACCTGCAATGATATACAATCAAACTCTTAAATTATGATCACACCATTAAACATATCTGAACAATGATACCAGTTTTGCCCAACCATTAAAAAAAAAAAAAAACCTGATTTGAGACTACCGAGTTTGATCAAAACTCAAAGCCCAAGTCTTCATTAAAAAAAAGGTTTCTAAAAGAAAACATATGAGCTCCTGTCATTGTTTTGACGTTCTTAGCAATGGAGTTGGTACCAGGACACCTTTTCAGCTTAAACTCGATCAGAAATAGAGCACTATGAACACAAATTGGCAGTCTAACAAAGCACTATGAATACAGTTACCATAAAATGTTATACCGAGCTTATAAATTATTGAAAGATAAACAATGTCCATAGAAATCTCAAAGAGGTACATAATCTCATCATATTTATTAAAATATATCTTTAATATAAAGAAGAGATAAAAATCAAATATGCTAAGATTTCCTTTACGTATCTTAATCAGTTATTGTCCATAGAAAGCAAACACAAATTAATTAGTACTACTTCAAGAAGAAAAGGACTAGAGTTTTACCAATAGATTCTACCGTAAATCACAGAATAATGTATTAAAGCACTTTAAGCATGAACCCAGCCCTTCAATTCCAGTCTTCCAGAAGCTTTACTTCGAGCTGTGTCTTCCACGATCTAGGGCTCCTAACAGAGGAACTCGGCAAATGGCTGAAATCGGAGGCAGCAAGCTCCAAGAGCACAAACTTCGGTGGAGCTCCAAGAGCACAATCGGAGGCAGCAAGCTCCAAGCTCCAAGCCATGGGTTGTTCAAGTGAAGCTCTGGTCTAGAAACTCAGATGAAAGAAAACCCAACAACATCCGCCGGGGAGATGAGGACCTGAGGTACACCAGCCGCCGGTCGAGCAGAGAGAGGGTCGGAGTCTGAGACGAGCACAGAGGAGAGACGAGCGCAGAGGGCTGGAGAGCAAATGAGGTTTCCCTAAAAAAAAAAACCTAAAACCGTAAAGAGACCAGAGGGCGGGAGGGAAAGAAGGGAGAGGGTAAGAGAGAGAGAGAGCAGAGCAAGAGAGAAGATGGAGAGAGCGAGAAATCGGAGAGATCAGAGAGGGTAAGAGAGAGAGCAGAGCAAGAGAGAATGAGAGAGAGCAGGAGAGACCAGAGAGGGTAAGAGAGAGAGCAGAGCAAGAGAGAGCGAGAGAAAGCGCAGAAAGATCCAGCGAGCGAGATACAGAGATAGCAGAGAGAGAGGAGAAAAGGGGTGAACTGGCCGAGAGAGAGAGGATAAAAGGCGCTTGGTGGCGGGAGGGGGCAAAAACCCTTTACCGACGTTTTGAATAATAACGTCGGAAAAATTGACCTTTGCCGACGGTTTTAAAACGTCGGCAAAAGTATTTCTCTTACTTTTCATATATTTAGAATTTCATTTTAAAATTAGCCTTTCGCCGACGTTTTAACTAAAAACGTCGGTAAAATATAGAGTTTCAGCGATGTTTATTATTAAACGTCGGCAAAATTGATCTTTACTGACGTCTACAAAACGTCGGTAAAATTTTTTATTTTATTTTTTATACAATTTTTTTTAATTTTAAAAATCGTATTTTACCGACGTTTTTTTTGTGAAAAACGTCGGTAAAAATGTTTTTTACCGACGTCATTAAAAAAACGTCGGTAAAATTTAATATTTACTGATGAAAATAAAATACGTCGGTAAAAAATACTATTTACCGACAAATTTAGGAAAACGTCGCTAAAAAACGTAGCTAAAAGTGCAATTTCTTGTAGTGAAAGTAGAATTATTTTTTTTATTTTTCTTTCTTTCTTTTTTTTTTTCTTTCTCTATTTTTTTCCACGTGTTTTCTCTCTTCTTTTTTTTCAAGTGCTATTTTTTTTTTTTTGCACTTTTTTTTTTGTTTTCCTTTGGCTATACGGACCTAACCGTACTGCCACGTGGCAGTGGGCCACGGCCTGCTAGCCATTTTATTTTTTTTTGAAGAAGTTGTTAGGTATTTTGTATTTGCAATTTGATGGATGCATTTGCACTTTAGCATCATTTGAATTCTCACACTTGCATTGTTTTAGAAAACCTTGAAATTTGGTTTTATACATGCATAGCTTTTAAGATTTGGAAAAGTATTTGTTTTATGCATGTTTTGGTTCTAAACTTGGATGCATTGGTTTTAGAACCCAAACTCTTTTGAAAACCTTATTCCTTGTGCATTATATTTGGAAAATCATCTTGTGAATTTAGGTTTGAGCTTTGCATACATTCATTACAAAAAGAATCATTTTTGTATGCATTTTCATTTGAAAAGAGTTTTATCAAATCAAGCTAGCCTTTGGTTTTAAACTTTTGAATCTTTTTAGGCTTTGTGTTTTTCATGTTTTTAAACATCTTAGAATGTCTTAAAACATGTTATTTAAGCTTGATTTAGTGGCCCAAAGATCCCTCAAAGAAATACTTTGAATTGGAAAAAAGTTGGATTTTTGGCCCCAGGGACTCGCCCGGCAGTGTCGCCGGTCGACCGAGACCTGTGTCTCGGTCGACCGAGGACACTGCAGGGTGTCTGTACAGTTTCTGAACTGTAAGCCTCCAACGGTCATTTTTATGACCGTTGTGCTTTCTCGGTCGACCGAGACCCCTTTGCCGGTCGACCGAGGACTAGCCGTTGGACACTTTTTGGCTATAAAGTCCATTCATTTCCAACCTTTTTAAAGGCTTGATACATGAACTTTTGAGAGCATTTTGGAGCCAAAGAAAGGGGAAGAAGTTGGAAAGGCTAGAGGGCTATTTGGAAATCAAACTCATGAGTTTTTAAAAGGTACATCTTCTAAGTTATTTTGATTTCCATACAATTGAAATTCATGCATGTTCAAATCCTTTGTATTTTCATTTATGCATGATTTCAAGTCCTTAAAGAGTTGATTTGCAAGCTCAATATCTTTCTTGGTAAATTAGATTAGTTTGCAATCACTCTTATCAAATCACATGTTTTCTTAAACTTTATTTTTCATACAACTTGTGATTCTTTGAATTTCATGTCATTAACAAGTTGTTTATTATTCATGTGATTTGCATCAAACTTCAATCAAAACTTTTGTGTGTCTTAAACTTTCAAATGCTTTAAGCATATATTTGATTAAGCTTTCTTTTTAAACTTGATTGAAGTCATCACACACACACACATCATGAGCATACACTTTTGCATTCATAGAGTGTTTGTGTGAGTTGTTTTAAACTTTCATATTAGCCTATTTAAGAGGCAACAACATTTGAGCTTTAATTTGTATCTCTTAGAGTGATCTTTTGGAAAGACACCTTCTTAGAGAAATCTACATTGTGTAAGGTTATTGCTTAGCCTTTGAAAAGCATCTTGTAAGGTTATTGCTTAGCCTAAGAAAAGCATTTTGTAAAGGTTATTGCTAAGCCTAGAAAAGCACATTGAGAGGTTGTTGTTTAGCCTTGAAAAGCAACATTGTAAGGGTTATTGCTTAGCCTAGTAAAAAGCATAAATAGTGGAAATCCGGTGGGGTGATTGGATTCACAAGCCGGTAGTGGATGTAGGCATTGAGGCCGAACCACTATAAACCTTGGTGTTGTGGTGATTGCTTTGTGATGATGGTATTGTTAGCTTCCGCATTTTGATTGTTTATCATCACATGTGACTAGTTTAAATTAAGAATTTAAAATTGGTCTTAATTGGTCATAGTTGTAGCACACCCTATTCACCCCCCCCCCTCTAGGGTTAGGATCCTCGTGGACTTTCAGAAGTTTCTCTCCCTTTTTTTGCTTCTCTTTTTTTTTTTTTTTTTGCTCACCAAGATAATAAGGTTTATGCATTCCAAGATGTTCATTCATATTTCTTTCTCTTTTTTTTTTTTTTTGATGCATCAAGATAGAAGGCTAAAATCTCTAGGTCAAGCCAACATGATTTTTTACTTGGACAAAGTTTGACTGGTTTTGACCAAGTTGGGTTGGAATTGGTGAAACTTTGGCTAAAGTTTTCCTAGCATCTAATGCATGATGATTTTTTTTCGATGCATGATTTTAGTAAATTGGTTGGGAGCATGATGATGCATACCTAGAAATCTTTTGCAAGTTTTGAGATTTGGAGCTCGCAGTAATGTTGAGCCCTTTCTTGGTCTTGCTGGATTTTGAGGAGCTTTGCAAGTTTTTGAGTTTGGAGCTCGCAGCAATGTTGAGCCCTTCTTCAAGCTTGCGGAGATTTGATGAGATTTGTTTGATCTCGCAGCAATGTTTGAGTTCAAACCTTCTTTAAGGATGCTTCATGAGCTTGCAGCGATGTTAAGCTCATCTTCAGGCTTCCTATCTTTTTCGGGATGTTTCCCTTTTCTTCAGAATCCTCCCAGAGTCATGCCAAAATTTCGCTAGGATTTTTAGCTAAATTTTGTCACTTTGATAATTGATTTTTTTTTTCATCCTTTGCAGGTAGTTCCTCCAGAACGAACAAGGGCAAGGAACCTATTACTAATGCACCTCGTCGGTCTACCAGGTCTCCTAATGTGGCCATACAGCAGGCCATGGAAAAGGCCCGTTTGTGGAGAGAAACTTGGAAGAGTGTGACTCCCTCAACCGCGATGAGATGAGACAGCGATTGATTGCTCTCAAGGATGAGGAGTTCTACAGGATTATGATAAGCAACCGTCCTTGGGTCATGGATGATCAGAGCATTGTGCCTAAGCCTACCTTTTTCTTTAGTGACGTAGTCCCTGACGACTTGACGTACCAAAGGAGACGTTTTCAGTTCTCTTACACAGCAGATGGTGAGGAGAGAACTATTTCTACCTGGTCGACCTTTGATCGCACTATCTCGATCATGAGTCTTTCTCCCACATGTTCCAAGAGGGAAGATCCTTCGAGGTGGGTGAAGAGGACTAATGTGATCAAGACCGGGGTTTTTGTTGGCGGCCCTTCCTGTTACGCAGAGAAGTAGCCTGTCCGCATGAACATGTTGATGCCAGCCAGCAGTTACCAAGGTTCTGATCATCCATCGGTCGATTTGAGATCGGTGGGCCTTGGCATTTTTCAGGGTGACGGCAGCAATTGCGTGAAGCCTTTTCGACTTCGTGGCCGTTTCAGCGCTGACTCAAGCTGGGAGTCATGGACTAATCACATCCTGCAGGTTGGTGGGGCCATTCTGAAGGAGACCGTGGTTTTCTCCGATGAAGCCTTTATGACCATGTTGGAGTCATTCATTCCACAAACCAACACCTTCATTGTCATTAATGGTGAGATTGGTTTTTCTTTGAAGGAACTGAGCGCCATCACCGGGTTGCCTGTCCTCGGCAAAGTTTATGAGGAGTTTATGCCTAGTGACAGTGTCCTTGAGGAGCAGTCTAAGAAGTTCAGGTTTTTGTACTTTCTGCTTGTCGCCTTCTATGATTTTTTTAAGGAGAAGGAGGGCTCGAAAGTAAGGTCCAACAGTTGGAGGAGTTTTGGCTCCTTGTTCTCCAACTTCTTTGACAGCAGAGAGTCTTTTGATAGCACGACCCGAGAGGCCAGACCTAAGACTCCAATTTCGAAGAAGACTTCCGTCACGCGAGGACTCTTGAAAGATTTCTTCATGAGCACAGATACCATTTATTCGGACATTGCACTGCGGAGGGATCTCGCTGTTTACCTCACCTATTGGCTCGGTGAGGCTGTTTTTGCTGGAGGAGATGGTATGCACATCAGGCCGCATTGTATTTTTCCGGCTTGCCAGATGGCGTTCGGAGAGCGGCTTGCTTTTGGTGCCTGCTCTTTACTCCTATTTGTGTACCGAACTGCAGGCTGCTACTTTTCTTGTTCGGCTTGGGCTCCCTATGAACAGGGTGTTTTCAGCCCACATTTTCTATTCTTGGTATGTATACCACTGTCTCGGCTTCCATCGCTTAGGAGTTGCGTAAGATGATGACTTTTTCATGATTCGATTGGCTAAAGGGACAGCCATTAACGAATCACTTTTGTCTGCCTGTTTGAGGATCCAACGGTTCAAGGACGTCGAGATTGGGCAATCTTCAATGAAGCTTTCTCCAGGTTTGCGGAAGAAGGCTTTTGATTTTGGTGTCTCCCGTGATTCCACCAGGGCAGGGTCGGGAAGACACCATTCTTTTACCAAAGCAGAAAAGAGGTGGCTTTTTAACATACGTGTTGGTACGATGGTGTACTGGAGACATCGTTTTGTTGACATCCAACCGTATGTTCTCTCAAGGCATTGTTGGAGCGCCTTCGAGCATGGTGAAGTGTCTTGGAGGTTTGCAGGATGGGAGGAATGCATGGGCTTTTTACAATGTGGAGGACACTAATGCCATGATTTCCTATCCTGAGTTGCCCATTGTCCGTAATGCTGGCTTTACGAAATGGGTCGTAGAGAGCTTTTTAGTGTACCGGGGGCTTTCCAAGAAGGAGCTGATGTGAAGCAATCTTCTAGGAAGGGTCTTGGTAGATCAGGTGGAATCCGTCGAGAGGAGGTTCTGGCCTTCCTTGCTGGTGAGAAGCACAAGATAGGCTTTCTCGGTGAGCAGGACATCATCAGATCTGAAGCTGCACAAGAGATACCTGGTGAGGTCTTGAGACAGCTAGAAGAGGAGGAGGCTGAGATCGATGCTTGGATGCAAGCGGAACGAACAAAGGCTTCCTTGGAGTCCACTGGGAGGAGCAGACCATCTGGCGAAGAGTCAAGCGAAGGTCCTGACTTTGATGATGGGACGGGTACTTCGAGTAAACCGGCCCATAGAAGCAAGAGGAAGAGAGGGCAGCGCTGTAATAATAGACGACATGACAACTCTCTTGATTCAGAAGTCCCTCCCGCCACTGCTGCAGAGATGTCAAGGGACGTTGATGAGCCTCCAGAAAAGAGGAGTCGAGAGGAAGAGATCGTTGGTGAATGTGAGAACCCGACCCCTAATCTCTTGGATTAGAGTCGTTTTATTTGTGGATTAGTTTCTTTTAGTGGGATTAGTATTTGTTGGGTTGAGTTTGTGAGCTAGAATGATTTTTCTTCTAGTTTCGGGCTTTTGAGTGCTTTGGTAGCTTGTGGGGCCCTTTGGGGGTTCCCTTTTCGGCTTTGCATTTACGTGTGAGATTTTCCCGATTTGTTTCGTATTGTGTTTTTGGCCCGTTGCATTCATCTTGAGGAATCCTACAACTTTCATGTTGACCCCGTATCCATTTGAGAACCCGAAACCCGATTTCTTGGCCTTGAGGGCAAAACAGTCTTTTCACACCAAATCTGTACCCAAAACTCAATATTCTCAAAATCCGTGAAACATATACTTTTTGGAAACTAGATATTTCGACGATCATTTCTTCCTTCTTCGTCGAATCCATCCGAGGTCCCGAATTAGATGATTTCAGTCAAACTAGTCCCTTAAGTTGTGGGACCCAACCTCCTTTGTTAACATAAGAGAACCCACCCCCTTCATTGTTCATTTCACCCTCCATTGCTCCAGCACAAACCAGCTGAACCTAGGGTTCCTTGTGCTTCTCTTCTTCTTCTTGCTTCTTCATCTCCAAGCCACACCAATAGTTCATCAATCAAGAAATGGAGACCATCTTCTTCTTCCTCTTCACCATGGCTCCCTATTGATACCATTCTTGGAGAAATCTTCCCATATTGAGACCTTCCTTGAGCTTGTTCTTCTCATTTGAAGGTCATCCAAGTAAGTGATTCGTCCCATCTTCTAGATTTGCTGTCTCCTAGACCTTGAGAAGCTACATTTGCATTATTGTTGGTTCATTCATTTTCATTCTTGGTTTAACCCATTTTAGGGTTTGTTTTGGGGGGTTTTTGTAGAGATTGTGGATCTTGAGCTTGAGAGGTGATTAGGAGCTTGATTTGCTTGATTAGAGTCAAAGGCAAGTGGATGATTGGATCGTTTTGATTATTAACATGTTTTGTGAGAAAACTCTTGTTTCATTAAGGGTTTTGGTGATTTTAGTAGTTGACTTTACTATGATTAATATTGATTTCGAAATGTGCTTATTGATGAGTTTATTTCCCTCTTGTTCATGCTTGGAAAATGTATGCATCATATTGTCAAGGTTTCAAATGGTTTCACATGAATGAGTTTTCTCCACCTTGAGATTTGTTGTGAATGGAAAGAATGGAAAGGGAGGAACTTGAAATGAGGAGCTGTTTAGCTCATATTATTGTCTTGGAAACATGTATTTTAGTCTTTTTGTTTATAGTTCTATGTGATTGTTTAAGTGTTGGAAAGGAAAGGAAAAAGGAAGGAAAAATCAAGTGTTTCCCGGACCTACACGCCCAGGTCCGATCGATCGGACTGTCTTTAACTGGGAGGCTTTTCAGGCTTTTCAGTTTGAGTCCAGTGAAATTTGATATTGTTTTTTTTTGGAAACCTTTGGGCTTTCTATGAGTCCTAGGGGTATGTACCTTAGTGTCAAGACCAATTATACCCTAATCTAAGGTCTCTAAGATTAGGGAACTAAAAGAAAAGAATGGTGTTGATTTAGACACTAATTCTTGGTTCTAGGTGGGACCCTGGCTACCCTTTTTAGACTGTTTGGACCATGTGTGAGAATGTCTTGAGCCGACATGCCTCACAGTTGGTTCAGTGGCATCGAAGTTCAATCCATTTCAATCTTGAACGGGATGGAACGATGCGATATCTTCTTTATATCTAAACACAAGTCTTTCCCTTGGTTATCGCGAATTCTATTCCTTTCGGTGACTGAATAGGTTGCTCGATGTTTCCGGATTAATGTCATGCCTAGGATGGACCGTTTATAATCTTGATTCTTTTCTATTATAACATCTAGTACTACCCATAAGCTCATTTTAAGTTTTGAAAATCGAAAAGTGCATAAGGAGCCCGGAATGTCTTCAAAGTCAAGGAGTACCAAGTAATTATTATAATCGACATACGGGACCCCTATTCACTTAAATAAATCTTGAAACCGATATTTTTACCCGAAATTGTTATAGTTCATTGTTTCACCTCATTTCCCGAGATTTGCATCACATGACTTGTTTTCCCGAAAGCATTGAAGTTACTCTAGTAACAATTATTTATCCCGAGATGTATTGCCCGATATGAAGTGACAGTGTGCCCTTGAGCACCCCCGTTTTACCCGTTTATTTATTATACTTGATTTACTTGCATATGTCCCGATTTGTTATTTGACCTATGAGTCGGCATCACTAAGCTTGCATACCTTGTCGGTTTGATCCACCGACTTGGAAATCCCTCTCCCGTCCCGCTAGCTGCAGTTTGGATCCCGATACCCGGTTATTGCCGTGGTCCCGTCCCGATACCCGGTTCGCTACCGTGGTCCCGTTCCCGTATATTTATATTGTATATATGATTTGCGTTGAGTCTCCTCACCTTGTGTGACTGAGACCAACGTCCCGTTACACTCTTGTCACTTCGGTGATAGAGGACTTAGCTTCTTGTGATTGCCATCTTGCCAGTTCCCGATTCCTTGGATACCCGACACGTTTTATATTGCTTACTTGCTTTCCGGTAAATGATTCGTTTCCTTTATGAAAGTTGTTATTTAAATAAGTGTTCATATTCTCCAATGTAAATTCAGTTATTATTATATTGTTTCCTATCCTTTGTACACGCACATGTTTTAAATGAATGCCGGTTGGGTGAATACCCATACTTTTACATATGTTTCAAACGATCAATGATCTTGCTAGAATTATATGATTACACATGTTTTAAAGGAATTCCTGAGTTGTTAAATATTCGTGCTTTGTTTTGAATGACATTTGGTTTGTCAGATATCTATGCCTATACCTGTTTTAAATGATACCCGATTTGTTGAGTACCCATGCTTTGAAATATGTTTTAAATGACACGCGTTTTGCCAACTTCCTATGTTTATACCTGTTTTTAAATGATACCCGATTTGTTGAATACCCATGCTTTGAAATATGTTTCAAATGACACTTGGTTGCCAGATTCCTACGTTTATACCTGTTTTAAACGATATCCGGTTTGTTAAATATCCATGCGTTGAAATATGTTTAAATGAACACTAGTTTTGACAGATTTCTTTGGTTACACCGGTTTTAAATGAACACCCGGTTTGTTAAATATCCGTATTTTCACATATGTTTCAAATGGACATTGGTTTTGCCAGACTGCTATGAATACCTGGTTCGTTGTATACTTATGTTTTTACTTAAGTCTCAAATGAACGTTTGTTTTGCCCGGCCACTATATTTATAAATGTTTTAGACGAACACCCGATTGACAAATATCTATGCTTTTACGGATGATGTAAATGAATATATGTTTTATTAGATATTCATGTTTTACCCATGCTTGAAATGAATACAGGTTTTCCCCGAGATTCCCGACTTTGCACCCGTTTAATTATATGCAGCATTTGATCGAATAGCATGATTTATCTTATGTTTTATTCTTCAGTATATTCGTTATCTTTTCATCCACCTGCCAGACCGTCGTGTCTGACCCACTACTTTTGGTACTCAGGTTCAGATTTCTTCGCCCCGAGTTGAGTGTTTTTGTTGGCTGTGGAGCCATGTTTTGTAGGTTATTTTGTCGGCAATGTCATGTAGACATTGAGCTTGACATCGGAGCTACGTCAAATTTGGGGTAGTGATTATAGCTTATTGTTGTATGGCTTTTATTAGCCTTTTTCTTGGGATTCTTAATTAATGTACATTGATAATTGTAACTTGAACATATTTGGGAATGTAATATCCTGTTACTGTCAGCTCTGTAATTTATTGTGATGGTTACTCCAGTCTGATATGATTCTTGATATAATAGCTATGTGCTAAAGGTTGAGTGCGACGCGGAATCCGATGGCCACGGACTCCGGGTCGCAATGCCACGAAAGCTTCCGCAAAAATATTCAGAATGTGTTGGAATGTGTTGTCTTCACACACGCGGATCCTAGGAGAAGAAAAATATATTTATGCTAAATCCCATTCCCGCCCCCGAGGTTCCGGTTCGGGGGCGTGACAGTGAAGGAGTTGGAAAATAGGTAGGCCATTCAGATAGGTTTCAAAAACTTTTGATCCACTTAATACAGGGATCAACTATCTAGAAGGCAACAAAACCCAATCCAGGATGCAATCCCTCAAACTCATAAATCATGTACAGCAATATATACTATCTAGAAGATAGAAAATAGGACCTAAACAAGCAACCACGAAATCTACAACATACAAGGATGTAAATTATACCTTCGGAGCTTTGTAGTGCTCTAACGGAGAAGTTGATCTCTTTCTTTGATGATGAACACCTTCACTAATGAAATCAGAATCTCCAACACCTTTTGATCTTCCACGCTATGACCCGTATCAGATTCTCTTTTCTCAAGAAGATGGTGGAATCTCCAAGAGAAAACCCTAAGGAAACTAGAAGAGAACTAGAAGAGGGAAGATATGTGCAACAACTTGCACAAAAGAGGAAGAAAGATGATGGGCGTGAATCCCTAGGTGGAATTATTGCATGAGGACGTCCAAGGCACTCCTCTCCTCTTTTATAGCACTTAAGCAACCTCCTCTTACTAATTGAAATAGAAGTCTTACTTCTATAGTAATTAGTTTCTTACTAAATCACAATTAGAAGTCTCACTTCAAATATGATTAGTAACTTTCTCTTTTCCTAATTAAAATAGAAGTCTCGCTTCCATTAATAATTAATAACTTACTATTACCACTATTAGAAGTCTCACTTCAAATAGAAATAGTAACTTTCTATTTCCTTTTAGAGTTCTACTATAATTAGTATCTTTCTAATATCTTGGGCTAGCTTGGGGACTACTAGGGATTCCTTAGAAAGCTGGCTCCAACTGGGACACGCGATCTCACATCTCATGTGCAATCCGGGCCCACAGTTAATTGCAAATAACTCCACTATATATATGCAATTGAACTCCAGTCTTAGGAATATATTACAATGAAGACTCTAAACTTCCCAATTACCAAAAGTAGGCCCTTCCATCTATATCCATGGATCAATTGGACCTATTCAACAAATTAGATCCATATCTTATTATCCTTGAGCCCCAATTAATTATAGTGATCATTTGGTACCGATCCAATTAACTCTTAATTGGAATGGGTGCGCACTTACCAATGATAATATCCATTAATTGGAAAAAGGGGATATTAAAGATAGATTCCATCTTGACCATTGAATGTTCCCACAACTCTACTACCACGTGCTCAAATCATCGAGGTGTTGACCTACAATTGGCCTCACCCATTGGTGACTCAAAGCAAATGTATAGATAGAAACTTGAGTTCATTAATGTCTCAGGATTATGAGCCTATTGCTAGGGAATTATGAGAGCAGACCTTAAAGTAAAGACAGTGTACATAAGGTGCTTCTCATGGTCCTTCAATACATCCAATGTACCAGCACCATGATCCAGAATCTTACATTCCAATGATCGAGATAAATCATACTATCTCATAGTGATCAAAGTGCTGCAACTTTGTCAGATAAGATGCCCAATCTCATCACTGGTTGTGAATATATTTAAGTATAGGATTTGCAATACATGTCTCCTGTATGTGGATCTCATCCATACACATGTATTACATCTAGTATACTTGTGGACTCCGGTTCATCTCATGAACCATTATGTCATTCGTATTAGTTATGTGCAAACGAGTAATAAAACACCATTCATCTCATGAAAGGAAAGCAATAATATATATTGAAAAATAAAGAAATTAATCTATTTATTACATCATATACTGGTATTGAGACCATAAAACTAACAATCTCCCACTTGGGCCCAATGCCATTCAGGGTTGCATCTCATGCATATCCCATCTACTTACTGCCCAAAGACTTTGGTACTCAAAGGCTTAGTAAAGGGATCTCCTAGATTGTTTGCAGAGTCTATCTGGGTGATAGTAGTATCACCTCTCTGCGCAATCTCTTTGACCATTTGCTATAACCTCTGTACATGCTTTTGGCTCCTGGGTTCCTTGGACTTATCGACTGCCTTGCTGTTATCACAGTAAACTGTGAGCGGCTGTCCTGCCAAAAGTACCACTCCAAGTTTCATAAGGAATCTTTTGAGCCAATCTACTTCCTTGACTGCTTCTCAAGCAACTACAGCATAAACACATGCCCAAAAGTAGATTTCTTGGAATCCTTATCTGACTGGAAGTCCGTATCTATGTAACCTACTCATTACCGTCGTAAATCAACATGTGATATTTAGTCCTTCTCAAGGATTTGAGAACACATCTTACAATAGTCCAATGGTTAGGACCTGGGTTAGACTGATATCTGCTGACTAAGCCCAATGCATGACAGATATCCGGTATAGTATATAGCATAGCATACATGAGGCTACGAACACCCGAAGCGTATGGTATCGACCTCATCTGCTCCTTTTCCTCAGGTGTCTTGGGACACTGATCCTTGGAAAGGTGCACTCCATGCCTGAAAGGTGTAATACCCTTCTTGAAGTCTTGCATAACAAACCGTACAAGTACCTTATCTATGCATGCATATTGGGATAAGCCTATCATCCTATTTATCCGGTCTCAATGGAGTTTGATCCCTAGGATGTGGTTGGCTTCTCCCAAGTCCTTCATATCAAAAGTCTTAGCCAACTAAACCTTTTATTGTTGACAACATCCATATACCACTCTCTTGGAGAAGGATGTCGTCGACTAGAAAAATTACCCTGCCTCCTTTACTTTTCATGTACACTCATGACTCATCCAGTTTTTGACAAAAAACAACTGATTTGATTGCTTAGTCAAAATGAATGTTTTAGGTTCGGGATGACTGCTTCAGTCCCTAAATAGACTTCTGCATCTTGCAAACTCTTTGCTCTTGGTTTGTAGCTACAAAACCATCTGGCTGCACCATATAGATGTCTTCCTCAAGATGGCCATTGAGAAACGCCGTCTTGACATCCATTAGCCAAAACTCGTAATCGAGATGAGCCTAAATGGATAAGAGTATCCGGATGGACTTGAGCATGGCTACCGGCGAGAAGGTTTTCTCATAATCGAAATCTTCTTTCTGAGTATATCCTTTCGCAACAGGCCTGACCTTTAAAGGTCTTAACTCTTCCATCTGGTCCTCTGTTTCTGTTGTAGACTCACTTGCACCCAATAAGTTTGATATTGGCAGGCAAGTCCACAAGTGTCCAGACCCGATTAGAGTACATAGACTTCATCTCAACTTTCATAGCATCTTGCCAACGTCCCGAATCTATGTCATTAATTGCTTCATCATAGTTACAGAGATCCTGTTCCAGTTCTTCCAGGATTGCATCGTAAGACTCTCCCAAGAACGAGAACCTATCAGGGGACCTGACTATGCTCCCACTATGACAAGGCACTGGTGTAATTACTGGGTTAGGTATGGGTGAATTTTCTTCAAGTTTGGTCATATTTGGATTTGGAATTGATCTCTTTCTGAATTTCTTCCAAGATAACATTTTCTAAAGATTTTTGGTCCATCATATAATCTTCCTCCAGAAAAATCGCATTGGTGCTCACCAGCACTTTCTGCTCTCTGGGATTATAGAATAACCAACCTTTAGTTCCTTTAGGACATTCTACAAACGTGCATACTTCCGACTTCGTTTCCAACTTATCTGTCTTAACCTTCAGCGCGTGTGTCGGACAACCCCATATGTGTAAATGTTGTAGACTAGGCTTTTGCCCAGACCACAACTCCCAGGGATTCTTAGGTACAGACTTAGATGGTACGAGATTTAGTATGTACATCGCAGTATCCAAGGCGTATCCCCAAAAGGATATTGGTAATCCTGAGAAACTCAACAAAGACCTAATCATATCTAAAAGAGTCTGGTTCCTTCTTTCTACTACTCCGTTCTGTTGAGGCATACCAGGAGCAGACAACTGGGATAGAATCCCATTTTCTGATAAGTATCCCATAAAATCAGAGGAGAGATATTCTCCTCCTCGATCTCATCGAAGAGTATTGATACTTTTACCTAAATGCTTTTCCTTTTCCGCTTCCGCTCGAAACTCTTTGAACTTTTCAAAAGCCTTGGACTTGCGGTGCATAGGGTATATGTATCCATATCTTGAATAATCATCTGTGAAAGTGATAAAGTACTCAAATCCTCCTCTAGCTCTGACATTAATGGGTCCACACACATCAGTATGCACTAATTCCAATAAATCTTTGGCCCTATTGCCCTTTGATGAAAACGGCCTTTTGGTCATTTTACCTTCCAGACAGGACTCGCAGATAGGCATTGGTTCCACCACCAATGAAGGCAAGATACCATCTTTCACTAACCTGTCAATCCTGTTTAGGTTTATATGACCTAGCCTCAAGTGCCAAAGTTTTGTTGGATCAGATGAAGGTGATTTCCTCTTTAATGATGGTCTATTAATTGTTTCAGTATCATGTATCTCATACATTGTGGGATTAACAAATAAATTCCATTGATTACCTTGTCAGAATACATAAAAGTACTATATCTCTTTATGACAATTTCAGTACCAAGAGTAATAGAATAACTCTTATTCACCATACTAGAAACTGAAATTGAATTCCTCCGTAAAGACGGTACATATAACGTGTCTGACAAAACCAATTTATCATTTGAAAAACATAATGTAATAACTCCCACCGAAACAACCTCTGCCTTAACATCAGATCCTAGGTTGACAATGATTTCTCCGTCACTAAACCTCCTGGTTTCCTTGAACCCCTGCAACGAATTACATATGTGATTAGTTGCCCTGAAGTTCATACACCAAGATTCTGAAGTACCAGTTGCAAAACTAATTTCAGAAATAAGTGACTCAATCATACCTGAGGTCTTCGTCTTAGACAGATATTCTGGAAAATTCCTTTTCCAATGTCTTGTCTTACCACAATGAAAAGACTTTCCTTTTACTCCCATACCCTTAGCCTTGGCCATACTACAAGTAGAACCATTCTCCACCTTAGGACCCTTAATGACTGATTTCTTCTTGCTATCTCGGTCTTTGCCTTTCGGCTTGGTCCTAGCAAATGACTTTTCTGTAATGAGGGAATTTTGTTCTTTCCTCATGATTTCCTCAGTCACTACCAGCTGGCGAGACATCTCAGCTATTTTCATTTCCAATTTATTATAATTGATCGTGAAATGATTGAAAGAATTCGGTAGTGACTGAAGGATCATGTCGATCTGCGATTCTTTATCAATCGTAACACCCAGTACATCTAACTCATTTAGTGCGAGACTCATTTTCAACAAATGTTTTTGTACTGGGGTTCCCTCGGCCATCTTAGTGTTTATCAGCACCTTCATAGCAGCTTGCCTAGTAGGTCTAACCTGGTCCGCAAACATCTCCTTTAAGTTCGATATAATATCGTATGCTGACTTATAGGATTGACGTTGGTGTTGTAAAACACTAGACATGGATGCCTGTATAAAACATCTGGTTACCTCATTGTCTTTTGTCCATTCGATGTAAAGGTCCTTTTCATACTGAGGTGTATGAAGCTCAGGCTCAGGAAGGGAGGGTATGGTAAGGACATATCTGCATCCTGAAGCTGTCAGGATAATATCCAGGGTTCTTTTCCACTCTATAAAGTTGGATTCCATCAACTTATTTTGGTTGAGGATGGTCGCAAGTGGATTGAAAGTATTTGAATTCATGCTTGGAAAAACTGTAGTACGTAACCATACATTCAATTAATGAATTTAAATGACATTAGGGTTTAGTATTCTACCAAATTTATATGGGAATCCTCATAACCACTATATTCAGAATACATCGGAATCCCAATCTCCGGGGTATGCCTCCTTGGGGAGTGCGAATACCACCTAGATTGGTGCGGATCAAAGTTGGTCAAAAGTAGGATTAAGACTAATTTTTCATGATCCCCTTCATTCATTATTATCTAGGTATCTCATACCAAATAATGAATGACTCCCAATTAGCTTCGGTTTCTAAAATAAATGAGGCAAATCCTTGGGGATACTACATCATTGTTTTAGTTCAGTGTGACCCACCAACTAGCATTGTATGACAACCGTTGCGAGCAGCTCCTCCTTGGGGATCGTGGGGAACGGCCATTCTCAAGATGGCGCGAGGCTAATACTTTCCTTACAATGGACCTATGGTGGAAAACCATGGGATTTCTAAATTTAAATGCCCCGTTCACACTTAATATTTTATAATTGAGGATTTCCTTGTAAGGTTTTAGGGCCCACATATATATATGATCACCAAATCATCTTATGATATGATCAAAGATTGGTTCCAACTCAAGTTATTTTAAGGAAAGTCTAGTTGCTTAAATTAGTGTTACCAATGTGTCCATCTTGTTAGGGATTTTGTATTTGCAATTTGATGGATGCATTAACATATTCACATCATTTGAATTTACACTCTTGCATTGTTTTAGAAAACCTTGAAATCTGGTTTTATACATGCATTGCTTTTAAGATTTGTAAAAGTATTGTTTTATGCATGTTTTGTTTCTAAACTTGGATGCATTGATTTTAGAATTCAAACTCTTTTGAAAACCTAATTCTTTGTGCATTACTTTTGAGAAATCTTATTGAGAATTTAGGTTTGTGCCTTGCATGCATTCATCACTTTCAGAATCATCTTTGTATGCATTTTCATATGAAAAGAGTTTTAGAAACCAAGCTAGCCTATGTTTTAAATCTTCCAAATTAATTTAGGCTTTTTGTGTTTCATGTTTTTAAACATCTTCATTTGATTTAAAACATGTTTCCAAGCTTGGTTTAGTGGCCAAAAGTTCCCCTAAGAAAATCCTTTGAAAATATGAATTATTGGGAATTTTGGTCCCAGGGGGTCGGCCAGCAGTG
This sequence comes from Cinnamomum chago, assembly GCA_038049695.1. NCBI lineage: Eukaryota > Viridiplantae > Streptophyta > Magnoliopsida > Laurales > Lauraceae > Cinnamomum > Cinnamomum chago. The sequence continues at coordinate 56,372,323 of CP142454.1, read as the reverse complement.
TCGCCGGTCGACCGGCCCAGGGGTCCCGGTCGACCGGCGACACTGTTGGCTGACTGGAGCTCCAACGGTCATTTTTTTTACCGTTGTGATCCCGGTCGACCGAGACCTGTTTGCAGGTCGACCGAGGACTAGCCGTTGGACTGTTTTTCTTTATAAAGTCCATTCATCTCCAACCTTTTTCAAGGCTTGACACATGAACTTTTGAGACCATATTGGAGCCAAAGAAAGGGGAAGAAGTTGGACAGGCTAGAGGGCTATTTGGAAATCAAATGCTTGAGTTTTAAAAAAGGTACATCTTACTTATCATTTTGATTTCCATTAAAATTAGAATCAATGCATGGTTAAATCTTTGTATTTTCTTTTATGCATGATTTCTAGTTTTTAAAGAGTTGTTTTGCAAACTCATTACCATCTTTGGAATATTAAGAATGGTTTGCAAACTCTCTTGACTAATTCACATGCTCTTAGATTTTAATATTCACACAACTTGTTTAGTTCATTTCTTCAAAGTTGTTTGAATCTTTTATGTGATTAGTTTTCTCTTCAATCATCATTTTATAAGCTTTGATTTTAAAATGCATCATGCATTCATTTAAGAGCTTCATTGTTGAAATTGATTGAAGAAAAACATTCATACACTTGTGCACACACTTTAGCTTGTTTTGGTGTATGTTTGTAATTTGTATTACACTTTCACATTAGCCTATTTAGAGGCAATTTATATGTGCTTAATTCGTATCTCTTAGAGTGTTCTTTTGCGAAAACACCTTCTTAGAGAAATCATTCATTTTGTAAAGGTTATTGCTTAGCCTAAGAAAGGCATTTTGTAAAGGTTATTGCTTAGCCTAGAAAAGCACATTGAGAGGTTGTTGTTTAGCCTAGAAAAACAACATTGTAAGGGTTATTTCTTAGCCTAGTAAAAAGCATAAATAGTGGAAATCCGGTGGGGTGATTGGATCACAAGCCGGTAGTGGACGTAGGCATTGAGGCCGAACCACTATAAACCTTTGTGCTATGGTGTTTGCTTGTGGTGATTCATTTGTTAGCTTCCGCATCTTGTATGGTAAATCATCACATGTGACTAGTTTTTGCTTAGAAGTTAAATTTGGTTTAAATTAGTCATAATTGTAGCACACCCTATTCACCCCCCCCCCCTCTAGGGTTAGGATCCCCAGGACTTTCAATTGGTATCAGAGCCAAGTGCTCTATCTTTTAGGATCAAGTGTTTGGAACTCTTGATTAGGTGTAAAAACCTAGAGTCAAAACCCTAGAGTTGTCCTTGCATGAAAATCATTAGAATGGACTCCATTTTGCTAGACTTTGTAGATTCTTCTAGACCCCTCATTCTTCCTTCTATTGGAGATTCAAACCCTCAATCTAATGAATCTCAATGTGACATAAAAGAAGAAGAAATTGATTATGATGAAGATGATCTTCAACAAGCCTATAATGAATTATATGAAGTATCCTTAAAGCTTGAGAAGAAAAACAAAAGTTTAAGAGAAGAATCTATGAATCTAAACAAAGAATTAGTCTCTTCAAAAGTTGAACTTAGAGAGAAAGAAGAAGTAATAAATTGTGTTGAATCTAAGTTCATGATCTCTTTAAATAACCTATCTAACATTCAAGATGAACTAAAAGAATTAAAGATGGGTTATGATAATATCAATAAGGAAAATTTAAATCTAAGAGATCAAATAAAAAGGCAAGACAAAGACTTTATCAATTTAGAAGCCAAGTTGATTAAAACTAAGTTAAAAACCAAAGAACTTGGATCTAATGTTGCTAATGAACTTAAACTTGAACTAAAACTTCCCAATGAAGAGCTAAGCAAATATAAGGAAATTGAAAATGAACTTTCAAAAGTCAAAAATGAAAATTCAATCCTTATAACCAAAGTCACTCAACTTGAAGTTTATAAACAAAAGTATGAGTGCAAGTTTACCCAAAGTGAAGAAAGACTTGAAAAATTATTTAAATTGGGTAAATCTCATGGAGATAGGACGGGTATTGGATTTAATAAGAATATGTCTCATGACCCTAAATTCACCAACACTTTTGTGAAAGGTGAGTCCTCTTTCTCTAGCACTCTTTCTCCTTTGCCCAAAACCAAATGTATTTATTGTGGCATTGAAGGGCATTTTAGGTTTGAGTGCAAATTAAGAAGAAGCCATGTGTCTAAACCCCTCCTTGAACCCAAAAAGGTAGAATCTAAATCTATGAAGGGTAAGACACTAAAAATCAAGGAAGACTCCAAAAAGATTAAACAAGTTAAATCATTTAAAATGGAGTCTCCTAAGATAGATTCTAAAAAGTTTAAACAAGTTAAACCAAGTTTAAAAGAATCTATGAACAAAAAGCTTCTCAACCTATCTCCCTTATATAAACCAATGAAAGAACTTTTGAATAAAGTAACAAAGTTAAATCTAAAATTCAAAAGTCAAATGAAGGGAGAATATAAGAAGAAGAGAAAAATGAACAAATCCCCTAAGAAACAAACTCACCAACATCAAAAGACTAATCACCAATCTAAGCTAAATTTAGTAAAATCTAAATATCATGGTGATAAGTTTAAATTGAAAATTTATCAAGTTAAATCTCCTTTAGTTGGTGAGAATTCCAAACAAGACCTCAAAGTTCAACCCTCCCAAGACCTTAGGTGGATTCCTAAAGTTATCTACTTAGACAAACCTTAAGGCCTTGAACCTCTTTGACCAACCTATTCTTTTTAAGTTAAATCTCTTTGTTGGTCATGTTGCATTTGCATTTTGTTTCTATATAGTTACATCCATTAAAATGCATTGTTTCTTTATGATCAATTGATTTTGTTTTCATGCACCATTCTTGTTACATATCATGGTTTTCAAAATCTTTTGATTATAATTTCATCATGTTTGATTTGTTTTTTGCACACATATGTCTTGCATTGCATTTCTTTACATGGTTAATTGATTGTGATTTTAAAAGCTTTCATAGCTAATTTATTCATGATCAATTGTTGTTGAATCATTTGTGTAGATGTCATAGTAAGATTATTTGAACAAATGATTTGAATCAATTCAAGTTTTTCCATGGATTTCTAAGTTATACTTTTTTTATGGAAAATCATTGTTTTGAAAAATCAACTTGTATGTGTTTCATTTAAGTCATATCTTTTAAAATACAATGTTGAAAATTGATCTTCAAAATCATTCTTTTTATGCTCATTGTTGGATTTTGTTTATCAAAATGATTTGAAGATTGTTTGAATGGAAATGCTCTATAACATCATTAGCTATAATCATCAAAGCATGTTCCATGTTCTCATTTCCTTTTCTTTTGGTTTCATTATCTTAGAAATGGAGATGTATGTTGTTTGCATCTTTGCTTATTTAGTTATTCTTTTTATATGCAAATGACTATTGGTTCCATGTATGGTTGTGATCTTAGTTATATTTGTAGAAACCATACTAGAACTAAAATCCATCCTCTATGCTTACTAGTCATATTCTTTTTGGATGGTTATGATGTTGATTCATGTATTTTCTCTAAGTGATATCATCCTTATACATGTTTCAACTTCATAGTAGTGTTCTTGATCATATGAAACTCTTTGAAATCTATTTCTCATATTTCTATATGTTTGATGGATATCTTAGATGTTCAATTCATATGATTTTGACACTTTGGAAATTGCATGCTTTACCAAGTCATATCCTTTTGCATTGCAATTTATATTGTTCATCACTATGCTCAATAGTCATATCTTTAAAAGTGATGAATATGCATTTATGATGCTTGATGGAATTTTGTGTTTGTCACATCCTTGCTCTTTATCATGTGTCCAATTCAATTGGTTTCAATTTGTATAATTTTTGATTGATTTGATTTCTTGTGAATGTGATAAACCATGTGTACATTGGATTGAACTTGATAGTAATATATTTGTTCCATGTCACACTCCATTAGCATCATAATGTTCATGTTTGCCACCTCTCTTGCTCATATAGGTATATCTCATTACCACCATGTTTATGTGTTCATAATATTGGTTGGTTAATAGTTGAGGTAGGCTTCATGCTTGAATTTCATTTCACTCATCTTGCACATGATAGTCATATTTTTTGATTGAATGAAATGATTTCAAAACTTACATAGCATATGATTTTCAGAAGTTAAATTATTTAATGCTATGTTTAGTAAACCCCATTACATCATGGATAGCTCTAACTTGGATTTATCTTAAAAGTTATATTTTTAAATCCATTTTAGAGTGATTGTGTTTAATAGACTTATCTTTAAATCTCAATTGGTATTCTTTGTTTTTCCAATTGGTATCCATGATTGCTTTTCCCATTGACCTTGCTTTCTTTTGGCAATTTGATCATATTGAGCTTTATAGTTAAATGAATCTAATCCTTTCCTTGAAGTTGACCCTCATTTGGTTAAACCATCTACTTCTTGAACCAAATAGTTATATCTTGTCAAATGTTTGACAAAAGAAGAGAATGGATTGAGGGGGAGTGTAAACCTTCATAGGAAGTATTAGTTTTGATCAAATTCACCTTTGGATTGCCTTTGAGCCCTTAGAGATAACTTCCATACATGATAGCCTGTTATGTATTTCATTTTCGATTTCATTTGTTAACAGGTGCTACTAAAGGTATTTTCCTTATTTCATGTGTGTAGGTGTTTTTTCAATTTAATGGCAAAGGGGGAGAGAGAGTTCAAGTACTCAAAGATCTCCTACTCTTCAAAGGGGGAGAGAGTTTTCAAAGTTCTCTAAAGGTGAAGAGAATGTCCAAGCTTCCTAAGGAGAGTTGTCTATGATCTTCTACAAGGGGAGAGAATGCATACCTTGCCAAAGGGAGAGAGAGGCATGGTCAAAGGGGGAGAGCAAATAGAAGAAAGAAAGCTTGGAGCTAAAGAAGATGCTTGGCCAAAGAGAGGAAGATGAATAGAAACCTTGAAGTTTGATCAAGAACCAAGCATCAAGAAGATTGAAGAAAAGAGCCCAAGCAAAGAGAAGGAGCATCCAAGAAGATTTCAAGACTTGTCCAGCTTAGGGGGAGCTGAAGACTTGTTGTGTTAATTCTATGATAAGTAAGTTGCCATCAAATTGCAAAGGGGGAGATTGTTAGGGATTTTGTATTTGCAATTTGATGGATGCATTAACATATTCACATCATTTGAATTTACACTCTTGCATTGTTTTAGAAAACCTTGAAATCTGGTTTTATACATGCATTGCTTTTAAGATTTGTAAAAGTATTGTTTTATGCATGTGTTGTTTCTAAACTTGGATGCATTGATTTTAGAATTCAAACTCTTTTGAAAACCTAATTCTTTGTGCATTACTTTTGAGAAATCTTATTGAGAATTTAGGTTTGTGCCTTGCATGCATTCATCACTTTCATAATCATCTTTGTATGCATTTTCATATGAAAAGAGTTTTAGAAACCAAGCTAGCCTATGTTTTAAATCTTCCAAATTAATTTAGGCTTTTTGTGTTTCATGTTTTTAAACATCTTCATTTGATTTAAAACATGTTTCCAAGCTTGGTTTAGTGGCCAAAAGTTCCCCTAAGAAAATCCTTTGAAAATATGAATTATTGGGAATTTTGGTCCCAGGGGGTCTGCCAGTAGTGTCGCCAGTCGACCGGCCCAGGGGTCCCGGTCGACCGGCGACACTGCTGGCTGACTGGAGCTCCAACGGTCATTTTTTTTACCGTTGTGATCCCGGTCGATCGAGACCTGTTTGCAGGTCGACCGAGGACTAGCCGTTGGACTGTTTTTCTATATAAAGTCCATTCATTTCCAACCTTTTTCAAGGCTTGACACATGAACTTTTGAGACCATATTGGAGCCAAAGAAAGGGGAAGAAGTTGGAAAGGCTAAAGGGCTATTTGGAAATCAAATGCTTGAGTTTTAAAAAAGGTACATCTTACTTATCATTTTGATTTCCATTAAAATTAGAATCAATGCATGGTTAAATCTTTGTATTTTCTTTTATGCATGATTTCTAGTTTTTAAAGAGTTGTTTTGCAAACTCATTACCATCTTTGGAATATTAAGAATGGTTTGCAAACTCTCTTGACTAATTCACATGCTCTTAGATTTTAATATTCACACAACTTGTTTAGTTCATTTCTTCAAAGTTGTTTGAATCTTTTATGTGATTAGTTTTCTCTTCAATCATCATTTTATAAGCTTTGATTTTAAAATGCATCATGCATTCATTTAAGAGCTTCATTGTTGAAATTGATTGAAGAAAAACATTCATACACTTGTGCACACACTTTAGCTTGTTTTGGTGTATGTTTGTAATTTGTATTACACTTTCACATTAGCCTATTTAGAGGCAATTTATATGTGCTTAATTCGTATCTCTTAGAGTGTTCTTTTGTGAAAACACCTTCTTAGAGAAATCATTCATTTTGTAAAGGTTATTGCTTAGCCTAAGAAAAGCATTTTGTAAAGGTTATTGCTTAGCCTAGAAAAGCACATTGAGAGGTTGTTGTTTAGCCTAGAAAAATAACATTGTAAGGGTTATTGCTTAGCCTAGTAAAAAGCATAAATAGTGGAAATCCGGTGGGGTGATTGGATCACAAGCCGGTAGTGGACGTAGGCATTGAGGCCGAACCACTATAAACCTTTGTGTTGTGGTGTTTGATTGTGGTGATTCATTTGTTAGCTTCCGCATCTTGTATGGTAAATCATCACATGTGACTAGTTTTTGCTTAGAAGTTAAATTTGGTTTAAATTGGTCATAATTGTAGCACACCCTATTCACCCCCCCCCCCTCCCCCTCTAGGGTTAGGATCCCCAGGACTTTCACATCTCATGAGTCATCAACACTAATTAGAACTCTTTCCAAAATAATTTGATTTGACCAATTTTAGTAACTTGCTATGTTTGGATCAGATTTAAAAACATTCTAAATTAAGCCTTCATCCATAAATAGAAAGTGCTAAAATTAGAAACTAGTCCTCTCCTCCACATGGCCCTAGCGGAATGGACTTCTTGGACTTCTAGACTTTCCAAAACTTTGGAATTCATCAAACTCTTTGGGCAACTCCAGAACACTTTTGGTAATCTTCAAACTCTTTGATTATGAGTCCAACATCGTTTTCCTTCTTCGTCTCGGACATCGTCAGAATTCACAATTTTAGAAAAATTACATAAATTCCTATGCCTCGATTATGAGACTTACATGATAATCTAAACATGGAAATAAAAGGGTTATAGGAAAATTCATCATGCCTTGCCCTTCCACGGGAAACCAAGGAAACCATGACCCCCTTTACATTTTAGCCTTAAATAAACCAATAACCATAAATAGAAAGTAAAAGACTTGTGAGCCATATGGAGAGGACATGATCATCTGCAAGTTAGTATCTCATACAACCATACAAATCACAAAAATAGGCTGCCAAATAATGTTGAAAAAATAGGAAGTAAAAGAAGACTCGAAACTGAAAAATACAGTTTCTGCAACATGCTGTGCAGTATGCTCGGTCGACCGACCTGCAAGTCACCCGGTCGACCGAGCTTGGTGCTAGGTCGACCGGACTGACGAAAACCTGCAACTTGGGTTTTCTGTTTCGTGTCCATTCTTCACCAAATCACTTCAAAAGTGTTCCAATGGCTTCCTACCATCCTTCCATTAAACCCTTTTGTGACTATCCAAACATGAATCTACCATTAAACCAAGTATATTCATCAAAACTAATCCTTACAAAGCCCATGCTCTACACTCTTCACATCTTATGCAAACATTAGAACAAGCTTAATGATCTAACATGATTAGAGATGAGGTATGTCTCTGATACCAATTGTTGGAAAATAGGTGGGCCATTCATACAGGTTTCAAAAACTTTTGATCCACTTAATGCAGGGATCAACTATCTAGAAGGCAACAAAACCCAATCTAGGATGCAATCCCTCAAACTCATAAATCATGTATAGCAATATATACTATCTAAAAGATAGAAAACAAGACCTAAACATGCAACCACGAAATCTTCAACATACAAGGATGTAGATTATACCTTTGGAGCTTTGTAGTGCTCTAATGGAGAAATTGATCACTTTCTTTGATGATGAACGCCTTCCACGCTATGACCCGTATCAGATTCTCTTTTCTCAAGAAGATGGTGGAATCTCCAAGAGAAAACCCTAAGGAAACTAGAAGAGAACTAGAAGAGGGAAGATATGTGCAACAACTTGCACAAGAGAGGAAGAAAGATGATGGGCGTGAATCCCTAGGTGGAATTATTATTGCATGGGGACATCCAAGGCACTCCTCTCCTCTTTTATAGCACTTAAGCAACCTCCTCTTACTAATTGAAATAGAAGTCTTACTTCTATAGTAATTAGTTTCTTACTAAATCACAATTAGAAGTCTCACTTCAAATATGATTAGTAACTTTCTCTTTTCCTAATTAAAATAGAAGTCTCGCTTCCATTAATAATTAGTAACTTACTATTACCACTATTAGAAGTCTCACTTCAAATAGAAATAGTAACTTTCTATTTCCTTTTAGAGTTCTACTATAATTAGTATCTTTCTAATATCTTGGGCTAGCGTGGGGACCACTAGGGATTCCTTAGAAAGCTGGCTCCAACTGGGACACGCGGCCCCACATCTCATGTGCAATCCGGGCCCACAGTTAATTGCAAATAACTCCACTATATAAATGCAATTGAACTCCAGTCTAAGGAATATATTACAATGAAGACTCTAAACTTCCCAATTACCACAAGTAGGCCCCTCCATCTATATCCATGGATCAATTGGACCTGTCCGCCAAATTAGATCCATATCTTATTATCCTTGAGCTGCAATTAATTATAGTGATCATTTGGTACCGATCCAATTAACTCTTAATTGGAATGGGTGCGCACTTACCAATGGTAATATCCATTAATTGGCAAAAGGGGACATTAAAGATAGATTCCATCTTGACCATTGAATGTTCCCACAGCTCTACTACCACGTACCCAAATCACCGAGGTGTTGACCTACAATTGGCCTCACTCATTGGTGATTCAAAGCAAATGAATAGATAGAAACTTGAGTTCATTAATGTCTCAGGATTATGAGCCTATTGTTAGGGAATTATGAGAGCAGACCTTAAAGTAAAGACAGTGTACATAAGGTGCTTCTCATGGTCCTTCAATACATCCAATGTACCAGCACCATGATCCAGAATCTTACATTCCGATGATCGGGACAAATCACACTATCTCATAGTGATCAAAGTGCTGCAACCTTGTCAGATGAGATGCCCAGTCTCATCACTGGTTGTGAAGATATTTAAGTATAAGATTTGCAATACATGTCTCCTGTATGTGGATCTCATCCATACACATGTATTACATCTAGTATACTGTGGACTCCGGTTCATCTCCTGAACCATTATGTCATTCGTATTAGTTATGTGCAAACGAGTAATAAAACACCATTCATCTCATGAAAGGAAAGCAATAATATATATTGATAAATAAAGAAATAATCAATTTATTACATCATATACTGGTATTGAGACCATAAAACTAACAGAATGTATGATTCTTCCTCTTTCTCTTTATGTTTCTTTCATCGAGGTTTCTTTTGTTTATGATTTTTTTTCTCTCTCCTTTTTAATGGGAGATGATGATTTGGTGATGCCTGAGGTTCCAGCTGATGAAGCAGTGACGGATTCGATTGCGGCATCTGAAGAAGAACCGAGGGACTCTGGAGTGATTCCAGAATCTTCACCTGGTAGACTTCTTTGTGTTTTTTTTTTTTTTGTGCCATCATTTGCTAACATGTTGCTTGTTTTCTTGTCAGCTGACTTGCCACAGGATTCTGTCGATTTCGAGCCATCCATAGACGCGACCTTTGACGATGCTTCAAATGAACTCATGGAGGTAGAAATTATTCCGCCGATCGTCGAAGAAGGTATTTGTAGCAATAACCATGATGATAATGGTTTTTTCAAAAGGATCATATTCATACCTTTTTTTGTTTTGTTTTGCTGGCAGGTTGTGAGGTAGCAAGAGAAGTTCCTCCGTCTTTCTCATTGCCAGAGCAGGGGATTCCTGCAGTTGTTCCGGAAGTAGGGACTTCTTCTTCCAGTTTTAATGTAGCAGAGATGAAATCTTCTGAGTAGATTCTTTCACCAGTGTCTCCGATTAGAAAGAGTATGATGATCACTCCTCCAGCAGGGCATGGCATGGGCAGTCGACCAATGGAGAGGGGTAAGCCTTCATCCGGACCATCTCTTGAGTATGCGAAGAAAGTGTTAAAGAGCGTTTTAAGCTCATAGGACAAAACTCTTTCTTCTGGCCATTTAGAAGCCGCCTTTGGCATGATTAAGCATGTACAGGACATCCTTGCTAATAGCAAAGAGGTCGGTCTAGACATTGCAGGTGTGGAGGCTTTTGTTGATGAAGTCATAGCTGTAGGCAACAAGTGGAATGAGATGGGTCCCTGTGCTGCAGATGGGTCGCAGCGTTCCGCCGCATTTTATGGAAAGATTTTGAAGAAGCGTGGCCTGGAAGCTTTAGAGGCTAAGGGCAAGAGTCTGCTTGAGGAGTTGAATCTTTGGTTGAATACCATGTTAGACTGAGCTCCTATCTTTTGTAACAAACTCTTTTTTTCTTCTTTTTTTGTACCTCCATATAAAAACATTTTTGGTACTCTATATACTTTTTACTCAAATTCTTTTTTATGAAAATAAGCAAAAGTAGGATGTTTGTTTGGAAATTTGATCAAAAGGTTATCATTTTTTGAAAATCTTTTGTCAAAGGATTGCTTTAGGCATGAAAGCCAGATTTTGTGGCAAAAGCCTGGTTTTTTGATAGCATGAAAACTGGATTTTAAGATGGCACGGGAGCTGACGTTTGTTTTTGGCATGGAAGTAGAAATTTTGTGGCGTAAGAGCCAAAATTTGTTTGTGGCATGGAAGCCAAAGTATTTTTTTGAGATGGCATGGAAGCCGAAATTTATGGCGTAAGGGCCAAAATTTGTTTGTGGCATGGAAGCCAAAGTTTTTTTTTTTTTTTTTTTGAGATGCGCGTGAGATCTGAATTTTATGGCGTAAGAGCCAAAACTTGTTTGTGGCATGGAAGCCATTTTTTTGAAGTGGCATGAAAGCCGATTTTGGGTTGGCATGAGAGCCAGGTTTTGTGGCATAGGAGCAAATTTTGATTTTGGCATGGAAGCCGAAATTTTGGGGTGGCATTAGAGCCGATTTTTTTTGCTTTTGGCGTGAAAGCCAGATTTTTTTTTTTTTGAAAACAAAGTTTTGTTTTGTTGGCATGAGAGCCAGGTTTTGTGGTATAGGAGCCGATTTTGGGATGGCATGAAAGCCGATTTTTTTTTTGTTTTTGGCGTGAAAGCCAGATTTTTGTTTTTGGCATATAAGCCGATTTTGGTTTTCAAGATGCAAGTATCGACTAAAAGTGGCCTCCCTGCTAAATGGTATTGCAAGTATCGATGGAATGTCACTTCCTTGCTCATTCGGTTTGCGAGTATCGATGGAATGTCGCCTCCTCGCGAATTGTGGTGCAAGTATCGACTGGATGTCGCTTCCTTGCGAATTGGGGTGCAAGTATCGACTGGATGTCGCTTTCTTGCTTTTTTCAAAAAATTTGGTTTCGTGGGTATCGATTGAATGTTGTTTCCCTACAATTTTTAAAATTTGAGGTCTTTTCTTTTGGACCTCGGATTTTGTAAGAATTTTGGTTTTGTGGATATCAACTGGAATGTTGCGTCTCCATGATTTTTTGAAATTTTTTTGCAAGTATCAACAAAGTGTCGCTTCTTTGCGATTTTGAAATTTTGGAAGTATCGAATGGGATTCGCATCCTTCTGATTTTTGGGTTTTGCGAGTATCGACTGAGCGTCGCTTCCTCGCGGTTTCTAAAAAAGCCATTTTTGTTTAAAGATACGAGGGTCGTAAATTTTGACTTAAAACCGTTTTTTGTTGTAAAAGTCGGGGTGGACTACGATGGAAATTCCTGAGTCCTGATTTTGTTTCAAACCATGAATTTTGGGTTCAGGGATCGAAAGTTTTGGTCAAGTCCGGGGAGAGGCTCCTAAACTTGGATTTTTGGAATTTTTTTCTTAACAATGAAACTATGAAAATAAGCATTGTTTTAAGAGTTTTTCTTTTAGAAATTTCAACATAAGGATGAAAATTCCAAAAGGAGTGGGTTTGACGAGCAAGTACCTGAAAATAGGCTTTGACCGTGCAGGCGTTGCTTTGACCCAGTGGCGTAAGTCTTCAAGAGTAGTACTGCTTCAAGAACTTGCCATTGATGGGCAGCATACATCTGTCACCCTCCATGTTTAGAAGAGCATATGCGCCGTTGGAGATGACTTTGTCGATGACGAAGGGTCCCTCCCATTTTGGTTCGAGTTTGCCTTTGGATTTATGGGCGAATACCATTGGCATTTTTACTGCAAGAACCAAGTCACCCTTTTTATAGGCACGTTGCCTGACCTTCTTATCTAAAGATCCTGCCATGTGTGCTTGATACAACTCAATGCTTTGTAGAGCTTCGAGCCGTCTTTCATCGAGATTGTCCAGTTCTTGGAGTCTCAATTTGACATTGCTTTCTTGTGTCATGTCATTTTGCAAAGATACCCTTAAAGAAGGAATTTGTACTTTCAAAGGGACAACAGCTTCGCATCCATAGACCAAAGAGAATGGCGTGCTATGGGTTGGTCCTCGAACGGTGGTTCGATAGTGAAAGTCCGAGATCCTAACCCTAGAGGGGGGGGGGGTGAATAGGGTGAGCTTCAAAATAGTGACCAATTATGACCAATTTAGATTTCTTAAAAACTTAACTAACCATTAGTGATGATTTATCAAAGAAGGTGCGGAAGCTACTAAAATCAATCACCACAAGCATTCACCATCACACAAAGATTTATAGTGGTTCGGCCTCAATGCCTACATCCACTACCGGCTTGTGATCCAACACCCCACCGGATTTCCACTAGATATATGCTTTTCAATAGGCTAATTGTGAGAACCCGACCCCTAATTTTATCGATTAGGGTTGTTTTAATTGTGGATTAGTTTCTTTTAGTGGGATTAATGTTTTTTTGGTTGAGTTTTTGAGTTAGAATGGTTTTTCTCTAGTTTTGGGGAATTTTGAGTGCCTTTGTGATTAATGGGACCCTTTGGGGGTTCTTTTAGTGACTTTGAGCGAGATTGGGAGACTATTCGAAATTCCCGATAATTCTTGTTTTAGCCTCATTTGACTTATTTTTTTAATCTCTACAACTTTCGTGTTCACTCCGTACCCATTCGAAGCTCCGAAAATCAGTTTTTCCAGCCTTGAAGGCAAAATCGGTCTTTTCACATTGAATCTGGACCCAAATTTCGAGATCTCAGAACCATGCCAAAATTATACTTTTTGAAAACTAGATTTTTTGAGAAGCATTTTTTTCTTCTTCGTCGATCGCATTCGAGGCCCACAAATAGATGTTTTACCCTTGGCAAGTTTTGAGTGTTGTGGGGCCCACACCCACCCATGTTAATAGTTGACTCTTCCCTCTTCCCTCACTCATTCGTTGCAGCCAAGAAGGGGGCTCTGCAATTGAGCTTCCCCTTCCATTTCTTCTTGCTTTCTCCTCTCATTTCATGGAGGAAACTCTTGCCATTTGGAAACCCCACCATGCCATCTTCTTCTCCATCTCTTTAGCTTCCCATGGATGTATTTCTTGTGCAAAACCAAGGTGGGCAGCCCCTATTTCGAGCTTCTTCTTATTGATTGATGACTCTAGAGGTAAAGACTCCTTCCCATTTTCCTTTTATGTGCAATGGCTTTCCCTTAGGTTCTATTTCCTAGCTTGGTTTGAGCCCATTCCTTGTCTTTCATTGTTTAACCCATTTTAGGGTTCGTTTTGGGGGTTTTTGTAGAGATTGTTGATCTCGAGCTTGAGAGGTGATTGGAGGCTTGGTTTAGCTTATTGGAACCCAAGGCAAGTGGATGAATGGATGGTTTGAATGTTATCAAAGTTTTATGAGAAATCCTAAATTTTATTACTTGTTCTTGATAATTTGATATATGTTTTCACATATGTTTCTTGCCACATTTCTATTGATTTCAAAAATGCATATTAATGGGTTTTTCTCTCTTGCTAAATCTCTTGGAAATGTATGCATTTCATTTGGTCAATGTTTGTTCATATGGTTTTATAATGAATGGGGTTGGTTTCTCCACCCATGTTTATGTTTACTAGCTTGCATTGATTTGAAATAGATGCTCATTTAATGAGTTTTGCTAAATCATCTATTGTTATGGAAATGTGATCAATAGTCCTTATTTATCTCTAGATTTTTGGTTCAAATGGACCTTTGTGTAAGTTGGAGATTCTTCCCTTTGTTTGTTGTTAAATGGGAAGAAGGAGGTGTTTAGATTTAATTTTCATTGGAGTTTTGATGAGGGTTTTAAGTGATTGTTGAAGAAAAATGATAGTTGTTTAAGTGTTGGAAAGGAGGGGAAAGAAGGAGGACCAAGGCCACTGCAGAACAGAACCTGGGTTCTGTTCCGCAGTGTGCCTGGTCGACCTGGCCTGGGACACAGTGACAAGAAATTCTGGGACCATTTAGAGTTACAACCCCCGGTCGACCTGGCCCATGGCCGGTCGATCGGGCACACAGAGGCCATGTCGACCGGGACCACTGGGAAAATTCCTGCTGGAGTGAATTTTCAACCTGATTTAGAATGGTGTTAGGTGGGACTTTGGCTACCCTCTTTGGACTGATTGGACTATGTGTGAGGATGTCTTGAGCCGACACTCCTCACGGTTGGTTCGGTGGCATCGAAGTTCAATCCCTTTCAATCTTGAACGGTATGGGACGACGCGATATCTTCCTTATATCTAAACGCAAAGTCTATTTCCGTGGTTATCGCGAATCATATCCCTTTCGGTGACTGAGTAGGTTGCTCGATGCTTCCGGATTAACGTCATGCCTAGGATGGACCGTTTATAGTCTTGATTTTCTATTGTAGCATCTAGTATTATCCAGAAGCTCATGTAAAATGTTGAAAATCGTAAAGTGCATAAGGAGCCCGGAATGTCTTCAAATTCAAGGAGTACCAAGTAATTATTATAATCGACATATGGGACCCCTATAAACTTAAATAAATCTTGAAACCGATATTTTTACCCGAAATTGTAATAGTTCATTGTTTTACCTCATTTCCAAGATTTGCATTACATGACTTGTTTTCCCGAAAGCATTGAAGTTACACTAGTAACAGTTATTTGTCCCGAAATGTATTGCCCGACATGAAACGATAGTGTGCCTTTGAGCACCCTCGTCTTGCTCGTTTATTTAGTGTACTTGATTTACTTGCATATGTCTTGATTTGTTATTTGACCTATGAGTCGGCATCACTAAGCTTGGATAACCTTATCGGTTTGATCCACCGACTTGGAGATCCCCCTCCCGTCCCGCCAGCTGCAGTTTGGATCCCGATGCCCGGTTTATTACCGTGGTCCAGTCTCGATACCCGGTTCGCTATCGTGGTCCCGTCCCGTATATTTATATTGTATATATGATTTGCGTTGAGTCTCCTCACCTTGTGTGACTGAGACCAATGTCCCGTTATACTCTTGTCACTTCGGTGATAGAGGACTTAGCTTTTTGTGATTGCCATCTTGCCAGTTCCCAATTCCTTGGATACCTGACATGTTTTATATTGCTTATTTGTTTTCCGATAAGTGATTCATTTCTTTTATGAAAGTTATTGTTATATTGTTTTCCATTCCTTGTACATGCGCATGTTTTAAATGAATGCCCGATTGGTTAAATATCTATGCTTTGAAATATGTTTTAAATGACACTTGTTTTACCAGATCCCTATGTTTATACCTGTTTTAAATGAATACCTGATTTGTTAAATATCCATGCTTTGAAATATGTGTAAATGAACATTTGTTCTGTCAGATTTCTTTAGTTACACATGGTTTAAATGAACACCCGGTTTGTTGAATACTTATGCTTTTACCTAAGTTTCAAATGAATGTTTGTTTTGCCAGACCACTATATTTATCATGTTTTAGACGAACACCCGATTGTCAGATATCTATGCTTTTGTAGATGGTGTAAATGAACATATGTTTTGTTAGATCTTCATGTTTTACCCATGCTTGAAACGAGTACATGTTTTGTCAGAGATCTACGATTTTGCAACCGTTTAATTATGTGCAGCGTTTGATTAAATAGCATGATTTATCGTATGTTTTATTCTTCAGTATATTTGTTATCTTTTCATCCACTTGCCAGACCGTCGTGTCTGACCCACTACTTTTGGTACTCAGGTCCAGACTTCTTCGTCCCGAGATGAGTGCTTTTGTTGGCTATGGAGCCATGTTTTGCAGGTTGTTTTGTCGGCTATGTCATGTAGACATTGAGCTGGACATCGGAGTTACGTCATATTTGGGTAGTGGTTATTAACTTGTTATTGTATGGCTTTTATTAGCCTTTTTCTTGGGTTTCTTAATTAATGTACATTGATAATTTGTAACTTGAATATATATGGGAATGTAATATCCTGTTACTGTCAGCTCTGTACTTTATGGTGATGGTTTACTCCAGTCTGAGATGATTCTTGATATAATAGCTATATGCTAGAGGTTGAGTGCGTCGCGGAATCCGATGACTACGGACTCCGGGACGCAACGCCACGAAAGCTTCCGTAAAATATTCAGAATGTGTTGTCTTCACACGCGTGGATCTTGGGGGAGAAAAATATATAACTATCCTTAATCCCATTCGCACCCCCGGGGTTCCGGTTTGGGGGCGTGACACTAACCAATAACCTCTAACACTACGCTTTTCTTAGGCTTAGCAATAACCTATACATTATGCTTTTCTAAGGCTAAGCAATAACCTTTACACTATGCTTTTCTAAGGCTAAGCAATAACCTTTACAGTATACTTTTCTAAGGCTGAGCAATAACCTTTACAAGAGATGATTTCTCAAAGAAAGTGTTAGACCCCGACCCAGACCTTTTCAATTAGTGTGCGATTAGTATGTGTTTAGTCCTAAGTGGGTTTAGTTGTTGTTGGGTTAGAAGTAATTAGTTTTAGTCTTAGACATAGCTTTGGGAATTTTGAGAACGTTTAGTATTAATTAGACACACTCAGGAAGGCCTGAGTGCACGTGTGAGCTTGGGAAGATCGTGTTGGGTTCCGTGTGATTGTGGTTTTGATTTCATTTGGATGATGTTTCGACGTGTTACAACTTTCGTTTTAAGCCCAGTTGTGTTTGAAGCCCAAAAATCCAAGTTTTGACCCAAAGGGGGGTAAAATTGTCCTTCTTGCACAAATCTGGACACAAATTTCGAGATCTCAAAACCATGTCAAAAATATACTTTTTGGAAACTACATTTTTCGAAAATCGTTTTATCCTTCTTCGTCGAAGTCATCCGAGGGCCGTAAGATCGTGTTTTGACCACTTCAAGATTCAGCTAGCTGGGACCCACTCTCTTCACTTAAGTCTCTTCTCCCTCTCATTCCATTCATTTCCCCCAAATCTCTGCAATCTCTTAACCTAGGGCAAGGAAAGCTCTTCTTCTCTTCAATCTTCTTCATCTTGCATGCTTGGGCTAGAGAGCCCCAAAAAGAAATCCAAAGTCATCATCTTCTTCATCTCCTTGCAAGCTCTCTATCAATACAAGTTTCTTTGAGCTTCTTGTGGATCAAGCTCTACATTTCTCCATTTTCTTCTTGTTTAGCCATTGTTAGGTAAGAGTTTCAACTCATAATTTTCATGGAGTTATTTTGGTACCTTAAGATCTTGTTTTTCAATTTGGAAAACCCTTGTTGCTCAAATGGGTTCTTTGTTTTCATTTTTGAGTGAGTTTGTGTGGTTTTCTCTTGGGTTCTTGTAGTGTGGGTGTCGCGCCCCCGAACCGGAACCTCGGGGGTGGGAATGGGATTAAGCATAAATTATATTTTTCTCCCAAGATCCGCGTGTGTGAAGACAACACATTCTGAATATTTTGCGGAAGCTTTCGTGGCGTTGCGACCCGGAGTCCGTGGCCATCGGATTCCGCATCGCACTCAACCTTTAGCATATAGCTATCATATCAAGAATCATATCAGACTGGAGTAAACCATCACAATAAATTACAGAGCTGACAGTAACAGGATATTACATTCCCATATATGTTCCAGTTACAATTATCAATGTACATTAATTAAGAATCCCAAGAAAAAGGCTAATAAAAGCCATACAACAATAAGCTATAATCACTACCCCATATATGACGTAGCTCCGATGTCAAGCCCAATGTCTACATGACATAGCCGACAAAACAACCTGCAAAACATGGCTCCACAGCCAACCCAAGCACTCAACTCGGGACGAAGAAATCTGAACCTGAGTACCAAAAGTAGTGGGTCAGACACGACGGTCTCGCAGGTGGTTGAAAAGGTCATAAATATACTGAAGAAATAAACATATGATAAATCATGCTATTTGATCAAAATACTGCATATAATTAAACAGGTGAAAAATCATGAATCTCAACAAAACATGTATTCGTTTCAAACATGGGTAAAACCTGAAAATCTAATAAGGCATATGTTCATTTGAAACTTAGGTAAAAGCATAAGTATTCAACAAACCGGGTGTTCATTTAAAACAATGTGTAACCAAGGAATCTAGCGGAACTAAGGTTCATTTGAAACCTATTTCAAAGAAGGGATAATTAACAAATCGGATATTCATTTGAAACCGGTATAAACGTAGTGATCTGGGAAAACAAGTGTCATTTGAAACATATTTCAAAGCATGGTTATTTAACAATTCAGGTATTCATTTAAATCATGTATAATCTGTTAGGTATTTTGTATTTGCAATTTGATGGATGCATTTGCACTTTAGCATCATTTGATATTTCACACATGCATTGTTTTTAGAAACATTGAAATCTAGTTTTATACATGCATAGCTTTTAAGATTTGGAAAAGTATTTGTTATATGCATGTTTTGGTTTTAAACTTGGATGCATTAGTTTTGAAACCCAAACTCTTTTGAAAACCTAATTCCTTGTGCATTATATTTGGAAAATCATCTTGTGAATTTAGGTTTGAGCTTTGCATACATTCATTACAAAAAGAATCATTTTTTGTATGCATTTTCATTTGAAAAGAGTTTTATCAAATCAAGCTAGCCTTTGGTTTTAAACCTTTGAATCCTTTTAGGCTTTGTGTGTTTCATGTTTTTAAATGTTTTAAAACATGTTTTTAAGCTTGGTTTAGTGACCCACAAAATTCCACAAAGAAAATCTTCAAAATGCAAAAGTTGGAATTTTTGGGGGTGTCCCGGCAGTGTCGCCGGTCGACCGAGACCTGGGTCTCGGTCGACCGAGACCACTGCAGGGCAAGTGGACAGTTTTTTGAACTGTAGCCCCAACGGTCAGAAATCTGACCGTTATGCCTTCCCGGTCGACCGAGACCTCTTTGCCGGTCGACCGAGGACTAGCCGTTGGACACTTTTTGGCTATAAAGTCCATTCATTTCCAACCTTTTTCAAGGCTTGAACCATGAACTTTTGAGAGCATTTTGGAGCCAAAGAAAGGGGAAGAAGTTGGAAAGGCTAGAGGGCCATTTGGAAATCAAATGCTTGAGATTTAAAAAGGTAGACCTTACTTATCATTTTGATTTCCATTAAAATTAGAATCCATGCATGACAAATCTTTGTATTTCCTTTTATGCATGATTACTAGTTTTTAAAGAGTTGTTTTGCAAACACATTTTCATCATTGGTATATTAGAATGGTTTGCAATCACTCTTATCAAATCACATGCTTTCTTATACTTTATTTTTCATACAACTTGTGATTCTTTGAAATTCATGTCATTAACAAGTTGTTTCTCATACATGTGATTTGCATTAGACTTCAATCCAATCTTTCATGAGCTTTGAACTTTGAAATGCTTCAAGCATATAATTGATTAAGCTTTCTTTTTAAACTTGATTGAAGTCATCACACACACACATCATAATCATACTCTTTTGCATACATAGAGTGTTTGTGTGAGTTTGTATTAAACTTTCATATCCGCCTATTTAAGAGGCAATTTCATTGAGCTAAAATTGTAATCTCTTAGAGTGTTGAGTAAACACTTTCTTAGAGAAATATTGATTTGTAAAGGTTATTGCTTAGCCTAAAGAAAAGCATCTTGTAAGGTTATTGCTTAGCCTAAGAAAAGCATTTTGTAAAGGTTATTGCTTAGCCTAGAAAAGCACATTGTAAGGTTGTTGTTGAGCCTAGAAAAACAACATTGTATAGGTTATTGCTTAGCCTTTGAAAAAGCATACATAGTGGAAATCCGGTGGGGTGATTGGATTCACAAGCCGGTAGTGGATGTAGGCATTGAGGCTGAACCACTATAAATATTGTATTGTGGTGATTGCAATGTGGTGTTTGTTTTTGTATTAGCTTCCGCATATTGTATGACAATTCATCACATGTGACTAGTTTAGTTTGAGAAATTAAAATTGGTCTAAATTAGTCATAGTTGTAGCTCACCCTATTCACCCCCCCCCCCCCTCTAGGGTTAGGATCCTCGTGGACTTTCAATTGGTATCAGAGCCTCGTGCTCTATATTAGGATCAAGTGTATCTTGATTAGGTGTAAAAACCTAGAGTTTAAACCCTAGTGTTATGCTTCCTTGAAAATCATTAGAATGGACTCCACTATGCTAGATCTTGTAGATTCTTCTAGACCCCTCATTCCTCCTTCTATTGGAGATTCAAACTTTCAATCTAATGAATCTCAATGTGACATAAAAGAGGAAGAAAATGATTATGATGAAGATGATCTTCAACAAGCCTATAATGAATTATATACATTATCTTCAAAGCTTGATAAGAGAAATAAAAGTTTAAGAGAAGAATCTATAAAACTAAACAAAGAGCTAGTCTCTTCTAAAGATGAACTTAGAGAGAAAGAAGAAGTCATTAATTGTTTAGAATCTAAGTTCATGATCTCTTTAAATAACCAATCTAACATTCAAGATGAACTAAGAGAATTAAAGATGGGTTATGATGATGTCAATAAGGAAAATCTAAAACTAAGAGATCAATTACAAAGGCAAGATAAAGACTTTAACAATCTTGAATCTAAATTGACTATCTCTAAGGAAAATTTATCTAATGCTCAAGATGAATTAAATGAGATTAAGATAAAGTGTGATGAGCTTAAAAATGAAAATTTGAACCTAAGAGATACAATTAAAAGACAAGATGAGAACATTAACTATTTAAAATCCAAGTTGAAAATTTCCAATGAAAATTTGTCTAATGCTCAAAGTAATTTAAAAACAAAAGAACTTGGATCTAATATAGTTAATGAACTTAAAGCTAAGTTAAAACTTGCCAATGAAGAGCTAAGCAAATTTAAGGGAATTGAAAATGAACTAACTAAAGTTAAAAATGAAAATTCAACCCTTAAAACCCAAGTCACTCAACTTGAAAGTTATAAACAAAAGTATGAGTGCAAGTTTACCCAAAGTGAAGAAAGACTTGAAAAATTATTTAAATTGGGTAAATCTCATGGAGATAGGACGGGTCTTGGATTTAATAGGAATATGTCACATGACCCTAAATTCACCAACACTTTTGTGAAAGGTGAGTCCTCATTCTCTAGCACTCTCTCTCAAATGTCCAAAATTAAATGTCATTATTGTGGTAAAGAAGGACATCTAAAATTTGAGTGCAAACTAAGAAAAAGAAGCTATGTGTCTAAGCCCATCTTTGAACTAAAGAATGGAGAATCAAAACCTATGAAGGGTAAGACACTAAAAATGAAGAAAGACTCCAAAAAGACTAAACAAGTTAAATCTATTAAAATGGAGTCTCCCAAGATAGATTCTAAAAGGCTTAAACAAGTTAAACCAAAAATCAAAGAATCTATTAACAAAAAGCTTCTCAATCTACCTCCCTTAAGTCAAAACATGAAAGAACTTTTGAAGAAAATTACAAAGTTAAATCTAAATTTCAAAAGTCAAAGAAAGGGAGAAAATAAGAAGAAAAGAAAAATGAATCAATCCCCTAAGAAGAAAACTCACCAACCTCAAAAGACTAATCACCAATCTAAGCTAAATTTAGTCAAATCTAAATATCTTGGTGATAAGTTTAAGTTGAAAATTTATCAAGTCAAATCTCCTATAGTTGGTGAGGATTCCAAATTAGACCCCAAAGTTCAACCCTCTCAAGACCTTAGGTGGATTCCTAAAGTTAGATACTTAGACAAACCTTAAGGCCTTGACCCTCATTGACCAACCTATGCTTTATAAGTTAAACCTTTTGTTGGTCATGATTGCATTTGCATTTTGTTTTCTTTTAGTTATATTTCATAAAATGCATTGCATTTCTTTATGATCAATTGATTTTGTTTTCATACACCATTCTAAGTTACACTTCATGGTTTTCAAAATCATTTGTTTATAATCTCATCATGTTTGATTTGCTTTTTGCTCACATTTGCATTTCTACATGATCAATTGATTATGATTTCAAAAGCTTTCATAGCTAGATTTTTCATGATCAATTGTTATTGAATCATTTGTGTATATGTCATAGTAAGATTATTTGAACAAATGATTTGAATCAATTCAAGTTTTCCATGGATTTATAAGTTATACTTTTATATGGAGAACATTGTTTTGAATATTCAACTTGTATGTGTTTCTTTTAAGTTATATCTTTTAAAATACATGTTGAAAATTGATCTTCAAAATCATTCCTTTTATGCCCATTGTTGGATTTTGTTTATCAAAATGATTTGAAGATTGGTTGAATGGAAATGCTCCATAACATCATTAGTTATAATCTTTTAAGCATGTTCCATGTTCTCATTTCCTTTTCTTTTGGTTTCATTATATTAGAAATGGAAATGTATGTTGTTTGCATCCTTGCTTGTTTATTTACATTCTTTTTATATGCAAATGACTATTGGTTCCATGTATGGTTGTGATCTTAGTAATATGTGTAGAAACCATACTTGAACCCAAATCCATCCTCTATGCCTTCTAGTCATTTCTTTTTGGATGGTTATGATGTTGATTCATGTAGATTTTCTTGATGTCATCCTTATACATGTTTCAACTTCATAAGTAGTGTTCTTAATCATATGAATCTCTTTGAAATCCATTCCTTGCATTTATGTTGGTTGATGGATATCTTAGTAGTTGAATTCATATGATTTGGACACTTTGGAAATTGCATGTTTTACAAAGTAATATCCTTTTGCATTGCAATTTACCTTGTTCATCACTATGCTCAATAGTTATATTTTTAAAGTGATGAATATACATTTATGATGCTTGATGGAGTTTGCCGCATTCTTGCTCTTTATCATGTTATCAAATTCAATTGGTTTCTATTGGTATAATTTTTGATTGATTTGATTTCTTGAGAATGTGATAAACCTTGTGTGCATTGGATTGAACTTGGTAAGTAATATGATTGTTCCATGTCACACACCATTAGCATCATAATGTTCTTGTTGCCACCTCTTTTGCTCATATAGGTATATCTCATGACCACCATGTTTATGTGTTCATAATAGTGGTTGGTTATTAGTTGAGGTTGGCTTCATGCTTGAATTTCATTTCACTCATTCATGCACGTTAATAGTCATATTTATTGTTTGAATGAAATGATTTCAAAACTTACATAGCATATGATTTTCATAAGTTATATTGATTGATGCTATGTTTGAGTAAACCCCATTGCATCATGGATAGCTCTTATTTGGATTTTTCCTAATAGTAATATTCTTAAATCCATTTTAGAGTGATTGAGTTTATTGTCACATCCTTTAATCTCAATTGATATGTTTATTTCAATTGGTATCCATGATCGTTTCTCTCTTTAGACCTTGCTCTCTTTTGGTAATTTGATCATATGAGCCTTATAGTTAAATGAATCTAATCCTTTCCTTGAAGTTGACCCTCACTTAGATAAACCATATACTTCTTGAATCTAATAGTTATATCTTGTCAAAAGCTTGACAAAAGAAGAGAATGGATTGAGGGGGAGTGTAAACCTTCATAGGAAGTATTAGTTTGATCAAATTCACCCTTGGATTGCCTTTGAGCCCTTAGAGATAACTTCCATACATGATAGCCTGTTATGAATTTCATTTTCGATTCCATTTGTTAACAGGTGCTACTAAAGGTATTCTTCTTGTCTCATGTGTGTAGGTACCTTTGCAATTTAATGTCAAAGGGGGAGAGAGAGTTCAAGTGTGACTCAAAGATCTCCTACTCTTCAAAGGGGGAGAGAGTTCAAGAGTTCAAGTACTCGAAGATCTCCTATCCATCAAAGGGGGAGAAAGAGTTCAAGTTCTCAAGAAGGGTGAAGATGCCAAAGGGAGAAAGAGGCATGGTCAAAGGGGGAGAGCAAATAGAAGAAAGAAAGCTTGGAGCTAAAGGAGATGCTTGGATAAAGAAAGAAAGAAGCAAGAAAGCTTGAAGAATGATCAAGCTCCAAGCATCAAGAAGATTGAAGAAAAGAGCTCAAGAGCCCAAGCTAAGAGAAGAAGCATCCAAGAAGATTTCAAGACTTGTCCAGCAGAGGGGGAGCTGAAGACAGAGTGTGTAATTTCAATGATGAGTAAGTTGCCATCAAATTGCAAAGGGGGAGATTGTTAGGTATTTTGTATTTGCAATTTGATGGATGCATTTGCACTTTAGCATCATTTGATATTTCACACATGCATTGTTTTTAGAAACATTGAAATCTAGTTTTATACATGCATAGCTTTTAAGATTTGGAAAAGTATTTGTTATATGCATGTTTTGGTTTTAAACTTGGATGCATTAGTTTTGAAACCCAAACTCTTGAAAACCTAATTCCTTGTGCATTATATTTGGAAAATCATCTTGTGAATTTAGGTTTGAGCTTTGCATACATTCATTACAAAAAGAATCATTTTTTGTATGCATTTTCATTTGAAAGGAGTTTTATCAAATCAAGCTAGCCTTTGGTTTTAAACCTTTGAATCCTTTTAGGCTTTGTGTGTTTCATGTTTTTAAATGTTTTAAAACATGTTTTTAAGCTTGGTTTAGTGACCCACAAAATTCCACAAAGAAAATCTTCAAAATGCAAAAGTTGGAATTTTTGGGGGTGTCCCGGCAGTGTCGCCGGTCGACCGAGACCACTGCAGGGCAAGTGGACAGTTTTTTGAACTGTAGCCCCAACGGTCAGAAATCTGACCGTTGTGCCTTCCCGGTCGACCGAGACCTCTTTGCCGGTCGACCGAGGACTAGCCGTTGGACACTTTTTGGCTAAAAGTCCATTCATTTCCAACCTTTTTCAAGGCTTGAACCATGAACTTTTGAGAGCATTTTGGAGCCAAAGAAAGGGGAAGAAGTTGGAAAGGCTAGAGGGCCATTTGGAAATCAAATGCTTGAGATTTAAAAAGGTAGACCTTACTTATCATTTTGATTTCCATTAAAATTAGAATCCATGCATGACAAATCTTTGTATTTCCTTTTATGCATGATTACTAGTTTTTAAAGAGTTGTTTTGCAAACTCATTTTCATCATTGGTATATTAGAATGGTTTGCAATCACTCTTATCAAATCACATGCTTTCTTATACTTTATTTTTCATACAACTTGTGATTCTTTGAAATTCATGTCATTAACAAGTTGTTTCTCATACATGTGATTTGCATTAGACTTCAATCCAATCTTTCATGAGCTTTGAACTTTGAAATGCTTCAAGCATATAATTGATTAAGCTTTCTTTTTAAACTTGATTGAAGTCATCACACACACACATCATAATCATACTCTTTTGCATACATAGAGTGTTTGTGTGAGTTTGTATTAAACTTTCATATCCGCCTATTTAAGAGGCAATTTCATTGAGCTAAAATTGTAATCTCTTAGAGTGTTGAGTAAACACTTTCTTAGAGAAATATTGATTTGTAAAGGTTATTGCTTAGCCTAAAGAAAAGCATCTTGTAAGGTTATTGCTTAGCCTAAGAAAAGCATTTTGTAAAGGTTATTGCTTAGCCTAGAAAAGCACATTGTAAGGTTGTTGTTGAGCCTAGAAAAACAACATTGTATAGGTTATTGCTTAGCCTTTGAAAAAGCATACATAGTGGAAATCCGGTGGGGTGATTGGATTCACAAGCCGGTAGTGGATGTAGGCATTGAGGCCGAACCACTATAAATATTGTGTTGTGGTGATTGCAATGTGGTGTTTGTTTTTGTATTAGCTTCCGCATATTGTATGACAATTCATCACATGTGACTAGTTTAGTTTGAGAAATTAAAATTGGTCTAAATTAGTCATAGTTGTAGCTCACCCTATTCACCCCCCCCCCTCTAGGGTTAGGATCCTCGTGGACTTTCATAATCGTACAAAGGACAGAAAACAATATAATAACAATAACTGAGTTCGCTTTGGAGAACATTAACACTTGTTTAAATAATAACTTTCATAAAGGAAATAAATCATTTATCGGAAAACAAATAAGCAATATAAAACATGTCGGGTATCCAAGGAATCGGGAACTGGCAGGATGGCAACCACACGAAGCTAAGTCCTCTATCACTAAGGTGATAGAGCAATAACTAGGCCCTGATCTCAGTCACTCGAGGTGAGGAGAAACAGGGGATCTCATATAAATACATATACATATACTAGGCACTAATCTCAGTCACTCGAGGTGAGGAGAAACAGTGGATCTCATGAATGCATATACATATACTATACATGACCACGGTAGCGAGCCGGGCATCGGGGGCCACAGTAGCAATCTGCGGTATCGGGACAAGACCACGGTAATAACCGGGTAGCGGGATCCAAACTGCAGCTGGCGGGACAAGAGGGGGATCTCCAAGTCGGTGGATCAGACCAACAGGGTTATCCAAGCTTAGTGGTGCCGACTCATAGGTCAAATACAATCGAGACATATGCAAGTAAACCAAGTACAGATACATAATCAAACGGGCAAGACGGGGGTGCTCAAGGGCACACTGACATATCATGTGGTGCAATGCACTTCGGGACAAATAACTGTTACTAGAGTAACTTCAATGCTTTCGGGAAAACAAGTCATGTAATGCAAATCTTGGAAATGAGGTGAAAAAATAAACTATAACAATTTCAGGAAAAGTATTAATTTCAAGATCTATTTAAGTGAATAGGGGTCCCGTATGTCGATTATAGTCTTTACTTGGTACTCCTTGAGTTTGAAGACATTCCGGGCTCCTTATGCACTTTACGATTTTCAAACTTAAAATGAGCTTATGGTTAGAACTAGGTATTACCATAGAAAAATCAAGACTATAAACGGTCCATCCTAAGTATGATGTTAACCCGGAACCATCAAGCAACCTACTCAGTCATCGAAAGGAATAGAATTCGCGATACCCAAGGAAATAGACTTTGCATTTAGGTCTGAAGAAGATATCGTGTCGTTCCATCCCGTTCAAGATTGAAATAGATTGAACTTCGATGCATCCGAACCAACCGTGAAGAGCATCGGCTCAAGACGCCCTCACATATGGTCAAGTGAGTCCAAGGAGGGTAGCCAAGGTCCACAAAAAAAAAATATCAAAATCCACTGGACTCAAACTGACAGGGTCCGATCGATTGGCCTTACAGTCCGATCAATCGGCTAAAAAAGCCTTACAGTTAAAGACAGTCCGATCGATCGGACCTGGGCGTGTAGTAGGTCCGGGAGGCTGATTTTTCTCCTCTTTTTCCTTTACTTCCAACACCTAAACCACTAACATTTTACCTCCATAATCACTTAAAATCCTCATCAAAACTCCAATGAAAAATTAACTTTAAACACCTCTTTCTTCCCATTTAAAAAAAAACCAAACCAAAGGGAAGAATCTCCAATGTATACAAAGGTCCAATTGAGCCAAAAATCTATGGATAAACAAAGTCTATTGATCACATTTCCATTACAATAGATGATTTAACAAAACTCATTAAATGAGTATCAACTTCAAGTCAATGTAACTAATAAACATAACCATGGATGGCCAAACCAATCATATTCCTTATAAAACCATATGAGCAAACTTGACCAAATGAAATGCATACCTTTCCAAGAGATTAACAAGATAGAAACAACCATTAATATGCAAATTTCGAAATCCATATATATATGTGACAAGGAGCATATGTGCAAACATGTATCCAATGATCAAGAACAAGAAATAAACTTAGGGTTTTCTCATAAAACTTTGATAACATTAAAACCATCCATTCATCCACTTGCCTTGGGTTCCAATCTAGCAAATCAAGCCTCTAATCACCTCTCAAGCTCAAGATCCACAATCTCTACAAAAACCCCCAAAACAAACCCTAAAATGGGTTAAACAATGAAAGACAAGGAATGGGCTCAAACCCAACTAGAAAATAGAACCTAAGGGAGAGCCATAGCACATACAAGGAAAATGGGAAGGAGTCTTTACCTCTAAGGCCATGAATGAACAAGAAGAAGCTTGCAATAGGGGCTGCCCACCTTGGTTTCCCACAAAAATGGTGTCAAACAAGAGAGGAGATGAAGGAGAAGAAGTTGCCGGAGTTTCCTCGTCGGATTGGTGGCTTGGAGGCTCCATTAGAGCAAGAGAAATGGAAGAAATGGAGAAGAGGGGCTGCTGGCACTGTAGCTGGGAAGTTGCAGACGTTGGGGTGGAGAAAATGAGGGAGAAAGAGAGTGGAGAGACATATTATAACATGGGTGGGTGTGGGTCCTACTTCACTTAACTCTTGCCAAGGGTAAAACATCTATTTGTGGGCCTCGGATGCGATCGACGAAGAAGAGAAAAATGGTTCTCATAAAATCTAGTTTTCAAAAAGTATAATTTTGGCATGGTTCTGAGATCTCGAAATTTGGGTCCAGATTCAATGGAAAAAGACCGATTTTGCCCTTCGGGCTGGAAAAACTGATTTTCGGAGCTTCGAATGGGTACGGAGTGAACACGAAAGTTGTAGAGAATAACCAAATAAGTCAAATGAGGCTAAAACAAGAATTATCAGGAATTTCGAATAATCTCCCAATCACGCGCAAAGTCACTAAAAGAACCCCCAAAGGGTCCCACTAATCACAAAGGCACTCCAAATTCCCCAAAACTAATGAAAAACCATTCTAGCTCACAAACTCAACCCAACAAGCACTAATCCCACTAAAAGAAACTAATCCACAAATAAAACAACACTAATCCAAGAGATTAGGGGTCGGGTTCTCACAGTGAGAATAGCTTGAGTGAAGTGCTTGAAGAAGAGTATTGTAGCATTGGTCAAGGCAAGTAATCTCTATAGGAATGATGCATGTATATTTTGATTTCATTGTTGTTTTAGAAATTGTGCATAAAATTTGCTTACAAGCTTCATGGATATGTTTTATTTGATTTTTGATGCTTGACGTGATGATAAATGGACCCTTGGTGAGCATGAAGGCTCAAGGGATTATGTGTGATTAATGGATGAGAAGAAGAAGAAGAATGTGGTGAAAGATGTGTAAAAGAAAGGCAGTTTCTGCACTCAGCGAGCACAGGCAGCAGCTTGCTCGCTCGAGCGACCCCTGGGTTCGCTCGAGCGACCAAGCCTCTATTTGGTCCGAGCGCAGACAGAGAGTTGTCCGCTCGAGCGAACTGCCCTCTGTATTATTTGGAACAAGATAGTGAGCTGTCCGTTCGAGCGCACCTTATATCCGCTCGAGCGAAGTGTCTCGCTCGAGCGAAGTGTCATCAGTTTATAAAGTTCGCTCGAGCGAACCTGCCAGATTCAGGAAGAAGAAATTATTTCATTTCTGTAATTTCTCGAGGGTTGGAAAACTAGACTATGTTAAGGGTTTTGACTTGACATTGTGTAAATGGGATTTTGAAATGCAACCCAACTTCGGGGACGCCAACTCTTGTATATTCTGACATTTGGGATCCCAATTACACAAGGGTCAATTAGTAGCCTTAACACATGCTTGTCAGATTTCGTGTTTGAATTCCGTTTTGGTATGATAAATACCATCGTGTACTAGTTTTGGATTTCCAGTACAAGCTTGTTTTGAAGTTTTGTTTCAAGAAAAAGGGGATCACTTCCTAAGCGTGTTATGCATATTTATTATGCCCTTGCTAGTCGTGTTCATCGTGTTTTGATAAGTGATTTCCCCCTTTTTATCTCGACAAGTTTTGTTAATATCTCGCGTGTTTGTGCATTCATGAATTGAGTAAACACCACTGAGCTTAGACTGCCCTTTTAGTTTGATCCACTGTCTGGGGGTCTTTAAACATGTGGATTGTCTGCAGACTGGTCGTGTATTTATTACACATCGTGCGTGTCCGGTTCCGCGGCCGGAATTCCCATCTTTGTGGGAAATCGTGTCGTGCTTATATTATGTATATCGTGCTTGTCGTGCGTGCTTGCTCTTTTCATTATATATATGATAGAGAAAGGATCGACTCTTTGTGGGTTGTAACTGTTCATGATATATTAATTATTCATGCTAGTTTGTTTTATGTATGTCAATCATTGTAGTATTTCAAATCAAGTATTTGCTGATATGCTTTCTCAAATGTTATTGTTTCGTGCTTACACCTAAATTGACTACCTGCCAAATCGTCGTGTTTGACCCTTGTTCGTTGGTGCCCAGGTGCAGGAGACGTTACCTTTGAGGAGGAGCGTCAGGAGGAGGCTTGTGAGCCAACCCCTGTGAGAGAATGGCAGCCCGACGATGTCATCTAGACGTCAGGCGGGTTATTGAGTTTCGTCACCTTTTTGGTCATGGGGTTTCTTTTGGTTATATTTTGGAGATGTGTATTGGCCTCTGTTGGCCTCTTATGGGTTGTAACAAAACTTAATTTACTTTCGTGTTAGTCTTATAACTTGAACTATGTTGGGAATGCCATTTTAACTTCTTCCTTTGATACTATGTCTTGTTTATTATTGTGATAGCACTTAAATATTTTATTGGTGCTCACCGTGATGTGTTTTGCTACACGCTTCCGCAAAGCTTGTACGTGTGAGTCAGATTCCTCGTGCCTTTGGGAATCCTCACCGCGGGAACCTGTGGGAAAGCAAAATCTTCAATAGTAGTTGTAGTTGTTGTTAGACCCCGACCCAGACTAGTTCGATTAGTGTACGATTAGTGTGTGTTTAGGTCCTAAGTGGGTTTAGTTGTGTTGGGTTTGAAGTGATTAGTTTAGTCTTGGACATAGCTCTGGGAATTTTGAGAACGTTTAGTATTAGTCAGACACACTCAGGAAGGCCTGGGTGCAAGAGTAAGCTTGGGAAGATCGTGTCGTTTTCCGTGTGAGTGTGATTTTGATTTCATTTGAATGATCTTTTTATGTGTTACAACTTTCATTTTTAAGGCCATTCGTGTTTGAAGCCCAAAAACCCATGTTTTAGCCCAAAGAGGGTAAAATTGTCCTTTATGCACAAATCTGGACACAATTTTCGAGATCTCAAAACCATGTCAAAAATATACTTTTTGGAAAGTAAATATTTCGACGATCGTTTTATCCTTCTTCGTCGAAGTCATCCGAGGCCCACAAGATCATGTTTTAGCTATTTCAAGTTCAGGTCACATGGGGCCCATGAGTCATCACTTAATCCCCCTTTCCCTCTTCTTCCACTCACTTTACCAAATCTCTGCAATTTCTGAATCTAGGGCAAGGAAAACCTCTTTTCTTCTCCATCTTCCCCATCTTGTTTGATCTAGCTAGGGAGCTCCAAAGAAGATTCTAAGACTACCATTTTCTTCATCTCCTTGCAAGCTCTCCATTGATACAAGTTTCTTGAGTTTTCAAGTTGGGCAAGAACTCCATTTCTTTCCCTCCCTCTTTTTTGGCCATTTCTAGGTAAGGGTTTCCACTCATACTCTCCATTGAGTCATTTTAGTTCCTTGAGAGTATGTTTTTCATGTTTTCAAACCCTACTTGGTAAATGGGTTCCTTGTTTCCATTTTTGAGTGAGTTTTGTGTGTTTTCTTGGTTTTGCTTGTAGTGTGGGATAAGCTTGTGTGAAGTGCTTGAGGAGGAGTGTTTAGCATTTGGGCAAGGCAAGTAATCTCTATAGGATCATTGTGCATGTTATTCTAACCTACATTGTTGTTTTGGAAACTTTGCATATGAATGTGTTTACAAGCTTCATGATTGTGTTTTGTTGGTTTTGGATGTGTGTTTCACCCTTGAAGAGCCTATATGCTCAGGGAATACAAGAGGAATGAGAATGAATGGAAAGGAGGAAGGAAAAATGTGAAAATCTACACTGAACCGCACACCCGTGCATTGGCGGTCAGCTCCGTGGTCAGCTCGCGGCTAGCCGTCTGTGTCCACTGCGGCTAACCGCAGGCTGACCGAACTCAGCGGTTACTTTTCCAGAAGCTAGCATTTTCATCTGGGATCAGCGGTCAGCACCACGGTCAGCTCACGGCTAACCGCCAGTCTCACTCGCGGTTAACCGCAAGCCAACCGTGGACTGCGGTTTCTTCTCCAGAAGCTGGCATTTCGATTGTGGTTCACGGTCAGCTCCGCGGTCAGCTCACGGCTAACCGCCAGTCCCACTCGCGGTTAACCGCCAGTCCCACTTGCGGTTAACCGCAAGCCAACCGCGCAATGCGGTTCCTTTTCCCTAGAGCTAAGTTCGATTTGCTCTCCAGCGGTCAGCCTGGCGGTCACCTTACGGCTAGCCGCCATGTCCCAGTTCGGCTAGCTGACACCTGACCGCGAGGTGACCGAAATTCACTGTTTGTGTATTTTGAAGAGTTTTGCAAGAATGAAAAACTAGAACATGTTAAGTGACCTCTAGCCTGATATTGTGTATTTGAAACCCAAGATGTCTTTGAACTTCCGGGGCACCAATTCCTTTCTAAACTTCCAACACTTGGGTCTCAATTGCACAAGGATCAATCAAAGGTCATTACATGTGCTCGATAAGCCTTGTGTTCGTGCTTTAGTTTTGATACAATGAATATCATCGTGAACTTGTTTTGAAGTGTTAGTACAAGCTTGTTTTGGAGTTTTGTTTCAAGAGAAAAGGGGATCTCTTCCTAAGCGTGTTATGCATAATTATTATGCCCGTGCTAGTCGTGCCCGTCGTGTTTTGATAAGTGATTTCCCCCTTTCTATCTCAACGTGCTTTGATCGTGCTTCGCGTGTTTTGTGCATTCATGAATTAAGTGAACACCACTGAGCTTAGACTGCCCTTTCGGTTTGATCCGCTGTCTGGGGGTCTCTAAACATGTGGACTGTCTGCAGACTGGTCGTGTATTTATTACACATCGTGCGTGTCCGGTTCCGCGGCCGGAATTCCCGTATTTGTGGGAAATCGTGTCGTGCTTATATTATGTATATCGTGCTTGTCGTGCGTGCTTGCTCTTTTCATTATATAAATGATAGAGAAAGGATGGGCTCTTTGTGGGTTGTAACTATTCATGATATATTATGTACTCATGCTAGTTTGTTTTGGTATCTCAGCTTTGCTCGTATTCTTGAAAATGTATCTCAGCTTTGATAGTACTTCATACCAAAGATTTGCTTACATGTTTTCTCTAAATGTTATTGTTCATGTTCATGCCTAAATTGATTACCTGCCAAACCGTCGTGTTTGACCCTTGTTTGTTGGTGCCCAGGTGCAGGAGACGTTGCCTTTGAGGAGGAGCGTCAGGAGGAGGCTTGTGAGCCAACTCCCGTGAGAGAGTGGCAGCCTGACGATGTCATTTAGATGTCGGTCTAGTTCTCGAGTTTCGTCACCTTTAGTCTTGGGGTTTCTTTTGGTTATTTTGAGATTGTATTGACCTTTATTGGTCTCTTATGGGTTGTACTAAACTTAACTCACTTTCGTGTTAAACTTATAACTTGAACTATGTTTGGGAATGCCATGATAACTCTTTTCTTTGATGCTATGTCTTGTTATTAAATGTTATAGCACTTAAAGATTTGATTGTGCTTATCGTAATGTGTTTTGCTACACGCTTCCGCAATCGTGTACGTGTGAGTCAGATTCCGCGTGTCTTTGAGAATCCTCACCGCGGGAACCTGTGGGAAAATAATGAACCATTGAGCATAAACATCATCAATCGCGTCGCGGGCCCGGGGATCCGTTCTGGGTCGCGACAGTTGTAACAATCATCTACGTCGCGGGCCCGGGGTCCCGTTCCGGGGTCGCGACATAAAGTATCTATACAAACACTCTAAGAGATACAATTTAAGCTCAATTACAATGCCTCTTAATTATGCGGATATGAAAGTGTAAAACAAACTCACACGACACTCTATGTAATGCAAAGATGAATGCACATGATGTATGCATGTAAAATTCAATCAAAGTTAAAAATAAGACTCACATGATATATGCTTAAAGCATTTCAAAATTTAAAGAGCAGAAATAGTTAGATTGAAGTTGTATTGCAAATCGCATGTTCTTTTTCAAGAGACAACTTGTAAAGATTTCATTAATCAAGAAATGTAAGTCGTAAGAAAATTTAAATCAAGAGGAACATGTAATGAAAGATCAAAGACGTTTTCAAAACATAAAGATTTCCTATGATTTTACTGCCTCGCTGGGATCCAACGGTCCTCATGGGGGACCGGGCCCGAATTCGGTCCCCCATTCGGTCCAGGTAGCACGGCTGGCTCATGATATCATCAATAGGGGGCAAAATGGTAATAAAAAAGCACGAACCGCTAAATCATCATTTTCTTGTTATTCTTCGTTAGTTCATGAAATCACCAATAGAGGGGCAAAATGGTAATAAAAAAGCACGAACCACTAAATCGTCATTTTCTTGTTATTCTTCGTGCAATTGATTAATGGCACTATAAGCTTAATTAGTTGGTAAAAGCCCCAAAAATGACTTTTGTGTAAATTTCATTGGACCTTAACCCAAGGGTGTGGGAAAATCTTATTTACTCGTTCCTGAAAAAAGGAAAAAAAAAACGATTTGCCTTTAAAGTGCAAAATTGTAGAGTGGGACTCACAGCAGGATAGATCATCAGTGAAGCCATCCTGGGAAAATTGGATGCAGAGGAGGAATATTCCAGATAGCTTATAAATGGTGATTGATGGATGGTGGGTCACATCCCCAGCTGGATTTCTTGGCGTTTCTTACTGACTTCTTTCATCCCCTTGTCTTCATTCTTCTCATCGAATAATAATGAAATCTGTTTTGAGAAGGTAGAATGAAAAAAATAATAACAATAATAATAATAATAATAAATAAAATAAAATCATATCCTTCATCAAGGACCATAGTCTGTGGATCCATTTGCCAAAGTCGCCAGTTTTTACACTTAAAATTAGGGTCTGAAGTTGGAACACTTAAATAGATTGCATCTTGTTCTGGATTTAATCCAATGGTGGATATTGCCTACTTTGTAGAAGCGCATTCAAGTATAATCTAAAAATCCTTTTTATCCCACTACGACGAGCATTGCAGTGCTCTACCAATCCTTTATACCCCTACGAAGAGGTTGAGCAGCTTGTTTGGACTTTTGTCAAGCTTGGGCCTGATTTTGATACCTGAACAGAATTTGAGTTTGAGCTTCAGATACCCAAATCTTATCTAAAAGAATACGAGTACATTGTATAGCACAAAATATACACACTACATTGTATTTAAAAAATAAAAGCACATAGATTTTCTACATATAGCCTTTTGAAAAGCAAACCTGGCCCTAAAATTGGGTATCCAACCTGACCAATTCAACAAGAATCAACCCAAATTCCAAGTTGGGTGAAATAGGGTTTAGGTTAGAGTGCAACACCGGCCCACATACAGTTTAGGTTCTTTCCCAAATTGCATTCCCTAGTGATCATCGTGATA
The DNA here is from genome assembly GCA_038049695.1 of Cinnamomum chago. Taxonomy (NCBI): domain Eukaryota; kingdom Viridiplantae; phylum Streptophyta; class Magnoliopsida; order Laurales; family Lauraceae; genus Cinnamomum; species Cinnamomum chago. The sequence continues at coordinate 56,336,511 of CP142454.1, read as the reverse complement.
TAGTCCTAAAATATTCGGAAAATCCCAAAAAGAAATCCATACTTCTTTTGGGGTTAAAGCCATGCTATCTGTTATTGGTCACTTTCAAGCTAAAATAACAAGACTGGGGCTCACTGGTTGTCTTGTGACAAAGAACCGCATAGGGAGACTTTATACGCATAGATCCCCAATTTTTGCACCTCTACCTGGTGCAAAGATGAGCAGCAATCTGCAAGGCCCAACTGCTAAAAGGTTAGTATGATCAAATATTATTTCATGTTTTCCAGAACTCCCTCCCCTAGCTTTCTTCAAATATCACCTATTTGTTCGGATGTTTCGGGCCTCTAGTCTAGTGTTTATGTTTCCTTCCTAGAAAAAGATCACCTGTTTGATTCAGGTTGACTCGGGCTCCTTGGGCAGTTTCGAACTATTGGTTATATTTTATGGATGCTTTTACAAAAAAGAACACCCATTTGGTTGGGATTACAGTACAATCATCTCGATTTACTGATTATTTATTCTTTCTACAAAATCACCCATTTGGTTGGGTTTGCCTAGATATCTACGGTTATGTGATTATGGATGCTTTTACAGAGAAACACTCATCTGAGTGGAGTTTCTAAAAGCTTCTTGGGTCTGTTTAGTGACTCTGTAAGCTTTCAGAAAAAAAAGAAAAACCCATTTGACCGGGTTGAACTTTGGCCTCATGGGTCCAGCAAATATGCATTCTTTCTACATAAATCCATGCGGTTGATTGGGGGTTACTTAAACCTTTGGTCTAGGGTAGATCTGTAAATCTGAAAAAAAAAAAAAAAAAAAAAACGGTTGACAGGTTTTTATTTCTCTTGGCCCTTTTTTTTCTTTTTTTCTTCATTGGAATTTTAACTCGGGCACGTACCCTCACACACAGACGTCCCTGAGCCTCATCTTCTTGTGATTATATATGTTCTATAAAAAATTCAACCATTTGATCGGGTTAATTTAGTGCCTCCTGCTCTAGCGTATGTATAACACATTATCCTAATCGCACCTTTTGGGTGGCTTAGTTCCTTTCTCCAGTGATTATAGATGCTTTCTAAACAAGAACTTATTTAGATCTCGAGATATTCTCCAATTAAGACAAGCAAGAGGTCCAGAAGAACTTACCAGCACACAAAAACACAAACTAGAAGGCCAGTTTGTATGTATGGAGTACAGAGAAATAGAATACTTTGAATTTCATACCATAAGTGGTTAAACATGAAGATCCAGGATGAAAATACAAAAATGACCGTTAAATAACATCCTTTTTAGTAGAAAGCAAATCAAGGAAAGATGAGAAATAAATACTCAGCCATCACCCTTGTAATTAGAACCTGACCAAAATCAAGGTCGCATCTATATTGCTATCTTATATCATTCACCCCTCACCTCACGTCAGTCACACTTCACCTTTTCTATTTTCCTTAGCAGAGCTCATTGACAATGAATTCCTATCCAATTCCTATCTACTAATATCCAATTTGGCCCTTAAAGAAACCTAACGTTTCTAAGAACTTAAACTGTCAAGCACTAACTACTATGCCACAGGCTACAATATTGTGGTCAAGGGTTCTTTCAATTATACAAAGAAAAATCACGTGGTTAGTGTTACAGGTTAGAGGGGAAGGTGGCACTAATAACCGGAGGTGCAAGCGGGATTGGTGCAAGCATAGTTAGATTATTCATACGCCATGGAGCAAAGGTCATCATCGCCGATGTCCAAGATGAATTAGGCCATTCAATCTGCAATGAGATAGGCTCAGATGAATGTGTTCACTTCGTACACTGTGATGTTACTAAAGAAGAAGACATCCGCGACACTGTTGATAGCCTTGTATCCAAGTTTGGTAAGCTTGACATAATGTTCAACAATGCAGCCATCAGCGGTGACAAGAAATCATCAATCTTGGATGTTGATAAAAATGACTTTGAGAAGGTTTATAATGTTAATGTCTTTGGTGCCTTCTTGGGTGCCAAGCATGCGGCAAGGGTGATGATACCAGCAAGGAAGGGTTGCATAATCTTCACTGCTAGCGTTGCATCCGTTACTTGTAGAGGTGGGTGGCTTGCCTATGTGAGCTCCAAGCATGCGGTAGTTGGCCTCACCAAGAACTTATGTGTTGAGTTGGGTGAATTTGGTATTAGAGTCAATTGCATCTCTCCTCGTGGAGTTGTAACACCGATGGCAATGAAGATGTTGGCGATGGATGAGTGTGAATTTGAGAAGTTCATGTGTTGCACGGCAACTTTGAAAGGAGTAACACTCAAGACTGAGGATGTAGCTGAGGCCGCACTTTATTTGGCGAGCGATGAATCTAAGTACATAAGTGGTCTCAATCTTGTGATTGACGGCGGTTATAGTGCCACAAATCGTGCTTCAGATGTGGCGATTGCAAGTGCTTCACCTTCCGAAGGTGATCAGACTAAGAATGCCTAATTGTGTAATTGATCTGCGTGGTTTTCATCAATAAATCTTTGTTAAGTGCTGATAAAGCAGGAATGTATTATAAGGCACTTTCCTTAAGATAAGCAAGTCTTGAGCTCGAGCTTCTAAGAAACTTGTTAGATTGTATATCCTCAATCCAGTGGATGATTCGAATAAATTGCTTTATTTTATCAATTAATTTATATTTTCATGCTTTATTTATGTGATGAATGCTATTCTTCTATATGTTTGTATATAATTAATACAAAATGACATGGTAGTTCATGAGATGAACCGCAACCCACAAGTGTATTAGATGTAATCCATGTGTATGAATGAGATTCACATACAGGAGACATCGATCACATATCTTATAGTTAAAGTATTCTCACAACTAATGATTAGACTGGGCATCTTATCTGAGTTTGTAGCGCCCCAGTCACCATGAGACAGTTTGGTTTTGTCTCAACAATTAGAGCGTAAGACTCTGGATTGATTGTGCTAGTACATTGGATGTACTGAAGGACCATGAGTAGCACCTTATGCAAATCTGTTTTTGATTTAATGATTGCTCTCATAATTTCCAAGCAATAGTCTCTTAATATTGAGAGATTAAAGGACTCAAGTTTCTGCTATGCATGCATTTACTTTGAGTCACCAATGAGTGAGGTCAATTGTAGGTCAACACCTCAGTGTCTTGAGTATGTGGTAGTGGGACTGTGAGAACATATAATTCTTAAGATGGAATATATTCTCTAAGAGAGAAATATCCCCTTGTGCCAATTAATGAAATTTATTATTGGTAAGTGTGTACCTATCTCAATTAAGAGTTAATTAGATGATATTGATTATTACTATGATTAATTGGGTCACGAGGATAATAAGATGTGGATCCAATTTGGTTGGAAAGAATAATTCCAAAAGATCCATGAATATAATTGATGGAGGGGCCTACTTACAGTATTTGAGAAGCTTATGGTCTTCTTGTAATTATTCATAAGACTGGAGTGCAATTTCATTTATTTAGTGGACTTATTTGCAATTAATTGTGGACCCGGAGTTCACATGAGATGTGGAGTCTAGATTCCCAGTTGGAGTCAGATTCTAAGGAATCCCTAGTGGTCCCCATGTTAGCCCCAATAAGAGAAGGTTACTAATCGAGTTGAAACTCTTAAAGGAAGGAAGAGTATGACATATTTCTAAGAATAGAAGCAAGACTTCTAATCTTGGACAAAGATGAGTTGCTCCATAAACTATAAATAAGAGGAGAGGATTAGAGATCTCTACACACAATAATCTCTCAAGTTCTCTGTCGCGACCCCGGAACGGATCCCGGGCCCGCGACGTCGTCGTCGTTGTTGTGTACATTGGAGATATACTTTCCCACAGGTTCCCGCGGTGAGGATTCCCAAAGACACGCGGAATCTGGCTCACACGATCAAGTATGCGGAAGCGTGTAGCAAAACACATCAAGATGAGCACCAATAAAATATTTAAGTGCCATGACAAATAGTAACCAAACATAGTCACTACAAAAAAAATGTCTTAATGAGTCACTTTTAAAGTGTCTTAAAAAGTGGTTTGTGTCGCTTTTCTGATTACTATGCAAGCGTCTTATCTGCCGGCGTCACTAAAAGTTCGTAAAAGCGTCTCAAGAAATACATTTGTTGTGTCAGTTTCTGTTATCAAAGTGACACAAAAAAATGGTTACTTGTGTCACTTAAAACCCAAAAGTGACACTGAAATAACTTAAAAGCGTCACAAGAAAGATAACTTTGTTGTCTCGCTTTTCAAAAGCAGTGATCAATATGTTGTTTTCGGACCAAAAGTGACACAAGTAGTCATCAGTTGTGACAGTTTCCATAGAAGCGAGATACCATCCATTTTTTTTAAAATAAAAATGCAATATATACATTACTAATAACATGCTGCAGTATGGATACACTTTCAAATCACTAAACCTGCCTTACAAAAGATGCAAAAAAGTATAGATAGCAACATTCAATAAGAACCATTTCATTAATTGGAAATTAATCACCATTCACATTAAGGAACGTACTTGCTCGTCCACGCACTAAATCAAACAAACTATTCAAAACATAACCAATTTGAATGCATCCATAATCCAAACTATTTACATTAACCTTCGAATTCGTAACCAAAGCGTCACGACATAATCCAAAACCTTCACAAAAGCATCCAAAAAAAGGCAAGCTACATTGTAAACAATTTCCGGAAATCCCTAACTAACCAAAATTAACTTAACCTAATTAGTAGATCTACTTAGCAAAAGGCATTCCATCCCCGTTTAATTAAGTTCTTCATTCACCTACAAAATAATAACAATTTGACTATGTATCAATAATATAATCAAGTAAGAAGGGGAGTTTAACCAACAATATCAAGGATTCATGTTAAAGAGAAAACATTTTGTCACTAGAGAAAGAGCAATTGAAACACTAGCAGTTCACATGTCATAAGATCATAGTAGCAAGCAAACTAGGAGCAATCAATAATTCACTAATATGATGACCTAGTATTCCTATCACCATCTACAACTAACACTCAATAAGCATTAACGTACCGAAAACTATGCAAGTTAATCATAGACAGTCCAACCCCCCCCCCCCTCCCCTCTCTCCCTCCTAATGATATGTGATGAAGTGTGAAATGCATCATGAACTAAAAAACTCCACCTACCCAAGTGCATGGTGCAGACAAAAATGCATGAATCAATTCACATTGATGATAGTCCGATGAAGAAACAGGTAGTCACTAAGCCTAAAAACTGAAATGCACATTAAATTAAGTGTATCGTCACTAAGCCTTACTATGAAATCTTCTCAACTATACAAATTGAACTCCTAGGTATACCTTTATAAAGGAAGAAATCCTTGGATGAAGTCGATAAACTCGAGTCGGATCTTATCTATTTCTTTGGTGGTGTATGTCTTTATGCTGGACAACTCCATAACCTGTTTTGAGAAAAAGCAAGTTAGTGTAGTCATTAGTATAAGAAAACTAGCTAAGGAACTTTTACTCATTCTTTTGTGTAAGAAAACTAGCTAGTGTAATTAAACTTCCATCCCATTCTTTTGTTTTTCTCTTTCTTTTTAATAGAACTTTTAATTATTGAGCAAAAAATATATATTTATTTATTTGTGTATAACTATTTTTTTCATCTTGCGTTTGAGCGATTGACCGGCATCAGCAAAAAAGGGTCGCATAAAACTCATCGCGTAATAACCACATACAATTCCGTCTCCTTATTGTGGGCACTGTGGACAAATGTCATATAGACAAATGGTAAGAGTAACATGTTAGGGATTTTGTATTTGCAATTTGATGGATGCATTTGCACTTTAGCATCATTTGATATTTCACACATGCATTGTTTTTAGAAACATTGAAATCTAGTTTTATACATGCATAACTTTTAAGATTTGGAAAAGTATTTGTTTTATGCATGTTTTGGTTTTAAACTTGGATGCATTGGTTTTGAAACCCAAACTCTTTTGAAAACCTATTTCCTTGTGCATTATATTTGGAAAATCATGTTGAGAATTTAGGTTTGAGCTTTGCATACATTCATTAGAGAGAGTTCAAGTGTGACTCAAAGATCTCCTACTCTTCAAAGGGGGAGAGAGTTTGAGAGTTCAAGTACTCGAAGATCTCCTATCCATCAAAAGGGGAGAAAGAACTCAAGTTCTCAAAGGGTGAAGAGAATGTCCAAGCTTCCTAAGGAGAGTTGTGTATGATCTTCTACAAAGGGAGAGAATGCATACCTTGCCAAAGGGAGAGAGAGGCATGGTCAAAGGGGGAGAGCAAATAGAAGAAAGAAAGCTTGGAGCAAAAGAAGATGCTTGGCCAAAGAGTGGAAGATGAAAAGAAAGCTTGAAGAATGATCAAGCACCAAGCATCAAGAAGATTGAAGAAAAGAGCCCAAGAGCCCAAGCTAAGAGAAGGAGCATCCAAGAAGATTTCAAGACTTGTCCAGCTTAGGGGGAGCTGAAGACAGAGTGTGTAATTTCAATGATGAGTAAGTTGCCATCAAATTGCAAAGGGGGAGATTGTTAGGGATTTTGTATTTGCAATTTGATGGATGCATTTGCACTTTAGCATCATTTGATATTTCACACATGCATTGTTTTTAGAAACATTGAAATCTAGTTTTATACATGCATAACTTTTAAGATTTGGAAAAGTATTTGTTTTATGCATGTTTTGGTTTTAAACTTGGATGCATTGGTTTTGAAACCCAAACTCTTTTGAAAACCTATTTCCTTGTGCATTATATTTGGAAAATCATGTTGAGAATTTAGGTTTGAGCTTTGCATACATTCATTACAAAAAGAATCATTTTTGTATGCATTTTCATTTGAAAAGAGTTTTATCAAATCAAGCTAGCCTTTGGTTTTAAACTTTTGAATCATTTTAGGCTTTGTGTTTTTCATGTTTTTAAACATCTTAGAATGTCTTAAAACATGTTATTTAAGCTTGATTTAGTGGCCCAAAGATCCCTCAAAGAAATATTTTGAAATGGAAAAAAGTTGGATTTTTGGCCCCAGGGACTCGCCCGGCAGTGTCGCCGGTCGACCGAGACCTGTGTCTCGGTCGACCGAGGACACTGTAGGGCGACTGTGCAGTTTCTGAACTGCAAGCTGCCAACGGTCATTTTTATGACCATTGTGCTTTCTCGGTCGACCGAGACCCCTTTGCCGGTCGACCGAGAACTAGCCGTTGGCAACTTTTTGGCTATAAAGTCCATTCATTTCCAACCTTTTTCAAGACTTGACACATGAACTTTTGAGAGCATTTTGGAGCCAAAGAAAGGGGAAGAAGTTGGAAAGGCTAGAGGGCCATTTGGAAATCAAATGTTTGAGATTTAAAAAGGTAGACCTTACTTATCATTTTGATTTCCATTAAAAGTAGAATCAATGCATGGTTAAATCTTTGTATTTTCATATTTGCATGATTTCTAGCTTTTAAAGAGTTGTGTTGCAAATTCTAAATCATCCTTGGTAAATTAGATTAGTTTGCAAACTCTCTTAACTAAATCACATGCTTTCTTAGACTTTAACATTCATACAACTTGGTTAATTCATTTCTTCAAAGTTGGTTGAATCTTTTATGTGATTAGTTTTCTCTTCAATCACCATTTTATAAGCTTTGATTTTAAAATGCATCATGCATTCATTTAAGAGCTTCTTTGTTGAAATTGATTGAAGAAACACACTCATACACTTGTGCACACACTTTAGCTTAATTGAGTGTATGTTTGTAATTTGTATTAAACTTTCATATTAGCCTATTCAAGAGGCAATTTCATTTGAGCTTAAATTGTAATCTCTTAGAGTGATCTTTTGGAAAGACACCTTCTTAGAGAAATCTCTATTTGTAAGGTTATTGCTTAGCCTAAGAAAAGCATCTTGTAAGGTTATTGCTTAGCCTAAGAAAAGCATTTTGTAAAGGTTATTGCTTAGCCTAGAAAAGCACATTGTAAGGTTGTTGTTGAGACTAGAAAAACAACATTGTATAGGTTATTGCTTAGCCTTTGAAAAAGCATAAATAGTGGAAATCCGGTGGGGTGATTGGATCACAAGCCGGTAGTGGACGTAGGCATTGAGGCCGAACCACTATAAATCTTGGTGTTGTGGTGCTTGCATTTGTGGTGATTCTTTTATTAGCTTCCGCATATTGTATGGTTAATCATCACATGTGACTAGTTTGCTTTAAAAAGTTAAAATTTGTTAAAATTGGTCATAATTGGAGCTCACCCTATTCACCTCCCCCTCTAGGGTTCGGATCCCCAAGGACTTTCAATTGGTATCAGAGCCTCGTGCTCTATATTAGGATCAAGTGTATCTTGATTAGGTGTAAAAACCTAGAGTTTAAACCCTAGTGTTGTGCTTCCTTGAAAATCATTAGAATGGACTCCACTATGCTAGATCTTGTAGATTCTTCTAGACCCCTCATTCCTCCTTCTATTGGAGATTCAAACTTTCAATCTAATGAATCTCAATGTGACATAAAAGAGGAAGAAAATGATTATGATGAAGATGATCTTCAACAAGCCTATAATGAATTATATACATTATCTTCCAAGCTTGATAAGAGAAATAGAAGTTTAAGAGAAGAATCTATGAAACTAAACAAAGAGCTAGTCTCTTCAAAAGATGAACTTAGAGAGAAAGAAGAAGTAATAAAATGTCTAGACTCTAAGTTCATGATCTCTTTAAATAACCTATCTAACATTCAAGATGAACTAAAAGAATTAAAGATGGGTTATGATAAAGTCAATGAGGAAAATTTAAATTTAAGAGATCAATTACAAAGGCAAGATAAAGACTTTAACAATCTTGAATCTAAATTGACTATCTCTAAGGAAAATTTATCTAATGCTCAAGATGAATTAAATGAGATTAAGATAAATTGTAATGAGCTTAAAAATGAAAATTTGAACCTAAGAGATACGATTAAAAGACAAGATGAAAACATTAACTATTTAAAATCCAAGTTGACAATTTCCAATGAAAATTTGTCTAATGCTCAAAGTAATTTAAAAACTCAAGAACTTGGATCTAAAGTTGTTAATGAACTAAAACATGAATTAAAACTTGCCAATGAAGAGCTAAGCAATTATAAGGAAATTGAAAATGAGCTTTCTAAAGTCAAACATGAAAATTCAATCCTTATAACCAAAGTCACTCAACTTGAAGGATATAAACAAAAGTATGAGTGCAAGTTTACCCAAAGTGAAGATAGACTTGAAAAATTATTTAAATTGGGTAAATCTCATGGAGATAGGACGGGTCTTGGATTTAATAGGAATATGTCATATGACCCTAAATTCACCAACACTTTTGTGAAAGGTGAGTCCTCTTTCTCTAGCACTCTTTCTCCTTTGCCCAAAACCAAATGTAATTTTTGTGGCATTGAAGGGCATTTCATGTTTGAGTGCAAACTAAGAAGAAGAAGCCATGTGTCTAAACCCATCTTTGAACTCAAGAATGTAGAATCAAAATCTATGAAGGGTAAGACACTAAAAATCAAGGAAGACTCCAAAAAGATTAAACAAGTTAAATCATTTAAAATGGAGTCTCCTAAGATAGATTCTAAAAATCTTAAACAAGTTAAACCAAGCTTGAAAGAATCTAAGAACAAAAAGCTTCTCAATCTATCTCCCTTATATCAACCCATGAAAGAACTTTTGAAGAAAGTTACTAAGTTAAATCTAAAATTCAAAAGTCAAGTAAAGGGAGAAAATAAGAAGAAAAGAAAAGAGAAACAATCCCCTAAGAAACAAACTCACCAACTCCAAAAGACAAATCACCATTCTAAGCTAAATTTAGTCAAATCTAAATATCATGGTGATAAGTTCAAATTGAAAATTTATCAAGTTAAATCTCCTATAGTTGGTGAGAAGTCCAAAATAGACCTCAAAGTTCAACCCTCCCAAGACCTTAGGTGGATTCCTAAAGTTATTTACCTAGACAAACCTTAGGGTCTTGAACCTCATTGACCAACCTATTCTTTATAGTCAAATCCTTTTGTTGGTCATGTTGCTTTGCATTTTGGTTCTTTCTTAGTTACATTTCATAAAATGCATTGTTTCTTTATGATCAATTGATTTTGTTTTCATACACCATTCTAAGTTACACTTCATGGTTTTCAAAATCTTTTGATTATAATTTCATCATGTTTGATTTGCTTTCTGCACTCATATGCCTTGCATTGCATTTCTTTACATGATTAATTGATTGTGATGTTAAAAGCTTTCATAGCTAGATTTATTCATGATCAATTGTTGTTGAATCATTTGTAAGACTTTTTGAACAAATGATTTGACTCAATTCAAGTTTTTCCATGGACTTCTAAGTTATACTTTTATATGGAGAACATTGTTTTGAAAAACCAACTTGTATGTGTTTCAATTAAGTTATATCTTTTAAAATACAATGTTGAAAATTGATCTTCAAAATCATTCTTTTTATGCTCATTGTTGGATTTTGTTTTTCAAAATGATTTGAAGATTGTTTGAATGGAAATGCCTATAACTTCATTAGTTATATTCTTCTAAAGCATGTTCCATGTTTTCATTTCCTTTTCTTTTGGTTTCATTATCTTAGAAATGGAAATGTATGTTGTTTGCATCTTTGCTTGTTGATTTACATTCTTTTTATATGCAAATGACATTTGGTTCCATGTATGGTTGTGATCTTAGTTTTATTTGTAGAAACCATACTAGAACCCAAATCCATCCTCTATGCCTTATAGTCATATCTTTATGGATGATTATGATGTTGATACATGTAGATTTTCTTGGTGTCATCTTTATACATGTTTCAACTTCATAAGTAGTGTTCTTAATCATATGAAACTCTTTGAAACCCATTTCTCATATTTCTATATGTTTGATGGATATCTTAGATGTTGAATTCATATGATTTAGTCACTTTGGAAATTGCATGCTTTACAAAGTCATATTCTTTTGCATTGCAATTTGCCTTGTTCATCACTATGCTCAATAGTCATATCTTTAAAAGTGATGAATATGCATTTATGATGCTTGATGGGATTTTGAGTTTGTCACATCCTTGCTTTTAATCATGTTGTCATGTTCAATTGGTTTCATTTGGTATAACTTTCCATTGATTTCATATCCAATTGATATCTTATCTTGTGTATGTGATAGACCTTGTGTGCATTGGATTGAACTTGATAAGTAATATGATTGTTCCATGTCACACACCATTAGCATCATAATTTTTCATGATTGCCTCCTCCCTTGCTCACATAGGTAAATCTCATGACCACCATGTTTATGTGTTCATAATATTGGTTGGTTAATTGTTGAGGTAGGCTTCATGTTTGAATTTCATTTCACTCATCTTGCTCTTTAATAGTCATATTTATTGATTGAATGAAATGAGTTCAAAACCTTACATAGCATATGATTTTCATAGTTATAATGTTTGATGCTAAGTTTGAGTAAACCCCATTGCATCATGGATAGCTCTAATTTGGATTTATCTTAATAGTTATATTCTCTTAAATCCATTTTAGAGTGATTGAGTTTATAGTCACATCCTTTAATCTCAATTGATATGTTTATTTCAATTGGTATCCATGATCGTTAATGACCTTGCTCTCTTTTGGTAATTTGATCATATGAGCTTTATAGTTAAATGAATCTAATCCTTTCCTTGAAGTTGACCCTCACTTGGTTAAACCATCTACTTCTTGCATTTAATAGTTATATCTTGTCAAAGTTTGACAAAAGAAGAGAATGGATTGAGGGGGAGTGTAAACCTTCATTGGAAGTATTAGTTTTGATCAAATTCACCCTTGGATTGCCTTTGAGCCCTTAGAGATAACTTACATACATGATAGCCTGTTATGAATTTCATTTTCTATTTCATTTGTTAACAGGTGCTACTAAAGGTATTCTTCTTGTCTCATGTGTGTAGGTACCTTTGCAATTTAATGTCAAAGGGGGAGAGAGAGTTCAAGTGTGACTCAAAGATCTCCTACTCTTCAAAGGGGGAGAGAGTTCGAGAGTTCAAGTACTCGAAGATCTCCTATCCATCAAAGGGGGAGAAAGAACTCAAGTTCTCAAAGGGTGAAGAGAATGTCCAAGCTTCCTAAGGAGAGTTGTGTATGATCTTCTACAAAGGGAGAGAATGCATACCTTGCCAAAGGGAGAGAGAGGCATGGTCAAAGGGGGAGAGCAAATAGAAGAAAGAAAGCTTGGAGCTAAAGAAGATGCTTGGCCAAAGAGTGGAAGATGAAAAGAAAGCTTGAAGAATGATCAAGCACCAAGCATCAAGAAGATTGAAGAAAAGAGCCCAAGAGCCCAAGCTAAGAGAAGGAGCATCCAAGAAGATTTCAAGACTTGTCCAGCTTAGGGGGAGCTGAAGACGGAGTGTGTAATTTCAATGATGAGTAAGTTGCCATCAAATTGCAAAGGGGGAGATTGTTAGGGATTATGTATTTGCAATTTGATGGATGCATTTGCACTTTAGCATCATTTGATATTTCACACATGCATTGTTTTTAGAAACATTGAAATCTAGTTTTATACATGCATAACTTTTAAGATTTGGAAAAGTATTTGTTTTATGCATGTTTTGGTTTTAAACTTGGATGCATTGGTTTTGAAACCCAAACTCTTTTGAAAACCTATTTCCTTGTGCATTATATTTGGAAAATCATGTTGAGAATTTAGGTTTGAGCTTTGCATACATTCATTAGAGAGAGTTCAAGTGTGACTCAAAGATCTCCTACTCTTCAAAGGGGGAGAGAGTTCGAGAGTTCAAGTACTCGAAGATCTCCTATCCATCAAAGGGGGAGAAAGAACTCAAGTTCTCAAAGGGTGAAGAGAATGTCCAAGCTTCCTAAGGAGAGTTGTGTATGATCTTCTACAAAGGGAGAGAATGCATACCTTGCCAAAGGGAGAGAGAGGCATGGTCAAAGGGGGAGAGCAAATAGAAGAAAGAAAGCTTGGAGCTAAAGAAGATGCTTGGCCAAAGAGTGGAAGATGAAAAGAAAGCTTGAAGAATGATCAAGCACCAAGCATCAAGAAGATTGAAGAAAAGAGCCCAAGAGCCCAAGCTAAGAGAAGGAGCATCCAAGAAGATTTCAAGACTTGTCCAGCTTAGGGGGAGCTGAAGACAGAGTGTGTAATTTCAATGATGAGTAAGTTGCCATCAAATTGCAAAGGGGGAGATTGTTAGGGATTATGTATTTGCAATTTGATGGATGCATTTGCACTTTAGCATCATTTGATATTTCACACATGCATTGTTTTTAGAAACATTGAAATCTAGTTTTATACATGCATAACTTTTAAGATTTGGAAAAGTATTTGTTTTATGCATGTTTTGGTTTTAAACTTGGATGCATTGGTTTTGAAACCCAAACTCTTTTGAAAACCTATTTCCTTGTGCATTATATTTGGAAAATCATGTTGAGAATTTAGGTTTGAGCTTTGCATACATTCATTAGAGAGAGTTCAAGTGTGACTCAAAGATCTCCTACTCTTCAAAGGGGGAGAGAGTTCGAGAGTTCAAGTACTCGAAGATCTCCTATCCATCAAAGGGGGAGAAAGAACTCAAGTTCTCAAAGGGTGAAGAGAATGTCCAAGCTTCCTAAGGAGAGTTGTGTATGATCTTCTACAAAGGGAGAGAATGCATACCTTGCCAAAGGGAGAGAGAGGCATGGTCAAAGGGGGAGAGCAAATAGAAGAAAGAAAGCTTGGAGCTAAAGAAGATGCTTGGCCAAAGAGTGGAAGATGAAAAGAAAGCTTGAAGAATGATCAAGCACCAAGCATCAAGAAGATTGAAGAAAAGAGCCCAAGAGCCCAAGCTAAGAGAAGGAGCATCCAAGAAGATTTCAAGACTTGTCCAGCTTAGGGGGAGCTGAAGACAGAGTGTGTAATTTCAATGATGAGTAAGTTGCCATCAAATTGCAAAGGGGGAGATTGTTAGGGATTTTGTATTTGCAATTTGATGGATGCATTTGCACTTTAGCATCATTTGATATTTCACACATGCATTGTTTTTAGAAACATTGAAATCTAGTTTTATACATGCATAATGTCACGCCCCCGAACCGAAACCTCGGGGGCGGGAGATGGGATTAAGCATAAATGTATTTTTACTTCTCCCAAGATCCGCGTGTGTGAAGACAACACATTCTGAATATTTTGCGGAAGCTTTTGTGGCATTGCGACCCGGAGTCCGTGGCCATCGGATTCCGCATCGCACTAAACCATTAGCATATAGCTATCATACCAAGAATCATATCAGACTGGAGTAAACCATCACAATAAATTACAGAGCTGACAGTAACAGGATATTACATTCCCATATATGTTCAAGTTACAATTATCAATGTACATTAATTAAGAAACCCAAGAAAAAGGCTAATAAAAGCCATACAACAATAAGCTATAAACTACTACCCAAATGTGACGTAACTCCGATGTCAAGCTCAATGTCTACATGACATAGCCGACAAAACAACCTGCAAGGCATGGCTCCACAGCCAACAAAACACTCAACTCGGGGCGAAGAAATCTGAACCTGAGTACCAAAAGTAGTGGGTCAGACACGACGGTCTGGCAGGTGGATGAAAAGATCACAAATATAGTAAAGAATAAAACATATAATAAATCATGCTAATCGATCAAGTGCTGCATATAATTAAACGGGTGCAAAGTCGGGAATCTCGGACAAAACATGTATTCTTTTCAAGCATGAGTAAAAGCCTGAAGATCTAATAAAGCATATGTTTATTTACATAATCTGTAAAGGCATAGATATTTAACGATCGGGTTTTCGTCTAAAACATGTGTAAATATAGAAGTTTGACAAACAAACGTTCATCTAAAACAATGTGTAACCAAGAATCTGGCGAAGCTAAGGTTCATTTAAAACATAATTCAAAGCAGGGATATTTAACAAATCGGGTATTCATGTGAAACCGGTATAAACATAGTGATCGGGTAAAACAAGTGTCATTCGAAACACATTTCAACGCATGGGTATTTAACAAATCGGATATTCATTTAAAACAGGTGTAGACATAGGAATCTGGTAAAACACGTGTCATTTAAAACATGTTTCTAAGCATGGATATTAAATAACTCGGGTAATCATTTGAAACAGGTATAACCATAGGAATCTAGCAAAACAAGTGTCATTTAAAACAAAGCACGGATACTTAACAATTCGGGTATTCATTTAAAATACAGTTAAACCTAGGGATCTGACGAACCAAATGTCGTTAAAACAAAGCACGGATATTTAACAATTCGGGTATTCCTTTAAAACATGGGCAATCGTACAAATCAAGTAAAATCATTGATCGTGTGAAACATAGGTAAGAGCATGGTTATTCGCCCAACCGGCGTTTATTTAAAACACGTGCGGGTACAAAGAACAGAAGGCAATATAATAATAACTGAATTTACATTGGAGAATATTAACACTTGTTTAAATAACAACTTTCATAAAGGAAACAAATCATTTATCAGAAAACATAAAAGCAATATAAAACATGTCGGGTATCCAAGGAATCGGAAACTGGCAAGATGGCAACCACAGGAAGCTAAGTCCTCTATCACTAAAGCGATAGAGCAAGAACTAGGCCCTGATCTCAGTCACTCGAGGTGAGGAGAAACAGGGGATCTCATATCAATACATATAAATATACTAGGCCCTGATCTCAGTCACTCGAGGTGAGGAGAAACAGGGGATCTCATGAATGCATATACATATACTATACATGACCACGGTAGCGAGCCGGGCATCGGGGACCACAGTAGCAATCTGCGGTATCGGGACAAGACCACGGTAATAACCGGGTAGCGGGATCCAAGCTGCAGCTGGCGGGACAAGAGGGGGATCGCCAAGTCGGTTGATCAGACCAACAGGGTTATCCAAGCTTAGTGGTGCCGACTCATAGGTTAAAACCAATCGAGACAAAGCAAGTAAATCAAGTATAAATATATAATCAGTCGGGCAAGACGGGGGTGCTCAAGGGCACACTAATATATCATGTGGTGCAATGCACTTCGGGACAAGTAACTGTTACTAGAGTAACTTCAATGCTTTCGGGAAAACAAGTCATGTAATGCAAGTCTCGGGAAAAGAGGTGAAACAATGAACTATAACAATTTTGGGTAACCATATCGGTTTCAAGATCTATTTAAGTGAATAGGGGTCCCGTATGTCGATTATGACAATTACTTGGTACTCCTTGAGTTAGAAGACATTCCGGGCTCCTTATGCACTTTTACTATTTTAAAATCTTAACATGAGCTTATGGGTAGTACTAGATGTTACAATAGCAAGAATCAAGATTATAAACGGTCCATCCTAGGCATGACATTAATCCGGAAACATCGAGCAACCTACTCAGTCCTCGAAAGGAATAGAATTAGCGATAACCAAGGAAATAGACTTGTGTTTAGATATAAAGAAGATATCGCGTCGTTCCATCCCGTTCAAGATTGAAATGGATTAACCTCGATGTCACCGAACCCACCGTGAGGAGTGTCGGCTCAAGACATCCTCACTCATAGGCCAAACAGTCCAAAAAGGGTAAGGGTCCCACCTAAAACCAAGGAAAATTAAAAATCTCATAATTCACCGGACTCAAACTGAGTCCTCCGATCGATCGGACCGAAGGTCCGATCGATCGGCCAAAATTTCTGCACAGGGTCCGATCGATCGGTCGATCGATCGGCTGAAAAAGGCTTACAGTTAAAACTCAGTCCGATCGATCGGCCTGAACGTCCGATCGATCGGACCTGGGCGCAGTGCAGGTCCGGGAATTCTGATTTTTCTCTTTTTCTTTCCTTTCCTTCCAACATATAATCAATCACATAAAACTATAAACAAGGGGGCTTAAACACATGTTTCCAAGACATTAAAATGAGCTAAAGAGCTCCTCATTTCATGTTCCTCCATTTCCATCCTTTCCCTCTATTCCATCCACAATAAAACTCAAGGTGGAGAAAACTCATTCATGTGAAACCATTTGAAATTCTTGACAATAGGATGCATGCACTTTCAAGAGCTTAACAAGAAAGAATAACTCATCAATAGCACATCTCATAATCAATATTCATCATATCAAAAACAACTATTAAAATTACCAAAACCATCAATGAAATCAAGATTTTCACCAAAACATGTTAATAATCAAAACGATCCAATCAACCACTTGCCTTTGACTCTAATCAAGAAAATCAAGCTCCTAATCACCTCTCAAGCTCAAGATCCACAATCTCTACAAAAACCCCCAAAACAACCCAAAAATGGGTTAAACAATGAAGAAGAAGAAAGAACTCCCAATAATGAAAATGGAGCTTCTCAAGGGCAAGAAGAACACATATCTAGAAGATTTGAGGAGGGAACTTACTTGTGGAGTCTTCAAAAACGCAAAGTTAGCTCAAGGAGGGTTTCAATGTTGGTGGATTTCTCTTCTAATGGCATCCATGAAAAGCTTGCAAGGTGGAGAAGAGAATGGTGGTCTCCATTTTGATGTTGGTGCAAGATTGGTGTAGCTTGGAGATGGAGAAGCAAGAAGAAGAAGAAGAACACAAGGGAAAACCCTAGGTTCAGCTGGAACAATGGTGAATGGGGTGAATGAAGGAGAAGGGTCTCCTTTTATAAACAAGTGAGAATGGGTCCCACAACTTAAAGAACTTGGGTGGCTGAAATCATCTAATTCGGGACCTCGGATGGATTCGACGAAGAAGGAAGAAATGATCGTCGAAATATCTAGTTTCCAAAAAGTATATGTTTCACGGATTTCGAGAATATTGAGTTTTGGGTACAGATTTGGTGAGAAAAGACTGTTTTGCCCTCAAGGCCAAGAAATCGGTTTTCGGGTTCTCAAATGGATATGGGATCAACATGAAAGTTGTAGGATTCCTCAAGATGAATGCAATGAGCCAAAAACACGATACGAAACCAATCGGGAAAATCTCACAAGAAAATGCAAAGCCGAAAAGGGAACCCCCAAAGGGCCCCACAAGCTACCAAAGCACTCAAAAGCCCAAAACTAGAAGAAAACCCATTCTAGCTCACAAAATCAACCCAACAACTACTAATCCCACTAAAAGAACTAATCCACAAATAAAACAACACTAATCCAAGAGATTAGGGGTCGGGTTCTCACACATAACTTTTAAGATTTGGAAAAGTATTTGTTTTATGCATGTTTTGGTTTTAAACTTGGATGCATTGGTTTTGAAACCCAAACTCTTTTGAAAACCTATTTCCTTGTGCATTATATTTGGAAAATCATGTTGAGAATTTAGGTTTGAGCTTTGCATACATTCATTACAAAAAGAATCATTTTTGTATGCATTTTCATTTGAAAAGAGTTTTATCAAATCAAGCTAGCCTTTGGTTTTAAACTTTTGAATCATTTTAGGCTTTGTGTTTTTCATGTTTTTAAACATCTTAGAATGTCTTAAAACATGTTATTTAAGCTTGATTTAGTGGCCCAAAGATCCCTCAAAGAAATACTTTGAAATGGAAAAAAGTTGGATTTTTGGCCCCAGGGACTCGCCTGGCAGTGTCGCCGGTCGACCGAGACCTGTGTCTCGGTCGACCGAGGACACTGTAGGGCGACTGTGCAGTTTCTGAACTGCAAGCTGCCAACGGTCATTTTTATGACCATTGTGCTTTCTCGGTCGACCGAGACCCCTTTGCCGGTCGACCGAGAACTAGCCGTTGGCAACTTTTTGGCTATAAAGTCCATTCATTTCCAACCTTTTTCAAGGCTTGACACATGAACTTTTGAGAGCATTTTGGAGCCAAAGAAAGGGGAAGAAGTTGGAAAGGCTAGAGGGCCATTTGGAAATCAAATGTTTGAGATTTAAAAAGGTAGACCTTACTTATCATTTTGATTTCCATTAAAAGTAGAATCAATGCATGGTTAAATCTTTGTATTTTCATATTTGCATGATTTCTAGCTTTTAAAGAGTTGTGTTGCAAATTCTAAATCATCCTTGGTAAATTAGATTAGTTTGCAAACTCTCTTAACTAAATCACATGCTTTCTTAGACTTTAACATTCATACAACTTGGTTAATTCATTTCTTCAAAGTTGGTTGAATCTTTTATGTGATTAGTTTTCTCTTCAATCACCATTTTATAAGCTTTGATTTTAAAATGCATCATGCATTCATTTAAGAGCTTCTTTGTTGAAATTGATTGAAGAAACACACTCATACACTTGTGCACACACTTTAGCTTAATTGAGTGTATGTTTGTAATTTGTATTAAACTTTCATATTAGCCTATTCAAGAGGCAATTTCATTTGAGCTTAAATTGTAATCTCTTAGAGTGATCTTTTGGAAAGACACCTTCTTAGAGAAATCTCTATTTGTAAGGTTATCGCTTAGCCTAAGAAAAGCATCTTATAAGGTTATTGCTTAGCCTAAGAAAAGCATTTTGTAAAGGTTATTGCTTAGCTTAGAAAAGCACATTGTAAGGTTGTTGTTGAGCCTAGAAAAACAACATTGTATAGGTTATTGCTTAGCCTTTGAAAAAGCATAAATAGTGGAAATCCGGTGGGGTGATTGGATCACAAGCCGGTAGTGGACGTAGGCATTGAGGCCGAACCACTATAAATCTTGGTGTTGTGGTGCTTGCATTTGTGGTGATTCTTTTATTAGCTTCCGCATATTGTATGGTTAATCATCACATGTGACTAGTTTGCTTTAAAAAGTTAAAATTTGTTAAAATTGGTCATAATTGGAGCTCACCCTATTCACCTCCCCCTCTAGGGTTTGGATCCCCAAGGACTTTCAAAACAAACCTTGCATCTTCATTGCATAAATAGGCATGCTTACCGTCACATACTCCCAATCTGGGTTCGGATTTAACCTTCTCGGCTTTCCAGAAGACAAGTTTGATATTTGAATTGCTCTAAAAATCCCAATAAATTATCGTCAAGGATAATAAAATATATACACTAAGGGGGAAAAAAAGAAAGAGATAGAGATACTTTATGTTTGTAGCATCGAGGGGGGTTTCATCGAGGGGGCTCTCCGTATTGTAGGGCTGATGGGTGTTCTCATGTGTAGGAACACTTGAAAAATTAGAAGCAAGATGCCTTTCCCCATGATATCTCCATAGAACATAAATTATGTCGATACCATGTCTAAAAAGATGATTTTTGACTTCCTTCTTAGTTAACTCATGGAGATTCCCACAGTCTTTGCATGGGCAGCGTATATAACTTTCTTCATCCTTTGCAAAACTAAGAAGATTGTTAACCCCTTCAATGTATTCATTCGAATTTCTCAGCTTGGACACCCAAGACTTGTCCATTCCAAATTAACAAAAATCCTAAAATTATAAAACACCAAAATTTTCAAGAAAATCACAGACATATAATTCTTCGTAGCCATGACATGTAAGCACCCACCTAACATCTTTATCTAACATATGACAAATAGAAAACAGCAAAAGGGACAAAAAGATATACTCATGGAATCCCAACCCTTTTAAAATGAAACCAGGTATATGGCCTATGCGGCTATACATTGTTTTTCAATTAGTTAGTAATTTAGTACACATGCTAGCTTAGCCAGTTTAACATGGCCTGGTAAAGAACTAAAGATAATTAATATTTGGACCATGACCATGTTGCTTCTGATCAAATGAATCTTTTAACAAATCTCAAATCAACATAGCATCTTACTTAACAAAAGAAATGTAAGAAAAACAATGTTCAAGCTATGCCCATCAGATTTAAAAAGTACTCCTCTAAGACAACAAGAACCAAGTCAGTAATGAGATCCGACATCAAACTAAGGTCTAAGCAATATTAAAAAAAAATGAAACAATTTCGAGGGAGATTGAAAATGAAATTTAGTTGTAGAACCCTAAGTCTTGTTCTTACACACTCTTTGCCATTAATGCACTCCACATGATTCTAATCACCCACTCTTCTCTTCCAAGGAAAACAACTCTCTTTCCCTACTTGTCATGGTCATAGTGTCATGTAAACTAAGTTATTTATTTTATAGACCCCTCATAAAAAAGTTAGGGTCACATCGTAGTGTTGAAAATTTTCCAAGTGTAGCATCTCTGTGGAAGACGAAAACTTCATCATCATTACCAACTCCTCCCCACAATCTTAGCCACAAAACAAACACCACCAATGTGGTTCCAAATGAGAAGGCAGAACTACAACTCATTTGGGGTTGACTTTCTACAAATATTGGAAGATTAGACTATCTGGCTTAGAGATTAGTACAAGCACAACTTATAATAATAACTTTTAGTAGCATTTCATCAAACAATTGGTGTTCATGCTAATTAAGAACCAAAAAAAAAATCATCAATTAAAAACCAAACTCCACCCAATCAACACACATATGAAACCGGCAAAGGAAAATATAACCTAACTTCACCCTCCATTACAACAACAGCATCAAATAATGTAACAAGTCCTACATTATAAGAAAAAAAAGGACATTTCTCATTCAACTAATTTAAAATGGGGATTTTGGAACAACATATGATTCAAGACTTGGAACAAAGAAGTGCTTGGAAACCTTAAGCAAAAAATTAAGGAGCTGACTACGCCACCAAACAAATTTGAAAATGTCCTTATTGGTAATTCATTCATGGAAAATAATCTATCAACAATCAGATTCCCATTAACTATATAATCCATCAGATCATTCTTAGGGGCTCCGTTTCATGTTTAATTGATGCATACCCAAAACCCCAAAAATCGGCTATTAAGAATAAATCTTAGAAAAAATGCTATCATTGTTATTTCAACCAGAATATAGTAAATCCCACTTCTAGAAAGAAAACAAAAGAGAGAGCAAAGCCAGTGAAACTTTAAGATCATGAGGGGCTCAGAGACTTCTTCAAAATTGAGGATGTGTCAATCCCTGTATATCTAAAAGTAGTTCATTTTTTTGTTAAAAAAAATCCTTGGAACTCTCAGATTATTGACATTCAAAATAGAATAGTGATACATATAATGATAATCGTCAAAGCATGAAAATCAAGTTCACAAAAGTACTTTTTGGAGACCTCGAATATTAAGATGCAACACACAAATCAAAAGCCCTAAAATTCAAAGCTCTACTGTTTATTTAATGGCACCTAATTTCACACCAGTAAGGTTTAGAGACCTGGAACTCCAAAATGCTCCAAAACCCAAAACCCAAAACCCAAGATGTAGGGAAGGAAGTAAAACATGCATCTTTCTACCGTTAAAAGAAAAATGAGATTGAGAGAGTCAAATAGACACTACCTCAAGACCAATGCCTCAGGGAAGAAAGGAAAACATGAATCTTTCTACCATAAAAAAGAAAACGAGATTGAGAGAGAGTACCTCAATACTGAGGCCTTTGATGGTGTGTGAGAAGCTATCCTCTGTTAGTCACATATACACTGTCGCGACCCCGGACCGGGAAGTCCAAATCTGGGATCGGGACGTTGGAGAATAATGAATGATTGAAGGATCTACATCCACTATATATAACTTATTTAATTTCCCACAGGTGTCCACGGTGAGGATATCACAACCTTGCATGAATATTTTTTTTTGAGTGCGGAAGCGTGTAGCAAATCAAATAGTAGGCTATCTCTAATCATGCAAACATTAATATCAAATATCAAAACTGTATCAGAATGAGCAATGATCTACAGCAAGTTTCCCCAAAAGTTGTTAAAGTTAGGCAAAATATCATTTAGTTACAATTCCCCAAAATTAGAGGCCAACAAAGGCCAATATTACAAAATAATAACCCAAAAGAATGGTTAATAAGTTCTCCCCAAAATGTTACGCCTCTTGGCAACCCGATGTCTACATGACATCGTCAGCACGCCACTCAACTAGAGGCTGCAGCTCACCTACCGCCTCCTCCGGCTCCTCCTCAAGGAAACCGGCAACGGGACCTGAGTACCAAAGCAAAGGATCAGACACGACGGTCTGGCAAGAGAGTGAGAAGATACAACAACATATAATAGATGAAATATCTCGAAAAGCCAGGAAATCTGTTTAAGCAAGAACTCTCATAAAATAGATAAATCCTTTGTTAGAAAACATGTAAACAAGATAAAACTCATAGGGTATCCAAGGAATCAGGAACAAGCAAGATAGCAACCACACGAAGCTAAGTCCTCTACCACTAAGGTGATAGAGCAATAACTAGGCCCTGATCTCAGTCACTCGAGGTGAGGAGAAACAGGGGATCTCATAATAAATACATATACATATACTATACATGACCACGGTAGCGAGCCAGGCATCGGGGACCACAGTAGCAATCTGCGGTATCGGGACAAGACCACGGTAATGACCGGGTAGCGGGATCCAAACTGCAGTTGGCGGGACAAGAGGGGGATCACCAAGTCGGTGGATGAAACCAACGAGGTTATCCAAGCTTAGTGGTGCCGACTCATAGGTCAAATACAATCGAGACAATGCAAGTAAATCAAGTACAAATATATAATCAAACGGGCAAGACGTGGGTGCTCAAGGGCACACTGACATATCATGTGGTGCAATGCACTTCGGGTCAAGTAACCATTTCAAGTGTATAATAATGCTATCGGGAAAACAATTCATGAAATGTAAATCTTGGAAATGAAGAATATAATGAACTTTGCCAATTCGGGAAAGATAATGGTTTTAAGATCTATTTAAGTGAATAGGGGTCCCGTATGTCGATTATGGAAATGATTTGGTACTCTTGAGTTTGAAGACATTCCGGGCTCCTTATGCACTTTTACTATTTTTAAAACTCAACATGAGCTTATGGTTAGAACTAGGTATTTCCATAGAAGATCAAGACAATATACGGTCCATCCTAAGTATGATGTCAACTCGGAACCATCGAGCAACCTACTCAGTCACCAAAAGGAATAGAATTCACGATACCCACGGAAATAGACTTTGCATTTAGGTATGAAGAAGATATCGTGTCGTTCCATCCCGTTCGAGATTGAATAGATTGAACTTCGATGCACTCCGAACCAACCGTGAAGAGCATCGGCTCAAGACGCTCTCACATATGGTCAAGTGAGTCCAAAGAGGGTAGGCAAGGTCCACAAAAAAAATAAATCTCAAAACCCACTGGACTCAAACTGAAATTTCTGTACCAGAGCATTAAAACAGTTCAACGTTAACCCAACGTGGCCTATGCTAGGCAGACCGCATCGCTCGAGCGAATCGAAGAGGTCGCTCGAGCGAACCCATCGGTCGAGCGGTTATTTAAATGTGTTCGAGCGACCAAGCTACTGGAAATGCCCGAATCCTTTCCTGGACAGTTCGCTCGAGCGAAGTGTCATGGTCGCTTGAGCGAACGGTCCAGAAATGGATTCCGGACCAGTTCAGCTGTCCTCTTTCTCCTCCTTTTTACAACCTTCCTCCAGCCCTTCATATGCATCAAATGAGGAGTCTATTTCTCCACTCAAACTACATCAAATCCCCCTTCTAATCCATCATATTCTCCTTCATCATCCATGCGTTCAACACAAGGAAAAAGGGAGGAGGAAATCATTTCACAATATATATATACATTTGAACAAAACAATGAGACATTCAATGCTATGAACTACCATTCCTCTATGCTCATAAATATGCCATTAATGCTCTATCATGAGTATTCATTTCAAAACAAACCATAAATATGCATTAATGGGAAGTAGCCAAAATCCATGAAAGCTTAGGAAAATCATTCATTCACTTGCCTTAAGTCTTCTAACAATGGAATCAAGCTCTAACAATCTCCAAAGACAATGGTCCAAGCTACAAGGCAAAAACCCCAAATACAACAAACCCTAAAAGAGTCAAAACAATGAAATAACAAGGAAATCTCCCAAGGATGATAGGGAAGCTTCTCAAGAGCTAGGAGATAACACATCTAGAAGTTGAAGGGAAATACTTACTTGCAATGTTCTCTAATGGCAATGACAAGCTCTAAGGAAATCTTGTAATGGTTGGTGAGCTCCACAAAAGCTATTGAAAAGAAGCTCTCAAGGAGATGAAGAAGGTGATGACCTCCCCTCTCCTAATAGTGCAAGCTTGGAAGTGGATTGAGTGATGGGAAGCAAGAAGAAGAAGAGTTCCTCACAATGCCCTAGCTTTCTCTCTTGTGCTGGAAAAGAAGAATGAAGAAGAAGGGAAATGGCTTCCCTTGATAACAAATGAGTTGGGTTGGGTTGGGTCCCACAACTAAAGGAGCTACATTGGCTGAAATCATCTCTTTCGGGACCCCGGACGGATTCGACGAAGAAGGAAGAAATGATCGTCGAAATATCTAGTTTCTAAAAAGTGTATGTTTCGCGGGTTTCGAGGATATTAAGTTTTGGGTACAGAGTTGGTGTGCAATGACTGTTTTACCCTCAAGGCTATGAAATCGGATTTCGGGATCTCAAACGAACACGGGATCAACATGAAAGTTGAATGAAATAACAATACCAATAAAACGGGATTAAAATCATGAATGTAAAAACTTCCGATAAATCCTCAAACATATGCAATGTCATGAAAAGGAACCCCCAAAGGGCCCTACTAACACAAAGCAAATCAAAATCCCAAAAACTATATCAAAAGCTATTCCAAACCCAACTTAGCCAAAAAAACTAATCAAACTTAGCACTAACACGCAACTTAATTAGCACTAATCGGGATCACTCGGGTCGGGGTCTTACATACACTATATGAGGAAAAAAATGGTATAGGAAAGAAACAGAGAAAAGAAAAGGAGAGGATAAGGGAGAAGAAGAAGATGCACCTTAGGGCTGAGAGAGGAGACGGCTTCGGCCAGTGGCGGCAGATCCTTGATTGACAATTTACCCAAGTTCTGTTTGATTTTGTTAAAAAAAAGGCAAGAGTGTTGTGTACTTTGACGGCAGAAACTTGATTGACATCGCCCCAAGTGAATGGAGCAGGGTCCACGAGCTACATCCGCACAAGAACACAATCACTGAAAATTTGAGGTCTAACCATAATGGTAAATAAATTTTCTTAAAAAGGGAGTTCATGTTTTACGACATTAAATTGTTTGAATGTCTCTGGCCCTCTGAATCCAAGTATGAGCGTTTCAAAAACCAGACCATAGTTGGTTTCATGCCAGTTTAACCACCACCACCTACTATTAATATGCAATATTTCACAACATATTTTAATGACACTCAAATTGATTTACCGACCAGTTCAACATCTCCTACCAACTTCAGCAGAGATTAGTAAAACTGAAACTATCATAACCAGACATAACCGATGTAATTAACATCGCCATTTTCCCATTTCCATTTCCCAAACACCAATTAGTATGCAATCATATGCCATCAAAACAACCCTAAATAAAATCAGGTAATGTAACAAAGAATATCATAAACAAAAAGCCCTAAATCAAAACGACCCTAACCCTAACCATGAAACAGAAATCAAACAAACATAACTGAGAACCCTAACTTCTTTGTGCAGTGCCTAAAATAATGAAGGGTGAGAGGGAGAGAGAGGCGACATACTTAGACATTAAAAACGGAGAAGGCAGAGAGGGAGAGTGAGGGGGAGAGAGGCGACAGAGAGAGATTTACCTAAAGCCGAAAGATCACCATACTCATAGACGTCTGACCAGAACCGTGAGAGAGCTTCGTGCAATCAAAGGACGAAGGGTCTGAGACTCTGAGGTCAAAGAAGAAGGAAGGTTGAAAGACGAAAGGAAGATCGAAGAGTTGGGGTTTTTTTTCGTTCCACCCTTTTAGATATGGGGCACTCCTTTCAGACATGTGAGGCGTGGGCCACGGGCCAATACCATTTTAAGGAGAATCTCAAAATCGACCTGGGGCGACTGCCCCATATCACGATCACTTGGGTCCGCCTCTAGGCCTTCGGCGATCGATGGCTCGAGGTCCGGCGGTGGATCGATGAGAGCGGGCAGACCAGCGAGAAAGGTTTCCGGTTAGGACTTAGGAGGCCAACAAGGGTTTCTTCTTGTTCTTATTTTTATATATATGGGTATGGCACGTGTATGATGGCAATTTTTATACATGGGTATGGCACGTGTATGGGCATTGAGATATTAAAAAAAAAAACTGCCGCTTTTATATAAAAAAATTAAATAAATAAATATGGGTAGAAAATAAATAAATAAAAATATATATGGAGTAGATATGGGCATTGTGTCGACCAAAACTGCCCCTTTTATATGGGACAGATTTCCCGAAAGAAAATAGCAACCAAACTTCTTGTGTCACTTTTGTTTAGTGGGGAAAACCATCCTCAATATTTAGTTTCGATTATTTTAAAAATTTGCTCCGCTAGTGTCACTTTAAGAATAAAACGAGATATAGATTTGTTTTGTGTGTGTCGCGTTATAGAAAAGTGACATAACAAACCTCCTCCTCGTTTACTCCTCTAAAGTGACACATCAGACCATACTGTGTCACTTTATTGTAAAAGCGATGTGAGAACCCGACCCCTAATCTCTTGGATTAGTGTTGTTTTATTTGTGGATTAGTTCTTTTAGTGGGATTAGTAGTTGTTGGGTTGAGTTTGTGAGCTAGAATGGTTTTTCTTCTAGTTTTGGGCTTTTGAGTGCTTTGGTAGCTTGTGGGCCCTTTGGGGGTTCCCTTTTCGGCTTTGCTTTTACTTGTGAGATTTTCCCGATTTGCTTCGTATTGTGTTTTTGGCCCATTGCATTCATCTTGAGGAATCCTACAACTTTCATGTTGATCCCATATCCATTTGAGAACCCGAAAACCGATTTCTTGGCCTTGAGGGCAAAACAGTCTTTTCACACCAAATCTGTACCCAAAACTCGATATTCTCGAAACCCGCGAAACATATACTTTTTGGAAACTAGATATTTCGACGATCATTTCTTCCTTCTTCGTCGAATTCATCCGAGGTACCGAAAGAGATGATTTCAGCCCATTTAGCCCCTTTAGTTGTGGGACCCAACCCAACCCAACTCACTTGTTAATAAAGGGGAAGCCATTAGCCATTCATTTCATCCTTCTTGTTCCAGCACAACCCTTTTGAGTCTAGGGTTTTCTTGCCTTTTCTTCTTCTTGCTTCTCCTCCTCTAATCCACACCAAGATTGGCATCAACCAAGAAATGGAACTCATCATCTTCTTCCTCATCTTGCAAGCTTCCCATTGATACCATTTGTGAAGAGAACCCTCCATCACAAGACTTCCTTTGAGCTTACCTTGTCCATTAGAGGACCTTCCAAGTAAGTGATTCTTCCCATCTTCTAGATTTGTAATCTTCTAGCCTTAGAGAAGCTCCACCTTGATTATTGAAAGGTTTCATTGTCATTTCATTGTTTAACCCATTTTAGGGTTGTTTTGGGGGTTTTTGTAGAGATTGTGGATCTTGAGCTTGAGAAGGGATTAGGAGCTTGATTTGCTTGATTAGAGTCAAAGGCAAGTGGATGAATGGATTGTTTTGATTATTAACATGTTTTGTGAGAAAATCTTGATTCATTAATGGTTTTGGTGATTTTAATAGTTGTCTTTAATATGATTAATATTGATTTCAAGATGTGCTTATTGATGAGTTATTTCTCCCTTGTTAATCTCTTGGAAATGTATGTATCATAGTGTCAAGATTTCAAATGGTTTCACATGAATGAGTTTTCTCCACTTTTGAGATTTATTGTGGATGGAAAGAATGGAAAGAGAGGAATTTGAAATGAGGAGCTCTTTAGCTCATGTTATTGTCTTGGAAACATGTATTTAAACCATCTTGTTTATGGTTCTTTGTGATTGATTATATGTTGGAAGGAAAGGAAACAAAAAGGAGGAAAAATCAGTGTCCCGGACCTGCACTGCGCCCAGGTCCGATCGATCGGACCTACAGGCCGATCGATCGGCCTGTCTTTAACAGTAAGGCTTTTTGGGCCGATCGATCGGCCGATCGATCGGACCCTGTGTATTTCTGGTACAGAAATTTCGACCGATCGATCGGCCCTTCGGACCGATCGATCGGAGGACTCAGTTTGAGTCCAGTGAAATTTGGTATTGTGTTTTTTTGGAAACCTTTGGGCCTTCTATGAGTCCTAGGGGTGTATACCTTAGTGTTAAGACCAATTGTACCCTAATCTAAGGTCTCTAAGACTAGGGAACTAAAAGAAAAGAATGGTGTTGATTTAGACACTAATTCTTGGTTCTAGGTGGGACCATGCCTACCCTTTTTGGACTGTTTGGACCAAGTGTGAGAATGTCTTGAGCCGACACGCCTCATGGTTGGTTCGGTGGCATCGAAGTTCAATCCATTTCAATCTTGAACGGGATGGAACGACGCGATATCTTCTTTATATCTAAACACAAGTCTATTTCCTTGGTTATCACTAATTCTATTCCTTTCGATGAATGAATCGGTTGCTCGATGTTTCCAGATTTATGTCATGCCTAGGATGGACCGTTTATAATCTTGATTCTTGCTATTGTAATATCTAGTACTACCCATAAGCTCATTTTAAGTTTGGAAAATAGTAAAAGTGCATAAGGAGCCCGGGATGTCTTCAAACTCAAGGAGTACCAAGTAATGATTATAATCGACATACGGGACCCCTATTCACTTAAATAGATCTTGAAATTTATACTTTTCCCGAAATTGTTATAGTTCATTGTTTCACCTCTTTTCCCGAGATTTGCATTACATGACTTGTTTTCCCGAAAGCATTGGAGTTACTCTAGTAACAGTCATTTGTCCCGAAGCGCATTGCATCACATGAAATGACAGTGTGCCCTTGAGCACCCCGTTTTACCCGTCTATTTATTGTACTTGATTTACTTGTTTCCCCGAAAGCATTGAAGTTACACTAGTAACAATTAATTGTCCCGAAATGTATTGCCCGATATGAAGTGACAGTGTGCCCTTGAGCACCCCCGTTTTACCTGTTTATTTACTGTACTTGATTTACTTGCATATGTCTCGATTGGTTTTGACCTATGAGTCGGCATCACTAAGCTTGGATACCTTGTCGGTTTGATCCACCGACTTGGAAATCCCTCTCCCGTCCCGCCAGCTGCAGTTTGGATCCCGATACCCGGTTATTGCCGTGGTCCCGTCCCGATACCCGGTTCGCTACTGTGGTCCCGTTCCCGTTCCCGTATATTTATTATTGTATATATGATTTACGTTGAGTCTCCTCACCTTGTGTGACTGAGACCAACGTCCCGCTCTTGTCACTTCGGTGATAGAGGACTTAGCTTCTTGTGATTGCCATCTTGCCAGTTCCCGATTCCTTGGACACCCGACATGGTTTATATTGCTTACTTGTTTTCAGATAAATGATTCATTGCTTTTATGAAAGTTCTTATTTAGATAAGTGTTAATGCTCTCTATTGTAAATTCAGTCACTATTATATTGTTTTATGTCCTTTGCACACGTACATGTTTTACATGAATGCCGGTTGGGTGAATACCCGTGCTTTTACATATGGTTCTAACGATCGATGGTTTTGCTAGAGTTATATGATTACACATGTTTTAAAATGAATACCCGATTTGTTAAATATCCCTGTTTTGAAATATGTTTTAAATGACACGTGTTTTGTCAGGTTTCTATGTTTATACCTGTTTCAAATGATTACCCGAGCTATTTAACATCCATGCTTAAGAATATGTTTTAAATGACACGCGTTTTGCCAGATCCCTATGTTATACCTGTTTTAAAGGAATGCCCGATCTGTTGAAGATCCATGCTTTGAAATATGTTTAAATGAACGTGGTTTTGCCAAACTTCCATAGTCATACATGTTTTCCACGAACACCCGATTGTCAAGTATCTATGCTTTTATAGATGATGTAAATGAACATATGCTTTATTAGATCTTCCTGTTTTAACCATGTTTGAAAAGAATACATGTTTTATCCGAGATTCCTGAGTTTTCACCCGTTTAATTATATGCAGCATTTTGAGCAAATAGCATGATTTATCATTTGTATTATTATTCGCTATATTGTGTTCTTTTCATCCACCTGCCAGACCGTCGTGTCTGACCCACTACTTTTGGTACTCAGGTTCAGATTTCTTCGCCCCGAGTTGAGTGTTTTTGGTTGGCTGTGGAGCCATGCCTTGCAGGTTGTTTTGTCGGCTATGTCATGTAGACATTGAGCTAGACATCGGAGGTACGTCACATTTGGGTAGTAGTTTATAGCTTATTGTTGTATGGCTTTTGTTAGCCCTTTTCCTTGGGATTCTTAATTACTGCACATTGATAATTGTAACTTGAATATAATTGGGAATGTAATATCCTGTTACTGTCAGCTCTGTAAATTATTGTGATGGTTACTCCAGTCTGGTATGATTCTTGATATAATAGCTATGGGCTAAAGGTTGAGTGCGACGTGGAATCCGATGGCCACGGACTTCGGGTCGCAACGCCACAAATGCTTCCGCAAAATATTCAGAATGTGTTGTCTTCACACACGCGGATCCTGGGAGAAGTAAAATATAATTACGCTTAATCCCATCTCCCGCCCCCGAGGTTCTGTTTCGGGGGCGTGACAAGCGACACAAAAGCTCAATTCAAAAGCGAGACTAAAAGTCCTTTTTCTTGTAGTGAGTATCAAAGGAAGAAGTTAAAATGGCATTCCAATTAAAATTCAAGTTATGAGACTAACAAGAAAGTAAATTAAGTTTTTGTTACAACCCATAAGAGGCCAACAGAGGCCAATACACTTCTCCAAAATAATCAAAAGAAACCCCAAGACAAAAGATGACGAGACTCAAGAACCCGCCCGACGTCTAGATGACATCGTCGGGCTGCCACTCTCTCACAGGGGTTGGCTCACAAGCCTCCTCCCGACGCTCCTTCTCAAAGGTAACGTCTCCTGCACCTGGGCACCAATAAACAAGGGTCAAACACAACGGTTTGGCAGGTAATCAATTTAGGTGCAAGCATGAAACAATAAACGTTTTAGAAAACATATAAGCAAATCCTTGATTTGAAATACTATGATGACTGAGATACATTTGCAGAAATATTTAACTGAGTTAAGATGCTAAAACAAACTAGCATGAGTACATAATATATCATGAATAGCCATCATCCACAACGAGCCCATCCTTTCTGTATCATTTATATAATGAAAAAAGCAAGCACGCACGACAAACACGATATACATAATATAATCACGACACGATTTCCCACAAAGAGGGGGAATTCCGGCCGCGGAACCGGACACGCATGATGTGTAATAAATACATGACCAGTCTGCAGACAGTCCACATGTTTAAGGACCCCCAGACAGTGGATCAAACTGAAAGGGCAGTCCAAGCTCAGTGGTGTTCACTTAATTCATGAATGCATAAAACACGAGAAACACTATCAAACATGTCGAGATAAAAAGGGGGAAGTCACTTATCAAAACACGACGAACACGACTAGCAAAAGGCATAATAAATATGCATAACACGCTTAGGAAGTGATCCCCTTTTTCTTGAAACAATTCTTCAAAACAAGCTTATATTTGAAATCCAAAACTAGTACACGATGGTACTTATCGTACCAAAACGGAATTCAAACACGAAATTTGACAAGCATGTGTTAAGGCTGTTAATTGACCTTTGTGTAATTGGGACCCCAAATGTCGGAATATACAAGAGTTGGTGTCCCCGAAGTTGGGTTGCATTTCGAAGTTCCATTTACACAATGTCAAGTCAAAACCCTTAACATAGTCTAGTTTTTCAACCTTCAAGAAAATACAAAACGAAACAATTCTTCTCCTGAATCTAGCAGGTTCGCTCAAGCGAACTTTACAAGGTGATGATACTTCGCTCGAGCGAGACAGTTCGCTCGAGCGGATAATAAGTGCGCTCGAACGAACAGCTCTCTGTCTTGCTCCGGATTATACAGAGGGCAGTTCGCTGGAGCGAACAATAGGGTCACTCGAGCGGACATCTCTCTGTCTGCGCTCGGACCAAACAGAGGCTTGGTCGCTCGAGCGGACAAGATGCTGCCTATGCTCGCTGAGTGCAGAAACTGCCTTTCTCTTGTACAACCTTCACTACATTTTTCTCCTTCTTCTCGTCCAACAATCACATACAATCCCTTGAGCCTTCATGCTCACCAAGGGTTCATTTCCACCATTTCACACATCCAAATCCAATAAAGACATAATCATGAAGCTTGTAAACAAGTTTAATGCACAATTTCTAAAATACAATGAAGTCAAAATACACATGCATCATTTCCTAGAAAGATTACTTGCCTTGCCCAATGCTAACAATCCTCTCAAGCACTTCACTCAAGCTATTCCAACACTACAAGAAAACCCAAGAGAAATCCACTCAAAACTCAATCAAAATGGAAACAAAGAACCCATTTTAACAAAAGGGTTTGTAAACATGAAAAACATGATCTTTAAGAACTAAAAGGACTTAATGAAAAACATGGGTTGAAGCTCTTACCTAGAAATGGCCAAACAAGAGAGAGAGAAAGAAATGGAGCTCTTGCCCAACTTAGAACTTCAAGGAATTTGCATCAATGGAAAGCTTAGGATGAGAGGAAGAAATTGGTAGTCTTAGAATTCCATTTGGAGATCTCTAGCTAGGTCATGCAAGATGAGGAAGATGGAAGGAGAAGAGGGATTTTCCAGCCCTAGGTCAAGAGAGTTGCAGGAATTTGGTTTTAGAATGAAAGAGTAAAGAGGGGAAAGAGATTGGTTGACTTAAGACACTTGCAAGTGGGGCCCAAATGACCAAATCTTGTATCAATAAAAACATGCTCTTGCGGACCTCGAATGAACTCGACAAAGAAGGATAAAACGATCCTCAAAATGTCTAGTTTCCAAAAAGTATATTCTTGACATGGTTTTGAGATCTCGAAAATTATATCCAGATTTGTGCATAAAAGACAATTTTACCCTCTTTGGGCTAAAACTTGGGTTTTCGGGCTTCAAACATGAATGGACTTAAGACGAAAGTTGTAACACATAGAAAAATCATTCAAATGAAATCAAAATCACAATCACACGGAAACCGATACGATCTTCCCAAACTTACACGTGCACTCAGGCCTTCCTGAGTGTGTCAGACTAATACTAAACGTTCTCAAAATTCCCAAAGCTATGTCCAAGACTAAACTAATTACTTCTAACCCAACGACAACTAAACCCACTTAGGACTAAACACATACTAATCGCACACTAATCAACTTGGTCTGGGTCGGGGTCTAACATTCTCCCTTCATTCTCTCTCTCCTTTGGTTTCGTACTAGAGTGCTAGGGCTTTTCTTCTACTTCGAGATCCCACCATTCTCCTTGAGAAGTTCTCTGAGAGGGTGATAAGTCCACAAAATTAGGTCATTAGGTCATCATTTCATGAGCATTTGTGGACTTAATTATATTTAATTGCATAGAATTGCACTTAATTTCATGATTACCTGTATTTGGGGATACTTTTGGGAAAATGGACAGAATTGGTCAAAATTCATTGAATTGCATGACTTTTGTGAAATTAAGGTTTTTCATCTCATTTATCACCTCAAAATCAATTTTTTTTGCTTCATCAATGTATACCTACTATTTTTGGCACCATGTGCTATTTTTGGAAAGTTTGTCATTTTGGTGCATCATTAGGCATGTAAGGGGCATGATTCATGTTTATTTTCTTACACGTAATTAATGTTAAATTTATTTCTTTCAATTTGTAGGAGAAATCAACATGGGATTCACATTGATGAAATTTGAGAAGAGAGGTCAGAGGAAAGTAGAATAAGCAAGCAAGGAAAGAGTCCAAGCATTCCTTAGACATCCAACATGGGTCCCACACACCCCATTGCATGCCAACATAGAAGGTTCCATTTGTGCACAATTATTACCGAATTTTTCAGGGGCAGTAACTTAAAATTGCCATAATTCTCAAACCGAGTGTTGGATTGGCACAATTTAGCACCGTTGGAAAGGTCTTTTTGAGTAGATATCCTCGGAGCCAAAGATTACAAAAATCAGAGCTCTATTGAGGGAGATATAACCTCAGGAAGTTGTGTGCTACAATTTTAGGCGGGAATTGCAAGAAATCTCAATTTTTGGCAAGTTTCCTCTCTACACCATCAAGCAATCTTTGAGAGAAATTCTAGGAAGCTCTAAGGAAAGTCTTGTTCTCCAAGACACTCAATTCAGCAAGGGACTCTCAGTAATTCAAATTCTTTCCAAGTGTGAAGCCTAGCTTGCGGCCTAAGCAAGAATTCTCTACACATTAGGAAACGAGTCCCTAAAAGAGAGGAGATTCTTAGCAAAAGAGGAGGCATCACATACAATAAAATCAACCCATGGGGAGGTGCTGGAGGTCCATCTCCTTGGGGGATCATTTTGGAGTCTCTCTCTCTCTTTCTCCATTCCATTCCAGTCCACTCCTTTCTCTCTCTAAGTCCCTTTCTTCTTCTTCTTCTTCCTTCTAATTCTTTTAGACATAGGTTGAGAGAATGAAAAGGTGAGAAGAACATTAATTTTTTGTACTTCAAGATCAAGGAATAAGACACAACTTTGATGGATTATGCTTGCTCAAATTCTTCCTAGAGTAAGAGATTTATGTTTTCCTTGTCTAGTATCTTTGATATGTTATGATTGGAGACAATATATATATATATATATTCTTAGATCTAGGGATTGAAAATAAAAGAGGTGAATAAGAGTCGAGAGAAATAACGTAATTCTAAGGTCACTTGCATCTTTCCCTACTATGAGAAGAGAGGAGAAGAACTACATAGCCCGTATTTTCAATGCTTAGACCTATGTCAAGCTTTTAGATCTTGGGCGCATAATTTCCCGCTTTACTTTTTCACCACCATTCTTATTTTATTTTTTTTAGTTATTTACTTAAATGTTTATGTAGATACTTTTCTAATTTAGAAGTTTAGAACTGCATCTTCTTAGGTTTAGTAGAAACTTTCTATTTATGTCTTTTCATAGTCTATGGTTGGAAAGTAACCATTGCATGAATTAGGTTTAGGAATTTCATTCAAACTTGTGTTTGGTTGCTGGAAACCAAAGACCATTGACTGATTAGAAAGACTAAATTCGGACTTGGTATGTGAATAGTGAAAAATTCTGCACAGTTAGAGCAAATTTGACCCGACTGTGTTGGAAAAGTGCGCTCGTTGAAAACCTAGAAAACGTAATTGCTTTGTCTTGAAATTTAGCAGAATTAAAGTAAAGGAAAAGGACTTTGAAACCCTAGAATTTCAGCCAATGATAACCTCGAGAACCGTGTCAACCAGAGGCACAAAAAGGGGTACCCAACAAGGTCGTACCAGATTTTACCAGCATAACTTGTTCAACTTGGCATCTTTAGGTGACCATATCTTTTTCGTTTTAAGTCTTTTTTTAATTCTTCTTTTTTTGTTGTGTTCATGCATCATCAGAGTATTGACTCCAGCCATTAGATTTAGGTTTAAATCATTCTAGACAGGTCGTACGGTCCAACAAAATTGGGCTTGTGCAATAGTTTCCTTTGAATTTTTCAGCATGCATTAGATTTTTATGAACTTGTCTAGCATTGCATTTCTTTCATGTAGGATCTCATAAATCATTCACATTTACTTTGTAATTTTTTTAGGAAGTTTTGTTTTAATCTCTCTTATATTAAATTGGTCGTTTTGAGGACTTTGTTACTTTTGTAGGTTATAGTTAGAATAGGGTTTTGTAAACTAGGTTTCTTTACTTCGTTTAGGTTTATTTTTTTATTGGAAAAGTTGTAATTGTTAATTTTCAGTTTTTAGGAATCTTCTTGTAATTTGATTAGTTTCTTTATTAGGTTAGATTTAGTTTCTAAATTAGGACATGTTAAAGTAGGAAAGTTTCTTAATCAACATTGCTCCCAGTGGATCGATCTGGTCTCACAAGATTATTGCTACATCGTGACCCTGGTCTCACAAGATTATTCCTACATCGTGACCCTGGTCTCACAAGATTATTACTACATCGTGACCCTGGTCTCACAAGATTATTACTACATCGTGACCCTGCACTTAGGGTTCGATCATGTTTTTGGTGCCGTTGTCGGGGAGCACCATATAAGGTAACTTTTCTGATTTTCTCATTTACATTGCTTTATGGGTGTGATATTTTTGACATCTTTCTAGAATGTAGGAGGTGCATGCATTGAATGACAAATTGCCCTAATTTGGAATAGGAAAGTGCATGGAATGTTAGCAACTCGCATAATTGATTTTTAGAAAATTCTAAAAAGTTACCAAAATTTTCCAACTTTTCTTTATTTATTATTTAGGATTTAGTTTTGGTAGGACACTCTAATGGAATGAAAGTCCACTGAAGGTTACATCAATTGCGCTCCTTGATCACCTCAATATCAAGGAAAGCCTTGTCCCATTAATGGAAGACATTTTATGTTCAAGAAAAGTGGTTCTTAAGCAGGACCGTTGTGACCCCACCACTGACCTGGGGGATTACCTAGCTGAGTTGGTTTCATAGGACCGGATTGGAGGCCGAGGTGTACTCTACAACCTTAAGAGTGATTAGGTGTTTGTTCTAACTTAGTTTTTTTTCATTAAATTTTTTAAAATGAAAAAAAAAAAAAATTGGCCACCCTGCCCTCTTGATTCCATAATTGAACCATGTTCCAAGAGAGGGAATCGCAAATCAACAGGGCACTTGGAAATCTCAATTTCTCAAAATCTTTAGTTTCATCTAGTGACAACATGGAATATGGAAGATACGAGAATTTGAGTGGGACACAACCGTCTGTGAGAAAACATTATAATCTCCAGCCAAATTGGCAAGTAATGAAAGATGACTAATCCAAAAGGTCTTTGCGTGATTACCTATACCCCTCACATGCGAGCACTTCTTCATCTATGAACGTGTGGGGAGGATGTGGATACAACACCCAATCTTCATGGACTTGTCCAAGAAGATCCGATTATTACATAAAGGTGTTGCAAGAAATCGAGGATGAAGCCAACGCATATCAATAGCCTTGTTCCAATGACATAGGTAACATGCATAGTCCACAATAGGATGATCATTATGATTACAGCTGGGAAAATGGGCAAATGGATGATTTGTTCAATCTCCCTCAAGAACCTACTCTAGATGGGTCATATGTGCAGGATTCAACATATGTATCCCCATCAATTGAATGGTCATGTGAAACAACATCCGAGTGCTCATATGTACCCCCACCACCACCCCTGGAGGTGCAATCTTTGGAGGATATGATCACTAAATTTATTCAGAATAAAAATGAATTTATTCAGAGCCAAAAATGAATTCAATCAAACCATTAAGCAAGAACTATGAGACCTGACAACTTCAATTTGCCATATGAGACAAGAGGACATCACCCCTAGTAGTGAAAATGATATTCAAATAGATGATCTGAAAAACCTTGACAACTTTTTATTACTGGATCACAAAAAACGCACAATCCATATCTAAGGGTGGAGATGAGATTAGTAATGGTGGTATGATTAAAAAACAATTTGACTCTGAACCATATAAGCCCGTAATCATTTTCCCCAACGGTTGAGACGGTCCCACCAGGAGATTTTGGAGAATGATTCCTAGGAGTCCCTCTAAGATTTTGATTCTTTCCCAACAATGGATTCAAGTATCGTTGATTTCTAAGAATTTGATGTTCCAGTTTTGAAGGAAATAAAAAAATATACATTTTGATCCTCCTGATGGGTTTGAAACTTTCATGGATGCTTTTCAAATTCCCGACTCTAATAATTTGAAATCATTGGACTCATGCCTTACTCATTCCCTAGCATTTAATCATCAATTGTTATGAGAAATAGAAAATGTGTTCATTGTGGGCCCTAAGGAGGACCCTACTGCCAAATTTGAGGAAAATGGCCTTTTTTAGACTTTCGAGTCTGAATTCTCAGAATCATGTGTGGATCCCTCCAAACATTCAAATGTTGACATTGCCACCACATGTTCTGCACTCGTGCTAGAAGAATTTGAGAAATTCGATTTTCAGGAATTACATGCACGGGAATCACTTGAACCACCGAGCTCATCTATGCAATCTCTTCCTTCAGACTTACATGGTTCAATTTTAAAGGAAGAGACTTTAATGGTGGTTACCTTCTCACCGTTGGACTAGAAATGTATGGTCCAAATTGCGGAAAATTTTCATTTGGTCTTGATCCAGTGTGTAGAGGAAAATTTTGTTTGGGATCCAAGTGGATTCCTTCTTGAGCACCCAATAGTGTAGCTTCTATTTTTTCCATTTCTTCTTTGTTTTTTGTGTGTTGTGTCTAACCATGGACAAGGATTCTGAAAAGTTTCAAATTCTTAGGCGACTTCTTCATTTCACCCTCCGATACTTTTAATCCTCATCTTTCATACGTTTCAATGCATTTCATTCATTTTAACATCGAGGATGATGTTCATGCTAGGTTTTGGGGTGGGGACAAGCACACTTGTTTGTTGTTAGATAGAGATTTTACAAATTTGTGTTTGGGTTTTTGTTTTCTTTTTTTTTTTAGGAAAAATTTATAAATTTTTCAAAATTTTTGTTATTTATGTTGGTTTTAGGGTTTTTGAAAGAAAAAGGAAATTTTAAGAGAATTTTTCTAAAATTAAGATACCTTGAATTTTGGAATTTTTGAAGCTTTGGGTGAGGAATGTTGGTTCACTGCTTTGTTTAAGGAAATGATTTTTGGAAAAGTGCTGAAATTTGATCCCTCACTTTTACACAATCTGTATATGTTTTCAAGTTTTTGAATGCGAAGCTATGATTTATGTTTTCTTTGAAGATTGGATTGAAAATATGATGGAAAATCGACCCTTAGTTTCCCAGTTTCTTGGCTCATCTAGCTGGTTTGATCAGCCATAAACTGTTGAATTAATTCGGGCACATGGAAAGTGTTAGGAATTTTGTATATTGCAATTTGATGGATGCATTATCATATTAGCATCATTTGAATTTTCACACATGTATTGTTTTAGAAAAACTTGAAATCTTGATTTACACATGCATTGTTAGAAATATTGATTTATGCATGTTTTGTTTTTTAACTTAGATGCATTTTTATTTGAAAAGAAGTTTTATGAATCAAGCAAGCCTATATGTTTTAAATATTTCAAATCTTTTTAGGCTTTTTATGTTTCATGATTTTAAACATCTTAGTTTGATTTAAATCATGATTTCAATCTTGATTCAGTGGCCCAAAAATTCCCCTCAAAGAAATACTTTGGAAATATGAATTTTAGGGGAATTTGGTCCCTGGGCCCGGGTCGACCGAGCCCATGGACCCGGTCGACCGAGCACACATGCGGTAGACCGGGAAAGAGCCGTTGGTGCTCTTTTCAAACGGTCAGTTTTTTTACCATTGAGCACCCGGTCGACCGGGCAAGGTACCAGGTCGACCGAGGACTAGCCGTTGGGCAGTTTTTAGTATAAATAGAAGCTCATTCCTATAGAAATTTTGAAGAACAAAGAGGCCCTCCTTGAGGTGTTTTGAGGCCAATCAAAGGGGAATGAGCTAAGGGATGAAAGGGGTAATTTGGAAAGCTAAAGCTTGGTTCCATTGAGTTAAATCACTAAGTAAGCTTTACTTTTCTTAATCATATGTTTTCATGCTTTGCTTTAATTATTGGTAAATCCTTTCTAGCATGATAAACTATGATTTGTTGTGTCCTTAACATGTTTATGTTTTGAATTGATCTATTGTTTTGGATGCATCACCTTGATTCAATCCAAGTAGTACTTAAATTGGTATATGTAAGTAAATCATGTTAATGAAAACATCTTTGAAATTTTATGTAACATGATTCCTATACTTGGTTGAATCTTTGGTTGTTGTTTTCATCATAAGAAAATCACTTTCAAATCAATCTTATGTTTTGGATTCAACAAACTTCACAAATCATATGTACTTTTGTTTAAAAGTTTCACAACTTTCTTTGCATTGAAAGGTATATCATTTTTAAGTTGAATTTATAATTACATATGATTTGTCCCCTAACTTCAATCAAATCTATTTTTTTGTTTTATGCTTATAGCATACATATATTGAGCTACATTGTTAATTTGATTGAAATCCCTATGCATCACATGTTTTGTTCTTAGAATTTCACAACTTGTTTAGAATACATATGTATATCTTTTACAAGTTATTTTTAACATGTGATTAGCATTCTTTCCTCAATCATAAATGTTTTTATGATCTAAAACTTTTAAAAGCCTTTGCCTTACATTTATGAGCTTTCATTTTCAAACTGATTGAGGACATCATACATACACATTGTGCATTCATAGTGTATGTGTGTGAATTAGATTTTCACTTTTATATCCGCTTAATTAAGAGGCATTGTAATGAGCTATTAATTGTATCTCCATCAAGTGTATTTTAGACACTACTTAGAGAGATAACCAACCTTTTGGTTGAAGAGGTTATTGCTTAGCCTAAGAAAAGCATAGTATAGAGGTTATTGCTTAGCCTTGAAAAGCATATTGTAAAGGTTATTGCTTAGACTATTGAAAAGCATAAATAGTGGAAATTCGGTGGGGTGTTGGATCACAAGTCGGTAGTGGATGTAGGCATTGAGGCCGAGCCACTATAAATCCTTGTGTGATGGTGCATGCTTTGTGGTGATTGTTTTATTAGCTTCCGCATTTTGTTTGATAAATCATCACTTGTGACTAGTTTATTTTAAAGAAGTTAAAATTGGGCATAATTGGTCACTTATTGTAGCTCAGCCTATTCACCCCCCTCTAGGGTTCGGACCACGGACTTTCAATTGGTATCAGAGCGAGGTTACTCCATTTTAGGGCTTAATTGATCCTTATTCGCTATGGTCTAGATTAGAACCCTAGTGGTGTATTTTGTTGAATATCTTTTTAATGATATCCACTATGATCGAAAATGAAATTTCCCCAAAGTATCATTTCACCACTCTAAGACTCTTTCAAGTTATATCTCCAAGAGTTAGTGGGTCCTCAAAGTGAACTCCCAAGGACAACCTTATCAAGACCTTAGGTGAATCTTCAAAGGTACACATTTAGACTAACCTTAAGGCCTTAAACCTCTCTAGACCAACCTACACTATAACAAAATACAGTTTTGCTAACGCAGTCACCGCGTCTTGAAAAATCAGAATTGCGTCAGGACAGGCTTTACCGACGTAGTACAATGCGTCGGCAACCTAATGCCTGGAAAACCATTCCCGACGTAATAATGTTTAGCGTCGGCTAAAAAGGGCCATTCACCGACGCAATGGTGCGTCCTCCCAAACGTCGGCAATGTCAACTGCGTCGAGAAAAAATCGAACTTAATGGTCAACCTCACCTCATTGTCGACGCATAACAACATCGATTAAACATTTGCCAACGCACATAATAATGTCGGAATACATATTTGACGACGCATATACAACGCCGGTAGTACATATCCAGACATGTTGAAGCGTCGGGAAATGTCTTCAACGACGCAGGAAAAATACTTTTGGCGACGCAAATAGTGCGTCGGGAGATACATTTGCCTCACTGCCGATGCATAATAACGTCGGTTATACAATTTCCAATGCACATACTAACGTTAGAAGACATATTTGACGACGCATATACAACGCCGGTAATACATATCCCGACATGTTGAAGCGTCGGGAAATGTCTTCAATGATGTAGGAAAATTACTTTTGGCGACGTCAGAGAGTGCGTCGGGAAATAGATTTAACCGACGCAGGAAAAATACTTTTGGCGACGCAAATAGTGCGTCGGGAAATAGATTTACCTCACTGCCGACGCATAATAACGTCGGTTATACAATTTCCAATGCACATACTAACGTTAGAATACATATTTGACGACGCATATACAACGCCGGTAATACATATCCCGACATGTTGAAGCGTCGGGAAATGTCTTCAATGATGTAGGAAAATTACTTTTGGCGACGTCAGAGAGTGCGTCGGGAAATAGATTTAACCCACTGCCGACGCATAATAACATCGGTTATACATTTGCCAATGCACATACTAACGTCGGAATACATATTTGACGACGCATATACAATGCCGGTAATACATATCCAGACGTGTTGAAGCGTCGGGAAATGTCTTCAACGACGCAGGAAAAATACTTTTGGCGACGCAAATAGTGCGTCGGGAAATAGATTTGCCTCACTGCCGACGCATAATAACGTCGGTTATACAATTGTCAACACACATACTAGCATTGGTGTACATATTTGACGACGCATACACAGCGCCGGTTATACATATTATTATTTTTAAATTAAATTTTCATTTCTCCCTGTATATCACAAATAAGAATCTGAATACCTGTTCAAACAAAAACTTGATGCACAACCCAAATTAAAATAGGTTCACCAACAATTCCAAAATAACATCCACAACCAAATATCCTACATCCATAAACCAAAATAAACCCACAAATCTCTAAAATACACAAATATTATTATTTGATCATTTCCAAAAATCTTTAACATCCACAAATGTCTGTGATCGAAATAAACAAGGTAATCCCTAAGA
The DNA here is from genome assembly GCA_038049695.1 of Cinnamomum chago. Lineage (NCBI taxonomy): Eukaryota > Viridiplantae > Streptophyta > Magnoliopsida > Laurales > Lauraceae > Cinnamomum > Cinnamomum chago. Next base: position 56,293,096 of record CP142454.1, on the reverse strand, counting down.
GGAAAACTATAAAATCTTCACTTCAAATTAAAAATATAAAAACAATAATAACAGTTCCAAAATTATGCCCATAATCTTTTACACGCTACAATGACGCAACTATGATCTACTTCCTCAGAGTTATTTCATCATCACCATCATCAAAGACTTGTCCCACCTATGTTGGGGTCGGCTACATGAATTTTGTTTCTCCATTCCGATCTATCTTGAGTCAAATCCTTAGATAAATTGCACGTCTTTGATCTAATTTTACTACCTCTTGAGTACCTGAGATTTTGAAAAAGAAAATACAATTAAAACAACAATGTGACTAGTATCTATTTCGATAAGCATCATTTGATTGTGAAGAAGTAAACAACCACAACAGAGATTTCTCACGAGTACTTGTACTGTACCTAAATTCACTCGACCATTTCTCCTATTCAACTTATATGAGAACATGGTGAACTAAGAAGATAAAAGGCAACTGTCGTAGAGTCTTTTTTCCACACGTTTTTACCCAAAAATAAAAATAAAAACTCTCACAGCAAAAAATAATAGGATTTTCTAATATATGATTGATAAGGTATTATAGTGGTATGATCTTCTAACATATGATTGATAAAGCAAAAGTCTTGTATATATCGAAGTTGATGCCAATTAATTACTAGTTCCAAGTTCCAACACAAAGCATTCACCATTACGACCTCAAGAGCATGGAGATTATGGGAAAAAAACTTCTGCACAAATTTTTACCATCCCATCCTTCATTGAAGTTAGATGGTTGTATTTTTTTTTAACCATCTATTTGATGACTCCTCACCAGGTTTTATTCAAAATTAGGTAGAATCTTTTGGCTATGTGTCATCTGAAGTGAGACCCATGTTTTGAATGGGTTAGATAAGTAACAAAGCCTAAAATGGTGAAGTTAACAACTTTGTATTTTTTTTATTTCATTTCCCTTAGAAGCATCAAATTTACCATGATCTCACAAGTATAGAATTAACTGTCAAGGAAACTAAATATTATGGACGCATAAGTGAGAATCTAAAACTGCACAATGTGAATCTAAAATTACAGAACCAAATAGCATTTAAGGTTACCAAACAACTGGAAAATAAAAGTGCAAAAATAAGACAACAAAACCAAATAATAGCAAAGATGGCTCGAATAAGTTGCATGCATGATGCCTAGCAAAAATACAGACCTTGAAGAGAATGGCACGATGCCTGCAGAGTCCCATTGTCAGGCTGCCGATGGGAATAGATGAAATGAAAATGGATTCAAAGACAAGTTAATTTATAATAACAACATATGGAATCAATTGTTTTAAGTAACATTAAATCGTTTATTTATAATTTTATTACGTTTTTCTTTACTAACACCCTCAATATATTTTTATTGCATTTTCATGCCAACATTCACCCAAGAAAAAACATCGGAAGTCAGGAAAAAAAATCATCAGAACCTTTTAGTTCTTTTTTTTTTTAAATGTGATTCTAACTTTCTTTAGGTGCAAAGAATTTACAAAATAGAAGACAAAGATGGTGGAAATAATGTTTCAATGGACCATCGATTATGGCCACAGCTTTTCGGCAATTGGTTGCATTTTCTATCCAAAATTTATTTAACTGTTTGATGTCAAAGATCAAGCACATCTCATGAGTACTTATCAATGAAAACAAATAAATACTTACCAGATTCTCACATTCTAACTATTACAAAACTAAATCGGGTTGGGGTTGGGGTTGGTGATCATTTAATGAGAAATGATATTTAAAGTTATTACTTTATACATTCATATCCTTTCTTTCTACTTTTTCAGTACTAAAAGAAGTATTTCCAGAGGGAATACTGTGGGCCTAGAGTATGCAAAAGAAGCAGTATCCAAAGATGGGTGATCTAGACCATTGATCTCATGTCCTACTCTGGAAAGCCATCATAGAAAATTCCTTCACTTGGATCATTCATAGTTGTTCAATCAATATCTTTCGAAATAGATGGTTAAGAAAGAATCCATAAAGCTACTGGTGATTCCAAGTTACCACAGCGAGTTGATCCACTTGGGGTTCAAAAGAAGCGTCCAACTAGTGAATAAGATGTAAGCATACAATGACACCATGGCTTAATCCTTTTCAGAAAGTAATCTCACAGTAAGCATACAACTGTGACTTGAATTGGATAGTTGAGCAGGGGAAATTATTATCCTACTTATTGTAGTTTACATTTCCAATTTCAGAGTGGAAATTATAGCCATACATTCTGCTTGTGATCTGTGGGTCAGCGAACTTGACAAGCTCTTACCATCAATATAGCAGTAATTCACTCTTAAAAAATCTTGAAGGAAGGAAAGTTATGCCACTATGCTTAGTTGTATGATTTCTATAACATTTATACAGTAATTGTTGGCTCCATAACATTAATCAAACATAGATGCTGCTGAAAACCTTATCATCCACTGTGGATAAAGCATACACTAAAATTGATGGTAGGAAAATAGAATAAGTCATGTTTTTTCTAAGTTGAGGAAAAGATCCAATTGCGAAGATTGAATGAGTAATTCAATTTTTTTAGCATGAATGGAATATGAACAAGACTTGAGAAAAAAACAGTTTACAAAAAAAAAAAAAAAATTGATCAGATGAGATGAGCTACTTTTTGTAGGATATAAGAAGATAAAGCTACCAGCAGAGAAATCAATACAAATCGAATATCAAACTTCTTTGCAAGACTCTATACAAAAGGATCCACTAGTTTGGTTTCAAATTAAGGAGTGACAAGAAGTTCTACATATAGGGCTTGTTGGTTACAAAAAGTGATATATATATATATATAACTTTCATTCATTAAAGCTTTTAGCAGTACAAGAGATATATATACTGACAAGCAAAAATCCCAAAACACAAAACCAAAAGGAACCAGTGAACCACCATCAAAAGAACAAGTAAGAAGACACTATAGAGCCATGAATAGATATGATGAGTGCCCCCCCTTAGTTAAAGAATCATATTTCGCATTAGCCATGTACTTGCATGAACTTTTCATTGGGATTTATTTTATTCTATGTCATTTTTATATACAGGGTTGTAATTGGATATGATGAAGGAACTATCATGTTCATTTCTAGCATCACTCAAGTTGATGAGCATTACCTTAGTCCTGTCACGCCAACCAAGCACAAATGGCCGAGAGAGCAAACCCAATTTGCTTGTAGGTTGTTCCTGTGTGGGAGAACTTCTGCAGAACATGTTTATAGAGAGAGAGAGAGAGTTATTCCTTTCTTATGAAATAGTTAATGAAAGCAACATCAGATGCCCATAAGTTTAAACTGATCAAAATGATATTGCTTTGGATTTACTAGAATGGATGCAAGTACCACGTCAGACAATTTTGCAAAAGGAAACCAATTGTTTTAATCAAATAAGCTATTTCATTTAATAAAGGGACTTTTTTTCTTAAGTGGTAGACATAGTGCAATTCTTCTCTCATTATGTTTTAAAAGTTGAGGTTAGAAAATCTCATACGACTTGGATGGGGATTTGGTTGTCTAAATTTGGCATAGGGTGATCTTTCGCTACGAAACATACAGAGACTTGTCCTAGGAATGGATACCCTGCCTATTCATGTCATTTTCAACTGAACCTTGGAGAATAATAAAAATGGTGCCGGGTCTTTTTTTCCTCTGTACATATATCCATGTGTAAAATCTTGATATGTTTTAAAGCATGGATGTGGCCTTGGGATGGTATGCAAACATGTTTCCTCATTGTGAGATCCTTCTCTTCCACAATGCACATTGCTTGATGATCAGATGTGTTATTCTTTAGATGCTTTTCATCAATCATCAGCAATAAATGATAAATTAAGACATGAATCAAGGTCTAACTAAATCATATTTATTGATTTCAATGTTGAGAGTTATTTTTGGGACCAAATTCAAGAACCACATAACTGATTTCAATTTTTCTGGTGTATAATCTTTAAAGAGACATGGAAGAGGCACATATTAATCCACATCACACATAAATCAATTAAGAAAAATACAAATCCTCCAAATTCACTTCCTGTTCGATATATATGCAACAAAGATACTACATTGAAGATTTTTCAATTCACCACCAATAACATTTTCAAGATACTCAAGTATACAAAAAGTAGTTCTTCATGTATAATATTTTTTTTTAAAGAATGACAACTCATCTAAGATTATTCCTCCTCATTTCCAAAATCAACTCGTAATGCCTATGTTAAAACATTTTCATTCATTCTTGTCTCAAACACTAAGGGATCTTCAAAAGAATCCATTGATTCTTAATTCTACTAAGAAAAATGCTATTCCCAAAACAATCAAAGCATAACTGCACAAAACAAATCAAAACAAGAAGACCCATTTAGCTTCAAAATTGGTACATTCAGAAAGACCCAACTCAAGAAAAAGAAAAAGGGAAATGACATACATGTAACCCCAATCACATGAAAAAGATCCCCATCAGGTGAACAACACTTACACCCCATCCACTTTGGCTGACTGCACAAAAATCCTAAACCTCATTGCCACACCACTAGAAACCTCCAAACCAACATCAATTAGAATTAGCATGTGCTAAGAAATGTTTATCATAAGCATAAAAGTTCTTGAATACCCTAAATAAGTGATTTTTATTCCTAAGGAAACAAGTACTTAACCCATTTAGAAACAATCTCTATTGTGAAAAAAAAAAACTCTCACATCATAGCATAAGACATAACAGGAATCAACTTATTACATTGAAATATGTATGATTTGGGTGACTTGTGATGTTTGCTGCTATGTTAAATTAAGAAGAATAATGCACTGATCGAGGATAATGTAAAGGAACCATTTTTAACAGAAAAAATCTCATTAGCAATTGAAAGGTTCCCCTAGAGATCCCTTTTCACAGGTTCTGAAATTAGCAAAGTGAAATAAAAAAAAATGAAATTGAGAAAGAGATTCATCTAACTGGTAGACTAGTACTACAAACCAAATTCACATCACACCCATAACATAATATTGTACTACCAGAAACACATCTATATTACGATTCATTTGCTAACAATTCTCTCAATTACTACAATACCAAACAACAGTCAACTTTGTAAATTACACCAACTTGATTTGAGAAGGCTTAACCATGATCAAGCTGAAACTTTAAACAATGAGCTAGTTGCAGGGGGTTAGAGTTTTAGTAGAGAAAAGGGAATGTAAAAATCCTTTAAGACATACATTCCTTGATTCTTTCATAGTGTTTGATTACTTCCTGTACAATATGTTAGTCTTACAGTAAGATGGCAAAACTTCAATTTACATAGTGTACCATTAATGGATATGAAGTTGAACTTATGGAATTATGGTTGATCTACACTTGTTGATATTATGTACGTCGTAGGCATCTCAAGTCTCTGCTACAATATTAGATTAACTGCTGATTTTTTTTAACCCGAAAAAGAAAAACTACCGATGTCCAGACCATCAATCAGATGCCAACATTAATATAACATGATAGAATGGATTGGTTTTGTGGGTTAATTTTTAGTATTAGTCTCATGTTTTGCGCTACTACATTGTATTTAATTCTATAGTAATGGTCTCATTGCAAATTTCTAATGATTAAGTCATTGCAAATCTTATATACACACTATCTTAAAACAAGAGTACACCCTCACATGCAAGTCACTAACCATCCCAAGTAGATAACAGTCTTGCTACCAACTAATGTTTTGCAAATGTGAACCACTAACTACTCTTTAAAACAGAGAGATGAGAAGTAAATTTAGTGACCAGGTTAATGGAGGTACCAAGACATGATAATTTTTTAACAGATTAATCAAGAACAAAATGTCATTGCTACACTGTTTGTGGTACAAAGCCTAGCAAAACACCAACATACAAACAGTACCATGAATATTATGAAGGGAAGAAAAGAAACAAAAAAACAATATTGACATTAGACAACTCAAGCACGTGATCCAAGATTAATCGGTAATCAGCAAGGAGACCCACACTCAAAAGTTACTCCAATTCAACACGAAAGAAGGCCTACCATTCAAAATACATTCCACCAATGCCAGAACCCAACCTTAAGACCCCAAAACATTAAGGGCTCAGCAACAGAAACCAATTCAATAGTAGCATGAGCCCCCACCAGAATCTTTGAAATTCAAGAATAACAGATAAACAGAACTCAAAAAGAAAAACAACCAGTGAATCCAACATTAATCAAAGGATCCAAGCTTTAAGACAAGAAAAACCCATCAATGAAAACAAATCTCCAGACCCCAAAGCAAGATTACTTATACTGGAAATCAACAAAGACCCACGTCGAATTAAACCAAAACAGGACAGACCCACCTCTAAAAACAATCAAATGATCCTAAAAAAAAAAAAACAACTCCCAGTAATCAAAACAAGGGCCCCAAACAAGTATAACAAGGAATCAACAACAAGAACCCCCACCCAAGATCATCCATATTCAAGATTAATACTGAAAACCCACCTCCAAAAATCAACACAACAATCCCAAAAAAAAAAAACCCAACTCCCGCACCCATAATACAAAAAAGCATCAAATCAATCACGCTTCACTAGTCCAAAAAGAGAACAAAAAAAAAAAAAAAAAAAACAGAGCGAGAAACTAACACACATTTGTAATGAACAAACCTGATTGGGAGGGAATAAGGATGTTTGTCTCATGAGGAGGAGTGGAATCCATGTGATCAAATCGAAAATGCCCAAAAAACACTGATTCCTGGACTTCCCCGTGATACCCCAATGGTTATATACTCTTTGTAGATGTGTGGGCCCACCTTGATCGATGGCAATCAGTGGGGCGCCGGGGAGTTGGAAAATCTTGAAAACAGTCACAAATAGCCCAGAAACACAAAAACGAAAAATCACCCAAAAGAGATTTCACAACACCCAACACAAATCACAGATTAACTGCAACAGGTTTACATCACAAAGAAAAAACATCCCAGAAATAGAAAATGCAAAAAAAAACCCCACAGAAGGGGTTTCCCTACACAAAACACAGATCACAGAAAAACTGGAATAGATCTTCATCACAATCACAAATAGCCTAGAAACAGCAAATGAAAACATACCCATAACAGATTTCCTAACATACAGCAAAAAACCCATTTATTTAGAGAACCCCATACCCCAATTACCAACAAAAACACACATGAACAAGTTTGGGTTTTCATAGTTCCAACAGAAACACATAACCCACACCACAAAAAGACACAGAACAACACAACACATAGAGAACCAATTTAAAAAAAAGACATCAATAGCAACAGATGTGGAGGAGAAGATTACCTTGGAAGATCTCACTGACCGTCGGTGCCGGAAGGGAACCACGTGCTCCGAAGTGCGGCACGTTGATCCACAGACGCGAATCCGGTATGGACTCCGACGAACCCCAAGATCTTCGAGAGAGAGATTACACCATTCTCAGTGCAGAGCGAGAGGGCACAGTGCAGAGAGAGAGAGAGAGAGAGAGAGAGAGAGAGAGAGAGAGAGAGAGAGAGAGAGAGAGGGAGAGGGAGAGGGAGAGAACCGTTTTGGGCTCCGGCAGTGGCGTGGGAGCGGGAGGGCACAGTGCAGAGAGCGAGAGGGAGAGAGAGGGGGGGAGGGAGGGAGAAAGAGAGAGAGGGAGAGGGAGAGGGAGAGGGAACCGGTGCGGTGGCGTGGCTGAAGGGTTTCGCGGGAGGGAAGAGCGCGGGATGGGAAAAAGACTTGGGGAGGAAAGAACTGAAGAAGAAGTGGCTTTCGTGGGGAGCGACCGCTAGTATCGTGCCCGCTTTTTCAAAGCCAATACTTGAGTTTCTAGCAGTGAATAGGAAAAGCAGGAAAAGCTAATTTCATTACACATATAGCTCGAAGATTGACAGATCTTGACAGAACTTTTCAACGAGATTTACATAAAATACCCTAGGCATACGAATCAAATAATGTGTGAAATCGATCTGCAGTTATAGAAATTAGAGAAAGAAGATCTGCAGTTATAGAAATTAGAGAAAGAACGAAAACCTGAATCTATTGTTGAAAGGATGAGCAATGAGATGCGATCGAGTAGCATAAAACGCATACCTGCTGAAACGAAATACGAAGAGCTCGAGAGAAAACCCTAGATGATAGATTTTTTGGGGGGCCGATCTTCGTTGCTTTATATCCAGCGAGGAGTATTTATTTGATGAGGAAAATCGATGAGGAAGAGAGGGATGTGTGAGCAGGGAGAGAGTAGAGAGGGATGGCATGAGTAGGGAGAGAGCAAGAGAGGGATCGATGAGGAAGAGATCGGCGTCAAGCAAAGAGAACGATGCATGAGCAGGGAGAGAGCAAAGACTGATGGCGTGAGCAGGGAGAGAGCGAGAGAGGGATCAATGAGGAAGAGAGCAGAGACTGATGGCAATATCGTCTTAATAACGTTTGCATTAGAGGCCAGCGATCGTCTTATTTGAGTGGTAATATCGTCTAGCGTCTTATTTGATTGGCCGCGGGTATAACTTCGACGCTAAAAGTACATTTTCTTGTAGTCGGGGATACGAGTCGCCTCTGGTTTTCGGCGAGAAGAGATATCCAAACTCCAAAGTGAGTGTTTCAGTGGGTGAGCTATGGGATCGAGTCTTGGGAACTAGGGGTGAAAATTGGGCCGGTCTTGGAACACCTATCTACAAGCCGTGGCCCGGACCAGCCTGGCCAATGGACAGGCCATGCAGAGTAGGGTGCCGATGTTGCACAGGTTGTGCTGGGCCTGGCCTAATTGTCAATAAGATATGGGCCTACTGTAACAAATCGCATGTATATGGGTCCACCTTCCAAAAAAAATGTAAAAATGGTACCATGAGATATTGCACCCATGTTAACCTGCAATCCGACCAAACAAAAACCACTTGCTCCCAACCAGCCAAAACTTAAAAACTAAGACTTTAAAATTAAAAAACAAAGCCAGGCATGATTCGGCACATGAGAGATCGTGAGAGAGAATGAGAGAGAGAGAGGCAAGGATCAAGAGAGACGGAAGAATACCTCTTAGGAGAGAGGGACCACAATGCGCCATGCGCTGTACACCAATGCCGATGTCGGAGAGGAAGATCAAGGAGAGAGGGGAACAATTGAGGATAATGGTAGATTTGGAGAAAGGACGGGTTGGGATTTTTATTAGGTTTTTGAGTCACTTACAGGCTCAAAATACAGGCCTTATGTGTTTTTTTCAAATTGGGTGGGGATTTCCTTATATGTGGGTCCGACCCTCGATGAATAATCAAAGCTGTTCAGAATGAGCACTCCATACATTTAAAGTATCGTCAAATCTCATTTTAAATGGAGGTTATGTCACCGTACGATTGAACACAAAAAAAGAAAAAAGTAAATAAAACAACATTTTTTAGCCTTGTTTTTTTGTGTGGTCAATCTTACGGTGGGACCAACTCAATTCTAAACAAAAAAATGGGATGCCGCCAAAATAACTAAGTTGATCATTTTGAATGACTCTGATTATCCATATATAGGCACGAGTGGGCCCCACTAAAAAATGGTTCCCAGCATACTCCTCTAGAAGCCATTGAAGTTACCCCAGAAGTTTTTTTTTTTTTGAAAAAAACGCATGAAAGCGGCAATGTGTTTTCCACAGCTTTTGCCAACGCGGTCTTGCATCGGTACAAGTAGCAATTCTCTGTGACTTTTGCCAATGCATATTTTCACTGCGTCGGAAAATAGTGTTTGAAAAGGTTTTCCACAGCTTTTGCCAACACGGTCTTATTTGCGTCTGTAAAAGTAGCAATTCTTTGTGACTTTTGCCAACGTAAATTTTCACGACGTCGAAAAATAGTGTCGGGAAAGGTAAGTTTGTCATAAATGGGGTTTTGGGGACGCAACTCATACGTTGGCAATGGTACGAATAAAAACTCAGAGCTTTGCCAACGCACACCTGTGCGTCGCCAGTAGGCAAGATAATTGCCAACACATTATTACGTTTCCATTAGAAAAACACGCGTTGGTAAAACTTTCTATCTCTTTTGGGGGGATTTTTTGTTGGCGCCAATGTGGTTTCCACAGCTTTTACCAACGCAGTCTTACTTGCGTCGGTAAAAGTAGCAATTTTCTATGACTTTTGACAACACAATCCAAATATGCGTCGGAAATAAGACATTTACCAACTCGAAAAATCACTGCGTTGGCAAATAGTGTCGGGAAAGGTTTTCCATAGCTTTTGCCAACGCGGTCTTACTTGCATCGGTAAAAGTAGCAATTCTCTGTGACTTTTGCCGACGCAGATATTTTTACTACGTCGAAAATAGTGTCGGGAAAGGTAAGTTTGTCATAAATTGGGCTTTGCGGACGTAGCAACTGCGTTGGCAATGGTGCAAAGAAAAACTCAGAGCTTTCCCAACGCATACCTGTGCGTCGCCAGTAGGTAAGATAATTGCCAATGCATTATTACGTCGCCAATAGAAAAACACGCGTTGGCAAAACTTTCCCTCTCTTTTGAGGGGATTTTTTATTGGCGCCAATGTGGTTTCCACAACTTTTGTCAACGCGTTCTTACTTGCGTCGGTAAAAGTAGCAATTTCTGTAACTTTTGCCAACGCAATCCAAATATGCATTGGGAATAAGACTTTCACCAACACAAATTTTCACTGCGTCGGCAAATAGCATTGGGAAATGTGCAGTTTGTTGTAGTGCTATTCTTTTTTAGTTATATCTAATTGTTGGTCATGTTACATTTGCATTTTGTTTCTTTATAGTCACATCTCTTAAAATGCAATGTTTCTTTGTGATCATTTGATTTTGTCTTCATGAACTTTTAAGTTATATCTCATGGTTTTCAAAATCCTTTGATTGCAATATTATCATGATAGATTTGCATTTTGTTTATATAATTATATTTCTTGTAGTGCATATCTATTGATGATCAATTGATTGTAATTACAAATGCTTTCATAGCTAGATTTTTCATGATCAATTGATGTTGCAAAATCATTTGTGTGAATGTCATAGTTTTGAAAAACAAATTATTTAAGGCAATTTTTTGTTTTCCATGAACTTATAAGTTATATCTTTTGGTATGGAAAATTATGTGTTCAATTTGTATGACTGTCTATTGTCATATTTAGAATACAAATTGAAAATTTTTAGTAGTACACTTCATGTTTTTCAAAATCACTTGTTCATAATTTTATAAATGATTCATTGTTGGAATTTTAATTATTGAAGTGATTTGAAAAACTTTGGAAAATGTTCTAAGCTTTATTGGTTGTATTTATAGAAGCATTTTCCTTGAATTTATTTCCTTGTGCTTAATTATGATTATATCATTTGGAATGAAATAATTTTTTTCAAACAATTTGCATCTTTGCTCATTTAGTTACATTCTTTTTATGCAAATTGATCTTGATGTCTTACATTGCGTGGTTGGATATGGTGTCATTGATTTGCATGTTTGTGCCTAACTTGGTATATATTTTCATTAATGCAAATTTATGATTGCTTATGTGCTTTATAGTAAAATCTTTTGTTTTATTATCATTTGAGCGTAATAAGTACATATGTGATTTAGTGTGCTAAGATCATTTGGTATAATCCTCATATCCATTTCCCATTGCATTGTAAGTTTAGTACATTTGCTAGAGTGGAGATGTTGCATGATAGGTTAATGGATCATTTTAGATGAATTGGAATTAATCCATTGTCCATACCTTCTTGTGCATGCATAGTTATATTCTTTATTGATAATATGGTATGCGTTAGATCTTGAGTGTTGATTGATCATCTCTATGCAAATGTCAAATCGTTCGATGTATGGTTGTGATATTACTTATATTTGTAGAAACCATACTAGAACTCAAATCCATCCTTCATGCTTTCTAGCCATTTTTTTATGGATGGTTATGATGTTGATTCATGTATATTCTCTAAGTGATATCAGCCTTATACATGTTTCAACTTCATAGTAGTGGTCTTGATCATATGAAACTCTTTGAAATCCATTCATCGTATATCTATATGTTTGATGGATATCTTATATGTTGAATTCATATGATTTTGTCACTTTGAAAACTGCATGCTCTACCAAGTCATATTTTCAAAATGCAATTTCTCTTGTTCATCACTATGCTCATAGTTATATCATTAAAAGTGATGAATATCCATTTATGATGCTTGATGGAATTTTGTGTTTGTCACATCCTTGCTATTAAACATGTTGTCAAATTCAATTGGTTTCAATTGGTATAATTTTCGATTGATTTCATATCCATTTGTTGTCATTTCTTGTGATTGTGATAGACCTTGTGTACATTGGATTGAACTTGATAATAATATATGTTTTCATTCCATGTCACATTCCATTAGCATCATAATTTTCATGTTTGCCACCTCACTTGCTTGCACATATAGGTAAATCTCATGACCACCATGTTTATGTGCTCAAAATCTTGGTTGGTTAATAGTTGAGGTTGGCTTCATGATTGAATTTCATTTCACTCATCTTGTACATGATACATATTTAATGATTTGTTGAAATGATTTCAAAATTTTCATAGCATATGTTATTCATAGTTAAATTGATTGATGCTATGTTGAGTAAACCCCATATCATCATGGATAGCTCTAATTTGGATTTTTCCTAGTAGTTATATTCTTTTTAACTCCATTTAAGAGTGATTGATTTAATAAGTCTTATCCTTGAATCTCAATTGGTATGCTTTGTTTTTCCAATTGGTATCCATGATCGCTTTTCTCCCTGACCTTGCTCTCTTTTGGTAATTTGATCACATTGTGCTCTATAGTTAAACGTGTCTAATCCTTTCCTTGAAGTTGACCCTCAATTGGTTAAACCATCTTCTTCTTGAACCAAATAGTTATATCTTTGTCAAAAGTTTGACAAAAGGAGAGAATGGATTGAGGGGGAATGTAAACCTTCATAGGAAGTATTAGTTTTGATCAAATTCACCCTTGTATTGGCTTTGAACCCTTAGAGATCACTTCCATACATGATAACCTGTTATGTATTTTATTTTTGATTTCTTTTGTTAACAGGTGCTACTAAAAGGTATTTTCCTTATTTCATGTGTGTAGGTACCTTTGCAATTTAATGTCAAAGGGGGAGAGAGCTTTCAAGTTCTCTAAAGGGGAAGAGAATGTCTAAGCTTCCTAAGGGAGATATTGTATGATCTTTTACAGGGGGTGAGAATGCATATCTTACCAAAGGGAGAGAGGCTGTTAGGCCCTTGTTTGTTGCAATTGTTGATGGATTCACTCTCTTTCACTATCACATGATCACACACATGAGCTCTTAGTTTTTGACTTTTGGATCTTGGATTCTTTATTGCATTTGCACATGTTTTTTAAATGAATTTGATTCATGCATGTTTTAGAATCCAAACTCTTTTGAAAACCTAATTCTTTATGCATTATGTTTGAAAAATCAAATTGAGGTTTTTAGGTTTGTACCTTGCATACATTCATCTTTATTAGAATCTATGCAAATTGATTTGAAAAGAATTTTATCAAATCAGTTATGTCTCTTAAGGTTTGAGCTAAATGGTTCTTTCTTTCATATGTTTTAACCTTAAGCTCAAATCCTTCCAAGCTTTCCTAAGTTTATATCTTTAAAATTATTATTTTGATTTGGAGTTTTCGTGACTTTAGAAATTCAGTTTTCATCTCTTTTGTGTCATGGATTCTTGCTTGGATATGTGCCTCAAAGTCCCCTGGAAAGGTGCCCTCCAAAGTTGCAATTTTATAAATTTTCAGATTTCTGGGCACTCCTGCCAATGTGGCTTCTGCCAGTGTGGCCGGTCGACCGGGCCAAGGTAGCCGGTCGACCGGGCACACTGCAGGTCATCAGGGAACTGTGAGTTGTAGCCTCTCGAACGGATCTTTTTTTGACCGTTGTGTGTGGCCGGTCGACCGGGCCCTGTTTCCAGGTCAATCGGGGACTAGCCGTTGGACTGTTTTTCACTTTAAAACCCCTTCTATTCCAACCTTTCAAAAGGCTTGATTAATGAATCTTTGAGACCCTATTGGAGCCAAAGGAAGTGGAAAAAGCCAAGAAGGCTAGAAGACCATTGGAAATCAAATGTTGAGTTTTTAAATAGGTATATCATACTTGTCATTTTGATTTCCATTCAAATTAGAATCTATGCATGCTTAAATCTTTGTATTTTCTTTTATGCATGATTTCTAGCTTTTAAAGAGATGTTTAGCAAACTCATTATTATCTTTGGAACATTAGAATGATTTGCAAACTCTCTTGTCTTAATCACATGTGTTGTTAGACTTTAATATTCATACAACTTGTTTTAGCTCATGTCTTTAAGTTGTTTGAATCTTTTATGTGATTAGCATTTATCTTCAATCATCATTTTCTAAGCTTTGATTTTAAAATGCATCAAGCATTCATTTAAGAGCCTCATTGTAGAAATTGATTGAAGTAAAACATTCATACACTTGTGCACTCACTTTAGTTTCATTTAGTGTATGTTTGTAATTTGAAATACATTTTCATATCAGCCTATTTAGAGGCATTTTATTTGTGCTTAAAATGTATCTCTTAGAGTGTTCTTAAAGAGACACCTTCTTAGAGAAAAATCTCCATTTGTAAAGGGTATTGCTTAGCCTTAGAAAAGCACATTGTAAAGGTTATTGCTTAGCCTTGAAAAGCATCTTGTAAAGGTTGTTGTTGAGCCTAGAAAAACAACATTGTAAAGGTTATTGCTTAGCCTAGTAAAAAGCATACTTAGTGGAAATCCGGTGGGGTGATTGGATCACAAGCCGGTAGTGGACGTAGGCATTGAGGCCGAACCACTATAAATCTCTATGTAGTGGGGATTGCTTGTGGTGATTGTGTTCTTAGCTTCTGCATCTTGTTTGGTAAATCATCTTATGTGACTAGTTTACCTTAAAGAATTAAATTTGGTTTTAATTGGTCATATTTGTAGGACACCCTATTCACCCCCCCCCCCCCCTCTAGGGTTAGATCCCAGGACTTTCAGAGGCATGGTCAAAGGGGGAGAGGTGAAAGAAGAAAGCTTGGGAGATAAAGAAGATGCTTGGCTAAAGAAAGAAAGATGAAAAGAAAGCTTGAAGAATGATCAAGCTCCAAGCATCAAGAAGAATGAAAAAAAAGAACTAGAGCCCAAGCTAAAAGAAGGAGCATCCAAGAGATTTCAAGACTTGTCCAGCTTAGGGGGAGCTGAAGACTTAGTGTGTGAATTCGGTGTTGAGTAAGTTGCCATCAAATTGCGAAGGAAGAGATTGTTAGGAATTTTGTATATTGCAATTTGATGGATGCATTATCATATTAGCATCATTTGAATTTTCACACATGCATTGTTTTAGAAAAACTTGAAATCTTGATTTACACATGCATTGTTAGAAATATCGATTTATGCATGTTTTGTTTTTTAACTTGGATGCATTTTAATTTGAAAAGAAGTTTTATGAATCAAGCAAGCCTATATGTTCTAAATATTTCAAATCTTTTTAGGCTTTTTATGTTTCATGATTTTAAACCTCTTAGTTTGATTTAAATCATGATTCCAAGCTTGATTCAGTGGCCTAAAAATTCCCTTCAAAGAAATACTTTGGAAATATGAATTTTAGCGGAATTTGGTCCCTGCGCCGAGGTCGACCTGCAGTGTGCTCCGTCGACCGAGCCCATGGACCCAGTCGACCGAGCACACATGCGGTCGACCCGGAAAGAGCCGTTGGTGCTCTTTTCAAATGGTCAGTTTTTTTACCGTTGAGCACTCGGTCGACAGGGCAAGATACCAGGTCGACCGAGGACTAGCCGTTGGGCAGCTTTTAGCATAAATAGAAGCTCATTCCTATAGAAATTTTGAGGAACAAAGAGGCCCTCCTTGAGGTGTTTTGAGGCCAATCAAAGGGGAATGAGCTAAGGGATGAAAGGGGTCATTTGGAAAGCTAAAGCTTGGTTCCATTGAGTTAAATCACTAAGTAAGCTTTACTTTTCTTAATCATATGTTTTCATACTTTACTTTCATTATTGGTAAATCCTTTCTAGCATGATAAGCTATGATTTGTTGTGTCCTTAACATGTTTATGTTTTGAATTGATCTATTGTTTTGGATACATCACCTTGATTCAATCCAAGTAGTACTTAAATTGGTATATCTAAGTAAATCATGTTAATGAAAACATCTTTGAAATTTTATGTAACATGATTCCTATACTTGGTTGAATCTTTGGTTGTTGTTTTTCATCATAAGAAAATCACTTTCAAATCTATCTTATGTTTTGGATTCAACAAACTTCACAAATCTTATGTACTTTTGTTTTAAAGTTTCACAACTTCCTTTGCATTGATAGGTATAACATTTTCAAGTTGAATTTATAATTACATATGATTTGTCCCCTAACTTCAATCAAATCAATTTTTTGGTTTTATGCTTATAGCATGCACATATTGAGCTACATTGTTAATTTGATTGAAATCCGTATGCATCACATGTTTTGTTCTTAGGATTTCACAACTTGTTTAGAATACATATGTATATCTTTTACAAGTTATTTTTAACATGTGATTAGCATTCTTTCATCAATCATAAATGTTTTTATGATCTAAAACTTTTAAAAGCCTTTGGCATACATTTATGAGCTCTCATTTTCAAACTGATTGAGGACATCATACATGCACATTGTGCATTCGTCTTTACATTCATAGTGTGTGTGTGTGTGTGTGTGTGTGTGTGTGTGAATTAGATTTTTACTTTCATATCCGCCTAATTAAGAGGCATTGTAATGAGCTATTAATTGCATCTCCATCAAGTGTAGTTTAGACACTATTAAGAGAGATAACCAACCTTTTGGTTGAAGAGGTTATTGCTTAGCCTAAGAAAAGCATAGTGTAGAGGTTATTGCTTAGCCTTGAAAAGCATTTTGTAAAGGTTATTGCTTAGCCTATTGAAAATCATAAATAGTGGAAATCCGGTGGGGTGTTGGATCACAAGCCGGTAGTGGATGTAGGCATTGACCGAACAACTATAAATCCTTGTGTGATGGTGCATGCTTTGTGGTGATTGTTTTATTAGCTTCTGCATCTTGTTTGATAAATCATCACTTGTGACTAGTTTATTTTAAAGAAGTTGAAGTTGGGCATAATTGGTCACTTATTGTAGCTCACCCTACCCCCCCCCCCTCTAGGGTTCGGATCACGGACTTTCAGAAAGGATTGCCTATTGTTGGGGACAATAAAAATAAGTGTTTAGTTATAAGTCTTGACAAGAATAAAAAGTTGTGTGGCTAGTTTGGGTTCGCAGCCTTTTCAACCCAATCCAGTAAGCTCGTAGGGATATTTACATACCTAGTGCTCTAAAAAACATTGTTTTGGGTGTCATGGGCCTAATTCTCGTTACATGGGTTAATTAGAAAGCTTAAGGGACCTGGGCATTGCACAGTCACATGTGTGAGTTTGAAAAAGAAATTAAAAAATGAATAAATAAAGAATGTTACGGCCTTTGAAAAAATAGTTGTGCGAAAGCCGTCACCTTGAGAGGAAGACTGTGTCTTTGGCTAAGGTTAGGTGGCCCAGAATTTTGGATAAAAAATCATTTTCACAGAAGTTTTTGGTGGATCATTTGATGCCTATGTTTTTTCATATACACACTTATCACCATGCACTATCAATTCAACATGATTTCAAGAATTTCTGACCAAAAGATGAGATTTGTGAACCTAATTTAAGATTTGCCTTTGAAATATTCCAAGAATCGGGAATATCTAGTGTTTGTAAATTTTATTTTGGAAAAGTTCCCATGGTTTTGTTAGGTTTCTACTTTGGATTGAAAAAAAATTAAATTTTGTGGGTATATTCACTGTAAACCCTCACGAGCCACAATTCATCCACTGGAGGGAACCAAGGGGTTTAAGGGCTCATTGTATATGCTAAATGTAGTCGAGAGTGCCAGCGAAAGTGGTGTTTTTTATTTTTGTTTTCTGGAATAGTTTATTTTCCTTAGGATTAGTATAGTGAGTTTTATTCCTTGTCGTTTATTTTGCTAAGGGACTAGCAAAAAGGTGGTTGAGGGGTGTGATAAGTCCACAAAAATAGGTCATTAGGTAATCATTTCATGAGCATTTATGGACTTAATGATGTTTAATAACGTAGAATTGCACTTAATTTCTTGATTACCTGTATTTGGAGACACTTTCGGGAAAATGGCCAGAATTGGTCAAAATTCATTGAATTGTATGATTTTTGTGAAATTAAGGTTTTTCATCTCATTTATCACCCCAAAATCAGTTTTTTTTTCTTTTTGTTTTTCTTGGCTTCATCAATGTATACCTACTATTTTTGGCACATGTGCTATTTTTGGAAAGTTTGTCATTTGGATGCATCATTAGGCATGTAAGGTCCCATGCATGATTCATGTTTATTTTCTTACACGTAATTAACGTTAAATTTATTTCCTTCAATTTGTAGGAGAAATCAACATGGGACACACATTGATGAAATTTGAGATGAGATGTCAAAGGAAAGTCAACTAAGCAAGCAAGGAAAGAGTCCAAGCATTCCTAAGACGTTCAACACGGGTCCCACACATCCCATTGCATGCCAACATAGAAGGTTCCATTTGTGCACAATTATTCTCGGGCTTTTCAAGGGAAGTAAATTAAAATGGCCATAATTCTCAAACCGAGTATTAGATTAGCACAATCTAGCCACCATTGGAAAGCTCTTTTCGAGTAGATATCCGTGGAGCCAAAGATTGCAAAAATCAGAGCTCTATTGAGGGATGTATGACCTCAGGAAGTTATCTGGTATGGTTTTAGGGGGGAATTGCAAGAAATCTCAATTTTTGGTAAGTTTCCTCTTCGCAACATCTAGCAATCTTTGAGAGAAATTCTAGGAAGCTCTAAGGAAATTCTTGTTCTCCAAGGCACTCAATTTGGCAAGGGACTCTCAACAATTCAAAGGATTCATTTGCAGCTTGTGCTTGTAAAGTCAGAGGAAGACTTTTAAAAGGTCTTTGAGATGGTCTTCTTTTCTTTTGCTTTTGACGGCGAGGTCATCAACGTCACATTCAACCATCTTGTGATGCATATCTTGGAATATCTGCACCATAGCCCTCTGATATGTGGCGCCGACATTTTTCAGACCAAATGGCATGACAGTATAGCAATACACACCAAATGGAGTCTGAAATGATGTGTGTTTTTTTATCTTCGGGATGCATCTTTATCCGATTGTAGCCAGAGAAGCCATCCATGAATGTTATTCGCTCGAATCCGCATGTATTTTCAATCATCACCTCCAGTATGGGGAGCGGGAATTCATCTTTGGGGCAAGCACCATTCAAGTCTCTATAGTCAATACAGACCCTGATTTGCCCATTTTTCTTTGTCACGAGACAATGTTGGCCAACCATTCAGGATGTTGTTCCTCACGATTAAAGCCAATGCTTTTGCATTTTTGAACTTCTTGTTCAATTTTATCCATCACATCTGGACAGAATCTTCTTTGGCCTTGTTTGACAGGCTTGATGTCTTTTTGTAGATTGAGTTTGTGGACTGCTATTTTGAGGTATAAACCAGGCATTTCAGGGTAAGATCATGCAAAACAATAAACAAACTCACGAAGAAAAGCGATATACTCGAGTAACTCATCATCCTTTATGTTCTTACTTGTGAATACAGGACTCGGGTTATCTGGTGTTCCCAAGTCTATTTTTTAAACAGAATCTTCTATCGAAAGGTTCGAAGGTGGTTCCTCCACAATATTTTTGGAGGCTTCCAACTCAACGAAACCTTCTGGAGTACCAAGGGCATTTTCAGACCAATTCTTGCCTTCTCTCCATGGGTCTTCTTGATTGGTAATCTTATCAAGACTTGTCGAAACTGGGTAGAAGAAGGGTACTTCTTTTAGAGACGATGGATCTTCTGGGAAAGAATGCCACATGTCTGTGTCATCGGACAATTCCTCTTCATCGTCAGAGAAATCTTACCAATTGGTAGAGCTTCCTGGATTCTTGATGTGTGACTCTTCAAAGAGATATCCAAGGAGATCGATGTCTTCATACACATGAGATGTTGAGGCTTAGTTGGCAAATTGACTTTTCAGCCTTTGTGTCAACTGTCTCAAGGGAGTGTCGGGATCATACCCTAACCCATGTGAAGACTTTTTTACATGACCGTATAGTCTCCATTCTTCCAATTGGCTTTTGGTCAAGGCGGGCTCCAATGGCAGGAGAATACTGCGATCTAATCCCGAACCGAATGGATTTTGAGCGTCATAGCCCATCGTCTTCATAATTGCTTGTGCCATAGGACCATATAGGGATAGGTGAGGCATACCTTTGTTTTAGAAAGGTTCGAGCAAGGAACTTGATGAAGAAGATTTCAATCTGTGGAAGAATATAGGCTTTTCTTCTACTGAAGTTACCGGAACAATGAAATACGCAGACACATGATCTTCTATGTCAGTAGGTGTATCCATTAAAGGAGAGGAGGCTGAACTTGTTGAGTATCAGCTTGGCTTGATGGTTTGTCGTCCTCTGGCTCTGAATCTGAATTTGTGTCTTTCATGACAGACACGAAAGAGATAACAAACTTGCCCCTAGACTTTTGCTTTGTCTTTTTTGCTTTGGTTGTGATGACCAAAGGCTTTGAAGTTTTGAGGGAAATGAGGAAGGGAGGTTGGCTGCTCTCTTCAGATTTGCCGAAGGGTTTATTTTCTTCCGGTGATTGCTGTAAGACCCCGACTCGAGTGAACCCGATTAGTGCTAATTAAGTTGCGTGTTAGTGCTAAGCTTGATTAGTGATTTTGGCTAAGTTGGGCTTGAAATAGCTTTGATTCTAGTTTTGGGCTACTTTGAATGCTTTGGTAACTAGTAGGGCCCTTTGGGGGTTCCTTTTCATGACATTGCACATGTTTGGGGATTTATCGGAGATTTTTGCATTCATGGTTTTAATCTCGTTTTATTGGTATTTTTATTTCATTCAACTTTCATGTTGATCCCGTGTCCATTTGAGATCCCGAAACCCGATTTCATAGCCTTGAGGGCAAAACAGTCATTGTGCACTAAATTTGTACCCAAAACTTGATATTCCCGAAACCCGTGAAACATATACTTTTTGGAAACTAGATATTTCGGCGATCTTTCCTTTCTTCTTCGTCGAATTCATTAGAAGTCCCGAAAGAGATGATTTCAGCCCAATTATATTTGTTGGTGGTGGAGCCCACTCCCTACTTATTTATAAGGTGAACCTTTCTCTTCCCATTCCCTTTTTCCAGCACAAAAGGAACCGAGGGTTTGCTTTTGGCAACTTTTCTTCTTCCTCTTGCTCTCTCCATCTCCAATCCACACCAAACTTGCATCAATCAAGAAATCGAGATCATCTTCTTCTTCGTCTTCACCGTGGCTCTCTATTGATACCATTTGTGAAGAAAACCCTCCATTCCAATATCTTCATTGAGTTTACTCTTGCCATTAAAGGACCTTACTAGTAAGTAATCCTTCCCTTCTTCTAGATTTGCATTCTTCTAGCCTTAGAGAAGCTTCATTTCCATTATTGTAAGGTTTCCCTTCCTATTTCTTGTTTTGACCCATTTTAGGGTTTGTTTTGGGGGATTTTTGGTTATAGCTTGGATCTTTGGCTTGGAAGTGTATAGGAGTTGATTTCTTGATTTGAAGACACAAGGCAAGTGGATGATTTGATTTTTCTCATGAGCTTTCAATGGTTTTCATGAGGAAGGTGGTTGACTTGTCATTTTCATTCATATTTATTAGCTTGCATTGACCTTTTGAAATAAATGCTTAAATGCATAGCGGCTAAGTCATTTAATGTTTTGTAAACATGTTGGTTTAGCATTTATTGTCTTTTGGTTATATCCTAAATGGATGGTTGTGAAATGGTTTCTTTCTTCTTCCTTTGAATTGGATTTGATGTTGAAGAGTGAAGGTGATGAATGAACACATATTGGAGTTTTGGGGAAGTATAAATAGATGCATTGGAGGAGCTCCTAGCTCAGTTATATTGCAGGGACTAAGTGGAAGTGGGGAGAATGGTTTTGTGGAGGAGAAAGGGCTCAAATCTGAACACAGTGGGTGTTTCCCGCACCTGGCGGTCAGCCAGCGGTCACCTGGCGGCTAGCCGTCTGGTGACTGGCGGCTAACCGCCAGCTAGCCGAAATGTCACGGTTGCTTTTCCAGAGAGCACACTTCTCCACCTGAAAACACAGTTAACCCACGGTTAGCCAGCGGCGGGTAACCGCCAGCTAACCGCACCTTGGCGGTTAGCTTTCCAGTAAGCTGCATTTTTGCAGCCCAGCCGCGGTCAGCTGTGTGGTTAGCCAGCGGCTAGCCGCCCATCCCAGCAGCGGCTAACCGCCAGGTGACCGCCAGGTGACCGAAATTTCCCAGGTTTCGGAGAGCTCCTCGCTCGAGCGAATTCTCCGGTTCGCTCGAGCGCTGAGCTTTGTCGATCAAAGGAGATTCACTAGGCATTGTATGAGGCCATTGGAGAAAGAAACCGTATCACGAAGATGTCATTCGAAGTTTTGAAAATTCAAAGTGTATAAGGAGCCCGGAATGTCCCCAAACTCAAAGAGTACCAAATTTTTATCAGATCGACAAACGGGGGTCCCTATTCATCTTGAACTAGTTTTGAACCCCGATACTTGTCTTGAGATTTCAAAAGCTCTATAGTATTTCATTGTTCCCTAGATTTATACTACATGCCTTGTTTTCCCGAAAGTATTGAATTACACTTGAAATAGTTACTTGTCTTGAAGTGCATTGCACCACATGATATGACAGTGTGCCCTTGAGCACCCCCGTCTTGCTCGTTTGTTTATGTATTTGTACTTGATTTACTTGCATATGTCTCGATTTGTTATTTGACCTATGAGTCGGCATCAATAAGCTTGGATACCTTGTCGGTTTGATCCACCGACTTGGAGATCCCTCTCCCGTCCCGCCAGCTGCAGTTTGGACACCGATACCCGGTCTATTACCGTGGTCCCGTCCTGATACCCGGTTAGCTACCGTGGTTCCGTCCCGTATATTTATATTGTATATATTGTCGCGACCCCGGAACGGATCCCCGGGCCCGCGACGCGATTGGGTGGTGATTACTACTATTGAAGATTTTGTTTTCCCACAGGTTCCCGCGGTGAGGATTCCCAAAGACACGCGGAATCTGACTCACACGTACACGATTGCGGAAGCGTGTAGCAAAACACATCACGATAAGCACAACCAAATATTTAAGTGCTATAACATTTAATAACAAGACATAGCATCAAAGAAAAGAGTTGTCATGGCATTCCCCAAACATAGTTCAAGTTATAAGTTTAACACGAAAGTAAGTTAAGATTAGTACAACCCATAAGAGACCAATAAGGGTCAATACAATCTCAAAATAACCAAAAGAAACCCCAAGACTAAAGGTGACGAAACTCGAGAACCAGACCGACATCTAAATGACATCGTCGGGCTGCCACTCTCTCACGGGGGTTGGCTCACAAGCCTCCTCCTGACGCTCCTCCTCAAAGGCAACGTCTCCTGCACCTGGGCACCAATAAGCAAGGGTAAAACACGACGGTTTGGCAGGTAATCAATGTAGGCATGAACATGAACAATAACATTTAGAGAAAACATGTAAGCAAATCTTTGGTATGAAGTACTATCAAAGCTGAGATACATTTTCAAGAATACGAACAAAGCTGAGATACAAAACAAACTAGCATGAGTACATAATATATCATGAATAGTTACAATCCACAAAGAGCCCATCCTTTCTCTATCATTTATATAATGAAAAGAGCAAGCACGCACGACAAGCACGATATACATAATATAAGCACGACACGATTTCCCACAAAGACGGGAATTCCGGCCGCGGAACCGGACACGCACGATGTGTAATAAATACACGACCAGTCTGCAGACAGTCCACATGTTTTAAGACCCCCAGACAGTGGATCAAACTGAAAGGGCAGTCTAAGCTCAGTGGTGTTTACTTAATTCATGAATGCACAAAACACGTGAAACACGATCAAAGCATGTCGAGATAAAAAAAAGGGGGAAATCACTTATCAAAACACGACGAACACGACTAGCAAGAGGCATAATAATTATGCATAACACGCTTAGGAAGTGATCCCCTTTTTCTTGAAACAAAACTTCAAAACAAGCTTATACTTGAAACTCAAAACAAGTGCACGTTTATACTTATCGTACCAAGACGGAAGTTCAAATACGAAATCTGACAAGCATGTGCTAAGGCTACTAATTGACCTTTGTGTAATTGAAACCCCAAACGTCAGAAAATGCAAGAATTGGTGTCCCCGAAGTTGGGTTTCATTTCGAAGTTCCACTTACACAATGTCAAGTTAAAACCCTTAACATAGTCTAGTTTTCAACCCTCAAGAAAATACACAAAATGGAAAAAACTCATCTTCCTGAATCTGGCAGGTTCGCTCGAGCGGACCTGCCACGTTGATGACACTTCGCTCGAGCGAGACAGTTCGCTCGAGCGGACCTTATAAGGCGTAGACAGTTCGCTCGAGCGAATGTTGGCTCGAGCGGATAATAAAATGCGTTCGAACGAACGACTCTCTGCCTCGCTCCATAGCAGACCGTGGCTTGTTCGCTCTAGCGGACCCAGGGGTCGCTCGAGCGAACAGGCTGCTGCCTGAGCTCGCTGAGTGCGGAAATCTCCTTTCCTTGCACATTTTTCACTACATTCTTCTCCTTCTTCTCATCCATCAACCACATATCATCCCTTGAGCCTTCATGCTCACCAAGGGGTTCATTCATCACCATTTTCACATCCAAATCAAAAGAAAACATAAACATGAAGCTTATAAACAAGATAAATGCACAATTTCCAAAATACAATGAAATCCAAATACACATGCATCATTCCTATAGAGATCACTTGCCTTGACCAAAGCTAACAATACTCTTCTTCAAGCACTTCCTCAAGCTAATCCCACACTATAAGAAAAACCAAGAAAACACACAAAACTCACTCAAGCTTGAAAACAAGAAACCCATTTTACAAATAGGGTTTGTAAACAAGAAAACACAATCTTAAGGAGCTAAAAAGACTTTATGGAAAACATGGCTTGAAGCTCTTACCTAGAGAAAGTCAAACAAGAGAGATGGAAGAGAATGGAGAGCTTTCCCAACTTGAAACCTTAAGAAAATTGTATCAATAGAAAGCTTAGGGCAAGAGGAAGAATTTGGTAGTCTTGAAATCTTCTTTGGAGCTCTCTAGCTGGATCAAGCAAGGTGGGGAAGATGGAGAGAAAAAAGAAACTCTTCCTTGCCCTAGGTTAAGGAGTTGCAGGATTTTGGTAAAGTGAGTGGAAGAAGAGGGAAAGGGGGATTAAGTGATGACTCATGGGCCCCATTGGGCTTGAACTTGAAATGGCTAAAACACGATCTTGTGGGCCTCGGATGACTTCGACGAAGAAGGATAAAACGATCGTCGAAATATCTACTTTCCAAAAAGTATATTTTTGACATGGTTTTGAGATCTCGAAAATTGTGTCCAGATTTGTGCATAAAGGACAATTTTACCCACTTTGGGCCAAAACATGGGTTTTTGGGCTTCGAACACGAATGGGCTTAAAACGAAAGTTGTAACACATAACAAGATCATTCAAATGAAATCAAAATCACACTCACACGAAAATCGATACGATCTTCCCAAGCTTACACGTGCACTCAGGCCTTCCTGAGTGTGTCTGACTAATACTAGACGTTCTCAAAATTCCCAAAGCTATGTCCAAGACTAAAACTAATTACCTCTAACCCAACAACAACTAAGCTCACTTAGGACTAAACACATACTAATCGCACACTAATCGACTTGGTCTGGGTCAGGGTCTAACATATATGATCTGTGTTGAATCTCCTCACCTTGAGTGACTGAGATCAACATCCCGTTATATTGTTGTCACTTTAGTGACAGAGGACTTAGCTTTATGTGATTGCCATCTTGTTAGTTCCCGATTCCTTGGATACCTTATATGTTTTATCTTATTTACCCATTTTCTAACAAATGATTTATCTACTTTATGAGAGTTCTTGTTTAAACAGATTTCTATGCTTTTCAAGGTATTCCCTTTATTATTATATGTTGTTGTATCTTCTCATTCTCTTGCCAGACCGTCGTGTCTGACCCATTTGCTTTGGTACTTAGGTCCCGTTGCCGGTTTCCTTGAGGAGGAGCCGGAGGAGGCGGTAGGTGAGCCGCAAACTCTAGTCGAGTGGCGCGCTGACGGTGTCATGTAGACATCGTGTTGCTAAGAGAGGCGTAACATTTTGAGGGTAACTATTTAACCATTCATTGGGTTATTGTTTTGTTTATATTGGCCTTTGTTGGCCTCTAATTTTGGAGAATGTAAATAAGTGATAATTGTATAAACTTCAACTCACTTTGGGTAACATGCTTTAGATCATTGCTCTTTCTGATACAGTTTTGATACTTGATGTTAATGCTTCGATGACTAGAGGTAGTCTGACTATTTGATTTGCTACACGCTTCCGCACTTTATAGAAATGTTCATTTATGGTTGTGATATCCTCACCGCGGACACCTGTGGGAAATTATATAAACGTCTGTTATTATTAAACAGATGTAATTGTCCCGACTCCGGATCAGCTCGTTCTCATGGATTCCCGGTCCGGGGTCGCGACAGACTGGTATCAGAGCGAGACGTGTTTCAAGCATTTAAAAGAAACTGGAAATCCTAAGGACGTGGCGAGGATTCGTTAGATGTTTCGTTAGGTAGTATCGTGTGAGCAATGTGTGACCCATTATATTATTATGTGCTAACAGTTTGTTCTGCAGCATCATGCCTCCCCGTAAGAGAACAGTGAATGGCATTCCTTCTGGCAGTAACAGTGATCACACTGGACCGATAGAAGAGGATATAGTTGAGAACAACCCACCAAATCAGTTCCAGGAAATGATGCTAGCGATGCTTGACCAGCAGCGTCAAGCCAATGAGAACCAAGCTAGATTGCAAGAACAGATGCTCAAGAGGGAAGAGGATCACGCTAGGGAGATGGCAGAGATGCAAAGGCAACTACTTGAGGTCCTACAGAGAAGACCAGAACTGGTTCAACTTCAGCCAGCAATCGTCATAAACCAAAGGCAACATGATCCCAATGCCTTGTTCGAGCGATTTCGAAAGAGAGCTCCGAAGGAATTTCTTGGGGAAGAAGACCCGTTGGTTGCAGATGACTGGTTAGAACATACAGAGAACATCTTCGATATTTTCCAGTGTACAGGAGGAGATAGGGTAAAGATAGTATCATCCCTTTTCGTTCGTACAACAGACAGATGTTGGAAAACGGTAAAGGAGGAATACAGGAACATGACTGATGCAGAGGTGTGGGCAAACTTCAAGAGACAATTCCATGATAAATATGTACCTGCCCATATCAAGAGACAGAAGGCCATAGAGTTTCAGCAGTTGGTGCAGGGGAGTATGACAGTCTTAGAATATCTCACCAAGTTTGAGAGACTGTCCAGATATGCCCCGGAGTTGGTAGATACGGTGGAGAAGAAAATTGCTAAGTTCTTTGAGGGACTCAATCCCTTCATTGAGAGAGATGCCACCGGAGTAGTACCACCTGCTACTTTTGATGAAGCAGTGAAAAGGGCCTACAAGTTCGAGAACTTCCACAATAAGATCCTCAGAGTGCAAGGCAAGAGTCCAGCTCAGCAGCAGAATTTCCAGCATTAGAGGAACCATCAGAATAAGAGGTAGAGGATAGGGCCAAATGTGCAGAATCCAGTGGTTTGCATCCACTGTGGGAAGAACCATGCTAGCGTTGAATGTCGTACCATCACGGGAGCGTGCTTCAAGTGTGGTTCGATGGACCATAGGATGAGGGATTGCCCTAGGCCAAACAGGCAGAATCAGCAGCAGCAGCAAGGGCCACAACGTCCACCACCACCACCACAGAATGCATTGGTTGTCCAAAACCAGGCAAGGCCACTTCAGCAGCAAGCACGACAGCAACAACAATTTAGACAATAGCAGCCACAACAGCAGGCCCGTCAGCAGCAGGGACATCAGCGTGCACCGCAGCAGAACAGGAATGCACCACATGGCAGTCCACAACAAGCTCAGATCAGGCCACAACTTCGAGGGCAAATCTACGGAGTCAATAGAGTTGATGCAGAGGCAGTGGGAAATGTAGTGGAAGGTACACTTCTTGTTTTTGGGATTAAAGCTATGATTTTGTTTGACCCTGGCTCTACACATTCTTTCGTGTCCCATAAATTTTCTAAGTTGATTGATATGCATGCTAGAGAACTTGAGTTCATTTTGACTGTGGCAGCCCCAGTAGGTAAACAAGTTATTTGTAGAACCTTTTATCCTAGTTGCACGGTCCAGATGGGAGAAGTGGTTTTAACCGCAGATCTCATTTCTTTGGAGATGTTCGATTATGATGTCATCCTAGGGATGGATTGGCTGGCAGGGTACCTTGCCACAGTGGATTTTTTCCATAAGACCCTCACTTTCAAGTTGGTTGAGACACCAGCAGGAGTGTCGTTTCAGGGAGAGAGGAGGAATCCTCGTGCAGGGTTTGTCTCAGCGTTGAAGGCTGACAGACTTTTGAGAAGTGGTTGTGAAGCGTATTTACCGTTTATCACGGAGGATAAACGGTCCCAAGGGGTGGAGGAGATCCCAATTGTTTGAGAATTCCCGGATGTTTTTCCGGAGGAGATTCCAGGTTTGCCACCTATGAGAGAGATTGATTTCACCATTGAGTTGCTACCAGGGACCGCTCCGATATCTATTGCACCTTATAGAATGGCTCCGGCAGAATTGGGGGAATTGAAGACCTAGTTGCAATAATTGTTGGGCAAAGGTTTTGTGAGACCGAGTGTTTCACCATGGGGAGCTCCAATCTTGTTTGTTAAGAAGAAGGATGGTTCAATGAGAATGTGTATAGATTACAGAAGATTGAATCAAGTGACCATCAAGAACAAATACCCATTGCCAAGAATAGATGAATTGTTTGATCAATTGCAAGGTGCATCATACTTTTCGAAGATTGATTTGAGATCCGGTTACCATCAACTGAGAGTTAGAGAAGCAGATGTGTTGAAAACAGCTTTCCGGACAAGATATGGCCACTATGAGTTCCTAGTGATGCCATTTGGATTGACTAATGCACCGGCAGTGTTCATGGCTTTGATGAACAAGATATTTGCAGAATATCTAGATCAGTTTGTAGTGGTGTTCATAGATGACATTTTGGTGTACTCCAAGACCAAGGAAGAGCATGAAGAGCATTTGAGGATAGCATTGCAACTCTTGAGAGAGAATCAGTTGTATGCGAAGCTTAGCAAGTGTGAATTTTGGCTAGACCAAGTAGCATTCTTGGGGCACATATCTCAAAAGAAGGGTTGTCAGTAGATTCGTCCAAGATTGAAGCAGTAGTGAATTGGGAAAGACCGAAGAACGTGACAGAAATTAGAAGTTTTCTGGGATTGGCAGGTTATTATCGGAGGTTTGTGCAAGGTTTTTCATCGATTGCGTCACCATTGACAAAGTTGACAAGGAAAAATGCACCATATGTGTGGACAGATCAGTGTGAAGAGAGTTTCCAAGAGCTAAAGAAGAGATTGACTACAACCCCAGTCCTTACTTTACCATCCGGGAGCGGCGGCTTTACCATTTTTACCGATGCTTCGAATGTTGGACTTGGTTGCGTGTTGATGCAAGAAGGAAAAGTGATTGCTTATGGATCCCGGCAGTTGAAAGATCACGAGAAGAACTATGCCACCCATGATTTGGAATTAGCAGCGGTTGTGTTCGCGTTGAAAATGTGGAGACATTACCTCTATGGAGAACAGTTCGAAGTCCACTCCGATCACCGCAGGTTACAGTATCTGTTTTCACAGAAGGATTTGAACATGAGGCAGAGAAGATGGATGGAATATATCAAGGACTATGATTTTCCAATCAAGTACCACCTGGGGAAAGCTAATGTAGTTGCCGATGCCTTGAGCAGGAAATCAGTAGGCTTGGCAAATCTAAGTGGCACTTGTATCTTTGAGCAGTTTGAAGAATTGAGTATAGACCTACAGCCACTGAGGAATGGTGTTTTGTTGGTTAACATGTCAGTGTCAGAACCTTCTTTCATTTAGAAGATCAAGGATAGTCAGTTGCAAGATCCAGAGTTGGCCAAGATTTCAGAACATATAGCAGAACGTCCGGATTTTCGCATTGTTGATGGAGTTTTGTATTACCGTGACCGTCTGTGTGTGCCTAACATTGAAGATTTGAGAAATGACATCATGTCTGAGGCTCACAGTACGAAGTACTCTATGCATCCAGGCAGCACAAAGATGTATCAGAACTTGAAGGGCAGATTTTGGTGGAACAATATGAAGAGGGAAATTGCAGCGTTTGTCTGCCGTTGTATGACCTGTCAGTTGATTAAAGCAGAGCATCAGAGGCCTCCAGGATTGTTACAGCCGTTAGAGATTCCGGAATGGAAGTGGGAGCACATTACCATGGACTTTATTTCGGGATTACCGAGGACTAGCAGAGGAAACGACGCGATATGGGTCATTGTGGACCGTCTCACCAAGTCAGCGCATTTCCTTGCTATGAAGACAGGGAAAAAGATGCACATGCTACCTTTGGCAGAGTTGTTTGTCAGCGAGATCGTCAGTCGACATGGGCAGCCAGTTTCTATCACTTCCGACAGAGACAGCAGATTTGTCTCGAGGTTCTAGAAGACATTGCATGAGTCTATGGGCACGAGACTACAGTTTAGCACAGCTTATCACCCTCAGACAGATGGCCAGTAAGAGAGAACGATTCAGACCCTTAAGGATATGCTTCGTGCTTGTGTGTTAGACTTCAAGACTCAGTGGGATGAGACTCTACCGTTGTGTGAGTTTGCTTACAACAACAGTTACCACTCGAGTATTGGGATGGCTCCTTTTGAGGCCTTGTATGGTAGAAGCTGTAGGACACCTGTTTGTTGGGAAGAAGTTGGCACTCGCAGTTTCCATGGACCGACTATTGTTAGTGAGACCAGCGACAAGATCAAATTAATTCAAGAGCGTCTGAAAGTGTCCCGGAGTAGACAGAAGAGCTATGCAGACTCCCACCGCAGAGATCTACAGTTTAAGGAAGGAGACAAGGTCTTCTTGAAAGTGTTACCTACAAGGGGAACGTTGAGGTTTGGACAGAAGGGCAAGTTATCACGGAGATACATTGGACCCTATGACATTGTGAGCAAGATCGGTGACGTGGCTTATAGATTAGCCTTACCACCTCAGCTATCTAGCGTACACAACGTCTTCCATGTGTCTATGTTGAAGAAATATGTTCCCGATCCTTCGCATGTACTCCGGCATGAGCCATTAGAGATCAGAGAGGATGCTACCTATGTTGAGAAGCCCGTTAAGATCATCGATACAAAAGAACAAGAGTTGAGGACTCGGACTATTCAGTGGGTAAAGGTTCTAAGGGAGAATCATGGACCGGAAGAGGCAACGTGGGAATTACGAGATCAAGTACAGAAGAAGTACCCACATCTTCTACCTGAGGTGAGTCTTACGTTTCATTCGGAGGACCAAATGCCCTAAGGGGTGGAGGATGTAAGACCCCGACTCGAGTGAACCCGATTAGTGCTAATTAAGTTGCGTGTTAGTGCCAAGCTTGATTAGTGATTTTGGCTAAGTTGGGCTTGGAATAGCTTTGATTCTAGTTTTGGGCTACTTTGAATGCTTTGGTAACTAGTAGGGCCCTTTGGGGGTTCCTTTTTATGACATTGCACATGTTTGGGGATTTGCCGGAGATTTTTGCATTCATGGTTTTAATCCCGTTTTATTGGTATTGTTATTTCATTCAACTTTCATGTTGATCCCGTGTCCATTTGAGATCCCGAAACCTGATTTCATAGCCTTGAGGGCAAAACAGTCATTGTGCACTAAATTTGTACCCAAAACTTGATATTCCCGAAACCCGTGAAACATATACTTTTTGGAAACTAGATATTTCGGCGATCATTTCTTTCTTCTTCATCGAATTCATTAGAAGTCCCGAAAGAGATGATTTCAGCCCAATTATATTTGTTGGTGGTGGAGCCCACTCCCTACTTGTTTATAAGGTGAACCTTTCTCTTCCCATTCCCTTTTTCCAGCACAGAAAGAACCTAGGGTTTGCTTTTGGCAACTTTTCTTCTTCCTCTTGCTCTGTCCACCTCCAATCCACACCAAACTTGCATCAATCAAGAAATCGAGATCATCTTCTTCTTCCTCTTCACCGTGGCTCTCTATTGATACCATTTGTGAAGAAAACCCTCCATTCCAAGATCTTCATTGAGTTTACTTTTGCCATTAGAGGACCTTACAAGTATGTAATCCTTCCCTTCTTCTAGATTTTCATTCTTCTAGCCTTAGAGAAGCTTCATTTCCATTATTGTAAGGTTTCCCTTCCTATTTCTTGTTTTCACCCATTTTAGGGTTTGTTTTGGGGGATTTTTTGTTATAGCTTGGATCTTTGGCTTGGAAGAGTATAGGAGTTGATTTCTTGATTTGAAGACACAAGGCAAGTGGATGATTTGATTTTTCTCATGAGCTTTCAATGGTTTTCATGAGGAAGGTGGTTGACTTGTCATTTTCATTCATATTTATTAGCTTGCATTGACCTTTTGAAATAAATGCTTAAATGCATAGTGGCTAAGTCATTTAATGTTTTGTAAACATGTTGGTTTAGCATTTATTGTCTTTTGGTTATATCCTAAATGGATGGTTGTGAAATGGTTTCTTTCTTCTTCCTTTGAATTGGATTTGATGTTGAAGAGTGAAGGTGATGAATGAACACATATTGGAGTTTTGGGGAAGTATAAATAGATGCATTGGAGGAGCTCCTAGCTCAGTTATATTACAGGGACTAAGTGGAAGTGGGGAGAATGGTTTTGAGGAGGAGAAATGGCTCAAATCTGAACACAGTGGGTGTTTCCCGCTCCTGGCGGTCAGCCAGCGGTCACCTGGCGGCTAGCCGTCTGGTGACTGGCGGCTAACCGCAAGCTAGCCGAAATGTCACGGTTGCTTTTCCAGAGAGCACACTTCTCCACCTGAAAACACAGTTAACCCACGGCTAGCCGCCCATCCCAGCGGCGGCTAACCGCCAGCTAACCGCACCTTGGCGGTTAGGTTTCCAGTAAGCTGCATTTTTGCAGCCCAGCCGCGGTCAGCTGTGCGGTCAGCCGCCCATCCCAGCAGTGGCTAACCGCTAGCTGACCGCCAGGTGACCGAAATTTCCTAGGTTTCAGAGAGCTCCTCGCTCAAGCGAATTCTCCGGTTCGCTCCAGCACTGAGCTTTGTCGATCAAAGGAGATTCACTAGGCATTGTATGAGGCCATTCGAGAAAGAAACCATATCACGAAGTTGTCATTCGAAGTTTTGAAAATTCAAAGTGTATAAGGAGCCCGGAATGTCCCCAAACTCAAAGAGTACCAAATTTTTATCAGATCGACATACGGGGTCCCTATTCAACTTGAACTAGTTTTGAACCCCGATACTTGTCTTGAGATTTCAAAAGCTCTATAGTATTTCATTGTTCCCTAGATTTATACTACATGCCTTGTTTTCCCGAAAGTATTGAATTACACTTGAAATAGTTACTTGTCTTGAAGTGCATTGCACCACATGATATGACAGTGTGCCCTTGAGCACCCCCGTCTTGCCCGTTTGTTTATGTATTTGTACTTGATTTACTTACATATGTCTCGATTTGCTATTTGACCTATGAGTCGGCATCACTAACCTTGGATACCTTGTCGGTTTGGTCCACCGACTTGGAGATCCCTCTCCCGTCCTGCCAGCTGCAGTTTGGACCCCGATACCCGGTCTATTACCGTGGTCCCGTCCCGATACCCGGTTAGCTACCGTGGTCCCGTCCCGTATATTTATATTGTATATATGATCTGTGTTGAATCTCCTCACCTTGAGTGACTGAGATCAACATCCCATTATACTGTTGTCACTTTAGTGATAGAGGACTTAGCTTTATGTGATTGTCATCTTGTTAGTTCCCGATTCCTTGGATACCTTATATGTTTTATCTTATTTACCCGTTTTCTAATAAATGATTTATCTACTTTTTGAGAGGTCTTGTTTAAACAGATTTCTATGCTTTTCAAGGTATTCCCTTTATTATTATATGTTGTTGTATCTTCTCATTCTCTTGCCAGACCGTCGTGTCTGACCCATTTGCTTTGGTACTCAGGTCCCGTTGCCGGTTTCCTTGAGAAGGAGCCGGAGGAGGCGGTAGGTGAGCCGCAACCTCTAGTCGAGTGGCACGCTGACGATGTCATGTAGACATCGGGTTGCTAAGAGAGGCGTAACATTTTGAGGGGAACTATTTAACCATTCATTGGGTTACTGTTTTGTTTATATTGGCCTTTGTTGGCCTCTAATTTTGGAGAATGTAAATAAGTGATAATTGTATAAACTTCAACTCACTTTGGGTAACATGCTTTAGATCATTGCTCTTTCTGATACAGTTTTGATACTTGTTGTTGATGCTTCGATGACTAGAGATAGTCTGACTATTTGATTTGCTACACGCTTCCGCACTTTATAGAAATGTTCATTTATGGTTGTGATATCCTCACCGCGGACACCTGTGGGAAATTATATAAACGTCTGTTATTATTAAACAGATGTAATTGTCCCGACTCCGGATCAGCTCCTTCTTATGGATTCCCGGTCCGGGGTCGCGACAATTGCTGAGGAACCTTGCCTTGATCTTTCTGGAGATTTTCGGAAAAGGGTGTATTTCTTCCTCCTCCTCTTCGTAATGGGCTTATTTACCTTTGAAGGGTTTTTTTGTCTGCAATTGCCCGATGTACCATGCCATCGTTGCCAACGAACTTGATACATTAATTTAGAGTTAAAGGGACAACACCATTCTCATGTATTCAAGGGCGTCCTAGAATGATGTTCTAGCATAAAGGGGTTTTTATTGCATACATAGTGACTTCAGAAATAAGATCACCGATTTGTAACTTGAACCTGATTTTGCCGATAGGTCTTTGAGTGCTCCCATCGTATCCAAAGATAGATATGGATGTGTGGCTCACCTTGCTGGGTGGGATACCCAACTCTTCAAAAGCCGAAGTGGAGATGAGGTTGAGTGCAGAACCTGTTAGAGTTTTTGTTTTGTTGCAATTTGATAGGATGCATTCATTTTCATAGCTTGACCTCTCATTCTTTCATGTTCTTATTCTTAGGATCTTCATGCATATTTCTCTTTCATAATCTTTGTTTTTATCATATGGTATGCATGGTTTTCAAATCAGTTTGTCTCTTATGTTCATGAAGGTTTGAGTTCAGTTTTTCACTTTTTCATATGTTAACACCTTAAGCTCAAATCTATTCAAGCTTTCCAAATGCTTTATCTTTCAAATCCTTTCTTTGGTTTAAATGTTTCATGCTTTTAAAATTCTCTTTATCATCATATTTTAAATCATGATTCAAGCTCGGTTGATGTGCCTCAAAGTCCCCTGGAAAGATGCCCTCTAAAGATGCAAGTTTCTAAAATTTCAGAAATTCTAGGCAGTCTTTAGGTCGACTTGCCTGTGTGGTGGTCGACCGGGCACACTGCGGGTCGACAGGGATTTTGAGCTGTAAGCTCCACCAACGGGCATTTTTATAGCCGTTGTGTGTACCCGGTCGACCCGGCCCTGTACCAGGTCAACCGAGCACTAGCCGTTGGGAACTTTTTCTTTATAAAAAGTGGCTTTTGAAGTCAGAGAGATGGAGAGAAGATATGAGATGAGAGATATGAGATAATGAGAGGTGCTGTTGAAAGTTGCTAATGTATGAGAGAATAAATTGATGAGATGAAAGTTGTTGTTGTGAGGTTATTGAGATAGAGACAGCGGCGCTGGGTGATGGTGTAGAGAACAGTGAGGAGCCACAAAGATTGAGAAAACAGGTGGATTAGCCGGCGCAAACTGCTACAGGGTTTTTTTTTAAATGAGTAAAAAAAAAAACTTAGAAAATCACAAGAAGCAAAAAAAAAATCAACTATAATCACTCCCCGGCAACGGCGCCAAAATTTGGTCGTGCTGTCGCCGGCACCCAAATATAATAAAACCTTTACTCCAAAAATAATAAATGTAGTAGTGCGAGTAAGGATCGTTCCCACGGAGAGTGTTTAGTCAAATTTTATGCTATGTGATCAAAGATGGGGGTTTTGATTATATTGAAAGCTAGCAAAAATAAATAAAAGCAAATAAAAAATAGTAAAGTAACGAATTCAATCAAAGGAGCAAGCATTGGTCAAAGTTAACATCCACCATCGGAAATTCAGAATTGATCATTGATGCAAAAATAAATCAATTAACACTTTGAATATTCATCGTTGGAATTAAATTCCTACCTCCTTAATTAGTTAATTAGAAAACACGCGCTCTAATTAACCCTAATTACTAAACAACCTAAGACAAGCGCTATAGATTTAATTTAGCAAAAGCATTAAAATCAGAGAGATCGATGAACCCAAATAACACAAGCACACGCGGTTGCATTTAATTTAGCCAAGTGTTCTTCCTAATATCTAACAATTACTGACGCAGTAAATTATTAAATATCAGTTGCTTCGCAAATTTGAGGGATCAAACAATTACGGATTTGATTTCTAATTTAGCATTAGATTGCAACGAAAAATATACTAGTATGCATCCTAGCAATTAAACGAAACAATCATGATAACAAATTAAGCACAGAACAACCCATATTCAAAGCATAAATTGAACAATGAAAATAAATTAGATCTCACAGTATTTATTCCGAGGCTTCAGTCTCCTTCAACCAATTAAAGAAAATTACCCACGCAGGGCCATAAAAGAAACTTGCAAAATTAATAAAAGAAGAAGAATAATAATGAAGAAAGAGAGAAAAGAAATTCCTCAAAGGAGAAGGTACCGGCTTTGTATGTGGAGTGGGTTATTTATAGATGGCATGTATGGCAGAGAGAGGAGAGAAATAAGGTGAGGTGGCGTTGGAGTTGGAAAAGGAGAGAAAACAGGTAATTGGGCCCATGTGATGGAGAGAAAAGTAATGAGGTAGAGATAAAGTAGGAGAGGATGAGATGTGAAAGAGAGAATAGAAAAAGGTCATTGGAGATGGAATGCACCAGTGAGTTTTGAGAGAATTTGAAGTGATGTGGGATTGGAGATGGAATAAAATAATTAATTAAATTCTAACTTAGTCAAAATCTCCTTTTTGACCATATCTTCTCACTCGGGCTTCTGTTGGACTCGACCCAAGAATTAAAGTTGCACCATTTTTCGTTCTGCACAATATGAGCCCACTATTGGATATGTTTCGAGGAACTCCTGATTTCTTCAGATTTACCATAATGCAATTCTGCTTGATTTTTCATCCATTTAGCATCAAGTACGAGCACTTCTCTTGCAACTCAGATCTTGAAGCAGCAGATATCTCTCAAAACTCAAAACATGAAAGTTGTAGATCCTTTTCTTGGCGTTCCATAGCATCTTGAATCATCTCAATTGGAGCTCAGATGAGAGAGTTATGCACAGATTACGAAGCAATGTCTAAACTATCCAGAATCGCCTAATTAGCTTCGTTTTGCACTTAATGCCTCCTTTTGCACCTAAATAAAAATACAAGAATAATGAGTACATTTAGGCATCAAATAAGTATAAAGCACTAAACATTAAGGGAGAAAAATATGACATTTTACGTTCTCATCAGGATGTAACTAAACTTAACTTACTTTTGTGTTAGTCTCATAACTTGAATTATGATGGGAATGCCATGTTAACTCCTTTCGTTTGATACTATGTCTTGATATTATTTGTCATAGCACTTAAAAATTTATTGGTGCTTATCTTGAAGTGATTTGATACACGCTTCCGCAAACTTGATCATGTGAGACAAATTCCGCGTGTTTCGGGAATCCTCGCCGCGGGTACCTGTGGGAAAACAAACCAACAACAAAAAAAAAATCTTCGCGGGCCCGCGGTTCGTTCCGGGGTCGCGAAAGGACTGGTATCAGAGCAAGACTTGTTTCAGGCACTTAAAAGAAACTAGAAAGGTTTTAGGAACATGGCGAGGATTTGTGAGTTCGATAGATTTGCTGGTATAGGACCTTAGAAACCATTATACCATGTGTATTGTGTACTAGCACCTTGTTTTACAACATCATGTCTCCAAGGAAATTTCCAAACAACAATGCTTCAGGCAGTAATCAAAACGAATCAGACATGACTAATACGTTAACCGCTACACAATTTCAAGAACTCATGCAAACTATGATAGAACAACAAAGGCAGGTAAATGAGACTCAAGCCAAATTTCAAGAACAGCTAGCAAAGAAGGATGAAGAAATAGTTCAAGTCCAGAGGCAACTCTTGGAAGTTCTTCAGAACAGGAATCTAGCTCCACAACCTTAGCCTTTGGGTCCACAGATTGTTATCCATAATAGGGGTCATGACCCTAATGTGCTATTTGAGAAGTTCAGGAAGAGAGCACCGAAGGAATTTTCGGGCAGTGAGGACCCGTTAGTTGCAGACGATTGGCTGGCTAATACCGAGAAAATCTTTGATGTCTTTACGTGCACGGGGAGACAGAAAGTCAACCTCATAGCTTCACTGTTTTATGGGCTTGCGGATTGTTGGTGGCAAACAGTTAAGGATCCATACACGGCACTAGCTAACGAGGATGCATGGGCAGCGTTCAAGACACAGTTTTAGGATAAGTACATTCCCTCCCATGTTAAGAGACAGAAGGCTATTGAATTCCAGCAGCTCAAGTAAGGCAGCATGACTATGCTAAATTTTATCACCAAGTTTGAGAGATTGGGTAGATATGCTACTGAGTTGATTGATACTGAGCAGAAGAAGATAACAAAGTTCTTAGAAGGATTGAATTCGATTATCATGAGGGATGCAATAGGAGTAGTTTCACCAGCTACATATGATGAGGCTGTCAAACGGGCATATAAGTTTGAGGATATTAACAACCTGATCGTTCAAGACAGGAAGCAACACTATCAACAACAAAATCAGAAGTAACACCATAATAAGAAACCGAAGCAAGAGCACGGTCAAGTGAGGCAAGGTTGTGGCTACCGTGGCAAGAACCACGAAACTCATGAATGTCGTCAGGCCACGGGTGCCTGTTTCAAATGCGGAGCTATGAACCATGCAAACAAGGATTGCCCACAACTTCAGAATCTAGGTAATAGAAATCAACAACAGGGACAAGTACCTCCTCAAAATCAAGCACCAGTCCAGAATCAAGCCAGACCACCTCAGCAGCAGCAACAGGCCAGGCCACCAGCACAGAATCAGAATGTTCGTCCTCCACAACAGAACAGACATGCCCAAGGAAGACAAAATCAATCACCGAATAGGCTACAGATGCATGGACGTTTATATTATCTCAACCGTGTGGATGCTGAAGCTGCAGGAGACGTGGTAGATGGTAAACTTCTTGTTTGTGGAGTAGAAGCACATATTTTATTTGATCCTGGATCCACACATTCGTTTTCATCTCCTAGTTTTACTAAGATGATTGATGCACCACATAGTGAATTGGATTATATTCTGATAGTAACCACACCAGTAGGGAAACAAGTTGTGTGTAGAACCTATTACCCTAGCTGTACAATTTTGTTAGGAGATGTTAATTTTCCGGCCAACCTCATTGTTTTGGACATGCATGATTTTGATGTCATCTTAGGCATGGATTGGTTAGAAGCATATCATGCCACCATGGATTGTTTTAGTAAAACCATAACATTCAGATTCCAAGGACCACAGGCAGAATTGATATTTCAGGGGAACAAGAGGAAAACTCAGGCAGGGTTTATTTCAGTGTTGAAAGCGATCAGATTAGTTCAGAGTGGGTGTCAGGCATTTATTACGTTTATCACAGAGGATAAACAGTCCATAGGGGTGGAGGATATCCCCATTGTGTGTGAATTTCTGGATGTTTTTCCAGAAGAAATCCAGGGATTACCACCAATTAGAGAGGTTGAGTTCACAATTGAGTTCCTACCAAGGACGGCTCCGATCTCCATTGCACCATACAGAATGGCTCTAGCATAAATGGGTGAACTAAAACTCCAATTGCATGAATTGTTGAGTAAAGGCTTCATTAGGCCAAGTGTTTCACCTTGGGGTGCACCGGTGTTGTTTGTGAAAAAGAAGGATGGAAGTTTGAGAATGTGCCTCGACTACAGAAAACTGAACCATGTGACTGTGAAGAACAAGTATCCATTGCCAAGGATAGATGAATTATTTGATCAATTGCAAGGAGCAGCCTATTTTTCCAAGATAGACCTGAGATCAGGGTACCATCAGTTGAGAGTAAGAGACTCGGATGTTCAGAAAACGACCTTTAGAACAAGATATGGGCACTACGAGTTCTTAGTGATGCCCTTTGGTTTGACGAATGCACCCGCAGTCTTTATGGCTCTTATGAATAAAGTCTTTGCACCCTATTTGGATCACTCTACAGTAGTATTCATTGATGATGTCCTTGTGTATTCCAAGAGTAAGAAGGAGCATGAAGAACATTTAAGGACAGCGTTGCAGCTTTTGAGGGACAACCAGCTTTATGCAAAACTCAGTAAGAGCGAATTCTGGTTAGAGCAAGTTGCTTTTCTAGGCCACATCGTCTCCATAGAAGGTTTAGCAGTTGATCTAGCCAAGATAGAGGCAGTTGTTAATTGGGTGAGGCCAAGAAGTGTGACAGAAATCAGAAGCTTTTTGGGGTTAGCAGGCTATTACAGACGATTTGTCCAAGGTTTTTCGTCCATTGCAGCACCCTTGACAAAATTGACCGGAAAGAATGTCCCATTTGTTTGGACCGAACAGTGTAAAACAAGTTTTCAAGAGTTGAAAGGAAGGTTAACCACAACTCCAATTCTTACATTACCATCGGGCAGCGGTGGATTTATTGTTTATACAGATGCTTCGAATGTGGGACTAGGTTGTGTATTGATGCAGGATGGCAAGGTAATTGCTTATGGCTCAAGACAGTTGAAGGACCATGAGAAGAACTATGCGACTCATGACTTGGAATTGGCGACAGCTGTTTTTGCATTGAAGATGTGGAGACACTATCTCTATGGAGAGAAATTTAAAGTCCATTCGGATCACCGAAGTTTGCAACATTTGTTCTCGCAGAAGGATTTAAATATGAGACAGAGATGGTGGATGGAGTATATCAAGGATTATGACTTCCCAATCAAGTATCATCCAGGCAAAGTGAATGTTGTAGCTGATGCATTGAGCAGAAAATCAGTGATCATGGCCAGTTTGAGAGGAATTGGTGTCTTACAGCAGTTTTAAGAGTTGAGTGTAGAAGTACAAACCCTAAAACTGGGTGCAATGTTAGCAAACATGACAGTATCAGAACCTACCTTCATCCAGAAGATCAAGGAAAGTCAGTTGCAAGACCCAGACCTGGCAAAGATAGTAGAGCATATCACAGAACGTCCAGATTTCAAGATGGTGAATGGGATACTGTATTTCCGTGACCGGTTGTGTGTACCAAATGTGGATGACTTAAAGAGTGAAATAATGAATGAAGCTCACAACACAAGGTACTCGATGCATCCGGGTAGCACGAAGATGTACCATAATTTGAAGAATAGATTTTGGTGGAACAACATGAAGAGAGAGATAGCAGCTTTTGTGTCCCGTTGTCTGACTTGTCAGTTGATTAAAGCAGAGCATCAGAAGCCCCCAGGTTTGTTACAACCGTTGGAGATCCCGGAGCGGAAATGGGAGCACATTGAAAGTACAGGCTAGGGCCAAAGACTGAGTCCTAGAGGGGGGGTGAATAGGACTAAGGGAAACAATTACCAATTTTAAACTTTTTAAGGCACGTTTAA
Source organism: Cinnamomum chago (assembly GCA_038049695.1). Classification (NCBI taxonomy): domain Eukaryota; kingdom Viridiplantae; phylum Streptophyta; class Magnoliopsida; order Laurales; family Lauraceae; genus Cinnamomum; species Cinnamomum chago. Next base: position 56,251,187 of record CP142454.1, on the reverse strand, counting down.
TATAACCAGAACAAAGAGCAGAACAAACACAATGAAGAGAAAGACTTAAGTAGCATATGTGTTCATCAAGACAGCTTAAGTAATAACGAAGAGATACAATTAGATGAGAGTAGATAAGCACAAGTGTGTGTGTCTATTGAACTTAGTGATGACCTATCATACACAACAAATTCCACAATATAAATATAGAAATGTAAATCATGCCACAAAGAATAGACACAGGAAAATTATAGTGGTTCAGTCACAAAGACCTACATCCACTCTCAAAGGTCACGCAGACCCTTGGTTCCAATAAGAAGATCACACTACACAAGTACTGATTCAACTATAATTTTGTTATCGAGGTTCGATCACTCAGATCTACTCCTCCTCACACAATTACAATGTGATTTAGTCACACAGATCTGAATCACAATCACAGATTGTAGAAGTTTAAAGAAGGGTGAACACTTGCCTTTGATGAAGATGGAAAGAGTTCTAAAGAGCTTTGACAGTAGTCGAAGCTTTCACCTCTTGATGACTCCTTGGAGTTGAGAAAGAAGCTTCCATAGTGTAGCACAACCAAGGTTCAGAGGTCTGGTCCTCTAGAGTAACATGGATATGGATTTCATGCACAGTAAGGGATCCTAGAGAAACTCTTCTCACACTACACACTCATCTTGGAGCTAATGAAGCTCTGGGGTTTTCCTAAATCTACTACATGAGTGTTTGGAAGAAGATTTGAGAGCTTAAATTTGTTGGGAAGAAAATAGCATGCAAAGCTCTCTCAAAAGAGTCCATTGGAAAAGAGAAACAAGCTCCAGATATATAGAAAACATCCAACAGCTATATTGGCGGCTAGCCCCTTTCAAACAACGGTCATAAAATTCAAATCAGGTTGGCTCACGGTTAGCCGTAGGAAAAGTTGGGGGCTAGCCGTGAGGCAACCGGAAGGGTGACCGCAAGGAGGGTTCTGAAAAAATTTGTTTCTAGAAAGCAAACCGTAACCCACGGTTAGCACTGCGGCTAGCCGCAGGTGCACATGGCGGTTAGCCGCAGGAAGAGCCGAATATCATCCTGAGAAAAGAGCCTTACTGGAAAGCTGACCGTGGGCCCGGCGGCTAGCCCCCTTGCGAAGGCCGGCTAGCCGCCGGTCACCTGACCCTTTTTTAGAAGGACTATTTAAGCTGAGATAAAAAGGATAGAAATCATGATTTTAAAACTCATCTTTTTCCTAGGGACCTAAGGATTTGGTCTAGGTATAAAATACCTGAAATGGTTGTCAAACACAAATGGAGACCTTCTTTGATGAATCCGAACTTTCCAACAGCTTGATAAACCTTCTGAATATGATCTTCCTTGAGGCACTTTGAGAGGCAAGAACTTTGGACCACATTGGCACGGAATTGACAAACCAAACTCAGTGCTCACAGACATGTGACACTTACATGTCACCATAGATTTCATCTCCAGTTTGCCGAATACCAAAAAGGGAAATAATGCAATTTGGATTATTGTAGATCATCTGACAAAGTCTGCTCATTTCATTTCAATGAAGACAGGGAATATGATGCACATGGCACCACTAGCAAAGTTATTTGTTGATGAAATTGTTAGTAAACATGGTCAACCCATCTCCATTACTTCAGACAGAGACAACATGTTCGTTTCAAAGTTTTGGAAAACTCTTCATGAGTCTATGGGTAACAAACTCCAGTTCAGCACGGCATATCATCCTCAGACAGATGGTCAGTCAGAAAGGACGATACAAACTCTTGAAGACATGTTGCGTGCTTGTGTATTGGATTTCAAGGTTCAGTGGGATGAGTGCTTACCGCTTTGTGAATTTGCTTATAACAATAGCTACCACTCTAACATCGGTATGGCACCTTTCGAGGCACTCTATGGTAGAAGATGCAGAACTCCGGTTTGCTGGGAAGAAGTCGATGAGCGTAGTTTTCATGGACCGACGATAGCTGGAGAGACAAGTGACAAGGTCAAACTGATTCAGGAACATTTGAAGATCACCGAAAGTAGGCAGAAGAGTTATGCAGACACTCACCGAAGAGAATTGTCGTTTCAAGTGGGTGACAAAGTGTTCTTGAAAATCTCACCAGTTAGAGAAACTTTGAGATTCGGACAGAAGGGCAAATTATCTAGAAGGTTTATTGGTCCATATGAAATTTTTGAGCAACATTGGGGATGTCGCTTATAGACTTGCGTTACCGTCGGAACTCTCCGGGGTGCACAATGTATTTCATGTTTCTATGCTCAAGAAATACGTCTCTAGTCCTTCACATATACTACAGCACGAACCTTTGGAGATTCGAGAAGATGCCTTGTATGTGGAAAAACCGATCAAGATCATTGATACCAAAGAGCAAGAATTGAGAAATCGGACTATTCATTGGGTCAAAGTACTTTGGGAAAATCACGAGCCAGAGGAAGCCACATGGGAATTGAGAGATCAAGTGCAGAGGAAGTATCCACAGCTTTTACCAGAGGTAAATATTTGTTTTATTTGGTGGACCAAATACCCTAAGGGGTGGAGGATGTTAGACCCCGACCCCGACTAATTCGATCAGTGTGTGATTAGTATGTGTTTAGTCTTAAGTGGTTTTAGTTATCATTGGGTTAGAAATAATTAGTTTAGTCCTGGATATAGCTTTGGGAATTTTGAGGACGTTTAGTGTTAGTCAGACACACTCAGGAAGGCCTGAGTGCAAATGTAAGCTTAGGAGGATCGTATCGGTTTCCGTTTTTAATTGTGGTTTTGATTTCATTTGAATGATTTTACTCGGTGTTATAACTTTCGTTTTCAGCCCATTCATGTTTGAAGCCCAAAAATCCAAGTTTTGACCCAAGAAGGGGTAAAATTGTCTTTTATACACAAATCTGGACACAAATTTTGAGATCTCAAAACCATGTCAAAAATATACCTTTTGGAAACTAGATATTTCGATGATCATTTTGTCCTTCTTCGTCGAGTTCATTTGAGGCCCACAAGATCATGTTTTTGTCAATGCGAGGTTCAAGTTCATTGGGCCTCATTTGCAAGTGTTTTAAAGTCAACTCTTTCATTCTTTCCCTCTTTCACTCTCAAACCCTAACCCTAGAGCAGCCAAGAAGAGAAAGCCTTTTCTTTCCACTTTATTCTCTTGAATGATCAAGCTAGAAGACTCCAAATGGAATTCCAAGACCATCATCTTCTTCCTCCCATCCAAAGCTTTCCATTGATACAAGTTTCTTGAAGTTTCTTGTTGGGCAATATCTCCATTTTCTTCCTTCTCTCTTGTTTGGCCTTTTCTAGGTAAGAGCTCCAACCCATCTCTTTAATGGAGCCTTTTTGGTTACTAAAGATCTTGTTTTTCATATTGCAAACCCTTTTGTGAAAATGAATTCCTTGTTTTCAAGATTGAGTGAGTTTTGTTTGGTTTTCATGGGTTTTGTAGTCTTTGGATTAGCTTGAGTGGAAGTGCATGGAGAAGGTTTGTGGCATCTTGGACTAAGGCAAGTAACCAATCTAGGATGGATGATAGCATGTGTGCATTTGATTTGTTTTCTTTTCATTCCTCTCATTTCATTGGAAATTATGTCTTGGATGGAAAATTTGGGGATTTTATTTTAGATTGGAGAATGGGAATGTAATGTCTCAATTTGTGCTATGAAATGTGTGTTTTAGCCCTTGGAGAGCATGTAGGCTCAGGGAAGTGCAGGTTGAATGAGAAACAAGAAGAAGGGAAAAAGAAATGTAAAAATCTGAATTTGAAATGCACTTCCCGTGCAGTTTCGGTCAGCCGCTGGTCAGCCGTGGCTAGCCGAAATCCCCATTTCGGCTACCCGCGAGCTGACCGAGCTCGACTATTCCTTTTCCAGAAGGTGGCATGTGCATCAGGGTTCAGCAGTCAGCCCTACGGTCAGCTTACGGCTAGCCGCCAGGTCCCATTTCGGCTAACCGCAAGCCAACCGAAGTCAGTTCGATTTCTTTTCCAGAGAGCTGCTTTTGGACCTGGGTTTCCAACGGTCAGCGGGCGGCTAGCCGCCAGATCCTAGCACGGCTAGCCGACATCTGACCGCGAGCTGACCGAATTTGACACCATTGCCCCTTTTGAAGAATATTGTAAGAATGAAAACTAGAACATGTTAAGTGAAAACTAGAACATGTTAAGTGACCTTTAGCCTGATATTGTGCACTTGAAACCTGAGATGTCTTTGAACTTTCGGGGCACCGATTCTCTTTTAATTCCAACATTTAGGGTTTCGTTTACACAAAGATCAACCAAAGGTCCTTGCATGTGCTTCATAGACTTTTTGGTCGTACTTTAACTTTTGATACAATGAATATCATTGTGTATTCGTTTTGAATGTTATGTACAAGCTTGTTTGAAGGTTTGTTTCAAAAGTGAAAAAAAGGGGGGGTCACTTCCTAAGCGTGTTATGCATATTAATTATGCCTTTTGCTAGTCGTGTTTGTCGTGTTTTGATAAGTGATTTTCCCCTTTTATCTCAACATGTTTAGACAATGTTTTGCGTGTTTTGTGCATTCATGAATTTAAGTGAATACAACTGAGCTTGGACTGCCCTTTCAGTTTGATCCACTGTCTAGGGGTCCTTAAACATGTGGACTGCCTGCAGACTGGTCGTGTATTTTATTACACATCGTGCATGTCGGGTTCCGCAGCCGGAATCCCCGTATATGTGGGAATCATGTCGTGATTATATTATGTATATCGTGCTTGTCGTGCGTGCTTGCTCTTTTCATTATAAATGATAGAGAAAGGATGGGCTCATTGTGGAATGTAACTATTCATGATATTATAAGTATTCATGTTAGTTTTACTCGTATTTTTGAAATGTACCTTAGTCATGTAACTGTTTACAATTCAGAAAAATGTCTTTATATGTTTCCTTAAACATTTACTACTTATATGCTCATGCCTAAATTGATTACCTGCCAAACCGTTGTGTTTGACCCCTGTATGTTGGTGCCCAGGCGCAGGTGATGTTGCCTTTGAGGAGGAGCCTCTTATGGGATGTAACTAAACTTAACTTACTTTTGTGTTAGTCTCAATAACTTGAATTATGATGGGAATGCCATGTTAACTCCTTTCGTTTGATACTATGTCTTGATATTATTTGTCATAACACTTAAAAATTTATTGGTGCTTATCTTGATGTGATTTATAACACGCTTCCGCAAACTTGATCATGTGAGACAGATTCCGCGTGTTTCGGGAATCCTCACCGCGAGAGCCTATGGGAAAACAAACCAACAACAGAAAAACAATCGTCGCGGGCCCGGGGTTCGTTCCGGGGTCGCGACAACGAGTGTGTGTAGACATTCGTAATAAATCTAGAATGTGCAACCGTGTAGGTATGTGTTTAAAGTGCTCAATCAAGTCGTACTTGAAAGCATCCTTCGGGCCTGCATGTTCATTATTGTTGCCACTTGGGGTGTTTACAACATCTTTTCCTGAAGGATTTACATAAGTAGAAGAAGATTGGTTCTAATTTTTGTGGTAGTCCAGGCCATAGCGGGTACCTCTACCAACTTCAAGTGCTTCTTGAGAAGGATCTTCGTTTGGAAGATCACCCTTTAGATCAAGGGCTTGATCCTTCTCATTTACTAGGGATGTGCCTGTAGCAGAGTTGCCATCCTCAGTGATTGCATTGCATGGAGCATTTTTCGGGAACAAGTCCTAAACAGAATCCAGCAACTTTTCTTCTTTGTTAATCAATTCATTGGTCCATACATCATGATTAGTCGGGAAGGGTGTGAGTTCTGATGTCACTGTCTCAGGAGACGAAGTCTGAGAAGGCGACATCTCAATAGAATTCACTTGAGAAGAAGTGGCTCCAGAAGATATATTGCCCGATGTGGTCTGAGAGTAAGTGGTCCCCACAGAAGAGGGTTTAGAGGAACTATCATCCTGAACTATCACATTGCAGGTAGCTCCAATAGAAGACATCCCCATAATGGATTGTTGGGAGTCGGACCCATCCTCAGATGTAAGAGGATCATATATCCAGCAGTTTTCTCCATTTTCAAGAGTTGAGGGAGGAGGTACCTGTGGTCTTCAGAGACTTCCGATTCCAGATTTTGGTTGCAATGAAGCTCGTTGATGCGATCTTGCTCTTGTTCTAAGGCAAGAAGCTGCAGGATCCTCGCATATTCTTCAAGATTAGGCATGGGAGCCAAATCTTCTTCTTCGTCTGCTCCTTTTGGTTCAACATGGTTGGATTCCACTGGAGCAATAGCGGGTGCTGGGTCAACAACATTTTATTAAACAACCTCTTGGTCTTCTTCATCATCAGACCAGGATCCTTGTGGCGTTGTAGACACCTCATTTGGCCCCCTATGATAGCCTTAAACACCTATCATATATAACGGTGCCCCCATTCCACCCATAATTGAATGGTTAATGGCCTAATTTAGATTAATTAATGACGATGAAGATGCTCGTTGATGATTTTCGACTTAGTTCGACGAATCATAGAAATTGTGAGAGAACACCAAATCACGTTGAGATCTCTAGTTCAACCCACTACTCATACAAGGAATGGACCACAACACTACCCAAGCCCCTTCTAGACTATATAAAACACACCCAAGTTATTCTTATAGAGATTACACTTAGTTTGCCTAAGTACGATACGACATGATTAGAACGAATTAGGAGGCTAGGATCATTGATCCAAGTATACCTTACTTTTCCTGACCTATGACCATTAGGGTGTAAGGACCAACAAATTCTACATTCCGAGAGCTTTCTGACGATATGTGGAACGTCCAATTTCGACCAACGGATCAAAAGATATGGCCCTCGGAAGACTACACAAGTGGTCCCGCACCAGGGACACACTTGGGCGCCAATATAGGTGCGCCCAAGTCCCAAATTGCACTTGGGAGCACACACAGGTGTGCCCAGGTCTCAAGATCACACTTGGGCGCGTACACGGGTGCGCCCAAGTCCCTGGTTGTCCTAGAAAGCACTTAACTGCATATTTAGGTGGGTTCTGCTCTACCATTCGTAGTTCCGACCGAACCTTAGCCCAAAATTGATTTGAAACCAAACAATAAGCCCACTTGACCCTAAGGGAAGACCTGGGCACACCTGTGTGTGCGCCCAAGTCATAGGACTCACCTGGGCACACATATGTGTGCGCCCAAGTCCCTGAAAACCCTAAATCTCCTTGGTTTGCATGAAGCCTCTAGAAAATTGTACACATAGCAATCCTAACCCCTCTTCCACGCCAGAAACCCTATAAAAAGTATCTCGTATACCATTTACAACGGAGGCTACTAAAAAAAACAGAGAGAGAAAAGTAGAAGAAAAGAAAGAAAAAAGAGAAAGAAGTCATAAAGGAGATCTTTAGATCTAGAAGGAAGGAAAAGGAAGAGCACTTTGGTTCTCCAAGATTAGCAATGGAGAAAGCCTCCCAAAGATATGGATTTCTGCAAGAGCTCCAGTTTAGGACTTGAAGAACACGAATCCAAACCAGTATTTCTAGATTTAGTTTTCTTTTTAGTTAACTATCAATCACCATTAGTAGTTAGAAATATGCTTAGGATCATGCATACATTGTAGATCTGCATCGGTAGTGATATTTCCTAGTAGATCTGACATCTAATATTCATTCATTAATAACATGCTAAGGATCATTCCTAGTCTGTAGATCTACATCATTTTTAGCATTCTAAACTCGTGATTAGGGAAGACTTTGCATTCATCTCATTTCCTTTGAAAGAAATTCGAATCTAAAAAAAAAAGTGTAACAGAGCACTTGGGCGCAACTGTGGGTGTGCCCAAGTGTCTGCATAGGGTTTTTAACCCCGATTTTCATATCAAGTGTATTTTACTTCTTAGATCCAAATTCATTCTCATGCATATTGATATCGGGACCTTCAAATCTGTAATTTTGCATTCCAAATCGTGTGAAAAGTATTGAGAAAAGAAACAAGAGAGGAAGAAAAGTGCAGGAAAGCACTTGGGCGCAACTGTGTGTGCGCCCAAGTTTGCAGATAGGACTTTGGCCCCGATTTCCCATTTCGCGCGTATTCTGGTTCTTAGGTCCGAGTCTATCCTCATAAAAGTTAATGTTAAAGTCTTCGGATTTGAGAAAAGCGTTGAAAGAATCGGAAGAAGAACAAACATATTGCTGAAAAGGAGAGAGAAGTGCATAAAAGCACTTGGGTGCCACTGTGGGTGCGCCCAAGTCTTTGAAGTGAACTTTTGGGCCCGACTTCCATTTCATGTGCATTTTGCTCCTTAGATCCGAGTCCATTCTCATATTAGTTAATATCAAATCCTTCGGATCTGCAAAGAGTATCGAAAGAATCGAAAGATGATTAAATATTATTACTAGAAAGGACGGAAAAGAGAAGAAAGAAAAATAGAAGTACTTGGGCACTACTGTGGGTGCACCCAAGTTCTCGCAAAGGGATCCCTCGAATTTTAATCCTCACACTATTGCTCTCAAATTCAGAAGTTCTGATATCAATAGTTCTTATGAGGACCCTGCATTTAGTCACAAATTGTTGGAAATTGCGTTAGAACGTCGTCAAATATCAGAGATACATCACAACCAGCAGGAAGTGACTTGGGCGCCACTGTGTGTGCGCCCAAGTCCGGCAGCCCAAGTCCCTGGATTGATTTTCGGCCCGCATTTTCCACATTTTTGTATTTCATTTAACTTGCTGTTTCATCTTTGTTATAATTTTGATTGAATGCTAAATTTCTAGATTGCAAATTGTTAAATCATCATCACTTTAGGTTAGGTTATATTGCATAAAATACCAAAAAAATTATAAAATCATAAAACTCTTCCCTTCGCATCTTACTTTTTAGTAATTAGAGAAGAGAACAAAAAAATTAAAAGAAATAGAAAGGTCCATAAAAAGGAAAAACAGTGGACATTAAGTAGAGGATTATAAGTTGTCCTTTAGGTTAGGTTACATTGCTTTTGCATAAAATACCAAAAACAAAATCACAAAATCATAAAACACTTCTCCTCTCGTCTTGCTCTCTAGTAATTAGAGAAGAGAACACAAAAGAAAGAAATTAAAAGGAGTAGTAGAATTATAAAAGTAGACATGAAGTAGCTGATCCTAGGTTATTCCATTCGTGCCTAAGTAAATTAATAAACTTGATCAACCCCAATCTAAAACACTTAATTAATTGAAAATACCTAATTAAAACATCCGATCAAAATCCAATAGAATTAATTAATTAAGTCTCTGAAAATGATTAACAACTCCTAATAAAACCCTAATCGAACAAGACCCTAATCAACAAGTCCCAACTAAAGTCCTGATTAACAAACCTAATCAATAAGCTCCAATCTATTAAGACCCCAATTAAAACCTAATTATGACAATAAGACCAAGCCACATCCAGAAAAAAATGACACCCCCCAACCAAGATATGAGCTAGAATATCCAAAACCAACTTAGAAATACCCTAGAATTGGACGAACTTGGAGCCGCCCAATAGGCTGACACTTGGGCTCCACTGAAAGTCCTTGGATCCTAACCCTAGAGAGGGGGGGGGGGGGTGAATAGGGTGTGCTACAAATATGACCGATAAAGACCAATTTTATTTCTTTAAGATAAACAAGTCACATATGATGATTTACCAGACAAGATGCGGAAGCTAAGAAAACAATCACCACAAGCAAACACCACTACACAAAGATTTATAGTGGTTCAGCCTCAATGCCTACGTCCACTACCGGCTGGTGATCCAATCACCCCACCGGATTTCCACTAATTATGCTTTTTACTAGGCTAAGCAATAACCTTTACAATGTTGTTTTTCCTAGGCTCAACAACAACCTTTACAAGATGCTTTTCAAGGCTAAGCAATAACCTTTACAAAGTGCTTTTCTAAGGCTAAGCAATAACCTTTACAAATGAAGATTTTTCTCTAAGAAGGTGTCTCTTCAAGAACACTCTAAGAGATACAATTTAAGCACAAATAAAATGCCTCTAAATAGGCTGATATGAAAGTTTCATTCAAATTACAAACATACACTAAGATAAGCTAAAGTGTGTGCACAAGTGTATGAATGCTTTACTTCAATCAATCTCTACAATGAAGCTCTTAAATGAATGCTTGATGCATTTTTAAATAAAAGCTTAGAAAATGATGATTGAAGATAAATGCTAATCACATGAAAGATTCAAACAACTTAAGGAAATGAGCTAAAACAAGTTGTATGAATATTAAAGTCTAAGAACACATGTGATTTAGACAAGAGTGATTGCAAACCATTCTAATATTCCAAAGAAGACAATGAGTTTGCAAAACAACTCTTTAAAAGCTAGAAATCATGCATAAATGAAAATACAAAGATTTAAACATGCATTGTTTCTAATTTGAATGGAAATCAAAATAACTATTAAGGTATACCTTTTTAAAACTCAAGCATTTGATTTCTAATGACCTTCTAGCTCTCTTGGCTTATTCCCCTTTCTTAGGCTTCAATGGAGTCTCAAAGATTCAAAAAACATGCCTCTAGAAAGGTTGGAATAGAATGGACTTTAAAGGAAAAAACAGTCCAACGGCAAGTTGGTCGGGTCGACCTGGGCCTGGCTCGGTCGACCTGGCCCAACGGTCAAAAAGCCCCAACGGCTATATGCCCGGTCGACCTGAGCCTAGCTCGGTCGACCGGGTACACTGGCCTATTTTCCAGCAGGCCAGTTGGGCCGGTCGACCGGGCAGGGGTCGGTTGACCTGCCAAACTGGCCTGGGAAGAATTCTGCAGATTTTTCAAAATCCTGAAGTTGCACTTTGGAACTCAAGCCCAGTGTACCTTATGCATACTAAAATGATTCTAATAATGATGAATGTATGCAAGGCACAAACCTAAAAACTTAAAATGATTTTTCAAAATTAATGCACAAAGAATTAGGTTTTCAAAAGTGTTTGGATTCTAAAACATGCATGTATCAAATTCATTTCAAAAACATGTGCAAATGCATGATAGAATCCTAGATTTCAAAGTCAAACACTAAGAGTAAGAGTGTGTGATCATTTGACAGTGAAGGTGAGTGAATCCATCAAAATTGCAACAACCAAGGACCTAACAGCCACTACAGGTGCGCCCAAGTCATCCCAGATACCTAGGCGCCCACACAGGTGCCCCCGACTACTTATTTCAATCCCAAGACGCACTTTGGTTACGTTTCAACTTCCAAACTCATACCACAGTCACACTTAAGGCTTACAAACTTAAAACCAGCCCGAGATACATAATTATTGATATAGATCACCTGAAACTCCAAGTCTAAGTGAACAAAATCCCAGAAATAATCAATACCCACAAACCAAGCACTTTCAAGTACACCAGAGGGACTTAGGCACCACCACAGGTGCGCCCAAGTCATATTTTAGCTCGGAGAGCGCCGAATCCCTATTAATTTCAAATCTTGACCTAAATCAACACACCAGAACACTCTTACGATTCGAAACAACTGAAGCCAGAAGCCTAAACTAACCTAAAATATTGAACCGATTCAAACTACGAAAAAATCCACCTAGGTGCCAACCTCTTGGCGCCCAGCCTCTCCCCATCACTAAGAAACATAATTAACTGAAACCTAACTTAGTTTTACTCGATACAACATGGCAAAAACATTTAATTTAAAGAACATCAAACCATAAAATTTCAACCTCAAATCAATCCAAGGAGCACTAAACCGATTCGAATCAACAACTTAGAACCCGTACCGAACCAACAGTAGCCTTGAAATCAAAACCTTGATTAACTTAAACCCGTTTGGAACCTCGACCCGAAGTCAGAAGACTAAAAGGCATTAAATTGAGACTTGGGCGCCATTGCTGGTGCGCCCAAGTGCACCGAATCACATAGGCACACACACAGGTGCACCCAAGTCCATTTTCAATCCCTGGGACCACCGACTCCCTATTCATCTCCAGTCTCGATCCAAATCACTACCCCAGAACCATCACAGAACTACTAACAGCCTTAAAATCAAAACCTTAATCAACTTAGACCCATCCGGAATCTCGAATCAAGCCAGAAGACCAAAAGAACGTCAAATCACCACTTATGCACCACTACTGGTGCGCCCAAGTGCACAGAACCACTTAGGCGCACATATATATGTGCGCCCAAGTCCTCTGTCAAATTCAAATTGTGAACTTCAGTTACATTTCGAGTTCCGGATTCAAAATTATAAAAATAACTACTTCAAAACAGAAGCTTACACTTAGCGAAATCCCCCAAATTTTGAAATTAACATCAGTACCGTCGTCGCTAGCCAAACCACACAAAACTTGGTATTTAGGTGCCACTGTCTGTGCGCCCAAGTCACCAGAGTGACCTACACACCAGTACAAGTGCGCCCAGGTCCTCCACCACCCCAGTTCCGCTGATTTCGATATCTTTTCATCATTTGAAGTAAAACCTAAAATTATAGAACCTTCAACAACTAAAACAGAACCTTAATATATTTAAAAACACATTAATCAGAACCTTAAAACATCCCTAAATCACTCTTAATCAACTTTCAATTTAAAACAAATCGAACCAAGCAGAACCTTACTCAACAAACTGCTTAGGCGCCAGAACTATCGAAGTTAGGGTATTTGCACCCTAAGATTATATCAGATTTCTCTATTAGATAGATCAGAGAATTAGGCTTCGTTCTAGGTGAAACATTAGATTTAATGCTCGATCTAATGCCCATATAGATTAGAGCATTAGATAGATAAACATGCCTATCAAAATCCACATCGAACAATTGCACCCCAAACATCATACATACTCAACTCAAATTACCAATCTTACACGAACCACACGACTCAAGATTTTCAGAACTTAAACAACTCATACACGAATATAAACCAACACTACCACAAGGAAACACAAAATTATCGATACCTTTCCAACCAAACTATAGTAACTCAAGCTTCTTCCCTTAGATCTACATGACACTTTTACGCAAATGAAAACTTAAACAATCACACCATTTACGAAAACGCGAGACCAAACCAATGCCCAATCCATAATCCCCAATCATATCAAACCACTTCCCAACCAACTCAACAATATTACACTTAACCCAGTCAAAACACAAAGCACACAAATTTAAACAATCAAAACATTAATCATGACATAAATCAAAATTTAAACCTTAATAATCAACAAATCTACATCCAAAATACACAGTACATAACGACGAACCAAATCCTAATTCATCCTGATCAAGACTACCAATCCTTTCAAACCATCCCATCCAATCAAACTCCTTCACCTAATCAAACCAACCATTCCATCCCAACCATCTCACCCAATCAAACTCACTCACCAATCCAAACCATCCGATCCAATCAAAACTACCAATCCATCTCACCCATCCCATCCAATCAAATTCCTTCACGAATCCAAATCGTCCAAAATAATCAACTCAATCAACCTATCCAACCTTCCATAACCGTGCATCCTTATCCAACCCATCAACCATCCCAATCCACGCCATGCAATGAAAGTCATCATCCCACCCAACCCTCACCATTCAACCAAACAACATCACTTGCCATGACCGTTGACCAATTCCAACCACACCCAACCATGCCATCCAACTCAATCAATCACCAACCCAATCTCCAATGATCATATATCAACAATCCACTCACTCTCTAACCGACCAGCTTAGTCAAACATCAAATCAAAACCAAGATAGAAACTCACCCACAAACGCTAAAGCCCAAAATCCATTTTTACGACGCAAAACCAAAATATCTCAAAAACAAATCTAGGAAGAGTTTGCTAGAATGGTGGACATAAGTGAGCTAGAGTTGCCCAACCTCGACTGGTTTAAGAGCATCACTTCGAAAAATGATCCATATGCAAACACAGGGAAGCCCCTAGAAGAACAATTTATAGGTAGTGAATACCTAGAATGGGAACTTGGATTAATCTCAGAAACTCTAAGAAGACTTATGACTGAAGAGATCAAGATCCCAACATTACGAGGTAGAAGAGGGGATACGAATTCTTAGAACATATTTTGCTCCCTTCCATCAACTCGAAAACGAAGAAATCCTAGACACACCATATCCCATAATTAATTCCCCAATAGATCATGTTCTCAAGAATTGGACCTATGATCCTCCATATTTGACAACTTTAGCCCCTGAAGTAACCTATTATCCACCAAATGACCAAACTTCTGAATCCTCCGATGAGATTTACGACCCTGTCTTTAAAGACATGCCTCCTGAGGACTTTTATGATATGCTTATTGAAGATTACGAACAACATCAAACACCTTGGGATGGTAAAACCCAGATCACTACGCATCAAATGAACGAACTAGATCAATCACAAACAATCATCCAGTCAAAAATATCAACACCACAAATGCTACCCCAAACACAACCCAATGAAGATCATTCAACACAACAAATAAAAGATATAACAATTCAATCGAAGACACACAAGATAGTACAACCTAATGACCCACATGAAGAATCTGAATTCATGACAACAATGAAGATACTTGACCTTCAAATGGAACGAGTAGATGAATTAATTAAAGATTTTGATGTCATAAGTTCTGAAACACACAAAATAGTCAGATTTGATTCAAATGACTTAGAATCGAGTATGGAAACTCATGGATTAGTCAAACCATCTTCATTTGGAGTCAAGCACTGTCACGCCCCCGAACCGAAACCTCGGGGGCGGGAAATGGGATTAAGCATAATTATATTTTACTTCTCCCAGGATCCGCGTGTGTGAAGACAACACATTCTGAATATTTTGCGGAAGCATTTGTGGCGTTGCGACCCGAAGTCCGTGGCCATCGGATTCCGCGTCGCACTCAACCTTTAGCCCTTAGCTATTATATCAAGAATCATACCAGACTGGAGTAACCATCACAATAATTTACAGAGCTGACAGTAACAGGATATTGCATTCCCAAATATGTTCAAGTTACAATTATTAATGTACATTAATTAAGAATCCCAAGAAAAGGCTAATAAAAGCCATACAACAAGAAGCTATAAACCACTACCCAAATGTGACGTAGCTCCGATGTCAAGCTCAATGTCTACATGACATAGCCGACAAACTAACCTGCAAAGCATGGCTCTACAGCCAACAAAAGCACTCAACTCGGGGCGAAGAAATCTGAACCTGAGTACCAAAAGTAGTGGGTCAGACACGACGGTCTGGCAGGTGGATGAAAAGAACACAATATAGCGAATAATAATACAAATGATAAATCATGCTATTTGCTCAAAATGCTGCATATAATTAAACGGGTGAAAACTCAGGAATCTCGGATAAAACATGTATTCTTTTCAAACATGGTTAAAACAGGAAGATCTAATAAAGCATATGTTCATTTACATCATCTATAAAAGCATAGATATTTGACAATCGGGTGTTCGTGGAAAACATGTATGAATATGGAAGTTTGGCAAAACCACGTCCATTTAAACATATTTCAAAGCATGGATCTTCAACAGATCGGGCATTCCTTTAAAACAGGTATAACATAGGGATCTGGCAAAACGCGTGTCATTTAAAACATATTCTTAAGCATGGATGTTAAATAGCTCGGGTAATCATTTGAAACAGGTATAAACATAGAAACCTGACAAAACACGTGTCATTTAAAACATATTTCAAAACAGGGATATTTAACAAATCGGGTATTCATTTGAAACCGGTATAAGCATAGTGATCTGGCAGAACAAGTGTCATTTAAAACAAAGCACGAATGTTTAGCAATTCGGGTATTCACTTAAAACATGTATAAACATCGGGATCTAACAAAACGAGTGTCATTTAAAACGCATTCCAAACATGGACATTTAATAACTCGGGTATTCATTTTAAAACATGGGTAATCATATAACTCTAGCAAAACCATCGATCGTTAGAACCATATGTAAAAACATGGTTATTCACCCAACCGGCATTCATTTAAAACATGTGCGGGTACAGAGAACAGAAGGCAATATAATAATAACTGAATTTACATTGGAGAATATCAACACTTGTTTAAATAACAACTTTCATAAAGGAAACAAATCATTTATCAGAAAACATAAAAGCAATATAAAACATGTCGGGTATCCAAGGAATCGGGAACTGGCAAGATGGCAACCACAAGAAGCTAAGTCCTATATCACTAAAGCGATAGAGCAATAACTAGGCCCTGATCTCAGTCACTCGAGGTGAGGAGAAATAGGGGATCTCATAAATACATATACATATACTAGGCCCTGATCTCAGTCACTCGAGGTGAGGAGAAACAGGGGATCTCATGAATGCATATACATATACTATACGGGACCACGGTAGCGAGCCGGGCATCGGGGACCACAGTAGCAATCTGCGGTATCGGGACAAGACCACGGTAATAACCGGGTAGCGGGATCCAAGCTGCAGCTGGCGGGACAAGAGGGGGATCTCCAAGTCGGTGGATCAGACCAACAAGGTTATCCAAGCTTAGTGGTGCCGACTCATAGGTCAAATACAATCGAGACAATGCAAGTAAATCAAGTACAAATACATAATCAAACGGGCAAGACGGGGGTGCTCAAGGGCACACTAACATATCATGTGGTGCAATGCACTTCGGGACAATAACTGTTACCAGAGTAACTTCAATGCTTTCGGGAAACAAGTCATGTGATGCAAATCTCGGGAAATGACGAAATATAATGCACTATACCATTTCGGGAAGAATATTGATTGCAAGATCTATTTAAGTGAATAGGGGTCCCGTATGTCGATTATAACAATTACTTGGTACTCCTTGAGTTTAAAGACATTCCGGGCTCCTTATGCACTTTTACTACTTTAAAAAACTTAAAATGAGCTTATGGGTAGTACTAGATGTCACAATAGCAAGAATCAAGATTATAAACGGTCCATCCTAGGCATGACATTAATCCGGAAACATCGAGCAACCTACTCAGTCATCGAAAGGAATAGAATTAGCGATAACCAAGGAAATAGACTTGTGTTTAGATGTAAAGAAGATATCGCGTCGTTCCATCCCGTTCAAGATTGAAATGGATTAACTCCGATGCCACCGAACCAACCGTGAGGCGTGTCGGCTCGAGACATTCTCACACATGGTCCAAACAGTCCAAGGAGGGTAGCCAGGGTCCCATCTAAAAACCAAGAATTAGTGTCTAATCAACACCATTCTTTTCTTTTAGTTCTCTAGTCTTAGAGACCTTAGATTAGGGTATAATTGGTCTTAACACTAAGGTATATACCCCTAGGACTCATAGAAGGGCCGATCGATCGGTCGAAATTTCTGTACTAGAAATGTATAGGGTCCGATCGATCGGCCCAAAAAGCCTTACTGTTAAAAGACAGGCCGATCGATCGGCCTGTAGGTCCGATCGATCGGACCTGGGCGCAGTGCAGGTCCGGGAACTGATTTTTCCTTCCTTTTTGTTTCCTTTCCTTCCAACACATGATCAACCACAAAGAACCATAAACAAGATGGTTTAAATACATGTTTCCAAGACAATAACATGAGCTAAAGAGCTCCTCATTTCAAATTCCTCTCTTTCCATTCTTTCCATTCTTTCCATTCACAATTAATCACAAGGTGGAGAAAACTCATTCATGTGAAATCATTTGAAACCTTGACAATATGATGCATACATTTTCCAAGTATGAACAAGAGGGAAATAACGCATCAATAAGCACATTTCGAAATCAATATTAATCATAGTGAAGACAACTACAAAAATCACCAAAACCCTTAGTGAAACAAGATTTTTCTCACAAAACATGTTAATAATCAAAACAATCCATTCATCCACTTGCCTTTGACTCTAATCAAGCAAATCAAGCTCCTAATCACCTCTTAGGCTCAAGATCCACAATCTCTACAAAAACCCCCCAAAACAACCCAAAAAAATGGGTTAAACAATGAAATGACAATGAAACTTTCCAATAATCAAGGTGGAGCTTCTCTAAGGCTAGAAGATTACAAATCTAGAAGATGGGAAGAATCACTTACTTGGAAGGTCCTCTAATGGACAAGGTGAGCTCAAGGGAGGTCTTGTGATGGAGGGTTCTCTTCACAAATGGTATCAATGGAAAGCTTGCAAGATGAGGAAGAAGAAGGTGGTCTCCATTTCTTGATTGATGAACTATTGGTATGGCTTGGAGATGAAGAAGCAAGAAGAAGAAGAAGTTGCACAATGGAAAACCCTAGGCTCAGCTGGAACAATGGTGAATGGAGTGAATGAAGGAGAAGGGTCTCCTTTTATAAGCAAGTGAGAATGGGTCCCACAACTTAAAGAACTTGGGTGGCTGAAATCATCTAATTCGGGACCTCGGATGGATTCGACGAAGAAGGAAGAAATGATCGTCGAAATATCTAGTTTCCAAAAAGTATATGTTTCACGGATTTCGAGAATATCGAGTTTTGGGTACAGATTTGGTGAGAAAAGACTATTTTGCCCTCAAGGCCAAGAAATCAGGTTTCGGGTTCTCAAATGGATATGGGATCAACATGAAAGTTGTAGGATTCCTCAAGATGAATGCAACGGGCCAAAAACACAATACGAAACAAATCGGGAAATTCTCACAAGTAAAAGCAAAGCCGAAAAGGGAACCCCCAAAGGGCCCCACAAGCTACCAAAGCACTCAAAAGCCCAAAACTAGAAGAAAAACCATTCTAACTCACAAACTCAACCCGACAACTACTAATCCCACTAAAAGAACTAATCCACAAATAAAACAACACTAATCCAAGAGATCAGGGGTCGGGTTCTCACAAGCACCAAACACAAATTAACAAAATCATGCAAGATCCAGAACCTCGATCTAAGACTAATACCACTAAAAGACAAAGACCACAATACAAATGAAAGAACTTGGATCCAATGCCATCTTGCAAAATCAAAATCATGATCCAAAGACAAATAAACATGCAACCAAATGATGAACAAGACTTTCCTAAACCCAAACCAATGCATCTTGACCCCATTCCAACGCTTGCTAAACCAAGAAAGGTTGACAAAGAGTCTGGATTTGAATTTCTAGATACGAACATGTTTAACAAATTACAAGAGGACATAGAGAAACTCAAATCCGAGGTTAGAAAGTGAAAGTCTTGGATCCTAACCCTAGAGGGGGGGGGGGTGAATAGGGTGAGCTTCAATTATGACCAATTGTAACCAATTTTAACTTCTTTAAATTAAACTAGTCACAAGAGGTGATTAAGTAAATAAATGTGGAAGCTTATAAAAACAATCACCACAAAGCATGCACTATCACACAAGGATTTATAGTGGTTCGGCCTCAATGCCTACATCCACTATCGGCTTGTGATCCAACACCCCACCGGATTTCCACTATTTATGCTTTTCAATAGGTTAAGCAATAACCTTTACAATATGCTTTCAAGGTTAAGCAATAACCTCTACATTATGCTTTTCATAGGCTAAGCAATAACCTCTACAACCAAAAGGTTGGTTATCTCTCTAAGTAGTGTCTATAATACACTTGATGGAGATACAATTAATAGCTCATTACAATGCCTCTTAATTAGGCAGATATGAAAGTGAAAATCTAATTCACACACACACTATGAATGCAAAGATGAATGCACAATGTGTGTGTATGATGTCCTCAATCAATTTGAAAATGAAAGCTCATAAATGTATGCCAAAGGCTTTTGAAAGTTTTAGCTCATAAAAACATTTATGATTGAGGAAAGAATGCTAATCACATGTTAAAAATAACTTGTAAAAGATATACATATGTATTCTAAACAAGTTGTGAAATTCTAAGAACAAAACATGTGATGCATAGGGATGTCAATCAAATTAACAATGTAGCTCAATATGTGTATGCCATAAGCATAAAACATAAAAATAGATTTGATTGAAGTTAGGGGATAAATCATATGTAATTATAAATTCGACTTGAAAATGATATACCTATCAATGCTAAACAAGTTGTGAAACTTTAAAACAAAAGTACATATGATTTGTGAACTTGTTGAATCCAAAACATAAGATAGATTTGAAAGTGATTTTCTTATGATGAAAAACAACAACCAAAGTTTCAACCAAGTATAGGAATCATGTTACATAAAATTTCAAAGATGTTTTCATTAACATAATTTACTTAGATATACCAATTTAAGTACTACTTGGATTGAATCAAGGTGATGCATCCAAAACAACAAATCAATTAAAAAAACATATACATGTTAAGGACACAACAAATCATAGTTTCTCATACTAGAAAAGATTTACCAATAATTAAGCAAAGCATGAAAACATATGATTAAGAAAAGTAAAGCTTACTTAGTGATTTAACTCAATGAAACCAAGCTTTAGCTTTCCAAATGACCCCTTTCATCCCTTAGCTCATTTCCCTTTGATTGGCCTCAAAACACCTCAAGGAGGGCCTCTTTGTTCCTCAAAATTTATATAGGAATGAGCCACTATTTATAGCCAAAAACTGCCCAACAGATAGTCCTCGGTCGACCCCATGACCCCCGGGTCGACCTGGCCTTCAACGGTTAAAAATCTAACCATTTGAAAAAGTAGCCAATGGCTCTTTCCCGGTCGACCGCACAGTGTGGCCAGTCGACCAGGTCCCCTGGGCCGGTCGACCGTCCACACTACGGGTCGACCCGTGCCTGGGACCAAAATTCCCTAAAATAGCATTTTTCAAAGTATTTTCATGTGGGGACTTTTTGGGCCATTAAATCAAGCTTGGAATCATGATTTAAATCAAACTAAGAGGGTTAAAATCATGAAAGACAAAAAGCCTAAAATTTTTGAAAGATTTAAAACATAGGCTAGCTTGATTCATAAAACTTCTTTTCAAATTAAAATGCATCCAAGTTTAAAATCAAAACATGCACAAATCAATATTTCTAACAATGCATGTGCAAATCAAGATTTCAAGTTTTTCTAAAACAATGCATGTCTGAAAATTCAAATGATGCTAATATGATAATGCATCCATCAAATTGCAATACAAAAAATCCCTAACAGAAAGATGGCAATTAGGTCGAGCGTGCCATTAGAACGAATAAAGTCATCCGAATCTGTCATAGAAACCAAAGCACCATCTAAGAATCAACACTAAGAGACTATTGGCCTATCGTTGAAATCCAACAAGGAAGCCCTCAACTAGACACTAACCACTCAGTAGAAAAGACCCTAGAGGAGGAACCACAATCAAATGATGTCTTGACTAGTGAGCCTCATAGGTCAAACCCTCTTAGAAGATCAAATGATAATGATATAATTAAACCGATCTTATAGTACAAATGTGACTTCCACAATGAGATAGAGCCTAACTGTGTTCTATCCCTGATTAATGCCCATCTAAATGCGAGACTAACACTTCAGAGTATTCTAAAAAGTTTACCATGCCCGCCCTTGACCAATCCAATAATCATGAGTCAAGATTATATAGAATACTTTGAGAAGAGACAACTACCAATAGTTGATCCAACTCCAATCCTTCACCTAGAATGGTACCCTGCCCATAAAGATCAAAATTCAAGCACAACAACAGAGATTATTCCCAAACTAGAAAGCCAAATAGAGTTTGATCCAATTAGATTCCACGAAAGAATTGAGACCACTCCCAGAGCACTAGGAAAGACTTTCGGAGGCTTGACTGTACCAGAACTTTTAGGTACTTACCCAAACGTGCCACCTAAGATTCCGATAGTCTCAAAGAACAATGTAAAAATCCACACGACTGAAGAAATTCTTATCCCACATATCCATCCAGTAGTGACACAGCCAAAACTTCAAGATTACACCCTTGCTCAAAGACTTTTACGATGTAAGTCTGCTAGGTTACAAAGAAAATTTAGAGCACTCCGTCCAAACCATGGACGAACTACATGTAAGGAACCTAGACGCACTACAACAAAACCTAGAGCCCGAAGTAAAAGGGAAAATCATATGGTTCGCACAAAAGATGAAGGTCAAACGATTAGGAAAACAAAAGACTGGAGATCATCAAGTAAAAATAAGGAATCATCATTCAAAGATCACACATCTCCTAATTGTTCAAACTCTTTAAGGCCAAGGCCCAAATGGCGGTGGTCCAAAACATTTCAACGCTCTTGTTTTCGGCAAGAGCAAACTAAAGGTCCCAAATATAAGAGCCTTATCTTAATGCATCAACGAGCGAAGTCATATCCATGTTCTCAAAGAAATCAACATAATGAGACACATATGAAACTGTTTAATATGAGACCAAGGCCCAAATGGCGGACGTCTAAAATATTTCAACGGTCTCTGTTCCAGATGAACCAAGATAAAAACTTATGGACTAAATGCATCATTTTAGGACCTGAACTACAAATAAAAAATCACAGGTTTCAAAAAAGACACCATAATAAAATACAAGTGAGATATATTGTCATCAGACCAAAGCCCAAATGGCGAAGGTCGAAAATGTTTCAACGCTCTCGTTTCTGAAGAGAGCAAAATGATAAGACCCAGGCCAAATATCCACTAATAAAAACACGTAGGTCAAGAGGTCTTAAACGTGCCCGTTTTCGAATAGTCAAAATATTTAAAATGTGCAACACATCACTAGCACACACAATGGAAAATCACAATCATGCTAGGCCAACCCTAGGCTTCATGCAACTGAAGGGTTGCAAATTCAAGCAAGCCCAAATGAATTAGTTACTACGTAGGATAATGCAAAAAAAAAAAAACCCCTTAAAAAACCCAATAAATAAATAAATAAAAATCACAAACCCCAAAAAAAAAGAACTATAAAGAATATAAAAACACAATTGTCTGATCATCATAAAAGACATAGGCGTGCCAAAGTGGTGGAAAATCCCTCAAGTAGAATAATTGCGACTAGAAACGGTCACGAGTAGAATTAGCGAGATCGATTACAGATTTTACCTATTGCTTCAAAATCGGGACTGCCCTATGAACGACGATTATTAATGATGGATGGATGTCTCTAAATTAGTGGGTACTAAAGAGGGTAGCTTAGTTGACCACATTAGGAGATCTAAGAACTACTCGAGGTATTTGTATTAACAACAACAACTAAGGCATATGTCAACATTAAAGCTGCCTCCGCAGTTAAATTCATTAAAAAGAACGTAATAACTTGACTTGGCATCCCCAAGGTATTCATAACAGACAATGGTCCACAATTCATATCCCAATAAATAAATGAGTTGTGCACAAAATATGAGATAGAACCACATCATTCAACCCCATATTACCCCCAAAGGTAGTAACTGGCCAGACCATTTATTCAAAGCAATGTGGGTGTACCAAACTTCTATAGAAACTCCTATGTGAGAAACCCCCATACTCTTTGACCTACGAAATAGAAGCAGTCCTTCCCCTCGAAGTCTTTCACCCGTCGCCGCCCATCTAGTTAAATGAAGATATGACAAAAGACTAGAGGAGAGAAGCATTGCTACTTCAGCTAGATCAACTCGACGAGAAAAGAATGAAGGCAGAAGAGCATGCACAAGTATACCGAAAGCGAATTGCTAGAGCCTACGACAAACATGTCAAAGAACAAAAATTCAAAGTTGGGATTTCGTGCTGAAACGCATTACTCCATCCCAACTTCCGCATCCCGAAGGTAAGTTATGACCCAATTGGGAAGGCCCTTATGTAATTAAATAAGCATATTCTGGTAATGCATATAGACTAGTAAATGCAGAAGGGGAAGAGCTCCCCGATCCATGGAACATACACAGTATGACCCTCCCCTACTTCTTACGGAGTAGGACCCTCCTTGCTCCTTAGCATAGTTGTAGAAATCCCGTAGGAGGACCGAAGAGATGCAATCTGATCAAACTTGGAACTCAAACGTACACCAACACTTAAAAATACACAAAATGGTGAGTTTGCCCGACACAAATTCTACACGGTTAAAGCCATCCAATGTGAAGGTTTGTAGGTGAGTTTGCCCATGTCATGAAAGCTTCTCGACCGTCTACTAAAAAAAAGGGAAAAAAAAGATAAGAAAAAAAGTTTTTTTAGAAGTCTTGAAAAGAATAAAAGTTTTCTGACTAGTCTGGGTTCGTTGCCTTTTTAACTCGAGCCAGTAAGCCCGTAGGAGTATTTACATGCCTAGTGCCCTAAAGCCACCTGGTTTGGGAGTCATTAGCTGAATGCTCGTTACATGGGTTGATTAGAAAGCTTAAGGGACCCAGGCATTGCACAGTCACATGTCCAATAAAAGAAAAGAAGAAAAAAAAAACAAAAAAAGAGAAGAAAATTCTATTAGAATTAGGCTCGCTAGAGTGACATGGGTACTCATCAGGTGACCTAAGCAGAAGGTGGTCGAAAACCACAACACTAAGGTAGCACAGTGATTCACCACCCCACACATGAACACAACTCATAAATGAGCCTTGGGGGAGGTCAAGTACTTTCTGGAGTTCAATCGAAAAGACTAAGCAGCTACAAAAGGGGGCTTGTGAGGGTTCAACCTACAAAGGATAGTTAGGGAAGATTACGTTGCCACTAAGGTGACAATCACGGATTGAGAGGCTAATCCACCTTCACATTCTCACCCACAGCCAAAATCATCACTATTCTTAAGCTGGGGCATTTATATATATATACTTATGAATATATGTTTATCTCGCACGGCCTCCCAATCTGGGTCCTCATCTCATATATACACGGTTACCACAAGCACTCAATAGCCTACACACACTCACCTCATGCATGCTTTCATTACTAATGACCTTCGGTTGAATGCAGAAAAAAAAAACACATATCCCAAAGGTCCCATTCCCGATCTTGTTTTTCCCAAAGCTTGAATGCTAAAAAATGCACCCCCTGACATTTTTACCGAGAAAGAAAAATGCTACCTTAGCCAGACTATGCAGGGGGCCTAAAAATATTAAACCAATAAGTTTGTTTTGAGACTTTGCTGGGAACCCAACCCCGATCGCATCCAAAACATCCCACAAGCTGGGGCATTTTTTTTATGGGTATTGTTTTGTGCATAACTCCCTGTGACTTGAAATAAGATAATGATTGATAGAAATTATGGATCATGTCTATTTGATATGTATATTGAATTTGACTACTACTATATACCATGGACTATGTCTGCCATGGGATTTCATGATAAAATATGATGATCGTTAGCATATGCCTTCATATCTATAGCTAATGTTGTGAATGCCTCGAAACATAGAGTTGCATAGGTCACAAATGTCACACACTCAGGCACTCCCCGTTGTTTGAGAACCTAATTCTATGTTGCTTACTAGGTTTAGATTGATGAGAGATTGTACTTATTCTCTTCTTATTATATGAAATCTCGCTTTATTAACTCTAAATTACTAATGCTCCCTCTGTGAGACCCCATGAAAGTCCGGGATCCGAACCCTAGAGGGGGGGTGAATAGGGTGAGCTACAACTTAGTGACCAATAATGCCCAATTTTAACTTCTTTAACTCAATTAACCACTAGTGATGATTATCAAACTAAATGCGGAAATTAACAAAAACAATCATCACAAAGCATTCACCATCACACAATGATTTATAGTGGTTCGGCCTCAATACCTACATCCACTACCGGCTTGTGATCCAACACCCCACCGGATTTCCACTATTTATGCTTTCAATAGGCTAAGCAATAACCTTTACAATATTCTTTCTAAGGTTAAGCAATAACCTCTACACTGATGTTTTTCAACGCTTAACATCGACCTATACACTATGCTTTTCTAGGCTAAGCAACAACATTTACAAGATATGAATTCTCAAAGAAGTGCTAACATAAACACTTTAAGAGATTACAATTAAAGCTCAAAACATTTGCCTCTTAAATAGGATGATATGAAAGTTAAAACAAACTCACACAACACTCTATGAAATGCAAAGATGAATGCTCATGGTGTGGGTGTGAAAACTTCAATCAAGTAAAAAATGATAACTCAATGAATGTAAGCTTAAAGCTTTTGAAAGTGTAAAACACAAAAATTGATTTGATTGAAGTGAAATGCGAATCACATGTATGAATACTAACTTGATGATATGAAATTCAAAGGCTCACAAGTTGTATGAAACTATTTAAGACTAAACATGTGATGCATGTGCAATGTTGTTTTAAAAAACAAAGTAGCTAAACTATGGTTCTAATGTGATTGAAAACAACAAGTAAGGATTCAACCAAGTAAATGAATCATGCTATAAAAGTAACCAAAGGTTTTGACAAAGCATGATTTATGAAATTTAAAACAAACTTGGTTCGAATCAAGATGAAGAATCCAATACAACTTAGATCAAAGATTAAATGTAAGTAATGGATTCAACACTTCATAGTTATCATGCTAAAATTCATTTTACAAATATTTAAACAAAGCATGAAAACATATGATAAGGAAAACTAAGCTTACATAGATGATTTACTTATGATTTCAAGCTTTAGCTTCCCTTTTTGACCGACTAGCATCCCTTAGCTCATTGTCCTTTGTTTGGCCTCAAAACACCTCAAGGAGTATCCCTTGGATCCTCAAATTTGGCTAAGGAATGAACTTCAATTTATAGAAAATGTTGTCCAATGGCTAGCTTGTCGGTCGACCGAATGAACGGTCATAAAACGATTAGTTTTGACCATTCTAGAATTGGAGCCGACACCTGACCGACAGCTGACCAAACTTTCCCTGATTTTTTAAAGACTAGAAAAATGATTTTAAAAAGGGAAACTTGGTCTTGGAGGTCTAGGCCATTGAAACAAGCTTGGAAACATGTTTTAAATCATTCTAAGAGTTTTAAAAACATGAAACCTAAAATGCCTAAGATGGTTTGAAACTTTTAAAACCATAGGCAAGCTTGATTCGAAAATCTTCGTTTGAAAACTAAATGCATCCAAGTTTAAAATCAAAACATGCATAAATCAATATTTCTACAAGTCTAAAAAACAATGCATGTGTAAATCAAGATTTCAAGTTTTCCAAAGTCAATGTGTGTGTGAAAATTCGAATGATGCTAAAATGATAATGCAACCATCAAATTGCAAAACATGAAATCCCTAACAATCTCCCCCTTTGCAATTTGATGGCAACTTACTCAACACCGAATTTACACACTAAGACTTCAGCTCCCCCTAAGCTGGACAGGTCTTGAAATCTCTTGGATGCTCCTTCTCTTAGCTTGGGCTCTTGGACTTTTTCTTCAATCTTCTTGATGCTTGGAGCTTGATCATTCTTCAAACTTTCTTTTCATCTTTCTCTCTTTGGCCAAGTATTTTCTTTAACTCCCAATCTTTCTCTTCTTCTTTCATCTCTCCCCCTTTGACCATGCACTCTCTCCCTTTGGAAAGATATGCATTCTCTCCCCCTGTAGAAGATTATACAATATCTCCCCTTAGGAAGCTTGAACATTCTCTCCCCCTTTGACATTAAATTGCAAAGGTACCTACACACATGAAATAAGGAAAATACCTTTTAGTAGCACCTGTTAACAAAAGAAATCGAAAATGAAATACATAACATGTTATCATGTATGATTAGTTATCTCTAAGGGTGAAAAACCAATACAAGGGTAAATTTGATCAAAGTTAATGCTTCCTTCGAATATTTATACTCTCCCTCAATCCATTCTCTCTTTTTATCAACACTTTGACAATGATGGCTACAAAGAGAAGGTGGTTTTACCAATTGAGGGTAAACTTCAAGGGAACGATTAGTCGAGCTTAATATGATCAAATTATCAAAATTAAGAGCAAGGTCAAGAGGATGCGATGGGGGTTGCATATCATAACATCAACTAATATGCTCATGAAAATCAAATGCTATGTATTGAACTCATTTCATCCAACATTAAATATAGGAATAATGTGCAATGAGAATGAAATGAAATTCAATAATGAAGCCAACCTCAATTATTAACCAACCAAGATTATGATCATAAAAATGGTGGTTATGAGATTTACCCATGTGCTCATGAGAGATGGCAAACATGAAGATTATGATGCTAATGGAATGTGTCATGGAATAAAAACATATTTTTTAAATAAAATCAAGTTCAATCCAATGAACACAAGGTCTATCACATTCAAAAGATATACCAATTGAATATGATACCAATTGATACTAATTGAATATCAAAACAAGATTAAGAGCAAGGATGTGACAAACGCAAAATTTCATCAAGCATCATAAATGAATATTCATCACTTTTAATGATTTATCAAATGAGCATAGAGATGAACAAGTTAAATTGCATACAAGGATATAGCTTGGTGATGCATGCAATTTTCAAAGTGTCAAAATCATATGAGATACAAGGAATGGATTTTAAAGAGGTTCATATGATTAAGATCACTACTATGAAGTTGAAACATGTATAAGGATGACATCACTTAGAGAATATACATGAATCAACATCATAACCATCGATAAAAAAAATGACTAGAAAGCATAAATGATGGATTTGAGTTCTAGTATGGTTTCTACAAATATAACAAGGATCACAACCATACATGAAACGATTTGACATTTGCATATAGAGAATGTAATCAAATGAGCAAAGATGCAAATATCTTAAAAACAACATTCATTTCCATTTCTAAGATGATATAACCAAATGCATAAGGAAATGAGAACATGGAACATGCTTTGATGATTATAACTAATGATGTTTTAGAGCATTTCCATTTAAACAATCTTCAAATCATTTCAATAAACAAAATCCAACAATGAGCATAAAAAGAATGATTTTGAAGATCAATTTTCAACTTTGTATTTTTAAAAGATATAACTTATTTGAAACACATACAAGTTGATTTTTCGAAACAATAATTTTCCATTTGAAAGTATAACTTAAAAAATCAATGAAAAACTTAAATTGCTTCAAATCATTTGATTTACCAAAAAGATCTAATATGACATTCATCAAATGATTTTCCAACAACAATTGATCATGAAAAATCTAGCTAGGAAAGCTTTTGTAATTACAATCAATTGATCATCAATAGAAATGCACTACAAGAGATATAACTATGAACAAAATGCAAATCTATCATGATAATATTGCAATCAAAGGATTTTGAAAACCATGAGATATAACTTAAAAGTTCATGAAGACAAAATCAAATAATCACAAAGAAACATTGCATTTTAAGAGATGTGACTTTATAGAAACAAAATGCAAATGTAACATGACCAACGATATGATGAGAAAATAAAGAATAGGTTGGTCCAATGAGGTTCAAGGCCTTACGGTTTGTTTAAATGATAAACTTTGAAAATCCACCTAAGGTCTTGAGAAGGTTGTCCTTGAGGGTTCACTTTTGATATCCCACCAACTCTTGGAGATTTAACTCGAAAAAGTGTTAGAGCGGTGAAATGATTCTTTGTGAAATAGAGATCTAGGAAGGATAATTTCATTTTCAACCAAAGTGGAAATCATTTAAATGATATGCAATAAAACACAACACTAAGGTTCTAATCTAGACTTTAGTTAATAAGGATCAACTCCGGGTAGTTAAGCCCTAAAATGGAGTAACCTCGCTCTGATACCAAATGAAAGTCTGGGATCCGAACCCTAGAGGGGGGGGGTGAATAGGGTGAGCTACAACTTAGTGACCAATAATGCCCAATTTTAACTTCTTTAATTCAATTAGCCACTAGTGATGATTATCAAACTAAATGCGGAAATTAACAAAAACAATCATCACAAAGCATTCACCATCACACAATGATTTATAGTGGTTCGGCCTCAATGCCTACATCCACTACCGGCTTGTGATCTAACACCCCACCGGATTTCCACTATTTATGCTTTTCAATAGGCTAAGCAATAACCTTTACAATATGCTTACCAAGGCTAAGCAATAACCTCTACACTGATGTTTTTCAAGGCTTAACATCAACCTATACACTATGCTTTTCTAGGCTAAGCAATAACGTTTACAAGATATGAATTTTCAAAGAAGTGTTAACATAAACACTTTAAGAGATTACATTTAAAGCTCAAAACATTTGCCTCTTAAATAGGCTGATATGAAACTTAAAACAAACTCACACAACACTCTATGAAATGCAAAGATGAATGCTCATGGTGTGTGTGTGAAAACTTCAATCAAGTAAAAAATGATAGCTCAATGAATGTAAGCTTAAAGGTTTTGAAAGTGTAAAACACAAAAATTGATTTGATTGAAGTGAAAGGAAAATCAGATGTATGAATACTAACTTGTTGATGATATGAAAATCAAAGGCTCACAAGTTGTATGAAACTATTTAAGACTAAACATGTGATGCATGTGCAATGTTGTTTTCAAAAACAAAGTAGCTAAACTATGGTTCTAATGTGATTGAAAACAACAAGTAAGGATTCAACCAAGTAAATGAATCATGCTATAAAAGTAACCAAAGGTTTTGACAAAGCATGATTTATGAAATTTAAAACAAAGTTGGTTCGAATCAAGAAGAAGAATCCAATACAACTTAGATCAAAAATTAAATGTAAGTAATGGATTCAACACATCATAATTATCATGCTAAAATTCATTTTACAAATATTTAAACAAAACATGAAAACATATGATAAGGAAAACTAAGCTTACATAGATGATTTACTTATGATTTCAAGCTTTAGCTTCCCTTTTTGACCGACTAGCATCCCTTAGCTCATTGTCCTTTGTGTGGCCTCAAAACACCTCAAGGAGTATCCCTTGGATCCTCAAATTTGGCTAAGGAATGAACTTCAATTTATAGAAAATGTTGTCCAATGGCTAGCTTGTCGGTCGACCGAATCAACGGTCATAAAACAACTAGTTTTGACCATTCTGGAATTGGAGCCGACACCTGACCGACAGCTGACCGAACTTTCCCTGATTTTTTAAAGACTAGAAAAATGGTTTTAAAAAGGGAAACTTGGTCTTGGAGGTCTAGGCCATTGAAACAAGCTTGGAAACATGTTTTAAATCATTCTAAGAGTTTTAAAAACGTGAAACCTAAAATTCCTAAGATGATTTGAAACTTTTAAAACCATAGGCAAGCTTGATTCGAAAATCTTCTTTTTAAAAAACTAAATGCATCCAAGTTTAAAATCAAAACATGCATAAATCAATATTTCTACAAGTCTAAAAAACAATGCATGTGTAAATCAAGATTTCAAGTTTTCCAAAGTCAATGTATGTGTGAAAATTCGAATGATGCTAAGATGATAATGCAACCATCAAATTGCGAAACACAAAATCCCTAACACTCCATGCCTAGGCACGAATTTTGAAGAACTATGAAGAGATTTCGCCAAAGTCTCCCTTATTTTTTTAGACCCTGAAAAATCATCAGGTATAAAACCTATCGCCTTTAAAAAAAAAAAAAAAAAAAAAAACTTCACATTATCCCTCAGTGCCCCTTAGGGTCCAATCCATCATCATACACACAACCAAGGAACTTCTAAGTCAAACTACAAATCATTGCACTCACATTATAAATGCTACATGCACTTGTACACATCTTATACATCATAATACATACATCAAAGTGGAAAAATGAGCCTAGAAATAACATCCCTCAATCATATATACAACACCAATGATCAACAACTAATAATCAACGTCAAAAGATAACAAACACCAATCATAACCGCAATAACAACAATATAGGGCATGTATCATCTCTGCACAATTTTCAATAGAATAGGAGGCCTCACAAGAGTATAACTCTGAGAGTATGTACCGGTATGGAAAATCCCTCCAACATCTCACGTAATCCCCTAATGCTCTGAACTCGCGTCTAAATCCTTTAGGGATCCATCCCTGATATAACCAGCTCATGGTAGCATCATTGATTAGGATAGTGTAATGACGATCTCATTGTCACACAATGCCGCAAACGACAAGCCTATCTGCGATCTTTGGAATATGGAATCATATATTCTTTCAAATAAATAATGTTCTCCTACACCGCAATCAACTCGTCATTCGAGCCATCTTAATCGGGTAGCCAAGTGACCTGCCATATTAAATTCCATAAAAGAAATCAACTCACTAAATGAAGAGCTATGACCAAACTCAAAATTAAAATTAAAACCAAACTTGAAATTAAAACTAAAAGACTTAAAATTAAAATTAAAATTAAACTAAAACTTAAACGTAAACGAAAGACTTAACCCAACAAAGCAGAGAAAAAGAATGCATACCCTATGGTTCCTCAGCTCATTCAAGATGAAATGGTGGCTCCGTTGCACTCCTCCTTGCCTTTCCATGCTGAAATCAATCAAGGTTGTCGTAGAGCACCCTCCACCCTCTTTTTGGTTTTCTCTAAAAAATAATAGATTAACCATCAATAAAATCCACCAACCAACCAATAACAACGAACTTAATAGACAAAAAATAATAATAATAATAAAAACCAACTCACCAATGATAAAAAAAACCCAACTAAAAAAAAGCAACGAATAAACTAAACAAAATAAACTAAACAACAAAAGCAAATTAAAACTGAACAAAACCAATTTTAAAATTCAATTAATCCACAACTAAGCTAAAAGACAAAGTTAAAATACACCTCATAAACAGAATCAACAAGGAGATAATAATGAAACACACATATTTAATCGAAATCAACATCCCACACTTAGGTCCAATTCTCAACGGTTTGCATGCATACGTCATTCATAGGAAATAAAACTTTACCACTCCTCCATACATCACTTTATTCCAACTCCTTTGCATCTTTACCAATACATCTCACTCCATTTCACTTCACCTCATTACACCATGACCACATCTATAATACATCACTCATCCAGCACCACACATCACATAAAAACACACCAAAAAAAAAGAACCAAAACCACCCCCTTAAACCAAAACAATAAAACGCATAAAAAATTCACCAAAAACTGAATCTAAATTAACTAAAATACTCAACAAACCCAATCACGCCAACTAATTCATAAATTTCCACAAATTGCACAAAATCCCCTTTTTCCCCAAATTTTGCCTAAATCCTGTTAAGCATTGATCTCCCCATCAACCTGTCCATTTTTAATTTAACCAGAGGCTAGGACCTTCATCCCCAGGCTGAAGTGGACATGCCCCACAATTTCCATGAAGACCCATCACCTGTATGGCCATCATAGCTAATGGTCGAACCTCATTGCAGATCTTAGAACTTCATTTAAGGAAAAAGAAAGGAGATAGAAAACTTGGAGGTATATGCCATAGAATTTGAACAAACCTAATCCATGGTCTACTCCTAAAGCTATTTTTTATCAATAATTATCCTCTTTGAAAAATTAGGACCGGACCACTTGGGTTCAAGATTTTTGGATAAAAATAATGAAAAGTAAAAGAAAGGGGACCATGTCCAATTCAAGAACTAAAACACAAACAGCCAAAAAATCACAAATCGATTCAAAACAATACTAAAATGAGTAAAAAGTTTAAGGAACTTAAACCTGAAAATTAAAAAAATTTATGATAAAACCCACCAGCACACATGATAAAACAACATAATTAAAATAATTAATCTAAAAACAAACAAACTAATCAAACTTGAACAATCGACTTAGAAAAGAAACACCACTCAAATAAAAGATGAGTTGAAAGCTCTCACATTCGGAGTTCAGAATTGAAGAAAAGTATGCAAAGGAGAGTAAAGGGGCTCTCTGCACACGAAATGTGGAAAAGCAATGCTTTGAAAGGCTGGGTGCCAACCACGCTTACACTCATTTCTGCCCAGAAAGCCTAAGAAATTGGCAAAAATAATGATCAGACAAAAAAAAAAAAAAAAGAGGAAAAAAAAACCAAAAAAAAGGAAGTTAAAGAGGTGCACACACAAAAGCATGACACACATTGTCGAACCAAATGTTGTCCCATCACAAGGGGTCCAGTCACGTCATGCGCACATTAGTCCCATCACGCATACATCTACCACTCTACATTGCATCCCATGTCATCTCCATCAATAGAAATTAGAACGATTCCCTTTGCAAATTATGACAAAAAATGCAGAATCTTTTAGTGTCTATTCAATACAAGTTCCCAAAGCTAAAGTAAAAACACCAAAGGTGAAGGACCATCAAGCACACTGATGGAGATTGATGACAGGTTCACAAGTTTCGGCAAACAAACAACGAAAGAAAGTGACAACGATCCCCAATATTGGATTTGTGGAAAGCACTTAAGGTAAGTACACCTAACTATGAATTTTCATGATTTTACCTCATGTCCGGAAATTGAGTCGCCGTAGGCCTCCCTTAAGCGCTTATAATCGTTATGGCGACCATAATACTGTGTTATCACGAATTGTGGTGTTTGCTGACTCAAATCTTGACGTTGGAGAATGGAATCCATGTAACTCGAAACTCTCCATGATAAGCACGAAATGATGACCGAATCTATCCCACGTTCTCATCTAGGCTTGGGTGAAGACCAAGATCCCTAGAGAGTGACGGTTATTCCAGTGACCATCTTCCATTGATTTAGCTTTTCCAATGCATACTTGAGTTTCAAAATAAAAATCTCTTAAAAAAAATGCATCTCATTCTCACACGCACCTCACACCATTGCTTGAACTATGTTTGTGATTGCCTTTAAGATCTCCATTATTGCTAGTTAGTTTTAACTATGCCTTGAGCATTCAACTATTGATGAAAGTCAAAAGACATTATATATGACAAATTGAATAGAACTCTATTGCAAGAACAAATGAGATTTTGATAGTGACTTAGCCAATCGAAATATCGACTTCTGATTCAGACCACCGGGGCATAATTCCCACCATCACTTTAAATTAAGCAACTGGAACACAATTCCCACCATCACTGTAAATTAAGCAACCGGGGCAAAGTTCCCAACCCACCACACGGCAATACCACAGGCACCGAGGCACAAATCTCGGGTTTCCAATCAAATCAGTAGGCACGTAACTTCTTCTTTTTTATTTTTTCCCCTGAATCAGGATCGATCCTAGAAAAATGAACCTCACCTTTAGAATAAGTTTGCAATTGCATACATCCGTAGGCGGCCACTCCCGCGAGCTCAAAAGCTCTCGTGAGTCATGAGTGGTGTGTCTACTTTCCTTGGAGCACAACTCTCCACGTGTTGTTCTCCAAAGAGGGGCATATTGTAGACACCTCATTTGGCCCCCTATGATAGCCTTAAACACCTATCAAATATAATGATGCCCCCATTCCACCCATAATTGAATGGTTAATGGCATAATTTAAATTAATTAATGACAATGAAGATGCTCGTTGATGATTTTCGACTTAGTTCGACGATTCATAGAAATTGTGAGAGAAAAGGCCAAATCACGTTGAGATCTCGAGTTCAACACAGTACTCATATAAGGAATGGACCACAACACTACCAAGCCCCTTCCAGACTATATAAAACGCACCCAAGTTATTCTTAGGGAGATTACACTTAGTTTGCCTAAGTACGATACGACATGATTAGCATGAATTAGGAGGCTAGGATCATTGATCCAAGTATCCCTTACTTTTCCTGACCTATGACCATTAGGGTGTATGTACCAACCGATTCTACATTCCGAGAGCTTTCCGATGATATGTGCAACGTCCAATTCTGATCAACGGATCAAAAGATACGGCCCTCGGAAGACTACAAAAGTGGTCCCGCACCAGGGACACACTTGGGTGCCAATATAGGTGCGCCTAAGTCCCAAATTGCACTTGGGCGCACACACAGGTGCTCCCAGGTCCCAAGATCACACTTGGGCACACACACGGGTGCGCCCAAGTCCTCGGTTGTCCTAGAAAGCACTTAAGTGCATATTTAGGTGGGTTCCGCTCTACCATTCGTAGTTCCAACCCAACCTCAGCCCAAAAATGATTCGAAACCAAACAATAAGCCCACTTGACCCTAAAGGAAGACCTCGGCGCCCCTATGTGCGCGCTCAAGTCACACGACTCACCTGGGAGCACCCTAGTCCCCGAAAACCCTAAATCTCCTTGGTTTGCGTGAAGCCTCTAGAAGCTCGTACACATAGCAACCCTAACCCCCCTTCCATGCCAAAAACCCCTATAAAAAGTATCTCTTATACCATTTGCAAAGGAGTCTACTAAAAAAAACAGAGAGAAAAGTAGAATAAAAGAAAGAAAAAAGAGAAAGAAGTCATAAAGGAGATCTTTAGATCTAAAAGGAAGGAAAAGGAAGAGCACTTTGGTTCTCCAAGATCAGTAATGGAGAAAGCCTCCTAAAGCTAAGGATTTGCGCAAGAGCTCCAGTTTAGGACTTGAAGAACACGAATCCAAACCGGTATTTCTAGATTTAGTTTTCGTTTTAGTTAACTACCAATCACCATACATACATTGTAGATTTGCATCGGTAGTTAGAAATATGCTTAGGATCATGCATACATTGTAGATCTGCATCGGTAGTGATATTTTCCTAGTAGATCGGACATCTAATATTCATTCATTAATAACATGCTTAGGATCATTCCTAGTCTGTAGATCTGCATCATTTTTAGCATTATGAACTTGAAAGTCCTGGGATCCTAACCCTAGAGGGGGGGGGGGTGAATAGGGTGAGCTACAATTATGACCAATTTAATTCTTTAAGATAAACTAGTCACAAATGATGATTTACCAGAAAAGATGCAGAAGCTTACAAGACAAATCACCACAAGCATACACCACAACACAAAGGTTTATAGTGGTTCAGCCTCAATGCCTACATCCACTACTGGCTTGTGATCCAATCACCCCACTGGATTTCCACTAACTATGCTTTTTACTAGGCTAAGCAATAACCTTTACAATGTTGTTTTTCTAGGCTCAACAACAACCTTTACAAGATGCTTTTCCAAGGCTAAGCAATAACCTTTACAATGTGCTTTTCTTAGGCTAAGCAATAACCTTTACAAATGAAAGATTTCGCTAAGAAGGTGTCTATACAAAACACTCTAAGAGATACAATTTAAGCTCAATGGAGTTGCCTCTTAACTAGGCTGATTTGAAAGTTTAATCAATGAACAAACATACACAACAATAAGCTAAAGTGTGTGCACAAAGTGTATGAAAGTTTTACTTCAATCAAATTCTAAAATGAAGCTTTTAAATGAATGCTTGATGCATTTTAAAATCAAACTCAGAAAATGACGATTGAAGTTATATGCTAATCACATGAAAGATTCAAGCAACTTGAAAGAAAGAACTAAACAAGTTGTATGAAGACTAACTACTAATAACACATGTGATTTAGACAAGAATGTTTGCAAACCAATCTAATATTCCAAAGATGATAATGTGTTTGCAAAACATCTCTTTAAAAGCTAGAAAACATGCATATATGAAATTACAAAGAGTTGAACATGCATGGATTTCATTTGGAATGGAAACCAAGTCTTAACTTGAAAGATATACCTTTGTCTCAAGCATTTTTTATTTTCATTGACCCTCTAGCCTTATCAACTTCTTCCCCTTTCTTAGGCTTCAAAATGGTTCCAAAAGTTCACCCAACAAGCCTCACAAAAGAAGGGAATGGAATGGACTTTAAAGCAAAAACCAGTCCAACGGCTAGTTGGCCCGGTCGACCCTCTGACTCCCGGGTCGACCTGGCCCAATGGTCATATTGGCCAACGGCTAGTTGCTCGGTCGACCGGGCACATGGGTCGGTCGACCGAGCACACTGGCCTGGGAAGAGTTCTACCAAATTTTTGAAAAAATGATTTATAGAAACATGAACTCTAGGCCAATGTGCTTCATGCATACTAAAATGATTCTAAAAATGAAAGATGTATGCAAGGCACAAACCTAAATTCTTAATTTGATTTTCCAAAATAATGAATGAAGAAATAGGTTTTCAAATGAGTATTTGGATTCTAAAAACATGCATGAATAAAACATTTGAAAAACATATGCAAATGCAAGTAGAATCCAAGATTCCAAAGTCAAAACTAAGAGCATGAGTGTGTGATCATTTGACAGTGAAGGTGAATGTGCATCCATCAAAATTGCAACAAACAAGAACCTAACAATCTCCCCCTTTGCAATTTGATGGCAACTACTATGATCACAACACTTCTAGGACTTTGGCTCTTCTTAACTGCTCTGATCTAGAAATCATTTGAATGTAGCTTCGACGGCATGACCGAATCGTCGAGAGCTTTTAACTTAATCTTTCCAAGATGATTTCTCCTCCTTGGTTAGAGCTCTCCCTTGCTCTTTGCAACCAAGCGATCTTTCCTTTAGCTTTTGAAGCAGATCTCCCCCTTAGTTAGATCTGGTCTTCTCTCCCCCTTTGTTTGATCTTCTTTGTGTCTGACCAACAAATCTTCTACTCTTCTCTCCCCCTATGTCATTAAGTAGATCTGTTCTTTTTCTCCCCCTTTGACATTGAATTACAAAGGAACCTGTATACATGAGAAAACATATACCTTTCAGTAGCACCTGTTGCCAAATGAGAATCCAAATGTAGAACAGAACAGGATATCATGTATATAGATTTGTCTATGCATTGTTTGAATGAAGCGAAGATAACAAATATAAATTGATTTAACACTTTAAAGCTTCAAAACAACATAAACATCCATCAAGAGAATCAACAAGGAGAAAAGAGATGTGAAACTATACTTTCATTGATATAACAAGTGAAGTTTGGTACATGAATCACTAAATACTTGACCATTTACACAAACAAAAGATAATGGTCAGTAAACTATACATCAAGTCAGTTGATAGATAAAGAATACATCATGTGAAAAACAATCTATCACTACCCAAAATAATCCCCAAAAAAAATGAAAAACACTCCTAAAGGTCTAAGAAGAGTCTGTAGGAGATGGAGGCATAGTGTCATCAAGGCGCCTGCAGCTCTTGGATATGTTCGAGAGGTACTTTAGAGTTTTCTTCATCATCCCTCTGAACTTTTGAAACTCTGCGCGAATGGAAACAACTGCTTGCTCCATAGATGACATGCGCTCCTCCATAGTACGTTGAGGAGGGGGCTGGGGCTGACGTGGCTGATGCACTGGCTGATCAGGCTGAGTCTGCTGCTGATCTGCAATCTCTGTATCTGCAGCCTCTAACTCTGCATCTCCTTTTGCTACCAGGTTTGCTCGAGGAGGTGGAGGAAGCCTCATCAAGAGAATGTTGTCTTGTTGAAAACTGTGGTTGGCTCAGGTCTCTCAGAGGCAGGAGCGATCACTCCAAACGAACGGGCAATCTCAGTGATAAGAAACCCGAACGGAGCAGCACACGGCTGGGATACAGTGATAACCCGGATGATATGGTGCATGATGATGGAAGGTAGACAAATAGGCACCCCGGTAATCACATTATGAAGGATATTTGCCATGTATGGAGTTACTTCTGTCCGATTCCCTTTCCTCGGGTTAATGGAGTGAGTGAATATAATGTGAATGATGCGAAGGGAGGGAATCATCGAAGAGGCTTGGAGACAGTTTTTCGCAGACCATTCTTTAGGGTGGCTACATAGAGCAGTGGTGACAGACTCTCTCTCATCAAGAGGTGACATCCAAAATGAATCTAGGACCGTTAGACCTAGGGACGCTTAAGAAGGAAGAGATCTAGTCTATGGTAACTACCTCCTCACCGTGAAGAAATCTAATGGTGAATGAATTTGCAGTGTGTAAGACCCCGACCCCCAAGTTTTTGGTTTAATATTATTTTAATTGTGCATTAGCCTTTTGAGTGAGTTTAGTGATTATTTAACTTCATTTTCGGGGTTTGACTAAATTTTTCATAACACCGGGGATTTTGAGAGCCGTTGACTTTGTGTTGAGCCGGCTTTTAATAAATTGTATTTTTATGAGAATTTGTTCTTGACTTCTAAAAAATTCCAAACTTTGCTTATTTTGACTCATTCTATTAAGTTTAACAACTTTCATGTTTTGACCATTTCGATTTAATGCTCAAAAATCGCGTTTTTCGAAAAAGAGGGCAAAATCGGCTTTTCACACCAAATCTGTCCATTAATTTCGAAAATTTCAGAATTTGGCAAAATTAGACTTTTTGGAAAGTAGATTTTTCGCTGATGAATTTTGTCTTCTTCGTCGTTTTCATCCGGGGCCCAGAAACTTGTGTTTTTCCCTTGAGAAGTTTAAGTGAGGTGGGGCCCACACCCACCCCTTTATAAAATGGGTTCCTTCTCCTTCCTCTTCATCCATTTCCCTGCAACGGTTCCAGCAAGAGCTGGAACCACTCCTCTCTCAGCCACTCTCTCTCTCCTCTCTCCCTTGGCTTCTCTTGATTGTAAATGGAGATTTGATCTCCTCATCATCTTCCATACCTTCCAAGCTTTCCAAAGATGTTATTTTCATGGATTTTGAGCAAAGGCAACTTCTCTTTTCAAGCTCTTCTTCTTGGTTCAAGGCTTTAAAGGTTAGCATTTGGTTTCTTTCTTTTAATTTTTGTTTTCCCAAACCATTTGGAGTATTTTTATCTTCCATTCATGGATTTTCATTGAGGTTTGCAATGGATTGGATTTTCTAGGGTTTTCATGGGAAAATTTGGGGGTTTTGGTGGGTTTGGAGCTAGAGACTTCTTTGAGGCTTTTGTGGAGTGATTTGTGCATCTTCTTAACCCAAGGCAAGTGGATGAATGGATTGTTTTGATTATTAACATGTTTTGTGAGAAAATCTTGATTCATTAATGGTTTTGGTGATTTTAATAGTTGTCTTTAATATGATTAATATTGATTTCAAGATGTGCTTATTGATGAGTTATTTCTCCCTTGTTAATCTCTTGGAAATGTATGTATCATAGTGTCAAGATTTCAAATGATTTCACATGAATGAGTTTTCTCCACCTTGTGATTAATTGTGAATGGAAAGAATGGAAAGAATGGAAAGAGAGGAATTGGAAATGAGGAGCTCTTTAGCTCATGTT
Organism: Cinnamomum chago; assembly: GCA_038049695.1. Taxonomy (NCBI): domain Eukaryota; kingdom Viridiplantae; phylum Streptophyta; class Magnoliopsida; order Laurales; family Lauraceae; genus Cinnamomum; species Cinnamomum chago. The sequence goes on along the minus strand of CP142454.1, from coordinate 56,210,356 downwards.
ATTGTCTTGGAAACATGCATTTAAACCATCTTGTTTATGGTTCCTTGTGGTTGATTATGTGTTGGAAGGAAAGGAAACAAAAAGGAAGGAAAAATCAGCTTTCCCGGACCTGCTGTACCCAGGTCCGATCGATCGGACCTACAGGCCGATCGATCGGACTGTCAGTAACTGTAAGCCTTTTTGGGCCGATCGATCGGACCCTGTACATTCTGGTACAGAAATTTCGACCGATCGATCGGCCGAGTGAAATTTGATATTGTGTTTTTTTTGGAAACCGTTGGGCTTTCTATGAGTCCTAGAGGTGTATACCTTAGTGTTAAGACCAATTGTACCCTAATCTAAGATCTCTAAGACTAGGGAACTAAAAGAAAGAATGGTGTTGATTTAGACACTAATTCTTGGTTCTAGGTGGGACACCGACTACCCTTTTTGGACTGTTTGGACCATGTGTGAGAATGTCTTGAGCCGACACGCCTCACGGTTGGTTCGGTGGCATCGAAGTTCAATCCATTTCAATCTTGAACGGGATGGAATAACGCGATATCTTCTTTATATCTAAACACAAGTCTATTTCCTTGTTATCGCTAATTCTATTCCTTTCGATGACTGAATCGGTTGCTCGATGTTTCCGGATTAATGTCATGCCTAGGATGGACCGTTTATAATCTTGATTCTTGCTATTGTAACATCTAGTATTACCCATAAGCTCATTTTAAGTTGTGAAAGTAGTAAAAGTGCATAAGGAGCCCGGAATGTCTTCCAACTCAAGGAGTACCAAGTAATGATTATAATCGACATACGGGACCCCTATCCACTTAAATAGATCTTGAAATTAATACTTTTCCCGAAATTGTTATAGTTCATTGTTTCACCTCTTTTCCCGAGATTTGCATTACATGACTTGTTTTCCCGAAAGCATTGGAGTTACTCTAGTAACAGTCATTTGTCCCGAAGTGCATTGCATCACATGATACGACAGTGTGCCCTTGAGCACCCCGTTTTACCCGTTTATTTATTGTACTTGATTGACTTGTTTCCCGAAAGCATTGAAGTTACTTTAGTAACAGTTATTTGTCCCGAGATGTATTCCCGATATGAAGTGACAGTGTGCCCTTGAGCACCCCCGTTTTACCCGCTTATTTACTGTACTTGATTTACTTGCATATGTCTCGATTGGTTTTGACCTATGAGTCGGCATCACTAAGCTTGGATACCTTGTCGGTTTGATCCACCGACTTGGAAATCCCTCTCCCGTCCCGCCAGCTGCAGTTTGGATCCCGATACCCGGTTATTGCCGTGGTCCCGTCCCGATACCCGGTTCGCTACCGTGGTCCCGTTCCCGTATATTTATTATTGTATATATGATTTACGTTGAGTCTCCTCACCTTGTGTGACTGAGACCAACGTCCCGCTCTTGTCACTTCGGTGATAGAGGACTTAGCTTCTTGTGATTGCCATCTTGCCAGTTCCCGATTCCTTGGACACCCGACATGGTTTATATTGCTTACTTGTTTTCAGTTAAATGATTCATTGCTTTTATGAAAGTTGTTATTTAGATAAGTGTTAATGCTCTCTATTGTAAATTCAGTCACTATTATATTGTTTTATGTCCTTTGCACACGTACATGTTTTACAGGAATGCCGGTTGGGCGAATACCCGTGCTTTTACATATGTTTCAAACGATAAATGATTTTGCTAGATTTATATGATTTCACATGTTTTAAAGGAATACCCGAATTGTTAAATATCCGTGCTTTGTTTTAAATGACATTTGACTTGTGAGATTCCCATGTTTATACATGTTTTAAATGATTACCCGATTTCTAAATATCCATGCTTTGAAATATGGTTCAGATGACATTTGTTTGCAAGATCCCTACGTTTATACCTGTTTTAAACGATATCCGGTTTGTTAAATATCCGTATTTCTACATAGGTTTCAAATGAACTTTGGTTTTGCCAGACTGCTATGGATACCTGATTTGTTGTATACTTGTGTTTTACTTGAGTTTCAAATAAACGTTTGTTTTGTCAAACCACTATATTTATACATGTTTCAGACGAATACCCGATTGTCAAATATCTATGATTATAGATGATGTAAATGAATACATGTTCTATTAGATGTTCATGTTTTACCCGTGCTTGAAATGAATACAAGTTTTCCCCGAGATTCCCGACTTTGCACCCGTATAATTATATGCAGCATTTTGAGCAAATAGCATGATTTATTATTTGTATTATTATTCGTTATATTGTGTTCTTTTCATCCACCTGCCAGACCGTCGTGTCTGACCCACTACTTTTGGTACTCAGGTTCAGATTTCTTCGTCCCGAGTTGAGTGTTTTGTTGGCTGTGGAGCCATGCCTTGCAGGTTGGTTTGTCGGCTATGTCATATAGACATTGAGCTTGACATCGGAGCTACGTCACATTTGGGTAGTAGTTTATAGCTTCTTGTTGTATGGCTTTTGTTAGCCTTTTTCTTGGGATTCTTAATTAATGTACATTGATAATTGTAACCTGAATATATTTGGGAATGTAATATCCTGTTACTGTCAGCTCTGTAAATTATTGTGATGATTACTCCAGTCTGATATGATTCTTGATATAATAGCTATGGGCTAAAGGTTGAGTGCGACGCGGAATCCGATGGCCACGGACTTCGGGTCGCAACGCCACAAATGCTTCCGCAAAATATTCAGAATGTGTTGTCTTCACACACGCGGATCTTGGGAGAAGTAAAATATAATTTATTCTTAATCCCATCTCCCGCCCCCGAGGTTTCGGTTCGGGGGCGTGACACAGTGGAGGCACATATAGATTCGTAAAAGCCATGGACGGAGGATGCATAAGATTTACCACTCCAAGTGAGGATGATATCCCTTCCAATGGCTTCTAGAATGGTCGGGACATTGTAGTCCACAAGGTCTTTGACAACACAAAACTTCTCAACAATGATCCCTTTGCTTCTAAAAGATTTGACAACTGAAGACGGAGAACGAATTGGGTTGAATTTGATCTCTGGAGGAGGGCCAAGCTCAGGAGAAGAGGAGGGAGATCTATGGGAAGTTAAAGCATGTCCGGTTTTGGACTTCTTGCTAGGCCTCCTCCAAGTTTGCTTAGTTCGAGCCATACTTGAAAATGTCAAGGATGGAGAAGGCTTAAGGCAGCAAGGTAATGCTGGAAGGTACCAAGAAGAAAACATAAATCTAGAAAGCTAAACAACCTACTAAAACAGTCAAAGAAGGTACCATACATAGTGAAACAGCCCACAAAATCAGTCAAAGAAAAGGTAGTTAGAATGGCTAGAATTGCTAGTACATGAAATGGGCACCAACCAAGACCAGACAGTTGCTGAAATCTGGTTCAGGCAAACTTACAAACAGTTGGTGTGCAGACTTTGGAGCAAGGAGATTTACAACAGAATGATGCCAAAAGGATGAGTCCAGATGACTACAGATATTCCTAAAACAAAGAAGAAAACACAAAACACCACAAAAAGAAAGAAGCAATCAAACAGAGACGGAAACGACAAAGGATGGGAGTGACAGTAGAGGTTGATGATGCACAGTGAATGGGACGCGTAAACAGTGAAGAAGATGGTGATCAGAGAACAGAGAGAGCAATCAATAGAAGAGAAGATTTGATCCAGGAGAAAGACTGAGGAGAAGAAAACAAATGGAGGCATAGGCTCTGTTGTGGTCGACCTGCACAAGATGATGGAATGGTTCTGTTTGAAACAGAATAGCCCAGCACAATTGTTTTAAGTTGCTAGGTGCGCAGGCTCGGTCGACCGGCCACTTAGCCTAGTCGACCGGGCTAACTGGGACAAACAGACAAATTGAACTGATTCAGAGAAAATAGGCCCGATGGGTCAATCTAAGAACTATTAACCCTTAACCCCAAGCTATCATACAAGCTAAAAAAATTTTAGAAAAGATTTTTTACAAAATCAATTCTAAATAATTCCTTTTGAAGAAAAGTAGTCTTGTAAGATAAAAAGCATTTTTCAAAATCATTTAAATTTGACAAAACAAAGGTATGATTATGAATTCATTCAAAAATAAACAATTTGAAAAACAAATCAATTGATTTAGAATATATAACTTATAAAAGCTTTTTCAAATCAACTTGATCAAAATCATGCATTTAATCATAAAATACCATTTTAAATTCAAAATGCTTTATCAACAAACAAGACTCAACTAAATGAATCTAAAAGCCTAAAGAGATACTAAGAGAGTATAAAGAACTAGATACAAGACCAACTAAACATATGACTATGAGAATGGGTTGGTCCTATCTATCTAAAGAGCCTTAGTAATCTTCTAAAGGTCTAACCTTAGGTATCCATCTAAGGTCTTGGGCTTTGGAGACTAATTTAGAAATTCCACCAACTAGAGGAGATAAGGATTGAACTCTTTTAGACTTGTCATCAAATCTTTGAGGTTTGACTATTTTAGATTGATGATTAGTCTTAGGAAGTTGGTGTTTCATTTTCTTTTTATTCTTCTCATTTCTTTTAGCTTTTGCTCCCTCTTTTTGTCTTTTGAACTTTAATTTTAACTTTTCAACATTTTTCAAGAATTCTTTCATTTCTAAGGTTAAAGGAGGAAGAGAGAGAAGTTTCTTTTTGATAGATTTATTTTGATTTTTAGTCTTTTTAAAATCTATCTTGGATGACACTTTTTGAAATGTTTTAACTTGTTTGAACTTCTTAGAGTCTTCCTTGGAATTCAAAGTCTTACTGTCGCGACCCCGGACCGGGTACCGAGGTCCTATTCCGGGATCGGGACACTAATGGTGATGGTGTGGTGAGTGAATGGTTAATATGTAGAGTGTGTCAACAAGGTGCACACACTTATTTAATTTCCCACAGGTGTCCGCGGTGAGGATATCACAACCATATATGAACATTTCTATTAAGTGCGGAAGCGTGTAGCAAATCAAATATTCAATCCATCTCAAATCATAAAGATAATAACACAAGCATAGTACTGTATCAGAATGAGTAATGATCATTAGCATGTTACCCAAAAGTAGGTTAAAGTTTATACAAAGATCATTTAATTACATTTCCCAAAATTAGAGGCCAACAAGGCCAATATGACAAAACACCAATCCCCAAAAGAATTGTTAGAAGTTCTCCCAAAATGTTATCTCCCTCTGGCAATCCAATGTCTACATGACATCATCAGCACGCCACTTAACTAACTGCTGCGGTTCTCCGACCGCCTCCTCATGCTCCTCCTCGGGATAACCGACGATGGGACCTGAGTACTAAAGAGTGGGTCAAACACGACGGTTTGGCAAATGGTAAAATACAATGACAATAGGATAATAAATGAATTTACCTTCAAAAGAATTTAAACCTGTTTAAATAACAATTTCTATAAACGAGATAAAACATTTATTCAAATACAAGTGTGCATTATAAAACATGTAAGGTAACCAAGGAAACCGGAAACAAGCAAGATGGCAACCACATGAAGCTAAGTCCTCTATCACTAAAGTGAAAGAGCAATAACTAGGCACTGATCTCAGTCACTCGAGGTGAGGAGAAACAGTGGATCTTATAAATACATATACATATACTATACATCACTACAACAAAATACAGTTTTTCCAACGCAGTCACCGCATCTGGAAAAATCAGAATTGCGTCGGGACAGGCTTTACCGACGTAGTACAATGCGTTGGCACCACGTCGGCAACCTAATGCCAAGAAAACCATTCCCGACGTAATAATGTTTAGCGTCGGCTAAAAATGGTCATTTGCCGACGCAATGGTGCGTCGTCCCAAACGTCGGCAATTCCAACAGCGTCGGCAAAAAATTGAACTTAGTGGTCAACCTCACTTCACTGCCAACGCATGACAACGTCGGTTATACATTTGTCGACGCTAATACTAACGTCGGAATACATATTTGACGACGCATACACAACGCAGGTAATACATATCCTAACGTGTCGAAGCGTCAGGAAATGTCTACAACGACGCATGAAAATTACTTTTAGCGACGCAAAGAATGCGTCGGGAAATAGATTTACCTAACTGCCGATGCATAACAACGTCGGTTATACATTTGCCGACGCTAATATTAGCGTCGGGATACATATTTGACGACGCATACACAACGCCGGTAATACATATCCCGACGTATTGAAGCATTGGGAAATGTCTTCAACGATGCAGGAAAATTATTTTTAGAGACGCAGACAGTGCGTCGGGAAATAGATGTACCTAATTACCGACGCATAATAACGTCGGTTATACATTTGCCGGCGCACATACTAGCGCCGAAATACATATTTGACGACGCATACACAACGCCGGTAATACATATCCCGACGTCTTGAAGCATCGGAAAATGTCTTCAGCGATGCAGGAAAATTATTTTTAGAGACGCAGAGGGTGCGTCGGGAAATAGATGTACCTAATTACCGACGCATAATAACATCGGTTATACATTTGCCAACGCACATATTAGCGTCGAAATACATATGTGACGACACATACACAATGCCGGTAATACATATCCCGACGTGTTGAAGCATCGAGTTATGTCTTTAACGATGCAGGAAAATTACTTTTGGCGACGCAGAGAGTGCGTTGAGAAATAGATTTACGTCATTACCGACGCATAATAACGTCGATTATACATTTGCCAACACACATACTAGCGTCGAAATACATATTTGACGACGCACGCATACCGCCGGTCATACATATTCCGACGTGTTGACGCGTCAAGAAATATCTCAAACGAGGTCAAGAAATTTACTTTTGGTGACGCAGAGAGTGCGTTGAGAAATAGCTTTTCTTATCAATTAAAAAATAATTGAAAAAATTAGGAAAAATTCCTGTACAATATTTTCCTGTTCAAATCTACATTTTTAACATTGCACAAGCATAAGCATTGATAAACAATAAATAATCCCACATTCATCATGTAACAATAAAAAATAATGAGTCATCAATAAACTAAAACCAATCATAAAACTTGTCCATGCCACATAAAATGTAATATCCCACGTCAAAAAAAGTCAAATATCTCAATAAAGTAAATCTCAACTAAAATCTAATCATCAAATATCCAAAGCACACCATGAAACACGGCCAGTAAGGAGCAAAATGAACTTGTTAGAGGGATGACCCATGTCAATTCATAAAACCATCAAATCCTTATCTTTCGGAGGAGCCCGAACCATCCATACCGACTCGAGAAAGCAACAACTGAATCTGACTCTACATGTGAACCTGCGTAGCTGCCTGATCTTGTATTTGCTTATGCGAGTCCTCATACTGTCGCCGCAAATCTTCTCTCAAATCTTCTTGTGTTTTCAACGAATCAGCTAGTTGCTGCCGTAGGGTGCTTATCTCAGAAGACATCAAGATACCAGTAGAAGATGATGATGGGCCCCTCGAGCGGTACCCTTGCCTCCTTGCGACCCTCTTCCCTAGCAGATTCTCGATCACCTGTTGCTCAGCCACTGGAGAGTTAACCCCCTGAACATATAAATATGGATTCCATATCTAAGGACACAAATACGTAGCAGTTGATGCCATTATCATATTATTAAATATTTGTATAAACATAAGTATATTAAATTCTTCCACTGGAACTCATCCAACATCAAGAAAGGAAATATTACAATTTACATGCCTAAATCACAGCTAAAACATCTAACCACTATTCACATAACCATTCAAAAACACAAAACCAGCATAACTGAAGGTAGTTTCTTTAAAGGATTTAGTTAGAAAATATATAATTGGTAAAAAAGTTTGATCAAATTGGATCCACTTTGATAATAATCGATATAGCCTCTATAAGGATATTAATATGATATTGATAATTGGATCAAACTTTTTATCTTTATTGTGTAATCTCTATTCCACCTTTTCAACGGTCTAATAAAAATGTTGTCTTCCAAAATAACAACCAGCACAGCAACAATACTTTTAATAATAATAGGATCGAATTAGTTTGATTCCATTTGGAACTCTGTAAGTTTTATATAATCCTTATTGGTTATTACCTGTATTGAATGTGAATTTTATGTATTTTATATAATCCTTATTGGTTATTACCTGGTGTGAAATCCTTCCCAGTCTGAGGATCTAAGGCACTGTGATTGGGATCGTCATGTACATGCCTCGGGTGGGTGGCCCGTTTTGTTATTGGTATTTTGGCTTTGATCTCTTGTCTGGTTTAATGAAGATCCTACTTAAAAAAAGAAAAAAAAAGTAGTCCCTTGTGTTGTTCTTGTAATTCTAATTTCCCCTTCCCACTTTTTCTCCGAGTCCTCCATTTACCTACACTCTTAGCCTCAAATGGAAGAATCATCATGTAATTTTTACTATTAATGAGCCCATTGTGAAAAAATTATCATCATAGATTATATCTTCTCCTCTCCATCTTTCTCATCAAACTTACTCATAACTCCCACACATTTCTAACAAGACCTACCATCACTATTGTTTTCTCCCCCTCCTGTTTCTTATTTGTATAACTATTGGGTTGTTAATTTATTGCACTTAAACATGGAAAATAAATAACAAAATTGGAGCTGAAAAGACCCAAATATAAGACCTGTAATGGTATTCAAATTGTCTTTACAAATTAAATGAATCATAACCGCTAAATGAATTGATGCACTATAACACAGCAAAATGAGTTCAAATAGGCACCCTGGGAACAATATATTCACATAATATTTAGCATTGACAGGATGGTGTGGTATCTGGCAAGTGGCAACTATAGGATTGCAAAATATTATGTGTGTGTGTGTGTGTGAGAGAGAGAGAGAGAGAGAGAGAGACTCACGGGGCCAAGATACTTAATGCACTGTTCTTGCCCTAGACCAACGAGAAACAATTGTCTCAGGTTCATCAACATGAAAAAATGAAATAGAGCTCCGTTTGAGTTCTGCAAAGTCTAACAACTTCCACCTGCAACAGGCACAAAAATTCACCGATTCATCTCAAAAGAGATTACTGCATCTTTAAAAGAGCTACTATTTGAGGAATTTCATGGTCCACGAGATTCCTTCTAAAAGTTAATCCACGCACCCAATTCCTCTCACTCTCTACATGCAAGACAAGATACTTGCTTGTTGCAGGGTTGATGATACCAAATAAAGCCTTGAAAAGCACCCCATTTTTTATATTATTTGGAATTATGGGCTATTTATTTAGATTCTCTAGGAATTTCAAAAAAAATTTCAATGAAAAAATCATGTTGGCATGAACTGACATGATATGTATCTACCATATAACCGACATGTATCCCCTTATCAGCCACTGAAACTAACTCATGCCTAACAGACAAATGTCACTGTTCTAAATAACAACTGCACAAAGATAGTTATTAGTGCAACAACAAATCACTCAAAGGCACATGATCCTTAATTATCATTTGATTGATGTCATACATAGATTGTTATTAGTGCAACAACAAATCACTCAAAGGCACATGATCCTGAATTATCATTTGATTGATGTCATAGTGTCTCGAGATACCTCCGAAATGGTGAAGGACAATTGAAGCTGCTACTGTGACATTTAATGATGCAGTCCCATAAACATACTGAGGAATGTAGACAAAGAAATCACATATCTCTGACTCCTTGGCTGAAAGCCCAGTTCCCTGCGAAAAGGTAATGAACAATCATTCTTATTTCGAGGATGAACTGTGCAATATTAAAGCTAGAACACAATGTTTTGAAAGGTAAATGAATTAAAAAAAAAGAATGTACAGTAAGTGTCACGCCCTTGATGAAGAGCATGGTGATTATTCGACAGAGATTAGGGCCCAATTAAAAATCTTCACATAAACAAGTACATGTGGCCCACAATCATTGTCCCATAAATGTAGTGATTTGTGAACGGGCTCGGATCTCAATGAAACTTTGCACACACAATCCTAAGAGTAAACCAAACTTACTTAGCACCTAATCGAGCTTAATTAGCTAACATTCAATTAACTAGAGATAATTACATCCTTGAGATCCGGGACCTTACAGTAAGGGACAAAAAGAAGGAAGAGGGAGTGCAGAAAAAGGATACATGGCTTTAGTCATCCTTAAGGTTCATCTGCTAAAGAATACCCTATTACCATAACTTGTCGCTCCACATGCATTAACCCTACATTGGCCCTTGCTGCCAAATGCCAAACTTAACTGAAAATGAAAGTTTGTAATTTGTAGGAGAAAGTTGGTATTTTAAAGGGAAAAAAACCCCAAACATGAAATTTCCACATTCTTATGGCTCATTGCTTCACAAAATCAAAGAATCAGAGTAAATAAAATGTCTCTATTTTCTATTTCTTTTAGGGATAAATGTATACAACATTAAACTATCAACAAAAATCACAAAAGGATATTTACAAGAAAAAGTCTGGCAAGCTCCTAGGCCAAGATATGACAAGGATACAATGTCTTAACAACATGTACACATAAAAAACACAGACTTTTCATCGAATGGTGAGAAAACAGATTTTACATGGACTTTCTTTTTATTGGTAAGAAGTAAGAACACAGACTTGACACGTGAAAATAAAGTATCCAAAAGATAAAATACAGAAGCATTGCTTCGGAGAATCTGTGGACCATGGCCAGCAAAGTGGAGGATCCAGCCTCAAAATTAGCTTTGCAATTCCATTACATCAACAGGTAACAAACATGACATGTCTCGAAAATCTAAATCCACAAAAGATTTCGCATGGCATTGCCTTCTGTAATGAGCAGCACACGTAAGATATCTAGTGATATTGGGCTCACAATGGTGCAATGTTATTAGCTAATAATATATTTGAATTAAGCAAGAAGAAAAGAGCTTTACAACCTAAAGAAGCATGGGCAGGATAGATAACATGTCTTTAATAATTAATAGGAACAATGTTCATTCCCAAGCCTTCATAAAGGAGGGCTATTGTTTAGATTAATGATAGACAGTAAAATCTTGAATATGAGTTAATACTTTGAAAGTAGTGATTTGATGATATCCGGGTCACAAACAAATATGCATTACAGCGGTCTGGTTTTCATTGACAAGAGCACGTGGCACAGTAAAAAGTGCTCACTGTTGCAACTTTAAGGTAGTGGGTTCAAGTATTGTTACAAATCGAGGGAAGAAAAAAAAACAATAAGAAGTAAAGATTCGGATATCTGTCCTGGTGCTGCCTAAACTTCTATGTTAGAGGAGGATTAGGGACTTACTAAGCACATCACCGGCCTTGAAACTCTTGCCTTTGGGCCAGTTAACAAGGTTAAACGACCATCCACCCTTGTCACCGACAGCATATGTTGCTGCCAGAGCTATATCACAGAGGAAAAGTAGAGTGACCGCAATGACAAGCCATTTTTGTGCACTGCCTATTCCCTGAGCCATCATATGCTACTAGTAGATATAGCCAAACAGCAAGAAGAAAATGGAAGGAGCTCAAGGAATGGCAAGTCCTGTGACGTGTTTGTCAGGGAAGTTGGGCTTTTATAGGGGTGTTGGGTGTGCAGGATAAGGTAGAATCAAGAGGTTCTAAGTCTAGGCCATTGAAACCAAGGACTCTCTACCAGCCTGCACTAGTAAAAAGCTCATTGAAATCAGGCCAACAACCCATTAAGGACATTAAGTTGGACTTTGTGGGTTATTTCAGGTCTTGGTCTGATCCACTCAGAAAAGAATGGTTTTTTAATTTTGAAGCTCTATTACCTTTTGATAAGTGAGCCCAAGATTTATTATATTATTCCAGTATGAACTCTCTCTCTTTTTATCCAATGCAACTATCCAGAGGAACAGAGAGGTGGGTCATGTCTGAATCAGGTCCAGGTCAAGATCATGGGACTCATTCCCATACCTGAACTGGATTCAGGTCAAGGTCGGACCTCGACATGAATCACCAAAAGCAACCCATTCCGCAGCTGTCTCTAGTTCAGAGGGCTGATTCTCATACCTGAATTCAGATACTGAAATTAAGGCATAGACACTTGTATACTGGCGCCATAAATTGAAGGAGGTCCCAGCTGTTTGATCAGCCCCATGCCTCTGTCACTGTCCAATTGGACATGCCCAAGCCTTATCCAAGGGAGAAATAAAATTAAGGCTGCCAAGTGTCTAGAGGTGTCAAATGGGCTGTTCCCCCAACTTTGATTGTCCAACTCCATCTCAAATGGCAACTTTGATTGTCCAACTCCATCTCAAATGAGTGGAATGAAACTCCATAGTTGGCATCATATATCTTGAAAATTCAAGCTGCTAGAAATTGTAGCCCATCTTTTATGGGCCCGTCTTCAAATTTTATTCTATTGGAAGTTGTTTCCACTGTAAAATTGAACATATAATTAAAAATATTATATGCTCAACCTTTTTTTAGAAAAAACTACCATTTATTCAAAGCAGTCTGATGGTATATATGTGGACACCACCATGGAGTCCACACCCCTCATATGAAGAGTGACTTGACATAGTCCAAAGATTCTAGTTTGTCTACTCTCGATTGTTCCTCTTTTCATGACACTGGTGAATGATTATTAATGGGATCCACTCACCCATAAATGGCTTTCGCAGGTATCAAAGTTTATTTATACAAGAAACAGAGAGACAATGGGCCCCACCACCCTCCAAAGGATAGAAGCAAATCTTGAATGAATATTTCTTCTCTTTATCTTATCAATGTAGAAGTGGACGTTTCCCTTGCCCTTTGGTTTTTATTATTCACTTGACCTCATTAAAAACTAAAACCTAGGAAAGCAATTTCTCCTTTCCACAATTGGCATTCTCTACAAGAGAATGAAAACTAAAGGAAAGGGTCCTGATTCCCTCTCTTAAACAAATGAGAGTATATTTTGATCAGACAGATAAATAACTAGACAAGAATAGGGTCATGCTAACAATTAACAAGTATGCAATAACGAAGGTGTTATTAGATGTATGATACTAAGAGAGATTTTAGGGTAGAATTTAAATGGGTTGAGTTTGAATTTGATAGGTTTGTTATTAGTTTGTTTAAATTGAGATCAGAAGCTCTGAAAGCATAAAATGTTTCAACAACATAACATTATTAAGGAAAAGATCCCAAGTTATAGAAACAGAAGAATACATTTTATATTCAATATTTGGCTATCCTTACTCCTTTTTTTTTTTTGCTCCTACCAACTGTCCTTAACAAACTTAAAATCTCTGACCAAATGCCTCCAAGTTCCATTTTAAGGTGATTAAGGCAGTGTATATTGCAATGATTAAATGTGAATTTTTTTTTCTTTTCTTTTGCAAGTCAAATGACTAAGGAGGAGCATTTTGTTTGGGAAGTTCAACTTTTTGGTATTAATTGCAATCTTGCATTTGGATAACCAGAGATCTATATAAGTTTACATTTCTTTCATTCTTGCAACAACTAATCACGAGGTGAATAGAGTATCTTCCAAACCTGAATTGCGTTCTTAATAATAATCAGGTCTCTTTAGTAATTCTTCCATTGAGCTCATTTGACTATGAATCACAAATGAGCCATAGGTGAGCCCACATAGGAGAGGGCACTTTTTGGGCTATTCCAATCATTAATCTTAATCCCAACATCAAATCCTCCTCTAGCTTCTTTAACAGAGGAATATAAACGAACACATGGGAAGCACTCTTTATAAATAAAGATAAATATTAGAGTAACATAAACAAACAGATGGTGGGCGTTTTCTATGCACACAAGCAAAACAAGAAGAAACCAGAGTTCTGGTTTTCCCTTTTGTCATTGAGAAAGAGAGGCATCCATGAGAGAATTCCAAATCAAATACAAATAAAGAGAAATATTAGAGTAACATAAACAAACAGATGGTGGGCGTTTTCTATTCACACAAGCAAAACAACAAGAAACCAGAGTTCTGGTTTTCCCTTTTGTCATGGAGAAAGAGAGGCATTCATGAGAGAATTCCAAATCAGATTAACACCCACAATTAAGAAATAAAAGCACCAAGCATGAACATCTCAATCAATGACATTGACTGAAACGAACAACTTAGCACCCACAATCAAGACACCTTGCACGTAAGGAAGGAAGTAAAGAACTGACAAAAGGAGAAAATGTGAAATCCGAACCTGGAAGAGGAAGGCAGCTGGTGAAAGAGATCAGTTGGGTTGCAGGGACGAGGTGGGTGGCCTCAGTGGTGTTGCAGTGCGGTGAGATAGTAGTTGCTTTGGTCCAAGACGGTGCAGATGAGCAGATCGAGAGAGAGAGATGAGCATATGAGAGAGAGAAAAGCCAGATCGAGAGAGAGAAAGGAGAGCAGATCTAGAGAGAGAGATGAGCAGATGAGAGAGAGAAAAGAGGGAAAAATCAGATCGAGAGAGAGAGAGAGGAGAGCAGATTGAGAGAGACAGAGAGAGAGAGCGTCGATCGAGAGAGAGAGATGAGCAGATGAGAGAGACAGAGAGCCGATCGAGAGAGAGAGATGAGCAGATGAGGGAAAAGCAAAGAGGGAAAAAATAAAGAGGGTTTGCGTTGGCGGGAGAGGGAAAGAAGAAGGGAAAGAAGAAGGGAAAAGGAAAACACTAAACACATATTTACTGACGTTTTACACTGAACGTCGGTAATAATTTTTCCGACGCAAATTTTCGTCCGCAAAAAACCATTTTAGTCGTTAAATATCCCTCATTTTAAATTTTCTTAAAAATAAAAATATATTTACCGACGTTTTACCTAAACGCCGCTTAAAGTTCAAATCAATATTTATTTTACACCTGATAATAAAATTTATCTTTGCCGACGATTTTTTTTCGTCGGCAAAAAACAAAAGAAAAATAAATAAATTATAAAATACTTTTACCGACGTTTTTTTTCGTCGGTAAAATAAAAAATATATTTTTACCGACGTTTTTTTTCGTCGGTAATAATCTATGGTTTTAAATAAAGCCAGTTCTAACAGTGACCTTTGCCGACGTTTTTTAAGAAAACGTCGGTAAAAATCAAATTTTACCTACCTTTTATATAAAAAGTCGGTAAAAGTAGATTTTCACTGACGAAATTATAAAAGCGTCACCAAAAAACGTGGTTAAAAGTGCAATTTGTTGTAGTGGTGGCACCGATCTCACACTGATTGGCAATATGATCTGGGACCGATTCTTGAGTGCCTGCTGATTGGCTTTGTCTCCGTCTCCCTGGGGCCATATGTGCAAACTGAATAACACAATAAGTTAGGATAAAATTAAGAATTATGAAAAAAACACAATAAGTTAGTATACATGTAAGAAATAACACAATAAGTTAGTATACATGTAAGAATTTTGATATTAGATATAACAACCTCATCTTCTAACTCTTCTTCTTCCTCACTACTTCTGGATGGTCTATATTGGCCTTGTTGACGTCATCATGCTCGCCTTCAACAGAGAGTTGACGCCGAGATGGATTTTGGATTGCTTGTACCAATTGCCGTGCGCCAATTTCACTCATAAAGAGAGTTGGAAACAAATAAAAGCGGTTAAAACGGAGTGCTCATATTATTTTGGCAAAAATGAATTTTACTAAATGGGGCTTTGCAGACACAGACCTGTGCATCGCCAGTAAGCAAAATAATTGTATGTTTTCCTTAACTTTTGCCAACGTGGTCTTACTTGTGTTGGTAAAAGTAACAATTCTATGTGACTTTTGCCAACGTAGTCCAAATATGCATCGGAAATAAGACTTTTGCCAATGCCAATTTTCACTGCGTCGGCAAATAGTGTCGGGAAAGTTTTTCCACAGCTTTTGCCAACGCAGTCTTACTTGAGTCGGTAAAAGCAACAATTTTCTGTGACTTTTGCCAACGCAACTTTTCACTATGTCGGAAAATAGTGTCGGAAAAGGTAAGTTTGTCATAAATGGGGTTTTGGGGACGCAACTCATACGTTGGCAATTGTACGAATAAAAACTCAGACCTTTCCCAACGCACACTTGTGCGTCGCCAGTAAACAAGATAATTGCCAACGCATTATTGCGTCGCCATTAGAGAAAAACGCGTTGGCAAAACTTTCCCTCTCTTTTAGTGTTTTTTTTTTTTGCACCAATGTGGTTTCAATAGCTTTTGCCAACGCGGTCTTACTTGCGTCGGTAAAACTATCATTTTCCGACACTAATTGCCAACGTAGTCCAAATATGCGTTGGAAATAAGACTTTTGCCAACGCAAATTTTCACTGCATCGGCAAATAGTGTCGGGAAATGTGCAGTTTGTTGTAGTGCATGACCACGATAGCGAGCCGGGCATCGGGAACCACAGTAGCAATCTGCGGCATCGGGACAAGACCATGGTAATAACCAGGTAGCGGGATCCAAACTGCCGCTGGCGGGACAAGAGGGGGATCTCCAAGTCGGTGGATCAGACCAACAGGGTTATCCAAGCTTAGTGGTGCTGACTAATAGGTCAAATAACAAATCGAGACATATGCAAGTAAATCACGTACAATAAATAACGGGCAAAACGGGGGTGCTCAAGGGCACACTGTCGTTTCATGTCGTGCAATGTAATTCAAGACAAGTATCTATTATAAGTGTAATTCAATGCTTTCGGGAAAACAAGACATGTAGTATAAATCTCGGGATCGATAAAGTACAATAAACAATTGAAATCTCGGGTAAAGTATCGAGTTCAAGATTTGTTTGAAGTGAATAGGGATCCCGTATGTCGATCTAATAATAATTTGGTACTCTTTGAGTTTGGGGACATTTCGGGCTCCTTATACACTTTGAATTTTTCAAAACTTCGAATGACATCTTCATGATATGGTTTCTTTCTCGGATGGCCTGATACAATTTCTAGTGAATCTCCTTTGATCGATAAAGCTCAGCGCTCGAGCTCTCTGGAATGGTTGTCTGGGTAATTTCGGTTACCTTGGTGTCAGATGGCGGTTAGCCGCTGGCTGACCGCGGTTGGCCTGACAGAAAGACAAGTTACTGGAATTGTAACCAAAATGGTTCGGTTCGCTGGAGGTTAGCCGCAGATATGTTCAGCGGTTAGGCGCTGGCTAACCGTGAGGCCAACCATGTTCTCAGGAGAAAATGTTGCTCTCTGGAAAAGCAACCGAATGGGTCGGTTGGCTGGCGGTTAGCCGCCGATGGTTTCGGCGGTTAGCCGTTGGCTAACCGTGAGGCTGACCGTGTTTTCAAGTGGAAAATGGTGCTCTCTGGAAAAGTAACCACGACTGTTCGGCTAGCTGGCGGTTAGCCGCCAATCACCAGACGGCTAGCCGACAGGTGACCGCTGGCTGACCGGCAGGTGCGGGAAACACCCACTGTGTTCAAATTTGAGTCCATTTCCCTCCTCAAAACCACTCTCCTCACTTCCACTTAATCCTTGCCATAAAACTGAGCTAAAAGCTCCTCCAATGCAACTATCTACATTTCTCCACAACTCCGATATGGGTTCATTCCATCACCTCCTCCATTAACATCAAATCTAATACAAATAAAGAAAGAAGGAAACCATTTCACAATAGAGCACATTTGGTACAAACAAGAAGAAAATAAATGCCATTCACCAATACACTTATAAGTCATAATGCACTACCAAACTCTATCATGAACATTTATTTCAAACCAATGCAATAAATAGGCATGAGTGGAAAATACCAAAATCATTGAAAGCTTATAAAAATCAAATCATCCACTTGCCTTGGGTCTTCTAATGAGCAAATCAAACTCTTATACTCTTCCAAGCCAAGGATTCAAGCTATGAACAAAATCCCCAAAACAAACAAACCCTAAAATGGTCAAACGATGAAATAGAAAAGGAAACCTTACAATAATGAAGATGAAGCTTCTCTAGGGCTAGAAGAATACAAATCTAGAAGAAGGGATGGATTACTTACTTGTAAGGTCCTCTAATGGCAAGAGTAGGCTCAATGAAGATCTTGGAATGGAGGGTTTTCTTCACAAAGGGTATCAATAGAGAGCCATGGTGATGAGGAAGAAGATGATAACCTCCATTTTGATGTTGGTGTAAGATTAGTAGGAGGTTGAGATGGAGAGGGCAAGAAGGAGAAGAAAAGTTGCCCAAACAAACCCTAGACTCTTTTTTGTGCTGGAAAAAGGAAAAATGAGGAAGATGGGTCTCCTTATATAAGCAATGGAAATGGGTCCCACTACTTAAGACATTCAAGGGCTGAAATCTTGTCTTTCGGAGCTTCTAATGAATTCGACGAAGAAGAGAAAAATGATCATCGAAATATCTAGTTTCCAAAAAGTTCATGTTTCGCGGGTTTCGGGAATATCAAGTTTTGGGTGCAGATTTAGTGCACAATGACTGTTTTGCCCTCAAAGCTAAGAAATCGGGTTTCGGGATCTCGAACGGGGACGGGATCAACATGAAAGTTGTAGGGGTTAATAATACAAAGAAAACGAGATTAAAACAATGAATGCAAAATCTCCGATAAATCCCCAAGCGCATGTAAGGTCATAAAGAAGGAACCCCCAAAGGGCCCCACTAAGCACAAGCAATCAAAATTCCCCAAAACTATTTCAAAAGCTATTTCAAACCCAACTTAGCCAAAATCACTAATCAAGCTTAGAACTAACACACGACTTAATTAGTACTAATTGAGTTTGATGATGCCAAAAAGTAGTTTTCGGGCACCACCGGTCAAGTGATAAGCAATTAATGTGAAAATTAATGGAGAGAGAGAGAGTTTATAGTGGTTCGGTCAGTGTGACCTACGTCCACTTCAATTGATGACTTTACTGCTCTGGGGAAGAGATTACAAAGTAGAAGATTACAATGACGTGTGAGAATGGAGAAGGATTGCTTGCCCCCCAGTGCTGGTGGGGCTTGGTGATTTATAGTCTTCCCCTAACAGATGGGGAGACTCTTCAGCAACGGACGATTCAATCTGGCGGAGTCTTCGAACCGCTCCCAACAGAAGAGGCGGGTAGGATCTTCTCCGCAAGACTTGGTAAAAGCAGGTAGATGGAACGTGCTGACTTTGTCGCTTCGTGGATCCGGACCGGCTTTCAACGAATGGGTTCAGACCTGGGCTCATCATGGACTCGGGTTACTTGGGCCTGACCCATCATTGTGGACTGAGTCATTTGGGCATGACCCATCATTTGCCCCTCAATGCCTTGCGCCAAAGGAAACTTTGAAAGTAAGGCATTTTGGATATCAGGCCCTTTTTTTTTTTTTATGTCGAGCATTTGTAGCTTTTGTAGACACGATCCGTCTCCGCCGTTCCCCTTTTAATACATGCACTTCGCAGAGGGGGTCCGGGGGTGTCCCCCGGCGGTGGTCGAGCTGGGCGAGCACGGGCGCTGGCGAGGAGCGCTGCTGGTGGTGGGCGCCCAAGCTGCTGCTGTGGTGAGCGCCCAGGCTGTTGCAGGACGGACAGGGACGCCCAGCTGCAGTGCTTGCTGCTGAGGAGAGACGGGGCGCCCAGGCAAGGGGCGCCCCTGCTGACGTCGCTGCTGCCCTTGCTGACGTCGGGTGGGACGCCCGCCTGCTGCTGGATCTGCTGGCCTCCCTGGCGAGGTGGAAGGACAGTGGGGCGCCCCTGCTGCAGGTGACGAGACCCTGGGGCGCCCGTACTTCGGGCGGCAAGCAAGGCAGGGGCTTGGGCGCCCCTGATGCTGGGCGTGCAGCCCTCGCTGCTGATGGGCGTGCAGCCCTGCTGCTGCTGGTGGGCGTGCAGGGCGTACAGCCCCTTTGGGCGTGGGCGAGGCTGCTGGCCGGGGAAGTGCAGTGACCATACTGGGCGAGCAGGTGAGTGGATGACGCTGTATAGTGGTATTCATCGTCAGATCCCAATTTGACATAGATCAGGTCCCCACCATAACGCCCAGGTAGTTGAGGTCCATCAACATGGATTAGGGAACTTGATCACTGAGCTCCTGATCTGACATGAAATGACACGAGTCCGGTGGAGAGCCAACCATGATTTGACATAATGAGTTAATGATACCTCATCTGGCATGGGCCAGCAACTGGTGGGCACTAGTCGTGGTCTGAATCATGTGGGAACTGACTCCATGTAAGCCTTCTGAGGCCATCAAGCTTGTATTGAGAAGTGATGATCCTTCATATGCTAATCATCAGCTTACGATCTAACAATGATCGTATCCAATATGTGTCATCCTCATTGGCAGACCTAGAAAATCTTCCTTGTTGGGTCCACTGTAAAAATAAATTGAGGGGGCCATTAATAAAGAGCCATAAATAATTTCAAAAAACATAGCTCCCCCAGCTCTGGTTCCACCGCTGGCCATGGTATTGTATGGTCACTGTAATTTTGGATTATTCCCTCTAACTGGAAAAAACCATAGAAAAATAAAAGCAGCAGCAGGGTCAGTGCAGGCGAGCAGGTACTGGACGAGGAGCTGGTGCTGTGGGGCGCCCAGCCCTGTTGCTGGTGTGGGCGAGGAGCTGGCGTACGGATGCTGCTGGGGTGCTGGGCGCTGCTGTGCTGGGCGCCCAAGGCTGCTGGACGCCTGGTGCTGGGCGCCCAGGCTGCTGGGCGCCTGGTGCTGGGCACCCACTGCTGTGCGCCTGGTGCTGCGGGCGCCCAGGCTGATGCAAGCGATGGAAGGGGCGCTTCCTGCGATGAGCCACGGATGGGTGGTACCCGTGGTCTACGCAGAGGAGGAACTGGGCGCCAAGCTGGTGTGTGCCAATGTGGGCGAGCACGCGGGTGAGCAGGCTACTCTAGTCCATTAGGCACCAAGGGATGCTGATCCAGGCGAGCAAAAGGAAAACTATTTTGGGCGAGCAGACCGTGTCAGGTGCCCTTATAGGCGCTGTTCCAGCTGGCTTGGCTCATTTGGGTGGCCAGACAGTTGGGTACACTAATTTAATGTAGTCCCGGGTTGCAGATGACCTGGTGAAAGAAGCAGACTGCTTGCGTGAAAGCAAAGACAGAGTCTGAGGATTGCTCGTGAGAGAGCTTGAGACCGTGCTTTTGGCGCCCCATGAAAGAGCTGCTAAGTTGGGGATTGGCTGCCTGTTTGAGAACAGTGCAGAGGTAGGCCAAGCTTCTTTGACGATTCGCGAGAGAGTCGCTAAGCTGGAGATAGGCTGCCTGTTTGAGAACAGTGCAGAGGTAGGCCAAGCTTTTTTGACGACCCGCAAGAGAGCCGCTAAGCTGAAGATATAGGCTGCCTGTTTAAGAACAGTGCAGAGGCAGGTCAAGCTTTTGGCGATCCATGAGATGATTCACCTCGCCTGGACCTGTTGATTTCCTCAGCATTCATATATTTTTGAACTTTTGTCAATAGTTCTGGCATGTTCTTTGGTGGTCGCTTCATTACTGAAAAGAGGAAACTGGATGAACGGAGGCCTCCCAGAAAGGCGGTCAAGGTGACTTTGTCATTGGGCTCCTCGACTTGGAGGACCTCCTCGTTAAAACGAGTGAGGTAACTCCTCAGACTCTCATCTCGGTCCTGTTTTATGCTGAGCAGGTGGGTGGCAGGCTTCTGGGGGCGGCGTCCTCCAATGAAGTGCGACACGAAGGACTTGCTTAGCTCTGCAAAGGTGGAGATGGAGGCTGGGGTCAGACTGGAGAACCATTGCCATGCGGAGCGCTTTAGGGTGGTTGGAAATGCTCTACACATGATCTCGTCAGAGATGTTGTGTAGTTGCATTAGAGTTTTATAAGTTTCCAAGTGATCCAGCGGGTCCTTGGTTCCACCAAAGGTTTCCATGGTCGGCATTTTGAATTTTTGGGGAGTGGGTAGTTCGCCACGGAGGGTTTGAACGGTGTGTCCGTTCGTTGCACCAGGTAGTCAATGGATTCTGGTACCTGCCTTCATGGCATTGAAGACATTGCCAATCTGATTTTGCATCTCCTTGATTTTCTCGTCCCAATGTTTGGGAGCTTCCCTGGACTGACCTCGGTAGCGCCTCTCGCCTTCCAGGCCGTAATTCTCGCTTCCCTCCTCCTGGAAATCAGGATCCTCATCATTGGAAGCAGAGGGAGGAGGTGGAAGTCCACCATGATTTGACCCTCCTGGGGCTCCACCCGGGGGAGGAGGTACATCGAGATGATGAGCGCGGCCTTCAGGATCGACCAGGAGTCTTCCGTGTGGGACGACAGGCGGAGCTCCAGCAGATGTGCCCTAGGCGTGGGCGCCATGATGATGGGCGCCCAGGGGTTGGGCGTCCAGGTGAGAGTGTCGTCGGTTGGCGCCTCGGCCCCGGGCACTGTGTGGACGAGCACCCGGGTGAGGTGCCCCTCTGCGTGGAGCAACCGGTTGCTCTGAGCGCGATACTTCCTGCGGCCCTACACCTAGTGCTCCTCCCCGGCCTGCCAGCATGAGCTGCAATATTTGTTGGTTCTGAGTCACCAACTGCTTCATGGTCTCCAGCATCTACTGAGGAGAGGGAGCGGGAGCATTCGGTGCAGGGTTGGTCGGTGGAGGATTACCCTCGCCTTCTCTCGAAGGATTACCATCTTGTCGCCTTATTGACCTTGTGGTGATCGGCATGGCTTTGGAAAAAGGAAATTCTTTTCGTTCCCCACAGACGGCGCCAAACTGATGATGCCAAAAAGTAGTTTTCGGGCACCACCGGTCAAGTGATAAGCAATTAATGTGAAAATTAATGGAGAGAGAGAGAGTTTATAGTGGTTCGGTCAGTGTGACCTACGTCCACTTCAATTGATGACTTTACTGCTCTGGGGAAGAGATTACAAAGTAGAAGATTACAATGACGTGTGAGAATGGAGAAGGATTGCTTGCCCCCCAGTGCTGGTGGGGCTTGGTGATTTATAGTCTTCCCCTAACAGATGGGGAGACTCTTCAGCAACGGACGATTCAATCTGGCGGAGTCTTCGAACCACTCCCAACAGAAGAGGCGGGTAGGATCTTCTCCGCAAGACTTGGTAAAAGCAGGTAGATGGAACGTGCTGACTTTGTTGCTTCGTGGATCCGGACCCGGCTTTCAACGAATGGGTTCAGACCTGGGCTCATCATGGACTCGGGTTACTTGGGCCTGACCCATCATTGTGGACTGAGTCATTTGGGCATGACCCATCAGAGTTCACTCGGGTCGGGGTCTTACACTTACCCTTCATAGAATTAGATTTAATTTTCTTAGGTTGAAAGATGGGTTTAGACATATGACTTTTCCTTAATTTGCGCTCAAATTTGAAATGTCCTTCTTTACCACAATAATGACATTTAGATTTGGACATAGGAGAAAGAGTACTAGAGAAAGAGGACTCACCTTTCACAAAAGTGTTTGTGAATTTAGGGTCATGTGAAGTATACTCATCAAAACCAAGACCCGTCCTATCTCCATGAGATTTACCCAATTTAAATAACTTTTCAAATCTCTCTTCACTTTGGGTAAACTTGCACTCATACTTTTGTTTGTAACCTTCAAGTTGAGTGACTTTGTTTATAAGGATTGAATTTTCATTTTTGACTTTTAATAAATCATTTTCAATTTCCTTATAGTTGTTTAGTTTTTCATTGGCAAGTTTTAATTTGAATTTAAGTTCATTAACAACATTAGATCCAAGTTCTAAGATTTTTAAATTTCTTTGAGCATTAGACAAGTTTTCCTTGGAAATTGTCAACTTGGATTCTAAATTGATAGTCTTTTTCTTGCCTTTGTAGTTGATCTCTTAGATTTGAATTTTCTTTATTAAGCTCATCATAACTTATCTTAATCTCATTTAGTTCATCTTTGATATTGGATAAGTTATTTAAAGAAATCATAAACTTAGAGTCTAAACATTGTATGACTTCTTCTTTTTCTCTAAGTTCATCTTTAGAAGAGACTAGTTCTTTGTTTAGCCTTTTTTATTCTTCTCTTAATTTTTTGTTTTTCTTATCAAGCTCTATAGATAATGTATATAATTCTTCATAGGCTTGTTGAAGATCATCTTCACCATATTCTTCTTCTTTTAAGTCACATTGAGATTCATTAATTTGAATGTTTGAATCTCCAATAGATGGAAGAAATAGAGGTCTAGAAGAATCTACACAAAAGTCTAAACAATCTAACTTAGTGGAATCCATTTCAATAGTATTCATTCAAACACAAATCTAGGGTTATAAACTCTAGGTTTTTAAACCTAATCAAGAGTCCCAAACACTTGATCCTATAAGATAGAGCACAGGGCTCTGATACCAATTGAAAGTCCTGGGATCCTAACCCTAGAAAGGTGGGGGGGGGGGGGGGTGAATAGGGTGAGTTACAATTATGACCAATTTTAATTCTTTAAGATAAACAAGTCACAAATGATGATTTACCAGACAAGATGCGAAAGCTTACAAGACAAATCACCATAAGCATACACCACAACACAAAGGTTTATAGTGGTTCGGCCTCAATGCCTACATCCACTACCGGCTTGTGATCCAATCACCCCACCGGATTTCCACTAACTATGCTTTTTACTAGGCTAAGCAATAACCTTTACAATGTTGTTTTTCTAGGCTCAACAACAACCTTTACAAGATGCTTTTCCAAGGCTAAGGTATAACCTTTACAATGTGCTTTTCTTAGGCTAAGCAATAACCTTTACAAATGAAAGACTTCTCTAAGAAGGTGTCTATAAAAAACACTCTAAGAGATACAATTTAAGCTCAATGAAGTTGCCTCTTAACTAGGCTGATTTGAAAGTTTAATCAATGAACAAACATACATAACAATAAGCTAAAGTGTGTGCACAAAGTGTATGAAAGTTTTACTTCAATCAAATTCTAAAATGAAGCTTTTAAATGAATGCTTGATGCATTTTAAAATCTAAGCTCAGAAAATGACGATTGAAGTTATATGCTAATCACATGAAAGATTCAAGCAACTTGAAAGAAAGAACTAAACAAGTTGTATGAAGACTAACTACTAATAACATATGTGAGTTAGACAAGAATGTTTGCAAACCAATCTAATATTCCAAAGATGATAATGTGTTTGCAAAACATCTCTTTAAAAGCTAGAAAACATGCATTTATGAAATTACAAAGAGTTGAACATGCATGGATTTCATTTTGAATGGAAACCAAGTCTTAACTTGAAAGATATACCTTTGTCTCAAGCATTTTTTATTTCCATTGACCCTCTAGCCTTATCAACTTCTTCCCCTTTCTTAGGCTTCAAAATGGTTCCAAAAGTTCACCCAACAAGCCTCACAAAAGAAGGGAATGGAGTGGACTTTAAAGCAAAAAACAGTCCAACGGCTAGTTGGCCCGGTCGACCCCATGACTCCCGGGTCGACCTAGCCCAACGGTCATATTGGCCAACGGCTAGTTGCTCGGTCGACCGGGCACAGGGGTCGGTCGACCGAGCACACTGGCCTGGGAAGAGTTCTACCAAATTTTTGAATAAATGATTTATGGAAACATGAACTCTAGGCCAATGTGCTTCATGCATACTAAAATGATTCTAAAAATGAAAGATGTATGCAAGGCACAAACCTAAATTCTTAATTTGATTTTCCAAAATAATGAATGAAGAAATAGGTTTTCAAATGAGTATTTGGATTCTAAAAACATGCATGAATAAAACATTTGAAAAACATATGCAAATGCAAGTAGAATCCAAGATTCCAAAGTCAAAACTAAGAGCATGAGTGTGTGATCATTTGACAGTGAAGGTGAATGTGCATCCATCAAAATTGCAACAAACAAGAACCTAATAGAACTCGTGATTAGGGTAGGCTTTGCATTCATCTCATTTCCATTGAAAGAAATTTGAATCTAAAAAAAAAAAAAAGTGTTTGCATAGGGTTTTTAACCCCGATTTTCATATCAAGTGTATTTTATCTCTTAGATTTGAATTCATTCTCATACATATTGATATCGGGACCTTCGGATCTGTAATTTTGCATTCCAAATTGCGCGAAAAGTATTGAGAAAAGAAACTAGAGAGGAAGAAAAGTGCAGGAAAGCACTTGGGCGCAATTGTGCATGCGCCCAAGTCTCCGGATAGGGCTTTGGCCCCGATTTCCCATTTCGCGCGTAGTCTGGTTCTTAGGTCTGTGTCTATCTTCATAAAAGTTAATGTTAAAGTCTTTGGATTTGAGAAAAGCGCTGAAAGAATCGGAAGAAGACCAGACATATCCCTGAAAAGGAGAGAGAAGTGCATAAAAGCACACAATGGCACCCAAGTCTTTGAAGTAAACTTTTGGCCCCAACTTCCATTTCATGTGCATTTTGCTCCTTAGATCCGAGTACATTCTCATATAAGTTAATATCAAAGCCTTCGGATTTGTAAAGAGCATCGAAAGAGGATTAAATATTATTGCTAGAAAGGAAGGAAAAGAGAAGTACTTGGGTGCCACTGTGGGTGTGCCTAAGTCCCCACAAAGGGATCCCTTGAATTTTAATCCTCGCATTATTGCTCTCAAATTCGAAAGTTCTGATATCAATAGTTCATATTAGGACCCTGCATTTAAATTGTTGGAAATTGCGTTAGAACGTCGTCAAACATCAGAGATACATCACAACCAGCAGGAAGGGACTTGGGCGCCACTATGTGTGCGCCTAAGTCCTGCAGACATACTTGGGCGCCCCTGTAGGTGCGCCCAAGTCCCTGGATTGATTTCCGGCCCGCATTTTCCACATTTTTATATTTCATTTAACTTGATGTTTCATCTTTGTGATAATTTTGATTGATTGCTAAATTTCTAGATTGCAAACTGTTAAATCATCATCACTTTAGGTTAGGTTATATTGCATAAAATACCAAAAAAATTATAAAATCATAAAACTCTTCCCTTCTCATCTTACTCTTTAGTAATTAGAGAAGAGAACAAAAAAAATTAAAAGAAACAGAAAGGTCCATAAAAAGGAAAAACAGTAGACATTAAGTAGAGGATCATAAGTTGTCCTTTAGGTTAGGTTGCATTGCTTTTGCATAACATACCAGAAACAAAATCACAAAATCATAAAACACTTCTTCTCCCGTCTTGCTCTCTAGTAATTAGAGAAGAGAACACAAAAGAAAGAAATTAAAAGGAGAAGTAGAATTATAAAAGTAGACATTAAGTAGTTGATCCTAGGTTATTCCATTCATGCCTAAGTAAATTAATAAACTTGATCAACCCCAATCTAAAACACGTAATTAATTCAAAATACCTAATTAAAACATCCGATCAAAATCCAATAGAATTAATTAATTAAGTCTCTGAAATTGATTAACAACTCCTAATAAAACCATAATTGAACAAGACCCTAATCAACAAGTCCCAACTAAAGTCCTGATTAACAAACCTAATCAATAAGCTCCAATCTATTAAGACCCCAATAAAAACCTAATTAAGACAATAAGACCAAGCCACTTCGAGAAAATAAAGACACCCCCCAACCAAGATACGAGTTAAAATATCCAAAACCACCTTAGAAATACCCTAGAATCAGACGAACTCGGAGCCACCCAATGGGCAGACACTTGGGCGCCACTACAGGTGCGCCCAAGTTATCCCAGATACATGGGCGCCCACACAGGTGCGCCCGACTACTTACTTCAATCCTAAGACACACTTTGGTTACGTTTCAACTTCCAAAATGAAACCACAGTCACACTGATAAGTCCAAAATATCACATAATTAAATAATTAATTCATATAAATTTGTGGACTTAATTAAAATAAAATGCATTAATTCATAGATTTTCACAAAATCATGCAATTAGACTCTTTTGGTTGAATTTAAGTAAAAATATCATAAAAATGCATGTCTTGGTGAAATTATCAAATTATGCATTTTGAGCCCCATGCATAGTGTAAGGACCCGATCCAAATTTTTCAAATGATTTGAGTTTTGACCATGTGATTGTTCACAAGTGGACCCCACCCTGTTTGAGCACTTTCATTCACTATCATTAACTTAACAAGGTAATGCTGGTGGGATATAATTTTATTGCATTTAGATAATCACCATGCATCATCATGTGACCTGACTTATAATATGGGACCCATTGCTTGCATTTAAGTCCGAGTAAACAATATCCAAAAGTTGGGTGTTATACATGGGATGATTATTAATTTAATAAATTTATACACTCTAGTGAACCATGCATGTTATGACCCACTCAGTGGGCCCAGATTAACACCACTATCATCATCTTTATAAACTGTCTTATGTGTAGGCTAAAATGGGACCACAAGGGAGATGCACGTCCATGGATCATTTCAAGTCATTACAAGGCGTAGTGGGACCCATTCCTATTGCTAGTTTGAAAAAAATTCTCAAGATGCAGTTTTGAGAAGCTTCAATAGAAATTGAAAGAAGGAGAATGTCCAAGCCACCTCAAATTCACAAGATTTCAAGTCCAAGTGGGGCCATTTTCAACAAAGAATCAAGCCAAATCAAGGAGATTATAATGGGGCCCAAGTGAAAAGTTTCAAAAGGATTGAAGAATCCCAAATGGTTTTGTACAACAACAAGAGATAAGGAACCCAATTTTAAGATCCAAAATTCAAGGAGTTCAAGTTAGAGAAATTCAAAAAAAAAAAGGGAGAAACTCCTCCTCCCATTCCCACGTTATTCACCCCCTTTTTCCACCCCTATTTTTTCTTTCTTCTTTCTTACCACAAAGGGGAAACATCCATTCATTGGGTGGCCATCAACTTCTTTCCAAACTAACTCTCCTCTCCTCCTAATTTCTCTCTCTCTCCCTCTCAATCTCTAACTCCCTCATCCCTATCTTTTCTCTTTCACACACGTCCCTCTCTCATTCCATTTTACTCATGCGTACAACACCCCATCTCTCTCCCACGTTATAAATTTCTCTCTCTCTCTTCTCTCCTCTCTCCACTCTATCTCACGTCCATCATTCTCTCTCCCATTAATCTCTTTCCATTCTCCGCCCCCCCCCCCCCCCCCCACATCATCTACATCTCTCACTCACCTATTATACGAGGCCAAAGAATAAAATTGATGTGTGAAGGAAGAAGAAGAAGGATGGAGGGGTAGATTTGCTTCTTGTAATCTAAGGAGAAAGGGTGTAAGTTGATTTTTTTTATTGATTGATTATGGGTGAGCAATTTTAATTCAAAAATCTGATTTTCAATTTATTAATCTATTTTCTTTATTTATGCCTTATTTTTGAATGATATATTGCATGCTTAAAGGCTGCTAAATACTGAAAATATTAGAAGGAGACTAGAGTCTTTATGAAATTTCTCAATATTAATAAATTTGATTTTTCAGATTTTGGGTCCTTAATGAAATCGCCCATATTTTCAGTATTTAGAAAATAATTGAACCCTGACCCTTAGATTGCAAGGCTCTCTTTCAATCTTGAATTTCAATTTAATTATTTCTGAAAATTTCTTTTTATCTCTCAAATTGGTTTTCTGATTATTTTTATGGTGGATGCAGTTTTTAACATAGATCTATTAGATTAGGTCTCTAGTTTAGGATTTTCTTTTTAATCGAGTTGTAATTAATTTTATTTAGATCTGTGATTTTTTTTTCTTTAATTAAAGTAGGATTTGTGTTTTTTTTTATAGATTTATGATAGGCTAGTACTAGTTTTCCAATAGGACAGGTACATCGCAATCATTGGCTCCCTGTGGATCGATCCGGTTTCACCGGTTATTACTACAATCGTGACGACCCTACACTTGGGGCACGATCAAGTTTTTTGCGCCGTTGCCGGGGAGCTTACAAGCGCACAAAGGTAATTTTCTAACCCTCCTTTTTAATTGCTTTATGGGTGTGGTTTAATTTTGATCATCATTCTAGATTAGGGGTAGCATGCATGGAATGCTTGGACCAGCCCTTGGACATTAAAAAGAGGAATTAAAATTCTGATTTTTAATTAAAATTGGCTAATTTCAGATCTGAAAATAAATTCTTGCTGATTTTTTTTTTAAATCTCATATTTTTTCTTGAAAATTGCCTTGATTTCTTGTCCTTTTGATAACTAGTTTAGGTAGATTATTATTGTTATTTTCTTTGGGGTTTTTAGGATTAATTTATTTACTGTTTTTTATCACTTTTGAGTCACCTAAGTTGCTGGAAAATATTCTGGAATTTTCAGAAAAAGTTTGGGGGGTGAAACCCTCCAATTTCGGCTTTTTGGCAAGGAAATTGCCTAAAAATTTGGAAAGTCCAGAATTCTTTTTGGGAAGTTAGTTTTCTAAGTTGTTCTTAGTTTATTTACTTTTTTTTAGGTCTAAAAAAATTTAAAAAAAATTTAATAAAAAAAAACAAAAAAAAAAGAGTAATCATAAAAATTGGACACCTGCCTTTCTTGATCCCATAGTGCATGAGCACAAAGTCACCACCAATTTGGTATCGTGACTCATTAAAAAGATTAAAGTGAAAGGACTCTCCGATCAAGAGGTTCATTGAGATCTACAAAAATCTAGGTTCTCCTGGTTCATCTAAACCATCTAGTCTAATGGCGGAAAGTGGGAATAATAATAATAATAATAACAGTGATAGAAATCAAAATGAAAATGAAACTGGAGTGGTTAATCAAAGGGGAAGGTCTTTACGTGAATACCTACAACCTACTAGGACTACCACACCATCATGCATGGTTGTCCCAGCCACCGCGGGAAACTTTGAAATCAAGCCGGGTGTGATCCAATTATTGCCTAAATTCCATGGCCTTGATTCGGAAAGTGCGTACCTTCACTTAAAAGAATTTGAAGAAGTGTGCGCTACTCTCCATTTGAACAATGTTAGGGAAGATGTGATCAAATTTAGGTTATTCCCCTTCTCTTTAAAAGAAAAAGCCAAGGCATGGCTACATTCCCTTAGGGCCAACTCAATTATTACTTGGAATGATATGGTCCGCGAATTTTTGAAAAAATTCTTCCCACCTCACAAAACCAACACTTTAAGAAAGCACCTCATGAATTTCAACCAAAAAGAAAAGAAATCTTTCTTCAAGTGTTGGGAACGGTTCAATGAGCTTCTACTAGCTTGGCCACATCATGGATTCGAAATTTGGCGCATAATTGAGCTCTTTTTTGATGGATTAACATCAGAAATGCCCTAATTCGTTGAGATGATGTGTAATGGGGACTTCTTGAACAAAGATCCCAATGAGGCATGGGAATATCTTGATTCTCTCGCGGAAAGTGCTCAAAATTGGGACACATCTGATGGGACCGAGCACTTAAAACAATCAAATAACTCTAAGGGAGGGGAAATGTACCTATTGAAAAATGAAGAAGATGTTGTTAATGCTAGAATCACTTCCCTAACAAGAAAGATAGAGGTCATAGAATTAGGGAAAGGAAAACAACCCGCCCCGGTGTGCGGAATTTGTTAATGCGACACCCATACTTCTGAGGATTGTCCAACAATCCCCGCATTCAGAGAGGTGTTGCATGAACAGGCCAATGCTACAAATACTACAAATGCTACGAATCAAATAGGTAACACGTATAACCCCAACTGGCGGAACCACCCCAATTTCAGTTGGAAAAATGGGCAAAATGCTAACCAAGCACCTATCCTCCCAAAACCTACAAATCAAGGTGGTAACTTTGTACCCCCTAATCAGGGAGTCCCACAAACTCCTCTACAATCTCAAAAAAGATCCTTGGAGGATTTGTTGACCAATTTTATTCAAATTCAGAACTCCATCAACCAAAGCAATCAACAAACATTCCAAGACTTCCAAAAAGAGGTAAGAGCCTCAATTGGCCAAATCAATAATACCCTTCAGATTAGGGAGAAAGGGGCTTTCCCAGCCTAGCCTCAACCTAATCCAAAGGGACAATACAAAGTGGCCAACTCAGATCCCTCTACCTCACGGCAGCAGGTTCAAGCTGTGACCACCCTTAGGAGTGGCAAAGCGATTCCAGTTGAAGATCCGAAAAAAATAATAATAAACAACCTGCTTCCTCGGATCCAAAACTATCCCAAATTACATCTAACTCTAAGGAAGTCATGGAAGAAACTACTATTGCTAAGGAAAAGGAGGATGAACTACGTGTGTACAAGCTTGTGGCTCCATTTCCACAACGCTTAAATCCGCCAAAACAAATGACCCCCAACCAGGAAATCTTAGATATTTTCAAAGAGGTCAAAATCAACATTCTGCTTTTGGATGCGATCAAACAGATCCCATCTTACGCAAAATTCTTGAAAGATTTATGTACAATCAAGCGTAAAATGCATGTCCAAAAGAAAGCATTTTTGACCGAGCAAATTAGCGCTATTTTAAAACAAAACACTCCCCCTATATACAAGGATCCGGGATGCCCCACTATATCATGCATCATTGGAATTTTTTGGATCGAGCAAGCATTACTTGACTTAGGGGCTAGTGTTAATCTATTGCCCTACTCGGTATACAAACAGATGGGGCTAGGCGAGCTGAAACCTACTCAGGTCCCTCTTCAGCTAGCTGATAGATCAATAAAGAAACCGAGAGGGTTAATAGAGGATGTTTTAGTCCAAATTGAGAAATTCTACTTCCCAGTAGATTTTATCGTCTTGGACACCCAACCAGTGGCCAACCCTAGCGCACAAATTCCGGTGATATTGGGAAGACCCTTCTTGGCCACATCAAATGCATTAATAAACTGCCGGAACGGAGTCATGAAACTTTCTTTTGGGAACATGACAATTGAATTAAATATATTTAATGTGTGCAAACAAATGCGGGATGATGGTCCTGATGTCGAACAAGTAGATCTCATTGAATACATTGTTCAAGAAACCCTTGAGGAGTCCTCTGATTCAAATTTTTTGGACACAATGGAATCAAGCAAGGCTTTGGCCAATTTTATAGACACCCCGGATGACACTGTTAACATAGTGAATACAACATGGAAACCTTAGTTTAAGGAGCTCGTACCAACTAGTACTAAGTCTCTTCCTTCTCAGGTGAGGCCGCCCAAACCTGAGTTGAAACCCCTTCCTTCGGATCTCCGATATGCATATTTAGGGGAGGATGACACATACCCAGTGGTTATTTCATCACACCTCGATAAGGATCAAGAGATCCAACTTCTAAATATACTTAAGAAGCACAAAGATGCCATAGCATGGATTGTGGCTGATATAAAGGGCATTGACCCTTATGTGTGCATGCATCACATATATCTGGAGGAAAATGCAAAACCCTCCAGACAGATGCAACGCCGACTCAACCCAACTATGCAAGAAGTGGTTAGGGCTGAAGTGCTTAAACTTCTCGATGTGGGTATAATCTATCCAATTTCGGATAGTCAATGGGTTAGCCCTACCCAAGTTGTACCAAAGAAAGCTGGTGTCACTGTAGTCCGAAATTCAAATGATGAACTTGTCCCAACCCGGGTACCTACTAGTTGGCGTGTATGCATTGACTATAGAAAGTTAAATGCGGTCACGCGTAAGGATCATTTTCCCCTACCATTCCTCGATCAAATCTTAGAAAGGGTAGCATGCCACCCATACTATTGCTTCATAGATGGGTATTCCGGTTACAACCAGATTGAGATAGCACCGGAAGACCAAGAGAAAACCACCTTTACATGTCCATTTGGAACCTTCGCTTATCGACGAATGCCATTCGGACTATGTAATGCTCCAACCACTTTTCAACGATGCATGTTGAGCATATTTAGCGATGTGGTGGGGCGGATTCTTGAAGTCTTTATGGATGACTTCTCTGTCTTTGGAGATTCATTTAAGGATTGCTTAAGTAACCTTGAGAAAGTCCTTATCAGATGTGAAGAAAAGAACCTAGTGCTTAACTGGGAAAAATGTCATTTCATGGTTCGCCAAGGAATAGTCTTAGGTCACATAGTTTCCTCCAAAAGAATGGAGGTCGATAAATCTAAGATAGATTTGATTGCCAATCTGCCCATACCCAAGACTGTAAGGGATGTAAGATCATTCTTAGGACATGCTGGCTTCTATAGAAGGTTCATTAAGGACTTCAGTTCTACATCTAGACCCCTATGCAACCTTCTTTTGAAAGATGTAGAATTTGAATGGACCGAAGCATGTCAAGAGGCTTTTACTAAGCTGAAAGGCATGCTGACGACTGCTCCTATCATGCAACCTCCATATTGGAGTTTGCCCTTCGAATTAATGTGTGATGCCAGCGACTATGCAATTGGAGCAGTCCTAGGGCAACGTGAGGATAAAAAGCCTTACGTAAGTAGAATATTGAACAATGCACAGATTAATTATTCCACTACTGAAAAAGAATTACTGGCAGTAGTCTTTGCATTGGACAAATTCCGCTCGTATCTAATAGGATCCAAAATCATTTTTTCACTGATCATTTTGCGCTTAAATACCTCCTTTCCAGAAAAGATGCTAAGCCCAGATTGATTAAATGGATCCTACTACTTCAAGAGTTTGATTTAGAAATACGTGATAAAAAGGGAGTAGAAAACGTAGTCGCAGACCATCTATCTAGACTTGTCATTTCTGATTCTTTAAAGCCTACACCAATACGGGACCAATTTCCTGATGAACATTTATTTTCTATTTCCCAATCCCCATGGTATGCGGACATAGCAAACTATCTTGTGACGGGCACGGTTCCACAACATTGGTCACAACAAAATAGAAAGAAATTCTTCATTGAAGTTAGAAAGTTTTTCTGGGATGACCCTTATCTCTTTAAGTATTGTCCAGATCAAATTATTAGGAGATGTGTGCCTGACCAAGAACAAAACAGTGTTATCTCGTTTTGTCACTCACATGCATGTGGAGGTCATTTTTCACCTAAAAAGACTACTTTTAAAATTTTGCAATGTGGATTTTACTGGCTGTCACTTTTTAAAGATGTCTTTCAATTTTGCAAAGCATGTGAGCGTTGCCAAAAATTGGGCAGTATTTCACGC
Organism: Cinnamomum chago; assembly: GCA_038049695.1. NCBI lineage: Eukaryota > Viridiplantae > Streptophyta > Magnoliopsida > Laurales > Lauraceae > Cinnamomum > Cinnamomum chago. Next base: position 56,175,642 of record CP142454.1, on the reverse strand, counting down.
AGAAATATGATGCCATTAAACCCAATTTTGGTAGTGGAATTATTTGATGTTTGGGGGATAGATTTTATGGGACCATTTCCATCTAGTTTTGGTTTTCTCTATATCCTAGTGGCTGTTGATTATGTCTCTAAATGGATAGAAGTCATTCCATGTAGAAAGAATGATGCTAACACAGTAAAAAAGTTTCTAAAGGAAAACATTTTCTCTCGATTTGGAACTCCACGTGCAATAATAAGTGATGGGGGAACTCGTTTCTGTAACCGCACAATTGAGGCCTTGTTTCGAAAATATGAAATCACACATAAAGTGGCCACCTCGTATCACCCACAGACAAGTGGCCAAGTGGAGGTATCAAATCGAGAAATCAAAAGAATATTAGAGACAATTGTAAACCCAAATCGCAAAGATTGGTCTCTTAGACTTACTGATGCGTTATGGGCATACAGAACAACATTTAAAACTCCAATAGGAATGTCTCCTTTCAGACTAGTCTATGGAAAATCACGCCACCTTCCAGTGGAATTAGAGCATAAAGCATACTGGGCAATTAAACAGTTTCACTTTGATATGGAGAAAGCTGGGACTGAGAGGAAATTTCAATTAAATGAATTGGAAGAGTTTCGTAATGATGTATATGAAAATGCTAGAATTTATAAGGAACAGACAAAATTCTTTCATGATAAACATATCTTAAGGAAAACATTTTATCCATCACAAAAGGTCCTTCTTTATAATTCTAGACTTCATCTCTTCCCGGGCAAATTAAGATCAAGATGGAGAGGTCCCTACATTGTGAAACAAGTATTTCCATATGGGGTGGTAGAGTTAGAAAACCCAAAGAATGGTGAGCTTTTCAAAGTTAATGGACAAAGAGTAGAACCATTCTTGGAGGCCAGTGTGCCTAATGATGAAGTTATAACTCTGGTAAATCCTGTTTATCAGGATTGACTGGCACTGGATCTGACAGTGGCCCACACCTTTGTATGATATGTATTTATTTTCTTGTTATCTTTCTTTTTGTGTATTTTGTCGAACCTTGGACAAGAAGAAGATCAGATCACATTCCCAGGTACCCTCTTCCACTTTACCTCCGTTATTATATATTCCTCATGTTGCATTTTCATATTTATTACATTTCATGCATAACATCGAGGACGATGTTTATCTTAGGTTGGGGGGTGGAACAAGCACACTTGTCCAATTTTAATCTAAAAACAAAAAACAAAAAAAAATTGTTTTTGCATAGTCCTATTAAAAAAAAAAAAAAAAAAAACACAAAAACAAAACAAAAAAAAAGGTTTTTTTTTTCAAAAGAACTTGATGATTCGAAGATGTCTAGAAATCTGGAATTTCAGAATTTTTGGAAGTAAAATGAAGGTTCACTATTTTCTAAAAGATAAAAAGAATACCAAACTTTGTTTTTCACAGTAACACGTGTACATCATTTCAAAAGTTTTGGATAAAAAAATTTAAGTGTCATTTTCAGAGTTCTTTCAAGAGAGAAAAAGAGACGATTTTCTGAAATTTGGCCATATGAGTTCTCCTAGTTCATCGGTAAGGTTAGGCCAGTCAAAATCAGTGAATTAATTCGGGCGAATTGAAAAAGGCTGCCTATTGTTGGGGACCATTTAAAAAATAAAATAAAATAAAAAGGTGACAAGGGATGCACAAATAGGTGTTTATAAAAAAAAGTGTGTTGAAAAGAATAAAAAGTTATGTGACTAGTTTGAGTTCGTAGCCTTTTTAACCCGAGCTAGTAAGCCTGTAGGGGTATTTATATACCTAGTGCCCTAAAGACATCTGTTTTGGGAGTCATTGGCCTAACGCTCGTTACATGGGTTAATTAGAAAGCTTAAGGAACCTAGGCATTGCACAGTCACATGTGTGTGTTAAAAAAAATCAAAAATCAAAAGAAAAAAATACAACTCGCGGCCTTTGAAAAAAACAATAGTGCGAAAGCCGTCATAGTAGCCTTGAGAGGAGACATGTAGCTACCCCAAATCTAAGAAAGTTGGAAATACTGAGGGGGAATTCTGTTTTCATGGCATTATCATAGAACATTTAAAATTTTTGATTTGATGTATACACTTGCACAAGGCACCCAAAATTTTGGCATAATTTTTGAAAAGATTTGAAAAGAAAAACGTGAACCAGATTTTGAAAAGTCTGAAATCTTGATTATTCGAGGATTCAAGGCATCCGATTTGACTCAATCGTCTTTTGAGACACCTTCCGTGGATTTCCTTTTATTTTTAGGTAAATGAATTTTGTGGGCATATTCAATGCAAACCCTCACGAGGCACAACTCGTCCACTAGGGGTAACCAAGGGGGTTTAAGGGCTTACTGCATACGCTAAATGCAGTCGAAAGTGCCAGCGAAAGTGGCTTTTGTTTTCTTAGGTTAGATTTGGTTAAATTAGCCAACTTCACCTTTCGCATCTTTTGCTAGGGACTAGCAAGACGCTGGTTGGGGGGTGTGATAGTCCAAAATATCACATATTTAAATAATTAATTCATATAAATTTGTGGACTTAATTAAAATAAAATGCATTAAATTCATAGATTTTCACAAAATCATGCAATTAGACTCTTTTGGTTGAATTTAAGTAAAAATATCATAAAAATGCATGTCTTGGTGAAATTATCAAATTATGCATTTTTGAGCCCCATGCATAGTGTAAGGACCCGATCCAAATTTGTCAAATGATTTGAGTTTTGACCATGTGATTGATCACAAGTGGACCCCACCCTATTTGAGCACTTTCATTCACTATCATTAACTTAACTAGGTAATGCTGGTGGGATATAATTTTATTGCATTTAGATAATCACCATGCATCATCATGTGACCTGACTTATAATATGGGACCCATTGCTTGCATTTAAGTCCAAGTAAACAGTATCCAAAAGTTGGGTTTTATACATGGGATGATTATTAATTTAATAAATTTATACACTCTAGTGAACCATGCATGTTATGACCCACTCAGTGGGCCCAGATTAACACCACTATCATCATGTTTATAAACTGTCTTATGTGTAGGCTAAAATGGGACCACAAGGGAGATGCACGTCCATGGATCATTCCAAGTCATTACAAGGTGTAGTGGGACCCATTCCTATTGCTAGTTTGAAAAAAAAATCTCAAGATGCAGTTTTGAGAAGCTTCAATAGAAATTGAAAGAAGGAGAATGTCCAAGCCACCTCAAATTCACAAGATTTCAAGTCCAAGTGGGGCCATTTTCAACAAAGAATCAAGCCAAATCAAGGAGATTATAATGGGGCCCAAGTGAAAAGTTTCAAAAGGATTGCAGAGTCCCAAACGGTTTTGTGCAACAACAAGAGATAAGGAACCCAATTTTAAGATCCAAAATTCAAGGAGTTCAAGTTAGAGAAATTCAAAAAAAAAAAGGGAGGAAATCCTCCTCCCATTCCCACGTTAATCACCCTCTTTTTCCACCCCTATTTTTTCTCTCTTCTTTCTTACCACAAAGGGGAAACATCCATTCATTGGGTGGCCATCAACTTCTTTCCAAACTAACTCTCCTCTCCTCCTAATTTCTCTCTCTCCCTCTCAATCTCTAACTCCCTTAACCCTATCTTTTCTCTTTCACACACGTCCCTCTCTCATTCCATATTACTCATGCGCACAACACCCCATCTCTCTCCCACGTCATTAATTTCTCTCTCTCTCTCTTCTCTCCTATCTCCACTCTATCTCACGTCCATCATTCTCTCTCCCATTAATCTCTTTCCATTCTTCCCCCCCCCCCCCCCCCACCCCCATCCATCATCTACATCTCTCACTCACCTATTATACAAGGCCAAAGAAGAAAATTGATGTGTGAAGGAAGAAGAAGAAGGATGGAGGGGTAGATTTGCTACTTGTAATCTAAGGAGAAAGGGTGTAAGTTGATTTTTTTTATTGATTGATTATGGGCGAGCAATTTTAATTCAAAAATCTGATTTTCAATTTATTAATCTATTTTCTTTATTTATGCCTTATTTTTTAATGATATATTGCACGCTTAAAGGCCGCTAAATACTGAAAATATTAGAAGGATACTAGAGTCTTTATGAAATTTCTCAATATTAATAAATCTGATTTTTCAGATTTTGGGTCCTTAATGAAATCGCCCATATTTTCAGTATTTAGAAAATAACTGAACCCTGACCCTTAGATTGCAAGGCTCTCATTCAATCTTGAATTTCAATTTAATTATTTCTGAAATTTTCTTTTTATCTCTCAAATTGGTTTTCTGATTATTTTTATGGTGGATGCAGTTTTTAGCACAGATCTATTAGATTAGGTCTCTAGTTTAGGATTTTCTTTTTAATCGGGTTGTAATTAATTTTATTTAGATCTGTGATTTTTTTTCTTTAATTAAAGTAGGATTTGTGTTTTTTTTATAGATTTATGATAGGCTAGTACTAGGTTTCCAATAGGACAGGTACATCGCAATCATTGTCTCCCTGTGGATCGACCCGGTTTCACCGGTTATTACTACAATCGTGACGACCCTACACTTAGGGCACGATCACACACTTAAGGTTTATAAACTTAAAACCAGCCTGGGATACATAATTAATGATATAGATCACCTGAAACTCCAAGTCTAAGTGAACAAAATCTCAGAAATAATTAATACCCACGAACCAAGCAGTGGCGCCCAAGTCATATTATAGCTCAAAGAGCATCGAATCCCTATTAATTTCAAATCTCGACCTAAATCAACACACCAGAACGCTCTTACGATTTGAAACAACTAAAGCCAGAAGCCTAAACTAACCTAAAATATTGAACCGATTCAAACTACAAAAACATCCACCTAGGTGCCAACCTCTTGGCGCCCGGCCTCTGCCAATCACTAAGAAACATAATTAACTGATACCTAACTTAGTTCTACTCGATACATCACGGCAAAAACATTTAATTTAAAGAACATCAAACCATAAATGTTCAACCTCAAATCAATTGAAAGAGCACTAAACATATTTGAATCAACAACTCAGAACCCGTACCGAACCAACAAAAGCCTTGAAATCAAAACCTTAATTAACTTAAACCCGTTTGGAACCTTGAACCGAAGTCAGAAGACTAAAAAGCATTAAATTGAGACTTGGGCGCCACTGCTGGTGCGCCCAAGTGCACCGAATCACATAGGCGCACACACAGGTGCACCCAAGTCCATTTTCAATCCCTGGGGCCACCGACTCCCTATTCATCTCCAGTCTCGATCCAAATCACTACCCCAAAACCATCACAGAACTACTAACGGCCTTAAAATCAAAACCTTAATCAACTTAGACCCATCCGGAATCTCGAATCAAGCCAAAAGACCAAAAGAACGTCAAATCACCACTTATGCGCCACTACTAGTGCGCCCAAGTGCACAGAACCACTATATGTGCGCCCAAGTCCTCTGTCAAATTCAAATTGTGAACTTCAGTTACATTTCGAGTTCCAAACTCAAGATTATAAAAATAAATCAACCCAAAACTTAAAACAACATCAGAACAGAAGCTTACACTAAGCAAAATTCTCCAAATTCTGAAATTAACATCAATACCGTCGTCGCTAGCTAAACCACCCAAAACTTGGTACTTGGGCGCCACTGTCTGTGCGCCTAGGTCCTCCACCACCCAGTTTTGCTGATTTCGATATCTCTTCATCATTTGAAGTAAAACCTAAAATTATAGAACCTTCAACAACTACAACAAAACCTTAATATATTTAAAAACACATTAATCAGAACCATAAAACGTCCCTAAATCACTCTTAATCAACTTTCAATTTAAAACAAACCGAACCAATCAGAACCCTACTAAACAAACTGCTTAGGCGCAAGAACTATTGAAGTTAGGGTATTTGCACCCTAGGATTATATCAGATTTCTCTATTAGATAGATTAGAGCATTAACTTCGTTCCATCACTTTTCCTGCTCCGCTAAGGACCGGGAGAGCTGATGTGGGCGGTCTAGGACTTTAGGTTAGGGTTAGTCTGATGATTAAGAATAAGGCATTAATCACGTAAATCCAAGTAAAATTCCCTATGTAGGCCCTTCTAGCGCCAGTATAAAAATTCCCTAAAAACTATAAAACCAACAAAATAAACCCAAAAAGATTTTTCCTTTATTTCTTCTTCCACCTTAGGTGCCAGATATTTAATCGATCTTAATGATAAAAGGGAATGAAGAATTGATTTCTAAAATTGAATAAATGAGAATAATAAGATGAGATGAGTGATTTCACACACTTTGCATATTTTTATTTCGGCCCATCGGCCACCCTCAAACAAACACTGGCACATCGGTCTCTTTAAAACAAACACCGGCCCATCGGCCACCTTCAATCAATTACGGCTCATCGGCCTTTCACTTTTTATCACTCGTGTATCGCACACGAAAAACACATAAATCACAAGTCAAAGTTTTATTTGCATCATCATTTTTATTTGAAAAGTCAGCCTCTAAACCCTATTTTGCCAAGCGATTAGAAGGGGGTACCCGGGAACGGGACTGATCCTCTTCTTAAATATTTGGCACCTCCCCCTTTTATTTTCTTTATATTAATTATTTTGTTTTACTTAGATACATTAAGATTTTGCTATGTGAGGATTAACCTCATTTGGGCTTTGACTCATAACCCTGAATTGACCCTATATTAAAGAGACCCAAAGAGACCCAAATTAATGTGACAGGAAAACCGTCGTGTGTTGCCCGCGGTACATTAGACGAGAGGAAGAACCCACCCATTTATTTTCTCCCATTTTTCTTCGGCTTTCATCGAAGAACGGTGTTAGGCCGTTACCGTAACTGGTGATCGTGATCCGTCGATTTTGAGGGTAGTCGAAATCCTCATTTTCGATGTAAAATTTAAATAGCACATATAGATGAATGACGATTTCCCTCCCCAGGGGGATCAAAATTCACATCCGACAGCTGTAACGGGTTATACCAGATTTCTAACATGAGGTCAGTTTCAGGAATCCATTCTTCATTGGAGAGGTATTCTCCTGTTTCAAGGGATTCCTCCCATTCGTCAGTGTCACTGGACTCGTATCCATTCATGGAGAATCCAACTACCGAATTGCGAGAGTATGATGCCCCTGGCGTGGTTTCATTTTTTATTTGAGGTGGCATGAAATCACTAAGAGTGAATTTTCTTACCGCCTTTGAAGTCTAAGGAAGGGACTTTTTTGTTGCCCGCGGTGAAGCGGGAGAGGAAGTCTCTGCCCTTTCATGGACTTCTTGTTTTGGTTAAGCTTTCTCCTGCTATTTGAGCGTGCAAAGATTTCTCTTAGCTTGCCTTCGCTATTGAGCTGTTGGCTTTGTTTTGAGAACCTCCCAGTTTTCATCTTCTAGGAGATCAGGATGCACCCGTATGGGTTGTCTATCCGGTGCTAGGTAAGGAATCAGCTCTTGGGACGCTTGAATTCTTTTTAACACCTTGATTGTCACGTCCCCCGAACCCGATTAGAGAATAAACTAGATCCAGGGAGTGAAATTTAGGACTAATTAAAAAATTTATCCTTTAGGCCCAAGGATCGTAAGTCCGTTGTAAGGATATAATATTTCAAGCCTCAAGTAGTAATAAGAATTTGCGGAATTCATACAATTCTAGGCATATTTGGATATCAACAAGGAATAATGAATCTCAATATATGTTAAAGTTGAACCAGGAATAAAATAAAACTTAACCAAAGAAGAAAATTAGTTACAATGGCCATCCCAATAATCAAGGACATTTAAAACAATAACCGATGTCAATAATGTGAAGGATTCAACGAGATAGGAAAGAATAAAGGAATCTAAAAAAGCCCCAATAAATCTCTCTCGTGTCGGTTCAATGACGCTACTCTACGTCATCGGCACGCCACTCACGTTCCTCCTCGGCTGGTTGGAGATCCTCTGGGATCTCCTCACCCGCATGCTCCTCGTTGTAGTAGTAGTCACCTAGGGTGTCTGCACACCAAGGAACAGAGTCAACGACATGTTGAGCAATAGATAAGCAAAGTATAAATGTTATGGTATGCATCAAGTATAGAATAAAGACAAGTGTAATATCATGTGAATACAAGGAAAGCGAAACTAGGCATAAAGCATGAATAATAATCATGTGAGACAATGACAGAAATCCTAACATCATCTAGCAATAACCACTTATCCAAACAATGCAATGCAAGAAATAAGAGGGAGACTCCGAGGATGTCCAAGCCACCTCCCGGGGTATCAATAACAATCCAGACCAGACTGCTGATACCAAAGTCCGACTCCAGTGGGATCCTAGCTCCCGGTCCTGGGAATAGCAGCACGGCCCTAGCCCACTCCCAACTATTCAACGCCATGGACGCCATCTAACGCTGACTGCCCACCCCAATGTCCGAGTAACCGGTCCATCAAGTAAAAACCCCAAACTGCATATGGCAATGACATGCAAATAATAATAAAGTGATGTTGACACGAGAATAGACCAAGACAAGCAAGCCTGGCAAGATCATTGTACAAGACATGTTCGTAGGGATTATCTCATTCAAAACAATACAAGACAAGTCAAACACTTGATAACCCTTTCCTTACTAGCTAGTCATGTTTATCAAATACATGACACAAGGTTCCTACGATACATTCTAAGTCAGGTCCATGTCCTAGTCCTACAAGGATTTATGTTTCATAATTAGTTAAGTGTTTTATACCAAAAGAGAGTGTACAAGGAATTATAACAATGGATAAAATTCACAAGTCAATGAAGAATTACAATCCAAACCGAGGCAAGTGGTGTCATCCATGTACTCCACATGTCTTAACGGAGTACATGTGAAAATTGAATCAACGATGCTTCTAGGGAAGTTCCTTGGTGTACAATCATGTTAAGCATCTGTTGAAACAGTTCCATACGCATTCGGTTAAACCATATGTAAAACACGAATACTTAGACAACCCAATCGAAGCACACCAAGCCACGTGCTATAATTTAATCCCCATTAATGGTCAAGTGATAGTAGGTTTATGGTTTCCAACATCTAAGGCCCAAACCTAAGTTACTGATCTCATTTCCAATAATATATAAGCTGAATCAATAATATGGGTATTTACATAATCTCCCGACCTCTGATCGTGATGAAACCAAAACCATTGGATTCTACATCTCAAGGGCTTTCCAATGGTATATAATATGTAGAAATCCAACAGGTGGATTAAAAGTTACAAGTGTTTGAAGTTTCCAAATACCATCAGAAAATTACCATCCTATTGATTGGACAAAGAGGTCCGATCAATTGGACTGTAATCTGTCTCAGTTAAAAAGTCACCCGATCGATCGGACTCGGACCGATCGATCGATCTGAGATCCGTCTCAGTTAATTGAGACCAATTTTTGTCAGATCGATCGGTCTGCAGTCCGATCGATCGGCATTGTACGACTTGAACCCCGAAAATGGGTTTTCCTCTCCTTTTTCCTCCGGCCAATCCATGACTAATCTGCAGAAAACGAGCCTCCATCCTCCCATTTCATCACATTCATCATTCAACATCCATTATATCAATTTAAACATCAAAGTTTACCAATTACAAATTATCCCAAACCCAACCTAACCTAACAAGTCCATCCAAATTCAATATCCACAACAAGCTTGGAATTTGGAAATCTAACGAGAATATCATTGCAATCAATAGAAAACAGTACAGACAATGATCAATTATAAATTGCATATCTACTTGCCTCAACGAAGAAGAATAGTAGAAATTGGGGAACTCGAGGAGAAACCTTCTACCGCTGAAACCACGAATCAAACCCAACCCAACGTAATCTAGAACACCGAGAAGAAGAAAGAAAGGAAAAAGATTAAGATTCAATCTAATCTAAACAAAGAGAAGATGAATGGAAAATTTGATGTCTCGAGATGGACCGAGCCCGAAGGACTAATCCGAGATCGGGACACTAATGATGTACCACATCGGTTTAATGCCATACATTTATTTAATTTCCCACAGGTGTCCGCGGTGAGGATATCACAACCATATATGAACATTTCTATTAAGTGCGGAAGCATGTAGCAAATCAAATATTCAATCCATCTCTAATCATAAAGATAATAACGCAAGTATAGTACTATATCAGAATGATTAATGATCATTAGCATGTTACCCAAAGGTAGGTTAAAGTTTATACAAAGATCATTTAATTACATTTCCCAAATTTAGGGGCCAACAAAGGCCAATATAAATAAAACACCAATCCCCAAAAGAATGGTTAAAAGTTTTCCCAAAATGTTATCTCTCTCTAGCAACCCAATGTCTAAATGACATCATCAGTGTCGCGACCCCGGACTGGGTTACCGAGGTCCTAATCCGGGATTGGGACACTAAGGATGATGATAGTGTGGTGAGTGAATGGTTAATATGTAGAGTGTGTCAACAAGGTGCACACACTTATTTAATTTCCCACAGGTGTCCGCGGTGAGGATTATCACAACCATATATAAACATTTCTATTAACTGCGGAAGCGTGTAGCAAATCAAATGTTCAATCCATCTCAAATCATAAAGATGATAATCCAAGTATAGTACCGTATTAGAGTGAATAATGATCATTAGCATGTTACCCAAAAGTAAGGTTCATGTTTATACAACAGATCATTTAATTACATTCCCAAAAATAAAGGCCAACAAAGGCCAATACAACAAAATAAAAATCCCCAAAAGAATGGTTAATAGTTCTCCCAAAATGTTATCTCTCTCTAGCAATCTAATGTCTACATGACATCATCAGCGCGCCACTCAACTAACTGTTGCGGTTCTCCGACCGCCTCCTCGTGCTCCTCCTCGGGATAACCAACAACGGGACCTGAGTACCAAAGAGTGGGTCAAACACGACGGTTTGGCAAATGGGTAAGAGACAATGACAATATGATAATAAATGAATTTACGTTCAAAAGCATTTAAACCTGTTTAAATAACAATTTCTATAAACGAGATAAAACATTTATTCAAATACAAGTATGCATTATAAAACATGTACAGGTAACCAAGGAAACGGGGAAACGAGCAAGATGGCAACCACACGAAACTAAGTCCTCTATCACTAAAGTGACAGAGCAATAACTAGGTACTGATCTCAGTCACTCGAGGTGAGGAGAAACAGTGGGTCTTATAAATACATATACATATAGTATACATGACCACGGTAGAGAGCCAGGCATCGGGAAGCACAGTAGCAATCTGCGGCATCGGGACAAGACCACGGTAATAACCGGGTAGTGGGATCCAAACTGCAGCTGGCGGGACAAGAGGGGGATCTCCAAGTCGGTGGATCAGACCAACAGGGTTATCCAAGCTTAGTGGTGCCGACTAATAGGTCAAATAACAAATCGAGACATATGCATGTAAATCAAGTACAAATAAATAAACGGGCAGGATGGGGGTGCTCAAGGGCACACTGTCATTTCATGTGGTGCAATGCACTTCAAGACGAGTAACTATTTCAAGTGTAATTCACTGCTTTCGGGAAAACAAGGCATGTAGTATAAATCTTGGGATCGATAAAGTACAATAACAATTGAAATCTCGGGTAAAGTATCGGGTTCAAGATTTATTTGAAGTGAATAGGGATTCCGTATGTCGATCTAATAATAATTTGGTACTCTTTGAGTTTGGGGACATTCCGGGCTCCTTATATACTTTGAATTTTCAAAACTTCGAATGACATCTTCATGATATGGTTTCTTTCTCGGATGGCCTCATACAATGCTTAGTGAATCTCCTTTGACCAACAAAGCTCAGCGCTCAGCGAGGAGCTCTCCGGAATGGTTGTCTGGGTAATTTCGGTTACCTTGCGATCAGATGACGGTTAGCCGCCGTTGGATTCGGCGGTTAGCCGTTGGCTGACCACGCGGCTGATCGCGGTTGGCCTGACAGAAAGACAGGTTACTGGAATTGTAACCGAAATGGTTCGGTTGGCTGGCGGTTAGCCGCCGATATGTTCAGTTGTTAGCCGATGGCTAACCGTGAGGCTAACCGTGTTCTCAGGAGAAAATGTTGCTCTCTTGAAAAGCAGCCGAATGGGTCGGTTGGCTGGCGGTTAGCAGCCGATGGTTTCGGCTGTTAGCCGCTGGCTAACCGTGAGGCTGACCGTGTTTTCAGGTGGAAAATGGTGCTCTCTGGAAAAGTAACCGCGACTGTTCGGCTAGCTGGCGGTTAGCGGCCAGTCACCAGACGACTATCTGACAGGTGACCGCTGGCTGACCGCCAGGTGCGGGAAACACCCACTGTGTTCAGATTTGAGTCCATTTCCCTCCTCAAAACCACTCTCCTCACTTCCACTTAATCCTTGCCGTAAAACTGAGCTAAAAGCTCTCCAATGCAACTATCTATATTTCTCCACAACTCCGATATGGGTTCATTCCATCACCTCCTCCATTAACATCAAATCCAATACAAATAAAGAAAGAAGGAAACCATTTCACAATAGAACACATTTGGTACAAACAAGAAGAAAATAAATGCCATTCACCAGTACACTTATTAGTCATAATGCACTACCAAACTCTATCATGAACATTTATTTCAAACCAGTGCAATAAATAGGCATGAGTGGAAAATACCAAAATCATTGAAAGCTTATAAAAATCAAATCATCCACTTGCCTTGGGTCTTCTAATGAGCAAATCAAACTCTTATACTCTTCCAAGCAAAGGATTCATGCTATGAACAAAACCCCCAAAACAAACAAACCCTAAAATGGTCAAACAATGAAATAGAAAAGGAAACCTTACAATAATGAAGATGAAGCTTCTCTAGGGTTAGAAGAATACAAATCTAGAAGAAGGGATGGATTACTTACTTGTAAGGTCCTCTAATGGAAAGAGTAGGCTCAATGAAGATCTTGGAATGGAGGGTTTTCTTCACAAAGGGTATCAATAGAGAGCCATGGTGATGAGGAAGAAGATGATAACCTCCATTTTGATGTTGGTGTAAGATTAGTAGGAGGTTGAGATGGAGAGAGTAAGAAGGAGAAGAAAAGTTGCCCAAACAAACCCTAGACTCTCTTTTGTGCTGGAAAAAGGAAAAATGAGGAAGATGGGTCTCCTTATATAAGCAATGGAAATGGGTCCCACTACTTAAGACATTCAAGGGCTGAAATCTTGGCTTTCGGGGCTTCTAATGAATTCGACGAAGAAGAGAAAAGTGATCGTCGAAATATCTAGTTTTCAAAAAGTATATGTTTCATGGGTTTCGGGAATATCAAGTTTTGGGTACAGATTTAGTGTACAATGACTGTTTTGCCCTCAAGGCTATGAAATCGGGTTTCGGGATCTCGAACGGGCACGGGATCAACACAAAAGTCGTAGGGATTAACAATACAAATAAAACGGGATTAAAACAATGAATGCAAGAATCTCTGATATATCCTTAAGCACATGCAAAGTCATAAAAAAAAGGAACCCCCAAAGGGCCCCACTATCACAAAGCAATCAAAATTCCCCAAAACTATTTCAAAAGCTATTCCAAACCCAACCTAACCAAAATCCACTAAACATGCTTAGAACTAAAACACAACTTAATCAATACTAATCGGGTTCACTCGGGTCGGGGTTTTACAATCAGCATGCCACTCGACTAACTGCTGCGGTTCTCCGACCGCCTCCTCGTGCTCATCCTCGGGAAAACCAACAACGGGACCTGAGTGCCAAAAAGTGGGTCAAACACGACGGTTTGGCAAATGGGTAAAATATAATGACAATATGGCAATAAATAAATTTACCTTTAAAAGTGTTTAAACCTGTTTAAATAACAATTTCTATAAACGAGATAAAACATTTATTCAAATACAAGTAGGCACTGTAAAACATGTAAGGTAACCAAGGAAACGGGAAACAAGCAAAATGGCAACCACACGAAGCTAAGTCCTCTGTCACTAAAGTGCCAGAGCAATAACTAGGCACTGATCTCAGTCACTCGAGGTGAGGGGAAATAGTGGATCTTATAAATACATATACATATACTATAATTGACCACGGTAGCGAGCCGGGCATCGGGAACCACAGTAGCAATCTGCGGCATCGGGACAGGACTACGGTAATAACCGGGTAGCGGGATCCAAACTGCAGCTGGCGGGACAAGAGGGCGATCTCCAAGTTGGTGGATCAGACCAACAGGGTTATCCAAGCTTAGTGGTGCTGACTAATAGGTCAAATAACAAATCGAAACATGGGCAAGTAAATCAAGTACAAATAAATAAACGGGCAGGACGAGGGTGCTCAAGGGCACACTGTCGTTTCATGTGGTGCAATATACTTCAGGACAAGTAACCATTGTAAGTGTACTTCAATGCTTTCAAGAAAACAAGGCATGTAGTATAAATCTCGAGATCGATAAAGTACAATAAACAATTGAAATTTTAGGTAAAGTATCGGGTTCAAGATTTATTTGAAGTGAATAGGGATCCCGTATGTCGATCTAATAATAATTTGGTACTCTTTGAGTTTGGGGACATTCCGGGCTCCTTATACACTTTGAATTTTCAAAACTTCGAATGACATCTTCGTGATATGGTTTTTTTTCAAATGGCCTCATACATTGCTTAGTAAATCTCCCTGACATAGAGGGGTTCTCAATGAATAGTCCCAAAACATTTAAATAGTTCATCATTGTCCCAAACATAGCCTTTGATCGACAAAGCTCATTGCTCGAGCGAACCGGAGAGTTCGCTTGAGCGAGGAGCTCTCTAGAATGGTTGTTTGGGTGATTTTGGTTACCTAGCGGTCAGATAGTGGTTAGCCGCCGTTGGGTTAGGCGGTTAGCCCCTGGCTGACCGCGGTTGGCCTGACAGAAAGACAAGTTACTGGAAATGTAACCGAAATGGTTCGGTTGGCTGGCAGTTAGCCGCTTGCTAACCGTGAGGCTGACCGTGTTTTCAGGAGGGAAATGTTGCTCTCTGGAAATGTAACCAAATGGGTCGGTTGGCTGGCGGTTAGCCGCCGATGGGTTAGGCGGTTTGCCGCTTGCTAACCGTGAGGCTGACGGTGTTTGCAGGAGGGAAATGTTGCTCTCTAGAAAAGTAATCGAATGGGTCGGTTGGCTGGCGGTTAGCCGCTTGCTAACCGTGAGGCTGACCGTGTTTTAAGGAGAAAAATGTTGCTCTCTAGAAAAGTAACTGCGACTGTTCGGCTAGCTGGCGGTTAGCCAGCGGTCACCTGTCGGCTAGCCATCTGGTGACTGGCGGCTAACCGCCAGAGCGGGAAACACCCACTGTGTTCAGATTTGAACCATTTTCCCTCCTCAAAACCACTCTCCTCACTTCCATTTAATCCCTGCAATAAAGCTGAGCTAAGAGCTCCTCCAATACATCTATCCACACTTCTTCAAAACCCCAATGTGTGTTCATTCCATCACCTCCTTCTTAACCACAACAACCACAAGAGGAAAGAGAAACCAAATCACAAACATTCATTTAAGATATATCCAAAAGACAACAAGTACCAAACCAATATGTTTCCAAAACATTAAATGACTTAGCAAGGTTCCTTCAAAGCATTTATTTCAAAAATCAATGCAAGCCAATAAATATGAATGGAAATGAAAAATCAACCACATTCCTCATGAAAACCATTGAAAGCTCATAATATTAACTCATCCACTTGCCTTGGGTCTTCTAATCAAGGAAATCAAGCTCTTATACCCTTCCAAGCCAAAGATCCAAGCTATGAACAAAATCCCCAAAAACAAACCCTAAAATGGTCAAACAATGAAATAGAAAGGGAAACCTTACAATAATGAGAATGGGACTTCTTCAAGATCAAAGAAATACAAATCTAAGAGATGGGTAAGGTTGCTTACTTGTAGGTTTTCCAAATGGGCAAGGTGAGCTCAAAGGAAGTCTCAAAGTTGATAGGTTTCTCAACAAATGGTATCAAAAGATAACCTTCAAGATGAGGAAGAGAATGGTGAAGTCCATTTTGATGTTGGTGCAAGTTTGGTAGGAGATTGAGATGGAGAGAGCAAGAAGAAGAAGAGAAAGGTTCCAAGAAACCCCAGGCTGCCTTTTGTGCTGGAAAAAGGAAATGAGGAAGATGGGTTCTCCTTATATAAGCCAATGGGAATGGGTCCCACTACTTAAGACATCAATGGCTGAAATCTTGGCTTTCGGGGCTTCTAATGAATTCGACGAAGAAGAGAAAAGTGATCGTCGAAATATCTAGTTTTCAAAAAGTATATGTTTCATGGGTTTCGGGAATATCAAGTTTTGGGTACAGATTTAGTGTACAATGACTGTTTTGCCCTCAAGGCTATGAAATCAGGTTTCGGGATCTCGAACGAGCACGGGATCAACACAAAAGTCGTAGGGATTAACAATACAAATAAAACGGGATTAAAACAATGAATGCAAGAATCTCCTATATATCCTTAAGCACATGCAAAGTCATAAAAAAAAGGAACCCCCAAAGGGCCCCACTATCACAAAGCAATCAAAATTCGCCAAAACTATTTCAAAAGCTATTCCAAACCCAACTTTTCCAAAATCACTAATCAAGCTTAGAACTAACACACGACTTAATTAACACTAATCGGGTTCACTCAGGTTGGGGTCTTACAGTCTCCTCCGGCGGGAGATCTGGGCTTGAGAAGATGAAAAGGAATAAGAAGGGTTGTTGTAGCTCTCATTCGTTGCGGAGATGAATAAGAAATTAGGCTTAATCCCCATTTAAGAAGAAGGGAGGGAGAAAATGACTGAATTGCCCTTAAGTGGGTCCAGTGAAGGAATGGACCACTTGAAGGGCTTCTGATCGTCGGATTGCGACGAGCCAAGAGACAAAAATGATCAACGCGACGAGACCTTTCCAATGAACCCAAAAATCACTGCGTTTAGGATTTCTGGAAAAACAATCATTTTTTCCTAAATTGCAAACTACCCCCTGCTAGGGTCAAACGCATTCAGAGTCGCACGAAACTTCGCAGACACTAATCTAACACTAGAAGGAACTCGCTTATGATCTAAATCCACTTAAATATCTAAAATGCAGATAATTATAATAATAACAAAATAAACGGGTCAACGGGCGTACTATTAGGCCAACTGACCCTGTAAGGTCCTGGACCTTTCATTGAAGGACGTAGTGATCTTCTTCTTTGGTGACTTGGATGTTTGTCCACATGACACCATGTTGTCGGAGGCAAACTCGTAGTTTTTGTCAAAGGTGATGGCTCCGTTTTTCGACATCTCGTTAATTTTTTCTCTCACAACAAAACATTGATTAAGGGGACGCGAGATCATTTGGTGGTGTGGACAATACCGAAGATCATTGGTTTTACCAACTTCTCCCAGTCTTTTGGGGTCAGGCAAGGTGAGTTTACCATTTGCCACCAGAGCCCCGAAGACTTCATCAACATCTTTGTCGAACGGGTATTTTTTCTCGAATTATTCTTTGAAGGCCTCAAAGAGTTCATGTCTCTCACCCGCAGCTTTGTTTTCAATTTTCTTTGGCGGCTGAGGAGCTGACTTTGTTTGCACATTGAGGACATCTTTTTGCTTTGGTTTTGAGGTTGCAATGGCAATCGGTTCCTTTCCTGATGACTTCTTATTGTTGAGGTCTTTGATCACCGTTTCAACCTCCATGAAAGCTTCTACGAGTTCTCCCAAGTTTTTGGATTTGTTCGACTAGCGACGCTTATGGCAGCACATCCGAGCATTTGTATGCCATAGCTTTCCACTTGTGAATGAAGTCGTAAGTCGACTCATTTTCCCCCTGTTTTAGGCTACAGAGTTGAGCCATTGTAGCAGAATGGTCCTCACCTTTGAAGTGAGTCAGGAAGAGTGTCTCTAGCATGGCCTAATTTTGGATGGAATCCTCTGGTAGAGTGGAGTACTAATCAAAGGCCTTACCTTTTAGGGTACTTGTAAAGAGACGGATCTTGAGGGCATCTTGATCCACAATAGCTCTCGTCAGGATTTTGAAGTAGATGACGTGCTGTCTGGCTGATCCTTTCCCCATATATGTTTGGAGAGTAGGATGCTTGAACTTTGTAGGGAACGGGACCGAGTCCATCCATAAGGGATATGGTGGCTTGATCCCATGTTCCTTGAGTGTATCTTCTTCTCTTGCTTTGGCGAGGATGTCGTCCACGTCCTTTTTTGGTAAGGGCGCGTGACTCATTGTCTTCTGCATTTACCTCGTTATCTCGATGATTTAGAGGAGGTTTATTATTGTTGCCACAAAAAATGTCACTTTGCCTCTTCAACATAGAAAGCTACATGAAGCCGCATCCTACTACAAAATAGGCAATGCTACTTCAAGCATTAAATCTTGTCAGAACCAAATAAAAACTACAAGATTCTTCAAAACAGCCAAAAAAAGGGTACACCAAAAGTTTCGGGCCATTTCAACATGATTTGGCCCAACTTCACTCCTCCAGTAGCAGAGCAGGACCTCCCGGCCATGGTGAAGCCAAAAACCCTGACACACAAAACAGAGCACACAACTAGCCTTAAAATGCCACTTGGAGGCTCTACATCAAGTTTTAGGCCATTCCAACATCATTTGGCCCAAAAGGGGAACACCCACAACAAAGTCGGCTCTCCCAACGACGACAGTGTCAAAGACGTCAGATCTTCGATCCGAGCCTATGGATGGTCTAAAATACTTCCAAAAGACTTCGTGTCAAATTACAAGTCAAACCGATAATGTTTGACCCTCCATCAACCCTCGAGCAGCAAAATCAAGCCTCTCGACAGCGAGAACCACCGAAGCGATCACGCATCAAATAGAGCACATGGGTGACTTTAAAAGGCTTCTAAAGGATTACATGTCAAATTTCAAGTCATTTCGAAAACATTTGACTAGACTTTGACTCTCGGAAGCCAAATCAGGCCTCCTGGCGACGGAGCTCCCCGGGACCATGACTTCCAAAATCGGAGCTAATGGATCCTCACAAAATGACTCTAATAAGCTCCCTGTCAAATTCTAGGTCACTCGGACATCAGTTGACCACACATTAAAGTGCGGCCTCCCTGGCAACAAAATCAAGTCTACTGGTGACAGGACCCCACACGACTTCAAAACTCAAACAAAAGCCCATGGTTGGTCTTGTCTATTGCTCAGTAGGTTTCACCTCAAATTTTTGGTTATTCCAACATCGTTTGACCTAGTTTGGCTTATGACAGCAAATCAGTAGCTCTGCGTGACAAAGTCTGCGACTTTCCCGGAAAATCTGAAAATTTGCTCTCCGATATGCAAGGCTTCTCGTCAAGTTTTCTGTAGGGAAATTAGGCCAAAACATGTACAAAAATGTCAGAAAAAGTACCAAAGAAAAAAAAAGAATCGAAAAAAATTGGAGAAATAGCCTAAAGATGGTGACCAAAAGGGGAAAAATCCCCCATGATCGCCAGTGAAACTCGAAATCTGGGTGGCCAAATTTTCGCCCAATGACCGTTTTTCGGTCCCTTTTCGCGTTTCGGCTCATCTCGATTACGAGATCTGGCAAATGGATGTCAAGACGACGTTTCTCAAAGGCCATCTTGAGGAAGACATCTATATGATGCAGCCAGACGGTTTTATAGCAAGTAACCAAAAGCAAAGAGTTTACAAGCTGCAGAAGTCCATTTATGGACTGAACATCCGTTTTGACCGGGCAATCAAATCATTTGGTTTTAGTCAAAATCCGGATGAGTCATGTCTGTACATGAAAAATGAAGGTGACAGGGTAGTTTTTCTGATTTTATACGTCGACGACATCCTTCTCCTTGGGAAAGATATAGGAATGTTGTTAACAGTAAAAGTTTGGTTGGCAAAGACTTTTGATATGAAGGACTTGGGAGAAGCTAGTTAGATCCTAGGGATCAAACTCCATCGAGATAGGAAAAATAGGATGATTGGCTTATCTCAAGCTGCTTACATAGATAAGGTACTTGTACGATTTGCTATGCAAGACTCCAAGAAGGGTATTACACCTTTCAGGCATGGAGTGCACCTTTCCAAGGATCAGGGTCCCAAGACCCCGGAGGAAAAGGAGCAAATGAGAGCAATTCCATACGCTTCGGCTGCTGGTAGCCTCATGTATGCTATGCTATATACTAGACCGGATAACTGTCATGCAGTGGGCTTAGTTAGCAGATATCAGTCTAACCCAGGTCCTGACCATTGGACTGTTGTAAAATGTATCCTCAAGTACTCGAGAAGAACAAAAGAATACATGTTGATTTACGGCAGTGATGAGTTGATTCCAGTCGGGTACATAGATTCTGACTTTATGTCAGATAAGGATTCCAGGAAATCCACCTCTGGTTATGTGTTTATGCTTGGCGGAGGAGCCATCAGCTGGAGTATTAAACAGGAATGTACCGCTGATTCCACTTCTGAGGCTGAATATGTAGCGGCTTGTGAAGCAACTAAGGAAGCAGTATGGCTCAAAAGATTCCTTTTGGAACTTGGAGTGGTACCTTTGGCACGACAGCCGCTCACGGTTTACTGTGACAGCAGCGGGGCAGTCGCTCAGTCCAAGGAACCCAGGAGCCATAAAAGCCAAAAACATGTACAGAGGAAGTATCACTTGGACAGAGAGATTGTACAGAGAGGTGATATCGCTATCACTAAGATAGCCTCTGTGGACAATCTGGCAGATCCTTTTACTAAGCCTTTGACCACCAAAGTCTTTGAGCAGCATGTAGACGGGATGGGCATGAGATCAATCCTGATTGGCATTGAGCCCAAGTGGGATATTGTTAGTTTTATGCTCTCAATACCAAGGGTATATGATGTAATAAATTGAATAATTTCTTTATTTATCAATACAATCAGGCTTTCCGTTCATGAGATGAACGGTGTTTAATTATATACTTGCACATAACCAATACGAATGACATAATGGTTCATGAGATGAACCGGATGTTAGACCCCGACCCAGACCAATTCGATTAGTGTACGAATAGTATGTGTTTAGTCCTAAGTGGGTTTAGTTGTTGTTGGGTTAGAAATAATTAGTTTTAGTCTTGGACATAGCTTTGGAAATTTTGAGAACGTTTAGTATTAGTCAGACACACTCAGGAAGGCCTGAGTGCACGTGTAAGCTTGGGAAGATTGTATCGGTTTCCATGTGATTGTGATTTTGAGTTCATTTGAATGATTTTTCTATGTGTTACAACTTTCGTCTTAAGCCCATTCGTGTTTAAAGCCCAAAAACCCAAGTTTTGGCCCAAAGAGGGTAAAATTGTCTTTTTTGCACAAATCTGGACACAATTTTCGAGATCTCAAAACCAAGTCAAAAATATTCTTTTTGGAAACTAGACATTTCGAGGATCATTTTATCCTTCTTCCTCGAGTTCATTCGTGTCACGCCCCCAAAACAAGAACATCGGGGGCGCGAAATGGGATTAAGGATAAATGTATTTTTCTCCCAAGATCCGCGTGTGTGAAGACAACACACTCTGAATATTTTGCGGAAGCATTTGTGGCGTTGCGACCCGAAGTCCGTGGCCATCGGATTCCGCGTCGCACTCAACCTTTAGCCCATAGCTATTATATCAGGAATCATATCAGACTGGAGTAATCATCACAATAATTTACAGAGCTGACAGTAACAGGATATTACATTCCCAAATATATTCAAGTTACAATTATCAATGTACATTAATTAAGAATCCCAAGAAAAAGGCTAACAAAAGCCATACAACAAGAAGCTATAAACCACTACCCAAATGTGACGTAGCTCCGATGTCAAGCTCAATGTCTACATGACATAGCCGACAAAACAACCTGCAAGGCATGGCTCCACAGCCAACAAAACACTCAACTCGGGGCGAAGAAATCTGAACCTGAGTACCAAAAGTAGTGGGTCAGACACGACGGTCTGGCAGGTGGATGAAAAGAACACAATATAGCGAATAATAATACCAATGATAAATCATGCTATTTGCTCAAAATGCTGCATATAATTATACGGGTGCAAAGTCGGGAATCTCGGGGAAAACTTGTATTCATTTCAAGCATGGGTAAAACATGAACATCTAATAAAACATGTATTCATTTACATCATCTATAATCATAGATATTTGACCATCGGGTATTCGTCTAAAACATGTATAAATATAGTGGTTTGACAAAACAAACGTTTATTTGAAACTCAAGTAAAACACAAGTATATAACAAATCAGGTATCCATAACAGTCTAGCAAAACCAATGTCCATTTAAAACATATGTGAAATACGGATATTTAATAAATCGGTTATCATGTAAAATAGGTATAAACATAGGAATCTGGCAAAACAAGTGTCATTTGAAACCTATTTCAAAGCATGGGTATTTAACAATTCGGGTATTCATTTAAAAACAGGTATAAACGTAGGGATCTTGCAAACAAATGTCATCTGAAACATATTTCAAAGCATGGATATTTAGAAATCGGGTAATCATTTAAAGCATGTATAAACATGGGAATCTCACAAGTCAAATGTCATTTAAAACAAAGCACGGATATTTAACAATTCGGGTATTCCTTTAAAACATGTGAAATCATATAAATCTAGCAAAATCATTTATCGTTTGAAACATATGTAAAAGCACGGGTATTCGCCCAACCGGCATTCCTGTAAAACATGTACGTGTGCAAAGGACATAAAACAATATAATAGTGACTGGATTTACAATAGAGAGCATTAACACTTATCTAAATAACAACTTTCATAAAAGCAATGAATCATTTAACTGAAAACAAGTAAGCAATATAAACCATATCGGGTGTCCAAGGAATCGGGAACTGGCAAGATGGCAATCACAAGAAGGTAAGTCCTCTATCACCGAAGTGACAAGAGCGGGACGTTGGTCTCAGTCACACAAGGTGAGGAGACTCAACGTAAATCATATATACAATAATAAATATACGGGAACGGGAACGGGACCACGGTAGCGAACCGGGTATCGGGACGGGACCACGGCAATAACCGGGTATCGGGATCCAAACTGCAGCTGGCGGGACGGGAGAGGGATTTCCAAGTCAGTGGATCAGACTGGCAAGGTATCCAAGCTTAGTGATGCCGACTCATAGGATAAAACTAATCGAGACATATCAAGTAATCAAGTACAGTAAATAAACGGGTAACGGGGGTGCTCAAGGGCACGTAAATAAACGGGTAAACGGGGGTGCTCAAGGGCACACTGTCATTTCATCTCGGGCAATGCATTTCGGGACAATAACTGTTACTAAAGTAACTCCAATGCTTTCGGGAAAACGGGTCATGTAATGCAAATCTTGGAAATGAGGTGAAACAATGAACTATAACAAATTTCGGGTAAAGTATTAATTTCAAGATCCATTTAAGTGAATAGGGGTCCCGTATGTCGATTATGATCATTACTTGGTACTCCTTGAGTTGAAGACATTCCGGGCTCCTTATGCACTTGGCGATTTTCAAAACTTAACATGAGCTTATGGTTATAACTAGGTGTTATACTAGGAAAATCAAGACTAGAGACAGTCCATACTAGGCATGACATTAATTCGAAAACATCGACCAACCTATTCAGTCATCGAAAGGAATAGAATTCGCGATAACCAAGGCAAAAGACTTATATTTGGATATAAAGAAGTTATCGCGTCATTCCGTCCCGTTCAAGATTGAAATGGATTGAACTTCGATGTCGGCAAACCAACCTTGAGGAGTGTCGGCTCAAGACATCTCACCCATAGTCCAATTAGTCCAAAAAGGGTAGCCAAGGTCCCACCTAGCACTAAGGAAAAAAAATAAAAATCTCAAAATCCACCGGACTCAAAATTTTCTGAACAGGGACCGATCGATCGGTAGAAATTTCTACACAGGGCCTGATCGATCGGTCCAAAAACCCTTACCGTTACTGACAGACCGATCGATCGGTCTGCACGTCCGATCGATCGGTCCTGGGCGCAGTGCAGGTCCGGGACTTCTGATTTTTCTC
This sequence comes from Cinnamomum chago, assembly GCA_038049695.1. Taxonomy (NCBI): domain Eukaryota; kingdom Viridiplantae; phylum Streptophyta; class Magnoliopsida; order Laurales; family Lauraceae; genus Cinnamomum; species Cinnamomum chago. Next base: position 56,151,720 of record CP142454.1, on the reverse strand, counting down.
TTTTTCTTCCCTTTCCTTCCAACATATAATCAATCACATAAAACTATAAACAAGGGGGCTTAAACACATGTTTCCAAGACATTAAAATGAGCTAAAGAGCTCCTCATTTCAAGTTCCTCCATTTCCATCCTTTCCATCTATTCCATCCACAATAAAACTCAAAGTGGAGAAAACTCATTCATGTGAAACCATTTGAAATTCTTGACAATAGGATGCATGCACTTTCAAGAGCTTAACAAGAAAGAATAACTCATCAATAAGCACATCTCATAATCAATATTTATCATATCAAAAACAACTATTAAAATTACCAAAACCATCAATGAAATCAAGATTTTCACCAAAACATGTTAATAATCAAAACGATCCAATCAACCACTTGCCTTTGACTCTAATCAAACAAATCAAGCTCCTAATCACCTCTCAAGCTCAAGATCCACAATCTCTACAAAAACCCCCAAAACAACCCTAAAATGGGTTAAACAATGAAATGACAATGAAACCTTTCAAAAATCAAGGTGGAGCTTCTCTAAGGCTAGAAGATTACAAATCTAGAAGATGGGAAGAATCACTTACTTGGATGACTTTCAAATGAGAAGAACAAGCTCAAGGGAAGTCTTGTGATGGAGGGTTCTCTTCACAAATGGTACCAATGGAAAGCTTGCAAGATGAGGAAGAAGAAGACGGTCTCCATTTCGAGTTTGGTGAACTATTGGTGTGGCTTGGAGATGAAGAAGCAAGAAGAAGAAGGGAGCACAAGGAACCCTAGGCTCAATAGTTGCTGATTTGTGCTGGAAATGAAGATGGGGAAGAAGAGAGGTGGGTTCTCTTATAGCAAGTGAGAAGGGGTCCCACAACTTAAGGGACTTGGGTGGCTGAAATCATCTAATTCGGGACCTCGGATGGATTCGACGAAGAAGGAAGAAATGATCGTCGAAATATCTAGTTTCCAAAAAGTATATGTTTCGCGGGTTTTGGGAATATCGAGTTTTGGGTACAGATTTGGTGTGAAAAGACTGTTTTGCCCTCAAGGCCAAGAAATCGGTTTTTGGGTTCTCAAATGGATACGAGATCAACATGAAAGTTGTAGGATTCCTCAAGATGAATGCAACGGGCCAAAAAAACGATACGAAACCAATCGGGAAAATCTCACAAGAAAACAAAGCCGAAAAGGGAACCCCCGAAGGGCCCCACAAGCTACCAAAGCACTCAAAAGCCCAAAACTAGAAGAAAACTCATTCTAGCTCACAAACTCAACCCAACAACTACTAATCCCACTAAAACAACTAATCCACAAATAAAACAACACTAATCCAAGAGATTAGGGGTCGGGTTCTCACAATTCGAGACCCACAAGATCATGTTTTGGTCATTTCAAGGTTCAAGTTAATTGGGGCCCATTGTCATCACATAAACCCCATCTCCCTCTCTTTTCATTCATTCCCCCAATTTCTGCAACTTCCTTAACCTAGGGCTGAAAACCCCCCTTCCCTTTCCATCTTCCTCATCTTGCATGATCTAGCTAGAGTTCTCCACATAAAAATTCTAAGGCTATCATCTTCTTCCTCTCATCCTAAGCTTTCCATTGATGCAAATTTCTTAAAGTTCCAAGTTGGGCAAGAGCTCCATTTCCTTCCTTCCCCCTCTCATTTGACCATTTCTAGGTAAGAGCTTCAACCCATGTTTTTTCAGGAGGTCCTTTTAGTTCTTAAAAATCTTGTTTTTCATGTTTACAAACCCTTTTGTAAAAATGGATTCTTTGTTTTCATTTGTGTGGAGTTTGAGTGGATTTCCCTTGGGTTTCTTGTAATGTTGGAATAGCTTGAGTGAAGTGCTTGAAGAGGGTAGTTAGCATTGGTCAAGGCAATTAATCTCTATAGGAAATGATGCATGTGTATTTTGATTACATTGTTATTTTAGAAATTGTGCATATAAACTTGTTATAAACTCCATGATCTGGATTTTTATTGGATTGAATGTTTGAAAGTGTGAAAATGAACCCTTGGTGAGCATGAAGGCTCAAGGGATTGTATGTGGCTTTAGGAGGAGAAGAAGAAGTGAAATGTGGACTGTCTGCAGACTGGTCGTGTATTTATTACACATCGTGCGTGTCCGGTTCCGCGGCCGGAAATCCCCGTATATGTGGGAATCGTGTCGTGATTATATTATGTATATCGTGCTTGTCGTGCGTGCTTGCTCTTTTCATTATATATATGATAGAGAAAGGATAGGCTCTTTGTGGATTGTAGCTATTCATGATATTATATGTGCTCATGCTAGCTTGTTTTAGTATCTCAGCTTTGTATGTGTTCTCGAAAATGTATCTCAGTCATTGTAGTATTTCAAATCAGGGATTTGCTTATATGTTTTCTAAAATATTTATTGTTTCATGCTTGCACCTAAATTGATTACCTGCCAAACCGTTGTGTTTGACCCTTGTTTGTTGGTGCCCAGGTGCAGGAGACGTTGCCTTTGAGGAGGAGCGTCAGGAGGAGGCTCTTGAGCCACCCCCAGTGAGAGAGTGGCAGCCCGACGATGTCATTTAGACGTCGGGCGGGTTTCTTGAGTTTCGTCAGTTTGTCTTGGGGTTTCCTTTATTATTTTGAGTAGTGTATTGGCCTCTATTGGCCTCTTATGGGATGTAACAAAAACTTAACTTACTTTGTGTAAACTCATAACTTGAATTATGTTAGGAATGCCATGTTAGCTTCTTTCTTTTGATACTATGTCTTGTTATTATTGTTATAGCACTTAAAGATTTTATTGGTGCTTATCTCAATGTGATTTGCTACACGCTTTCGCAAACTTGATCGTGTGAGTCAGATTTCGCGTGACCTTGGGAATCCTCACCGCGGGAACCTGTGGGAAAACATAAACAATCGTAAATACAACTAGTCGTGGGCCCGGGGTCCGTTCCGGGGTCGCGACACCGGAGTTCACAAGTATATTAGATGCAATAAATGTGTATGGATGAGATCCACATACAGGAGACATGTATTGCAAATCTTATACTTAAATATCTTCACAACCAGTGATGAGATTGGGCATCTCATCTGACAAGGTTGCCGCACTTTGATCACTATGAGATAGTGTGATTTGTCTCGATCATCAGAATGTAAGATTCTGGCTCATGGTGCTGGTACATTGGATGTATTGAAGGACCATGAGAAGCACCTTATATACACTGTCTTTACTTTAAGGTCTGCTCTCATAATTCCCTAGCAATAGGCTCATAATCCTGAGACATTAATGAACTCAAGTTTCTATCTATTCATTTGCTTTGAGTCACCAATGAGTGAGGCCAATTGTAGGTCAACACCTCGGTGATTTGGGTACGTGGTAGTAGAGCTGTGGGAACATTCAATGGTCAAGATGGAATCTATCTTTAATATCCCCTTGTGCCAATTAATGGATTTATCATTGGTAAGTGCGCACCCATTCCAGTTAAGAGTTAATTGGATCGGTACCAAATGATCACTATAATTAATTGGGGCTCAAGGATAATAAGATATGGATCTATTTTGGTGGACAGGTCTAATTGATCCATGGATATAGATGGAGGGGCCTACATGTGGTACTGAGGAAGTTTAGGGTCTTCATTGTAATATATTCCTAAGACTGGAGTGCAATTGCATTTATATAGTGGAGTTATTTGCAATTAACAGTGGGCCCGGATTACACATGAGACGTGGGGTCGGGTGTCCCAGTTGGAGCCAGCTTTCTAAGGAATCCCTAGTGGTCCCCACGCTAGCCCAAGTTATTAGAAAGATACTAATTCTACTTGAACTCTAATAGGAAGGTTACTATTTCTATTTGAAGTAAGACTTCTAATAGTGGTAATGGTAAGTTACTAAATATTAATGGAAGTAGGACTTCTATTTTAATTAGAAATGAGAAAGCTACTAATTGTTGTGGAAGTAAGACTTCTATGGCAACTAGCAAGGGAGAAGGTTACTATTTTGTAATGGGAGTTAAACTTTTATTTCAAATAGGTAAAGAGGTGGAATGGAGGACTACAAATAGGGGAGATATCCCCTCTTGGACATCCATAGTAGAGAGTGCAATTCCAGCCCCTTTGTGCAAGTGTTGCATGCACAACTTCTCTTCCTCTTCTAGTTCTTTTCTCTTTCTCCTTTAGTTCCTTGGAGTTACTAGTTGGCTTTTCTCTTGAAGTTTCCACCAATCTTCTTGAGAAAAGAGATCTAATACAAGTCATAGCGTGGAAGATCAAAAGGTGTTGGAGATTTTGATTTGATTAAGTGAAGGTGTTCATCATCAAAGAAAGAACTCAAATTCTCCATTAGAGCACTACAAAGCTCCAAAGGTATAAATCTACATCCTTGTATGTTGTAGATTTCGTGGTTGCATGTTTAGGTGTTGTCTTCTATCTTCTAGATAGTATATATTATTGTACATGATTTATGAGTTTGAGGGAATGCATCCTGAATTGGGTTTGTTGCCTTCTAGATAATTGATCCATGCATCAAGTGGGTCAAAAGTTTTTGAAACCTATCTGAAAGGCCCACCTTGTTTCCAACAAGAACACTACCTGCTCTCTTTGATGAATTCAATTTTGACCTTTCAAAAAAAAAAAAAAAAAAAACTTTCGTCATTTTGTGTTCAAATCTGAGAAATCTTGGTTCTTTCCTTTTTGAACAATAGCTCGCGGAAATCGTTTGTAGCTTATGTTCGGATTGGAATACCATTTGCTCTTTTTTATGCACCCAATTTTGTCCTTTCAAAAAAACCCATCTCGTGTCCATTCCAAGGATTCGATTTGCAACATTTGTGCCTAGTGGTGCTAATACGCCCTTTCGGGTCTACTGTATTCACGACCGACACATTTCTATCTCCAAGTTTATATCATCTTACTTTGAGTGAGCTTCGCTTCTCGTTAATTTGAATTAAAGTTTACAATTGCTTCTAGTAGTCACTGGAATGCTCACTCTGAGCCTCCTATACTTGAGTTTAGAACAATTGTATCCGCTATGGCTTTTTGCCTCCTTCACCTCGCTTGGGCCGGGCCATGTTCCCTCGAGCGATTTGAAAAGATATAACCATAGTTCTTTTCCATTTATGATCACCATATTCTTGTGATTACTAATGGATGTGGTCTTGTTTCAGAAGTTTTCCAAACTAACAATGGTAGCTTCATTGACCATCACCTTGGAGGAGAACAAGTACCAGCTCGTGCTTCAAAAGATGCATCATTTGAATTTACACACATGCATTGATTTAGAACAACTTGAAATCTTGATTTATACATGCATTGTTTTTAAGACTTGTAGAAATCTTGATTTATGCATGTTTTGTTTTTTAAACTTGGATGCAATATATTTTGAAAAGAAGTTTTACCAAATCAAGTTAGCCTATGTTTTAAGTCTTTCAAACCACTTTAGGCTTTTTATGTTTCATGATTTTAACCCTCTTAGTTTGATTTAAATCATGATTCCAAGCTTGATTCAGTGGCCCAAAAGTTCCCTTCAAGAAATACTTTGAAAAATGCAATTTTACGGAATTTTGGTCCCAGGCCCGGGTCGACCCGTAGTGTGGCCGGTCGACCGACCCAGGGGACCCGGTCGACCGGCCACACTGCCCGGTCGACTGGGAAAGAGCCGTTGGCTCCTTTTTCAAACGGTCAGATTTTTTACCGTTGAAGGCCAGGTCGACCCGGGGGTCATGGGGTCGACCGGGGAAGAGCCGTTGGGCACTTTTTGGCAATAAATAGTGGTTCATTCCTTTGAAAAATTAAAGGATCAAGAGGTCCTCCTTGAGATGTTTTGAGGCCAATCAAAGGGGAATGAGCTAAGGGATGAAATGAGTCATTTGGAAAGCTAAAGCTTGGTTTCATTGAGCTAAATCACTAAGTAAGCTTTACTTTCCTTAACCATATGTTGTCATGCTCTGCTTTATTATTGGTAAATCTTTTGTAGCATGATAAACTATATTTTGTTGTGTCCTTAACATGTGTATGTTTTGAATTTATCTATTGTTTTGGATGCATCACCTTGATTCAATCCAAGTAGTACTTAAATTGGTATATCTAAATAAATCATGTTAATGAAAACATCTTTAAATTATATGTAACATGATTCCTATACTTGGTTGAATCTATGGTTGTTGTTTTTCATCATAAGAAAATCTCTTTCAAATCTATATTATGTTTTGGATTCAACAACTTCACAAATCATATGTACTTTTGTTTTAAAGTTTCACAACTTGCCTTACTTTGATAGGTATATCATTTTCAAGTTGAATTTATTATGATTTGTCCCCTAATCTCAATCAAATCTATTTTTATGTTTTATGCTTATAGCATACACATATTGAGCTACATTGTTAATTTGATTGACATCCATATGCATCACATGTTTTGTTCTTAGAATTTCACAACTTGTTTAGAATACACATGTATATCTTTTACAAGTTATTTTTAACATGTGATTAGCATTCTTTCCTCAATCATAAATGTTTTTATGAGCTAAAACTTTCAAAAGCCTTTGGCATACATTTATGAACTTTCATTTTCAAATTGATTGAGGACATCATGCATACACATTGTGCATTCATAGTGTGTGTGTGTGTGTGAATTAGTTTTTCACTTTCATATCCGCCTAATTAAGAGGCATTGTAATGAGCTATAAATTGTATCTCCATCAAGTGTATTTTAGACACTACTTAGAGAGATAACCAACCTTTGGTTGAAGAGGTTATTGCTTAGCCTAAGAAAAGCATAATGTAGAGGTTATTGCTTAGCCTTGAAAAACATATTGTAAAGGTTATTGCTTAGCTTATTGAAAAGCATAAATAGTGGAAATCCGGTGGGGTGTTGGTTCACAAGCCGATAGTGGATGTAGGTATTGAGGCCGAACCACTATAAATCCTTGTGTGATGGTGAATGCTTTGTGGTGATTGTTTTTGCAAGCTTCCGCATTTATTTACTTAATCACCACTTGTGACTAGTTGGATTTAAAGAAATTAAAATTGGATAAAATTGGTCATAATTGTAGCTCACCCTATTCACCCCCCCCCCTCTAGGGTTAGGATCCCAGGACTTTCAGACTATTGTCTTTGGGTCACTGGGACCATTCCCACTCCCCACAGAAGAATCTGTATCTGCCAAGAAGTAGAAAACTGCCTCTGGACATGTCGCTTCTCCGACACGAAAGGCAACCATCAAAAAGCCTAAAGCCCATGGAAACCCCACAAAACCTCAACCTGCAAAGAACTAGGTCTACCCAAAGACTTGGTCCCCAAGACCTTCACCAAAACAAAGGAGGTCCCGAGCATCTGCAAAGCAGTATACCTGACCCCTCTCAAGGAGAACCGGTTCTACCCTCTCTCTTACATGAAAGAGGAGAGGCCTACCCTCCGCCAAACAAACAAATCAACCCAGCATGAGTCGGCTTGCTCTTACAAGCCAAAAATCAGATCATGCATCACAAGGCCTCTGGAGAACCTGCCAAGGACCACACTCCTGCAGTTCGACCCTTCATCTCAACAAGGGCCGAACTAGCAAAATTCAAAGCCTCATCATGACAGGTAAAGGACCGCGTCCGGATCATGTCCATGCATAGCTTCAAAGAAGACAAGCTGGCTGCTGTACAAAGGGACTACATCCTTCATTGCTAGAGCTCAGCCAGAGCTCATCGAAGCTCAGATTGCTCGTTGCATACGACGTCGCGCGGCATATCGACAAAAGAGACAAGAAAAGAGAAGAACCCAGCATTCTGCCCTTCAAGTCTCTAAAAAATGGGTCGAATGAGAAAGACCCGATCAAGTTGCTGCTGTCCATATAGTTGGCAAAGCCAAAAAACGCCAGAAGTCGGCAACTAAAATTCATGTCAGACGACCGGTGACTCGCAGCGTCTCCTGGACACAAAGACATCAGGAGGATTCTCCCGCTCCTTCAAGCCAAGGTCATCGGAGTAACTACTCCTTTGATTCTTCATCCAAAAGAATGAGTTCCAGCTCAGTCACCAAGACGATGTCCTCATTCGACTCTTGAAGGGTGAATGTCTTGGTTACAAATGCTGAACAGCCTTTGCCGCATGATGACGTAAATGCACGCATCCAGCAGCTGGAGCAAGGACAACAGCATCATAGAGGCTCTGATGGAAAACCTCCTTCTCACTTTCCAATGTCCACCAAACAATGAAGTCCATCTAAATGATGAGGCAAACGGTTGAGATGATGAGTCACGTGCCCTTACCAAAAAGGACGTTGACGATATCCTCGCGAAAGCGAAAGAAGATGATACACTAAAGGAGTATTGGATCAAGCCACCTTATCCCCTATGGATGGACTCGGTTCCATTCCCTACAAAATTCAAACAACCCACTCTCCAAACATACACGTGGAAAGGTTCAGCCAGACAGCACATCATCCACTTCAAAATCCTAACAGGAGCTATTGCGGATCAAGATACCCTCAAGATCTGGCTCTTTGCAAGTAGCCTAAAAAGTACGGCCTTTGATTGTTACTCCATTCTGCCGGAGAATTCCATCCAAAACTGGAACATGCTGGAGACACGCTTCTTGACCCACTTCAAAGGTGAGGATCATCCTGTTACTATGGCGCAACTCTACAACCTAAAACAGGGAGAGAATGAGTTAATATACGACTTCATTTGCAAGTGGAAGGCGATGGCATGCAAGTGCTCAGATGTACTGCCACAAGTGTCACTAGTCGACATCTGCCGTAACAACATGAGAGCAGAGATCTGCCCCATGATCATCAACAATAAATCAAAGAACCTGGGAGAACTCCTAGAAGCATCTATGGAAGCTGAAACGGTGATTAAAGGCCTCAACAGTCAGAAATCATCGAAGAAAGAGCCGACTACCATTACGACCTCAAAACCGAAGAAAAAAGATGTTCTTAATGTGCAAACTAAGTCAGCTCCTCCACAGCCAAAGAAAGCTGAAAGCAAAGCTGTAAATAAGAAACCCGAATTCTCTGAGGCCTTCAAAGAACGAGTAGAAAAAAAAATACTCGTTTGATGATGTGAATTTAAATTCAATATTTTAATACTGCAAGTGCACAACTGTCCTTTTGAGACAGTGGCAAGTACAGGTCGAATCCTACAAGGAGCACTACTAAATTAAAATTTAAAATTGATTTTTTTAATCAAAGATTAATAAGTAATTGAGATCCAAGAAAAAAAAACTAGAAAAATTCAGAAACACAAACCAATCAAATATATAAAACAGATCAGAGCATCCAGAATCCACTAAGCAAGATAATTAATCCATCCATGCAATTATTCTATTATTTGTCTAAAAAAAATTAACTCAGATCATAAACAAATCAATGTTTTGGATCCGGAGGATTTGTCTTTTGCAAAAATCATTTTTTAATAAAAAGAATAAGGTTACAACCCAAGACCTCCTTCACCTCACAAAAGAATGAAAAATCATAAGCATGACTCATCAAATTAAGCATAAATTATCAAAGGATCTCAGTCCTAAGCATAATCTATCAAAATAAGCATAAATCATCAAACTATTTTCATTAGAAATCAAAACAGAGGCTACCTAAGGCATGGAGACAAATCTATTATTCTAATAGAGCATGCATTTAAAAGAGACAAGAAAGTAATAGAAAAATAACATAGATTAAATCAAAGATCTACTTAGTTTCATCTGTATGCTCCAATCCAGAAATCTAGCTAGCCATTGAAAAGAACTCCCTAAGTAATTTCATTGATAGCATCTCCTTGTACAATTATCTCTCAGAAATCTCTTTTCTAAAAATTCTAATTTTTGGAACAGGGCTCCAGAATACCCAAAAATAAAAATTAAATTCTACTAATTAGAGAAAGAAGAGAAAGAGGAGAGAGGGTGATTATGGACATCCAAGGGGAGGGAGTTGCTCCCGTATGCTACTTTTTGGTTCCTTTTATTTCTCCGGTTATCTATCAGATACATTGAATCTGGACACATTCTCTGCAGATTTGGTTTATCTTCATTGATAAGGTATATCTCTTATCCTTTTTGAATTTGAATGAGGTGAAAGTTTCTGGAAACCTCTGGGCGGCTTGGCTAATCTTCAAATGGGGTCCCACAAGGGATATGCAGCAATTGATTATCAACCGTGTGGATTTAATTTGCAATCCCGTCTAAAAATGAACATGAAAATCTCCAGACCCACAACTTTGTCAATATAACTCTAATTTGCACATTCTTGGACTCCACGAGTATCTACTCTGAATAAGCTTTCCAACGGTAGGTAAATTTCATCGATCCAACGGTCGGATTGAAAGTTATGGCTATTTGAAGATTAGTTGTCCTGAGAAAAACGAGATTAGCTTTTAAAATTTGATTTGCAATGGAATCTATCTCTGCACAACTTCCATTTTTGAAAGGACATTAGATGTGGATGCTTCAAACTCTTCTTCTTTTGTTCCAATCAGAATGATACTCTTTGATATCCATTAATAATTTCAAATTTGCAACCACTATGAACCCTGCTATGTGAGACATTTCATCTGTTTGAATAGTGGGCCCCTATGAGAAGTCTTCTACTGTAGTTAGGATTCTTCAAGTGACATGATGAGTGGACCCCTCCTTTGATTGATTTGCATATGACTTGTGTGTGGGGTCCACATGGTGAATTCTTCAATTTTCTTCTTTTCAATATTCAATTCAGCAATGCAGGGCCTAGGATAACTATGTGTGCTTGAAAGTGGGCTCCGTGACAAAGGTCTACAATTCTCATTTTCTACACATTCTAATTTAACACATTAAATAGTGAAGAGCCCATATTGAAGCGGGACCCATCTGGACAGAGTTCTACTCCAACTGGGACTCTTTGGAGAAAATTTGCAAAACATTCTAAGTTAATGCAGAAAATGTATGAAAAGTATGAAAACTCAGGTTCCTAGGTGAAATTGCATGAAATGATGAAATTAGATGAATAATGATGCAAATCACCTAATTAAATCTCTAATTCATCTTAATATGATGCGTAAATGTGCAAATTCATGAACTCAACATTCGATGAAGATATTGAAGAAATCTTTGGGGCACATTCAGCAAATGGCAAACTCACCTTGCCAGACCCCAAGAGACCGGGAGATGTTGGCAAAACCAATGATCCTCGGTATTGTCCTTATCACCAGATAGACTCGCATCCTCTCAATCAATGCTTCGTTGTGAGAGAGAAGATCAACACGATGTGGAAAAACGGAGTCATCACCTTTGTCAAAAACTATGGGTCTGCCTCCGTCAACATGGTGTCATATGCACAAACTTCAAAGTCGCCAAAGGAGAAGATCACTACTTCCTTCAAGGTGATAAAAATGACTCAAACGTCCCAAAAGTTGGTTCCTTATCCAACACCAGACGAATAACCTATATGGGTGCATCTCGATCTGCTTGAAGATGAAAATTGGAAGATCGTCAAAACAAAGCGACTGCTCAACAACGAAGGCAAGCCAGGAGACAACTTTGCAAGCTTAGACAGTAGGAGAAAGTTCAACCAAAACAAGAAGTCCCTGAAAAGGTAGAGACCTTTTCTACTGCTTCACTGGGAGCAACAGAAGAGTCTGTTCCCAAGACTTCAAGGGCAGCAACAAAATTCACCCTTGGTGATTTCATGCCACCACAGCTAAGAAATGAAGCTATGCTGGGGGCATAATATTCTTGCAACTCGGTAATTTGATTCTCCATGGATGGATACGAGTCCAGTGACACTACCAGTGACACCGACGAGTGGGAGGAATCCCTTGAAACATGAGAATACCTCTCCGACGAAGAACGGATTCCTTAATCTCATCTTATGCCAGTTATCTGGTATAATCCCTTACAGCCACAAGGATCCCGGTTTTATGATGAAGAAGACCAAGAGGTTGTTCAAGAAAATGCTGTCGAACGAGCACCTGCCAATGCTCCAGTAGAACCCAACATTGATGAACCACAAGGAGCAGATGACGAAGAAGTTTTAGCTCCGATGCCTGATCCTGAAGAATATGTGGGGATCTTCCAGCGTCTTGGCATAGAGTAAGAGCAGGATCATATCAATCACCTTTGTCACAATCAAAATCCGGCGCTAGAAGTCCTTGAAAATTTACAAGTACCTCCTTTGGTAATCCTGGAAAATGAAAAAAGTTATTGGATCGATTATCCTCTTACATCCGAGGATGAGTCCGATTTCAAACAGTCTATTCTGGGGGCATCTCCTATCGGGGCTACTGTTAGGGTTTTCATTAGTTTGCAATTAGATTGGATACATTCATTTTCATAAGGTTTATCCCTCATACTTCTTTATTGGAATCTTCTTGCATTATAGTTAGCTTAGCATCAAAGGTTTTTGCTCAAACATGTTTTGATTTGCATTTTTAAATTAAAAGAAAACTCATTTTATCAAACATGTTAGTCTTTAGTCTAGCCTAGTTCTCCAAGACCAAACTTCCCTTTTAAAATCTGTTTTCTAGTCTTTAAAAAAATAGGGAAAGTTCGGTCAGCCGAACCATGTTCGATCAGCTGTCGGTTCCGGATCCAGGATGTAAAATCTGTGTATCAGGGAACGTCGGTCAGCTTGTCGGTCAGCTGTCGGTCGACCGAACTACAGTTCGGTGAACCGACAACTTTACAACGGTCCGCAAATTTCAAAAATTATAGCCGTTGGATTATGATCGTTGAGTTCAGTCGACCGAACTCCATATGTCGGTCGACCGACAATAGATCTGTTGGAGACAAATTTTCTTATAAAAAGAACCCTTCCTTGGTTTTTGTACTAACACTTTTCAAACTTTTGAGGGCCAAAGAAGATGGGACATCCATGCTAAACTATTGGGAAGCTAGAAGGGCAAATCATCATGACAACCCTTTGATTCTTTAATGGGTTTGCTCCTCTTATCTTATTTTATTCATGCTTGCTTTCAAATCTTTGATTTCTTCAAAAGGCATGATTAAAGTGTTCAAAGTGTTCAAATGTTGAGTGTTTAAACATGCTTTGATTTTAAAATATGTTTATCATTTTAACTCCATCATTTGATTAGTAATCTCACATGTTTAGACATTTAATGTTTCTTTCAAACTTGCTAGTTTCATCTTAAACTTTCTAAAAAGAAGTTTCTCATTATTTCAAAAAACATTTGTAGTTACTCTATCTCTCATTTTCATCATTTATGAGCATTGAATTTCAAAAGAGATAGAAGTAGTTTTAAGGCATATGAATCATTTATTGATCTTTGCATTTATCATGCATATGCCTTAGTTTGATTATGTAAGACCCCGTCCCGAGTGACCTCGATTAGCATTAATTAAGTTGTGCTTTAGTTTTAAGCGAGTTTAGTAGATTTTGGTTAAGTTGGAAATAGAATAGATTTTGATATAGCTTTCGGGAATTTTGATTGCTTAGTAATTAGTGGGGCCCTTTGGGGGTTCCTTTTTATGACCTTGCATGTGCTTGGGGATTTATCGGAGATTCTTGCATTCATTGTCTTAATCCCGTTTTATTTATATCGTTAATCCCTATGACTTTTATGTTGATCCCGTGCCTATTCGAGACCCCGAAACCCGACTTTCCTAGCATTGAGGGCAAAACAGTCATTGTGCATTAAATTTGTACCCAAAATTTGATTTTCCTGAAACCCGCGAAACATATACTTTTTGAAAACTAGATATTTTGACGATCATTTTTCTCTTCTTCGTCGAATTCGTTTGAAGCCCCGAAACTCGTGATTTCAGCCCAATTAGATTATCACTAATGGAGCCAACTCCCCACTTGCTTTATAAGGAAACCTTTCTTCCTCATTTTCCTTTTTCCAGCCCAAACCAAACATCAAGCTAGGGTTTCCCTACCTTCTTCTTCTTATTGCTTCTCCATCCTCAATCCACTCCCAAACTTGCACCAATAGAAGATTTGTGGCCATCATCTTCTTCATCTCTTTGAGAACTCTCTTTTAATAGCATTTGTGGAGAAAACCACCTACTCCAAGACCTCCTTTTGAACTAACCTAGCATTTTGAAGAACCCTCATGTAAGTAATCTTTTCCCTTTTTTGATATTGTGTTCTCCTAGCCTAAGGGAATCTCCATTTCCATTATTGAAGCCTCTTCCTCCCCATTCCATGTTTTGACTCATTTAGGGTTTTGTTTTGGGGGGTTTTGCTTGTAGCTTGGATTCTTGGCTTAGATGAGTGTTAGAGCTTATTATTGTTTAGCTTGGACCCAAGGCAAGTGGATGATTTGATCTTTTATGAGCTTTTAGTGGTTTTATAAGAAATGTGATTGGTTTTGTTATTTTCCACCCATGCTTATTTATTGCATTGACTTGAAATAAATGTTCACGAAAGAGCCTTGATAGTGCATTTATTGTCATAGAAATGTTTTGGTTCATGTCATTCAATATTCTCTTGTTTCATCTCAAATGTACTCTTGTGTGTAGTGGTTTCCTTCCCCCTTTTCCTTGTTTATGGATGTGATATTGTTGGAGGAGGTTAGAATGGATTTTGTTAGAAATTTAATATTGATTTGGATGAAGTTTTGAACTCCGCATTTGATGTATTTAAAGGGGCTAAAAAGAGGTTGTAGAAGGAGGAGAACGAGAGAAGATGAACTATCTCAAAATCAGTTTCTAGATAACTCGCTCGAGCGAACATGACACTTCGCTCGAGCGAAGTGTCCAGAAAAGGGTTCGAGTCTTTCCAGAGGACAGTTCGCTCGAGCGGACCCTTTGTCGCTCGAGCAAACCCTCCCAGAAGTCGTTCCAGAGAGTGGTTAGTTTGAGCAAACTGAACTTTCGCTCGAGCCAACCTGATACTAGATGTGTTCGCTCGAGTGACCCAATCTTCGCTCGAGTGAACCCACCCAGACAACCATTCCAGAGAGCTCCTCGCTCGAGCGATGAGTTTTGTCGATCAAAGTCTTTGTTTGGGACAGTAATGAGTTGTTTAAATGTTTTGGGACTATTCATTGAGAACTCCTCTATGTCAGGGGGGATTTACTAAACAATGTATGAGGCCATTTGATAAAGAAACAACATCATGAAGATTTCATTTGAAGTTTTGAAAATTCAAAGTGTATAAGGAGCCCGAAATGCCCCCAAACTCAAAGAGTACCAAAATTGTTATTAGATCAACATACGGGATCCCTATTCACTTCAAATAAATCTTGAACCTGATACTTTACCCGAAATTTCAATTATTTATTGTATTTCACTGTTCCCGAGATTTATACTACATGATTTATTATTCCCGAAAGCATTGAAATTGTACTTGAATTAATTGCTAGCCTTGAAATGCATTGCCCGACGTGAAGTGACAGTTGGGCCTTTGAGCACCCCCATCCCGTTTATTTATGTACTTGCAATTGATGAATTTCATACATGTTTTTATCTTGTCATTTGACCTATGAGTCGGCACCACTAAGCTTGGATTACCCTGTTGGTCTGATCCACCGACTTGGAGGTCCCCCTCTTGTCTTGCCAGCTGCAGTTTGGATCCCGCTACTCAGTTATTATCGTGGTCTTGTCCCGATGCCGCAGATTGCTACTGTGGTTCATGATGCCCGGCTCGCTACCGTGGTCATGTATAATATATGTATATGTATTTATAAGATCCACTATTTCTGCTCACCTCGAGTGACTGAGATCAGTGCCTAGTTATTGCCCTATCACTTTAGTGATAGAGGACTTAGCTTCGTGTGGTTGTCATTTTACTTGTTTCCCGATTCCTTGGTTACCTTTACATTTTTACAATGTCTATTTGTATTTGAATAAATGTTTTATCTTGTTTATAGAAATTGTTATTTAAACAGGTTTAAATGCTTTTGAAGGTTTAAATGTTTATAGAAATTGTTATTTAAACATTTATTATTATATTGTCATTATAGTTTACCCATTTACCAAACCGTCGTGTTTGACCCACTCTTTGGTACTCAGGTCCGGACATTGTCTATCTCGAGACGGAGCTTAAGGATGCGGTCGGTGAACCGCAACGCCTAGTCGAGTGGCATGCTGATGATGTCATTTAGACATTGGATTGCTAGAGAGAGATAACATTTTGGGAAAAATTTTAACCATTCTTTTGGGGATTGTTATTTTGTTTATATTGGCCTTTGTTGGCCTCTATTTTTGGGAATGTAATTAAATGATCTTTTGTATAACGTTAACTATTCTTTTGGGAAAGCACTAATGATCATTGCTCATTCTGATACTTGATTATACATATGATTTATCTTGTAATTAGAAATGAATTATAATTTGATTTGCTACACGCTTCCACATTTAAATAGAAACATTTATTATATTGACGTGATATCCTCACCGCGGACACCTGTGGGAAATTAAATAAATATTAAATAAATGTTCACACACATCATCTATGTGTCCCGATCCCGAATTCCCGGTCCGGGGTCGCGACAGATTACAACTTTCATATCAGCCTATGTTAAGAGGCATTTAATTGTATTCACTTGCATCTCATTGCATGCTTGTTTAGGCATATTTTTTTAGATTAAAAATCTTGTTGTAAAGGTTTATGCTTAGCCTATTGAAAAGCATATGAGATTGTATAGGTTAATGCTTAGCCTTGTGTAAAAAGCATTTGTGGTTGTAAGGTTAGAGGTTAGCCTAAACCTTATAATTGATAGTGGAACACCGGTAGGAATACCGGGAGTGGATGTAGGCATGTTTGGCCAAACCACTATAAGTTTCCTTATTATGGTGACTATGTGGATGATGCACTTAAGTTTATTGTTTTCTTATCAATGTCAACTTTGATTGTATTCATTAGTTCTTTACTTGGTATTAGATCTTTCATCGATAATCAAGTTAATGAACTTACAAAACATAATTGATATTGGTTTAAAGAAGAATTGGGCTAAGTTGTTTGAGTGTACCCTATCCACCCCCCCCCCTCCTCTAGTGTTCTGTCACGCCCCCGAACCAGAACCTCGGGGGCGGGAAATGGGATTAAAGCATAAATGTATTTTACTTCTCCCAGGATCCGCGTGTGTGTAGACAACACATTCTGAATATTTTTGCGGAAGCATTTGTGGCGTTGCGACCCGAAGTCCGTGGCCATCGGATTCCGCGTCGCACTCAACATTTAGCACATAGCTAATATATCAAGAATCATATCAGACTGGAGTAACCATCACAATAAATTACAGAGCTGACAGTAACAGGATATTGCATTCCCAAATATGTTCAAGTTACAATTATCAATGTACATTAATTAAGAATCCCAAGAAAAAGGCTAACAAAAGCCATACAACAAGAAGCTATAAACCACTACCCAAAAGTGACGTAGCTCCGATATCAAGCTCAATGTCTACATGACATAGCCGACAAAACAACCTGCAAGGCATGTCTCCAAAGCCAACAAGACACTCAACTCGGGGCAAGAAATCTGAACCTGAGTACCAAAAGTAGTGGGTCAGACACGACGGTCTGGCAGGTGGATGAAAAGATAACAAATATACTAAAGAATAAAACATATACTAAATCATGCTAATCGATCAAGTACTGCATATAATTAAACGGGTGCAAAGTCGGGAATCTCGGGGAAAACTTGTATTCATTTCAAGCACGGGTAAAACATGAACATCTAATAAAACATGTATTCATTTATATCATCTATAATCATAGATATTTGACAATCGGGTATTCGTCTAAAACATGTATAAATATAGCGGTATGGCAAAACAACGTTCATTTGAAACTTAAGTAAAACACAAGTATACAACAAATCGGGTATCCATAGCAGTCTAGCAAAACCAATGTCCATTTGAAACCTATGTAGAAATACGGATATTTAATAAATCGGTTATCATGTAAAATAGGTATAAACATAGGAATCTGGCAAAACAAGTGTCATTTGAAACCTATTTCAAAGCATGGATATTTAGAAATCGGGTAATCATTTAAAGCAGGTATAAACATGGGAATCTCACAAGTCAAATGTCATTTAAAACAAAGCACGGATATTTAACAATTCGGGTATTCCTTTAAAACATGTAAAATCATATAAATCTAGCAAAATCATTTATCGTTTGAAACATATGTAAAAGCACGGGTATTCGCCCAACCGGCATTCCTGTAAAACATGTACGTGTGCAAAGGACATAAAACAATATAATAGTGACTGGATTTACAATAGAGAGCATTAACACTTATCTAAATAACAACTTTCATAAAAGCAATGAATCATTTAACTGAAAACAAGTAAGCAATATAAACCATGTCGGGTGTCCAAGGAATCGGGAACTGGCAAGATGGCAATCACAAGAAGCTAAGTCCTCTATCACCGAAGTGACAAGAGCGGGACGTTGGTCTCAGTCACACAAGGTGAGGAGACTCAACGTAAATCATATACAATAATAAATATACGGGAACGGGACCACGGTAGCGAACCGGGTATCGGGACGGGACCACGGCAATAACCGGGTATCGGGATCCAAACTGCAGCTGGCGGGACGGGAGAGGGATTTCCAAGTCAGTGGATC
This sequence comes from Cinnamomum chago, assembly GCA_038049695.1. NCBI lineage: Eukaryota > Viridiplantae > Streptophyta > Magnoliopsida > Laurales > Lauraceae > Cinnamomum > Cinnamomum chago. Next base: position 56,133,266 of record CP142454.1, on the reverse strand, counting down.
AGACTGGCAAGGTATCCAAGCTTAGTGATGCCGACTCATAGGATAAAACCAATCGAGACATATCAAGTAATCAAGTACAGTAAATAAACGGGTAAACGGGGGTGCTCAAGGGCACGTAAATAAACGGGTAAACGGGGGTGCTCAAGGGCACGCTGTCATATCATATCGGGCAATACATTTCGGGACAATAACTGTTACTAGAGTAACTTCAATGCTTTCGGGAAAACGGGTCATGTAATGCAAATCTTGGAAAAAGAGGTGAAACAATGAACTATAACAATTGCGGGTAAACATATCGGTTTCAAGATCTATTTAAGTGAATAGGGGTCCCGTATGTCGATTATAACAATTACTTGGTACTCCTTGAGTTTAAAGACATTCCGGCCTCCTTATGCACTTTTACGATTTTCAAAGATTTCGAATGACATCTTCGTGATATGGTTTCTTTCTCGAATGATCTCATACAATGCCTAGTGAATCTCATTTGATCGACAAAGCTCAACGCTCGAACGAACCGGAGAGTTCGTTCGAGCGGGGAGCTTTTCGAAATCTGGGGAATTTCGGTTACCTGGCGGTCAGCTGGCGGTTAGCCGCCGCTGGGGCAAGCGGCTAGCCGCTGGCTGACCGCGGCTGGGCTGCAGAAAATATAGCTTACTGGAAAGCTGACCGCCAAGTGCGGTTACCTGGCGGTTAGCCGCCGATGGGGTCCGCGGTTAGCCGCTGGCTAACCGTGAGGCTGACCGCGTTTTCAGGGGGAAAATGATGCTCTCTGGAAAAGGAACCGTGACATTTCGGTTACCCGGCGGTTAGCCGCCAGTCACCAGACGGCTAGCCGCCGGGTAACCGCAGGCTGACCGCCAGTGCGGGAATCACCCACTGTGCGCATATTTGAGTCACTTTCCTCCTCAAAACCATCCTCCTCACTTTCACTTAATCCTTGCCACATAACTGAGCTAAAAGCTCCTCCAATGCAACTATTTACACTTCTCCACAACTCCAATATGGGTTCATCTCCTCACCTCTTCCATCAACATCAATTCCAATACAAGGGAAGAAGGAAACCATTTCACAAACATTCATTTAGGATATAACCAAAGGACAATACATGCCAAACCAACATGTTTACAAAACATTAAATGACTTAGCCAATCACATTCCTCATGAAAACTCCAATGAAAAAGTAAAACTAAACATCTCCTTTCTTCTCACTTAAAACCAAACCAAAGGGAAGAATCTCCATTGTATACAAGGGTCCATTTGCCATAATCAAGGGGGAATTAAAAACCATTGATCCCATTTCCAAAACAATAGATGATTTAGCAAAAACTCATTAAATGAGCATCTATTTCAAATCAATGCAAGCTAGTAAACATAAACATGAATGGGAAACCAACCCCATTCATTTTAAAATCATATGAGCAAACCTTGACCAAATGAAAGCACATTTTTCCAAGAGATTAACAAGAGATAAACCACCATTAATATGCAATTTCGAAATCAATAGAAATATGACAAGAAGCATGTGTAGAAACATATATCACATTATCAAGAACAAGTAATAAAACTTAGGATTTTCTCATAAAACTTTGATAACATTAAAACCATCCATTCATCCACTTGCCTTTGACTCTAATCAAGCAAATCAAGCTCCTAATCACCTCTCAAGCTCAAGATCCACAATCTCTACAAAAACCCCCAAAACAACCCTAAAATGGGTTAAACAATGAAATGACAATGAAACCTTTCAATAATCAAGGTGGAGCTTCTCTAAGGCTAGTAGATTACAATTCTAGAAGATGGGAAGAATCACTTACTTGGATGACCTTCAAATGAGAAGAACAAGCTCAAGGGAAGTCTTGTGATGGAGGGTTCTCTTCACAAATGGTACCAATGGAAAGCTTGCAAGATGAGGAAGAAGAAGACAGTCTCCATTTCGAGTTTGGTGAACTATTGGTGTGGCTTGGAGATGAAGAAGCAAGAAGAAGAAGAGAGCACAAGGAACCCTAGGCTCAATAGTTGCTGATTTGTGCTGGAAATGAAGATGGGGAAGAAGGGAGGTGGGTTCTCTTATAGCAAGTGAGAAGGGGTCCCACAACTTAAAGAACTTGGGTGGCTGAAATCATCTAATTCGGGACCTCGGATGGATTCGACGAAGAAGGAAGAAATGATCGTCGAAATATCTAGTTTCCAAAAAGTATATGTTTCACGGATTTCGAGAATATCGAGTTTTGGGTACAGATTTGGTGTGAAAAGACTGTTTTGCCCTCAAGGCCAAGCAATCGGTTTTTGGGTTCTCAAATGGATACGAGATCAACATGAAAGTTGTAGGATTCCTCAAGATGAATGCAACGGGCCAAAAAAACACGATACGAAACCAATCGGGAAAATCTCACAAGAAAATGCAAAGCCGAAAAGGGAACCCCCAAAGGGCCCCACAAGCTACCAAAGCACTCAAAAGCCCAAAACTAGAAGAAAACCCATTCTAGCTCACAAACTCAACCCAACAACTACTAATCCCACTAAAAGAACTAATCCACAAATAAAACAACACTAATCCAAGAGATTAGGGGTCGGGTTCTCACATGTTCGGTTCTGGACTTTCAATTGGTATCAGAGCTTAGGTGCTCTTGTCTAGGTCTAACTAACCTTGAGAGAATCCTAGAGAGTGTTTTCATTAGTTGTCATTATGCAAACTCATTTGGGAGAAGGTAATGCCACTAGACCACCTTTGTTCAATGGAACACATTATCGATACTGGAAAATCAAAAGGCAAGTGTTCTTAGAATCCCAAAGCTTAGATGTGTGAAGTATCATAGAAGAAGGTTATCATCCTCCCACTATCACTGAGCAAGACACGGAAGGATATGTCATCTCTATCAAACCAAAGCCTAAGAGAGAATGGAACCAAGGAGAAAAGGATAGGGCCAATTTAAATGCTAAGGCAAAGAACTCTTTGTATTGTGCCTTATCCCAAGAAGAGTTTAATAGAGTAGTCAATTGCAATACGACTAAGGAAGTTTGGGATACCTTAGAGACTACTCATGAAGGAACGGACCAAGTTAAGATAGCTAAAATTTAAATGTTGACATCTAAATTTCAAAATATCAAGATGCTCGAGGAAGAAACATTTGATGAATTCTATTCTAAATTCATGGAGATTGTCAACTCTTTTAGAGATCTAGGAGAGAAAATGGATGAGTACAAGGCTGTGAGGAAAATCTTAAGTTCTCTTCCTAAAAGGTTCAAACCCAAGATAGTAGCCATAGCCGAAAGCAAAAATGTTGGCAAAATTAAAATAGAATAGCTAAGAGGAAATCTCCTTACCTATGCACTAGATCTAGAAGTTCCTAGTAAAAAGAAAGGAGTAGACTTTTCCTCTCAATTAAAGGAAAATGAAAGTGATGATGAGAGTGATGATGACAATGCCTTGTTTGTTAAGAAATTTAAAAAATTCTTTAGAAAGAACAAGAGTAATAGAAATTCAGATGAAACTATAAGTCCTAGATTCCAAAGAAATTCCTAAGGATCTTTTAAAAAAGATGTTCAATGTTACAATTGTAAGGGATTTGGACGCATTGCTCAAAATTGCTCTACCCCTAAAGAATCTGAAAAAGGGAGATAGGAAAGGTAAGAAAGTTCTAAACATAACTTGGGATGAAGAAGAAGAAGGTAGTGACCATAATGAATCCCAAAATGATGAAGATGAAAATTCCACTAATTGGCTTCTCTTTACATCTATTGAAGAAGACAATGCGCATAATAGTCTAATAGATGACAGATTAGGGAAAGTGGAACAAAATAATGAAATTAATGAAATTCAACAAGCCTATGATGAACTATATAAAAATTGGGAAATCTTGATTAAGAAAAACAAAACCTTAAAAGAAGAAACCAAAAGGCTTGTGATTAATATGAAAGATGAAAGAAGAAATTTAGAACACAAGATGACTATGTTGAATGAAAATCTAGCTCATCCTCAAAAGGAAATTCATAATTTACAATCCAAACTTGAATCTAGTCAACTTGAGACTAACTCCCTTCAAATGAAGCTCACTAAAGGTAAATTTGTTGTTGATAAATTCACATTAGGTAATGACAAATTTTACCAAATGTTGGGTATGCATAAAATTTTTGGAGACAAGAATGGGTTAGGTTTTGAGGGTTCCTCTAGCAACAACAAAATTAACTTTCAAAAATTTACTAGGACCCTTTACAAACCTATGGATGAGAAAAACTATACCTCTAGATGGACTTGCCATTTTTCCAATCATAGTGGGCATTTAGTTCCTAACTGCCCATACAAAATTAGTTTGTCCTTAAAAAATCCCACTAAAGTGCTTTTTAAGTTTATTCCCAAGATCCTCCCTTCTAAATCTCTTTTGTCTAGTTGGATTATTAAAGATAGAACTTTTAAGAGCCTTTTTGTTCAAACTGCCTTGAAAGCTAAAGAAAATCCTACTTGGTTCTTAGATAGTGGTTGTGCCAAACATATGACGGGAGACCGATCTAGATTCAGCTCTATTGTGGATTATGATGGTGGAAATGTATCTTTTGGAGATAATAATAAAGCTCAAATCATTGGAAAAGGATGTGTGAAAGGAGATCAAATGCCCAACTTAAATGATGTCTTTTTAGTGGAAGGATGAAATTGTGAGAGGAATTCCTAAGTTGAGTGATGAAAAATCTGATATCTGTAAGGCCTGTCAACTAGGGAAACAAATCAAGAAAAGTTTCAAAGGTTTAAAGGATATATCGTCTTCGCGTCCTCTTTAATTAATCCATATGGACTTAATAGGGCCTGCACCTGTGCAGAGTATTGGAGGAAAGAAATTTATTCTAGTTATGGTAGACGATTATTCTGGGTTTGGATGGATTGCCTTTCTTCATGCTAAATCAGATGCTATAGAAAATATCATTAGAATTTGCAACAAGATTCAAGTTGAAAAAGATTGCAAAATTCGTAAGATTAGAAATGATCATGGAGGTGAGTTTGAAAATGAGAAATTTACTAAATTTTGTGATACTCATGGCATTGATCACCAATTCTCTGCTCCAAAAATACCTCAACAAAATGGAGTGGCTGAAAGGAGAAATAGAGTGATTCAGGAAATGGCTAGGACTATTCTTAATGAAAAGCATCTCCCTCGCAATCTATGGGCTGAAGCTGTTAATACTGCCTGTTATCTTATAAACAGAGTTTATCTAACAAAAAATACCAACAAAACCCCCTATGAACTTTACTTTGGAAGAAAGCCTAATTTGGGGTATTTAAAAGTGTTTGATAGTAAATGTTATATCTTGAGAGATAGAGAGCAATTGAAGAAATTTGAGCCTAAGTCTGATGAAGGAAATTTTCTAGGATACTCTGATAGAAGTAAGGCATATAGAGTATTCAATCATAGAACCACGACCAAAATGAATCAGCTCATGTTGTTATTGATGAATCAAATCAACTTGCGAAAATTATACAAGACGATGATGAAGCTGAAATTATCAATGAACCATCTATTCCTAAAGAAAAAGAAAATGTCCTTCCATCTACAACTATTACACCAACCAGATTAATGAATAATCATCCCTAGGATAATGTGATTGGAAACATCAGAAGTGGGGTTATGACTGGGAGACAAGTTCAAAATTTATGTGCTCATTACTCTTTTGTCTCTCAAATCGAGCCCAAGAATTTCTCTAAGGCTGAATCTAAATTCAAATGGATGGAGGCAATGCAGGAAGAATTAAGTTAATTTAAGAAGAACAATGTTTGGGATCTTGTTCCTTTACCTAACGAAAAGAATCCAATAGGGACAAAGTGGATTTATAAGAACAAGTAAGATGAATTCGGAAATGTTATAAGGAACAAGACAAGACTAGTTACCAAAGGATATGCTCAAATAGAAGGAATTGAATTTGAAGAAACCTTTGCTCGGGTAGCTTGTTTGGAATCCATACGAATATTATTGGGATATGCTAGTAGTATGGGGATCAAACTGTTTCAAATGGATGTTAAGAGTGCTTTCCTAAATGGTGAAATTGAGGAAGATGTGTGTGTAACACAACCAGAAGGCTTTGAAGATCCTCATCACCCTGAATATGTGTATAAACTCAAGAAAGCTCTTTATAGTTTAGAACAAGCACCAAGGGCGTGGTATGAAAAATTTACTAACCATTTGATTGAAAATGAGTTTAATTGTGGAAAGGTTGACAAGACTCTTTTTATTAAAAAGATTGATCAAGACATTCTTGTTGCTCAAATTTATGTTGATGATATAGTCCTTGGATCAACTTCACATAAGCTTGCTCAAGGATTTTCAGAGTTAATGAGTTCTACATTTGAGATCAGTCTGGTTGGTCCCCTGCAATTTTTTCTTGGACTTCAGGTTAATCAGACTGAAAAGGGCATTTTCCTTAGTCAGTCCAAATTTGCTTTAGAAATTGTCAAGAAGTTCGGCTTAGGAAACTCTAAGACTGGTTGTAACCCCATGGGATCTACTTCTAAACTTTCAAATGACCCTCAAGGCAAAAAGGTAGACCAAAAACTCTATAGAAGTATGATAGAAATCCTACTTTACCTTACTGCCAACAGACCGGATCTTTCTTTTAGTGTTGGGATATGTGCTAGGTATCAATCTGATCCTCGTGAATCTCATCTCAAAGCTGTCAAACGTATCATCAAATATATTCATGGGACTACTAATTATGGTATCTGGTATCCTCGTGATTCTACATTACAATTGATTGGATACAGTGATGTTGATTGGGCAGGATCCATAGATGATAGGAAGAGCACTAACGGCTGCTGCTACTTCATAGGAAATTGTTTAGTAGCTTGGCACAGTAAAAAGCAGAATTCAATATCCTTATCTACTGCAGAAGCTGAATACATAGTTCCAAGAAGTTGTTGTGCTCAACTGTTGTGGATGAAACAAACTATGTTAGACTATAATGTTCCACAACAATGTATGCCTATCATGTGTGATAACTCTAGTGCCATTAGTATCTCTAAAAATCCTGTTCAACTTTCACGCATAAAGCATATTGACTTTCGATATCATTTTCTGCGTGACCATGCTGATCAAGGAACAATAAAGTTACGTTTTGTCCCCACTGATGCTCAATTAGCTAATTTCTTTACAAAACCCCTTGCAAATGAACGCTTTATCAATTTCAGACATCAATTGGGCATTGGCCCTTGACCCGATCACTAATTCCTTGTTGTCAAATCACCTGTTCCTACATTTCATTTTTATCATGTATTATAAACAGGTGCTACTAACAAGGTTTGTCTTTTTATTTCTTTTTCTTGCAATTAGTGTTAGGGATTTTGTGTTTTGCAATTTGATGGATGCATTATCATTTTAGCATCATTCGAGTTTTCACACATGCATTGTTTTTGAAATACTTGAAATCTTGATTTACTCGTGCATTGTTTTTAAGACTTCTAAAACTCATGGTTCATGTATGTTTTGATTTTAAACTTGGATGCATTTATTTTTGAAAAGAAGATTTTTTAATCAAGCATGTCTATGAGTTTCAACCTTTCAGATAAACTTAGGCATTTTAGGTTTCATGTTTTTAAATCTCTTAGATTGATTTAAAACATGTTTCCATGCATGATTCTATGGCCCAGAACTCCCTCTAGCAAAATACTTTGGAGTAGCTTTTTACTTAATTGTTTAAGAAGGCAATATTTTTTTTTGGTGCTACAATAGTTGCTATAGTAATTTTGCTACATTGTTTTGCTACAGTGTTTTCGGTCAACCGAACTGGATGTCGGTCGACCAAACTCAAGATGTCGGTCGACCGACACTTGACCGAACCCACTTCGGTTCGCGTTCCAGAGTGGTCAAAACTAGTTGTTTTATAACTGTTGGGAGTTCGGTTGACCGAATTTGAGTTCGGTTAACCGACAATAGAGCGGTTGGACAATTTTCTCTATATATAAAGAACATTCCTAGGACAAATGTGAGGATCCAAGGGATACTCCTTGAGGTATTTTGAGACCAAACAAGGAGGAATGAGCTAAGGGATGCTAGTTGGTCAAAAAGGGAGGCTAAAGCTTGGAATCATAAGTAAATCTTCTATGTAAGATTAGTTTTTCTTTTCATATGTTTTCATGCTTTGCTTAAATTATTAGTAAATCTTTTTAGGCATGTTAACTATGATTTGTTGTGTCCTTAACATATATATTTGTGTTGAATTGATTTATTGTTTTGGATACATCACCTTGATTCAAGCCAAGTAGGACTCAAATTAGTATATCTAAGTGAATCAGGTTTTGGAATCATCTTTGAAATTATATGTAACATGATTCCTATACTTGGTTGAATCTTTAGTTGTTGTTTTTCATTATAAGAAAATCACTTTCAAATCTATCTTATGTTTTGGATTCAACAACTTCACAAATCACATGTATTTTGTTTTAAAGTTTCACACAACTTGCTTAGCATTGACATACATCATTTTCAAGTTGGTTTTTAAATTACATGTGATTTGTTCCTTCACTTCAATCAAATCTATTTTTGTGTTTTACACTTTCAAAAGCTTTAAGCTTGCATTCATTGAGCTATCACTTTTAACTTGATTGAAGTTTTTCACACACACACACCATGTGAGAACCCGACCCCTAATCTCTTGGATTAGTGTTGTTTTATTGGTGGATTAGTTCTTTTAGTGGGATTAGTAGTTGTTGGGTTGAGTTTGTGAGCTAGAATGGTTTTTCTTCTAGTTTTGGGTTTTTGAGTGCTTTAGTAGCTAGTGGGGCCCTTTGGGGGTTCCCTTTTCGGCTTTGCATTTACTTGTGAGATTTTCCCGATTTGTTTCGTATTGTGTTTTTGGCCCGTTGCATTCATCTTGAGGAATCCTACAACTTTCATGTTGATCTCGTATCCATTTGAGAACCCGAAACCCGATTTCTTGGCCTTGAGGGCAAAACAGTCATTGCACACCAAATCTGTACCCAAAACTCGATATTCCCGAAACCCACGAAACATATACTTTTTGGAAACTAGATATTTCGACGATCATTTCTTCCTTCTTCGTCGAATTCATCCGAGGTCCCGAAAGAGATGATTTCAGCCACCCAAGTTCTTTAAGTTGTGGGACCCAAACCTCACTTGCTTATAAGAGGAACCCATCTCCTTCATTCATTCCATTCTCCATTGTTCCAGCACAACTATTGAGCCTAGGGCTTTTCTTGCAACTTCTTCTTCTTCTTCTTGCTTCTTCATCTCCAAGCCACACCAAGAGTTCATCAATCAAGAAATGGAGACCACCTTCTTCTTCCTCATCTTGCAAGCTTTCCATTGATACCATTTGTGAAGAGAACCCTCCATCACAAGACTTCCTTTGAGCTTACCTTGTCCATTAGAGGACCTTGCAAGTAAGTGTTCTTCTTCATCTTCTAGCCTTAGAGAAGCTCCACCTTGATTATTGAAAGGTTTCCTTGTCATTTCATTGTTTAACCCATTTTAGGGTTTGTTTTGGGGGTTTTTGTAGAGATTGTGGATCTTGAGCTTGAGAGGTGATTAGGAGCTTGATTTGCTTGATTAGAGTCAAAGGCAAGTGGATGAATGGATGGTTTGAATGTTATTAAGTTTTATGAGAAAATCCTAAGTTTTATTACTTGTTCTTGATCATTGGATACATGTTTGCACATATGCTTCTTGTCACATTTCTATTGATTTCGAAATGCATATGAATGGGTTTTTCTCTCTTGTTAAATCTCTTGGAACTCTTGGGAAGGTATGCATTTTATTTGGTCAAGTTTGTGCATATGGTTTTATAAGGAATGAGGTTGGATTGACTATTCATGATTATGTTATAAGTTGCATTGACTTGAATTGATACTCATTTAAAGAGGTGTTTGAATTTAATTGTTCATTGGAGTTCTAATGAGGATTTGAAGTGATTATGGAAGAGAAATGCTAGTGGTTTAAGTGTTGGAAAGGAAAGGAAAAAGGAAGGACAAATCAGTGTCCCGGACCTGCTGCACGCCCAGGTCCGATCGATCGGACCTACAAGCCGATCGATCGGGCCTACAGGCCGATCGATCGGTCTGTCTTTTAACTGTAAGGCTTTTTGGGCCGATCGATCGGACCCTGTGCATTTCTGGTACAGAAATTTTTGAAATTTGATATTGTTTTTTTGGAAACCTTTGGGCTTTCTATGAGTCCTAGGGGTATATACCTTAGTGTTAAGACCAATTATACCCTAATCTAAGGTCTCTAAGACTAGGGAACTAAAAGAAAGAATGGTGATGATATAGGCACTAATTCTCGGTTTTAGGTGGGACCCTGGCTACCCTTTTTGGACTGTTTGGACCATGTGTGAGAATGTCTTGAGCCGACACACCTCACGGTTGGTTCGGTGGCATCGGAGTTAATCCATTTCAATCTTGAACGGGATGGAACGACGCGATATCTTCTTTATATCTAAACACAAGTCTATTTCCTTGGTTATCGCTAATTCTATTCCTTTCGATGACTGAGTAGGTTGCTCGATGTTTCCGGATTAATGTCATGCCTAGGATGGACCGTTTATAATCTTGATTCTTGCTATTGTAACATCTAGTACTACCCATAAGCTCATTTTAAGTTTTGAAAGTAGTAAAAGTGCATAAGGAGCCCGGAATGTCTTCAAACTCAAGGAGTACCAAGAAATTGTTATAATCGACATACGGGACCCCTATTCACTTAAATAGATCTTGAAACCGATATTTTTACCCGAAATTGTTATAGTTCATTGTTTCACCTCTTTTCTCGAGATTTGCATTACATGACTTGTTTTCCCGAAAGCATTGGCGTTACTCTAGTAACAGTCATTTGTCCCGAAGTGCATTGCATCACATGATATGACAGTGTGCCCTTGAGCACCCCGTTTTACCCGTTTATTTATTGTACTTGATTTACTTGTTTCCCCGAAAGCATTGAAGTTACACTAGTAACAGTTATTTGTCCCGAATGTATTACCCGAGATGAAGTGACAGTGTGCCCTTGAGCACCCCTGTTTTACCCGTTTATTTACTGTACTTGATTTACTTGCATATGTCTCGATTGGTTTTGACCTATGAGTCGGCATCACTAAGCTTGGATACCTTGTCGGTTTGATCCACCGACTTGGAAATCCCTCTCCCGTCCCGCCAGCTGCAGTTTGGATCCCGATACCCGGTTATTACTGTGGTCCCGTCCCGATACCCGGTTCGCTACCGTGGTCCCGTTCCCGTATATTTATATTGTATATATGATTACGTTGAGTCTGTAAGTCCATGGGGATCCGAACCCTAGAGGGGGGGTGAATAGGGTGAGCTCCAATTATGACCAATTTTAACAAATTTAACTTCTTTAAAACAAACTAGTCACATGTGATGATTAATCATACAAGATGCGGAAGCTAACAAAAGAATCACCACAAAGCAATCACCATCACACAAGGATTTATAGTGGTTCGGCCTCAATGCCTACATCCACTACCGGCTTGTGAACCAACACCCCACCGGATTTCCACTATTTATGCTTTTCAATAGGCTAAGCAATAACCTTTACAATATGCTTTCCAAGGCTAAGCAATAACCTTACATTGATGTTTTTCAAGGCTTAACATCAACCTATACACTATGCTTTTATAGGCTAAGCAATAACCTCTTCAACCACAAGGTTGGTTATCTCACTAAGATAGTGTCTAACATACACTTGATGGAGATTCTATTAAGCTCATTACAATGCCTCTTTAAATAGGCGGATATGGAAGTGAATAACAACTACACACACACACTATGAATGCAAAGATGAAAGTACATGAGGTGTGTGTGTGAGGTCCTCAATCATTTTGAAAATGAAAGCTCATAAATGTAAGCCTAAGGCTTTTGAAAGTTCTAGCTCATAAAACATTTATGATTGAGGAAGTAATGCAATCACATGTTAAAAGTAACAACTTGTTAATGATATCAAAGTTACACAAGTTGTATGAAATGGATTAGCTCTAAACATGTGATGCATAGGGATGTCAATCAAATCAACAATGAAGATCAAAACATAAAAATAGATTTGATTGAAAAGAGGGGACAAATCATATGTAATTATGAATACAACTTGAAGATGATATACCTATCAAAGTAAGGCAAGTTGTGAAACATTAAAACAATAATACACATATGATTTGTAAACATGTTGAATCCAAAACATAAGATATATTTGAAAGGGATTTTCTTATGATGGAAAACAACAACCAAAGATTCAACAAAGTATATGAATCATGTTACATATTTCATTAACATGATCTACTTAGATTTACCAAAGATAAAGTACTACTTTGATGAATCAATGGTGATGTATCCAAAACAATAGATCTATTCAAAATATAACACATGCTAAGGATACAACAAATCATAGATTAACATGTTACAAAGATTTACCAATGATAAAACAAAACATGAAAACATATGATTTGTAAAGAAGTTGAGTCCAAAACATAAGTTAGTTTTGAGAGAGATGTTCTTATGATGGAAAACAACAACCAAAGATTCAACCAAGTATATGGATCATGTTACATGTGATTTCAAAGATTTTTTCATTAACATGATCTACTTTGATTTACCAATTCAAGTACTACTTGGATTGAATCATATGGTGTTGTATCCAAAACAATAAATCAACTCAAAACATAACACATGTTAAGGACACAACACAAACATAGTTTAACATGCTAGAAATGATTTACCAAAAATAAAACAAAAGCATGAAAACATATGATTAAGGAAGGAAGAGCCTACTTGGTGGTTTAACTTCATTAATCAAAGCTTTAGCTTTCCTAAGCATCCCCTTCATCCCTTGGTTCTTTTCCCTTTTGATATGCCTCAAATCCTCTCAAGGAGGGGTTAAAAATTCCCAACTTTTGGCAAGGGAAAGAACTCATATTTATAGCAAAAAGTTGCCAACGGCTAGTCCTCGGTCGACCGGCACACAGGCCTCGGTCGACCGGGACCACACAACGGTCAAATTTCTGACCGTTGGGGCGCCAGGGCAACTTTCTGCCTTGCAGTGTTCCCGGTCGACCGGGACCTCTGCGCCGGTCGACCGGCGACACTGCAGTGGCCCCAAAATCCATTTTTTGCAAATTCAAAGTTTTTCTTTGTGGAATTATTTGGGCCATAAAATCAAGCTTTAAAACATGTTTTAAATCATTCTAAGGGTTTTAAAACATGGAACATAAAAAGCCTAAAACATTTTGAAAGATTTAAAACTCATAGGCTAGCTTGATTTTCTAAAACTCTTTTCTAAAACAAATGCATCCAAGATTTAAAAACAAATCATGCATAAATCAAAACTTTTACAACTATTAAAAACAATGCATGAATAAAACAAGATTTCAAGTTTATTTAAAACAATGCAAGTGTGTAAATCAAATGATGCTAGAATGAAATGCATCCATCAAATTGCAATCTAGAAAATTCCTAACAATCTCCCCCTTTGCAATTTGATGGCAAACACACTCACCACTGAGATTACACACTTAGTCTTCAGCTCCCCCTCAGCTGGACAAGTCTTGAAATCTTCTTGGATGCTTCTCTTAGCTTGGGCTCTTTTCTTCTCTTCATTCTTCATGATGCTTGGAGCTTGATCATTCTTCAATCTTTCTTTCTTTAGCCAAGCATCTTCTTTAGCTTCCAAGCTTTCTTTCTTCTATTAGCTCTCCCCCTTTGACCATGCCTCTTTCTCCCTTTGGCAAGGTATGTATTCTCTCCCCTTGTAGAAGATCATACACAACTCTCCCCTTATGAAGCTTGGACATTCTCTTTACCCTTTTGAGAACTTGCATAATTTCTACCCCTTTGCCATTAAATTGCAAAGGTACCTACACACATGAAATAAGGAAAATACCTTTAGTAGCACCTGTTAACAAATGAAATCGAAAATGAAATACATAACAGGCTATCATGTGAGGTAGTAGTCTCTAAGGGCTCAAAGGCAATCCAAGGGTAAATTTGATCAAAACTAATACTTCTTATGAAGGTTTACACTCCCCCTCAATCCATTCTCTCCTTTTGTCAAACTCTTGACAAAGATTTAACTATTAGGTACAAGAAGAAGATGGTTTAACCAAGCGAGGGTCAACTTCAAAGAAAGGATTAGATTCATTTAACTATTAAGCTCAATATGATCAAATTGCCAAAAGAGAGCTAGGTCAAAGAGAAAAGCAATCATGGATACCAATTGGGAAAACAAAGAATACCAATTGAGATTTAAGGATATGACTATTAAATCAATCACTCTAAAATGGATTTAAAAGTATAACTATTAGGAAAAATCCAAATTAGAGCTATCCATGAAGCAATGGGGTTTATTAATCATAGCATCAAACAATTTAACTATGGAAAGCATATGCTATGAAAGTTTTGAAATCATTTCATTCAAACAATAAATATGACTTATTAAAGTGCAAGATGAGTGAAATGAAATTCAAACATGAAGCCAACCTCAACTAATAACCAACCAATATTATGAACACATAAACATGGTGGTCATGAGATATACCTATTAGAGCAAAAGAGGTGGCAACATGAACATTATGATGTTAATGGTGTGTGACATGGAACAATCATATTACTTATCAAGTTCAATCCAATGCACACATGGTTTATCACATTCACAAGAAATCAAATCAATCAAACATTATACCAATTGAATCCAATTGAATTTGATAACATGATAAAGAGCAAGAATGTGACAAAATTCCATCAAGCATCATAAATGCATATTCATCACTTTTAAAGATTTAACTATTGAGCTTAGTGATGAACAAGGTAAATTGCAATGCAAAAGGATATTGCTATGTAATGCATGCAATTTCCAAAGTGTCAAAATCATATGAATTCAACATCTAGGATATCCATCAAACATATAGAAATATGAGAAATGGGTTTCAAAGAGTTTCATATGATTAAGAACACTACTATGAAGTTGAAACATGTATAAGAATGACATCACTTAGAGAATACACATGAATCAACATCATAACCATCCAATAAAAATATGACTAGAAAGCATAGAGGATGGATTTGAGTTCTAGTATGGTTTCAACAAATATAATAAATATCACTACCATACATAGAACAATTTGACATTTGCATAGAGAGGATTAATCAACACTCAAGATCTAACTCATACCAATCATCAAAAAGAATATAACTATTTAAGCACAAGAAGGTATGAAGTTAAAGGTATCAATCTATCATGTAACATTTCCACTCTTAGCAAATGTACTAAGCTTACAAAGCAATGGAAAAAGATATGAGGTTTATACCAAATGAACTTAGCACATAAAATCACATATGTACTTATAAAGCTCAAATACAAGATTTTACTATAAAGCACATAAACACTCATTAATTTGCATTAATGAAACTATATACCAAAATAGGCACAAACATGCAAATCAATGAAATCATATCTAACCAAGCAAAGTAAGATATCAAAATCAATTTGCATAAATGAAATATAACTAAATGAGCAAAGATGCAAATTGTTTGTAAAAATTATTTCCTCTCAAATGATAAAAACATAATAAAGCACAAGGAAATAACTTCAAGGAAAATGCTTCTATAAATATAACTAATAAAGCTTAGAACATTTTCCAAAGTTTTTCAAATCACTTCAATGTATGAAATTCCAACAAAGAATCATTTATAGAATTAAGAGCAAGTGAATTTGAAAAAAAAGAAGTGTACTATTGTAAAGTTTTCAATTTGTAAAAACAATAGACACTTACAAATTTTCCATATCAAAAGATATAACTTGTAAAACAATGGAAAACTAAGGTTGCTTCAAATCATTTGATTTCCAAGGAGGATCTAACTATGACAAACATCAAATGATTTTACAACATCAATTGATCATGAAAAAACTAGCTAAGAAAGCTTATGTAATCACAATCAATTGATCATGAATAGATATGCACTACAAGAGATATAACTATATGAACAAAATGCAAATCCATCATGAAAAAATTGCAATCAAGGGATTTTGAAAACCATGAGATATAACTATAAAAGTTCATGAAGACAAAATCAAATGATCACAAAGAAACATTGCATTTTAAAAGATGTGACTTTAAAGAAACAAAATGCAAATGTAACATGACCAACAAAAAGATATAACTAAAAAGCATAGGTTGGTCTAGGGGTATCAAGGCCTTAAGGTTACTCAAATAGTCTACCTTTGAAAATACACCTAAGGTCTTGAAAAGGTGTCCTTGAGAGATCACTTTTAGGACTCACCAACTCTAGAAGATATAACTTGTAAAAGTCTTAGAGTGGTGCAAAGAGGCTAGGGAAAATATCATTTTCAAACATAGTGGAAATCTTTAAAAGATATGCAATAAAACACAACACTAGGGTTCAAATCTAGCAAGGATCAACTCCGGGTTGTTAAGCCCTAAAATGGAGTAACCCGCTCTGATACCACTTGTAAGTCCATGGGGATCCGAACCCTAGAGGGGGGGTGAATAGGGTGAGCTCCAATTATGACCAATTTTAACAAATTTAACTTCTTTAAAACAAACTAGTCACATGTGATGATTAATCATACAAGATGCGGAAGCTAACAAAAGAATCACCACAAAGCAATCACCATCACACAAGGATTTATAGTGGTTCGGCCTCAATGCCTACATCCACTACCGGCTTGTGAACCAACACCCCACCGGATTTCCACTATTTATGCTTTTCAATAGGCTAAGCAATAACCTTTACAATATGCTTTCCAAGGCTAAGCAATAACCTTACATTGATGTTTTTCAAGGCTTAACATCAACCTATACACTATGCTTTTATAGGCTAAGCAATAACCTCTTCAACCACAAGGTTGGTTATCTCACTAAGATAGTGTCTAACATACACTTGATGGAGATTCTATTAAGCTCATTACAATGCCTCTTTAAATAGGCGGATATGGAAGTGAATAACAACTACACACACACACTATGAATGCAAAGATGAAAGTACATGAGGTGTGTGTGTGAGGTCCTCAATCATTTTGAAAATGAAAGCTCATAAATGTAAGCCTAAGGCTTTTGAAAGTTCTAGCTCATAAAACATTTATGATTGAGGAAGTAATGCAATCACATGTTAAAAGTAACAACTTGTTAATGATATCAAAGTTACACAAGTTGTATGAAATGGATTAGCTCTAAACATGTGATGCATAGGGATGTCAATCAAATCAACAATGAAGATCAAAACATAAAAATAGATTTGATTGAAAAGAGGGGACAAATCATATGTAATTATGAATACAACTTGAAGATGATATACCTATCAAAGTAAGGCAAGTTGTGAAACATTAAAACAATAATACACATATGATTTGTAAACATGTTGAATCCAAAACATAAGATATATTTGAAAGGGATTTTCTTATGATGGAAAACAACAACCAAAGATTCAACAAAGTATATGAATCATGTTACATATTTCATTAACATGATCTACTTAGATTTACCAAAGATAAAGTACTACTTTGATGAATCAATGGTGATGTATCCAAAACAATAGATCTATTCAAAATATAACACATGCTAAGGATACAACAAATCATAGATTAACATGTTACAAAGATTTACCAATGATAAAACAAAACATGAAAACATATGATTTGTAAAGAAGTTGAGTCCAAAACATAAGTTAGTTTTGAGAGAGATGTTCTTATGATGGAAAACAACAACCAAAGATTCAACCAAGTATATGGATCATGTTACATGTGATTTCAAAGATTTTTTCATTAACATGATCTACTTTGATTTACCAATTCAAGTACTACTTGGATTGAATCATATGGTGTTGTATCCAAAACAATAAATCAACTCAAAACATAACACATGTTAAGGACACAACACAAACATAGTTTAACATGCTAGAAATGATTTACCAAAAATAAAACAAAAGCATGAAAACATATGATTAAGGAAGGAAGAGCCTACTTGGTGGTTTAACTTCATTAATCCAAGCTTTAGCTTTCCTAAGCATCCCCTTCATCCCTTGGTTCTTTTCCCTTTTGATATGCCTCAAATCCTCTCAAGGAGGGGTTAAAAATTCCCAACTTTTGGCAAGGGAAAGAACTCATATTTATAGCAAAAAGTTGCCAACGGCTAGTCCTCGGTCGACCGGCACACAGGCCTCGGTCGACCGGGACCACACAACGGTCAAATTTCTGACCGTTGGGGCGCCAGGGCAACTTTCTGCCTTGCAGTGTTCCCGGTCGACCGGGACCTCTGCGCCGGTCGACCGGCGACACTGCAGTGGCCCCAAAATCCATTTTTTGCAAATTCAAAGTTTTTCTTTGTGGAATTATTTGGGCCATAAAATCAAGCTTTAAAACATGTTTTAAATCATTCTAAGGGTTTTAAAACATGGAACATAAAAAGCCTAAAACATTTTGAAAGATTTAAAACTCATAGGCTAGCTTGATTTTCTAAAACTCTTTTCTAAAACAAATGCATCCAAGATTTAAAAACAAATCATGCATAAATCAAAACTTTTACAACTATTAAAAACAGTGCATGAATAAAACAAGATTTCAAGTTTATTTAAAACAATGCAAGTGTGTAAATCAAATGATGCTAGAATGAAATGCATCCATCAAATTGCAATCTAGAAAATTCCTAACAGAGTCTCCTCACCTTGTGTGACTGAGGCCAACGTTCCGTTATACTCTTGTCACTTCGGTGATAGAGGACTTAGCTTCTTGTGATTGCCATCTTGCCAGTTCCCGATTCCTTGGATACCCGACATGTTTTATATTGCTTACTTGCTTTCCGATAAATGATTCGTTTCCTTTATGAAAGTTGTTATTTAAACAAGTGTTAATATTCTCCAATGTAAATTCAGTTATTATTATATTGCCTTCTGTTCTTTGTACCCGCACATGTTTTAAATGAATGCCGGTTGGGCGAATACCCATGCTTTTACATAAGTTTCACACGATCGATGGTTTTACTAGATTTATGTTTATACCTGTTTTAAATGAATACCCGAATTGTTAAATATCCGTGCTTTGTTTTAAATGACATTTGGGTTGAGAGATTCCTATGTTTATACCTGTTTTAAATGATTACCCGATTGTTAAATATCCATGCTTTGAAATATGTTTTAAATGACAATGTTTTGTCAGATTCCTATGTTTATACCTGTTTTAAACGATATCCGGTTTGTTAAATATCCATGCGTTGAAATATGTTTAAATTAACACTAGTTTTGTCAGATTTCTTTGGTTACACCTGTTTAAATGAACACCCGATTTGTTAAATATCCGTATTTCTACATAGGTTTCAAATGGACATTGGTTTTGCTAGACTACTATGAATACCTGGTTTGTTGTATACTTATGTTTTTACTTAAGTTTCAAATGAACACATGTTTTATTAGATAGTCATGTTTTACCCATGCTTGAAATGAATACAGGTTTTCCCCGAGATTCCCGACTTTGCACCCGTTTAATTATATGCAGCATTTGATCGAGTATCATGATTTATCTTATGTTTTATTCTTCAGTATATTTGTTATCTTTTCATCCACCTGCCAGACCGTCGTGTCTGACCCTCTACTTTTGGTACTCAGGTTCAATTTCTTCGTCCCGAGATGAGTGCTTTTGTTGGCTGTGGAGCCATGTTTTGCAGGTTGTTTTGTCGGCTATGTCATGTAGACATTGAGCTTGACATCGGAGCTACGTCACATTTGGGTAGTAGTTTATAGCTTATTGTTGTATGGCTTTTATTAGCCTTTTTCTAGGGGTTCTTAATTAATGTACATTGATAATTGTAACTTGAACATATTTGGGAATGTAATATCCTGTTACTGTCAGCTCTGTAATTTATTGTGATGGTTACTCCAGTCTGATATGATTCTTGATATAATAGCTATGTGCTAAAGGTTGAGTGCGATGCGGAATCCGATGGCCACGGACTTCGGGTCGCAACGCCACAAATGCTTCCGCAAAATATTCAGAATGTGTTGTCTTCACACACGCGGATCTTGGGGGATGTAAAATACATTTATGCTTAATCCCATTCCCGCCCCCGAGGTTTCGGTTCGGGGGCGTGACACACCATGTGCATTCATCTTTGTATTTCATAAAGTGTTGTGTGAGTTTGTTTTAATTTTCATATCAGCCTAATTAAGAGGCAAATGTAATGAGCTTTAATTGTATCTCTTAAACTGTTTGTGTAGACACTTCTTTGAGAAAATTATCTTGTAAAGGTTATTGCTTAGCCTAAGAAAAGAATAGTGTAGAGGTTATTGCTTAGCCTTGGAAAAGCATCTTGTAAAGGTTATTGCTTAGCCTAGAAAAGCATATTGATAGATTGTTGTTTATCCTAGAAAAACATCATTGTAAAGGTTATTGCTTAGCCAATTGAAAAAGCATAGATAGTGGAAATCCGGTGAGGTGTTGGATTACAAGCCGGTAGTGGATGTAGGCATTAAGGCCGAACCACTATAATTAATCATTGTGTGATGGTGAATGCTATGTGATGATTATTTTTGTTAGCTTCCGCATTTTAGTTCTATATCATCTCTTGTGACTAATTAAACTATAAAATTTAAAATCGGGCATTATTGGTCCCTAAGTTATAGCTCACCCTATTCACCCCCCCTCTAGGGTAAGGATCCCGGACTTTCAATTAGTATCAGAGCGAGGTTACTCCATTATAGGGCTCAACAACCCGGTGTTGATCTTATTGGAAAATAGGTGGGCCATTTAGATCGGTTTCAAAAACGTTTGATCCACTTAATGTAGGAATCAACTATTTAGAAGGCAACAAGACCCAATCCAGGATGCAATCCCTCAAACTCATAAATCATGTACAACAATATATACTATCTAGAAGATAGAAAACAACACATAAACATGCAACCACAAAATCTACAACATACAGGGATGTAGATTATACCTTTGGAGCTTAGTAGTGCTCTAATGGAGAAGTTGATCTCTTTCTTTGATGATGAACGCTTTCACTTAATCAAATCAGAATCTCCAACACCCTTTGATCTTCCACGCTATGGCCCGTATTAGATCTCTTTTCTCAAGAAGATTGGTGGAAACTTTAAGAGAAAATTCAACTAGTAACTCCAAGGAACTAGAGGAGAAAGAGAGGAGAGAAAGTTGTACAACACTTGCACTATGAGGAGGGCTAGATGTGGAACTCAATAATGGACATCCAAGAGGGGATATATCTCCTATTTATAGTCCTCCATTCCACCTCTTTACCTATTTGAAATAGAAGTTTAACTCCCATTACAAAATAGAAACCTTCTCCCTTGCTAGTTGCCATAGAAGTCTCACTTCCACAACAATTAGTAGCTTTCTCCTTTCTAATTAAAATAGAAGTCATACTTCCATTAATAATTAATAACTTACTATTACCACTATTAGAAGTCCCACTTCAAATAGAAATAGTAACCTTCCAATTCCTTCCTATTAGAGTTCAAGTAGAATTAGTATCTTTCTAATAACTTGGGCTAGCGTGGGGACCACTAGGGATTCCTTAGAAAGCTGGCTCCAACTGGGACATGCGACCCCACATCTCATGTGCAATCCGGTCCCACAGTTAATTGCAAATAACTCCACTATATAAATGCAATTGCACTTCAGTCTTAGGAATATATTACAATGAAGACCCTAAAGTTTCCAATTACCACAAGTAGGCCCCTCTATCAATATCCATGGATCAATTGGAATAAATCTTTCCCATCCAATCTTAGATCCACATCTTATTATCCTTGAGCCCCAATTAATTATAATGATCATTTGGTACCGATCCAATTAACTCTTAATTGGAATGGGTGCGCACTTACCAATGATAAATCCATTAATTGGCACAAGGGGATATTGAAGATAGATTCCATCTTGACCATTGAATGTTCCCACAGCTCTACTACCTTGTACCCAAATCACCGAGGTGTTGACCTACAATTGGCCTCACTCATTGGTGACTCAAAGCAAATGAACAAATAGAAACTTGAGTTTATTAATGTCTCGGAATTATGAGCCTATTGCTAGGGAATTATGAGAGCAGACTTTAAAGTAAAGACAGTGTATATAAGGTGCACCTCATGGTCCTTCAATACATTTAATGTACCGGCACCATGATCCAGAATCTTACATTCCGATGATCGAGATAAATCACACTATCTCATAGTGATCAAAGTGATGCAACCTTGTCAGATAAGATGCCCAATCTCATCACTGGTTGTGAAGATATTTAAGTATAAGATTTGCAATACATGTCTCCTGTATGTGGATCTCATCCACACACATGTATTACATCTAGTATACTTGTGGACTCCGGTTCATCTCATGACCCATTATGTCACTCGTATTGGTCATGTGCAAGTGTATAATTAAACACCATTCGTCTCATGAAAGGAAAACATGATTGTATTGATAAATAAAGAAATTAATCAATTTATTACATCATATTCTTGTTATTGAGACCATAAAACTAACAATCTCCCACTTGGGCTCAATGCCAATCAGGATTACATCTCATGCCCATCCCGTCTACATGCTGCTCAAAGATTTTGGTGGTCGAAGGCTTAGTAAAGGAATCTACCAGATTGTCCACAGAAGCTATCTTGGTGATTGCAATATCACCTCTGCACAATCTCTCTGACCAAGTGATACTTCCTCTGTACGTGCTTTTGGCTTTTAAGGCTCTTGGGTTCCTTGGACTGAGCGACTGCCCCGCTGCTGTCACAGTAAACTGTGAGCGGTTGTCGTGCCAAAGGTACCACTTCAAGTTCCAAAAGGAATCTTTTGAGCCATACTGCTTCCTTAGTTGCTTCTCAAGCCGCTACATATTTAGCCTCCGAAGTGGAATCAGCGGTACATTCCTATTTAATACTCCTCCAGCTGATGGCTCCTCCGCCAAGCATAAACACATAACCAGAGGTGGATTTCCTGGAATCCTTATCTGTCATAAAGTCAGAATCTGTGTACCCGACTGGAATCAGCTCATCATTGCCATAAATCAACATGTAA
This sequence comes from Cinnamomum chago, assembly GCA_038049695.1. NCBI lineage: Eukaryota > Viridiplantae > Streptophyta > Magnoliopsida > Laurales > Lauraceae > Cinnamomum > Cinnamomum chago. Next base: position 56,110,239 of record CP142454.1, on the reverse strand, counting down.
TCTCTAGTTCTTCTCAAGTACTTGAGGATACATTTTACAGCAGTCCAATGGTTAGGACCTGGGTTAGACTAATATCTACTGACTAAGCCCACTGCATGACAGATATCCGGTCTAGTACATAGCATAGCATACATGAGGCTACCAACAACCGAAGCTTATGGAATTGCTCTCATTTGCTCCTTTTCCTCCGGGGTCTTGGGACCCTGATCCTTGGAAAGGTGCACTCCTTGCCTAAAAGGTGTGATACCCTTCTTAGAGTCCTGCATAGCAAACCGTACCAGTACCTTATCTATGTAAGCAGCTTGAGATAAGCCAATCATCCTATTTTTTCTGTCTCGATGGAGTTTGATCCCTAGGATGTAACAGTTTCTCCCAAGTCCTTCATATCAAAAGTCTTTGCTAACTAAACTTTTACTGTTGACAACATTCCTATATCCTTCCGAAGGAGAAGGATGTCGTCGACATATAAAATCAGAAAAACTACCCTGTCACCTTCATTTTTCATGTACACACATGACTCATCCGGATTTTGACTAAAACCAAATGATTTGATTGCCCGGTCAAAACGGATGTTCTAGCTTCGGGATGCCTGCTTTATTCCATAAATGAACTTCTGCAGCTTGTAAACAACTTGCTTTTGGTTACTCGCTAAAAAACCGTCTGGCTGCATCATATAGATGTAATCCTCAAGATGGCTGTTGAGAAACGCCGTCTTGACATCCATTTGCCAAATCTCGTAATCAAGATGAGCGGCAATGGATACGAGTATCCGGATGGACTTGAGCATGGCTACCGATGAGAAGGTTTCCTCATAATCGATACCCTCTTTCTGAGTATACCCTTTCGCAACAAGCCTGGCCTTAAAGGTCCTAACTCTTCCATCTGGTCCTCTTTTTCTTTTGTAGACCCACTTGCACCCAATAGGTTTGATATTGGCAGGCAAGTCCACAAGTGTTCAGACCTGATTAGAGTACATAGACTCCATCTCAGCTTTCATAGCATCTTGCCAATGTCCCGAATCTATGTCATTAATTGCTTCATCATAGTCACAGGGATCCTGTTCCAGTTCTTCTGGGACTGCCACGTAAGACTCTCCCAAGAAAGAGAACCTATCAGGGGGGCCTGATTATTCTCCCACTACGACGAGGCACTAGTGTAACTACTGGGTCTGGTAGGGGCGGTTCTTCCTCAAGTTCGGTCATACTTGGATTTGGAATTGATTATTCTTGAATCTCTTCCAAGATCACCTTTTCTAAAGATTTCCGGTCCATCATATAATCTTCCTCCAGAAAAACCGCATTGGTGCTCACCGGCACTTTCTGCTTTCTGGGATTATAGAATAACCTGTTAGGGTTTTTGTATTTGCAATTTGATGGATGCATTTGCATATTGGCATCATTTGAATTCACACACATGCATTGATTTAAAATATCTTGAAATCTAGTTTTATACATGCATTGGTTTTTAGATTTGGAAAAGTTTGTGTTATATGCATGTTTTGGTTCTAAACTTGGATGCATTGGTTTTAGAACCCAAAACTCTTTTGAAAACCTAATTCCTTGTGCATTATATTTGGAAAATCATCTTGTGGATTTAGGTTTGAGTTTTGCATACATTCATCTCAAAAAGAATCATTTGTGTATGCAATTTCATTTGAAAAGAGTTTTCAAGAAATCAAGCAAGCCTTTGTTTTAAAAGTTTTGAAACTTTTTAGGCTTTTTATGTCATGTTTTAAAAACCTTTAGAATCTTTAAAACATGTTTTCCAAGCTTGATTTAGTGGCCAAAAAGTTCCCCCAAGCAAAACTGTGAAAAATGCATTTTTTGGGAATTTTGGTGCTGCGGGGTTAACCATAGGGTTAACCGGGGTGGTCAACCCGCAGTGTAGCCGGTTAACCGGCCATGTTAGCCCGGTTAACCGGTCACAGTGCAGGATGACCCAATACACAACGGCTCTTTTTATGACCGTTGTGCTTGGCCGGTTAACCTGCCTGTTTTGGCCGGTTAACCGGGTAAACTAGCCGTTGGGCTGTTTTGGGGATATAAATGAGTTCTTTCCTTTGTCAATGGTTGGAGATTTTTGAGCCTTCTTTGAGGAGCTTTGAGACAAGACAAAGGGGATGATTCAAGAGACATAAAAGGGGTCATTAAGTAAAGCTTAAGCTTGGAACAACTAAGTTAAATCTCCAAGTAAGTTTTACTTTTATTTAATCATTGGTTATGTGCTTTATTTGAATCTTTGGAAAATGATTTCAAGCATGATAACAATGATGTGTTGAATCCTTTCTTCCTTTCATCTTTGATATTCAAGATTGGATTCATCACTTTGATTTCAACCCAAGTTTTGTTTTAAACTTTCTTAATCATGCTTAGCTATAAATCTTTGATTTCTTTCATTGCATGATTCTTTCCTTGGTTGAAACATCCCTTGTTGTTTTCATTCATTTAATCTTTAGTCAAATTAGTTTTTGAAAACAACATGCACATGCATCACATGTTCTAAATTAGTCATTTTCATACAACTTGTTAGTCCTTGATTTTCATGTCATAAACAAGTTGAATTTCATACATGTGATTTGCATAAGACTTCAATCAAATCTTTTATGAGCTTTAAACTTTGAAATGCCTTGAGCATACATTTGAATAAGCCTTATTTTTAAACTTGATTGAAGTCATCACATACACACATCATGAGCATACACTTTTGCATACATAGAGTGTTTGTGTGAGTTTGTATTACACTTTCATATCCGCCTATTTAAGAGGCAATTTCATTGAGCTAAAATTGTAATCTCTTAGAGTGTTGAGTAAACACTTTCTTTGAGAAACCTTGATTTGTGTAAGGTTATTGCTTAGCCTCCAAAAGCACATTGATAGGTTATTGCTTAGCCTTGAAAAGCATCTTGTAAAGGTTGTTGTTGAGCCTTAGAAAAACAACATTGTTAGGGTTATTGCTTAGCCTTTGAAAAAGCATACTTAGTGGAAATCCGGTGGGGTGATTGGTTTCACAAGCCGGTAGTGGATGTAGGCATTGAGGCCGAACCACTATAAACATTGGTGTTGTGGTGCTTGCTTGTGTGGTGATTGTTTATTTGAGCTTCCGCATATTGTATGTATAATCATCACATGTGACTAGTTTTTTTTTTAGAATTTAAAATTGGTTTAAATTGGTCATAGTTGTAGCTCACCCTATTCACCCCCCCCCCCCCCCTCTAGGGTTAGGATCCTCGTGGACTTTCAATTGGTATCAGAGCCTCGTGCTCTACATTAGGATCAAGTGTTTGGAACTCTTGATTAGGTGTAAAAAAACCTAGAGTCAAAACCCTAGAGTTGTGCTTATTTGAAAATCATTAGAATGGACTCCACTATGCTAGACCTTGTAGATTCTTCTAGACCCCTCATTCTTCCATCTTATGGAGATTCAAAAATTGAAATTAAAGAATCTCAACTTGAATTAAAAGAAGAAGAATATGATGAACTTGAAGCCTATGAGGAATTGTACACATGGTCCTTAGAGGTTTCCAAGAAAAATAAAAGATTAAAAGAAGAATCTATAAGGATAAAACAAGAATTAGACTCTTCTAAAAATGAACTTAGAGAAAAAGATGAATTTATAAATTGTGTAGAATCTAAGTTCATGATCTCTTTAAATAATCTATCTAACATTCAAGATGAACTAAAAGAATTAAAGATGGATTATGACAATGTCAATAAGGAAAATTTAATTCTAAGAGATCAAATAAAAAGGCAAGACAAAGACTTTAACAATTTAGAAGCCAAGTTGATTAAAAGTAAGTTAAAAACCCAAGAGCTTGGATCTAATGTTGTTAATGAACTAAATCTTGAACTAAAACTTGCCTATGAAGAGCTAAGCAAATATAAGGAAATTGAAAATGAACTTTCAAAAGTTAAACATGAAAATTCAATCCTTATAACCAAAGTCACTCAACTTGAAGGATATAAACAAAAGTATGAGTGCAAGTTTACCCAAAGTGAAGAAAGACTTGAAAAATTATTTAAATTGGGTAAACCTCATGGAGATAGGACGGGTATTGGATTTAATAGGAATATGTCTTATAACCCTAAATTCACCAACACTTTTGTGAAGGGTGAGTCCTCATTCTCTAGCATTCACACTTCTTTGCCCCTGTCTAAATGTAATTATTGTGGCATTGAAGGACACTTTAGGTTTGAGTGCAAACTAAGAAGAAGCAATGTGTCTAATCCCATCTTTGAACCAAAGAAAGTAAAATCAAACTTGAAGGGTAAGACACTAAAAATCAAGAAAGACTCCAAAATGACTAAACAAGTTAAATCTCTTAAAATGGAGTCTCCTAAGATAGATTCTAAAAAGCTTAAACAAGTCAAACCAAGTTTGAAAGAATCTATTAACAAAAAGCTTCTCAACCTACCTCCCTTAAGTCAAAACATGAAAGAACTTTTGAAGAAAGTTGCTAAGTTAAATCTAAAATTCAAAAGTCAAGTAAAGGGAGAAAATAAGAAGAAAAGAAAAGTGAAACAATCCCCTAAGAAACAAACTCACCAACTTCAAAAGACTAATCACCAATCCAAGCTAAATATAGTCAAATCAAAATATCATGGTGATAAGTTCAAGTTGAAAATTTATCAAGTAAAATCTCCTTTAGTTGGTGAGAAGTCCAAACTAGACCTCAAGGTTCAACCCACTCAAGACCTTAGGTGGATTCCCAAAGTCATTTACCTAGACAAACCTTAGGGCCTTGAACCTCCTTGACCAACCTATTCTTTAATAGTTAAATCACTTTGTTGGTCATGTTGCTTTGCATTTTGTTCTTTCATAGTTACATCTATTAAAATGCATTGCTTCTTTATGATCAATTGATTTTGTTTTCATACACCATTCTAGTTACACTTCATGGTTTTCAAAAATTTTTGATTATAATTTCATCATGTTTGATTTGCTTTTTGCACATTTATGTTTTGCATTGCATTTCTACATGATTAATTGATTGTGTTTTTAAAAAAAGCTTTCATAGCTAATTTATTCATGATCAATTGTTGTTGAATCATTTGTGTTATGTCATAGTAAGATTATTTGAACAAATGATTTGAATCAATTCAAGTTTTTCCATGGATTCCTAAGTTATACTTTTATATGGAGAACATTGTTTTAAAAAATCAACTTGTATGTGTTTCAATTAAGTTATATCTTTTAAAATACAATGTTGAAAATTGATCTTCAAAATCATTCTTTTTATGCTCATTGTTGGATTTTGTTTTTCAAAATGATTTGAAGATTGTTTGAATGGAAATGCCTATAACATTATTAGTTATATTCATCTAAAGCATGTTCCATGTTTTCATTTCCTTTTCTTTTGGTTTCATTATCTTAGAAATGGAAATGTTTGTTGTTTGCATCTTTGCTTATTTAGTTATTCTTTTTATATGCAAATGACTATTGGTTCCATGTATGGTTGTGATCTTAGTAATATTTGTAGAAACCATACTAGAACCCAAATCCATCCTCTATGCCTTATAGTCATATCTTTTTGGATGGTTATGATGTTGACTCATGTAGATTCTCTTGGTATCATCCTTATACATGTTTCAACTTCATAAGTAGTGTTCTTAATTATATGAATCTCTTTGAAATCCATTCCTTGCATTTATGTTGGTTGATGGATATCTTAGTAGTTGAATTCATATGATTTGGACACTTTGGAAATTGCATGTTTTACAAAGTAATATCCTTTTGCATTGCAATTTACCTTGTTCATCACTATGCTCAATAGTCATATCTTTAAAAGTGATGAATATGCATTTATGATGCTTGATGGAATCTTGTGTTTGTCACATCCTCGCTTTTAATCATGTTATCATATTCAATTGGTTTCATTTGGTAGAATTTTCCATTGATTTAATATCCAATTGATATCTTATCTTGTGTATGTGATAGACCATGTGTACATTGGATTGAGCTTGATAGTTATATAATTGTTCCATGTCACACACCATTAACATCATGATGTTCATGATTGCCTCCTCACTTGCTCTTATAGGTATATCTCATGACCACCATGTTTATGTGTTCATAATATTGGTTGGTTATAGTTGAGGTTGGCTTCATGTTTGAATTTCATTTCACTCATTCTTGCACATTAATAGTCATATTTATTGTTTGAATGAAATGATTTTCAAAACTTTACATAGCATATGATTTTCATAGTTATATTGATTGATGCTATGTTTGAGTAAACCCCATATCATGGATAGCTCTAATTTGGATTTCTCATAATAGTTATACTTTTAAATCCATTTTAGAGTGATTGAGTTTATAGTCACATCCTTTAATCTCAATTGATATGTTTATTTCAATTGGTATCCATGATCGTTTCTCTCATTAGACCTTGCTCTCTTTTGGTAATTTGATCATTTGCACCTTATAGTTAAATGAATCTAATCCTTTCCTTGAAGTTGACCCTCACTTGGATAAACCATATACTTCTTGAATCTAATAGTTATATCTTGTCAAAAGCTTGACAAAAGAAGAGAATGGATTGAGGGGGAGTGTAAACCTTCATAGGAAGTATTAGTTTGATCAAATTTACCCTTGGATTGCCTTTGAGCCCTTAGAGTTAACTTACATACATGATAGCCTGTTATGAATTTCATTTTCGATTTCATTTGTTAACAGGTACTACTAAAGGTATTATTCTTGTCTCATGTGTGTAGGTACCTTTGCAATTTAATGTCAAAGGGGGAGAGAGAGTTCAAGTGTGACTCAAAGATCTCCTACTCTTCAAAGGGAGAGAGAGTTCAAGTGTGACTCAAAGATCTCCTACTCTTCAAAGGGGGAGAGCAAATAGAAGAAAGAAAGCTTGGAGCTAAAGAAGATGCTTGGCCATAGAGAGGAAGATGGAAAGAAAGCTTGAAGAATGATCAAGCTCCAAGCATCAAGGAGATTGAAGAAAAGAGCTCAAGAGCCCAAGCTAAGAGAAGAAGCATCCAAGAAGATTTCAAGACTTGTCCAGCTGAGGGGGAGCTGAAGACCTTGGTGTGTAATCTCAATGATGGGTAAGTTGCCATCAAATTGCAAAGGGGGAGATTGTTAGGGTTTTTGTATTTGCAATTTGATGGATGCATTTGCATATTGGCATCATTTGAATTCACACACATGCATTGATTTAAAATATCTTGAAATCTAGTTTTATACATGCATTGGTTTTTAGATTTGGAAAAGTTTGTGTTATATGCATGTTTTGGTTCTAAACTTGGATGCATTGGTTTTAGAACCCAAAACTCTTTTGAAAACCTAATTCCTTGTGCATTATATTTGGAAAATCATCTTGTGAATTTAGGTTTGAGTTTTGCATACATTCATCTCAAAAAGAATCATTTGTGTATGCAATTTCATTTGAAAAGAGTTTTCAAGAAATCAAGCAAGCCTTTGTTTTAAAAGTTTTGAAACTTTTTAGGCTTTTTATGTCATGTTTTAAAAACCTTTAGAATCTTTAAAACATGTTTTCCAAGCTTGATTTAGTGGCCAAAAAGTTCCCCCAAGCAAAACTGTGAAAAATGCATTTTTTGGGAATTTTGGTGCTGCGGGGTTAACCATGGGGTTAACCGGGGTGGTCAACCCGCAGTGTAGCCGGTTAACCGGCCATGTTAGCCCGGTTAACCGGTCACAGTGCAGGATGACCCAATACACAACGACTCTTTTTATGACCGTTGTGCTTGGCCGGTTAACCTGCCTGTTTTGGCCGGTTAACCGGGTAAACTAGCCGTTGGGCTGTTTTGGGGATATAAATGAGTTCTTTCCTTTGTCAATGGTTGGAGATTTTTGAGCCTTCTTTGAGGAGCTTTGAGACAAGACAAAGGGGATGATTCAAGAGACATAAAAGGGGTCATTAAGTAAAGCTTAAGCTTGGAACAACTAAGTTAAATCTCCAAGTAAGTTTTACTTTTATTTAATCATTGGTTATGTGCTTTATTTGAATCTTTGGAAAATGATTTCAAGCATGATAACAATGATGTGTTGAATCCTTTCTTCCTTTCATCTTTGATATTCAAGATTGGATTCATCACTTTGATTTCAACCCAAGTTTTGTTTTAAACTTTCTTAATCATGCTTAGCTATAAATCTTTGATTTCTTTCATTGCATGATTCTTTCCTTGGTTGAAACATCCCTTGTTGTTTTCATTCATTTAATCTTTAGTCAAATTAGTTTTTGAAAACAACATGCACATGCATCACATGTTCTAAATTAGTCATTTTCATACAACTTGTTAGTCCTTGATTTTCATGTCATAAACAAGTTGAATTTCATACATGTGATTTGCATAAGACTTCAATCAAATCTTTTATGAGCTTTAAACTTTGAAATGCCTTGAGCATACATTTGAATAAGCCTTATTTTTAAACTTGATTGAAGTCATCACATACACACATCATGAGCATACACTTTTGCATACATAGAGTGTTTGTGTGAGTTTGTATTACACTTTCATATCCGCCTATTTAAGAGGCAATTTCATTGAGCTAAAATTGTAATCTCTTAGAGTGTTGAGTAAACACTTTCTTTGAGAAACCTTGATTTGTGTAAGGTTATTGCTTAGCCTCCAAAAGCACATTGATAGGTTATTGCTTAGCCTTGAAAAGCATCTTGTAAAGGTTGTTGTTGAGCTTTAGAAAAACAACATTGTTAGGGTTATTGCTTAGCCTTTGAAAAAGCATACTTAGTGGAAATCCGGTGGGGTGATTGGTTTCACAAGCCGGTAGTGGATGTAGGCATTGAGGCCGAACCACTATAAACATTGGTGTTGTGGTGCTTGCTTGTGTGGTGATTGTTTATTTGAGCTTCCGCATATTGTATGTATAATCATCACATGTGACTAGTTTTTTTTTAAGAATTTAAAATTGGTTTAAATTGGTCATAGTTGTAGCTCACCCTATTCACCCCCCCCCTCTAGGGTTAGGATCCTCGTGGACTTTCATAACCAACTTTTAGTTCCTTTAGGATATCCTACAAACATGCATACTTCCAGCTTTGTTTCCAACTTATCCATCTTTACCTTTAGCACGTGTGCCGGACAACCCCAATTGTGTAAATGTTGTAGACTAGGCTTTCCCCCAGACCATAACTCCCGGGGAGTCTTAGGTACAGACTTAGATGGTATGAGGTTTATTATGTACATCGCATTATCCAAGGCATATCCCCAAAAGGATATAGGTAATCCTGGGAAACTCAACATAGACCTAATCATATCTAAAAGAGTCTGGTTCCTTCTTTCCGCTAATCCATTCTGTTGAGGCATGGCAGGAGCAGACAACTGGGATAGAATCCCATTTTCTGACAAGTGTCCCATAAAATCATCAGAGAGATATTCCCCTCCTCGATCTGATCGAAGAGTCTTGATACTTTTACCTAATTTCTTTTCCGCTTCCGCTCGAAACTCTTTGAACTTTTCAAAAGCCTCGGACTTGCGGTGCATAAGGTATATGTATCCATATCTTGAGTAGTCATCTGTGAAAGTGATGAAGTACTCATATCCTCCTCTGGCTCTGACATTAATGGGTCCACACACATCAGTATGCACTAATTCCAATAAATCTTTGGCCCTATTGCCCTTGGATGAAAACGGTCTTTTGATCATTTTGCCTTCCAGACAGGACTCACAGACAGACATTGGTTCTACAACCAATGAAGGCAAGATATCACCTTTCACTAGCCTGTCAATCCTATTTAGGTTTATATGACCTAGCCTCAAGTGCCAAAGTTTTGCTGGATTAGATGAAGGTGACCTTCTCTTTAATGATGGCCTATTAATTATCTCGGTATCATGTTTCTCATACATTGTGGGAGTTAACAGATAAAGCCCATTGGTTACCTTGCCAGAACCTATAAAAGTATCGTTCCTCTTTATGACAACTTCAGTACCAAAAGTAATAGAATAACTTTTATTCACCAAACTAGAAACTGAAATTAAATTCCGTCTTAAAGACGGTACATATAGAGTGTCTGACAAAACCAACTTATTATCTTGAAAACATAAAGTAATAACTCCTACTGAGCCCGCATCCGCCTTAACATCAGATCCTAGGTTAACAATGATTTCGCCGTCACTGAGTCTCCTGGTTTCCCTGACCCCTACAACGAATTACATATATGATTAGTTGCCCCAGGGTCCACACACCAGGATTCTGAAGTACCAGTCGCAAAACTAACTTCACAAACAAGTGAGTCAATCATACCTGAGGTCTTCTTTTTAGACAGATAATCTGGACAATTCCTTTCCCAATGTCCTGTCATACCACAATGGAAACACTTTCCTTTTGTCCCCGACCCCTTAGCTTTGCCAACACCACCATTAGGACCATTCTCCACCTTAGGACCCTTCAGAACTGATTTCTTCTTGCCTTTCCGCCCTTTGCCTTTCGGTTTGGACTTGGCAAATGACTTTTCTGTCATCAGGGCAGTTGGCTTCTTCTTCATAAGCCCTTCAGTCACCACCAGCTGGCTGGAAAGCTCAGCTAGAGTCAAATTCATTTTATTCATATTATAATTGACCTTCAAATTGTTGAATGACTCTGGTAGTGACTCAAGGATTATGTCAATCTGCGATTCTACATCAATCGCAACCCCCAGTACATCTAACTCATTTAATGAGTCCATCATTTTCAACATGTGGTCTTGTACTGGTGTGCCTTCAGCCATCTTGGTGCTTATAAGCACCCTCATAGCAGCCTGTCTAGCAGGCCTGCCCTGTTCCGCAAATCCTTTAAGTTTGATATAATATAATATGCAGTCTTATAGAATTGATGTTGGTGTTGCAAAACACTAGACATGGATGCCTGTATATAACATCTGGCCATCTCATCGTCTTTGGCCCACTTGGTGTAAAGTTTATTTTCTTCCTATGATGCTTCCGGCATTGGCTCATCAAGGGGGGGGGGGGGGGGTTTGGTAAGGACATAATTATATCCTGAAGTTGTCATGACTATATCCAGGTTCCGTTTCCAATCTACATAGTTGGATCCCACCAACTTATTCTGGTTGAGGATGGTCGCAAGTGGATTGAAAGTATTTGAATTCATGCTTGAAATACTGTAGCACATAACCATACATTCAATTAATGAATTTAAATGACATTAGGGTTTAGTATTCTACCAAATTTATATGGAATCCTCATAACCACTAAATTCAGAATACATCGGAATCCCAATCCCCGGGGTATGCCTCCTTGGAGAGTGCAAATGCCACCTAAATTGGTGCGGATCAAAGTTAGTCAAAATCTGAATTAAGACTAACTATCCATGATCCCCATCATTCATTATTATCTAGGTATCTCATACCAAATAATGCATGACTCCCGATTTGCTTTGGTCTCCAAAATACATGAGGCAAATCCTTGGGGATACTACATCATTATTTTAGTTAAGTGTGACCCACCAACTAGCATTGCATGACAACCGTTGCGGGATGCTCCTCCTTGGGGAGTGGGTCCCCGCCTCGTCTCACCAACACTATCCATAGGAGATCCATATCTAGTAACCGGAGAAATAAAGGCCCTCCGTGGGGAACGACCATTCTCAAGATGGCGCGAGGCTAATACTTTCCTTACAATGGACCTATGGTGGAAAACCATGGGGATTTCTAAATATAAATGCCCCGCTCCCACTTAATATTTTAGAATTGAGGATTTCCTTATAAGGTATTAGGGCCCACATGTATATATATATATATATGAACATCAAATCATCTCATGATATGATCAAAGATTGGTTCCAAGTCAAGTTATTTTAAGGAAAGTCCAGTTTCTTAAATTAGTGTTACCAATGTGTCCATCTCATGGGTCATCAACACTAATTAGAACTCTTTCCAGAAATTAATTTGATTTGACCAATTTTAGTAACCTGCTATGTTTGGCTCAGATTTGGAAACATTCTAAATTAAGTATTCATCCATAAATAGAAAGTGCTAAAATTAGGAACTAGTCCTCTCCTCCACATGGCCCACCTAGCGGAATAGACTTCTTGGACTTCTAGACTTTCCAAAACTTTGGAATTCATCAAACTCTTTGGGCAACTCCAAAACACTTTTGGCAATCTTCAAACTCTTTGATTATGAGTCCAACATCGCTTTCCTTCTTCGTCTTGGACATCGTCAGAATTTACAATTTTAGGAAAATTACATAAATTCCTATGCCTCGATTATAAGACTTACATGGTAATCTAAACATGGAAATAAAAGGGCTATAAGGAAATTCATCATGCCTTGCCCTTTCATGGGAAACCAAGGAAACCATGATGCCCTTTACATTTAGCCTTAAATAAACCAATAACCATAAATAGAAAGCAAAAGACTTGTGGGCTATATGGAGAGGACATGATCATCTGCAAGTTAGTATCTCATACAACCATACAAATCACAAAAATAGGATCTAAGAGAAGACCCGAAACTGAAAAATCCAATTTCTGCAACCTGCTGCGCAGTGTCCTCCGTCGACCGACCAGAAGGCTCGGTCGACCGACCTGCAACTCACCCGGTCGACCGAGCACGGGGCCAGGTCGACCGGACTGACGAAAACCTGCAACTTGGGTTTTTTTGTTTCGTGTCCATTCTTCACCAAATCACTTCCAAAGTGTTCCAATGGCTTCCTACCATCCTTCCATCAATATTAAACCCTTTTATGACTATCCAAACATGAATCTACCATTAAACCAAGTAAATTCATGAAAAATTGATCCTTACATAGCCCTTGCTTTTTCCTCTTCACATCTCATGAAAAGATTAGAACAAGCTTACTGATCTAACATGATTAGAGATGAGGTATGGCTCTAATACCAATTGTTGGAAAATAGGTGGGCCTTTCAGATATGTTTAAAAAACTTTTGATCCATTTAATGCAGGAATCAACTATCTAGAAGGCAACAAGACCCAATCCAGGATGCAATCCCTCAAACTCATAAATCATGTACAACAATATATACTATCTAGAAGATAAAAAACAGCACCTAAACGTGCAACCACAAAATCTACAACATACAAGGATGTAGATTATACCTTTGGAGCTTAGTAGTGCTCTAATGGAGAAGTTGATCTCTTTCTTTGATGATGAACGCTTTCACTTAATCAAATCAGAATCTCCAAGACCCTTTGATCTTCCATGCTATGACCCGTATTAGATCTCTTTTCTCAAGAAGATTGGTGGAAACTTCAAGAGAAAGCCCACCTAGTAACTCCAAGGAACTAGAGGAGAAAGAGAGGAGAGAAAGTTGTACAACACTTGCACTATGAGGAGGGCTGGATGTGGAACTCAATAATGGACGTCCAAGAGGGGATATATCCCCTATTTATAGTCCTCCATTCCACCTCTTTACCTATTTGAAATAGAAGTTTAACTCCCATCCCAAAATAGTAACATTTTCCCTTGCTAGTTGCCATAGAAGTCTCACTTCCACAACAATTAGTAGCTTTCTCCTTTCTAATTAAAATAGAAGTCATACTTCCATTAATAATTAATAACTTACTATTACCACTATTAGAAGTCCCACTTCAAATAGAAATAGTAACCTTCCAATTCCTTCCTATTAGAGTTCAAGTAGAATTAGTATCTTTCTAATAACTTGGGCTAGCGTGGGGACCACTAGGGATTCCTTAGAAAGCTGGCTCTAACTGGGACATGCGACCCCACATCTCATGTGCAATCCGGGCCCACAGTTAATTGCAAATAACTCCACTATATAAATGCAATTGCACTCCAGTCTTAGGAATATATTACAATGAAGACCCTAAACTTCCCAATTACCACAAGTAGGCCCCTCTATCAATATCCATGGATCAATTGGAATGAATCCGTCCCATCCAATCTTAGATCCACATCTTATTATCCTTGAGCCTCAATTAATTATCATGATCATTTGGTACCGATCCAATTAACTCTTAATTGGAATGTGTGCGCACTTACCAATGATAAATCCATTAATTGGCACAAGGGAATATTGAAGATAGATTCCATCTTGACCATTGAATGTTCCCACAGCTCTACTACCTTGTACCCAAATCACCGAGGTGTTGACCTACAATTGGCCTCACTCATTGGTGACTCAAAGCAAATGAACAAATAGAAACTTGAGTTTATTAATGTCTCGGAATTATGAGCCTATTGCTAGGGAATTATGAGAGCAGACTTTAAAGTAAAGACAGTGTATATAAGGTGCACCTCATGGTCCTTCAATACATTTAATGTACCGGCACCATGATCCAGAATCTTACATTCCGATGATCGAGATAAATCACACTATCTCATAGTGATCAAAGTGCTGCAACCTTGTCAGATAAGATGCCCAATCTCATCACTGGTTGTGAAGATATTTAAGTATAAGATTTGCAATACATGTCTCCTGTATGTGGATCTCATCCACACACATGTATTACATCTAGTATACTTGTGGACTCCGGTTCATCTCATGAACCATTATGTCACTCGTATTGGTCATGTGCAAGTATATAATTAAACACCATTCATCTCATGAAAGGAAAACATGATTGTATTGATAAATAAAGAAATTAATCAATTTATTACATCATATTCTTAGTATTAAGACCATAAAACTAACAGATCCTTAGTCTAGGATCCCCAATTTGAAATCCTATCGGAGTAGGACATTCAATTGGTATCAAAGCCTTGTGCTCTATATTAAGATCAAGTGTTTTGGAAGTCTTGATTAGGTGTAAAAACCTAGAGTCAAAACCCTAGTGTTGTATTTTCATGAAGATCATTAGAATGGATTCCACTATGTTAGATTGTGTAGATTCTTGTGTAGATTCTTCTAGACCCCATCTTCCAGCAATTGGAGATTCAAACCTTGAATTTAATGAATCTCAATTTGAATTAAAAGAAGAAGAAAATGATGAAAATGAAGATGATATTCAACAAGCTTATGATGAATTGTATACATTGTCCTTAGAGCTTGTTAAGAAAAATGATAAATTAATAGAAGAATCTGAAAGACTAAACAAAGAATTAGTCTCTTCTAATGATGAACTTAGAGAAAATAAAGAAATAATACATTGCTTAGACTCTAAGTTTATGATCTCTTTGCATAACCTATCTAATGTTCAATCTAATGTTCAAGATGAACTAAATGAAATTAAGATAAGTTGTGATGATCTTATTAAAGAAAAATTAAAACTAAGAGATCAATTACAAAGGCAAGACAAAAATATTAATAACCTAGAATCCAAGTTGACTATCTCTAAGGAAAATTTATCTAATGCTCAAAATAAGAAAAAAACTCTAGTACTTGGATCTAATGTTATTAATTGTTAGACCCCGACCCAGACCAAGTCGATTAGTGTGCGATTAGTGTGTGTTTAGTCCTAAGCGGGTTTAGTTATTGTTGGGTTAGAAGTAATTAGTTTTAGTCTTGGACATAACTTAGGGAATTTTGAGAACGTCTAGTATTAGTTAGACACACTCAGAAAGGTCCCAGTGCACGTGTGAGCTTGGGAAGATCGTATCGATTTCCGTGTGATTGTGATTTTGATTTCATTTGAATGATGTTTCGACGTGTTACAACTTTTGTTTTAAGCCCAGTTGTGTTTGAAGCCCAAAAACCCAAGTTTTGACCCAAAGAGGGTAAAATTGTCTTTCTTGCACAAATCTGGACACAATTTTCGAGGTCTCAAAACCATGTCAAAAATATACTTTTTGAAAACTAGATATTTCGGTGATCGTTTTATCCTTCTTCGTCGAAATCATCCGAGGCCCACAAGTTAGTGTTTTGGCCATTTCAAAGTTTAGGTTATTTGGGGCCCATTTCCTCACTAAAGCCCCATCTCCCTCTTCTTTTTCATTCATTTCCCCAATCTCTGCAATCTCTTGACCTAGGGCAAGGAAAGCTCTTCTTCTCTTCCATCTTCTTCATCTTGCATGATCTACCTAGAAGACTCCAAAGAAGATTCCAAGGGTACCATCTTCTTCCTCTCATCCTAAGCTCTCCATTGATGCAAGTTTCTTGAGGTTCCAAGTTGGGAAAGCTCTCCATTTGCCTTCATTCCTCTTGTTTGACCTTCTCTAGGTAAGAGCTTCAACCCATATTTTTCATGGAGTCATTTTATTCCCTAAAGATCTTGTTTTCCATGTTTGTAAACCCCTTTGTGAAAATGGGTTCTTTGTTTTCATTTTTGTTGAGTTTGAATGGTTTTCCATGGGATTCTTGTAGTGTTGGCTTAGCTTTTGAGTAAGAGTGCTCGAAGAGGATTGTGTAGCTTTTGGGCAAAGGCAAGTAATCTCTATAGGCTCAATGTTGCATGTGTACTTTAGATTACTTTATTTTTTCTAGAAATTTTGTACATGTTTTTGATGTTAAATGGATGGATCTTTTGTTGATTTTAATGGTGGTTGATGGTAATGTTTATGAGCATGTTTGGAGGCTCATCTTTGTGTATCAATGTTGTTTGAAGGCTAGGAGTAGGCAATGGTTGGGTTGGAAGAGGACAGGAACAGCCAGATATTGGCCTCAGAAGTCCGCACTGCGTGCTCGAGCGCGTAACTGCGTGCTCAAGCGCGTGTGCTTGCTGTTTGGGCGTGCTGGACTGTCCGCTCGAGCACGTGTTGGCCGTTCGAGCGGATGGGCCCATTGGGCCCAACAGTGCAAACTTCAAATGGCCATAACTTTTTAACCGTACGTCTGTTTTTGGAGTTTCACATACCGTTGGAAAGCTCTTGAAGTGTAGAATCCAATGGTATACTTATCTTAGTGATCAAAGATTGAAAAAGTGAGGTGGATATTTGAATCAAGGAAAACCAGTATTTGATTAGGACATTTTTAGCCTGATATTGTGCACTCGAAGCCTGAGATGTCTTTGAACTTCCGGGGCACCAATTCTCTTTTAAATTCCAACACTTGGGCTTCGTTTACACAAAGATCAACCAAAGGTCCTTACATGTGCTTGTTAGACTTTATATTCGTATTTTGGTTTTTGATACAATGAATATCATTGTGTACTCGTTTTGAAGTCTAAGTACAAGCTTGTTTTGAAGATTTGTTTCAAGAAAAAAGGGGATCACTTCCTAAGCGTGTTATACATATTAATTATGCACTTTGCTAGTCGTGTTTGTTGTGTTTTGATAAGTGATTTTCCCCCTTTTATCTCGACATGTTTAGACCGTGTTTCGCGTGTTTTGCGCATTCATGAATTTTAGTAAACAGCACTGAGCTTAGACTGCCCTTTCAGTTTGATCCACTGTCTGGGGGTCTTTAAACATGTGGACTGTCTGCAGACTGGTCGTGTATTTATTACACATCGTGCGTGTCCGGTTCCGCGGCCGGAAATCCCCGTATATGTGGGAATCGTGTCGTGCTTATAGTATGTATATCGTGCTTGTCGTGCGTGCTTGCTCTTTTCATTATATAAATGATAGAGAAAGGATGGGCTCTTTGTGGATTGTAACTATTCATGATATATATTATGTACTCATGCTAGATTGTTTTAGTATCTTAGCTTTGTTCGCATTCTTGAAAATATACCCCAGTTTTTATAGTATTTCATATCAAGGATTTGCTTATATGTTTTCTCTAAACGTTATTGTTCATGTTCATGCCTAAATTGATTACCTGCCAAACCGTTGTGTTTGACCTTTGTTTGTTGGTGCCCAGGTGCAAGAGACGTTACCTTTGAGGAGGAGCGTCAGGAGGAGGCTTGTGAGCCAACCCCTGTGAGAGAGTGGCAGCCCGATGATGTCATCTAGAAGTCGGGCGGATTCTTGAGTTTCATAACATTTTGTCTTGGGGTTTGTTTTGATTGTTTTGAGAAGTGTATTGGCCTCTTATGGGTTGTAACAAAACTTAATTTACTTTCGTGTTAGTCTTATAACTTGAACTATGTTGGAAATGCCATGTTAGTTTCTGTCTTTGATACCATGTCTTGTTATTAATTGTTATATCACTTAAATATTCTATTGGTACTCCTCTTGTCGTGTTTTGCTACACATCCGCATACTTGATCGTGTGAGTCAGATTCCACGTGTCTTTGGGAATCCTCACCGCGGGAACCTATGTGAAAGTAATACAATCAACACACGTCGCGGGCCTGGAGTCCGTTCCGGGGTCGCGACAGGACTGGTATCAGAGCGAGACATGTTTCAGGCACTTAAAAGAAACTAGAACGGTCTTAGGAACGTGGCGAGGATTTGTGAGTCCGATAGATTCGTTGGTATAGGACCTTAGAAACCCTCATAGCATGTTTATTGTGTACTAACACCTTGTTTTACAGCATCATGCCACGATGGATTGTTTTAGTAAAACCATAACATTCAGATTCCAAGGACCACAGGCAGAATTGATATTTCGGGGGAACAGGAGAAAAACTTAGGCAGGGTTCATTTCAGTTTTGAAGGCAAGCAGATTAGTTCAGAGTGGGTGTCAGGCATTTATTGCGTTTATCACGGAGGATAAACAGTCCCAAGGGGTGGAGGATATACCCATTGTGTGTGAATTTCCGGATGTTTTTCCAGAAGAAATCTCGGGTTTACCACCAATTAGAGAAGTTGAGTTCACAATTGAGCTCCTTCCAGGGACAGCTCCGATCTCGATTGCACCATACAGGATGGCTCCAGCAGAGATGGGTGAGCTAAAGCTCCAATTGCAAGATTTGTTGAGAAAAGGTTTTATTAGGCCAAGTGTTTCACCGTGGGGAGCACCAGTGTTGTTTGTGAAAAAGAAGGATGGAAGCTTGAGAATGTGCATTGACTACAGGAAGTTGAACCATGTGACCGCGAAGAACAAGTACCCTTTGCCAAGGATAGATGAATTGTTTGACCAATTGCAAGGAGCGGCCTATTTTTCCAAGATAGACTTGAGGTCAGGGTACCATCAGTTGAGAGTTAGAGACTCAGATGTTCAGAAGACAGCCTTTAGAACAAGATATGGGCACTATGAGTTCTTAGTGATGCCCTTTGGTTTGACAAATGCACCCGCAGTCTTTATGGCTCTGATGAACAAGGTCTTTGCACCCTATTTGGATCACTCCACAGTAGTATTTATTGATGATGTCCTCGTGTATTCTAAGAGTAAGAAGGAACATGAAGAACATTTGAGGACGGCGTTGCAGCTCTTGAGGGACAACCAGCTATATGCAAAACTCAGTAAGTGTGAATTCTAGTTAGAGCAAGTCGCTTTTCTAGGCCACATCATCTCCAGAGAAGGTTTAGCAGTTGATCCAGCTAAGATAGAGGCAGTTGTTAGTTGGGTGAGGCCCAGTAGTGTGACATAAATTAGAAGCTTCTTGGGGTTAGCAGGTTACTACCGAAGATTTGTCCAAGGTTTTTCGTCCATTGCAGCCACGTTGACAAAATTGACTAGGAAGAATGCCCCATTTGTGTGGACCGATCAGTGTGAAACAAGTTTTCAGGAGTTGAAAGGAAGGTTAACCACAGCCCCAATCCTTACATTACCCTCGAGCAATGGTGGATTTATTGTTTATACAGATGCTTCGAATGTGGGACTGGGTTGTGTACTGATGCAAGATGGCAAGGTGATAGCTTATGGCTCGAGACAGCTGAAGGACCATGAGAAGAATTATGCAACTCACGACTTGGAGTTGGCAGCAATTGTTTTCGCATTGAAGATGTGGAGACACTATCTCTATGGAGAGAAATTTGAGGTCCACTCAGATCATCGAAGTTTGCAATATTTGTTCTCGCAGAAGGATTTGAATATGAGGCAGAGAAGGTGGATGGAGTATATCAAAGATTATGACTTTCCAATCAGGTATCATCCAGGCAAAGTGAATGTGGTAGCAGATGCTTTGAGTAGGAAATCAGTAGTTATGGCCAATTTGAGAGGAATGGGTGTCTTACAGCAGTTTGAGGAGTTGGGTGTAGAGGTGGAAACCCTGAGGTTGGGTGCGATGTTAGCGAACATGACAGTATCAGAACCAACCTTCATCCAGAAGATCAAGGAAAATCAGTTGCAAGACCCAGACTTGGCCAAGATAGTAGAAGTTATTGCTGAACGTCCCGATTTCAAGATGGTGAATGGGATATTGTATTTTCGTGACCGGTTGTGCGTGCCAAATGTGGATGATTTGAAGAGTGAGATAATGAATAAAGCTCACAGCACAAGATATTCTATGCATCCGGGTAGCACGAAGATGTACCACAATTTGAAGAATAGATTTTGGTGGAACAACATGAAGAGAGAGAGAGCAGCTTTTGTATCTCGTTGTCTAACTTGTCAACTGATCAAGGCCGAGCATCAGAAGCCTCCAGGTTTGTTACAGCCTTCAGAAATTCCGGAGTGGAAATGGGAGCACATCACCATGGATTTCGTCTCCGGTTTGCCTAATACTAAGAAGGGAAATAATGCAATTTGAATCATTGTGGATCGTCTGACAAAGTCTGCTCACTTCATTCCGATGAAGACAAGGAATATGATGCATATGGCACCACTTGCGAAGTTATTCGTGGATGAGATTGTTAGTAAACATGGTCAACCCGTCTCCATTACTTCAGACAGAGACAGTAGGTTTGTTTCAAAGTTCTGGAAGACTCTTCATGAGTCGATGGGTACCAAGCTCCAGTTTAGCACAGCTTATCATCCCCAGACAGATGGTCAGTCAGAAAGGACGATACAGACTCTCGAAGACATGTTGCGTGCTTGCGTATTAGATTTCAAGATTCAGTGGGATGAGTGCTTACCTCTTTGTGAATTTGCCTATAACAATAGTTACCACTCGAGCATCGGTATGGCACCTTTCGAGGCACTTTATGGTAGAAGATGCAGAACTCCGGTTTGCTGGGAAGAAGTCGGTGAACGTAGTTTTCATGGACCGACGATAGTTGGAGAGACAAGTGACAAGGTCAAATTGATTCAGGAACGGTTGAAGATCGCCCGAAGTAGGCAGAAGAGTTATGTAGACACTCGCCGAAGAAAATTACAGTTTCAAGTGGGTGACAAGGTGTTTTTGAAAGTCTCACCAACTAGAGGGACTTTGAGATTTGGACAGAAGGGCAAATTGTCTAGAAGGTTTATTGGTTCGTATGAGATTTTGAGCAAGATTGGAGATGTTGCTTATAGACTTGCATTACCGCCGGAATTCTCCGGGGTACACAATGTTTTCCATGTTTCTATGCTCAAGAAATATGTCTCTAGTCCTTTACATATTCTGCAGCACGAACTTTTGGAAATTCGGGAAGATGCCTCGTATGTGGAAAGACCGATCAAGATCATTGACACCAAAGAGCAAGAATTGAGAAATCGGACTATTCAGTGGGTCAAGGTGTTAGGGTTTTTATAGATTGCAATTTGATGGATGCATTATCATTCAAGCATCATTTGATTTACACACTTGCATTGGTTTTAAATAAACTTGAAATCTTATTTTATTCATGCATTGCTTTTAAGATTTGTAAAAGTATTGATTTATGCATGATTTGTATTTTCATCTTGGATGCATTTGTTTTAGAAAAGAGTTTTAGAAAATCAAGCTAGCCTATGAGTTTTAAATCTTTCAAAATGTTTTAGGCTTTTTATGTTCCATGTTTTAAAACCCTTAGAATGATTTAAAACATGTTTTAAAGCTTGATTTTATGGCCCAAATTGTTCCACAAAGAAAAGCTTTGAAATTGCAAAAATGGAAATTTGGGGCCCCGGCAGTGTCGCCGGTCGACCGGCGCAGAGGTCCCGGTCGACCGGGAACACTGCAAGGCAGAAAGTTGCCCTGGCGCCCCAACGGTCAGAAATTTGACCGTTGTGTGGTCCCGGTCGACCGAGGCCTGTGTGCCGGTCGACCGAGGACTAGCCGTTGGCAACTTTTTGCTATAAATATGAGTTCTTTCCCTTGCCAAAAGTTGGGAATTTTTAACCCCTCCTTGAGAGGATTTGAGGCATATCAAAAGGGAAAAGAACCAAGGGATGAAGGGGAAGATTAGGAAAGCTAAAGCTTGGATTAATGAAGTTAAACCACCAAGTAGGCTCTTCCTTTCTTAATCATATGTTTTCATGCTTTGTTTTATTTTTGGTAAATCATTTCTAGCATGATAAACTATGTTTGTGTTGTGTCCTTAACATGTGTTATGTTTTGAGTTGATTTATTGTTTTGGATACAACACCATATGATTCAATTCAAGTAGTACTTAACTTTGGTAAATCTAAGTAGATCATGTTAATGTAAAAACCTTTGAAATCATATGTAACATGATCCATATACTTGGTTGAATCTTTGGTTGTTGTTTTCCATCATAAGAAAATCACTTTCAAAACTATCTTATGTTTTGGACTCAACCTCTTTACAAATCATATGTTCTCATGTTTTGTTTTATCATTGGTAAATCTTTGTAACATGTTAATATATGATATGTTGTATCCTTAGCATATTCTATATTTTGAATAGATCTATTGTTTTGGATACATCACCATTGATTCATCAAAGTAGTACTTTATTGGTAAATCTAAGTAGATCATGTTAATGAAAGATGTAACATGATTCATATACTTTGTTGAATCTTTGGGTGTTGTTTTTCCATCATAAGAAAATCTCCTTCAAATGTATCTTATGTTTTGGATTCAACATCATTACAAATCATATGTGTATTATTGTTTTAATTCTTCACAACTTGCCTTACTTTGATTGGTAAATCATTTTCAAGTTGTCCTTATAATTACATATGATTTGTCCCCTCTTTTCAATCAAATCTATTTTTATGTTTTGAGCTTCATTGATGATTTGATTGACATCCCTATGCATCACATGTTTAGAGCTAATCCATTTCATACAACTTGTGTAACTTTGATATCATTAACAAGTTGTTACTTTTAACATGTGATTGCATTATATCCTCAACATAAATGTTTTATAAGCTAAAACTTTCAAAAGCCTCAGGCTTACATTTATGAACTTTCATTTTCAAAATGATTGAGGATCACACACACACTTCATTTGTTTTCATCTTTGCATTCATAGTGTGAGTGTGTATTTGTATTTCACTTCCATATCCGCCTATTTAAGAGGCAATGTAATGAGCTAAAATGAATCTCCATCTAGTGTATTAAAGACACAACTTAGTGAGATAACCAACCATGTGGTTGAAGAGGTTATTGCTTAGCCTATAAAAGCATAGTGTATAGGTTGATGTTAAGCCTTGAAAAACATCAATGTAAAGGTTATTGCTTAGCCTTGGAAAGCATATTGTAAAGGTTATTGCTTAGCCTATTGAAAAGCATAAATAGTGGAAATCCGGTGGGGTGTTGGATCACAAGCCGGTAGTGGATGTAGGCATTGAGGCCGAACCACTATAAATACTTGTGTGATGGTGCTTGCTTTGTGGTGATTGTTTTCTTTAAGCTTCCGCATTTTGTTTGATAATCATCACATGTGACTAGTTTGTTTTAAAGAAGTTAAAATTATTAAAATTGGTCATAAAAGGAGCTCACCCTATTCACCCCCCCTCTAGGGTTCGGATCCCCATGGACTAACACAAGGTACTTTGGGAAAATCACGAGCCAGAGGAAGCCACCTGGGAATTGAGGGAGCAAGTGCAGAGGAAGTATCCACAACTGTTACCAGAGGTAATTGTTTGATTTATTTGGTGGACCAAATATCCTAAGGGGTGGAGGATGTTAAACCCCGACCCAGACCAAGCCGATTAGTGTGCGATTAGTGTGTGTTTAGTCCTAAGTGTGTTTAGTTGTTGTTGGGTTAGAAGTAATTAGTTTTAGTCTTTGACATAACTTTGGGAATTTTAAGAACGTCTAGTATTAGTTAGACACACTCGGAAACGTCCGAGTGCACGTGTGAGCTTGGGAAGATCGTATTGATTTCCGTGTGATGGTGATTTTGATTTCATTTGAATGATGTTTAGACGTGTTATAACTTTCGTTTTAAGCCCAGTTGTGTTTGAAGCCCAAAAACCCAAGTTTTGACCCAAAGAGGGTAAAATTGTCTTTCTTGCACAAATCTGGACACAATTTTCGAGGTCTCAAAACCATGTCAAAAATATACTTTTTGAAAACTAGATATTTCGGTGATCGTTTTATCCTTCTTCGTCGAAATCATCCGAGGCCCACAAGTTAGTGTTTTGGCCATTTCAAAGTTCAGGTTATTTGGGGCTCATTTCCTCACTAAAGCCCCATCTCCCTCTTCTTTTTCATTCATTTCCCCAATCTCTGCAATCTCTTGACCTAGGGCAAGGAAAGCTCTTCTTCTCTTCCATCTTCTTCATCTTGCATGATCTACCTAGAAGACTCCAAAGAAGATTCCAAGGGTACCACCTTCTTCCTCTCATCCTAAGCTCTCCATTGATGCAAGTTTCTTGAGGTTCCAAGTTGGGAAAGCTCTCCATTTGCCTTCATTCCTCTTGTTTGACCTTCTCTAGGTAAGAGCTTCAACCCATATTTTTCATGGAGTCATTTTATTCCCTAAAGATCTTGTTTTCCATGTTTGTAAACCCCTTTGTGAAAATGGGTTCTTTGTTTTCATTTTTGTTGAGTTTGAATGGTCTTCCATGGGATTCTTGTAGTGTTGGCTTAGCTTTTGAGTAAGAGTGCTCGAAGAGGATTGTGTAGCTTTTGGGCAAAGGCAAGTAATCTCTATAGGCTCAATGTTGCATGTGTACTTTAGATTACTTTATTTTTTCTAGAAATTTTGTACATGTTTTTGATGTTAAATGGATGGATCTTTTGTTGATTTTAATGGTGGTTGAATGGTGATGTTTATGAGCATGTTTGGAGGCTCATCTTTGTGTATCAATGTTGTTTGAAGGCTAGGAGTAGGCAATGGTTGGGTTGGAAGAGGACAGGAACAGCCAGATATTGGCCTCAAAAGTCTGCACTGCGTGCTCGAGCGCGTAACTGCATGCTCAAGCGCGTGTGCTTGCTGTTTGGGCGTGCTGGACTGTCCGCTCGAGCACGTGTTGGCCGTTCGAGCGGATGGGCCCATTGGGCCCAACAGTGCAAACTTCAAATGACCATAACTTTTTAACCGTACGTCCGTTTTTGGAGTTTCACATACCGTTGGAAAGCTCTTGAAGTGTAGAATCCAATGGTATACTTATCTTAGTGATCAAAGATTGAAAAAGTGAGGTGGATATTTGAATCAAGGAAAACCAGTATTTGATTAGGACATTTTTAGCCTGATATTGTGCACTCGAAGCCTGAGATGTCTTTGAACTTCCGGGGCACCAATTCTCTTTTAAATTCCAACACTTGGGCTTCGTTTACACAAAGATCAACCAAAGGTCCTTACATGTGCTTGTTAGACTTTATATTCGTATTTTGGTTTTTGATACAATGAATATCATTGTGTACTCGTTTTGAAGTTTTAAGTACGAGCTTGTTTTGAAGATTTGTTTCAAGAAAAAAGGGGATCACTTCCGAAGCGTGTTATGCATATTAATTATGCTTTTTGCTAGTCGTGTTTGTTGTGTTTTGATAAGTGATTTTCCCCCTTTTATCTCGACATGTTTAGACCGTGTTTCGCGTGTTTTGTGCATTCATGAATTTTAGTAAACACCACTGAGCTTAGACTGCCCTTTCAGTTTGATCCACTGTCTGGGGGTCTTTAAACATGTGGACTGTCTGCAGACTGGTCGTGTATTTATTACACATCGTGCGTGTCCGGCTCCGCGGCCGGAAATCCCCGTATATGTGGGAATCGTGTCGTGCTTATAGTATGTATATCGTGCTTGTCGTGTGTGCTTGCTCTTTTCATTATATAAATGATAGAGAAAGGATGGGCTCTTTGTGGATTGTAACTATTCATGATATATATTATGTACTCATGCTAGATTGTTTTAGTATCTCAACTTTGTTCGCATTCTTGAAAATATACCCCCAGTTTTTATAGTATTTCATATCAAGGATTTGCTTATATGTTTTCTCTAAACGTTATTGTTCATGTTCATGCCTAAATTGATTACCTGCCAAACCGTTGTGTTTGACCCTTGTTTGTTGGTGCCCAGGTGCAGGAGACGTTACCTTTGAGGAGGAGCGTCAGGAGGAGGCTTGTGAGCCAACCCCTGTGAGAGAGTGGCAGCCCGACGATGTCATCTAGACGTCGGGCGGATTCTTGAGTTTCGTAACATTTTGTTTTGGGGTTTCTTTTGATTGTTTTGAGAAGTGTATTGGCCTCTGTTGGCCTCTTATGGGTTGTAACAAAACTTAATTTACTTTCGTGTTAGTCTTATAACTTGAACTATGTTGGAAATGCCATGTTAGTTTCTATCTTTGATACCATGTCTTGTTATTAATTGTTATAGCACTTAAATATTCTATTGGTGCTCCTCTTGTCGTGTTTTGCTACACGCTTCCGCATACTTGATCGTGTGAGTCAGATTCCGTGTGTCTTTGGAAATCCTCACCGCGGGAACTTGTGGGAAAGCAATTTCGAATACAATCAGCACACGTCGCGGGCCCGGGGTTCCGTTCCGGGGTCGCGACATTAGTGAACTGAAATTTTATTTAAAACTTGCCCATGAAGAACTAAACAACAATAAGGGAATTGAAAATGAATTATTAAAAGTTCAAAATGAAAATTCAATCCTTAAAACCCAAGTCACTCAACTTGAAAACTACAAACAAAAGTATGAGTGCAAATTTACCCTAGGTGAAGAAAAATTTGAAAAATTATTTAGATTAGGTAAATCACAAAGAGATAGGATGGGTCTTGGATTTGATAGGTATACTTCACATGACCCTTTCTTCACCAACACACTTGTGAAAGGTGTGTCCTCATTCTCTAGTACTCATTCTTCCTTGCCCAAGACAATATGTAATTATTGTGGTATTGAAGGGCATTTTAGGTTTGAGTGCAAAGTAAGAAGAAGCCATATGTCTAAACCCTGTTAGGGATTTTGTGTTTGCAATTTGATGGATGCATTAACATATTCACATCATTTGAATTTACACTTATGCATTGTTTTAGAAAATCTTGAAATCTGGTTTTATTCATGCATTGGATTTTAAACTTGTAGAACTAATGATTTATGCATATTTTGTTTTTAAACTTGGATGCATTTGTTTTAGAATTCAAACTCTTTTGAAAACCTAATTCTTTGTGCATTACTTTTGAGAAATCATATTGAGAATTTAGGTTTGTGCCTTGCATACATTCATCACTTTCAGAATCATTTTTGTATGCATTTTTATATGAAAAGAGTTTTTAGAAATCAAGCTAGCCTATGTTTTAAATCTTCCAAATTATTTTAGGCTTTTTGTGTTTCATGTTTTTAAACATCTTCGTTTGATTTAAAACATGTTACCAAGCTTGGTTTAGTGGCCCAAAAATCCCCACAAAGAGAAACCTTCAAATATGCAAAAGTTGGGATTTTTTGATCCAGGGGGTGGTCCGGCAGTGTCGCCGGTCGACCGGCCCAGAGGTCCCGGTCGACCGGGAACACTGCAGGCCAACTGGGCCCCTGGAGCCCAACGGTCATTTTTCTGACCGTTGTGTGATCCCGATCGACCGAGACTTGTTTGCAGGTCGACTGAGGACTAGCCGTTGGACTGTTTTTCATTATAAAGTCCATTCATTTCCAACCTTTTTCAAGGCTTGACAAATGAACTTTTGAGACCATTTTGGAGCCAAAGAAAGGGGAAGAAGTTGGAAAGGCTAGAGGGCTATTTGGAAATCAAATGCTTGAGTTTTAAAAAGGTACACTTACTTATCATTTTGATTTCCATTAAAATTAGAATCTATGCATGTTTAAATCTTTGTATTTTCTTTTATGCATGATTTCTAGTTTGTAAAGAGATGTTTAGCAAACTCAAATCATCTTTGGTAAATTAGATTGGTTTGCAAACTCTCTTAACTAAATCACATACATTCTTAGATCGTATTATTCATACAACTTGCTTATTTCATTTCTTCAAAGTTGTTTGAATCTTTTATGTGATTAGTTTTATCTTCAATCATCATTTTATAAGCTTTGATTTTAAAATGCATCATGCATTCATTTAAGAGCTTCATTGTTGAAATTGATTGAAGAAAAGCATTCATACACTTGTGCACACACTTTAGCTCATTTAGTGTATGTTTGTAATTTGAATTACACTTTCATATTAGCCTATTTAGAGGCAATCCAATTGTGCTTAAATTGTATCTCTTAGAGTGATCTTTTGTAAAGACATCTTCTTAGAGAAATCTTTATTTGTAAAGGTTATTGCTTAGCCTAAGAAAAGCATCTTGTAAGGTTATTGCTTAGCCTAAGAAAAGCATCTTGTAAAGGTTATTGCTTAGCCTAGAAAAGCACATTGAGAGGTTGTTGTTTATTAGCCTAGAAAAACAACATTGTAAGGGTTATTGCTTAGGTTGTTGTTTAGCCTAGAAAAACAACATTGTAAGGGTTATTGCTCAGCCTAGTAAAAAGCATAAATAGTGGAAATCCGGTGGGGTGATTGGATCACAAACCGGTAGTGGACGTAGGCATTGAGGCCGAACCACTATAAACCTTGGTGTTGTGGTGCTTGCTTTTGTGGTGATTGTTTATTTTAGCTTCTGCATATTGTAGGGTTAATCATCACATGTGACTAGTTTTTGTTAAGATTTTAGAATTGGTCTAAATTGGTCATAGTTGTAGCACACCCTATTCACCCCCCCCCCCCCCCCCTCTAGGGTTAGGATCCCAAGGACTTTCAATTGGTATCAGAGCCAAGTGCTCTATCTTATAGGATCAAGTGTTTGGAACTCTTGATTAGGTGTAAAAACCAAGAGTTGTCCTTATATGAAAATCATTAGAATGGACTCCACTATGCTAGACTTTGTAGATTCTTCTAGACCCCTCATTCTTCCTTCTATTGGAGATTCAAACCCTCAATTAAATGAATATCAATTTGATCCAAAAGAGGAAGAAAATGAGTATGATGAAGATGATCTTCAACAAGCCTATAATGAATTATATACATTATCTTCAAAGCTTGATAAGAGAAATAAAAGTTTAAGAGAAGAATCTAATAGACTAAACATAGAGCTAGTCTCTTCAGAAGATGAGCTTAGAGAGAAAGAAGAAGTCATAAATTGTTAAGAATCTAAGTTCATGATCTCTTTAAATAACCAATCTAACATTCAAGATGAACTAAGAGAATTAAAGATGGGTTATGAGAATGTCAATAAGGAAAATTTAAATCTAAGAGATCAAATAAAAAGGCAAGACAAAGACTTTAGCAATTTAGAAGCCAAGTTGATTAAAAGTAAGTTAAAAACCAAAGAACTTGGATCTAATGTTGCTAATGAACTTAAACTTGAACTAAAACTTGCAAATGAAGAGCTAAGCAAATATAAGGAAATTGAAAATGAACTTTTAAAAGTTAAACATGAAAATTCATTCCTTATAACCAAAGTCACTCAACTTGAAGGATATAAACAAAAGTATGAGTGCAAGTTTACCCAAAGTGAAGAAAGACTTGAAAAATTATTTAAATTGGGTAAATCTCATGGAGATAGGACGGGTCTTGGATTTAATAGGAATATGTCATATGACCCTAAATTCACCAACACTTTTGTGAAAGGTGAGTCCTCTTTCTCTAGCACTCTTTCTCCAATGTCCAAAACTAAATGTCATTATTGTGGTAAAAAAGGACATTTCAAATTTGAGTGCAAACTAAGAAAAAGAAGCCATGTGTCTAAACCCATCTTTGAACTCAAAAATGTAGAACCTAAATCTATGAAGGGTAAGACACTAAAAATCAAGAAAGACTCCAAAAAGACTAAACAAGTTAAATCTATTAAAATGGAGTCTCCAAAGATAGATTCTAAAAAGGTTAAACAAGTCAAACCAAGTTTAAAAGAATCTATGAACAAAAAGCTTCTCAACCTATCTCCCTTATATAAATAAAAGAATCTATGAACAAAAAGCTTCTCAACCTATCTCCCTTATATAAACCCATGAAAGAACTTTTGAATAAAGTAACAAAGTTAAATCTAAAATTCAAAAGTCAAATAAAGGGAGAATATAAGAAGAAAAGAAAAATGAACAAATCCCCTAAGAAACAAACTCACCAACATCAAAAGACTAATCACCAATCTAAGCTAAATTTAGTTAAGTCTAAATATCAGGGTGATAAGTTTAAATTGAAAATTTATCAAGTCAAATCTCCTTTAGTTGGTGAGAAGTCCAAACTAGACCTCAAAGTTCAACCCTCTCAAGACCTTAGGTGGATTCCTAAAGTTATTTACTTAGACAAACCTTAAGGCCTTGAACCTTCTTGACCAACCTACTCTTTTTAAGTTAAATCTCTTTGTTGGTCATGTTGCTTTGCATTTTGTTCTTTCTTAGTTACATTTATTAAAATGCATTGTTTCTTTATGATCAATTGATTTTGTTTTCATGTACCATTCTTGTTACATATCATGGTTTTCAAAATCTTTTGATTATAATTACATCATGTTTGATTTGCTTTTTGCACACATATGTCTTGCATTGCATTTCTTTACATGATTAATTGATTGTGATTTTAAAAGCTTTCATAGCTAATTTATTCATGATCAATTGTTGTTGAATCATTTGTGTAGATGTCATAGTAAGATTATTTGATCAAATGATTTGAATCAATTCAAGTTTTTCCATGGATTTCTAAGTTATACTTTTATATGGAAAATCATTGTTTTGAAAAATCAACTTGTATGTGTTTCTTTTAAGTTATATCTTTTAAAATACAATGTTGAAAATTGATCTTCAAAATCATTCTTTTTAATGCTCATTGTTGGATTTTGTTTATCAAAATGATTTGAAGATTGTTTGAATGGAAATGCTCTATAACATCATTAGCTATATTCATCTAAGCATGTTCCATGTTCACATTTCCTTTTCTTTTGGTTTCATTATCTTAGAAATGGAGATGTATGTTGTTTGCATCTTTGCTTATTTAGTTATTCTTTTTATATGCAAATGACTATTGGTTCCATGTATGGTTGTAATCTTAGTTATATTTGTAGAAACCATACTAGAACCCAAATCCATCCTCTATGCACTCTAGTCATTTCTTTTTGGATGGTTATGATGTTGATTCATGTGTTTTCTCTAAGTGATATCACCTTTATACATGTTTCAACTTCATAGTAGTGTTCTTGATCATATGAAACTCTTTGAAATCTATTCCTCATATTTCTATATGTGTGATGGATATCTTAGATGTTGAATTCATATGATTTTGACACTTTGAAAATTGCATGCATTACAAAGTTATATCCTTTTGCATTGCAATTTATCTTGTTCATCACTATGCTCATTAGTCATATCTTTAAAAGTGATGAATATCCATTTATGATCCTTGAGGGAATTTTGTGTTTGTCACATTCTTGCTCTTAATCATGTTGTCAAATTCAATTGGTTTCATTTGGTATAATTTACGATTGATTTGATTTCTTGTGATTGTGATAGACTTTGTGTACATTGGATTGAGCTTGATAGTTATATATTTGTTTCATGTCACACACCATTAGCATCATAATGTTCATGTTTGCCACCTCTCTTGCTGTTATAGGTATATCTCATGACCACCATGTTTATGTGTTCATAATATTGGTTGGTTATTAGTTGAGGTTGGCTTCATGCTTGAATTTCATTTCACTCATTCTTGCACATTAATAGTCATATTTATTGTTTGAATGAAATGATTTCATAACTTACATAGCCTATGATTTTCATAAGTTATATTGATTGATGCTATGTTTAGTAAACCCCATTGCATCATGGATAGCTCTAATTTGGATTTTTTCCTAATAGTTATATATTTTTAAATCCATTTTAGAGTGATTGTGTTTAATAGACTTATCTTTAAATCTCAATTGGTATTCTTTGTTTTTCCAATTGGTATCCATGATTGCTTTTCTCATTAGACCTTGCTTTCTTTTGGCAATTTGATCATATGAGCCTTATAGTTAAATGAATCTAATCCTTTCCTTGAAGTTGACCCTCATTTGGTTAAACCATCTACTTCATGAACCAAATAGTTATATCTTGTCAAATGTTTGACAAAAGAAGAGAATGGATTGAGGGGGAGTGTAAACCTTCATAGGAAGTATTAGTTTTGATCAAATTGACCCTTGGATTGCTTTTGAGCCCTTAGAGTTAACTTCCATACATGATAGCCTGTTATGTATTTCATTTTCGATTTCATTTGTTAACAGGTGCTACTAAAGGTATTTTCCTTATTTCATGTGTGTAGGTATTTTTGCAATTTAATGGCAAAGGGGGAGAGAGAGTTCAAGTACTCAAAGATCTCCTACTCTTCAAAGGGGGAGAGAGCTTTCAAAGTTCTCTAAAGGTGAAGAGAATGTCCAAGCTTCCTAAGGAGAGTTGTGTATGATCTTCTACAAGGGGAGAGAATACATACATTGCCAAAGGGAGAGAGAGGCATGGTCAAAGGGGGAGAGCAAATAGAAGAAAGAAAGCTTGGAGCTAAAGAAGATGCTTGGCCATAGAGAGGAAGATGAAAAGAAAGATTGAAGAATGATCAAGCACCAAGCATCAAGAAGATTGAAGAAAGAGCCCAAGAGCCCAAGCTAAGAGGAGAAGCATCCAAGAAGATTTCAAGACTTGTCCAGCTGAGGGGGAGCTGAAGACTTGGTGTGTTATTTCAATGATGAGTAAGTTGCCATCAAATTGCAAAGGGGGAGATTGTTAGGGATTTTGTGTTTGCAATTTGATGGATGCATTAACATATTCACATCATTTGAATTTACACTCATGCATTGTTTTAGAAAATCTTGAAATCCGATTTTATCCATGCAATGGATTTTAAACTTGTAGAACTAATGATTTATGCATATTTTGTTTTTAAACTTGGATGCATTTGTTTTAGAATTCAAACTCTTTTGAAAACCTAATTCTTTGTGCATTACTTTTGAGAAATCATATTGAGAATTTAGGTTTGTGCCTTGCATACATTCATCACTTTCAGAATCATTTTTGTATGCATTTTTATATGAAAAGAGTTTTTAGAAATCAAGCTAGCCTATGTTTTAAATCTTCCAAATTATTTTAGGCTTTTTGTGTTTCATGTTTTTAAACATCTTCGTTTGATTTAAAACATGTTACCAAGCTTGGTTTAGTGGCCCAAAAATCCCCACAAAGAGAAACCTTCAAATATGCAAAAGTTGGGATTTTTTGATCCAGGGGGTGGTCCGGCAGTGTCGCCGGTCGACCGGCCCAGAGGTCCCGGTCCACCGGGAACACTGCAGGCCAACTGGGCCCCTGGAGCCCAACGGTCATTTTTCTGACCGTTGTGTGATCCCGATCGACCGAGACTTGTTTGCAGGTCGACTGAGGACTAGCCGTTGGACTGTTTTTCATTATAAAGTCCATTCATTTCCAACCTTTTTCAAGGCTTGACAAATGAACTTTTGAGACCATTTTGGAGCCAAAGAAAGGGGAAGAAGTTGGAAAGGCTAGAGGGCTATTTGGAAATCAAATGCTTGAGTTTTAAAAAGGTACACTTACTTATCATTTTGATTTCCATTAAAATTAGAATCTATGCATGTTTAAATCTTTGTATTTTCTTTTATGCATGATTTCTAGTTTGTAAAGAGATGTTTAGCAAACTCAAATCATCTTTGGTAAATTAGATTGGTTTGCAAACTCTCTTAACTAAATCACATACATTCTTAGATCTTATTATTCATACAACTTGCTTATTTCATTTCTTCAAAGTTGTTTGAATTTTTTATGTGATTAGTTTTATCTTCAATCATCATTTTATAAGCTTTGATTTTAAAATGCATCATGCATTCATTTAAGAGCTTCATTGTTGAAATTGATTGAAGAAAAGCATTCATACACTTGTGCACACACTTTAGCTCATTTAGTGTATGTTTGTAATTTGAATTACACTTTCATATTAGCCTATTTAGAGGCAATCCAATTGTGCTTAAATTGTATCTCTTAGAGTGATCTTTTGTAAAGAAACCTTCTTAGAGAAATCTTTATTTGTAAAGGTTATTGCTTAGCCTAAGAAAAGCATCTTGTAAGGTTATTGCTTAGCCTAAGAAAAGCATCTTGTAAGGTTATTGCTTAGCCTAAGAAAAGCATCTTGTAAAGGTTATTGCTTAGCCTAGAAAAGCACATTGAGAGGTTGTTGTTTAGCCTAGAAAAAGAACATTGTAAGGGTTATTGCTTAGCCTAGTAAAAAGCATAAATAGTGGAAATCCGGTGGGGTGATTGGATCACAAGCCGGTAGTGGACGTAGGCATTGAGGCCGAACCACTATAAACCTTGGTGTTGTGGTGCTTGCTTTTGTGGTGATTGTTTGTTTTAGCTTCCGCATATTGTAGGGTTAATCATCACATGTGACTAGTTTTTGTTAAGATTTTAAAATTGGTCTAAATTGGTCATAGTTGTAGCACACCCTCTTCACCCCCCCCCCCCTCTAGGGTTAGGATCCCAAGGACTTTCAAACCCATCTATGAATCCAAGAAAGCAAAACATAATTCTATGAAGGGTAAGACATTGAAATCAAAGGAGGATTCTAAGAAGTTCAAACAAGTTAAATCTTTTCAACAAGAGTCTCCTAAGATAGATTTTAAAAGACTAAACAAAACAAACATAGTCAAAATAAATCTATCAACAAAAAGCTTCTCAACCTACCATCCTTAAATCAACACATGGAAGAACTTTTGAAGAAAGTTGCAAAGTTAAATTTAATATTCAAAAGTCAAAATAAGGGAGGTAATAAGATAAGAAGTGAGAAGAAAAGAAAAATGACTCAATCCCCTATGAAGAAAACTCACCAAACCTCAAAATACTAATCATCAATCCAAGCTAAAATTAGTCAAATCTCAATATCATGGTGATAAGTCCAAATTAGAAATTTATCAAATCAAATCTCCAAGAGTTGGTGGGACTTCAAAACTAGACCTCAAAGGACAACCCTCTCATGACCTTAGGTGGATTCCTAAAGTTAGATACTTAGACAAACCTTGAGGCCTTGAACCTAATATTCTTTTAGTTATTTCATATTGTTGGTCATAACACATTTGCATTTTGATCTTACATATTTACATTTCTTAAAATGCAATTGTTAGTTTTATGGTCTCAATACCAAGGGTATATGATGTAATAAATTGATTAATTTCTTTATTTATCAATACAATTCATGTTTTTCCTTTCATGAGATGAATGGTGTTCTATATACTTGCACATAACCAATACAAAAGACATAATGGCTAATGAGATGAACCGGAGTCCATGAGTATACTAGATGTAATACATGTGTATGGATGAGATCCACATACAGAAGACATGTATTGCAAATCTTATACTCAAATATCTTCACAACCAGTGATGAGATTGGACATCTCATCTGACAAGGTTGCAGCGCCTTGATCACTATGAGATAGTGTGATTTGTCTCGATCATCGAAATGTAAGATTCCCGATCATGGTGCTGGTACATTGGATGTATTGAAGGACCAAGAGAAACACCTTATATACACTGTCTTTATTTTAAGATCTGCTCTCATAATTCCCTAGCAATAGGCTCATAATCCTGAGACATTGATGAACTCAAGTTTCTATCTATTCATTTGCTTTGAGTCACCAATGAGTGAGGCCAATTGTAGGTCAACACCTCGGTGATTTGGGTACGTGGTAGTAGAGCTGTGGGAACAATCAATGGTCAAGATGGAATCTATCTTTAATATCCCCTTCTGCCAATTAATGAATTTATCATTGGTAAGTGCGCACCCATTCCAGTTAAGAGTTAATTGGATCGGTACCAAATGATCACTATAATTAATTGGGGCTTAAGGATAATAAGATATGGATCTAATTTGGTGGACAGGTCCATTTGATTCATGGATATAGATGGCGGGGACTACTTGTGGTAATGTGGAAGTTTAGGGTCTTCATTGTAATATATTCCTAAGACTGGAGTGCAATTGCATTTATATAGTGGAGTTATTTGCAATTAACTGTGGGCCCGGATTGCACATGAGATGTGGGGTTGTGTGTCCCAGTTGGAGCCAGCTTTCTAAGGAATCCCTAGTGGTCCCCACGCTAGCCCAAGATATTAGAAAGATACTAATTCTACTTGAACTCTAAAAGGAAGGTTACTATTTCTATTTGAAGTAAGACTTCTAATAGTGGTAATGGTAAGCTACTAATTATTAATGGAAGTAGGACTTCTATTTTAATTAGAAAGGAGAAAGCTACTAATTGTTATGGAAGTGAGACTTCTATGGAAACTAGCAAGGGAGATGTTTACTATTTTGTAATGGGAGTTAAACTTCTATTTCAAATAGGATAAGAGGAGGTTTGGAGGGCTATAAAAGGAGGAATAAACTCCTCATGGTCGTGCACTTTACATAGAGCAAGAACAGCCCCTTTGTGCAAGTGTTGTAAAAGTCCTCTTCCTCTCTAAGTTCCCCTCTCTTTCACCTTTAGTTCCTTAGAGTTACTAGTTAGGTTTTCTCTTGAAGATTCCACCATCTTCTTGAGAAAAGAGATCTAATACGGGTCATAGCGTGGAAGATCAAAAGGAGTTGGAGATTCTGAATTGGATTGTGAAGGTGTTCATCATCAAAGTAAAGAACTCAAATCCTCCATTAGAGCACAACAAAGCTCCAAAGGTATATCTACATCCTTGTATGTTGTGGATTTCGTGGTTGCATGTTTATGTGCTATTTTCTATCTTCTAGATAGTATTTGTTGTTGTGCATGGCTATGAGATTGAGGGATTGCATCCTGGATTGGGTTTAATGCTTTCTAGATTATTGATCCATGCATTAAGTGGGTCAAAAGTTTTTGAACCCTGTCTGGAAGGCCCACCTATATTCCAACAATTGGTATCAGAGACATACCTCATCTCTAATCATGTTAGAATAGCAAGCTTGCTCTGATCTTTGCATGAGATGAGAAGAAGATGAAGCAAGGGCTATGTAAGGATCAGTTTTGATGAATTTACTTGGTTTGATAGTAGATTCATGTTTGGATAGTCACAAAAGGGTCGACCGGGCCAACTACGTAGAATGTTGTAGAAACTGGTTTTTCCAGTTTCGGGTCTTCTTTCACTTCCTATTTTTCCAGCATTATTTGGTAGCCTATTTTTGTGATTTGTATGGTTGTATGAGATGCTAACTTGCAGATGACTATGTCCTCTCCATACTCTTGCTTTCTATTAATGGTGATTGGTTTATTTAGGGCTAAATGTAAAGGGCGTCATGGTTTCCTTGGTTTCCCGTGAAAGGGCAAGGCATGATGAATTTCCCTATAGCCCTTTTATTTCCATGTGTAGATTACCATGTAAGTCTCATAATTGAGGCATAGGAATTTATGTAATTTTTCTAAATTTGTAAATTCTGGCGATGTCCGAGACGAAGAAGGAAAGCGATGTTGGACTCCTAATCAAAGAGTTTGAAGATTACCAAGAGAGTTCTGGAGTTTCCCAAAGAGTTTGAGGAATTCCAAAGTTTTGGAAGTCTAGAAGTCCAGAAAGTCTATTCCGCTAGGGCTATGTGGAGGAGAGGACTAGTTTCTATTTTTGCAATTTCTATTTATGGATGCATGCTTAGTTAGAATATTTCCAGATCTGATCCTAACATAGCAAGTTACTAAAATTGGTCAAATCAAATTAATTTTTGGAAAGAGTTCTAATTAGTGTTGATGACCCATGAGATGGACACATTGGTAACACTAATTTAGAAACTAGACTTTCCTTAAAATAACTTGACTTGGAAACTGTCATGCCCCCGAACCGAAACCTCGGGGGCGGGAATGGGATTAAGCATAAATATATTTTTCTCCCAGGATCCGCGTGTGTGAAGACAACACATTCTGAATATTTTGCGGAAGCTTTCGTGGCGTTGCGACCCGGAGTCCGTGGCCATCGGATTCCGCGTCGCACTCAACCTTTAGCATATAGCTATCATATCAAGAATCATATCAGACTGGAGTAAACCATCACAATAAATTACAAAGCTGACAGTAACAGGATATTACATTCCCATATACGTTCAAGTTACAATTATCAATGTACATTAATTAAGAATCCCAAGAAAAAGGCTAATAAAAGCCATACAACAAAAAGCTATAATCACTACCCTAAATATGACGTAGCTCCAATGTCAAGTTCAATGTCTACATGACATAGCCGACAAAACAACATGCAAAACATGGCTCCACAGCCAACCCAAACACTCATCTCGGGACGAAGAAATCTGAACCTGAGTACCAAAAGTAGTGGGTCAGACACGACGGTCTGGCAGGTGGATGAAAAGATCATAAATATACTGAAGAATAAAACATATGATAAATCTTGTTATTCGATCAAATGTTG
Source organism: Cinnamomum chago (assembly GCA_038049695.1). NCBI lineage: Eukaryota > Viridiplantae > Streptophyta > Magnoliopsida > Laurales > Lauraceae > Cinnamomum > Cinnamomum chago. The sequence goes on along the minus strand of CP142454.1, from coordinate 56,071,990 downwards.
CATATAATTAAACGGGTGCAAAATCGTGGATCTCGGGCAAAACATGTATTCCTTTCAAGCATGGGTAAAACATGAATATCTAATAAAACATGTGTTCATTTACATCATCTATAATCATAGATATTTGACAATCGGGTGTTCTTCTAAAACATGTATAAATATAGTGGTTTGACAAAACAAACGTTCATTTGTGACTTAGGTAAAAACATAAGTATACAACAAACCAGGTATTCATAGCAGTCTGGCAAAACCAATGTCCATTGGAAACATATGTGAAAATACGGATATTTAACAAACCGGGTGTTCATTTAAAACCGGTGTAACCAAAGAAATCTAACAAAACTAGTGTTCATTTAAACATATTTCAAAGCATGGATATTTCACAATTCGGGTATTCATTTAAAACCGGTGTAACCAAAGAAATCTGACAAAACTAGTGTTCATTTAAACATATTTCAAACATGGATATTTCACAATTCGGGTATTCATTTAAAACATGTGTAATCATGTAAATCTAGCAAAACCATTGATCGTTTGAAACATATGTAAAAGCATGGGTATTCACCCAACCGGCATCCATTTAAAACATGTATATGTACAAAGAACGAGAAGCAATATAGTAATAACTGAATTTACATTGGAGAATATTAACATTTGTTTAAATAACAACTTTCATAAAGGAAACAAATCGTTTATCGGAAAACAAGTAAGCAATATAAAACATGTCGGGTATCCAAGGAATTGGGAATTGGCAAGATGGCGACCACACGAAGCTAAGTCCTCTATCACTAAGGTGATAGAGCAATAACTAGGCCCTGATCTCAGTCACTCGAGGTGAGGAGAAACAAGGGATCTCATATAAATACATATACATATACATATACTATACATGACCACGGTAGCAAGCCGGGCATCGGGGACCACAGTAGCAATCTGCGGTATCGGGACAAGACCACGGTAATGACCGGGTAGCGGGATCCAAACTGCAGCTGGCGGGACAAGAGGGGGATCTCCAAGTCGGTGGATCAGACCAACAGGGTTATCCAAGCTTAGTGGTGCCGACTCATAGGTCAAATACAATCGAGACATATGCAAGTAAACCAAGTACAAATACATAATCAAACGGGCAAGACGGGGGTGCTCAAGGGCACACTGACATATCATGTGGTGCAATGCACTTCGGGACAAATAACTGTTACTAGAGTAACTTCAATGCTTTCGGGAAAATAAGTCATGTAATACAAATCTTGGAAATGAGGCGAAACAATGAACTATTACAATTTCGGGTAAAATATCGGTTTCAAGATTTGTTTAAGTGAATAGGGGTCCCGTATGTCGATTATAATAATTTACTTGGTACTCCTTGAGTTTGAAGACATTCCGGGCTCCTTATGCACTTTTACTATTTTCAAAACTTAAAATGAGCTTATGGGTAGTACTAATAGAAAAATCGAGACTATAAGCGGTCCATCCTAGGCATGACATTAATCCGGAAACATCGAGCAACCTATTCAGTCACCGAAAGGAATAGAATTCGCGATAACCAAGGGAAAGACTTGTGTTTAGATGTAAATAAGATATCGCGTCGTTCCATCCCGTTCAAGATTGAAATGGATTGAACTTCAATGCCACCGAACCAACCGTGAGGCGTGTCGGCTCAAGACATCCTCACACATGGTCGAAACAGTCCAAAAAGGGTAGCCAGGGTCCCACCTAAAACCAAGAATTAGTGCCTAGATCATCACCATTCTTTTCTTTTAGTTCCCTAGTCTTGAAGACCTTAGATTAGGGCATAATTGGTCTTAACACTAAGGTATATACCCCTAGGACTCATAGAAAGCCCAAATGTTTCAAATAAAAAAAACAATATCAAATTTCACTAGCTCCGATCGATCGGACCTGGGTGTAAAGCAGGTCCGGGAACTGGATTTTCTCCCCTTTTTCCTTTCCTTCCCACACTTATACAAACTGAGTTTTTCCTTGCTTGAACAACATCTTAACTACAATAAAACTCCCATCAAAACTCCATTAAAAATTAAATCTAAACACCTCTTTCTTCCCATTTCACAATAAACAAAGGGAAGAATCCCCAATATACACAAGGGTCCATTTGAGCCAAAAAATCTAGAGATAAATCAAGACTATTGATCCACATTTCCTTAACAAAAGATGATTTAGCAAAACTCTTCAAATGAGCATCAATTTCAAATCAATACAAGCTAGTAAACATAAACATGAATGGAAAACCAACCCCATTCATTATAAAACCATATGAGCAAACCTTGACCAAATGAAATGCATACATTTCCAAGAGATTTAACAAGAGAGAAAACAACCATTAATATGCATTTTCGAAATCAATATATAAGTGGCAAGAAACATATATGAAAACATGTATCCAATGATCAAGAACAATTAATAAAACTTAGGATTTTCTCATAAAACTTGATAACATTCAAACCATCCATTCATCCACTTGCCTTGGGTTCCAATCTAGCAAACCAAGCCTCTAATCACCTCTCAAGCTCAAGATCAACAATCTCTACAAAAACCCCAAAACAAACCCTAAAATGGGTCAAACAATGAAAGACAAGGAATGGGCTCAAACCAAGCTAGGAAATAGAACTTAAGGGAAAGCCATTGCACATCCAAGGAAAATGGGAAAGAGTCCTTACCTCTAGAGTCATGAATCAACAAGAAGAAGCTTGAAATAGGGGCTGCCCACCTTGGTTTCCCACGAAAATGGTGTCAAACGAGAGAGGAGATGAAGGAGAAGAAGTTGCCGGAGTTCCCTCGTCGGATTGGTGGCTTGGAGGCTCCATTAGAGCAAGAGAAATGGAAGAAATGAAGAAGAAGGGCTGCTGGCACTGTAGCTGGGGAGTTGCAGCTGATGGAGTGGAGAAATGAGGGAGAAAGAGAGGGTAGAGACATCTTATAATGGGTGGGTATGGGCCCCACCACACTTAAAACTTGCCAAGGGTAAAACATCTATTTGTGGGCCTCGGATGCGATCGACGAAGAAGAGAAAAAATGTTTCTCATAAAATCTAGTTTTCAAAAAGTATAAGAGATCTCGAAATTTGGGTCCAGATTCAATGGGAAAAGACCGATTTTGCCCTCCGGGCTGGAAAACTGATTTTCGGAGCTTCGAATGGGTACGGAGTGAACACGAAAGTTGTAGAGAATAACCAAATAAGTCAAATGAGGCTAAAACAAGAATTATCAGAAATTTCGAATAACCTCCCAATAACGCGCAAAGTCACTAAAAGAACCCCCAAAGGGTCCCACTAATCACAAGGGCCTTCAAAATTCCCCAAAACTTGAGAAAAACCATTCTAGCTCACAAACTCAACCCAACAAATACTAATCCCACTAGAAGAAACTAATCCACAAATAAACCAACACTAATCCAAGAGATTAGGGGTCGGGTTCTCACAGAACCAATCTTAGATCATATCATGAGATGATTTGATGTTCATATGTATACATGTGGGCCCTAATACCTTACAAAGAAATCCTCAATTCTAAAATATTAAGTGGGAGCGGGGCATTTATATTTAGAAATCCCCATGGTTTTCCACCATAGGTCCATTGTAAGGAAAGTATTAGCGTCGCGCCATCTTGAGAATGGTCGTTCCCCACAGAGGGCTTTTACTTGTCTGGTTACTAGAGATGGATCTCCTATGGATAGTGTTGGTGAGACGGGGCGGGGGCCCACTCCCCAAGGAGGAGCTGCTCGCAACGGTAGTCATGCAATGCTAGTTGGTGGGTCACACTTAACTAAAATAATGATGTAGTATCCCCAAGGATTTGCCTCATGTATTTTAGAAACCGAAGCTAATCGGGAGTCATTCATTATTTTGTATGAGATACCTAGATAATAATGAATGAAGGGGATCATGGAAAGTTAGTCTTAATTCCGATTTTGACCAACTTTGATCCGCACCAATCTAGGTGGTATTCGCACTCCCCAAGGAGGCATACCCCGGGGATTGGGATTCCGATGTATTCTGAATTTAATGGTTATGAGGATTCCATATAAATTTGGTAGAATACTAAACCCTAATGTCATTTAAATTCATTAATTGAATGTATGGTTATGTGCTACAGTATTTCCAGCATGAATTCAAATACTTTCAATCCACTTGCGACCATCCTCAACCAGAATAAATTAGTGGGATCCAACTATGTAGACTGGAAACGGAACCTGGATATAGTCCTGACAGCTTCAGGATATAAATATGTCCTTACCAAACCCCCCCCCTTGATGAGCCATTGCCAGAAGCATCACAGGAAGAAAAGGAACTTTACATCAAGTGGGCCAAAGACGATGAGATGGCCAGATGTTACATACATGCATCTATGTCTAGTGTTTTACAACACCAACATCAATCCTTTAAGACTGCATATGATATTATATCAAACTTAAAGGAGATGTTTGCGGAACAGGGCAGGCTTGCTAGACAGGCTGCTATGAGGATGCTTATAAGCACCAAGATGGCTGAAGGCACACCAGTACAGGACCATATGTTGAAAATGATGGACTCATTGAATGAGTTAGATGTACTGGGGGCTGCGATTGATGTAGAATCGCTGATTGACATAATCCTTGGGTCACTACCAGAGTCATTCAACAATTTCAAAGTCAATTACTCTGGCTGAGCTATCTAGCCAGCTGGTGGTGACTGAAGGGATTATGAAGAAAAAGCCAACTGCCCTGATGACAGAAAAGTCATTTGCCAAGTCCAAACCAAAGGGCAAAGGGCGGAAAGGCAAGAAGAAATCAGTTCCGAAGGGTCCTAAGGCGGAGAATGGTCCTAATGGTGGTGTTGGCAAGGCTAAGGGATCAGGGACAAAAGGAAAGTGTTTCCATTGTGGTATGACAGGACATTGGAAGAGGTATTGTCCAGAATATCTGTCTAAGAAGAAGACCTCAGGTATGATTGAGTCACTTGTTACTGAAGTTAGTTTTGCAACTGGTACTTCAGAATCTTGGTGTGTGGACTCCGGGGCAACTAATCACATTTGTAATTCGTTGCAGGGGTTCCGGGAAACCAGGAGACTCAGTGATGGTGAAATCATTGTCAACCTAGGATCTGATGCTAAGGCGGATGCGATCTCAGTAAGAGTTATTACTTTATGTTTTCAAGATAATAAGTTGGTTTTGTCAGACACTCTATATGTATCGTCTTTAAGACGGAATTTAGTTTCAGTTTCTAGTTTGGTGAATAAAAGTTATTCTATTACTTTTGGTACTGAAGTTGTCATAAAGAGAAACGGTGCTTTTATATGTTCTGGCAGGGTAACCAATGGGCTTTATCTGTTAACTCCTACAATGTATGAGATACATGATACCGAAATAATAAATAGGCCATCATTAAAGAGAAGGTCACCTTCATCTAATCCAACAAAACTTTGGCACTTGAGGCTAGGTCATATAAACCTAAACAGGATTGACAGGCTAGTGAAAGATGGTATCTTGCCTTCATTGGTGGTAGAATCAATGACTGTCTGTGAGTCCTATCTGGAAGGAAAAATGACCAAAAGACCCTTTTCGTCCAAGGACAATAGGGCCAAAGATTTATTGGAATTAGTGTATACTGATGTGTGTGGGCCCATTAATGTTAGGGCCAGAGGAGGATATGAATGCTTCATCACTTTCACAGATGATTATTCAAGATATGGATACATATACCTTGTGCACCGCAAGTCCGAGGCTTTTGAAAAGTTCAAAGAGTTTCGAGCGGAAGCGGAAAAACAATTAGGTAAAAGTATTAAGACTCTTCGATCCGATCGAGGAGGGGAATATCTCTCTGGTGACTTTATGGCACACTTATCAGAAAATGGGATTCTATTCAAGTTGTCTGCTCCTGGTATGCCTCAACAGAATGGAGTAGCGGAAAGAAGGAACCGGACTCTTTTAGATATGATCAGGTCTATGTTGAGTTTCTCAGGATTTCCTTTTGGGGATATGCCTTGGATACTGCAATGTACATATTAAATCTCGTACCATCTAAGTCTGTACCTAAGACTCCCCGGCAGATGTGGTCTGGGCGAAAGCCTAGTATACAACATTTACACATTTGGGGTTGTCCGGCACACGTGCTGAAGGTAAAGACGGATAAGTTGGAAACGAAGTCGGAAGTATGCACGTTTGTAGGATATCCTAAAGGAACTAAAGGTTGGTTATTCTATAATCCCAGAGAGCAGAAAGTGCTGGTAAGCACCAATGCGGTTTTTTTGGAGGAAGATTATATGATGGACCGGAAATCTTTAGAAAAGGTGATCTTGGAAGAGATTCAAGAACAATCAATTCCAAATCCAAGTATGACCGAACTTGAGGAAGAACCTGTCGCGACCCCGGAACGGATCCCGGGCCAACGACGCGTTTGCTTAGTGCGTGTACATTGTATATATACTTTCCCACAGGTTCCCGTGGTGAGGATTCCCAAAGTCACGCGGAATCTGGCTCACACGTACAAGATTTACGGAAGCGTGTAGCAAAACACATCAAGATGAGCACCCATAAAATATTTAAGTGCTATGACAATTAATATCAAAACATACTATCAAAGAAAGAAGTTCACATGGCATTCCCAACATAGTTCAAGTTACAAGATTAACACAAGAGTGAGTTAAGTTTTTGGTTACAACCCTTAAGAAGCCAGCAGAGGCTAATACACTTCTCAAAATGTAACAAAAGAAACCCCAAGACAAAAGGAGACGAGACTCAAGAACCCGCCCGATGTCTAAATGACATCATCGGGCTGCCACTCTCTCACAGGGGTTGGCTCACAAGCCTCATCCTGACGCTCCTCCTCAAAGGTAACGTCTCCTGCACCTGGGCACCAACAAACAAGGGTCAAACACAACGGTTTGGCAGGTAATCAATTTAGGTGCAAGCATGAACAAATAATGTTTAAGAAAACATATAAGCAAAACCTTAATTTGAAATACTACAATGACTACGATATATTTCAAGAATACTAAACAAGTTGGGATACTAAAACAAACTAGCATGAGTACAATATATATCATGAATAGTTACAATCCACAAAGAGCCCATCCTTTCTCAATCATTTATATAATGAAAAGAGCAAGCACGTACGACAAGTACGATATACATAATATAGGCACGACACGATTCCCACATAAACGGGGATTTCCTGCCGCGGAATCGGACACGCACGATGTGTAATAAATACACGACCAGTCTGCAGACAGTCCACATGTTTAAAGACCCCCAGACAGTGGATCAAACTGAAAGGGCAGTCTAAGCTCAGTGGTGTTTACTTGATTCATGAATGCACAAAACACGTGAAATACTATCAAAACTTGTCGAGATAAAAAGGGGGAAAACACTTATCAAAACACGACGAACACGACTAGCAAGAGGCATAATAATTATGCATAACACGCTTAGGAAGTGATCCCCTTTTTCTTGAACAAAACTTCAAAACAAGCTTATACTTGAAATCCAAAATGAGTACCCGATGGTACTTATCATACTCAAAACGGAATTCAAACACAAAATCTGACAAGCATGTGTTAAGGCTACTAATTGACCCTTGTGTAATTGGGATCCCAAATGTCAGAATAAACAAGAGTTGGCGTCCCCAAAGTTGGGTTGCATTTCAAAATCCCATTTACACAATGTAAAGTCAAAACCCTTAACATAGTCTACTTTTCCAACCCTCGAGAAATTACAGAAATGAAATAATTCTTCTTCCAGAATCTGGCAAGTTCGCTCGAGCGAACTTTACACGGTAAGGACACTTCGTTCGAGCGAGACAGTTCGTTCGAGCGAATAATAAAATGCGCTCGACCGGACAGCTCTCTATCTGCGCTTGGACCAAACAGAGGCTTGGTCGCTCGAGCGAACCCAGGGGTCGCTCGAGCGAACAAGCTGCTGCCTGTGCTCGCCGAGTGCAGAAACTGCCTTTCTTTTACACATCTTTCACCACATTCTTCTTCTTCTTCTCATCCATCAATCACACATAATCCCTTGAGCCTTCATGCTCACCAAGGGTTCATTTATCACAATGTCAAGCATCAAAATCAAATAAAACATATCCATGAAGCTTGTAAACAAAATTTATGAACAATTTCTAAAACAACAATGAAATCAAAATACACATGCATCATTCCTATAGAGATTACTTGCCTTGACCAATGGTAACAATACTCCTCTTCAAACTCTTCCTCAAGCTATTCTCACACTACAAAAAACCCAAGAGAAAAACCACACAACTCACTCAAAAATGGAAACAAAGAACCCATTTAACAAAAAGGGTTTCTAACTATGAAAATCATGATCTTAGAGAACTAAAAAGACTTTATGAAAAGCATGGGTTGTAGCTCTTACCTAACAATGGCCAAACAAGAAGAGATGAAGAAGATGAAGAGTTTGTCTCACAAGAAGTTCCAAGAAGTTTATACCAATAGAGAGCTTGCAAGGAGATGAAGAAGATGATGACTTTGGAATTCTTTTTGGAGCTCTCTAGCCCTGCATGCAAGATGAAGAAGATTGAAGAGAATAAGAGCTTTCCTTGCCCTAGGTCAAGAGATTGCAGAGATTGGGGAAAATGAATGAAAAAAAGAGGGAGATGGGCTTTAGTGATGGAAATGGGCCCCAAATAACCTGAACTTTGAAATGGCCAAAACACTAACTTGTAGGCCTCGGATGACTTCGACGAAGAAGGATAAAACAATCGTCGAAATATCTAGTTTCCAAAAAGTATATTTTTGACATGGTTTTGAGATCTCGAAAATTGTGTCCAGATTTGTGCATAAAAGACAATTTTACCCTCATTGGGCCAAAACATGGGTTTTTGGGCTTCAAACATGAATGGGCCTAAGAAGAAAGTTGTAACACATAGAAAAATCATTCAAATGAAATCAAAATCACAATTACACGGAAACCGATACGATCTTCCCAAGCTCACACGCGCACTCAGGCCTTCCTGAGTGTGTCTAACTAATATTAAACGTTCTCAAAATTCCCAAAGCTATATCCAGAACTAACTAATTGCTTCTAACCCAACAACAACTAAACCCACTTAGGACTAAACACATACTAATTGCACACTAATCAAAAAGGTCTGGGTCGGGGTCTAACAGAACAGCCCCTACCAGACCCAGTAGTTACACCAGTGCCTCGTCGTAGTGGGAGAATAATCAGTCCCCCTGATAGCTTCTCGTTCTTGGGAGAGTCTTACGAGGCAATCCCGGAAGAACTAGAACAGGATCCCTGTAACTATGATGAAGCAATTAATGACAGATTTGGCAAGATGCTATGAAAGCTGAGATGGAGTCTATGTACTCTAATCAGGTCTGGACACTTGTGGACTTGCCTGCCAATATCAAACCTATTGGGTGCAAGTGGGTCTACAAAAGAAAAAGAGGACCAGATGGAAGAGTTGAGACCTTTAAGGCCAGGCTTGTTCCGAAAGGGTATACTCAAAAAGAGGGTATCGATTACGAGGAAACCTTCTCGTCGGTAGCCATGCTCAAGTCCATCCGGATACTCTTATCCATTACGGCTCATCTCGATTACGAGATTTGGCAAATGGATGTCAAGACGGCGTTTCTCAACGGCCATCTTGAGGAAGACATCTATATGATGCAGCCAGACGATTTTATAGCAAGTAACCAAAAGCAAAGAGTTTGCAAGCTACAGAAGTCCATTTATGGACTGAAGCAAGCGTCCCGAAGCTGGAACATCCGTTTTGACCGGGCAATCAAATCATTTGGTTTTAGTCAAAATCCGGATGAGTCATATGTGTACATGAAAAATGAAGGTGACAGGGTAGTTTTTCTGGTTTTATATGTCGACGACATCCTTCTCCTTGGGAAAGATATAGGAATGTTGTCAACGGTAAAAGTTTGGTTAGCAAAGACTTTTGATATGAAGGACTTGGGAGAAACTAGTTACATCCTAGGGATCAAACTCCATCGAGACCGGAAAAATAGGATGATTGGCTTGTCTCAAGCTGCATACATAGATAAGGTACTGGTACGGTTTGCTATGCAGGACTCCAAGAAGGGTATCACACCTTTCAGGCATGGAGTGCACCTTTCCAAGGATCAGGATCCCAAGACCTCGGAGGAAAAGGAGCAAATGAGAGCAATTCCATACGTTTCGGCTGTTGGAAGCCTCATGTATGCTCTGCTATGTACTAGACCGGATATCTGTCATGCAGTGGGCTTAGTCAACAGATATCAGTCTAACCCAGGTCCTGACCATTCGACTACTGTAAAATGTATCCTCAAGTACTTGAGAAGAACTAGAGATTACATGTTAATTTACGACAGTGATGAGCTAATTCCAGTCGAATACACAAATTCTGACTTCATGTCAGATAAGGATTCTAGGAAATCCACCTCTGGTTATGTGTTTATGCTTGGCGGAGGAGCTATCAGTTGGAGGAGTATTAAACAGGAATGCACCGCTGATTCCACTTCTGAGGCTGAATATGTGGTGACTTGTGAAGCAGCTAAGGAAGCAGTATGGCTAAAAAGATTCCTTTTGGAACTTGGGGTGGTACCTTTGGCGTGAAAACCGCTCACAGTTTACTGTGACAGCAGCGGGGCAGTCGGCCAGTCCAAGGAACCCAGGAGCCATAAAAGCCAAAAGCATGTACAGAGGAAATATCACTTGGTCAGAGAGATTGTGTAGACAGGTGATATTGCAATCACCAAGATAGCCTCTGCGGACAATCTGGCAGATCCATTTACTAAGCCTTTGACCACCAAGATTTTTTAGCAGCAAGTAGACGGGATGGGCATGAGATGCAATCCTGATTGGCATTGAGCCCAAGTGGGAGATTGTTAGTTTTATGGTCTCAATACCAAGGGTATATGATGTAATAAATTGATTAATTTCTTTATTTATCAATACAATTCATGTTTTTCCTTTCATGAGATGAATGGTGTTCTATATACTTGCACATAACCAATACAAAAGACATAATGGCTCATGAGATGAACCGGAGTCCATGAGTATACTAGATGTAATACATGTGTATGGATGAGATCCACATATAGGAGACATGTATTGCAAATCTTATACTCAAATATCTTCACAACTAGTGATGAGATTGGACATCTCATCTGACAAGGTTGCTGCGCCTTGATCACTATGAGATAGTGTGATTTGTCTCGATCATCGAAATGTAAGATTCCGGATCATGGTGCTGGTACATTGGATGTACTGAAGGACCATGAGAAGCACCTTACATACACTGTCTTTATTTTAAGATCTGCTCTCATAATTCCCTAGCAATAGGCTCATAATCCTGAGACATTAATGAACTCAAGTTTCTATCTATTCATTTGCTTTGAGTCACCAATGAGTGAGGCCAATTGTAGGTCAACACCTCGGTGATTTGGGTACTTGGTAGTAGAGCTGTGGAAACATTCGATGGTCAAGATGGAATCTATCTTTAATATCCCCTTGTGCCAATTAATGGATTTATCATTGGTAAGTGCGCACCCATTCCAGTTAAGAGTTAATTGGATCGGCACCAAATGATCACTATAATTAATTGGGGCTCAAGGATAATAAGATATGGATCTAATTTGGTGGACAGGTCCATTTGATCCATGGATATAGATGGAGGGGCCTACTTGTGGTAATGTGGAAGTTTAGGGTCTTCATTGTAATATATTCCTAAGACTGGAGTGTAATTGCATTTATATAGTGGAGTTATTTGCAATTAACTGTGGGCCCGGATTGCACATGAGATGTGGGGTCGCGTGTCCTAGTTGGAGCCAGCTTTCTAAGGAATCCCTAGTGGTCCCCACGCTAGCTCAAGTTATTAGAAAGAAACTAATTCTACTTGAACTCTGAAAGGAAGGTTACTATTTCTATTTGAAGTAAGACTTCTAATAGTGGTAATGGTAAGCTACTAAATATTAATGGAAGTAGGACTTCTATTTTAATTAGAAAGGAGAAAGCTACTAATTGTTATGGAAGTGAGACTTCTGTAAGACCCCGACCCGAGTGAACCCGTTTAGTGCTAATTAGGTTGCGTGTTAGTGCTAAACTTGATTAGTGTTTTTGGTTAAGTTGGGTTTAGAATAACCTTGATTCTAGTTTTGGGCTACTTTGAGTGTTTTGATGGCTAGTGGGGCCCTTTGGGGGTTCCCTTTTCGGCTTTGCGTTTTCTTGAAAAATTTTCCCGATTTGTTGTGAATTGTGTTTTTGGCCCGTTGCAATCATCTTGAGGAATCCTACAACTTTCATGTTGATCCCGTCCTCGTTTGAGATCCCGAAACCCGATTTCATAGCCTTGAGGGTAAAACAGTCATTGCACACCAAATCTGTACCCAAAACTTAATATTCTCGAAACCCGTGAAACATACACTTTTTGGAAACTAGATATTTCGACGAACATTTCTTCCTTCTTTGTCGAATCCATCCGGGGTCCCGAAAGAGATGATTTCAGCCAATGTAGCTCCTTTAGTTGTGGGACCCAACCTCCTTTGTTAACATAAGAGAACCCACCTCCTTCATTGCTCATTTCCTCTCCATTGCTCCAGCACACAACTGAGCCTAGGGTTTGCTCTTGTGTTTTCTCTCCTTCTTCTTGTTTCTTCATCTCCAAGCCGCACCAAGAGTTCATCAATCAAGCAATGAAGATCACCAATCTCTTCCTCTCCTTGCAAGCTTCCTCTTGATACTATTTTTAGAAGAATCCATCAACTTTGAGACTCCCTTTGAGATAACTCTCTTCATTTGAAGGTCATCCAAGTAAGTGTTCTTCTTCATCTTCTAGATTTGTGCTCCTATAGCCTTAGAGAAGCTCCACCTTTATTATTGAAAGGTTTCCTTGTCATTTCATTGTTGACCCATTTTAGGGTTTGTTTTGGGGGTTTTTGATTGTAGCTTGGAAGTGAGCTTAAGAAGTGAGTAGAGGCTTAATTTTGGCTAGCTTGGACTTGAGGCAAGTGAATGTTTGGATGTTTTTAAGTTTGAAATGGTTTGGTGAAGCATTTATGGTTTTCATGCTTTCATTGATTTTTCCATGGTTGAAATAAATGATCTTTACACATCTTGATAGCCTCATTTAATGTCTTGGAAAACTTGTGTTTAAGTCATCTTGATTATAGTTCTATGTGGTTGTTGAGGTGTTGGAAGGAAAGGAAACAAAAAGGAGAAAAATCAAGTTCCCGGGCATGCTTCACGCCCAGGTCCGATCGATCGGACCTACAGGCCGATCGATCGGTCTGTCTTTTAACTGTAAGGCTTTTTGGGCAGATCGATCGGACCCTGTGCATTTTTGGTACAGAAATTTCAAGATTTATTTTTTGAGATTTTTTTTTTGTGGACCTTGGCTACCCTCCTTGGACTCACTTGACCATATGTGAGGACGTCTTGAGCCGATGCTCTTCACGGTTGGTTCGGAGGCATCGAAGTTCAATCTATTTCAATCTTGAACGGGATGGAACGACACGATATCTTCTTCATACCTAAATGCAAAGTCTATTTCCTTGGGTATCGCGAATTCAATTCCTTTCGGTGACTGAGTAGGTTGCTCGATGGTTCCGGGTTGACATCATACTTAGGATGGACCGTTTATAGTCTTGATTTTTCTATCATAGCATCTAGTACTATCCATAAGCTCATATTAAGTTTTAAAAATCGTAAAAGTGCATAAGGAGCCCGGAATGTCTTCAACTCAAGGAGTACCAAATCATTTCAATAATCGACGTACGGGACCCCTATTCACTTAAATAGATCTTGAAATCAATATTCTCCCGGAATTGTAATAGTTCATTTTATTTCTTCTTTTCCAAGATTTACTGTACATGATCTGTTTTCCCGAAAGCTTGATGGTTACACTAGTAACATTGACTTGTCCCGAAGAGTATTGCCCGATATGAAATGAAAGTTATACATTGAATATTCTTGCCCGTTCATTGATTTACTTGTACTTGATTTACTTGCATATGTATCGATGTGTTATTTAACCTATGTGTCGGCATCACTAAGCTTGGATACCTTGTCGGTTTGATCCACCGACTTGGAAATCCCTCTCCCGTCCCGCCAGCTGCAGTTTGGATCCCGATACCCGGTCATTACCGTGGTCCCGTCCCGATGCCCGGTTCGCTACCGTGGTCCCGTCCCGTATATTTATATTGTATATGTGATTGTGTTGAGTCTCCTCACCTTGTGTGACTGAGATCAACGTCCCGTGATACTGTTGTCACTCTAGTGACAGAGGACTTAGCTTTATGTGATTGCCATCTTGTGAGTTCCCGATCCCTTGGTTACCTCATATGTTTTATCTTGTTTACATGTTTTCTAGCAAATGATTTATCTATTTTATGAGAGTTCTTGCTTAAACAGATTTCCTTGCTTTTCGAGATATTTCATTTATTATATGTTGTTGTATCTTTTCACTCTCTTGCCAGACCGTCGTGTCTGATCCTTTGCTTTGTTACTCAGGTCCCGTTGCCGGTTTCCTTGAGGAGGAGCCGGAGGAGGCGGTTGGTGAGCCGCATCCTCTAGTTGAGTGGCGTGCTGACGATGTCATGTAGACATCGGATTGCTACAAGAGGCGTAACATTTTGGGGAGAACTATTAACCATTCTTTTGGGTTATTATTTGTAATATTGGCCTTTGTTGGCCTCTAATTTTGGGAATGTAACTAAATGATATTTTGTCTAACTTTAACAACTTTTGGGAAACATGCTATAGATCATTGCTCTTTCTGATACAGTTTTGATATTTGATGTTAATGCTTGCATGACTAGAGATAGTCCTACTATTTGATTTGTTACACGCTTCCGCACTAAAAAGAAATGTTCATGCAAGGTTGTGATATCCTCACCGCGGACACCTGTGGGAAATTAAATAAGTTGTATATTGTGGATGTAGATAATCCTCACTAATTAGTCCCGATCCTGGATTGGGATTCCCGGTCCGGGGTCGCGACAACTTCTATGGAAACTAGCAAGGGAGATGTTTACTATTTTGTAATGGGAGTTAAACTTCTATTTCAAATAGGATAAGAGGAGGTTTGGAGGGCTATAAAAGGAGGAATAAACTCCTCATGGTCGTGCACTTTACATAGAGCAAGAACAGCCCCTTTGTGCAAGTGTTACAAAAGTCCTCTTCCTCTCTAAGTTCCCCTCTCTTTCACCTTTAGTTCCTTAGAGTTAGTTAGGTTTTCTCTTGAAGATTCCACCATCTTCTTGAGAAAAGAGATCTAATACGGGTCATAGCGTGGAAGATCAAAAGGAGTTGGAGATTCTGAATTGGATTGTGAAGGTGTTCATCATCAAAGTAAAGAACTCAAATCCTCCATTAGAGCACAACAAAGCTCCAAATGTATATCTACATCCTTGTATGTTGTGGATTTAGTGGTTGCATGTTTATGTGCTATTTTCTATCTTCTAGATAGTATTTGTTGCTGTACATGGCTATGAGATTGAGGGATTGCATCCTGAATTGGCTTTAATGCTTTCTAGATTATTGATCCCTGCATTAAGTGGGTCAAAAGTTTTTGAAACCTGTCTGGAAGGCTCACCTATATTCCCACAGCAATTTCTCATATTTATCACTATGCTCACTAAGTTATTATATCTTTAATTAAGTGATGAATATTCATTTATGATGCTTGATGGAATTTTGTGTTTATCACATCTTTGCTCTTAATCATTTTTTGATATTCAATTAGTATCAATTGGTATCATATTCAATTGGTATATCGTGAGAATGTGATAGACATTGTGTACATTGGATTGAACTTGATTTTATTTTGGAAATATGTTTTTATTCCATGTCACATTCCATTAGCATCATAATCTTCATGTTTGCCACCTCTCATGAGCTCATGGGTAAATCTCATAACCGCTATTTTTATATGATCATAATCTTGGTTGGTTAATGGTTGAAGTTGGCTTCATAATTTCATTTCATTTCATTCTCATTACACATTATGGTTATATTTAATGATTGATTAAATGATTTCAATACATAGCATATGATTTTTATAAGCACATTAGTTGATGTTATGCTATGTAACCCCTATCACATTCCCTTGACCTTGTTCTTAATTTTGATAATTTGATCATATAAGGAAAGACTAATTGTTCCCTTGAAGTTTACCCTCAATTGGTAAAATCACCTTCTCTTTGTACCCATCATTGTCAAAGTGTTGATAAAAAGAGAGAATGGATTGAGGGGGAGTATAAACCTTCATAGGAAGCATTAGCTTTGATCAAATTCACCCTTGTATTAGCTTTGCACCCTTAGAGATAACTATCCCTACATGATAACCTGTTATGTATTTCGTTTTCGATTTCTTTTGATAACAGGTGCTACTAAAAGGTATTTTCCTTACTTCATGTGTGTAGGTACCTTTACAATTTAATGTCAAAGGGGGAGAGAATGTCCAAGTTGTCTAAGGGGAGATATTGTATTATCTTCCACAGGGGGAGAGAATGCATGGTCAAAGGGGGAGAGTTAAAAGAAGAGAAAGATTGGGAGCTAAAGAAGATGCTTGACCAAAGAGAGAAAGATTAAAAGGAAGCTTGAAGGATGATCAAGATCCAAGCATCAAGAAGAATGAAGAAAAAGGAACTAGAGCCTAAGTGAAGAGAAGGAAGCATCCAAGAGATTTCAAGACTTGTCCAGCTTAGGGGGAAGTGAAGACTTAGTATGTAAATTCGGTGTTGAGTAAGTTGCCATCAAATTGCAAAGGGGGAGATTGTTAGGGATTTTGTTTTTTGCAATTTGATGGATGCATTATCATTTTACCATCATTCGAATTTTCACATATGCATTGTTTTTGAAATATTTGAAATCTTGATTTACTCATGCATTGTTTTTAAGACTTCTAAAACTTATGGTTCATGTATGTTTTGATTTTAAACTTGGATGCATTTATTTTTGAAAAGAAATTTTTTGAATCAAGCATGTTTATGAGTTTAAACCTTTCAAATAAACTTAGGCATTTTAGGTTTCATGTTTTTAAAACTCTTAGATTGATTTAAAACATGTTTCCATGCTTGATTCTATGGCCCAGAACTCCCTCTATCAAAATACTTTGGAGTAGCTTTTTACTTAATCGTTTAAGAAGGTAAAGAAAATTCTTGGTGCTACAGTACTTACTATAGTAATTTTGCTACAGTGTTTTCGGTTAACCGAACTGGATGTCGGTCGACCGAACTCAGGATGTCGGTCGGCCAACACTTGACCGAACCCATTTCGGTTCGCGTTCCAGAATGGTCAAAACTAGCCGTTTTATGACCGTTGGGAGTTCGGTTGACCGACAATAGAGCCGTTGGACAGTTTTCTCTATATAAAAAGATCTTTCCTAGGACAAATGTGAGGATCCAAGGGATACTCCTTGAGGTATTTTGAGACCAAACAAAGGGGAATGTGTAAGTCCTTGGGATCCTAACCCTAGAGGGGGGGGGGGGGGGGTGAATAGGGTGTGCTACAACTATGACCAATTTAGACCAATTTTAATTTCTTAACATAAACTAGTCACATGTGATGATATTAACCAAACAAGATGCGGAAGCTAATAAAAGAATCACTACAAGCATACACCACAACACAAAGGTTTATAGTGGTTCGGCCTCAATGCCTACGTCCACTACCGGCTTGTGATCCAATCACCCCACCGGATTTCCACTATTTATGCTTTTTACTAGGCTAAGCAATAACCCTTACAATGTTGTTTTTACTAGGCTCAACAACAACCTCTCAATGTGCTTTTCTAGGCTAAGCAATAACCTTTACAAAATGCTTTTCTTAGGCTAAGCAATAACCTTTACAAGATGCTTTTCTTAGGCTAAGCAATAACCTTTACAAGTGAATGATTTCTCTAAGAAGGTGTCTTCACAAAAGAACACTCCAAGAGATACAAATTAAGCACATATAAATTGCCTCTAAATAGGCTAATGCGAAAGTGTAATACAAATTACAAACATACACCAAAACAAGCTAAAGTGTGTGCACAAGTGTATGAATGCTTTACTTCAATCAAATTCAACAATGAAGATCCTAAAAGAATGCTTGATGCATTTTAAAAACAAAGCTTAGAAAATGATGATTGAAGATAAAACTAATCACATAAAAGATTCAAACAACTTTGAAGAAATAAAACAAACAAGTTGTATGAATGTTAAAGTCTAAGAACACATGTGATTAGGATAAGAGAGTTTGCAAACCAATCTAATTTACCAAAGATGATATTGAGTTTGCAACACAACACTTTAAAAGCTAGAAATCATGCATAAATGAAAATACAAAGATTTAACCATGCATTGATTCTACTTTTAATGGAAATCAAAATGATAAGTAAGATGTACCTTTTTAAAACTCAAGCATTTGATTTCCAAATAGCCCTTTAGCTTTTCCAACTTCTTCCCCTTTCTTTGGCTCCAAAATGGTCTCAAAAGTTCATGGTTCAAGCCTTGAAAAAGGTTGGAAATGAATGGACTTTATAATGAAAAACAGTCCAACGGCTAGTCCTCGGTCGACCTGCAAACATGTCTCGGTTGACTGGGATCACACAACGGTTAGAAAAATGACCGTTGGGCTCCAGGGGCCCAGTTGGCCTGCAGTGTTCCCGGTCGACCGGGACCTCTGGGCCGGTCGACCGGCGACACTGCCGGACCACCCCCTGGATCAAAAAATCCCATAAATGCATAATTTGAAGGTCTATCTATGAGGGGATTTTTGGGCCACTAAACCAAGCTTGGAAACATGTTTTAAATCAAACGAAGAAGTTTAAAAACATGAAACACAAAAAGCCTAAAATAATTTGGAAGATTTAAAACATAGGCTAGCTTGATTTCTAAAAACTCTTTTCACATAAAAATGCATACAAAAAAGATTCTGAAAGTCATGAATGTATGCAAGGCACAAACCTAAATTCTCAATATGATTTCTCAAAAGTAATGCACAAAGAATTAGGTTTTCAAAAGAGTTTGGATTCTAAAACCAATGCATCCAAGTATAAAAACAAAACATGCATAAAACAATACCTTTTCAAATCTTAAAAGCAATGCATGTATAAAACCAGATTTCAAGGTTTTCTTTAACAATGCAAGTGTGAAAATTCAAATGATGCTAAAGTGAAAATGCATCCATCAAATTGCAAATACAAAATTCCTAACAATCTCCCCCTTTGCAATTTGATGGCAACTTACTCATCATTGAAAATACACACTAAGTCTTCAGCTCCTCCTAAGCTGAACAAGTCTTGAAATCTTCTTGGATGCTCCTCATCTTAGCTTGGGCTCTTTTCTTCAATCTTCATGATGCTTGGTGCTTGATCATTCTTCAACCTTTCTTTCTTAATGGCCAAGCATCTTCTTTAGCTCCAAGCTTTCTTTCTTCTATTAGCTCTCCCCCTTTGACCATGCCTCTCTCTCCCTTTGGCAAGATATGCACTCTCTCCCCCTGTAGAAGATCATACAACATCTCCCCTTAGGAAGCTTGGACATTCTCTTCACCTTTAGAGAACTTTGAAAGCTCTCTCCCCCTTTGAAGAGTAGGAGATCTTTGAGTACTTGAACTCTCTCTCCTCCTTTGCCATTAAATTGCAAAAATACCTACACACATGAAATAAGGAAAATACCTTTAGTAGCACCTGTTAACAAATGAAATCGAAAATGAAATACATAACAGGCTATCATGTATGGAAGTCATCTCTAAGGGCTCAAAGGCAATCCAAGGGTCAATTTGATCAAAACTAATACTTCTTATGAAGGTTTACACTCCCCCTCAATCCATTCTCTTCTTTTGTCAAACTTTTGACAAGATATAACTATTTGGTTCAAGAAGAGAAGGTTTAGCCAAATGAGGGTCAACTTCAAGGAAAGGATTAGATTCATTTAACTATAAGGCTCAATATGATCCTGTACTTAGTTGAATCTTTAGTAACATGATTCCTATACTTAGTTGAATCTTTAGTTGTTTTTTTTCATCATAAGAAATCACTTTCAAATCTATCTTATGTTTTGGATTCAACAACTTCACAAATCACATGTATTTTGTTTTAAAGTTTCACACAACTTGCTTAGCATTGATATACATAATTTTCAAGTTGGTTTTTAAATTACATGTGATTTGTTCCTTCACTTCAATCAAATCTATTTTTGTGTTTTACACTTTCAAAAGCTTTAAACTTGCATTCATTGAGCTATCACTTTTAACTTGATTGAAGTTTTTCACACACACACCATGTGCATTCATCTTTGTATTTCATAAAGTGTTGTGTGAGTTTGTTTTAATTTTCATATCAACCTAATTAAGAGGCAAATGTAATGAGCTTTAATTGTATCTCTTAAAGTGTTTGTGTAGACACTTCTTTGAGAAAATTATCTTGTAAAGGTTATTGTTGGAATATAGGTGGGCCATTAGATAGGTTTCAAAAACTTTTGATCCACTTAATGCAGGGATCAACTATCTAGAAGGCAATAAACCCAATCCAGGATGCAATCCCTCAAACTCATAAACCATGTACAACAACATAACTTATCTGGAAGATAGAAAATAGCACCTAAACATGCAACCACGAAATCTACAATATACAAAGATGTAGATTATACCTTTGGAGCTTAGTTGTGCTCTAATGGAGAATTTGAATTCTTTCTTTGATGATGAACACCTTCACTTAATCAAATTAGAATCTTCAACACCTTTTGATCTTCCAAGCTATGACCCGTATCAGATTCTCTTTTCTCAAGAAGATGGTGGAATCTCCAAGAGAAAAACCCTAGAGGAAACTAGAAGAGAAACTAGAAGAGGGAGAGGAAGAGGAGTGTGCAACACTTGCACAAAAGGGGCTTGGGCGTGAATTCCAAGTTGGAATTAATGCATGGGGACGCCCAAGGCACTCCTCTCCCCTTTTTATAGCACTTAAGCAACCACCTCATTCTAATTGAAATAGAAGTCTTACTTCCACAACAATTAGTTGCTTACTAAATCACTATTAGAAGTCTTACTTCAAATATGATTAGTAACTTTCTCTTTTTCTAATTAAAATAGAAGTCTCACTTCCATTAATAATTAGTAACTTACTATTACCACTATTAGAAGTCTCACTTCAAATAGAAATAGTAACTTTCTATTTCCTTTTAGAGTTCTACTATAATTAGTATCGTTCTAATATATTGGGCTAGCGTGGAAACCACTAGGGATTCCTTAGAAAGCTGGCTCCAACTGGGACACGTGACCCCACATCTCATGTGCAATCCGGGCCCACAGTTAATTGCAAATAACTCCACTATATAAATGCAATTGCACTCCAGTCTTAGGAATAAATTACAATGAAGACCCTAAACTTCCACATTACCACAAGTAGGCCCCTCCATCTATATCCATGGATCAATTGGACCTGTCCACCAAATTAGATCCATATTTTATTATCCTTGAGCCCCAATTAAGTATAATGATCATTTGGTACCGATCCAATTAACTCTTAATTGGAATGGGTGCGCACTTACCAATGATAAATCCATTAATTGGCACAAGGGGATATTAAAGATAGATTCCATCTTGACCATTGAATGTTCCCACAGCTCTACTACCACGTACCCAAATCACTGAGGTGTTGACCTACAATTGGCCTCACTCATTGGTGACTCAAAGCAAATGAATAGATAGAAACTTGAGTTTATCAATGTCTCAGGATTATGAGCCTATTGCTAGGGAATTATGAGAGCAGACCTTAAACTAAAGACAGTGTATATAAGGTGCTTCTCATGGTCCTTCAATACATCCAATGTACCAGCACCATGATCCAGAATCTTACATTCCGATGGTCAAGACAAATCACACTATCTCATAGTGATCAAAGTGCTGCAACCTTGTCATATGAGATGTCCAATCTCATCACTGGTTGTGAAGATATTTAAGTATAAGATTTGCAATACATATCTCCTGCATGTGGATCTCATCCATACACATGTATTACATTTAGTATACTTGTGGACTCCGGTTCATCTCATGAACCATTATGTCATTTGTATTGGTTATGTGCAAGTATATAATTAAACACCATTCATCTCATCAAAGGAAAGCACGATTTTATTGAAAAATAAAGAAATGAATCAATTTATTACATCATATACTTGGTATTGAGACCATCAAAACTAACAATTGCTTAGCCTTAGAAAAGAATAGTGTTGAGGTTATTGCTTAGCCTTGGAAAATCATCTTGTAAAGGTTATTGCTTAGCCTAGAAAAGCACATTGATAGGTTGTGTTAGATCCCGACCCAGACCAACTCGATTAGTGTGCGATTAGTACGTGTTTAGTTCTAAGAGGGTTTAGTTTTCGTTGGGTTAGAAGTAATTAGTTTTAGTCTTGGTCATAGCTTTGAGAATTTTGAGAACGTTTAGTATTAGTTAGACACACTCGGAAAGGCCCGAGTGCACGTGTAAGTTTGGGAAGATCGTATCGGTTTCCGTGTGATTGTAATTTTGATTTCATTTGAACGGTTTTCCTATGTGTTATAATTTTCGTCTTAAGCCCATTCATGTTTGAAGCCCAAAAACCCAAGTTTTGGCCCAAAGAGGGGTAAAATTGTCTTTTATGCACAAATCTGGACACAATTTTCGAGATCTCAAAACCATGTCAAAAATATACTTTTTGGAAACTAGATATTTCGAGGATCGTTTTATCCTTCTTTGTCGAAGTCATTCGAGGTCCACAAGATCAAGTTTTTGTCATTCAAGGTTCAAGTTCATTAGGACCCATTTGGTAAGGTTTTAAGCCTAACCCTCATCTTTCTCATTCACTTTACAAAAATCCTGCAACTTTCTTAACCTAGGGTTGAAAACCCCTCTTTCCTTTCCATCTTCCTCACTTTGCATGATCCAGCTAGAGATCTTCAAATAGAATTCCAAGACCATCATCTTCTTCCTCTTCTTGCAAGCTTTCTATTGGTACAAATTTCTTGGAGTTTCTTGTGGGACAAGCTCTTCATTTTCTTCCTCCTCTCTTGTTTGACCTTCTCTACGTAAGAGCTTCAACCCATGTTTTTCATAAAGTCTTTTTAGTTCCTTAAAGATCTTGTTGTTCATCTTACAAACCCTTTTGTTAAAATGGGTTCTTTGTTTCCATTTTTGAGTGAGTTTGTATGGTTTTCTTGGGTTTCCTTGTAGCATTGGAATAGCTTGAGTGAAGTGCTTGAAAAGGATTGTTAGCGTTGGTCAAGGCAAGTAATCTCTCTAGGAAATGTGCATGTCTATTTTGAGTTCCATTGTGTTTTCTTGAAATTGTGCATTAATATGTTTACAAGCTTCATGATTATGTTTCATTGGATTTGGATGCTTGAAATTGTGATAAATGAACCCTTGGTGAGCATGGAGGCTCAGGGAATGTAGGTGGAATGAGAAATAAGAAGAAAGGAAGAAGAAATGTGAAAATCTGAACTAGACTGCATTTCCCGTGCAGTTCGGTCAGCCGTCGGTCGGCTGGCAGCTAACCGAAATCCCCATTTCGGTTAACCGCGAGCTGACCGAGCTTGGCGGTTCCCTTTCCAGAAGCTGACTTTTCGACAGAGGGTTTCGGTCAGCTTGCCGTTAGCTAGCGGCTAGCCGCTCTACCCCATCTCGGCCAACCGCTGGCCAACCGCGCATTTCGGTTCCTTTTCCCGAGAGCTATATTTCAGACTGGGTTTCCCGCGGTCAGCCCTACGGTCAGCTTACGACTAACCACCAAGTCTCAGTTCGGCTAACCGTAAGCTAACCGCAGTCAGTTCGGTTTCTTTTCCAGAGGGCTGCGTTGGACCTGGATTTCCAGCGGTCAGCTGGCGGCTAGCCGCCAGACCCTTGTTCGGCTAGCCGACACCTGACCGCGAGGTGACTGAAATTGACAAATTTCCTGTTTTGAAGAGTCTTCGCAAGAATGAAAACTAGAACATGTTAAGTGGCCTTTAGCCTGATATTATGCACTCGAAACCCGAGATGTCCTTGAACTTCTGGGGCACCAATTCTGTTTTAATCCCAACATCTAGGCTTTGACTGCACAACGATCAACCAAAGGTCCTTGCATGAGCTTGATAGGCTTTGTATTCGTACTTTGGTTTCGATATAATGAATATCATCGTGTACTCGTTTTGAGGTTTAAGTACAAGCTCGTTTTGAAGACGTGTTTTAAGAAAAAGGGGATCACTTCCTAAGCGCGTTATGCATATTAATTATGCCCTTGCTAGTCGTGTTCATCGTGTTTTGATAAGTGATTTCCCCCTTTTTATCTTGACGTGTTTCGACCGTGTTTCGCGTGTTTTGTGCATTCATGAATTAAGTAACACCACTGAGCTTGGACTGCCCTTTTAGTTTGATCCACTGTCTGGGGGTCTTTAAACATGTGGACTGTCTGCAGACTGGTCGTGTATTTATTACACATAGTGCTTGTCCGGTTTCGTGGCCGGAATTCCCGTCTTTGTGGTAAATCGTGTCGTGCTTATATTATGTATATTGTGCTTGTCATGCGTGCTTGCTCTTTTCATTATATAAATGATAGAGAAATGATGGGCTCTTTGTGGATTGTAACTATTCATGATATATTATGTACTCATGCTAGTTTGTTTTAGTATCTCGGCCCAGTTAAATCTTTCTACAAATGTATCTCAGTCATTATAGTATTTCAAATCAATGATTTGCTTATATGTTTTCTTAAACGTTATTGGTTCATGCTTGCACCTAAATTGATTTCCTGCCAAACCGTTGTGTTTGACCCTTGTTTGTTGGTGCACAGGTGCAGGAGACGTTACCTTTGAGGAGGAGCGTCAGGAGGAGGCTTGTGAGCCAACCCCTGTTAGAGAGTGGCAGCCCGACGATGTCATCTAGACGTCGGGCGGGTTTTTGAGTTTCGTCATTTCGTCATCGGGTTTCTTTTGATTATTTTGGAGAAGTGTATTGGCGATCTGTTGGCCTCTTATGGATTGTACGTAAAACTTAACTTACTTTTATGTTAGTTTTATAACTTGAACTATGATGGGAATGCCAATTTAACTTCTTTATTTGATTCTAGGTCTTGCTACTTTTCGTCATGGCACTTAAATATTTTATTGGTGCTCATTTTGATGTGTTTTGCTACACGCTTCCGCATATTTGATCGTGCGAGTTAGATTCCGCGTGTCCTTAGGAATCCTCACCGCGGGAACCTGTGGGAAAGTATATAATCAATGCAATCCAATCAAACCACACACGTCATGGGCCGGGGATCCGTTCCGGGGTCGCGACAGGTTGTTGTTAAGCCTAGAAAAACATTATTGTAAAGGTTATTGCTTAGCCAATTGAAAAGCATAGATAGTGGAAATTCGGTGAGGTGTTGGATTACAAGCCGGTAGTGGATGTAGACATTAAGGCCGAACCACTATAAATCATTGTGTGATGGTGAATGCTTTGTGATGATTATTTTTGTTAGCTTCCGCATTTTAGTTCTATATATCACTTGTGACTAACTGAACTATAGAATTTAAAATCGGGCATTATTGGTCACTAAGTTGTAGCTCACCCTATTCACACCCCCTCTAGGATAACGATCCCGGACTTTCAATTCGATGTCAAAGGGGGAGAGAAATAGACAAATTGGAAAATATCATTTCATCTCTAGCTTTGATTGAGGGGGAGAAGAGCCACGGTCTTATAACTGGTGGAGAGAAATCTACTTGGCACAAATTGAGAGGTAGCAAAGATGTAGATGTTTGCTTCATCACTCCCGCAAAGAAAATCCAAATGCTCCCAAATATCCAAAGCTCCTTAAGGTCCAAAGAATAAGATATCCAAGTATCATTGAAGGAAGAAGATAGAGTCAAGCTTCTAGATTTGCCATCAAATTGCAAAGGGGGAGATTGTTAGGATTTTCATTAGTTTGCAATTAGATTGGATACATTCATTTTCATAAGCTTGATCCCTCATACTTCTTTATTGGAATCTTCTTGCATTATATTTAGCTTAGCATCAAAGGTTTTTGCTCAAACATATTTTGATTTGCATTTTTAAATTAAAAGAAAACTCATTTTATCAAACAGTTTAGTCTTTACTCTAGCCTAGTTCTCCAAGACCAAACTTCCCTTTTAAAATCTTTTTTCTAGTCTTTAAGAAAATAGGGAAAGTTCGGTCAGCCGAACCATGTTCGGTCAGTTGGTAGTTCCGGATCCAGAATGTAAAATACTAGTATCAGAGAATGTCAGCCAGCTTGTCGGTTTGTTGTCAGTCAGCTATCAGTCAACCGAACTACAATTCGGTGAACTGACAACTTTACAACGGCCCGCAAATTTCAAAAATTATAGCCATTGAACTATGACCATTGAGTTCGGTCGACTGAACTCCATATGTTAGTCGACTGACAATAGATTCGTTGGAGAGAAATTCTCTTATAAAAAGAACCATTCCTTGGTTTTTGTGCCAACACTTTTGAGACTTTTGAGGCCCAAGGAAGATGGGACATCCATGCTGTCGCGACCCCGGAACGGATTCCCGGGCCCGCGACGTGTGATGGTGTGTTTTCCCACAGGTTCCCGCAGTGAGGATTCCCGAAGCATGCGGAATCTGTCTCACACGATCAAGTTTGCGGAAGCGTGTAGCAAAATCACATCACGATAAGCACCAATAGATTTTTAAGTGCTATGACGAACAATAACAAGGCATAGTATCAAAAGAAAGGAATTAACATGGCATTCCCATTAGAATTCAAGTTACGAGACTGCACAAGTAAGTTAAGTTTAGTTACATCCCATAAGAGGCCAACACAGGCCAATACAATTCTCAAAATGATAAAAGAACCCCAAGACAAAATGACGAACTCAAGAACCCGCCCGAAGTCTAGTTGACATCGTCGGGCTGCCACTCTCTAACTGGGGTTGGCTCAAAAGCCTCCTCCGGACGCTCCTCCTCAAAGGCAACGTCACCTGCACCTGGGCACCAACAACAAGAGTCAAACACAACGGTTTGGCAGGTAACCAATTTAGGTGCAAGCATGAAACAATAAATGTTTTAAGAAAACATATAAGCAAATCCCTGATTCGAAATACTATAATGACTGAGATACATTTTCGAGAATACAAACAAAGCGGAGATACTAAAACAAACTAGCATGAGTACATATACTAACATGAATAATTACAATCCACAAAGAGCCCATCCTTTCTCGATCATTTATATAATGAAAAGAGCAAGCACGCACGACAAGCACGATATACATAATATAATCACGACACAATTCCCACATATACGGGGATTTCTGGCCGCGGAACCGGACACGCATGATGTGTAATAAAATACACGACTAGGCTGCAGACAGTCCACATGTTTAAGGACCCCCAGACAATAGATCAAACTGAAAGGGCAGTTCAAGCTTAGTGGTGTTCACTTAAATTCATGAATGCACAAAACACGCGAAACACAGTCTAAACATATCGAGGTAAGAAGGGGAAATCACTTATCAAAACAAGACAAGACACGGCTAGCAAAGATGCATAATTATATGCACAACACGCTTAAAAAGTGATCCCCATTTGATTCTTGAAACAAACCTTCAAACGAGCTTATACTTGAATTCCAAAACGAGTGCACGATGGTACTTATCGTACCAAAACGGAAATTCAAATACGAAATCTGTCAAGCATGTGTTAAGGCTATTAATTGACCTTTGTGTAATTGGGACCCCAAATGTCGGAATGTACAAGAATTGGTGTCCCCGAAGTTGGGTTGCATTTCGAAGTTCCATTTACACAATGTAAAGTCAAAACCCTTAACATAGTCTAATTTTACAACCTTCAAGAAAATACATAACTAGAACAATCTTTTTCCCTGAATCTGGCAGGTTCGCTCGAGCGGAATTGACACTTCACTCGAGTGAGACAGTTCGTTCGAGCGGACCATAAGGTCGCTCGAGCGGAAAGCTCTCTGTCTGCGCTCGGACGAAGCAGTGGTCTGGTCGCTCGAGCGGACCCAATGGTCGCTCGAGCGGACAGGCTTCTGCTTGTGCTCGCTGAGTGCAGAAAACCCATTTCTCTTGTCCAACTTCCAATACATTTCTCCCCTTCTTCTCATCATTAAGCCACAATCATTCCCTTGAGCCTTCATGCTCACCAAGGGTTCATTTCTTCAGAATTTCAACATTCAATCCAACGAAAACATGATCATGAAGCTTATAAACAAGTTTATATGCACAATTTCTAAAATAACAATGTAATCAAAATACACATGCAACATTGAACCTATATCGATTACTTGCCTTGCCCAAATGCTAAACACTCCTCTTCAAGCACTCTTACTCAAGAGCTAAGCCAACACTACAAGAATCCCATGGAAAACCATTCAAAACTCAGCAAAAATGAAAACAAAGAACCCATTTTTACATAAGAGTTTGCAGACATGGAAAACAAGATCTTTAGGGGCTAAAATGACTCAATGAAAAATATGAGTTGAAGCTCTTACCTAGAAATGGCCAAACAAGAAGAGATGAAGAAAATGTAGAGCTTGTCCCACAAGAAACTCTAAGAAATTTATACCAATAGAAAACTTGTAAGGAGAGGAAGAAGATGATGGCCTTGGAATTCTCTTTGGAGATCTCTAGCTAGGGCATGCAAGAGGAATGAACTGGAAGGGAAAAAGGGATTTTCTGCCCTAGGTTAGGAAAGTTGCAGGATTTTGGGAAAGTGAATGAAAAGAATTGAAGATGAGGTTTAAGTAATGCTAATGGGGCCCAATAAATCAAATTCTAGTATTGACAGAAACGTGATCAAGCGGGCCTCGGATGAACTCGACGAAGAAGGATAAAACGATCCTTGAAATATCTAGTTTCCAAAAAGTATATTTTTGACCTGGTTTTGATATCTTGAATTTTGTATCCAGATTTGTGTATAAAAGACCACTTTACCCTTTTTAGGCCAAAACTTGGGTTTCATGAATGGACTGAAGACAAAAGTTGTAACACATAGTCAAATCATTCACATGAAATCAAAATCACGATTACACGGAAACCGATACGATCCTCCCAAGCTTACATGTGCACTCAGGCCTTCCTGAGTGTGTCTGACTAACACTAATCGTTCTCAAAATTCCCAAAGCTATGTCTAAGACTAAAACTAATTACTTCTAACCCAACGACAACTAAACCCACTTAGGACTAAACACATACTAATCGTACACTAATTGAATTGGTCTGGGTCGGGGTCTAACATCCTCCACCCCTTAGGATATTTGGTCCACCAAATAAATCAAACAATTACCTCTGGTAAAAGCTGTGGATACTTCCTCTGCACTTGCTCTCTCAATTCCCAGGTGGTTTCTTATGGCTCGTGATTTTCCAAAGGTACCTTGACCCAATGAATAGTCCGGTTTCTCAATTCCTGCTCTTTGGTATCATTGATCTTGATCGGCCTTTCCACATACGAGGCATCTTCCCGAACTTCCAAAGGTTTGTGCTGTAGAATGTGTGAAGGACTAGAAACATATTTCTTGAGCATAAAAACATGAAATACATTGTGCACCCCGGAGAGTTCCGGCGATAACGCAAGTCTATAAGCGACATCTCCAATCTTGCTCAAAATCTCATACGGACCAATAAACCTTCTAGACAATATGCCCTTCTGTCTGAATCTCAAAGTCCATCTAACCAGTGAGATCTTCAAAAACACTTTGTCACCCACCTGAAACTGCAATTCTCTTCGACGAGTATTTGCATAACTCTTCTGCCTACTTCGGGCGATCTTCAAACGTTCCTGAGTCAGGTTGACCTTGTCACTTGTCTCTCCAACTATCGTCGGTCCATGGAAACTACGTTCACCGACTTCTTCCCAGCAAACCGGAGTTCTGCATCTTCTACCATAAAGTGCCTCAAAAGGTGCCATACCGATGCTAGAGTGGTAACTATTGTTATAAGCAAATTCACAAAGCGGTAAGCACTCATCCCGCTGCACCTTGAAATCCAATACATAAGCACGTAGCATGTCTTCGAGAGTCTGTATCATCCTTTCTGACTGACCATCGGTCTGAGGATGATAAGCTATACTGAACTGGAGTTTGGTACCCATCGACTCATGAAGAGTTTTCCAAAACTTTGAAACAAACCTATTATCTCTGTCTGAAGTAATGGAGACGGGCTGACCATGTTTACTAACAATTTCATTAACAAATAACTTTGCAAGTGGTGCCATATGCATCATATTCCCTGTCTTCATCGGAATAAAATGAGCAGACTTTGTCAGATGATCTACAATAATCCAAATTGCATTATTTCCCTTCTTGGTATTCGGCAAACCGGAAACGAAATCCTTGGTGATGTGATCCCATTTCCACTCTGGAATCTCCAACTGCTGTAACAAACCTGGGGGCTTCTGATGCTCTGCCTTAATCAACTGACAAGTTAGATAGCGAGACACAAAAGCTGCTGTCTCTCTCTTCATATTATTCCACCAAAATCTATTCTTCAAATTATGGTACATCTTCGTGCTACCCGGATGGATAAAATATCTCGTGCCGTGAGCTTCGTTCATTATTTCACTCTTCAAATCATCCACATTTGGCACACATAACCGGTCACGGAAATACAATATTCCATTCACCATCTTGAAATCGGGACGTTCTGTAATAACCTCTATTATTTTAGCCAAGTCTGGGTCTTGCAACTGAGTTTCCTTGATCTTCTGGAGGAAGGTAGGTTCTGATACTGTCATTTTTGCTAACATCGCACCCAATTTCAGGGTTTGCACTTCCACACCAAACTCTTCAAACTGCTGTAAGACACCAATTCCTCTCAAGCTGGCCATAACCACCGATTTTCTGCTCAATGCATCAGCTACAACATTCACTTTGCCTAGATGATTTTTGATTGGAAAGTCATAATCCTTGATATACTCTGTAAGACCCCGACCCGAGTGAACCCGATTAGTACTAACTAAGTTGCGTGTTAGTGCTAAGCTTGATTAGTGATTTTGGCTAAGTTGGGTTTGGAATAGCTTTGATTCTAGTTTTGGGCTACTTTGAATGCTTTGGTAGCTAGTAGGGCCCTTTGGGGGTTCCTTTCCATGACATTGCATATGTTTGAGGATTTATCGGAGGTTTTTGCATTCATGATTTTAATCCCGTTTTATTGGTATTGTTATTCCCTACAACTTTCATGTTGATCCCGTGCTCGTTTGAGATCCCGAAACCCGATTTCCTGGCCTGGAGGGCAAAACAGTCATTGCACACAAAATCTGTACCCAAAACTTGATACTCCCAAAACCAGCGAAACATATACTTTTTAGAAACTAGATATTTAGACGATCATTTCTTTCTTCTTCGTCGAATTCATTAGAAGCCCCGAAAGCCATGATTTCAGCCTAATTAGATTGTTAGTGATGGAGCCCACTCCTCACTTACTACAAGAGGAGACCCTTCCCTTCCATTTTCATTTTTCCAGCACAAGTGAGAAAACTAGGGTTTTGTGAGCAACTCTTTCTCCTTCTTGCTCTCCATCACTCAACCCACTCCCAAACTTGCACCAAGAGGAGATTAGAGGCCATCATCTTCTTTATCTCCTTGAGAGCTTTCTTTCAATAGCTTTTGTGGAGCAAACCAACCATTATAAGAATTCCTTTGAGCTTACCATTGCCATTAGAAGACCTTGCAAGTAAGTGATCACCTTCATCTTCTAGATTTGTTATCTCCTAGCCCTTGAGAAGCTCCACCTTCATTATTGGAAGGTTTCCTTGCTATTTCATTGTTTTGACTCTTTAGGGTTTTATTTTGGGATTTTCCTTGTAGCTTGGACCATTGACTTGAAAGACTTGTTAGAGCTTGATTTACTTGATTTGAAGACATAAGGCAAGTGAATGATTGATGTATTTTGGGTTTTAAGTAGTTGGTGAAACATTAATGATCTTCCCATGCTTTTATTGATTTATTTTTTCATTGTGAAATAAAGGTTCTTGATGGAGTATTAATGATGTATTTATGAGCATAGAGAAGTGGTAGTTCATAGCAATTAATGTTTTCTTGTTTTGTCTGGAATATGCATATTATGTGAAATGGTTCTCTCCTCTCTTTGCTTGTATAGAATGTGATATGGATAGAGGAGAATGGGATGGATGTAGTTGGCAATTTGAAGTCATTTGAATGGAGATTTGTACTCCTTATTTAATATAGGAAAGTGGTTAAGAAGGGTTGTGGAAAGGAAGAGTTAATGTGGAGCTGAACTGGTCCGAAGTCAGGTTCTGGACAGTTCGCTCGAGCGACCATGACACTTCGCTTGAGCGACCTGTCCAGGAAAGGGTTCGGAGCATTCCAGTAGCTTGGTCGCTCGAGCGGACATCCCAGAACTCATTCCAGAGAGTTATTCGTTCGAACGCATTTAAATATTCGCTCGACCCAATGAGTTCGTTCGAGCGACCGCCAATTCGCTCGAGCGAACCCACCCAGACCACCATTCTAGCGAGCGAGTCGCTCGAGCGAACTCTCCAGTCCGCTCGAGCGATGCGGTTCGTCTGGCAAAGGCTATGTTTGGGACGATGTTTAACTATTTCAATGTTGGGGTCTATTCTCTGGGAACCCCTCTATATCAAGGAGATTTATTAAGCATTGTATGAGGCCATTGGAGGAAGAAACCATCTCACAAAGATTTCATTCGAAGTTTTGAAACTTCAAGGTGTATAAGGAGCCCGGAATGTCTTCTAACTCAAGGAGTACCAAGTCTTTATTATTAACCGACGTACGGGACCCCTATACACTAAATAGATCTTGAAACCAGTATTTTACCCGAGATCGTTATAGTTCATTGTTTCACTTCATTCCAAGATTTACCTTACATGATGTGTTTTCCCGAAGGCATGATAGTTACACTAGTAACAATTATTTGTCCCGAAATGTATTGCCCGACAAGAAATGTCAGTGTGCCCTCGAGCACCCCCGTCTTGCTCGTTTATTTATTGTACCTGATTTACCTGCATATGTCTCGATGTGTTATTTAACCTATGAGTCGGCATCACTAAGCTTGGATACCTTGTCGGTTTGATCCACCGATTTGGAGATCCCTCTCCCGTCCCGCCAGCTGCAGTTTGGATCCCGATGCCCGGTCTATTACCGTGGTCCCGTCCCGATACTCGGTTCGCTACCGTGGTCCCGTTCCCGTATATTTATATTGTATATATGATTTACGTTGATTCTCCTCACCTCGTGTGACTGAGGTCAACGTCCCGTGATACTGTTGTCACTTTAGTGACAGAGGACTTAGCTTTATGTGATTGCCATCTTGTGAATTCCCGATTCCTTGGTTACCTCATATGTTTTATCTTGTTTCCTTGTTTTCTAGCAAATGATCTATTTACTTATGAAAGTTCATGTTCAAATCAGATTTCTACGCTTTTCAAGATATTTCATCTATTACATGTTGTTGTATCTTTTCATTCTCTTGCCAGACCGTCGTGTCTGACCCATTTGCTTTGGTACTCAGGTCCCGTTGCCGGTTTCCTTGAGGAGGAGCCGGAGGAGGCGGTAGGTGAGCCGCAACCTCTAGTCGAGTGGTGTGCCGACGATGTCATGTAGACATCGGGTT
Organism: Cinnamomum chago; assembly: GCA_038049695.1. Classification (NCBI taxonomy): domain Eukaryota; kingdom Viridiplantae; phylum Streptophyta; class Magnoliopsida; order Laurales; family Lauraceae; genus Cinnamomum; species Cinnamomum chago. The sequence continues at coordinate 56,038,472 of CP142454.1, read as the reverse complement.
GCTACAAGAGGCGTAACATTTTGAGGGGAACTATTTAACCATTCTTTGGGTTATTATTTTGTTTATATTGGCCTTTGTTGGCCTCTAATTTTGGGGGAATGTAAATAAATGCTATTTGTAACAACTTTAACTTACTTTGGGTAACATGCTTTAGATCATTGCTCATTCTGATACAGTATTTTAGACTTGTGTTATTGTCTTGATGACCAAGGATAATTTGACTATTTGATTTGCTACACGCTTCCACACTTAACCGAAATATTCCTTGATGGTTGGGATATCCTCACCACGGACACCTGTGGGAAATTAAATGCATGTATGTTTTACGTAAGCCGTTGATGTTCACTTAGTCCCGACTCCGGATCGGTCCCTCTGGATTTCCCAGTCCGGGGTCGCGACATACTCCATCCACCGTCTCTGTCTCATATTTAAATCCTTCTGCGAAAACAGATATTGTAAACTTCGGTGATCCGGATAGACTTCAAACTTCTCTCCGTAGAGGTAGTGTCTCCACATCTTCAAAGCAAACACAACTGCCGCCAATTCCGAGTCATGAGTTGCATAGTTCTTCTCATGGTCCTTCAACTGTCTCGAGCCGTAAGCAATCACCTTACCATCCTGCATCAATACACAACCCAGTCCCACATTCGAAGCATCTGTATAAACAATAAATCCATCGTTGCTCGAGGGTAACGTAAGGATTGGGGCTGTGGTTAACCTTCCTTTCAACTCTTGAAAACTTGTTTCACACTGTTCGGTCCAAACAAATGGGACATTCTTCCTAGTCAATTTTGTCAACAGTGCTGCAATGGACGAAAAACCTTGGACAAATCTTCTGTAATAGCCTGCCAACCCCAAAAAGCTTCTGATTTCTGTCACACTGCCTGGCCTCACCCAATTAACAACTACTTCTATCTTGGCTGGGTCAACTGCTACACCTTCTCTGGAGATGATGTGGCCTAGAAAAGCAACTTGCTCTAACCAGAATTCGCACTTACTGAGTTTTGCATAAAGCTGGTTGTCCCTCAAAAGCTGCAACGCCGTCCTCAAATGTTCTTCGTGCTCCTTCTTACTCTTGGAATACACAAGGACATCATCAATAAATACTACCGTGGAGTGATCCAAATAGGGTGCGAGGACTTTGTTCATAAGAGCCATAAAGACTGCGGGTGCATTCGTCAAACCAAAGGGCATCACTAAGAACTCATAGTGCCCATATCTTGTTCTAAAGGCTGTTCTCTGAACATCTGAATCTCTAACTCTCAACTGATGGTACCCTGACCTCAAGTCTATCTTGGAAAAATAGGCCGCTCCTTGCAATTGATCAAATAATTCGTCTATCCTTGGCAATGGAAACTTGTTCTTCACGGTCACATGGTTTAATTTCCTATAGTCAATGCACATTCTCAAACTTCCATCCTTCTTTTTCACAAACAACACCGGTGCTCCCTAAGGTGAAACACTTGGCCTAATAAAGCCTTTGCTCAACAAATCCTGCAATTGGAGTTTTAGCTCACCCATTTCCGCTGGAGCCATCCTGTATGGTGCAATCGAGATCGGAGCTATCCCTGGAAGGAGCTCAATTGTGAACTCAACTTCTCTGATTGGTGGTAAACCCGAGATTTCTTCTGGAAAAACATCCGGAAATTCACACACAATGGGGATATCCTCCACCCCTTGGGACTGTTTATCCTCCGTGATAAACGCAATAAATGCCTGGCATCCACTCTGCACTAATCTGCTTGCCTTCAAAACTGAAATAAACCCTGCCTGAGTTTTTCTCCTGTTCCCCTGAAATATCAATTTTGCCTGTGGTCCTTGGAATCTGAATGTTATGGTTTTACTAAAACAATCCATGGTGGCATGATATGCTTCTAACCAATCCATGCCTAATATGACATCAAAATCATGCATGTCCAAAACTATGAGGTTGGCCGGTAAATTCACATCTCCTAACAACACTGTACAGCTAGGGTAATGGTATCTACACACAACTTGTTTCCCTACTGGTGTGGTCACTACTAGAATGTAATCCAATTCACTACATGGTGCATCAATCATCTTAGCAAAACTAGGGGATGAAAAGGAATGCGTGGATCCAGGGTCAAATAAAATCTGGGCTTCTACCCCATAAACAAGAAGTTTACCTTCTACCACGTCTCCTACAGCTTCAGCATCTGCACGATTGAGATAATATAAACGTCCATGCATCTGTAGTCTATTCGGTGCTTGGTTCTGCCTTCCTTGGCCATGTCTGGTCTATTGTGGAGGACGAGCATTCTGATTCTGTGCTGGTGGCCTAGCCTGATGCTGTTGCTGAGGTGGTCTGATCTGATTTTGAACTGGTGCTTGATTCTGAGGAGGTGCTTGTCTCTGCTGTTGGTTTATGTTCCCTTGATTTTTGAAGTAGTGGGCAATCCTTGATTGCATGGTTCATAGCTCCGTATTTGAAACAGGCACCCATGGCCTTCCGACATTCATGAGTTTCATGATTCTTGCCACAATGTCCACAACCCTGTCTCACTTGACCTTGTTCTTGTCTTCGTTTCTTGTTATGCTGCTGCTTCGGATTCTGCTGCTGGTAGTGTTGCTTCCTGTCCTGAACGATCATGTTGTTAATATCTTCAAACGTATATGCTCGCTTGACTGCCTCATCATATGTAGCTGGTGGAACTACTCCTATGACATCTCTCATGATGTTCGGATTCAACCCTTCCAAAAACTTCGTTATCTTTTTCCGTTCCGTGTCAATCAACTCGGTAGCATATCTAGCCAATCTCTCAAACTTGGTGACATAGTCTAGAACCGTCATGCTGCCTTGCTTGAGCTGATGGAACTCTATAGCTTTCTGCCTCTTGACATGGGAGGGAATGTACTTATCCTGAAACTGCGTCTTGAATGCTGCCCACGCCTCTTCGTCAGCCATTACGGCGTATGGATCCTTAATTGTTTGCCACCAACCATCTGCAAGCCCGTAGAATAGTGAAGCTGTGAGGTTGACCTTCTATAATCCCGTGCACGTAAAGACATCGAAGATTTTCTCGGTATTGACTAGCCAGTCATCTGCCACTAACGGGTCCTCATTGCCCGAAAATTCCTTCGGTGCTCTCTTCCTAAACTTCTCAAATAGTGCATTAGGGTCAGGATCCCTATTTTGAATAACAATCTGCGGACCCACGGGTGGTGGAGCTACATTCCTGTTTTGAAGAACTTCCAAGAGTTGCCTCTGGACTTGAACCATTTCGTCATCCTTCTTTGCTAACTGTTCTTGAAATCTTGCTTGGTTTTCATTAGCCTGCCTTTGTTGTGCTATCATAGCTTGCATTAGTTGTTGAAACTGTGTAGCTGTTGGTGTATTAGATGTGTCTGACTAATTCTGATTACTGCCCGAAGTATGATGGTTTGGAGCTTTTCTTGGAGGCATAGTGCTGTAAAACAAGGAGTTAGAACACAATGAACATGGTATGAGGGTTTCTAAGGTCCTATACCGACAAATCTATCAAACTCACGAATCCTCACCACGTTCCTAAGACCTTTCCAGTTTCTTTTAAGTGCCTGAAACAAGTCCCGCTCTGATACCAGTCCTGTCGCGACCCCGGAATGGATTCCCGGGCCCGCAACGTGTGATGGTGTGTTTTCCCACAGGTTCTCATGGTGAGGATTCCCAAAGCACGCGGAATCTGTCTCACACGATCAAGTTTGCGAAAGTGTGTAGCAAAATCACATCACGATAAGCACCAATAGATTTTTAAGTGCTATGACGAACAAGAACAAGGCATAGTATCAAAAGAAAGAAATTAACATGGCATTCCCATTAGAATTCAAGTTACGAGACTGCACAAGTAAGTTAAGTTTAGTTACATCCCATAAGAGGCCAATACGATTCTCAAAATGATAAAAGAACCCCAAGACAAAATGACGAACTCAAGAACCCGCCCGAAGTCTAGTTGACATCGTCGGGCTGCCACTCTCTAACTGGGGTTGGCTCAAAAAGCCTCCTCCGGACGCTCCTCCTCAAAGGCAGCATCACCTGCACCTGGGCACCAACAACAAGAGTCAAACACAACGGTTTGGCAGGTAACCAATTTAGGTGCAAGCATGAAACAATAAACGTTTTAAGAAAACATATAAGCAAATCCCTGATTTGAAATACTATAATGACTGAGATACATTTTCGAGAATACAAACAAAGCTGAGATACTAAAACAAACTAGCATGAGTACATATAATATCATGAATAGCTACAATCCACAAAGAGCCCATCCTTTCTCTATAATATATATAATGAAAAGAGCAAGTACGCATGACAAGCACGATATACATAATATAATCACGACACAATTCCCACATATACGGGGATTTCCGGCCGCGGAACTGGACACGCACGATGTGTAATAAAATACACGACTAGTCTACAGACAGTCCACATGCTTAAGGACCCCCAGACACTGGATCAAACTGAAAGGGCAGTCCAAGCTCAGTGGTGTTCACTTAAATTCATGAATGCACAAAACACGCGAAACACAATCTAAACATATCGAGGTAAGAAGGGGAAATCACTTATCAAAACAAGACAAGACAGGGCTAGCAAAGATGCATAATTATATGCACAACACGCTTAAGAAGTGATCCCCATTTGATTCTTGAAACAAACCTTCAAACGAGCTTATACTTGAAATCCAAAATGAGTGCATGATGGTACTTATCATACCAAAACGGAAATTCAAATATGAAATATGTCAAGCATGTGTTAAGGTTATTAATTGACCTTTGTGTAATTGGGACCCCAAATGTCGGAATGTACAAGAATTGGTGTCCCCGAAGTTGGGTTGCATTTCGAAGTTCCATTTACACAATGTAAATTCAAAACCCTTAACATAGTCTAATTTTACAACCTTCAAGAAAATACATAACTAGAACAATTCTTTTTCCCTGAATCTGGCAGGTTCGCTCGAGCGGATCATAAGGTCGCTCGGGCGGACAACTCTCTGCCTTGCCCCAAATCAGACAGTGGGCAGTTCGTTCGAGCGGACCATAAGGTTACTCGAGCGGACAACTCTCTGTCTGCGCTCGGACCAAGCAGTGGCCTGGTCGCTCGAGCGGACAGGCTTCTGCCTGTGCTCGCTGAGTGCAGAAAACCCATTTCTCTTGTACAACTTCCAATACATTTCTTCCCTTCTTCTCATCATTAAGCCACAATCAATCGCTTGAGCCTTCATGCTCACCAAGGGTTCATTTCTTCACAATTTCAACATTCAATCCAATGAAAACATGATCATGAAGCTTATAAACAAGTTTATATGCACAATTTCTAAAATAACAATGTAATCAAAATACACATGCAACATTGAACCTATAGAGATTACTTGTCTTGCCCAAATGCTAAACACTCCTCTTCAAGCACTCTTACTCAAGATCTGTTAGACCCCGACCCAGACCATTTCGATTAGTGTGCGATTAGTATGTGTCTACTCCTAAATGGGTTTAGTTGTTGTTGGGTTAGAAATGATTAGTTTAGTCTTGGACATAGCTTTGGGAATTTTGAGAACGTTCAGTATTAGTCAGACACACTCGGAAAGGCCCGAGTGCACGTGTAAGTTTGGGAAGATCGTATCGGTTTTCGTGTGATTGTGATTTTGATTTCCTTTGAATGATTTTTCTATGTGTTACAACTTTCGTCTTAGGCCCATTCATGTTTGAAGCCCAAAAACCCATGTTTTGGCCCAATGAGCGTAAAATTGTCTTTTATGCACAAATCTGGACACAAATTTCGAGATCTCAAAACCATGTCAAAAATATACTTTTTGGAAACTAGATATTTTGACGATTGTTTTATCGTTCTTCGTCGAAGTCATCCGAGGCCCACAAGATCGTGTTTTGGTCACTTCAAAGTTCAGGTTATTTGGGGCCCATTTCCATCACTAAAGCCCCATCTCCCTCTCTTTTCATTCATTTCCCCAATCTCTGCAACTTTCTTAACCTAGGGCAAGGAAAACCCTTTTTCTCTTCCACTTCATTTCTCTTGCATGACCTAGCTAGAAGACTCCAAAGAAGAATCCAAGGCTACTATCTTCTTCCTCTCCTCCTAAGCTTCCAATTGATGCATGTTTCTTGAGTTTCTAAGTTGGGCAAAAGCTCCATTTCCTTCCTCTCTTCTTATTTGGCCATTGTTAGGTAAGAGTTTCAATCCTTGCTTTTCATGAAGTCTTTTTAGTTCTTAAAGATCATGTTTTCCATGTTTACAAACCCTTTGGTAAAATGGGTTCCTTGTTTTCAAGATTTAGTGATTTGTGTGGTTTTTCTCTTGGGTTTTCTTGTAGTGTTGGATTAGCTTGAGTGAAGTTCTTGAGAGGATTGTTAGCATTGGTCAAGGCAAGTAATCTCTATAGGAATGATGCATGTGTATTTTGATTTCATTGTTGTTTTAGAAATTGTGCATAAAATTTGTTTACAAGCTTCATGGATATGTTTTATTTGATTTTGATGCTTGACATTGTGATAAATGAACCCTTGGTGAGCATGAAGGCTCAAGGGATTTTGTGTGATGGATGGATGAGAAGAAGAAGAAGAATGTGGTGAAAGATGTGTAAAACAAAGGCAGTTTCTGCACTCAGCGAGCACAGGCAGCAGCTTGTTCGCTCGAGCGACCCCTGTGTTCGCTCGAGCGACCAAGCCTCTGTTTGGTCCGAGCGCAGACAGAGAGCTGTCCGCTCGAGCGACCCTATGGTCCGCTCGAGCGAACTGCCCTCTGTTGTATCTGGAACAAGACAGTGAGCTGTCCGTTCGAGCGCACCTTATATCCGCTCAAGCGAAGTGTCTCGCTCGAGCGAAGTGTCATCAGTTTATAAAGTTCGCTCGAGCGAACCTGCCAGATTCAGGAAGAAGAATTTATTTTATTTCTGTATTTTCTTGAAGGTTGAAAAACTAGACTATGTTAAGGGTATTGACTTGACATTGTGTAAATGGTACTTCAAAATGCAACCCAACTTCAGGGATACCAATTCTTGTATATTCCGACATTTGGAGTTTCAATTTCACAAAGGTCAATTAGTAGCCTTAGCACATGCTTGTCAGATTTCGTGTTTGAATTCCGTTTTGGTACGATAAGTACCCTCATGTACTAGTTTTGGAATTTCAAGTATAAGCTTGTTTTGAAGGTTTGTTTCAAGAAAAATGGGATCACTTCCTAAGCGTGTTATGCATATTAATTATGCCTCTTTGATAGTCGTGCTCGTCGTGTTTTGATAAGTGATTTCCCCCTTTTTATCTCGACATGCTTTGATCGTGTTTCGAGTGTTTTGTGCATTCATGAATTAAGTAAACACCACTGAGCTTAGACTGCCCTTTCGGTTTGATCCACTGTCTGGGGGTCTTTAAATAAGTGGACTGTCTGCAGACTGGTCGTGTATTTATTACACATCGTGCGTGTCCGGTTTCGCGGCCGGAAATCCCCGTATATGTGGGAATCGTGTCGTGCTTATATTATGTATATCGTGCTTGTCATGCGTGCTTGCTCTTTTCATTATATAAATGATAGAGAAAGGATGGGCTCTTTGTGGATGGTGACTATTCATGATATATTATTTATTCATGCTAGTTTGTTTTGATATCTCAGCCTTGTTAGCATTCTCAAAAATGTACCTCAGTTATTGTAGTATTTCAAGTCAAGGATTTACTTATATGTTTTCAAAACGTTATTGTTCCTGCTTGCACCTAAATTGATTACCTGCCAAACCGTTGTGTTTGATCCGTGTTTGTTGGTGCCCAGGTGCAGGAGACGCTACCTTTGAGGAGGAGCGTCAGGAGGAGGCTTGTGAGCCAACCCCTGTGAGAGAGTGGCAGCCCGACGATATCATTTAGACGTCGGGCGGGTTCTCGAGTCTCGTCACCTTTTGTCTTGGGGTTTCTTTTGTTATATTTTGAGAAGTGTATTAGCCTCTGTTGGCTTCTTAAGGGTTGTAACCAAACTTAATTTACTCTTGTGTTAATCTTGTAACTTGAACTATGTTGGGAATCCCACGTGAACTTCTTTCTTTGATACTATGTTTTGATCTTATTCATCATAGCACTTAAATATTTTATTGGTGCTCATCTTGATGTGTTTTGCTACACGCTTCCGCAAATTTTTAACGTGTGAGTCAGATTCCGCGTGTCTTTGGGAATCCTCACCGCAGGAACCTGTGGGAAAGTATATCTACAATGTACGACGCACTAAGCAGACGCGTCGCGGGCCCGGGATCCGTTCCGGGGTCGCGACAAGAGCTAAGCCAACACTACAAGAATCCCATGGAAAACCATTCAAAACTCAACAAAAATGAAAACAAAGAACCCATTTTCACATAAGGGTTTGCAAACATGGAAAACAAGATCTTTAGGGGCTAAAATGACTCCATTAAAAATATGGGTTAAAGCTCTTACCTAGAAATGGCCAAACAAGAAGAGATGAAGAAAATGTAGAGCTTGTCCCAGAAGAAACTCCAAGAAATTTATACCAATAGAAAGCTTGCAAGGAGAGGAAGAAGATGATGGCCTTGGAATTCTCTTTGGAGATATCTAGCTAGGGCTTGCAAGAGGAATGAAGTGGAAGGGAAAAAGGGATTTTCAGCCCTAGGTTAGGAAAGTTGCAGGATTTTGGGAAAGTGAATGAAAAGAAATGAAGATGAGGTTTAAGTAATGCTAATGGGGCCCAATAAATCAAATTCTAGTATTGACAGAAACGTGATCAAGCGGGCCTCGGATGAACTCGACGAAGAAGGATAAAACGATCCTTGAAATATCTAGTTTCCAAAAAGTATATTTTTGACATGGTTTTGAGATTTCGAATTTTGTGTCCAGATTTGTGTATAAAAGATCACTTTACCCTTTTTGGGCCAAAACTTGGGTTTTTGGGCTTCAAACAAGAATGGGCTGAAGACGAAAGTTGTAACACATAGTCAAATCATTCACATGAAATCAAAATCACGATTACACGGAAACCGATACGATCCTCCCAAGCTTACATGTGCACTCAGGCCTTCCTGAGTGTCTCTGATTAACACTAATCGTTATCAAATTTCCCAAAGCTATGTCCAAGACTAAAACTAATTACTTCTAACCCAACGACAACTAAACCCAGTTAGGACTAAACACATACTAATCACACACTAATCAAATTGGTCTGGGTCGGGGTCTAACACATGCTAAGCTAGAGGGAAGCTAGGAGGCAAATCATCATGACAAACCTTTGATTCTTCAATGGGTTTCCTCCTCTTATCTTATTTTATTCATGCTTGCTTTCTAATCTTTGATTTCTTCAAATGGCATGATTAAAGTGTTCAAATGTTAAGTGTTTAAACATGCTTTGATTTTTAAATATGTTTATCATTTTAACTCCATCATTTGATTAGTAATATCACATGTTTAGACATTTAATGTTTCTTTCAAACTTGCTAGTTTCATCTTAAACTTTCTAAAAACAAGTTTGTCATTATTTCAAAAAACATATGTAGTTACCCTATCTCTCATTTACATCATTTATGACCATTGAATTTCAAAAGAGATAGAACACTACAACAAAATACAGTTTTGCCAACGCAGTCACCTCGTCTAGAAAAATCAGAATTGCGTCCGGACAGGCTTTACCGACATAGTACAATGCGTCGGCACCACGTCGGCAACCTAATGCCAAGAAAACCATTCCCGACATAATAATGTTTACCGTCAGTTAAAAAGGGTCATTCGCCGACGCAATGGTGCGTCGTCCCAAACGTCGGCAATTCCAATAGCGTCGGGAAAAAATTGAACTTAGTGGTCAACCTCACTTCACTGCCAACGCATGACAACGTCAGTTATACATTTGTCGACGCTAATACTAACGTCAGAATACATATTTGACGACGCATACACAACGCAGGTAATACATATCCCGACGTGTCGAAGCGTCGGGAAATGTCTTCAACGACGCATGAAAATTACTTTTAGCGACGCAAAGAATGTGTCGGGAAATAGATTTACCTAACTGCCGACGCATAACAACGTCGGTTATACATTTGCCGACGCTAATACTAGCGTCGGGATACATATTTGACGACGCATACACAACGCCGGTAATACATATCCCGACGTGTTGAAGCATCGGGAAATGTCTTCAACGATGCAGGAAAATTATTTTTAGAGACGCAGACAGTGCGTCGGGAAATAGATGTACCTAATTACCGACGCATAATAACGTCGGTTATACATTTGCCGACACACATACTAGCGTCGGAATACATATTTGACGACGCATACACAACGCCGGTAATACATATCCCGACGTCTTGAAGCATCGGGAAATGTCTTCAGTGATGCAGGAAATTTATTTTTAGAGACGCAGAGGGTGCGTCGGGAAATAGATGTACCTAATTGCCGACGCATAATAACATCGGTTATACATTTGCCAACGCACATATTAGCGTCGGAATACATATGTGACGATGCATACACAATGCTGGTAATACATATCCCGACGTGTTGAAGCATCGGGTTATGTCTTTAACGATGCAGGAAAATTACTTTTGGCGACACAGAGAGTGCGTTGAGAAATAGATTTACGTAATTGCCAACGCATAATAACGTCGATTATACTTTTGCCAACACGCATACTAGCGTTGAAATACATATTTGATGACGCAAACATACCGCCGGTCATACATATTCCGACGTGTTGACGCGTCAAGAAATGTCTCTAACGAGGTCAAGAAATTTACTTTTGGTGACGCAGAGAGTGCGTTGAGAAATAACTTTTCTTATCAATTAAGAAATAATTGAAAAAATTAGGAAAAATTCCTACACAATATTTTCCTGTTCAAATCTACATTTTTAACATTGCACAAGCATAAGCATTAATAAACAATAAATAAACCCACATTCATCATGTAACAATAAAAAATAATGTGTCATCAATAAACTAAAACCAATCATAAAACTTGTCCATGCCACATAAAATGTAATATCCCACGCCAAAAAAAGTCAAACTCTTCTCTCAAATCTTCTTGTGCTTTCAACGAATCAGCTAGTTGCTGCCATAGGGTGCTTATCTCAGAAGACATCAAGATACCAGTAGAAGATGATGACGGGCCCCTTGAGCGGTACCCTTGCCTCCTTGCGACCCTCTTCCCTAGCAGATTCTCGATCACTTGTTGCTCAGCCACTGGAGAGTTAATTTCAGGCTCCGACGCAATTCTGATTTTTCTTGGGTGACTGCAGAGTCCCATTGTCAGGCTGCCGATGGGAATAAAAGAAATGAAAATGGATTCAAAGACAAGTTAATTTATAATAACAACATATGGAATCAATTGTTTTAAGTAACATTAAATCGTTTATTTATAATTTCATTACGTTTTTCTTTACTAACACCCTCAATATATTTTTACTGCATTTTCATGCCAACATTCACCCAAGAAAAAACATCGGAAGTCAAGAAAAAAAATCATCTGAACCTTTTAGTTCTTTTTTTTTAAATGTGATTCTAACTTTCTTTAGGTGCAAAGAATTTACAAAATAGAAGGCAAAGATGGTGGAAATAATGTTTTAATGGACCATCGATTATGGCCACAGCTTTTCAGCAATTGGTTGCATTTTCTATCCAAAATTTATTAAACTGTTTGATGTCAAAGATCAAGCACATCTCATGAGTACTTATCAATGAAAACAAATAAATACTTACCAGATTCTCACATTCTAACTATTACAACCCTAAATCTGGTTGGGGTTGGGGTTGGTGATCATTTAATGAGAAATGATATTTAAAGTTATTACTTTATACATTCATATCCTTTCTTTCTACTTTTTCAGTACTAAAAGAAGTATTTCCAGAGGGAATATTGTGGGCCTAGAGTCTGCAAAAGAAGCAGTATCCAGAGATGGGTGATCTAGACCATTGATCTCATGTCCTACTCTGGAAAGCCATCATAGAAAATTCCTTCACTTGGATCATTCATAGTTGTTCAATCAATATCTTTCAAAATAGATGGCTAAGAAAGAATCCATAAAGCTACTGGTGATTCCAAGTTACCACAGCGAGTTGATCCACTTGGGGTTCAAAAGAAGCGTCCAACTAGTGAACAAGATGTGAGCATACAATGACACCATGGCTTAATCCTTTTCAGAAAGTAATCTCACAGTAAGCATACAACTGTGACTTGAATTGGATAGTTGAACAGGGAAACATTATCCTACTTATTGTAGTTTAAATTTCCAATTTCAGAGTGGAAATTATAGCCATACATTCTGCTTGTGATCTTTGGGTCAGCGAACTTGACAAGCTCTTACCATCAATATAGCAGTAATTCACTCTTAAAAAATCTTGAAGGAAGGAAAGTTATGCCACTATGCTTAGTTGCATGATTTCTATAACATTTATACAGTAATTGTTGGCTCCATAACATTAATCAAATTAACTTAGATGCTGCTGACAACCTTATCATCCACTGTGGATAAAGCATACACTAAAATTGATGGTAGGAAAATAGAATAAGTCATTTTTTTTCTAAGTTGAGGAAAAGATCCAATTGCGTAGATTGAATGAGTAATCCAATTTTTTTAGCACGAATGGAATCTGAACAAGACTTGAGAAAAAAACAATTTACAAAAAAAAAAAAAAAAAAAAATGATCAGATGAGATGAGCTACTCATTGTAGGATATAAGAAGATAAAGCTACCAGTAGAGAAATCAATACAAATCGAATATCAAACTTCTTTGCAAGACTCTATACAAAAGGATCCACTACTTTGGTTTCAAATTAAGGAGTGACAAGAAGTTCTACAAATAGGGCTTGTTGGTTACAAAAAGTGATATATATATATATAACTTTCATTCATTAAAGCTTTTAGCAGTACAAGAGATATATATACTGACAAGCAAAAATCCCAGAACACAAAACCAAAAGGAACCAGTGAACCACCATCAAAAGAACAAGTAAGAAGACACTATAGAGCCATGAATAGATATGATGAGTGCCCCCTCCTTAGCTAAAGAATCATATTTCGCATTAGCCATGTACTTGCATGATCTTTTCATTGGGATTTATTTTATTCTGTGTCATTTTTATATACAGGGTTGTAATTGGATATGATGAAGGAACTATCATGTTCATTTCTAGCATCACTCAAGTTGATGAGCATTACCTTAGTCCTGTCACGCCAACCAAGCACAAATGGCCAAGAGAGCAAACACAATTTGCTTGTAGGTTGTTCCTGTGTGGGAGAACTTCTGCAGAACATGTTTATAGAGAGAGAGAGAGAGAGAGTTATTCCTTTCTTATGAAATAGTTAATGAAAGCAACATCAAATGCCCATAAGTTTAAACTAATCAAAATGATATTGCTTTGGATTTACTAGAATGGATGCAAGTACCATGTCAGACAATTTTGCAAAAGAAAACCAACTGTTTAATCAAATAAACTATTTCATTTAATAAAGGGACTTTTTTTCTTAAGTGGTAGACATAGTGCAGTTCTTTTCTCTCATTATGTTTTAAAAGTTGAGGTTAGAAAATCTCATACGACTTGGATGGGGATTTGGTTGTCTAAATTTGACATAGGTTGATCTTTCGCTACAAAACATACAGAGATTTGTCCTAGGAATGGATACTCTGCCTATTCATGTCATTTTCAACTGAACCTTGGAGAATAATAAAAATGGCGCCGGGTCTTTTTTTCCTCTATACATCCATGTGTAAAATCTTGATATGTTTTAAAGCATGGATGTGGCCTTGGGATGGTATGCAAACATGTTTCCTCATTGTGAGGTCCTTCTCTTCCACAATGCACATTGCTTGATGATCAGATGTGTTATTCTTTAGATGCTTTTCATCAATCATCAGCAATAAATGATAAATTAAGACATGAATCAAGGTCTAAGTAAATCATATTTATTGATTTCAATGTTGAGAGTTATTTTTGGGACCAAATTCAAGAACCACATAGCTGATTTCAAATTTTCTGGTGTATAATCTTTAAAGAGACATGGAAGAAGCACATATTAATCCACATCACACATAAATCAATTAAGAAAAATACAAATCCTCCAAATTCACTTCCAGTTCGATATATATGCAACAAAGATACTACATTGAAGATTTTGCAATTCACCACCAATAACATTTTCAAGATACTCATGTATACAAAAAGTAGTTCTTCATGTATAAATTTTTTTTTTTTAAAGAATGACATACATGGGGTCTTTCATCTAAGATTATTCCTCCTCATTTCCAAAATCAACTCGGAATGCTTATGTTAAAACATTTTCATTCATTCTTGTCTCAAACACTAAGGGATCTTCAAAAGAATCCATTGATTCTTAATTCTACTAAGAAAAATGCTATTCCCAAAACAATCGAAGCATAACTGCACAAAAACAAATCAAAACAAGAAGACCCATTTAGCTTCAAAATTGGTGCATTCAGAAAGACCCAACTCAAGAAAAAGAAAAAGGGAAATGACATACATGTAACCCCAATCACATAAAAAAGATCCCCATCAGGTGAACAACACTTACACCCCCATCCACTTTGGCTGACTGTACAAAAATCCTAAACCTCATTGCCACACCACTAGAAACCTCCAAACCAACATCAATTAGAATTAGCATGTGCTAAGAAATGTTTATCATAAGCATACAAGTTCTTGAATACCCTAAATAAGTGATTTTTATTCCTAAGGAAACAAGTACTCAACCCATTCAGAAACAATCTCTATTGTGAAAAAAAAAACTCTCACATCATAGCATAAGACATAACAGGAATCAACTTATTACATTGAAATATGTATGATTTGGATGACTTGTGATGGTTGTTGCTATGTTAAATTAAGAAGAATAATGCACTGATCAAGGATAATGTAAAGGAACCATTTTTAACAGAAAAAATCTCATTAGCAATTGAAAGGTTCCCCTAGAGATCCCTTTTCACAGGTTCTGAAATTAGCAAAGTGAAATAAAAAAAAACATGAAATTGAGAAAGAGATTGTACTACAAACCAAATTCACATCACACCCATAACATAATATTGTACTACCAGAAACACATCTATATTACGATTCATTTGCTAACAATTCTCTCAATTACTACAATACCAAACAACAGTCAACTTTGTAAATTACACCAACTTGATTTGAGAAGGCTTAACCATGAACAAGCTGAAACTTTAAATAATGAGCTAGTTACAGGGGGTTAGAGTTTTAGTAGAGAAAAGGGAATGTAAAAATCCTTGAAGACACACATTCCTTGATTCTTTCATAGTGTTTGATTACTTCTTGTACAATATGTTAGTCTTACAGTAAGATGGCAAAACTTCAGTTTACATAGTGTACCATTAATGGATATGAAGTTGAACTTATGGAATTATGGTTGATCTACACTTGTTGATATTATGTACGTGGTAGGCATCTCAAGTCTCTGCTACAATATTAGATTAACTGCTGATTTTTTTTAACCCGAAAAAGAAAAACTACCGATGTCCAGACCATCAATCAGATGCCAACATTAATATAACATGATAGAATGGATTGGTTTTGTGGGTTAATTTTTAGTATTAGTCTCATGTTTTGCAGAAAAATAATTAAGTATTAGTCTCATGTTTTACGCTACTACATTGTATTTAATTCTATAGTAATGGTCTCATAGCAAATTTCTAATGATTTAAGTCATTGCAAATCTTATATACACAATATCTTAAAACAAGAGTACACCCTCACATGCAAGTCACTAACCATCCCAAGTAGATAACAGTCTTGCTACCAACTAATGTTTTGCAAATGTGAACCACTAACTACTCTTTAAAACAGAGAGATGAGAAGTAAATTTAGTGACCAGGTTAATGGAGGTACCAAGACATGATAATTTTTTAACAGATTAATCAAGAACAAAATGTCACTGCTACACTGTTTGTGGTACAAAGCCTAGCAAAATACCAACATACAAACAGTACCATGAATATTATGAAGGGAAGAAAAGAAACAAAAAAACAATATTGACATTAGACAACTCAAGCACGTGATCCAAGATTAATCGGTAATCAGCAAAAAGACCCACACTCAGAAGTTACTCCAATTCAACAAGAAAGAAGGCCTACCATTCAAAACACATTCCACCAATGTCAGAACCCAACCTTAAGACCCCAAAACATTAAGGGCTCAGCAATAGAAACCAATTCAATAGTAGCATGTGCCCTCACCAGAATCTTTGAAATTCAAGAATAACAGATAAACAGAACTCAAAAAGAAAAACAACCAGTGAATCCAACATTAATCAAAGGATCCAAGCTTTAAGACAAGAAAAACGCATTAATCAAAACAAATCTCCAAACCCCAAAGCAAGATTACTTATACTGGAAATCAACAAAGACCCACATCGAATTAAACCAAAACGGGACAGACCCACCTCTAAAAACAGTCAAATGATCCTAAAAAAAAAAAAAAAAAAAAAACAACTCCCAACATTGAAAACAAGGGCCCCAAACAAGTATAACAAGGAATCAGCAACAAGAACCCCCCACCCAAGATCATCCATATTCAAGATTAATACTGAAAACCCACCTCCAAAAATCAACACAACAATCCCAAAAAAACCCAACTCCCACACCCATAATACAAAAAAGCATCAAATCAATCACGCTTCACTAGTCCAAAAAGAGAACCAAAAAAAAAAAAAACAGAGCGAGAAACTAACACACATTTGTAATGAACAAACCTGATTGGGAGGGAATAGGGATGTTTGTCTCATGAGGAGGAGTGGAATCCATGTGATCAAATAAAAAATGCCCAAAAAACACTGATTCCTGGACTTCCTCGTGATACCCCAATGGGTATATACTCTTCATAGATGTGTGGGCCCACCTTGATCGATGGCAATCAGTGGGGCGTTGGGGAGTTGGAAGATCTTGAAAACAGTCACAAATAGCCCAGAAACACAAAAACGCAAAATCACCCAGAAGAGATTTCACAACACCCAACACAAATCATAGAATAACTGCAACAGATTTACATCACTAAGAAAAAACATCCCAGAAACAGAAAGTGCAAAAAAACCCCACAGAAGGGGTTTGCCTACACAAAACACAGATCACAGAAAAACTGGAATGGACCTTCATCACAATCACAAATAGCCTAGAAACAGCAAATGAAAACATACCCAGAACAGATTTCCTAACATACAACAAAAAACCCATTTATTTAGAGAACCCCATACCCCAATTACCAACAAAAACACACATGAACAAGTTTGGGTTTTCATAGTTCCAATAGAAACACGGAACCCACATCACAAAAAGACACAGAACAACACAACACATAGAGAACCAATTAAAAAAAAAAAGACATCAATAGCAACAGATGTGGAGGAGAAGATTACCTTGGAAGATCTCACTGACCATCGGTGTCGGAAGGGAACCACGTGCTACGAAGCGCGGCACGTTGATCCGCAGACGCGAATCCGGTCTGGACTCCGACGAACCCCAAGATCTTCGAGCGAGAGATTACGTCGTTATTAGTGCAGAGCGAGAGGGCACAGTGGCGTGGGCGCAGTGCACAGAGAGAGAGAGAGAGGGAAAGGGAGAGGGAAAGAACCGTTTTGGGCTCCGGTAGTGGCGTGGGAGTGGGAGGGCACAATGCAGAGAGCGAGAGGGAGAGAGAGGGAGAGAGAGAGAGGGGGGGAGAGGGAGAGGGAGAGGGAACCGGTGTGGTGGCGTGGCTGAAGGGTTTCGCGGGAGGGCAAAGCGCGGGATGGGAAAAAGATTTGGGGAGGAAAGAACTGAAGAAGAAGTGGCTTTCGTGGGGAGCGACCGCTACAGGCAGCCGCTAAAAGTATCGTGCCCGCTTTTTCAAATGCCAATACTTAAGTTTCTAGTAGTGAATAGGAAAAGCTAATTTCATTACACATATAGCTCAAAGATTGACAGATCTTGACAAAACTTTTCAACTAGATTTACACAAAATACCCTAGGCATACGAATCAAATAATGTGGGAAATCGATCTGCATCTATAGAAATAAGAGAAAGAACAAAAACATGAATCTATCGTTGAAAGGATGAGCAATGAGATGCGATCGAGTAGCATAGAATGCATACCTGCTAAAACGAAAGACGAAGAGCTCGAGAGAAAACCCTAGATGATAGATTTTTTGGGGGCCGATCTTCGTTGCTTTATATCCAGCGAGGAGTATTTACTCGATGAGGAAAATCGATGAGGAAGGGAGGGATGCGTGAGCAGAGAGGGATGGCGTGAGTAGGGAGAGAGCAAGAGAGGGATCTCTTTCGGCGTCGAGCAAAGAGAACGATGCGTGAGCAGGGAGAGAGCAAAGACTGATGGCGTGAGCAAGGAGAGAGCGAGAGAGGGATCGATGAGGAAGAGAGCAGAGACTGATGGTAATATCGTCTTAATAGCGTTTACATTAGAGGCCAGCGATCGTCTTATTTGAGTGGTAATATCGTCTTATAGCGTCTTATTTGATTGGCTGCCGGTATAACTTCGACGCTAAAAGTACATTTTCTTGTAGTCAGGGGATGCGAGTCGCCTCTAGTTTTCGGCGAGAAGAGATATCCAAACTCCAAAGTGAGAGTTTCAGCGGGTGAGTTATGGGATCGAGTCTTGGGAACTAGGGGTGAAAATTGGGCCGGGCTTGGAACACCTGTCTACAAGCTGTGGCCCGGACTAGCCTGGCCAATGGACAGGCAATGCAGAGCAGGGTGCCTACGTTGCACAGGCTGTGCTGGGCCTGGCCTAATTGTTAATAAGATATGGGCCTACTATAACAAATCGCATGTATATGGGCCCACCTTCCAAAAAAATGTAAAAATGGTACCATGAGATATTGCACCCATGTTAACTTGCAATCCGACCAAACAAAAACCACTTGCTCCCAACCAGCCAAAACTTAAAAACAAAAAATTAAAAATTAAAAAACAAAGCCAGGCATGATTCGGCACATGAGAGATATATAGTGAGAGAGAATGAGAGAGAGAGGCGAGGATCAAGAGAGACAGAAGAATACCTCTTAGGAGAGAGGGACCATGATGCGCCATGCACTGTACACCAATGTCGATGTCGGAGAGGAAGATCAATGAGAGAGGGAAACAATTGAGGATTATGGTAGATTTGAAGAAAGGGCGGGTTGGGATTTTTATTAGGTTTTTGAGTCACTTAAAGGCTCAAAATACAGGCCTTATGTGCTTTTTTCAAATTGGGTGGGGATTTCCTTATATGTGGGTCCGACCCTCGATGAATAATCAAAGCTGTTCAGAATGAGCACTCCATACATTTAAAGTATCGTCAAATCTCATTTTAAATGGAGGTTATGTCACCGTACGATCGAACATAAAAAAAGAAAAAAGTAAATAAAACAACATTTTTTAGCCTTATTTTTTTTGTGTGGTCAATCTTACGGTGGGACCAACTCAATTCTAAACAAAAAAATGGGATGCCCCAAAAATAAGTAAGTTGATCATTTTGAATGACTCTGATTATCCATATATGGGCACGAGTGGGCCCCACTAAAAACAAGTTCCCAGCATACTCCTCTAGAAGCCATTGAAGTTACCCCAGAAGTGTTTTTTTTTTTTTTTGAAAAAAACACATGAAAGCGGCATTGTGTTTTCCACAGCTTTTGCCAACACGGTCTTGCGTCGGTACAAGTAGCAATTCTCTGTGGCTTTTGCCAATGCATATTTTCACTGCGTCGGAAAATAGTGTTCGAAAAGGTTTTTCACAGCTTTTGCCAACACGGTCTTATTTGCGTCGGTAAAAGTAGCAATTCTCTGTGACTTTTGCCAACGTAAATTTTCACGACGTCGAAAAATAGTGTCGGGAAAGGTAAGTTTGTCATAAATGGGTTTTTGGGGACGCAACTCATACGTTGGCAATGGTACGAATAAAAACTCAGAGCTTTCCCAACGCACACCTATATGTCGCCAGTAGGCAAGATAATTGCCCACACATTATTACGTTGCCATTAGAAAAACATGGGTTGCCAAAACTTTCTATCTCTTTTGGGGGGGTTTTTTGTTGGCGCCAATGTGGTTTCCACAGCTTTTGCCAACGCAGTCTTACTTGCGTCGATAAAAGTAGCAATTTTCTATGACTTTTGACAACGCAATCCAAATATGCGTCAGAAATAAGACATTTACCAACGCGAAAAATCACTGCGTCGGCAAATAGTGTCGGGAAAGGTTTTCCATAGCTTTTGCCAACGCGGTCTTATTTGCTGTAAGACCCCGACCCGAGTGATCCCGATTAGTAGAAATTAAGTTACGTGTTAGTGCTAAGCTTGATTAGTGTTTGTGGTTAAGTTGGGTTTGGAATAACCTTGTTTCTAGTTTTGGGCTTTTTAGAGTGATTGGTAGCTTGTGGGGCCCTTTGGGGGTTTCCCTTTTCGGCATTGCGTTTTCTTGCGAGATTTTCCCGATTGGTTGTGAATTGTGTTTTTGGCCCGTTGCATTCATCTTGTGGATTCTTACAACTTTCTTGTTGATCCCGTGTCCATTCGAGGCCCCGAAACCCGATTTCATAGCCCGGAGGGCAAAACAGTCATTGCACACAAAATCTGTACCCAAAACTTAATATTCTCGAAACCCGCGAAACATACACTTTTTGGAAACTAGATATTTCAACGAACAATTCTTCCTTCTTCGTCGAATTCATCCGAGGACCCGAGAGAGATGATATCAGCCCATTTAGTTTCATTAGTTGTGGGACCCAATCCAACCCAACTCTTTAGCTAACAAGAGAAGCCATTCCATTCACTTCATCTTTCATTTTCCAGCACAACCATTGGAGTCTAGGGTTTTCTTGGTTTCTCACCTTCTTCTTGCTTCTTCATCTCAAATCCTCACCAATCTTGCACTAAACTCAAAAGGGAACTCATCATCTTCTTCCTCTCCTTGCAAGCTTCACCTTGATACTATTCTTGGAGCAATCTCCCCATCTTGAGACCTTCTTTGAACTAGTTCTTCTCATTTGGAGGTCATCCAAGTAAGTGATCCCTCTCATCTTCTAGATTGTTAATCTTCTAGCCTTAGGGAAGCTACATTTGCATTTTTGAAAGGTTTCATTGTCATTTCATGGTTTGACCCATTTTAGGGTTGTTTTTGGGGATTTTTGATTGTAGCTTGGAAGTGATCTTGAGAAGTGAGTAGAGGCTTGTTTATTGCTAGCTTGGGCTTGAGGCAAGTGAATGTTTGGAGGTTTTTAAATTTCAAATGATGTGGTGAAGCATTGATGGATTTCTATGCTTTCATTGATTGCATTTATTGGTTTTTCATGGTTGAAATAAATGATATTTACACCTCTTGATAGCCTCATTTAATGTCTTGGAAGTATGTAAATAAGTCATATTGTTCATAGTTTTCCTTGGTTGATCATGTGTTGGAAGGAAAGGAAAAAGGGAGAAAAATCAAAGTTCCCGGACCTGCACTGCGCCCAGGACCGATCGATCGGACGTGCAGACCGATCGATCGGACTGACTTTTAACAGTAAGGGTTTTTGGGCCGATCGATCGGACTCTGTGCAGAAAATTTCGGCCGATCGATCGGACCCTGTTCAGAAAATTTTGGCCGATCGATCGGACCGTCGGAGGACTCAGTTTGAGTCCGGTGGATTTTGAGATTTTTATTTTTCCCTTGGTTTTAGGTGGGACCTTGGCTACCCTTTTTGGACTAATTGGACTATGGGTGAGATGTCTTGAGCCGACGCTTCTCACGGTTAGTTTGGTGGCATCGAAGTTCAATCCGTTTCAATCTTGAACGGGATGGAATGACGCGATAACTTCTTTATATCCAAATATAAGACTTTTGCCTTGGTTATCGCGAATTCCATTCCTTTCGATGACTGAATAGGTTGGTCGATGTTTCCGAATTAATGTCATGCCTAGGATGGACCGTCTATAACCTTGATTTTCCTGGTATGAAATCTAGTTATAACCATAAGCTCATTTTAAGTTTTGAAAATCGTAAGAGTGCATAAGGAGCCCGGAATGTCTTCAAACTCAAGGAGTACCAAGTTATATCTATAATCGACATACGGGACCCCTATCCACTCAAATAGATCTTTAAATCATCATCTTTCCCGAATTGGTATAGTTCATCATATTTCTCTATTTCCAAGCATTACTTGACATGAATCGTTTTCCCGAAAGCATGATAGTAGTATTGACTTGTCCAGATATGTATTGCCCGACATGAGATGACAGTGTGCCTTGAGCACCCCCGTTTTCCCCGTTTATTTATTGTACTTGATTTACTCATATATGTCTCGATTGGTTTTATCCTATGTGTCGGCATCACTAAGCTTGGATACCTTGTCAGTCTGATCCACTGACTTGGATATCCCTCTCCCGTCCCGCCAGCTGCAGTTTGGATCCCGATGCCCGGTTTATCACCGTGGCCCCGTCCCGATACCCGGTTCGCTACCGTGGTCCCGTTCCCGTATTATTATATTGTATATATGTATACGTCGTTTCTCCTCACCTTGTGTGACTGAGATCAACGTCCCGTGATACTGTTGTCACATTAGTGACAGAGGACTTAGCTTTATGTGATTGCCACCTTGTTATTCCCGATTTCCTTGGTTACCTCTTATGTTTCATCTTGTTTACTTGTTTTATAGCAAATGATTTATCTGTTTTATAAGAGTTCTTGCTTAAACAGATTTATATGCTTTTCAAGGTATTTTTCCCCTATTATATGTTGTTGTATCCTTGCTTTCTCTTGCCAGACCGTCGTGTTTGATCCTTTGCTTTGGTACTCAGGTCCCGTTGCCGGCTTCTTTGAGGAGGAGCCAGAGGAGGCGGTAGGAGAGCC
Organism: Cinnamomum chago; assembly: GCA_038049695.1. Classification (NCBI taxonomy): domain Eukaryota; kingdom Viridiplantae; phylum Streptophyta; class Magnoliopsida; order Laurales; family Lauraceae; genus Cinnamomum; species Cinnamomum chago. The sequence goes on along the minus strand of CP142454.1, from coordinate 56,015,664 downwards.
GCAACCTCTAGTTGAGTGGCGTGCTGACGATGTCATGTAGACATCGGGTTGCTACGAGAGACGCACATTTTGGGAGCTATACTTTAACCATTCTTTTGGGTTATTATTTTGTTCATATTGGCCTTTGTTGGCCTCTCTTTTTGGGGATTGTAACTAAATGATAACTTGTCTAACTTTAACAACTTTTGGGAAACATTGCTATATATCATTGCTCATTTTGATACAGTCTTTCATACTCATGTTATTGTTATGATCTTCATGACTAATGATAGTTGGACTATTTGATTTGCTACACGCTTCCGCACTCAAAAAGAAATGTTCATTGATGTTTGTGATATCCTCACCGCGGACACCTGTGGGAAATTAAACAAATACGTGTGTGTTGTTGGTTCACGACACACACTTAATGTCCCGATCCCGGATTGGAATTTCCCGGTCCGGGGTCGCGACATTTGCGTCGGTAAAAGTAGCGATTCTCTGTGACTTTTGCCGACGTAGATATTTTTACTGTGTCGAAACTAGTGTCGGGAAAGGTAAGTTTGTCATAAATTGGGCTTTGCGGACGCAGCAACTGCGTTGGCAATGGTGCAAAGAAAAACTCAGAGCTTTCCCAACGCATACCTGTGCGTCGCCAGTAGGTAAGATAATTGCCAACGCATTATTGCGTCGCCATTAGAAAAACACGCGTTGGCAAAACTTTCCCTCTCTTTTAAGGGGATTTTTTATTTGCGCCAATGTGGTTTCCACAACTTTTGCCAACGCGGTCTTACTTGCGTCGGTAAAAGTAGCAATTTCTGTGACTTTTGCCAACGCAGTCTGAATATGCGTTGGGAATAAGACTTTCACGGACACAAATTTTCACTACGTCGGCAAATAGTGTCGGGAAATGTGCAGTTTGTTGTAGTGGAAGTAGTTTTAAAGCATATGCATCATTTATTCATCTTTACATTTATCTTGCAAATGCCTTAGTTTCTAATCTTCAATGGGTTTGCTCCTCTTATCTTATTTTATTCATGCTTGCTTTCTAATCTTTGATTTCTTCAAATGGCTTGATTAAAGTGTTCAAAGTGTTCAAATGTTAAGTGTTTAAACATGCTTTGATTTTAAAATATGTTTATCATTTTAACTCCATCATTTGATTAGTAATATCACATGTTTAGACATTTAATGTTTCTTTCAAACTTGCTAGTTTCATCTTAAACTTTCTAAAAACAAGTTTGTCATTATTTCAAAAAACATATGTAGTTACCCTATCTCTCATTTACATCATTTATGGCCATTGAATCTCAAAAGAGATAGAAGTAGTTTTAAGGCATATGCATCATTTATTGATCTTTACATTTATCTTGCAAATCCCTTAGTTTGATTACAACTTTCATATCAGCCTATGTTAAGAGGCATTTAATTCTATTCACTTGCATCTCATTGTATGCTTGTTTAGGCATATATAGTTTTTGAGATTAAAAATCTTGTTGTAAAGGTTTATGCTTAGCCTATTGAAAAGCATATGAGATTGTATAGGTTAATGCCTAGCCTTGTGTAAAAAACATTTGTGGTTGTATGGTTGGAGGTTAGCCTAAACCTTATAATTGATAGTGGAACACCGGTAGGAATACCAGGAGTGGATGTAGGCATGTTCGGCCGAACCACTATAAATTTCCTTGTTATGGTGATTGTGTGGATGATGCACTTAAGTTTATTGTTTTCTTATCAATGTCAACTTTGATTGTATTCATAAGTACTTGGTATTAGATCTTTCATCGATAATCAAGTTAATGAACTTACGAAACATAATTGATATTGGTTTAAAGAAGAATTGGGCTAAGTTGTTTAAGTGTACCCTATTCACCCCCCCCCCCCTCTAGGGTTCGGTTCTGGACTTTCAGCAACCTGCAATGTGATAGCTTAGGATGATAGTGCCTCTGAAGCTTCATCTGCCAAAGACACATACTCTCAGACTACATCTGGTAGTATATCTTCCGGAGCTACATCTTCTCAAGTGACTTCCACTAAGATATCACATTCTCAGCCTTCGTCCCCTAAAACTGTGACATCAGAACTCACACCTCTTCCGACCGATCATCCTGAAGAAACTCCGACCGATGAAGTCCTCTTTAATGAAAACATGGTCAACTGGCCCCAGATACCTAACCTCGTAGGAGATGTCTGGACTAGTAAATTACTCAACAAGGAAGAAAAGTTGCTAGATGTTGTTTAGTACTTGTTCCCGGAAAATGCTACGTGTAATGCAATCACTGAGGACGGCAATGCTGCTACAGAGATGTCTTCAGCAAATGAGAAGGATCAACCCCCTGATTCCGAGGGTGATCTTCCAAACGAAGAACCTTGTCCAGAAGCTCTTGAAGTTGGTAGAGGTACCCGCTCTGGCCGGGATTACCATAAAAATTACAACCAACCTTCTTTTTCTTATGTAAATCCTTCGGGAAATGAAATTGTAAATGCCCCAAGTGGCACCAATAATGAAAATGCATGCCCCAAGGAGGTTTTCAAGTACGACTTGATTAAGCAATTCAAACACATACCAGCATGACTACACATCCTTGACTTATTACAAATGTCTCCATACAATCGTGATAATCTCATTTCATAACTTCAAAATCTGAATGTGGATATCGACAAACATGCCCCACAAGTCCTGCAAATTGAAATGGACTATAGGATCAAAAAAATCAAATACTTCTTTAAAGGGAGAAAAGAAGAAAACCAAGGGATCAGGCATTGAATGCCTTTCGGTTCAGAAAGCAGCAAGTGCAACAATCACCTTCGATAAGGATGACCTCTTGCTAGGCGAGACAAAGCACAACCGACCCTTGTACTTCACAGGGTACATCAAAGAAATGCCAATACACAGAGTCCAGATCGACCCAGGTTTTGCACTCAACCTCATCTTTGCTTTGGCACTCGAAGAGGTGGGCATTGCACCTAGTAAGCTGAGTCACACATCTGTATCCATCTTCGGATATGATGGGAGCGCTCAAAGGCCTATCGGCAAAATCAGGTTCAAGTTGCAAATCGGTGATCTTATCTATGAAGTCACTATGTATGCAATAAGAACCCCTTCGTGCTACAACATCCTTCTTGGACGCCCCTGGATACACGAGAATGGTGTCGTCCCTTCAACTTTACATCAATGCATAAAGTACGTTGGCAACGACGGCTTGATACATCGAGTGTTTGCAGGAAAAAAGCCCTTCAAAGGGAAAGAAGTTCATTTTGAAGATGCTCAGATGTACAAGGATGAAAAAGAAGAAAAGGAGGAAGAAACAACACCCTTTGCCGAAAATCTCCAGAAAGAGAAGGGCAAGGCTCCTCACAATCATCGGAAGAAAACAAACCTTCCGGCAAATTTGAAGAGAGCAATCCATCTCCCTTCGTTGTTTCCCTCAAATCTTCCAAGTCTTTGGTAATCACCACCAAAGCAAAGAAGACAAAAGAAAAGACTGGGGGCAAGTTTGTTGTTTCTTTGATGTTTGTGTCTATCATGCAAGACACAGATTCGGATTCAGAGCCAGAAGATGATACACCATCAAGGAAAGCTGATACCCAGCAAGTTCGGCTTGCTTTCACTCCATTGGAGACACTTGCCGACGTAGAAGACTCTGCGTCTGCTTTCTTCATCGTTCTGGCAACTACGGCAAAAGAAAAACCAATCTTCTTTCATAAATCGGAAGCTTCTTCATCAAATTCTTTGCTTGAACCCTTCCAAAACAAAGGTATGCCTCAGCTATCCCTGCATTGTCTAATGGCACAAGCTATCATGAAGAAAACGGGTTATGATGCCTAGAATCCAATCAGTTTGGAAGGAGGTCGTGGTATTCTCACGCCATTGGAACCCACCCTTATCAAAAGTCAACTGGAGGATTGGAAACTCCACCGTTGTAAGACCCCGTCCCGAGTCACCTCGATTAGTACTAATTGAGTTGTGTTTTAGTTCTAAGAGTGTTTAGTGGATTTTGGTTAGGTTGGGCTTCGAATAGCTTTTGAAATAGTTTTGGGGAATTTTGTTTGCTTTGTGATAGTGGGGCCCTTTGGGGGTTCCTTTTTATGACTTTGTATGTGCTTGAGGATTTTATCGGAGATTCTTGCATTCATTGTTTTAATCCTATTTTATTTGTATTATTAATCCCTACAACTTTTATGTTGATCCCATGCCTGTTCGAGACCCCGAAACCCGATTTAATAGCCTTGAGGGCAAAACAGTCATTGTGCACTAAATATGTACCCAAAACTTGATGTTCCCGAAACCCGTGAAACATATACTTTTTGGAAACTAGATATTTCAGCCCAAAGAGTGTCTTAAGTAGTGGGACCAATTCCCATTTGCCTATATAAGGAGAACCCATCTTCCTCATTTCCCTTTTCCAGCACAAAAGAGAACCTAAGGTTTCTTGCAACTTTTTCCTTCTTCTTCTTGCTCTTGCCTCCCATCACCAAATCCACCACCAACCTTGCACAAATTGAGAGGTTGAGATCATCACCTTCTTCCTCATCACCATAGCTCTCTATTGATACCATTGCTAGAGAAAACCCTCCATTCCAAGACTCCCTTTGAGCTCACCTTGCCCATTTGGAGAACCTACAAGTAAGCAATCTTCTCCATCTTCTAGATTTGTATTCTTCTAGTCCTAAAGAAGCTTCATTTCCATTATTGTGAGTTCTATCTTCTTCATTCATTGTTTGACCCATTTTAGGGTTTGTTTTGGGGGTTTTGTTTGTGCTTCTAGGATTCTTGAGAGAGCTTTGTTTAGTAGCTTGATTTCCTTGATTAGAAGACCCAAGGCAAGTGGATGAGTTAATATTATGAGCTTTCAATGGTTTTCATGAGGAATGTGGTTGATTTGTCATTTTCATTCATATTTATTGGCTTGCATTGATTTTTAAAATAAATGCTTTGAATGAACCTTGCTAAATCATTTAATGTTTTGGAAACATATTGGTTATGGTACTTGTTGTCTTTTGGATATATCTTAAATGAATGTTTGTGATTTGGTTTCTCTTTCCTCTTGTGGTTGTTGTGGTTAAGAAGGAGGTGATGGAATGAACACATATTGGGGTTTTGGAGAAGTGTAGATAGATGCATTGGAGGAGCTCTTAGCTCAGTTTTATTGCAAGGAATAAATGGAAGTGAGGAGAGTGGTTTTGAGGAGGTAAAAGGGCTCAAATCTGAATACAGTGGGTGTTTCCCGCACCTGGCGGTCAGCCAGCGGTCACCTGTCGCCGCTAGCTAGCCGAACAGTCGCGGTTACTTTTCCACAGAGCAACATTTTCTTCCTGAAAGCACGGTCAGCCTCACGGTTAGCAAGCGGTTAATCGCCTAACCCATCGGCGGCTAACCGCCAGCCAACCGAACCATTTCGGTTACATTTCCAGTAACCTGTCTTTCTGTCAGGCCAACCGCGGTCAGCCAGCGGTTAAACCGCCTAACCCAACGGCGGCTAATCGCCATCTGACCGCTAGGTAACCGAAATCACCCAGACAACCATTCTAGAGAGCTCCTCGTCGAGCGAACTCTCCCGTTCGCTAGCGCGATGAGCTTTGTCAGTCAAAGGCTATGTTTGGGACAATGACGAACTATTTAAACATTTTGGGATTATTCATTGAGAACCCCTCTATGGCAGGGAGATTTACTAAACAATGTATGAGGCCATTCGAGAAAGAAACCATATCACGAAGATTTCATTTGAAGTTTTGAAAATTCAAAGTGTATAAGGAGCCCGAGATGTCCCCAAACTCAAAGAGTACCAAATTATTATTAGATCGACATACGGGATCCCTATTCACTTCAAATAAATCTTAAACCCGATACTTTACCCGAAATTTCAATTGTTTATTGTTCTTTATCGATCCCGAGATTTATACTACATGCCTTGTTTTTCCAAAAGCATCGAAGTACACTTACAATGGTTACTTGTCTTGAAGTGCATTGCACCACATGAAACAACAGTGTGCCCTTGAGCACCCCCGTCTTGCCCGTTTGTTTATTTGTACTTGATTTACTTGCACATGTCTTGATTTGTTATTTGACCTATTAGTCGGCACCACTATGCTTAGATAACCCTGTTGGTCTGATCCACCGACTTGGAGATCCCCCTCTTGTCCCGCCAGCTGCAGTTTGGATCCCGCTACCCGGTTATTACCGTGCTCTTGTCCCGATGCCTCAGATTGCTATTGTGGTTCCCGATGCCCGGCTCGCTACCGTGGTCATGTATAGTATATGTATATGTATTTATAAGATCCACTGTTTCTCCTCACCTCAAGTGACTGAGATCAGTGCCTAGTTATTGCTCTGTCACTTTAGTGATAGAGGACTTAGCTTCGCGTGGTTGCCATCTTGCTTGTTTCCCATTTCCTTGGTTACATGTACATGTTTTACAATGCCTACTTGTATTTGAATAAATGTTTTATTTTGTTTATAGAAATTGTTATTTAAACGGGTTTAAATCCTTTTGAAGGTAAATTCATTTATTATCATATTGTCATTGTATTTCACCCATTTGCCAAACCGTCGTGTTTGACCCACTCTTTGGTACTCAAGTCTCGTTGTTGGTTATCCCGAGGAGGAGCATGAGGAGGCGGTCGGAGAACCGCAACAGTTAGTTGAGTGGCATGCTAATGATGTCATTTAGACATTGGATTGCTAGAGAGAGATAACATTTTGGGAGAACTTTTAACCATTCTTTTGGGGATTAGTATTTTGTCTATATTGGCCTTTGTTGGCCTCTATTTTTTGGAAATGTAATTAAATGATCTTTGTTTAAACTCTAACTTACCTTTGGGTAATATGCTAATGATCATTGCTCATTCTGATATAGTACTATACTTGTGTTATTATCTTTATGATTAGAGATGGAATGAATATTTGATTTGCTACACGCTTCTGCAATTAATAGAAATGTTCTTATATGGTTGTGATATCCTCACCGCGGACACCTGTGGGAAATTAAATAAATGTATGGCATTAAACCGATGTGCTACATTATCATTACTCCCGATCCTGGATTAGTCCTTCGGGCCCGGTCCGAGGTCGCGACAACTGTCATATAGACAAATCTTTATAGGAGTTAGGGTATGATCCTGACACTCCCGTGGGACAGCTGACACAAAGGCTGTAAAGTCGTTTTGCCGACCGGGCCTCAACATCTTGTGTTCATGAAGACATTAATCTCCCTGGATATCTCTTTGAAGAGTCACCTGTCAAGAATCCAGGAAGCTCATCCAATTGGTTCGATTTCTCTGATCATGATGAAGAATTGCTCGACGACACAGAAACATGGTTTTCTGATCCAAAAGAACCATTATATCCAAAAGAAGTGCCCTACTTGAAAGTCCACGAGGATCCTAACCCTAGAGGGGGGGTGAATAGGGTGAGCTACAATTGTGACCAATTTAAATCAATATTAATTTCTTAACACAAACTAGTCACATGTGATGATTAACCATACAATATGCGGAAGCTAATAAAAGAATCACCACAAATGCAAGCACCACAACACCAAGATTTATAGTGGTTTGGCCTCAATGCCTACATCCACTACCGGCTTGTGAATCCAACACCCCACCGGATTTCCACTATTTATGCTTTTAACTAGGCTAAGCAATAACCCTTACAATGTTGTTTTTCTAGGCTAAACAACAACCTCTCAATGTGCTTTTATAGGCTAAGCAATAACCTTTACAAAATGCTTTTCTTAGGCTAAGCAATAACCTTACAAGATGCTTTTCTTAGGCTAAGCAATAACCTTACACAAAATGCTTTTCTTATGCTAAGCAATAACCTTACAAGATGCTTTTCTTAGGCTAAGCAATAACCTTACACAAAGCTTTTCTCTAAGAAGGTGTCTTTACAAAAGATCACTCTAAGAGATACAATTTAAGCTCAAATGAATTTGCCTCTTGAATAGGCTAATATGAAAGTTTAAAACAAATAACAAACATACACTCAAATAAGTTAAAGTGTGTGCACAAGTGTATGAATGTGTTTCTTCAATCAATCTCAACAAAGAAGCTCTTAAATGAATGCATGATGCATTTTAAAATCAAAGCTTATAAAATGATGATTGAAGAGAAAACTAATCACATGAGAAATTCAAACAACTTTAAGAAATGAACTAAACAAGTTGTATGAATGTAAAAGTCTAAGAAAGCATGTGATTTAGTTAAGAGAGTTTGCAAACTAATCTAATTTACCAAGGATGATTTAGAGTTTGCAACACAACTCTTTAAAAGCTAGAAATCATGCAAATATGAAAATACAAAGATTTAACCATGAAAGTCCACGAGGATCCTAACCCTAGAGGGGGGGGGGGGGTGAATAGGGTGAGTTACAACTATGACCAATTTAGACCAATTTTAAATTCTTAATTTAAACTAGTCACATGTGATGATAAACAATCAAAATGCGGAAGCTAACAATACCATCATCACAAAGCAATCACCACAACACCAAGGTTTATAGTGGTTCGGCCTCAATGCCTACATCCACTACCGGCTTGTGAATCCAATCACCCCACCGGATTTCCACTATTTATGCTTTTTACTAGGCTAAGCAATAACCCTTACAATGTTGCTTTTCAAGGCTAAACAACAACCTCTCAATGTGCTTTTCTAGGCTTAGCAATAACCTTTACAAAATGCTTTTCTTAGGCTAAGCAATAACCTTACAAGATGCTTTTAAAAGGCTAAGCAATAACCTTACACAATGTAGATTTCTCTAAGAAGGTGTCTTTCCAAAAGATCACTCTAAGAGATACAAATTAAAGCTCAAATGTTGTTGCCTCTTAAATAGGCTAATATGAAAGTTTAAAATAACTCACACAAACACTCTATGAATGCAAAAGTGTATGCTCATGATGTGTGTGTGTGATGACTTCAATCAAGTTTAAAAAGAAAGCTTAATCAAATATATGCTTAAAGCATTTGAAAGTTTAAGACACACAAAAGTTTTGATTGAAGTTTGATGCAAATCACATGAATAATAAACAACTTGTTAATGACATGAAATTCAAAGAATCACAAGTTGTATGAAAAATAAAGTTTAAGAAAGCATGTGATTTGATAAGAGTGATTGCAAACTAATCTAATTTACCAAGAAGGATATTGAGCTTGCAAATCAACTCTTTAAGGACTTGAAATCATGCATAATTGAAAATACAAAGGATTTGAACATGCATGAATTTCATTTGTATGGAAATCAAAATAACTTAGAAGATGTACCTTTTAAAAACTCATGAGTTTGATTTCCAAATAGCCCTCTAGCCTTTCCAACTTCTTCCCCTTTCTTTAGCTCCAAAATCCTCTCAAAAGTTCAAGTTTCAAGCCTTGAAAAAGGTTGGAAAAGAATGGACTTTATAGCCAAAAAGTTGCCAACGGCTAGTCCTCGGTCGACCGGCAAAGAGGTCTCGGTCGACCGGGATCACACAACGGGCAAAAAAATGACCGTTTGAAAAACTGCTTTTAGCGGCGGACATAGAAACCGCCGCTAAAAGTGGTTTTTCCGCCGCTAAAGGTCCTGTTTTCCCAAAAATGTATTTTTCTAAAGTAATTTTGGTTGGGAATTTTTTGGGCCATTAAATCAAGTTAGAATACATGTTTTAAGACATTCTAAGATGTTTAAAAACATGAAACACCCAAAGCCTAAAATGATTCAAAAGATTAAAACCAAAGGCTAGCTTGATTTGACAAAACTCTTTTCAAATGAAAATGCATACAAAAATGATTCTTTTTGTGAAGAAAGTATGCAAGGCTCAAACCTAAATTCTCAACATGATTTTCCAAACATAATGCACAAAGAATTAGGTTTTCAAAAGAATTTTGGGTTCTAAAACCAATGCATCCAAGTTTAAAACCAAAACATGCATAAAACAAATACTTTTCCAAATCTTAAAAGCTATGCATGTATAAAACTAGATTTCAAGGTTTTCTAAAACAATGCAAGTGTGTGTGAATCAAATGATGCTAAAGTGCAAATGCATCCATCAAATTGCAAATACAAAATCCCTAACAAACCATGCATTGATTCTACTTTTAATGGAAATCAAAATGATAAGTAAGGTCTACCTTTTTAAATCTCAAGCATTTGATTTCCAAATGGCCCTCTAGCCTTTCCAACTTCTTCCCCTTTCTTTGGCTCCAAAATGCTCTCAAAAGTTCATGTATCAAGCCTTGAAAAAGGTTGGAAATGAATGGACTTTATAGCCAAAAAGTTGCCAACGGCTAGTCCTCGGTCGACCGGCAAAGTCTTCAGCTCCCCCTCAGCTGGACAAGTCTTGAAATCTTCTTGGAAGCTCCTTCTCTTAGCTTGGGCTCTTTTCTTCAATCTTCTTGATGCTTGGAGCTTGATCATTCTTCAAGCTTTCTTTCTTCTTTCTCTCTTTATCCAAGCATCTCCTTTAGCTCCAAGCTTTCTTTCTTCTATTAGCTCTCCCCCTTTGTCCAAGCCTCTCTCTCCCTTTAGGAAGCTTGGACATTCTCTTCACCCTTTGAGAACTTGAATTCTTTCTCCCCCTTTGATGGATAGGAGATCTTCGAGTACTTGAACTCTCGAACTCTCTCCCCCTTTGACATTAAATTGCAAAGGTACCTACACACATGAAACAAGGAAAATACCTTTAGTAGCACCTGTTAACAAATGAAATCGAAAATGAAATTCATAACAGGTTATCATGTATGGAAGTTATCTCTAAGGGCTCAAGGGCAATCCAAGGGTCAATTTGATCAAAACTAATACTTCCTATGAAGGTTTACACTCCCCCTCAATCCATTCTCTTCTTTTGTCAAGCTTTTGACAAGATATAATTATTAGATTCAAGAAGTAGATGGTTTAACCAAGTGAGGGTCAACTTCAAGGAAAGGATTAGATTCATATAACTATAAGGCTCATATGATCAAATTACCAAAAGAGAGCTAGGTCAAGGTGAAAAGCAATCATGGATACCAATTGAGATTTAAGGATATGACTATTAAATCAATCACTCTAAAATGGATTTAAAAATATAACTATTAGGAAAAATCCAAATTAGAGCTATCCATGAAGCAATGGGGTTTACAAATCATAGCATCAAATATTTTAACTACGAAAATCATATGCTATGAAAGTTTTTGAAATCATTTCACTCAAACTATAAATATGACTATTAAAGTGCAAGATGAGTGAAATGAAATTCAATCATGAAGCCAACCTCAACTAATAACCAACCAATATTATGAACACATAAACATGGTGGTAAAAGAGGTGGCAATCATGAACATTATGATGCTAATGGTGTGTGACATGGAACAAATATATTACTATCAAGTTTAATCCAATGCACACAAGGTCTATCACATACACAAGAAATCAAATCAATCTTAAATTATACCAAATGAAACCAATTGAATTTGACAACATGTTAAAGAGCAAGGATGTGACAAACACAAAATTCCAACAAGCATCATAAATGCATATTCATCACTTTTAAAGATATGACTATTGAGCATAGTGATGAACAAGGCAAATTGCAATGCAAAAGAATATGACTTGGTAAAGCATGCAATTTCCAAAGTGTCAAAATCATATGAATTCAACATCTAAGATATCCATCAAACATATAGAAGTATGAGAAATGGGTTTCAAAGAGTTTCATATGATTAAGAACACTACTTATGAAGTTGAAACATGTATAAGGATGATACTAAGAGAATCTACATGAGTCAACATCATAACCATCCAAAAAGAAATGACTATAAGGCATAGAGGATGGATTTGGGTTCTAGTATGGTTTCTACAAATATTACTAAGATCACAACCGTACATGGAACCAAAAGTCATTTGCATATAAAAAGAATGTAAATAAACAAGCAAGGATGCAAACAACATACATTTCCATTTCTAAGATAATGAAACCAAAAGAAAAGGAAATGAGAACATGGAACATGCTTTGATGAATATGACTAATGATGTTATAGAGCATTTCCCTTCAAACAATCTTCAAATCATTTTGATAAACAAAATTCAAAAATTAGCATAAAGAGAATGATTTAGAAGATCAATTTTCAACATTGTATTTTAAAAGATATAACTTAATTGAAGCACATACAAGTTGATTTTTCAAAACAATTTTCCATATAAAAGTTTAACTTATAAAACCATGGAAAATCCAATTGATTATGAAGAATCTAGCTATGAAAGCATTTGAAATCACAATCAATTGACCATGTAGAAATGCAATGCAAGACATACGTGCACAAAAAGCAAATCAAACATGATGAGATTATAATCAAATGATTTTGAAAACCATGACATGTAACTTAGAAAGGTGCATGAAAACAAAATCAAATGATCATAAATAAGCAATGCATCTTGAGAAATGTAACTAAGAGAGAACAAAATGCAAATGCAACATGACCAACAAAGAGATTTAACTTACAAAGAATAGGTTGGTCAATGAAGGTCCAAGACCCTAAGGTTTGTCCAAGTAGATGACTTTAGGAATCCACCTAAGGTCTTGGGAGGGTTGAACTTTGAGGTCTATTTTGGACTTCTCACCAACTAAAGGAGATTTGACTTGATAAATTTTCAATTTAAACTTATCACCATGATATTTAGATTTCACTAAGTTTAGCTTAGATTGGTGATTAGTCTTTTGATGTTGGTGAGTTTGTTTCTTTGGGGATTGTTTCTCTTTTCTTTTCTTATTATTTTCTCCCTTTCTTTGACTTTTGAAATTTAGATTTAACTTTGTAATTTTCTTCAAAAGTTCTTTCATGTTTTGACTTAAGGGAGGTAGATTGAGAAGCTTTTTGTTAATAGATTCTTTGATTTTTGGTTTACCTTGTTTAAGCCTTTTAGAATCTATCTTGGGAGACTCCTTGTTAATTGGTTTAACTTGTTTAAGCTTTATGGAGTCTTCCTTGGTTTTTAGTGTCTTACCCTTCAAGTTTGATTTTACTTTCTTTGGTTCAAAGATGGGATTAGACACATTGCTTCTTCTTCTTAGTTTGCACTCAAACCTAAAATGCCCTTCATTGCCACAATAATCACATTTGGTTTTGGGCAAGGGAGAAAGAGTGCTAGAGAAAGAGGACTCACCTTTCACAAATGTGTTGGTGAATTTAGGGTCATAAGACATATTCCTATTGAATCCAATACCCGTCCTATCTCCATGAGGTTTACCCAATTTAAATAATTTTTCAAGTCTATCTTCACTTTGGGTAAACTTGCACTCATACTTTTGTTTATATCCTTCAAGTTGAGTGACTTTGGTTATAAGGATTGAATTTTCATGTTTGACTTTAGAAAGCTCATTTTCAATTTCCTTATAATTGCTTAGCTCTTCATTGGCAAGTTTTAATTCATGTTTTAGTTCATTAACAACTTTAGATCCAAGTTCTTGAGTTTTTAAATTACTTTGAGCATTAGACAAATTTTCATTGGAAATTGTCAACTTGGATTTTAAATAGTTAATGTTTTCATCTTGTCTTTTAATTGTATCTCTTAGGTTCAAATTTTCATTTTTAAGCTCATTACAATTTATCTTAATCTCATTTAATTCATCTTGAGCATTAGATAAATTTTCCTTAGAGATAGTCAATTTAGATTCAAGATTGTTAAAGTCTTTACCTTGCCTTTGTAATTGATCTCTTAGTTTTAGATTTTCCTTATTGACATTTTCATAACCCATCTTTAATTCTTTTAGTTCATCTTGAATGTTGGATAGGTTATTTAAAGAGATCATGAACTTAGAGTCTAGACATTTTATTACTTCTTCTTTCTCTCTAAGTTCATCTTTTGAAGAGGCTACCTCTTTGTTTAGTTTATTAGATTCTTCTTTTAAACTTCTATTTCTTTTATCAAGCTTTGAAGATAATGTATATAATTCATTATAGGCTTGTTGAAGATCATCTTCATCATACTCATTTTCTTCCTCTTTTGAGTCAAATTGATATTCATTTAAGTAGGGGTTTGAATCTCCAATAGAAGGAAGAATGAGGGGTCTAGAAGAATCTACAAAGTCTAGCATAGTGGAGTCCATTTTAATGATTTTCAAATAAGCACAACTCTAGGGATTTTACTCTAGGTTTTTACACCTAATCAAGAGTTCCAAACACTTGATCCTTAGGGATAGAGCACTTGGCTCCGATACCAATTGAAAGTCCACGAGGATCCTAACCCTAGAGGGGGGGGGGGGGTGAATAGGGTGAGTTACAACTATGACCAATTTAGACCAATTTTAAATTCTTAATTTAAACTAGTCACATGTGATGATAAACAATCAAAATGCGGAAGCTAACAATACCATCATCACAAAGCAATCACCACAACACCAAGGTTTATAGTGGTTCGACCTCAATGCCTACATCCACTACCGGCTTGTGAATCCAATCACCCCACCGGATTTCCACTATTTATGCTTTTTACTAGGCTAAGCAATAACCCTTACAATGTTGCTTTTCAAGGCTAAACAACAACCTCTCAATGTGCTTTTCTAGGCTTAGCAATAACCTTTACAAAATGCTTTTCTTAGGCTAAGCAATAACCTTACAAGATGTTTTTCAAAGGCTAAGCAATAACCTTACACAATGTAGATTTCTCTAAGAAGGTGTCTTTCCAAAAGATCACTCTAAGAGATACAAATTAAAACTCAAATGTTGTTGCCTCTTAAATAGGCTAATATGAAAGTTTAAAATAACTCACACAAACACTCTATGAATGCAAAAGTGTATGCTCATGATGTGTGTGTGTGATGGCTTCAATCAAGTTTAAAAAGAAAGCTTAATCAAATATATGCTTAAAGCATTTGAAAGTTTAAGACACACAAAAGTTTTGATTGAAGTTTGATGCAAATCACATGAATAATAAACAACTTGTTAATGACATGAAATTCAAAGAATCACAAGTTGTATGAAAAATAAAGTTTAAGAAAGCATGTGATTTGATAAGAGTGATTGCAAACTAATCTAATTTACCAAGAAGGATATTGAGCTTGCAAATCAACTCTTTAAGGACTTGAAATCATGCATAATTGAAAATACAAAGGATTTGAACATGCATGAATTTCATTTGTATGGAAATCAAAATAACTTAGAAGATGTACCTTTTAAAAACTCATGAGTTTGATTTCCAAATAGCCCTCTAGCCTTTCCAACTTCTTCCCCTTTCTTTAGCTCCAAAATCCTCTCAAAAGTTCAAGTTTCAAGCCTTGAAAAAGGTTGGAAAAGAATGGACTTTATAGCCAAAAAGTTGCCAACGGCTAGTCCTCGGTCGACCGGCAAAGAGGTCTCGGTCGACCGGGATCACACAACGGGCAAAAAAATGACCGTTTGAAAAACTGCTTTTAGCGGCGGACACAGAAACCAACGCTAAAAGTGGTTTTTCCGCCGCTAAAGGTCCTGTTTTCCCAAAAATGTATTTTTCTAAAGTAATTTTGGTTGGGAATTTTTTGGGCCATTAAATCAAGTTAGAATACATGTTTTAAGACATTCTAAGATGTTTAAAAACATGAAACACCCAAAGCCTAAAATGATTCAAAAGATTAAAACCAAAGGCTAGCTTGATTTGACAAAACTCTTTTCAAATGAAAATGCATACAAAAATGATTCTTTTTGTGAAGAAAGTATGCAAGGCTCAAACCTAAATTCTCAACATGATTTTCCAAACATAATGCACAAAGAATTAGGTTTTCAAAAGAATTTTGGGTTCTAAAACCAATGCATCCAAGTTTAAAACCAAAACATGCATAAAACAAATACTTTTCCAAATCTTAAAAGCTATGCATGTATAAAACTAGATTTCAAGGTTTTCTAAAACAATGCAAGTGTGTGTGAATCAAATGATGCTAAAGTGCAAATGCATCCATCAAATTGCAAATACAAAATCCCTAACAAACCATGCATTGATTCTACTTTTAATGGAAATCAAAATGATAAGTAAGGTCTACCTTTTTAAATCTCAAGCATTTGATTTCCAAATGGCCCTCTAGCCTTTCCAACTTTTTCCCCTTTCTTTGGCTCCAAAATGCTCTCAAAAGTTCATGTATCAAGCCTTGAAAAAGGTTGGAAATGAATGGACTTTATAGCCAAAAAGTTGCCAACGGCTAGTCCTCGGTCGACCGGCAAAGAGGTCTCGGTCGACCGAGAAGGCACAACGGTCATATTTCTGACCGTTGGAGCTTCAGTTCAGAAAACTGAAAAACTGACTTCCAGTTGTCTCGGTCGACCGAGACCTGTGTCTCGGTCGACCGGGGACACTGCCGGGACAACCCCCCTTTTGACAAAAAATCCAACTTTTGCCATTTCAAAGGTATTTCTTTGGGGGACCTTTTGTCCACTAAATCAAGCTTAAAAATATGTTTTAAATCATTTAAAAACATGAAACACACAAAGCCTAAAAGGATTTGAAAACTTTAAAACCATAGGCTAGCTTGATTTGTAAAAACTCTTTTCAAGTGAAATTTGCATACACAAATGGTTTTTGTGATGAATGTATGCAAAGCTCAAACCTAAATTCACAAGATGATTTTCCAAATATAATGCACAAGGAATTAGGTTTTCAAAAGAGTTTTGGGTTCTAAAACCAATGCATCCAAGTTTAAAACCAAAACATGCATAAAACAAATACTTTTCCAAATCTTAAAAGCTATGCATGTATAAAACTAGATTTCAAGGTTTTCTAAAACGATGCAAGTGTGTGTAAATCAAATGATGCTAAAGTGCAAATGCATCCATCAAATTGCAAATACAAAATCCCTAACAATCTCCCCCTTTGCAATTTGATGGTAACACACTCACCACTGAACATACACACACAGTCTTCAGCTCCCCCTCAGCTGGACAAGTCTTGAAATCTTCTTGGATGCTTCTCTCTTAGCTTGGACTCTTTTCTTCATTCTTCATGATGCTTGGAGCTTGATCATTCTTCAAGCTTTCTCTTCTTCTTTCCTTTCTATGACCAAGCATCTTCTTTAGCTCCAAGCTTTCTTTCCTCTATTTGCTCTCCCCCTTTGACCATGCCTCTCTCTCCGTTTGGCAAGACAACTCTCCCCTTAGGAAGCTTGGACATTCTCTTCACCCTTCTTGAGAACTTGAATTCTTTCTCCCCCTTTGATGGATAGGAGATCTTCGAGTACTTGAACTCTCGAACTCTCTCTCCCCCTTTGCCATTAAATTGCAAAGGTACCTACACACATGAGACAAGAAGAATACCTTTAGTAGCACCTGTTAACAAAAGAAATCGAAAATGAAATACATAACATGCTATCATGTATGGAAGTTATCTCTAAGGGCTCAAAGGCAATCCAAGGGTGACTTTGATCAAAACTAATACTTCCTATGAAGATTTACACTCCCCCTCAATCCATTCTCTTCTTTTGTCAAACTTTTGACAAGATTTAACTATTAGATGCAAGAAGAAGATGGTTTAACCAAATGAGGGTCAACTTCAAGGAAAGTATTAGATTCATATAACTATAAAGCACAATATGATCAAATTACCAAAAGAGAGCTAGGTCAAGGTGAAAAGCAATCATGGATACCAATTGGAAAAATAAAGAATACCAATTGAGATTTAAGGATATGACTATTAAATCAATCACTCTAAAATGGATTTAAAAATATAACTATTAGGAAAAATCCAAATTAGAGCTACCCATGATGAAATGGGGTTTACTAAACATAGCATTAAATAATTTAACTATGAAAATCATATGCTATGTGTAAGACCCCGACCCGAGTGATCCCGATTAGTGCTAATTAAGTTGCGTGTTAGTGCTAAGCTTGATTAGTGATTCTTGGTTAAGTTGGGTTTAGATTTAACCTTGATTTTTGTTTTGGGCTACTTTGTGTGTTTTGGATTTCTTGTGGGGCCCTTTGGGGGTTCCCTTTTCGGCTTGGTATTTTCTCGAGAAATTTCCCGATTTGTTGTGAATTGTGTTTTTGGCCCGTTGCATTCATCTTGTGGATTCCAACAACTTTCATGTTGATCCCGTTCTCGTTTGAGATCACGAAACCCGAATTCTTGGCCTTGAGGGCAAAACAGTCTTTACACACCAAATCTGTACCAAAACTCATTATTCTCGAAACCCGTGAAACATGTACTTTTTGGAAACTAGATATTTCGACGAACATTTCTTCCTTCTTCGTCGAATTCATCCGAGGTCCCGAATTAGATGATTTCAGTCCATTTAGCTTCTTAAGTTGTGGGACCCAAGCTCCTCATTGTTAACAAAAGAGAACCCACCTCTTATTTCTCATTCACTCTCCATTGCTCCAGCACAACTGAACCTAGGGTTCTTGTGGTTTTCTTCTTCTCCTTGCTTCTTCATCTCCAAGCCTCACCAATAGTCCACCAACCAAGCAATGAAGGTCATCTTCTCCTTCCTCATCTTGCAAGCATTCCATTGATACCGTTTTTGGAGGAACCCATCAATCTAGAGATCTTCTTTGAACTAGTCCTCTTCATTTGAAGACCATCCAAGTAAGTGATTCTTCCCATCTCCTAGATTAGTGTTCCTCTAGCCCTTGAGAAGCTACATTTGCATTTTTGTTGGTTTATTCATTATCATTCTTTGTGTAACCCATTTTAGGGTTGTTTTTGGGATTTTTGATGTGTAGCTTGGCTTTGAGCAATAGAGGTGATTAAAGCCTTGTTTTCAACTAGCTTGGAATAGAGGCAAGTGAATGTTTGGATGTTTTTAATTTTGAAATGATTTGGTGTAGTCTTCATGGATTTTCCATACTTTCATTTAATGAGGTTTGTTTGAAATAAATGCTCATAATGTATCTCGATAGTTTCATTCAATGTTTTATAAACATGTTGGTAGAGCATTTATTGTTCTTGTGATAGCTTAGATGAATGTTGGTGAAATGGTTTACTTCTCTTTTATTTGCATTGGATTTGACATGGAAGAAGTGATGGAGAGAACTCTTAATGAGGATTTGGAGAAGTATAAAGAGAGGCATTGGAGGAACTATTAGCTCAATGTTATTGTAAGGACTTTGTGGATGTGAGGAAGATGGTTTTGAGGAGGAAAATGACTCAAAACTGGACTCAGTGAGCATTTTCGTAACTGGCGGTCAGCTCACGGTTAGCCAGCGGCTAACCGCCAGCTAACCGCGCACCGCGGTGACTTTTCCAGAGAGCATCATTTTCCACCTGAAAACGCGGTCAGCCTCACGGTTATCCAGCGGCTAACCGCCGAACCCATCGGCGGCTAACCGCCAGCCAACCGCACAATCACGGTTCCTTTTCCCGAGAGCATCAGAATTCTCACCTGAAATTCGGTCAGCTCCACGGTTACCCAGCGGCTAACCGCCGAATGCATCGGCGGCTAACCGCCAGCTAACCGCCAGGTAACCGAAATTTCCCAGATTTCGAAAAGCTCCCCGCTCGAACGAACTCTCCGGTTCGTTCGAGCGTTGAGCTTTGTCAATCGAAAGGGATTCACTAGGCATTGTTGATGCCATCCGAGAAAGAAACCATATCACAAAGATGTCATCCGAAACTTTGAAAAATCATAAAAGTGAATAAGGAGCCCGGAATGTCTTCAAACTCACGGAGTACCAAGTAAGGACTATAATAGACATACGAGACCCCTATTCACTTAAATAGATTTTGAAATTAGTATTTTACCCGAAATGTGTTATAACTCGTTATTTCACCTCGTTTCCAAGACTTGTACTACATGACTTGTTTTCCCGAAAGCATTGGAGTTACATTAGTAACAGTTAATTGTCCCGAAATGCATTGCCCGACATGAAATGATAGTGTGCCCTTGAGCACCCCGTTTTACCCGTTTATCTACTGTACTTGATTTACTTGCATATGTCTCGATTGGTTTTATCCTATGAGTCGGCATCACTAAGCTTGGATACCATGTCAGTCTGATCCACTGACTTGGAAATCCCTCTCCCGTCCCGCCAGCTGCAGTTTGGATCCCGATACCCGGTCATTACCGTGGTCCCGTCCCGATACCCGGTTCGCTACCGTGGTCCCGTTCCCGTATTATTATATTGTATATATGTATACGTTGTTTCTCCTCACCTTGTGTGACTGAGATCAACGTCCCGTGATACTGTTGTCACTTTAGTGACAGAGGACTTAGCTTTATGTGATTGCCACCTTGTTATTCCCGATTCCTTGGTTACCTCATATGTTTTATCTTGTTTACTTGTTTTATAGCAAATGATTTATCTGTTTTATGAGAGTTCTTGCTTAAACAGATTTATATGCTTTTCAAGGTATTTCCTCTATTATATGTTGTTGTATCCTTGCTTTCTCTTGCCAGACCGTCGTGTCTGATCCTTTGCTTTGGTACTCAGGTCCCGTTGCCGGCTTCCTTGAGGAGGAGCCAGAGGAGGCGGTAGGAGAGCCGCAACCTCTAGTTGAGTGGCGTGCTGACGATGTCATGTAGACATCGGGTTGCTACGAGAGACGCACATTTTGGGAGCTATACTTTAACCATTCTTTTGGGTTATTATTTTGTTTATATTGGTCTTTGTTGGCCTCTAATTTTGGGGATGTGACTAAATGTTATTTGTTTAACTTTAACAATTTGGGAAACTTGCTTTATATATCATTGCTCATTCTGATACAGTTTGATATTGATGTAAATGCTTGCATGACTAAAGATAGTCTAACTATTTGATTTGCTACACGCTTCCGCATTAAAAAGAAATATCCATGCAAGGTTTTGATATCCTCACCGCGGACACCTGTGGGAAATTAAATAAGTTGTATTTTGAGGATGTAGGTAATCCTCTTGAATAATCATCACACACTAATGGTCCCGATCCCGGATTGGGGATTCCCGGTCCGGGGTCGCGACACTATGTAAGTTTTGAAAATCATTTCATTCAATCAATAAATATGACTATTAAAGTGCAAGATGAGTGAAATGAAATTCAAGCATGAAGCCAACCTCAACTAATAACCAACCCATATTATGAACACATAAACATGGTGGTCATGAGATATACCTATAAGAGCAAGAGAGGTGGCAACATGAACATTATGATGCTAATGGTGTGTGACATGGAACAAATGTATAACTATCAAACTCAATCCAATGCACACAAGGTCTATCACATACACAAGATAAGATATCAATTGGATATGAAATCAATGGAAAATTATACCAAATGAAACCAATTGAATATGATAACATGATTAAAAGCAAGGATGTGACAAACTCAAAATTCCATCAAGCATCATAAATGCATATTCATCACTTTTAAAGATAAAACTATTGAGCATAGTGATGAACAAGGCAAATTGCAATGCAAAAGGATATGACTTGGTAAAGCATGCAATTTCCAAAGTGTCAAAATCATATGAATTCAACATCTAAGATATCCATCAAACATATAGGAATATGAGAAATGTGTTTCAAAGAGTTTCATATGATTAAGAACACTACTATGAAGTTGAAACATGTATAAGGATGATACCAAGAGAATCTACATGAGTCAACATCATAACCATCCAAAAAGATATGACTATAAGGCATGTAGGATGGATTTGGGTTCTAGTATGGTTTCTACAAATGTAACTAAGATCACAACCATACATGGAACCAATAGTCATTTGCATATAAAAAGAATAACTAAATAAGCAAAGATGCAAACAACATACATTTCCATTTCTAAGATAATGAAACCAAAAGAAAAGGAAATGAAAACATGGAACATGCTTTAGATGAATATAACTAATGATGTTATAGGCATTTCCATTCAAACAATCTTCAAATCATTTTGAAAAACAAAATCCAACAATGAGCATAAAAAGAATGATTTTGAAGATCAATTTTCAACATTGTATTTTAAAAGATATAACTTAATTGAAACAAACATGATGAAGTTATAATCAAAAGATTTTGAAAACCATGAAGTGTAACTTAGAATGGTGTATGAAAACAAAATCAATTGATCATAAAGAAACAATGCATTTTAAAAGATGTAACCTTGAAAGAACAAAATGCAAATGCAATCATGACCAACAAAAGGTTTAACTTATAAAGCATAGGTTGGTCAATGAGGTCCAAGGCCTTAAGGTTTGTCTAAGTATAAAACTTTGGGAATCCACCTAAGGTCTTGAGAGGGTTGAACTTTGAGGTCTAGTTTGGAATTCTCACCAACTAAAGGAGATTTAACTTGATAAATTTTCAATTTGAACTTATCACCATGATATTTGGATTTGACTAAATTTGGCTTAGATTGGTGATTAGTCTTTTGATGTTGGTGAGTTTGTTTCTTAGGGGATTGCTTCACTTTTCTTTTCTTCTTATTTTCTCCCTTTACTTGACTTTTGAATTTTAGATTTAACTTAGTAACTTTCTTCAAAAGTTCTTTCATAGGTTGATATAAGGGAGATATGTTGAGAAGCTTTTTGTTCTTAGATTCTTTCAAGCTTGGTTTAACTTGTTTAAGCTTTTTATTATCTATCTTAGGAGACTCCATTTTAAATGATTTAACTTGTTTAGTCTTTTTGGAGTCTTCTTTGATTTTTAGTGTCTTACCCTTCATTGATTTTGATTCTATCTTCTTGAGTTCAAAGATGGGTTTAGACACATGGCTTCTCTTTCTTAGTTTGCACTCAAACCTAAAATGCCCTTCAATGCCACAATAATCACATTTGGTTTTGGGCAAGGAAGTGTGAGTGCTAGAGAATGAGGACTCACCTTTCACAAAAGTGTTGGTGAATTTAGGGTCATAAGACATATTCCTATTAAATCCAATACCCGTCCTATCTCCATGAGGTTTACCCAATTTAAATAATTTTTCAAGTTTCTCTTCACTTTGGGTAAACTTGCACTCATACTTTTGTTTATATCCTTCAAGTTGAGTGACTTTGGTTATAAGGATTGAATTTTCATGTTTGACTTTTGAAAGTTCATTTTCAATTTCCTTATATTTGCTTAGCTCTTCATTGGCAAGTTTTAATTCAAGATTTAGTTCATTAACAACATTAGATCCAAGCTCTTGGGTTTTTAACTTACTTTTAATCAACTTGGCTTCTAAATTGTTAAAGTCTTTGTCTTGCCTTTTTATTTGATCTCTTAGAATTAAATTTTCCTTATTGACTTTATCATAACCCATCTTTAATTCTTTTAGTTCATCTTGAATGTTAGATAGGTTATTTAAAGAGATCATGAACTTAGAGTCTAGACATTTTATTACTTCTTCTTTCTCTCTAAGTTCATCTTTTGAAGAGGCTAGCTCTTTGTTTAGTCTATTTGATTCTTCTTTTAGACTTTTATTTCTCTTATCAAGCTTTGAAGATAATGTATATAATTCATTATAGGCTTGTTGAAGATCATCTTCATCATACTCATTTTCTTCCTCTTTTGAGTCAAATTGATATTCATTTAAGTGAGGGTTTGTGAAAATTCTATATGGGGCTACCAGAATGGATTACTAGTTCTATTTAACCAATCAATGCAGCGGAAATAAATCAATCAGACAATATAGAACTAGCTATCTACCAATCACACACCACAAGAAGGCAGACACAATATTTAACGTGGAAACCCTATCCAGGGAGAAAAACCACGAACCAGAAATCAAGAGTTCACGAACAGTTACAAGATATACTCACAAGCTCCTTTACCTAAGTCTGTACCTCGACCCAAGGACTGTAGTTATTCTTGCAAAGAATCCACTGACACGACATCCACCGCGCCCCGTTCTCCTTACTTGATCTCCTCGCACCTTGTCAACCAAGATGATCAATCTTCTACAAGAGAAGTAGAAGCAGCAACAACTTTCTAGAGCAGCCCTTCAGAATAATCTCTCAATGGCTCTAGAGAATAACTCTCTCTAAAATATCTCTGACTCAGATCAATGAGAGTTGTGGTGGTTGTCTAGGGTTGAGAGAAACACCCTATAAATAGCCCAATATTCGTGCCTAAGACTTAGTGCACAAGTAGGACTCAAACTAGGAAACAGAGTCTCAAAAGGAAACAACTTCGTGTGAAAATAGGAGACTTTCCCGGAATCTGTACACTGTCCGATCGATCGGTCATGCAGGTCCGATCGATCGGCCTGACATTTAACTGAGACCTTTTTCTGACCGATCGATCGGTCTGAGGCTCCGATCGATCGGGCCTGGGAAAATTCGCCCGGTCTTCTTTTTCCCTTCAGCTCTTCCGGCGACGTAACCACAGTCCATTCTAAAATAAATTAGAAAATACAACTCAATGGACCCAGAGTTTTGTCCAACCCATGAATTAGCCAACAAAAATACTAACAATCTCCCCCTTTGGCAATTCATGGACAAAACTCCCTAAAACAATACAAATGATCTACCCAAAAGAAAAACCCAAAATACATTGAATTTTCAAAAAAAAACCGCATCTGTAGATCTTTGCTTGTTTCTCCCCCTGGCTTCAGTATGTATTCTCCCCCTTTTTGTCCACAATTGACAACCAATTTTCTTCAAGTAGCTTCTGTCAATCTGGAGTTTGTAGCTCCCCCTAAATAGACTCCCCCTCAAGATGATCTGCGTATCAGCACTGGGGTGGGGGCTTGATCATGTAGATCAGGGGTGATGAAGCTTTGGCACACACACTTGCATTTTCAGATAGTTCAGCATAGTTTGTACTAAGACAGATGGAAGGTCTTCTTTCTTGACCCAGACAGTTTTGGTTTTCATAGGTGACGCTTCCTTCTGCTTTTTCCATTGCTTTTGTTTTGGAGACTTTCGCAGCTTATTGCAATGGGGTCGAATGTGTCCTTTAATTCCACAGTGATGACAAGTGGGTATACGTTCAGGGCGTGGCACATTCTTCTTCTTGGAATCTGTATTTGTAACATGACCAGCAGAATTAGTAACAACTGAATTTTGAACAAAACAATTATTACCTTTGGCTTTTGATGTAGATGCCCCGTCAGCGTAGCCAATGCCATGCATGTTATTCTTTGCCTTTTGACTGCACATGATGTCATCAAGTTTTTTAGACCCAGCATTCATCCTGTTTAGGGAAGCCTTGCTTGTATCCAACTCAGAAAGAACCATCTTGAGTCTTCCTTGCAAATCGGTATTTTCAACTTTCAAGATCTTCATATCATGATTAATCAAAACACACTTCTGTGCTTCCGCAGTCAATTCATCTGCCAATTTGTTATTTTCAGCCTCTAAGTGACTCACTTTTGTAAGAGCTTCAGACAATTCAGTTTTTAAAGAAGTATTCTGCTCTTCAGATTCTTTCCAACTTGTAGTCACTTTTTCATTCATCTTGAGCATCTTCATGGTCTTTGCAAACAATATATGATATTCAGCTTGCCAATCATGTTCTGTCTCTGACTCACTAACATCTGGATCAGTCTCTTCATCAGAAACAAGTGGAGTAGCAGAAACTGATGTTGCCATGAATGCCATGAATTTTTCTTTGCTAGCATCAGGCTTCTCAGACTCAGATTTTTTATCATCTTCCTCAGAAGTATCATCATCCCAAGTCAGATTGAAAGCCTTCTTCTTTGGTTTCTTGTTAGCACAGTCACTAGCAATGTGTCCATAACCATGACACTCAAAACATTTAATCCCTTTAGTAGTTTTCTTCTTTACAAAATTTTTAGGGATCTTCAAATTACTTTTCTTCCCCTTCATGAACGCTTGAAATTGCTTCATAAACTCAACAGCAACTTGGGGATCAATCTCCTCAGAATCAGACTCAGAATCACTAGAAATTTTCTTGTATGATTCTTTGGAGGCTCTCAAAGCAACACCTTTGGATTTTGATTTTCCATTGTTCCTTAGGTTTGCTTCAAAAGTCTGAAGGTTGCCAACTAATTCTTCAGCTTTGAGAATATTCAGATTTTTATTCTCTTCTATGGCCACAACCTTTGCATCAAACCTTTCTGGAAGAGACCGCAGAATCTTTTTTACAACTCTATTTTCAGGAATTGGCTCTCCCAAAGTAAAGGTATCATTCACAATTGTATTCAGCTTTGCATTAAACTCATCAAAAGTTTCATCATCCTCCATTTTTATGGTTTCAAAGGCTGTATACAATTTCTGAAGTTTCGACTGTTTGACAGTTTCAGTCCCTTCATGCACAGTCTGCAGAATATCCCAAGCTTCTTTTGCAGTAGTGCATGTAGAAATTCTACGAAACTCATATATGCTAACTCCATTATAAATAGCATTTAAAGCCCTAGAGTTGCAAGTGGCAGCCAATTCTTCATCCTTTGTCCACTTATCTTCAGGTTTGGGTTCAGTTATCCCATCAACAGTAATAATGGGCAAATAATAGCCATTCACAACAGATTTCCAAACTTTCAGATCTATGGCTTTCAAAAAGGCAACCATTCTGGCTTTCCAATAAGCATAATTGTTACCATCCAACAGAGGAGGCTTATTGGTTGAAGTGCCTTCACGATAGGTATCCATTCTAGCAATATTTGGATCAACACAATAAAATAGTGCAACCCGCTCTGATACCAATTGAAAATTCTATATGGGGCTACCAGAATGGATTACTAGTTCTATTTAACCAATCAATGCAGCGGAAATAAATCAATCAGACAATATAGAACTAGCTATCTACCAATCACACACCACAAGAAGGCAGACACAATATTTAACGTGGAAACCCTATCCAGGGAGAAAAACCACGAACCAGAAATCAAGAGTTCACGAACAGTTACAAGATATACTCACAAGCTCCTTTACCTAAGTCTGTACCTCGACCCAAGGACTGTAGTTATTCTTGCAAAGAATCCACTGACACGACATCCACCGCGCCCCGTTCTCCTTACTTGATCTCCTCGCACCTTGTCAACCAAGATGATCAATCTTCTACAAGAGAAGTAGAAGCAGCAACAACTTTCTAGAGCAGCCCTTCAGAATAATCTCTCAATGGCTCTAGAGAATAACTCTCTCTAAAATATCTCTGACTCAGATCAATGAGAGTTGTGGTGGTTGTCTAGGGTTGAGAGAAACACCCTATAAATAGCCCAATATTCGTGCCTAAGACTTAGTGCACAAGTAGGACTCAAACTAGGAAACAGAGTCTCAAAAGGAAACAACTTCGTGTGAAAATAGGAGACTTTCCCGGAATCTGCACACTGTCCGATCGATCGGTCATGCAGGTCCGATCGATCGGCCTGACATTTAACTGAGACCTTTTTCTGACCGATCGATCGGTCTGAGGCTCCGATCGATCGGGCCTGGGAAAATTCGCCCGGTCTTCTTTTTCCCTTCAGCTCTTCCGGCGACGTAACCACAGTCCATTCTAAAATAAATTAGAAAATACAACTCAATGGACCCAGAGTTTTGTCCAACCCATGAATTAGCCAACAAAAATACTAACAGTTTGAATCTCCAATAGAAGGAAGAATGAGGGGTCTAGAAGAATCTACAAAGTCTAGCATAGTGGAGTCCATTCTAATGATTTTCAAATAAGCACTACTCTAGGGTTTTAACTCTAGGTTTTTACACCTAATCAAGAGTTCCAAACACTTGATCCTATAAGATAGAGCACGAGGCTCTGATACCAATTGAAAGTCCACGAGGATCCTAACCCTAGAGGGGGGGGGGGGGTGAATAGGGTGAGCTACAATTGTGACCAATTTAAATCAATATTAATTTCTTAACACAAACTAGTCACATGTGATGATTAACCATACAATATGCGGAAGCTAATAAAAGAATCACCACAAATGCAAGCACCACAACACCAAGATTTATAGTGGTTCGGCCTCAATGCCTACATCCACTACCGGCTTGTGAATCCAACACCCCACCGGATTTCCACTATTTATGCTTTTAACTAGGCTAAGCAATAACCCTTACAATGTTGTTTTTCTAGGCTAAACAACAACCTCTCAATGTGCTTTTATAGGCTAAGCAATAACCTTTACAAAATGCTTTTCTTAGGCTAAGCAATAACCTTACAAGATGCTTTTCTTAGGCTAAGCAATAACCTTACACAAAATGCTTTTCTTATGCTAAGCAATAACCTTACAAGATGCTTTTCTTAGGCTAAGCAATAACCTTACACAAAGCTTTTCTCTAAGAAGGTGTCTTTACAAAAGATCACTCTAAGAGATACAATTTAAACTCAAATGAATTTGCCTCTTGAATAGGCTAATATGAAAGTTTAAAACAAATAACAAACATACACTCAAATAAGTTAAAGTGTGTGCACAAGTGTATGAATGTGTTTCTTCAATCAATCTCAACAAAGAAGCTCTTAAATGAATGCATGATGCATTTTAAAATCAAAGCTTATAAAATGATGATTGAAGAGAAAACTAATCACATGAGAAATTCAAACAACTTTAAGAAATGAACTAAACAAGTTGTATGAATGTAAAAGTCTAAGAAAGCATGTGATTTAGTTAAGAGAGTTTGCAAACTAATCTAATTTACCAAGGATGATTTAGAGTTTGCAACACAACTCTTTAAAAGCTAGAAATCATGCAAATATGAAAATACAAAGATTTAACCATGCATTGATTCTACTTTTAATGGAAATCAAAATGATAAGTAAGGTCTACCTTTTTAAATCTCAAGCATTTGATTTCCAAATGGCCCTCTAGCCTTTCCAACTTCTTCCCCTTTCTTTGGCTCCAAAATGCTCTCAAAAGTTCATGTATCAAGCCTTGAAAAAGGTTGGAAATGAATAGACTTTATAGCCAAAAAGTTGCCAACGGCTAGTCCTCGGTCGACCGGCAAAGAGGTCTCGGTTGACCGAGAAGGCACAACGGTCATATTTCTGACCGTTGGAGCTTCAGTTCAGAAAACTGAAAAACTGACTTCCAGTTGTCTCGGTCGACCGAGACCTGTGTCTCGGTCGACCGGGGACACTGCCGGGACAACCCCCCTTTTGACAAAAAATCCAACTTTTGCCATTTCAAAGGTATTTCTTTGGGGGACCTTTTGTCCACTAAATCAAGCTTAAAAATATGTTTTAAATCATTTAAAAACATGAAACACACAAAGCCTAAAAGGATTTGAAAACTTTAAAACCATAGGCTAGCTTGATTTGTAAAAACTCTTTTCAAGTGAAATTTGCATACACAAATGGTTTTTGTGATGAATGTATGCAAAGCTCAAACCTAAATTCACAAGATGATTTTCCAAATATAATGCACAAGGAATTAGGTTTTCAAAAGAGTTTTGGGTTCTAAAACCAATGCATCCAAGTTTAAAACCAAAACATGCATAAACAAATACTTTTCCAAATCTTAAAAGCTATGCATGTATAAAACTAGATTTCAAGGTTTTCTAAAACGATGCAAGTGTGTGTAAATCAAATGATGCTAAAGTGCAAATGCATCCATCAAATTGCAAATACAAAATCCCTAACACTACTTTGACCCAGTTTCAGCAGATGATGGGGACTATCTCATGGATAAAAGCAGAGCCTTGGTCCCACAGATAAAAGCAGAGCCTTGGTCTGTAAATACCTTTGGAACTTCAGAAGGCCACGTTGAATTGGAAGCCTCCAAAAATATTGTGGAGGAACCACCTTCAAACCTTCCAATAGAAGATCTTGTTCAAAAGATAGAGTTGGGGACACCTGATAATCCACGTTCTGTAATCATAAGTAAGAATATAAAGGTTGATGAGTTACCCGAGTATATCTCTTTTTCTTCTGAGTTCGTTGAATGTTCTGCATGGTCTTATGCTGAAATGCCTGGCTTAGACCCCAGAATAGCAGTCCACAAACTCAATTTTTAAAAAGATATCAAGCCTGTCAAACAATGCCAAAGAAGATTCCATCCTGATGTGATGGAAAAAATTGAACAAGAAGTTCAAAAACTCAAAAGCATTGCCTTCATTCGCGAGGAACGGTATCCTGAATGGTTAGCCAACATCGTCCTCGTGACAAAGAAAAATGGGCAGATTCGAGTCTGTATTGGTTATAGAGACCTAAATAATACGTGCCCTAAAGATGAATTCCTGCTCCCCAAACTAGAGGTTATGATTGACAATACCTATGAGTTTGACCGAATGACATTCATTGATGGCTTCTCTTACTACAATCAGATAAAGATGCATCCTGAAGATGAAAAGCATACATCATTTCGGACCCCGTTTGGCGTGTAATGCTACACTACCATGCCATTTGGTCTAAAAAATGCTGGTGCAACATATCAAAGGGCTATGATGAAGATATTCCAAGATATGTAGCACGAGACTGTCGAATGTAACGTTGATGACCTCGCCGTCAAAAGCAAAAAAAAAAAAAAAAGAAGACCATCTCAAAGATCTTCGAGAAGTCTGTTGACACCAAAAATGTCACTTTCCCTCTTCAACATCAAGAAGCCACATAAAGCCGCTTCCTACTACAAAACAGGCAATGCTGCTTCAAGCATCAGATCTTATTAGAATCAAACAAAAATTGCAAGATCCTTCAAGACAGCCAAAAGAGGGATTCACATGAAGTTTCGGGTCATTCCAACATCATTTGACCCTACTTCACTCCTCTGGTAGCTGAACAGGCACTCCTGGCGGCGACGGCGTCGAAGACATCAAAACTTCGATCAGAGCCTTCGGATGGTCTCCAAATTCCTTTAAAGGGCTCCATGTCAAATTTCAAGTCAAACGACAACGTTTGACCCCCCATCAACCATCGAGCAGTAAAACCAAGCCTCTCGGCGACGAGAACCACCGAGGCTATCACTCATCAAACGGAGCACATGGGCGACTTCAACATGCTTCCAAAGGGATGCACGTCAAATTTCAGGTCATTCTGACAACCTTTGACCTGACTTTGACACTCCAAAACAAAATCAAGGCTATCGGCAGCGGAGCACCCCGGGATCACAACACCCAAATCGGAGCTAATGGATCGTCTCCAAATGACTCCAATAGGCTCCCTGTCAAATTTCAAGTCAATCGGACATCGGTTGACCACACTTCAAAAGCGCAGCATCTTCCTCGCAGTAAAATCAAGCCTACTGGCGATGGGACCCCAAAAGGCTTCAAAACTTAAACAAAATCCCATGGTTGGTCCTATCTACTGCTCAGCAGGCTTCACCTCAAATTTCAGGTCATTCTGACATCGTTTGACATAGTTTTGACTCTCGACGGAAAATCGGCTACAAAGTCTTCGGCTTTTCCAAAAACTAGGAAACTTTGTGCTCCGATTTGCATGGCTTCTCGTTGGGTTTTCTCCAAGAGAATCAAGCCAAAAGATGAGGAGAAATTTCAAGAAAAATTCAAGCGAAAACAACGGTTAAAAAGACAAAAAAATGGCGGAGAAACGGCGACAGAAAGGGGACCAATCGCAGCAACCCTAGCCCATGGTCGCCGGCGACCATGGGTGCATGGTCACCCGGCGACCATGGAAATTCGAGTCACCGGATTTGTCGCCGGGTGACCAGTTTTCCATCCTTCTTCGCGTTTCGGAAGTTCCAGCCCCTGTGATTTCCTAAAAATCTGATTTTTGATGCTCGAGATCGACCGATCTCCGTCAACATCTCGGATCTGCCGTCAAGAGCATGAAATCATCATTGATCATCCAAGATCGCCAACCAGTTGACCAAGAAAGTGCACTTTCTGTCCGGCCCGCTGGTATCAACCAATGTTTGAAGTTGCAATGCCATCCGACATCAAATAACATGCGGATCCATCGGCGGTCATCATAAGAAGAACTCCAAAAGACGGGCACAACCCGTGACTCTTCAAATGACCTGGCGACCACTTAATGTCGTTAATTGACCCATTTTATAACAACTTAATGTGGTCATTAACCGATTATTTTGGACGGCCCAATCAAAATCAAGCAAATGGGAGTTACAAATCCAAGTAATCATGGCATTAAAACCATGAAACTCCCCTCATCATGGAAATTAAAGGTGATTAAATGCCCATCATCTCCCACTGGCCAATCATAAGCCAAGAAAAAGGAGTTACAAAATCAAGAAATAAAACCTTGTAACTCCTCTCATCATGGAGTATCAATGCCATCAATGCCCACAAACCCACCTTATGGCCACCAAAAGCCTATAAATGGAGGGTCATTCCAAGAAGAAAGGGCTAGACATACACACACACAACCTTTGGACATATCTCCGATCTTCGAATCTCCGAAAACTCTAAAGAAATTCTCAAAGAAACTCTGCCACTCCGCTGTGGAAGAGACACCACAAGGTGATCGAAGTCCCTTGGGGGGGCCACCCCCCCGCCCCCAAGGCCACCTCTCTCCTTCTATCCAACATGGCCTAAACATGGCTCTCCAGCCCGTTTACTCGGATTTTCATTGGATATAGGACCTTCCCTTGGTCTTTATCCTCTAAAAAACTGAGGTCCAAGCTAAGCCAAAGAATCAAAGCATCAAGGTTCTCATCTGAAGGACGATGGCGAAGTCCATACATGACTTGCGACCGTTGATCTGAACGAGTCCCCACAATCTCCTGAGAGGTCAGATACCTTTTCTTAATTTTCTTTGTATTTTGTATTGTTTATAAAGAGACAAAAAATCACATTTCTTTTCTTTCTTCATTGATAAGATTTGTAAATCGCCTTTTACGGCATAAATCGCCTTTCAGGGTACAAATAGCTTTCTACGGCACAAAACCGCTTTCACGACAAACAAAATGAAATCGCCTCTCATGGCATTTTAAAAATTATCTCTTTCTTAAAACATATGTGCAATGGAAAGTTAAAAAAAAGAATTGATTTCCTTTCTACTTGTGAAGGTGAATCTCCGGATCACCACTTCAAATTCCAAGTAGAATAGAAAATCTGGCATACCCGTACAAAAATGTTTATGACCTCGCTTTTCCTCCTCCGCCCCAGGGGTGGGAATGAGAGGACGAAAGGTCGGACCCCCCCATCAAAGTCTTCATCCAACTTCGCAAACACAAACTGCGGATGAATCCACTAAAATACTTCGTTGGTGTCTCATCGAGTAAGTTTCTCGGATTCATAGTTCGGAAAGCCGGAATAGAACTTGACCCCTCCGAAGTCAAGGCTATCCTAGAAATGCCATCTCCAAGGACCCTAAGAGAACTAAAAGGGCATCATGGAAGATTGGCATACATCCGACGGTTCATCTCCAATCTGTCAAAGAAGTGTCGTCCATTCTCTCGCTTGATGAAGAAAGGTGTGCACTTTGTTTGGGATGCTGAGTGTGAAGCTGCATTTCAAGACATCAAAACATACATGAGTAAACCTCCAGTGTTGGTTGCCCCCACAACTGGAAAACCATTCATCTTGTACATAAGAGCTCTCAATTATTCTTTAGGCGCTCTACTCATACAAGAAAACGATGAAGGAAAAGAAGCTTCTCTATATTACCTCAGTCGCTTGTTAGTAGGTGCAGAGCATTGCTACTCTCCAGTCGAAAAAGAATGCCTTGTAGTGATGTTCGTCGTACAAAAGCTGCGTCACTACCTGTTGTCCAACACAGTCTACCTGATTTCGAGAATCAATCTCTTAAAGGTCCTTGTCACAAAAACATGTTCTCTCAATGCTCGACTAGCAAAATGGTCCATCCTTTTATCGCAATTCGATATTAGGTTTGTACAAAAAAAAGGAATCAACGGTCAAGCTCTAGCAGACTTTCTTGCAGAGCATCCAATGCCAAAAGATTCTCCCCTCAGGGATGATCTCCTAGACGAACATGTCTACATTGTGGAGATTTCCTCATCAAATGTTTCCTGGGATATGTACTTCGACGGCGCAACCAGGACAAATGAAAAAGGAAAGCAGATATTAGGAATTGGCATTCTTTTTGTTAGTCCCGAAAAATACATGATTCCACATGTTTTCTCGCGACTAGAACCATGTTCGAACAATGCAGCTGAATACCAAGCACTGATTGTAGGATTGGAACTTGCCCTCGAATCCGACATCACCATGCTAGAAGCTTTTGGGGACTCTCAACTGATCGTCAACCAGATGAATCAGAAATTTAAAGTTAGGAATCTCGATTTGGTGCCTTACTACAACAAGGTGCAATCGCTTTGACAAATGTTTGACATATGTCACATCAGCCACATCCTCAGAGGTGAAAACATCCGTGCAGATGCCTTGGCTGGACTTGCAGTGTCTATGGCAATCCAAGAAGGGGAAAGCATGCAAATTACAGTGTGTCAAAGAAGGATTCTCCCTCCTCTTAACACACACCAAGCAGTTGTTGAATGCCACCAAGTGGTTGGGAGTAGGCTATCCATCCTCAAACCTCCGATCGGTGATTGGAGGGATCCGTTCATTGATTACACTATGTTTGGAATCCTACCTAAAGATCCAAAAGAGCGAGTAAGCATTAAAAGACGAGCCCCAAACTTTCATTTCGATATTCCTTCAAAAATCCTTTATATAAAATCCTTCGACGGAGTACTTCTGCGCTGTTTGTCGCAAGAATAGGCAGAGGAAACACTCAAAGAAGTTCATGCTAGTCTTTTGTGGAGCCCTTCAGGCCGGTCCTAAGCTCTACGATCAGATAAAAAGGTTACATTATTATTGGCCTACCATGGCAGCTGACGCTATGCAGTTTGCTAAGCACTGCCGATAATGCCAAATTCATGGAGATTATGTCCACATATCTCCAGAATGGCTACATCCTATAGCGATTTCATGGCCTTTTGAAGCCTAGGGTATGGACATTGTAGGTCCTATCTCTCCCCCATCAAGCAAAGGTCATCGCTTCATCTTCGCCGCTACGGATTATTTCTCCAAGTGGTCAGAAGCATTTGTGCTCAATGAAATGAAGACCTCATCAGTCCTTCGGTTCTTGAGTGCCAACATTATTTGTGGCTTTGGCATACCTAAAAGATTCATCCATGGTAACGGACCATAAATCCGAAGTCACAGATTCTACTGGTTCTGCGACAAGTACAAAATCCAAAGTTGTCCTTCGACTCCATATAATCCGACAACGAACGGACTAGTAGAAGCCTTCAACAAGACACTCTGCAAAATCCTCAAGAAAATGGTCTCTAGTCATAAAAGAGACTGGGGCGACAAACACCAGAAGCTTTATGGGCCTATCGAACCACCGTTCGAGGACCAACCCATAGCACACCATTCTTATTGGTATATGGATGCGAAGCTATTGTCCCTTTGGAAGTACAAATTCCTTCCTTAAGGGTATCTTTGCAAAATGACATGACGCAAGAAAGAAATGTCAAATTGAGATTCCAAGAGCTGGATAATCCCGATAAAAGACAACTCTAAGCTCTACAGAGCATTGAGCTTTACCAAGCACGCATGGCAGGATCGTTCGACAAGAAGGTTAGACAATGCGCCTACAAAAAGGGAGACCTGGTTCTTGCAGTAAAAAGGCCAATGGTTTTAGTCGACAAATCCAAAGGCAAGTTTGAATGAAACTGGGAGGGACCCTTCGTCATCGACAAAGTCTTCTCCAACGGCCCATACGCTCTTCTAAACATGGAGGGCAATAGATGAATGATGCCCATCAATGGCAAGTTCTTGAACCGGTACTGCCCTTGAAGACTTCTTACACCAGGTCTAAGCGACGCCTACACGGCAAACGCCTATTCATAGGTATTTGCTCGTCAAACCCACTCCTTTTGGAATTTTCATCTTTATGTTGAAATTTCTATAAAAGAAATCTCAAAACAATATTTACTTTCATAGTTTCATTGTTAAAAAAAAATAAAAAAAATCCAAGTTTAGGAACTTCTTCATGAACTTGACAAAAATTTTCAATCCTTGAACCCAAAATTCATGGTTTGAAACAAAAATCAGGACTCAAGGATTTCCACCCTAGTCCACCCTAGTTTTTACCACAAAAGATGGTTTTCACTCAAAATTTATGACCCTCGTGTCTTTAAAAAAAAATGGTTTGTAGAAAAAAAACTCTGAGGAAGCGGCACACAATTGACACCTGCAAAACCCAAAAGTCGGAAGGATGCGAAACCCATTCAATACTTCCAAAACCTCAAAATCGCAAGGAAGCGACACTTCGTCGATACTTACAAAATTTCAAAAATTATAGAGACACAACATTCCAGTTGATATCCGTAACCAAAATTTCAAAAAAAAATCCAGAATTTAAAAAATCATGGGGAATCGACATTTAGTCGATACCGGCATAACCAAATTTTTGAAAGAGCAGGGAAGCGACGTTCAGTCGATACTTGCACCCCAATTTGCGAGGAGGCAACATTCCATCGATACTCGCAATTGAATGATGAAGGAGGTGACATTCCATCGATACTTGCAATACCATTCAGTAGGGAGGGGACTCTTAGTCGATAACTACATTTTTTAAAACAAAAAAAAAAAACCTGGCTTTTATGCCAAAAACTCGACTTTCACGCCAAAAAATAAAAAACACGGCTTTTATGCCAAAAATCTAAAATTTTGGCTTTCACGCCAACAAAACAAAACTTGGTTTTCAAAAAATTTGGCTTTCATGCCAACAAACAAATTTTTCGGCTCCTATGCCACAAATAAATTTCGGCTCCTATGCCACAAACAAATTTCGGCTCCCATGGCAAAAACAAATTTCAGCTACTATGCCAAAAACAAGTTTCGGCTTCCATGTAAAAACAAATTTCGGCTTCCATGCCAAAAACAAATTTCGGCTCCGATGCTAAAAATAAATTTCGACTCCTATGCCACAAACAAATTTCGACTTCCATGCCAAAAATAAATTTCAGCTTCTATGCCAAAAAAAATTTCGGCTTCCATGGCAAAAACAAATTTCAGCTTCCATGCCAAAAACAAATTTCGGCTCCTATGACACAAACAAATTTCAACTTCCATGCCCAAAACAAATTTTGGCTTTCATGCCATCACAAAATTCGTCTTTCTATGCCATCCCAAGTTTTGCCTCTCAAGCCATAAACCCAAGTTTTGGCTTTTTGCCACAAAATCTAGCTTTCATGCCAAAACAATCCATTGACAAGAGATTTTCACAAAATGACAACCTTTTGGTCAAGTTTTCAAACAAACATTCTCATCCAACTTTTGCTTATTTTCATCAAAAAGAATTTAAGTAAAAGGTATGTAGAGTGCCAAAAATGATTTTACATGGAGGTATTAAAGAAAAGAAGAAAAAGAGTTTGTTACAAAAACAAAAGCTCAGTCTAACATGGTCTTCAACCAAAGATTTAGCTCTTCAAGTAGACTATTGGCCTTAACCTCCAAAGCTTCCAGGCCACGCTTATTCAAAATCTTTCCATAAAATGCGGCAGAATGTCGCGACCCATCTTGAGCACGAGGAAGTTCTTCCCAGAGAATTTGCCATTGCTCATATTCATGAGTCTTCCTCCGGAGATTGTTGTCAGCCTCCTCAACCTAGTGAATCAGAGTCCCCTCTCTTGCACGAGCTTCCACAATGGAGGTCCATTTGGCAACAACTTGTTCCTCCAATCGCTCAAGACGCTGCCTGGCCTCGACGACCTCCTTATCAAGACGGTACAGGTCTTGTGTTAACTCGATGATAGCAAACTCGGTGACATTCCTCTCCCGAACGAACTTGTTTCGAGTCCACGAGATCTCATCCAATTTAGATTTGACCTCGCCGGAAGGTTTCAAAAACATCTTATTGAAGAAGTCACCATTTGGGAAACTCTTGGTCTCAACCCACTTGTTGCCCAAAGAGATGACTTCATCAACAAAAGCCTTTACACTTGCAATGTCCAGACTAACCTCTTTGATATCAACAAGAATGTCTTGCGCATGCTTGATCATGCAGAAGCCAGCTTCCAAGTGGCCAGAAGAAAGAATTTTGACCTGTTAGCTTAAGACGTTCTTCAACACTTTCTTCGCATACTGAAGAGATGGCCCGGATGAAGGCTCGCCCCTCTCCATCGGTCGACTACCCGTGTCATGCCCTATTGGAGGAGTAATCATCAAACTCTTTCTAATCGAAAACAATGGCGAAGGAATCTCCTCAGAAGGTTTCACCCCTACCGTATTGAAACCAGAAGAAGAAGTCCTTGCTTCTGGATCAACTATAGGCAACCCCTGCTCTGGCCCTAAGAAAGATGAAGGAACTTCTCCTGTTACCTCACAACCGGCCAGCAAAACAAAAAAAAAAAGGTATGAGTATGATCCTGTTGAAAAATCATTATCATCAGGGTTATTACTACAAATACCTTCTTCAACTACCGGCGGAATACTTTCTGCCTCCATGAGTTCATATGAAGCATCACCAAAGGTCGCATCCATGGATGGCTTGAAGTCGTCAGAATCCTCTGGCAAGTCAGCTGGCAAGAAAACAATATATATATATATATGTCAGCAGATGGCGACAAAGAAGAGCAAAAAGAGGTAGAGGCAAAAGAAAATCATACCAGATAAAGGTTTTGGAACCACTCCAGAGTCCCTTGGCTCTTCCTTAGATGCCACAATTGGATCCGCCATCACCTTATTGGCAGGAACCTCGGGCATCACCAAGTCATCATCTTCTGCTATAAGAAAAAGAGCAGCGGATCAAAACAAATTTTTCTTCTATGAAAGAAAAGGAAAAAGGGAAAAACATATTGTCATCAGCAGTCTCTTCTTTTTTACTCCTCTTTTCCGGAGGCTTATCAATATTCCCTAACATCTCTTCAACAATGGTGAGAGGGACTTCCAGATCAGGAGAGTCTTCATGCCGTCTCTTATTACGGCGCTGCCCTCTCTTCCTCTTGCTTCTATGGGTCGGTTTGCTCGAAGTACCCACCCCACTATCAAAGTCGGGACTTTCACTTGACTGCTCACTAAATGGTCTGTTTTTCCCAGTGGACTGCATGGAGGCCTTTGTTCATTCCGCTTGCATCCAAGCATCGATCTCGGCCTCCTCCTCCTCTAGAGGTTTCAAGACCTCACCAGGTATCTCTTGTATAGCTCTTGATCCAATGATGTCCTGTTCACCGAGAAAGCCTATCTTATGCTTCTCTCCATAAAGGAAAGCCAAAACGTCCTCTCGTCGGACACCATTTGATCTGCCAAGACCCTTTCCAGGAGATTGCTTAACATCAAGCTCCTTCTTGGAAAGCCCCCGGTACACCAAAAAGCTCTCCACGAACCATTTCTTAAAGCCAACGGTCCGGAAAGTGGGCAACTCATTATAGGAAGTCATGGTGGTAGTGTCCTCCGCACTGTAAAAGGCCCATGCATTCCTCCCGTCCAGCAAACCTCCAAAACGCTTCACCATGCTCGAAGGTGCTCCAACAATGCCTTGAGAGAAGCCCAACTGCAACGTAAACCGCGATGGGACACACGGCTGGTTGGCAACAAAAAGATGTCTACGATATACCATCTTACCAACACGTATGTTGAAAAGCCACCTCTTTTCTGCATTTGGAAGAGAATAGTGTCTTCCCACCCTGCCCTGGTGGAATCACGAGAGATACCAAAATCAAAAGCCTTCTTCTACAAATACGGAGAAAGCTTCACTGAAGAATGCCCAATCTCGACGTCCCTGAACCATCAGATCCTCAAACGAGCAGACAAATAAAGATTCTGAAACGACTGTCCCTCTAGCAAATCGAATCATAAAATGGTCATCATTATGTGCAACTCCCAATCGATGGAAGCCGGGAAAGTGGTACACATACCACGAATAAAAAATATGGGCTGAGAATACCTTGTTCATAGGGAGCCTAAGCCGAACCAGAAAAGCAACAACCGGTGTTAGAGTTTTTATTTTGTTGCAATTTGATAGGATTCATTCATTTCCATAGCTTGACCTCTCATTCTTTCATGTTCTTATTCTTAGGATCTTCATGCATATTTCTCATTCATAATCTTTGTTTTTATCATATGTTATGCATGGTTTTCAAATCAGTTTTGTCTCTTAAGTTTATGAAGTTTTGAGTTCAGTTTTTCAAGCCTCTAAATGATTAATCCTTAAGTTCAAATCTTTTCAAGCTTTCCAAAGTTTTCTTCTTTAAATCCATATTTTGATTTGGAGTTTCATGTCTTTAGAAAATCAATTTTCATCCTTTTTCAGTCATGAATCCAAGCTTGAGAAATGTGCCTCAAAGTCCCTTGGAAAAATACCCTCTTAGTTGCAAGTTTCTTAAAATTCAGAATTTCTGGGCAATCTTCAGGTCGACCTGCCTGTGTGGCCAGTCGACCGGGCACACTGCAGGTCGACAGGGATTTTGAGCTGTTAGCTTCTCCAACGGGCATTTTTATAGCCGTTGTGTGTACCCGGTCGACCCGGCCCTGTACCAGGTCGACCGGGCACTAGCCGTTGGGAACTTTTTCTTTATAAAAAGTGGTTTTTTGTTTGGAGAAAGTTGTTGAACTTTCAAGGACTTTTGAGGCCAAGGACTTACAACTTTTCTAGAGCATTATTGAAGGGATTATGAAGCCATTCCATTGATTCAACCTTTGATCTTCTAATGGGTGTGCTTTCTTTATCCTAAGACTTTTAAAATCATGCTTTATCTCTTTATCTTTATTTTTCTTCAATGCATGATTAAATAGATGCTTATCTTTTGAAATGTTGTGTTTCATAACATGCTTTGAACTTTGAAATATCTTAGCCTTATGAAATCAACATATGATTTATCATTCACATGAGTTATGAATCTTTGTTTTCAAATCTAACTTGTTAATCTTAAGATTATATTTTTTGCTATTCAAGTTTGATCTTTTTGGAAAACCATGTGTTTGTCAAACAACTCTTTCTCATACATATGATTATCATCTTTGCATCATTCAAAGTTTCATCCTTTTAAAAAGAGAAAGAGTGATTTCTAGTATATGTATTATTCATAGACTTTGTCATTCATATGCATGTTTCTAAAATTTGAGATTTCATTTAATATTCAGTTTTTTAGAGGCAATCATTTGCACTTACATTGTTCTCTTAATCCATGCATTCATAGGCATTTTTCCTAAGAGAAAATCTTCTTGTTGTAAAGGTTGGTGCTTAGCCTTGAAAAGCATGAATAGTGTTGTAAAGGTTTATGCTTAGCCTTTGAAAAGCATAGTGATGTATTTGTAAGGTTGAAGGTGAACCTAAACCTTAATTTGAGTTAGTGAAAATCCGGTAGGGACACCGGGAGTGGATGTAGGCATGTTGGCCGAGCCACTATAAATGCTTGTGTTATGGTAATTGTCCTTTTGCTTACTTTTCATGGATGTTGCTCTCTTGTTTGATTCTACTATTCTTCCTCAAAGCATAAGAGACTTAAAAGCAAAGAGAATTAAAATTGGTCTAGTTATTTGAGCTCACCCTATTCACCCCCCCCTCTAGGATTCGATCTTGGACTATCAGCCAGCAGTTCAGTACACAAATAGGAGTAAAGAGTAGGCACCAAAGCCAGCCCCTCTTTGAATGCCATCTAACAAGATGGAAAAATACAATGTGGCCTGATGTGCGTTCCATCTCCTCCAGCAAAAACAGCCTCACCCACCCAATAAGTGAGGTAAACTGCGAGATCTCTCTACAGTGCAATGTCAGAATAAATGGCGTCTGTGCTTGCGAAGAATTTCTTTAAATTTTCTCACATGATGGAGATCTTCTTCAAACTCGGGTCTTTTGCTCTAACATCCTGGGCCATACTCTCCGAAGTTGCGGGACAAAGAGCTACAACTCTTCCAACTGCTGCACCTAACTTTCGAGCCCTCCTTCTCCTTAAAAAAATCGTAGAAGGCGATAAGCTGAAAGTACAAAAGCCTGAACTCCTCAGACTGCTCCTCAAGGACGCTGTCAATAGGCATGATCTCCTCATAGAGTTTGCCGTGGACAGGCAGCTCGGTGATGGTACTCAATTCCTTCAAAGAAAAACCAATTTCCCCATTTGTAACAATAAAGGTGTTGGTTGGTGGAAGGAATGCCTCCAACCTGGCCATGAAGGCTTCATCGGAGAAAACCACGGTTTGCCGAAAAGCGTAAACTGCGTCAAAGATTTTGGCCTCCTTCAAAATGGCCCCACCAACCTGCAGGGTGTGATTAGTCCATGATTCTCAGCTTGAGTCAGCATTGAAACGGCCACGAAGTAAAAAAGGCTTCACCTAATTGTTGCCGTCACCCCGGAAAATGCCAAGGTCCACTAGTCTCAAATCGACTGATAGATGATCAGAACCTTGGTAGCCATTGGCTGGCATTAACATGTCCATACAGACAAGCGACTTTTCTACATATCCGGAAGGGGCGCCAACAAAAACCCCAGTCTTGATCGCATTAGTCCTCTTCACCCAGCTTGAAGGATCTTCCTTCTTAGGGCATGTGGGAGAAAGGCTCATGATCGAGATGGTGCGATCGATGGTCGACTGGGTAGAAATAGTTCTCTCCTCACCCCCTGCCGTGTAAGAGAACCGAAAACATCTTCTTTGGTATGTCAAGTCGTCAGCGACTGCATCACTAAAGAAGAAGGTAGGCTTGGGCACAATGCTCCGATCGTCCATGACCCAAGGACGGCTACTTACCACAATCTTGTAAAATTCCTCATCATTGAGAGCGATCAAACGATATCTCATCTCATCACGGTTGAGGGAGTCGCACTCTTCCAAGTTACTCTCAATATACTGGACCCTCTCCCAAGCCTGTTGTACAGCCGCATTAGGAAATCCGGCAGACCGGCGAGGTGCGTCAATAACAGACCCTTTACCCTTGTTCATTATGGAAGAACCACCTATATAGGATGGAAAAGAAAAAATCATTCATCGAAATGACAGAATTTTGCTAAAAAACTCTAGTGAGATTTTGGCATAATTCCAGGACGATTCCGAAGAAAAGGGAAACACCTCGAAAGAAATAGGAAGCTTAAAGATGAGCTCAACATCACTGCGAGCTCATAGTCAATGAAGCATTCTCAAAGAAGACTCGAACTCAAACATTGTTGCGAGATCAACCCAATCTTCTCAAATGTCCGCAAGAATGGAAAAGGGCTCGACGGTGTTGTAAGTTCTGTCGTAACCTCGGACTGGGCCCGAAGGACTAATCCGGGATCGGGACACTAATAATGATGATTGTCACGCCCCCGAACCGGAACCTCGGGGGCGAGAATGGGATTTAAGCATAAATATATTTTTCTCTCAAGATCCGCGTGTGTGAAGACAACACATTCCAACACATTCTGAATATTTTGCGGAAGCTTTCGTGGCGTTGCGACCCGGAGTCCGTGGCCATCGGATTCCGCGTCGCACTCAACCTTTAGCATATAGCTATCATATCAAGAATCATATCAGACTGGAGTAAACCATCACAATAAATTACAGAGCTGACAGTAACAGGATATTACATTCCCATATATGTTCCAGTTACAATTATCAATGTACATTAATTAAGAATCCCAAGAAAAAGGCTAATAAAAGCCATACAACAGTAAGCTATAATCACTACCCCAATTATGACGTAGCTCCGATGTCAAGCTCAATGTCTACATGACATAACCGACAAAACAACCTGCAAAACATGGCTCCACCACCAACCCAAGCACTCAACTCGGGACGAAGAAGTCTGAACCTGAGTACCAAAAGTAGTGGGTCAGACACGACGGTCTGGCAGGTGGAAGAAAAGATCATAAATATATTGAAGAATAAAATATATGATAAATCATGCTATTCGATCAAATGCTGCATATAATTAAATGGGTGCAAAATCGTGGATCTCGGACAAAACATGTATTCTTTTCAAACGTGGGAAAAACATGAAGATCTAATCAAATGTCTGTTCATTTACATCATTCATAAAGGCATGGATATTT
Source organism: Cinnamomum chago (assembly GCA_038049695.1). NCBI lineage: Eukaryota > Viridiplantae > Streptophyta > Magnoliopsida > Laurales > Lauraceae > Cinnamomum > Cinnamomum chago. The sequence goes on along the minus strand of CP142454.1, from coordinate 55,972,092 downwards.
GACAATCGGGTGTTCGTCTAAAGCATGTGTAAATATAGTGGTTTGACAAAACAAACGTTCATTTGAGACTTAAGTAAAATCATAAGTATACAACAAACCGAGTATTCATTTAAGGCATGTGTAACCAAAGAAATCTGACCAAACTAATGTTCATTTAAACATATTTCAAAGCATGGGTATTCAACAAATCGGGTATCATATAAAAACAGGTATAAACATAGGAATCTGGCAAAACGCGTGTCATTTAAAACATATTTCAAAGCATGGATATTTAACAATTTGGGTATTCCTTTAAAACATGTGTAATCATATAAATCTAGCAAAATCATTGATCGTTTGAAACATATGTAAAAGCATGGGTATTCACCCAACCGGCATTCATTTAAAACATGTGCGTGTACAAAGAACAGAAAACAATATAATAATAACTGACTTTACATTGGAGAATATGAACACTTGTTTAAATAACAACTTTCATAAAGGAAACGAATCATTTATCGGAAAACAAGTAAGCAATATAAAACGTGTCGGGTATCCAAGGAATCGGGAACTGGCAAGATGGCAATCACAAAAAGCTAAGTCCTCTATCACCGAAGTGACAAGAGTATAACGGGACGTTGGTCTCAGTCACACAAGGTGAGGAGACTCAACGCAAATCATATATACAATATAAATATACGGGAACGAGACCACGGTAGCGAACCGGGTATCAGGATCCAAACTGCAGCTGGCGGGACGGGAGGGGGATCTCCAAGTCGGTGGATCAAACCGACAAGGTTATCCATGCTTAGTGATGCCGACTCATAGGTCAAATAACAAATCGGGACATATGCAAGTAAATCAAGTACAATAAATAAACGGGTAAAACGGGGGTGCTAGCTCAAGGGCACACTGTCACTTCATATCGGGCAATATATTTCGGGACAATTAACTGTTACTAACGTAACTTCGATACTTCGGGAAAACAAGTCATGTGATGCAAATCTTGGAAATGAGGTGAAACAATGAACTATTACAATTTCGGGTAAAAATATCGATTTCAAGATTTGTTTAAGTGAATAGGGGTCCCGTATGTCGATTATAATAATTTACTTGGTACTCCTTGAGTTTGAAGACATTCCGGGCTCCTTATGCACTTTTACTATTTTCAGAACTTAAAATGAGCTTATGGGTAGTACTAGATGTTACAATAGCAAAAATCAAGATTATAAACGGTCCATCCTAGGCATGACATTAATCCAGAAACATCGAGCAACCTATTCAGTCACCGAAAGGAATAGAATTCGCGATAACCAAGGGAAAGACTTGTGTTTAGATATAAAGAAGATATCGCGCCGTTCCATCCCGTTCAAGATTGAAATGGATTGAACTTCGATGCCACCGAACCAACCGTGAGGCGTGTCGGCTCAAGACATCCTCACACATGGTCCAAACAGTCCAAAAAAGGTAGCCAGGGTCCCACCTAAAACCAAGAATTAGTGCCTAGATCATCACCATTCTTTTCTTTTAGTTCCCTAGTCTTAGAGACCTTAGATTAGGGTATAATTAGTCTTAACACTAAGGTATATACCCCTAGGACTCATAGAAAGCCCAATTGTTTCAAAAAAAAAAAAAAACAATATCTAATTTCACTGGACTCAAACTGAAAAGCCTCACAGTTAACGACAGTCCGATCGATCGGCCTGCATGTCCGATCGATCGGACCTGGGCATAGCAGGTCCGGGAACTTGATTTTTCTCCCCTTTTTCCTTTCCTTCCAACACATATACAAATTGAGTTTTTCCTTACTTCAACAACATCCTAACTACAATAAAACTCCCATCAAAACTTCAATGAACATTAAATCCAAACACCTCTTTCTTCTCATTTCACATTAAACAAAGGGAAGAACCCCCAATATACACAAGGGTCCATTTGAGCCAAAAATCTAGAGATAAATCAAGACTATTGATTCACATTTCCTTAACCATAGATGATTTAGCAAAACTCACTAAATGACCATCTATTTCAAATCAATGCAAGCTAGTAAACATAAACATGGGTGGAGAAATCAACCCCCTTCATTATAAAACCATATGAACGAACTTTGACTAAACGAAATGCATACATTTCCAAGAGATTAACAAGAGAGAGACAACCAATAATATGCATTTTCGAAATCAATAGAAATATGACAAGAAGCATATGTGGAAACATAAACATATATCACATTATCAAGAACAAGTAATAAGATTTAGGTTTTTCTTATAAAACTTAATAACATTCAAACCATCCATTCATCCACTTGCCTTGGGTTCCAATCTAGCAAATCAAGCCTCTAATCACCTCTCAAGCTCAAGATCAACAATCTCTACAAAAACCCCAAAACAAACCCTAAAATGGGTCAAACAATGGAAGACAAGGAATGGGCTCAAACCAAGCTAGGAAATAGAACCTAAGGGAAGGCCATTGCACATAAAAGGAAAATGGGAAGGAGTCCTTACCTCTAGAGTCATAAATCAACAAGAAGAAGCTTGCAATAGGGGCTGCCCACCTTGGTTTCCCACGAAAATGGTGTCAAACAAGAGAGGAGATGAAGGAGAAGAAGTTGTCGGAGTTCCCTCGTCAGATTGGTGGCTTGGAGGCTCCATTAGAGCAAGAGAAATGGAAGAAATGAAGAAGAAGGGCTGCTGGCACTGTAGCTGGGGAGTTGCAGCTGATGGAGTGGAGAAATGAGGAAGAAGAAGAGAGTGGAGTCATCTTATAATGGGTGGGTGTGGGCCCCATCACACTTAAAACTTGCCAAAGGGTAAAACATCTATTTGTGGGCCTCGGATGCGATCGACGAAGAAGAGAAAAATGTTTCTCATAAAATCTAGTTTTCAAAAAGTATAGTTTTGGCATGGTTCTGAGATCTCGAAATTTGGGTCCAGATTCAATGTGAAAAGACCGATTTTGCCCTCCGGGCTGGAAAAACTGATTTTTGGAGCTTCGAATGGGTACGGAGTGAACACGAAAGTTGTAGAGAATAACAAAATAAGTCAAATGAGGCTAAACCAAGAATTATCAGGAATTTCGAATAATCTCCCAACATCGCGCAAAGTCACTAAAAGAACCCCCATAGGGTCCCACTAATCACAAAGGCCCTCAAAATTCCCTAAAACTAGAGAAAAACCATTCTAGCTCACAAGCTCAACCCAACAAATACTAATCCCACTAAAAGAAACTAATCCACAAATAAAACGACACTAATCCAAAAGATTAGGAGTCGGGTTCTCACAATGATGATGTGGTGAGCGAATGGTTAATGATGTATCACATCGGTTTACTGCCATACATTTATTTAATTTCCCATAAGTGTCCGCGGTGAGGATATCACAACCATATATGAACATTTCTATTAAGTGCGGAAGCGTGTAGCAAATCAAATATTCAATCATTCTCAAATCATAAAGATAATAACACAAGTATAGTACCGTATCAGAATGAGCAATGATCATTAGCATGTTACCCAAAAGTAAGTTAAAGTTTATACAAAGATCATTTAATTACATTTCCCAAAAATATGAACAAGGCCAATATGAACAAAAAACCAATCCCCAAAAGAATGGTTAAAAGTTTTCCCAAAATGTTATCTCTCTCTCTAGCAATCCAATGTCTAAATGACATCATCAGCATGCCACTCAACTAACTACTGTGGTTCTCTGACCGCCTCCTCGGGATAACGAACAACGGGACCTGAGTACCAAAGAGTAGGTCAAACACAACGGTTTGACAAATGGGTAAAATACAATGACAATATGACAATAAATGAATTTACCTTCAAAAGCATTTACACATGTTTAAATAACAATTTCTATAAACGAGATAAAACATTTATTCAAATACAAATGTGCATTATAAAACATGTACAGGTAACCAAGGAAACGGGAAACAAGCAAGATGGCAACCACACGAAGCTAAGTCCTCTATCACTAAAGTGACAGAGCAATAACTAGGCACTGATCTCAATCACTCGAGGTGAGGAGAAACAGTGGATCTTATAAATACATATACATATACTATACATGACCACGGTAGCGAGCCGGGCATCGGGAACCACAGTAGCAATCTGCGGCATCGGGACAAGACCACTGTAGTAATCGAGTAGCAGGATTCAAACTGCAGCTGGCGGGACAAGAGGGGGATCTCCAAGTCGGTGGATCAGACCAACAGGGTTATCCATGCTTAGTGGTGCCGACTAATAGGTCAAATAACAAATCGAGACATGTGCAAGTAAATCAAGTACAATTAAACAAACGGGCAGGACGGGGGTGCTCAAGGGCACGCTGTCATTTCATGTGGTGCAATGCACTTCAAGACAAGTAACCATTGTAAGTGTACTTCAATGCTTTCGAGAAAACAAGGCATGTAGTATAAATCTCGGGATCGATAAAGTACAATAAACAATTGACATTTCGGGTAAATTATCGGGTTCAAGATTTATCTGAAGTGAATAGGGATCCCGTATGTCGATCTAATAATAATTTGGTACTCTTTGAGTTTGGGACATCTCGGGCTCCTTATACACTTTGAATTTTCAAAACTTCGAATGACATCTTCGTGATATGGTTTCTTTCTCAAATGGCCTCATACAATGCCTAGTGAATCTCCTTTGACAGACAAAAGCTCAGCGCTCGAGCGAGGAGCTCTCCGGAATGGTTGTCTGGGTGATTTCGGTTACCTGGCGGTCAGATGGCGGTTAGCTGCCGTTGGGTTAGGCGGTTAGCCGCTGGCTGACCGCGCGGCTGCCGTGGTTGGCCTGACAGAAAGACAGGTTACTAGAAATGTAACCGAAATGGTTTGGTTGGCTTGGGGTTAGCCGCTTGCTAACCGTGAGGCTGACCGTGCTTTCAGATGGAAAATGTTGCTCTCTGGAAAAGTAACCGAATTGGTCGGTTGGATGGTGGTTAGCCGCCGATGGGTTCGGCGGTTAGCCGTTTGCTAACCGTGAGGCTGACCGTGTTTTCAAGAGGAAAATATTGCTCTCTGGAAAAGTAACCGTGACTGTTCGACTAGCTGGCGGTTAGCCGCCAGTCACTAGACGGCTAGCCAACAGGTGACCGCTGGCTGACTGCCAGATGAGGGAAACACCCACTATGTTCAGATTTGAGCCCTTTTTCCTCCTCAAAACCATTCTCCTCACTTCCATTTAGTCCCTGCAATAAAACTGAGCTAAGAGCTCCTCCAATACCTCTATCTACACATCTCCAAACTCCAATATGTGTTCATCCCATCACCTCCTCCATCAACATCACATTCAATACCAAGAAAGAAAGAAAGAAACTATTTCACAATAGAGTACATTTGGTACAAACAAGAAGAAATTAAATGCCATTCACCAATACACTTATAAGACATAAATGCATTACCAAAGCTCTATCATGGACATTTATTTCAAACCAATGCAATAAATAGGCATTGGTGGAAAATACCAAAATCATTGAAAGCTTATAAAAATCAAATCACCCACTTGCCTTTGGTCTTCTAATCAAGGAAATTAATCTCTAATACTCTTCCAAGCCAAAGATCCAAGCTATGAACAAAATCCCCAAAAAAAACCCTAAAATGGTCAACCAATGAAATAGAAAGGGAAACCTTACAATAATGAGAATGGGACTTCTTCAAGATCAAAGAAGCACAAATCTAAGAGATGGGGAAGGTTGCTTACTTGTAAGGTCCTCTAATGGCAAGATGAGCTCAAAGAAGATCTTGGAATGAGAGGTTTTCTTCACAAATGATATCAATAGAGAGCTATGGTGATGAGGAAGAGAATGATGACCTCCATTTTGATGTTGGTGCAAGGTTAGTAGGAGATTGAGATGGAGAGAGCAAGAAGAAGAAGGAAAGTTGCCAAGCAAACCCTAGGTTCTTTTTGTGCTGGAAAAGGGAAATGAGGAAGATGGGTTCTCCTTATATAAGCAAATGGGAATGGGTCCCACTACTTAAGACACTCTTTTGGCTGAAACATGTCTTTCGGGATCTCGGATGAATTCGATAAAAAGGAAGAAATGGTCGCCGAAATATCTAGTTTCCAAAAAGTATATGTTTCGCGGGTTTCGGGGATATCAAGTTTTTGGGTACAGATTTAGTGCACAATGACTGTTTTGCCCGCAAGGCTATAAAATCAGGTTTCGGGGTCTTGAACGGGCACGGGGTCAACATGAAAGTCGTAGGGATTAACAATACAAATAAAATGAGATTAAAACAATGAACGCAAAAATCTCCGATAAATCCTCAAGCACATGCAAAGTCATAAAAAGGAACCCCCAAAGGGCCCCACTATCACAAAGTAATCAAAATTTCCCAAAACTATTTCAAAAGCTAATCCAAACCCAACTTAGCCAAAATCACTAATCAAGCTTAGAACTAACACATGACTTAATTAACACTAATTAGGTTCACTCGGGTCGAGGTCTTACAAGTTCTAGACTCCAAAAACTTGCAAAGCTCCTTAAAGACCCCGCAAGACTAAGAAGGGGCTCAATATTGCTGCGAGCTCCAAATCCCAAAACTTGCAGAAGACTTTTAGGTATGCATTATCATGTTTCCAATCCAACTTACCAAAAATCATGCATAGAAGGAAAGTTGTCATGCATTAGATGCTAGGAAACCCTTGACCAAAGTTTGACCAATTCCAACCTAACTTAGTCAGAATGAATCAAACTTTGTCCAAGCCAAAACTCATATTGGCTTGACCTAGAAACTCTAGCCTTTTATTTGATGCATCCAAAAAATTTGCATGAGCATCTTGATTTTCATAAACCACAATATCATGGTGAGAAAAAAAAAGAAAGAAAAAAACTCATAAAAAAAACAAAGAAAAAAAAGGAGGAGAAAGAAAAAAAAAGAAGGGACTAACCCATAGGCCGTGGCCCACTGCCACGTGGCCGTATGGCCAAGGTCGTACCATAAAAAACAAGAAGAAAAAAAACGTGAAAAAAAAGAAGGGAAAACATGTGAAAAAAAAAGAAGAAAAAAAAAACCGTGGAGAAGAAAAAAAAGAAAAAAAGAAAAGAAAGAAAGAGGAGAAAAAAAAAGAAGGGAAAAGAACCTTTTTTACCATCAAACTTTTGTAATGGAAGTTTCTTAGAAGAGAAGACTTACTTAAAGCCATTGATGGAGAAGAAGAAAAGCTTGAGGATCCATGAAGAAGAAGAATTCTTGGTCTTGGAGCACTCTTGAAGGGTTTTGCAAAAGAAAGCAACAAAAGCAAGAGATCCAATCTCCCTTTGCTTTTATAGAGAAGAGCAAGCCAAATAAGGAAAGAAGGAGTAAAGCAAGGTGGTAAGTGCTACAAATTAGCAACATTCACAATAGAAAGATACTTTGAGATATTCTCCCTCAAAAGAAAGGAAACTTGAGAGATTCTCTCCAAGTAAGGATATTTTTAGATATTCTCTATCCAAATGATATATTTTTAGATATTCTTTACAAAATAACACCACATGAAATCTAAGCCATCTTTAAAGTTTGAGGTCCTATGGGTTAGCCCACATGAGCCAGGTTTGACCACCTAGGCACGAAAAGGGGTTTCCTATAAAAAAAATCCCTCTTACCAAGAGCATACAAAATGGTTTCATGCCTCTTTTGAGTTGATTGGACCACACAAAAGAAAATCAAAGCCTCATGAGCTTTCAAAATTCAAACCATCCCACCTCATACCAAATTGAACCAAAATCTTGAAATTGACACCCACAAAAATCTAAACCCGACCCCCTAACTTGCCACATACAGCTTGTTAGGTCATAAGGTCAAAACCAAAACCAAATCTGACATCCCAACTTACCACATACAGCTTGTTAGGTCAAAAGGTCAAAATCAAAAATCAAATCTTGACCCCCTAACTTGCCACATACAGCTTGTTAAGTCATAAGGTCAAAAACCAAAAAACCCTTCTTGACCGCCTAATGTGCCACATAAAGCCATTAGGTTCACAAGGTCAAACGGAAAAATCCAAAAACTTCTCAAAAACTCTTGGTCAAGTCAAAAACTCTCCTTTAAACTTCTCTTCGAGGCACATCGACTTCGAAAGTTATGCAACTCATCGTTGTACCTCGAGGGGGCATTTGATGACATCAAAAGCTACATGAAGCCGCATCCTGCTACAAACAGGCATTGCCAGTTCAAGCATCGAATCTTGTCAGAACCAAATAAAAACTGCAAGATTCTTCAAAATAGCAAAAAGAGGGGTACACCTAAAGTTTCGGGCCATTTCAACATCATTTGGCCTAACGTCACTCTTCCAGCAGCTGAGCAGGAGCTCCCGGCCGCGGAGAAGCCAGAAACCCTGACACACCAAACAAAGCACATAGCTGGCCTCAAAATGCCACTAGGAGGCTCTACCTCAAGTTTCAAGCCATTCCAACATCATTTGGCACAAAAGGGGAACACCCGTAGCAAAGTCGGCTCCCTCGGCGGCGACAGTGTCAAAGAGGTCAGATCTTCGATCCGAGCCTACGGATGGTCTCAAAATACTTCCAAAAGGCTCCATGTCAAAATTCAGGTCAAACCGACAACGTTTGACCCTCCATCAACCCTCGAGCAGCAAAATCAATTCTCTCGACGACGTGAACCACCGAGGTGATCACTCATCAAACAAAGCACATGGGAGACTTCAAAAGGCTTCCAAAGGATTACATGTCAAATTTCAGGTCATTTCGACAATATTTGACCAGACCAGACTTTGACTCTCGGAAGCCAAATCAGGCCTCCTGGCGACGGAGCTCCTCGGGATCATGACTACCAAAGTCAGAGCTAATGGATCCTCTCAAAATGACTCCAATAAGCTCCTGTCAAATTCCAGTCCAATCGGACATCGGTTGACCAGACACCAATGCGCGGCGTCTCCCCTGCAACAAAATCAAGTCTACTTGTGACGGGACCCCACACGGCTTCAAAACTCAAACAAAATCCTATGGTTAGTCTTGTCTATTGCTCAGCAAGCTTCACCTCAATTTTTAGGTCATTCAGACATTGTTTGACCTAGTTTGGCTTCTGACAGCAAATCGACAGCTCTTTGCGACAAATTCTGCTACTTTCCTGGAAAATCGAAAACTTTGCTCTCCGATATGCAAGGCTTCTCGTCAAGTTTTCTACAAGGAAATCAGGCCAAAACATGTACAAAAATGTCAAAAAAATACCAATTAAAAAAAAGAATCGAAAAATCGGAGAAACAGCCGAAAAATGGCGACCAAAGGGGAAAAATCCCCCATGGTCATCGGCGACCCTGGAAATCCGGGTGGCAAGATTTTCACCCAGTGACCGTTTTTCGGTCCCTTTTCGGGTTTCTAGAATTCCAGCCCCTGTGGTTTTCCTAAAATCTAATTTTTGGTGCTCGAAATCATGTGATCTTCATAAACATCACGGATCCGCCGTCAAGAGTATCATATCATCATTGATCGCTTCGAAATCGTCAATCGGCCAACCAAGAAAGCACATTTTTTGCCCGATCGATCAATAAATCGACAGGATAGATGGTACCAGCCCACAGGTAGCAATCATTGTCCGAAGTTGCATGGTCATCCGATGTCGATCTGCATGAAGATCCATCAGCGACCATCACAAGAAGAATTCCAAAAGCCGTGGTACGGCCCGCAACTCTTCAAGCGCTCTGACGACCTCTTAATGCAATTAAATGACCTGTTTTATGACAAGTTAATGCAGTCATTAACTCATTATTTTGTATGGCCCAATCATAGTCAAGGAAAAACGGAGTTACAAGTCCAAACAATCATGACAATAAATCATGAAACTCCTCTCATCATGGAGTTTAAAGGCGATTAAATGCCCATCATTCTCCATCAGTTAATCAAATGTTGGAAGTAGGTGGGCCTCGTGGACAGATTTTCAAAACTTTTGACCCACTTGACTCAGGGATCAACTATCCAGAAGGCCATAAAACCCAATACAGGATCCATGTCCTCAATCTCAACCATCATGATCAGTAAGTAAACCTATCAAGAAGATAGAACAGCAGCCAACAAGCATCCATAAGAATCTACAACATGCAAGGAAGTAGATTATACCTTTGGAGCTCGGTTGTGCTCTAATGGAGAAGTTGTGTCTTTCTTTGATGCTGAAACTCTTTCACGTATCGAATAAGAAACTCCTAGACCTTTTGATCTTCCACGCTATGACCCTCTATCAAATCTCTTTTCTCAAGAAGATGGGTGAGATCCTCAAGAAAAAACCTTACTAGAAACTCCAAGGAACTAGAAGAGAACTAGAAGAGAGAAGAGGAGGAGAAGAGTTGTGCAACACTTGCACTAGAGGGGTTTGGGCATGGGATCCTATGGTTGGATGTCCAAGGGGGTAATTCCCCTTAAAATAACCCTCAAGCCTCCTCTTATAACTCTCTTACTAAAATTACATTAGAAATCTCACTTCCACACAAATTAGTAACATACTATTACCACTATTAGAAGTCCCACTTCAAATAGAAATAGTAACTTTCTAATTCCTTCCTTTTGGAGTTCAAGTAAGATTAGTATCTTTCTAATAACTTGGGCTAGCGTGGGAACCACTAGGGATTCCTTAGAAAGCTGGCTCCAACTAGAGCACCGCGACCCTACATCTCATGTGAAATCCAAGCCCACAGTTAATTGCAAATAACACCACTATATAAATGCAATTGCACTCCAGTCTTAGGAATAAATTACAATGAAGACCCTAAACTTCCCAATTACCACAAGTAGGCCCCTCTATCAATATCCATGGATCAATTTGAATAAATCTCTTTTATCCAATCTTAGATCCACATCTTATTATCCTTGAGTCCCAATTAATCACAGTGATCATCAGTGACTCAATGCAAATGAATAGACAGAAACTTGAGTTCATCAATGTCTCAAGATTGAGAGCCTATTACTAGGGAATTATGAGAGCAGTCCTTAAAATCGAGATTGTATTCATAAGGTGCTTCTCATAGTCCTTCAATACATCCAATGTACCAGCATTATGATCCAGAATCTTTCATTCTGATGATCGAGATAAATCACACAATCTCATAGTGATCAAAGTGCTGCACCCTTATCAGATGAGATGCCTAGTCTCATCACTGGTTGTAAAGATATTTTTAAGTATAAGATTTGTGACACATGTCTCCCGTATGTGGATATCATCCATATACATTTATCACATCTAATATACTAATGGGACCCGGTTCATCTCGTGAACCATTATGTCATATGTATTAGTCATGTGCATTAAGTAATAAAACACCATTCATCTCATGAAAGGAAAGCATGATTTTATTGATAAATAAAGAAATTAATCAATTTATTACATTAAATGATAGATTGAGACCATACAATCTAACAATCTCCCACTTGGGCTCAATGCCAATCAGGGTTGCATCTCATGCCCATCCCCGTCTACATGTTGCTCAAAGACTTTGGTAGTCAAAGGCTTAGTATTGGGATCTACTAGATTGTCCGCAGAGGCTATCTTGGTATTAGCAATATCACCTCTCTGCACAATCTCTCTCCTCTGTACATGCTTTTGGCTTTTATGGCTTCTGGGCTCCTTAGACTAAGCGACTGCCCCGCTGCTGTCACAGTAAATTGTGAGCGGCTGTTGTGCCAAAGGTACCACCCTAAGTTCCATAAGGAATCTCTTGAGCCATACTGATTCCTTAGCTGCTTCACAAGCCGCTACATATTCTGCCTTCGAGGTGGAATCAGCGGTACAATCCTGTTTTATACTCCTCCAACTGATAGCTCCACCACTAAGCATAAATACATAACCAAAGGTGGATTTTCTGGAATCCTTATCTGACATGAAGTCAGAATCTGTGTATTCAACTGGAATCAGTTCATCACTACCATAAATCAACATTTAATCTCTAGTCCTTCTCAAGTATTTGAGAATACATTTTACAACAATCCATTGTTCAGGTCCTGGGTTAAACTGATATATGCTGACTAGGCTCACTACATGACAGATATCCGATCTAGTATATAGCATAGCATACATTAGGCTACCAACAACTAAAGCATATGGTATCGACCTCATTTGCTCATTTTCCTCAAGTGCTTAGGACACTGATCCTTGGAAAGGTGTACTCCATGCCTCAATGGTGTAATACCATTCTTGGAGTCTTGCATAGCAAACCGTACTAGTACCTTATCTATGCATGCAGCTTGGGATAAGCCAATCAACCTATTTTCCCGGTCTCGATGGAGCTTGATCCATAGGATGTAGCTAGCTTCTCCCAAGTCCTTCATATCAAAAGTCTTGGTTAACCAAACTTTCACTATTGACAACATTCCCACGTCTTTTCCAAGGAGTAGGATGTCGTCGACATATAAAACTAGAAAGACTACCCTATCACCTTCACTTTTCATATACACACATGACTCATCCGGATTTTAACAAAAACTAAATGACTTAATTGCCTGGTCAAAATGGATGTTCCATCTTTGGGATGCCTGCTTAAGTCCATAAATAGACTTCTAGAGCTTGCAAACTTTTTGCTTTTGGTTTTTAGCTACAAAATCGTTTGGCTACACCATATAGATGTCTACCTCAAGATGGCCGTTGAGAAACACCGTCTTGACATCCATTTGCCAAATCTCGTAATCAAGATGTGCTGTAATGGATAAGAGTATCTTGATGGACTTGAGCATGGCTACCAGCGAGAAGGTTTCTCATAATTGATACCCTCTTTTTGAGTATACCCTTTCGTAACAAGCCTGCCTTAAAGGTCTCCACTCTACCATTTGGTCCCTTTTTTCTCTTGGAGACCCACTTGCTCCCAATAGGTTTTAAATTGACAGGCAAGTTCAGAAGTGTCCAGACCTAATTGGAGTACATAGACTCCATCTCAACTTTCATAACATCTTGCCAACGTCCCGAATCTATGTCATTAATTGCTTCATATAGTTACAGGGATCTTGTTCTGGTTCTTTCGGGACTACCTCGTAAGACTCTCCCAAGAACGAGAACATGTCAGGGGGTCTGACAATCCTCCCACTACGACGAGGCACTGGTGTAACTACTGGGTCCGGTAAGGGCGGTACTTCCTCAACTTCGGTCATACTTGGATTTGGAATTGTTTGCTCTTGAATTTCATCCAAGATCACCTTTTCTAAAGATTTCCAGTTCATCATATAATCTTCCTTCAAAAAAATCACATTAGTGCTCACCAGCACTTTCTGCTCTCTGGGATTATAGAATACCCAACCTTTAGTTCCCTTAGGATATCCTACAAACATGCACACTTCCGACTTCGTTTCCAACTTATCCGTCTAAACCTTTAGCACATGTGCCGGATAGCCACAAATGTGTAAATGTTGTAGACTAGGCTTTCTCCCGGACCACAACTCCCGGGGAGTCTTAGGTACAGACTTAGATGGTACGAGGTTTAGTTTGTACAATGGATATCCAAGGCATATCCCCAAAAGGATATAGGTAATCCTGAGAAACTCAGCATAGACCTAATCATATCTAAAAGAGTTATGTTCCTTCTTTCTGCTACTCCATTCTGTTGAGGCATATCAGGAGCAGACAACTGGGATAGAATCCCATTTTCTGATAAGTATCCCATAAAATCAGGAAAGAGATATTCCCCTCCTCGATCTGATCAAAGAGTCTTGATACTTTTACCTAATTGCTTTTTCACTTCCGCTGAAACTCTTTGAACTTTTCAAAAGCCTCGGACTTGCGGTGCATAAGGTATATGTATCCATATCTTGAGTAATTATCTGTGAAAGTGATGAAATACTCATATCCGCCTCTGGCTCTGACATTAATGGGTCCACACACATCAGTATGCACTAATTTCAATAAATCTTTGGCCCTATTGCCCTTAGATGAAAAGGGTCTTTTGGTAATTTTGCCTTTCAGACAGGACTCGCAGACAGGCATTGGTTCTACCACCAATGAAGGCAAGATACCATCTTTCACTAGCTTGTCAATCCTGTTTAGGTTTATATGACCAAGCCTCAAGTGCCAAAGTTTTGCTGGATTAGATGAAGGTGACTTCCTCTTTAATGATGGTTTATTAATTGTTTTAGTATCATGTATCTCATACATTGTAAGAGTTAACAAATAAAGCTCATTGGTTACCTTGCCAGAACATATAAAAGTACCATTCCTCTTTATGACAACTTCAATACCAAAATTAATGAACTAACTTTTATTCACCAAATTAGAAACTGAAATTAAATTCCACCGCAAAGACGGTACATATAACGTGTCTGACAAAATCAATTTATTGTTTTTAAAATATAAAGTAATAACTCTCACTGAAACAGCCTCTGCCTTAGCGTCAGATCCTAAGTTGATAATGATTTCTCCGTCACTGAGCCTCCTGGCTTCCCTGAACCCCTGCAATGAATTAGATATGTGATTAGTTGCCCCGAAGTCCACACACCAAGATTCTGAAGTACCAGTTGTAAAACTGACTTCAGAAATAAGTGACTCAATCATACCTGAGGTCTTCTTCTTAGACATATACTCCAGACAATTCCTTTTCCAATGTCCTATCTTACCACAATGGAAACACTTTGCTTTTGACCCGAAACCCTTAGCCTTGGCCACAACATCATTAGGACCATTCTCCACCTTAGGACCTTTCAGAACTGATTTCTTTTTGCCTTTCCGCCCTTTACCTTTCGGCTTGGACTTGGCATCTGACTTTTCTGTCACTAGGGCAGTTGACTTCTTCTTCATAATCCCTTCAGTCACCACTAGCTAGCTAGACAGCTCACCCAGAGTCAGATTCATCTTATTCATATTATAATTAACCTTGAAATTGTTGAATGACTCAAGGATTATGTCGATCAACGATTCTACATCAATCGCAGCTCCTAATACATCTAACTCATTTAACGAGTCCATCATTTTTAACATGTGTTCTTGCACTGATGTACCTTCAGCCATCTTGATGCTAATGAGTACCCTCATAGCTGCCTACCAAGTAGGCCTGCCCTTTTCCGCAAACATCTCATTTAAGTTCGATATAATATCCTATGCAATCTTATAGGATTGATGTTGGTGTTGCGAAACACTAGACATGGATGCCAAAATGTAACATCTGGCCATCTCATCGTCTTTGGCCCATTTGGTGTAAAGTTTATTTTCTTCATCCGGTGCATCCGGGCTAGGCTCATCAAGGGGGGTTTTGGTAAGGACATATTTATATCCTGAAGCAGTAAGGACAATATCCAGGTTCCGTTTCCAGTCTACATAGTTGGATCCCACCAACTTATTCTGGTTGAGGATGGTCGCAAGTGGATTGAAAGTATTTGAATTTATGCTTAAAATACTGTAGCAGATAACCATACATTCAATTAATGAATTTAAATGACATTAAGGTTTAGTATTCTACCAAATTTATGTGGGAATCCTCTTAACCACTAAATTTAGAATACATCGGAATCCCAATCCCCGGGGTATGCCTCCTTGGGGAGTGCGAATACCACCTAGATTGGTGCGGATCAAAGTGGGTCAAAATCAGGATTAAGACTAACTATCCATGATCCCCTTCATTCATTATTATCAAGGTATCTCATACCAAATAATGAATGACTCCTGATAAGCTTCGGTTTCTAAAATATTTGAGGCAAATTCTTAGGGATACTACATCATTATTTTAGTTAAGTGTGACCCACTAAGTAGCATCGCATGACAACCGTTGCGAGCAGCTCCTCCTTGGGGAGTGGGCCCCCGCCCCGTCTCACCAACACTATCCATAGGAGATCCATATCTAGTAACCAAACAAGTAAGAGCACTCCGTACGGAACGACCATTCTCAAGATGGTTCGAGGCTAATACTTTCCTTACAATGGACCTATGGTGGAAAACCATGGAGATTTTTAAATATAAATGCCCCGCTCCCACTTAATATTTTAGAATTGAGGATTTCCATATAAGTATATGGGCCCACATATATAAACATATGACCAATGATTGGTTCCAAGTCAAGTTATTTTATGAAAAAGTCCAGTTTCTTAAATTAGTGCTACCAATGGATCCATCTCATGGGCCCATCAACTCTAATTAGAACTCTTTCCCAAAATTAATTTGATTTGACCAATCTTGGTAATTGCTATGTTTGGATCAGATTTGGAAACTTTCTAAAACAAGCATTCATCCATAAATAGAAAGTTCTAAAATTAGAAACTAGTCAACTCCTCCACATGGCCCAAGCAGAATAGACTTCTTGAACTTCTAGACTTTCCAAAACTTTGGGATTCCTCAAACTCTTTGGGTATCTCTAGAGCGCTTTTGGTAATCTTCAAACTCTTTGATTAGGAGTCCAACTTCACTTTCCTTCTTCGTCTCGGACATCGCAAGAATTTACATATTTAGAAAAATTACATAAATTCTTATGCCTCAATTATGAGACTTACATGGTAATCTAAACATGGAAATAAAAGGGTTGTAGGGAAATTCACCGTGCCTTGCCCTTTCACGGGAAACCAAGGAAACCACGATGCCTTTTACAAGTAGCCCAAAATAACCATCAACCATAAAAGGTAAGTAAAAGACTTGTGGGCCATATGGAGAGGACATTATCACCTGCTAGTTTCTCATACAACAAAGTATCTCATAAAACCAGGTTACCAAACCACAATGGAAAAACAAGATGCCAAAGGTTGTCACTTCTATAAAGCATGTGCTTCGCAAAGGGGGTCCGAGGTTGTCCCATGGCGGGGATCGAGCTGCCTGGTCAGCTCGTTGGGGGGCAGGGGGCAGTGCCCCCGGACCAAAAAATTCGGATCAAAGAACAAAGCGATCCTGTGTTCCCGGTCGACCGGCCCTACAGGCACTCGGTCAACGGAGCACGGGGCCAGGTCGACCCGCTTGACGAAGGCAGAAAATTAGGTTTCCTCAATTCGAGTCCAAACACCTCCAAAACACTTCTGAAGGCTCTCAATGGCTTCCTACCATCCTTCCATCATTATTAAACCCTTTTGAGACTATCCAAACATAGATTCACTTATAAACAAAGGAAATCCATAAAAAAACTGATCCGTAAATAGCCCTTGCTCTATCCTCTTTGTATCTCATGCAAAGATTAGATTAAGATTGATGATCTAACATGATTAGAGATGAGGTATGGCTCTGATACCAATTGTTGGAAATAGGTGGGCCTCGTGGATAGGTTTTCAAAACTTTTGACCCACTTGATTCAGGGATCAACTATCCAGAAGGCTATAAAACTCAATCCAGGATCCATGTCCTCAATATCAGCCGTCATGATCAGTAAATTAACTTATTAAGAAGATAGAACAGAAGCCAACAAGCATCCATAAAAATCTACAACATGCAAGGAAGTAGATTATACCTTAGGAGCTCGGTTATGCTCTAATGGAGAAGTTGCATCTTTCTTTGATGATGAAACTCTTTCACGTATCAAATAAGAATGTCCAAGACCTATTGATCTTCCACACTATGACCCGTTTATTAGATCTCTTTTCTAAAGAAGATGGGTGGGATCTCCAAGAGAAAATCCTACTAGAAACTCCAAGGAACTAGAAGAGAACTAGAAAAGAGAAAATATGAGGAGCCTTGGGCGTGGGACACTATTAGTGGATGTCGAAGGGGTTATATTCCCCTTTATATAGCCCTCATGCCTCCTCTTATTACTCTCTTACTAATTGTTATAGAAGTCTTACTTCCACACTAATTAGTAACATACTATTACTACTATTAGAAGTCCCACTTCAAATAGAAATAGTAACTTTCTAATTCATTCCTTTTAGAGTTCAAATAAGAATAGTATCTTTCTAATAGGTTGGGCTAGCGTGGGGACCACTAGGGATTCCTTATAAAGCTGGCTCCAACTGGGACACCGCGACCCCACATCTCATGTGCAATCTGGACCCACAGTTAATTGCAAATAATACCACTACATAAATGCAATTACACTCAAGTCTTAGGAATATATTACAATGAAGACCCTAAACTTCCCAATTACCACAAGTAGGCCCCTCTATTAGTATCCATGGATCAATTGGAATAAATTTGTCCCATCCAATCCTAGATCCACATCTTATTATCCTTGAGCCCCAATTAATCATAGTGATCATCAGTACCATCCAATTAACTCTTAATCGAGATGGGTGCGCACTTACAAATGATAAATACATTAATTGGCACAAGGGGATAATATAGATAGATTCCATCTTGATTAATGGATGTTCCCACAGTCCTACTACCACGTACCCAAGACACCGCGGTGTTGGCCTACAGTTGGCCTTACTCATTGGTGACTCAAAGCAAATGAATAGACAGAAACTTGAGTTCATCAATGTCTCAGGATTGAGAGCCTATTGCTAGGGAATTATGAGAGTAGTCCTTAAAATCGAAACTGTATTCATAAGGTGCTTCTCATGGTCCTTCAATACATCCAATGTACCAGTATTATGATCCAGAATCTTTCATTCTGATGATCGAGATAAATCACACTATCTCATAGTGATCAAAGTGTTGCAACCTTATCAGATGAGATGCCCAATCTCATCACTGGTTGTGAAGATATTTTCAAGTGTAACATTTGTGACACATGTCTCCCGTATGTGGATCTCATCTATATTCATATACACATCTAATATAATAATGGGACCCGATTCATCTTATGAACCATTATGTTATATGTATTGGGCATGTGCATTAAGTAATAAAACACCATCTCATGAAAGGAAAGCATGATTTTATTGATAAATAAAGAAATTAATAAATTTATTACATCAACTGATGGATTGAGACCATACAGTATAACTTTTTAAATATAAATGCCCCGTTCCCACTTAATATTTTAGAATTGAGGATTTCTTTTTAGGTATATGAACCCACATATATAAACATCAAATCATCTCATGATATGACCAATGATTGGTTCCAAGTCAAGTTATGTTATGGAAAGTACAGTTTCTTAAATTAGTGTTGCCAATGGATCCATCTCATGGGCCCATCAACTCTAATTAGAACTCTTTCCAAAAATTAATTTGATCTGACCAATTTTGGTAATTACTATGTTTGGATCAGATTTGGAAACATTCTAATAAAGCAACCATCCACAAATAGAAAGTGCAAAAATAGAAACTAGTCCTCTCCTCCACATGGCCCAAGCGGAATAGACTTCTTGGACTTCTAGACTTTCCAAAACTTTGGGATTCCTCAAACCCTTTGGGTATCTCCAAAACGCTTTTGGTAATCTTCAAACTCTTTGATTAGGAGTCTAACTTTACTTTCCTTCTTCGTCTCGGGCATCGCCAGAATTTACAAATTTAGAAAAATTACATAAACTCCTATGCCTCAATTATGAGACTTACATGATAAACTAAACATCGAAATAAAAAGGCTGTAAGGAATTTACCAGGCCCTGTCCTTTCACGGGAAACCAAGGAAACCATGATGCCCTTTACCGGTAGCCCAAAATAACCATCAACCATATAAAGAAAGTAAAAGACTTGTGGGCCATATGGAGAAGACAAGATCACCTACATGTTAGTATCTCATACAACCATACAAATCACAAAATAGGCTGCCAAATAATGCTGGAAAAATAGGACATCAAAGAAGACCCGAAACTGAAAAATTCCAAAACTGCATTCCTGAAGCAGTGTCTTTGGTTGACCGAACAGAGGGCTCGGTCGACCGATCATAAGTTTCGGTCAACCGAATTTTGACGAAACCTACAACATTGGGTTTATGCAGTTTGTGTCTGTCACGACCCCGGACCGGGCCCGCAGGACTAATCCGGGATCGGGACACTAATGTGTCATGAACCAACAACATATACATTTTTATTTTAATTTCCCACAGGTGTCCGCGGTGAGGATATCACAACCTTGCATGAACATTTCTTTTTAGTGCGGAAGCGTGTAGCAAATCAAATAGTAGACTATCTCTAATCATGCAAACATTAATTATTAAATATCAAAACTGGATCGGAATGAGCAATGATCTATAGCATGTTTCCCAAAGGTTGTTAAAGTTATACAAAATATCATTTAGTTACATTCCCCAAAATTAGAGGCCAACAAAGGCCAATACTACAAAAGAATAACCCAAAAGAATGGTTAATAAGTTCTCCTCAAAATGTTACGCTTCTCAAAGCAATCTGATGTCTACATGACATCGTCAGCACGCCACTCGACTAGAGGTTGCGGCGCGCCTACCGCCTCCTCCGGCTCCTCCTCAAGGAAGCCGACAACGGGACCTAAGTACCAAAGCAAAGGATCAGACACGACGGTCTGGCAAGAGAAAGCAAGGATACAACAATATCTAATACAAGAAAATCTCTGGCAAAGAGTATAAATCTGAGTTAAGCAAGAACTCTCATAAAATAGATAAATCATTTGCGATGAACAAGTAAACAATATAAAACATATCAGGTATCCAAGGATTCGGGACTA
This sequence comes from Cinnamomum chago, assembly GCA_038049695.1. Classification (NCBI taxonomy): domain Eukaryota; kingdom Viridiplantae; phylum Streptophyta; class Magnoliopsida; order Laurales; family Lauraceae; genus Cinnamomum; species Cinnamomum chago. The sequence goes on along the minus strand of CP142454.1, from coordinate 55,951,702 downwards.
ACAAGGTGGCAATCACATAAAGCTAAGTCCTCTGTCACTAAAGTGACAACAGTATCACGGGACGTTGATCTCTGTCACACAAGGTGAGGAGAAACAACGTATACATATATACAATATAATTATACGGGAACGGGACCACGGTAGCGAACCGGGTATCGGGACGGGACCACGATATTAGACCGGGTATCGGGATCCAAACTGCAGTTGGCGGGACGGGAGAGGGATTTCCAAGTCAGTGGATCAGACTGACAAGGTATCCAAGCTTAGTGATGCCGACTCATAGGATAAAACCAATCGAGGCATATCAAGTATTCAAGTACAGTAAATAAACGGTAAAACGGGGGTGCTCAAGGGCACACTGACTTTCCATATCGGGCAATACATTTCGGGGCAATTCACTGTTACTATTGTAGCTCCAAAGCTTTCGAGAAAACAAGTCATGCGATGAAATTCCTGGGAATGAGGTGAAACAATACACTATAATGAAATTCGGGTAAAATATCAATTTAGAAATCCAATTAAGTGAATAGGGGTCCCGTATGTCTATTATAGCCCTTACTTGGTACTCCTTGAGTTTTGAGACATTCCGGGCTCCTTATGCACTCCTATGATTTTTCCAAAATTTCGAATGACATATTTGTGATATGGTTTCTTTCTCGGATGGCATCAAGCAATGCCTTATGAATCCCCTTCGATTGACAAAGCTCAACGCTCGAACGAACCGGAGAGTTCGTTCGAGCGGGGAGCTTTTCGAAATCTGGGAAATTTCGGTTACCTGGCGGTTAGCCGCCGATGCATTCGGCGGTTAGCCGCTGGGTAACCGTGGAGCTGACCGAATTTCAGGTGAGAATTCTGATGCTCTCGGGAAAAGGAACCGTGATTGTGCGGTTGGCTGGCGGTTAGCCGCCGATGGGTTCGGCGGTTAGCCGCTGGCTAACCGTGAGGCTGACCGCGTTTTCAGGTGGAAAATGATGCTCTCTGGAAAAGTCACCGCGGTGCGCGGTTAGCTGGCGGTTAGCCGCCGATGCATTCGGCGGTTAGCCGCTGGCTAACCGTGAGCTGACCGCCAGTTACGAAAATGCTCACTGAGTTCAGTTTTGAGTCATTTTCCTCCTCAAAACCATCTTCCTCACATCCACAAGGTCCTTACAATAACATTGAGCTAATAGTTCCTCCAATGCATCTCTTTATACTTCTCCAAATCCTCATTAAGAGTTCTCTCCATCACTTCTTCCATGTCAAGTCCAATGCAAATAAAAGAGAAGTAAACCATTTCACAAGCATTCATCTAAGCTATCACAAGAACAATAAATGCTCTACCAACATGTTTATAAAACATTGAATGAAACTATCAATATACATTATGAGCATTTATTTCAAACAAACCTCATTAAATGAAAGTATGGAAAATCCATAAAGACTACACCAAATCATTTCAAAATTTAAAACATCCAACATTCACTTGCCTCTATTCCAAGCTAGTTGAAAACAAGCCTTTTATCACCTCTATTGCTCAAAGCCAAGCTACACATCAAAAATCCCAAAACAACCCTAAAATGGGTTACACAAGGAATGACAATGAACAAACCAACAATAATGCAATGTAGCTTCTCAAAGGCTAGAGGAACACTAATCTAGGAGATGGGAATGATCACTTACCTTGAAGGTCCTCTAATGGCAATAGCAAACTCAATGAAGGTCTTGGAATGGAGAGTTCTCCTCACAAATGGTACCAATGGAAAGCTTGAGAGATGAGGGAGTGATTGGTGACTTCCATTGCTTGGTTGATGAGCTCTAGGTATGGCTTGGAGATGAAGAAGCAAGGAGAAGAAAAGAAGAGTCACAAGAAACCCTAGGTTCAGTTGTGCTGGAGCAATGGAGAGTGAATGAGAAAGAAGAGATGGGTTCTCTTTTGTTAACAAAGGGAGCTTGGGTCCCACAACTTAAGGATCTAAATTAGCTGAAATCATCTACTTCGGGACCTCGGATGGGTTCGACGAAGAAGGAAGAAATGATCGTCGAAATATCTAGTTTCCAAAAAGTGTATGTTTCGCGGTTTACGAGAATATCAAGTTTTGGGTACAGATTTGGTGTGCAATGACTGTTTTGCCCTCCGGGCTATGAAAATCGGGTTTCGGGATCTCGAATGAATACGGGATTAACATGAAAGTTGTTGAGATCTACAAGATGCATGCAACGGGCCAAAAATATAATCCACAATAAATCGGGAATTTCCTCGAGAAAATACAAAGCCGAAAAGGGAACCCCCAAAGGGCCCCACAAGCTACCAAAGCAAATCAAGACAAACGAATTAGCCCGAAACCATAATCAAAGCTAATCAAATCCAACTTAACCAGAAATCACAAATCAAGCTTAGCACTAACACGCAACTTAATTAGCACTAATCGGGTTCACTCGGGTCGGGGTCTTACAGATGAGGTACGGCTCTGATACCAAATGTTGGAAGTAGGTGGGCCTCGTTGATAGATTTTTAAAACTTTTGACCCAGTTATTAACTATCCAGAAGGCCATAAAACCCAATCCAGGATCCATGTCCTCAATCTCAGCCATCAAGATCAATAAATAAACCTATCAAGAAAATAGAACAGCAGCCAATAAGCATCCATAAAAATCTACAACATGCAAGAAAGTAGATTATACCTTTGGAGCTCGGTTGTGCTCTAATGGAGAAGTTGCGTCTTTCTTTGATAACACTAAAAGAATTTATACTTTTGCCGGCGCCAAATAAGCGCCCGTAAAGCTGCATAAAACGTCAGTAAAAATCATTTCCGGCGATTTTTCTTACGCCGGCAAAGGTATCCCAGTAATACCATTTGCTGGCAAAAAACAAATATCGCCGGAAAAGATAGAACATTGCCGGCGTTATATTTCGCCAGAAAAAGGATAATAACGCCGCGAAAAGAGGTTTATTTTCCAAAAAATAAATTAAAATACTTTTGTCGGCGTTTTTTGCGCCAGTAAAACGTTTTATTTAACAGAAATTATTTTTTAAAATTGTTTTCCCGGCGTTGTTTTACGCCGGCAAAACATTTACATTTTAAGAAATTATTTTTTTTCAATTTTTTTGCTGGAGCAAAAAGTTTTATTTTACTGAAATTATTTTAAAAAACTTTTTCCAAGCGTTTTTTTACGCCGGCAAAACTTTTACATTTTAAAAAAATTATTTTTTCAATTTTTTTGCCGGCTTTTTTTAGCCGGCAAAACATTTAAGTTAAAAAAAACTATTTTTTTAAATTTTTTGCCGATGTTTTTTAGCGCCGGCAAAACATTTACATTTTTAAAAAATTATTTTTTCAATTTTTTTGCCGGCGACAAAACATTTGCATTTTACACAAATTATTTTTTCGTAACTTCCTGCCAATGTTTCTACTCACTTGGAATACATTTAATTGTTTTTAAATTAATTATTTTGAAGGCATTTTGCCTGCATCTCACGTTGGCGGCAATCAATATTTATATTTCTTATTCAACCCACAACCACAAGGTTGTAATATTATTCATGCAAGCATTTTCTTGTTAGGCCACCAAGGTTTAGTTCAAATTGCAAGGAATTGTGAGCATGATCGTTCTTTATGGATCATGAAATCAGTCATGTAGGTAAAACAACATAGTTGCCAGAATGAAAAATTGACAATGGAACCAAAACAAAAGCCTTGTTCAACACCACACTTTGCAAAAATATCCTTATTGTATTGATGTAGAACTGTTAACAAAAGAACAAAAATGCAAATGAAAACATAGATATTTTACGGTGCACAATGCACATGTTTTCTAGTAACAGTGAACCTGATTTCAGTTCAGGAAAATTGGCAATTAATTATACATTAGATTAAAAGAAAAGGTACAAAGAGGAATCCTGAAGAGCCTTCAAACAACTGATCAATAAACTGAAAATTAGGCCAGAACCATGATACAGTTTACAACTCAACAATACTGTTGCCTGATAAGAGAAAAGTCACAGCAGGATTTCTAAAGTGGTGGGCAGCCAACATACACAAGCAGAAAGCATATATCTAGTACACAATGGTTTGTCAACCCAATCAGATTTATCTTCTAGCACATAGTGGAGAATCACCGGGCAAGAGAAGTGGTCATTCACCACAAAAGAATTCTACTCTATACCAACATTCAAATGCCAAACATTCTACTCTGCATACTTGGCCTTCATGTTGGCTGCATCCCGGTAACAAGGACTCATTCAACAGAAGTTGTTTTTCAATTTTTATTCAATCTGCATAAAAAAAGGAGCAAGATTAACATATGATTAAGAATGTCATATGCACAAGTTTTAGTGAAATCATAGAATAAATCAACCTCGTAAAAACAAAACATTCAAACAGATTGCATGTTAACATTTAAAGAAAACATCACCAATACAAACTCATTGCATGTTAACATTTTCATAAAAAAAAAAAAAAAAAAAAAAAAAAAAAAAAAAAAACTCTCAGAGAAATTGATGTTCAAGCTGTACACAAACAGACATTGAACATTCAAACTTAACCAAGCTCTCTCTCTCTCCCCAATCCAACTATACCCTTTACTCCCTCCAAATGCTACTACCCCCACCTACAGCAAACTCCACCCTTAACAACTTATAGAAAATGACTCCAACTTCAGTTCAAATCCAACATTCTATCAATTCATTACAACTTTCAACCTCAGTCATATGAATAAATTGTAACATCTAATTCCACTCCACCACTTTCAACCTCTGTTCATATAATCAAATAACCTGAACATGCACTTTAGCAACTTGTACACACATTCCAAAACTTGTACATGCATTTTCAACTTATACCACCATTCCAAACCTAAAAGTCACAACAATCGAAGTATAGACCAAAAAATTCATGTCCATGCCATGATTCAATTGAACTAAATTTAGCAACATGTACAAAATTCAAAATTAAGACAAAATTACCAACTTAAAACTCATGTAAAATTACAAAACCATTAGACATCCAACTTCGATTTCCATTCATGTACATAAAACCTAGTTTCCTTTTATAACTCCAACTTTCTTTTCAAAAATACGTATACACTTCAACCCACTTCACTAAGAGTAGAGATGAAATACACTTCAACCCACTTCACTAAGAATAGAGATGAAATACACTTCAACCCACTTCACTAAGAGTAGAGATGATCACTAAGAGTAGAGATGAAATACACTTCAACCCACTTCACTAAGAATAGAGATGAAATACACTTCAACCCACTTCACTAAGTATGGAAATGCTGATTTAAATAATCTAGTCCTCACAAACTGATTTAACCTGCTTCAAGTCATAACCAGTCTGTTGTAATCAGCTTTTAATAGAAATGCCTTGTTATAGCAGTTGTGTGGTTATTCTTTCTGATTTATGCATTTAAAGTATTTATTTTGTTTCGATTTATTAGCTGGTCATTTGAATTATGGTATTAATTTTTTTTTTGTTTAGGTTTAAAAGTATTTACCTTCTGTCATTGTTGCATGTAAGCAATATTGATACTACATTTATTTGTGATTCGTTAGCATCATTAAGTCCTTTACATGTCCAATACCACACACTGCCCTAAGTTGTGCTGAGCACGATTTTTTCAACTACACACATTATGGAGTCCAAAAAAACCCATGAAGGCATAATAAAAACCAAATCATATTCAATCATCATTTCCCAGAAAATGGCCAACCCTGCAACTTAAAAAGAGTAGTTATGGACAAACCTAGAGATGTAACATCCTGACCTCCACCAGAGGTGCCATCCCCACCAGCAATGATACCTGGATCTATCCCTACACGCTCAGCTAACTGGAGGACTAAGCCCTCAAGGAAAATTGTTCGGTTGGAAAACTCCGCTAACTGCTCCCTCATTTGAAGTACCTCAGAATCAGGGCCCGTCCGATTCTGGGTTGAAGCTGAAGTGGACTTCATGCGAATGCCAAAACCCTTCATGTATCCCGATCTATGCCCAAGCACCTTAATGGATATCTCTTCCTTGGTCATCGGAGATGTGATAGAGGGTTGGGATTGTTCGGCCCGCAATCGTACTAATTCTTCCTGCCATTTTTAAACATGTAAAAATCAAATAATATGAGTTTAACATATGTATAAAAGTATATTTGTATTGATATATAAAACATGACTTAGGCATATGTACATGTGTCTTCTGAGCCTCCTCATTTATCCACCTCTTTTTCCAGTGCATATAGTGGGTGTCGTGGTAGAAATCGGGAAAAGGATGTGCATGTCCAGCATTTTGTGCTCTCTGTTATGACATTAGATAATTCGTTATTAGAAGAAATTTAATTTTCATAACTTAGTCAAATGGCAAAAATTCTTAAATCCGCACTTACGATTATTGAACTACGTGCTAGGAATGATCTGGAGCCGCTCGTATGATTCCAGGGCATCTTCGATCGGCTAACTCTGGCTTTCTTTGACTTGTCCTTCACAGAAAAATAAAGAACAATGTATTAGTCCAAACAAATTTTAACTAATACAATGATCTTGATCAATGATTGAGGCAGACATATATACAAAATCATTAAAAGTTACCTTCCACTCTGTAGTCTCCCACAAATTGTTGATCATCCAGGCCCAGTCATCTGCCTTACAAGGCTTTAGTGGCTGGCTCTTTGGATCTGGCACCCCCGCCTCCAAAAGGGACAAATAGTGGGCATGTAACTCACACTTTCAGTCCCTGTACAACTTCTGGCATTTCGCATCAACGGCAGCCTTAATAATTGGATCGTTCATATAGTCCCCAAACTCAAAAATTTGCTGCAATTGCAAACATAAACATACTATGTGAGGCAACAATTAAACATTAATGAGTATAATTGAATCTGCATTAAATTATCTCAAATGAAATTACCTGAACTCTCTTTACCACCAAATTCTTGATCCCCTCAGGAACAATCTTCTAGCCTTCTTTTCAAACAGGTGCCTCATCTCGAATTGCTTCCCTGAGAGGGTTCGCAAAAGTAGTGGCAAATTTGCCCTTTAGCGCATGGGTTGAAGCTGGGATCGAAATTGGGATGGCATAGCCAAGCTGCCTCCTCAGCTTTGCTACCTTCAGCCCCCGTGCCTTACCTCGTACACAACGGGAGCCCTTGGCTGAGGCTGACGCTGTCACGACCACAATATTAATTGAGTTACTAAGCATATAACATTAAAAGAATGTACATTTTAAACGTAACTAATTATATATTTCTCACCAACACTGTTGCCTGGGGTATGCGGACTCAAAACCTGATCAGGCTGGCCAGAAGAACTGGCAAACTGTGTAGGATTCATCGGTCTAGCATTGGTCGCCAAAGGAGTGCTATCCACATGAGAAAACCGTGTGACTTGAGGCTGTGCCGGTGTAGCTTGGGCTGCCCCCTCGGGCGTGCTCTCTGCACGAGAAGACTATGTGAATTGAGGTTGTGCCGGTGTAGCCTGGGCCAGTGCAGCTGCTACAACGCAAGCATGTCTACTCCGTTTCCCTCGATTCATATGAGTAACCTGTGACAACACAACAATGAAGTATTAGTACATAAATACATCAATAAAGTGGATGAAAGATGTTTATAACTAGAATGGCTTGTCATAAATCAATAGACACAAATTACCATGTTCGCCTGAGACCCAGAAGACTCATCACCCCCGTCATCACCTGTATCTTCATCCGAATAAACCAACCCAAAATCACCCTGGGGCAGCTGATACTCCTCGTCGCCGTCATCTTCACCCGATTTTCTATTTCCCTTTACACTTTTCCTTCGGCTCGTTTGACCCAATCCAAGAATAGTGCTGGCCAGGTGCTTTACCCCCAAAACACGACATCTCTCGTCTCTTTCCATGATGTTCTTATTTCTCACCTTCTCGTATTCCGTCAACTTTGTTTGTTTGGCCACCCAGCCAGGCTTGACATATGTTTTACCTCCCTTGGGCATTTTTTAGAACTATATATGACATACATGAGAATGTGAAAGTCCGGGGATCCGAACCCTAGAGGGGGGGGGGTGAATAGGGTGAGCTTCAATTATGACCAATTTTAATCAATTTTAACTTCTTTAAATTAAATTAGTCACAAGTGGTGATTAAGTAAATAAATGCGGAAGCTTACAAAAACAGTCACCACAAAGCAAGCACCATCACACAAGGATTTATAGTGGTTCGGCCTCAATGCCTACATCCACTACCGGCTTGTGATCCAACACCCCACCGGATTTCCACTATTTATGCTTTTCAATAGGCTAAGCAATAACCTTTACAATATTCTTTTCAAGGCTAAGCAATAACCTCTACATTATGCTTTTCTTTGGCTAAGCAATAACCTCTCCAACCAATGGTTGGTTTTCTCTCTAATTAATGTTTGTAATACACTTGATGGAGATTCAATTTACTTCATTACATTTGCCTCTAAAATAGGCGGATATGGAAGTGAAAAACTAATTCATACACACACACTATGAATGCAAAGATGAATGCTCAATGTGTATGTATGATGTCCTCAATCATTTTTAAAATGAAAGCTCAGAAATGTATGCCTAAGGCTTTTGAAAGTTTTAGCTCTTAAAAACATTTATGATTGAGTAAAGAATGCAAATCACATGTTAAAAATAACTTGTAAAAGATATACATTTGTATCCTAAACAAGTTGTGAAAATCTAAGAACAAAACATGTGATGCATAGGGATGACAATCAAATCAACAATGTAGCTCATAAAACATAAAAATAGATTTGATTGAAATAAGGGGACAAATCATATGTAATTATAAAGACAACTTGAAAATGATATACCTATCAAAGTAAGGCAAGTTGTGAAACTTTAAAACAAAGTTATGTTATAGTTTTTGTTTTGTTGCAATTTGATAGGATGCATTCACTTTCATAAAGCTTGTCCTCTCATTCATTCATGGTTTTATTCATAGGATCATCATGCATATTTCTCATTCTTGATCTTTGTATTTATCTTTTGATATGCATGATTTTCATTTCAGTTTGACTCTTAAGTTGTTGGAGTTGTTGATTTCAAAAATCTTCCAAGCTTTCCAAAGTTTCTACCTTTAAAATCATTATTTTCATTTGGAGTTTTCATCGCTTTAAAAGCTCAGTTTTCATCTTCTTTCAGTCATGATTTAATGCTTGGTATTTGTGTCTCAAAATCCCCTGGAAGGGCCCTCAAAAGTTACAAGTTTCTTTCATTTTTCAAAATTCTGGGCTGTTCTCCGAGTGTCGCCGGTCGACCGAGACCTGCTTCCCGGTCGACCGGGACCACTGCAGGTCATTTCTGCAGGTTCTGAATTGTAACCTTCCAACGGTCAGAAATATATCCGTTGTGCTTTCTCGGTCGACCGAGACTTGTTTCTAGGTCGACCGAGGACTAGCCGTTGGCAACTTTATCTTTATAAAAAGTGGTTTTTTGGTTGAAGAAAGTTGCTGATCTTGGAGGGACTTTTGAGGCCAATTGTTTGCAACTTCTCAAGAGCATTTTCAAAGGGATTATGAAGCCATTCCATTAAGTCAACCTTTGATCTTCAAATGGGTGTGCTTTCTTTAATCCTAGTCTTTTTAAAATCATGTTTTGTTTCAAATCTTTGATCTCTTTCTATACATGATTACACAAGTTGCTTTTCTATTAATATGTTGTCTTTCATATCATGCTAAGTACTTTAGAAATCACATGAGCTTTATGGATGCAACATATGGTCTATGTTACACATGATTTTACTTTCTTGTTTCAAAAATCAACTTGTTAGACTTTAGAACATCTTTCTTGAAAACAAGTCATTGTTCATTGTTAATCACATGTGTTAGACATACAACTCTTTCTCAAATATATGATTAACATCTTTGTATCATTCAAGTTTTTATCTTTTCAAAGAGAAAGAGTTATTTCTAGAAAATGCAACATTCATAGACTTTGTCATTGTTATGCATATTTCTAGGAGTTGAGTTTTCACTTTCTAATTAGCCTAATTAGAGGCACTCAATTGCACTTCATTGTTCTCTTTATCCATGCATTCTTAGGCATATTTCTTAAGAGAAAGGTTCTTTGTTGTAAAGGTTCATGCTTAGCCTTGAAAAGCATATGTTGTAAAGGTTTATGCTAAGCCTTGAAAAGCATAGTGTTGATTGTAAGGTTTGAGGTGATCCTAAACCTTATTTGAAGATAGTGAATACCGGTAGGTGTACCGGGAGTGGATGTAGGCAATTTGGCCGAACCACTATAAATGAGCTTGTCATGGTGATTGATCTTTTTCTCTTTTTACATGAATGATTTACTTTTGGTTAAATGAAGATTGTAGTTGTGATTACTTGTGTATGCTCATCTTAGAGATTTCTATCTATCACAAGATAATTAATCTTCACCAAATCTTAATTGACTTAAAAGTTAAAAGATTTCAAATTGGTCTAGGTTTTTAGAGCTCATCCTATTCACCCCCCCCCCTCCTGGATTCGGTCTTGGACTTTCAATTGGTATCAAAGCAAGGTTGCTCTTGTTTTGGTTTAACCACCTAGAGTTAGAATCCTAGTGAGGGTTTTTCTTTTGTTGCCACCATGCAATCTCAATTGGGTGAAGGAAATGACACCAATAGACCCCCTTTGTTTAATGGAACACACTATCGCTATTGGAAAATTAGAATGCAAGTGTTCTTAGAGTCCCAAAACTTAGATGTGTGGAACATCATTGAAGATGGCTATCATCCTCCCACTACCACAGAAAAAGACTCTGAGGGGAATGTTATATCCATAAAAATCAAACCCAAAAATGCTTGGACTCAAGGAGAAAAGGATAGAGCAAACTTAAATGCTAAAGCAAAAAATTCTCTATATTGTGCTCTATCTCAAGAAGAATTCAATAGAGTAGTTAATCGCAACACTGCTAAGGAAATTTGGGATACCTTAGAGATCACCCATGAAGGCACAGATCAAGTCAAGATAGCCAAAATTCAAATGTTGACCTCCAAATTAGAAGACATTAAGATGCTTGAAGAAGAAACATTTGATGAATTCTATTCTAAGTTCATGGAAATTGTCAATTCTCTTATAGGTCTAGGAGAAAAGATGGATGAATCTAAAGCGGTTAGAAAAATTTTAAGATCTCTTCCTAAAAGATTCAAACCTAAAATTGTTGCCATAACAGAAAGCAAGGATGTTGATAAAATCAAAATTGAAGAACTAAGAGGAAATCTCCTTACTTATGAATTAGACTTTGAAGTTCAAGATAAAAGAAAGGAGTAGCTTTTTCCTCTCATTCTAAAGAAAATGAAAATGATGATGAGAGTGATGAGGACAATGCTTTATTTGTTAAGAAATTTAAAAAGTTCTTTAGTAACAACAAGAACATTAGAAATTTTAATGAAAGCAAAAGTCCTAGATTCCAAAGAAATTCCAAAGGATCCCTAATTAAGAAAGATGTGCAATGTTACAATTGCAAGGGGTTTGGACACATTGCTCAAAATTGCTCCACCCCTAAAGAATTTGAAAAAGGAGATAAGAAAGGAAAAAAGGCTCTAAACATAACTTGGGATGAGGAAGATGAAGAGTGTGACAAAAATGAATCCTCTAATGATGAAGATGAAAATTATCCTAATTGGCTTTTACTCTCTTCTATTGAAGATCCAAATGAGCATAATACTTTAATAGATGACACATTAGGGCAAGAAGAAACTAATGAAGAAGATGAGGATAATGGAATTCAACAAGCTTATGATGAACTATATGAAAATTGGGAAATCTTACTTAAGAAAAATAAAATTTTAAAAGAAGATTCCAAAAAGCTTGTAAATGAAGTGAGTATCATAAAAGATGAATTGAAATTAACAATCAATGAGAAAAACATCTTGGAACATCAAGTCACCACTCTTAATGAAGATTTAACTCACGCTCAAAAACAAATTCATAATTTACAATCCAAGCTTGAATCTAGTCAACTTGAAACAAACTCTCTACAAATGAAACTCAACAAAGGAAAATTCATTGTTGATAAATTCACCTTGGGAAATGACAAATTTTATCAAATGTTGGGCATGCATAAAATTTATGGTGATAAGAATGGTATAGGTTTTGAAGGTTCCCCTAGTAGCATGAATAATAGCTTTCAAAAATCCACTAAGAGCCTCCACAAACCCATAGTTGAGAGAACTTACACTCCTAGATGGACTTGTCATTTTTGCAATCATAGTGGACATTTGGTCCCAAATTGCCCATACAAAATTAGGATGTCTCTCAAGAATCCCTCTAGATTACCTTTCAAATTTGTACCCAAATCCATTCCCTATAAAACTCCTTTATCCACTTGGATGGTAAAAGGAACAAACTTTGAGAGTCTCCTAGTTCAAACCGCTTTAAAAGCAAAGGAAAACCCTACTTGGTTCTTAGATAGTGGTTGTTCTAAACACATGACGGGAGACCGATCTAGATTCAGCTCTATAGTGGAATATGATGGAGGGAATGTTTCGTTTGGAGACAATAGTAAAGCTCAAATCATTGGCAAGGGAAGTGTGAAAGGAGATCAAATACCAACTTTAAATGATGTATTCCTTGTGGAAGGATTGAAACATAATCTTCTTAGCATAAGCCAATTATGTGACAAAGGAAACAAGGTTGTATTTGATAGTCAATCGTGCAAAGTGGTAAATGATAAAAACCATCAAGTTATTCTTACTGGATCAAGAACTAAAGGAAACATTTACATTATAGAAGAATGTGATGAGAATGAATCTAGGTGCTTGATATCTAAAGATCAAGAGAATTACTTATGGCACCAAAGGATGGGTCACATAAATTTCAAATTGATGAAAACCTTGTCTAAGAATGAAATTGTGAAAGGGATTCCCAAGTTACGTGATGAAAAATCTGAACTATGTAAAGCTTGTCAACTGGGAAAACAAATCAAGAAGAGCTTTAAAGGTTTAAAGGATATATCGTCTTCTCGTCCTCTTGAATTAATCCACATGGACTTAATTGGACCTTCACCAGTGCAAATTATTGGAGGAAAGAAATTTATCCTGGTTATGGTCGATGATTATTCTCATTTTGGATGGGTTGCCTTTCTTCATGCCAAATCGGATGCAGTGGACAATATCATAAGAATTTGCAATAAGATTCAGGTAGAAAGGGACTACAAAATTCAGAAGATCAGAAGTGATCATGGGGGAGAATTTGAAAATGAAAAGTTTGCTAGATTTTGTGAGAGTCATGGAATTAATCATCAATACTCAGCTCTTAAAACTCCTCAACAGAATGGAGTAGCTGAAAGGAGAAATAGAGTTATTCAAGAAATGGCTAGGACCATGCTTAATGAAAAGAATCTTTCTCGTAATCTATGGGCTGAAGCTGTGAATACTGCTTGTTATCTCATCAACAGAGTCTATCTCACTAAGAATACCAACAAAACCCCTTACGAACTTTATTTTGAAAGAAAACCAAAATTTGGGGTATTTGAAAGTGTTTGGAAGCAAATGTTACATTCTAAGAGATAGGGAGCAGTTAGAAAAACTTGAGCCTAAATCTGATGAAGGAATTTTCCTAGGCTATTCTGAAAGGAGCAAAGCTTATAGAGTTTTTAATCATAGAACCATGACCATAATGGAATCAGCTCATGTTGTCATAGATGACACGAATCAAGTTGGAAGAATTCCCCAAGATGATGATGAAGTTGAAATTGATATTGACCAATCTAGTCCTAAAGATACTAGTGATATCATTCCTTCCAAAGCCATTGTTCCAATTAAATTGATGAAAAATCACACAATGGATAATGTTATTGGAGATATTAGCAGTGGGGTTATGACCCGGAGACAAGTCCAAAATCTATGTGCTCATTACTCCTTTGTTTCTCAAATCGAGCCTAAGAACTTTTCTGAAGCTGAATCAAAATCTGAATGGATGGAAGCTATGCAGGAAGAATTGAATCAATTTAAGAAAAATGATGTTTGGGATCTTGTCCCATTGCCTGTAGAGAAAAATCCCATAGGCACTAAATGGATTTTCAAGAACAAGTCAGATGAATCTGGAAATGTTGTGAGAAACAAAGCTAGACTTGTCGCAAAAGGATATGCTCAAATAGAAGGAATTGATTTTGAAGAAACTTTTGCTCCAGTAGCCCGGTTGGAGTCCATAAGAATTCTATTGAGTTATGCTAGTAGCATGAGGATCAAACTATTTCAGATGGATGTTAAAAGTGCATTCTTGAATGGAGAAATTGAAGAAGATGTTTATGTTACTCAACCTGAAGGCTTTGAAGACCCTCATCATCTTGAGTATGTTTATAAGCTCAAGAAAGCTCTCTATGGATTAAAACAAGCACCTCGGGCATGGTATGAAAAGCATACGAATCATCTGATTGAAAATGATTTTGAATGTGGGAAAGTTGATAAGACTCTGTTTATCAAGAAGATTGATCAAAACATTCTTGTAGCTCAAATCTATGTTGATGATATTGTATTTGGATCTACTTCAGAGAAGCTAGCACAAGGATTTTCAGAATTAATGAGCTCCACTTTTGAGATGAGTCTGGTCAGTCCCCTGCAATTCTTTCTAGGATTACAAGTTAGTCAAACTGACCATGGTATCTTCCTTAGTCAATCGAAGTTTGCCCTAGAAATAGTGAAAAAGTTTGGCTTAGGAGAATCTAAGACTAGTTGCAATCCTATGGGCTCCACTACTAAAATATCTAGTGACCTTAAGGGTAAGAAAATTGACCAAAAACTTTATAGGAGCATGATAGGAAGCCTTCTCTATCTCACTGCTAGCCGCCCTGATATCTCGTTTAGCGTTGGAATATATGCTAGGTATCAATCTGACCCCCGAGAGTCTCACATTAAAGCTGTTAAACGTATCATAAAATATATTAATGGGACTTCTCACTATGGTATCTGGTATCCTCATGACTCAACTCTGCAATTAATTGGATATAGTGATGCAGATTGGGCAGGATCAATAGATGATAGGAAAAGCACTAGTGGCTGCTGCTATTTCTTAGGGAACTGTTTAGTAGCCTGGCATAGCAAAAAGCAAAATTCTGTATCCTTATCTACTGCAGAAGCTGAATATATTGCTGCTGGAAGCTGCTGTGCCCAGCTATTGTGGATGAAACAAACTTTATTAGATTATAATGTTCCACAGCAATGCATGCCTATCATGTGTGACAACTCTAGTGCCATCAGTATCTCAAAAAATCCTGTTCAGCACTCTCGCACCAAACACATTGACATTCTCTATCATTTCTTGCGTGATCATGCTGACCAAGGCACCATTGAGTTATTGTTTGTCCCTACAGATACCCAATTGGCTGATTTGTTAACTAAACCCCTTAGAAATGATCGTTTCATAAAATTGAGACATCAATTGGGCATTGGCCCTTGCCCTGAGTTTTAAATTCTTGTTGGCTAATCACCTGTTCCATATCTTATTTTTATATCTCTTATAAACAGGTGCTACTAACAAGGTTATGTATTTTATCTTTGATGGGCAGGCTCCTTTGCAATTAGATGTCAAAGGGGGAGAGAGTTCTCCAATTGAGGGGGAGAAGATTCAAGGGTTGCTTATGTTGAGGGGGAGTAGCTTTGGCTAGAGTGTTATCTTGTTTAGGTTGGTGTTTTTGTCGTCGCTCTCGCAAGGAATATCCAAAGCTCCTCAAATATCCAAAGCTCCTTAAATATCCAAAGTTGTTGCTGTTCAAGATTTAAAGGAGATTGAGAGAGAGTTCAAGCTTCAAGAGTTGCCATCAAATTGCAAAGGGGGAGATTGTTAGAGTTTTTGTTTTGTTGCAATTTGATAGGATGCATTCACTTTCATAAAGCTTGTCCTCTCATTCATTCATGGTTTTATTCATAGGATCATCATGCATATTTCTCATTCTTGATCTTTGTATTTATCTTTTGATATGCATGATTTTCATTTCAGTTTGACTCTTAAGTTGTTGGAGTTGTTGATTTCAAAAATCTTCCAAGCTTTCCAAAGTTTCTACCTTTAAAATCATTATTTTGATTTGGAGTTTTCATGGCTTTAAAATCTCTGTTTTCATCTTCTTTCAGTCATGATTTAATGCTTGGTATTTGTGTCTCAAAGTCCCCTGGAAGGGCCCTCAAAAGTTACAAGTTTATTTCATTTTTCAAAATTCTGGGCTGTTCTCCGAGTGTCGCCGATCGACCGAGACCTGCTTCCCGGTCGACCGGGACCACTGCAGGTCATTTCTGCAGGTTCTGAACTCTAACCTTCCAACGGTCAGAAATATATCCGTTGTGCTTTCCCGGTCGACCGAGACCTGTTTCTAGGTCGACCGAGGACTAGCCGTTGGCAACTTTATCTTTATAAAAAGTGGCTTTTTGGTTGAAGAAAGTTGCTGATCTGGGAAGGACTTTTGAGGCCAATTGTTTGCAACTTCTCAAGAGCATTTTCAAAGGGATTATGAAGCCATTCCATTAAGTCAACCTTGGATCTTCAAATGGGTGTGCTTTCTTTAATCCTAGTCTTTTTAAAATCATGTTTTGTTTCAAATCTTTGATCTCTTTCTATACATGATTAACAAGTTGCTTTTCTATTAATATGTTGTCTTTCATATCATGCTAAGTACTTTAGAAATCACATGAGCTTTATGGATGCAACATATGGTCTATGTTACACATGATTTTACTTTCTTGTTTCAAAAATCAACTTGTTTGACTTTAGAACATCTTTCTTGAAAACAAGTTATTGTTCATTGTTAATCACATGTGTTAGACATACAACTCTTTCTCAAATATATGATTAACATCTTTGCATCATTCAAGTTTTTATCTTTTCAAAGAGAAAGAGTTATTTCTAGAAAATGCAACATTCATAGACTTTGTCATTGTTATGCATATTTCTAGGAGTTGAGTTTTCACTTTCTAATTAGCCTAATTAGAGGCACTCAATTGCACTTCATTGTTCTCTTTATTCATGCATTCTTAGGCATATTTCTTAAGAGAAAAGTTCTTTGTTGTAAAGGTTCATGCTTAGCCTTGAAAAGCATATGTTGTAAAGGTTTATGCTAAGCCTTGAAAAGCATAGTGTTGATTGTAAGGTTTGAGGTGATCATAAACCTTATTTGAAGATAGTGAATACCGGTAGGTGTACCGGGAGTGGATGTAGGCAATTTGGCCGAACCACTATAAATGAGCTTGTCATGGTGATTGATCTTTTTCTCTTTTTACATGAATGATTTACTTTTGGTTAAATGAAGATTGTAGTTGTGATTACTTGTGTATGCTCATCTTAGAGATTTCTATCTATCACAAGATAATTAATCTTCACCAAATCTTAATTGACTTAAAAGTTAAAAGATTTCAAATTGGTCTAGGTTTTTAGAGCTCATCCTATTCACACCCCCCCCCCCCCCCCCCCCTCTAGGATTCAGTCTTGGACTTTCAAGTTACATATGATTTGTAAAGATGTTGAATCCAAAACATAAGATATATTTGAAAGTGATTTTCTTATGTTGAAAAACAACAACTATAGATTCAACCAAGTATAGGAATCATATTACATATAATTTCAAAGATTCTTTCATTAACATGATCTACTTAGATTTACCAAATAAAGTACTACTTGGATTAAATCAAGGGTGATGCATCCAAAACAATAAATCAATTCAAAACATAAACATGTTAAGGATACAACAAATCATAGTTTATCATGCTAGAAAACATTTACCAATAATAAAACAAAGCATGACAACATATGGTTAAGGAAAGTATAGCTTACTTGGTGATTTAACTTCATTAATCCAAGCTTTAGCTTTCCTAATGATTCCCTTCATCCCTTAGTACAGTCCCCTTTGATTTGCCTCAAAACCTCTCAAGGAAGGTCTAAAAGTCCTCAACTTTTGGCAAATGAATGAACTAGTATTTATACCCAAAAAGTGGGTTTCTGGCCTCCCCGGTCGACCTGGCCTTCAACGGTAATAAAACTGACCGTTTGAAAAGAGCTCAACGGCTCTTTACCCGGTCGACCCGCAGTGGGCTCGGTCGACCGAGCTCATTGCGGGTCGACCGGGCCTGGGGCCAAAAATTCCCTAAAAACATATTTTTAAAGAGTTTTAAAGAGGGGATTTTAGGGCCATTAAACCAAGCATGGAATCATGTTTTAAAACACACTAAGAGGGTTAAAAAACATGAAACACAAAAAGCCTAAAAGATTTGAAAGATTTAAAACATAGGCTTGCTTGATTTCTAAAACTTCTTTTTCAAAAACAAATGCATCCAAGATTAAAAACAAATCATGCATAGATCAATATCTTAAAAACAATGCATGTGTAAATCAAGATTTCAAGTTTTTATAAATCAATGCATATGTGTGTAAATCAAATGATGCTTGAAAGATTAATGCTTCCATCAAATTGTAATCTACAAAATTCCTAACAGAATGAAGGCATATAAAATGAAATAAAATGAGATATATATATATATGTATATATAATGAGCAATGAAATGTAAACCAACAACTTTATTAATTTAGAACACTTGTCCATACAGAAATCAGAAAACAAACACTACACATCATACTCTACGTCAAGATCGATATCCGGATCGGACTAGCTACGCAGATCGTCATCATCATCATCATCATCGTCTATATACTCCGCCATAGTTTCATCCTCGCCATCGCTATGCTCCGCCATTGTCTCCTCTCCATTAATTATCTCTGGCGGAATACCATCTCTACAATAATTCACATCACTTTCGACACAAATTGGGACAACATCGGTTGTTTCGTGCTGCTGGAAGTCCTCATTAGGCACATCATCTAGTTATGGTACATCCCACACTCCTTGATGCTTTACTCGTTCTACGATTCTCCAGTTGTTGCCTTTGCAAGTATCACTGACATAGAAAACTTGGTTTGCTTGACTTGGTAGGACAAATGGATCATCTTTATACCACCGACCAGTAACATCAATGCTTGTTATGTGTTGATCGGTATGTACTTTGTTTCTAGTACCGGTGTTGTACCATTCACATTGGAATAACAACTGTCGCGACCCCGGACCGAGAGTCCTAATCCGGGATCGGGACGGTAATGGAAAAGGATTGAAATTAGTGCTTGAAAGGGGTATACTTCAACAATAAACCACTTAATTAATTTCCCACAGGTGTCCGCGGTGAGGATATCACAACCATCAATGAATATTTCCTTTAAGTGCGGAAGCGTGTAGCAAATCAAATAGTCAATCCATCCTTGGTCATCAAGACAATAACACAAGTCTAAATACGGTATCAGAATGAGCAATGATCTATAGCATGTTACCCAAGTAAGTTAAAGTTTATACAAATAACGTTTAATTACATTTCCCCAAAAATAGAGGCCAACAAAGGCCAATATACAAAATACCAATTCAAAAGAATGGTTAAACATTTCCCCAAAATGATAAGTCTCTCACAACCAACCAACGTCTACATGACTTCATCGGCACGCCACTCAACCAACTGTTGCGGTTCTACGACCGCCTCCTCAAGCTCCTCCTCGGGATAACCGGCGGCGGGACCTGAGTACCAAAGAGTAGGTCAAACACGACGGTTTGGCAAATGGGGGAGATATAATGACAATAAGGGAATACATGAATTTACCTTTAAAACATGAAACCTGTTTAAATAAAAATTTCTCTAAACAAGATAAAACATTTATTCCAAATATACGTATGCAATGTAAAACACGTAAGGTGACCAAGGAAACGAGGAACAAGCAAGATGGCGACCACACGAAGCTAAGTCCTCTATCACTACAGTGATAGAGCAATAACTAGGCCCTGATCTCAGTCACTCGAGGTGAGGAGAAACAGGGGATCTCATATAAATACATATACATATACAATACTATACATGACCACGGTAGCGAGCCGAGCATCGGGGACCACAGTAGCAATCTGCGGCATCGGGACAAGACCACGGTAATGACCGGGTAGCGGGATCCAAACTGCAGCTGGCGGGACAAGAGGGGGATCTCCAAGTCGGTGGATCAGACCAACAGGATTATCCAAGCTTAGTGGTGCCGAGTCATAGGTCAAATACAATCGAGTCATATGCAATTAAATCAAGTACAATAAATAGTCAAGCGGGCAAGATGGGGGTGCTCAAGGGCACACTATCATATTAAATGGTGCAATGCACTTCGGGTCAAGTAACCATTCCAAGTGTATAACAATGCTTTCGGGAAAACAAGACAAGTAGTGCAAATCTCGGGATCAGTAAGGTACTGTAAGCAATTGACATTTCAGGAAAATATCTATTTGAAATGGATAGGGACCCCGTATGTCGATCACATAACAATTTGGTACTCTTTGAGTTTGGGGACATTCCGGGCTCCTTATACACCTAGATCTTTTCAAAACTATGAATGAAATCCTTGTGATATGGTTTCTTCCTCAAATAGCCTCACACAATGCCTAATAAATCTCCTTGATATGGAGGGGTTCCCAAAGAATAGCCCCAATGTGTTGAAACAGTCGAACGTTCCCCAAACATAACCTAGGCCAGACGACCCGCATCGCTCGAGCGGACTGTAGGGTTCGCTTGAGCGAGTCGCTCGTTGGGAAGGTTGTCTGGGTGAGTTCGCTCGAGCGAACTCATTGCGTCGAGCAGTTGTTTAAATGCGTTCGAGCGAACAACTCACTGGGATTAGTTCTGGGATGACCGCTCGAACGACCAAGGGTCTGCTCGAGCGACCCAGCTACCGGAATGCTCCGAACCATTTCTGGACAGGTCACTCGAGCGAAGTGTCATGGTCGCTCGAGCGAACTGTCCAGGAACAGATTCCGGACCAGTTCAGCTCCTCTCTATTCCTCCTCTTTACAACCTCCTTTTAGCCCTTCTTACAGATCACGTGAGGAGTCTAAAAACCCCATTCCAACAACCTCAAATCTCAAATAACTTCCATCCCATTCTTCTCCATCACAATACATTCAATACAAGGAAGAAGGGAGAAGGAAACCATTTCACAATATATACTTTTGAAACAAAACAAGAAGGCATTCAATGCTATGAGCTACCTCCTCTCTATGATCATAATTATACCATTAATACTCTAACATGAGCATTCATTTCAAAACAAAACAATAAATGTGCATTAATGGAAAGTAACCAAAATCCATGAAAGCTTGGTAAAATCATTCATCCACTTGCCTTAAGCCTTCTAACAATGGAATCAAACTCTAACAATCTCCAAAGACAATGGTCCAAGTTGCAAGGTCTTCTAATGGAAATGGTAGCTCAAAGGAAATCTTGTAATGGTTGGTGTGCTCTACAAAAGCTATGGAAAGAAAGCTCTCAAGGAGATGAAGAAGATGATGGCCTCCAATCTCCTCTTGGTGCAAGTTTGGTAGTGGATTGAGTGATGAAAAAGCAAGAAGAAGAAGGGGTTGCTCACAAAGCCCTAGTTCTCTCTCTTGTGCTGGAAGATGAAAATGGAAGGGAATGGTCTCCTATTGTAGCAAGTGAGGAGTGGGCTCCACCACTACCAATCTACTTAGGCTGAAATCATCTCTCTCGGGACCTCGGATGAATTCGACGAAGACGGAAGAAATGTTCGTCGAAATGTCTAGTTTCCAAAAGTATGGGTTTCGCGGGTTTCAGGAATATCAAGTTTTGGGTACAGATTTGGTGCACAATGACTATTTTGCCCCCAAGGTCAAAATTCGGGTTTCGGGATCTCAAACGGAATCGAGATCAACAGGAAAGTTGTAGAGCTTAACAATACCGACAAAACGAGATTAAAACAATGAATGCAAAATCTCCGATAAACCTCAATCATATGCAATGTCATGAAAAGGAAACCCCCAAAGGGTCCCACTAAGCACCAAGCAATCAAAAATCCCCCAAAACTAATTCGAAAGCTATTCCAAACCCAACTTAGTCAAGATCACTAATCAAGCTTAGTACTAACACGCAACTTAATTAGCACTAATCGGGTTCACTCGGGTCGGGGTCTTACAACAACACCCTACCCCCATGCATGTATGTCAATTCCCAGACTTTGCACAAGTACCCGTAGAAGTCAATTGTCTTCCCAAGATGCTCCCCTTGCACGACCAAACCACTATTCTGGCACTTACGCCGGTTCTCGCGATCTCTGGTGTGGAATTGGACACCATTGAATATGCATCCTGAATACAAATAAACTATCGAACCAGGACCATTTGCTAACGACCACATTTCATCGGTCGCTTCTGTGACCCTTGGTTTCGCAAATCATTCATCTACATGAGCAACATGCAGCAAGTTTAATAAATTAATGTCAATTGATTCCCAGTTAGTTCATGTTTACCGTGTCAATAGGATGTCATATATCTTACACGTTGCTTGAACCATTTTGGAAATTCATCTTGCTGTATTTGACTGAGGTCATGCCTTTCTGGATTTTGTATTGTTTTCCTATGTTCCCTACGCGAGGAAATGCAATTCATAAACAAGTAAAAGAAGATGAAGGATCAACAAGGACACAATCAATGCACACATGTAGTTAAGCCAAACCACTTACTCAAGATATGGCTCTAACTCGGGACTATTATGCAACACAAACCAGTGAGCCATGTTGCGTTCATTCTGAGAAGGATATGATGCCCTTGTGATCGGTGCAAAGGGACGGACATTTTGTGTGAAGATCTCCATCCCGGGACTAGGCACACCACCATCATCATTTCGTTCGTTTCGATCAGTCCCTTTTAGGTACATTTAGCAGAAAGTCAAACACTCTTTGACAATGTAAGCCTCGGCAATCAAGCCTTCGGGTCGTGCTCGGTTAGTAACATAACCTTTTAAAGTCCCTAGAAACCTTTAAACAAAGAGACATTAGTATTAAGGTTACTTATGCATGACAGTCACACTACTATATTAATAACAATTCATCGGATGGTAACAATTACCTTCCGATGGGGTACATCCACCGATATTGCACCGGTCCAGCAAGCATAGCCTCACGAGGCAAGTGAACAACCAAATGGACCATTACATCAAAGAATGACAGAGGAAAAATCTTCTCGAGCTCACAAAGTATGAGCACTCCCCATTCCTCTAATTTTTTTAAATCGCTCTATTTCAGTGTTTTCGAGCAGAGATCCTAGAAGAACCCGCCAAGCTCAAATAGAGTTGTACTTAACTCCTTATCAACATAACCACGTAGGCCAACCAGAAGAAGACGCTGTAGGAGCACATGATAGTCGTGACTCTTCATACCCGATAATTTGCCATTTTTCGAAGTCACACACCTTGAGAGGTTTGCTGCATAGCCATCCAGGTACTTGATTGATTTCACGAATTTGAAAAAGCCCTCCCTTTGTTTCAGGTCCAATGTGTAGAATGCATGGGGTTTCACAATGGATCCTTCTTCATTCCTCTACAGATGCAATTGTGGCCTAATGCCCATATCTTTTAAATCATCACGCGCTTTGTCCATGTCCTTATTCTTCTTATCTATGCCCACTGTCGCGACCCCGGACCGGAAATCCGAAGGACGGATCCGGGATCAGGACATCGCGTCTGTTTAATAACAACATACGTTTATTTTATTTCCCACAGGTGTCCGCGGTGAGGATATCACAAGCATAAATGAATATTTCTTTTAAGTGCGGAAGCGTGTAGCAAATCAAATAGTCAAACCATCCTTGGTCATAACAGCAATATCACAAGTATAAAGATACTGTATCAGAATGAGCAATGATCTATAGCATGTTACCCAAAGTAAGTTGAAGTTTATACAAATATCATTTAATTACACTTCCCAAAAATAGAGGCCAACAAAGGCCAATATAAACAAAACAATAACCCAAAAGAATGGTTAGACAATTTCCCCAAAAAGATAAGTCTCTCATAGCAACCGAACATCTACATGACGTCATCAGCACGCCACTCAACTAACTGCTGCGGTTCTACGACCGCCTCCTCGAGATAACCGACAACGGGACCTGAGTACCAAAGAGTAGATCAAACACGACGGTTTGGCAAATGGTAAAATACAATGACAACATGATAATACATGAATTTACCTTCAAAACATGTAAACCTATTTAAACAACAATTTCACTAAACAAGATAAAACATATATTCCAAATACATGTATGCAATGTAAAACATGTAAGGTGACCAAGGAAACGGGAAACAATCAAGATGGCAACCACACGAAGCTAAGTCCTCTATCACTAAGGTGATAGAACAATAACTAGGCACTGATCTCAGTCACTTGAGGTGAGGAGAAACAGTGGATCTCATATAAATACATATACATATACATATACTATACATGACCACGGTAGCGAGCCGGGCATCGGGAACCACAGTAGCAATCTGCGGCATCGGGACAAGACCACGGTAATGACCGGGTAGCGGGATCCAAACTGCAGCTGGCGGGACAAGAGGGGGATCTCCAAGTCGGTGGATCAGACCAACATGGTTATCCAAGCTTAGTGGTGCCGACTCATAGGTCAAATACAATCGAGACATATGCAAGTAAATCGAGTACAAATACATAAACAAACGGGCAAGATGGGGGTGCTCAAGGGTACACTGTCATATCATGTGGTGCAATGCACTTCAAGACAAGTAACTATTTCAAGTGTAATTCAATACTTTCGGGAAAACAAGGCATGTAGTATAAATCTAGGGAACAATAAAATACTATAGAGCTTTTGAAATCTCAAGACAAGTATCGGGGTTCAAAACCAGTTCAAGGTGAATAGGGACCCCGTATGTCGATCTGATAAAAATTTGGTACTCTTTGAGTTTGGGGACATTCCGGGCTCCTTATACACTTTGAATTTTCAAAACTTCGAATGACATCTTCGTGATATGGTTTCTTTCTCGAATGGCCTCATACAATGCCTAGTGAATCTCCTTTGATCGACAAAGCTCAGCGCTCGAGCGAACCGGAGAGTTCGCTCGAGCAAGGAGCTCTCCGAAACCTGGGAAATTTCGGTCACCTGGCGGTCAGCTGGAGGTTAGCCGCCGCTGGGATGGGCGGCTAGCCGCTGGCTGACCGCGGCTGGACTGCAAAAATGCAGCTTACTGGAAAGCTAACCGCCAAGGTGCGGTCAACTGGCGGTTAGTCGCCGCTGGGATGGGCAGCTAGCCGCAGGCTAACCGTGGAGCTAACTGAGTTTCAGGTGGAGAAGTATGCTCTCTGGAAAAGCCACCGTGATATTTCGGCTAGCTGGCGGTTAGCCGCCAGGTGACCGCATGCTGACCACCAGGTGCGGGATACACCCACTGTGTTCATATTTAGAGCCATTTCTCCTCCTCAAAATCATTCTCCCTACTTCCACTTAGTCCTTGCAATAAAACTGAGCTAAGAACTCCTCCAATACATCTATCTATACTTCTCCAAAACTCCAACTTGTGATCATTCATCACCTCATTCTTCCACATTAATTCCAATACAAAGGAAGGAGGAAGGAAACCATTTCACGAACATTCATTTAGGATATAACCAAAAGACAATAAATGCTAAACCAACATGTTTACAAAACATTAAATGACTTAGCCAATATGCATTCAAGCATTCATTTCAAAAATAAATGCAAGCCAATAAATATGAGTGAAATGACAAGTCAACCACATTCCTCATGGAAACCATTGAAAGCTCATAAAAATCAAGTAATCCACTTGCCTTGTGTCTTCAAATCAAGAAATCAAACTCCTATACTCTTCCAAGCCAAAGATCCAAGCTATAACAAAAATCCCCCAAAACAAACCCTAAAATGGGTCAAAACAAGAAATAGGAAGGGAAACCTTACAATAATGGAAATGAAGCTTCTCTAAGGCTAAAAGAATGCAAATCTAGAAGAAAGGAAGGATTACTTACTTTTAAGGTCCTCTAATGGCAATGGTAAGCTCAAAGAAAGTCTTGGAATGAAGGTTTTCTTCACAAATGGTATCAATAGAGAGCCATGGTGAAGAGGAAGAAGAAGATGATCTCCATTTCTTGATTGATGCAAGTTTGGTGTGGATTGGAGGTGGAGAGAGCAAGAGGAAGAAGAAAAGTTGCCAAAAGCAAACCCTAGGTTCTTTTTGTGCTGGAAAAAGGGAATGGGAAGATGGGTTCTCCTTATATGGCAAATGGGAATGGGTCCCACTACTAAAGACATTCAAGGGCTGAAATCTTGTCTTTCGGGGCTTCTAATGAATTCGACGAAGAAGAAAGAAATGATCGCCGAAATATCTAGTTTCCAAAAAGTATATGTTTCACAGGTTTCGGGAATATCAAGTTTTGGGTACAGATTTTGTGTGCAATGACTGTTTTGCCCTCAAGGCTATGGAATCGGGTTTCGGGATCTCAAACGGGGACGGGATCAACATGAAAGTTGTAGAGCTTATCAATACGAATAAAACGAGATTAAAACAATGAATGCAAAAATCTCCGATAAATCCTCAAACATATGCAATGTCATGAAAAGGAAAACCCCAAAGGGCCCTACTAACCCAAAGCGATCAAAATTCCCTAAAACTATATCAAAAGCTATTCCAAACCCAACTTAGCCAGAATCACTAATCAAGCTTAGAACTAAACCATGGCTTAATTAGTACTAATCGGCTTCTCTCGGGTCGGGGTCTTACACCCACCACTGTCCCAACAACATTTTCACAGATGTTCTTCTCTATGTGCATGACATCAAGGTTATACCTAAGGTTTAAGTTTTTCCAATACGGTAGCTCGTACATGATGCTTTTCTTTGTCCAATTCAATAGTACATGCTCATGACCTCTTTTCCTGCTATTGGGCCCCTTCCCGAACCTAACTTCTAGTAGTTAATCCAACTGATCAAGTACCTTTTGCACTGGTAAATGCAATGATTTCATTTTATGATCTTGCTTACCATTGAACTTCTTTCTCCTTCTCCAGAGGTGGTTCTCAGACAAGTACGCTCGATGTCCAACCCACCCAATCTTACTTCTAAACTTACACGATAATGAATCTTCGTTGCAAAGGGGACAAGGCAAATAACCTTTTGTGCTCCAACCAGACAAGTTACCATACGCGGAAAAGTCATTTATGGTCCACATCACAACCGCATGCATTCGAAAGGTCTGTTTACTATGGGCATCGTAAGTCATGACACCAATCTCCCACAACTCCTTCAACTCATCAACCAAGGGCCTCAGATACACATTGATCTCCTTCCCAGGTGCCTGCGACCGAGGAATAAGTAATGACATCATGAAAAATGGGTCCTTCATGCACATCTAGGGTGGAAGGTTGTAAGGCATAAGCATGATGGGCCACATGCTGTAAGAAGTGCTCATGTTGCCGAAGGGGTTGAACCCATCGGTGGCTAGTCCTAACCTCACATTGTGGATCCCCCGTGCAAACTCTGGAAATTTCAAATCAAATTCCTTCCATTCCTTATAGTCGGCTGGATGCCTACCCAGATCACCATCCATGCCATTCTCATGGTGCCATCTCATCTCTTTGGCTGTCATCCTGGACATGTATAATCTCCTCAACCTAGGTATCAGTGGGAAGTAACGCAATATCTTATGAGCGATCTGCTTACCCATGCCATCATTGACCTTGTACCTAGGCTCCCCACATTCCGGACACTTCTCCAAGTGAGCATTCTCCTTCCAAAAAAGTATGCAATCATTATGGCAGGAGTCAATGTGCTCGTACCCCGAGCCCAAGTCATGCAATAGCTTCTTGGCCTCATAAATGGACGTGGGAACCACATTACCTTCTGGTAGGATGTCCCTAAATATCTCCAAGACCTTGTCGAATGACTTGTTGCTCCACATATATTGTACCTTCACATGTAGCATCCTAATAAGAAATGCTAACAGGGTTTCTGAATCTTTATAGCCCGGGTACAAACCACGATGGGTAGCCCCCAGCATAATTTCAAAGTTTCGCAGATCATCCATCCCTAGGGTATCATCCATCATGTAAGTCCCCCTGCCATGGTCCTCTAATAACTCATCATATGCATCCCGGTCCTCATCCGATTGATCGTCGCTATCATCCAATTCATCGGATTGTGGAAGTTCCCCATGCTGTAACCAAGTGTCGTAGGATACCAGCATCCCACGTACGAGCAGATGGTCTCTCACAATCTCATAATCATGCTTAAAACGGTTACAACAGTAGTTGCATGGGCACTTGATCACTCTACTCCCGCCTGAATTCGCCTTTGCGAATTCAATAAAAGAATTCACCCCGTCTATATACGGCTGACTGAATCTATTAAGATACAGTAGCATCCAGCTCATGTCCATATCTATTCATATATGTAAGGTAGTGGTTAACTCAAATTCGACCAATAGATGGTATAAAATAAATGCGAAAAAAAAAGCAGCAGCAGAATATTTAACTACATCAAGTAACTTTCAAACTTTCAAACTTTCATATATCTTCTAAGCATCATCTATTGAAAATCGTAACAACAGCAAGAGCAGCAGAATATTTAACACAAATTTGAGAAACAAATAACACAAATTTTAAACTCTAATGACAAACCCAACTCTGAAAATGACAGAGTTATAACAAGGCCCAACTGGCCCGGTCTCAGATATATTACATCCTGTATATTTAATACTCTATTCATCTCAAGAAGGTGTTTAATGATCATGACTTCTTGGTTCATAAGAAGTAAATCATGGTATTCATATCTTCACCAGAGTTGTTTTCCTATCCACCATTAAATTAATTTCATTGTCATTCACGGTCAGTGTTTCTGCACTTTATATATAATTTGTGTCTGTAAGCATTTTGCCCTCATGAACACTAATGGAATGATGATTCAGGTCATGATTGACAGTCAAAATTAGTACCAAAAGAAAATGATGGAAAAGAATAGAAATAATAGTTGAAGATATAACTTAAAATGAGAAGAAAAATAGCTGCAGAATATGATGGTGAGAGTAAGTTACCAGATGCAGAAGAAGAAGTTCTTAAAAAACCATACAGAACAGGAAGAGGAGGATCACCAAAGACAATCCCAATAAATCAATAAAATTCGCTCTAAGTTCATAACTCACCTTATACACAAATTTATAGAAACACACATCGTAAAAAAAAAGTCCATCCCAAATGGGCTTCTTTTCTTCTTAAAATATTTAATATTCTTTTAAATTAAAAGTATTTTAAACCCAAATGGGCTCATACATGTTATCATGTGTCCTAAACCCATCATGAGTCAAGTAAGGTATGAGTAGGGCCATTAGTCAAGCAATGCTGTAACAGTTATAAATCTAATAAAAAATAGCTTCAATTTACTCCTTTTTTTTCTCTAGAGTGATTTGTACAGATTAAAACCAAAAAAAAGTGTGATGCATAGAAATGTGCTTGGAATATTCTTACTACAAAGAAAGAGCACCAGATAGGGCTGAAACAATTCAAATTTCATACCAAGCTTCCACATTACATTTACTTAAGAGAGTGGTTAACTTAGACACCTATTGAAGTTGCTTCAGGTACAGGTTTTTGAGGGATCTGCATAGTGATTGGGTGTTTTTTCCTTTAAAATGTTTCAGTGTTTATGGCGCCCACTGAGATACTTTAAGATCAAGAAGACACTTTTCCGTGGATAGGCTTGAACATGGTATTAGGGTTAATCAAATAATCCTAGGTTTTAGGTCATCAAAGCTTAATAACAGATCAATGATCAAGGGTACAGCCTAATTTTAGTAAGTGTGTGTGTGTGTGTGTGTGTTACCTGTGCAAACCATCTTTGCATGTCTCTTGAGATGCCCATGTATCTATTATTGCTTTTTCACTAAATTGGCCTGTTTAAACAGCCTGCCCATGAGAAGATAGGAGTTGTTGATGCTCAGTGGATTGTTCATCAAGTGGTTCCCTCTCTCGGGAATCAGGTAAGCAAAGTAATATCACTTGCACATAGGAATGACGTGTACAGCCATGTTCTTTTAGTCACTCTTTTTTTTTTTTTTTTTTTGGTTAACAGGGGAACACAGAGAATGGGAAAGCACCATGGGAAGGGGTATGTGACTAATAAGTACAAGAACCTCTCTCTTCTTCTTCTTCTTCTTTAATAAACTATAAAATCACAGTTGCTGAAAAACGTCTCTTGCCTCTTATCACATATGAATCCTATGGGCTGTGGTATTTCCGTAACTCTATTGGAAGTTTGATGTAATATGCTACTCGTAACCATTTTAAAATGGGACGTGTTAAATTTTCGTGGAGCCAACTGGCCTGGCATCTAATAGGAGTTTTTTGGATAGTAATCTACCAAAGATTAGCTCGTTGGTCACTTGCACCATCCAAAATGTGGTCATGAATTGAACAGTAAATATAACAAGAACGAAACAGCTTATATCACCGTCATTGATTTAACTGTTAGCTTTGACCAATGGAACTGATTCTTTAGTATATGTCCAATCTACAAAACCCCATCATACTTGATTGAGCAAGTGGACCTGTACCAACATTCCACATGTTCCATTTGAAGTTCTCATCAGGTTGTAGTGCTCTCTGATCTCTCTCTCTTTCGCTTTAGTAAGAGCACTTGGAGTTGTGATCGACAATTCATGGGAAGGCACATCGTGTCGGGTGGTCCTATCACTTTCCACCAATGTCATTGGTGACTCTTGTCCCATAAACTATCATTTTCTTTCATTAATTTTCTAATGAAATGTTGTTGGCATAAGCTGTGAGAACCCGACCCCTAATCTCTTGGATTAGTGTTGTTTTATTTGTGGATTAGTTCTTTTAGTGGGATTAGTAGTTGTTGGGTTGAGGTTGTGGGCTAGAATGGTTTTTCTTCTAGTTTTGGGCTTTTGAGTGCTTTGGCAGCTTGTGGGGCCCTTTGGGGGTTCCCTTTTCGGCTTTGCATTTTCTTGTGAGATTTTCCCGATTGGTTTCGTATCGTGTTTTTGGCCCATTGCATTCATCTTGAGGAATCCAACAACTTTCATGTTGATCTCGTATCCATTTGAGAACCCAAAAACCGATTTCTTGGCCTTGAGGGCAAAACAGTTTTTTCACACCAAATCTGTACCCAAAACTCGATATTCTCGAAATCCGTGAAACATATACTTTTTGGAAACTAGATATTTCGACGATCATTCCTTCCTTCTTCGTCGAATCCATCCGAGGTCCCGAATTAGATGATTTCAGCCACCCAAGTTATTAAGTTGTGGGACCCCTTCTCACTTGCTATAAGAGAACCCACCTCCCTTCTTCCCCATCTTCATTTCCAGCACAAATCAGCAACTATTGAGCCTAGGGTTCCTTGTGCTCTCTTCTTCTTCTTGCTTCTTCATCTCCAAGCCACACCAATAGTTCACCAAACTCGAAATGGAGACCATCTTCTTCTTCCTCTTCACCATGGCTCCCCATTGATACCATTTTTGGAGAAATCTCCCAACCTAGAGACCTCCCTTGAGCTTGTTCTTCTCATTTGAAGGTCATCCAAGTAAGTGATTCTTCCCATCTTCTAGATTTGTAATCTTCTAGCCTTAGAGAAGCTCCACCTTGATTATTGGAAAGTTTCATTGTCGTTTCATCGTTTAACCCATTTTTGGGTTGTTTTGGGGGTTTTTGTAGAAATTGTGGATCTTAAGCCTATGAGGTGATTAGGAGCTTGGATTTGCTTGATTTGAGTCAAAGGCAAGTGGTTGATTGGATCGTTTTGATTATTAACATGTTTTGGTGAAAATCTTGATTTCATTGATGGTTTTGGTAATTTTAATAGTTGTTTTTGATATGATAAATATTGATTATGAGATGTGCTTATTGATGAGTTATTCTTTCTTGTTAAGCTCTTGAAAGTGCATGCATCCTATTGTCAAGAATTTCAAATGGTTTCACATGAATGAGTTTTCTCCACTTTGAGTTTTATTGTGGATGGAATAGATGGAAAGGATGGAAATGGAGGAACTTGGAATGAGGAGCTCTTTAGCTCATTTTAATGTCTTGGAAACATGTGATTGAATCCCCTTGTTTATAGTTTTATGTGATTGATTATATGTTGGAAGGAAAGGAAAGAAAAATGAAGAAAATCCAAGTCCCGGACCTGCACTGCGCCCAGGACCGATCGATCGGACGTGCAGACCGATCGATCGGTCTGTCAGTAACTGTAAGGGTTTTTGGACCGATCGATCGAGCCCTGTGTAGAAATTTCGACCGATCGATCGGTCCCTGTTCAGAAAATTTTGGCCGATCGATCGGACCGAAGGTGGATTTTGAGATTTTTATTTTTTATTTTTTTTTTCCTTAGTGCTAGGTGGGACCTTGGCTACCCTTTTTGGACTAATTGGACTATGGGTGAGATGTCTTGAGCCGACACTCCTCAAGGTTGGTTTGGCGACATCGAAGTTCAATCCATTTCAATCTTGAACGGGACGGAATGACGCGATAACTTCTTTATATCCAAATATAAGTCTTTTGCCTTGGTTATCGCGAATTCTATTCCTTTCGATGACTGAATAGGTTGGTCGATGTTTCCGAATTAATGTCATGCCTAGTATGGACTGTTTCTAGTCTTGATTTTCCTAGTATAACACCTAGTTATAACCATAAGCTCATGTTAAGTTTTGAAAACCGTCAAGTGCATAAGGAGCCCGGAATGTCTTCAAACTCAAGGAGTACCAAGTAATGATCATAATCGACATACGGGACCCCTATTCACTTAAATGGATCTTGAAATTAATACTTTACCCGAAATTTGTTATAGTTCATTGTTTCACCTCATTTCCAAGATTTGCATTACATGACCCGTTTTCCCGAAAGCATTGAAGTTACTCTAGTAACAGTTATTGTCCTATGACAGCGTGCCCTTGAGCACCCCCGTTTTACCCGTTTATTACTGTACTTGATTACTTGCATATGTCTCGATTGGTTTTAACCTATGAGTCGGCATCACTAAGCTTGGATACCTTGTCAGTCTGATCCACTGACTTGGAGATCCCTCTCCCGTCCCGCCAGCTGCAGTTTGGATCCCGATACCCGGTTATTGCCGTGGTCCCGTCCCGATACCCGGTTCGCTACCGTGGTCCCGTTCCCGTATATTTATTATTGTATATGATTTACGTTGAGTCTCCTCACCTTGTGTGACTGAGACCAACGTCCCGCTCTTGTCACTTCGGTGATAGAGGACTTAGCTTCTTGTGATTGCCATCTTGCCAGTTCCCGATTCCTTGGACACCCGACATGGTTTATATTGCTTACTTGTTTTCAGTTAAATGATTCATTGCTTTTATGAAAGTTGTTATTTAGATAAGTGTTACTGCTCTCTATTGTAAATTCAGTCACTATTATATTGTTTTTATGTCCTTTGCACACGTACATGTTTTACAGGAATGCCGGTTGGGTAAATACCCGTGCTTTTACATATGTTTCAAACGATAAATGATTTTGCTAGATTTATATGATTACACGTGTTTTAAGGGAATACCCAAATTGTTAAATACCCGTGCCTTGTTCTAAAGGACATTTGGTTTGTCAGATATCTATATTTATACCTGTTTTTAAATGAATACCCGAATTGTTAAATACCCGTGCCTTGTTTTAAAGGACATTTGGTTTGTCAGATATCTATGTTTATACCTGTTTTTAAATGAATACCCGAATTGTTAAATACCCATGCTTTGAAATAGGTTTCAAATGACACTTGTTTTGCCAGATTCCTACGTTTATACCTATTTTACATGATACCCGATTTGTTTAAATATCCATACTTTGGAATAGGTTTAAATGAACATTAGTCGTGTTGGATCTCTTTGGTTACACCTGTTTTAAACGATACCCGATTTATTAAATATCCATATTTCTACATAGGTTTCAAATGGACATTGGTTTTGCTAGACTGTTATGGATACCTGATTTGTTGTATACTTGTGTTTTACTTAAGTTTCAAATGAACGTTTGTTTTGTCAAACCACTATATTTATACATGTTTTAGACGAATACCCGATTGTCAAATATCTATGATTATAGATGATGTAAATGAATACATGTTTTATTAGATGTTCATGTTTTACCCGTGCTTGAAATGAATACAAGTTTTCCCCGAGATTCCCGACTTTGCACCCGTTTAATTATATGCAGTACTTGATCGATTAGCATGATTTATTATATGTTTTATTCTTTAGTATAATTGTGATCTTTTCATCCACCTGCCAGACCGTCGTGTCTGACCCACTACTTTTGGTACTCAGGTTCAGATTTCTTCGCCCCGAGTTGAGTGCTTTTGTTGGCTGTAGAGCCATGCTTTGCAGGTTAGTTTGTCGGCTATGTCATGTAGACATTGAGCTTGACATCGGAGCTACGTCACATTTGGGTAGTGGTTTATAGCTTCTTGTTGTATGGCTTTTGTTAGCCTTTTTCTTGGGATTCTTAATTAATGTACATTGATAATTGTAACTTGAATATATTTGGGAATGTAATATCCTGTTACTGTCAGCTCTGTGAATTATTGTGATGGTTACTCCAGTCTGGTATGATTCTTGAGATAATAGCTATGGGCTAAAGGTTGAGTGCGACGCGGAATCCGATGGCCACGGACTTCGGGTCGCAACGCCACAAATGCTTCCGCAAAATATTCAGAATATGTTGTCTTCACACACGCGGATCTTGGGAGAAGTAAAATATAATTTATTCTTAATCCCATCTCCCGCCCCCGAGGTTTCGGTTCGGGGGCGTGACATAAGCTGCAGGTGAGAGAGAGATGTAGGAGGGAGTGGACAATGTTTCAAGGTCGAATGGCTGAGGCAGAAAAAGCTTATTTAAAGGAGACTGGAATCCCTTTCAATTCTACCAATCGTTAGATATTATATAATAAGAGAGCAAGAGCAATGTCGCCTGAATCATTTTACCAATGTAGAGATAACTGAGACTGTCTGTAGAAACTAGTGTTCTTGTTTAGTAATTTATTATTTCATCTGTAAAGAGTGGTTTACTGAAACTAGTTATCTTTTGGAGAACTGTAGAGCTCTTTGAAAAAGAGTGTTGTTGTAACACACTCATTGCTTTGGTGTTTGCTAGTTGCAGGCTGTACATGAGGTTACATGCACACAAATTAGAAAATTCCATCATGTGCCTCATTCAGCATTGAGGATGATGTGGTTCTAATAACCAGCAGTATCAATCCTCTCAATCACTTCTTCTGTGGTCTTCAAAGTCAATTAAAGGTTTCAAAGTTGACTGTTGAACTCATTCATAATCGCCAGGAGGCTATTCAAAACTCAAATGATGAAGCTATCAATATTGGTATGGAAGTGGACTGGATGGTCAAGGAAGCCACCAACTGCTTCCAGGTGCAAACTACTCATGTACAGCCAGTCCGGGCTTAACTTGGTGCAACCTGTCGACAACAGGGCAGGAACAGGACCCTACAGTACCACCTGATTGATGAACCATAACTCATTCACTTGGTCTCTTATATTGGCAGCATTTTTACAGGGCGATTCAAGAAATTCTTGGTCAGAAGTTGGTTTGTAATTTGACTATCATCAATTCATTCATTGCTTCTGTGCCCAAGTTAACATGATTTATGGAGAAAGTTGATTCGATGGTTCTTTCAGGAATTAGGATTACATTGTTTGGACATGAATCTGGTATTGAGGGCCACTGAACATCAGGAATCAGGTTGCTTTGAAGCTTTTCTTTGATCCTTTTTGTACTTATAAGGGCTGGTATAGTTGTGGACAGGATTCGATGCAAGCTATAGATTGTCTGGACTAAAATGAGATTGGTGGTGATTTGTCATTGATTTTGTTAATAACCAGAATCACCAAAACCTCGAGCTGTTAGTGAACGACAGAACATTGTATATCAAAGGGTCTTGATAGATTTGAGTATAGTTAGTCATTGATTTGAAGTGGGTTCCTTTCCCTTTTGTTCTATTACTGATCCAAAGGCAATTTTTTTTCCTCTAGGTTCTGTGGAGCTCTAAGGAGATCAGAAATCATAGGGGTTAATTATTTTATTCTCATAATGATGAATATGGCGTCTCACGGATTTTTTCTTTTCCTTGCTGTGTTTCATTCAAGGGATCACAATCTGGAGCAGGATTCTTGACTAACTTGCAGCAAATATGTCCATTTGCTTCTCGAAATGACAAGAGACACTACATCAAAAATCAGTGAAACTGACAGCCCTAGGCCGTCGTTTTATTTGAAAACCGACGGATTACGCTGTCGAGTCGGCCGTCGAAAATTTCCGAGTCGTTTCTTTAGAAACGACGGGCATTGTCAACAAATAAGTGTACCATGATGCACCCATGTCAACAAGAAAACCAAACGAGTAGTAGGTGTAAAATCAGCCATCCTGAGATTTTCAATAGGATTTCCTTTTTCTGTATCTCAAGTCCTGAGATTTTCTCATATCATCCTATGATAATTTGTAGGTTCGTTACTTCAGGGAGGGAGGGAGAGAGAGAGTACTCTATTTTCTTCATTAAAACACCCACAAGCAACCAATGCCAATTGTACAGTTGGTGCTTTGGCTGCACCACAATGGTGCTTTGGCTACAACAATCATACAGTTGAAGTTTCTTATTCAACATTGTAATAAGGGAAATACCAT
Organism: Cinnamomum chago; assembly: GCA_038049695.1. Lineage (NCBI taxonomy): Eukaryota > Viridiplantae > Streptophyta > Magnoliopsida > Laurales > Lauraceae > Cinnamomum > Cinnamomum chago. The sequence goes on along the minus strand of CP142454.1, from coordinate 55,915,217 downwards.
GCTTTCTAGTGGATCAAAGAAATTCCGAAAATCATTGACAACGTCAATTCCTAGATATCATCTTAAAAATTGATACGTCCCATAAGCAACTTCGGTATTAGAAAAAAGATATAGTAAGAACGACCTAATTAGATAGTAACGTAGGATTGCAAATGACTTTATGAAGCCTCATAACGAGAATAAGTCAAACCAGTGGGTTTAACTTACAAACTGGCCATCAGAAATGCGACTAAGAGATATTGTTGGAAAGCTACCAACAAGTACTTTGGCAGATGTTAAAACCCCAAATCTCATTGTTTCATTGATCAAAACTCATGTTTTTATTTCTTTCTTTTTTCTGTCAATGCTACTTTTAGTAAGTTTCAAATTTTCATATGTGTAATTGGATTGTAGTTCACATGTTATTCAGCCATCAAGAGAAGTCATTTATGTTTTTATGAGGTTTATGGTCTAGATAAGCATTTTTATTAGTTTTAGAATGCCGAATTACAAGTCTCTGTTGATATGTAAGTGGCATTGTACATGAAATGAATACAATTCATCTGTTTTGTTTCTTAATAAAAACTCATAAAAATCCAGAAATACCTTAGTTAGGTCATAAAAGTTGCCCACATTAAATCAATGACCAATATACAAGTGATGAAAGGTTATTTTTCTCCATAAAAGAATAAATAAATGTACACACCTAGAAACATCTGTGAATAGGAAAGGTTCCTTTCAATTACTGTGAACAATGTGGAATTACCTACCAACATCTTCATGATCTACCAATCCTCACAACTTAGATAAATACAAAAACAATAACAGTAGCATTCACAAAGAAAATTTATCAATGGCCAGAATCATGATTTTGTCGTGGAAAACAATAAAAATGTCCACTAAAAACACATAACATTATAATCAAAATGCATGTTAAGGACATAGCATCAGAATCCAATGCCTGCAGTTTCCCAGAAGACTAATGTCGCGACCCCGGAATGGACCCCGGGCCCGCGACGAGTTGTATTTACGATTGTTTATGTTTTCCCACAGGTTCCCGCGATGAGGATTCCCAAGGTCACACGGAATCTGAGTCACACGATCAAGTTTGCGGAAGCGTGTAGCAAATCACATCGAGATAAGCACCAATAAAATCTTTAAGTACTATAGCAATAATAACAAGACATAGTATCAAAAGAAAGAAGCTAACATGACATTCCCAACATAATTCAAGTTATGAGGTTACACAAAGCAAGTTAAGTTTTTGTTACATCCCATAAGAGGCCAACAGAGGCCAATACACTGCTCAAAATAATAAAGGAAACCCCAAGACAAAATGACGAAACTCAAGAAACCCGCCCGACGTCTAAATGACATCGTCGGGCTGCCACTCTCTCACTGGGTGGCTCAAGAGCCTCCTCCTGACGCTCCTCCTCAAAGGCAACGTCTCCTGCACCTGGGCACCAACAAACAAGGGTCAAACACAATGGTTTGGTAGGTAATCAATTTAGGTGCAAGCATGAAACAATAAACGTTTTAGAAAACATATAAGCAAATCCCTGATTTGAAATACTACAATGATTGAGATACATTTTCGTGAATACATACAAAGCTGAGATACTAAAACAAGCTAGCATGAGTACATATAATATCATGAATAGCTACAATCCACAAAGAGCCCATCCTTTCTCTATCATATATATAATGAAAAGAGCAAGCACGCACGACAAGCACGATATACATAATATAATCACGACACGATTCCCACATATACGGGGATTTCCGGCCACGGAACCGGACACGCACGATGTGTAATAAATACACGACCAGTCTGCAGACAATCCACATGTTTAAGGACCCCCAGACAGTGGATCAAACTGAAAAGGCAGTCTAAGCTCAGTGGTGTTCACTTAATTCATGAATGCACAAAACACGCGAAACACTATCAAAACATGCCGAGATAAAAAGGGAGAAGTCACTTATCAAAACACGACGAACACGACTAGCAAAAGGCATAATTAATATGCATAACACGCTTAGGAAGTGATCCCCTTTTTCTTGAAACAAATCTTCAAAACAAGCTTATACTTGAAATCCAAAACGAGTACACGATGGTACTTATCGTACCAAAACGGAATTCAAATACGAAATCTGTCAAGCATGTGTTAAGGCTATTAATTGACCTTTGTGAAATTGAGACCCCAAATGTCGGAATATACAAGAAGTGGTGTCCCCGAAGTTGGGTTGCATTTCGAAGTTCCATTTACACAATGTCAAGTCAAAACCCTTAACATAGTCTAGTTTTTCAACCTTCAAGAAAATACACAACGAAATAATTCTTCTTCCTGAATCTGGCAGGTACGCTCGAGCGGAACTTGTAAAGTATTGACACTTCACTCGAGCGAGACAGTTCGCTCGAGCGGATAATAAGGTCGCTCAAACAGATAGTTCTCTGTCTGCACTCGGAACAAACAGAGGCTTGGTCGCTCGAGCGGACCCAAGGGTCGCTATAGCGGACAAGCTTCTGCCTGTGCTTGCTGAGTGCAGAAAATGTTATTCTCTTGTACAACTTCCAACACATTTCACTTCTTCTTCTCCTCCTTAAGCCACATACAATCCCTTGAGCCTTCATGCTCACCAAGGGTTCATTTTCACACTTTCAAACATTCAATCCAATAAAAATCAAGATCATGGAGTTTATAACAAGTTTATATGCACAATTTCTAAAATAACAATGTAATCAAAATACACATGCATCATTTCCTATAGAGATTACTTGCCTTGACCAATGCTAACTACCCTCTTCAAGCACTTCACTCAAGCTATTCCAACACTACAAGAAACCCAAAGGAAATCCACTCAAACTCCACACAAATGAAAACAAAGAATCCATTTTTACAAAAGGGTTTGTAAACATGAAAAACAAGATTTTTAAGAACTAAAAGGACCCCATGAAAAACATGGGTTGAAGCTCTTACCTAGAAATGGTCAAACGAGAGGGGGAAGGAAGGAAATGGAGCTCTTGCCCAACTTGGAACTTCAAGAAATTTGCATCAATGGAAAGCTTAGGATGAGAGGAAGAATATGATAGCCTTAGAATTTTTATGTGGGGAACTCTAGCTAGATCATGCAAGATGAGGAAGATGGAAAGGGAAGAGGGGTTTTCAGCCCTAGGTTAAGGAAGTTGCAGAAATTGGGGGAATGAATGAAAAGAGAGGGAGATGGGGTTTAAGTGATGACAATGGGCCCCAATTAACTTGAACCTTGAAATGACCAAAACATGATCTTGTGGGTCTCAAATGAACTCGACGAAGAAGGATAAAACGATCCTCGAAATGTCTAGTTTCCAAAAAGTATATTTTTGACATGGTTTTGAGATCTCAAAAATTGTGTCCAGATTTGTGCATAAAAGACAATTTTACCCTCTTTGGGCCAAAACTTGGGTTTTTGGGCTTTAAACATGAATGGGCTTAAGACGAAAGTTGTAACACATAGAAAGATAATTCAAATGAAATCAAAATCACAATCACACGGAAATCTATACGATGTTCCCAAGCTTACATGTGCACTCAGGCCTTCCTGAGTGTGTCTGACTAATACTAAGTGTTCTCAAAATTCCCAAAGTTATGTCCAAGACTAAAACAAATTATTTCTAACCCAACGATAACTAAACCCACTTAGGACTAAACACATACTAATCGCACACTAATCGAATTGGTCTGGGTCGGGGTCTAACAACTAAGTTGACTATGTTCCCATCCCTAGCAACATTAGCACTGAAGTTGTCAAAAATTGTGGGTACATAATCCTATCAATAATACCCAAAAGCATAAGAGAAAGTTAGAAAAAATTCCATGACTCCCTATTTAGACCTAAAACAAAAGGGTTTCTGAAAAAAGTTTGAATCTTTAGACAAAAATGGGTTAAAAATGATGCCAAACAGGCCCCTAACTATTTAATATACAGATGAATGAACCAAATAAGTAGACAATGTCAAGATAAAATAGATACCCCCAATAAGAGATTCCAGGATCTAAACCAAGACAAAAGATTACCCAAACAGGAAAAAGGAAAAATAAAACCAAAAGGACAGATTCTGTGACATGGATGTTGAAGAAAGTTACAGTAGGAAAATTCTAAAAAACCAGAGGACCCCCCTTTCCAAACAACTCAACTCCAACCCATTTAACGATGAAAGAGAGAGACCCCCCTCAACTCCAACCCATTTAACAATGAGACAGAGAGACAGACCCTCTTTTAACTCCAACCCATGACCATGAGAGAGAGAGAGTTTATTCTCTAGACCAGTTGACCTGCACATGCTTGTATGGTACCCTGGGATTAGATTTGATCAGACAGATCAAATTCTGTTTGGGCCACAGGATTGTTTTGGGATCGGTAGTGACGGGCCAAGTCCAAATGGCCCAATCCATGTGGAAAGCCCAATCTCATAAAGACCCACCAAGCCCAAAGTGGTCCAAGTCCAGTCAAGTTCATCAGGGAGATACATAGCCTGGCTACATCATCAGGAGAAGCATCCAGGAGCCTCACCCTCGCCACCTTGGAAGGAGTTAGCCCTCTCCTCATCTTTGACCGAGTCTCATGGAGAGCACCTCAACCACCTCGCCCGTTGAGAAGAAGTCGTGAGCTCCACCACAATAGCTATCTAGTTGCTAGTAAGTCGCCCCAATCTGTTAGGGGGTGACTATAAATTGTAAGCCCCACCAACACTTGGGGGCATATCACATTTTTACCTAAGAACGACTCTCTCATCTCCTTCTCAAATCTTGTACTCTTTGCTCCCTGCACCCTTGAGCTAATAAAGTACCCGGCAACCAAAGCCATTTTAGAGTGGACGTAGGTCACGATTGACCGAACCACTATAAATCTTGTTTCTCCCATCTCCCTTTACTTTCAATTATCGCATTTATTACTCACACTTAACAAGTGGTGTGCAAAGCCATTTTGTGCATCATTAGTTTGGCGCCGTCTATGGGAACAGAAAATTTCCTTTTTTCTAAATTACGGTGATCACCACAAGATTAACGAGACGATAAGATGGTATTCCCTCGCGGGAGGGCGAGGGTAATCCTATACCGACTAATCCTGCACCGAATACCCCTGCTCCCTCTCCTCAACAAATGCTGGAAACCATGCAGCAGCTGGTGACCCAAAACCAGCAGATACTGCAACTCATGCTCGTAGGGCAAGAAGCAGCACAATTTGGTACAGTACCGCAGGAAGTACCCTGCCCGGAGCATCCGACTGCTCCACGCAGAGGAGCACCTCACCTGGGCGCCCATCCCCCTGGTGCCCAGGGCCGAGGAGCCGCCCGTCCTCATCCTCACCTGGGCGCCCATCCCCATGGCGCCCAGGGCCAAGGAGTACACCTGGGAGCCCATCCCCATGGCGCCCAGGGCACCCCTGCTGGAGTTCCCCATGTCGCCCCACACGGAGTACTCCTGGTCGACCCTCAAGGCCGCGCCCATCACGAGGTGCCTCCAACCCCGGGTGGAGCCCCACCAGAAGGGTCGAATCGAGGTGGACTTCCACCTCCTCCCTCTGCTTCTAACAATGAGGATCCTCATTTCCAGGAGGGGGGGGGGAGTGAAAATCACAGCATGGAAGATGGGAGTTATTTCCCTGGTCCGTCCAGGGAACCCAGCAATCGCTGGGAGGAAAAGATCAAAGAAAAGCAGGGTCAACTGGGTGATGTCTTCAACGCGATAAGGGCGCAGGTACCGGAGATGGTAGATTATCTGGTCGGGCGAACGGATACACCGTTCAAGCCAGACGTGGTGAACTACCTACTCCCTCGGAAGTTCAAAATGCCATCCGTGGAGACCTTTGATGGAACGAAGGATCCATTGGACCACCTGGAGACTTACAAAACCAAAATGCAGCTGCATAATATCCCTGACGAAATAATGTGCAGGGCGTTCCTGTTAGACCCCGACCCAGGCCATTTCGATTAGTGTGCGATTAGTATGTGTTTAGTCCTAAGTGGGTTCAGTTGTTGTTGGGTTAGAAGTAATTAGTTTTAGTCTTGGACATAGCTTTGGGAAATTTGGAGAACGTTTAGTATTAGTTAGACACACTCAGGAAGGCCTGAGTGCACGTGTGAGCTTGGGAAGATCGTGTTGGGTTCCGTGTGATTGTGGTTTTGATTTCATTTGGATGATGTTTCGACGTGTTACAACTTTCGTTTTAAGCCCAGTTGTGTTTGAAGCCCAAAAAATCCAAGTTTTGACCCAAAGGGGGTAAAATTGTCTTTCTTGCACAAATCAGGACACAAATTTCGAGATCTCAAAACCATGTCAAAAATATACTTTTTGAAAACTAGATATTTCGACGATCGTTTTATCCTTCTTCGTTGAAGTCATCCGAGGCCCACAAGATCGTGTTTTGGTCACTTCAAAGTTCAGGTTATTTGGGGCCCATTGCCTCACTAAGGCCCCATCTCCCTCTTCTTTTTCATTCATTTCCCCAATCTCTGCAATCTCTTGACCTAGGGTAAGGAAAGCTCTTCTTCTCTTCAATCTTCTTCATCTTGTATGCTTGGGCTAGAGAGCTCCAAAAAGAATTCCAAAGTCATCATCTTCTTCACCTCCTTGCAAGCTCTCTATTGGTATAAACTTCTTGGAACTTCTTGGGAGACAAACTCTTCATCTTCTTCATCTCTTCTTGTTTGGCCATTGTTAGGTAAGAGCTACAACCATGCTTTTCATGAAGTCTTTTTAGTTCTCTAAGATCATGATTTTCATAGTTACAAACCCTTTTTGTTAAATGGGTTCCTTGTTTCCTTTTTGAGTGAGTTGTGTGGTTTTTCTCTTGGGTTTCTTGTAGTGTGAGAATAGCTTGAGGAAGTGTTTGAAGAGGAGTATTGTTAGCATTGGTCAAGGCAAGTAATCTTTATAGGAATGATGCATGTATATTTTGATTTCATTGTTGTTTTAGAAATTGTGCATAAAATTTGTTTACAAGCTTCATGGATATGTTTTATTTGATTTTGATGCTTGACATGGTGATAAATGAACCCTTGGTGAGCATGAAGGCTCAAGGGATTATGTGTGATTGATGGATGAGAAGAAGAAGAAGAATGTGGTGAAAGATGTGTAAAAGAAAGGCAGTTTCTGCACTCACGAGCACAGGCAACAGCTTGCTCGCTCGAGCGACCCCTGGGTTCGCTCGAGCGACCAAGCCTCTGTTTGGTCCGAGCGCAGACAGAGAGCTGTCCGCTCGAGCGACCCTATGGTTCGCTCGAGCGAACTGCCCTCTGTATTATTTGGAACAAGACAGTGAGCTGTCCGTTCGAGCGCACCTTATATCCGCTCGAGCGAAGTGTCTCGCTCGAGCGAAGTGTCATCAGTTTATAAAGTTCGCTCGAGCGAACCTGCCAGATTCAGGAAGAAGGATTTATTTCTTTTCTGTATTTTCTCAAAGGTTGAAAACTAGACTATGTTAAGGGTTTTGACTTGACATTGTGTAAATGGGACTGCGAAATACAACCCAACTTCGGGGACACCAATTCTTATATATATTTCGACATTTGGAGTCTTAATTACACAAAGGTCAATTAGCAGCCTTAACACATGCTTGTCAGACTTCGTGTTTGAATTCCGTTTTGGTACGATAAATACCATCGTGTACTAGTTTTGGATTTCCTGTATAAGCTTGTTTTGAAGTTTTGTTTCAAGAAAAAGGGGATCACTTCCTAAGCGTGTTATGCATATTTATTATGCCCTTGCTAGTCGTGTTCATGTTTTGATAAGTGATTTCCCCCTTTTTATCTCGACAAGTTTTGTTAATATCTCGCGTGTTTGTGCATTCATGAATTAAGTAAAAACCACTGAGCTTAGACTGCCCTTTCAGTTTGATCCACTGTCTGGGGGTCTTTAAACATGTGGACTGTCTGCAGACTGGTCGTGTATTTATTACACATCGTGCGTGTCCGGTTCCGCGGCCGGAATTCCCGTCTTTGTGGGAAACCGTGTCGTGCTTATATTATGTATATCGTGCTTGTCGTGCGTGCTTGCTCTTTTCACTATATAAATGATAAAGAAAGGATGGGCTCTATGTGGTTTGTAACTGTTCATGATATATTATTTATTCATGCTAGTTTGTTTAGTATCTCAGCTCAATTAAATATTTCTGTAAATGTATCTCAATCATTGTAGTATTTCAAATCATGGATTTGCTTATATGTTTTCTCAAATGTTATTGTTTCGTGCTTACACCTAAATTGATTACCTGCCAAACCGTCGTGGTTGACCCTTGTTCGTTGGTGCCCAGGTGCAGGAGACGTTACCTTTGAGGAGGAGCGTCAGGAGGAGGCTTGTGAGCCAACCCCTATGAGAGAATAGCAGCCCGACGACGTCATCTAGACGTCGGGCGGGTTCTTGAGTCTCGTCACCTTTTTGGTCATGGGGTTTCTTTTGGTTATATTTTTGGAGATGTGTATTGGCCTCTGTTGGCCTCTTATGGGTTGTAACAAAACTTAATTTACTTTCGTGTTAGTCTTAAATAGGCAGCCTATCTCCAGCTTAGCGGCTCTCTCATGGGGCGCCAAAGCACGGTCTCAAAAGGCAGGATCTTGAAACTCAGGTCATCTGCAACCTGAGGGACTACAATAAATTAGCGTACCCAACTATCTAGCCGCCCAAATGAGCCAACCCAGCATCCATAGGGGCACCAGACCCCCTTTGCTCGCCCAAATGAGCCAAACCAGCGCCTGGCCCACTTAGCTCGCCCAAAGTGGCGCCTCTTGATGCCTGCACGCCAAGGCCAGCCTCCTCCATAGCGCCCAAAGCTCCCAAGCCAGCCCCGCCTCGCCCAAGGCAGCCCTGGCTCGCCTAAGTAGCCCAGGCTCGCCCAAGGTGCTCCACACGGGGCGTATAATATATCAAATCGAAGCTCTCGACGAGCCCTACAAAACACACTACCTATGGCAGTGATTGATGGTGTTAAAAGTACAAAAAAGGTCCAGAAACAACTATTTTGGCCAACAGAAGTTTTTCAAAAAAAAAATCTGCTTGCCTGGCCTGATCTGCTCGCCCGAACCCACTGGAACAGTACCTATAAAAGCACCTGACACGGTCTGCTCGCCCAAAACAACTTTCCTTTTTCCTCTTTGCTCGCCTGGATCAGCATCCCTTGGTGCCTGATGGACTAGAGTAGCCTGCTCACCCGCGTGCTCGCCCACATTGGCACACAGCAGCTTGGCGCCCAGCTCCTCCTCTGCGCAGACCACGGGCAGCCCCTAGGTTCTCTTCGCGCAAACAACCAGCTCGCCCAGCTGGATTGCGCGCCTAGCCTGGATTGCCACTCTTCCCGCCTGGGTCTCCTCTCCCACGTCGCCCCCACAGGCGCTCGGGGCTTCAGCTGCACCCCCAACCAAATCCACTCCAGCTGCACACCCAACAATGGCCCATCATTCAAAAAATGAAAAAGACTTGAGGTGTTTAGCGAGGCAAAAATATATCATGAAGGGAAATAGTCATCTAGCAGAGGGAGTCTCCACCACCCAGAGCTCAAAAATTCAAGCTAATGCCCCTTCTCCAAGTTTTCTTAGACAAGGGGCATTGGGGGCAAATGATGGGCTAAGCCCAAATGGCCCAATCCATGTGGAAAGCCCAATCCTATAAAGACCCACCAAGCCCAAAGTGGTCCAAGTCCAGTCAAGTTCATCAGGGAGCTACATAGCCTGGCTACATCATCAGGAGAAGCATCCAGGAGCCTCACCCTCGCCACCTTGGAAGGAGTCAGCCCTCTCCTCATCTTTGACCGAGTCTCATGCAGAGCACCTCAACCACCTCGCCCGTTCAGAAGAAGTCGTGAGCTCCACCACAATAGCTATCTAGTTACTAGTAAGTCGCCCCAATCTGTTAGGGGACGACTATAAATTGTAAGCCCCACCAATACTTGGGGGGCAGATCACATTTTTACCTGAGAACGACTCTCTCCTCTCCTTCTCAAAGCTTGTACTCTTTGCGCCCTGCACCCTTGAGCTAATAAAGTACCCGACAACCAAAGCCATTCAAGAGTGGACGTAGGTCACGATTGACCGAACCACTATAAATCTTGTTTCTCCCATCTCCCTTTACTTTCAATTATCGCATTTATTACTCACACTTAACAAGTGGTGTGCAAAGCCATTTTGTGCATCATCAGGTAGAATAAAGTGGTTCCAGATCAAGAGAGAAAAGGTCCCAGTCAAGAAATCCTGATCGCCCTCTGACATTTCACAACACAACAACTCCTAAAAAGGGCAAAATGACCTGAATCAATTTCACATGAGAGCAAGGGATGATTTTTGCACAGAACTGCCCTAATATGGTTACAAGACTTGAGCCTTGTGCACTGTCCCTTTGCCATTATGCTCAACTAAAAATTAGAGCGAGTGAGTTGTGTGCTTCTCAGTATCAGATATCAGAATGCTCACTTTCCCACTGCCTTCCTCTCCCTCCCTTCCTCTCTCTCTCTCTCAAACCAAACCTGTACACTCCCCTTATTGCATTCTTCAGGAACAGTAACTACACAAAACTTGCACACTAACCATTCATGGCATTTGAGGAGGAAGAAAGAGAACAATACCTTGTTCCCATCTTCTACTCAACCTTGGCCTCGTCGTCTGTTTGCGCCCGTCTTCTCAGTTTGTGTTTTGATAGGGTTTCGAAGAAGCACTCTCTTTTAGTATAAAGAGATGGGGATCCGCATTTTTTTTTATAAAGGGGATGTGCTGTTTTAGAGATGGGTTCTGCTGGTTTTTCTTTTATAAAGGGGATGTGCAGGTTTTTTTTTTTTTTTTTTATAAAGGGGATGTGCGGTTTTAGAGATGGGTTCTGCAGGTTTTTTTTATAAAGGGATGTGTGGTTCCCGGAGAAAATTGTGTGCCGCCAAAAACAATATAAAATTTATTTTAGGAAAAAACATTTCCCGGGGCAAAGTCTTAACCATTACACCACATGGCGGGAGATGGCGGGAGAAATTTACCAAAAAAAAATATAATAAATTCTGGCGATAAAAAATGGTAAAAGATTAATCTTTACCCATGAAAACAGAAAAATTATAATATTTTCCTATGAAAATTTTTCGCCGGGAAAACTTACTCTTTTACCGGCAAAAAATACTTTTTCGCCGGTAAAAGTTATACTTTTCCCAGCGTTTATTGATTGCGCAGGGAAAAAACGCCGGCAAAACTGCAAATTGTTGTAGTGTGATGAAACTCTTTCACGTATCAAATAAGAATCTCCAAGACCTTTTGATCTTCCACGCTACGACCCTCTATCAGATCTTTTTTCTCAAGAAGATGGATGGGATCTCCAAGAGAAAACCATGCTAGAAACTCCAAGGAACTAGAAGAGAACTAGAAGAGAGAAGAGGAGGAATAGAGTTGTGCAACACTTGCACTAGAGGGGTTTGGGCGTGGGATCCTATGGTTGGACGTCCAAGGGGGTAATTCCCCTTTAAATAACCCTCAAGCCTCCTCTTATAATTCTCTTACTAATTGCATTAGAAGTCTAACTTCAACACAAATTAGTAACATACTATTACCACTATTAAAAGTCCCACTTCAAATAGAAATAGTAACTTTCTAATTCTTTTCTTTTGGAGTTCGAGTAAGATTAGTATCTTTCTTATAACTTGGGCTAGCGTGGGGACCACTACGGATTCCTCAGAAAGCTTACCCCAACTGGGATACCTCGACCCCACATCTTAAGTGCAATCCGGGCCCATAGTTAATTGCAAATAACACCACTATATAAATGCAATTGCACTCCAGTCTTATGAATAAATTACAATGAATACCCTAAACTTCCCAATTACCACAAGTAGGTCCCTCTATCAATATCCATGGATCAATTGGAATAAATCTGTCTCATTCAATCTTAGATCTACATCTTATTATCCTTGAGCCTCAATTATTCACAGTGATCATCAGTACCATTCAATTAACTCTTAATCGAGATGGGTGCACACTTAGTAATGATAAATCCATTAATTGGCACAAGGGGATAATATAGATCGATTCCATCTTGATCATTGGATGTTCCCACAGTCCTACTACCACGTACCCAAGACACTGAGATGTTGACCTACAGTTGGCCTCACTCAATGGTGACTCAAAGCAAATGAATAGATAGAAACTTGAGTTCAACAATGTCTTAGGATTGAGAGCCTATTGCTAGGGAATAATGAGAGCAGACCTTAAAATCGAGACAGTATTTCATAAGGTGCTTCTCATGGTCCTTCAATACATCTAATGTACCAGCACCATGATATAGAATCTTTCATTCTGATGATCGAGACAAATCACACTATCTCATAGTGATCAAAGTGTTGTAACCTTATCAGATGAGATGCACAGTCTTATCATTGGTTGTGAAGATATTTTTAAGTATAAGATTTGTGACACATGTCTCTCGTATGTGGATCTCATCCATATACATATATCACATCTAATATACTAATGGGACCCGGTTCATCTCATGCACCATTATGTCATATGTATTGGTCATGTGTATTAAGTATTAAAACACCATTCATCTCATGAAAGGAAAGCATGATTTTATAGATAAATAAATTAATTAATCAATTTATTATATCAAATGATGGATTGAGACCATATAATATAACATCAAAAGCCAAGAAAAAGGAGTTACAAAATCATGAAATAAAAATTTGTAACTCCTCCCATCATGGAGCATCAATGCCATCAATGCTCATAAACCCATCCCATGGCTAATGGCTACCAAAAGCTGGGGGTCATTTCAAGAAGAATGGATCCAGATCCACACACACAGAGGGAGAGAAATCCAAGAAGAAAAGTTTGCAAAATCCAAACACTGCTACTTTGAAGAAACTTTGCTCCAACAAACACCACAATGTGATTGAAGTCCCTTGCCCCCCCCCCCCCAAGGCCTTCTCTTTTTATTTGACATGGCCTAGACGCAGCTTTTCAGCCCGTCTACTCGGTTTTTTGTTGGATATAGGACCTCCTCTTGGTCTTTATCTTCTAAAAATATGAAGTCCAAGCCTAGCCAAAAGAATCAAAACATCATATGTTCTCATCTAAAGGACGATGGCGAAGTCCATACATGACTTGCGACTGTCGATCTGAACGAGTCCCCACAATCTCCTGAGAAGTCAGAATTCATTTTCTTACTTTCCTATTGTATTTTGTATTTTTTTAAAGAGATAAAAAAATTACAATTCTTGTCTTTCATTGTTGATGAGATTTGTACGTCGCCTTTCATGGCAAACATCGCCTTTTATGGCAAAATCGCCTTTCACGGTAGACATCGCCTTTTACAGTAAAACTACCTTTCATGACAAACAAAGAAAAATCGCCTCTTACGGCATTCAAAAATCTTGTCTCTTTTTTTAAATATATGTGCAATGGAAAGTTAGGAAAAAAGTTGATTTCCTTTCCTACTATGAAGGTGGATCTCCGGATCTTCATTTCTAAATTCCAAGTAGAATAGAAAATCTAGCATACTCGTACAAAAATGTTGATGCTTGCTTTTTTCCCTCCGCTGGCCTCTCGGTAGCCCCTGGACGGAAGAGAGAAAAAAAAAGTCGGGTCCCTCGATTATTTTCTTGACGTTGAAAGGCAAGAAGAAGGTTCTCCATCAGAGTCTCAATCCTCTGTTGGCCTTGCTCCAATTGTTGGATGCATGCGATCGTGTCATCTTGAGGAGGATTCCGAGGTGGCTCAGAATTTGTAGCAAGGACGCTCATCCCTTAGGATTTGAACAAAGAAATTGTCCTGGTGACTGAGCTAGGGCTCAATTTTTTGGATGAAGAGCTCGACGAAGGATTACTCCACTGTCCTTGGCTTGAAGGAGCAGGGGACTCTTCCGGATGTCTTCACGTTTGGGGGATGCTGCAACTCACCAGACGTCATACATGAAGTTTGGTTGCTGACTTTTGGCATCTTCTGGTTTCTCCATCCATATGGACAGTAGCAACTTGGTCTTGTCTTTCTTTTTCGACCCATTTTTTAGCGATGTGAAGTGTAGGATGCTGGGTCATCTGCTTTTCTAGTCTCTTTTGTCAGTACGACGCTCGGTGATGTATACGACAAGCAATTTGAGCCTCTGTCAACTCTGGCTGGGCTTTAGCGATCAAGGATGTGCTCCCTCGAGCACAGAAACTGAGCCTGTCTTCATTGAAGCTAGGTATGGATAGGATTCAGACCCGATCCATTGACTGTTGTAGCGAAGCTTTGAATTTTTGGAGTTCGGCTCCTGTAGAGATTGAAAGTCCGGGATCCTAACCCTAGAGGGGGGTTGAATAGGGTGAGCTACTAGTTAGTGACCAATTAAGCCAAATTTTAATTTCTTTAAAAGTAACTAGCCACTAGTGATGATTATCAAACAAAATGCGGAAGCTAACAAAAGCAATCACCACAAGCATACACCACCACACAAAGATTTATAGTGGTTCAGCCTCAATGCCTACATCCACTACCAGCTTTTGATCCAACACCGCACCGGATTTCCACTATCTATGCTTTTCAAAAGGCTAAGCAATAACCTTTACAATATGATTTCCACGGCTAAGCAATAACCTCTACAATGATGTTTTTCTAGGCTAAACAAAAACCATCAATGTGTTTTTCTAGGCTAAGCAATAATCTTTAAAAGATGCTTTTCCAAGGCTAAGCAATAACCTCTACAATGTGCTTTTCTTAGGCTAAACAACAACCTATCAATGTGCTTTTCTAGGCTAAGCAATAACCTTTACAAGATGCTTTTCCAAGGCTAAGCAATAACCTTTACAATGTGAAAGATTTCTCTCAAAGAAGTGTCTGCACAAACACTCAAAGAGATACAATTTAAGTTCAATTCATTTGCCTCTTAAATAGGCTGATATGAAAGTTTAAAACAAGCTACAAACATACACAAACAATTAGCTAAGGTGTGTGCTTAAAGTGTATGACTGTTTACTTCAATCAATATCTAAAATGAAGCTCTTAAATGAATGCTTGAGGCATTTGAAAATCTAAGTACAGAAACAGATGATTGAAGTGATAAGCTAATCACATGAAATATTCAAAACAACTTTGAAAGACATACTACACAAGTTGTATGACGTTTAAAGACTAAAACACATGTGATTGAGACATGAGTGTTTGCAAAACAATCTAATATGAATAAGTGGTTTGGTGTTTGCACAACAACTCAATTAAAGCTAGAAATCATGCAAGTATGAAGTTACAAAGAGTTAAATATGCATGGATTTTAAATGGAATGGAAATCAATCAAAACTTGAAAGATATACCTTTAAATCTCAAACATTTTGATTTCCAATAGCCCTATAGCTTTCACAACTTATTCCTCTTTCTTAGGCTTCAAAACGGTTCAAAAGATTCACTCATCAAGCCTCTTGAAATAAGGGAATGAAATGGACTTTTATAGAAAAAACAGTGCAACGGCTAGTTCGCCCGGTCGACCCCATGACCCTCGGGTCAACCGGGCCCAACGGTTATATTAGCCAACGGCTAGTTTCCCCGGTCGACCTGGACAGGGCTCGGTCGACCGGGTGAACTGGCTGAGATCCCAACGGCTAGTTGGCTCGATCGACCAGGTGAGGGGTCGGTCGATTGAGTAAATTGGCCTGGGATGAGTTCCTGCAGAAATTGCAAATTTCCAAAGATAAAACTTGGAACTCATGGCCAGTGTGATTTAAGCATAATAACAAGATTCTAAAAATGAGAAATGTATACAAATCACAAACCTAGATGTCTAACTCGATTTTCCAAAAATATGCAAGAATAACTAGGTTTTCAAAGGAGCATTTAAGTTCTAAAACATGCATGATTAAATCATTTGAAAATCAAATGCAAATGCAAGATAGAAACTTAGATTTCAAAGTCAAAACTAAGAAGTTTGAGTGTGTGATCATTTGACAACGAAAGTGATAGTGAACCCATCAAATTAGCAACGAACAAAAACCTAACAACCCCCCCCCCTTTGCAATTTGATGGCAACTAAGATGATCGCAACACTTCTAGGACTTTGGCTTTTCTGAACGGCTCTGTTCTTGAAATCACTTAAATGTAGTTTCGATCAAACAACCGATCCGTCGTGAGCTTTAACTTAATCTTTTCAAGATTTCTCCCCCTTGGTTAGAGCTCTCCCTTGCTGTTCTCATTCAAGCAGTCTTCCTCTTTAGTCCTTGAGCAGATCTCCCCCTTACTTAGATCTGATCTTTTCTCCCCTTTATTTGATCTTCTCTTTGTCGGATCTTTTGTCTCTCTCCCCCTTTGTCATCGAATTGCAAAGGAACCTGTATACATGAGAAAACAAATACCTTTTAGCAGCACTTGTTACCAAATGAGATTGAAAATGTAATGCGGAACAGGTTTGTCTATGCATTGTTTGAGAAAATATTAATTGAGAGAATATAAAGCATCAAGGCAACGTAAACATTCATCATGAGAAATATAACAAGAAGATAAGAGATGAACAAGGGAAACTGTAGTTTCATTGATTTAAAGATAAAAGTTTAGTACATATTTCACTAATTACTTGACCAATACAAAAATCAAAAGTTCATGGTCAGTAATCAAAATATCAGTTAGTTGATAGATAAAAAATACATAAAGAAAGTCAATCTATCACTACACCACCCCCACAAAAAGAAAGAATGCCCTCCTAGGATCTAAGAAGAAACTGTAGGAGATGGGGGCATCACATCATCATGGTGTCTGCAGCTGTTGGAGATGTTCGAGAGATATTTCAGGGTTTTCTTCATCATCCCTCTGAACTCCTGAAACTCTGTACGCGTGGAAGCAACTACTTGCTCCACAAACGTCATGCGATCCTCCAAGGTACGCTACTGAGGGGGCTGGGGTTGACGAGGCTGGGGCTCTGGTTGACGAGGCTGGTGCTGCTCCTGATCTGCAATCTCTGTCTCTGCATCCTCAATCTCAGAATCTCCTTCTGTAATAGGGCTTACTCTCTGTGGCGGTGGTAGCTTCATCAAAACAATATTAGTTTTGTTGAAGACCGTTGTAGACTCAGTTCTCTCAGAAGCTGGAGTCACACCAAAAGATCTGGCGATCTGGGTAATGAGAATCCTGAAAGGAGCAGCACAAGGCTTAGAGCCTGTGATAACCCGAATGATATGGTGCATAATGACTGATGGAAGGCACATAGGGACACTGGTAATCACATTGTTGTAAGACCCCGACCCGAGTGAACCTGATTAGTGTTAATTAAGTTGTGTGTTAGTCTTAAGCGTGATTAGTAGTCTTTGACTAAGTCGGGTTTGGAATAGCTTTTGATATAGTTTTGGGGAATTTTGATTGCTTAGTAATTAGTAGGGCCCTTTGGGGGTTCCTTTTTATGACCTTGCATGTACTTGGGGATTTATCAGAGATTTTGCATTCATTGTTTTAATCCCGTTTTATTTGTATTGTTAATCCCTACAACTTTTATGTTGATCTCGTGCCCGTTCGAGATCCCGAAGCCCGATTTCATAGCCTTGAGGACAAAACAGTCATTGTGCACTAAATATGTACTCAAAACTTGATATTCCCGAAACCCGCGAAACATATACTTTTTGGAAACTAGATATTTCGACGATCACTTTTCTCTTCTTCGTCGAATTCATTAGAAGCCCCAAAAGCCAAGATTTCAGCCCTTGAATGTTTCAAGTGGTGGGACCCAACCCCACTTTTCTATAAAAAGGGAACTCTCTCCTTCCTTTCCCTTTTCTTAGTTCAACTCCAATCTCAACCTAGGGTTTCCATTTTCTTCCTTCTTGCTCCTGCCTCCCATCACCAAATCCACCACCAACCTTGCACAAATTGAGAGGTTGAGATCATCATCTTCTTCCTCATCACCATAGCTCTCTATTGATACCATTGCTAGAGAAAACCCTCCATTCCAAGACTCCCTTTGAGCTCACCTTGCCCATTTGAAGAACCTACAAGTAAGCAACCTTCCCCATCTCTTAAATTTGTGTTTCTTTGATCTTGAAGAGGTCCCATTCTCATTATTGTAAGGTTTCCGTTTCTATTTCATTGTTTGACCATTTTAGGGTTTATTTTTGGGGATTTTGTTCATAGCTTGGATCTTTGGCTTGGAAGAGTATAAGAGCTTGATTTCCTTGATTAGAAGACCCAAGGCAAGTGGATGAGTTAATATTACGAGCTTAGCTTTCAATGATTTTCATGAGGAATGTGGTTGATTTGTCATTTCCATTCATATTTATTGGCTTGCATTGATTTTTGAAATAAATGCTTTGAATGAACCTTGCTAAATCATTTAATGTTTTGGAAACATGTTGGTTATGGTACTTGTTGTCTTTTGGATATATCTTAAATGAATGTTTGTGATTTGGTTTCTTTTTCCTCTTGTGGTTGTTGTGGTTAAGAAGGAGGTGATGGAATGAACACATATTGAGGTTTTAGAGAAGTGTAGATAGATGCATTGGAGGGGCTCTTAGCTCAGTTTTATTGCAGGGATTAAATGGAAGTGAGAGAGTGGTTTTGAGGAGGAAAAAGGGCTCAAATATGAACACAGTGGGTGTTTCCCGCACCTGATGGTCAGCCAGCGGTCACCTGTCGGCTAGCCATCTGGTGACTGGCGGCTAACCGCCAGATAGCCGAACAGTCGCGGTTACTTTTCCAGAGAGCAACATTTTCCTCCTGAAGGCACGGTCAGCCTCACGGTTAGCAAGCGGCTAACCGCCTAACCCAGCGGCGGCTACCCGCTTAACCCAGCGGCGGCTACCCGCCAGCCAACTGAACCATTTCGGTTACATTTCCAGTAACCTGTTTTTCTGTCAGGCCAACCGCGGTCAGCCGCCATCTGACCGCTAGGTAACCGAAATCACCCAGACAACCATTCCAGAGAGCTCATCGCTCGAGCAAACTCTCCGGTTCGCTCGAGCGATGAGCTTTGTCGGTCGAAGGCTATGTTTGGGACAATGACGAATTGTTTAAACGTTTTGGGGTTATTCATTGAGAACGCCTTTATATCAGGGAGACTTACTAGGCAACGTATGAGGCCATTCGAGAAAGAAACCACATCACAAAGATTTCATTTGAAGCTTTGAAAATTCAAAGCGTATAAGGAGCCCGGGATGTCCCCAAATTCAAAGAGTACCAAGTTGGTATTAGATCGACATACGGGATCCCTATTCACTTTAAACAAATCTCGAACCCCGGTACTTGTCTTGGAGATTTTGAAAGATTCATTTGTATTTTTTCTATTTCTCGAACTTCCCATGTATTCTCGAAAATGTTGAAATCGCAATTGTAGCATCTTGCTAGTCCGATAAGCATGCCCGAATTGATATGACAGATGTGCCTTTGAGCACCCCGTCCCGTTTATTTATGTACTTGCACTTGATGTATTTCATACATGTTCTAATCTTGTCATTTGACCTATGAGTCGGCACCACTAAGGTTGGATAACCTTGTCAGTCTGATCCACTGACTTGGAGATCCCCCTCTTGTCCTGCCAGCTGCAGTTTGGATCCCGCTACCCGGTTATTACTGTGGTCTTGTCCCGATGCCGCAGATTGCTACTATGGTTCCCGATGCCCGGCTCGCTACCGTGGTCATGTATAGTATATGTGTATGTATTTATAAGATCCACTGTTTCTCCTCACCTCGAGTGACTGAGATCAGTGCCTAGTTATTGCTCTGTCACTTTAGTGATAGAGGACTTAGCTTCGTGTGGTTGCCATCTTGCTTGTTTCCCCATTTCCTTGGTTACCTTTACATGTTTTATAATGCATGCTGTTATTTGAATAAAGGTTTTATCTCGTTTATAGAATTTTTTATTTAAACAGGTTTAAATGCTTTTGAAGGTAAATTCATTTATTATCATATTGTCATTGTATTTTACCCATTTGCCAAACAGTCGTGTTTAACCCTCTCTTTGGTACTCAGGTCCAGACGTCGTGTTTCCCGAAGCGGAGCCTGAGGAGGCGGTCGGAGTACAGGAGCACTTAGTTGAGTGGCACGCCGATGATGTCATTTAGACATTCGGTTGTCTCGAGATGCGATTCATTTTGGGAGTTTGTAGATAACTCATTCTTTTGGGATTATACTTTGAGATGTATTGGCCTTTGTTGGCCTCTATTTTTGGGGAATGTAATTAAATGATCTTTTGTTTAAACTCTAACCTTGCTTTTTGGAAATGCTAATGATCATTGCTCACTCTGATACTTGGTTATACATGCCTTATTATCTTGTGGCATGACTTGAATTATCAATTTGATTTGCTACACGCTTCCGCACTTAATAGAAATGTTCTTATATGGTTGTGATATCCTCACCGCGGACACCTGTGGGAAATTAAATAAATGTATGGCATTAAACCAATGTGGTACATCATTAGTCCCGATCCCGGATTAGTCCTTCGGGCCCGGTCCGGGGTCGCGACAATTATAAAGAAGATTTGCCATGTAGGAAGTTACTGTTAGACCCCGACCCAGACTAACTCGATTAGTGTGTGATTAGTGTGTGTGTGTGTTTAGTCTTAAGTGGGTTTAGTTACCGTTGGGTTAGAAATAACTAGTTTTAGTCCTGGACATAGCTTTGGGAATTTTGAGAACGTTTAATGTTAGTCAGACACGCTCAGGAAGGCTTGAGTGTACGTGTAAACTTGGGAGGATCGTGTTGGTTTTCCATTCTAATTGTGGTTTTGATTTCATTTGAATGGTTTTATTATTCGTTACAACTTTCATTTTCAGCCCGTCTGTGTTTGAAGCCCAAAACCCAAGTTTTGACCCGAAAAGGGGAAAAATTATCTTTTATACCCAAATCTGGACACAAACTTCGAAATCTCAAAACCATGTAAAAAATATACATTTTAGAAATTAGATTTTTTGAGGATCATTTTATCCTTCTTTGTCGAGTTCGTTCGATGCCCTCAAGATCATGTTTTCAACGATGCAAGAGTTAGACTACTGGGCCCCATTTGTGAAATGCTTAAGTCACTCCTTCTCCTTTCCCCTCTTTTTCATTCTCAACCCCTAACCCTAGAGAATCAAGCTCTAAAGAGAAAACCCTTTTCCCTTTTCACTTCTTCCTCTTGAATGCAAGCTAGAGGTCTCCAAATGAGATTCCAAGACCATCATCTCCTTCCTCTCATCTCAAGCTTCCTATTGATGTCTTTTTCTTCAAAGCTAAAGCTGGGAAAGCTCTCCATTGTCTTCACCTTTTCTTTTTTGGGAATTTCTAGGTAATAGCGTCAACCCATCTCTTCAATGAAGTCTTTTTAGTTCCTAAAGATCTTATTTTTCATATATGCAAACCCTTTTATAAAAATGGGTTCTTTGTTGAATTTTGAATGGATTTCCATGGGATTCTTGTAGTGTTGGCTTAGCTCTTTAGTAGGAGTGCTTGAAGAGGATTGTTTAGCATTTGGGCAAAGGCAAGTAATCTTTATAGGTTCAATGTTGCATGTGTATTTTGGATTTCCATGTTGTTCTAGAAATCTTGCATATAAAATTGTTTATAAGCTCTATTATCATGTTTTCTTTGGATTAGATGTTTGAAATTGTAACAAATGAACCCTTTGTGAGCATGGAGGCTCAAGGGATTGTTATGGTTTAAAGATGTGAAGAAGGGAGGAAATGTGTTAGAAAACATACAAGAGAAGAGAAATTTCTACACTCAGCGAGCACAGGCAGCAGCTTGTTCGCTCGAGCGACCCTTGGGTCCGCTCAAGCGACCAAGCCACTGCCTGGTTCGGGCGCAGGCAGAAGTCTGTTCGCTCCAGCAACCCTTTAGTCCGCTCGAGTGAACTGTCCACTATTTGGCCTGGAGCGAGACAGAAGGTTGTCCGCTCGAGTGATCCTTGTGGTCCGCTCAATCGAACTGTCTAACTTGAGCAAAGTGTCAATTCCGCTACAGCAAACCTACCAGATTCAAGAAGATGAGTTTTATTTCCATTTGTGTATTTTCTTGAGGATTGAAAACTAGACTATGTTAAGGGTTTTGGCTTGACATTGTGTAAATTGAACTTCGAAATGTGATCCAACTTTGGGGACACCAATTCATGTATACTTCCGACATTTGGGGTCCCAAATATACAGAGGTCAATAATTAGCCTTAACACATGTTTGATAGGTTTTGTGTTTGAACTTCAGTTTTGGTACATTAAGTACATCGTGTACTCGTTTTGAATTTCAAGTATAAGCTCGGTCGAAGATTGATTTTAAGTATTAAAAAGGGGATCACTTCTTAAGTCCGTATGCATATATTTATGCCTTTTGCAAGTCGTGCCTTGTTTTGTTTTAATAAGTGATTTCCTCCCTTTTATCTCGACGTGTTTTGACTGTATTTCGCGTGTTTTATGCATTCATGAATTCGAGTGAACACCACTGAGCTTGGACTGCCCGTTTAGTCTGACCCACTGTCCGAGGGTCCTTAAACATGTGGACTATCTGCAGATTGGTCGTGTATTTATTACACATCGTGCGTGTCCGATTCCGCGGCCGGAATCCCTTTATATGTGGGAATCGTGTCTTGTTTATATTATGTATATCATGCTTGTCGTGCATGCTTACTCTTATCATCATGTATGGTGGAGAAAGGATGGGCTCAATGTGGATTCAACTATTCATGATATTATATGTG
This sequence comes from Cinnamomum chago, assembly GCA_038049695.1. Lineage (NCBI taxonomy): Eukaryota > Viridiplantae > Streptophyta > Magnoliopsida > Laurales > Lauraceae > Cinnamomum > Cinnamomum chago. The sequence continues at coordinate 55,892,629 of CP142454.1, read as the reverse complement.
TTCATGCTAGTTTGTAGTAGTATCTTAGCTTTGTTATGTATTCTTGAAAAGGTACCTCAGTTAAGTGAGTATTTCAAATTAATGATTTATTTATATTGACCTCTTAAAACATCTATTGTTCATATTTTTACCTAAATTGATTACCTGCCAAACCATCGTGTTTGACACTTGTATGTTGGTGTCCAGGTTCAGGTGACGTTGCCTTTGAGGAGGAGCTTCTGGAGGAGGCTCTTGAGCCACCCCCAGTCAGAGAGTGGCAATCCGATGATGTCAACTAGACATCGAGCGGGTTCTTGAGTTGCGCTTCAATTTGTCATGGGTTCTCTTTGTCATTCTGGGAATTGTATTGGCCTTTGTTGGTCTCTTGTGGGTTGTAACCAAACTTAACTTACTTTTGTGTTAACCTTCAAAAACTTGAATTTATGATGGGAATGCCATGTTAACTCCTTACTTGTGATACTATGTCTTTATATTATTATTCTTGCATTTGGAAATTCTATTCGTACTTTTCATGATGTGATTTGCTACATGCTTCCGCAAACTTGATCGTGTGAGCTAGATTCCATGTGTTTCGTGAATCCTCACCGCAGGAACCTGTACGAAAACACGTCACAGGCCCGGGCCTCGGTTTCGGGGTCACGACAGTTACTTCAGTCATGTTCCCTTTCCTAGGATAAATGGAATGAGTAAAGATGATATGAATGATACGTAGGGTGGGAATCATAGAAGAGGCTTGAAGACAGTTTTTTGGCAGACCAATCCTCAGGTTTACCACATAAAGCTCGAGTCACAGAATCTCTCTCATCAAGGGGCAAAACTTCTGAAAAAAAACCTTGGGCCATCAGACCTAGGGTTGCCTAAGATGGAGGAGATCAAATCAATGGTGACCACCTGTTCACCATGAATGAATCTAATAGTAAAAGAATTTGCAGTAGAGGCACAAATAGATTCATAAAGGCCATGGACTGAAGAAGCATAGGTATTGGCACTCCAAGTTAGGATGCTACCCCATCCAATGGCTTCAAGAATAGCCGGGACATCACAGTCCACTAAATCTTTGACAATGCACATTTTCTCAACAATAATCCCTTTGTTGCAGAAAGATTTTACAACTGAAGATGGAGAAGGAATGAGATTGAAACGAATCTCTGAAGGAGGGGCAGCTTTGGAGAAGATGAGGGAGATCCATAGGAAGAAGAAGCTTGGCCGGTTTTGGACTTTTTGCCTGGCCTCCTAAAGGTTTGCTTTGTGCGTGCCATTTTTGAAGATTTCAATGAGAAGAATGTTCAAGGCAATAGACAAGAGCTGAAAATCGGCATTACAACAGCTGACTGTAGATTGGTGTGGTTCAGGCAATTCGTCAAACACTTGGAGTGCAGATATTGAGACTGTGTAGTTCACAGAGGAATGATGCCAATAAGAGGTGTACAGATGACTACAGATATACCAAAAAGGAAGGTAGAAGATACACACTCCACATAATTGAACAACCACAGTCAATCAGAGATTAGACACCGAGGTTGGGAATGGATTGAGAGAGTAGTTCTGGATGCTCAGACTGTAGGATCATTGAATAACAGCTTAGAGACTGAATGAGAAACTGATCTCTGGAAATGATGGCAAGAAAGAAAATCTCCAAGAAGCTGAACCAGTAAGCTACAGACGTGGAGATCAGATGGAGCCTGGAGAAGTTGATGGGAGAAGATGACTGGCTGCCTGAGACGGATCTGTAATCAGCTAGGAGAATGGAGAAGGAAAACCAATAGCTAAATCACGTTGAAGAAGGAAAAGACTAACTCAGGAAACAGGAAGGAAGAGAACTAGCTCACTGCACTTTGCTGTCAACCTGCAATGGAGAGAAATTCTGTTTGAAACAGAACAAGCCTAGCGCAACAGTTTATGTTGCTGGGCGTGCAGGCTCGGTCGACCGGCCACTTCACGCGGTCAACCGGGCTAACTGGGACAACCTGATTTCTGATCAGGTTCAGAGTAAAAAGGCCTGACTAATCAAGGGTCAAACTACAAGCAAACTACCCTTAAACCCAGCTATCAAACAAGCTTAATAAACTTTAGAAAAGTGGATTTATCAATTCTAAATAATTCCATTTGAAATAATGAAGACTTGTAAGATTAAAATCATTTTTCCAAAACATTTAATTTTGACAAATATTGTTTGACTATGAATCCATTCAAAATTTAAACAAATTTGAAAAAAAAATCAATTGACTAAGAAGGTATAACTTTTTAAAAACTTTTTCAAATCAAATTGATCAAAAACATGCATTTCATCATAAAATACCTTTTTAAATTCAAAATGCATTTTCAACAAGCAAGACTCAATCAAAAGAATCTAAAACCTAAAGAAGATACTAAGAAGGTAGAAAGAACTAGATTCAAGACCATCTAGACATATAACTATGAGAAAAGGTTGGTCCTATCTATCTAAAAAGCCTTAGTATTTTTCTAGACGTCTAACCTTAGGTATCCATCTAAGCTCTTGAACTTTGGAGTCTATTTTTGAAATTCCACCAACTAGAGGAGATAAAGATCGAGTTCTTTTAGACTTGACATCATATCTTTGAGGTTTGACTATTTTATATTTAGATTGTTGATTAGTCTTTGGAAGTTGGTGTTTCATTTTCTTTTTAATATTCTCATTTCTTTTAACTTTTCCTCCCTCTTTTTGTCTTTTGAACTTTAAGTTTAACTTTTCAACCTTTTTCAAGAATTCTTTCATTTCCAAGGTTAAAAGAGGTAAAGTGAGAAGTTTCTTTTTGATAGATTTATTTTGACTATTAGTCTTTTTAAAGTCTATCTTGGATGACTCTTGTTGAAATGTTTTAACTTGTTTAAACTTCCTAGAGTCTTCCTTGGAATTCAATGTCTTACCATTCATAGAATTAGATTTTTCTTTCTTATGTTCAAAGATGGGTTTAGACATATGACCTTTTCTTAATTTGCACTCAAATTTGAAATGCCCTTCCTTACCACAATAACGACATTTTGTTTTGGGCAAAGGAGAAAGAGTGCTAGAGAAAGAGGACTCACCTTTCACAAAAGTACTGGTGAAATTAGGGCCATGTGAAGTATACCTATCAAATCCAAGACGCGTCCTATCTCTTTGAGATTTACCCAACCTAAATAATTTTTCAAATTTCTCTTCAACTTTGGTAAATTTGCACTCATACTTTTGTTTGTAACTTTCAAGTTGAGTGACTGTTTTAAATCAAATTTAAGTTCATTAATAACATTAGATCCAAGTTCTAGAGTTTTTATCTTATTTTGAGCATTAAATAAATTTTCCTTAGAAATGTTCAACTTGGATTCTAGGTTGTTAATGTTTTTGTCTTGCCTTTGTAATTGATCTCTGAGATTTAAATTTTCTTTATTAAGCACATCACAACTTATCTTAATTTCATTTAGTTCATCTTTGATATTAGATAGGTTATGTAAAGAGATCATAAACTTAGAGTGTAAACAATGTATGACTTCTTCTTTCTCTCTAAGTTCATCTTTGGAAGGAACTAATTCTTTGTTTAGCTTTTTAGATTCTTCTCTTAATTTTTCATTTTTCTTTACAAGCTCTAAGGACAATGTATACAATTCATCATAAACTTGTTGAAGGTCATCTTCATTTTCATCATTTTCTTCTTCTTTCAAGTCAAATTGAGATTCATTAATTTGAAGGTTTGAATCTCCAATAGATGGAAGAAAGAGGGGTCTAGAGGAATCTACACAAAAATCTAAACAATCTAACTTAGTGGAATCCATTCTAATAGTATTCATTCAAACACAAAACTAGGGTTTTTAACTCTAGGTTTTTATACCTAATCAAGAGTTCCAAAACACTTGATCATAAAAATAGAGCACGAGACTCTGATACCAATTGAAAGTCCGGGATCCTAACCCTAGAGGGGGGGTCAATAGGGTGAGCTACAAGTTAGTGACCAATTAAGCCAAATTTTAATTTCTTTAAAATTAACTAGCCATTAGTGACGATTATCAAACAAAATGCGGAAGCTAACAAAAGCAATCACCACAATCATACACCATCACACAAAGATTTATAGTGGTTCGACCTCAATGCCTACATCCACTACCGGCTTGTGATCCAACACCGAACCGAATTTCCACTATCTATGCTTTTCAAAAGGCTAAGTAATAACCTTTACAATATGCTTTCCAAGGTTAAGCAATAACCTCTACAATGATGTTTTTTAGGCTAAACAAAAACATATCAATGTGCTTTTCTAGGCTAAGCAATAACCTTTACAAGATGCTTTTCCATGGCTAACCAATAACCTCTACAATGTGTTTTTCTTAGGCTAAACAACAATCTATCAATGTGCTTTTCTAGGCTAAGAAATAACCTTTACATGATGCTTTTCCAAGGCTAAGCAATAACCTCTACAATGTGAAAGATTTCTCTCAAAGAAGTGTCTACACAAACACTCAAAGAGATATAATTTAAGCTCAATACATTTGCCTCATAAATAGGCTGATATGAAAGTTTAAAACAAGATACAAACATACACAAACAATTATCTAAGGCGTATGCTTAAAATGTATGAATGTTTACTTCAATCAATATCTAAAATGAAGCTCTTAAATGAATTTGATGCATTTGAAAATCTAAGTACAAAAATAGATGATTAAAGTGATAAGCTAATCACATGAAATATTCAAAACAACTTTGAAAGACTAAAACACATGTGATTTAGACATGAGTGTTTGCAAAGCAATCTAACATGAACAAGTGGCTTGATGTTTGCAAAACAATCTGATATGAATACGTGGCTTAGTGTTTGCAAAACAACTCAATTAAAGCTAGAAATCATGCAAGTATGAAGTTACAAAGAGTTAAACATGCATAGATTTTAAATGGAATGGAAATCAATCTAAACTTGAAAGATATACCTTTAAATCTCAAACATTTTGATTTCCAATAGCCTTCTAGCTTTCACAGCTTATTCCTCTTTCTTAGGCTTCAAAATTGTTCAAAAGATTCACTCATCAAGCCTCTTGAAAGAAGGGAATGAAATTGACTTTTATAGAAAAAACAGTCAAGCGGCTAGTTCGCTCGGTCGACCCCATGACCCTCAGGTCAACTGGGCCCAATGGTCATATTAGCCAACGGCTAGTTTCCCCGGTCGACTTGGACAGGGCTCGGTCGACCGGGTGAATTGGCTTAGATCCCAACGGCTAGTTGGCTCGGTCGACCAGGTGGAGGGGTCGATCGACTGAGTAAACTAGCCTGGGATGAGTTCCTGCAGAAATTGAAAATCTCCAAAGATGAAACTTGGAACTCATGGCCAATGTGATTTAACCATAATGACAAGATTCTAAAAATGAGAAATGTATGCAAACAACAAACCTAGATGTCTAACTCGATTTTCTAAAAATATGCAAGAAGAACTAGGTTTTCAAATGAGCATTTAAGTTCTAAAACAAGCATGATTAAATCATTTGAAAATCAAATGCAAATGCAAGCTAGAAACTTAGATTTCAAAGTCAAAACTAAGAAGTATGAGTGTGTGATCATTTGATACTGAAAGTGATAGTGAATCCATCAAATTAGCAACAAACAAAAACTTAACAGAGATAAAGGGTCGATTCGAAGGAATGTAGGCCTTGTCAGATTCTTGCACAGGCCTTCTGATGCAGGATTTGATTTTGGGCTTGTACGAGCAAGCCGGCTTGTGCTGAGTTGATTTCTTTATTTGGCTGAAGGTAGGTTTTCTCCTCTTTCATGTAGGCAAGAGGGTAGAATCGGTTCTCCCTGAGTAGGGCTAGGTACACTGGCCTTGCGGATGCTTAGGACCTTCTTTGTTTTGGCGATGGTTTTGGGGACCAAGTCTTGGGATAGACCTGGCTGCTTGTAGGTCGAGGCTTCGTAGGGGTGCCGCGGGTTTTGACTTTCTTGACGCTCGCCTTTGATGTCATGGTAGTGACACATTGAGAGACGATTTTTTGCTTTTTAGCAGGTGCAGTCTCTTCTACGGGAAGTGGGAATGGTCCTAGTGTCCTAAAGACGATGGTTCGGGGAGTAGAGGTCGACCCAGTGTTTAGAGAGTTACCGAGAGAGATGATGCTTCGACAGCAGGTAGGGTGCTTTTGAGTTCGCGTGTTTTGCTTTTGTTGAAGCATGAGTTGGTACTTACTTTCGTAGAAAGTAATGGTCAAAGAAGTTGCCATTGTTATTTTCAAAAAAATTCTAAAACAAGACCACCTCCATTAGTAATCACAAGAATATAATCATCATAAATGGGAAAGACTATGGTTTCGTATTTTCAAATCACTCGAGGGACATGGTTTGACGCAAGTGACATGAAGAAGGCAAAAAGCCATAGAAGGTACAATTGTTCGGATCGCAAGTATGGTAGGCCCAGAATGGGAGTTCCAGTGACTGCTATAAGCAATTTTAAACCTTAATTCAAATCACCGAGAAGCAAGGCTTACTCATGGTAAGATGAATATAAGGCTTGAGGTACGAATGTGTCAATCGCGAATACAATAGACTTGAAAGGACGTACTAGCACCGCTGGGCACAAATGTTGGAGAGAATAAGTTTGTCGGTCGCAAATACAGTAGACTCGAAAGGGCGTACTGCCACCGCTGGGCACAAATGTTGGAAATTGCATCCATGGATTGCACACAAGATCAAATTTTTTGAAATGCCAAGATTGGATTCATCAAAGAGAGCAAATGGTATTCCGATCCGGAAGCGACTCAAACATTTCTGCGAGCTTCTTTCCAAAAGGGAAGGTACCAAGATTTCTCGAATCAGAACCCAAAAGTGACAGAATTTTGAATGGTCAAAATTGAATTCGTCAAAGAGAGCAAATGATATTCCAATCTGGAAGTCGACTCAAATATTTCTGTTAGGGTTTTTGTATATTGCAATTTGATGGATGCATGTTCATATTAGCATCATTTGAGTTTACACACTTGCATTGTTTTATGAAATCTTGAAATCTTGATTTATTCATGCATTGTTTTTAAAGTATTGATTTATGCATGATTTTTTTTTAAATCTTGGAGGCATTTGATTTGAAAAGAGTTTTAGAAAATCAAGCTAGCCTATGAGTTTTAAATCTTTCAAAATGTTTTAGGCTTTTTATGGTTCATGTTTTAAAACCCTTAGAATGATTTAAAGCATGTTTTTAAGCTTGATTAAATGGCCCAAAGGTCCACCAAGAAAATCTTTGAAAAATGCATAAGTTGGAATTTTTGGTGGCCCCAGCAGTGTCGCCGGTTGACCGGCGCAGAGGTCCCGGTCGACCGGGAACACTGCAAGGTAAAAATGACCTGGCGCACCAACGGTCAGAAATCCGACCGTTGTGTGATCCCGGTCGACCGAGACCTATTTGCCGGTCGACCGAGGACTAGCCGTTGGGCACTTTTTGCTATAAATATGAGTTCTTTCCTTTGCCAAAAGTTGGGAATTTTAAGCCCCTCCTTGAGAGGTTTTGAGGCATATACAAGGGAAAAGAACCAAGGGATGAAGGGGAGCATTAGGAAAGCTAAAGCTTGGATTAATGAAGTTAAATCTCCAAGTAGGCTCTACTTTCCTTAATCATATGTTTTCATGCTTTGTTTTATTTTTGGTAAATCATTTCTAGCATGTTAAACTATGTTTGTGTTGTGTCCTTAACATGTTTTATGTTTTGAGTTGATTTATTGTTTTGGATACAACACCATATGATTCAATCCAAGTAGTACTTGAATTGGTAAATCTAAGTAGATCATGTTAATGAAAGAACCTTTGAAATTATATATAACATGATTCCTATACTTGGTTGAATCTTTGGTTGTTGTTTTCCATCATAAGAAAATCACTTTCAAAACTATCTTATGTTTTGGACTCAACTTCTTTACAAATCATATGTTTTCATGTTTTGTTTTATCATTGGTAAATCTTTAGTAACATGTTAACCTATGATGTGTTGTATCCTTAGCATGTCTTATATTTTGAATAGATCTATTGTTTTGGATACATCACCATTTGATTCAATCCAAGTAGTACTTTATCTTTGGTAAATCTAAGTAGGTCATGTTAATGAAATATGTAACATGATTCATATACTTGGTTGAATCTTTGGTTGTTGTTTTTCTATCATAAGAAAATCTCTTTCAAATTTATCTTATGTTTTGGATTCAACATCTTTACAAATCATATGTGTATTATTGTTTTAAAGTTTCACAACTTGCCTTACTTTGATAGGTATATCATATTCAAGTTGTATTTATAATTACATATGATTTGTCCCCTCTTTTCAATCAAATCTATTTTTATGTTTTGAGCTACATTGTTGATTTGATTGACATCCCTATGCATCACATGTTTAGAGCTAATTAATTTCATACAACTTGTGTAACTTTGATATCATTAACAAGTTGTTACTTTTAACATGTGATTGCATTCTATCCTCAATCATAAATGTTTTTGAGCTAAAACTTTCAAAAGCCTTAGGCATACATTTATGAGCTTTCATTTTCAAAATGATTGAGGACCACACACACACACTTCATGTACTTTCATCTTTGCATTCATAGTGTGAGTGTGTATTAGATTTTCACTTCCATATCCGCCTAATTAAGAGGCATTGTAATGAGCTTAATTGAATCTCCATCAAGTGTATGATAGACACTAAATTAGAGAGATAACCAACCTTGTGGTTGAAGAGGTTATTGCTTAGCCTATAAAAGCATAATGGATAGGTTGATGTTAAGCCTTGAAAAACATCAATGTAAAGGTTATTGCTTAGCCTTGGAAAGCATATTGTAAAGGTTATTGCTTAGCCTATTGAAAAGCATAAATAGTGAAAATCCGGTGGGGTGTTGGATCACAAGCCGGTAGTGGATGTAGGCATTGAGGCCGAACCACTGTAAATACTTGTGTGATGGTGATTGCTTTGTGGTGATTCTTTTGTTAGCTTCCGCATCTTGTATGATAAATCATCACATGTGACTAGTTTGTTTTAAAGAAGTTAAAATTGGTCATAATTGAAGCTCACCCTATTCACCCCCCCTCTAGGGTTCGAATCCCCATGGACTTACAAGTGGTATTAGAGAGGGTTACTCCATTTTAGGGCTTAACAACCCGGAGTTGATCCTTGCTAGATTTGAACCCTAGTGTTGTGATTTATTGCATATCTTTTTAAAGATTTCCACTATGTTTGAAAATGGAATTTCCCTTAGCCTCATTGCACCACTCTAAGACTTTTCCAAGTTATATCTTCTAGAGTTGGTGAGTCCTCAAAGTGATCTCTCAAGGACATCCTTTTCAAGACCTTATGTGAATCTTCATTGGTACACATTTAGACTAACCTTAAGGCCTTGATCCCCCTAGACCAACCTATGCTTTTTTAGTTAAATCTTATTGTTGGTCATGTTACATTTGCATTTTGTTGCTTTATAGTCACATCTTTTAAAATGCAATGTTTCTTTGTGATCATTTGATTTTGTCTTCATGAACTTTTAAAGTTACATCTCTTGGTTTTCAAAATCCCTTGATTGCAATTTTTTCATGATGGATTTGCATTGTGTTCATATAGTTATATCTCTTGTTGTGCTTATCTATTCATGATCAATTGATTGTGATTTCAAATGCTTTCATAGCTAGATTTTTCATGATCAATTGATGTTGGAAAATCATTTGATGTTTGTCATAGTTAGATCCTTTTTGTAAATCAAATGATTTGAAGCAATTTTAGTTTTCCATTGAGTTTTCAAAGTTATATCTCTCGGTATGGAAAATATGTGTTCAATTTATAATTGTACACTTCTTGTTTTTCAAATTCACTTGCTCTTAATTCTAAAATGATTCCTTGTTGGAATTTCAAATGTTGAAGTGATTTGAGAAACTTTGGAAAATGTTCTAAGCTTGATTGGTTGTATTTATAGAAGCATTTTCCTTGAATTTATTTCCTTGTGCTTAATTATGATTTTATCATTTGAAAGGAAATAATTTTTACAAACAATTTGCATCTTTGCTCATTTAGTTACATTCTTTATGCAAATTGTTTTTGTTGTCTTACTTTGCTTGGTTGGATATGGTTTCATTGATTTTCTTATTTGTGATTATCTTGGTATATATTCTCATTAATGCATTTTGATGATTGTTTATGTGCTTTATTGTAAAATCTTGTATTTGAGCTTTTTAAGTACATATGTGGTTTTATGTGCTAAGTTCATGTGGTGTAAACCTCATATCCATTGTCCATTGCATTGTAAGCTTAGTACATTTGCTAAGAGTGGAGATATTACATGATAGATTGATACTTTTAACTTCATACCTTCTTGTGCTCAAATAGTTATATTCCTTTTTGATGATTGGTACGAGTTAGATCTTGAGTGTTGATTAATCCTCTCTATGCAAATGTCAAATGGTTCTTTGTATGGTTGTGTTATTTATTACATTTGTAGAAACCATACTAGAACTAAAATCCATCCTCTATGCTTACTAGTCATATTCTTTTTGGATGGTTATGATGTTGATTCATGTATTTTCTCTAAGTGATATCATCCTTATACATGTTTCAACTTCATAGTGTAAGTCCATGGGGATCCGAACCCTAGAGGGGGGGTGAATAGGGTGAGCTCCAATTATGACCAATTTTAATAATTTTAACTTCTTTAAAACAAACTAGTCACAAGTGATGATTATCAAACAAAATGCGGAAGCTTAAAGAAAACAATCACCACAAAGCATTCACCATCACACAAGTATTTATAGTGGTTCGGCCTCAATGCCTACATCCACTACCGGCTTGTGATCCAACACCCCACCGGATTTCCACTATTTATGCTTTTCAATAGGCTAAGCAATAACCTTTACAATATGCTTTCCAAGGCTAAGCAATAACCTTTACATTGATGTTTTTCAAGGCTTAACATCAACCTATACATTATGCTTTTATAGGCTAAGCAATAACCTCTTCAACCACAAGGTTGGTTATCTCACTAATTTAGTGTCTATCATACACTTGATGGAGATTCTATTAAGCTCATTACATTGCCTCTTAATTAGGCGGATATGGAAGTGAAAATCTAATACACACTCACACTATGAATGCAAAGATAAAAGTATATGAAGTGTGTGTGTGTGGTCCTCAATCATTTTGAAAAAGAAAGCTCATAAAAGTATGCCTAAGGCTTTTGAAAGTTTTAGCTCATAAAACATTTATGATTGAGGAAGTAATGCAATCACATGTTAAAAGTAACAACTTGTTAATGATATCAAAGTTACACAAGTTGTATGAAATGGATTAGCTCTAAACATGTGATGCATAGGGATGTCAATCAAATCAACATGAAGCTCAAAACATAACAATAGATTTGATTGAAAAGAGGGGACAAATCATATGTAATTATAAATACAACTTGAAAATGATTTACCTATCAAAGTGATGCAAGTTGTGAAACTTTAAAACAATAATACACATATGATTTGTAATGATGTTGAATCCAAAACATAAGATACATTTGAAAGAGATTTTCTTATGATGGAAAACAACAACCAAAGATTCAACAAAGTATATGAATCATGTTACATATTTCATTAACATGATCTACTTAGATTTACCAAAGATAAAGTACTACTTTGATGAATCAATGGTGATGTATCCAAAACAATAGATCTATTCAAAATATAAGACATGCTAAGGATACAACACATCATAAGTTAACATGTTACTAAAGATTTACCAATGATAAAAGAAAACATGAAAACATATGATCTGTAAAGAAGTTGAGTCCAAAACATAAGATACTTTTGAAAGTGATTTTCTTATGATGGAAAACAACCACCAAAGATTCAACCAAGTATAGGAATCATGTTACATATAATTTCAAAGGTTCTTTCATTAACATGATCTACTTTGATTTACCAATTCAAGTACTACTTGGATTGAATCATATGGTGTTGTATCCAAAACAATAAATCAACTCAAAACATAACACATGTTAAGGACACAACACAAACATAGTTTAACATGCTAGAAATGATTTACCAAAAATAAAACAAAAGCATGAAAACATATGATTAAGGAAGGAAGAGCCTACTTGGTGGTTTAACTTCATTAATCCAAGCTTTAGCTTTCCTAATCATCCCCTTCATCCCTTGGTTCTTTTCCCTTTTGATATGCCTCAAATCCTCTCAAGGAGGGGTTAAAAATTCCCAACTTTTGGCAAGGGAAAGAACTCATATTTATAGCAAAAAGTTGCCAACGGCTAGTCCTCGGTCGACCGGCAAACAGGTCTCGGTCGACCGGGAACACACAACGGTCAGATTTCTGACCGTTGGGGCTTCAGGCAAAATTCTGCCTGCAGTTGTCTCGGTCGACCGAGACCTGTGTCTCGGTCGACCGGCGACACTGCCGGGACACCCCATTTTTGCAAAAATGCAACTTTTGCATATTTGAAGGTTTTTCTTTGGGGGACCTTTTGGCCTACTAAATCAAGCTTGGAAAACATGTTTTAAAGATTCTAATGGTTTTTAAAACATGACATAAAAAGCCTAAAAAGATTCAAAACTTTTAAAACAAAGGCTTGCTTGATTTCTTGAAAACTCTTTTCTAAAACAAATGCATCCAAGATAAAAAGACAAATCATGCATAAATCAATACTTTTACAAATCTTAAAAGCAATGCATGAATAAAACAAGATTTCAAGTTTATTTAAAACCAATGCAAGTGTGTAAATCAAATGATGCTTGAATGATAATGCATCCATCAAATTGCAATCTATAAAAACCCTAACACATAGTAGTGTTTTTAATCATATGAAACTCTTTGAAACTCATTTCTCATATTTCTATATGTTTGATGGATATCTTAGATGTTGAATTCATATGATTTTGACACTTTGGAGATTGCATGCTTTACCAAGTCATATCTTTTTGCATTGCAATTTCTCTTGTTCATCACTATGCTCAATAGTTATATCTTTAAAAGTGATGAATATCCATTTATGATGCTTGATGGAACTTTGTGTTTGCCACATTCTTGCTCTTTATCATGTTATCAAATTCAATTGGTTTCAATTGGTATAATTTTTGGTTGATTTGATTTCTTGTGAATGTGATAAACCTTGTGTGCATTGGATTGATCTTGCTAAGTAATATGATTGTTCCATGTCACACACCATTAGCATCATAATGTTCATGTTGCCACCTCCCTTGCTCATATAGGTATATCTCATGACCACCATGTTTATGTGTTCATAATATTGGTTGGTTATTAGTTGAGGTTGGCTTCATGTTTGAATTTCATTTCACTCATCTTGCACTTTAATAGTCATATTTATTGATTGAATGAAATGAGTTCAAAACCTTCATAACATATGCTTTCCATAGTTAGATTATTTGATGCTATAATTAATAAACCCCATTTCATCATGGATAGCTCTAATTTGAATTTTTTTCCTAATAGTTATATTTTTAAATCCATTTTAGAGTGATTGATTTAATAGTCATATCCTTAAATCTCAATTGGTATTCTTTGTTTTTCCAATTGATATCCATGATTGCTTTTCTCTTTGACCTAGCTCTCTTTTGGCAATTTGATCATATTGAGTGTCGCGACCCCGGAACGGATCCCCGGGCCCGCGACGCGATTGGGTGGTGATTACTACTATTTAAGATTTTGTTTTCCCATAGGTTCCCGCGGTGAGGATTCCCAAAGACACGCGGAATCTGACTCACACGTACACGATTGCGGAAGCGTGTAGCAAAACACATCACGATAAGCACAACCAAATATTTAAGTGCTATAACATTTAATAACAAGACATAGCATCAAAGAAAAGAGTTGTCATGGCATTCCCCAAACATAGTTCAAGTTATAAGTTTAACACGAAAGTAAGTTAAGATTAGTACAACCCATAAGAGACCAATAAGGGTCAATACAATCTCAAAATAACCAAAAGAAACCCCAAGACTAAAGGTGACGAAACTCGAGAACCAGACCGACATCTAAATGACATCGTCGGCCTGCCACTCTCTCACGGGAGTTGTCTCACAAGCCTCCTCCTGACGCTCCTCCTCAAAGGCAACGTCTCCTGCACCTGGGCACCAATAAGCAAGGGTCAAACACGACGGTTTGGCAGGTAATCAATGTAGGCATGAACATGAACAATAACATTTAGAGAAAACATGTAAGCAAATCTTTGGTATGAAGTACTATCAAAGCTGAGATACATTTTCAAGAATACGAACAAAGATGAGATACAAAACAAACTAGCATGAGTACATAATATATCATGAATAGTTACAATCCACAAAGAGCCCATCCTTTCTCTATCATTTATATAATGAAAAGAGCAAGCACGCACGACAAGCACGATATACATAATATAAGCACGACACGATTTCCCACAAAGACGGGAATTCCGGCCGCGTAACCGGACACGCACGATGTGTAATAAATACACGACCAGTCTGCAGACAGTCCACATGTTTTAAGACCCCCAGACAGTGGATCAAACTGAAAGGGCAGTCTAAGCTCAGTGGTGTTTACTTAATTCATGAATGCACAAAACACGTGAAATACGATCAAAGCATGTTGAGATAAAAAAAAGGGGGAAATCACTTATCAAAACACGACGAACACGACTAGCAAGAGGCATAATAATTATGCATAACACGCTTAGGAAGTGATCCCCTTTTTCTTGAAACAAAACTTCAAAACAAGCTTATACTTGAAACTCAAAACAAGTGCACGTTTATACTTATCGTACCAAGACGGAAGTTCAAATACGAAATCTGACAAGCATGTGCTAAGGCTACTAATTGACCTTTGTGTAATTGAAACCCCAAACGTCAGAAAATGCAAGAATTGGTGTCCCCGAAGTTGGGTTTCATTTCGAAGTTCCACTTACACAATGTCAAGTTAAAACCCTTAACATAGTCTAGTTTTCAACCCTCAAGAAAATTCACAAAATGGGAAAAACTCATCTTCCTGAATCTGGCAGGTTCGCTCAAGCGGACCTGCCACGTTGATGACACTTCGCTCGAGCGAGACAGTTCGCTCGAGCGGACCTTACAAGGCGTAGACAGTTCGCTCGAGCGAATGTTGGCTCGAGCGGATAATAAAATGCGTTCGAACGAACGACTCTCTGCCTCGCTCCATAGCAGACAGTGGCTTGTTCGCTCGAGCGGACCCAGGGGTCGCTCGAGCGAACAGGCTGCTGCCTGAGCTCGCTGAGTGCGGAAATCTCCTTTCCTTGCACATTTTTCACTACATTCTTCTCCTTCTTCTCATCCATCAACCACATATCATCCCTTGAGCCTTCATGCTCACCAAGGGGTTCATTCATCACCATTTTCACATCCAAATCAAAAGAAAACATAAAGCTTATAAACAAGATAAATGCACAATTTCCAAAATACAATGAAATCCAAATACACATGCATCATTCCTACAGAGATCACTTGCCTTGACCAAACCTAACAATACTCTTCTTCAAGCACTTCCTCAAGCTAATCCCACACTATAAGAAAAACCAAGAAAACACACAAAACTCACTCAAGCTTGAAAACAAGAAACCCATTTTACAAATAGGGTTTGTAAACAAGAAAACACAATCTTAAGGAGCTAAAAAGACTTTATGGAAAACATGGCTTGAAGCTCTTACCTAGAGAAAGTCAAACAAGAGAGATGGAAGAGAATGGAGAGCTTTCCCAACTTGAAACCTTAAGGGCATGTTTGTGTAGCCCATTTCCGCGGAAAAGGTTGTAGTTTTCTACGGAAAACTTCTTTTTCATGTGTTTGGTGCGGCAGTTTTCCGCGGAAATGCTTTTTCGCCACGTCAGCATTTTCCTTCCTAGCCATGGAAATAGACTTCCTATGGGGGGGTATGGGAAGTCCATTTCCACGGAAAACCGACCCCCCAATTTCCTCTCTCTCACCCTCACTCCACCCAACCACCCTCTTTCTTCCTTTTCCCCTCCCAACCCCACCCACCCCACACACATATCAACCCACTCACCCAATAATTTTCACTAAAAAATGGTTTTCACTAAAGAAATCCATAGCTGCACCAAACAACATTAGCACTAATTCATTGAGGAAAACCTTTTTGCACCAAACATAAAATTTTGACTTCCGCGGAAAAACTTTTCCAAAGAATTTAAAACCCATGGATTTTGCTGATGTGGCAATTTCCAATTTCCACGGAAATTAGATGTACACAAACGTGCCCTAAGAAAATTGTATCAATAGAAAGCTTAGGGCAAGAGGAAGAATTTGGTAGTCTTGAAATCTTCTTTGGAGCTCTCTAGCTGGATCAAGCAAGGTGGGGAAGATGGAGAGAAAAAAGAAACTCTTCCTTTCCCTAGGTTAAGGAGTTGCAGGATTTTGGTAAAGTGAGTGGAAGAAGAGGGAAAGGGGGATTAAGTGATGACTCATGGGCCCCATTGGGCTTGAACTTGAAATGGCTAAAACACGATCTTGTGGGCCTTGGATGACTTCGACGAAGAAGGATAAAACGATCGTCGAAATATCTACTTTCCAAAAAGTATATTTTTGACATGGTTTTGAGATCTCGAAAATTGTGTCCAGATTTGTGCATAAAGGACAATTTTACCCACTTTGGGCCAAAACATGGGTTTTTGGGCTTCGAACACGAATGAGCTTAAAACGAAAGTTGTAACACATAACAAGATCATTCAAATGAAATCAAAATCACACTCACACGAAAACCGATACGATCTTCCCAAGCTTACACGTGCACTCAGGCCTTCCTGAGTGTGTCTGACTAATACTAGACGTTCTCAAAATTCCCAAAGCTATGTCCAAGACTAAAACTAATTACTTCAAACCCAATAACAACTAAGCTCACTTAGGACTAAACACATACTAATCGCACACTAATCGACTTGGTCTGGGTCGGGGTCTAACATCCTCCACCCCTTAGGATATTTGGTCCACCAAATAAATCAAACAATTACCTCTGGTAAAAGCTGTGGATACTTCCTTTGCACTTGCTCTCTCAATTCCCAGGTGGCTTCCTCTGGCTCGTGATTTTCCCAAAGTACCTTGACCCAATGAATAGTCCGGTTTCTCAACTCTTGCTCTTTGGTGTCAATGATTTTGATCGGTCTTTCCACATACGAGGCATCTTCCCGAATCTCTAACGGCTCATGTTGTAGAATGTGTGCAGGACTAGAGACATACTTCTTGAGCATAGAAACATGAAAAACATTGTGTACCCCGGAGAATTCCGGCGGTAACGCAAGTCTATAAGCAACATCTCCAATCTTGCTCAAAATCTCATACGGACCAATAAACCTTCTAGACAACTTGCCCTTCTGTCCAAATCTCAAGGTTCCCCTAGTTGGTGAGACTTTCAAAAACACCTTGTCACCCACCTGAAACTGTAATTCTCTTCGGCGAGTATCTGCATAACTCTTCTGCCTACTTCGGGCGATCTTCAACCTTTCCTGAATCAACTTGACTTTGTCGCTTGTCTCTCCAACTATCGTCGGTCCATGGAAACTACGTTCACCGACTTCTTCCCAGCAAACCGGAGTTCTGCATCTTCTACCATAGAGTGCCTCGAAAGGTGCCATACCAATGCTCGAGTGGTAACTATTGTTATAAGCAAATTCACAAAGAGGTAGGCACTCATCCCACTGAACCTTGAAATCCAATACACAAGCACACAACATGTCTTCGAGAGTCTGTATCGTCCTTTCTGACTGACCATCGGTCTGAGGATGATAAGCTGTGCTGAACTGGAGCTTGGTACCCATCGACTCATGAAGAGTTTTCCAAAACTTTGAAACAAATCTACTGTCTCTATCTGAAGTAATGGAGACGGGTTGACCATGCTTACTAACAATCTCATCAACAAATAACTTCGCAAGTGGTGCCATATGCATCATATTCCCGGTCTTCATCGGAATGAAGTGAGCAGACTTTGTCAGACGATCTACAATAATCCAAATTGCATTATTTCCCTTCTTAGTATTAGGCAAACCGGAGACGAAATCCATGGTAATGTGCTCCCATTTCCACTCCGGAATTTCCAAAGGCTGTAACAAACCTGGAGGCTTCTGATGTTCTGCCTTGATCAACTGACAAGTTAGACAACGAGACACAAAAGCTGCTATCTCTCTCTTCATGTTGTTCCACCAAAATCTATTCTTCAAATTGTGGTACATCTTCGTGCTACCCGGATGCATAGAATATCGCGTGCTGTGAGCTTCATTCATTATCTCATTCTTCAAATCATCCACATTTGGCACACACAACCGGTCACGGAAATACAATATCCCATTCACCATCTTGAAATCGGGGCGTTCTGCAATAACATTATCTTGGCCAAGTCTGGGTCTTGTAACTGATTTTCCTTAATCTTCTGGATGAAGGTAGGTTCTGAAACTGTCATGTTCGCTAACATCGCACCCAATCTAAGGGTTTGCACTTCTACACCCAACTCTTCAAACTGCTGTAAGACACCCATTCCTCTCAAATTGGCCATAGCCACTGATATCCTACTCAAAGCATCAGCTACCACATTCACTTTGCCTGGATGATACTTGATTGGAAAGTCATAATCTTTGATATACTCCATCCATCTTCTCTGCCTCATGTTCAAATCTTTCTGAGAGAACAAATACTGCAAACTTCTGTGATCTGAATGGACCTCAAACTTCTCTCCGTAGAGGTAGTGTCTCCACATCTTCAATGCGAAAACAACTACTGCCAACTCCAAGTCGTGAGTCGCATAATTCTTCTCGTGGTCCTTCAACTGTCTCGAGCCATAGGCAATCACCTTGCCATCTTGCATCAATACACAACCCAGTCCCACATTCGAAGCATCTGTATAAACAATAAATCCGCCGTTGCTCGAGGGTAATGTAAGAATCGGGGCTGTGGTTAACCTTCCCTTCAACTCTTGGAAACTGGTTTCGCACTGATCGGTCCACACAAATGGGACATTCTTCCTAGTCAATTTTGTCAAAGGGGCTGCGATGGACGAAAAACCTTGGACAAATCTTCTGTAGTAGCCTGCTAACCCCAAGAAGCTTCTAATTTCTGTCACACTGCTTGGCCTCACCCAACTAACGACTGCCTCTACCTTGGCCGGATCAACTGCTAAACCTTCTCTTGAGATGATGTGGCCTAGAAAAGCAACTTGCTCTAACCAGAATTCACACTTACTGAGTTTCGCATATAACTGATTGTCCCTCAAGAGCTGCAACGCTGTCCTCAAATGTTCTTCATGCTCCTTCTTACTCTTGGAATATACCAGGACATCATCAATAAACACTACCGTAGAGTGATCCAAATATGGTGCAAAGACCTTGTTCATCAAAGCCATAAAGACTGCTGGTGCATTCGTCAAACCAAAGGGCATCACTAAGAACTCATAGTGCCCATATCTTGTTCTAAAGGCTGTCTTCTGAACATCTGAGTCTCTAACTCTCAACTGATGGTACCCTGACCTCAAGTCTATCTTGGAAAAATAGGCTGCTCCTTGCAATTGGTCAAACAATTCGTCTATCCTTGGCAAAGGATACTTGTTCTTCACTGTCACATGGTTCAACTTCCGGTAGTCTATGCACATTCTCAAGCTTCCATCCTTCTTCTTCACAAATAACACCGGTGCTCCCCACGGTGAAACACTTGGCCTAATAAAACCTTTGCTCAACAAATCCTGCAATTGGAGCTTTAGCTCACCCATTTCTGCTGGAGCCATCCTGTATGGTGCAATCGAGATCGGAGCTGTCCCTGGAAGGAGTTCAATTGTAAACTCAACTTCTCTAATTGGTGGTAAACCCGGGATTTCTTCTAGAAAAACATCCGGAAATTCACACACAATGGGGATATCCTCCACCCCTTGGGACTGTTTATCCTCCGTGATAAACGCAATAAATGCCTGACATCCACTCTGCACTAGTCTGCTTGCCTTCAACACTGAAATAAACCCTGCCTGAGATTTCCTCCTGTTCCCCTGAAATATCAACTCTGCATGTGGTCCTTGGAATTTGAATGTGATGGTCTTACTAAAACAATCCATGGTGGCATGATATGCTTCTAACCAATCCATGCCTAAAATGACATCAAAATCATGCATGTCCAAAACTATGAGGTTGGCCGGTAGATTAACATCTCCTAATAACACTGTACAACTAGGGTAATGGTTTCTACACACAACTTGTTTCCCTACTGGAGTGGTCACTACCAAAATGTAATCCAACTCACTACATGGTGCATCAATCAAGTTAGCAAAACTAGGAGATGCAAAGGAATGTGTGGATCCAGGATCAAACAAAATCTGGGCTTCTACCCCACAAACAAGAAGTTTACCTTCTACCACGTCTCCTGCAGCTTCAGCGTCTGCACGGTTGAGATAGTACAAACGTCCATGCATCTGTAGTCTGTTCGGTACTTGGTTCTGCCTTCCCTGGCCTTGTCTGTTCTGCTGTGGAGGACGAGCATTCTGATTCTGGACTGGTGGCCTAGCCTGCTGCTGCTGCTGAGGTGGTCTAATTTGATTCTGCACTGGTGCTTGGTTCTGAGGAGCTGCTTGGTTCTGCTGCTGGTTTCTGTTCCCTTGATTCTGGAGTAGTGGGCAATCCTTGATTGAATGATTCATAGCCCCACACTTGAAACAGGCACCCATGGCCTTACGACATTCGTGTGTCTCATGATTCTTGCCACAATGTCCACAACCCTGCCTCACATGGCCTTGCTCTTGCCTTGGTTTCTTGCCCTGCTGCTGCCTCTGATTCTGCTGTTGATACTGCTGCTTCCTATCCTGAACTATCATGTTATTAATATCCTCAAATGTATAAGCCCGCTTGACTGCCTCATCATAGGTAGCTGGTGGAACTACCCCTATGACATCTCTCATGATGATGGGGTTCAACCCTTCCAAGAATTTAGTGATCTTCTTCCTCTCGGTGTCAATCAGCTCGGTAGCATATCTAGCCAATCTCTCAAACTTGGTGACGTAATCCAGCACCGTCATGCTACCTTGCTTGAGTTGCTGAAACTCAATAGCCTTCTGCCTCTTGACATGAGAGGGAATATACTTGTCCTGGAACTGTATCTTGAAAGGTGCACATGCCTCCTCGTCTGCCATCACTGCATAAGGATCCTTGACTGTTTGCCACCACCTGTCTGCAAGCCCGTAGAACAATGAAGCTGTGAGATTGACCTTCTGGAGTCCTGTGCACATGAATACATCGAAGATCTTCTCGGTATTGACTAGCCAATCATCCGCCAGTAATGGGTCCTCATTGCCCGAAAACTCCTTCGGTGCTCTTTTCCTAAACTTCTCAAATAGAGCATTAGGGTCTGGATCCCTATTCTGTATAACAATCTGAGGACCTGCAGGTGGTGCTTGTAAGACCCCGACCCGAGTGAACCCGATTAGTGCTAATTTAGTTGCGTGTTAGTACTAAGCTCGATTAGTGATTTTGACTAAGTGGAGTTTGGATTAGCTTTGTTTATAGTTTTGGGCTAATTTGAATGTTTGATTTGCTTTGTGCTAGTAGGGCCCTTTGGGGGTTCCCTTTCTTGACATTGCATATGTTTGAGGATTTATCGGAGGTTTTCACATTCATGATTTTAATCCCGTTTTACTCGCTTTGATGATCCCTACAACTTTTATGTTGATCCCGTTTTCGTTTGAGATCCCGAAGCCCGAATTCTTGGCCTAGAGGGCAAAACAGTCATTTCACACCAAATCTGTACCCAAACTCAGTATTCTCGAAACCCGCGCAACATATACTTTTTGGAAACTAGATATTTCGACGAACATTTCTTCCTTCTTCGTCGAATTCATCCGAGGTTCCGATAGAGATGATTTCAGCCCATTTAGTTCCTTAGTAGTGGGACCCAATTCATTGTTAACAAAGGGGAAGCCATTAACCCATTCACTTCACTTCCATTTTTTTTCCAGCACAAGAGGTGAGAGCTAGGGTTTTCTTCATCTTCTTCTTGCTCTTGCCTTTTATCACTCAATCCACTCTCAAGCTTGCACCAAGAGAAGATTAGAGATCATTATCTTCTTCCTCATCACCTTAACTCTCCATTGACACCATTGCTAGAGAAAAGCATTCATCACAAGACCTTCTTTGAGCTCACCATTGCCATTAGAGGACCTTGCAAGTAAGTAACCCCCTTCATCTCCTAGATTGGTGTTCCTCTAACCCTGTAGGAGCTTCACCTTCATTATTGGAAGGTTTGTTGGTGATTTCATTGTTTGACCATGTTAGGGTCTTATTTGGGGATTTTGCCTTGTAGCTTGGATTCTTTGTCTTGGAAGACTTGATAGAGCTTGATTTCCTTGTTAGAAGACCTAAGGCAAGTGAATAAATGATGTTCCTAAGCTTTTATTGATTTTTGGACATTTTCCATTAATGTGCATATATTGCTTTAATTTGAAATGAATGCTCATGATAAGTATTAATGACACATTTATAATCTTGGAGAAGTAGTGGTTTATGGCATTGAATGTCTTCTTGTTTTGTTGCAAAGGTTTATATAGATTGTGAAATGGTTCCCTTCTCCTTTTTCCTTGTGTTGGATGTATGGTTGATGGAGGAGAATGTGATTGATTAAATGGAGGATTTGTTGTAGTTTGGAGGGAGAAATAGACTCCTCATTTGATGTGTAAGAAGGGCTAAAAGAAGGTTGTAAAAAGGAAGAGAAAGAGAGGAACTGAACTGCCCGGAATTCAGTTTCTGGACAGCTCGCTCGAGCGACCTTGACAGTTCGTTCGAGCGACCTGTCCAGAAAGGGATACGGTTTTCCAGCAGCTTGGTCGCTCGAACGCATTTTAATAACCGCTCGACCGATGGGTTCGCTCGAGCGAACCCTTCGATTCGCTCGAGCGATTCGGTCTGCCTGAACTGTTTTAATGCACTAGTGCAGAAATTTCGACCAATCGATCGGCCCTTCGGTCCGATCGATCGGAGGACTCAGTTTGAGTCCCGTGGGTTTTGAGATTTATTTTTCTTGTGGACCTTGGCTACCCTCTTTGGACTCACTTGACCATATGTGAGAGTGTCTTGAGCCGATGCTCTTCACGGTTGGTTCGGAAGGCATCGAAGTTCAATCTATTCAATCTTGAACGGGATGGAACGACACGATATCCTCTTCATACCTAAATTCAAAGTCTATTTCCTTGGGTATCGCGAATTCTATTCCTTTCGGTGACTGAGTAGGTTGCTCGATGGTTCCGGGTTGACATCATACTTAGGATGGACCGTTTATAGTATTGATTTTTCTATCATAGCATCTAGTACTATCCATAAGCTCATGTTAAGTTGCAAAAATAGTAAAAGTGCATAAGGAGCCCGGAATGTCTTCAAACTCAAAGAGTACCAAGTCATATCTATGATCGACATACGGGACCCCTATTCACTCAAATAGATCTTAAAACATTTATCTTTCCCGAATTGGTATAGTTCATCATATTTCTCTGTTTCCAAGATTTACATGTCATGAGTTGTTTTCCCGAAAGCATGATAGTAGCATTGACTTGTCCCGAAATGTATTGCCCGACATGAAATGACAGCGTGCCCTTGAGCACCCCCGTTTTACCCGCTTATTTACTGTACTCGATTTACTTGAATATGTCTCGATGTGTTATTTATCGTATGAGTCGGCATCACTAAGCTTGGATACCTTGTCGGTTTGATCCACCGACTTGGGAATCCCTCTCCCGTCCCGCAAGCTGCAGTTTGGATCCCGATGCCCGGTTTATTACCGTGGTCCCCTCCCGATACCCGGTTCGCTACCGTGGTCCCGTTCCCGTATAATTATATTGTATATATGTATACGTTGTTTCTCCTCACCTTGCGTGACTGAGATCGACGTCCCGTGATACTGTTGTCACTTTAGTGACAGAGGACTTAGCTCTATGTGATTGCCACCTTGTTATTCCCGATTCCTTGGATACCTCATATATTTTTATCTTGTTTACTTGTTTTATAGCAAATGATTTATCTGTTTTATGAGAGTTCTTGTTTAAACAGATTTCTATGCTTTTCAAGAGATTTCATCTATTATGTTGTTGCATCTTTTCATTCTCTTGCCAGACCGTCGTGTCTGATCCTTTGCTTTGGTACTCAGGTCCCGTTGCCGGTTTCCTTGAGGAGGAGCCGGAGGAGGCGGTAGGTGAGCTGCAGCCTCTAGTTGAGTGGCGTGCTGACGATGTCATGTAGACATCGGGTTGCCAAGAGGCGTAACATTTTGGGGAGAACTTATTAACCATTCTTTTGGGTTATTCTTTTGTAGTATTGGCCTTTGTTGGCCTCTAATTTTGGGGATTGTAACTAAATGATATTTTGTCTAACTTTAACAACTTTTGGGAAACTTGCTATAGATCATTGCTCATTCTGATCCAGTTTTGATATTTAATATTAAATGCTTGCATGATTAGAGATAGTCTACTATTTGATTTGGTACACGCTTCCGCACTAAAAAGAAATGTTCATGCAAGGTTGTGATATCCTCACCGCGGACACTTGTGGGAAATTGAATAAATTAAATATGGTGGATGTAGATAATCCTCACCAATCATCATCCACTTCTAATTAGTCCCGATCCCGGATCAGTCCTGCGGGCCCGGTCCGGGGTCGCGACAGTGCTACATTCCTGTTCTGAAGTACTTCTAACAGTTGCCTCTGAACTTGTGCCATCTCATCATCCTTCTTAGCTAGTTGCTCTTGAAATCTTGCTTGATTCTCATTAGCCTGTCTTTGCTGTGCTATCATGGCTTGCATAAGTTCCTGAAACTGTGTGGCTGTAGGTGTCTCAGATGCATCTGACTCATTCTGGTTACTGCCTGAAGCATGATGATTTGGAGCTTTTCTTGGAGGCATATTGCTGTAAAACAAAGAGTTAGAACACAATAATCATGGTACAAGGGTTTCTAAGATCCTATACGAACGAATCTATCGAACTCACGAATCCTCGCCACGTTCCTAAGACCTTTCTAGTTTCTTTTAATTGCCTGAAACATGTCTCGCTCTGATACCAGTCCTGTCGCGACCCCGGAACGGATCCCCGGGCCCGCGACACGATTGGGTGGTGATTACTACTATTGAAGATTTTGTTTTCCCACAGGTTCCCGCGGTGAGGATTCCCAAAGACACGCGGAATCTGACTCACACGTACACGATTGCGGAAGCGTGTAGCAAAACACATCACGATAAGCACAACCAAATATTTAAGTGCTATAACATTTAATAACAAGACATAGCATCAAAGAAAAGAGTTGTCATGGCATTCCCCAAACATAGTTCAAGTTATAAGTTTAACACGAAAGTAAGTTAAGATTAGTACAACCCATAAGAGACCAATAAGGGTCAATACAATCTCAAAATAACCAAAAGAAACCCCAAGACTAAAGGTGACGAAACTCGAGAACCAGACCGACATCTAAATGACATCGTCGGCCTGCCACTCTCTCACGGGAGTTGTCTCACAAGCCTCCTCCTGACGCTCCTCCTCAAAGGCAACGTCTCCTGCACCTGGGCACCAATAAGCAAGGGTCAAACACGACGGTTTGGCAGGTAATCAATGTAGGCATGAACATGAACAATAACATTTAGAGAAAACATGTAAGCAAATCTTTGGTATGAAGTACTATCAAAGCTGAGATACATTTTCAAGAATACGAACAAAGATGAGATACAAAACAAACTAGCATGAGTACATAATATATCATGAATAGTTACAATCCACAAAGAGCCCATCCTTTCTCTATCATTTATATAATGAAAAGAGCAAGCACGCACGACAAGCACGATATACATAATATAAGCACGACACGATTTCCCACAAAGACGGGAATTCCGGCCGCGTAACCGGACACGCACGATGTGTAATAAATACACGACCAGTCTGCAGACAGTCCACATGTTTTAAGACCCCCAGACAGTGGATCAAACTGAAAGGGCAGTCTAAGCTCAGTGGTGTTTACTTAATTCATGAATGCACAAAACACGTGAAATACGATCAAAGCATGTTGAGATAAAAAAAAGGGGGAAATCACTTATCAAAACACGACGAACACGACTAGCAAGAGGCATAATAATTATGCATAACACGCTTAGGAAGTGATCCCCTTTTTCTTGAAACAAAACTTCAAAACAAGCTTATACTTGAAACTCAAAACAAGTGCACGTTTATACTTATCGTACCAAGACGGAAGTTCAAATACGAAATCTGACAAGCATGTGCTAAGGCTACTAATTGACCTTTGTGTAATTGAAACCCCAAACGTCAGAAAATGCAAGAATTGGTGTCCCCGAAGTTGGGTTTCATTTCGAAGTTCCACTTACACAATGTCAAGTTAAAACCCTTAACATAGTCTAGTTTTCAACCCTCAAGAAAATACACAAAATGGAAAAAACTCATCTTCCTGAATCTGGCAGGTTCGCTCGAGCGGACCTGCCACGTTGATGACACTTCGCTCGAGCGAGACAGTTCCCTCGAGCGGACCTTACAAGGCGTAGACAGTTCGCTCGAGCGAATGTTGGCTCGAGCGGATAATAAAATGCGTTCGAACGAACGACTCTCTGCCTCGCTCCATAGCAGACAGTGGCTTGTTCGCTCGAGCGGACCCAGGGGTCGCTCGAGCGAACAGGCTGCTGCCTGAGCTCGCTGAGTGCGGAAATCTCCTTTCCTTGCACATTTTTCACTACATTCTTCTCCTTCTTCTCATCCATCAACCACATATCATCCCTTGAGCCTTCATGCTCACCAAGGGGTTCATTCATCACCATTTTCACATCCAAATCAAAAGAAAACATAAACATGAAGCTTATAAACAAGATAAATGCACAATTTCCAAAATACAATGAAATCCAAATACACATGCATCATTCCTACAGAGATCACTTGCCTTGACCAAAGCTAACAATACTCTTCTTCAAGCACTTCCTCAAGCTAATCCCACACTATAAGAAAAACCAAGAAAACACACAAAACTCACTCAAGCTTGAAAACAAGAAACCCATTTTACAAATAGGGTTTGTAAACAAGAAAACACAATCTTAAGGAGCTAAAAAGACTTTATGGAAAACATGGCTTGAAGCTCTTACCTAGAGAAAGTCAAACAAGAGAGATGGAAGAGAATGGAGAGCTTTCCCAACTTGAAACCTTAAGAAAATTGTATCAATAGAAAGCTTAGGGCAAGAGGAAGAATTTGGTAGTCTTGAAATCTTCTTTGGAGCTCTCTAGCTGGATCAAGCAAGGTGGGGAAGATGGAGAGAAAAAAGAAACTCTTCCTTGCCCTAGGTTAAGGAGTTGCAGGATTTTGGTAAAGTGAGTGGAAGAAGAGGGAAAGGGGGATTAAGTGATGACTCATGGGCCCCATTGGGCTTGAACTTGAAATGGCTAAAACACGATCTTGTGGGCCTCGGATGACTTCGACGAAGAAGGATAAAACGATCGTCGAAATATCTACTTTCCAAAAAGTATATTTTTGACATGGTTTTGAGATCTCGAAAATTGTGTCCAGATTTGTGCATAAAGGACAATTTTACCCACTTTGGGCCAAAACATGGGTTTTTGGGCTTCGAACACGAATGGGCTTAAAACGAAAGTTGTAACACATAACAAGATCATTCAAATGAAATCAAAATCACACTCACACGAAAACCGATACGATCTTCCCAAGCTTACACGTGCACTCAGGCCTTCCTGAGTGTGTCTGACTAAGACTAGACGTTCTCAAAATTCCCAAAGCTATGTCCAAGACTAAAACTAATTACTTCTAACCCAACAACAACTAAGCTCACTTAGGACTAAACACATACTAATCGCACACTAATCGACTTGGTCTGGGTCGGGGTCTAACATTGAGCTTAGTAGTTAAATGAATCTAATCCTTTCCTTGAAGTTGACCCTCAATTGGTTAAACCATCTTCTTCTTGCACCTAATAGTTAAATCTTTGTCAAAAGTTTGACAAAAGGAGAGAATGGATTGAGGGGGAGTGTAAACCTTCATAGGAAGTATTAGTTTTGATCAAATTGACCCTAGGATTGCCTTTGAACCCTTAGAGACTTTTTCCATACATGATAGCCTGTTATGTATTTCACTTTCGATTTCTTTTGTTAACAGGTGCTACTAAAGGTATTTTCCTTGTTTCATGTGTGTAGGTACCTTTGCAATTTAATGGCAAAGGGGGAGAAAGAATTCAAGTTCTCAAAAGGGTGAAGAGAATGTCCCTGCTTCCTAAGGAGAGTTGTGTATGATCTTCTACAATGGGAGAGAATGCATATCTAGCCAAAGGGAGAGAGAGAGGCATGGTCAAAGGGGGAGAGCAAATAGAAGAAAGAAAGCTTGGAGCTAAAGAAGATGCTTGGCCAAAGAGAGGAAGATGAATAGAAAGCTTGAAGGTTGATCAAGCACCAAGCATCAAGAAGATTGAAGAAAACAGCCCAAGAGCCCAAGCTAAGAGGAGTATCCAAGAAGATTTCAAGACTTGTCCAGCTGAGGGGGAGCTAAAGACTAAGTGTGTTTATTCAGTGGTGAGTGTGTTGCCATCAAATTGCAAAGGGGGAGATTGTTAGGGTTTTTGTATATTGCAATTTGATGGATGCATGTTCTTATTAGCATCATTTGAGTTTACACACTTGCATTGTTTTATGAAATCTTGAAATCTTGATTTATTCATGCATTGTTTTTAAAGTATTGATTTATGCATGATTTGTTTTTAAATCTTGGATGCATTTGATTTGAAAAGAGTTTTAGAAAATCAAGCTAGCCTATGAGTTTTAAATCTTTCAAAATGTTTTAGGCTTTTAATGGTTCATGTTTGAAAACCCTTAGAATGATTTAAAACATGTTTTTAAGCTTGATTAAATGGCCCAAAGTTCCACTAAGAAAATCTTTGAAAAATGCATAAGTTGGAATTTTTGGTGGCCCCAGCAGTGTCGCCGGTCGACCGGCGCAGAGGTCCCGGTCGACCGGGAACACTGCAAGGCAAAAATGGCCTGGCGCACCAACGGTCAGAAATCCGACCGTTGTGTGATCCCGGTCGACCGAGACCTGTTTGTCGGTCGACCGAGGACTAGCCGTTGGTCACTTTTTGCTATAAATATGAGTTCTTTCCTTTGCCAAAAGTTGGGAATTTTAAGCCCCTCCTTGAGAGGTTTTGAGGCATATACAAAGGAAAAGAACCAAGGGATGAAGGGGAGCATTAGGAAAGCTAAAGCTTGGATTAATGAAGTTAAATCTCCAAGTAGGCTCTACTTTCCTTAATCATATGTTTTCATGCTTTGTTTTATTTTTGGTAAATCATTTCTAGCATGTTAAACTATGTTTGTGTTGTGTCCTTAACATGTTTTATGTTTTGAGTTGATTTATTGTTTTGGATACAACACCATATGATTCAATCCAAGTAGTACTTGAATTGGTAAATCTAAGTAGATCATGTTAATGAAAGAACCTTTGAAATTATATGTAACATGATTCCTATACTTGGTTGAATCTTTGGTTGTTGTTTTCCATCATGAGAAAATCACTTTCAAAACTATCTTATGTTTTGGACTCAACTTCTTTACAAATCATATGTTTTCATGTTTTGTTTTATCATTAGTAAATCTTTAGTAACATGTTAAACTATGATGTGTTGTATCCTTAGCATGTCTTATATTTTGAATAGATCTATTGTTTTGGATACATCACCATTTGATTCAATCCAAGTAGTACTTTATCTTTGGTAAATCTAAGTAGATCATGTTAATGAAATATGTAACATGATTCATATACTTGGTTGAATCTTTGGTTGTTGTTTTTCCATCATAAGAAAATCTCTTTCAAATTTATCTTATGTTTTGGATTCAACATCTTTACAAATCATATGTGTATTATTGTTTTAAAGTTTCACAACTTGCCTTACTTTGATAGGTATATCATATTCAAGTTGTATTTATAATTACATATGATTTGTCCCCTCTTTTCAATCAAATCTATTTTTATGTTTTGAGCTACATTGTTGATTTGATTGACATCCCTATGCATCACATGTTTAGAGCTAATTAATTTCATACAACTTGTGTAACTTTAATATCATTAACAAGTTGTTACTTTTAACATGTGATTGCATTCTATCCTCAATCATAAATGTTTTTGAGCTAAAACTTTCAAAAGCCTTAGGCATACATTTATGAGCTTTCATTTTCAAAATGATTGAGGACCACACACACACACACTTCATGTACTTTCATCTTTGCATTCATAGTGTGAGTGTGTATTAGATTTTCACTTCCATATCCGCCTAATTAAGAGGCATTGTAATGAGCTTAATTGAATCTCCATCAAGTGTATGATAGACACTAAATTAGAGAGATAACCAACCTTGTGGTTGAAGAGGTTATTGCTTAGCCTATAAAAGCATAATGGATAGGTTGATGTTAAGCCTTGAAAAACATCAATGTAAAGGTTATTGCTTAGCCTTGGAAAGCATATTGTAAAGGTTATTGCTTAGCCTATTGAAAAGCATAAATAGTGGAAATCCGGTGGGGTGTTGGATCACAAGCCGGTAGTGGATGTAGGCATTGAGGCCGAACCACTATAAATACTTGTGTGATGGTGATTGCTTTGTGGTGATTCTTTTGTTAGCTTCCGCATCTTGTATGATAAATCATCACATGTGACTAGTTTGTTTTAAAGAAGTTAAAATTGGTCATAATTGAAGCTCACCCTATTCACCCCCCCTCTAGGGTTCGGATCCCCATGGACTTACAATTTCTGTGAGCTTCGTTCTAAAAGGGAAGGGACCAAGGTTTCTCAAATCTGAACCCAAATGTGACGGAAGTTTTTTTTTTTCTTAAGGTCAAAATTGGATTCACAAAGAGAGTAAATGGTATTCCGATCTGGAAGCCGACTCAAACATTTCAGCGAGCTTCGTTCCAAAAGGGAAGGGACAAAGATTTCTTGAATTTGAACCCAAAAGTGATAATAGTTTTTCTTTTTTTGAAGTTAAAATCGGATTTGCAAAGAGGGCAAATGGTAGTCAGATCCGGAAGCCGACTCAAATATTTCCGCAAGCTTTTCTCCGAAAGGGAATGGACCATTATTTCTCAAATCTGAGCCCAAAAGTGACGGAAGTTTTTTTTTAAAGTCTTTTTTTTTTTGAAGATTTCGCTTTTTCTCCTTTTTTTTTTAAAGAAAAAACCTAAAGATTGAAGAGTGTACCTAGGCTTCCTAATTCGGTCTTATGAAACCTCAATTGATAGTTAGCCTCTAGGTGAGGGTAGGATTATTTAATGAACTCATTTGCAGGACCCTTGTCTAGAACAGTCTAGTTGTCTCCACACTTTGGACAAGGCTTTTCTTGAATCAATCGTGGTCAAAGAATGCAATTGGTGCGACCTTTGGTGATCCTTGCCTCTTTTTTTTTTTTTAAGATCCCTAGCGGACTCATCAAAGAGAAAAGATGACCCATTCCCATATATGAACAATTGCATCAAACATTTTTTCAAGCTATCAAGTTCGAAGATGAAATGATCAAGGTTTCTCAAAGATGATTTCAAAATGAGAAATCTGATTTTTTTAAATTTTATTTTGGAAGATCCCTAACGGACTCATCAAAGAGAAAAAAATGGTCCATTACCTGATACGAACGGTTGCATCAAACATTTCTACGCGCTATCAAGTTCGAAGAGGAAAGGATTAAGGTTTCTCAAAGTTGATTCCAAAATGAGAAATCTGAATTTTTTTTGGTAGACCCCTAACGGACTCATCAAAAAGAAAAGTTGGTCCATTTCCCAATACGAACAATTGCATTAAACATTTATGCGAGCTACCAAGTTTGAAGAGGAAAGGATCAAGGTTCCTCAAAGTTGATTCCAAAATGAGAAATCTGATTTTTTTTTTGTTTTGTAAAAAGAAATAGTGGAAATAAATTCAAAGATATAATTAGAAATTTCCAAAAAATCCCTTCTCATTTTTTCTTAGATGAAAAATCCAACAAAGGCCACCAACTATAAAGGGGCCAAGGAATCTAGAAAAGAAGTATAAGCATATAGCAGAAATAAGATATGCAAACATTTATTTTCTAAGCACATGTTCTCAAACAAACAGGTCCCACCGGGTATGCCAGCTTAATGGACTAGCTTTTTCACGCGTGGCGTGTTAGACCCCGACCTAGATTAATTCGATTAGTGTCTGATTATTGTGTGTTTAATCTTAAGTGGGTTTAGTCATCGTTGGGTTAGAAATCATTAGTTTTAGTCCTGGATATAGCTTTGCAAATTTTGAGAACGTTAGTGTTAGTCAGACACGCTCAGGAAGGCCTGAGTGCACGTGTAAGCTTGAGAGGATCGTATTGGTTTTCCCTTTTTAATTGTGATTTTGATTTCATTTGAATGGTTTCATTATTTTTTATAACTTTCGTTTTCAGCCCGTTCATGTTTGAAGCCCTAAACCCAAGTTTTGGCCCAAAAAGGGTAAAATTGTCTTTTATACACAAATCTGGACACAAATTTCGAAATCTCAAAATCATGTCAAAAATATACTTTTTGGAAACTAGATATTTCGAGGATCATTTTATCCTTCTTCATTGAGTTCATTCGAGGCTTGCAAGATCATGTTTTTGTCAATGCAAGATTTAGGCTCATTGGGCCCCATTTGCAAGTGTTTAAAGTCAACTCTTTCTCCTTCCCTCTTTTCACTCTCAAACCCTAACCCTAGAGCACCAAGAAGAGAAAACCCTTTTTCCTTCCACTTTGTTTCTCTTGAATGCACAAGCTAGAAGACTCCAAATGAAATTCCAAGACCATCATCTTCTTCCTCTCATCCCAAGCTTTCCGTTGATACAAGTTTCTTGAAGTTTCTAGTTGGGCAAGCTCTCCATTTCCTTCCTTCTCTCTTGTTTGTGGATCTCTCCAACCTATCTTTTTAATGGAGCCTTTTTTGTTCCTAAAGATCTTGTTTTTCATGTTTGCAAACCCTTTTGTGAAAATGGGTTTCTTGTTTTCAAGTTTGAGTGAGTTTTGAATGTTTTTCGTGGGGATTTTTGTAGTCTTTGGCTTAGCTTGAGTGGAAGTGCTTGAAGAAGGTTTGTGACATTTTGGACTAAGGCAAGTAAACAATCTAGGATGGATGTTAGTTTGTGTGCATTTGGTTTGTTTCCTTTTCATTCTCTTCATTTCATTGGAAATCTATGTCTTAAATGGAAAATTTGGGGATTTTGTTTTAGATTGGAGAATGGGAATGAGATGTTTTAAATTGTGCTTGAATATGTACGTTTAATCCCTTGGAGAGCTTGTAGGCTTAGGGAAGTACAGGTTGAAGGAGAAATAAGAAGAAGGGAAGAAGAAATGTAAAAATCTTATTTGAAATGCACTGTCCGCGCAGCGCCGGTCAGCTGTCGGATAACCGAAATTTGCACTTCGGTCGACCGACAGCCAACCGAACTCAGTTCGGCTCCATTTCCTGAGACCTGCATTTCATCAGGAAAGATTTATGTCAGCTGTCGGCTAACCGACGTTTCCACTTCGGTTGACTGACAGCCAACCGAAGTTAGTTCGGTTCCATTTCCCGAGAGCTAAGATTTTTATGGGTAAATTTGTCGATCAGCTCGTCGGTCAGCTATCGGCTAACCGACATACCCCATCTTGGTCGACTGACAGGTGATCGAGCGGTAGCCGAAATTTCAAGATGAGTTGTTTTAGAAGGATTTCTACAGGAATGAAAACTAGAATATGTTATGGGGCTTTTAACCTAACATTGTGCGATTGAAACCTGAGAACTTCGGGGGCACCCAATTCTCTTTGCAATTTTAACATTTGGGTTTCAATTACACAAGGGTCAACCAAAGGTCCTTACATACGCTTGATAGACTTTGCTTTCGAACTTTAGTTTTGATGCAACAAGTATTATCGTGTACTCATTTTGTAGTTAAGTATAAGCTCGTTTGAAAATTGTTTTAAGGATAAAAAGGGGATCACTTCTTAAGCGCGTTATGCATATATATACTTATGCCTCGTGCTAGCCGTGTCTTGTTTAGTTCTGATAAGTAATTTCCCCCTTTAAGCTTGATTTGGTTTAACACGTGTTTCGTCGTATTTTGTGCATTTATGAATTTAAGTGAACACCACTGAGTTTGGACTGCCCTTTCAGTTTGATCCACTACCTGGGGGTCCTTAAACATGTGGACTATTTGCAGATTGGTCGTGTATTTTATTACACATCATCCGTGTCTGGTTCCGCGGATGGAATCCGCATATATGTGGGAATCGTGTCGTGATTATATTATGTATATCATGCTAGTCATGCGTGCTTGCTCTCTTCATTATAAATGATAGAAAAAGGATGGGCTCACTGTGGATTGTAACTATTCATGATATTATAAGTATTCATGCTAGCTTTGCTCGTATTTTGGAATGTACCCTAGTCAAGTAACTGTTTCCAATTCAGTAAAATGTCTTAATATGTATCTTTAAACATTTACTTCTTACATGCTCTCATGCCTAAATTGATTACCTGCCAAACCGTCGTGTTTGACCCTTGCATATTGGTGCCCAGGTGCATGTGACGTTACCTTTGAGGAGGAACGTCCGGACGATGTCAACTAGACGTCAGATGGGTTCTTGAGTTGCGCTTCATTTTGTGATGGGTTCTTTTGTTATTTTGAGAATTGTATTGGCCTTTATTGGCTTCTTATGAGATGTAACTAAACTTAACTACCTTTTGTGATAGTCTCATAACTTGAATTATGATGGGAATGCCATGTTAACTCCTTCTTGTGATATTCTGTCTTGATATTAATTTGTTATGGCACTTAAAATTTTATTGGTGCTTATCTTGATGTGATTTGCTACAGATTCCGCGTGTTTCGGGAATCCTCATAGCGGACACCTGTGGGAAAACAACAAAACAACGTCGCGGGCCCAGGATCTGTTCCGGGGTCGCGACAGGATAGGTATTAGAGCGGGACTTGTTTCAGGCAATTAAAAGAAACTAGAAAGGTCTTTGGAACGTGGCGAGGATTCGTGAGTTCGATAGATTTGTTTGGTATAGGACCATAGAAACCCTTATACCATGTTTATTGTGTACTAATTACACCTTGTTTTATAGCATCATGCCTCCAAGAAAAGTTCCAAACAGTAATGCTTCAGGCAGTAATCAGAATGAGTCAGACACGACTAATACGCCAACTGCTACACAGTTCCAAGAGCTCATGCAAGCTATGATAGAGCAACAACGAAGGGCAATTGAGACTCAAGCAAAATTTCAAGAACAGATAGCAAAGAAAGATAAGGAAATGACTCAAGTTCAGAGACAACTCTTGGAAGTTCTTCAGAACAGACATCAAGCTCCATTACCTCAACCTTTGGGTCCACAGATTGTTATCCATAATAGGGATCATGACCCTAACACGATGTTTGAGAGGTTTAGGAAGAGAGCACCGAAGGAATTCTCAGGCAATGAGGACCCGTTAGTTGCAGATGATTGATTAGCAAACACCGAGAAAATGTTTGATGTCTTTACATGCACGGGGAGACAAAAGGTCAACCCCACAGCTTCACTATTCTATGGGCTTGCAGATCAGTGGTGGCAAACGGTCAAGGACCCATACACGGTAATGGCTAACGAAGATGCATGGGCAACATTCAAGATACAATTCCATGATAAGTACATTCCCTCCCATGTTAAGAGACAGAAGGCTATTGAATTCCAGGAGCTCAAGCAGGGCAGCATTACTCTGCTAGACTATGTCACCAAGTTTGAGAGATTGGCTAGATATGCTACCGAGTTGATTGACACTGAGCAGAAGAAAATAACAAAGTTATTGGAAGGATTGAACCCGATTATCATGAGAGATGCCATAGGAGTAGTTCCACCAGCTACATATGATGAGGCTATCAAACGGGCTTATAAGTTTGAAGATATTAACAACCTGATTGTTCAAGATAGGAAGCAGCACCATAACAAGATACCATAACATTCAGATTCCAAGGACTACAAGCAGAATTGATATTTCAGGGGAACAAGAGGAAAACTCAGACATGATTTATTTCAGTGTTGAAGGCAAGCAGATTAGTTCAGAGTGGGTGTCAGGTATTTATTGCGTTTATCACGGAGGATAAACAGTCCCAAGGGGTGGAGGATATCCCCATTGTATGTAAATTTCCAGATGTTTTTCCAGAAGAAATCCTGGGATTACCACCAATCAGAGAAATTGAGTTCACAATTGAGCTCCTTCCAGGGACAACTCCTATCTCAATTGCACCATACAGAATGGCTCCAGCAGAAATGAGTGAATTAAAACTCCAGTTGCAGGAATTGTTGAGCAAAGGCTTCATTAGGCCAAGTGTTTCACCTTGTGGAGCACCAATGTTGTTTGTGAAAAAGAAAGATGGAAGTCTAAGAATGTGCATTGACTACAGAAAATTGAACCATGTGACCGTGAAGAACAAGTATCCATTGCCAAGGATAGACGAATTATTTGATCAATTGCAAGGAGAAGCCTATTTAACCAAGATAGACCTGAGATCGGGGTACCCTCAATTGAGAGTTAGAGACTCAGATATTAAGAAAACGACTTTTAGAACAAGATATGGGCATTACGAGTTCTTAGTGATGCCCTTTGGTTTGACAAATGCACCCGCATTCTTTATGGCTCTTATGAATAAAGTCTTAGCACCATATTTGGATCACTCTACAGTAGTATTCATTGATGACGTCCTTGTGTATTCCAAGAGTAAGAAGGAGCATGATGAGCATTTGAGGATAGCGTTACAGCTTTTGAGGGACAACCAGCTTTATGCAAAACTCAGTAAGTGTGAATTCTGGTTAGAGCAAGTTTCTTTTCTAGGCCACATCATCTCCAAAGAAGGTTTAGCAGTTGATCCAGCGAAGATAGAAGCAGTTGTTAATTGGGTGAGACCAAGCAGTGTGACTAAAATCAGAAGCTTTTTGTGGTTAGCAGGCTATTACAGAAGATTTGTCCAAGGTTTTTCGTCCATTGCAGCACTGTTGACTAAAGTGACTAGAAAGAATGTCCTATTTGTTTGGACCGAATAGTGTGAAATAAGTTTTCAAGAGTTGAAGGGAAGGTTAACCACAACTCCAATTCTTACGTTACCATCGGGCAGCGGAGGATTTATTGCTTATACAGATGCTTCAAATGTGGGACTAGGTTGTGTATTGATGTAGGATGGCAAGGTGATTGCTTATTACTCAAGACAGTTGAAAGATCATGAGAAGAACTATGCAACTCATGACTTGGAATTGGCGGCAGTTATTTTTGCTTTGAAGATGTGGAGACACTACCTCTATGGAGAGAAATTTGAAGTCCATTCAAATCACCGAAGTTAGCAATATTTGTTCTTACAGAAGGATTTAAATATGAGACAGAGACGGTGGATGGAGTATATCAAGGCTTATGACTTCCCAATCAAGTATCATCCAGGCAAAGTAAATGTTGTAGCTGATGCATTGAGCAGAAAATCAGTGGTCATGGCCAGTTTGAGAGGAATTGGTGTTTTGCAGTAGTTTGAAGAATTGGGTGTGGAAGTACAAACCTTGAAGCTGGGTAAAATGTTAGCAAACATGAAAGTATCAGAACCTACCTTCATCCAGAAGATAAAAAAAAGTCAGTTGCAAGACCCAAACTTGGCAAAGATAGTAGAACATATCACAGAACGTCCAGATTTCAAGATGGTTAATGGGGTACTGTATTTCTGTGACCGGTTGTGTCTACCAAATGGGGATGACTTGAAGAGTGAAATAATGAATGTGAAAGTCCTTGGGATCCTAACCCTAGAGGGGGGGTGAATAGGGTGAGCTACAATAGTGACCAATTTAGACCAATTTTAATTTCTTAACATAAACTAGTCACATGTGATGATAAATCAATCAATATGCGGAAGCTAAAACAAAAACAATCACCACATAGCAATCACCACAACACAATATTTATAGTGGTTCGGCCAACGTGCCTACATCCACTACCGGCTTGTGCATCCAACACCCCACCGGATTTCCACTATGTATGCTTTTTACTAGGCTAAGCAATAACCCTTACAATGTTGTTTTTCTAGGCTAAACAACAACCTCTCAATGTGCTTTTATAGGCTAAGCAATAACCTTTACAAGATGCTTTTCAAGGCTAAGCAATAACCTTTACACAATGCTTTTCTTAGGCTAAGCAATAACCTTACAAGATAAAGATTTCTCTAAGAAAGTGTCTTCTCAAAAGATCACTCTAAGAGGTTACAATTTAAGCTCAAATTAATTTGCCTCTAAATAGGCGGATATGAAAATGAAAACTAACTCACACAAACACTCAAAGAAATGCAAAGATGTATGCTTATGAAGTGTGTATGTGAAAACTTCAATCAAGTTTAAAAGTAAGCTCAATCAATTTATGCTTAATGCAATTCGAAAGTTTAAGGCACAAAAAGATATGATTGAAGTTCTATGCAAATCACTTGAACAATTACACACTTGTGAATGATATGAAAATCTAAAGATCACAAGTTGTATGAAAGTGTTTAAGCCTAATCAAGTGATGCATGTGCAATGTTGTTTTCAAAACTAATTTGACTAAAGATTAAATGAATGAAAACAACAAGGGAAGTTTCAACCAAGTGAAATAATCATGCAATAAAAGAAATCAAAGATTTAGGCTAATCATGATTAAGAAAGTTTAAAACAAAACTTGGGTTGAAATCAAAGTGATGAATCCAATCTTGAATATCAAAGATGAAGGGAAGAATGGATTCAACATATCATTGTTATCATGCTTGAAATCATTTTCCAAAGTTTCAAATAAAGCACATAACAAATGATTAATTAAAAGTAAAACTCACTTGGAGATTTAACTTAGTTGATCCAAGCTTAAGCTTCACTTAATGACCCCTTTGGTCTCTCTTAGTTCATCCCCTTTGTCTTGTCTCAAAGCTCCTCAAAGAAGGCTAAAAAATCTCCAACTTTGGACAAAGGAAAGAACTCATTTATATAGCCAAAAATGCCCAACGGTTAGTCCTCGGTCGACCTAGACACAAGTCTCGGTCGACCGGGAAGGCACAACGGTCATATTTCTGACCGTTGGCAGGTTTCAGCCCAGAACCTGCAACTCGACCGACAATGTTCCCGGTCGACCGGGAAGCAGGTCTCGGTCGACCGGCGATACTGCCGAGCCACCCCCCTTTTTACAAAAATTTCCAACTTTTCCCTATTTGAGGGTATTTCTTTGGGGGACCTTTTGGCCACTAAATCAAGCTTGAATAACATGTTTTAGATCAATCTGAGATGATTAAAAACATGAAACACAAAGAGCCTAAAATGATTCGAAACTTTAAATCCAAAGGCTAGCTTGATTTCTAAAATCTCTTTTCACATAAAAATGCATACAAAGATGATTCTGAAAGAGATGAATGCATGCAAGGCACAAACCTAAATTCTCAATATGATTTCACAAAAGTAATGCACAAAGAATTAGGTTTTCAAAAGAGTTTAAATTCTAAAATCAATGCATCCAAGTTTAGAAACAAAACATGCATAAAACAATACTTTTACAAATCTTAAAAGCAATGCATGTATAAAACCAGATTTCAAGGTTTTCTAAAACAATGCATGAGTGTAAATTCAAATGATGTGAATATGTTAATGCATCCATCAAATTGCAAATACAAAATCCCTAACAATCTCCCCCTTTGCAATTTGATGGCAACTTACTTATCATTGAATTAACACAACAAGTCTTAAGCTCCCCCTAAGCTGGACAAGTCTTGAAATCTTCTTGGATGCTCCTCCTCTTAGCTTGGGCTCTTGGGCTCTCTTCTTCAATCTTCTTGATGCTTGGTGCTTGATCAATCTTCAAGCTTTCTATTCATCTTCCTTTCTTTGGCCAAGCATCTTCTTAAGCTCCAAGCTTTCTTTCTTCTATAAGCTCTTCCGCTTTGACCATGCCTCTCTCACCCTTTGGCAAGATACGCATTCTCTCTTCCCCTCTTGAGAACTTGAATGCTTTCTCCCCCTTTGAAGAGTAGGAGATCTTTGAGTACTTGAACTCTCTCTCCCCCTTTGACATTAAATTGCAAAGGTACCTACACACATGAAATAAGGAAAATACCTTTAGTAGCACCTGTTAACAAAAGAAATCGAAAATGATAATCATAACAGGCTAACATGTATGGAAGTTATCTCTAAGGGCTCAAAGGCAATCCAAGGGTCAATTTGATCAAAACTAATACTTCCTATGAAGGTTTACACTCCCCCTCAATCCATTATCTCCTTTTGTCAAACTTTTGACAAAGATTTAACTATTAGGTGCAAGAAGAAGATGGTTTAACAATTGAGGGTCAACTTCAAGGAAAGGATTAGATTCATTTAACTAACAAGCTCAATATGATCAAATTACCAAAAGAGAGCAAGATCAATGAGAAAAGCAATCATGGATATCAATTGGAAAAACAAAGAATACCAATTGAGATTTAAGGATAAATCTACTAAAGCAATCACTCTAAAATGGATTTAAAGATATACCTATTAGAAAAAATCCAAATTAGAGCTATCCATGAAGCAATGGGGTTTACTAAACATAGCATAATATAATCTAACTATGGAAAGCATATGCTATGAAAGTTTTGAACTCATTTCATTCAATCAATAAATATGACTATTAAAGTGCAAGATGAGTGAAATGAAATTCAAGCATGAAGCCAACCTCAACTAATAACCAACCAATATTATGAACACATAAACATGGTGGTCATGAGATTTACCTATATGAGCAAGAGAGGTGGCAATCATGAACATTATGATGCTAATGGAATGTGACATTGAATGTAAACATATAACTATCAAGATCAATCCAATGTACACAAGGTCTATCACATACACAAGAAATCAAACCAATAGAAAATTATACCAATTGAAACCAATTGAATTTGATAACATGATAAAGAGCAAGAATGTGGCAAACACAAAATTCCATCAAGCATCATAAATGGATATTCATCACTTTTAAAGATATGACTAATGAGCAAAGTGATGAACAAGGTAAATTGCAATGCAAAAGGATATAACTTTGAAATGCATGCAATTGTCAAAGTGTCAAAATCATATGAATTCAACATCTAAGATATCCATCAAACATATAGAAATATGAGGAATAGATTTCAAAGAGTTTCATATGATCAAGAACACTACTATGAAGTTGAAACATGTATAAGGATAATATCACTTAGAGAAAGTACATGAATCAACATCATAACCATCCAATAAAAATATGACTAGAAAGCATAGAGGATGGATTTTAGTTCTAGTATGGTTTCAACAATTATTACTAAGATCACAACCATACATGGAACCAATAGTCATTTGCATATAAAAAGAATGTAAATAAATAAGCAAGGATGCAAACAACATACATTTCCATTTCTAAGATAATGAAACCAAAAGAAAAGGAAATGAGAACATGGAACATGCTTAGAAGAATATGACTAAGGAAGTTAAAAAGCATTTCCAATCATACAATCTTCAAATCATTTCAATAAACAAAATCCAACAATAAGCATAGAAAGAATGACTATGAAGAACAATTTTCAACATTGTATTTTAAAAGATATAACTTAATTGAAATACATACAAGTTGATTTTACAAAACAATGATTTTCCATATAAAAGTATAACTTAGAAGTCCATGGAAAAACTTGAATTGATTCAAATCATTTGTTCAAAAAATCTTACTAAGACATCTACACAAATGATTCAACAACAATTGATCATGAATAAATTAGCTATGAAAGCTTTTAAAATCACAATCAATTAATCATGTAGAAATGCAATGCAAGACATATGAGTGCAAAAAGCAAATCAAACATGATGAAGTTATAATCAAAAGATTTTGAAAACCATGAAGTGTAACTTAGAATGGTGTATGAAAACAAAATCAATTGATCATAAAGAAACAATGCATTTTAAAAGATGTAACTATGAAAGAACAAAATGCAAATGCAATCATGACCAACAAAAGGTTTAACTTATAAAGCATAGGTTGGTCAATGAGGTCCAAGGCCTTAAGGTTTGTCTAAGTATAAAACTTTGGGAATCCACCTAAGGTCTTGTGAGGGTTGAACTTTGAGGTCTAGTTTGGACTTCTCACCAACTATAGGAGATTTGACTTGATAAATTTTCAATTTGAACTTATCACCATGATATTTAGATTTTACTAATGTAATCTTAGATTGGTGATTAGTCTTTTGAGGTTGGTGATTCTTCTTCTTAGGGGTTTGTTTTCTATTCTTCTTATTTTCTCCATTTCCTTGACTTTTGAATTTTAAATTTAACTTAGCAACTTTCTTCAAAAGTTCTTTCATGGGTTGATAAGAGGGAGATATGTTGAGAAGCTTTTTGTTCTTAGATTCTTTCAAGTTTGGTTTAACTTGTTTAAGCTTTTTAGAATCTATCTTAGGAGACTCCATTTTAAATGATTTAACTTGTTTAATCTTTTTGGAGTCTTCCTTGATTTTTAGTGTCTTACCCTTCATAGATTTTGATTCTACATTCTTGAGTTCAAAGATGGGTTTAGACACATGGCTTCTTCTTCTTAGTTTGCACTCAAACATGAAATGCCCTTCAATGCCACAAAATTTACATTTGGTTTTGGGCAAAGGAGAAGGAGTGCTAGAGAAGGAGGACTCACCTTTAACAAACGTGTTGGTGAATTTAGGGTCATGTGAAGTATATTTATCAAAACCAAGACCCGTCCTATCACCATGAGATTTACCCAATTTAAATAATTTTTCAAGTCTATCTTCACTTTGGGTAAACTTGCACTCATACTTTTGTTTATACTCTTCAAGTAGAGTGACTTGGGTTTTAAGGGTTGAATTTTCATTTTTAACTTTTGTTAGTTCATTTTCAATTCCCTTAAAATTGTTTAGCTCTTCATAGGCAAGTTTTAACTTAGATTTAAGCTCATTAACAACATTAGATCCAAGTTCTAAAGTTTTTAAATTACTCTGAGCATTAGACAAATGTTCATTGGAAATTGTCAACTTGGATAGTTAATGTTTTCATCTTGTCTTTTAATTGTATCTCTTAGGTTCAAATTTTCATTTTTAAGCTCATCACAATTTATCTTAATCTCATTTAATTTATCTTGAGCATTAGATAAATTTTCCTTAGAAATAGTCAATTTAGATTCAAGATTGTTAAAGTCTTTATCTTGCCTTTGTAATTGATCTCTTAGTTTTAGATTTTCCTTATTAAGATGATCATAACCTATCTTTAATTCTTTTAGTTCATCTTGAGCATTGTATAGGTTATTCAAAGAGATCATGAACTTAGATTCTACACAATTTATAAATTCATCTTTTTCTCTAAGTTCATTTTTAGAAGAGTCTAATTCTTGGTTTAGCCTTTTAGATTCTTCTTTCAATCTTTTATTTTTCTTGGAAACCTCTAAGGACCATGTGTACAATTCCTCATAGGCTTCATATTCATCAAATTCTTCTTCTTTTAATTCAAGTTGAGATTCTTTAATTTTAATATTTGAATCTCCATAAGATGGAAGAATGAGGGGTCTAGAAGAATCTACAAAGTCTAGCATAGTGGAGTCCATTCTAATGATGTTCATAAAAACACAACTCTAGGGTTTTAACTCTAGGTTTTTACACCTAATCAAGAGTTCCAAACACTTGATCCTAAAAGATAGAGCACGAGGCTCTGATACCAATTGAAACTCCTTGGGATCCTAACCCTAGAGGGGGGGTGAATAGGGTGAGCTACAATAGTGACCAATTTAGACCAATTTTAATTTCTTAACATAAACTAGTCACATGTGATGATAAATCAATCAATATGCGGAAGCTAAAACAAAAACAATCACCACATAGCAATCACCACAACACAATATTTATAGTGGTTCGGCCAACGTGCCTACATCCACTACCGGCTTGTGCATCCAACACCCCACCGGATTTCCACTATGTATGCTTTTTACTAGGCTAAGCAATAACCCTTACAATGTTGTTTTTCTAGGCTAAACAACAACCTCTCAATGTGCTTTTATAGGCTAAGCAATAACCTTTACAAGATGCTTTTCAAGGCTAAGCAATAACCTTTACACAATGCTTTTCTTAGGTTAAGCAATAACCTTACAAGATAAAGATTTCTCTAAGAAAGTGTCTTCTCAAAAGATCACTCTAAGAGATTACAATTTAAGCTCAAATTAATTTGCCTCTAAATAGGCGGATATGAAAATGAAAACTAACTCACACAAACACTCAAAGAAATGCAAAGATGTATGCTTATGAAGTGTGTATGTGAAAACTTCAATCAAGTTTAAAAGTAAGCTCAATCAATTTATGCTTAATGCAATTCGAAAGTTTAAGGCACAAAAAGATATGATTGAAGTTCTATGCAAATCACTTGAACAATTACACACTTGTGAATGATATGAAAATCTAAAGATCACAAGTTGTATGAAAGTGTTTAAGCCTAATCAAGTGATGCATGTGCAATGTTATTTTCAAAACTAATTTGACTAAAGATTAAATGAATGAAAACAACAAGGGAAGTTTCAACCAAGTGAAATAATCATGCAATAAAAGAAATCAAAGATTTAGGCTAAGCATGATTAAGAAAATTTAAAACAAAACTTGGGTTGAAATCAAAGTGATGAATCCAATCTTGAATATCAAAGATGAAGGGAAGAATGGATTCAACATATAATTGTTATCATGCTTGAAATCATTTTCCAAAGTTTCAAATAAAGCACATAACAAATGATTAATTAAAAGTAAAACTTACTTGGAGATTTAACTTAGTTGATCCAAGCTTAAGCTTCACTTAATGACCCCTTTGGTCTCTCTTAGTTCATCCCCTTTGTCTTGTCTCAAAGCTCCTCAAAGAAGGCTAAAAAATCTCCAACTTTGGACAAAGGAAAGAACTCATTTATATAGCCAAAAATGCCCAAC
The DNA here is from genome assembly GCA_038049695.1 of Cinnamomum chago. Taxonomy (NCBI): domain Eukaryota; kingdom Viridiplantae; phylum Streptophyta; class Magnoliopsida; order Laurales; family Lauraceae; genus Cinnamomum; species Cinnamomum chago. The sequence continues at coordinate 55,847,711 of CP142454.1, read as the reverse complement.
GGCTAGTCCTCGGTCGACCTAGACACAGGTCTCGGTCGACCGGGAAGGCACAACGGTCATATTTCTGACCGTTGGCAGGTTTCAGCCCAGAACCTGCAACTCGACTGACAGTGTTCCCGGTCGACCGGGAAGCAGGTCTCGGTCGACCGGCGACACTGCCGAGCCACCCCCCTTTTTACAAAAATTTCCAACTTTTGCCTATTTGAGGGTATTTCTTTGGGGGACCTTTTGGCCACTAAATCAAGCTTGAATAACATGTTTTAGATCAATCTAAGATGATTAAAAACATGAAACACAAAGAGCCTAAAATGATTCGAAACTTTAAATCCAAAGGCTAGCTTGATTTCTAAAAACTCTTTTCACATAAAAATGCATACAAAGATGATTCTGAAAGAGATGAATGCATGCAAGGCACAAACCTAAATTCTCAATATGATTTCACAAAAGTAATGCACAAAGAATTAGGTTTTCAAAAGAGTTTGAATTCTAAAATCAATGCATCCAAGTTTAGAAACAAAACATGCATAAAACAATACTTTTACAAATCTTAAAAGCAATGCATGTATAAAACCAGATTTCAAGGTTTTCTAAAACAATGCATGAGTGTAAATTCAAATGATGTGAATATGTTAATGCATCCATCAAATTGCAAATACAAAATCCCTAACAGAATGAAGCTTACAACACAAGATATTCCATACATCCGAGTAGCACGAAGATGTACCATAATTTGAAGAATAGATTTTGGTGGAATAACATGAAGAGAGAGATAACAACTTTTGTGTCTCGTTGTCTAACTTGTCAGTTGATTAAGGTAGAGCACCAGAAGCCTCCAGGTTTGTTACAACCGTTGGAGATTCCAGAGTGGAAATGAGAGCACATCACTATGGATTTCGTTTCCGGTTTGCCGAACACCAAGAAGGGAAATAATGCAATTTGGATTATTGTAGATCGTCTGACAAGGTCTGCTTATTTCATTCCGATGAAGACAGGGAATATGATGCATATGGCACCACTTGCAAAGTTATTTGTTGATGAAATTGTTAGTAAACATGGTCAGCCCGTCTCCATTACTTCAGACAGAGACAGTAGGTTTGTTTCAAAGTTTTGGAAAACTCTTCATGAGTCGATGGGTACCAAACTCCAGTTCAGCACAGCTTATCATCCTCAGACCGATGGTCAATCAGAAAGGACGATACAGACTCTCGAAGACATGCTACGTGCTTATGTGTTGGATTTCAAGGTTCAGTGGGATGAGTGCTTATCGCTTTGTGAATTTGCCTATAACAATAGCTATACTCTAGCATCGGTATGGCACCTTTCGAGGCACTCTATGGCAGAGGATGCAGAACTCCGGTTTGCTGGGAAGAAGTCGGTGAGCGTAGTTTTCATGGACCAACAATAGTTGGAGAGACAAGTCACAAGGTCAAGCTGATTCGGGAACGTTTGAAGATCGCCCGAAGTAGGCAGAAGAGTTATGCAGACACTCGCCGAAGAGAATTTCAATTTCAAGTGGGTGACAAAGTGTTCATGAAAATCTCACCAGTTAGAGGAACTTTGAGATTCGGACAGAAAGGCAAATTGTCAAGAAGATTTATTGGTCCATATGAAATTTTGAGCAAGATTGGGGATGTCGCATATAGACTTGCGTTACTGTCGGAACTCTCCAGGGTGCACAATGTATTTCATGTTTCTATGCTCAAGAAATACGTCTCTAGTCCTTCACATATACTACAGCACGAGCCTTTGGAGATTCGAGAAGATGCCTCGTATGTGGAAAAGCCGATCAAGATCATTGATACCAAAGACCAAGAATTGAGAAATCGAACTATTCATTAGGTCAAGGTACTTTGGAAAAATCACAAGCCAGAGGAAGCCACATGGGAATTGAGAGATCAAGTGCAGAGGAAATATCCACAGCTTTTACCAAAGGTAAATGTTCAATTTATTTGGTGGACCAAATATCCTAAGGGGTGGAGGATGTTAGACCCCGACCCAGACTAATTCAATTAGTGTGTGATTTTTCTGTGTTTAGTCTTAAGTGGGTTTAATCATCGTTGGGTTAGAAATAATTAGTTTTAGTCCTGGATATAGCCTTGGGAATTTTGAGAACGTAAGTGTTAGTCAGACACGCTAAGGAAGGCCTGAGTGCACGTGTAAGCTTGGGAGAATCATATTGGTTTTCCCTTTTTAATTGTGATTTTGATTTGATTTGAATGGTTTCATTATTTGTTATAACTTTCGTTTTCAGCCCGTTCATGTTTGAAGCCCAAAACCCAAGTTTTGGCCCAAAAGGGTAAAATATTCTTTTATACACAAATCTGGACACAAATTTCGAAATCTCAAAACCATGTCAAAAATATACATTTTGGAAACTAGATATTTCGAGGATCATTTTATCCTTCTTCGTCGAGTTCATTCGAGGCTCCCAAGATCATGTTTTTGTCAATGCAAGGTTTAGGCTCATTGGGCCCCATTTGCAAGTGTTTAAAGTCAACTCTTTCTCCTTCCCTCTTTTCACTCTCAAACCCTAACCCTAGAGCACCAAGAAGAGAAAACCCTTTTTCCTACCACTTCATTTCTCTTGAATGCACAAGCTAGAAGACTGCAAATGAAATTCCAAGACCATCATCTTCTTCCTCTCATCCCAAACTTTCCATTAATACAAGTTTCTTGAAGTTTCTAGTTGGGCAAGTGCTCCATTTTCTTCCTTCTCTCTTGTTTGTGAATCTCTAGGTATGAGTTCCAACCTATCTTTTTAATGGAGCCTTTTTGGTTCCTAAAGATCTTGTTTTTCATGTTTGCAAACCCTTTTGTGAAAATGGGTTTCTTGTTTTCAAGTTTGAGTGAGTTTTGAATGGTTTTCATGGGGATTTATGTAGTATTTGGCTTAGCTTGAGTGGAAGTGCTTGAAGAAGGTTTGTGACATCTTGGACTAAGGCAAGTAAATAATCTAGGATGGATGTTAGTTTGTGTGCATTTGGTTTGTTTCCTTTTCATTCTCTTCATTTCATTGGAAATCTATGTCTTGAATGAAAATTTTGGGGATTTTGTTTTATATTGGAGAATGGGAATGAGATGTTTTAAATTGTGTTTAAATATGTAAATTTAATTGCTTGGAGAGCTTGTCGGTTCAGGGAAGTGCAGGGTGAAGGAGATATAAGAAGAAGGGAAGAAGAAATGTAAAAACCTTACTTGAAATGCACTGTCTACGCAGCGTCAGTCAGCCATCAGTCAGCTGTCGGCTAACCAAAATTTCAACTTTGGTCGACCGACAGCCAACCGAACTCAGTTCGACTCCATTTCCCGAGACCTGCATTTCATTAGGAAAGATTTCTGTCAGCTATTGTCTAACCGACATTTCCACTTCGGTCGACTGACAGCCAACCGAAGTCAGTTCGGTTCCATTTCCCGAGAGCTAAGATTTTTCTGGGTAAATTTGTCGATCAGCTCGTCGGTCAGCTGTTGCCTAACCGACATACCCCATCTCGGTCGACCGACAGGTGACCGAGTGGTAACCGAAATTTCAAGATGAGTTGTTTTAGAAGGATTTCTACAGGAATGAAAACTAGAATATGTTATGGGGCTTTTAACCTAACATTGTGTGATTGAAACCTGAGATGTCTTTAACTTCCGGGGCACCCAATTCTCTTTGCAATTTTAACATTTGGGTTTCAATTACACAAGGGTCAACCAAAGGTCCTTACATACGCTTGATAGACTTTGCTTTCGAACTTTAGTTTTGATGCAACAAGTATTATCGTGTACTCATTTTGTAGTTAAGTATAAGCTCGTTTGAAAATTGTTTCAAGGATAAAAAGGGGATCACTTCTTAAGCGCATTATGCATATATATACTTATGCCTCGTGCTAGTCGTGTCTTGTTTAGTTCTGATAAGTGATTTCCCCCTTTAAGCTTGATTTGGTTTAACACGTGTTTCGCCAAGTTCTGTGCATTCATGAATTTAAGTGAACACCACTGAGCTTGGACTGCCCTTTCAGTTTGATCCACTGCCTGGGTGTCCTTAAACATGTGGACTATTTGCAGATTGGTCGTGTATTTTATTACACATCGTCCGTGTCCGGTTCCGCGGCCGGAATCCCCGTATATGTGGGAATTGTGTCGTGATTATATTATGTATATAGTGCTTATCATGTGTGTTAGGAATTTTCTAGATTGCAATTTGATGGATGCATTTCATTCTAGCATCATTTGATTCACACACATATGCATTGTTTTAAATAAACTTGAAATCTTGTTTTATTCATGCATTGGTTTTAAGATTTGTAAATGTATTGATTTATGCATGATTTGTTTTTAAAACTTGGATGCATTAGTTTTTAGAAAAGAGTTTTCAAGAAATCAAGCAAGCCTTTGTTTTAAAAGTTTTGAAACTTTTTAGGCTTTTTATGTCATGTTTTAAAAACCATTAGAATCTTTAAAACATGTTTTCCAAGCTTGATTTAGTGGCCAAAAGGTCCCCCAAAGAAATATCTTTGAAATGACAAAAGTTGGTTTTTTTGTCAAAGGGGGGTTGTCCCGGCAGTGTCGCCGGTCGACCGAGAGGCAGGTCTCGGTCGACCGAGACAACTGTAGGCAAAATTTGCCTGGGAGCACCAACGGTCAGAAATATGACCGTTGTGTGTTCTCGGTCGACCGAGGCCTGTTTGCCGGTCGACCGAGAACTAGCCGTTGGCCACTTTTTCCTATAAATATGAGTTCTTTCCCTTGCCAAAAGTTGGGAATTTTTAACCCCTCCTTGAGAGGATTTGAGGCATATCAAAAGGGAAAAGAACCAAGGGATGAAGGGGAAGATTAGGAAAGCTAAAGCTTGGATTAATGAAGTTAAACCACCAAGTAGGCTCTTCCTTTCTTAATCATATGTTTTCATGCTTTGTTTTATTTTTGGTAAATCATTTCTAGCATGATAAACTATGTTTGTGTTGTGTCCTTAACATATGTTATGTTTTGAGTTGATTTATTATTTTGGACACAACACCATATGATTCAATTCAAGTAGTACTTAACTTTGGTAAATCTAAGTAGATCATGTTAATGTAAAAACCTTTGAAATCATATGTAACATGATCCATATACTTGGTTGAATCTTTGGTTGTTGTTTTCCATCATAAGAACATCTCTCTCAAAACTATCTTATGTTTTGGATTCAACTTCTTTACAAATCATATGTTTTCATGTTTTGTTTTATCATTGGTAAATCTTTGTAACATGTTAATATATGATATGTTGTATCCTTAGCATATTCTATATTTTGAATAGATCTATTGTTTTTGGATACATCACCATTGATTCATCAAAGTAGTACTTTATTGGTAAATCTAAGTAGATCATGTTAATGAAAGATGTAACATGATTCATATACTTTGTTGAATCTTTGGTTGTTGTTTTTCCATCATAAGAAAATCTCTTTCAAATGTATCTTATGTTTTGGATTCAACATCATTACAAATCATATGTGTATTATTGTTTTAATGTTTCACAACTTGCCTTACTTTGATTGGTAAATCTTTTTCAAGTTGTCTTTATAATTACATATGATTTGTCCCCTCTTTTCAATCAAATCTATTTTTATGTTTTGAGCTTCATTGGTGATTTGATTGACATCCCTATGCATCACATGTTTAGAGCTAATCCATTTCATACAACTTGTGTAACTTTGATATCATTAACAAGTTGTTACTTTTAACATGTGATTGCATTACTTCCTCAATCATAAATGTTTTTGAGCTAAAACTTTCAAAAGCCTTAGGCATACATTTATGAGCTTTCATTTTCTAAATGATTGAGGACCACACACACACACTTCATATACTTTCATCTTTGCATTCATAGTGTGAGTGTGTATTAGATTTTCACTTCCATATCCGCCTATTTTAGAGGCAAATGTAATGAGCTAAAATGAATCTCCAACTAGTGTATTAAAGACACAACTTAGTGAGATAACCAACCTTGTGGTTGAAGAGGTTATTGCTTAGCCTATAAAAGCATAATGTATAGGTTGATGTTAAGCCTTGAAAAACATCATTGTAAGGTTATTGCTTAGCCTTGGAAAGCATATTGTAAAGGTTATTGCTTAGCCTATTGAAAAGCATAAATAGTGGAAATCCGGTGGGGTGTTGGATCACAAGCCGGTAGTGGATGTAGGCATTGAGGCCGAACCACTATAAATACTTGTGTGATGGTGATTGCTTTGTGGTGATTATTTTGTTAGCTTCCGCATCTTGTATGATAAATCATCACATGTGACTAGTTTGTTTTAAAGAAGTTAAAAATATTAAAATTGGTCATAATTGGAGCTCACCCTATTCACCCCCCCTCTAGGGTTCGGATCCCCATGGACTTACAAGTGGTATCAGAGCGGGTTACTCCATTTTAGGGCTTAACAACCCGGAGTTGATCCTTGCTAGATTTGAACCCTAGTGTTGTGATTTATTGCATATCTTTATGATGATTTCCACTATGTTTGAAAATGTTTTTCCCTAGCCTCTTTGCACCACTCTAAGACTTTTCTAAGTTATATCTTCTAGAGTTGGTGAGTCCTCAAAGTGTTCTCTCTTGGACATCCTTTTCAAGACCTTAGGTGAATTTTCAAAGGTAGACTTTTTGAGTAACCTTAAGGCCTTGATACCCCTAGACCAACCTATTCTTTTTAGTTATATCTATTTGTTGGTCTTTGTACATTTGCATTTTGTTGCTTTATAGTCACATCTCTTAAAATGCAATGTTTCTTTGTGATCATTTGATTTTGTCTTCATGAACTTTTATAGTTATATCTCATGGTTTTCAAAATCCCTTGATTGCAATTTTTTCATGATGGATTTGCATTTTGATCATATAGTAATATCTCTTGTTGTGCATATCTATTCATGATCAATTGATTGTGATTACAAATGCTTTCATAGCTAGTTTTTCATGATCAATTGATGTTGGAAAATCATTTGATGTTTGTCATAGTTAGATCCTTTTTGGAAATCAAATGATTTGAAGCAATTTAAGTTTTCCATTGATTTTCAAGTTATATCTTTTGATATGGAAAATTTGTAAGTGTCTATTGTTTTTACAAATTGAAAACTTTACAATAGTACACTTCTTGATTTTTCAAATTCACTTGCTCTTAATTCTAAATGATTCTTTGTTGGAATTTCATACATTGAAGTGATTTGAAAAACTTTGGAAAATGTTCTAAGCTTTTTTAGTTATATTTATAGAAGCATTTTCCTTGAATTTATTTCCTTGTGCCTAATTATGATTGTATCATTTGAAAGGAAATAATTTTTATAAACAATTTGCATCTTTGCTCATTGAGTTACATTCTTTATGCAAATTGATTTTGAGGTCTTACATTGCTTGGTTGGATATGGTTTCATTGATTTGCATGTTTGTGCCTATTTTGGTATATAGTTTCATTAATGCAAATTAATGAGTGTTTATGTGCTTTTTAGTAAAATCTTGTATTTGAGCTTTTTAAGTACATATGTGATTTTATGTGCTAAGTTCATTTGATATAAACCTCATATCTTTTTCCATTGCATTGTAAGCTTAGTGCATTTGCTAAGAGTGGAGATGTTACATGATAGCTTAATGAATCATTTTAGATGAATTGGAATTAAACCATTGTTCTTAATAGGTATATCCATTTATGTGGTCCATCTTCATCTTTATGTGATCCATGATGTCTCTCTAACTTCATACCTTCTTGTGCTTACATAGTTATATTCTTTATTGATGATATGGTATGAGTTAGATCTTGAGTGTTGATTGATCCTCTCTATGCAAATGTCAAATTGTTCTATGTATGGTTGTGGTATTGATTATATTTGTTGAAACCATACTAGAACTCAAATCCATCCTCTATGCCTTATAGTCATTTCTTTTTGGATGGTTATGATGTTGATTCATGTGTATTTTCTAAGTGATTTCATTCTTATACATGTTTCAACTTCATAGTAGTGATCTTGATCATATGAAACTCTTTGAAATCCATTCCTCATATTTCTATATGTTTGATGGACATCTTAGATGTTGAATTCATATGATTTAGTCACTTTATAAAATTGCATGCATTTCAAAGTCATATCCTTTAGCATTGCAATTTATCTTGTTCATCACTATGCTCAATAGTCATATCTTTAAAAGTGATGAATATGCATTTATGATGCTTGATGGAATTTTGTCACATTCTTGCTCTTTATCATGTTATCAAATTCAATTGGTTTCAATTGGTATAATGGTTGATTGATTTGATTTCTTGTGAATGTGATAAATCTTGTGTGCATTGGATTGAACTTGATAAGTAATATGATTGTTCCATGTCACACACCATTAGCATCATAATGTTCATGATTGCCACCTCCTTTGATCTTATAGGTATATCTCATGACCACCATGTTTATGTGTTCATAATATTGGTTGGTTATTAGTTGAGGTTGGCTTCATGTTTGAATTTCATTTCACTCAATTTGCACTTTAATAAGTCATATTTATTGATTGAATGAAATGATTTTCAAAATCTTACATAGCATATGATTTTCATAAGTAATATTGATTGATGCTATGTTTGAGTAAACCCCATATCATGGATAGCTCTAATTTGGATTTTTCCTAATAGGTATATTTTTAAATCCATTTTAGAGTGATTGATTTAAATAGTCATATCCTAAATCTCAATTGGTATTCTTTGTCTTTCCAATTGATATCCATGATGGCTTTTCCCATAGACCTTGCTTTCTTTTGGCAATTTGATCATATGAGCTTGATAGTTAAATGAATCTAATCCTTTCCTTGAAGTTGACCCTCATTGGTAAAACCATCTTCTTCTTGCACCTAATAGTTAAATCTTGTCAAAAGTTTGACAAAAGAAGAGAATGGATTGAGGGGGAGTGTAAACCTTCATAGGAAGTATTAGTTTTGATCAAATTGACCCTAGGATTGCCTTTGAACCCTTAGAGACTACTACCTCACATGATAGCCTGTTATGTATTTCATCTTCGATTTCATTTGTTAACAGGTGCTACTAATGGTATTTTCCTTGTTTCATGTGTGTAGGTACCTTTGCAATTTAATGGCAAAGGGGGAGAAATTATGCAAGTTCTCAATAGGGTGAAGAGAATGTCCAAGCTTCCTAAGGGGAGAGTTGTGTATGATCTTCTACAAAGGGAGAGAATGCATAGCTTGCCAAAGGGAGAAAGAGGCATGGTCAAAGGGGGAGAGCTAATAGAAGAAAGAAGCTTGGAAGCTAAAGAAGATGCTTGGATAAAGAAAGAAAGAAGAAAGAAAGCTTGAAGAGTGATCAAGCTCCAAGCATCATGAAGATTGAAGCCCAAGAGCCCAAGCAATGAGAAGGAGCATCCAAGAAGATTTCAAGCCTTGTCCAGCTGAGGGGGAGCTGAAGACTAAGTGTGTATGTTCAGTGGTGAGTGTGTTTGCCATCAAATTGCAAAGGGGGAGATTGTTAGGAATTTTCTAGATTGCAATTTGATGGATGCATTTCATTCTAGCATCATTTGATTCACACACATATGCATTGTTTTAAATAAACTTGAAATCTTGTTTTATTCATGCATTGGTTTTAAGATTTGTAAATGTATTGATTTATGCATGATTTGTTTTTAAAACTTGGATGCATTAGTTTTTAGAAAAGAGTTTTCAAGAAATCAAGCAAGCCTTTGTTTTAAAAGTTTTGAAACTTTTTAGGCTTTTTATGTCATGTTTTAAAAACCATTAGAATCTTTAAAACATGTTTTCCAAGCTTGATTTAGTGGCCAAAAGGTCCCCCAAAGAAATATCTTTGAAATGACAAAAGTTGGTTTTTTTGTCAAAGGGGGGTTGTCCCGGCAGTGTCGCCGGTCGACCGAGAGGCAGGTCTCGGTCGACCGAGACAACTGCAGGCAAAATTTGCCTGGGAGCACCAACGGTCAGAAATATGACCGTTGTGTGTTCTCGGTCGACCGAGGCCTGTTTGCCGGTCGACCGAGAACTAGCCGTTGGCCACTTTTTCCTATAAATATGAGTTCTTTCCCTTGCCAAAAGTTGGGAATTTTTAACCCCTCCTTGAGAGGATTTGAGGCATATCAAAAGGGAAAAGAACCAAGGGATGAAGGGGAAGATTAGGAAAGCTAAAGCTTGGATTAATGAAGTTAAACCACCAAGTAGGCTCTTCCTTTCTTAATCATATGTTTTCATGCTTTGTTTTATTTTTGGTAAATCATTTCTAGCATGATAAACTATGTTTGTGTTGTGTCCTTAACATATGTTATGTTTTGAGTTGATTTATTATTTTGGACACAACACCATATGATTCAATTCAAGTAGTACTTAACTTTGGTAAATCTAAGTAGATCATGTTAATGTAAAAACCTTTGAAATCATATGTAACATGATCCATATACTTGGTTGAATCTTTGGTTGTTGTTTTCCATCATAAGAACATCTCTCTCAAAACTATCTTATGTTTTGGATTCAACTTCTTTACAAATCATATGTTTTCATGTTTTGTTTTATCATTGGTAAATCTTTGTAACATGTTAATATATGATATGTTGTATCCTTAGCATATTCTATATTTTGAATAGATCTATTGTTTTTGGATACATCACCATTGATTCATCAAAGTAGTACTTTATTGGTAAATCTAAGTAGATCATGTTAATGAAAGATGTAACATGATTCATATACTTTGTTGAATCTTTGGTTGTTGTTTTTCCATCATAAGAAAATCTCTTTCAAATGTATCTTATGTTTTGGATTCAACATCATTACAAATCATATGTGTATTATTGTTTTAATGTTTCACAACTTGCCTTACTTTGATTGGTAAATCTTTTTCAAGTTGTCTTTATAATTACATATGATTTGTCCCCTCTTTTCAATCAAATCTATTTTTATGTTTTGAGCTTCATTGGTGATTTGATTGACATCCCTATGCATCACATGTTTAGAGCTAATCCATTTCATACAACTTGTGTAACTTTGATATCATTAACAAGTTGTTACTTTTAACATGTGATTGCATTACTTCCTCAATCATAAATGTTTTTGAGCTAAAACTTTCAAAAGCCTTAGGCATACATTTATGAGCTTTCATTTTCTAAATGATTGAGGACCACACACACACACTTCATATACTTTCATCTTTGCATTCATAGTGTGAGTGTGTATTAGATTTTCACTTCCATATCCGCCTATTTTAGAGGCAAATGTAATGAGCTAAAATGAATCTCCAACTAGTGTATTAAAGACACAACTTAGTGAGATAACCAACCTTGTGGTTGAAGAGGTTATTGCTTAGCCTATAAAAGCATAATGTATAGGTTGATGTTAAGCCTTGAAAAACATCATTGTAAGGTTATTGCTTAGCCTTGGAAAGCATATTGTAAAGGTTATTGCTTAGCCTATTGAAAAGCATAAATAGTGGAAATCCGGTGGGGTGTTGGATCACAAGCCGGTAGTGGATGTAGGCATTGAGGCCGAACCACTATAAATACTTGTGTGATGGTGATTGCTTTGTGGTGATTATTTTGTTAGCTTCCGCATCTTGTATGATAAATCATCACATGTGACTAGTTTGTTTTAAAGAAGTTAAAAATATTAAAATTGGTCATAATTGGAGCTCACCCTATTCACCCCCCCTCTAGGGTTCGGATCCCCATGGACTTACAAGTGGTATCAGAGCGGGTTACTCCATTTTAGGGCTTAACAACCCGGAGTTGATCCTTGCTAGATTTGAACCCTAGTGTTGTGATTTATTGCATATCTTTATGATGATTTCCACTATGTTTGAAAATGTTTTTCCCTAGCCTCTTTGCACCACTCTAAGACTTTTCTAAGTTATATCTTCTAGAGTTGGTGAGTCCTCAAAGTGTTCTCTCTTGGACATCCTTTTCAAGACCTTAGGTGAATTTTCAAAGGTAGACTTTTTGAGTAACCTTAAGGCCTTGATACCCCTAGACCAACCTATTCTTTTTAGTTATATCTATTTGTTGGTCTTTGTACATTTGCATTTTGTTGCTTTATAGTCACATCTCTTAAAATGCAATGTTTCTTTGTGATCATTTGATTTTGTCTTCATGAACTTTTATAGTTATATCTCATGGTTTTCAAAATCCCTTGATTGCAATTTTTTCATGATGGATTTGCATTTTGATCATATAGTAATATCTCTTGTTGTGCATATCTATTCATGATCAATTGATTGTGATTACAAATGCTTTCATAGCTAGTTTTTCATGATCAATTGATGTTGGAAAATCATTTGATGTTTGTCATAGTTAGATCCTTTTTGGAAATCAAATGATTTGAAGCAATTTAAGTTTTCCATTGATTTTCAAGTTATATCTTTTGATATGGAAAATTTGTAAGTGTCTATTGTTTTTACAAATTGAAAACTTTACAATAGTACACTTCTTGATTTTTCAAATTCACTTGCTCTTAATTCTAAATGATTCTTTGTTGGAATTTCATACATTGAAGTGATTTGAAAAACTTTGGAAAATGTTCTAAGCTTTTTTAGTTATATTTATAGAAGCATTTTCCTTGAATTTATTTCCTTGTGCCTAATTATGATTGTATCATTTGAAAGGAAATAATTTTTATAAACAATTTGCATCTTTGCTCATTGAGTTACATTCTTTATGCAAATTGATTTTGAGGTCTTACATTGCTTGGTTGGATATGGTTTCATTGATTTGCATGTTTGTGCCTATTTTGGTATATAGTTTCATTAATGCAAATTAATGAGTGTTTATGTGCTTTTTAGTAAAATCTTGTATTTGAGCTTTTTAAGTACATATGTGATTTTATGTGCTAAGTTCATTTGATATAAACCTCATATCTTTTTCCATTGCATTGTAAGCTTAGTGCATTTGCTAAGAGTGGAGATGTTACATGATAGCTTAATGAATCATTTTAGATGAATTGGAATTAAACCATTGTTCTTAATAGGTATATCCATTTATGTGGTCCATCTTCATCTTTATGTGATCCATGATGTCTCTCTAACTTCATACCTTCTTGTGCTTACATAGTTATATTCTTTATTGATGATATGGTATGAGTTAGATCTTGAGTGTTGATTGATCCTCTCTATGCAAATGTCAAATTGTTCTATGTATGGTTGTGGTATTGATTATATTTGTTGAAACCATACTAGAACTCAAATCCATCCTCTATGCCTTATAGTCATTTCTTTTTGGATGGTTATGATGTTGATTCATGTGTATTTTCTAAGTGATTTCATTCTTATACATGTTTCAACTTCATAGTAGTGATCTTGATCATATGAAACTCTTTGAAATCCATTCCTCATATTTCTATATGTTTGATGGACATCTTAGATGTTGAATTCATATGATTTAGTCACTTTATAAAATTGCATGCATTTCAAAGTCATATCCTTTAGCATTGCAATTTATCTTGTTCATCACTATGCTCAATAGTCATATCTTTAAAAGTGATGAATATGCATTTATGATGCTTGATGGAATTTTGTCACATTCTTGCTCTTTATCATGTTATCAAATTCAATTGGTTTCAATTGGTATAATGGTTGATTGATTTGATTTCTTGTGAATGTGATAAATCTTGTGTGCATTGGATTGAACTTGATAAGTAATATGATTGTTCCATGTCACACACCATTAGCATCATAATGTTCATGATTGCCACCTCCTTTGATCTTATAGGTATATCTCATGACCACCATGTTTATGTGTTCATAATATTGGTTGGTTATTAGTTGAGGTTGGCTTCATGTTTGAATTTCATTTCACTCAATTTGCACTTTAATAAGTCATATTTATTGATTGAATGAAATGATTTTCAAAATCTTACATAGCATATGATTTTCATAAGTAATATTGATTGATGCTATGTTTGAGTAAACCCCATATCATGGATAGCTCTAATTTGGATTTTTCCTAATAGGTATATTTTTAAATCCATTTTAGAGTGATTGATTTAAATAGTCATATCCTAAATCTCAATTGGTATTCTTTGTCTTTCCAATTGATATCCATGATGGCTTTTCCCATAGACCTTGCTTTCTTTTGGCAATTTGATCATATGAGCTTGATAGTTAAATGAATCTAATCCTTTCCTTGAAGTTGACCCTCATTGGTAAAACCATCTTCTTCTTGCACCTAATAGTTAAATCTTGTCAAAAGTTTGACAAAAGAAGAGAATGGATTGAGGGGGAGTGTAAACCTTCATAGGAAGTATTAGTTTTGATCAAATTGACCCTAGGATTGCCTTTGAACCCTTAGAGACTACTACCTCACATGATAGCCTGTTATGTATTTCATCTTCGATTTCATTTGTTAACAGGTGCTACTAATGGTATTTTCCTTGTTTCATGTGTGTAGGTACCTTTGCAATTTAATGGCAAAGGGGGAGAAATTATGCAAGTTCTCAATAGGGTGAAGAGAATGTCCAAGCTTCCTAAGGGGAGAGTTGTGTATGATCTTCTACAAAGGGAGAGAATGCATAGCTTGCCAAAGGGAGAAAGAGGCATGGTCAAAGGGGGAGAGCTAATAGAAGAAAGAAGCTTGGAAGCTAAAGAAGATGCTTGGATAAAGAAAGAAAGAAGAAAGAAAGCTTGAAGAGTGATCAAGCTCCAAGCATCATGAAGATTGAAGCCCAAGAGCCCAAGCAATGAGAAGGAGCATCCAAGAAGATTTCAAGCCTTGTCCAGCTGAGGGGGAGCTGAAGACTAAGTGTGTATGTTCAGTGGTGAGTGTGTTTGCCATCAAATTGCAAAGGGGGAGATTGTTAGGAATTTTCTAGATTGCAATTTGATGGATGCATTTCATTCTAGCATCATTTGATTCACACACATATGCATTGTTTTAAATAAACTTGAAATCTTGTTTTATTCATGCATTGGTTTTAAGATTTGTAAATGTATTGATTTATGCATGATTTGTTTTTAAAACTTGGATGCATTAGTTTTTAGAAAAGAGTTTTCAAGAAATCAAGCAAGCCTTTGTTTTAAAAGTTTTGAAACTTTTTAGGCTTTTTATGTCATGTTTTAAAAACCATTAGAATCTTTAAAACATGTTTTCCAAGCTTGATTTAGTGGCCAAAAGGTCCCCCAAAGAAATATCTTTGAAATGACAAAAGTTGGTTTTTTTGTCAAAGGGGGGTTGTCCCGGCAGTGTCGCCGGTCGACCGAGAGGCAGGTCTCGGTCGACCGAGACAACTGCAGGCAAAATTTGCCTGGGAGCACCAACGGTCAGAAATATGACCGTTGTGTGTTCTCGGTCGACCGAGGCCTGTTTGCCGGTCGACCGAGAACTAGCCGTTGGCCACTTTTTCCTATAAATATGAGTTCTTTCCCTTGCCAAAAGTTGGGAATTTTTAACCCCTCCTTGAGAGGATTTGAGGCATATCAAAAGGGAAAAGAACCAAGGGATGAAGGGGAAGATTAGGAAAGCTAAAGCTTGGATTAATGAAGTTAAACCACCAAGTAGGCTCTTCCTTTCTTAATCATATGTTTTCATGCTTTGTTTTATTTTTGGTAAATCATTTCTAGCATGATAAACTATGTTTGTGTTGTGTCCTTAACATATGTTATGTTTTGAGTTGATTTATTATTTTGGACACAACACCATATGATTCAATTCAAGTAGTACTTAACTTTGGTAAATCTAAGTAGATCATGTTAATGTAAAAACCTTTGAAATCATATGTAACATGATCCATATACTTGGTTGAATCTTTGGTTGTTGTTTTCCATCATAAGAACATCTCTCTCAAAACTATCTTATGTTTTGGATTCAACTTCTTTACAAATCATATGTTTTCATGTTTTGTTTTATCATTGGTAAATCTTTGTAACATGTTAATATATGATATGTTGTATCCTTAGCATATTCTATATTTTGAATAGATCTATTGTTTTTGGATACATCACCATTGATTCATCAAAGTAGTACTTTATTGGTAAATCTAAGTAGATCATGTTAATGAAAGATGTAACATGATTCATATACTTTGTTGAATCTTTGGTTGTTGTTTTTCCATCATAAGAAAATCTCTTTCAAATGTATCTTATGTTTTGGATTCAACATCATTACAAATCATATGTGTATTATTGTTTTAATGTTTCACAACTTGCCTTACTTTGATTGGTAAATCTTTTTCAAGTTGTCTTTATAATTACATATGATTTGTCCCCTCTTTTCAATCAAATCTATTTTTATGTTTTGAGCTTCATTGGTGATTTGATTGACATCCCTATGCATCACATGTTTAGAGCTAATCCATTTCATACAACTTGTGTAACTTTGATATCATTAACAAGTTGTTACTTTTAACATGTGATTGCATTACTTCCTCAATCATAAATGTTTTTGAGCTAAAACTTTCAAAAGCCTTAGGCATACATTTATGAGCTTTCATTTTCTAAATGATTGAGGACCACACACACACACTTCATATACTTTCATCTTTGCATTCATAGTGTGAGTGTGTATTAGATTTTCACTTCCATATCCGCCTATTTTAGAGGCAAATGTAATGAGCTAAAATGAATCTCCAACTAGTGTATTAAAGACACAACTTAGTGAGATAACCAACCTTGTGGTTGAAGAGGTTATTGCTTAGCCTATAAAAGCATAATGTATAGGTTGATGTTAAGCCTTGAAAAACATCATTGTAAGGTTATTGCTTAGCCTTTGAAAGCATATTGTAAAGGTTATTGCTTAGCCTATTGAAAAGCATAAATAGTGGAAATCCGGTGGGGTGTTGGATCACAAGCCGGTAGTGGATGTAGGCATTGAGGCCGAACCACTATAAATACTTGTGTGATGGTGATTGCTTTGTGGTGATTATTTTGTTAGCTTCCGCATCTTGTATGATAAATCATCACATGTGACTAGTTTGTTTTAAAGAAGTTAAAAATATTAAAATTGGTCATAATTGGAGCTCACCCTATTCACCCCCCCTCTAGGGTTCGGATCCCCATGGACTTACAATGTGTGCTTGCTCTTTTCATTATAATTGATAGAGAAAGGATGGGCTCATTGTGGATTGTAACTATTCATGATATTATAAGTATTCATGGTAGCTTTGCTCGTATTTTGGAATGTACCTTAGTCATGTAACTGTTTCCAATTCAGTAAAATGTCTTAATATGTATCTTTAAACATTTACTTCTTACATGCTCATGCCTAAATTTGTTACCTGCCAAACCATCGCGTTTGACCCTTGTATGTTGGTGCCCAGGTGCAGGTGACGTTGCCTTTGAGGAGGAGCGTCCGGAGGAGGCTCTTGAGCCACCCCCAGTTAGAGAGTGACAACTCGAAGATGTCAACTAGATGTCAGGTGGGTTCTTTAGTTGCGCTTCATTTTGTCATGGGTTCTTTTGTCATTTTGAGAATTGTATTGGCCTTTATTGGCCTCTTATGGGATGTAACTAAACTTAACTACCTTTTGTCCTAGTCTCATAACTTGAATTATAATGGGAATGCCATGCTAACTCCTTCTTGTGATATTCTATCTTGATATTAATTTGTTATGGCACTTAAAATTTTATTGGTGCTTATCTTGATGTGATTTGCTACACGCTTCCGTAAACTTGATTGTGTGAGACAGATTCCGCGTGTTTCGGGAATGCTCACCGCGGATACCTGTGGGAAAACAACAAAACAACGTCCCGGGCCCAGGATCCGTTCCGGGGTCGTGACATGGCGCTACCGGGGTCAGTGAACGTGAGAGTCCGTGGGTGCCAACCCTTTCACGACCGGTGGCGAAATGCGAGCATCAACATTTCTTTGTACGGGTATGCTAGATTTTCTACTCTACTTCGAATTGACAAGTGGTGGTCCGGAGATCCACCTTCGTAAGTAGAAAAGAAATCAACTTTTTTCAAGTTTTCCATTGCACATATATTTAAGAAAAGAGACATGGTTTGTTTGTCGTGAAAGGCGATTTACAATTCTTATCAATAATGAAAGACAAGAGTTGTGATTTTTTTTTCTCTTCAAAAAAATACAAACTACAATGAAAAGGAAGAAAAGGAAATCTAACTCCTCAGGAGATTGTGGGGACTCGTTCAGATTGACGGTCGCAAGCCATGTGTGGACTTTGTCATCATCCTTCAGATGAGAACAGAGGGTGATCTTGATTCACTTGGCTTGGTTTAAACCTCAGATTTTTAGAGGACAAAGACCAAGAAGGGGTCCTATGTCCAATAAAAAGCAGAGTAGACTGGCAGAAAAGCCACGCCTAAGCCATAGAGGAGGAGAAGGAGAAGGACCTTGGGGGGAATTCCCCCCACCCCAAGGGACTTTCAGTCACCTTATATTGGTGGTCGATGCCAAACTTCTTCAACAGAGGAGAGTTTGTTGTCAGAGCAGTTAGATTGTATGGACTCAATCCATCAGATGATGTAATAAATTGATTAATTTCTTTATTTATCAAAAAAATCATGCTTTCCTTTCATGAGATGAATGTTGTTTTATTACTTTATGCACATAACCAATACATATGACAGAGAGTTCATGAGATAAACCGGGTCCCATTAGTATATTAGATGTGATATATGTGTATGGATGAGATCCACATACGTGAAATATGTGTCAAGAATCTTATGCTTAAATATCTTCACAACCAGTGATGAGACTGGACATCTCATCCAATAAGGTTGCAACACTTTGATCATTATGAGATAATGAGACTGTCTTGATCATCAGAATGTAAGATTCTGGATCATAGTGTTGATACATTGGATTTATTGAAGGACCGTGAGAAACACCTTATGAAACACTATCTTAACTGTTAGACCCCGACCCAGACCAATTCGATTAGTGTGTGTTTAGTCCTAAGTGGGTTTAGTTGTCGTTGGGTTAGAAATAATTAGTTTAGTCCTGGATATAGCTTTGGGAATTTTGAGAACGTTTAGTATTAGTCAGACACACTCAAGAAGGCCTGAGTGCACGTGTAAGCTTGGGAGGATCGTATCGGTTTCCGTGTAATTGTGATCTTCATTTCATTTGAATGATTTTACTATGTGTTACAACTTTCGTTTCCATCCCATTCATGTTTGAAGCCCAAAACCCAAGTTCTGGCCCAAAAAGGGTAAAGTGGCATTTTTACACAAATCTGGACACAATTTTTGAGATCTCAAAACCATGTCAAAAATATACTTTTTGGAAACTAGATATTTCGAGGATCGTTTTATCCTTCTTCGTCAAATTCATTTGAAGCCCGCATGATCATGTTTTTGTCAGTGCAAGGATTAGGTACATTGGGCCCCATTGGCATTACTTAAGCTTTATCTTCATCTCACTTTCGTTCACTTTCCCAAAATCCTGCAACTTTCTTAACCTAGGGCTGAAAATCCCTTTTTCTTTCCCTTCCCCTTCATTCCTCTTGCATGCCCTAGCTAGATATCTCCAAAGAGAATTCCAAGACCATCATCTTCTTCCTCTCCTTGCAAGCTTTCTATTGGTATAAATTTCTTGGAGTTTCTTGTGGGACAAGCTCTATATTTTCTTCATCTCTTCTTGTTTGGCCATTTCTAGGTAAGAGCTTCAACCCATATTTTTCATGGAGTCATTTTAGCCCCTAAAGATCTTGTTTTCCATGTTTGCAAACCCCTTTGTGAAAATGGGTTCTTTGTTTTCATTTTTGTTGAGTTTTGAATGGTTTTCCATGGGATTCTTGTAGTGTTGGCTTAGCTCTTGAGTGAGAGTGCTTGAAGAGGAGTGTTTAGCATTTGGGCAAGGCAAGTAATCTCTATAGGTTCAATGTTGCATGTGTAGTTTGATTACATTGTTATTTTAGAAATTGTGCATATAAACTTGTTTATAAGCTTCATGATCATATTTTCATTGGATTGAATGTTGAAATTGTGAAGAAATGAACCCTTGGTGAGCATGAAGGCTCAAGGGATTGATTGTGGCTTAATGATGAGAAGAAGGGGAGAAATGTATTGGAAGTTGTACAAGAGAAATGGGTTTTCTGCACTCAGCGAGCACAGGCAGAAGCCTGTCCGCTCGAGCGACCAGGCCACTGCTTGGTCTGAACGCAGACAGAGAGCTGTCCGCTCGAGCGACCTTATGGTCCGCTCGAATGAACTGCCCACTGTCTGATCTGGGGCAAGGCAGAGATGTCACGCCCCCGAACCGAAACCTCGGGGGCGGGAGATGGGATTAAAGCATAAATGTATTTTACTTCTCCCAGGATCCGCGTGTGTGAAGACAACACATTCTGAATATTTTGCGGAAGCATTTGTGGCGTTGCGACCCGAAGTCCGTGGCCATCGGATTCCGCGTCGCACTCAACCTTTAGCCCATAGCTATTATATCAAGAATCATATCAGACTGGAGTAACCATCACAATAAATTACGGAGCTGACAGTAACAGGATATTACATTCCCAAATATGTTCAAGTTACAATTATCAATGTACATTAATTAAGAATCCCAAGAAAAGGCTAACAAAAGCCATACAACAAGAAGCTATAAACTACTACCCAAATGTGACGTAGCTCCGATGTCAAGCTCAATGTCTACATGACATAGCCGACAAAACAACCTGCAAGGCATGTCTCCAAAGCCAACAAGACACTCAACTCGGGGCAAGAAATCCGAACCTGAGTACCAAAAGTAGTGGGTCAGACACGACGGTCTGGCAGGTGGATGAAAAGATTACAGTAAAGCGAATAATAATACAAATGATAAATCATGCTATTTGCTCAAAATGCTGCATATAATTATACGGGTGCAAAGTCGGGAATCTCGGGGAAAACTTGTATTCATTTCAAGCCCGGGTAAAACATGAACATCTAATAAAACATGTATTCATTTACATCATCTATAATCATAGATATTTGACAATCGGGTATTCGTCTAAAACATGTATAAATATAGTGGTTTGACAAAACAAACGTTTATTTGAAACTCAAGTAAAACACAAGTATACAACAAATCAGGTATCCATAACAGTCTAGCAAAACCAATGTCCATTTGAAACATATGTGAAAATACGGATATTTAACAAACCGGGTGTTCATTTAAAACAAGTGTAACCCAAGAAATCTGACAGGACTAATGTTCGTTTAAACCTATTCCCAGATATGGACATTTAAACAAATCGGGTATTATGTAGAATAGGTATAAACATAGGAATCTGGCAAAACAAGTGTCATCAAAAATATATTTCAAACCATGGATATTTGACAAATCGGGTAATCATTTAAAACGTGGATAAACCTAAGGATCTGACAAACCAAGTGTCATTTAAAACAAAGCACGGATATTTAACGACTCGGGAATTCCTTTGAAACATGTGTGATCATATAAATATAGCAAAATCATGGATCGTTTGAAACATATGTAAAAGCATGGGTCTTCACCCAACCGGCATTCATTTAAACATGTGCGGGTACAAAGAACAGAAAACAATATAATAATAACTGAACATACAGTAGAGAATAGAAACACTTGTTTAAATACAACTCTCATAAAGAAAACAAATCATATATTGGGAAACCAGTAAGCAATATAAAACATGTCGGGTATCCAAGGAATCGGAAACTGGCAAGATGGCAACCACAAGAAGCTAAGTCCTCTATCACTAAAGCGATAGAGCAAGAACTAGGCCCTGATCTCAGTCACTCGAGGTGAGGAGAAACAGGGGATCTCATATCAATACATATACATATACTAGGCCCTGATCTCAGTCACTCGAGGTGAGGAGAAACAGGGGATCTCATGAATGCATATACATATACTATACATGACCACGGTAGCGAGCCGGGCATCGGGGACCACAGTAGCAATCTGCGGTATCGGGACAAGACCACGGTAATAACCGGGTAGCGGGATCCAAACTGCAGCTGGCGGGACGGGAGGGGGATCTCCAAGTCGGTTGATCAGACCAACAGGGTTATCCAAGCTTAGTGGTGCCGACTCATAGGTCAAATCCAATCGAGACAATGCAAGTAAATCAAGTATGAATACATAATCAAACGGGCAAGACGGGGGTGCTCAAGGGCACACTAACATATCATATGGTGCAATGCACTTCGGGACAAGTAACTGTTACTAGAGTAACTCCAATGCTTTCGGGAAAACAAGTCATGTAATGCAAATCTCGGGAAAAGAGGTGAAACAATGAACTATAACAATTTCGGGTAAAATATTACTTTCAAGATCTATTTAAGTGAATAGGGGTCCCGTATGTCGATTATGGTCATTACTTGGTACTCCTTGAGTTTGAAGACATTCCGGCCTCCTTATGCACTTTTACGATTTTCAAAGATTTCGAATGACATCTTCGTGATATGGTTTATTTCTCGAATGATCTCATACAATGCCTAGTGAATCTCATTTGATCGACAAAGCTCAACGCTCGAACGAACCGGAGAGTTCGTTCGAGCGGGGAGCTTTTCGAAATCTGGGGAATTTCGGTTACCTGGCGGTCACCTGGCGGTTAGCCGCCGATGCATTCGGCGGTTAGCCTCTGGGTAACCGTGGAGCTGACCGGATTTCAAGGGGAATTCTGATGCTCTCGGGAAAAGGAACCGTGAATGGCGGTTGGCTGGCGGTTAGCCGCTGGCTGACCGTGAGGTTGACCGCGTTTTCAGGTGGAAAAAGATGCTCTCTGGCAAAGTCACCGCGGTGCGCGGTTAGCTGGCGGTTAGCCGCCGATGCATTCGGCGGTTAGCCGCTGGATAACCGTGAGCTGACCGCCAGTTACGAAAATGCTCACTGTGTTCAGTTTTGAGTCATTTTCCTCCTCAAAACCATCTCCCTCACATCCACAAAGTCCTTGCAATAACATTGAGCTAATAGTTCCTCCAATGCATCTCTTTACACTTCTCCAAATCCCCATTTTGAGTTCTATCCATCCCTATTTCCATGCTAAGTCCAATGCCAAGAAAAAAAGGGGAAGGAAACCATTTCACAACATTCACTTAGGCTATCACAAGGACAATAAATACTACACCAACATGTTTACAAAACATTGAATGAGGCTATCAAAGACATTATGAGCATTTATTTCAATCACAACACATTAATGGAAGTATGGAAAATCTAAAAATACTTCACCAAACCATTTCAAACTTCAAAACATCCAAACATTCACTTGCCTTGTGTCTTCCAATCAATGAAATAAAGCTTTAACACTCTTCCAAGCAAGGGATCCAAGCTATGAACAAAATCCCCAAAACAAACCCTAAAAGGGTCAAACAATGAAATAGGAAGGGAAACTTTACAATAATGGAAATGAAGCTCCTCAAGGACTAGAGGAACACTAATCTAGGAGATGGGAAGAATCACTTACTTGGATGGTCTTCAAATGAAGAGGACTAGTCCAAAGAAGATCTCTAGATCGATGGATTTCCCCAAAAATGGTATCAAGATGAAGCTTGTGAGATGAGGAAGAAGAAGATGATCTCCTTTTCTTGGTTGGTGCAAGTTTGAGTGTGATTTGGAGATGAAGAAACAAGAAGAAGAAAAGAAGAGTCACAAGGAACCCTAGGTTCAGTTGTGCTGGAGCAATGGAGAGTGAATGAGAAAGAAAGAGATGGGTTCTCTTTGTTAACAAGGGAGGCTTGGGTCCCACAACTTAAGTCACTAGTTGGGCTGAAATCATCTCTCTCGGGTCCTCGGATGAATTCGACGAAGAAGGAAGAATTGTTCGTCGAAATATCTACTTTCCAAAAAGTGTATGTTTCACGGGTTTCGAGAATATCAAGTTTTGGGTACAGATTTGGTGTGCAATGACTGTTTTGCCCTCCGGGCTATGAAAATCGGTTTTCGGGTTCTCAAATGGATATGGGATCAACATGAAAGTTGTAGGATTCCTCAAGATGAATGCAACGGGCCAAAAACACAATACGAAGCAAATCGGGAAAATCTCACAAGTAAATGCAAAGCCGAAAAAGGAACCCCCAAAGGGCCCCACAAGCTACCAAAGCACTCAAAAGCCCAAAACTAGAAGAAAACTCATTCTAGCTCACAAACTCAACCCAACAACTACTAATCCCACTAAAAGAACTAATCCACAAATAAAACAACACTAATCCAAGAGATTAGGGGTCGGGTTCTCACAAGAGAGCTGTAAGGTCACTCGGGCTAACTATCTCGCTCAAGCAAAGTGTCAGTTCCGCTCGAGTGAACCTGCCAGATTCAGGGAAAAAGAATTGTTCTAGTTATGTATTTTCTTGAAGGTTGTAAAATTAGACTATGTTAAGGGTTTTGACTTGACATTTTGTAAATAGAACTTCGAAATGCAACCCAACTTCGGGGACACCAATTCTTGTACATTCCGACATTTGGGGTCCCAATTACACAAAGGTCAATTAATAGCCTTAACACATGCTTGACAGAGTTCGTATTTGAATTTTCATTTTGGTACGATAAGTACCATCGTGCACTCGTTTTGGATTTCAAGTATAAGCTCGTTTGAAGGTTTGTTTCAAGAATCAAATGGGGATCACTTCTTAAGCATGTTGTGCATATAATTATGCATCCTTGCTAGCCGTGTCTTGTCTTGTTTTGATAAGTGATTTCCCCCTTTTTACCTCGATATGTTTAGACTGTGTTTCGCGTTTTTTATGCATTCATGAATTTAAGTGATCACCACTGAGCTTGGATTGCCCTTTCGGTTCGATGCACTGTCTGGGGGTCCTTAAACATGTGGACTGTCTGTAGACTAGTCGTGTATTTTATTACACATTGTGCGTGTCCGGTTCCACGGCCGGAAATCCCCGTATATGTGGGAATCGTGTCGTGATTATATTATGTATATCGTGCTTGTCGTGCGTGCTTGCTCTTTTCATTATAAATGATAAAGAAAGGATGGGTTGTTTGTGGAATGTAACTATTCATGATATTATATGTATCCATGCTAGTTTGTTTTAGCATCTCAGTTTTGTTTGTATTCTCGAAAATGTATCTCGGTCATTGTAGTATTTCGAATCAGGGATTTGCTTATATGTTTTCTTAAAACGTTTATTGTTTCATGCTTGCACCTAAATTGGTTACCTGTCGAACCGTTGTGTTTGACTCTTGTTGTTGGTGCCCAGGTGCAGGTGACGTTGCCTTTGAAGAGGAGCGTCCGGAAGAGGCTTTTGAGCCATCCCCAGTTAGAGAGTGGCATCCCGACGATGTCAACTAGACTTCGGGCGGGTTCTTGAGTTCGTCATTTTGTCTTGGGGTTCTTTTATCATTTTGAGAATTGTATTGGCCTGTGTTGGCCTCTTATGGGATGTAACTAAACTTAACTTACTTATGCAGTCTCGTAACTTGAATTCTAATGGGAATGCCATGTTAATTCCTTTCTTTTGATACTATGCCTTGTTATTGTTCGTCATAGCACTTAACAATTTATTAGTGCTGATCTAGATGTGATCTTTGCTACACGCTTCTGCAAACTTGATCGTGTGAGACAGATTCCTCGTCCTTCGGGAATCCTCACCGCGGGAACCTGTGGGAAAAACACACCATCACATGTCTCGGGCCCAGACATTGTTGAACTCAAGTTTCTGTCTATTCATTTGGTTTGAGTCACCAATGAGTGAGGCCAACTGTAGGTCAACACCTCGGTGTCTTTGGTATATGGTAGTAGGACTGTGGGAACATTCAATGGTCAAGATGGAATCTACCTACATTATCCCCTTGTGCCAATTAATGGATTTATCATTAATAAGTGCGCACCCATCTTGATTAAAAGTTAATTAGATGGTACTGATGATCACTATGATTAATTGGGTCTCAAGGATAATAAGATGTGGATCTAAGATTGGAAATGACATGTTTAATACAATTGATCCATGAATATTGATAGAGGGGCCTACTTGTGGTAATAGGGAAGTTTAGGGTTTTCTTTGTAATTTATTATTCCTAAGACTAGAGTGCAATTGCATTTATATAGTGGATTACTTGCAATTAACTGTGGGCCTAGATAGCACATGAGATGTAGGGTTGCGGTGTCACAGTTGGAGCCAGCTTTCTATGGAATTCCTAGTGGTCCCCACGCTAGCCCAAGTTATTAGATAGTTTCTAATCCTACTTGAACTCTAAAAAGAACGAATTAGAAAATTACTATTTCTATTTGAAATGAGACTTCTAATAGTGGTAATAGCAACTTACTAGTTATTGTGTAATTGAGACATCTATTCTCAATTAGTAAAGAAGATGTTGCAAAGCTATAAAAAAAGGGAGGAAGGGGCTGGACGTCCACACTCTTAGAAATCATGCCTAGCCCCCCTTCAAGTGCAAGAGTTTCATAAGCCCATTTCTCCTCTCTTTCTTCTAGTTCCTTTATAGCTTCTAGTTGGTTTTCTTTTTGAGAAAAGAGATCGGAAAGTGGGTCATAGCGTGGAAGACAACAAGGTCTTTGAGATCCTAATTCGCTACAAGAAGAATTCTTGTTCAAGATAATTGTCTTCTTCTTCGTTAGAGCACTACCAGGTTCCAAAGGTATAATCTACTTCCTTGTATGTTGTAGATTTTTGGTTGCTTGATTGTTGCGGGTTTCTATCTTCTACATAGAGTTTATTGATGTACATGGTTGGTGAGATTGAGGGATAGCAACCTAGATGTAGTTTATGGCCTTATGGATACTTGATCCATAAGTCAAGTGGGTCAAAAGTTTTGAAAACCTATCCACGAGGCCCACCTACTTCCGACAAGAGCATCGTAGCAACGTTGCCGAGTGTATGAATTTTTCGGGATCTTTCTGATCGGTTTACTGGCAAATTCTTCTAATTGATTTTTTGGATTTGTTTCCCAATCTGTTTCCTTTGGAATAACCCCCCTCCCCCCTTTTATAGGCCTTTGTTAGCCATTAGGTGGGTTTATGAGCCTTAAATGAATTAAAGCCACATAATGGGAGTTACAAGTTTTAATTCATTATTTTTGTAACTCCTTTTTCTTGGCTTCTGATTGGCCGGTAGAGAGTTAAGAGCCTTTATTCGACTTTAAGCTCCTTGATGGGAGGAGTTACCCGGTTTAATGTCTCGTTTGTAACTCCCCTTTGCTCGCTTTTGATTGGGCCGTCCGAAATAATGAGTTAATGACCGTATTAATTTGTCATGAAATAAGTCATTTAACTGCATTACGTGGTCGTTGAAGCACTTGAAGAGTCACGGGTTGTGCCGCATCATTTGGAATTCATTTTTATCTCCTATTTTTGCTAAGATGATTGATGCACCACATAGTGAACTGGATTATATTCTTATTGTCACCACACTAGTAGGTAAACAGGTTGTGTGTAGAACCTATTACCCTAACTATACAGTTTTGTTAGGAGATATTAATTTACCAGCCAGCCTCATTATTTTGGACATGCATGATTTTGATATCATCTTAGGCATGGATTGGTTAGAAGCATATCGTGCTACCATGGACTATTTTAGTAAAACCATAACATTCAGATTGCAACAAGCACAAGCAGAATTGATATTTCAGAGAAACAAGAGGAAAACTCAAGTAAGATTTATTTCAATGTTGAAAGCAAGCAGATTAGTTCAGAGTGGGTGTGAGGCATTTATTACGTTTAACACGGAGGATAAACAGTCCCAAGGGGTGGAGGATATCCCCGTTGTGTGTTAATTTCCAGATGTTTTCCCATAAGAAATCCCGGGATTACCACCAATCAGAGAAGTTGAGTTCACAATTGAGCTTCTTCCAGTGACAGCTCCGATCTCTATTGCACCATATAGAATGGGTCCAGTAGAAATGGGTGAGTTAAAACTTCAGTTGCAGGAATTGTTGAGCAAAGGCTACACTAGGCCAAGTGTTTCACCTTGGGGAGAACCCGTGTTATTTGTGAAAAAGAAATATGGATGCCTAAGAATGTGCATAGATTACAGAAAATTGAACCATGTAACCGCCAAGAACAAGTATCCATTGCCAAGGATAGATGAATTATTTGATCAATTGCAAGGAGCAACCTATTTTTCCAAGATAGACTTGACATCTGGGTATCATCAATTGAGAGTTAGAGACTCAGATGTACAAAAAACAACTTTTAGAACAACATATGGGCATTACAAGTTCTTATTGATGCCCTTTGGTTTGACAAATGCACCCGCAGTCTTTATGGCCCTTATGAATAAAGTCTTTGCACAGTATTTGGATCACTCTATGGTGGTATTCATTGATGACGTCCTCGTGTATTCCAAGAGTAAGGAGGATCATGAAGAACATTTGAGGACAGCGTTACGGCTTTTAAGGGACAATCAGCTTTATGCAAAACTCAGTAAGTGCGAATTCCGGTTAGAACATGTTGCTTTTCTAGGCCACATCATCTCAAAAGAAGGTTTAGCAGTTGATCCAGCCAAGATAGAAGCAATTGTTAATTGGGTGAGACCGGACAGTGTGATAGAAATCAGAAGCTTTTTGGGGTTAGCAGGCTATTACAGAAGATTTGTCCAAGGTTTTTCATCCATTGCAGCACCGCTGACGAAATTGACCCGAAGAATGTCCCATTTGTTTGGACTGAACCATGTGAAACAAGTTTCCAAGAATTGAAGAGAATATTAACCACAACTCCAAACCTTACATTACCATCAGGCAGTGGCGGATTCATTATTTATACAGATGCATCGAATGTGGGACTGGGTTGTGTATTGATGCAGGATGGCAAAGTGATTGCTTATGGCTCAAGACAATTGAAGGATCATGAGAGGAACTATGCAACTCGGGACTTAGAATTGGCAGCATTTGTATTTGCCTTGAAGATGTGGAGACACTATCTCTATGGAGAGAAATTTGAAGTCCATTCAGATCACCGAAGTTTGCAATACTTGTTATGGCACAAGGACTTAAATATGAGATAGAGATGGTGGATGGAATATATCAAGGATTATGACTTCCCAATCAAGTATCATCCAGGCAAAGTGAATGTTGTAGCTGATGCATTGAGCAGAAAATCAGTGGTCATGGCCAGTTTGAGAGGAGTTAGTGTTTTGCAGCAGTTTTGAACAGTTAGGTGTGGAAGTACAAACCCTAAAGCTGGGTGTGATGTTAGCAAATATGACAGCATCAGAACCTACCTTCATTCAGAAGATCAAGGATAGTCAATTGCAAGACCCAGACTTGGCAAAGATAGTAGAGCATATCACAGAACGTCCTGATTTCAAGATGGTGAATGACATATTGTATTTTCATGATCGATTGTGTGTACCAAAAGGTAGATGACTTGAAGAATGAAATAATGACTGAAGCTCACAATACAAGATATTTCATGCATCTGGGTAGCACGAAGATGTACCACAATTTGAAGAATAGATTTTGGTGGAACAACATAAAGAGAGAGATAGCAGCTTTTGTGTCTCATTGTCTAACTTATCAGTTGATTAAAGGAGAACATCAGAAGCCCCCGGGTTTGCTACAACCATTGGAGATCCCGGAGTGGAAATGGGAGCACATCACTATGGATTTTGTCTCCGGTTTGTTAAATACCTAGAAGGGGAATAATGCAATTTGGATTATTGTAGATCGTTCTATGGAGTCTGCTCATTTCATCCTGATGAGGACAGGGAATATGATGCATATGGCACCACTTACAAAACTATTTGTTGATGAAATTGTTAGTAAACGCGGTCAGCTTGTCTCCATCAAATCAGATAGAGACAGCAGGTTTGTTTCAAAGTTTTGGAAAACTCTTCATGAATCTATAGGTATCAAACTTCAGTTCAGTACAGCATATCATCCTCAGACCGATGGTCAGTCAGAACGAACAATACAGACTCTTGAAGACATGTTACGTGCTTGTTTATTGGATTTCAAGGTTCAGTGGGATGAGTACTTGCCTCTTTGTGAGTTTGCTTATAACAATAGCTACCACTCTAACATCAGTATGGCACCTTTTGAGGCACTCTATGGCAGAAGATGGAAAACTCCGGTTTGCTGGGAAAAAGTCGGTGTGCGTCGTTTTCATGGACCGACGATAGTTGGAAAGACAAGTGACAAGGTTAAGCTGATTCAAGAAAGTTTGAAGAGCGCCCGAAGTAGACAGAAGGGTTATGCAGACACTCGCCGAAGAGAATTATAATTTCAAGTGGGTGACAAAGTGTTCTTGAAAATTTCACCAGTTAGAGGAACTCTAAGGTTCAGACAGAAGGGCAAATTGTCAAGAATGTTTATTGGTCCGTATGAGATTTTGAGCAAGATTGGAGATGTTAAATACAAACTTGCGTTACCGCCGGAACTCTCCGGGGTGCACAACGTATTTCATGTTTCCATGCTCAAGAAATATGTTTCTAGTCCTTCGCATAGACTACAACACGAGCCTTTGAAGATTCGAGAAGATGACTTGTATGTGGAAAAGCCGATCAAAATCAGTGATACCAAAGAGCAAGAATTGAGAAATCGGATTATTCATTGGGTCAAGGTACTTTGGGAAAATCACAAGCCAGAGGAAGACACATGGGAATTGAGAGATCAAGTGCAAAAGAAGTATCCACAGTTGTTACCAAAGGTAAATGTTTATTTTATTTTGTGAACCAAATATCCTAAGGGGTGGAGGATGTTAGACCCCGACCCAGACTAACTCGATTAGTGTGTATTTAGTCTTAAGTGAGTTTAGTTATCGTTGGGTTAGAAAATAATTAGTTTATGTACTGGTCATAGCTTTGAGAATTTTGAGAATGTTTAGTGTTAGTCGGATACGGTCAAGGAGGCTCGAGTGTACGTGCAAGCTTGGGAGGATCATTTTAATTCCCCTTGTTAATCATGATTTTTATTTCATTTGAATGGTTTTATCATTCGCTATAACTTTCATTTTTAGCCCGTTCGTATTCGAAGCCCAAAATCTAAGTTTTAGCCCAAAAAAGGGTAAGACTGTCTTTTTATACCAAAATCAGGACACAAACTTCAAAATCTCAAATCCATGTTAAAATTATACTTTTTGGAAACTAGATTTTTCGAGGATAATTTTATCCTTCTTCGACAAGTTTGTTCGGGACCTGCAAGACCATGTTTTCGTTGACTCAAGAATTAGATATATTGGGTAACTAGGAATTTCCAAATGGAATTTTAAGATCACCATTTTCTTCCTCTCATCCCCAGCTCTCTATTGATGTTATTTTCTTGAAAGTTAAAGTTGAGCAAGCTCTTCATTGTCTTCATCTCTTCTTATTTGGGCACCTCTAGGTGAGAACTTCAGCCCATCCTTTCCATGGAGTCTTTTTAACTCGTAAAGATTTTGTTTTTCATACTTGCAAACCCTTTGTTTTCAATTTGAATGAGTTTTGAATGGTTTTCATGGGGTCTTTATAGTGTTTGGCTTAGCTTTTGAGCAGAAGTGCATGAAGAGGATTTGTTTGGCATTTGGGCAAAAAGGCAAGTAATCTCTATAGGTTGAATGTTACATGTATTTTGTAAACTTCATTGTTATGTTTTCCTTGGATTCTTCTTAAGTGTTTTCCATTCAAGCATATGTATTTATGTTAGTGCTTTTCCAAACTTTTAGATTTCTATTTGATTTTAAGCTCTTGTTTCCTTTGAAAATTTGGATTTATTTTGATAGAGAATGGACATTGAATGTTGAATTGTGGATTGAATGGTTTGGAATTGTGAAATTGACCCTTTGGACAGCATGGAGGCTCAAGGGATTACATATGGTCTAAGGATGAGAAAAGGGGAAGAAATGTATTAGAAATCACACAAGAGAAGGGCAGTTTCTGCACTTAGTGAGCACAGGGAGAAGCCTGTTCGCTCGAGCGACCAGGCCACTGCCTGGTCCGGGCGCAAACAAAAGTCTGTTCACTCGAGTGACCCTTGGGTCCGCTCTAGCGAACTATCCATCATCTGGCATGGAGTAGGACAAAGACCTGTCCGCTCGAGTGACTTTGTCGTATGCTCGAGCGAACAGTCTCGCTTGAGCGAAGTGTCAATCTCGCTCGAGCGAACCTGCCATATTCAGAGATGAGTTTTGTTTCCATTCGTGTATTTTCTTGCGGATTGAAAACTAGACTATGTTAAGGGCTTTAGCTTGACATTGTGTAAATGGAACTTCGAAATGTAATCCAACTTCGGGGACACCAATTCATGTTTATTTCCGAAATTTGGGGTCCCAATTATACAAAGGTCAATGAATAGCCTTCACACATACTTGATAGATACCATTGTGTATTCGTTTTGAATTTCAAGTACAAGCTCGCTTAAAGAATTGTTTCAAGTATTAAAATGGGGATCACTTCTTAAGTGTATTATGCATATAATTATGCATCTTGCTAGCCGTGTCTTGTATTGTTTTGATAAGTGATTTCCCCCTAAGTTCGATCTGTTTAAGACGTATTTTGCCATGTTTTATGCATTCATGAATTCAAGTGAACACCACCGAGCTTGGACTAACCCTTCTGTCTGATCCATTATCCGGGGGTCCTTAAACTTGTGGACTATCTGCAGATTGGTCGTGTATTCTATTACACATCATGCGTGTCCGGTTCCGTGGCCAGAAATCCTCATCCACTTCAGTGTGGCATGGGAATCGTGTTTTGTCTATCGTGCTTGTCGTGTACGCTTACTGTTTTCATTATAAATGATAGAGAAAGGATAGGCTCTTTGTGGATTTACTATTCATGATATTATAAGTGTTCATGTTAGCTTGTTTTAGTATTTTAGTTAAGTTTTGTATTCTCGATAATGTACCTCAATTAAGTAATTGTTTATTATGATTTTCTTAAAACATCTATTGTTCCATGCTCATACCTAAATTGATTACCTGCCAAACCGTCGTGTTTGACCCTTATATCTTGGTGCCCAGGTGCAGGTGACCTTGCCTTTGAGGAGGAGTGTCTGGAGGAGGCTATTGAGCCACCCCCAGTCAGAGAGTGGCAACCCAAAGATGTCAACTAGACGTCGGGCAGGATCTTGAGTTTCACTTCTTTTTGTCATGGGTTCTTTTTGTTAATTGGAGAATTGTATTGGCCTTTGTTTGCCTCTTATGGGTAGTAACAAACTTAACATACTTTTGTGTTAACTCTATAACTTAAACTTGATGGGACCGCTATGTTATATTTCCTACTTGTGATACCTTGTCTTGATATCATTATTCTTGCACTTGGAAATTTTATTCGTGGTTTCCTTGATGTGATTTGCTATGCGCTTCCGCAAACTTGATCGTGTGAGCTAGATTCCACGTGTCTCGAAATCCTCACCGCGGGAACCTGTGGGAAAGCTGTCTTGGGCCCGGGCCTCGGTCTGGGGTCACGACAAGCATAATAAGTTAGTTTGATGGTCTCAATACCAAGTATATGATGTAATAAATTGATTCATTTCTTTATTTATCAATACAATCATGCTTTCCTTTCATGAGATGAACGGTGTTTAATTATATACTTGCACATAACCAATACGAATGACATAATGGTTCATGAGATGAACCAGAGTCCACAAGTATACTAGATGTAATACACGTGTATGGATAAGATCCACATACAGGAGACATGTATTGCAAATCTTATACTTAAATATCTTCACAACCAGTGATGAGATTAGGCATCTTATCTGACAAGGTTGCAGCACTTTGATCACTATGAGATAGTGTGATTTGTCTCGATCATCGGAATGTAAGATTCTGGATCATGGTGCTGGTACATTGGATGTATTGAAGGACCATGAGAAGCACCTTATATACACTGTCTTTACTTTAATGTCTGCTCTCATAACTCCCTAGCAATAGGCTCATAATCCTGAGACATTAATGAACTTAAGTTTCTATCTATTCATTTGCTTTGAGTCACCAATGAGTGAGGCCAATTGTAGGTCAACGCCTCGGTGATTTGGGTACGTGGTAGTAGAGCTGTGGGAACATTCAATGGTCAAGATGGAATCAATGTTTAATATCCCCTTATGCCAATTAATGGATTTATCATTGGTAAGTGCGCACCCATTCCAATTAAAAGTTAATTGGATCGGTACCAAATGATCACTATAATTAATTGGGGCTCAAGGAAAATAAGATATGGATCTAATTTGGTGGACAAGTCCAATTGATCCATGGATATAGATGGAGGGGCCTACTTGTGGTAATTGGGAAGTTTAGGGTCTTCATTGTAATATATTCCGAAGACTGGAGTGCAATTGCATTTATATAGTGGAGTTATTTGCAATTAACTGTGGGCCCGGATTGCACATGAGATGTGGTGTCGCGTGTCCCAGTTGAAGCCAGCTTTCTAAGGAATCCCTAGTGGTCCCCACGCTAGCCCAAGATATTAGAAAGATACTAATTATAGTAGAACTCTAAAAGGAAATAGAAAGTTACTATTTCTATTTGAAGTGAGACTTCTAATAGTGGTAATAGTAAGTTACTAATTATTAATGGAAGTGAGACTTCTATTTTAATTAGAAAAGAGGAAGTTACTGATCATATTTGAAGTAAGACTTCTAATTGTGATTTAGTAAGCAACTAATTGTTATGGAAGTAAAACTTCTATTTCAATTAGTAAGAGGAGGTTGCTTAAGTGCTATAAAAGGAGGAGAGGAGCCCTTGGATGTCCCATGCATAATCCCATCTTGGAATTCACGCCCAAGACCCTTAGTGCAAGAGTTGCACACGTCCATCTCTCTATTTCCCTCTTCTAGTTTCTCTTCTAGTTTCATTTAGGGTTTTCTCTCGGAGATTCCACCATCTTCTTGAGAAAAGAGAATCTGATACGGGTCATAGCGTGGAAGATCAAAAGGTGTTGGAGATTCTGATTTGATTAGTGAAGGTGTTCATCATCAAAGAAAGAAATCAACTTCTCCATTAGAGCACTACAAAGCTCCAAAGGTATAATCTACATCCTTGTATGTTGTAGATTTCATGGTTGCTTGTTTAGGTGTTGTTTTCTATCTTCTTGATAGTATATATTGTTGTACATGATTTATGAGTTTGAGGGATTGCATCTTGGATTGGGTTTGTTGCTTTCTAGATAATTGATACCTGCATCAAGTGGGTCAAAAGTTTTTGAAACCTATCTGAATAGCCCACCTATTTTTCGATAATTGGTATCAGAGACATACCTCATCTCTAATCATGTTAGATCAGCGATCTAGATCTAATCTTTGCATGAGATGCGTAGAGGATAGACCTAGGGCTATGTAAGGATCGGTTATGATTGGGTTTGTTTACTTTATGTAGTAAATCGATGTTTGGATAGTCACAAAAGGGTTTAATTATGATGGAAGGATGGTAGGATGCCATTGAAAGCCTTTCAAAAGTGTTTTGGAGGTGTTTGGACTCGAAGAAAAAAAAACCCAATTTTCTGCCTTCGTAAGGACCACTTCAATTTTTCCATTGTGGTTTGGTAACTTGGTTTTGTGAGATGCTTTGTTGTATGAGATACTAACTTGCAGATGATCATGTCCTCTCCATATGGCCCGCAAGTCTTTTGCTTTCGATTTATGGTTATTGGTTTATTTAAGGCTAAATGTAAAGGGCATCATGGTTTCCTTAGTTTCCCGTGAAAGGGCAAGGCATGGTGAATTTTCCTATATCCCTTTTATTTCCATGTTTAGATTACCATGTAAGTCTCATAATCGAGGCATAGGAATTTATGTAATTTTTTTTAAATTTGTAAATTCTAGCGATGTCCAAGACAAGGAAGGAAAGTAAAGTTGGACTCCTAATCAAAGAGTTTGAAGATTACCAAAAGCCTTTTGGTGATGCCCAAAGAGTTTGAGGAATCCCAAAGTTTTGGAAAGTCTAGAAGTCCAAGAATTCTATTCCGCTTGGGCCATGTGGAGGAGAGGACTAGTTTCTAATTTTAGCACTTTCTATTTATGGATGAATGCTTAATTTAGAATGTTTCCAAATTTGATCCAAACATAGCAAGTTACTAAAATTGGTCAAATCAAATTAATTTTTGGAAAGAGTTCTAATTAGTGTTGATGACCCATGAGATGAACACATTGGTAACACTAATTTAAGAAACTGAACTTTCCTTAAAATAACTTGACTTGGAACCAATCATTGATCATATCATGAGATGATTTGATGTCCATATATATACATGTGGGCCCTAATACCTTACAAGGAAATCCTCAATTATAAAATATTAAGTGGGAGCGGGGCATTTAAATTTAGAAATCCCCATGGTTTTCCACCATAGGTCCATTGTAAGGAAAGTATTAGCCTCGCGCCATCTTGAGAATGGCCGTTCCCCACGGAGGGTTTTTGCTTGTCTTGTTACTAGATATGAATCACCTATGGATAGTGTTGGTGAGACTGGGCGGGGGCCCACTCCCCAAGGAGGAGCTGCTCGCAACGGTTGTCGTGCAATGCTAGTTGGTGGGTCACACTTAACTAAAATAATGATGTAGTATCCACAAGGATTTGCCTCATGTATTTTAGATACCAAAGCAAATCGGGAGTCATACATTATTTGGTATGAGATACCTAGATAATAATGAATGAAGGGGATCATGGATAGTTAGTCTTAATTCCGATTTTGACCAACTTTGATCCTCACCAATCTAGGTGGTATTTGCAATCCCCAAGGAGGCATACCCCGGGGATTGGGATTCCGATGTATTCTGAATTTAATGGTTATGAGGATTCCATATAAATTTGGTAGAATACTAAACCCTAATGTCATTTAAATTCATTAATTGAATGTATGGTTATGTGCTACAGTATTTCAAGCATGAATTCAAATACTTTCAATCCACTTGCGACCATCCTCAACCAGAATAAGTTGGTGGGATCCAACTATGTAGACTGGAAACGGAACCTGGATATAGTCCTGATAGCTTTAGGATTTAAATATGTCCTTACCAAACCCCCCCCCCCCTTGATGAGCCAATGCCGGAAGCATCACAGGAAGAAAAGGAACTTTACGCCAAATGGGCCAAAGACGATGAGATGGCCCGATGTTACATACAGGCATCCATGTCTAGTGTTTCGCAACACCAACATCAATCCTATAAGACTGCATATGATATTATATCAAACTTAAAGGAGATGTTTGCGGAACAGGGCAGGCCTGCTAGACAGGCTGCTATGAGGGTGCTTATAAGCACCAAAATGGTTGAAGGCACACCAGTACAGGACCACATGTTGAAAATGATGGTCTCATTTTCAGAGTTAGATGTACTAGGGGCTACGATTGATGCAGAATCGCAGATTGACATAATCCTTGAGTCACTACCATAGTCATTCAATAATTTCAAGGTCAATTATAATATGAATAAAATGAATTTGACTCTAGCTGAGCTTTCTAGCCAGCTGGTGGTGACTGAAGGGATTATGAAGGAGAAACCAACTACCCTGATGACAGAAAAGTCATTTGCCAAGTCCCAACCGAAAGGCAAAGGGCAGAAAGGCAAGAAGAAATTAGTTCCGAAGGGTCCTAAGGTGGAGATTGGTCCTAATGGTGGTGTTGGCAAGGCTAAGGGGTCGGGGAGAAATAAAAGTGTTTCCATTGTGGTGTGACAGGACATTGGAAAAGGAATTGTCTAGATTATTTATCTAAGAAGAAGACCTCAGGTATGATTAAGTCACTTGTTTCTGAAGTTAGTTTTGCAACTGGTACTTCAGAATCTTGGTGTGTGGACTCCGGGGCAACTAATCACATATGTAATTCGTTGTAGGGGTTCCGGGAAACCAGGAGACTCAGTGACGGTGAAATCATTGTCAACCTAGGATCTGATGCTAAGGCGGATGCGGTCTTAGTAGGAGTTATTACTTTATTTTTCAAGATAATAAGTTGGTTTTGTCAGACACTCTATATGTACCGTCTTTAAGACGGAATTTAATTTCAGTTTCTAGTTTGGTGAATAAAAGTTATTCTACTACTTTTGGTACTGAAGTTGTCATAAAGAGGAACGGTACTTTTATATGTTCTGGCAAGGTAACCAATGGACTTTATCTGTTAACTCCCACAATGTATGAGATACATGATACCGAAATAATTAATAGGCCATCATTAAAGAGAAGGTCACCTTCATCTAATCCAACAAAACTTTGGCACTTGAGGCTAGGTCATATAAACCTAAATAGGATTGACAGGCTAGTGAAAGATGGTATCTTGCCTTCATTGGTTGTAGAACTAATGCCTGTCTGTGAGTTCTGTCTGGAAGGTAAAATGACCAAAAGACCCTTTTAATACAAGGGCAATAGGGCGAAAGATTTATTCGAATTAGTGCATACTGATGTGTGTGGACCCATTAATGTCAGAGCCAGAGGAGGATGACTACTCAAGATATGGATACATATACCTTATGCACCGCAAGTCCGAGGCTTTTGAAAAGTTCAAAGAGTTTCGAGCGGAAGCGGAAAAGCAATTATGTAAAAGTATCAAGACTCTTCGATCAGATCGAGGAGGGGAATATCTCTCTGGTGATTTTATGGGACACTTGTCAGAAAATGGGATTCTATCTCAGTTATCTGCTCCTGGTATGCCTCAACAGAAAGAAGGAACATTAGGTCTATGTTGAGTTTCTCAGGATTACCTATATCCTTTTGGGGATACGCCTTGGATACTGCAATGTACATACTAAACCTCGTACCATCTAAGTCTGTACCTAAGACTCCCCGGAGTTGTGGTCTGGGCGAAAGCCTAGTCTACAACATTTACACATTTGGGGTTGTCCGGCACATGTGCTAAAGGTAAAGACGGATAAGTTGGAAACGAAGTCGGAAGTATCCACGTTTGTAGGATATCCTAAAGGAACTAAAGGTTGGTTATTCTATGATCCCAGAGAGCAGAAAGTGCTGGTGAGCACCAATGCGGTTTTTCTGGAGGAAGATTATATGATGGACCGGAAATCTTTAGAAAAGGTGATCTTGGAAGAGATTCAAGAACAATCAATTCCAAATCCAAGTATAACCGAACTTGAGGAAGAACCACCCTTACCAGACCCAGTAGTTACACCAGTGCCTCGTCGTAGTGGGAGAATAGTCAGGCCCCCTGATAGGTTCTCGTTCTTAGGAGAGTTTTACGAGGCTCTCCCGGAAGAACTGGAACAAGATCCCTATAACTATGATGAAGCAATTAATGACATAGATTCGGGACATTGGCAAGATGTTATGAAAG
This sequence comes from Cinnamomum chago, assembly GCA_038049695.1. Taxonomy (NCBI): domain Eukaryota; kingdom Viridiplantae; phylum Streptophyta; class Magnoliopsida; order Laurales; family Lauraceae; genus Cinnamomum; species Cinnamomum chago. The sequence continues at coordinate 55,808,710 of CP142454.1, read as the reverse complement.
CTGAGATGGAGTCTATGTACTCTAATCAGGTCTGGACACTTGTGGACTTGCTTGCCAATATCAAACCAATTGGGTGCAAGTGGGTCTACAAGAGAAAGAGAGGACCAGATGAAAGAGTTGAGACCTTTAAGGCCAGGCTTGTTGAGAAAGGGTATACTCAGAAAGAGGGTATCGATTATGAGGAAACCTTCTTGCCGGTAGCCATGCTCAAGTCCATCCGGATACTCTTATCCATAGCGGCTCATCTCGATTACGAGATTTGGCAAATGGATGTCAAGACGACGTTTCTCAACGGCCATCTTGAGGAAGACATCTATATGATGCAGCTAGACGGTTTTGTAGCAAGTAACCAAAAGCAAAGAGTTTGCAAGCTGCAGAAGTCCATTTATGGACTGAAGCAAGCATCCCGAAGCTGCAGATGTTGAGGTAATCAACATTATTTCTCATTTGATATCATTTATCTCTAAATTATTAATTATGATTATTAATTATGACGGGCAAAATGATCGTAAATGATTATAGAAATAATTGGCTTATTTCTTTTCATAGTGATTATTTGACTTTTTTGTCTGTTTGGGTTTCCAGAATAACATTATTTCTCATTTGATATCATTTGTATATTGCAAATTAAATACAAAATAAAAATATGAAAAAGGATAACAGAGAGAGAAAACCCCCATCCATCATCCATGCATACCTTTTCTCAACGGATGGTAGAGGTGTTTTTGCTACAACGAAGATGGAGTTGCAGGCTGACCCTTAAGAGTGACGATGCTACTAGAGTGACTTATACCGTTGTTTTGTATCCTCAGAAACCAGAGTCATCGCTCTCTTCTTCTTCCTTTCTTTTTATCGTCTATTTCATCTTCTCTTTCTCATCCTACATGACCTAATTTTTTTACGAAAGATTTTGTTGAGGAAGTTATGCGTAATTTGGTGGAGGGAACAGGTGGCTTGATGAAGGAGGACAGGTGTCTTCAACTAAGGGAGTATAAATTCCCTTAGTAATATAGATTCTCTATCTGCCTGTTTTTTATGATGGGATGCTGTGGGGAAGAAGACGATGAGATGCATGCAGAAATGGTCACATACAACTAGGAATTATGAAAATGGTTTTGCAAAAGTAGAAAATCATGTTTTAGGGCAAAGTACAAACTTCACATTTCCATTGCTTTGCCACAAATGGAGTATCATATGCACTTTAATATTCTCCACCAAACAAAGGCATATGGCTTTAATGGCCTTTGTGAGAGGTGGGAATGATCTATGTAGGGGAAGCAAGTCAAGTGTCATCATTTTTTCACCAAGAATAGGGAATGAGAATGAGTTTTGTTCATTTATAAGTGTACACCGTAGGGTCGGGTCCCTAGGGACCCTTAACGTTATAAAACAATTGTCGATAGGGACGATAGTAGAAAGTGCTAAAAAGACATGTTTTTGGTCAAAATGATTGATTTGGTGCAAGGTCACTTAAAATGATCTTTTCAGCCCAATGGTCACCTAATTTTTAATTTTTTTTGGTAAAATTCCCATATATATATATATTATATTAGATATATAAAGACAACAACCCTTTTCGTGAGGGAGCAACATGTGGTGCATCCTAAAACTATTTGCAATGCTACATTCCAGAATTACCCTTCTAATCTAATCTCACCAAACTAATTCAAATTCTCCATTACTCCATCACTTAAAATATCTCAATGTAAATCTAAGATAATCCTGAATAAGATACTTAACCCTTCTCTAAAACATGGCATACAATAATAACTTCTCTCTAGTAACCTTCAATGGGCCCCACATATTATTAAACTAACAAAAAAAGAATAATGCCTACGATTTTAGTCTTTTTTATTTTCAAACTCACAAATTATGGGGGCCACTTTTTTTTTATACCAACACACAAAGAGCTTTTTTATACCAGAGCGGGGGCCACTTTCATAGGTTGTATTCTGCTACTTTTCTCTCCCAATTTTCTTTTTAATATTCAGTAAGATTAATCCATGGGGCTCATTATGGACATTTTTCTCTTTATTTTTCTTTGGATATTTTGTAGGATTAATTAATATGTGGGGCCCATTATGGAAGCCAATTAATTCCAAAATACACACTTAATTTTGAAATGGCGCTCAATTTATGGCTAAGCACAAATATAATCAAATCAAGGTTCTAAAATCTTTACTATTTACTTGATCTTTCCCTAAATATTTTCAGCTACCTAAAATTTCTCTAATGAGTTTCCATCTTTATTATAAACTATATATTAATATTCATTTATAATTTATTTAAATATTTTGAGATATTTCTAATTAGCAATTTTAATGATTTTTTAAAATTATGCCATGTGTTGGGTGCAGGCCTATTGCACTATGATCTTTATTATTGAAATATTGAAATGGTATTTTAGGGTTTTTGTCTGGCTCCAAACCGCGTTTCACAAAGTCCACATTTGAAAGAAGTGCTCTAGGGAGTTCTAGGAATCCTTTTTCCTTTGAGACGGGATTCGGACAAATTCGGGCTGGAAAACTAATCTCGTGGGGTTCAAAGCTGTTTCTGAATGAAACCCGTATTTCTTGCAATCAATAGCCGGTATTTTGATAAAAACGCGTCATGGATGATTCTAGGGCATTATAGGGGATGTTGTCTCCACTTTTGGTTTGAAATACATTTCAAATGGTTCTACACTGAAATACACATTTTAATATATTCCAAACTAAGCTTTGCTTTAAAATGAGTTTCACGTGATTCTAGGTTTAGGAACAAAATACGTGGGATTCAAGGTTTTTTAAGACTGAAAACCATACTTTGGACAGGTTGTTTGGGATTTTAGGCGGCTATTAGAAAATGTAGGTTGTAAACCGCGTTTCACACATGTCGTGGTTGAATGACGCTGCAGACACGTCAGTTGGCCCCCTATGATAGCCTTAAACACTTATCATATATAATGATGCCCCCATTCCACCCATAATTGAATGGTGAATGGCATAATTTGGATTAATTAATGACGATGAAGATGCTTGTTGATAATTTTAGACTCAGTTCGACGATCTATAGAAATTTATGAGAGAAATGGCCAAATCGCGTTGAGATCTCGAGTTCAACCCACTATTCAAAATAGGAATGGACTACAACACTATCCAAGCCCCTTTCAAACTACATAAACACACTCAAGTTATTCTTAGAGAGATTACACTTAGTTTGCCTAAGTACGATACGATTAGCATGAATTAGGAGGTTAGGATCATTGATCCAAGTATCCCCTACTTTTCCTGACCTTTGACCATTAGAATGTATGGACCACCAGATTCTACATTTTGAGAGCTTTCCAACGGTATGCAGAATGTCCAATTCTGACCAACGGTTCAAAAGATATGGCCCTCGGAAGATTACCCTAGCGGCCCCACACCAAAGTGCACTTGGGCGCCACCCTAGGTGCGCCCATGTCCCAGCCTATACTTGGGTGCACACATAGGTGCGCCCAGGTCTCGGATTGCCCTATAAAAGCACTTGAGTGCATACTTAGGTGGGTTCTGCTCTACCTTTTGCAGTTCCGACCCAACCTTGGTCCCAAAATAGTCCGAAACCAAACCTTAAACCCATTTGACCCAAAAGATGACATGGGTGTGCCCAAGTCCTAAATCCACTTGGGCGCCACCCTAGGTGCACCTAGGCCCCCAATCATCTTGAAGATGCACATGGATGTCCCCACAGGTGCGCCCAAGCCCAGTTCCACTGTTTTAGTCCGAATTCAATCTGAAAACAACCCGAATCGAACTTTGAGCCCAATTGACCCTGAAAGAAGACCTGGACACACCTGAGTGTGCGCCCAAGTCCTAAGACCCACCTGGGCACACTTGTGTTTGCGCCCAAGTTCAGAAAAACCCTAGATTCTCCTTGGTTTGTGTGAAGCCTCTAGAAACTCGTGTAAGCAGCAACCCTACCCCTCTCCATGCCAAAAACCCCTATATAAGTATCTCTTATACCATTTGCAATGGCTACCAGAATTAGAGAAAAAAAGAGAAGTAAAGGGAGAGAAAGAGAGAGTAGCCACCATAGAGAGAGCCTTAGATCTAGAAGAAAGGAGAAGAAGGAGCTTTCTGGTTTTCAAGATTAACAATGGAGAAAGCTTCCAAAAGCCATGGATTTGCGCGAAAGCTCTAATCTAGGGCTTGAAGGATACTACCCAAACCGATTTTTCTAGATTTAGTTCGCTTTAATTAATATTCAGCATCATTAAAGGTTAGAAACATGCTTAGGGTCATGCATACATTGTAGATCTGCATTAATAGTAGTACTTCTTAGTAGATTTGACATCTAATAATCATCCATCATTAGTAACTTGCTTAGGATCATTTGTAGTTTGTACATCTGCATCATTTTCGTAATCTTGACCTCGTGATTAGAATAGATCTTGCATTCATATCATTTTTACTGGAAAAAATCTGAAATTGAGAAAGAAAAGTGCAACAGAGCACTGGACACAACTGTGGGTGCGCCCAAGTCCCTACATGGGGTTTTGACCCTGATTTTCATATCGCGTGTATTTCATTTCTTCGATCTGAATTCATTCTCATATACATTGATATCAGGACTTTCGGATTTGTAACTTTGTGTTCCAAATCACGCGAAAAGCATTGATAAAAGAAATAAAAGAGGAAGAAAAGTGCAGAAAAGTACTTGGGCAGCACTATGTGTGTGCCCAGGTGTCACGCCCCCGAACCGAAACCTCGGGGGCGGGAGATGGGATTAAGCATAAATGTATTTTACTTCTCCCAAGATCCGCGTGTGTGAAGACAACACATTCTGAATATTTTGCGGAAGCATTTGTGGCGTTGCGACCCGAAGTCCGTGGCCATCGGATTCCGCGTCGCACTCAACCTTTAGCGTATAGCTATTATATCAAGAATCATATCAGACTGGAGTAACCATCACAATAAATTACAGAGCTGACAGTAACAGGATATTACATTCCCAAATATATTCAAGTTACAATTATCAATGTACATTAATTAAGAATCCTAAGAAAAAGGCTAACAAAAGCCATACAACAAGAAGCTATAAACCACTACCCAAATGTGACGTAGCTCCGATGTCAAGCTCAATGTCTACATGACATAGCCGACAAAACAACCTGCAAAACATGGCTCCACAGCCAACTCAAGCACTCAACTCGGGGCGAAGAAATCTGAACCTAAGTACCAAAAGTAGTGGGTCAGACACGACGGTCTGGCAGGTGGATGAAAAGAACACAATATAGCGAATAATAATACAAATGATAAATCATGCTATTTGCTCAAAATGCTGCATATAATTAAACGGGTGCAAAGTCGGGAATCTCGGGGAAAACTTGTATTCATTTCAAGCACGGGTAAAACATGAACATCTAATAAAACATGTGTTCGTTTGCATCATCTATAATCATAGATATTTGACAATCGGGTGTTCGTCTAAAACATGTATAAATATAGTGGTTTGACAAAACAAACGTTCATTTGAAACTTAAGTAAAAACACAAGTATAGAACAAATCGGGTATCCATAGCAGTCTGGCAAAACCAAAGTCCATTTGAAAGATATGTGAAAATACAGATATTTAATAAAACTGGGTGTTCGTTTAAAACATATCTCAAAGCAGGGATATTTAACAAATCGGATATTCATTTGAAACCGGTATAAACACAGTGATCTGGCAAAACAAGTGTCATTTGAAACATATTTCAAAGCATGGGTATTTGACAATTCGGGTGTTCATTTAAAACATGTGTAATCACATAAATCTAGTAAAACAATCGATCGTTTGAAACATATGTAAAAGCATGGGTATTCGCCCAACCGACATTCATTTAAAACATGTGCGGGTACAAAGGACATAAAACAATATAATAGTGACTGAATTTACAATAGAGAGCATTAACACTTATCTAAATAACAACTTTCATAAAAGCAATGAATCATTTATCTGAAAACAAGTAAGCAATATAAACCATGTCGGGTGTCCAAGGAATCGGGAACTGGCAAGATGGCAATCACAAGAAGCTAAGTCCTCTATCACCGAAGTGACAAGAGCGGGACGTTGGTCTCAGTCACACAAGGTGAGGAGACTCAACGTAAATCATATATACAATAATAAATATACGGGAACGGGAACGGGACCACGGTAGCGAACCGGGTATCGGGACGGGACGGGACCACGGTAATAACCGGGTATCGGGATCCAAACTGCAGCTGGCGGGACGGGAGAGGGATCTCCAAGTCGGTGGATCAAACCGACAAGGTATCCAAGCTTAGTGATGCCGACTCATAGGTCAAAACCAATCGAGACATATGCAAGTAAATCAAGTACAGTAATTAAACGGGTAAAACCGGGGTGCTCAAGGGCACACTGTCACTTCATATCGGGCAATACATTTCGGGACAAATAACTGTTACTAGTGTAACTCCAACGCTTTCGGGAAACAAGTCAATCAAGTACAATAAATAAACGGGTAAAACGGGGTGCTCAAGGGCACACTGTCATATCATATGATGCAATGCATTTCGGGACAAATGACTGTTACTAGAGTAACTCCAATGCTTTCGGGAAAACAAGTCATGTAATGCAAATCTCGGGAAAAGAGGTGAAACAATGAACTATAACAATTTCGGGTAAAAATATCGGTTTCAAGATCTATTTAAGTGAATAGGGGTCCCGTATGTCGATTATAGTCATTACTTGGTACTCCTTGAGTTTGAAGACATTCCGGGCTCCTTATGCACTTTTACGATTTTCGAGAATTTCGAATGACATCTTTGTGATATGGTTTCTTTCTCGGATGGCATCAAGCAGTGCCTAGTGACTCCCCTTCGATTGACAAAGCTCGACGCTCGAACGAACCGGAGAGTTCGTTCGAGCGGGGAGCTTTTCAAAATCTGGGGAAATTCGGTTACCTGGCGGTTAGCCGCCGATGCATACGGCGGTTAGCCGCTTGGTAACCGTGGAGCTGACCGAGTTTTCAAGTGGGATATCTGATGCTCTCTGGAAAGGTAGCCGTGAGTGAGCGGTTGGCTAGCGGTTAGCCGCCGATGTGTTCGGCGGTTAGCCGCTGGCTAACCGTGAGACTGACCGTGTTTTAAGGGGGGAAATGATGCTCTCTGGAAAAGTCACCGCGGTGCGCGGTTAGCTGGCGGTTAGCCGCCGATGCATTAGGCGGTTAGCCGCTGGCTAACCGTGAGTTGACCGCCAGTTACGAAAATGCTCACTGTGTTCAGTTTTGAGTCATTTTCCTCCTCAAACTACCTTCCTCACGTCCACCAGGTCCTTAAATTAACATTGAGCTAAATAGCTCCTTCAATACATCTCTTTATACTTCCCCAAATCCCCATTTTTGAGTTCTATCCATCACTACTTCCATGTCAAGTCCAATGCAAAGAAAAAGGGGAAGGAAACCATTTCACAATATTCATATAGGCTATCACAAGGATAATAAATACTCTACCAATGTTTATAAAACATTGAATGACTTAGCCCACCCCATTCCTCATGAAAGCTCCAATGAAAACAATTAACTAAACATCTCCTTTCTTCTCATTTAAAACCAAACCAAAGGGGAGAATTTCCATTTGCCATAATCAAGGGGTAATTAAAAACCATTGATCCCATTTCCAAAACAATAGATTAGTTGGCCAAACTCTTTAAATGAACTTCTATTTCAATCCATACAAGCTAGTAAACATAAACATGGGTGGAGAAACCAACCCCATTCTTTTCAAGACCATATGAGCAACTTTGACAAAATGAAAGCATACCTTTCCAAGAAATTAACAAGAGAGAAACAACCATTGATGTGCAAATTTCGAAATCAATATATATATGGCAAGAAGCATATGTGCAAACGTGTATTCAATGATCAAGAACAAGTAATAAAACTTAGGGTTTTCTCATAAAACTTTGATAACATTAAAACCATCCATTCATCCACTTGCCTTGGGTTCCAAGCTAGCAAATCAAGCCTCTAATCACCTCTCAAGCTCAAGATCACAATCTCTCTAAGGCCATGAATGAACAAGAAGAAGCTTGCAATAGGGGCTGCCCACCTTGGTTTCCCACAAAAATGGTGTCAAACAAGAGAGGAGATGAAGGAGAAGAAGTTGCCGGAGTTCCCTCGTCGGATTGGTGGCTTGGAGGCTCCATTAGAGCAAGAGAAATGGAAGAAATGGAGAAGAGGGCTGCTGGCACTGTAGCTGGGAAGTTTCAGTCGATGGAATGGAGAAATGAGGGAGAAAGGGAGTGGAGAGACCTCTTATAACATGGGTGGGTGTGGGTCCTACTTCACTTAACACTTGCCAAGGGTAAAACATCTCTTTGTGGGCCTCGGATGGATTCGACGAAGAAGGAAGAAATGATCGTCGAAATATCTAGTTTCCAAAAAGTATGAGTTTCACGGATTTCGGGAATATCGAGTTTTGGGTACAGATTTGGCGTGAAAAGACTATTTTGCCCTCAAGGCCAAGAAATCGGGTTTCGGGTTCTCAAATGGATGCGGGATTAACATGAAAGTTGTAGGATTCCTCAAGATGAATGCAACGGGCCAAAAACACAATACGAAGCAAATCGGGAAAATCTCACAAGTAAATGCAAAGCCGAAAAAGGAACCCCCAAAGGGCCCCACAAGCTACCAAAGTACTCAAAAGCCCAAAACTAGAAGAAAACCCATTCTAGCTCACAAACTCAACCCAACAAATACTAATCCCACTAAAAGAAACTAATCCTCAAATAAAACAACACTAATCCAAGAGATTAGGGGTCGGGTTCTCACACCAAGTCTCTGGTAGGGCTTTGACCCCGATTTTCCTGTTTCGCGTGCATTTTGGTTCTTAGATCCTAGTCTATCCTCATAAAAGTTAATATTCAAGTCTTCGGATTTGAGAAAAGCATTAAAAGAATTGAAAGAGGACTATATATATTGCCAAAAAAGCGAAGGAAAGGAAGGAGGGAAAAACAGAGATACTTGGGTGCCACTACAGTTGCGCTCAAGTCTCCGCAAAGGGATCTATCCCCCGAATTTTAATCCTCGAACTATTGTTCTCAAATTTTGAAGTTCTGATATTAATAGTTCATATTAGGACCTTGTGTTTAGTCGCAAATTTTTGGAAATCATGTCGGAACATCGTCAAACATCAAAGATACATCACAACCAGCAGGAAGTGACTTGGGCGCCATCGTGTGTGCGCCCAAGTCTTGCAGACACACTTGGGCACCCCTGTGTGTGCGCCCAAGTCCCCAATTCGTCTTCTGACCCGTATTTTCCACATTTTGCATTCCATTTAACTTGTTGTTTCATCTTTGTGATGATTTTGATTGATTGCTAAACTTCTAGACTTCGAACTATTAAATCATTAAAACTTTAGGTTAAGTTACATTGCATAAAACCAAAAACCAAAAAAAAAAAACCATAAAACTCTTCCCTTCTCATCTTACTCTTTAGTAATTAAAGAAGAGAACCAAAAAAAGATTAATAGAAATAAAAAGAAGTAAACATTAAGTAGATGATCCTAGGTTATTCTATTCGCGCCAAAGTAAATTAATAAACTTAATCAATCTTTAATCTTTAAAAAAAAATCGTGGCTTAAGACACCTAATTAAAACATCTACTTCAACCTTAATAAATAAGAATCATCGATCTAAATCCTAATTTCCAAACCCTGATTAAAACTGTAATTTGAACCTTAATCCAAACCTTAATTAAAGTCCCTAACTCTAGCCCTTAATTAAAAAAAAAACTTTAAGCAATCCCTAACAAACAAAAACTTAATCAACAATCCTTTAATTTAAAACCCTAATTAACAAAACCTTAATTAAAATCCTAATTAATAAACCTAAATAAATCAAAACCCCTAATTAATCCAGATCCTAATGAATAAAACCCTAATAAATAAACTTTTAATTTAAGCCCTAATCACCAATCCCTTATAAAGACTATAGTCAAAACCTAATTAAAACGATAAGACCAAGCCACATCCAGAGAATAAAGACATCTCTCAACCAAGAAACGAGTTAGAATATCCGCAACCGACATAGGAATACCTAAGAAACCGTCTAACGAGTAGTCACCTAACAGACAGACACTTGGGCACCACTACAAGCATGCCCAAGTCACCCATACACCTGGGTGCCCACTTAGGTGCGCCCAACCCCCTAGTCAAACCATGGAATTCGCATTAGTTGTGTTTCATCTTACGAACTCTGACTCCGATCACACTTAAAGAAAAATAAAGACTTGAAACCAACCTGGTATATAGATTTATTAACATAGAACATCTGAAAATCCAAGCTTAAGCGGAAGAATCCTGAAAAGCACTAAAACCCAAGAACCAGACACTTGGGCGTAACCACAGGTGCACCCATGTCCATTTCCATTCGCTGGGACCACCGAATCCCTATTCACTTCCAATCTCGATCTAAATCATTACCCCAGAATTATTATAAAACCAACTGTTAGAATGCATGGTTTCAATCCATCAGTTGATGTAATAAATTGATTAATTAATTTATTTATCAATAAGATCATGCTTTCCTTTCATGAGATGAATGATGTTTTATTACTTAATGCACATGACCAATATATATGACATAATGGTTCATGAGATGAACCAGGTCCCATTAGCATATTAGATGTGATATATGTATATGGATGAGATCTGCATACTGGAGACATGTGTCACAAATCTTATACTTAAAAATATCTTCACAACCAGTTATGAGACTGAGCATCTCATCTGATAAGGTTGCAATACTTTGATCACTATGAGATAGTGTGATTTGTCTCGATCATCAGAATGTAAGATTCTGGATCATAGTGCTGGTACATTAGATGTATTCAAGGACCATGAGAAGCACCTTATGAATATTGTCTCGAATTTAAGGATTGCTCTCATAATTCCCTAGTAATAGGCTCTCAATCCTGAGACATTGATGAACTCAAGTTTCCATCTATTCATTTGCTTTGAGTCACCAATGTGTGAGGTCAACTGTAGGTCAATGAAAGTCCAAGAACGAATCCTAGAGGGGGGGGGGGGGTGAATAGGGTGAGCTCTAAGAACCTAGACCAATTTTAACTCTTTTAGCTTTTAAGTCAATTAAGATTTGATGAAGATTAATTATCTTGTGTTAGAGAGGAGTCTCTAAGTTAAGCATACACAAGGACTAAACAACTACAATCTTCATTCAACATAAGGACAACATCCATATAAAGAAAGCAAGAGATCAATCACCATAACACACATATTTATAGTGGTTCGATCAACTTGCCTACATCCACTCCCGGTAAACCTACCGGATTTCCACTAACTCAAATTAAGGTTTAGGATCACCTCAAACCTTTCAAATACATCACTATGCTTTTCAAGGCTAAGCATAAGCCTTTACAACATAAACTATGCTTTTCAAGCCTAAGCACCAACCTTAACAACAAGAGGTTTTCTCTTAAGTAAAATGCCTATGAATGCATGGATTAAGAGAACAATGTAAGTGCAATTGAGTGCCTCTAAATAGGCTGAATAGAAAATGAAAACTTAACTTCTAGAAGCATGCATATGAATGACAAAGTCTAAGAATAATGCATATACTAGAAATCACTCTATCTCTTTTTAAAATGATGAAACTTTAAATGATGCAAAGATGATAATCATATGTATGAGAAAGAGTTGTTTGACAAACACATGGTTTTCCAAAAAGATCAAACTTGAATAGCAAAAGTATAATCTTAAGATTAACAAGTTAGATTTGAAAACAAAGATTCATAACTCATGTGAATGATAAATCATATGTTGATTTCATATAGCTAAGAGATTTCAAAGTTCAAAGCATAGAATGAAACACAACATCTCAAGAAGAAAGCCAACTATTTGATCATGCTTAAAAGAGAAACAAAGAATTAGATACTAAGCATGAAATAGAACTTGAGATTTAGAAAGCACACCCATTTGAAGATCAAAGTTTAATAAATGGAATGGCTTCGTAATCCCTTAAAAAATGCTCTTGGAAAGTTGATCTTCGTTGGCCTCAAAAGTCCTCCAAAATTCAGCAACTTTTTCCAAAGAAAAAGACACTTTTTATAGGCAAAACGTTCCCAACGGATAGTCTTCGGTCGACCTGCCCCTCTGCCCGGTCGACCTGCCTCTAACGATCATAAAACCGCCCGTTGCAGAAAGAGCCCAACGGCTAGATTCCCGGTCGACCCACAGTGAGGCCGGTCGACCGGGTCCATTGGGCTGGTCGACCGACCACACAGCAGGTCCACCGGTTCAGCCCAAAAAATCTGATTTTATTTAGAAACTTGAAACAATGAGGGTTGAACACCAAGGGACCTAGAGGATCATTAAACAAGCTTCAGTAGGTCGACTGGTTCAGCCCAGAAAATCTGATTTTATTTAGAAACTTAAAACAATTGAAAGTCCGCGATCCGAACCCTAGAGGGGGGGGGGTGAATAGGGTGAGCTTCAATTATGACCAATTTTAACTTCTTTAAATTAAACTAGTCACAAGTGGTGATTAAGTAACCACAAAGCATGCACCATCACACAAGGATTTATAGTGGTTCGGCCTCAATGCCCACGTCTACTACCGGCTTGTAATCCAACACCCCACCGGATTTCCATTATTTATGCTTTTCAATAGGCTAAGCAATAACCTCTACATTATGCTTTTCTTAGGCTAAGCAATAACCTCTTCAACCAAAGGTTGGTTATCTCTCTAAGTAGTGTCTAAAATACACTTGATGGAGATACAATTAATAGCTCATTACAATGCCTCTTAATTAGGTGGATATGAAAGTGAATCTAATTCACACACACACTATGAATGCAAAGATGAATGAACAATGTGTATGTATGATGCCCTCAATCAATTTGAAAATGAAAGCTCATATAAATGTATGCCAAAGGCTTTTGAAAGTTTTAGCTCATAAAAACATTTATGATTGAGGAAAGAATGCTAATCACATGTTAAAAAAAACTTGTAAAAAATATACATATGTAATCTAAACAAGTTGTGAAATTCTAAGAACAAAACATGTGATGCATAGGGATGTCAATCAAATTAACAATGTAGCTCAATATGTGTATGTTATAAGCATAAAACATAAAAATAGATTTGATTGAAATTATGGGAGAAATCATATGTAATTATAAATTCAACTTGAAAATGATATACCTATCAAAGTAAGGCAAGTTGTCAAACTTTAAAACAAAAGTAGATATGATTTGTGAAGTTGTTGAATCCAAAACATAAGATAGATTTGAAAGAGATTTTCTTATAATGAAAAACAACAACCATAGATTCAACCAAGTATAGGAATCATGTTACATATAATTTCAAAGATGTTTTCATTAACATGATTTACTTAGATATACCAATTTAAGTACTACTTGGATTGAATCAAGGTGATGCATCCAAAACAATAAATCAATTTAAAACATATACATGTTAAGGACACAACAAATCATAGTTTATCATGCTAGAAAAGATTTACCAATAATCAAGCAAAGCATGAAAACATATGATTAAGAAAAGTAAAGCTTACTTAGTGATTTAACTCAATGAAACCAAGCTTTAGCTTTCCAAATGACCCCTTTCATCCCTTAGCTCATTCCCCTTTGATTGGCCTCAAAACATCTCAAGGAGGGCCTCTTGATCCTCTAATTTTTCAAAGGAATGAACCACTATTTATAGCCGAAAAGTGCCCAACGGCTCTTCCCCGGTCGACCCTATGACCCCCGGGTCGACCTGGCCTTCAACGGTAAAAAATCTGACCGTTTGAAAAAGGAGCCAACGGCATTTTCCCGGTCGACCGCGCAGTGTGGCTGGTCGATCGGGTCCCCTGGGCCGATCAACCGGCCACACTGTGGGTCGACCAGGGCCTGGGACCAAAATTCCCTAAAATTGCATTTTTCAAAGTATTTCTTGAAGGGAAATTTTGGGCCACTGAATCAAGCTTGGAATCATGTTTTAAATCAAACTAAGAGGTTTAAAAACATGAAATACAAAAAGCCTAAAATGATTTGAAAGATATAAAACATAGGCTAGCTTGATTTGGTAAAACTCTTTTCAAAATAAATTGCATCCAAGTTTAAAAACAAAACATGCATAATTCAATATTTCTACAAGTCTTAAAAACAATGCATGTATAAATCAAGATTTCAAGTTTTTCTAAATCAATGCATGTGTGTAAATTCAAATGATGCTAGATGATAATGCATCCATCAAATTGCAATACACAAAATTCCTAACAACAATGAGGGCTGAACACCAAGGGACCTAGAGGATCATTAAACAAGCTTGGATTCATGACTGAAAATGGATGAAAACTGATTTTCTAAAGACATGAAACTTTCAAACTAAAGTATGGATTTAAAGAAGAAAACTTTGGAAAGCTTGAAATGATTTTTTGAACTTACGGATAAAACACATGGAGGCTTGAAAATCTGAACTCAAAACTTCATGAACTAAAGAGATGAAACTAATTTGAAAACCATGCATAACATATGATAAAAACAAAGATTATGAATGAGAAATATGCATGAAGATCCAAAGATTAAGAACATGAAAGAATGAGAGGTGTAGCTATGAAAATGAATGCATCCTATCAAACAGCAACAAAATAAAAACTCTAACATTCTCCCCCTTTGCAATTTGATGGCAACATTAGAAGCTTGAACTCTCTCCCAATCTCCTTTGAATCTTGAACAACAACTTCTTTGGATACTTAAGGAGCTTTGGACGATTGGGAGAATTTGGATATTTTGGAGCTTTGGATTTTCCTTGCGAGAGCAACGGTAGGTAAAGCTTCTCCCTCTCAACTAGATAACCCTTGAATCTTCTCCCCCTCAAATGGAGACCACATGATATTTCTCTCCTCCTTTGACATCTAATTGCAAAGGAGCCTGCCCATCAACGAGAAAAACATACAAAACCTTGTTAGTAGCACCTGTTTATATGATAAATAAAATGAGGTAACAGGTGATTAGCCAACAAAAATTTAGAATTCAGGGCAAGGGCCAATGCCCAATTGATGTCTCAATTTCATGAACCGATCAGTTCCAAGGTTTTTAGTAAATAAGTCAGCCAATTGAGAATCTGTTGGTGTTGGAAGTAGGTGGGCCTCGTGGATAGATTTTCAAAACTTTTGACCCACTTGACTCAAGGATCAAGTATCCAGAAGGCCATAAACCACATCTAGGATGCAATCCCTCTTTCTCATCAATCATGTACAACAATATAACCTATCTAGAAGATAGAAATCAGCAACTACATGCAACAAAATAATCTACAACAAGTAAAGAAGCAGATTATACCTTTGGAGCCCGGTAGTGCTCTAATCGAGGAGAACACAACCAACTAGAACAAGAACTCTTCTTGAAGCAATTAGAGATCTCCAAGACCTTGTTGTCTTCCACGCTATGACCCTCTATCGGTTCTCTTTTCTCAAGAAGATGTGTGGGATCTTTAAGAGAAAACCGTACTAGAAACTCTAAGGAACTAGAAGGTAACTAGAAGAGAGAAGAGGAGAAGAAGAGTTGTGCAACACTTGCACTAGAGGCTCTTGGGCGTGGGTATTATGTCATGGACGTCCAAGGGATGTATTCCCCTTTAAATAGCCCTCAAGTCTCCTCTCTTATCTCTCTTACTAATTTGTATTAGAAGTCACACTTCCACACAAATTAGTAGCATACTATTACCACTATTAGAAGTCCCACTTCAAGTAGAAATAGTAACTTTCTAATTCCTTCCTTTTAGAGTTTAAGTAAGAATAAAATCTTTATAATACTTGGGCTAGCGTGGGGACCACTAGGGATTCCTTAGAAAGCTGGCTCCAACTGGGACACGCGACCCCACATCTCATGTGTAATCCGGGCCCACAGTTAATTGCAAATAACATGACTATATAAATGCAATTGCACTCCAGTCTTAGGAATAAATTACAATGAAGACCCTAAACTTCCCAATTACCACAAGTAGGCCCCTCTATCATTATCCATGAATCAATTGGAATAAATCTGTCTCATCCAATCTTAGATCCACATCTTATTATCATTGAGCCCCAATTAATTACAGTGATCATCAGTACCATCCAATTAACTCTTAATCGAGATGGGTGCGCACTTACTAATGATAAATCCATTAATTGGCACAAGGGGTTAATGTAGATAGATTCCATATTGACCATTGGATGTTCCCACTGTCCTACTACCATGTACCCAAGACACCGAGGTGTTGACCAACAGTTGGCCTCACTCATTGGTGACTCAAAGCAAATGAATAGATAGAAACTTGAGTTCATCAATGCCTCATGATAAAGAGCCTATTGCTAGGGAATTATCAGAGCAGTCCTTAAATCGAGACAGTATTTCATAAGGTGTTTCTCATGGTCCTTCAATACATCCAATGTACCAGCACTATGATCCAGAATCTTACATTCTAATGATCGAGACAAATCACACCATCACATAGTGATCAAAGTGCTGCAACCTTATCAGATGAGATGCCCAGTCTCATCACTGGCTGTGAAGATATTTTTAAGTATAAGATTTGTGACACATGTCTCCCGTATGTGGATCTCATCCATATACATATATCACATCTAATATACTAATGGGACTCGGTTTATCTCATGAACCATCATGTCATATGTATTGGTTATGTGCATTACGTAATAAAATACCATTCATCTCACAAAAGGAAAGCATGATTTTATTGACAAATAAAGAAATTAATCTGTTTATTACATCAATTGATGGATTGAGTCCATACAATCTAACAGTTGGAACAACAATTAATTCAATAGTGCCTTGATCAGCATGATCACGCAAAAAATGATATCGAATATCAATGTGTTTAGTTCGAGAGTGTTGAACAGGATTTTTAGAAATGCTAATGGCATTAGAATTGTCACACATGATCAGCATACATTGTTGTGGAACATATATTATAATCTAACAGAGTTTGTTTCATCCACAACAGTTGGGCACAACATCTACCTGCAGCAATATATTCAGCTTCTGCAGTAGACAAGGATACAGAATTTTGCTTTTTGCTATGCCAAGCTACAAGGCAGTTTCCTATGAAATAGCAGCAGCCACTAGTGCTTTTCCTATCGTCTATTGATCCTGCCCAATATGCATCACTGTATCCAATCAATTGTAATGAGGAGTCACAATGATACCAGATGCCATAATGAAATGTCCATTGATATATTTAATAATACGTTTGAGAGCTTTAGGATGGGACTCACAAGGATCTGATTAATACCTAGCACAAACTCCAACAATAAAGGATAGATCTGGTCTGCTAGATGTAAGGTAGAGGAGGCTACCTATCATACTTTTGTAGAGTTTTTGGTCTACCTTTCCCCATGAGGGTCACTAGAAAGTTTTGAAGTAGATCCCATGGGGTTGCAGTTAATTTTTCAGTAGTTTAGAGCAAATTTGGGCTGACTAAGAAAAATTCCTTTCTTAGTTTGGTTAATTGAAGACCAAGGAAAAATTGCAGGGGACCGACCCGACTCATCTCAAAAGTGGAACTCATTAATTCTGAAAATCCTTGAGCAAGTTTCTCTTAAGTAGATCCAAAAACGATATCATCAACGTAAATTTGAGCAACAAGAATGCCTTGATCAATTTTCTTCATAAATAGGGTTTTATCAACTTTCCCACAATTAAAGTTATTTTCGAGCAGATGATTTGTAAGCTTTTCGTACCAAGCCCTAGGTGCTTGTTTTAATCCATATAGAGCTTTCTTAAGTTTCTAAACATATTCATGATGATGACGATCTTCAAAGCCCTCTGGTTGGGTAATATACACATCTTCCTCAATTTCTCCATTTAAGAAAGCACTTTTGACATCCATCTGAAATAATTTGATTCTCATGCTACTAGCGTATCCCAATAAAAATCGTATGGACTCTAAACGGGCTACAGGAGAAAAAGTTACTTCAAAGTCAATTCCTTCTAATTGAGCATATCCTTTTGCTACAAGTCCTGCCTTGTTCCTCACAACATTGCCAGATTCATCTGATTTGTTCTTATAAATCCACTTTGTGCAAATAGGATTTTTCTCGGTGGGTAAAGGGAAAAGATCCCAAACATCATTCTTTTTAAATTGATTCAATTTTTCTTGCATTGCTTCCATCCTTTCAGATTTAGATTCAGCCTCAGAAAAATTGTTGGGCTCGATTTGAGAGACAAAAGAGTAATGAGCACATAGATTTTGAACTTGTTTCCGGGTCATAACAACCACTGCTGATATCTCCAATAATATTATCCAATGTGTGATTTTTCATTAATTTGGTTGGAACAATGGCTTTGGATGGAATGATATCATTACTATCTTTTGGAATAGGTTGTTCAATATCAATCTCAGCTTCATCATCATCTTGTAGAATTCTTCCGACTTGATTTACATCATCAATAACAACATGAGTTGATTCCATTATGGTCATGGTTCTATGAATGAAAATTCTATATGCCTTGCTCCTTTCAGAGTATCCTACAAAAATTCCTTCATCAGACTTAGGCTCAAATTTCTCCAATTGCTCCCTATCTCTTAGAATGTAACATTTACTTCCAAAAACTTTCAAACACCCCAAATTAGGTTTTCTATCAAAGTAAACTTCGTAAGGGGTTTTGTTGGTATTCTTACTTAGATAAACTTTGTTTATGAGATAATAAGCAGTATTCACAGCTTCAATTCATAGATTACGAGAGAGATTCTTTTCATTAAGCTTGGTCCTAGCCATTTCTTGAATAACTCTATTTCTCCTTTCAGCCACTCCATTTTGTTGAGGAGTTTTAGGAGCAGAATATTGATGATTAATTCCATGACTCTAATAAAATTTAGCAAAATTTTCATTTTCAAACTCTCCTCCACGATCACTTCTAATCTTCCAAATTTTACCATCTTTTTCCACTTGTATCTTATTGCAAGTTCTTATGATATTGTTTGCAGCGTCCAATTTAGCATGACGAAAAGCAATCCATCCAAAACGAGAATAATCGTCAACCATAACCAAAATAAATTTCTTTCCTCCAATACTCTGCACAGGTGCAGGTCCAATCAAGTCCATGTGGATTAGTTCAAGAGGACGAGAAGACGATATATCCTTTAAACCTTTAAAACTTCTTGATTTGTTTACCCAATTGACATGCCTTACAGATTTCAGATTTTTCATCACTCAATTTTGGAATCCCTTTCACAATTTCATTTTTCGACAAGATTTTCATCAATTTGAAATTTATGTGCCCCATCCTTTGGTGCCATAAGTAATTTTCTTGATCTTTAGTGATCAGGCACCTAGATTCATTTTCATTTGATTCTTCTATTATGTAAATATTTCCTTTTGTCCTTGATCCAGTAAGAATAATTTGGTTGGTTTTATCATTTACCACCTTGCATGATTGACTGTCAAAGACTACCTTGTTTCCTTTATCACACAATTGACTTATGCTAAGAAGATTACGCTTTAATCATTCCACAAGAAATACATCATTTAAGGTAGGTATTTGATCTCCTTTCACACTTCCTTTGCCAATGATTTGAGCTTTACTATCGTCACCAAAAGAAACGTTTCCTCCATCATATTCCACTGTAGAGCTGAATCTAGATCGGTCTCCTGTCATGTGTTTGGAATAACCACTATCTAAGAACCAGGTAGGGTTTTCCTTAGCTTTCAAAGCGGTTTGCACTAAGAGACTCTCAACATTTGTTTCTTTTATAGTCCAACTAGATAGAAAAGATTTAGAGGGAATGGTCTTGGGGACAAACTTGAAAAGGATTCTAGAGGGATTTTTGAGAGACAATCTAATTTTGAATGGGCAATTAGGAACTAAATGACCACTACGATTGCAAAAATGACATGTCCATCTAGAAGTATAGTTTCTCTCAACTAGGGGTTTTTGGAAAGTCTTAGGAATGTTTTGAAAACTATTTTGCTTGTTACTAGAGGAACTTTCAAAACCTATCCCACTCTTATCACCATAAATTTTATGCAATCCTAACATTTGATAAAACTTATCATTTCCCAAAGTGAATTTATCAACAATGAATTTACCTTTGTTAAGTTTCATTTGTAGAGAGTTAGTTTCAAGTTGACTAGATTCTAGCTTGGATTGTAAATTACGAATTTGGTTTTGAGCATGAGCTAGATTTTCATTTAGAGTGGTGAACTTGTGTTCTAAGTTACTTTTCTCATTGATTCTTAATTTCAATTCATCTTTTAAAACATTTATTTCATTAACAAGCCTTTTGGATTCTTCTTTAAAAATTTTGTTTTTCTTAAATAAGATTTCCCAATTTTCATATAGTTCATCATAAGCTTGCTGAATTTCACTATCTTCAACTTCATCATTAGTTTCTTCTTGTCCTAATGTGTCATCTATTAATGTATTATGCTCATTGGTATCTTCAATAGATGAAAGTAGAAGCCAATTAGGGAAATTTTCATCTTCATCATTAGGGGATTCATTTTTGTCACTATCTTCATCTTCCTCATCCCAAGTTATGTTTAATGCTTTCTTTCCTTTCTTATCTCCTTTTTCAATTTCTTTAGGGGTGGAGCAATTTTGGGCAATGTGTCCAAACCCCTTGCAATTGTAACATCGGACATCTTTTTTTAGTAAATGATCCTTTGGGATTTCTTTGGAATCTAGGGCTTTTGCTTTCATCAGAATTTCTATTGTTCTTGTTGTTCCTAAAGAACCTTTTAAATTTCTTAACAAATAAAGCATTATCATCATCACTATCAACCTCACTTTCATTTTCTTTTGATTGAGAGGAAAAAGCTACTCCTTTCTTTTTGTCTTGAACTTCAAAGTCTAATTCATATGTAAGGAGATTTCCTCTTAGTTCTTCAAATTTGATTTTGTCAACATCTTTACTTTCCGTTATGGCTACAATCTTAGGCTTGAATCTTTTTGGGAGAGATCTTATAATCTTTCTAACAGCTTTAGATTCATCCATCTTTTCTCCTAGACCTATAAGAGAGTTGACAATTTCCATGAATTTTGAGTAGAACTCATCAAATGTTTCTTCTTCAAGCATTTTAATATCTTCTAATTTAGAGGTCAACATTTGAATTTTGACTATCTTAACCTGATCTGTGCCTTCATGGGTGGTCTCTAGGGTATCACAAACTTCCTTAGCAGTATTGCAATTTACTACTCTATTAAATTCTTCTTGAGATAGAGCACAATATAGGGAGTTTTTTGCCTTAGCATTTAAATTTTCTCTATCCTTTTCCCCTTGAGTCCAAGTACTTTTGGGTTTGATTTTTATGGATATGACATTCCCCTCAAAGTCCTTTTTTGTGGGAGTGGGAGGAGGATAGGCATCTTCTATGATGTTCCACGCATCTAAGCTTTGGGATTCTAAGAACACTTACATTCTAATTTTCCAATAACGATAGTGTGTTCCATTAAACAAAGGAGGTCTATTGGTGGCATTGCCTTCACCCAAAAGAGTTTGCATGGTGGCAATAAAAGAAAAACACTCACTATGATTCTAACTCTAGGTGGTTAAACCTAAACAAGAGCAACCTTGCTCTGATACCAATTGAAAGTCCAAGAACGAATCCTAGAGGGGGGGGGGTGAATAGGCTGAGCTCTAAAAACCTAGACCAATTTTAATTCTTTTAGCTTTTCAGTCAATTAAGCTTTGATGAAGATTAATTATCTAGTGATAGAGAGGAGTCTCTAAGTTAAGCATACAAAAAGAATAAGCAACTACAATCTTCATTCAACATAAGGACATCATCCATATAAAGAAAGCAAGAGATCAATCACCATAACACACATATTTATAGTGGTTCGGCCAACTTGCCTACATCCACTCCCGGTAAACCTACCGGATATCCACTAACTCAAATTAAGATTTAGGATCACCTCAAACCTTAGAAATACATCACTATGCTTTTCAAGGCTAAGCATAAACCTTTATAACATAAACTATGCTTTTCAAGGCTAAGCACCAACCTTAACAACAAGAGGTTTTCTCTTAAGTAAAACGCCTATGAATGCATGGATTAAGAGAACAGTGTAAGTGCAATTGAGTGCCTCTAAATAGGCTGAATAGAAAATGAAAACTTAACTTCTAGAAGCATGCATATGAATGACAAAGTCTAAGAATAATGCATATACTAGAAATCACTCTATCTCTTTTTAAAATGATGAAACTTTAAATGATGCAAAGATGATAATCATATGTATGAGAAAGCGTTGTTTGACAAACACATGGTTTTCCAAAAAGATCAAACTTGAATAGCAAAAGTATAATCTCACACTACAAAAAAAATGTCTTAATGAGTCACTTTTAAAGTGTCTTAAAAAGTGGTTTGTGTCGCTTTTCTGATTATTATGCAAGCGTCTTATCTGTCGGCGTCACTAAAAGTTCGTAAAAGCGTCTCAAGAAATATATTTGTTGTGTCAGTTTCTGTTATCAAAGTGACACAAAAAAATGGTTACTTGTGTCACTTTAAACCCAAAAGTGACACTGAAATAACTTAAAAGCGTCACAAGAAAGATAACTTTGTTGTCTCACTTTTCAAAAGCAGTGGTCAATATGTTGTTTTCGGACCAAAAGTGACACAAGTAGTCATCAGTTGTGACAGTTTCCATAGAAGCGAGATACCATCCATTTTTTTAAAATAAAAATGCAATATATACATTACTAATAACATGTTGCAGTATGGATACACTTTCAAATCACTAAACCTGCCTTACAAAAGATGCAAAAAAATATAGATAGCAACATTCAATAAGAACCATTTCATTAATTGGAAATTAATCACCATTCACATTAAGGAACGTACTTGCTCGTCCACGCACTAAATCAAACAAAGTATTCAAAACATAGCCAATTTGAATCCATCCATAATCCAAACTATTTACATTAACCTTCGAATTCGTAACCAAAGCGTCACGACATAATCCAAAACCTTCACAAAAGCATCCAAAAAAAGGCAAGCTACATTGTAAACAATTTCCGGAAATCCCTAACTAACCAAAATTAACTTAACATAATTAGTAGATCCACTTAGCAAAAGGCATTCCATCTCCGTTTAATTAAAGTTCTTCATTCACCTACAAAATAATAACAATTTGACTATGTATCAATAACATAATCAAGTAAGAAGGAGAGTTTAACCAACAATATCAAGGATTCATGTTAAAGAGAAAACATTTTGTCACTAGAGAAAGAGCAATTGAAACACTAGCAGTTCACATGTCATAAGATCATAGTAGCAAGCAAACTAGGAGCAATCAATAATTCACTAATATGATGATCTAGTATTCCTATCACCATCTACAACTAACACTCCATAAGCATTAACGTACCGAAAACTATGCAAGTTAATCACAGACAGTCCCCCCCCTCCCCTAATGATATGTGATGAAGTGTGAAATGCATCATGAACTAAAAAACTCCACCTACCCAAGTGCATGATGCAGACAAAAATGCATGAATCAATTCACATTGATGATAGTCCGATGAAGAAACAGGTAGTCACTAAGCCTAAAAACTGAAATGCACATTAAATTAAGTGTATCGTCACTAAGCCTTACTATGAAATCTTCTCAACTATACAAATTGAACTCCTAGGTATACCTTTATAAAGGAAGAAATCATTGGATGAAGTCGATAAACTCAAGTCGGATCTTATCTATTTCTTTGGTGGTGTATGTCTTTATGCTGGCCAACTCCATAACCTGTTTCGAGAAAAAGCAAGTTAGTGTAGTCTGCTAGCAAATCCCAGCATGTCAAACCCTTGAAATAATTACCAAACGTATATAGAGGTTCAGCAATTTAAAAGGAAAACCAACTAGATCAGTAATCACTGACCTAATAATCTGGACCACTAGTACAAGATTAAGGTGCCTACAAAACTCTTTGTTGTTGTGGAAGGAGGACAAATGGAAGAAAGGGATTTTTGTATAGAAGAGTAGCGTCTGAGCTGGGTTTGCTGTTGTCATACACCCCTCCTTTTATGATTTACTTTCAGCTTCCTTTCCTCAAGTACTTACACCTAGGCCCTTTGATGCAATCATGGGCCCATGTAGATACAAGAATAGACCCACTCCGAGCCACCCATCGGGCCCAACCCACAGTGGGCAAGTCCATCAGGCTGAGTCTAAGGACAGCCAGCCCATTGGGCCAAGCCTATAGATGACTGATCCATTGGACCTAACCCATGGACAGCCAACCCAATATCCAACTACGCTTTCTTTCTCATTATGTAGATTTCAATAAAATTTCCAAGATCTACATCAGATATAGCAAGATAACTGATTGGCATACAATCAATTAGGATAACTGATTCAATCAATCAAGATAATGACATGAAACTTTCATCTTTCAATACATGTATTAGTCTAAAATATGTAAAGATTTATCTTTTCTCACCAACTCGCATACCTGATAACAGACGCACACTAAATTACAAAAATACATAATAGTACAAAAAGTGGAAAGCATCCAGAAAATATAAATTCATTTTGGAATCATGTGTCATAGATAGTACCAGCAAGTCCAACATCCCATCCTTTTATAACTTGTCCTACCCCTGTATTAAACAATACTGACCAATCCTAGAACAAGGTTGCAATTATAAATTATTCTCCGCTATTATCTCTACTTGCAAAAGCAGAGATGTTAACCGAGTATCGTATCCACTGGGACAAAAAGGCTAAGTTGTGTTGTTTCCTAAATTCCTAAACTAATCCTACTGGGAAAACAAAGTTCTGATTATTAAACTAATCCTATTAGAAAACGAAGTGTTGGGTTGATGGGTTTGCAATTTCGAAATTAACAAATTAAAAGACAAGTTTTGATCCAATTAGAGAAAAGTCTTAGGGTATGAATCCACCATAGCCTGTGCAATGGCGAATATAGGTCTAGGGTTTCACTGTCAATGCTTTCCAGACTCGTTCTGGTTACAAACCTTCACAGAGTCACCAAATAAGGGTAGTGGATGCAAATCAGGGCATAACCTATCTCTATGGCATAGATTATCCTAGATCTAACAAACACATTCATTCAAGCATCATGTTATATGACTTGGTATTCTAAACTACAAGAATAAAACACCAAAAGAGATATTGCATTAATAAACGAATCCAATCAATGGATTAAATCAATGTCATATAATCAAAGCATTTAAAATAAAACCCTAGAACCTATACATTGCCATAAACACAAAACTAAAGTTTCATTACAACCCTAAGATGGAGATTTAGTTACTCATGGAAGACGCTTGACGAAGAAGTCTTGACGAAATCCCCATTGATGCTCTTCCCCAAGCTCCAAGAAAGCCTCCCAAAACTTCTCCCAAGATGTGAATATCCCCAAAAACGAGTTTGGGCTCTTATTTATAAGTTTTGGGGTGAAAAAACACTTCAATTCGTGCAGGAGTCGGATTCCCGTCGGGTCCGGGCCCACTGGTCATTACAGCAAACTTCGCGAGGTCATATCTCCCTCGATATAGCTCTGATTTATACAATCTTGGACTCCACGGATATCTACTCGAAAAGAGCTTTCCAACGGTACGTAGATTTCATGAATCCGACACTCGATTTGAAAGTTATGACCATTTCAAGTTGCTGCCTCTGAAAATTCCGAGAATCATGGTACAATTAGAAGACCTTCCATGTTGGCATGCTATGGGGTGAGTGGGACCCATGTTGGATATCCAAGGCATGTTTGGACTCTTGTTTTGCTTTCTTATTTGAGTCTCTTCCCATATTTGGCATCTTTCTTACTTGCAACTCCGGTTTGTCATGCTTTGTGAGATTTCTTCCATTTTAGCTCTGAATTTCGCTCCATGCATTTGTAATACCTACAAACAATAAAAAAAACAAAATTAAGGTAATTAATCTCTTTCGACGGTATAACCAAGTCCTCATTAAGGGGCCTAAAATGCATCTTTTAGACTCTCATCAAATACCATTGCTCTTATTCAAACCTATGACCATTTAAAAGAAGACAAAATTGGATTCAACAACAAGCAAATAATTAGTATACCTAGGTGGAATTTAAAAGGTCTCCTTCCAATATTAGAGTAAAATATTTCCTCATTCCTTTTCAATTTGCCAATGTAATGGACAGAAACCTGAAACCAACAGTCATTTATTTCAGCTGAAGTTATGTTGGAAATGAAGTTGGTGCCAAGGAGAAAATGGCAGACAGAAGAAACTATAACTGACACAGCACCAAAATGGAAAAAATCGCATAGCATGTCATTTACAGATCCTGCAGAGCATTATAGTGAGTTAAAGAATTCAATAATGGGCGTTGGGTGATAAGGATCTTGCCACATGGGAGAGTAGGACTTCTAATCCAGGTTATAATACACATGTCCACTAACTAACAAATAAAAATGTGCGGAATGACTTACTTTATTTCCAGGGGAAGCTTTTCTGCCATCTGTATTACCCTGTTGAGTCTTGCTTTTCTTCTTTTTTTTCTTCTTCTTACCTTCCTTCTGACTATCATCACCAGCTGGGTCCACAATGCTATCAAGACTCCTGTACGAAAGGATAATAGTAATATTAAAAATTTCCACCCTACCTTTCTAAATAGATATAGAAATAAAAAAATCAGTTCTCACTTGTGATCCAGTAGCTTAGCATTTGGATCTTGAACTTTAGTGGATGGATCTTGGTCCACTGGTTCAACAGTAGCCTCCTTACTAATAGGTGCCTTAATGTCATTGTTGTCACTGCAAGCATTGACTTCTGTTTCAGGTGATGGGGCAACTTTAGATGGAGTGAAGGAATCAGATAGGTGGTGAGCTCCCCTGCAAACACTAATCAAATGTTACACATTTTACAAAGAAAGCAGAAAGATAGTTAATGAGCAAATTCAAACCTGTCACATTCACCATCTTTGATGGCATCAATCTTCCTTTTCAAACATGCACCTTGAGTGATATGGAACATGAAAAACAAAACAAGTAGATAAACCCAACAGAGTGCCTTATACCAAGCAAGAATTCAAGATAACAATTACCAGTCCATAATATCAAATTAAACCAGTGAAAAATGTGGAAAAGAATAAAGGAACATTCTCCTGGAGACAGCATGTAAGAACAATGCTAAGCAACACAGCTTCTTAGCTGAATGGTGGGTGTGAACTGAGATTGCATATCCCGACCTTTTGTATAAATGATTTGTTGACCATTGAGCATCTCACTTGAAAAATCACAGGATAAAAGGAACACTTTTCATTTCTATTTTTTTTTCAGCTACAAGCCGAGACATACACATACAGGACACACAGCTCTGTCCAACTCATCTATGGGGCAAACCCTGTTTGGTTAAATGAATAGTGTCAGATACTGTAGGAACAACTACTGGGATAAACCTTTATATATTTGTTGTAGTCTTACAAGAACCACCCGCAGAAGGTACCATGTGAACTTGCCTGTGGGACCCACCAGGGGCCAGCCAATCATGAGGGATGTGGGGGTGTAAAGATCTCAATAAGACCTAGTGGTGTGCAAAATATCAACCCCATTAGATCATCCTAACCCCTTGATTGCCTTCAAGTTTAACGGTTTTAGAAAAAGCATCATTTTGTTGGATTTCAACCCAATGGTAATCAACGGTTCTATAAGTATCAAGTTGGGCTTGTGGCAATGCACAGGGGTTAGTGTATGAGGAGTGGCCCAAAACATAGGGTGGATCACACATAAGAACTGTCTACATAGTTTCATCTTATTAATTCTGTTATATATAAAAAGAAACTGTAATGGTTAGAAGCAACTAGAAACAACAAACCTTAATCATATCTAGCTGTCTTTCAACAAGTTCCTGATCCTCTGAGATAGTGAGACTTCTTAACCATGTATAAAAAGTGGAGCCACTTTGTAGTATATAGCAATAGGAGGAATTCAAAGATGATGCCACCTGATTACAGTAAAGCAAGCCTTACATGAGGTTTCCTCATATTAGGATGAAAACTGATATTATTAGAATTACCTGACAATTAAACAAGTTTCTGATGTCTGATAAGTTAAAATATAGCATATTATACCAAACTACAGAAGCAAACAATAAGGAGAAATAAGACATGATATCCCTTGTGGCAACTTGAGTGGTGGAACTTGTACAACAATGGATCCTATTTTGGCTTAAATCATGTGTGCTCTAATAGAGGTCAGGCAACCAGCATCAAATTCACAACCCAAACATGACGCCAGCAAAAGCAAGATGATATGGTTTAGAGGATGAGCAGGAGCAAGATAAGAATCACTTAGCCTGGGTGTTGACTGTTCCAAAGACAAGGACCATTGATCAGAAGAACATGGAGATAAGGTTTGCAATCTAATCTGGGCCATTGACAAAAAGACAAGAAAAAGTCTAAATTGCCCTCAACAAATGGGCTGCATAATCCAGATTGCCCAAGGCAAATCTGTTGCAACATACTCTATCTGTTAACAGGTTCAATAGTATTTTTTTTTTTACTTCATTTCTCCAATAAGTTTTTCTTCTTCCTCTTTTCATTGCTTAAATATGTTCTACAAAAAGCCCTAAAACTCATCTAAGCCATTGATATAAGGCCTGAGATCTAATCAGGGCCATTGAGAAAAAAACAAGAAAAAGTCTAAATTGTCCGAAACAAATGGGCTACGTAACACAAATGAAATTGAAAATCAAAAGAGGTAAAAGAACCAACAATGGGCCAAGCCCATACTATCATATGACTGACTGTGTTCTGCATTTGACTATCATCATCCTTTGTCTTCTCATTCATGCTGTCCTTTGTCATTGTCTTGCTTTTAGATGGTGTGGAAACTGGAAACCCGTCTTCATCCTCACTTTCCAAAATTGGGACTCCAGAACTCTTGACAGCAAGTTGAAAAAGTCACCTCACATTGAATAATTACATTCGTCCAAACATTGAAGGATAATCTCAAAAACGAAACAAAAGAATGAACACCATCTACATTATATCATAGCCATCTCAAAAGGCCAAAACGGATGCATCTCAACACAAGTTCCTATGATAGGAACTGAAACACGTATAGTGCACTTTGAAACCAAACATAGGAACACAAACTTGTTAGTTGGGGAAAAGCTCCTGGAGGTTCAAAGAATCCTGTAGCTAGAACAACTATCCCAATAATTCACGTTTGTAGTGGCAGTCACCGCTTAGATGGCCAGCACGTATCTGAATTTGTGAGAGAAACCATCGAGAGCAAACCTTAGGGATTAAAGAGAACTCCAAGTCTCATGCACTAAACACAAGTTATGTAAAGTTGATATAGAAAACAAAAAACCAGCTAGAATAAATCAAAGTTTAGGAACCATCAGAGCACATACTATATGAAAAGAATCCAAATTACCTCACTGCAAGCATGATGGGCACAATTAGCCTAGTCCAAATTTGCAGCCCGACAGTCATCATACGCATGGATTAGCTCATGGATAACAACTTGGTTGACTTCATCTTGAATATTCATATGATTACTACATACTATTATCTGATGATACATAAAAAAAGGCAGGTAAGTACCATCATCAAATAAATGGTGTCAGTTGTTCATAGTAGCATCCACACCAACATAATATGCATCTCATCTGTCTGTCCAAAAGATCATCTTAGGATAACAAGTCATAACATACCATGCTAATCTTTGATGAGATATTTCTATTTTTCTCATCTTGTCTCTTTGGAATGCCTGTCCATGCGGCTCCCAAAAACAGTAAGGTGATTTTCAATTACAGAAACCGAATTGTTTACGCATCTAGATATTACCTTTAAACGAAATGCTCAAAGCCTGTATGGAAACCTGACAGTCCCCAATTTCCTATATGTGATGCCCTTCTCAAAAAGAGAAAAAAAAAGGATTTTCCTAAAGAAACTTCTCTGTTTGCTCGACCTGGACTAGTTCATACACTAGTTCATACGCAGGAAATGATGGAGGTGAGATTAAAGCATTTGTATATTAAAATAAAGAGCACCTCAGGAGATGAGTGTTGTGCTATTCCAGTGGGTGCTCTTACATGATCAAGTAAGACGTGAAAACCTGTTAAGCAATCAAAGGCATAGTAGGAATTAGGACACAAATTAGTATCACATTCTGTCACGCCCCCGAACCAGAACCTCGGGGGCCGGGAATAAGGATTAAGCATAAATGTATTTTACTTCTCCCAAGATCCGCGTGTGTGAAGACAACACATTCTGAATATTTTGCGGAAGCATTTGTGGCGTTGCGACCCGAAGTCCGTGGCCATCGGATTCCGTGTCGCACTCAACCTTTAGCACATAGCTATTATATAAAGAATCATATCAGACTGGAGTAACCATCACAATAAATTACAGAGCTGACGGTAACAGGATATTACATTCCCAAATATGTTCAAGTTGCAATTATCAATGTACATTAATTAAGAATCCCAAGAAAAGGCTAATAAAAGCCATACAACAATAAGCTATAAACTACTACCCAAATGTGACGTAGCTCCGATGTCAAGCTCAATGTCTACATGACATAGCCGACAAACTAACCTGCAAGGCATGGCTCTACAGCCAACAAAAGCACTCAACTCGGGGCGAAGAAATCTGAACCTGAGTACCAAAAGTAGTGGGTCAGACACGACGGCCTGGCAGGTGGATGAAAAGATAACAAATATACTGAAGAATAAAACATATGATAAATCATGCTAATCGATCAAATGCTGCATATAATTACACGGGTGCAAAAGTCGGGAATCTCGGGGAAAACCTGTATTCATTTCAAGCATGGGTAAAACATGAAGATCTAATAAAACATGTATTCATTTACATCATCTATAATCATAGATATTTGACAATCGGGTATTCGTCTAAAACATGTATAAATATAGTGGTTTGACAAAACAAACGTTCATTTGAAACTTAAGTAAAACACAAGTATACAACAAATCAGGTATCCATAACAGTCTGGCAAAACCAATGTCCATTTGAAACATATGTGAAAAATACGGATATTTAACAAACCGGGTGTTCGTTTAAAACAGGTGTAACCAAGGAAATCTGACAAGACTAATGTTCATTTAAAACATATCTCAAAGCAGGGATATTTAACAAATCGAATATTCATTTGAAACCGGTATAAACATAGTGATCTGGCAAAACAAGTGTCATTTGAAACATATTTCAAAGCATGGGTATTTAACAATTCGGGTATTCATTTAAAAACAGGTATAAACATAGATATCTGACAAACCAAATGTCCTTTAAAACAAGGCACGGATATTTAACAATTCGGGTATTCCTTTAAAACACGTGTAATCATATAAATCTAGCAAAATCATTGATCGTATGGAACATATGTAAAAGCATGGTTATTCACCCAACCGGCATTCATTTAAAACATGTGCGGGTACAAAGGACAGAAAACAATATAATAATAACTGAATTTACATTGGAGAATATTAGCACTTGTTTAAATAACAACTTTCATAAAGGAAACGAATCATTTATCGGAAAGCAAGTAAACAATACAAAACATGTCGGGTATCCAAGGAATCGGGAACTGGCAAGATGGCAATCACAAGAAGCTAAGTCCTCTATCACCGAAGTGACAAGAGTATAATGGGACGTTGGTCTCAGTCACACAAGGTGAGGAGACTCAACGTAAATCATATATACAATATAAATATACGGGAACGGGACCACGGTAGCGAACCGGGTATCGGGTCGGGACCACGGCAATAACTGGGTATCGAGATCCAAACTGCAGCTGGCGGGACGGGAGAGGGATTTCCAAGTCGGTGGATCAAACCGACAAGGTATCCAAGCTTAGTGATGCCGACTCATAGGTCAAATAACAAATCGGGACATATGCAAGTAAATCAAGTACAATAATTAAACGGGTAAAACAGGGGTGCTCAAGGGCACACTGTCACTTCATATCGGGCAATACATTTCGGGACAAATAACTGTTACTAGTGTAACTTCAATGCTTTCGGGAAACAAGTCATTTGATGCAAATCTCGGGAAATGAGGAAATATAATGAACTATAACAATTCCGGGAAAATATTGATTTCCAGATCTATATAAGTGAATAGGGGTCCCGTATGTCGATTATAATAATTACCTGGTACTCCTTGAGTTAGAAGACATTCCGGGCTCCTTATGCACTTTTACTATTTTCAAAACTTAACATGAGCTTATGGGTAGTACTAGATGTTACAATAGCAAGAATCAAGATTATAAACGGTCCATCCTAGGCATGACATTAATCCGGAAACATCGAGCAACCGATTCAGTCATCGAAAGGAATAGAATTAGCGATAACCAAGGAAATAGACTTGTGTTTAGATATAAAGAAGATATCACGTCGTTCCATCCCGTTCAAGATTGAAATGGATTGAACTTCGATGCCACCGAACCAATCGTGAGGCGTGTCGGCTCAAGACATTCTCACACTTGGTCCAAACAGTCCAAAAAGGGTAGTCAGGGTCCCACCTAAAACCAAGAATTAGTGTCTAATCAACACCATTCTTTTCTTTTAGTTCTCTAGTCTTAGAGACCTTAGATTAGGGTACAATTGGTCTTAACACTAAGGTATACACCCCTAGGACTCATAGAAGGCCCAAAGGTTTCAAAAAAACACAATATCAAATTTCTGTACCAGAAATGTACAGGGTCCAATCGATTGGCCGATCGATCGGCCCAAAAAGCCTTACAGTTAAAGACAGGCCGATCGATCGGCCTGTAGGTCCGATCGATCGGACCTGGGCGTGCAGCAGGTCCGGGACACTGATTTTTCCTCCTCTTTTTCCTTTCCTTTCCAACACTTCAACACCCACTTAGAACTATAAACAAGGTGATTTAAACACATGATTCCAAGACATTAAAATGAGCTAAAGAGCTCCTCATTTCAAGTTTCTCCCTTTCCATTCTTTCCATTCACAATTAATCACAAGGTGGAGAAAACTCATTCATGTGAAATCATTTGAAACCTTGACAATATGATGCATACATTTTCCAAGCATGAACAAGAGGGAAATAACTCATCAATAAGCACATTTCGAAATCAATATTAATCATAGTGAAGACAACTACTAAAATCACCAAAACCCTTAATGAAACAAGATTTTTCTCACAAAACATGTTAATAATCAAAACAATCCATTCATCCACTTGCCTTTGACTCTAATCAAGCAAACCAAGCTCCTAATCACCTCTCAAGCTCAAGATCCACAATTTCTACAAAAACCCCCCAAAACAACCCTAAAATGGGTTAAACAATGAAATGACCATGAAACCTTTCAATAATCAAGGTGGAGCTTCTCTAAGGCTAGAAGATTACAAATCTAGAAGATGAAGAAGAACACTTACTTGCAAGGTCCTCTAATGGACAAGGTAAGCTCAAAGGAAGTCTTGTGATGGAGGGTTCTCTTCACAAATGGTATCAATGGAAAGCTTGCAAGATGAGGAAGAAGAAGGTGGTCTCCATTTCTTGATTGATGAACTATTGGTGTGGCTTGGAGATGAAGAAGCAAGAAGAAGAAGAAGTTGCACAAGGGAAAACCCTAGGTTCAGCTGGAACAATGGTGAATGAAATGAATGAAGGAGATGGGTTCCCCTTATAAACAAGTGCGGTTTGGGTCCCACAACTTAAAGAACTTGGGTGGCTGAAATCATCTAATTCGGGACCTCGGATGGATTCGACGAAGAAGGAAGACATGATCGTCGAAATATCTAGTTTCCAAAAAGTGTATGTTTCACGGATTTCGAGAATATCGAGTTTTGGGTACAGATTTGGTGAGAAAAGACTGTTTTGCCCTCAAGGCCAAGAAATCGGGTTTCGGGTTCTCAAATGGATATGGGATCAACATGAAAGTTGTAGGATTCCTCAAGATGAATGCAACGGGCCAAAAACACAATACGAAACAAATCGGGAAAATCTCACAAGTAAAAGCAAAGCCGAAAAGGGAACCCCCAAAGGGCCCCACAAGCTACCAAAGCACTCAAAAGCCCAAAACTAGAAGAAAACCCATTCTAGCTCACAAACTCAACCCAACAAATACTAATCCCACTAAAAGAACTAATCCACAAACAAAACAACACTAATCCAAGAGATTAGGGGTCGGGTTCTCACACATTCAATCATATAAAATCACATGAACTTCTAGCACATAAGAAAATCACATTTGATGGCCGTTTTCTTGTATATATTAGCCACATGAAGCACAAAAATATCTACCAAATACACAAATACACCCAAGAAACCAAAAACAAAGCTATATATATATCACAATCACAGAATCTACTGGTGCATATCAGCTTTCACAAATAATTAAGTATCCATTACAAGTTGAACGAAATGGAAAACAATTACAGGATTACAAAGGAAATGGACGTAAATCGTAATATAATTGAGACATTTCAACCATAAAAAATGGATATAAATCATAAGAGATAAATGAAATGATTGGTCCTAGACTCTGATAAGATTGATAACCCCATCATGAATAGCTCGGTCTAAAAAAATGGTACGAAAACATGTGCAAGTAGGATTCTTTAAAAAGGTTAAATAACCCCCCAAACGAAAGGTAATGACTTCTCAACAGAGAAAGCCTCTTCTATATGTCTGACAAGAATTTATATAGATGGTTTATCAATGCACAATAAAAGACCCAAGTAGAAGGAAGCTTACTGAAAAGACACAAGTATAAATGAACAATACAGGGAAGACAAGTAGAAGGGAGGTTACTGAAAAGACACTCAAATACAGCTGCCACGGTGGATAATTCAGGATTGGGGCGTAATGAATTGCCCTCAAAATCTACAGGGGTGGGCGAATTAAAGAAACTAGAGGCTGGGGTCGCTCAGATCTTACCATCGGTGGAGGTGGAGGAGGCAAAGATTGGGGTTTTCCCACCACTGCCGCCACCACGGCGGCGCTCAAGGATCTTCAGCTGTGCATCACGGATTTGGACGGGATCGCCGCTGCGAACCGCTTCGAGCCAGCCGAGACGATCGCGGAGCTTTGGGAGACCGGGGAAGAAGTCGCGCTCGACAATCCGCTCGAGTGCTGCGATGTAGGTGTCTTCATCGAGGACTTCTGGAGAGCGCTTTCTTCTAGGGTTTGAATTTGAAGGGAGGGAGTTTGAGGAGGAGGATTGGGTGGTTTCTGCTGCGGTTACTAGGGTTTTTTCGGAGGAGATGTGGTGGGGAGAATTGCCGGGAGAGAGAAGCATGGCTGCTGCTTCTGGGATTCGAGAGAAGGAGATAGATCAGGCTCTTAGGGGTTGGGGTTGGGGTTGGGGTTAGGGTTTTGGGTAGAAAAGGAAGAGATAGAGGCTTCTTAAACGGACGAAATTGGAAGTCCGCGGAAAGACAAGCGCGTGTTTTTTTTTTGGGTGAAGACACAGAGACGCGTAGAATATAAATCCTTCGTTTTGTAGTATGACTGCAATGGAGATGGGAGGCTGGCTGATGATGCGCAGGGCTGAAGGTGATCGCCTGAGTTGTGTGAATGGAGATGATGCAGGGGAGGATTGGAGGGATGGGCTGCTGAGGTGCGTGAGGATTGGGGGGGGGGGGGGTGGTGCCCTGTCGTCTCAAACACTCCTCAAGGGATCGCTCTGATCGTTGGGGTATAAGGGAATGAGGTATAGAGGGAACGAAGGGATGGGATATACGATGGAGGGAACACCCGCCCAAATTATCAGTTGCCCAAATTCATGTGTCGCTTTTCTTTTCTATTTCCTGAAAGAAAATAACAATCAAACTTCTTGTGTCACTTTTATTTAGTCTCTTAAGCTATAGATTTGTTTTGTGTGTCGCGTTATAGAAAAGTGACCCAACAAAGCTCCTCCTCGTTTACTCCTCCTCTAAAGTGACACATCGACCATACTGTGTCACTTTATTGTAAAAGCGACACAAAAGCTCATTTTAAAAGCGAGACTAAAAGTCCTTTTTTTTGTAGTGTCAAGATTAACAAGTTAGATTTGAAAACAAAGATTCATAACTCATGTGAATGATAAATCCTATGTTGATTTCATAAAGCTAAGAGATTTCAAAGTTCAAAGCATAGAATGAAACACAGCATCTCAAGAAGAAAGCAAACTATTGGATCATGGTTAAAAGAGAAACAAAGATTTAGATACTAAGCATGAAATAGAACTTGAGATTTAGAAAGCACACCCATTTGAAGATCAAAGGTTCAATAAATGGAATGGCTTCGTAATCCCTTCAAAAATGCTCTTGAAAAGTTGCTCTTCTTTGGCCTCAAAAGTCCTCCAAAATTATGCAACTTTTTCCAATGAAAAAGACACTTTTTGTAAGCAAAAAGTTCCCAACGGATAGTCCTCGGTCGACCTGCCCCTGTGCCCGGTTGACCAGCCCCTAACGGTCATAAAACTGCCCGTTGCAGAAAGAGCCCAACGACTAGATTCCCGGTTGACCCGCAGTGAGGCCGGTCGACCGGGTCCTTTGGGCCGGTCGACCGGTTCAGCCCAGAAAATCTGATTTTATTTAAAAACTTGAAACAATGAGGGCTGAATACCAAGGGACCTAGAGGATCATTAAACAAGCTTGGATTCATGACTGAAAATGGTTAAAACTGATTTCCTAAAGACATGAAACTTTCAAACTAAAATATGGATTTAAAGAAGAAAACTTTGGAAAGCTTGAAATGGTTTTTTGAACTTAAGGATAAAACACATAGAGGCTTGAAAATCTGAACTCAAAACTTCCTGAACTAAAGAGACAAAACTAATTTGAAAACCATGCATAACATATGATAGAAACAAAGATTATGAATGAGAAATATGCATGAAGATCCTAAGATTAAGAACATGAAAGAATGAGAGGTCAATCTATGAAAATGAATGCATTCTATCAAATTACAACAAAATAAAACCTCTAACAATCTCCCTCTTTGCAATTTGATGGCAACATTAGAAGCTTGAACTCTCTCTCAATCTCCTTTGAATCTTCAACAACAACTTCTTTGGATATTTAAGGAGCTTTGGACGATTGAGAGAATTTGGATATTTTGGAGCTTTGGATTTTCCTTGCGAGAGCAACGATAGGTAAAGCTTCTCCCTCTCAACTAGATAACCCTTGAATCTTCTCCCCCTCAAATGGAGACTACATGATATTTCTCTCCCCCTTTGACATCTAATTGCAAAGGAGCCTGCCCATCAACGAGAAAAAAATACAAAACCTTGTTAGTAGCACCTATTTATATGATAAATAAAATAAGGTAACAAGTGATTAGCCAACAAAAATTTAGAATTCAGGGCAAGGGCCAATGCCCAATTGATGTCTCAATTTCATGAACCAATCAGTTCCAAGGGTTTTAGTAAATAAGTCAGCCAATTGAGAATCTGTTGGAACAAAAATTAATTCAATAGTGCCTTGATCAGTATGATCACGCAAAAAATGATAGCGAATATCAATGTGTTTAGTACGAGAGTGCTGAACAGTATTTTTAGAAATGCTAATAGCACTATAATTGTTACACATGATAGGCATACATTGCATGGAACATTATAATCTAATAGAGTTTGTTTCATCCACAACAGTTGGGCACAACAGCTACCTGTAGCAATATATTCAGCTTCTGCAGTAGACAAGGATACAAAATTTTTCTTTTTGCTATGCGAAGCTACAAGACAGTTTCCTATGAAATAGCAGTAGCTACTAGTGTTTTTCCTATCGTCTATTGATCCTGCCCAATCTGTATCACTATATCCAATCAATTGTAATGAGGAGTCACAATGATACTGAAAGTCTGTGATCTGAACCCTAGAGGGGGGTGAATAGGGTGAGCTACAACTTAGTGACCAATAATGCCCAATTTTAACTTCTTTAAATTACATTAGTCACAAGTGATGATATAGAACTAAAATGCGGAAGCTAATAAAAATGATCATCACAAAGCATTTACCATCACACAATGATTTATAGTGGTTCGGCCTCAATGCCTACATCCACTACCGGCTTGTGATCCAGCACCCCACCGGATTTCCACTATCTATGCTTTTCAATAGGCTAAGCAATAACCCTTACACTATGCTTTCCAAGGCTAAGCAATAACCTCTACATTATGCTTTTCTTAGGCTTAGCAATAACCTATACACTTATGCTTTTCTAGGCTAAGCAATAACCTATCCACTATGCTTTTCTTAGGCTAAGCAATAACCTTTACAAGAAGAATAATTTCTCTCAAAGTAGTGTCTACACAAACACTAAAAGAGATACAATTTAAGCTCAATTATAATGCCTCTAAAATAGGCGGATATGAAATTGAAAAACAAACTCACACAACACTCTATGTAATGCAAAGATGAATGCTCATGGTGTGTGTGTGAAAAACTTCAATCAAGTTAAAAATGACAGCTCAATGAATGCAAGCTTAAAGTTTTTGAAAGTGTAAAACACAAAATTAGATTTGATTGAAGTGAAATGAAAATCACAAGTATGAATACTAACTTGTTGATGATATGAAAATCAAAGGCTCACAAGTTGTATGAAACTATTTAAGACTAAACATGTGATGCATGTGCAATGTTGTTTTCAAAAACAAAGTAGCGAAACTATGGTTCTAATGTGATTGAAAACAACAAATAAGGATTCAACCAAGTAAATGAATCATGCTATAAAAGTAACCAAAGGTTTTGACAAAGCATGATTTATGAAATTTAAAACAAACTTGGTTCGAATCAAGATGAAGAATCCAATACAACTTAGATCAAAGATTAAATGTAAATAATGGATTCGACACATCATAATTATCATGCTAAAATTCATTTTTCAAATATTTAAACAAAGCATGAAAACATATGATAAGGAAAACTAAGCTTACATAGATGATTTACTTATGATTCCAAGCTTTAGCTTCCCTTTTTGACCAACTAGCTTCCCTTAGCTCATTCCCCTTTGTTTGGCCTCAAAACACCTCAAGGAGTATCCCTTGGATCCTCAGATTTGGCTAAGGAATGAACTTCAATTTATAGAAAATGTTGTCCAACAGCTAGCTTGTCGGTCGACCGACATTTGGGGTTCGGTCGACCGAACTCAACGATCATAAAACGGCTAGTTTTGACCATTATGGAATTGGAGCCGACACCTGACCGACACCTGACCGAACTTTCCCTGGATTTTTAAAGACTAGAAAAATGATTTTGAAAAGGGAAACTTGGTCTTGGAGGTCTAGGCCATTGAAACAAGCCTGGAAACATGTTTTAAATCATTCTAAGAGTTTTAAAAACATGAAACCTAAAATGCCTAAGATGATTTGAAAATTTTAAAACCATAGGCACGCTTGATTCGAAAATCTTCGTTTGAAAACTAAATGCATCCAAGTTTAAAATCAAAACATGCATAAATCTATATTTCTACAAGTCTAAAAAACAATGCATGTGTAAATCAAGATTTCAAGTTTTCCAAAGTCAATGTGTGTGTGAAAATTCGAATGATGCTAAAATGATAATGCAACCATCAAATTGCAAAACACAAAACCCCTAACAGATACCAGATGTCATAATGAGATGTCTCATTGATATATTTAATAATACGTTTGAGAGCTTTAAGATGGGACTCACAAGGATCAGATTGATACCTAGCACAAATTCCAACACTAAAGGATAGATCTGGTCTGCTAGCTATAAGGTAGGGGAGGCTACCTATCATACTTCTGTAGAGTTTTTGGTCTACCTTTTTACCATGAGGGTCACTAGAAAGTTTTGAAGTAGATCCCATGGGGCTGCAATTAGTTTTAGAGTTTTCTAGAGCAAATTTGGGCTGACTAAGAAAAATTCCTTTCGCGGTTTGGTTAACTTGAAGACCAAGGAAAAATTGCAGGGAACCGACCAGCCTCATCTCAAAAGGGGAACTCATTAATTCCGAAAATCCTAGAGCAAGTTTCTCTGAAGTAGATACAAAAATGATATCATCAACATAAATTTGACCAACAAGAATGTCTTGATCAATTTTCTTGACAAATAAGGTTTTATCAACTTTCCCACAATTAAAGTTATTTTCGAGCAGATGATTTGTAACTTGTCGTACAAAGCCCTAGGTGCTTGTTTTAATCCATATAGAGCTTTCTTAAGTTTGTAACCATATTCAGGATGATGAGGATCTTCAAAGCCCTCTGGTTGGGTAACATACACATCTTCCTCAATTTCTCCATTTAAGAAAGCACTTTTGACATCCATCTGAAATAATTTGATTCTCATGCTACTAGCATATCCCAATAAAATTCGTATGGATTCTAAACGGGCTATAGGAGCAAAAGTTTCTTCAAAGTCAATTCCTTCTAATTGAGCATATCCTTTTGCTACAAGTCCTGCCTTGTTCCATACAACATTGGCAGATTCATCTGATTTGTTCTTATAAATCCACTTTGTGCCAATAAGATTTTTCTCGATGGGTAAAGGGACAAGATCCCAAACATCATTCTTTTTAAATTGATTCAATTCTTCTTCCATTGCTTCCATCCATTCAGATTTAGATTCGGCCTCAGAAAAATTGTTGGGCTCGATTTGAGAGACAAAAGAGTAATGAGCACATAGATTTTGAACTTGTTTCCGGGTCATAACCCCACTGCTGATATCTCCAATAATATTAGCCAATGTGTGACTTTTCATTAATTTGGTTGGAACAATGGCTTTGGATGGAATGATATGATTACTATCTTCTGGAATAGGTTGTTCAATATCAATTTCGGCTTCATCATCTTGTAGAATTCTTCCGACTTGATTTACATCATCGATAACAACATGAGCTGATTCCATTATGGTCATGGTTCTATGATTGAAAATTCTATATGCCTTGCTCCTTTCAGAGTATCCTACAAAAATTCCTTCATCAGACTTAGGCTCAAATTTCTCCAATTGCTCCCTATCTCTTAGAATGTAACATTTACTTCCAAAAACTTTCAAACACCCCAAATTAGGTTTTCTATCAAAGTAAACTTCGTAAGGGGTTTTGTTGGTATTCTTAGTTAGATAAACTTTGTTTATGAGATAATAAGCAGTATTCACAGCTTCAATTCAAAGATTACGAGAGAGATTCTTTTCATTAAGCTTGGTCCTAGCCATTTCTTGAATAACTCTATTTCTCCTTTCAGCCACTCCATTTTGTTGAGGAGTTTTAGGAGCAGAATATTCATGATTAATTCCATGACTCTAACAAAATTTAGCAAATTTTTCATTTTCAAACTCTCCTCCACGATCACTTCTAATCTTCCAAATTTTACAATCTTTTTCCACTTGTATCTTATTGCAAATTCTTATGATATTGTTTGCAGCGTCCGATTTAGCATGAAGAAAAGCAATCCATCCAAAACGAGAATAATCATCTACCATAACCAAAATAAATTTCTTTCCTCCAATACTCTACACAGGTGCAGGTCCAATCAAGTCCATGTGGATTAGTTCAAGAGGACGAGAAGACGATATATCCTTTAAACCTTTAAAACTTCTTGATTTGTTTACCCAATTGACATGCCTTACAGATTTCAGATTTTTCATCACTCAATTTTGGAATCCCTTTCACAATTTCATTTTTCGACAAGATTTTCATCAATATGAAATTTATGTGCCCCATCCTTTGGTGCCATAAGTAATTTTCTTGATCTTTGGTGATCAGGCACCTAGATTCATTTTCATCTGATTCTTCTATTATGTAAATATTTCCTTTTGTCCTTGATCCAGTAAGAATAATTTGGTTGGTTTTATCATTTACCACCTTGCATGATTGACTGTCAAAGACTACCTTGTTTCCTTTATCACACAATTGACTTATGCTAAGAAGATTACGCTTTAATCATTCCATAAGAAATACATCATTTAAGGTAGGTA
The DNA here is from genome assembly GCA_038049695.1 of Cinnamomum chago. Taxonomy (NCBI): domain Eukaryota; kingdom Viridiplantae; phylum Streptophyta; class Magnoliopsida; order Laurales; family Lauraceae; genus Cinnamomum; species Cinnamomum chago. Next base: position 55,766,872 of record CP142454.1, on the reverse strand, counting down.
TTTGATCTCCTTTCACACTTCCTTTGCCAATGATTTGAGCTTTACTATCGTCACCAAAGGAAACGTTTCCTCCATCTTATTCCACTGTAGAGCTGAATCTAGATCGGTCTCCTGTCATGTGTTTGGAACAACCACTATCTAAGAACCAGGTAGGGTTTTCCTTAGCTTTCAAAGCGGTTTGCACTAAGAGACTCTCAACATTTTTTTCTTTTATAGTCCAACTAGATAGAAAAGATTTAGAGGGAATGGTCTTGGGGACAAACTTGAAAAGGATTCTAGAGGGATTTTTGAGAGACAATCTAATTTTGTATGGGCAATTAGGAACGAAATGACCACTACGATTGCAAAAATGACATGTCCATCTAGAAGTATAGTTTCTCTCAACTAGGGGTTTTTGGAAAGTCTTAGTAATGTTTTGAAAACTATTTTGCTTGTTACTAGAGGAACTTTCAAAACCTATCCCACTCTTATCACCATAAATTTTATGCAACCCTAACATTTGATAAAACTTATCATTTCCCAAAGTGAATTTATCAACAATGAATTTATCTTTGTTAAGTTTCATTTGTAGAGAGTTAGTTTCAAGTTGACTAGATTCTAGCTTGGATTGTAAATTACGAATTTGGTTTTGAGCATGAGCTAGATTTTCATTTAGAGTGGTGAACTTGTGTTCTAAGTCACTTTTGTCATTGATTCTTAATTTCAAATCATCTTTTAAAACATTTATTTTATTAACAAGCTTTTTGGATTCTTCTGTAAAAATTTTGTTTTTCTTAAATAAGATTTCCCAATTTTCATATAGTTCATCATAAGCTTGCTGAATTTCACTATCTTCAACTTCATCATTAGTTTCTTCTTGTCCTAATGTGTCATCTATTAATGTATTATGCTCATTGGTATCTTCAATAGATGAAAGTAGAAGCCAATTAGGGAAATTTTCATCTTCATCATTAGGGGATTCATTTTTGTCACTATCTTCATCTTCCTCATCCCAAGTTATGTTTAATGCTTTCTTTCCTTTCTTATCTCCTTTTTCAAATTCTTTAGGGGTGGAGCAATTTTGGGCAATGTGTCCAAACCCCTTGCAATTGTAACATCGCACATCTTTTTTCATAAATGATCCTTTGGGATTTCTTTGGAATCTAGGGCTTTTGCTTTCATCAGAATTTCTATTGTTCTTGTTGTTCCTAAAGAACCTTTTAAATTTCTTAACAAATAAAGCATTATCATCATCACTATCAACCTCACTTTCATTTTCTTTTGATTGAGAGGAAAAAGCTACTCCTTTCTTTTTGTCTTGAACTTCAAAGTCTAATTCATATGTAAGGAGATTTCCTCTTAGTTCTTCAATTTTAATTTTATCAACATCATTACTTTCCGTTATGGCTATAACCTTAGGCTTGAATCTTTTTGGGAGAGATCTTATAATCTTTCTAACAGCTTTAGATTCATCCATCTTTTCTCCTAGACCTATAAGAGAGTTGACAATTTCCATGAATTTTGAGTAGAACTCATCAAATCTTTCTTCTTCAAGCATTTTAATATCTTCTAATTTAGAGGTCAACATTTGAATTTTGGCTATCTTAACCTAATCTGTGCCTTCATGGGTGGTCTCTAGGGTATCACAAACTTCCTTGGTGATCTTGAAGGCAATAACAAACATAGTTCAAGCAATGGTGTGGGGGTGCATGTGAGAATGAGATGCATTTTTTTTTATTTTAAAAAGAGATTTTTATTTTGAAACTTGCGTATGCATCGAAGAAGCTAAATCAATGGAAAATGTCTACTGGAATAATCGTCACTCTATAGGGATCTTGGTCTTCACCCAAGCCTAGATGAGAATCTGGGATAGATTCAATCATCCTTTCGTGCTAATCATGGAGAGCTTAGAGTTACACGGATTCCATTCTCCAACGTCAAGATTTGAGTCGGCAAACACCATAATTTTTTATAACACGGTATTATGGTCGCTGTACCGATTATAAGCGCTTAAGGGAGGCCTACGGCAACTCAATTTCCAGACGTGAGATAAAATCATGAAAGTCCATAGTTAGGGATACTTACCTCAAGAACTTTTCGTAAATCCGACAATAGGGTTCATTACCGTTTTCTTCCGTTCTTTATTTGCAAAAGTTTGTGTCATTCACCTCCATCAGCGTGTTTCAGTCACCTTTGTTGTTCTTATCTCTAGGTGTTGTAAATCTGCAGTGGATAAACACTAAAAGATTCCGCCCTCTTATCTGTTAGCAGTCGATTTTATAACTTGCAGAAATAATAATTTTAATTTCTACTGATGGAGATGACATAGAATGTAATGCACAATGTTAGATGTATGCGTGATGGGATTGGAGTGTTGGAATTTTAAATGCATTGTAGAAGGTTGTTGAAGTCTCAATCATGTTTTGGTGTTGTAATTGTTGTCAACACGTTGTCACAAAAAGTTGCAAACAAGTTTGGTGAAGAATAGCTAAGGAAAAGAAGAAGAAAAGCAACAAATTGTAGGACCACAGTAACCTGCAGACTACAGGTCGGTCGACCGAAAGAAGAAGAAAAGCAGCAAATTGTAGGACCACAGTAACCTGCAGACTACAGGTCGGTCGACAGAATCACTACAGCCGATCGACCGAGCAGTCGACCGAGACCGAATCACTCAGCTGGTCAACCGAGCAGTGTACAATTTCAAGAAAGAAACTGTGCGAAAAACAGGGGAACCTTTTCCAATCCTTGTATGAGTTTCCTAAACCTCTCCTAGCCTTTTGTAATCACGATTTAGGGTTGCCAAAACCTATATAAAGGCATGTTGGGGTACTTTGAGATATAACACACAATATTCAAGAAAGATTGTGAGAACAGTGACGGTGTGCAAGAAGGTGCTGCTATGATCTCCTTTCTACAGCAAGTCTGGAAGAGTATTTGCATCAAGAAGATGGTTCTTCATCAGTAGTTATCTTTAGATAAGCGTCTCTCAATTTATGTTTATTAAAATTCTAATTGTATGGGATTGAGAGTGAGAGATTGTAGAAAGGAATTTCCGTAAAGTTTTTCTTTATAAAAACATCAAGTGGGTGTTTGGTGTTTGGGTTTTGGTGATCTCATCTGTTGGTGCAGACGAGTAAGAAAGGGAGCTGTTGCTTTCTAGATAGTGGGTGCTATCTGAATCAGGGGTGGGTGCTCCTTGAAGTTGCAGCTTCAGAATTAATTAGTGCAATACACTCGGATTGGTGTTCGGATAGTCGTTGCACCGTGGATGTAGCCTTCGGGTGAACCACGTTAAAATCTTGTGTTCCTGTGGTTGCATGTTCATTGTTTTTTATTATTTGGACTTATTTTCATACGCTTTGGAAGTTTTGAGACATCACTGATTCACTCCCCCCCTCTCAGTGATCATGTGATTCTAACAATTGGTAGATGTGAGAACCCGACCCCTAATCTCTTGGATTAGTGTTGTTTTATTTGTGGATTAGTTTCTTTTAGTGGGATTAGTATTTGTTGGGTTGAGTTTGTGAGCTAGAATGATTTTTCTTCTAGTTTCAGGCTTTTGAGTGCTTTGGTAGCTTGTGGGGCCCTTTGGGGGTTCCCTTTTCGGCTTTGCATTTACTTGTGAGATTTTCCCGATTTGTTTCGTATTGTGTTTTTGGCCCGTTGCATTCATCTTGAGGAATCCTACAACTTTCATGTTGATCCCGTATCCATTTGAGAACCCTAAACCCGATTTCTTGGCCTTGAGGGCAAAACAGTCTTTTCACACCAAATCTGTACCCAAAACTCGATATTCTCGAAATCCGTGAAACATATACTTTTTAGAAACTAAATATTTCGATGATCATTTCTTCCTTCTTCGTCGAATCCATCCGAGGTCCCGAATTAGATGATTTCAGCCAAACTAGTCCCTTAAGTTGTGGGACCCAACCTCCTTTGTTAACATAAGAGAACCCACCCCCTTCATTGTTCATTTCACCCTCCATTGCTCCAGCACAAACCAGCTGAACCTAGGGTTCCTTGTGCTTCTCTTCTTCTTCTTGGTTCTTCATCTCCAAGCCACACCAATAGTTCATCAATCAAGAAATGGAGACCATCTTCTTCTTCCTCTTCACCATGGCTCCTTCTTGATACCATTCTTGGAGAAATCTTCCCATATTGAGACCTTCCTTGAGCTTGTTCTTCTCATTTGAAGGTCATCCAAGTAAGTGATTCGTCCCATCTTCTAGATTTGTTGTCTCCTAGACCTTGAGAAGCTACATTTGCATTATTGTTGGTTCATTCATTTTCATTCTTGGTTTAACCCATTTTAGGGTTTGTTTTGGGGGCTTTTGTAGAGATTGTGAATCTTGAGCTTGAGAGGTGATTAGGAGCTTGATTTGCTTGATTAGAGTCAAAGGCAAGTGGATGATTGGATCGTTTGATTATTAACATGTTTTGTGAGAAAAATCTTGTTTCATTAAGGGTTTTGGTGATTTTAGTAGTTGTCTTTACTATGATTAATATTGATTTCGAAATGTGCTTATTGATGAGTTTATTTCCCTCTTGTTCATGCTTGGAAAATGTATGCATCATATTGTCAAGGTTTCAAATGGTTTCACATGAATGAGTTTTCTCCACCTTGAGATTTGTTGTGAATGGAAAGAATGGAAAGGGAGGAACTTGAAATAAGGAGCTCTTTAGCTCATATTATTGTCTTGGAAACATGTATTTTAGTCTTCTTGTTTATAGTTCTATGTGATTGTTTAAGTGTTGGAAAGGAAAGGAAAAAGGAAGGAAAAATCAAGTGTTTCCCGGACCTGCACGCCCAGGTCCGATCGATCGGACTGTCAGTTTGAGTCCAGTGAAATTTGATATTGTTTTTTTTGGAAACCTTTGGGCTTTCTATGAGTCCTAGGGGTATATACCTTAGTGTCAAGGCCAATTATACCCTAATCTAAGGTCTCTAAGATTAGGGAACTAAAAGAAAAGAATGGTGTTGATTTAGACACTAATTCTTGGTTCTAGGTGGGACCCTGGCTACCCTTTTTGGACTGTTTGGACCATGTGTGAGAATCTCTTGAGCCGACACGCCTCACGGTTGGTTCGGTGGCATCGAAGTTCAATCCATTTCAATCTTGAACGGGATGGAACGACGTGATATCTTCTTTATATCTAAACACAAGTCTTTCCCTTGGTTATCGCGAATTCTATTCCTTTCGGTGACTGAATAGGTTGCTCGATGTTTCCGGATTAATGTCATGCCTAGGATGGACCGTTTATAATCTTGATTCTTTTCTATTGTAACATCTAGTACTACCCATAAGCTCATTTTAAGTTTTAAAAATCGAAAAGTGCATAAGGAGCCCGAAATGTCTTCAAACTCAAGGAGTACCAAGTAATTATTATAATCGACATACGGGACCCCTATTCACTTAAATAAATCTTGAAACCGATATTTTTACCCGAAATTGTTATAGTTCATTGTTTCACCTCATTTCCCGAGACTTGCATCACATGACTTGTTTTCCCGAAAGCATTGAAGTTACACTAGTAACAATTATTTGTCCCGAGATGTATTGCCCGATATGAAGTGACAGTGTGCCCTTGAGCACCCCGTTTTACCCGTTTATTTATTGTACTTGATTTACTTGCATATGTCCCGATTTGTTATTTGACCTATGAGTCGGCATCACTAAGCTTGGATACCTTGTCGGTTTGATCCACCGACTTGGAAATCCCTCTCCCGTCCCGCCAGCTGCAGTTTGGATCCCGATACCCGGTTATTGCCGTGGTCCCGTCCCGATACCCGGTTCGCTACCGTGGTCCCGTTCCCGTATATTTATATTGTATATATGATTTGCGTTGAGTCTCCTCACCTTGTGTGACTGAGACCAACGTCCCGTTACACTCTTGTCACTTCGGTGATAGAGGACTTAGCTTCTTGTGATTGCCATCTTGCCAGTTCCCGATTCCTTGGATACCCGACATGTTTAGTATTGCTTACTTGCTTTCCGATAAATGATTCGTTTCCTTTATGAAAGTTGTTATTTAAATAAGTGTTCATATTCTCCAATGTAAATTCAGTTATTATTATATTGTTTTCCATCCTTTGTACACGCACATGTTTTAAATGAATGCCGGGTGGGTGAATACCCATACTTTTACCTATGTTTCAAACGATCAATGATCTTGGTAGATTTATATGATTACACATGTTTTAAAGGAATTCCCGAGTTGTTAAATATTCGTGCTTTGTTTTGAATGACATTTGGTTTGTCAGATATCTATGCCTATACATGTTTTAAATGAATACCCGGATTGTTAAATATCCATGCTTTGAAATATTTTTTAAATGACACGCGTTTTGCCAGCTTCCTATGTTTATACCTGTTTTTAAATGATACCCGATTTGTTGAATACCCATGCTTTGAAATATGTTTTAAATGACAATGTTTGGTCAGATTCCTATGTTTATACCTGTTTTAAATGATTACCCGATTCGTTAAATATCCATGCTTTGAAATATGTTTCAAATGACACTTGTTTGCCAGATCCCTACGTTTATACCTATTTTAAACGATATCCAGTTTGTTAAATATCCATGCGTTGAAATATGTTTAAATGAACACTAGTTTTGACAGATTTCTTTGGTTACACCGGTTTTAAATGAACACCCGGTTTGTTAAATATCCGTATTTTCACATATGTTTCAAATGGACATTGGTTTTGCCAGACTGCTATGAATACCTGGTTCGTTGTATACTTATGTTTTTACTTAAGTCTCAAATGAACGTTTGTTTTGCCCGGCCACTATAGTTATAAATGTTTTAGACGAACACCCGATTGACAAATATCTATGCTTTTACGGATGATGTAAATGAATATATGTTTTATTAGATATTCATGTTTTACCCATGCTTGAAATGAATACAGGTTTTCCCCGAGATTCCCGACTTTGCACCCGTTTAATTATATGCAGCATTTGATCAAATAGCATGATTTATCTTATGTTTTATTCTTCAGTATATTCGTTATCTTTTCATCCACCTGCCAGACCGTCGTGTCTAACCCACTACTTTTGGTACTCAGGTTCAGATTTCTTCGTCCCGAGTTGAGTGCTTGAGTTGGCCGTGGAGCCATGTTTTGCAGGTTGTTTTGTCGGCTATGTCATGTAGACATTGAGCTTGACATCGGAGCTACGTCAAATTTGGGGTAGTGATTATAGTTTATTGTTGTATGGCTTTTATTAGCCTTTTTCTTGAGATTCTTAATTAATGTACATTGATAATTGTAACTTGAACATATTTGGGAATGTAATATCCTGTTACTGTCAGCTCTGTAATTTATTGTGATGGTTACTCCAGTCTGATATGATTCTTGATATAATAGCTATGTGCTAAAGGTTGAGTGCGACGCGGAATCCGGGTCGCAACGCCACGAAAGATTCCGCAAAATATTCAGAATGAGTTTGAATGTGTTGTCTTCACACACGCGGATCTTGGGAGAAGTAAAATATATTTATGCTTTAATCCCATTCCCGCCCCCGAGGTTCCGGTTCGGGGGCGTGACAGTATCCGAACCCGAGGTATCCTCAGCAAGCATTAACACGTTGAGGGTGATCTCTTGACGAATCACATGGGATCCAACACTAGGAACACGAAAGCACCATTGTTTGATGGTCCTAACTACTCCTCCTGGAAAACAAGGATGCAGGCTTACATTAAGTCACTTGGCTATGATGTTTGGGAGGCTGTCAGAGTCGGCTACAACGCTTCTGTCACACCCACTGATGCTGCGACGAAAAAGCTAGTAGACAACGACTCCAAGGCGCAGAACGCTCTCTTTAGTGGCCTTGTGGACAGCGAACTCGTCAAAGTCATGATGTGCAAAACGGCCAAAGAAATCCGGGACAAGCTGTAGAGTATACATGAGGGTGACGAAAAGATCAAAGAGGCAAACCTTCAGACTCGTCGCTCTTAGTTTGAATCTCTTCACATGACGGAAGACGAGAACATTGACACTTACATGCTACGAGTCAATGAAGTGACCAACTCCATCCGCGGGCTGGGAAAGGAGATCAAGGAGCCAATGATCGTCAAAAAGTTGCTTAGATCTCTTCAACCCCTGTTTGACTCTAAAGTGTATGTGATAGAAGAAGCAAAAGACCTGAATGCTTTCTCCAAGGAAGAGCTCCATGGTTCTTTGACTGCTTATGAGATGCGGACAGGCAAGACGTCTTCATCCGATAGAGAAGCGGCCTTCAAGGTACAGAAAAAGGCAAAAGAGGCTGCTGATCATGATAGTGATTCTGATGATGATGAGCTTGAGGCTCAACTTGTCAGAAAGTTGAAAAAGGGGAGCAACGGAAAATACAAAGGGAAGCTACCCTTTAAGTGCTTCAATTGTGGCGGTGTCGGCCACTTTGCAACGAAGTGCCCACTCAAGGACGATGACAATGACTCTTATTCTGATAAGAGTCAATGGAAGAAAAGCTTCAGCAAAAGGGGCAAGACAAAAACCTTCATCAGCCAACATAATGACAGCGCGTCTGAAACCTCAGATGATGATTACTTGGCAGAGTCTACTGAAGCCCTCTTCATGGTTACTGTTGAAGATAAAGAGGAGGAGATTGTGGCTGAAGAAGATGATGCTGAAATCAACCTTGAAGAGGAACTCGTCGCCGCACTTGAGGAACTTAGCATGAGTGTAAAACAGGTAAGAAAATTCTGAAACGTCTCCATGAATCTGAAAGCTCAGTTATTACTTTGAAAACCCAAGTTGAAGAGTATAAGAGAATTGTAGAAGTTCTTGGAAACCAAATCAATGTCAAAACTGAGAAGGCTATGAAACTTGAAATCGAGATCACTGGAGCAAGGGCTGAGATTTTAAAACTTAACCAAAAACTCAAGGCGCTCCAAGCGATTAATGGAACAATGGAACTTAATGAAATACTGAAAGTTCAAAGGCCCTTTCATAATAAGTAGGGTTTAGGATATGAGAGCGGAGAATCTTCCATGAGTGCACCTAAATTTGTAAAGCAAGATGCAAACCCCTCTATGGAATTAAAGTCTAACATGCCATCTAAAAGGCAAAGAAGATTTATATTTTATGGTTATTGCTTTCATTGTAATAAATATGGGCATAAGATGATGGACTGTAGGTTCAATATCAAGCCTAGTATCGGTGTAACTAGGAACCCATTTCAAATTCTGGCAAGCCACAATATAGAGCGCCATAAGTGTTATAATTATGGTCACTTGGCTAGGGACTGTAGATTGCCTAGTGTTGCTAATCAATTCCAGGACAAGAAGCGACCCAAACTTGTAAAGGTCTGGAGAGTAAAGAAAAGTGCAGAAAAAGCCAAGGATTCTCTCATTGTACAAATGGCTTTCAAAGCACAAAAGAAGTCAGCACCATGGATACTTGACAGTGGCTGTTCTAGTCACATGACTGGTGATAAACCGAAGTTCATAAAGCTACAACAATATGAAGGTGGGTCAATCAAATTCGGCAATAACGATGGAGCCAAAATCTATGGAAGAGGCTTCGTTCAGCTGAAAGAAGGCAAAACTCGTTCAGAAGAAGTGTTTTATGTGTCTGGTCTTAGACACAACTTGCTGAGCGTGAGTCAGATCTGTGACAAAGGTCACGAAGTCACATTCACAAAGAATGGCTTTGCTATCAAGAAGAGTAGTAGTGGCAAAACAGTGGCTACGGGGTCAAGAACATCTGGAAATCTCTACACCTTGTCCAATGGGTCGGAGAAAACTTGCTTGATGAGCCAAGTGGAGGAGAGCTGGCTCTGGCACAAGCTTTTGGGTCATATCAACTTCGATAGCATGTCCAAGTTATGTTCTGCAAAGGCAGTTAAAGGAATTCCAGAAATTAGCAAACCCTTCAACACAATTTGTGACTCGTGTAAAAAAGGCAAGCAAACTCGAGTTGTGTTCAAAACAAAGGAGCATCACTGAAGCAAACCCCTAGAGCTCATCCACACAGATCTATGTGGACCAATGAGGACTCAAAGCACTAACGGAGATAAGTATTTTATGCTATGCATTGATGATTACACTAGAATGACATGGGTTTTATTTCTAAAACATAAGCATCAAGCACTTGATAGATTTAAAGTCTTCAAAGCACAGGTTGAAACTCAGCTTGGGAAGCAGATCAAGACGTTAAGGTTTGATTGTGGAGGCGAATTTACTTCTAAAAAATTTACAAAGTTCTGTGAGGAGGAGGGAATCCACAGACAATTTTCAGCGGCTAGAACTCCACAGCAAAACGGAGTTGTAGAACTCAAGAATCGGACTGTGCAAGAGATGGCTTGCACAATGCTAACAGAAAGCAAGTCGGCTGATAAATATTGGAAAGAAGCCGTTCACACGACGGTTTATATTCAGAACCGTTGTATGCTACGAAGACATGAGGAAAGAATTGTAAGGCCCCGACCCGAGTGAACCCGATTAGTGCTAATTAAGTTGCGTGTTAGTGCTAAGCTTGATTAGTGTTTTTGGCTAAGTTGGGTTTGGAATAGCTTTTGATATAGTTTTGGGGATTTTGATTTGCTTTGTGTTAGTAGGGCCCTATGGGGGTTCCCTTTCATGACATTGCATATGTTTGAGGATTTATCGGAGGTTTTTACATTCATGATTTTAATCCCGTTTTACTCGTTTTGATGATCCCTACAACTTTCATGTAGATCCCGTCCCTGTTTGAGATCCCGAAACCCGATTTCATAGCCTTGAGGGTAAAACAGTCATTTCACACCAAATCTGTACCCAAAACTTGATATTCCCGAAACCCGCGAAACATATACTTTTTAGAAACTAGATATTTCGACGAACATTTCTTCCTTCTTCGTCGAATTCATCCGAGGACCCGAGAGAGATGATTTCAGCCAAATTAGTTCCTCAAGTTGTGGGACCCAACCTCTCAATTGTTAACAAAGGAGACCCTTCCCTTCCTTCTCCATTTTCATTTTTCCAGCACAAGAGAGGGAACTAGGGTTTTGGTGAGCAACTCTTTCTTCTTCTTGCTTCTCCTTCTCCAATCCTCACCAATCTTGCACCAAACTCGAAATGGAGATCATCAACCTCTTCCTCATCTTGCAAGCTTCATCTTGATACCATTTTTGGAGAAATCTTCCAACCTAGAGACCTTCCTTGAGCTAGCTCTCTTCATTTGAAGGTCATCCAAGTAAGTGTTCTTCTTCATCTTCTAGATTTGTAGTCTTCTAGCCTTAGGGAAGCTACATTTGCATTATTGTTAGTTCATTCATTTTCATTCCTTGTGTAACCCATTTTAGGGTTGTTTTGGGGTTTTTTTTTTTTATTGTAGCTTGGCTTTGAGCTATAGAAGTGAATAGAGGCTTGATTTCAGCTAGCTTGGACTTGAGGCAAGTGAATGATGAAGTGTTTTTAAGTTTCAATTGGTTTGGTGAAGCATTTATGGATTTTCATGTTTTCATTGATTCCTTTTATGGTTGAAATAAATGATCTTTATGCATCTTGATAGCCTCATTTAATGTCTTGGAAACATGTGTTTAAGTCATCTTGTTTATAGCTATATGTGGTTGTTGATGTGTTGGAAGGAAAGGAAACCAAAAAGGAAAAAAAATCAAGTTCCCGGACCTGCTACACGCCCAGGTCCAATCGATCGGACGTGCAGGCCGATCGATCGGACTGTCTTTAACTGTAAGGCTTTTTGAGCCGATCGATCGGCCTGTAAGTCGGGGTCACGACAGACTGGTATCAGAGCGAGACGTGTTTCAAGCAATTAAAAGAAACTAGAAATCCTAAGGACGTGGCGAGGATCCGGTAGATTTTTCGTTAGCTAGTATCGTGTGAGCAATGTGTGACCCTTTATATTATCTTGTGCTAACAATTTGTTTTGCAGCATCATGCCTCCCCGTAAGAGAACAGTGAATGGTATTCCTTCTAGCAGTAACAGTGATCACACCGGGCCAGTAGAAGAGGATATAGTTGAGAACAACCCACCAAATCAGTTTCAGGAAATGATGCAAGCCATGCTTGACCAGCAATGTCAAGCCAATGAGAACCAAGCTAGATTGCAAGAGCAGATGCTCAAGAGGGAAGAGGATCATGCTAGGGAAATGACAGAAATGCAAAGGCAGTTGCTTGAGGTCTTAAAGAGGAGACCAGAACCGGTGCAACCCCAACCAGCTATAGTCATAAATCAAAGGCAACATGATCCCAATGCCTTATTTGAACGGTTCCGGAAAAGAGCTCCGAAGGAATTCCTTGGGGAAGAGGGTCCATTGGCTGTAGATGATTGGTTGGAACATACCGAGAACATCTTTGAAATCTTCCAGTGTACGGGAAGTGATAGAGTGGAGCTAGCATCATCCCTCTTTGTTGGTACAACAGACAAATGGTGGAAGACGGTGAGGGAAGAATATAGAACCATGGATGATGCAGAAGTGTGGGCAAACTTCAAGAGGCAGTTTCATGACAAATATGTACCTGCTCACGTCAAGAAACAAAAGGCCATAGAATTTCAGCAGTTGGTGCAGGGGAGTATGACAGTCTTAGAGTACTCACCAAATTTGAGAGGTTGTCCAGGTATGCCCCGGAGTTGGTGGATACCGTTGAGAAGAAAATTGCTAAGTTCTTTGAGGGGCTTAATCCCTTCATTGAGAGAGATGCCACCGGAGTAGTACCACCTGCCACTTTTGATGAAGCAGTGAAGAGAGCCTACAAATTTGAGAACTTCCACAACAAAATCCTCAAAGTGCAAGGCAAGAGTCCAACCCAGCAGCAGCAGAACTATCAGCATCAGAGGAACCATCAGAATAAGAGGCAGAGGACAGGGCCAAATGTGCAGAATCCTGTGGTTTGTATCCACTGTGGGAAGAACCATGCTAGTGCTGAATGTCGTACCATCACAGGAGCGTGCTTCAGGTGTTGTTCGATGGACCATAGGATGAGGGATTACCCTAGGCCAAACAGATAGAATCAGCAGCAGCAGCAAGGGCCACAACGTCCACCACCACCACCACAACATGCATTGGTTGTCCAAAACCAGCCAAGGCCACTTCAGTAGCAAGCACCACAACAGCAGGCCCGTCAGCAACAGGGACAGCAGCGACCACCGCATCAGAACAGGAATGCACCACATGGCAGGCCACAACAAGCTCAGAACAGGCCACAGCTTCGAGGACAAATCTACGAGGTCAATAGAGTGGATGCTGAGGCAGGGGGAAATGTTGTAGAAGGTACACTCCTTGTTTGTGGGATTAAAGCTATGATTTTGTTTGACCCTGGCTCCACACACTCTTTCGTATCCCATAAATTTGATAAGTTGTTTGACATGCATGCTAGAGAACTTGAGTTCATTTTGACTGTGGCAACCCCAGTAGGTAAACAAGTTGTTTGTAGAACCTTTTATCTTAATTGCACAGTCCAGATAGGAGAAGTGGTTTTAACCGCAGATCTCATTTCTTTAGAGATGTTTGATTATGATGTCATCCTAGGGATGGATTGGCTGGCAGGGTACCATGCCATAATGGATTGTTTCCATAAGACCCTTACTTTCAAGTTGGTTGAGACACCAGCAGGAGTGTCGTTTCAGGGAGAGAGGAGGAATCCTTATGCAGGGTTTGTTTCAGCGTTGAAGGCTGACAGACTTTTGAGAAGTGGGTGTGAAGCTTATTTAGCGTTTATCACGGAGGATAAACGGTCCCAAGGGGTGGAGGAGATCCCAATTGTTTGGGAATTCCCGGATGTTTTTCCGGAGGAGATTCCAGGTTTGCCACCCATGAGAGAGATCGATTTCACTATCGAGTTGCTACCAGGGACCGCTCCGATATCTATTGCACCATATAGGATGGCTCCAGCAGAGTTGGGGGAATTGAAGACCCAGTTACAAGAGTTATTGGACAAAGGTTTTGTGAGACCGAGTGTTTCACCGTGGGGAGCCCCAGTGTTGTTTGTTAAGAAGAAGGATGGTTCGATGAGGATGTGTATAGATTACAGAAGATTGAACCAAGTAACCATCAAGAACAAGTATCCATTACCAAGAATAGATGAATTGTTTGATCAGTTGCAAGGTGCATCATACTTTTCGAAGATTGACTTGAGATCCGGTTACCATCAGCTGAGAGTTAGAGAATCAGACGTGTTGAAAACAGCTTTCCGGACGAGATATGGCCACTATCAATTCCTAGTGATGCCATTTGGGTTGACTAATGCACCGGCAGTGTTCATGGCATTGATGAACAAGATATTTGCAGAGTATCTAGATCAGTTTGTTGTAGTGTTCATTGATGACATTTTGGTGTACTCCAAGACCAAGGAAGAGCATGAAGAGCATTTGAGGAATGCATTGCAACTCTTGAGAGAGAATCAGCTGTATGCAAAGCTTAACAAGTGTGAATTTTGGCTAGACCAAGTAGAATTTTTGGGGCACATTATCTCTAGAGAAGGTTTGTCAGTGGATCCGTCCAAGATTGAAGCAGTAGTGAATTGGGAAAGACCAAAGAATGTGACAGAAATCAGGAGTTTTCTGGGATTGGCAGGTTACTATCGGAGGTTTGTGCAAGGTTTTTCGTCGATTGCGTCACCTTTGACGAAGTTGACAAGGAAAAATGCACCATACGTTTGGACAGAACAGTGTGAAGAGAGTTTCCAAGAGCTAAAGAAGAGATTGACTACAGCACCAGTCCTTACTTTACCATCTGGAAGCGGCGGTTTCACCATTTTTACCGACGCTTCGAATGTCAGACTTGGTTGTGTTTTGATGCAAGAGGGAAAAGTGATTGCTTATGGATCCCGGCAGTTGAAAGATCACGAGAAGAACTATGCCACCCATGACTTGGAGTTAGCAGCGGTTGTGTTCGCATTGAAGATGTGGAGACATTACCTTTATGGAGAGCAGTTCGAAGTCCACTCCGACCACTGCAGCTTACAGTACTTGTTTTCTCAGAAGGAATTGAATATGAGGCAGAGAAGATGGATGGCATATATTAAGGACTATGATTTTCCAATCAAGTACCACCCGGGGAAAGCAAATGTTGTTGCAGATGCCTTGAGCAGAAAATAAGTAGGCTTGGCGAACCTAAGTGGCACTTGTATTTTTGAGCAGTTTAAAGAGTTGAGTTTAGACTTACAGCCTCTAAGGAAGGGTGTTTTGTTAGCTAACATGACGGTGTCAGAACCTTCTTTCATTCAGAAGATCAAGGATAGTCAGTTGCAAGATCCAGAGTTGGTTAAGATTTCAAAGCATATAGAAGAACGTCCTGACTTCCGTATTGTTGATAGAGTTTTGTACTATCGTGACCGTCTGTGTGTGCCTAACATTGAAGATTTGAGGAATGACATCATGGCGGAGGCTCACAGCACGAAGTACTCTATGCATCCAGGCAGCACAAAGATGTATCAGAACTTGAAAGGCAGATTTTGGTGGAACAATATGAAGAGAGAGATTGCAGCGTTTGTCTCCCGTTGCATGACCTGTCAGTTGATTAAGGCAGAGCATCAGAGGCCTCCAGGGTTGTTACAACCGTTAGAGATCCCGGAATGGAATTGGGAGCACATTACTATGGACTTTATTTCGGGATTACCGAGGACTAGTAGAGGCAACGATGCGATTTGGGTCATTGTGGACCGTCTCACCAAGTCAGCGCATTTCCTTGCTATGAAGACAGGGAAGAAGATGCACATGCTACCTTTGGCAGAGTTGTTTGTCAACGAGATTGTCAATCGCCATGGGCAGCCAGTTTCTATCACTACCGACAGAGACAGCAGATTCGTCTCGAGATTCTGGAAGACATTGCACGAGTGTATGGGTACGAGACTACAATTTAGCACAGCATATCACCCTCAAACAGATGGCCAGTCAGAGAGGACGATTCAAACTCTTGAGGATATGCTTCGTGCTTGTGTGTTAGATTTCAAGACTTAATGGGATGAGACTCTGCCGTTGTGTGAGTTCGCGTGCAACAACAGCTACCACTCGAGCATTGAGATGGCTCCTTTTGAGGCTTTGTATGGCAGAAGGTGTAGGACACCTGTTTGTTGGGAAGAAGTTGGCACTCGCAGTTTCCATGGACCGACTATTGTTAGTGAGACCAGTGATAAGATCAAGTTGATTCAAGAACATCTGAAAGTGTCCCGGAGTAGACAGAAGAGCTATGCAGACTCCCATCGCAGAGATTTACAGTTCAAGGAAGGAGACAAGGTCTTCTTGAAAGTGTCACCTACAAGGGGAACATTGAGATTTGGACAGAAGGGCAAACTATCACGGAGATACATTGGACCATATAACATTGTGAGCAAGATTGGTGACGTGGATTATAGATTGGCCTTACCACCTGAGCTATCTGGTGTACACAACGTCTTCCATGTGTCTACGTTGAAGAAGTATGTTCCCGATCCTTCGTACGTACTCCGGCATGAACCATTAGAGATCAGAGAGGATGCTACCTATGTTGAAAAGCCCGTTGAGATCATCAACACAAAGGAACAAGAGTTGAGGACTCGGACTATTCAGTGGGTAAAGGTATTGTGGGAGAATCATGGACCGGAAGAGGCCACATGGGAATTACGAGATCAAGTGCAGAAGAAGTACCCACATCTTCTACCAGAGGTGAGTCTTATGTTTCATTTGGAGGACCAAATGCCCTAAGGGGTGGAGGATGTAAGGCCCCGACCCGAGTGAACCCGATTAGTGCTAATTAAGTTGCGTGTTAGTGCTAAGCTTGATTAGTGTTTTTGGCTAAGTTGGGTTTGGAATAGCTTTTGATATAGTTTTGGGGATTTTGATTTGCTTTGTGTTAGTAGGGCCCTTTTGGGGGTTCCCTTTCATGACATTGCATATGTTTGAGGATTTATCGGAGGTTTTTACATTCATGATTTTAATCCCGTTTTACTCGTTTTGATGATCCCTACAACTTTCATGTTGATCGCGTCCCCGTTTGAGATACCGAACCCGATTTCATAGCCTTGAGGGTAAAACAGTCATTTCACACCAAATCTGTACCCAAAACTTGATATTCCCGAAACCCGCGAAACATATACTTTTTGGAAACTAGATATTTCGACGAACATTTCTTCCTTCTTCGTCGAATTCATCCGAGGACCCGAGAGAGATGATTTCAGCCAAATTAGTTCCTCAAGTTGTGGGACCCAACCTCTCAATTGTTAACAAAGGAGACCCTTCCCTTCCTTCTCCATTTTCATTTTTCCAGCACAAGAGAGGGAACTAGGGTTTTGGTGAGCAACTCTTTCTTCTTCTTGCTTCTCCTTCTCCAATCCTCACCAATCTTGCACTAAACTCGAAATGGAGATCATCAACCTCTTCCTCATCTTGCAAGCTTCATCTTGATACCATTTTTGGAGAAATCTTCCAACCTAGAGACCTTCCTTGAGCTAGCTCTCTTCATTTGAAGGTCATCCAAGTAAGTGTTCTTCTTCATCTTCTAGATTTGTAGTCTTCTAGCCTTAGGGAAGCTACATTTGCATTATTGTTAGTTCATTCATTTTCATTCCTTGTGTAACCCATTTTAGGGTTGTTTTTGGGGTTTTTTTTTTTATTGTAGCTTGGCTTTGAGCTATAGAAGTGAATAGAGGCTTGATTTCAGCTAGCTTGGACTTGAGGCAAGTGAATGATGAAGTGTTTTTAAGTTTCAAATGGTTTGGTGAAGCATTTATGGATTTTCATGTTTTCATTGATTCCTTTTATGGTTGAAATAAATGATCTTTATGCATCTTGATAGCCTCATTTAATGTCTTGGAAACATGTGTTTAAGTCATCTTGTTTATAGCTATATGTGGTTGTTGATGTGTTGGAAGGAAAGGAAACCAAAAAAGAAAAAAGCAAGTTCCCGGACCTGCTACATGTCCAGGTCCGATCGATCGGACGTGTAGGCCGATCGATCGGACTGTCTTTAATTGTAAGGCTTTTTAACTGTCAGTTTGAGTCCAGTGGGTTTTGATAAAAAAAAATTTGTGGACCTTGGCTACCCTCCTTGGACTCATTTGACCATATGTGAGGACGTCTTGAGCCGATGCTCTTCACGGTTGGTTCAGAGGCATCGAAGTTCAATCTATTTCAATCTTGAACGGGATGGAACGACATGATATCTTCTTCATACCTAAATGCAAAGTCTATTTCCTTGGGTATCGTGAATTCTATTCCTTTCAGTGACTGAGTAGGTTGCTCGATGGTTCCGGGTTGACATCATACTTAGGATGGACCGTTTATAGTCTTGATTTTTCTATCATAGCATCTAGTACTATCCATAAGCTCATTTAAAGTTTTGAAAAGCGTAAAAGTGCATAAGGAGCCCGGAATGTCTTCAAACTCAAGGAGTACCAAGTAATGACTATAATTGACATACGGGACCCCTATTCACTTAAATAGATCTTGAAATTAATATTTTCCCGGAATTGTTATAGTTCATAGTTTCACCTCATTTCCAAGATTTGCATTATATGACTTGTTTTCCCGAAAGCATTTGAAGTTACTCTAGTAACAGTTAATTGTCCCGAAATGTATTGCCCGATATGAAATGACAAAGTGCCCTTGAGCACCCCCGTTTTACCCGTTTATTTACTGTACTTGATTTACTTGCATATGTCTCGATTGGTTTTGACCTATGAGTCTGCATCACTAAGCTTGGATAACCTTGTCAGTCTGATCCACTGACTTGGAAATCTCTCTCCCGTCCCGCCAGCTGCAGTTTGGATCCCGATACCCGGTCATTACCGTGGTCCCGTCCCGATACCCGGTTCGCTACCGTGGTCCCGTCCCGTATATTTATATTGTATATATGATTTGCGTTGAATCTCCTCACCTTGTGTGACTGAGATCAACATCCCGTGATACTGTTGTCACTTTAGTGACAGAGGACTTAGCTTTATGTGATTGCCATCTTGTTAGTTCCTGATTCCTTGGTTACCTCATATGTTTTATCTTGTTTATACGTTTTCTAGCAAATGATTTATCTATTTTATGAGAGTTCTTGCTTAAACAGATTTCCTTGCTTTCCGAGATATTTCATCTATTATTTGTGGTTGTATCTTTTCACTCTCTTGCCAGACTGTCGTGTCTGACCCATTTGCTTTGGTACTCAGGTCCCGTTGCCGGTTTCCTTGAGGAGGAGCCAGAGGAGGCGGTAGGTGAGCCGCAACCTCTAGTTGAGTGGCGTGCTGACGATGTCATGTAGACATCGGGTTGCTACAAGAGGCGTAACATTTTGGGGAGAACTTATTAACCATTCTTTTGGGTTATTATTTTGTCATATTGGCCTCTGTTGGCTTCTAATTTTGGGGAATGTAACTAAAATATCTTTTGATAAACTTTAACTATTTTTGGGAAACATGCTATAGATCATTGCTCATTCTGATACAGTTTTGATATTTGATGTTAATGCTCGCATGACTAGAGATAGTTGTCTATTTGATTTGCTACATGCTTCCGCACTCAAAAGAAATATTCATGCAAGGTTGTGATATCCTCACCGCGGACACCTGTGGGAAATTAAATAAATGGTATATTCTTGATGTAGATAATTAATCATTGTTCACTAATGTCCCGATCCCGGATTCCCGATCCGGGGTCGCGACAAGAACTCCTTATGAGCTGTGGTTTGGGAGAAAAGCTATAGTCAAGCACTTTAGAATCTTCGGCAGCAAGTGTTACATAAAGCAGCTTGAACAAAATTTGGGCAAATTCGAAGAAAGAGCCGACGAAGGTATTTTTCTTGGTTACTCTTCCCAAAGCAAAGCTTATCGTTGCTACAATAAAAAGACTAGAAAAATTGTGGAAAGTGGTGATGTAAGAATTGAGGAAAAATATGAACCCATACATGTTACTCATGAACAAAGTCCAGTTTATGAGGACTTGTGTGAGTGTTATAATGAAAAGACTGAATCTGATGGTCTTGAAGGATCAATGGAAGGTTCAAATATTGCTATTCCTAGGAAGCATAGCACTTGGGTTGAACAACACCCCATGGACAAGATTATAGGAAGTCCTACAGCTGGAGTTCAAACTAGACAAAGTATTGTTAATACTTACTCACTTGTGTCAACACTTGAACCCAAGACGGTGGCTGAAGCTAGTCTTGATGAAAGCTGGTTGAAAGCTATGCATGAGGAGTAAGAGCAAATTGAGAAGAACTCCACATGGGATTTAGTCCCTAGACCTCCTAAAAAAAATGTTATTGGTACTAAATGGGTCTTTAGAAATAAACTGAATGAAGATGGTCAAGTTGTGAGAAACAAAGCAAGATTAGTCTATAAAGGCTATGCTCAAGTTGAAGGCATAGATTTTTAAGAGACCTTTGCACCGGTGGCTCATCTGGAAGTTATTCGTATGTTTCTTGCATTAGCTGCATACAAAGAGTTCAAAGTCTTTCAGATGGATCTAAAGTCAGCCTTCCTGAATGGGTTGCTTGAGGAAGAGGTTTACATTGAGCAACCAGACGGTTTTCTCAATAGCAACAGTTCAGATCTGGTGTGCAAGTTGAAAAAGGCTCTTGATGGACTTAAACAAGCACCGAGGGCCTGGTATGCACGGCTGGACAACTATCTTCGCAAGATTGATTTCAGCAAAGAACTGGTTGATAGCAATCTCTACGTCAAAACAGAGCAAAGCAAACAACTGGTTGTCATAGTTTATGTCGACGACATAATCTTTGGCGGCAACGATGAAGAGTTGTGCAGAAATTTTGCTGAAGATATGAAGAATGAATTTGAGATGTCAATGCTTGGAGAGTTGAGCTTCTTTCTTGGTCTGCAATACAACAACTAAAGCATGGTATCTTCATATCTCAAGTGAAATACATCAAGGAGATGCTGAAGCGTTTCACCATGGAGGACAGTAAACTAGTAAGCACACCCACGTCTACCAACACCAAACTAAGCAGAGATGACAACGCTCCATCAGTTGATCACATAACTTATCGATCAATGATTAGGAGCTTGCTTTATTTGACAGCTACTAGACCGGACATTCTACAGGCAGTATGTATGGTGGCACGATTTCAGGCATCACCAACAGAGGCGCACCTTACAGTAGTAAAACAGATATTTCGGTATCTAAAGGGTACTATGGGGATTGGTATATGGTATCCCAAAGGTAAATCCTTCATTCTTGTTGCATATTTTGACGCTGATTGGGCAGGATGTGTAGACGACTGCAAAAGCACAAGCGGAGGTGCTTTCTTCCTCGGTGAAAACTTGGTGGCTTGGCACAGTAAAAAACAAGATTCCGTATCTCTTTCTACAGCGGAAGTGGAGTACATCGCTACCGTAACTTGCTGTACACAAGTGTTGTGGATGCGTCAAATGCTCTCCGATCTAGTAGTTCAGACAAACGATCCAACGCCAATACTATGCGACAACACCAGTGCTATCCACATATCCAAGAATCCTGTACAACACTCCCGAACAAAGCATGTTGCAATTCGTTATCACTTTTTGAAGGAAAACGTTGCTGATGGTGCAGTCAAGCTTGAGTACGTCCCAACGACGGAACAAGTTGCGAACATCTTCACCAAACCTCTCCCAAAGGAAGTCTTCGAGTATCTCTGCAAGAAACTGGGAGTTACTCACTCTCCCAAGAATTTGTAGACCTTCTTGAAAGGGGGAGCAAGACTTCTTGTTCTTTTTGCTCCTCTGTTACACCCTTTGGATTTGTTGTCAAAGGGGGAGAGTTTGTAGAGGAATTACTTCAGAAGTTCAGAAGTCAGAAGATTCTTTGCAAGGGCTATCCATAGTCAATATGTTCTAAGTGTTGCCAACAATTCCAAAGGGGGAGATTGTTGGAATTTGAGATGCATTGCAGAAGGTTGTTGAAGTCTCAATCATGTTTTGGTGGTGTTGTCACAAAAAGTTGCAAGCAAGTATGGTGAAGAACAACTAAGGAAAAGAAGAAGAAAAGCAGCAAACTGTAGGACCACAGTAACTTGCAGACTACAGGTCGATTGACCGAATCACTACAGCCGGTCGATCGAGTAGTCGACCAAATCACTCAGCCGGTCGATCGAGCAGCGTACAGTTTCAAAACAGAAAAACAGAGGAACCTCTTCGAATCCTTGTGTGAGTTTCCTAAACCTCTCCTAGCCTTTTGCAATCACGATTTAGGGCTGCCAAAACCTATATAAAGGCAAGTTAAGGTATAACACACATTATTCAAGAAAGATTGTGAGAAGAGTGACGGTGTGCAAGAAGGTGCTGCTATGATCTCCTTTCTACAGCAAGTCTGGAAGAGTATTTGCATCAAGAAGATGGTTCTTCATCAGTAGTTCTCTTCAGATAAGTGTCTCTCAATTTATGTTTATTAAAATTCTAATTGTATGGGATTGAGAGTGAGAGATTGTATAAAGGAATTTTTGTAAAGTTTTTCTTTGTAAAAACATCAAGTGGGTGCTTGGTGTTGGGGTTTTGGTGATCTCATCTGTTGGTGCAGACAAGTAAGAAAAGGAGTTGTTGCTTTCTAGATAGTGGGTGCTATCTGAATCAGGGGTGGGTGCTCCTTGAAGTTGCAACTTCATAATTAATTAGTGCAATACATTCTAAGACAAGCCTCGGATTGGTGTCCGGGTAGTCGTTGCACCGTGGACGTAGCCTTCGGGTGAACCACGTTAAAATCTTGTGTTCCTGTGGTTGCATGTTCATTATTTTTTATTATTTGGACTTATTTTCATACGCTTTGGAAGTTTTGAGACATCACTGATTCAACACCACCCCCCCCGTCTCAGTGATCGTGTGATTCTAACATAGAGTGTATGCAATGAGTTTCCATGTGAAGGGGTGATGTCCAGTGAGCAATTTTTTTTTTTGTTACTCAATTGCTTTCATTACTCTCTTTTGGTTGTTATTTGTTGTTGCCTTTGTTTGATTCGATTACTAATCATCAGATAACCATTTTGGTTTTGAGTCTATGGATTGCAGGGTTTTCCGGGTTAAAATATAGGGTTTGGTGCACATGGAGGGGCGCCCATGTGTTCCTGTGCACTTGGGCACATCTGTATGTGCGCCCAAGTAGTCTTTCCTACTTGGTTTGGAATTCTTGTGAGGTGGTTATGCGAGGTGCGTTTTACGGGATAGAATTGAAAAGTGGGGAACTTGGGCGCCACTAGGAGTGCGCCCAAGTGGCATTCTTCTTCTTCTGAAACTAGGACATCAATCTATATAATGGAAGGGTTGCCTATGGGTTTGCCCACGTTTTCTACTCCTTAAACTTTGAATTCCAGGGTCTTTGGTCTCCCTCTTGCTTTCAAGTAAGCACTCTTTTCTCTCTTTTGGTCTTGAAGTATGTAACATGCTTTCTAGTTGTTTTGCTCTTCTTTGAGAGATGATGGGATGTTCTCTTATGTTTCAGTCTCAGATTGGTTTTGATTCTAGCCATGCTATGCTCTTGTTTCTTTTCATAGACTAGGTCATCTTCTTCATTCTTTTTCTCTTTCTCTTCTTTTTTTTTTCAAAATAAAGGTGTTTCTTTCCTCTTTTTTGAGGTTGATGTTATGTTGTTCTTTTGTGTTTATGTCATGTCCTATGAACTACTAAAAGATTTTATGATGTCTTTCTTTTATTTCAGATTTGTAGTTCTTTGTATTACTCACCATTTAATGGTGATGGTTTTTTCTTTTATATTCCAAACTTGGATTGTAGTTTTAAGATTGGAGTTTCATTATCTGATTGAACACCAATAGGTTTTTTATTTACTCCTCATGTTTCCTAGATTTCTCTTTCGTAATTCTTAATGTTTTTTGTTTGTTGTGAAGATGTTGTATTGCATGATTAAGACTTGTTTGAGCAAAGGAATCATGTTTTTGGTTCCCTAAAGACCTTAAAGTGACCTGTTAGTACCCTCAGGGAACTTGCCTCGCGGATCTCAGGGGCTATGATGGATAATTTTGGGCTAAACTGGACCCACATGGGATGAAATCCCTGAGATAGAGTGATCTTCCAAATTTTTTTTATTTGGTTGAAATTCTCTTTATACCATCATTCACGTGGAGAGTCTCTAAGGCTGGGTGTATTTGTTTGTAGGTTTGATTTCGTTCAATGGCTGGTTTCCCAATCTTTTCATTTACTATCGATGGTGGTGCAAGCCCTGGCGCTTGCAAACCTTATGTGCCAAGAGACGAATATTGGTCTCCTGGGACTGAGAGGATAGGCTATTACGACTCTGAGGAACGAGCATAATTTTATCTTGAGCATGAGTCATCCATGTCTTCTGCTTATGATTGCGTGTTCGAATTTGAAGAAATAATGGATCAACGTCTTGCTGAAGCCAAGCGCGGGACGTATGAACTGTTAGTTATGAAATATAAGAGAATTTGCGGGCTATATGGAGACTTGTGTGTTGTCGGGAGGACTGCCCTTGTTAGATTGTGTGGTTACACTTGGCATTCAGAGGACTTACCGGGTTTTGTCAGCGAGGTGCTCTAGTCCCTCTTATGGAGTTTGATGAACCTCAGGGCAATGCTTGAGGTTTGGGAAGCCACCAAGGCTACTAGTGAAAGGGCTCCAATCGATGATTTTAATACACTGCAAAGACGGATAGATTAGTTGGAGCCCATGACCATGTCCTGCCCCCATGAAGCTGAGGAGTGCATTCCAAGGCGTTATAGAAAATACTTCGAGATGCAGAACACTACGCTTTCGACGCTCATTCACCCAGTGTATACAGCTCTTCAGGATGACTCCCGACAGATCCGAGAGATTTGTGATGCTCTTCGGGATCCTTTAAATGATTTCAAAGAAATATGAGGGCGGCTCGAGGCTCATGTCGTAGGAATGGAGGCGCGGATGGCTCGCTTCCCAGTCTTCAATGGCATGATTCACCCGTTCTAGATGACTCACTAGGGATCCTTCTTTTAGGCTAAGTTTTGATTGAGAGGTTGGGTCATTAGGACCAATAATAGTAGTTATAGGCCTCAAATGGGGTTTGGAGGCAAAAGTGATTACCTCTCTTCGTTTTTAGTCAATGCCTAGGGTAGTTGATTTAATTTATCATTCCATTGTTAATTGACTCATATGAAAATTTAATAAAAGTCAATTTAGATTTTATAATTCCTTTCTCCTTTTTGATTCGTTTCATTTTATTTTTATTATGTGGTGATGTTTAGTGTTTAATGATAGCGGCGATATCTCATTATTGTGATATTAATGATGATGAGTTATGAGATTTGATCATGAATTATTAATGTATGATGAATGGGGGATGGTCAACTACTGTTATGGATTTTTTTATTACAGTGGGGTTCATGATTATGGGGGATGCTTAAGTTTCTTATTTAATCCTTCTCTCTCTGTTTTTTTTATTCATTATTATATATATATATATATATATTTTATGTAAGGGACACATGATTGTGCTTTAGGTGGGCCCTTCATAGAGAGGGACCCCCACCGCGTGATGGGGCTGGGCCAACCTGCGCCTATCTTGGGCGTGTTTTAGGACATTGTGGCCGGTCCTTTTCTATTCTTTTTTTTTCATTCTTTATTTCCCTCCCTTTCTTTTCTTTTGTTCTTCTTTCTCTTGGGCGTGAGTTCAGGTGGAGACAGAGGAGAGTGAGGAGCGGAGTGGATAAAGAAGAGGAAAGGAGGAGGTGCAGCGCGGGTTTGCTGGCACCCAGGTAGGTGGATCTGTCCCTTCCCCTACTTCCATTCTCTCTTCCCCTTTTATTTATTTATTTATTTATTTTTTGTTGCTGCCATTTCAGGTGAAGAGCGAGTGGAGGAAAAGAAAAGGGAACAGAGAGGAGGAAGGAGAAAGGAAAGGGAGGAGAGATGAGGTCATCTATGCATTTTATTCATCTCCATTTCTATTTCCATTATCTTTCTCATTTTCTCTTTCCTTTTCCTCTTTTTTTGCTAACCTGCTGTTTTTGTTGCTGGTGAAGAACGATTGGAGGAAGAGAAAAGAAACCAGAGAGGAGGAAGGAGAAAGGAAAGGGAGGAGAGAGAGAGCCAGGTATGTGTGCTCCATTCTTTTTCTCTCTTTTTTTCATCTTTCCCTCCCTTTTTTTTTAAATCTGTTGTTGTTGTTTGTAGGTGAAGGACGAGTGAAGACAATAGTGAAGAAGAAGCAGTGTGGGTCCAGCAGCATCCAGGTGTTTGGGTCCCGCCCCTTCCATCTATTTATTCTCTGTTTTTTTTTTTACTATGGTTGCAAAATGGGGATTTTGGGGCTCGATTTTGGCCAAGGGTCAGGGACATAGTGGATTTTTGTGAGGAAAAAGAAAAGTGGAGTTGTCTCCATTGTGAGGTTGGTAATCCCAGCCCTCATGATTCAAATTTGAAAGGTTGCACAGTGAAAATCCTTTGGCAAAATCAGTTTGGGTGGAAAATGGGCATTTACTTGTAACTAGTTGGGATTGATGAGATGATGAGGAGTGACGTTTGGTGTGACCCATGGAGACTAATGGGTATAGTGAAGATTGATGAGTTTATTGGACATTCCATTGGCTTTAAATGAGAACATGGTGAATATGATCTTGAACTCCTGATATAGATCTTGGCCATTACAAGGGGCGGCTTGGGCAAATTTTTTGGTTATATATGCATTATTTTTTTGTTATTGTTATTAAGGGATTTGCCTAAATTCGTGGAGCGCTTGTTTAGTCTTGTTCCTGATAAAATGATGATGTATTTTATGCTGGCTTTCATATTTGTAGCTGTGTTGAAAACCTTCTGTTCTTTTACTCCCCCTCTCTTTTTGGTTTGTTCGTTTGTTTGCATAGAAGAGTAAATTTGATAATGGAGGGGTGTGATGATCAGGTCATGATGCGACAATGGACAAAAGTCAGGGGGGTTGTTTCAGCTGAGATGGGGTTCACCTTACTTGTTCTCATCATCATTATTATCATTATTTTATCATTATTATTGGTTTCACTCTTGTTCTTTGATTAATTTACTTCAGGATTGGTTTGGCCAATGTTTTCCAATTTGAAAAATTCCTAAAAAATATTACCGAACTCCAGACCCAACATGACGTCTACATGACATCATTTGGCTGCCACTCATGCTCCACCGAAGGCCCTCCAGCCTCCTCCACATGCTCCGCCTCAAAGGCTGCGGTCTGACATCTGCCACCAAACAAAAAAGTATCAGACACAACGGTCTGGCAGGTGAATAAAGCATATAAGGTATACAAGTTTTATAAATGTCATGTTTAAGATCATAGAAATGCAATTGGAACGAAACATATATAAAGAATAAACCAAATGATCCATTTCTATACGAATAAAAGAGTTTCATACTTTAAATGTTTCAAACTAACTGAAAGTAATTAAAATATTGGCAAACAACATTTAGCGATATTCTCCTATTACCAAAGTAACAAGAGCACACAAACAAATAACCATTGCCATATGAAATGGCAGGAATAGACAGACAGAAGCCGTTGCCCCTACTCGTGGGACCGGAATACAGAACTGTTGCCATGGCCGGAGCAGACAAAGTCCAAACTGCAGTTGGCAAATAATTTAAAGATCACAAGCCGGGTGATCAGCCCAACTAGGTGACCTAAGCTTAGTGGTGCCATTCAAAACCAAAACCTGAAACAATACAAATCAAATCAAAGTAATACATTTCCAAAATTGATACAAGGAACTACTCCAGACAAATACATACTGACAAATTCGAACGAATCAGGTGAGTAGCCTAACCGATGTTTTGAACGTGGCAAACCACTTAAATCTTTTTCAAAACAATTTGTAGAACATATACAAATTTCCCTAACTTGGAATAAATTAATGTATAATGGTCTAATGGCTTTCCAGGGTTCGTCTTGACATACACTTAGACCCTTAATGTCGATAATAAATGTGGAGCTTGGTGTCACTGAAGATCTCCGGTAATTAAGGATATAAAGTGTATATTAAGACTTAAATGAATTCCCAAGTAATTCTAACATCAAACAATTCCATCATTTTTCCCATTTGAATTTCACAATTCAAGTAGTTCAATTCCATGTCTATATTTCATACTCCTATGCTTCAATAGGATTTAAATGGGCTTCAAATAATGGGGGAAATGGGATGGAAAAAATGGGCTGGAAAACAACCCAGAAAATGTGCCAAAAATCAGCGTTGAAATGGGTCTGAAACGGACCTGAAAACAGGCCTAAAAATGGGCCTGAAAATAGCTCGGAGAAGGGCCTGAAAACAGGCCTGAGAACAGCCCAGAGAAGGACTTGAGCGACCTGGGCCCTGGTGTCGCGACCCCAAACCAGGTCCACCAACGTCTGAATCCGGGATCGGGACTCATTATTGTGTGTGTAAATTTATTTAATTTCCCACAAGTTGTCCACGGTGAGGATATCACAGCAACATAGTACATATTTGTTGAGTGTGGAAGCGTGTACCAAATCAACATTCATAATTCAAGTCATGTCACAAGATAATAATACATGTATAATCTAGAATCAGAATGAGCAATGATCATTAGTGCTTTCCTTAAAGAAAAGTTAAAGTTTATACAAAAGATTATTTAGTTACATTCCCAAAAATAGAGGCCAACAAAGGCCAATATAAACAAAATACTAATCCCCAAAAGAATGGTTAAACGTTCCCAAAATGTTACGCCTCTCAAAGCAATCAAATGTCTAAACGACATTATCAGCATGCCACTCAACTCGGCGTTACGGTTCACCGACCGCGCCCTCAAGCTCCGCCTCGGGGTAGACAATGTTCGGACCTGAGTTTCAAAGAGTGGGTCAAAAATGACGGTTTGACAAATGGGTGAAGAGACATAACAATATAATAATAAATGAATTTACCTTCAAAAGCATTTAAAACCTGTTTAAATAACAATTTCCATAAAAGGAGATAAATCATTTATCCAAATACAAGTATGCGTTGTAAAACATGTAAAGGTAACCAAGGAAACAGGAAACAAGCAAGATGGCAACAACACGAAGCTAAGTCCTCTATCACCGAAGTAACAGAGCAATATCAAGGCATCGATCTCGGTCACACGAGGTGAGGAGAAACAACGAAATAAATACATATACATATAATATACGGGACATGACCACGGTAGCGAGCTGGGCATCGGGAACCACGGTAGCAATTCGGGGTATCGGGACAAGACCACGGTAATTGAAAGTCCGTGATCCGAACCCTAGAGGGGGGGTGAATAGGGTGAGCTTCAAATTAGTGACCAATTATGACCAATTTTAACTTCCTTAAATTAAATTAGCCACTAGTGATGATTATCAAACTAAATGCAGAAACTAATAAAAAAATCACCACAAAGCATGCACCATCACACAAGGATTTATAGTGGTTCGGCCTCAATGCCTACATCCACTACCGGCTTGTGATCCAACACCCCACCGGATTTCCACTATTTATGCTCTTCAATAGGCTAAGCAATAACCTTTACATTATGCTTTCCAAGGCTAAGCAATAACCTCTACACTATGCTTTTCTTAGGCTAAGCAATAACCTATACAACCAAAGGTTGGTTATCTCTCTAAGTAGTGTCTAGAATACACTTGATGGAGATACAATTTATAGCTCATTATAATGCCTCTTAATTAGGCGGATATGAAAGTGAAAATCTAATTCAGACACACACACAATATGAATACAAAGATGAATGCACAATGTGTATGTATGATGTCGTCAATCAATTTTGAAAATAAAAGCTCATAAATGTATGCCAAAGGCTTTTAAAAGTTTTAGCTCATAAAAACATTTATGATAGAGGAAAGAATGCTAATCACATGTTAAAAATAACTTGTAAAAGAAATACCTATGTATTCCAAACAAGTTGAGAAATTCTAAAAACAAAACATGTGATGCATAAGGATTTCAATCAAATTAACGATGTAGCTCAATATATGTACGCTAAAAGCATTTGAAAGTGTAAAACACAAAAATAGATTTGATTGATGTTAAGGGACAAATCATATGTAATTAAAAATTCAACTTGAAAAAGATATACCTATCAATGCAAAACAAGTTGTGAAATTTTAAAACAAAAGTACATATGATTTATGAAGATGTTGAATCCAAAACATAAGATAGATTTGAAAGTGATTTTCTTATGATGAAAAACAACAACCAAAGATCCAACCAAGTATAGAAATCATGTTACATATAATTTTAAAGATGTTTTCATTAACATGATTTACTTAGATATACCAATGTGAGTACTATTTGGTTTAAATCAAGGTGATGCATCCAAAACAATAAATCAATTAAAAAACATATACATGTTAAGGACACAACAAATCATAGTTTATCATGCTCGAAAAGATTTACCAATAATAATTAAAGCAAAGCATGAAAACGTGTGATTAAGAAAAGTAAAACTTACTTAGTGATTTAACTCAATGGAACCAAGCTTTAGCTTTCCAAAGGACCCCTTTCATCCCTTAGTTCATTCCCCTTTGATTGGCCTCAAAACATCTCAAGGAGGGCCTCTTAGTTCCTTAAATTTTTCAAAGGATTGAACTTGTATTTATATCAGAAAATGAGTTTCTGCGAGTGCCCGGTCGACCTAGTATAGAGCTCGGTCGACCTGGCCTCAAACAGTCAGAAAAATGACCGTTGGAAGAGCCAACGGCTCTTTGCCCCGGTCGACCCCATGTGTGCTCGGTCGACCGGGTCCATGGGCTCGGTTGACCGAGCACACAGCATGTCGACCGGGTCCAAGGACCTTTTTCCCAAAAATGGCATTTTTTAAAGTGATTTTGGTTGGGAATTTTTGGGGCATTAAATCAAACTTGGAAACATGTTTTAAATCAAACTAAGAGGTTTAAAAACATGAAACATAAAA
The DNA here is from genome assembly GCA_038049695.1 of Cinnamomum chago. NCBI lineage: Eukaryota > Viridiplantae > Streptophyta > Magnoliopsida > Laurales > Lauraceae > Cinnamomum > Cinnamomum chago. Next base: position 55,736,141 of record CP142454.1, on the reverse strand, counting down.
AGCCTAAAATGATTTGAAAGATTTAAAACTCATAGGCTTGTTTGATTTGAAAAGCTTCATTTCAAAACTAATTGCATCCAAGTTTAAAATCAAAAGATGCATGAACCAAGATTTCTAAAAGTCTTAAAACCATTGCATGTGTAAATCAAGATTTCAAGATTTTCTAAATCAATGCATGTGTGAAAATTCAAATGATGCTAAAATGATAATGCATCCATCAAATTGGAAAACACAAAATCCCTAACATTAATAACTGGGTAGCGGGATCCAAATTGCAGCTGGCGGGACAAGAGGGGGATCTCCAAGTCGGTGGATCAGACCAATAGGGTTATCCACGCTTAGTGGTGCCGACTCATAGGTTAAATTACAAGATCAAAATATGTATGAAATACATTAAGTGCAAGTACATAAATAAACGGAACGGGGGTGCTCAAAGGCACAATTGTCATATCAATCGGGGCATGCTTGTCAGGATTAGCAAAATGCTACAATTTCAATTTCAATATTTTCGGGAATGCATAAGAAATTCGGGAATAATGTGAACTTTCGAAATCTGAAGACAAGTATCGGGGTTCAAGATTTGTTTAAGGTGAATAGGGGTCTCGTACGTCGATTTAATAACAACTTGGTACTCTTTGAGTTTGGGGACATTTCGGGCTCCTTATACTTATAAACCTTAGGATTCTCAAGACTTCAAATGAAATCTTCGTAAAGTTGTTTCTTTCTCGAACGGATGTCAAATCATTAGAACGATTCTCCTTATTACAATAAGGCTCCCAAAACAGCCCCAGGTGAACAGTACCCATCGCTCGAACGAACTAGAGGTTCGCTCGAGTGGTGAGCTCTCTGGAATGGTTGTCTGGGTGGGTTCGCTCTAGCGAAGTTAAGGTCGCTCTCAAGTGAACTCATCCAGCATTAGGTTGGCTCGAGCGAAGGTTCAGTTCGCTCGGACTAACCACTCTCTAGGACGAGTTCTGGGGGGAGGGGGGGTTCACTCGAGCGACAAAGGGTCCGCTCGAGCGAACTGTCCTCTGGAACGACTCAAACCCTTTTCTGGACACTTCGTTCGAGCGAAGTGTCATGTTCGCTCGAGCAAACTGTCTAGAAACTGATTCCGGGACAGTTCTTCTCTCCTTTTTTTCCTCCTTCTACAACCTCCTTTTTGTCCCCTTGAATACACCAAATGAGGGGTTCAAAACTTCATCTAAATCAATATCAAATCTCTTATAACATCCATTCCATCTTCCTCCAACAATATCACATCCAAATACAAAGAAAGAAGGGAAGGAAACCACTACACACAAGATTACATTTGAGATAAAGCAAAATAACATTGAATGTCATAAATAAAAAAATTTCTATGACAATAAATACACTATCAAGCTCTTTCATGAACATTTATTTCAAGTCAATGCATTAAATGGGCATGGGTGGAAAACAACACAATAAATCACATTTCTTGTAAAATCACTGAAAGCTCATAAAAATCAATTCATCCACTTGCCTTAGGTCCAAGCTAATCAACAAGAAGCTCTAAACACTCCTCCAAGCCAAAGATCCAAGCTACAAGCAAAAACCGCCAAAACAAAAGCCTAAAAGAGTCAAAACATAGAATGTGGAGGAAAAAGCTTCATTAGTGGAAATGGAGATTCCCTTAGGCTAGGAGAACACAATATCAAAAGAGTGGAAAGACTACTTACATGAGGGTTCTTTAAAATGCTAGGTTAGTTCAAAAGGAGGTCTTGGAGTAGGTGGTTTCCTCCACAAATGCTATTAAGAGAGAGTTCTCAAAAAGATGAAGAAGTTGATGGCCTCAAATCTTCCATTGGTGCAAGTTTAGGAGTGGATTGAGGATGGAGAAGCAATAAGTAGAAGAAAGAAAGGAAACCCTAGCTTGGGGTTTGGTTTGGGCTGGAAAAAGGGAAATGAGGAAGAAGGGTTTCCTTATAAAGCAAGTGGGGAGTGGGCTCCACTAGTGAAATCTTTGTGGGCTGAAATCATGACTTTCGGGACTTCTAACGAATTCGACAAAGATGGGAAAATGATCACCAAATTATCTAGTTTCCAAAAAGTATATGTTTCGTGGGTTTCGAGAATATCAAATTTTGGGTACAGATTTAGTGTAAAAAGACTGTTTTGCACTCAATGTTAGGAAAGTCGGGTTTCGGGGTCTCGAATGGGCACGGGATCGACATAAAAGTTGTAGGGATTAACAAGACAAGTAAAGCGGGATTATAACAATAAACACAAGAATCTCAGATAAACCCTCAAATAAGCTGAAAGTCATAAAAGGAACCCCGAAAGGGCCCCAGTAGTCGTAAAGGCACTCAAAATTCCCCAAAGCTATATCAAAAGCTATTCTAATCCCAACTTACCCAAAACACATTAAACACACTTAGAACTAAAACACCACTTAATTAACACTATCGATGTTTCTCGGGACGGGATCTTACATCCTCCACCCCTTAGGGCATTTGATCCACCAAATGAAATATGACTCATCTCAGGTAGTAGATGTGGATACTTCTTCTGCACTTGATCTCGTAGTTCCCACGTTGCTTCTTCCGGTCCATGGTTCTCCCAAAGTACTTTCACCTATTGAATAGTTCGTTTCCTCAACTCTTGTTCCTTCGCATCGATGATCTGAACGGGTTCTCAACATACGTAGCATGCTCTCAAATTTCTAAAGGCTCATGTCGGAGTACATGCAAAGGATCGGGGACGTACTTCTTCAATATAGACACATGGAAGATGTTGTGTACACCGGACTATAAGCCACATCACCGATCTTGCTCACAATATCGTACGGTCCAATGTATCTCCATGATAGCTTGCCCTTCTGCCCAAATCTCAATGTTCGCCTTGTATGTGACACTTTCAAGAAAACTTTATTTCCTTCTTTGAACTGTAAATCCCTTCGGTGAAAATCTGCATAGCTTTTCTGTCTACTCCGGCCTACTTTCAGACGTTCTAGGATTAGCTTGACTTTGTCATTGGTCTCACTTACTATGGTCGGTCCATGAAAACTGTGAATTCCGACCTCTTCCCAACACACAGGTGTCTTACACCTTCTGCCATACAAAGCCTCAAAAGGCGCCATCCCAATGCTCGAGTGGCAACTACTGTTGTAAGCAAACTCACACAACGGTAGAGTCTCATCCCATTGAGTCTTGAAATCCAATACACAAGCACGAAGCATATCCTCAAGAGTTTGAATAGTCCTCTATGACAGGCCATCTGTCTGCGGGTGATAAGACGTGCTAAACTGTAGTTTCGTATACATGGACTCATGTAGTGTCTTCCAGACCCTCGAGACGAATTTGTTGTCTCTGTCAGATGTGATAGAAACTGGTTGTCCATGTCAACTGACAATCTTGTTGACAAATAACTCTGCCAAGGGTAGCATGTGCATCTTCTTCCCTGTCCTCATAGGAATGAAATAAGCTGACTTGGGTGAGACGGTCTACAATGACCCATATCGCATCGTTGCCTCTGCTGGTCATCGGTAGTCCCGAAATAAAATTCATGGTAATGTGCTCCCATTTCCATTCTAAGACCTCTAACGGTTGTAACAGTCCTGGAGGCCTCTGATGTTCTGCCTTAATCAACTGACAAGTCATGCAACGGGAGACAAACATACAATCTCTCTTCATATTGTTCCACCACAATCTGCCCTTCAAATTCTGATAGATCTTCGTACTTCCTGGATGCATAGAGTACTTCGTACTATGAGCCTCGGTCATAATGTCATTCCTCAAATCTTCAATATTGGGTACACACAGACGGTCACAGTAGTACAAAACTCCATAAACAATACGGAAGTCAGGACATTCTGCTATGTGTTCTGAAATCTTGGCCAATTCTGAATCTTGCAACTGACTATCCTTGATCTTCTAAATGAAAGAAGGCTCTGACACTGACATGTTTGCTAACAATACACCATTCCTCAGTGGCTGTAGGTCTATACTCAACTCTTCAAATTGCTCAAAAATAAAAGTGCCACTTAAATTTGCCAAGCCTACTAATTTTCTGCTCAAGGCATCGGTAACTACATTAGCTTTCCTCGGGTGGTACTTGATTGGAAAATCGTAATCCTTGATATATTTCATCCATCTTCTCTCCCTCATGTTCAATTCCTTCTGAGAAAATAAATACTGCAAGCTACGGTGGTCGGAGTGGACTTCGAACTTGTCTCCATAGAGGTAATGTCTCCATATTTTCAATGCGAAAACAACCGCTGCTAACTCAAGATCGTGGGTGGCATAGTTCTTCCCGTGATCTTTCAACTGCTAGGATCCATATGCAACAACTTTTCCCTCTTGCATCAACACGCAACCAAGTCCAACATTCGAAGCATCGGTAAAAATGGTGAAACCGCCGCTTCCGGATGGTAAAGTAAGGACTGGTGTTGTAGTTAATCTCTTCTTCATATCTTGGAAACTATATTCACACTGATCTGTCCACACATATGGTACATTCTTCCTTGTCGACTTCGTTAAAGGTGACACAATCGATGAAAATCCCTGCACAAACCTCTGGTAATATCCTACCAATCCTAGAAAACTTCTGATTTTTGTCACATTCTTCGGTCTCTCCCACTTCACTACTGCCTCAATCTTGGACGGATCTACTGATAATCCTTCTTTGGAGATGATGTGCCCCAGAAATGCTACTGGTCCAACCAAAATTCACACTTGTTAAGCTTCGCATATAGCTGGTTCTCTCTCAAGAGTTGCAATGATATCCTTAAGTGCTCTTCATGCTCTTCTTTGGTCTTAGAGTACACAAAAATGTCATCAATGAATACTACCACAAACTGATCCAAATACTGTGCGAATATCTTGTTCATCAATGCCATGAACACTGTCGCTGCATTAGTCAACCCAAATGGAATCACTAGGAACTCCTAGTGCCCATATCTTGTCCAGAAAGCTGTTTTCAACACATCTGATTCTCTGACTCTCAGCTGATGGTAACTGGATCTCAAATCAATCTTCGAAAAATATGAAGTACCTTGTAACTGATCAAATAATTCATCTATCCTTGGTAATGGGTATATGTTCTTGATGGTCACTTGATTCAATCTTCTATAATCAATGCACATTCTCATGGAATAATCTTTCTTCTTGACAAACAAGACTGGAGCTCCCCATGGTGAAATGCTCGGTCTCATAAAACCTTTGTCTAACAATTCTTGCAACTGAATCTTTAATTCTCCTAATTCTGCCGGAGCCATACGATATGGTGCAATCGATATCAGAGCGGTCCCTGGTAACAACTCAATAGTGAAATCAATCTTTCTGATGGGTGGTAATTCTGGAATCTCCTCCGGAAAAACATCCGGGAATTCCTAAACAATTGGGATCTCCTCCACCCCTTGGGACCGTTTATCCTCCGTAATAAACACCAAATATGCTTCACATCCACTTTTCAATAGTCTATCAGCCTTCAATGCTGAGACAAACCCTGTACGAGGATTTCTCTTCTCTCCCTGAAACAACACACCTGCTGGTGTCTCGTCTAACTTGAAGGTAAGGGTCTTATGAAAACAATTTATTGTGGCATGGTACCCTGCCAACCAATCCATCCCTGGGATGACATCATAATCATACATCTCCAATAAATGAGATCTGCGGTTAAAACCACTTCTCCTGTCCGAACTACACAACTAGGGTAAAAGGTTCTACAAATAAATTTGTTTACCTATCGGGGTTGCCACAGTCAAAATGAACTCAAGTTCTCTGGCATGTATATCAATCAACTCAGAGAATTCATGGGATACAAATGAATGTGTAGAGCCAGGGTTAAAAAAAATCCTAGCTTTTATCCCGTAAATAAGAAGTGTACCTTCCACTACATTGCTTGTTGCCTCTGCATGAGCTCTATTAACTGTATAAATTTTTCCTCACTGTTGTGGCCTATTCTGAGCCTACTGTGGCCTGCCTTGCTGGACGTTTCTGTTCTATTGTGGTGCACGCTGATTCTGGTTATGTCCCTGTTGACGGGCCTGTTGCTGTTGTTGCTGTGGTCTATGATGTTGCTGTTATGGTTGTTGTTACTGAGTGGCCTTGCCTGATTCTGAACAACGATTGCATTTTGTGGTGGTGCTGGATGTTGTGCCCCTTGCTGCTGCTGATTCTGTCTGTTCTGCCTTGGACAGTCTCTCATCTGATGGTTCATGGAACCACATCTGAAGCACACTCCTGTGAGTGTACGGCACTGTGTACTCTCATGGTTCTTCCACAGTGGGTACAAACCTATGGATTCCGGGCATTCTGTTATGTCCTCTACTTCTTATTCTGATGATTCTTCTGCTGGTAGTTCTGCTGATGAGCTTGTCCTTTTCCTTGAACTCTAAGGATCTTGTTGTGAAAGTTCTCAAACTTATAGGCTCTTTTGACAGCTTCCTCGAAGGTAATAGGTGGTACTACTCCTGTAACATCTCTTTCAATGATGGGGTTAAGTCACTCTAGGAACTTTGTAATTTTCTTCTTGACCGTGTCCACTAACTCCGGAGCATATCTAGATAATCTCTCGAACTTAGTGAGGTATTCGAGGACTGTCATATTCCCTTGGACAAGCCACTGGAATTCTACTGCCTTTTGTCTCTTGATGTGGGTGGGTACGTATTTATCATGAAATTGCCTCTTGAAATTTGCCCAAGCCATTGGTTCTGCCATAGTCTTGTATTCGCTTCTAACTGTCTTCCACCATTTGTTTGCTGCACCGTTAAAGAGACATGATGCAAGTTTCACTTTGTCTCCTCCAATGCATTGGAAGATCTCAAAGATGTTCTCGGTATGCTCTAGCCAGTCATCTACAGCTAATGGATCCTCTATGCCTAGGAATTCCTTTGGAGCTCTCTTCTGAAACCGCTCAAACAAAGCGTTCGGGTCATGTTGCCTCTGATTGATGACGATGGCGGGTTAATCTTGGACCGGTTCGGGCCTTCTCTACAACACTTCTAACAACTGTCTTTGCATTTCTGTCAATTCCCTAGCAGATCTTCCTCTCTTTTAAGCATTTGCTCTTGCAATCTAGCTTGGTTTTCATTGGCCTGACGTTGTTGGTCTAGCATTTCCTACATCATCTGTTGGAATTGATTTGGCATGTTGTTATCAATCCTATCCTCTTCAACTGGACCTGTGTGATCACTGTTATTCCCGAAAGGGTTGCCGTTTATCGGTCTCTTACGAGGTGGCATGATGCTGCAAAACAAGTTGTTAGCACATAATAATGAAATAAAGGGTCACACATTGCTTACACGATACTAGCTAACGAAAAGTCTAATGAATCCTCGCCACGTCCTTAGGATTTCTAGTTTCTTTTAATTGCTTGAAACATGTCTCGCTCTGATACCAGTCTGTCACGACCCCAGACCGGGTCCACCAAGGTCCTAATTCGGGATCGGGAGTCAATATTGTGTGTACATTTATTTAATTTCCCATAGGTGTCCGCGGTGAGGATATCACAACAACATAGTACATTTTTGTTAAGTGAGGAAGCGTGTAGCAAATCAAACATTCATAATTCAAGTCATGTCACAAGATAATAATACATGTATAATCCGAGTATCAGATTGAGCAATGATCATTAGTGCTTTCCCAAAAAAAGGTTTAAGTTTATACAAAAGATCATTTAGTTACATTCCCAAAAATAGAGGCCAACAAAGGCCAATATATACAAAATACCAATCCCAAAAGAATGGTTAAGCGTTCCCAAAATGTTGCGTCTCTCAAAGCAATCAAATGTCTAAACGACATCATCAGCATGCCACTCAACTAGGCATTGCGGTTCACTGACCGCGTCCTCAAGCTCCACCTCGGGGTAGACAATGTCCGGACCTGAGTACCAAAGAGTGGGTCAAACACGATGGCCTGGCAAATGGATGAAGAGACATAGCAATATAATAATAAATTAATTTACCTTCAAAAGCATTTAAAACCTATTTAAATAACAATTTCCATAAAAGGAGATAAATCATTTATCCAAATACAAGTATGCGTTGTAAAACATGTAAAGGTAACCAAGGAAACAGGAAACAAGCAAGATGGCAACCACACGAAGCTAAGTCCTCTATCACCAAAGTGACAGAGCAATATCAAGGCGTTGATCTCAGTCACACTAGGTTAGGAGAAACAACAAAATATATACATAAACATATAATATACGGGACATGACCACAACAGTGAGCCGGGCATCGGGAACCACGATAGCAATCCAGGGTATCGAGACAAGACCACGGTAATAACCGGGTAGCGGGATCCAAACTGCAGCTGGCCGGACAAGAGGGGGATCTCCAAGTCGATGGATTAGACCAACAGGGTTATCCAAGCTTAGCGGTGCCAACTCATAGGTTAAATGACAAGATCAAAACATGTATGAAATACATTAAGTGCAAGTACATAAATAAACAGGACAGGGGTGGTCAAAGGCACAATTGTCATATCAATCAGGGCAAGCTTGTCGGGATTAGCAAAATGCTAGAATTTCAATTTCAATATTTTTTGGAATGCATAAGAAATTCGGGAATAATGAAATACAAGTGAACTTTCGAAACCTCAAGACAAGTATCAGGGTTCAAGATTTGTTTAAGGTGAATAGGGGTCCCGTATGTCGATTTAATAACAACTTGATACTCATTGAGTTTGGGGACATTCCGGGCTCCTTATAAACCTTAGGTTTCTCAAAACTTCAAATGAAATCTTCGTGAAATGGTTTCTTTCTCGAACATATATCAAATCATAAGAACGGTTCTCCTTATTACAATAAGGCTCCCAAAACAGCCCCAGGTGAACAGTACCCATCGCTCGAGCGGACTAGAGGTTCGCTCGAGCAGTGAGCTCTCTGGAATGGTTGTCTGGGTGGTTAAGGTCGCTCGAGTGAACTCATCTGTTAGGAATTTTGTATTTGCAATTTGATGGATGCATTTGCACTTTAGCATCATTTGAATTCTCACACTTGCATTGTTTTAGAAAACCTTGAAATCTAGTTTTATACATGCATTGGTTTTTAGATTTGGAAAAGTTTTTGTTTTATGCATGTTTTGGTTCTAAACTTGGATGCATTGGTTTTATAATCCAAACTCTTTTGAAAACCTATTTCCTTGTGCATTATATTTGGAAAATCATCTTGTGAATTTAGGTTTGAGCTTTGCATACATTCATCACAAAAAGAATCATTTTTGTATGCATTGTCATTTGAAAAGAGTTGTTTCAAATCAAGCTAGCCTTTGGTGTTAAACTTTTGAATCATCTTAGGCTTTGTGTTTTCATGTTTTTTAAACATCTTAGAATGTCTTAAAACATGTATTCTAGCTTGGTTTAGTGGCCCAAAAGTCCCCCAAGCAAAACCTTCAAATATGCAAAAGTTGCATTTTTTGCAAAAAGGGGTTTCCCGGCAGTGTCGCCGGTCGACCGAGACAACTGGTAGTCAGTTTTTCAGTCCTGAACTGTAACCCTCCAACGGTCATTTTTTCTGACCGTTGTGCCTTCCCGGTCGACCGAGACCTCTTTGCCGGTCGACCGAGGACTAGCCGTTGGCAACTTTTTGGCTATAAAGTCCATTCATTTCCAACCTTTTTCAAGGCTTGACACATGAACTTTTGAGAGCATTTTGGAGCCAAAGAAAGGGGAAGAAGTTGGAAAGGCTAGAGGGCCATTTGGAAATCAAATGTTTGAGATTTAAAAAGGTAGACCTTGAAAGTCCACGAGGATCCTAACCCTAGAGGGGGGGGGGGGGTGAATAGGGTGAGCTACAACTATGACTAATTATGACCAATTTTAATTTCTTAAACAAAACTAGTCACATGTGATGAATAATCAATCAATATGCGGAAGCTAAACAAATCAATCACCACATAGCAATCACCACAACACAATATTTATAGTGGTTCGGCCAACGTGCCTACATCCACTACCGGCTTGTGTATCCAACACCCCACCGGATTCCACTAAGTATGCTTTTTACTAGGCTAAGCAATAACCCTTACAATGTGCTTTTCTAGGCTAAGCAATAACCTTACAAGATGCTTTTCAAAGGCTAAGCAATAACCTTACAAGATGCTTTTCAAAGGCTAAGCAATAACCTTACAAGTTGCTTTTCTTAGGCTTAGCAATAACCTTTACAAATCAAGATTTCTCAAAGAAAGTGTCTTCACAAAAGAACACTCCAAGAGATACAATTTAAGCTCAATTTAATTTGCCTCTAAATAGGCGGATATGAAAATTAAAACTAACTCACACAAACACTCAAAGAAATGCAAAGATGTATGCTTATGAAGTGTGTGTGTGAAAACTTCAATCAAGTTTAAAAGTAAGCTCAATCAATTTATGCTTAATGCAATTTGAAAGTTTAAGGCACAAAAAGATATGATTGAAGTTCTATGCAAATCACTTGAACAATTACACACTTGTGAATGATATGAAAATCTAAAGATCACAAGTTGTATGAAAGTGTTTAAGCCTAATCAAGTGATGCATGTGCAATGTTGTTTTCAAAAACTAATTTGACTAAAGATTAAATGAATGAAAACAACAAGGGAAGTCTCAACCAAGTGAAGTAATCATGCAATAAAGGAAATCAAAGATTTATGGCTAAGCATGATTAAGAAAGTTTAAAACAAAACTTGGGTTGAAATCAAAGTGATGAATCCAATCTTGATTATCAAAGATGGAGGGATGAAAGGATTCAACACATCATTGTTATCATGCTTGAAATCATTTTCCAAAGTTTCAAATAAAGCACATAACAAATGATTAATAAAAAGTAAAACTTACTTGGAGATTTAACTTAGTTGATCCAAGCTTAAGCTTCACTTAATGACCCTTTGATGTCTCTTAGATCATCCCCTTTGTCTTCTCTCAAAGCTCCTCAAAGAGGGTTTTAAAATCTCCAACCAAAGACAAAGGAAAGAGCTCATTTAAATACCAAAAACTGCCCAACGGCTAGTTTGGCCGGTTGACCGGCCATGACAGGCCGGTTAACCGGCCAAGCACAACGGTCATAATTCTGACCGTTGGGGCGCCAGGAAAATTCCTGCTGCAGTGTTCCCGGTCGACCGGGACCTCTGCGCCGGTCGACCGGCGACACTGCCGGGAACCCAAAAATTCCAATTTTTGCATTTTGAAGATTTTCTTTGTGGAATTTTGTGGGTCACTAAACCAAGCTTAAAAACATGTTTTAAAACATTTAAAAACATGAAACACACAAAGCCTAAAATGATTCAAAGGTTTAAAACCAAAGGCTAGCTTGATTTGATAAAACTCTTTTCAAATGAAAAAGCATACAAAAAATGAATCTTTTTGTGAAGAATGTATGCAAGGCTCAAACCTAAATTCTCAACAAGATTTACCAAACATAATGCACAAAGAATTAGGTTTTCAAAAGAGTTTGGGTTTCAAAACTAATGCATCCAAGTTTATGACCAAAACATGCATAAACCAAAAACTTTTCCAAATCTAAAAACCAATGCATGTATAAAACTAGATTTCAAGATATTTTAAATCAATGCATGTGTGTGAATTCAAATGATGCTAAAGTGCAAATGCATCCATCAAATTGCAATTACAAAATCCCTAACAATCTCCCCCTTTGCAATTTGATGGCAACTTACTCATCATTGAAATTACACACTCTGTCTTCAGCTCCCCCTCAGCTGGACAAGTCTTGAAATCTTCTTGGATGCTTCTTCTCTTAGCTTGGGCTCTTTTCTTCAATCTTCTTGATGCTTGGAGCTTGATCATTGTTCAAGCTTTCTTTCCATCTTCCTCTCTTTAGCCAAGCATCTTCTTTAGCTCCAAGCTTTCTTTCTTCTATTTGCTCTCCCCCTTTGACCATGCCTCTCTCTCTTGAGAACTTGAAAGCTTTCTCCCCCTTTGATGGATAGGAGATCTTCGAGTACTTGAACTCTCGAACTCTCTCCCCCTTTGATGAGTAGGAGATCTTTGAGTCACACTTGAACTCTCTCTCCCCCTTTGACATTAAATTGCAAAGGTACCTACACACATGAGACAAGAAGAATACCTTTAGTAGCACCTGTTAACAAATGGAATCGAAAATGAAATTCATAACAGGCTATCATGTATGGAAGTTATCTCTAAGGGCTCAAAGGCAATCCAAGGGTGAATTTGATCAAACTAATACTTCCTATGAAGGTTTACACTCCCCCTCAATCCATTCTCTTCTTTTGTCAAGCTTTTGACAAGATATAACTATTAGATTCAAGAAGTAGATGGTTTAACCAAGTGAGGGTTAACTTCAAGGAAAGGATTAGATTCATTTAACTATTAAGCACAATATGATCAAATTACCAAAAGAGAGCTAGGTCTAATGGGAGAAGCAATCATGGATATCAATTGAAACAAACATATCAATTGAGATTAAAGGATGTGACTATAAAATCAATCACTCTAAAATGGATTTAAGAATATTACTATTAGAAAAAAAATCCAAATAAGAGCTATCCATGATGCAATGGGGTTTACTCAAACATAGCATCAATCAATATAACTAATGAAAATCATATGCTATGTAAGTTTTGAAATCATTTCATTCAAACAATAAATATGACTATTAATGTGCAAGAATGAATGAAATGAATTTCAAACATGAAGCCAACCTCAACTAATAACCAACCATTATTATGAACACATAAACATGGTGGTCATGAGATAAAACTCTAAGAACAAAAGAGGTGGCAATCATGAGCATTATGATGCTAATGGTGTGTGACATGGAATGATCATATTACTTATCAAGTTTAGTCCAATGCACACAAGGTCTATCACATACACAAGATAAGATATCAATTGGATATGAAATCAATGGAAAGTTATACCAAATGAAACCAATTGAATGTGATAACATGAGTAAAAGCAAGGATGTGATAAACTACCATCAAGCATCATAAGTGCATATTCATCACTTTTAATGATATAACTATTGAGCATAGTGATGAACAATGGTAAATTGCAATGCAAAAGAATATTACTTGGCAATGCATGCAATTTCCAAAGTGTCCAAATCATATGAATTCAACTACTAAGATATCCATCAACCAACATAAAAGCAAGGAATGGATTTCAAAGCGATTCATATGATTAAGAACACTACTTATGAAGTTGAAACATGTATAAGGATGACATCAAGAAAATCTACATGAATCAACATCATAACCATCCATAAAGATATGACTATAAGGCATAGAGGATGGATTTGGGTTCTAGTATGGTTTCTACAAGTATAACTAAGATCACAACCATACATGGAACCAATAGTCATTTGCATATAAAAAGAATAACTAAATAAGCAAAGATGCAAACAACATACATTTCCAATTCTAAGATAATGAAACCAAAAGAAAAGGAAATGATAATCATGGAACATGCTTTGATGATTATAACTAATGATGTTATAGAGCATTTCCAATCATACAATCTTCAAATCATTTTGAAAAACAAAATCCAACAATGAGCATAAAAAGAATGATTTTGAAGATCAATTTTCAACATTGTATTTTAAAAGATATAACTTAATTGAAACACATACAAGTTGATTTTTCAAAACAATGATTTTCCATATGGAAATATAACTTACGAATCCATGGAAAAACTTGAATTGATTCAAATCATTTGTTCAAAAAATCTAACTATGACATCTACACAAATGATTCAACAACAATTGATCATGAATAAATTAGCTATGAAAGCTTTTAAAATCACAATCAATTAATCATGTAAAGAAATGCAATGCAAGACATATGAGTGCAAAAAGCAAATCAAACATGATGAAATTATAATCAAAAGATTTTGAAAACCATGATATGTAACTAGAATGGTGCATGAAGACAAAATCAATTGATCACAAATAAACATTGCATTTAAATAGATGTAACTATATAGAAGCAAAATGCAAATGCAACATGACCAACAAAAGGATTTAAATTATAAAGTATAGGTTGGTCAATGAGGTTCAAGGCCCTAAGGTTTGTCTAGGTAAATGACTTTGGGAATCCACCTAAGGTCTTGAGAGGGTTGAACTTTGAGGTCTATTTTGGACTTCTCACCAACTATAGGAGATTTAACTTGATAAATTTTCAATTTAAACTTATCACCATGATATTTAGATTTTACTAAATTTGGCTTAGAATGGTGATTAGTCTTTTGAAGTTGGTGAGTTTGATTCTTAGGGGATTGCTTCACTTTTCTTTTCTTCTTACTTTCTCCCTTTACTTGACTTTTGAAATTTAGATTTAACTTTGTAAATTTCTTCAAAAGTTCTTTTATGTTTTGACTTAAGGGAGGTAGGTTGAGAAGCTTTTTGTTAATAGATTCTTTGATTTTTGGTTTAACTTGTTTAATCCTTTTAGAATCTATCTTGGGAGACTCCTTGTTAATTGGTTTCACTTGTTTAAGCTTTATGGAGTCTTCCTTGGTTTTTAGTGTCTTACCCTTCAAGTTTGATTTTCCATTTTTGAGTTCAAAGATGGGTTTAGACACATGGCTTCTCTTCCTTAGTTTGCACTCAAACCTAAAATGTCCTTCAATGCCACAAAAATTACATTTGGTTTTGGGCAAAGGAGAAAGAGTGCTAGAGAATGAGGACTCACCTTTCACAAAAGTGTTGGTGAATTTAGGGTCATATGTCATATTCCTATTAAAACCAAGACCCGTCCTATCTCCATGAGATTTACCCAATTTGAATAATTTTTCAAGTTTCTCTTCACTTTGGGTAAACTTGCACTCATACTTTTGTTTATTGTTTTCAAGTTGAGTGACTTTGGTTATAAGGATTGAATTTTCATTTTTAACTTTTGAAAGTTCATTTTCAAGTTCCTTATATTTGATTAGCTCTTCATTGGCAAGTTTTAACTTAGCTTTAAGTTCATTAACTATATTAGATCCAAGTTCTAAAGTTTTTACATTACTTTGTGCATTAGACAAGTTTTCATTTGAAATTGTCAACTTGGATTTTAAATAGTTAATGTTTTCATCTTGTCTTTTAATTGTATCTCTTAGGTTACAATTTTCATTTTTAAGCTCATCACAATTTATCTTAATCTCATTTAATTCATCTTGAGCATTAGATAAATTTTCCTTAGAGATAGTCAATTTAGATTCAAGATTGTTAAAGTCTTTATCTTGCCTTTGTAATTGATCTCTTAGATTTAAATTTTCCTTATTGACATTTTCATAATCCATCTTTAAATCTCCTAGTTCATCTTGAATGTTAGATAGATTATTTAAAGAGATCATGAACTTAGATTCTAAACAATTTATGACTTCTTCTTTCTCTCTAAGCTCATCTTTTGAAGAGACTAATTCTTTGTTTAGTCTTTTAGATTCTTCTCTTAACTTTTTGTTTCTCTTTTCAGTCTTTAAGGATAATTCATATAATTCCTCAAAGGCTTGTTGAAGATCTTCTTCATTTTCTTTAATTTCTTCTTCTTTTAATTCAATTTGAGATTCTTTTAATTGAATGATGGAATCTCCAATAGAAGGAAGAATGAGGGGTCTAGAAGAATCTACAAGATCTAGCATAGTGGAGTCCATTCTAATGATTTTCATATAAAGGACAACTCTAGGGTTTTAACTCTAGGTTTTTACACCTAATCAAGAGTTCCAAACACTTGATCCTAAGGGATAGAGCACGAGGCTCTGATACCAATTGAAAGTCCACGAGGATCCTAACCCTAGAGGGAGGGTGAATAGGGTGAGCTACAACTATGACTAATTATGACCAATTTTAATTTCTTAAACAAAACTAGTCACATGTGATGAATAATCAATCAATATGCGGAAGCTAAACAAATCAATCACCACAACACAATATTTATAGTGGTTCGGCCAACGTGCCTACATCCACTACCGGCTTGTGTATCCAACACCCCACCGGATTCCACTAAGTATGCTTTTTACTAGGCTAAGCAATAACCCTTACAATGTGCTTTTCTAGGCTAAGCAATAACCTTACAAGATGCTTTTCAAAGGCTAAGCAATAACCTTACAAGATGCTTTTCAAAGGCTAAGCAATAACCTTACAAGTTGCTTTTCTTAGGCTTAGCAATAACCTTTACAAATCAAGATTTCTCAAAGAAAGTGTCTTCACAAAAGAACACTCCAAGAGATACAATTTAAGCTCAATTTAATTTGCCTCTAAATAGGCGGATATGAAAATTAAAACTAACTCACACAAACACTCAAAGAAATGCAAAGATGTATGCTTATGAAGTGTGTGTGTGAAAACTTCAATCAAGTTTAAAAGTAAGCTCAATCAATTTATGCTTAATGCAATTTGAAAGTTTAAGGCACAAAAAGATATGATTGAAGTTCTATGCAAATCACTTGAACAATTACACACTTGTGAATGATATGAAAATCTAAAGATCACAAGTTGTATGAAAGTGTTTAAGCCTAATCAAGTGATGCATGTGCAATGTTGTTTTCAAAAACTAATTTGACTAAAGATTAAATGAATGAAAACAACAAGGGAAGTCTCAACCAAGTGAAGTAATCATGCAATAAAGGAAATCAAAGATTTATGGCTAAGCATGATTAAGAAAGTTTAAAACAAAACTTGGGTTGAAATCAAAGTGATGAATCCAATCTTGATTATCAAAGATGGAGGGATGAAAGGATTCAACACATCATTGTTATCATGCTTGAAATCATTTTCCAAAGTTTCAAATAAAGCACATAACAAATGATTAATAAAAAGTAAAACTTACTTGGAGATTTAACTTAGTTGATCCAAGCTTAAGCTTCACTTAATGACCCTTTGATGTCTCTTAGATCATCCCCTTTGTCTTCTCTCAAAGCTCCTCAAAGAGGGTTTTAAAATCTCCAACCAAAGACAAAGGAAAGAGCTCATTTAAATACCAAAAACTGCCCAACGGCTAGTTTGGCCGGTTGACCGGCCATGACAGGCCGGTTAACCGGCCAAGCACAACGGTCATAATTCTGACCGTTGGGGCGCCAGGAAAATTCCTGCTGCAGTGTTCCCGGTCGACCGGGACCTCTGCGCCGGTCGACCGGCGACACTGCCGGGAACCCAAAAATTCCAATTTTTGCATTTTGAAGATTTTCTTTGTGGAATTTTGTGGGTCACTAAACCAAGCTTAAAAACATGTTTTAAAACATTTAAAAACATGAAACACACAAAGCCTAAAATGATTCAAAGGTTTAAAACCAAAGGCTAGCTTGATTTGATAAAACTCTTTTCAAATGAAAAAGCATACAAAAAATGAATCTTTTTGTGAAGAATGTATGCAAGGCTCAAACCTAAATTCTCAACAAGATTTACCAAACATAATGCACAAAGAATTAGGTTTTCAAAAGAGTTTGGGTTTCAAAACTAATGCATCCAAGTTTATGACCAAAACATGCATAAACCAAAAACTTTTCCAAATCTAAAAACCAATGCATGTATAAAACTAGATTTCAAGATATTTTAAATCAATGCATGTGTGTGAATTCAAATGATGCTAAAGTGCAAATGCATCCATCAAATTGCAATTACAAAATCCCTAACAATCTCCCCCTTTGCAATTTGATGGCAACTTACTCATCATTGAAATTACACACTCTGTCTTCAGCTCCCCCTCAGCTGGACAAGTCTTGAAATCTTCTTGGATGCTTCTTCTCTTAGCTTGGGCTCTTTTCTTCAATCTTCTTGATGCTTGGAGCTTGATCATTGTTCAAGCTTTCTTTCCATCTTCCTCTCTTTAGCCAAGCATCTTCTTTAGCTCCAAGCTTTCTTTCTTCTATTTGCTCTCCCCCTTTGACCATGCCTCTCTCTCTTGAGAACTTGAAAGCTTTCTCCCCCTTTGATGGATAGGAGATCTTCGAGTACTTGAACTCTCGAACTCTCTCCCCCTTTGATGAGTAGGAGATCTTTGAGTCACACTTGAACTCTCTCTCCCCCTTTGACATTAAATTGCAAAGGTACCTACACACATGAGACAAGAAGAATACCTTTAGTAGCACCTGTTAACAAATGGAATCGAAAATGAAATTCATAACAGGCTATCATGTATGGAAGTTATCTCTAAGGGCTCAAAGGCAATCCAAGGGTGAATTTGATCAAACTAATACTTCCTATGAAGGTTTACACTCCCCCTCAATCCATTCTCTTCTTTTGTCAAGCTTTTGACAAGATATAACTATTAGATTCAAGAAGTAGATGGTTTAACCAAGTGAGGGTTAACTTCAAGGAAAGGATTAGATTCATTTAACTATTAAGCACAATATGATCAAATTACCAAAAGAGAGCTAGGTCTAATGGGAGAAGCAATCATGGATATCAATTGAAACAAACATATCAATTGAGATTAAAGGATGTGACTATAAAATCAATCACTCTAAAATGGATTTAAGAATATTACTATTAGAAAAAAAATCCAAATAAGAGCTATCCATGATGCAATGGGGTTTACTCAAACATTGCATCAATCAATATAACTAATGAAAATCATATGCTATGTAAGTTTTGAAATCATTTCATTCAAACAATAAATATGACTATTAATGTGCAAGAATGAATGAAATGAATTTCAAACATGAAGCCAACCTCAACTAATAACCAACCATTATTATGAACACATAAACATGGTGGTCATGAGATAAAACTCTAAGAACAAAAGAGGTGGCAATCATGAGCATTATGATGCTAATGGTGTGTGACATGGAATGATCATATTACTTATCAAGTTTAGTCCAATGCACACAAGGTCTATCACATACACAAGATAAGATATCAATTGGATATGAAATCAATGGAAAGTTATACCAAATGAAACCAATTGAATGTGATAACATGAGTAAAAGCAAGGATGTGATAAACTACCATCAAGCATCATAAGTGCATATTCATCACTTTTAATGATATAACTAT
This sequence comes from Cinnamomum chago, assembly GCA_038049695.1. Lineage (NCBI taxonomy): Eukaryota > Viridiplantae > Streptophyta > Magnoliopsida > Laurales > Lauraceae > Cinnamomum > Cinnamomum chago. The sequence continues at coordinate 55,717,250 of CP142454.1, read as the reverse complement.
TGAGCATAGTGATGAACAATGGTAAATTGCAATGCAAAAGAATATTACTTGGCAATGCATGCAATTTCCAAAGTGTCCAAATCATATGAATTCAACTACTAAGATATCCATCAACCAACATAAAAGCAAGGAATGGATTTCAAAGCGATTCATATGATTAAGAACACTACTTATGAAGTTGAAACATGTATAAGGATGACATCAAGAAAATCTACATGAATCAACATCATAACCATCCATAAAGATATGACTATAAGGCATAGAGGATGGATTTGGGTTCTAGTATGGTTTCTACAAGTATAACTAAGATCACAACCATACATGGAACCAATAGTCATTTGCATATAAAAAGAATAACTAAATAAGCAAAGATGCAAACAACATACATTTCCAATTCTAAGATAATGAAACCAAAAGAAAAGGAAATGATAATCATGGAACATGCTTTGATGATTATAACTAATGATGTTATAGAGCATTTCCAATCATACAATCTTCAAATCATTTTGAAAAACAAAATCCAACAATGAGCATAAAAAGAATGATTTTGAAGATCAATTTTCAACATTGTATTTTAAAAGATATAACTTAATTGAAACACATACAAGTTGATTTTTCAAAACAATGATTTTCCATATGGAAATATAACTTACGAATCCATGGAAAAACTTGAATTGATTCAAATCATTTGTTCAAAAAATCTAACTATGACATCTACACAAATGATTCAACAACAATTGATCATGAATAAATTAGCTATGAAAGCTTTTAAAATCACAATCAATTAATCATGTAAAGAAATGCAATGCAAGACATATGAGTGCAAAAAGCAAATCAAACATGATGAAATTATAATCAAAAGATTTTGAAAACCATGATATGTAACTAGAATGGTGCATGAAGACAAAATCAATTGATCACAAATAAACATTGCATTTAAATAGATGTAACTATATAGAAGCAAAATGCAAATGCAACATGACCAACAAAAGGATTTAAATTATAAAGTATAGGTTGGTCAATGAGGTTCAAGGCCCTAAGGTTTGTCTAGGTAAATGACTTTGGGAATCCACCTAAGGTCTTGAGAGGGTTGAACTTTGAGGTCTATTTTGGACTTCTCACCAACTATAGGAGATTTAACTTGATAAATTTTCAATTTAAACTTATCACCATGATATTTAGATTTTACTAAATTTGGCTTAGAATGGTGATTAGTCTTTTGAAGTTGGTGAGTTTGATTCTTAGGGGATTGCTTCACTTTTCTTTTCTTCTTACTTTCTCCCTTTACTTGACTTTTGAAATTTAGATTTAACTTTGTAAATTTCTTCAAAAGTTCTTTTATGTTTTGACTTAAGGGAGGTAGGTTGAGAAGCTTTTTGTTAATAGATTCTTTGATTTTTGGTTTAACTTGTTTAATCCTTTTAGAATCTATCTTGGGAGACTCCTTGTTAATTGGTTTCACTTGTTTAAGCTTTATGGAGTCTTCCTTGGTTTTTAGTGTCTTACCCTTCAAGTTTGATTTTCCATTTTTGAGTTCAAAGATGGGTTTAGACACATGGCTTCTCTTCCTTAGTTTGCACTCAAACCTAAAATGTCCTTCAATGCCACAAAAATTACATTTGGTTTTGGGCAAAGGAGAAAGAGTGCTAGAGAATGAGGACTCACCTTTCACAAAAGTGTTGGTGAATTTAGGGTCATATGTCATATTCCTATTAAAACCAAGACCCGTCCTATCTCCATGAGATTTACCCAATTTGAATAATTTTTCAAGTTTCTCTTCACTTTGGGTAAACTTGCACTCATACTTTTGTTTATTGTTTTCAAGTTGAGTGACTTTGGTTATAAGGATTGAATTTTCATTTTTAACTTTTGAAAGTTCATTTTCAAGTTCCTTATATTTGATTAGCTCTTCATTGGCAAGTTTTAACTTAGCTTTAAGTTCATTAACTATATTAGATCCAAGTTCTAAAGTTTTTACATTACTTTGTGCATTAGACAAGTTTTCATTTGAAATTGTCAACTTGGATTTTAAATAGTTAATGTTTTCATCTTGTCTTTTAATTGTATCTCTTAGGTTACAATTTTCATTTTTAAGCTCATCACAATTTATCTTAATCTCATTTAATTCATCTTGAGCATTAGATAAATTTTCCTTAGAGATAGTCAATTTAGATTCAAGATTGTTAAAGTCTTTATCTTGCCTTTGTAATTGATCTCTTAGATTTAAATTTTCCTTATTGACATTTTCATAATCCATCTTTAAATCTCCTAGTTCATCTTGAATGTTAGATAGATTATTTAAAGAGATCATGAACTTAGATTCTAAACAATTTATGACTTCTTCTTTCTCTCTAAGCTCATCTTTTGAAGAGACTAATTCTTTGTTTAGTCTTTTAGATTCTTCTCTTAACTTTTTGTTTCTCTTTTCAGTCTTTAAGGATAATTCATATAATTCCTCAAAGGCTTGTTGAAGATCTTCTTCATTTTCTTTAATTTCTTCTTCTTTTAATTCAATTTGAGATTCTTTTAATTGAATGATGGAATCTCCAATAGAAGGAAGAATGAGGGGTCTAGAAGAATCTACAAGATCTAGCATAGTGGAGTCCATTCTAATGATTTTCATATAAAGGACAACTCTAGGGTTTTAACTCTAGGTTTTTACACCTAATCAAGAGTTCCAAACACTTGATCCTAAGGGATAGAGCACGAGGCTCTGATACCAATTGAAAGTCCACGAGGATCCTAACCCTAGAGGGGGGGTGAATAGGGTGAGCTACAACTATGACTAATTATGACCAATTTTAATTTCTTAAACAAAACTAGTCACATGTGATGAATAATCAATCAATATGCGGAAGCTAAACAAATCAATCACCACATAGCAATCACCACAACACAATATTTATAGTGGTTCGGCCAACGTGCCTACATCCACTACCGGCTTGTGTATCCAACACCCCACCGGATTCCACTAAGTATGCTTTTTACTAGGCTAAGCAATAACCCTTACAATGTGCTTTTCTAGGCTAAGCAATAACCTTACAAGATGCTTTTCAAAGGCTAAGCAATAACCTTACAAGATGCTTTTCAAAGGCTAAGCAATAACCTTACAAGTTGCTTTTCTTAGGCTTAGCAATAACCTTTACAAATCAAGATTTCTCAAAGAAAGTGTCTTCACAAAAGAACACTCCAAGAGATACAATTTAAGCTCAATTTAATTTGCCTCTAAATAGGCGGATATGAAAATTAAAACTAACTCACACAAACACTCAAAGAAATGCAAAGATGTATGCTTATGAAGTGTGTGTGTGAAAACTTCAATCAAGTTTAAAAGTAAGCTCAATCAATTTATGCTTAATGCAATTTGAAAGTTTAAGGCACAAAAAGATATGATTGAAGTTCTATGCAAATCACTTGAACAATTACACACTTGTGAATGATATGAAAATCTAAAGATCACAAGTTGTATGAAAGTGTTTAAGCCTAATCAAGTGATGCATGTGCAATGTTGTTTTCAAAAACTAATTTGACTAAAGATTAAATGAATGAAAACAACAAGGGAAGTCTCAACCAAGTGAAGTAATCATGCAATAAAGGAAATCAAAGATTTATGGCTAAGCATGATTAAGAAAGTTTAAAACAAAACTTGGGTTGAAATCAAAGTGATGAATCCAATCTTGATTATCAAAGATGGAGGGATGAAAGGATTCAACACATCATTGTTATCATGCTTGAAATCATTTTCCAAAGTTTCAAATAAAGCACATAACAAATGATTAATAAAAAGTAAAACTTACTTGGAGATTTAACTTAGTTGATCCAAGCTTAAGCTTCACTTAATGACCCTTTGATGTCTCTTAGATCATCCCCTTTGTCTTCTCTCAAAGCTCCTCAAAGAGGGTTTTAAAATCTCCAACCAAAGACAAAGGAAAGAGCTCATTTAAATACCAAAAACTGCCCAACGGCTAGTTTGGCCGGTTGACCGGCCATGACAGGCCGGTTAACCGGCCAAGCACAACGGTCATAATTCTGACCGTTGGGGCGCCAGGAAAATTCCTGCTGCAGTGTTCCCGGTCGACCGGGACCTCTGCGCCGGTCGACCGGCGACACTGCCGGGAACCCAAAAATTCCAATTTTTGCATTTTGAAGATTTTCTTTGTGGAATTTTGTGGGTCACTAAACCAAGCTTAAAAACATGTTTTAAAACATTTAAAAACATGAAACACACAAAGCCTAAAATGATTCAAAGGTTTAAAACCAAAGGCTAGCTTGATTTGATAAAACTCTTTTCAAATGAAAAAGCATACAAAAAATGAATCTTTTTGTGAAGAATGTATGCAAGGCTCAAACCTAAATTCTCAACAAGATTTACCAAACATAATGCACAAAGAATTAGGTTTTCAAAAGAGTTTGGGTTTCAAAACTAATGCATCCAAGTTTATGACCAAAACATGCATAAACCAAAAACTTTTCCAAATCTAAAAACCAATGCATGTATAAAACTAGATTTCAAGATATTTTAAATCAATGCATGTGTGTGAATTCAAATGATGCTAAAGTGCAAATGCATCCATCAAATTGCAATTACAAAATCCCTAACAGACCTTACTTATCATTTTGATTTCCATTAAAAGTAGAATCAATGCATGGTTAAATCTTTGTATTTTCATATTTGCATGATTTCTAGCTTTTAAAGAGTTGTGTTGCAAACTCTAAATCATCCTTGGTAAATTAGATTAGTTTGCAAACTCTCTTAACTAAATCACATGCCTTCTTAGACTTTTACATTCATACAACTTGTTTAATTCATTTCTTCAAAGTTGTTTGAATCTTTTATGTGATTAGTTTTCTCTTCAATCATCATTTTATAAGCTTTGATTTTAAAATGCATCATGCATTCATTTAAGAGCTTCCTTGTTAAAATTGATTGAAGAAACACATTCATACACTTGTGCACACACTTTAGCATATTCAAGTGTAAGTTTGTAATTTGTACTACACCTTCATATTAGCCTATTCAAGAGGCAAATTTCATTTGAGCTTAAATTGTAATCTCTTAGAGTGATCTTTTGGAAAGACACCTTCTTAGAGAAATTTTTATTTGTAAAGGTTATTGCTGAGCCTAAGAAAAGCATTGTGTAAGGTTATTGCTTAGCCTAAGAAAAGCATCTTGTAAGGTTATTGCTTAGCCTAAGAAAAGCATATTGTAAGGTTATTGCTAAGCCTAGAAAAGCACATTGAGAGGTTGTTGTTTAGCCTAGAAAAACAACATTGTAAGGGTTATTGCTTAGCCTAGTTAAAAGCATAAATAGTGGAAATCCGGTGGGGTGATTGGATCACAAGCCGGTAGTGGACGTAGGCATTGAGGCCGAACCACTATAAACCTTGGTGTTGTGGTGCATGCTTGTGGTGATTGTTTTTGTATTAGCTTCCGCATATTGTTTGATTAATCATCACATGTGACTAGTTTGTGTTAAGAATTAAAATTGGTCTAAATTGGTCATACTTGTAGCTCACCCTATTCACCCCCCCCCCCCTCTAGGGTTAGGATCCTCGTGGACTTTCATCATCCAGTATCAGGTTGGCTCGAGCGAAGGTTCAATTCGCTCGAACTAACCACTCTCCGGGACGAGTTTTGGGGGGGTTCGCTGGAGCGACAAAGGGACCGCTCGAGTGAACTGTCCTCTGGAACGACTCGAACCCTTTTCTGGACACTTCGCTCATGTTCGCTCGAGCGAACTGTATAGAAACTGATTTTGGGATAGTTCTTCTCTCCTCTTTCTCCTCCTTCTACAACCTCCTTTTTTTCCCCTTGAATACACCAAATGAGGGGTTCAAAACTTCATCTAAATCAATATCAAATCTCTTATAACATCCATTCCATCTTCCTCCAACAATATCACATCCAAATACAAAGAAAGAAGGGAAAGAAACCACTACACACAAGATTACATTTGAGATAAAGCAAAATAGCATTGAATGCCATAAATCAAAACATTTTTATGACAATAAATACACTATCAAGGCTCTTTCATGAACATTTATTTCAAGTCAATGCATGAAATGGGCATGAGTGGAAAACAACACAATAAATCACATTTCTTGTAAAATCATTGAAAGCTCATAAAAATCAATTCATCCACTTGCCTTAGGTCCAAGCTAATCAACAAGAAGCTCTAAACACTCCTCCAAGCCAAAGATCCAAGCTATAAGCAAAAACCCCCAAAACAAAACCCTAAAAGAGTCAAAACATGGAATGGGGAGGAAGAAGCTTCAATAGTGGAAATGGAGATTCCCTTAGGCTCGGAGAACACAATATCAAAAGAGGGGAAAGATTACTTACATGAGGGTTCTTCAAGATGCTAGGTTAGTTCAAAAGGAGGTCTTGGAGTAGGTGGTTTCCTCCACAAATGCTATTAAGAGAGAGTTCTCAAAGAGATGAAGAAGATGATGGCCTCAAATCTTCTATTGGTGCAAGTTTGGGAGTGGATTGAGGATGGAGAAGAAATAAGAAAAAGAAAGAAGGGAAACCCTAACTTGGGGTTTGGTTTGGGCTGGAAAAAGGGAAATGAGGAAGAAGGGTTTCCTTATAAAGCAAGTGGAGAGTGGGCTCCACTAGTGAAATCTTTGTGGGCTGAAATCACGACTTTCGAGACTTCGAACGAATTCGACGAAGAAAGGAAAAATGATCACCGAATTATCTAGTCTCCAAAAAGTATATGTTTCGCGGGTTTCAAGAATATCAAATTTTGGATACAGATTTAGTGTAAAAAGACTGTTTTTCCCTCAATGTTAGGAAAGTTAGGTTTCGGGGTCTCGAACGGGCACGGGATCAACATAAAAGTTGTAGGGATTAACAAGACAAGTAAAGCGGGATTATAACAATAAACACAAGAATCTCAGATAAACCCTCAAATAAGCGCAAAGTCATAAAAGGAACCCCCAAAGGGCCCCACTAGTCACAAAGGCACTCAAATTTCCCAAAGCTATATCAGAAGGTAGTCTAATCTCAACTTACGCAAAACACACTAAACACGCTTAGAACTAAAACACCACTTAATTAACACTGATCGATGTCACTCGGGACGGGGTCTTACACCTGGCCAGGCCCACTCGAGCGAGGCCCATCCAGAGGCTAGGTCGCTCGAGCGGCCCAAGGCCCACTCGAGTGGACTAGGCTTTGTCCAGTCTGGTCCAGTGCAGAAATTTGCGCTCTTCCTTCTTATTTCTGATCTATTCTCTTGCCTTTTGACACTAGACTGAGTATAACTCTCTTCCAATTAACTCCATTAAACTACTACATAAACTCATTCCAATCATCCATTAAAAACTATAAACACAATGAATCTTATGACAAGAAAAAAAGGAAGAAACAGTTCTTTAGGACTCAATTAGTTCCAAATCAGTTTCCAGCCCTTAAGCTGATGTAGAAAACTTGAAAATTCACGCTTAAACACACAATCTGAAATGAAGACAACATCAACTGTAATGAAATCAATATTAACATCCATTCAATCTTCACAACTAATACCCATTTCAAAATTTTAAAGTTTCAAGCCAAAAATTCAAGAAGAGATAAAATTTTCCATCATGCATAGACAAATATAATTATTCACTTGCCTCTAGTCCAAATGGGTCTCAAATACACTCCAAAAGAACTCCTACAACCAGCTGCAAACCTACACCAAAAGCCCATGGAAAACCCACTAAAAATCCACCAAATTTGGTAAATAGTGGAGTTCCATAAAAGAGTCCATGCATGTATGAAAAGAGGCTTCTATTGATTCAATAAAACCAAGATTTGGGAAAGAGACAGCCATTGCTATCCTTGAGAAGCTCTAAAGAAGAAGAAGAGCTTGGAGAAGATGATGAACCCAGCTGAAATCTCTTGAAAATGGTATAGTTGGAAAGCTTGAGAGATGAGCAAGAGGATGGTAAGATTTGATTTCCAATTTAGGCTATGTTTCAGGGACATACAGAAGAGAGAAAGGATGAAGGATGGGAATTCTCCCCCTAGTTCTTTGTTGCAAAAAATGAAGAAGAAGGAGGTACAAACGTGGGTTTTGGTTTTTAAATGGGTTTATGTTGTGAAAAGTGGGCTCCATGGGTCCTAATCTTCAAGTGGATAGATCAATGATATTCAAATGAACGTTGAAAAATCTAGTTTTCAAAAAGTATATTTTTCTCATGATATTCAAATTTCGAAATTTATGCATAGATTTGAGTGTGAAAAGACTGTTTTGTCATTTTTCTCGAAAAACGTGATTTCTGGGTTTCAAATGCAAACAGAACAAACATGAAAGTTATTGGGATCAAAATAAAAAATTCAAAAATGTTGAAATCCATATTTTTCTAAAATCGAATAAATCAAATTCCCATACTAACACGTGTCACACGGGCCACCCCGGGTCCGGTCAAGCAAGACTCAACGCGCTCAAAATTCCCCAAAGCTGTCCAAAATTCTAATCTAACTACAAATATAAGCTAATCGTCCCCTAATCCCACTTAGAGACTAATCACAACGAAAACAATAATAATACATACTAAACCTGGGTCAGGACCTTACACTTTCTCTCCCTTTACTTCTTTTTTTTTTCTTTCTGGTAGCCTCCCTTGCAAATGGTGTTAAGAGATGCTTATATAGGGTTTTGGGCATGCAAGAGGGGGTTAGGACTGCTGTTTGCACGAACTTCTAGAAGGTTCTCGCATCCCAAGGTGGATCTAGGGTTTAAGGTGACTTGGGAGCACACACAAGTGCGCCCACATGGGTCTTGTGACTTGCGCGCACACACAGGTTCGCCCAGGCCTTCTTTTGGGGTCAAGTGGGTTTAGGGTTCGGTTTCGTATTATTTTTGGGCAGAGGTCGGGTCAGAACTATTAGATTGTATGGTCTCAATCCATCAATTGATGTAATAAATTGATTAATTTCTTTATTTATCAATAAAATCATGCTTTCCTTTCATAAGATGAATGGTGTTTTATTACTTAATGCACATGACCAATACATATGACATAATAGTTCATGAGATGAACCGGGTCCCATTAGTATATTAGATGTGATATATGTATATGGATGAGGTCCACATATGGGAGACATGTGTCACAAATCTTATACTTAAATATTTTCACAACCAGTGATGAGACTGGGCATCTCATCTGATAAGGTTGCAGCACTTTGATCACTATGAGATGGTGTGATTTGTCTCAATCATCAGAATGTAAGATTCTGGATCAGGGTGCTGGTACATTGGATGTATTAAAAGACCATGAGAAGCACCTTATGGAATATTGTCTCGTTTTAAGGTCTGCTCTCATAATTCCCTACCAATAGGCTTCAATCCTAAGACGTTGATGAACTCAAGTTTCTATCTATTCATTTACTTTGATTCACCAATGAGTGAGGTCAACTGTAGGTCAACACCTCGGTGTTTTGGGTACGTGGCAGTAAGACTGTGGGAACATCCAATGGTCAAGATGGAATCTATTTATATTATCCCCTTGTGCCAATTAATGGATTTGTCATTAGTAAGTGCGCACCCATCACGATTAAGAGTTAATTGGATGGTACTGATTATCACTGTGATTAATTGGGGCTCAAGCATAATAAGATGTGGATCTAAGATTGGATGGGACATATTTATTCCAATTGATCCATGGATATTGATAGATGGGCCTACTTGTGGTAATTGGGAAGTTTAGGGTCTTCTTTGTAATTTATTCCAAAGACTGGAGTGCAATTACATTTATATAGTGGTGTTATTTGTAATTAACTGTGGGCCCGGATTGGACATGAGAAGTGGGGTCGCGGTGTCCCAGTTGGAGCCAACTTTCTATGGAATCCCTAGTGGTCCCCACTCTAGCCCAAATTATTGGAAAGATACTAATCCTACTTAAACTCTAAGAGGAAGGAATTAGAAAGTTATTATTTTTATTTGAAGTAGGACTTCTAATAGTAGTAATAGTATACTTACTAATTGTTGTGGAAGTGAGACTTCTATAATAATTGGAAAGGAGAAAGTTACTAATTATTTTTGGAAGTAGGGCTTCTATTTCAATTAGGTAAAGAGGAGGTTTGCAAACATATAAAAGAGAAACAATGGGACTGGGACGTCCACCATAGAGATCCACTCCCAGCCTTCCTCTTCTTGAGATTCGCCTTAGATACTGTGATGTACATACTGAACCTCGTACCATCTAAGTCTGTACCTAAGACTCCCCGGGAGTTGTGGTCCGGGTGAAAGCCTAGTCTACAACATTTACACATTTGGGGTTGTCCGGCACACGTGCTAAAGGTTAAGACGGATAAGTTGGAAACGAAGTCGGAAGTATGCACGTTTGTAGGATATCCTAAAGGAACTAAACATTGGTTATTCTATAATCCTAGAGAGCAGAAAGTGTTGGTGAGCATTAATTCAGTTTTTCTGGAAGAAGATTATATGACGGACCGAAAATCTTTAGAAAATGTGATCTTGGAAGAAATTCAAGAGCAGTCAATTCCAAATCCAAATATGACTGAACTTGAGGAAGAACTGCCTTTACCAGACCCAATAGTTACACCAGTGCCTCGTTGTAGTGGGAGGATTGTGAGACCCCCTGACAGGTTCTCATTCTTGGTTGAGTCTTATGAGGTAGTCCCGGAAGAACCGGAACGAGATCCATGTAACAATGATGAAGCAATTAATGACATTGATTGGGAACGTTTGCAAGATGCTATGAAAGCTGAGATGGAGTCTATATACTCCAATCAGGTCTGGACACCTATGGACTTGCCTGCCAATATTAAACCTATTGGGCGCAAGTGGGTCTATAAGAGAAAAAAAGGACCAGATGGTAGAGTGGAGACCTTTAAGGCCAGCCTTGTTGCGAAATGGTATACTCATAAAGAGGGCATCGATTATGAGGAAACGTTCTCGCCGGTATCCATGCTCAAGTCCATCCGGGTACTCTTATCCATTGCGGCATATCTCGATTACAAGGTTTGGCAAATGGATGTCAAGATGGCGTTTCTCAACGGCCATCTTGAGGAAGACATCTATATGGTGCAGCTAGACGGTTTTGTATCTTAAAACCAAGAGCAAAAGGTTTGCAAGCTGCAGAAGTCTATTTATGGACTAAAGCAAGCACCCCGAAGTTGGAACATCCATTTTGACCAGGCAATCAAGTCATTTAAAATGGATAAGTCATTTGTGTACATGAAAAGTGAAGGTGATAGGGTAGTCTTTCTGGTTTCATATGTCAACGACATCCTACTCCTTGGGAAAGATGTAGAAATGTTGTCAACAGTGAAAGTTTGGTTGGCCAAGACTTTCGATATGAAGGACTTGGGAGAAGCTAGCTACATCCTAGGGATCAAACTCCATCGAGACCGGAAAAATAGGATGATTGGCTTATCCCAAGCTGCATACATAGATAAGGTACTGGTACAGTTTGCTATGCAAGGCTCCAAGAAGGGTATCACACCTTTTAGGCATGGAGTGTACCTTTCCATGGGGCAGTGTCCTAAGACACCTGGGCAAAAGGAGCAGATGAGGTTGATACCATACGCTTTGGCTATTGGTAGCCTCATGTAAGCTATGTTGTGTACTATACCAAATATCTGTCATGTTGTGGGCCTAGTCAGCATATATCAATCTAACCCAAAACCTGAACATTAGACTACTGTAAAATGTATTCTCAAATACTTGAGAAGGACTAGAGATTACATGTTGATTTATGGCAGTGACGAACTGATTCCAGTCGGTTACACAGATTCTGACTTCATGTAAGATAAGGATTCCAGAAAATCCACCTCTGGTTATGCATTTATACTTGGTGGCAGAGCTATCAGCTGGAGGAGTATTAAACAGGATTGTACCGTGATTCCACCTCGAGACTGAATACGTAGCGGCTAGTCAAGCAGCTAAGGAAGTACTATGGCCCAAGAGATTCCTTATGGAACTTGGGGTGGTACCTGTAGACACCTCATTTGACCCCCTATGATAGCCTTAAATACCTGTCATATGTAGCGGTGCCCCCATCTCACCCATAATTGAATGGTTAATGGCATAATTCAGATTAATTAATGATGATGAAGGTGCTTGTTGATAATTTTAGACTTGGATCGACGATTTCTAGGAATTCGTGAGCGAAAAGCCAAATCGCGTCGAGATCCCAAGTTAAACCCATTATTCACATAAGGGCCGGACACTGACACTACTCGAACCTTTTTCGGACCACTTAAGACATGCTTAGGCCAATTCCCACAAAGATCACACTTAACTTGCATAAGTATCATATGATTAACACAAATCAAGAGGTTATAATCGTTGATCCGAATATCCCTTTTTCTTTCCAACAACCGATCACTATTATATATAAACCAACAGATTCTACGCTCCGAGAGCTTTCCGACGATATATAGAACGTCCAAATCCGATAAGCGGGTCAAAAGTTATGAGCCTCCGAAGTTTGTCCCAAGAGGAGGTCAAAATCACCTAGGCACCACCCATGTGGCGCCCAGGCTACTGAAATCCATCTCGACGCCCCATGCTGGGTGCCCATACTGTCCAGGGCCACCAAGGCACCTCATGGTGGGCGCCCACCCTCCAAATTCCACTAGTTGGCTTGAAAGTAGCCCGGGACCACTCAAATATAGGGAGCATGCTCCGAAGACGAACCGAACCACCTAGGCACCACCCATGTGGCGCCCAGCCTACTAAATGCTAGTGTAGGTCCCCCCAGCTAAAGATCTAGCCATTCAATCCCGACTCCAAATGGGACCAAGTTCCAAAAGCGAAACCCAAACCATCCGGGCATCTACACCCTCCAGGACTGCCTGGGTGCCACCCTGTGGGCGCCCAGACTGCGCAGGCCATGTGGGCGCCACCCCATGGGCGCCCACCCTCTCTCAAACCGTAGTTCACCCTAAAATGACTTAAGCCGCCTTGGGATGAGTGAGACCTTCTAGAAGCACGAATTAATGAACCCTAGCCCTCCTAAACTCGTCCCAAAGCCTCTATATAATCCCTTTTAACCCCATTTGCAAAAGGAGCGACCTTAAAGAAAAAGAGAGAAAATAGAGAATAAGGAAAAAGAAGAAAGGTAGCCACCATTAGAGAAAGCATTTCAGATCTAGAGAAGAAGAAGAAGAGGTAAAGAAGAAGGCTTCCATATCTTCAACTGAGGCTATGGGATTTCGCGAAAGCTTCATTCTAGGAACTTGAGAAACGTGTCATATACCGGTATTCCTAGATCTCCCCTTTCTTTTACTGCATTCCATTGGCATAAATGCTTAGAAATATGTTTAGGATCATTTGAGCATCACATATCTACATTAGCTTGTGTTAAAACTAATATTAGCATCTCATCATACTAGAAACATGTTTAGGTTCATTCTAATATAGTAGATCTGCATTGATCTCGTAATTCTAATTGCATAACTAGGTTAGATCTCGCATTAACATTATCATTATTATCATTTATATCAAAGAGATCGCGAAAAGCACTTGGCAGAAAGGTTGGGCGCCACTCCTTGGGCGCCTGCCCTCTCCCGGATAGGCTGGGCGCCACCCCCTGGGTGCCTACCCTTCTAAGACCGGGTCCGGGTTTTAAATCTTCGCCCGTTGCATCGTTTCCTCGTAGATTTGCTAGCTGCATAATTAATAGTTCGCATTAGGAATTCACATCAGTCGCTGAATATCGGAAATTGTGTTGAAAATACTAAGATTCTTTGTGCATTCATTGTGATCCATTGAAAACCCTAACTGAGCAAGGTAGGCACCACAGGTGGATTTTTTCCCCCTTCGTGCATAACTTCCGATCTTCCACATTTAGTTTACTTAGAAACTGTTTAATAATGATATGTTTGGCTATTTGATGTGTCCTGAACTTCGAATTACCATTTTTGTCACACTTCGCATCATATCATTTGAATCGTAGAGTCATACAAAAAAAAAACCCAAAAAAATATCATAAAACATAAAATCACTTCTTCTCTTTCCTTACTTTTTAGTAAATTAGAATGGAAACCAAAAACAAATTAAAAAGATATCCAGAAAACCCAAAAATAATAGTTAGATAGTCTAGGTTATCGAATTTAGCGCCTAAGTAGGATAAACCCTAAGATTAATTAGAACATCGTAATTAATTAATTTAAGAACCATCAAATCATTAAGAACACCTTTAATCACTTTAAGGGCCTAATTAATTCGGATTAAAAGCAACTAAGAACATAAAACACCTAAAACCCAAAACACAGTCACCTTGGCACCACCCCTTGGGCGCCCATCCTTCCACGGCCACTTAACCTCTTCATTCTCTAAGACATCCCGGTTAAAGCTTAAACCAATTAATTAAAACCTTAAACTAATCCGAATCAACACAGTAAAATATTTTAAACCTGAAATAACTAAAACCCTAATCAACTCAACCTCTAATTAACTCGAAAACAAAAAACCAATTCGAACCATAAAAACAGATACCTGGGCGCCACCCCGTGTGCGCCCATCCTTCCACATCCACTTGGGCACCACCCTTTGGGTGCCCATCCTACCCAATCACTAGGAAACCCCACTTGGAACTAAACCCGAATTCAATCATAATCAACACTTCAGAATTCCATTAAATTTAAAACAATTGAAGTCAGAAGTCCGACTTCAAATTAACTTAAAGATCATTGAACCAACTCAAAACTTAAAACACTGTCCGCCTGGGCGCCACCCCTTGGGTGCCTATCCTACCATATCCACCTAGGCACCACCCTCTAGGCGCCTAGCCTCCCGAATCACAAAGAGACCTAATTAATTAGAACCTAATTTAATCCTAACAACACGTCAAAACACTTTTATTTTAAAATACATCAAACCATAAAAATTCAACCTCAAATCAACCTAAAAAATACGAAACCGACTCAAACCATAAGACAACCACCGGGGCATCACCCCCTTGGGCGCCTAAGCATGCTTAGGAAATCCCCCAAATTAACAATTTAACCTAATTAATATTCAAACTAACCCCAATTAACACATTAAAACACTTTAATATCAACAGACTTGAAACCTTAACCAATTCGGACTTAAATTCACCTAAAAACATAAGACCAACCCGAACTACAGAACAGTCCACTTGGGCGCCACCCCCTTGGCGCCTATCTTCCATTTCCACCTAGGCACCACATCCGGGGCGCCTAGCCTACCTGTTTTCATATAAAACCCAGACCAACAACTTAGCCTAATTAATTAACATTCAAACCAATCCCAATCCACATATTGAAATACTTTTAACTTAAAATACTTAAGACTTTAATCGATTCGGACTTAGCACCCATAACCCTTACGAACCAACAAACATCTACCTAGGCACCACCCTTGTGGCGCCTATCCTACACTTTCACCCCGACCTACTACCTCGACCAAAAACAAATAACTGAACACCTTATAACTTAAAATTAACAAAAACCAGAACCCAACATAATCCCTAGATCCCAAAAACCGAAAACTTAGTCCCATCTGGAATACCTGAAGATCACAAGCCATCACCTGGGCGCCACCCCCTTGGCGCCTATCCTTTCATTTGCACTAAAACGCGAAATCTTGGTTTTGTTTCAAAATCCGGATCCGAATAATTTTGACATTTGAACATCAGAGAATTAAAACAATTTGGAACATTAAAATTCATCAAGTAAGAATCCCCGGGATTCCGAAGATAACAACGATACCACCGCCACTAGCCAAACCACCAGAATGACCTAGGCGCCCAAGTCCTCCGCCAACCCTGTTCGTCGATTTTAACATCATTTCACTTCTTGAATTAAAACTTGAAATCCCCGAGCCTTAAACAACTTAAGTAGAACCCTAAAACATCCCTAAATCACTCTTAATCAACTCATGACTTAAAACAAACCGAATCGACTAAAACTTTAATTAGCAAACTGTTTTGGCGCATGAACCATCAAACTCAGGCTATTTGCACCCTAGGATTAGATTGGATTTCCCCGTTAGGTAGCTTAGAGCATTAGGTTTCGCTCCATCACTTTTCCTGTTCCGTTAGGGGACTGGGAGAGCTGATGTGGACAGTCTAAGACCTTAGGTTAGGGTTAATCCGATGATCAGTAATAAAGCATTAATCACGTAAATCCAAGTAAAATCCCCTAGTTAGGCCCTTCTAGCCCAATATCAAAAACCCATAAAAACTACAAAACCTACAAAATAAACCCAAAAAGATTTTTCCTTTGGTTCTTCCTCCACCTCAGGTGCCAAATATTTAATTGAACTTAATGATAAAAGGGAACAAAGAACTGACTTCTAAAATTGAATAAATGAGAATAATTAGATGAGATGAGTGATTTCACACATGTTGCATACTTTTATTTCGGCCCATCGGCCACCTCTAAATCAATCACGACCCATCGGCCCTCTAAAACAAACACCGGCCCATCGGCCACCTTCAATCAATTACAGCCCATCGACTTTTCACTTTATCACTCGTGTATCGCACACGAAAAACACAAAAATCACAAGTCAAAGTCTCATTTGCATCATCATTTTTACTTGAAAAGTTAGCCTTTAAACCCTATTTTGCCAAGGGATTAGAAGGGGGTACCCGGGAACGGGGCCGATCCTCTTCTTAAATATTTGGCACCTCCCCCCTTTTTGTTTTTTTTATTTTAATTATTTCATTTCACTTGGATACACCATGATTATGCTATGTGAGGATTAACCTTATTTGGACTTTGACTCATAACCCTGAATTGACCCAATATTAAAGAGACCCAAAGAGACCCAAATTAATGTGACAGGAAAACCGTCGTGTGTTGGCGGCGGCACATTAGACGAGAGAAGAACCCACCCACTTATTTTCTCCCATTTTTCTTTGGCTTTTGTCGAAGAACGGTGTTACGGCCGTTACCGTAGCTGGCGATCGTGATCCGTCGATTTTGAGGGTAGTCGAAATCCTCATTTTTCGGTGTAAAATTAAAATAGCACATATAGATGAATGACGATTTCCCTCCCCTGGGGGAATCAAAATTCACATCCGATAGCCTGGCGATCGTGATGGGACCTCTTGTGTTTTCTTGTCGCTTGTTTGGATCTTTCTTAAGTATTGTCCTAGGACACGAACATCCAATCAATGATCAGATGTCCGTGTCCCTTTCAGTTTAGGGTTGTTATGAGTCTAGTCCGAAACTAAACCTAAGGTCCGAATGCACTGTCCACTAAGCTTTCCCCCATTACACCATAAGAAACAAACCTTCACCAAAAAAATTACATAACGCGTGCTCTTCTCTTCCCTTCACTCTTTCTCTTCTCATCTAAGCATTTCTTCCCAAATGGAGGGCCAGACATTCGGAATGTCCGACTTTCAACCCCTTTCACCCGCACTCGTGATTCGCACCACTGGCGGGTCACACCAAACCCTGCAGAATCCAGAACCCTCTAGGGTATTAGATGGATCCTTAGCAACTTCAAGCTATGACCCACAACAGATAAGACGGTCCCTCTTCGAAGGAGGGCTGCTACCAGCTAATACCATTACAATGGGGAGAATCATTCCAATATGTCCACCCCTTCTCCTTCGTCAGGGGAGAATCAACATTCCTCGCATTCAGGGGTTACTTACACGGACTTAGTCAGTCCCACTGGCCAGGTTATAAGATATAGGGTCCACGATAATATTTCGTTGAGAGATCGCTCTCTCCGCACGAGTAATCCTATTGTCTCGCAGGTTATACCCTATTCTTCCCTGATCAGCCAAACCGAGCCAATTATGTCTTCTATCCCACAGTACGGGATGCCTACTGATGCACCTATCGTAACCCCAATTAGGACCATCGCCCCTTCTCAAACCCTTGCAATAAATGAAAACCCATATCATCAGGTGAGTCATGGTCTAGTGAACATAGGTCAGTTGGCAACATCTAACACCTTGCACCAAAACCCTTTAATCCATGCAGGGACACTAGATACCTACCGACAATATGAGATGGCCCGACCCCAATTCCAGGTAATGACTCCTCCACCAATGAACCAAGCCCGTTACAACCCTATAACGATTGGCACTGGTATGTTATATCCCCAGCCGATTCAATACGAGCGGGGCCTCCCACTTGTCAAAACCAAACAATCTCGATGTTAGATTGTATGGTCTCAATACTAGTATATGATGAATAGATTGATTAATTTCTTTATTTATCAATATAATCATGCTTTCCTTTCATGAGATGAATGGTGATTTATTACTTAATGCACATGACTAGTACATATGACATAATGGTTCATGAGATGAACCGGGTCCCATTAGTATATTAGATGTGATATATGTATATGGATGAGATCCACATACGGGAGATATGTGTCACAAATCTTATACTTAAAATATCTTCACAACCAGTGATGAGATTGGGCATCTCATCTGACAAGGTTGCAGCACTTTGATCACTATGAGATAGTGTGATTTGCCTCGATCATCAGAATGTAAGATTCTGGATCACGGTGCTGGTACATTGGATGTATTGAAAGACTATGAGAAGCACCTTATGAAATATTGTCTCGATTTAAGGAATGCTCTCATAATTCCCTAGCAATAGGCTCTCAATCCTGAGACATTGATGAACTCAAGTTTCTATCTATTCATTTGCTTTGAGTCACCAATGAGTGAGGCCAACTGTAAGTCAACACCTCGGTGTCTTGGATACGTGGTAGTAGGACTGTGGGAACATGCGATGATCAAGATGGAATCTATCTACATTATCCCCTTGTGCCAATTAATGGATTTATCATTGGTAAGTGCGCACCCATTCCAATTAAGAGTTAATTGGAACGGTACCAAATGATCACTATAATTAATTGGAGCTCAAGGATAATAAGAAGTGGATCTAATATTGGATGAGACAGATTTATTCCAATTGATCCATGGATAATGATGGAGGGGCCTACTTGTGGTAATTGGGAAGTTTAGGGTCTTCATTGTAATATATTCCTAAAACTGGAGTGCAATTGCATTTATATAGTGGAGTTATTTGCAATTAACCGTGGGCCTGGATTGCACATGACATGTGGGGTCGCGTGTCCCAGTTGGAGCCAGCTTTCTAAGGAATCCCTAGTGGTCCCCACGCTAGACCAAGATATTAGAAAGATACTAATTATAGTAGAACTCTAAAAGGAAATAGAAAGTTACTATTTCTATTTGAAGTGAGACTTCTAATAGTGGTAATAGTAAGTTACTAATTATTAATGGAAGTAGGACTTCTATTTTAATTAGTAAAAGAGGAAGTTACTAATCATATTTCAAGTGAGACTTCTAATTGTGATTTAGTAAGCAACCAATTGTAGTGGAAGTAAGACTTCTATTTCAATTAGTAAGAGGAGGTGGCTTTAATGCTATAAAAGGAGAAGAGGAGAGTCCTTGGACGTCCCTAATGAAATCCCACCTAGGGATTCACGCCCATTATTAGTCTTCCTCTCTTTGTGCAAGTTGTTGCACATCTTCTCCCTCTTCTAGTTCTCTTCTAGTTTCCTCTAGGGTTTTTTCTCTTGGAGATTCCACCATCTTCTTGAGAAAAGATAATCTGGTACGGGTCATAGCGTGGAAGATCAAAAGGTGTTGGAGATTCTAGTTTGATCAGTGAAGGTGTTCATCATCAAAGAAAGAATTCAATTTCTCCATTAGAGCACTACAAAGCTCCAAAGGTATAATCTACATCCTTGTATGTTGTAGATTTCGTGGTTGCATGTTTAGATGCTATTTTCTATCTTCTAGATAGGTTATGTTGCTGTACATGGTTTATGAATTTGAGGGATTGAATCCTGGATTGGGTTTATTGCCTTCTAGGTAATTGATCCCTGCATCAAGTGGGTCAAAAGTTTTTGAAACCTGTCTGGAAAGCCCACCTAGTTTCCAACACCCAATCTATCAGGTGCCCAATACGGACCAGAATTCCCCGATCCAAAACGTGCAAGTTACTAACCCTACGGGCCTTAGAAATTCTTATCAAGAACCGCACTATCAGCAGGCTTATCCGCCACCTACCTTAAGCCCGATAGTTGACCCATACAGAGGATAGTCGATTGCTCATGGGGGAGCTCAGTTGAACCAAAGCTATCAGCCTATCCCGCAACCGTATTTCCAGGGCCAATTCCAAGAACCAGCCTATGCCCATACTTCGCTAGAACCACAAAGAGAGCATCAGTCGCAGACAATTCAATACCTGGATCCTTTAGCATTCAAAGAACTGCAGAAAAACATAGAGGAGCTTAAGAACGAAATTAAAAAGAAGTCCTCGTGCTCAACTTGTAAGAAATTAGGATTTTACGACTTTACCAAAAAGGAAGAAAAAGAGAAATCACCTTTCCCTATTAGAGCTCCAAAATTCGTACCTTACGATGGGACGACTGACCCTCAGCATCACTTAGTCTCATTTTGCAACAAGTGTCGGGCCATCGCTGGTAATGACTCCATGCTCATAAATTATTTTCAGGAGTCATTAACCAGAGATGCATTGACTTGGTACACATCCGTGCCGTCCCCCGAGATTAATACTTTCGAGGATGTGGTAGAGAAATTCCTAGCGCGATACCAGCACTTAACTAAAAACAAACACAAGCAACTAAAAACAAACCCTTGTGGCATGACTTGGCTAACCTCAAACAAAAGAACAATGAGGACTATGAGGAATTCGCAGTGAGGTGGGAAAACCAATTCGCGCGATCGGACTGCAACATGCAAGAAGAAGAACAAGTGAGAATGGCCATATCAAATATGAAGGATCCGATGAGAGCTTTGATGACAATCAGAGAGGTTGTTAGTTGGAGTGGCCTATACCGTAGGTTGTCTAGGATGAAACAAAACTTAGACGAGGGTGTGTTGAACACCATCATTGACCATAAGAAGAACACACGTAGGGCAGGCACAACCGCCCAACAAGAGAGCTGCGCAACTCCTACGGTAAGCTTGAATCAGGAAAAGGTCTACCGACCGTACCATGAGCGTACCAATGTTAGCTTTAACCAACATCAAAACCAAGGGCAGAATGGCAATCCCAGTTTCCAAGGTGGTAACCCGAATTACCAAAGGAATAACCAGAATTTCCAACGGAACAATCAGAACTACCGAAACCTTCCGAGGAATAACCAAACTTATGACCAACCACCAAGGAACCAAGGACCTCCAATGAATCAAAATCAGAATCCTAATCCTATACAACCGGTCCAAAATCCGACGGCTCCGCCGCAAAATCTAAACGTGAATCCTCAACCCAACTATGGTACTATCCCCTTCAATTACAATAGAGACAACAATGGAAACCAAAATAACCCGAACAACGGAAATAGAAGAAGATTCGGACCTAAAAGGGCAAACTACCCATCCTTTCCTCAACCATGGACTGCTGTCTTATGGTCTCTCTTAAGCCAAAATGCCCTCCAACTCCCATCGGAACGACCGTAGGCATGGTCCGAACACCTGGACAAGACCAAGTTTTGCGCCCACCATAGGATGCCGGGTCATGACCTCACCCAATGCTACACGGTTAGAGATTTAATCTATGACCTTAATGACGAAGGTAGAATTGATTGGGGTAACATTAGGCCAATAGGCGGGAATGACCTGCGAAATGCCCCTCCTAATCAAAATTCAACCGCCAATCCAGCGCAGAATATTCCCAATATGCAGATCTATACGAACTCGTTACCTCAGCATGGAGCATCAACCTCTGGACAGGGCCCACAGACCCAATTAATAAACATCGCCGTAATAGAGCACAAGCACATTGATGTCCCAGCTGAAGGGAGTATATGCCATAGCCAACCATGTCATGATGATTTCTTTGAAGAGGAGGATTATCGAAAATACATTACGCCATGGGATGGGAAGACCAAATTCAAAATCTTTAACTCAGGGATGGATGCGGTCTTTGACTCCCCTTACCTTTACAAGGTAAATATTGACGAGCCAGACGACCAAGGATCACCCATCATCACGAATTCACAGCCAGATCCTCACCCAGATACAAATGCACCTCAGGCTCACCTATGATCTAGACGGATCCGTCCTCCCCGGCTACCTCCTCACCCAGTTACTCAAAACTTAGATTCACAGAATCCTAATGATCAGGTTGAGGAGACAATTGATGAAAGAGCTTATACTTCGATAGAAACGGGGATAAAGTATGACCTCTTAGGACACCTCACTAAGATCCCAGCTAAGGTGTCCGTCCTTGATTTAATTAAGACATCCCCCAAGCATCAACAACAACTACTCGAGGCTATTACGCGCTTACAAGTCCCGGTAGGCATAACTCCAGAGGAATTAAGGACATCTATCATGGCCTTGGCCCCGAGAGCTTCATTCCCTGCCGTCACTTTTACTGAGGAAGAATTAAAGGAGATACCACCTGAGGCGAGGACGTCTCC
Organism: Cinnamomum chago; assembly: GCA_038049695.1. Lineage (NCBI taxonomy): Eukaryota > Viridiplantae > Streptophyta > Magnoliopsida > Laurales > Lauraceae > Cinnamomum > Cinnamomum chago. The sequence continues at coordinate 55,694,865 of CP142454.1, read as the reverse complement.
TCTACATCTGACAGTCAAGATAGCGGGGAAGGAGATGTCAGGAGCTTTGGTTGACACTGGCGCATCACTGAATATTTGTCCGTTGAAAACCTAGAAAGCTTTAGGGCTCGCAGTAAAAGACCTAACTCCAGCCCCTATGGTTGTGACCGGTTACGACGGGAATAAGAAAACGGTTTGTGGGAAAATTATGTTATTAGTGCAAGCGGGCCCGATCTCAGTGCCGGAAGAATTTTATATTATGGATATCCCCGCCACTTTTAACTTAATCTTGGGACGCCGATGGTTGAATCATATGAATGCCGTCATGTCAAGCAGGCATCAATGCGTCAAATTCCCCTACTTAGGCAAGATCATGAAACTAATGGGGGACCCGCCTGTCATTGAACCGGAAGAACTTCAGATACTTCCAACCCTACAACCCGCTCCTATTACGCCAGAAGTCAAAATTCATGGATACAGGGTCGACCCTCTCATCTCCTTGATGGATATGGACCTGATGCAAAATATGTTCTTCGAACTATCCTGCATGCAGAATCCTACAGTGGACAACGAAGGTCGAGATCGATGATGGACTCTGATGAAAAAGATGGGGTATCTACCCGGATTTGGGCTAGGAAGGAACGGAGAAGGAATTATCGACCCCTACGTACCAGACCCCAGAGGGCGAGCAGAAGGGTTAGGGTACGACACACACGATGACACAAGGTATAAATGGGAGGACTGGACCTTAAACGAACATTTTCTGAAGTACGACAAGGCCCTAGATCCCAACACACCACCGACCAGGGAGGGATGCTACAATTTAGACCCGAATGATAAAAGTAAGTTCGTTTTAGTAAAGGATTGGGGAGATTCGACATTTTCCGAAAGCGACACTTACGAGGAAATCTTCTGCACTTGGAGAGAGCTCCATCCGCTAAAGGAAGTGAACAATATAGACCACACCATTGACCTGAGGTCCCATACCCTATCATGTAACATGCTGAGTGTGAGCGAGTCAACTCATTTACCCAAAAAAAACGCCGATTGCCAAAATCCCGGAAAGTCGCGAAACGTGGGAAATCGAAGACCCTACTAGCGAAGAAGTGGTATATTGGCCCGTTGCCTGGCACCACTGGCGAGAAGACCCCTCTCAAGAAGACCGCAAAATCTGGGAAACCGATGACCTCAATGATCATGAAATGGTATACCGCCCCACCGCCTGGCTACGCCAGCGGGGAGGATCCTCCTCGGTAGATAACCCATCCTCGATCCCATCTGTACCATATCATTCCAAAAATCCCCAAAAAATAGAAAACCCCAAAAACCCAAAAAAATTAGAAAATAGAAAACCCAAAAACATAGGAACCGTAGGAGTAGAAGACTTTAGTCATCATCAAAATGTGGGCAACCTAATGCGATGGAAGATACCACCGGTAGAACAGTCTCGACTAGAGGAAATTATGACCAACATCAATAAGTTATGCTGCAAATCTCTAGCTGTCGTTTGAGAGCCCGAGCCTTCCACAGAACATGCAAACATTAATGATGAAATGGGTGTTTATGAACTAGTGGACGCCGAAGAAGGGAATGATGAAGTCTTTGAGGAATTTAGGGGAGTAATCAAGAAGTTTGATGAGGAAACACAAGCAGTTGCTGAAAAGACGAAAGAGATAAACTTGGCGACGGAAGAGAGACCCAAACAAGTCCAAATCAGTGCATGCCTGGAACCTAACGAAGAGAGTAAGATCCTTGAAGTCCTAAGAGAATACCAAGACGTGTTCGCATCAGATTATAACGACATGCCCGGACTTGCACCCGACCTGGTAGAACACAGGATCCCATTAGAGGAAAATGCTAGACCTGTCAAGCAAAAGTTGAGAAGAATGCTCCCCGATGTTGTGCTGAAAGTGAAGGAGGAGGTTGACAAAGTCCACCAGGCTAAGTTCATCAGGGTTGTGTTGTTTCCTCAATGGGTCGCCAATATAGTCCTGGTGAAGAAGAAAGACGGACGCGTCCGAGTCTGTATTGATTTTCGGAATTTGAACAAGGCGTCTCCCAAGGACGATTTCCCCTTACCTCACATCGACGTGCTTATTGACAATACCGCAGGGCACGCTATGCTATCATTTATGGATGGTTATTCGGGATACAACCAAATCAGGCTACCACCAAAAGATCAAGAGAAAACCTCGTTCACTACACCCTGGGGGACTTACTGTTATGTTGTTATGCCCTTCGGCTTAAAGATTGCCGGCGCCACTTATCAAAGGCCCATGATGGCAATATTTCATGATATGATACATGATTGTGTGGAGGTCTACGTGGATGACATTCTAATCAAATCCAAAACCCGTGACGCCCATGTCATGGCCCCCAGGAGAGTCCTTCAACGATCTAGGGACACCCAACTGAAGATGAATCTGAAGAAATGCGTTTTTGGAGTATCCTCTGGCAAACTCCTAGGCTTTATGGTGAGCAATCGAGGAATTGAAGTTGATCCTTCTAAGGTAAAAGCCATTCTTGAAATGCCGCCCCCGAAGAACCTAAAAGAATTGAGGGGCCTCATAGGACGACTACAGTTCGTTAGAAGATTCATTTCGCAGCATTCGCAAAGATGTGAACCGTTCTACAAATTGCTAAAAGGAGGTGTGGAGTACCACTGGGTTGACGACTGCCAGAAGGAATTAGAAGCCCCTACTAAAGATAGGCCTCTCATTTTATATGTATCGGCGACAGAATCCGCAATAGGCATAGTCCTGGGTCAACACGATGAGATTGGCCGAAAGGAGAACGCGATTTTTTACCTAAGCAAATCTCTCTTGCCCTACGAAAGAAAATACTCCCCGATGGAGAGAACCTGCTTAGCAGTTGTTTGGGCTGCTCAGAAATTGAGACACTACTTCCTAGCCCACCAAGTCAAACTCTTAGCTAGGATGGACCCTTTGAAGTACATTTTTGAGAAACCCGTTACTTCGGGAAGAGTCACGCGATGGAAAATGCTCTTGGCAGAATTTGACATAACCTATGTTACCCAGAACTCTATAAAGGGACAAGCAATCGCCGACCATCTGGCACACCTCCCTTTGCCACGGTACGAACTAGTTAGAACCGATTTCCCAGACGAAAGCGTCTTGTTGGCAGATATTGAAGAAGCCAAAGATGATGATTTATGGACCTTGTACTTTGATGGAGCTTTGAATCAAAACGGAAAAGGAGTTGGAGTAGTTCTATTATCCCCGGAAGGAGTTGTCATCCCAAGGGCCTACAAAATTGGATTTTCGGCAACCAATAATACGATGGAATACGAAGCCTTACTGGCAGGACTGAGAGAAGCCCAGGCCCTAGGTGTTGAGAAGCTAAGAGTCTTTGGTGATTCTAAAGTCGTTATTTCCCAAATAGCCGGAGAATGGAAGGTTAGTGCCTTCAAACTTGCGCACTACCACGAGAAAGCCAAAGAACTAATGTCTGAATTCAAGAAGATTGCATTTCTCTACATCCCTCGCGCCTTGAACCGATTGGCTGACTCGTTAGCAATTTTAGCCTCACTCATAGAGATGCTCGATGATAAGGATTCCAAAGAATTCCTGATTAAAAGGCTAGATTCTCTGTCCGTCAAACCAATAGACCTGACCAAAGGGGACCCTGCAGAAGTCCTGCCAAAAGTTTCAAAAGATAGGAGTAAGAAAGCCAAGAACAAAGAGTCTGATCACGAGGAGAACACCAAGCCTGAAGGGGTCCTAGCCCGCATATAACATGACGATGACTTGGTAGACGATCACCCATGGTACTACGATGTCTGGAATTACTTACACGATGGCTACATCCCTGAATATGCCACTCGATCGGATAAAAGAGCAGTGAAAGAAATGGTTCAGAGATATGTCATAGTCGCGGGGCTATTGTACCGTAGATCATTTAGTGGAGTTCTCCGACGATCTGTGACCACAGAAGAAGGGCAGGAGATAATTGAAGAAGCACACTCAGGAGAGTGTGAAGGACATGTCAACGGCCAGATGTTGGCTAAGAAGATTATCCGTTTAGGTTATTACTGGCCGTCCCTAGAGACAGATTCAGTCCATTATGTTAGGAGATGCAAAGAATGTCAGCTGCATGCCCACCTAATACATGCCCCCGCATCATCCCTTTACCCTACCATAGCTCCATGGCCATTTTCGACATGGGCCTTTGATATCATAGGACCCCTGACCCTTACACTAGAGAACACACAAAATAAGGCATTCATATTAACAGCCACAAAATATTACACTAAATGGGCAGAAGCAGAGTCATATGTTAAAATTAAGGCAACCTCTATAGTTAAATTCATCAAAAAGAATATAATAGCCAGGTTTGGCATCCCTAAGGTATTCATAACAGACAATGGCCCCCAATTTATATCTCAACAAATGAACGAGTTGTGCACAAAATATGATATAGAACTGCATCATTCAACCCCATATTATCCCCAAGCCAATGGTCAAGCCGAGGCAACCAACAAGACCTTACTGAAGATCATCAAGAAGATTGTGCAAACCGCCAAAGGTAATGATTGGCCAGACCGTTTGGTTGAAGCGTTGTGGGCGTACCGGACTTCTATTAGAACTCCTACAGGAGAAACCCCATACTCTTTAACCTACGGATCGAAAGCAGCCTTTCCACTCGAGGTCCTTCACCCGTCACTATGTGTCCAGTTAGATGAAGATATAACAGAAGACCAGAGGAGAGAAGCACTACTACTTCAGCTGGACCTACTCGATGAGAAAAGAATGAAGGCAGCAGAGCATGCACAAATGTATCGGAAGCGGATTGCTAGAGCCTACAACAAGCATATCAAAGAACGAAGATTCAAAGTTGGTGATTTCGTGCTAAAGCGCATCACTCCATCCCAGCTTCCGCATCCCAGAGGTAAGTTATGACCCAATTGGGAAGGCCCTTATTTAATTAAAGAAGTATATTCTGGAAATGCATACAGACTAGTAAATGCAGAAGGGGAAGAGCTCCCCGATCCATGGAACACTATGTACCTGAAAAGGTACACAGTTTGACCCTTCCCTACTTCTTGCGGAATATGACCCTCCTTGCCCCTTAGCGTAGTTGAAAAAATCCCGTAGGAGGACCGAAGAGATGCACTCTGAGCAAACTTGGAACTCAAACACACACCAGCACCTAAAAACACACAAAATGGTGAGTCTACCGCACACAAATTTCGCATGGCTAAAGTCACCCAATGTAAGGGTTTAAAGGTGGGATCACCCATGTCATGAAAGCTTTTTTATTTAAAAAAAAATTCGTGACTAGTTTGGGTTTGTAGCCTTTTTAACCCGAGCCAGTAAGCCCGTAGAGGTATTTACATGCTCAGTGCCCTAAAGCCATCTGGTTTAGGTGTCATTGGCTGAATGCTCATTACATGGGTTAATTAGAAAGCTTAAGAGACCTAGACATTGCACAGTCACATGTTAAAAAAAAAAAAAAAAACAGAGAGGAGAAAATATTTAGTTAGAAGTCTTGAAAAGAATAAAAGTTTTTTTACTAGTCTGGGTTCGTAGCCTTTTTAACTTGAGCCAGTAAGCCCGTAGGGGTATTTACATGCCTAGTGCCCTAAAGCCACTTGGTTTGGGAGTCATTGGCTGAATGCTCGTTACATGGGTTGATTAGAAAGCTTAAGGGGCCCAGGCATTGCATAGTCACACGTAAAAAAAAAAAAAACACACAAAAAAAATATTCTATTAGAATTAGGCTCGCTGAAGTGACATGGGTACTCATCGGGCGAACTAGGCAGAAGGTGGTCAGAAACCATAACACTAAGGTAGCACGGTGACTCACCACCCCACATGTACGACCCCGACCCGAGTGAACCCGATTAGTGCTAATTAAGTTGCGTGTTAGTGCTAAGCTTGATTAGTGTTTTTGGCTAAGTTGGGTTTGGAATAGCTTTTGATATTGTTTTGGGGATTTTGATTTGCCTTGTGTTAGTAGGGCCCTTTGGGGGTTCCTTTTCGTGACATTGCATATGTTTGAGGATTTATCGAAGGTTTTTACATTCATGATTTTAATCCCGTTTTACTCGTTTTGATGATCCCTACAACTTTCATGTTGATCCCGATTCCGTTTGAGGTCCCGAAACCCGATTTCATAGCCTTGAGGGTAAAACAGTCATTGCACACCAAATCTGTACCCAAAACTTAATATTCTCGAAACCCGCGAAACATACACTTTTTGGAAACTAGATATTTCAACGAACATTTCTTCCTTCTTCGTCGAATTCATCCGAGGACCCGAGAGAGATGATTTCAGCCAATGTAGCTCCTTTAGTTGTGGGACCCAACCCAACCCAACTCACTTGTTAACAAGGGAAGCCATTTCCCATTCATTTCATTCTTCATATTCCAACACAAGAGGAGAGCCTAGGGTTTCCTTGCTTTTCTCTTCTTCTTCTTGCTTCTCCATCTCCAATCCACACCAAACTTGCATCAACCAAGAAATGGAGATCATCTTCTTCTTCCTCTTCACCATGGCTCCCTATTGATACCATTTGTGGAGAAAACCTTCCATTCCAAGACCTCCATTGAGCTTACTCTTGCCATTAGAGGACCTTAAAGGTAAGTAATCATCCCCATCTCCTAGATTAGTGTTCCTCTAGCCCTTGAGAAGCTACATTTGCATTATTGTTGGTTCGTTCATTTTCATTCTTTGTGTAACCCATTTTAGGGTTGTTTTTGGGGGTTTTTTTATTGTAGCTTGGCTTTGAGCAATAGAGGTGAATAGAGGCTTGTTTCCAGCTAGCTTGGACTTGAGGCAAGTGAATGATTGGATGTTTTTAAGTTTCAAATGGTTTGGTGTAGCATTTATGGATTTCCATGCTTTCATTGACTGCTTTTATTGATTTTTTCATGGTTGGAATAAATGATCTTAATGCATCTTGATGGCCTCATTTAATGTCTTGGAATCATGTGTTTAAGTCATCTTGTTTATAGTTATTTGTGGTTGTTGATGTGTTGGAAGGAAAGGAAAAAGGGAAGAAAAATCAGTGTCCCGGACCTGCTACACGCCCAGGTCCGATCGATCGGACGTGTAGGCCGATCGATCGGTCTGTTTTTAACTGAAAGGCTTTTTGAGCCGATCGATCGGACTCTGTGCATAACTGGGACAGTTTGAGTCCAGTGGGTTTTGAGAGTTATTTTTTTGTGGACCTTGGCTACCCTCCTTGGACTCACTTGACCATATGTGAGAGCGTCTTGAGCCGATGCTCTTCATGGTTGGTTCGGATGCATCGAAGTTTAATCTATTTCAATCTTGAACGGGATGGAACGACACGATATCTTCTTCATACCTAAATGCAAAGTCTATTTCCTTGGGTATCGCGACTTCTATTCCTTTCGGTGACTGAGTAGGTTGCTCGATGGTTCCGGGTTGACATCATACTTAGGATGGACCATTTATAGTCTTGATTTTCTATGGTAATACCTAGTTCTAACCATAAGCTCATATTAAGTTTTAAAAATCGTAAAAGTGCATAAGGAGCCCGGAATGTCTTCAAACTCAAGGAGTACCAAATCATTTCAATAATCGACATACGGGACCCCTATTCACTTAAATAGATCTTGAAATCAATATTTTCTCGGAATTGTAATAGTTCATTTTATTTCTTCATTTCCAAGTTTTACTTTACATGATCTGTTTTCCCGAAAGCTTGATGGTTACACTAGTAATATTGACTTGTCCCAAACAGTATTGCCCGATATGAAATGAAAGTTATACATTTGAATATTCTTGCCCGTTCATTTATTTACTTGTACTTGATTTACTTGCATATGTATCGATGTGTTATTTAACCTATGTGTTGGCATCACTAAGCTTGGATACCTTGTCGGTTTGATCCACCGACTTGGAAATCCTTCTCCCGTCCCGCCAGCTGCAGTTTGGATCCCGATACCCGGTCATTACCGTGGTCCCGTCCCGATACCCGGTTCGCTACCGTGGTCCCGTCCCTTATATTTATATTGTATATATGATTTGCGTTGAATCTCCTCACCTTGTGTGACTGAGATCAACGTCCCGTGATACTGTTGTCACTCTAGTGACAGAGGACTTAGCTTTATGTGATTGCCACCTTGTGAGTTCCCGATCCCTTGGTTACCTCATATGTTTTATCTGGTTTACATGTTTTCTAGCAAATGATTTATCTATTTTGTGAGAGTTCTTGCGTAAACAGATTTTCTTACTTTTCGAGATATTTCATCTGTTATATGTTGTTGTATCTTCTCACTCTCTTGCCAGACCGTCGTGTCTGATCCTTTGCTTTGGTACTCAGGTCCCGTTGCCGGTTTCCTTGAGGAGGAGCCGGAGGAGGCGGTAGGTGAGCCGCAACCTCTAGTTGAGTGGCGTGCTGACGATGTCATGTAGACATCGGGTTGCTGCAAGAGGCGTAACATTTTGGGGAGAACTTATTAACCATTCTTTTGGGTCATTATTTTGTAATATTGGCCTTTGTTGGCCTCTAATTTTGGGGAATGTAACTAAATGATATTTTGTCTAACTTTAACAACTTTTGGGAAACATGTTATAGATCATTGCTCATTCTGATACAGTATTGATATTTGATGTTAATGCTTGCATGACTAGAGATAGTCTAACTATTTGATTTGCTACACGCTTCCGCACTCAAAAGAAATATTCATGCAAGGTTGTGATATCCTCACCGCGGACACCTGTGGGAACTTAAATAAGTTGTTTATTGTGGATGTAGATAATCCTCATCAATCATCATTCACTACTAATGTCCCGATCCCGGATTCGGATTTCCCGGTCCGGGGTCGCGACACCACACACGAACGTTACTCACGAATGAGCCTCGGAGGCAGTCAGGTGCTCTCCAAAGTTCAGTCGAAAAGACTAAGTAGCTACAAAAAGGGGCCCGTGAGGGTTCGACCTCCAAAGGAAAGTTAGGGAGGATCACATTACAACCAGAGTGAAAATCATGGATCGAGAAGCTAATCTACCTTTACGCCCTTACCCACGGCTAAAATAAACACTAGTCTTATGCTGAGGCATTTTTTTCTTTATATATATATAAATATATTTTTATCCCACACGGCTTCCCAATCTGGGTCCTTATCACATACACAATTGCCACGAGCACTCACTAGCCCACACGCAAGCACCTCATGCATGCTTTTACTACTAATCACTATTGGTTGGATACAGGGAAGACATATCCCTAAGGTATGAATTCAATCTTGTTTTTCTCAAAACTTGAGTGCCGAAGTGGTTCCCTGACATTTATACTGAGAAAGAAAATATTACCTTAGCCAGACTATGCAGGGGGCCTAAAAATATTAAACTAACGAGTTTGTTTCGAGACCTTGAGTGAAACCCAACCCCGATCACATCCAAAACATCCCACGAGCTGGGCCATTTTTTTTATTTTTACAAGCATTATTTTGCGCACAACTCCTCAGGATTTGAAAGGAATACAATGATGGTAATTAAATTTGAGAGATATAAATTATATCTGTTACGATACTATATGATGAATTTGATTATAGATGCCTACTGTTCATACCTTTTCTATGATATGACATGTTACGCTATCAAAAAAAATGCAGCTATCTTGAACCTCTGTCTTTACATTTGTAGCTAGCAATGTGAATGCCTTAAAACATAGAACTGCTTAGGCCACAAGCATCACACACCCAGGCACTCCCATTGTTCGAGAACCCTAAGTCTATGTTACATCTCCGGAACGAAGTTGTAGTCATTTAATCTATTGTATAGGTTTCATTACCGGCTATCTCTGATTACCAATGGCCTTCCATATGAGATCCATGCTTAGAGCACGAATTTCGAGAAATTCTAGAAATTTTTCGACAGCATCTCCCTTTGTTTTTTTGGCCTCCGAAAAATTTCCGGATACAAGAAACCTGTTACCTGTGAAGAAAAACACTTCATATATTCCCCGACACCCCCACAAAAGCTCCTCATCAATCAACCATAGCACTTCTAAGGCATTAAACATACTATCTCAATTACACATACACGACATATACACACATATGATACATCTCAGACCAAACACATGCGAGCCCATGCCATGAGCCAAGTACAACATGAAACAACATAAATACACGGCCAACACATATAGATACAATATAGAGCAAGGATATACGAAGGACGGATCCTTGGGAGAACAATCGGGGAACGATGATTCTACGAAACAGCTCCACCATGACGAGTTGATGAAGCAAATGAGGACGGACCAGGGGCACACTGATAAGGGGTGCGGAAAGAGTCCGAGAGCGCGTAACCTCTCTCCGCTGCCCTCTGATAACATCTCGCAAGGCGACTCCGCAAATCGGCAACCACCTCGTCATGATGTAGCGCCATATGGTCCTTGCGCCGAGCATATTGATCATGGAGGCGGGCCTTCTCCTCGGCCAAGCTGGGAGGCGGAGGAGCGAAAGCAACAATGGTACCGCTCTGCAAGGCAACATTTAAAGAAATATTACATTGACCAAACCTTGTAGTAGCAGACATGGAATTTAAAAGGAAGAAAAGACCCTCAGCTGTGCAGAGGTCTCAAAGCTCCTGAGCTTGGCATGCAACTCGTCGACCTACACACCACAAGATTACAAACCACATCAGCAACGAATGAAAATTTGAGATTGAAGTATCACATAAGTAGGACCCATACCTGTGCCGTTAAGGCAACTCTCTCCGCAAGCGCTCTATCACGCTCACTACGAGCCTCCTCCTAAAGATCACAAAGGCAGACAGTTAGGAATCAGTTGTTATACGAAAGAGGAATGCGGTAAAAGCATAAACCTCACCAACCTGCAATCGATCCACCTCAGCTCGTAGTATCTGAAGCTCACCCTCCAATGCTATCCTCATGGCCTCAGACGTGTCCTGATCCCTACCACCCTGCATAGTGACCAAAGATCATGAACATGAATTCAAGATGAACAATTAACCCCGTACCTCGCGAGAATCCGCCAATACTTCAATGATCGCTTCGTTTTCCCGACGACGCTCCTATTACCAAAGCACTGTTAGTAAGGGAGATACAAACAAGGTCGCATGCGGCCAATTAAGTTTGACAATTTTCGTACCCTCTCGGCCGACAATGAGGCCCTCAATCGGCATCCTATGAAAACCTCTGGATCCTATGAAAGCATGAACCATGCCATTACACCAGAAATGATTAGCATTGCTATGGAGGTGAACACCATTTGGTCCAAACACTAAGTCAAGAAGTCATACCTTGTTCTCCACTAGGTGAGACAGTCGAAGTATCTCTCCCCTGAGAATGGACTCCGCATCGGACGCTGCACCCCCGGATGTCCCCTGTTACACACGAGAATTATAGTTAGGGGATGGGAAGAACATGTATCTCCGAGATCATGAAGCTCATAATCGAAATTAGGGACTTCATAAAAACCTCACCTCACCCCGTCCCTCGGATAATGGACGTGCTTGCCAATGCCCCGCTACAGCCGGTATCTCCTCCTGAGAAATAAAGGAAGAAACAATGTGAGTCACGATGAAAGGAGACAACATTAGAGCAAATAAAACTTCAATGCTCACCTGGGTCAATGATGAGGCCTCGGCTGCTTCTGCGCAATTACTAATAGAATATGAGGCCTCACAAGAGTATTACTCCGGTAGTATATACCGGTGCGAAGTCGTCTTCCAATATGCCTCATAATCACTCTAGGCACTAGCATCCACGTCAAAGGAAGCCTTCCTACCTTTCTTTCTCCAGTTTTTTATCTCTCTTCGGCAAGGATGGCGGCGCTTGAACGTTTTTAGACCCCACCCCGGGTACGATCGATGCATGACGAACCTCTCTGCGGGGATAGCTTGATGGCGTCCTAGTTGGCGCGCGACTCGGCTGACGATCAATCTGACTGCTACATGAGGAGCGTGGAGCCATATGTCCCTCTCAAATAAAGCATGCCCCTCCTGGAAAACAGTCATCTCATCATCCGGACCACCCTGGTAGGGCTGCCAAATCACCTGATAAACCATGATATAGGTAGCTGATGAGAACAAATAGAAACAGACGTTCAACATAGAAAACAAAAGGAAAGAAAAGGAGCATACCTCATGGTTTTTCAGTTCATTCAAGATGAACCGATAACCTTGCTCGCCCGGCCTCATCCCAAGAGCTTTAATACACTCGGCCATCTCAGGGGGTAGAATGTCGGCAAAACCTCGCAACTTCGCGTTAGCATACCACTGCGAAGCCCGGGGAGTGCAACTCAACCTCGCTAGCAAGCGCTCAGGCTGACACTGAACTATGTGCTCCCATACCCACACCTGCTCAAAATCAAAGCTTTGTTATTACAAAAGATGAGGCATGAGACGTGATAAGAAAAGGAAACTACTGAAGGTCACAACATTCGGAATAAAGGTTTAACCTGTAAGATCAACACGAACCCTCGAAGGCTCTTGCATCCAGACTGAACGCGGCAACTTGAATCCATACTACGGAAAAGAAATGCAAGGGTGGCTGCCCCCCAAGCGTAGTCACCAACCTTATCCAAGTCCTGCACGAACCGGATGAGGGTGCCGGATGCTCTATTGCCAATCGCATTGGCAAAGAGACACCTCCCCAAAAAGAATAGAAGAAAAGCCCTGAGATGCTCCTCATCACCCAACCGTGCCGAAATCAACCTAGGTCTCCTCAAATGAACCTCAGCTTGCCTCTCCTGTTCTTTCTCTACACAATACAAATTGACCTAAGAAATTCATTTGATAATCAGAATGGAGAACGAAGTAGTTACCAAATGTTTTGGTGCTCACTCGCGACTTGGAAAATCTCGCAAGGTATCCCTTCCCTCTTCCGGCGAGTATACCCGTCAACGGGCACCTCCCGCCATTCATATCCTGAAACAAAAGAGAAAAGAACATGAGAAACAAGGATGAGAAATATACAAGGCACTAGAGATCGGTTAAGGAAGCTAGATCGAGTTCTTACCCTCAGAGGGTCCAACGTCATCGCCCTGATCGCCTCTACCCACATCTCCATCACCCCCCTCGTCAATGCGAACAAAAACGACCCGGCGGGGCCTCACCCCCTCGTCCTCACTATCCCCATCATCAATCTCGTCATCTCCATCATTGGACACGATGAGATCACCCTCTAACTCATCGAAGTCCGGATCCCCGGACTCAACCGCATCATCATCACTCCCACCCGCCTCCTCATCACTCTCAATGGCATCCACCACTGCTACGTCATCGTCGACGGGGCCGCCTGCAGATCGGGGTCGTCCAGATGAGGGGCCCTCACCTATCAAAGGAATTTTGAATGCTGTCGGTAAAGGGTGAAAGTCAAAGGTGCAAGTCTCATGGGTATTTTGGATTCAAAATCAGTTTAAGGGAAAAGGAACAAAGTGTTACCGGCATCGGCCCGAACCCCGGCCACTCTGGGGACTAGGCTTCCCTCACGTCCTCTGACTGGCAAACCTTCCAAATCCGGTATCCTTACCCTCAGCTTAGCAAAAAAGTCCGCCTGATTCCTGGCCCACTCTGAGACGAAGCAGGGAGAAACAATTAGTAGAAATAATGGAAGCTGAAGGATACAAGGCTACCAAGGCAATAATGAAATACTTACTATCTAAGATCCTCTTCCTCTCTGGGTTGTACGCCTCCCTCAGCCACTCTGCATCAATCTGCCCCACGCCAGATTGGGGGGGTGCCCCAAACATCCTATGCAGGCGTAATCAAGTGATGGAGGCCTTGGCATCATTCGCTCTCGAGAAAACAGGGAGGCCCGTCACCCTCAACCCCCAACATCGCGCGATGTCCTCCAATGTGATCATCATTTACCCGGGCGGGAAATGAAAAGTGTGCGTCTCATCTCCCCATCTCTCAGAGAGAGCACAAATGAGGGCGCGATCGGTGCGGAAGGCAACGATAGACATAAAGTCACCGAACCCCATCGCTCGTACCAGATCTTTTAAGCGATCAGGGAGCTCAGCCCACCAGTCCCTCATATGTAACCAACTGACCCTAGCCCGAGCAAAAGGGACAGGCTACAACGCGAACATCAGAGGAAAGAATATCAGTGATAACAGAAGCCAACAAAGTATGAGATTTATAAAGACAACCGAGTTTTACCCGGCCAGCTCTTATCTCATCTCCAAGATGAGGCTTCTTCTCCAATTTATCTTCCCCCTTTTGTTTCTTTCTCGGGGGAATAGTGACCGGATCTACCCCAACCCCTTCCGGAACATCCACCGGCGTAGAAGCACGCTTAGTAGCGCCCTCCTAGTCATAGCCATCTATAAATAAACCTGTACTTAATGCCAAAATGAGAGATTGAGCATGAAAACATAACACCAGTCCATGTAAACCCAAAAGACAGATCAGTCCGAGATGGTTACTAATGTTTCTGATTTAGAGGTGGCGAACTTCATTAGTTAAGTGATAAAAGTAGGGGAAGCCAAAGGTCATGGCCATGGATCCAACCTGAATATTAAAACAAAACGAATCACATTCACCCAGGCCAACCTCGTCAAGACACATCCTACATGCCTACAACAAAATGAATCACATTTAATCCAACCCAACCCTCCCACTCAATTCTAATTTCTCACCCCATAATTGCTTCATCATCATATCATCACTACACACATTGGGCCAAATCACACTCCATCCCACGACCACACTTTGAAAAAAAGAAAAAAAGGGACAGAAAAGAGACAATGAAGAATGAAACTACATACTTGGTGTAAGACCCCGACCCGAGTGAACCCGATTAGTGCTAATTTAGTTGCGTGTTAGTACTAAGCTCGATTAGTGATTTTGACTAAGTGGAGTTTGGATTAGCTTTGTTTATAGTTTTGGGCTAATTCGAATGTTTGATTTGCTTTGTGCTAGTAGGGCCCTTTGGGGGTTCCCTTTCTTGACATTGCATATGTTTGAGGATTTATCGGAGGTTTTCACATTCATGATTTTAACCCCGTTTTACTCGCTTTGATGATCCCTACAACTTTTATGTTGATCCCGTTTTCGTTTGAGGTTCCGAAACCCGATTTCATATCATTGAGGGTAAAACAGTCATTTCACACCAAATCTGTACCCAAACTCAGTATTCTCGAAACCCGCGCAACATATACTTTTTGGAAACTAGATATTTCGACGAACATTTCTTCCTTCTTCGTCGAATTCATCCGAGGTTCCGATAGAGATGATTTCAGCCCATTTAGTTCCTTAGTAGTGGGACCCAATTCATTGTTAACAAAGGGGAAGCCATTAACCCATTCACTTCACTTCCATTTTTCCAGCACAAGAGGTGAGAGCTAGGGTTTTCTTCATCTTCTTCTTGCTCTTGCCTTTTATCACTCAATCCACTCTCAAGCTTGCACCAAGAGAAGATTAGAGATCATTATCTTCTTCCTCATCACCTTAACTCTCCATTGACACCATTGCTAGAGAAAAGCATTCATCACAAGACCTTCCTTGAGCTCACCATTGCCATTAGAGGACCTTACAAGTAAGTAACCCCCTTCATCTCCTAGATTGGTGTTCCTCTAACCCTATAGGAGCTTCACCTGCATTATTGGAAGGTTTCTTGGTGATTTCATTGTTTGACCATGTTAGGGTCTTATTTGGGGATTTTGCCTTGTAGCTTGGATTCTTTGTCTTGGAAGACTTGATAGAGCTTGATTTCCTTGTTAGAAGACCTTAGGCAAGTGAATAAATGATGTTCCTAAGCTTTTATTGATTTTTGGACATTTTCCATTAATGTGCATATATTGCTTTAATTTGAAATGAATGCTCATGATAAGTATTAATGACACATTTAAAATCTTGGAGAAGTAGTGGTTTATGGCATTGAATGTCTTCTTGTTTTGTTGCAAAGGTTTATATAGATTGTGAAATGGTTCCCTTCTCCTTTCTCCTTGTGTTGAATGTATGGTTGGTGGAGGAGAATTTGATTGATTAAATGGAGGATTTGTTGTAGTTTGGAGGGAGAAATAGACTCCTCATTTGATGTGTAAGAAGGGCTAAAAGAAGGTTGTAAAAAGGAAGAGAAAGAGAGGAACTGAACTGCCCGGAATTCAGTTTCTGGACAGTTCGCTCGAGCGACCTTGACAGTTCGTTCGAGCGACCTGTCCAGAAAGGGATACGGTTTTCCAGCAGCTTGGTCGCTCGAACGCATTTTAATAACCGCTCGACCGATAGCGAACCCTTCGATTCGCTCGAGCGATGCGGTCTGCCTAAACTGTTTCAATGCACTATTACAGAAATTTCGACCAATCGATCGGCCCTTCGGTCCTTCAGTTTGAGTCCAGTGAGTTTTGAGATTTATTTTTCTTGTGGACCTTGGCTACCCTCTTTGGACTCACTTGACCATATGTGAGAGCGTCTTGAGCCGATGCTCTTCACGGTTGGTTCGGAAGGCATCGAAGTTCAATCTATTCAATCTTGAACGGGATGGAACGACACGATATCCTCTTCATACCTAAATTCAAAGTCTATCTCCTTGGGTATCGCGAATTCTATTCCTTTCGGTGACTGAGTAGGTTGCTCGATGGTTCCGGGTTGACATCATACTTAGGATGGACCGTTTATAGTATTGATTTTTCTATCATAGCATCTAGTACTATCCATAAGCTCATGTTAAGTTGCAAAAATAGTAAAAGTGCATAAGGAGCCCGGAATGTCTTCAAACTCAAAGAGTACCAAGTCATATCTATGATCGACATACGGGACCCCTATTCACTCAAATAGATCTTAAAACATTTATTTTTCCGAATTGGTATAGTTTATCATATTTCTCTGTTTCCAAGATTTACATGTCATGAGTTGTTTTCCCGAAAGCATGATAGTAGCATTGACTTGTCTCGAAATGTATTGCCCGACATGAAATGACAGCGTGCCCTTGAGCACCCCCGTTTTACCCGTTTATTTACTGTACTCGATTTACTTGCATATGTCTCGATGTGTTATTTATCCTATGAGTCGGCATCACTAAGCTTGGATACCTTGTCGGTTTGATCCACCGACTTGGAAATCCCTCTCCCGTCCCGCCAGCTGCAGTTTGGATCCCGATGCCCGGTTTATTACCGTGGTCCCGTCCCGATACCCGGTTCGCTACCGTGGTCCCGTTCCCGTATAATTATATTGTATATATGTATACGTTGTTTCTCCTCACCTTGCGTGACTGAGATCGACGTCCCGTGATACTGTTGTCACTTTAGTGACAGAGGACTTAGCTCTATGTGATTGCCACCTTGTTATTCCCGATTCCTTGGATACCTCATATATTTTTATCTTGTTTACCTGTTTTATAGCAAATGATTTACCTGTTTTATGAGAGTTCTTGTTTAAACAGATTTCTATGCTTTTCAACAGATTTCATCTATTATATGTTGTTGCATCTTTTCATTCTCTTGCCAGACCGTCGTGTCTGATCCTTTGCTTTGGTACTCAGGTCCCGTTGCCGGTTTCCTTGAGGAGGAGCCGGAGGAGGCGGTAGGTGAGCTGCAGCCTCTAGTTGAGTGGCGTGCTGACGATGTCATGTAGACATCGGGTTGCCAAGAGGCGTAACATTTTGGGGAGAACTTATTAACCATTCTTTTGGGTTATTCTTTTGTAGTATTGGCCTTTGTTGGCCTCTAATTTTGGGGATTGTAACTAAATGATATTTTGTCTAACTTTAACAACCTTTGGGAAACATGCTATAGATCATTGCTTTTTCTGATACAGTTTTGACATTTGATATTAATGCTTGCATGATTGGAGATAGTCTGACTATTTGATTTGCTACACGCTTCCGCACTCAATAGAAATATTCAAGCAAGGTTGTGATATCCTCACCGCGGACACCTGTGGGAAATTAAATAAATCATATATGGTGGATGTAGGTAATCATCTTGAATAATCATCACACACTAATGTCCCGATCCCGGATTGGGATTCCCGGTCCGGGGTCGCGACAGACTGGTATCAGAGCGAGACGTGTTTCAAGCATTTAAAAGAAACTAGAAATCCTAAGGACGTGGCGAGGATCCGTTAGATCTTTCGTTAGCTAGTATCGTGTGAGCAATGTGTGACCCTTTATATTATTATGTGCTAACAATTTGTTTTGCAGCATCATGCCTCCACGTAAGAGACCTTTGAATGGCAACCCTACTGCAAGCAATAGTGAGCATACAGGGCCTTTAGAAGAAGATATAGTTGAGAACCATGGTCATCCACCTAACCAATTCCAGGATATGATGAGGGCAATGCTTGATCAGCAGCGTCAGGCTAATGAAAATCAAGCGAGGTTACAAGAACAAATGCTGAAGAGAGAGGAAGACCATGCTAGAGAGATGCAAGAAATGCAGAGGCAATTGCTTGAGGTCTTGCAGAGGAGACCTAAACCGGTGCAACCCCAACCAGCTATAGTCATAAACCAAAGGCAAAATGATCCAAATGCCTTATTTGAACGGTTCAGGAAGAGGGCTCCAAAGGAGTTTCTTGGGGAAGAGGACCCCATAGCTGCAGATGATTGGCTAGAGCATACAGAGAACATCTTTGAGATCTTTCAGTGTACGGGAAGTGATAGAGTAAAGCTTGCAACATCCCTTTTTGTTGGCACAGCTGATAGATGGTGGAAGACAGTCAGGGAGGAGTACAAAGCTATGCCTGATGCTGAGACTTGGGCAAATTTCAAGAGACAGTTTCATGACAAATATGTACCCGCCCACGTCAAGAAGCAAAAGGCTATAGAGTTTCAACAGTTGGTGCAAGGAAGCATGACAGTCTTAGAGTACCTCACCAAATTTGAGAGGTTGTCCAGGTATGCCCCGGAGTTAATAGATACGGTGGAGAAGAAGATTGCCAAATTCTTTGACGGGCTCAACCCCTTCATTGAGAGAGATGCCACGGGAGTAGTGCCACCGGTGACTTTTGATGAAGCTGTGAAGAGAGCCTACAAATTTGAGAACTTCCATAACAAAATCCTCAAGGTGCAAGGCAAGAGTCCAGCCCAGCAGCAGCAGAACTATCAGCATCAAAGGAATCACCAAAATAAGAGGCAGAGGACAGGGTCTAATGTGCAGAATCCAGTGATTTGTATCCACTGTGGGAAGAACCACGCTAGTGCTGAGTGTCGTACCATCACAGGAGCGTGCTTCAGGTGTGGTTCGATGGACCATAAGATGAGGGATTGCCCTAGGCCAAACAGACAGGGCCATCAGCAGCAACAACAAGGGCCACAACGTCCACCACCACCACCACAGCATGCATTGGCTATCCAAAACCAGCCTAGGCCACTTCAGCAGCAAGCACCACAGCAGCAACAGTTCAGACAGCAGCAGGCCCGTCATCAGCAGGGACAGCAGCGTCCGCCACAGCAGAATAGGAATGCACCCCAAGGCAGGCCACAGCAGCGAGGTCAAATCTACGGGGTCAACAGAGTGGATACAGAGGCAGCGGGTAATGTAGTGGAAGGTACACTCCTTGTTTGTGGGATTAAAGCTATGATTTTGTTTGACCCTGGCTCTACACATTCTTTCGTGTCCCATAAGTTTGCTAAGTTGATTGATATGCATGCTATAGAACTGGAGTTCATTTTGACTGTGGCAACCCCAGTAGGTAAACAAGTTGTTTGTAGAACCTTTTATCCTAGTTGCACAGTCCAGATAGGAGAAGTGGTTTTAACCGCAGATCTCATTTCTTTGGAGATGTTTGATTATGATGTCATCCTAGGGATGGATTGGCTGGCAGGGTACCATGCCACAATGGATTGTTTCCATAAGACCCTTACTTTCAAGTTGGTTGAGACACCAGCAGGAGTGTCATTTCAGGGAGAGAGGAGGAATCCTCATGCAGGGTTTGTTTCAGCGTTGAAGGCTGACAGACTTTTGAGAAGTGGTTGTGAAGCTTATTTAGCGTTTATCACGGAGGATAAACGGTCACAAGGGGTGGAGGAGATCCCAATTGTTTGGGAATTCCCGGATGTTTTTCCGGAGGAGATCCCAGGTTTGCCACCCATGAGAGAAATTGATTTCACTATCGAGTTGCTACCAGGGACCGCTCCGATATCTATTGCACCATATAGAATGGCTCCAGCAGAGTTGGGGGAATTGAAGACCCAGTTGCAAGAGTTATTGGACAAAGGTTTTGTGAGACCGAGTGTTTCACCATGGGGAGCCCCAGTGTTGTTTGTTAAGAAGAAGGATGGTTCGATGAGGATGTGTATAGATTACAGAAGATTGAACCAAGTGACCATCAAGAACAAATACCCTTTACCAAGAATAGATGAATTGTTTGATCAGTTGCAAGGTGCATCATACTTTTCGAAGATTGATTTGAGATCCGGCTACCATCAGCTGAGAGTTAGAGAAGCATATGTATTGAAAACAGCTTTCCGGACGAGATATGGCCACTATGAGTTCCTAGTGATGCCATTCGGGTTGACTAATGCACCGGCAGTGTTCATGGCATTGATGAACAAGATATTTGCAGAGTATCTAGATCAGTTTGTTGTAGTGTTTATTGATGACATTTTGGTGTACTCCAAGACCAAGGAAGAGCATGAAGAACATTTGAGGATTGCATTGCAACTTTTGAGAGAGAATCAGTTGTATGCGAAGCTTAACAAGTGTGAATTTTGGCTAGACCAAGTAGCATTTTTGGGGCACATTATCTCTAAAGAAGGTTTGGCAGTGGATCCGTCCAAGATTGAAGCAGTAGTGAATTGGGAAAGACCGAAGAATGTGACAGAAATCAGGAGTTTTCTGGGATTGGTAGGTTACTATTGGAGGTTTGTGCAAGGTTTTTCGTCGATTGCGTCACCATTGACGAAGTTGACAAGGAAAAATGCACCATATGTGTGGACAGAGCAGTGTGAAGAGAGTTTCCAAGAGCTAAAGAAGAGATTGACTACCGCACCAGTCCTTACCTTACCATCCGGGAGCGGCTGTTTCACCATTTTTACCGATGCTTCTAATGTTGGACTTGGTTATGTGTTGATGCAAGAGAGAAAAGTGATTGCTTATGGATCACGGCAGTTGAAAGAGCACGAGAAGAACTATGCCACCCATGATTTGGAGTTAGCAGCGGTTGTGTTCGCGTTAAAAATGTGGAGACATTACCTCTATGGAGAGCAGTTCGAAGTCCACTCCGACCACCGCAGCTTACAGTATCTGTTTTCACAGAAAGATTTGAACATGAGGCAGAGAAGATGGATGGAATATATCAAGGACTACGATTTTCCAATCAAGTACCACCCGGGGAAGGCCAATGTAGTTGCAGATGCCTTGAGTAGGAAATCGGTAGGCTTGGCAAACCTAAGTGGCACTTGAAAGTCCTTGGGATCCTAACCCTAGAGGGGGGGTGAATAGGGTGAGCTACAATTGTGACCAATTTAGACCAATTTTAATTTCTTAAACAAAACTAGTCACATGTGATGAATGATCAATCAATATGCGGAAGCTAATAAACAATCACCACACAAGCAAGCACCACAACACCAATGTTTATAGTGGTTCGGCCTCAATGCCTACATCCACTACCGGCTTGTGAATCCAACACCCCACCGGATTTCCACTATTTATGCTTTTAACTAGGCTAAGCAATAACCCTTACAATGTTGCTTTTCAAGGCTAAACAACAACCTCTCTATGTGCTTTTCTAAGGCTAAGCAATAACCTTTACAAAATGCTTTTCTTAGGCTAAGCAATAACCTTACACAATGCTTTTCTTAGGCTAAGCAATAACCTTTACAAACAAAGATTTCTCTAAGAAGGTGTCTTTCCAAAAGATCACTCTAAGAGATTACAATTTAAGCTCAAATGAAATTGCCTCTTGAATAGGCTAATATGAAAGTTTAAAACAAACTCACACAAACACTCTATGCATGCAAAAGTATATGTTCATGATGTGTGTGTGTGATGACTCCAATCAAGTTTAAAACGAAGGCTCACTCAATATATTGCTTAAAGCAATTCAAAGTTTAAAGCTCATAAAAGATTTGATTGAAGTCTTATGCAAATCACATGTATGAAATTCAACTTGTTTATGACATGAAAATCAAGGACTAACAAGTTGTATGAAAATGACTAATTTAGAACATGTGATGCATGTGCATGTTGTTTTCAAAACCAAATTAATTTTACTAATGCTTAAATGAATGAAAACAACAAACAATGTTTCAACCAAGTAAAAGACTCATGCTATGAAAGAAAAACAAAGATTTTGTCTAAGCATGATTAATAAAGTTAACAACTTGGATTGAAAACAAAGGTGAAGAATCCAATCTTAATTAGACCAAAGATTAGAACAAGAATGGATTCAACACATCATAGTTATTATGCTAAATATCATATACCAATAGTTTAAACAAAGCACATAACTATGATTAATAAAGGTAAAGCTTACTTGGAGGTTTAACTCATTAATCCCAAGCTTTAGCTCTCCTAAAGACCTCCTAGCCTTTCCAACTTCATCCCCTTTCAATGGCTCCAAAATGGTCTCAAAGGTTCAAGATTCAAGCCTTGAAAAAGGTTGGAAATGAATGGACTTTATAGCCAAAAAGTTGCCAACGGCTAGTCCTCGGTCGACCGGCAAAGGGGTCTCGGTCGACCGAGAAGGCACAACGGTCAGATTTCTGACCGTTGGGGCTTCAGTTCAAAAAACTGTCCACTTGCCCTGCAGTGGTCTCGGTCGACCGAGACCCAGGTCTCGGTCGACCGGCGACACTGCCGGGATACCCCCAAAAATTCCAACTTTTGCATTTTGAAGATTTTCTTTGTGGAATTTTGTGGGTCACTAAACCAAGCTTAAAAACATGTTTTAAAACATTTAAAAACATGAAACACACAAAGCCTAAAATGATTCAAAGGTTTAAAACCAAAGGCTA
Organism: Cinnamomum chago; assembly: GCA_038049695.1. Lineage (NCBI taxonomy): Eukaryota > Viridiplantae > Streptophyta > Magnoliopsida > Laurales > Lauraceae > Cinnamomum > Cinnamomum chago. Next base: position 55,672,019 of record CP142454.1, on the reverse strand, counting down.
GCTTGATTTGATAAAACTCTTTTCAAATGAAAATGCATACAAAAATGATTCTTTTTGTGAAGAATGTATGCAAGGCTCAAACCTACAAACTCAAGATGATTTTCCAAATATAATGCACAAGGATATAGGTTTTCAAAAGAGTTTGGGTTTCAAAACTAATGCATCCAAGTTTAAAACCAAAACATGCATATAACAAATACTTTTCCAAATCTTAAAAGCTATGCATGTATAAAACTAGATTTCAATGTTTCTAAAAACAATGCATGTGTGAAATATCAAATGATGCTAAAGTGCAAATGCATCCATCAAATTGCAAATACAAAATACCTAACAGCACTTGTATTTTCGAACAGTTTGAAGAGTTGAGTTTAGACTTGCAGCCTCTGAGGAAGGGTGTTTTGTTGGCTAACATGACAGTGTCAGAACCTTCCTTCATTCAGAAGATCAAGGACAGTCAGTTGCAAGATCCAGAGTTGGTGAAGATTTCAGAACATATAGCAGAACGTCCTGACTTACGTGTTGTTGATGGAGTTTTGTATTACCGTGGCCGTTTGTGTGTACCTAATATTGAAGATTTGAGGAACGACATAATGGCCGAGGCTCATAGCACGAAGTACTCTATCCATCCAGGTAGCACGAAGATGTATCAGAACTTGAAGGGCAGATTTTGGTGGAACAACATGAAGAGAGAGATTGCAGCGTTTGTCTCCCGTTGCATGACCTGTCAGTTGATTAAGGCAGAGCATCAGAGGCCTCCAGGGTTGTTACAACCATTAGAGATTCCGGAATGGAAGTGGGAGCACATTACCATGGACTTTATTTCGGGATTACCGAGGACTAGCAGGGGTAACGACGCGATTTGGGTCATTGTGGACCGTCTCACCAAGTCAGCGCATTTCCTTGCTATGAAGACAGGGAAGAAGATGCACATGCTACCTTTGGCAGAGTTGTTTGTCAACGAGATTGTCAGTCGTCATGGGCAGCCAGTTTCGATCACTTCCGACAGAGACAGCAGATTCGTCTCGAGGTTCTGGAAGACATTGCATGAGTCTATGGGTACGAGATTACAGTTCAGCACAGCGTATCACCCTCAGACAGATGGCCAATCAGAGAGAACGATTCAGACTCTTGAGGATATGCTCCGTGCTTGTGTGTTAGATTTCAAGACTCAATGGGATGAGACTCTACCGTTGTGTGAGTTCGCGTACAACAACAGCTACCACTCGAGCATTGGAATGGCTCCTTTTGAGGCTTTGTATGGCAGAAGGTGTAGGACACCTGTTTGTAAGGAAGAAGTCGGCACTCGCAGTTTCCATGGACCGACTATGGTTAGTGAAACCAGCGACAAGATCAAGTTGATTCAAGAGCGTCTGAAAGTGTCCAGGAGTAGACAGAAGAGCTATGCAGACTCCCATCGCAGAGATTTACAGTTCAAGGAAGGAGATAAGGTTTTCTTGAAAGTGTCACCTACAAGGGGAACATTGAGATTTGGACAGAAGGGCAAGCTATCACGGAGGTACATTGGACCATATGACATTGTGAGCAAGATTGGTGACGTGGCTTATAGATTGGCCTTACCACCTGAGCTATCCGGTGTACACAACGTCTTCCATGTGTCTATGTTGAAGAAGTATGTTCCCGAACCTTCACATGTGCTCCGGCATGAGCCGTTGGAGATTCGAGAGGATGCTACCTATGTTGAGAAGCCCGTTGAGATCATCGACAAAAAGGAACAAGAGTTGAGAACTCGGACTATTCAGTGGGTGAAGGTGCTATGGGAGAACCATGGACCGGAAGAGGCAACTTGGGAATTGAGAGATCAAGTGCAGAAGAAGTATCCACATCTTCTACCAGAGGTGAGTCTTATGTTTCATTTGGAGGACCAAATGCCCTAAGGGGTGGAGGATGTAAGACCCCGACCCGAGTGAACCCGATTAGTGCTAATTTAGTTGCGTGTTAGTACTAAGCTCGATTAGTGATTTTGACTAAGTGGAGTTTGGATTAGCTTTGTTTATAGTTTTGGGCTAATTCGAATGTTTGATTTGCTTTGTGCTAGTAGGGCCCTTTGGGGGTTCCCTTTCTTGACATTGCATATGTTTGAGGATTTATCGGAGGTTTTCACATTCATGATTTTAACCCCGTTTTACTCGCTTTGATGATCCCTACAACTTTTATGTTGATCCCGTTTTCGTTTGAGGTCCCGAAACCCGATTTCATATCATTGAGGGTAAAACAGTCATTTCACACCAAATCTGTACCCAAACTCAGTATTCTCGAAACCCGCGCAACATATACTTTTTGGAAACTAGATATTTCGAAGAACATTTCTTCCTTCTTCGTCGAATTCATCCGAGGTTCTGATAGAGATGATTTCAGCCCATTTAGTTCCTTAGTAGTGGGACCCAATTCATTGTTAACAAAGGGGAAGCCATTAACCCATTCACTTCACTTCCATTTTTCCAACACAAGAGGTGAGAGCTAGGGTTTTCTTCATCTTCTTCTTGCTCTTGCCTTTTATCACTCAATCCACTCTCAAGCTTGCACCAAGAGAAGATTAGAGATCATTATCTTCTTCCTCATCACCTTAACTCTCCATTGACACCATTGCTAGAGAAAAGCATTCATCACAAGACCTTCCTTGAGCTCACCATTGCCATTAGAGGACCTTGCAAGTAAGTAACCCCCTTCATCTCCTAGATTGGTGTTCCTCTAACCCTATAGGAGCTTCACCTGCATTATTGGAAGGTTTCTTGGTGATTTCATTGTTTGACCATGTTAGGGTCTTATTTGGGGATTTTGCCTTGTAGCTTGGATTCTTTGTCTTGGAAGACTTGATAGAGCTTGATTTCCTTGTTAGAAGACCTAAGGCAAGTGAATAAATGATGTTCCTAAGCTTTTATTGATTTTTGGACATTTTCCATTAATGTGCATATATTGCTTTAATTTGAAATGAATGCTCATGATAAGTATTAATGACACATTTATAATCTTGGAGAAGTAGTGGTTTATGGCATTGAATGTCTTCTTGTTTTGTTGCAAAGGTTTATATAGATTGTGAAATGGTTCCCTTCTCCTTTCTCCTTGTGTTGAATGTATGGTTGGTGGAGGAGAATTTGATTGATTAAATGGAGGATTTGTTGTAGTTTGGAGGGAGAAATAGACTCCTCATTTGATGTGTAAGAAGGGCTAAAAGAAGGTTGTAAAAAGGAAGAGAAAGAGAGGAACTGAATTGCCCGGAATTCAGTTTCTGGACAGTTCGCTCGAGCGACCTTGACAGTTCGTTCGAGCGACCTGTCCAGAAAGGGATACGGTTTTCCAGCAGCTTGGTCGCTCGAACGCATTTTAATAACCGCTCGACCGATAGCGAACCCTTCGATTCGCTCGAGCGATGCGGTCTGCCTAAACTGTTTCAATGCACTATTACAGAAATTTCGACCAATCGATCGGCCCTTCGGTCCTTCAGTTTGAGTCCAGTGAGTTTTGAGATTTATTTTTCTTGTGGACCTTGGCTACCCTCTTTGGACTCACTTGACCATATGTGAGAGCGTCTTGAGCCGATGCTCTTCACGGTTGGTTCGGAAGGCATCGAAGTTCAATCTATTCAATCTTGAACGGGATGGAACGACACGATATCCTCTTCATACCTAAATTCAAAGTCTATCTCCTTGGGTATCGTGAATTCTATTCCTTTCGGTGACTGAGTAGGTTGCTCGATGGTTCCGGGTTGACATCATACTTAGGATGGACCGTTTATAGTATTGATTTTTCTATCATAGCATCTAGTACTATCCATAAGCTCATGTTAAGTTGCAAAAATAGTAAAAGTGCATAAGGAGCCCGGAATGTCTTCAAACTCAAAGAGTACCAAGTCATATCTATGATCGACATACGGGACCCCTATTCACTCAAATAGATCTTAAAACATTTATTTTTCCGAATTGGTATAGTTTATCATATTTCTCTGTTTCCAAGATTTACATGTCATGAGTTGTTTTCCCGAAAGCATGATAGTAGCATTGACTTGTCTCGAAATGTATTGCCCGACATGAAATGACAGCGTGCCCTTGAGCACCCCCGTTTTACCTGTTTATTTACTGTACTCGATTTACTTGCATATGTCTCGATGTGTTATTTATCCTATGAGTCGGCATCACTAAGCTTGGATACCTTGTCGGTTTGATCCACCGACTTGGAAATCCCTCTCCCGTCCCGCCAGCTGCAGTTTGGATCCCGATGCCCGGTTTATTACCGTGGTCCCGTCCCGATACCCGGTTCGCTACCGTGGTCCCGTTCCCGTATAATTATATTGTATATATGTATACGTTGTTTCTCCTCACCTTGCGTGACTGAGATCGACGTCCCGTGATACTGTTGTCACTTTAGTGACAGAGGACTTAGCTCTATGTGATTGCCACCTTGTTATTCCCGATTCCTTGGATACCTCATATATTTTTATCTTGTTTACCTGTTTTATAGCAAATGATTTACCTGTTTTATGAGAGTTCTTGTTTAAACAGATTTCTATGCTTTTCAACAGATTTCATCTATTATATGTTGTTGCATCTTTTCATTCTCTTGCCAGACCGTCGTGTCTGATCCTTTGCTTTGGTACTCAGGTCCCGTTGCCGGTTTCCTTGAGGAGGAGCCGGAGGAGGCGGTAGGTGAGCTGCAGCCTCTAGTTGAGTGGCGTGCTGACGATGTCATGTAGACATCGGGTTGCCAAGAGGCGTAACATTTTGGGGAGAACTTATTAACCATTCTTTTGGGTTATTCTTTTGTAGTATTGGCCTTTGTTGGCCTCTAATTTTGGGGATTGTAACTAAATGATATTTTGTCTAATTTTAACAACCTTTGGGAAACATGCTATAGATCATTGCTCTTTCTGATACAGTTTTGACATTTGATATTAATGCTTGCATGATTGGAGATAGTCTGACTATTTGATTTGCTACACGCTTCCGCACTCAATAGAAATATTCATGCAAGGTTGTGATATCCTCACCGCGGACACCTGTGGGAAATTAAATAAATCATATATGGTGGATGTAGGTAATCATCTTGAATAATCATCACACACTAATGTCCCGATCCCGGATTGGGATTCCCGGTCCGGGGTCGCGACACTTGGGCCACAGCTGGGAGGCGGGCTCCTCACTCTCCTCCCTCTTCTCCTCTGTTCTCACTCCCTCAGCCTACTCGGCTCCTCACTCTCCTCTGTTAGCAAAACAGAAAAAAAAGGAGAGAAAGAAAGAGAGAATGAAGACTGAAACAAGAAGGGAGTGAAACCCCCTACCTGGCTCTCTCTCTCTCTTCCTCCTTTTCCTCCTCCTCACTCGGCTTCCACCTGAAATGGCCACAGCAGTCACAAAAAAGGGGGAACAAGAAAAAACAGAGAATAAAAGAGGGGTTAAGACCCACTCACCTAACAGCAGCCACACGTGTTACTGCTTCTCCTCTTCTCCTCTTTCTCCACTCAGCTCTCCCCTACGCCTCAACTGAAGCAAGAACAGAAAGAAAGAAGAGAGGGAAAGAGAGATTGAAAAAATGAGTAAGGGGAAAAGACCCCAGCCGTTTTGACCTAGCGCCCAAGGTTGGGCGCGTGATGGCCCAACACCATCACGTGGTGAGGCCCCCTTGAATAGGACCCACCCATAACGTGGGCCTATTGCTCTCGCCCAGGAGGTCTAAAAAAAAAAAAAACTGAACTGAAACCTAATCTAACTAAAAAATAATAATAATAATAAAAAGATGAAAAAAGATCAAACCTGACATTTATTCAAACATCAGTGGGGATGAAGTTGAACCATAATCCACTCACAGCTCATGTTAAAAAAAATAATCAATCTCTATTAGTAATTGTGATCCAGCCTTAGCAAGATTCGACTCAGCTTGACTGCCAACCTCGGCACTAGACAAGATTCACGATTATCAGCAGCACAGCGGTGGTCCATTTCAACCTACAAGGAAAAGCAGCACAAACGACGTACAAAGGTCAGTTGATTCAGCTTTAAAAAAAACATGGACTCATCATATATGCATCATGCATTAATTGTTCATGCATCATTCCAAAATCCAATTCCATGCATTTACTCATGTATCCCACATCATTATATGTCAATTAACATGCACACGCATCTAATAAAAAAAAGGGGTACAAACATAAAATCATAATCATGATTACCACCACCGTAATCAAACATCAATGACAAATAGCTAACCATCATAATTCATCATCAAATCCCATAACTCGTCATCACTAATATCATCATAAAAAATCATTACCACATAATAATCTAAAAGAAAAAAAAAGGAAAGGGCAAGTGTAAAAATCTAAATCAACTTTTATTAAACTCCAATTAGAGTCTTCAAACAATAACTATAGCAATAAACTAAATCAACCAAATCCAAAACATTTACTAAAACAGAGGTCACAACCTTTGCCCCCAATACCCTAGATGGAGCCTATAACTAACTAAGACGGTCCTAATGACCTGACCTCACATCTATGTAAAGGGAAAACCTTGCCTAAAGTAGAAGCTCCCAACGAATCAGCTAGAGTGGATGGACCATCCCGTTAAAGACAGGGAAGCGAGCCATCCGTGCTTCCATTCCGACAATGTAAGCTTCAAGTTGCCTTTGCGCTTCTTTAAAATTATCTAGAGGACCCTGGAAAGCACCACAAATCTCCCGAATACGCTCAAAGTCATTCAGATAAGCAGTGTACACCGGGTAGATAAGTGCGGAAAGGCTAGTATTTTGCATCTCGAAGTACTTTCTGTAGCACCGAGGAACGGACGACTCAGCTTCGTGGGGGCAAGACATCGCCATGATCTCTAATTGATCCATCCGCCTATGTAAGGTATTAAAATCATCAATGGGAGCTCGTACATTGGCAGCCTTTGTAGCCACCCATACCTCAAACATTCCCCTGACATCCAACATGCTCCATAAAAGAAATTGGAGCACGCTGCTGATGAAAACCGGTAGATCCTCTAGAAGCCCATCATAACCATTCAACCTATTCAGAGCGGTCATGCCCACAATACACAAGTCACCATACAGCCCACAGATGCCTTTGTACTTCATAACCAATAAATCATATCTGCTGCGCCTAATATCCACAATGTGCTTGTCCATCATTTCTTCAAATTGAAATACACAATCATAGGTACCAGGAAGGGAAGATTCATGTTCAACGTAGAATTTCACCCATTCTTCAAAGCTATAATATCCCGTCTTTTCAGCCCCAAGAGATCAATATTCGTCCCCTGGTGAATAAGGCTTGCAGGCGGAAGGGCCCTCGACACCATGAACCACAAACGAGGATACTTGAGCACCAGCCATTGAAATGGAACAAGACCTGTAGATACACATACAAAGCTTTAAAAATCTCTCACATAATGAACGCAAGTCAAAAAGCTTAGACTTCAAGAATTGGAAGGGTCCCAAAGACGGCATAAAAAAAATCAAGGGGCCACTTGGGCGCCCCTGGGGTGGCGCCCAGGTCTGTTTCGAGGCATTCACCCTAAAGAGTACGGGTTCGGCTTTGGTCATTCTACCATGCCTTCTTAAATCTATGGATGATATTCTCAGAGGTACTGCACGACTGTCCTAAACCCTTTTAAGAACTAAGAGGTCCAAACTACATGCCCATATAATACAACATCTTAACACAAAGGAAAGAAGCTAACACAATGTTAACATAAGAAACTCCATAAGATTGAAAATAATGCAGTAGTAACCAACTAAAAGTACAGAGTGAGAGTTAAACAAATTCCTATGAAAAACAAGCAAACAAACAAACAAAAAACCATCTGGGCACCACAGGGGTGGCGCCCATCCCAGCCTTGAAATATCTCCCATGAAGAGATCATTATTTGACCAAGTAAAGGCTCTTAGTATCTTTGAGTCATGCCTTTATGATATACTGTGAGGTTGGAGAGAACCAGAATGTGAAAAGACACCCCAAAATCCGGGTTCACAAGTCCTTAGTGTAAACCAGGAAGATAGGCACCACAAGGGTGGCGCCTACCCTCTCCTGCTGATCCTTTTTCAATTAGGACACCCCAATTCTAACCATGAAGGATTTGCCTATAACATAAAACATTCTTGACAAAGTAAATAAAGAAAACGTGGGACAAAGCATCGTCACACCAAGGCCAAAGCCAACATTAACACAAGAGCATAAGACTAGTTTCAAATTCAAATCGAAGATTGTGCACATGTGTGACAATAACTACAAGTCAAAAGAACCAACAAACTGAAAATAATTCTGAAATATCAAACAAAAAATCAACAAATACAAAAAAAAAGCAACAAAAAGGCAAAAACATGATCACGAAGATAAAAAGAATGACCAGCCATATAAATCGAAGAAAATAAAACCAAATTGAACATTAGAATAAGAGTAATTGAAAGAAGAACAAAAAAAAAAGAAAAAGAAAAAAGAGAGATGCTTCAATCTGAAATTATATACCAAGTTGATCAACGAAACTATTTAGACGATTAGAGATACATACATGAGACGTGCCATTCATCCCAAAAGAAAGAAGGGTGGAGAGGAAGCTTACTTGGGAGCAAGGAAGAGCTTGAAAGTTCTGAGATTCGAAGTCTGAAAGAGCAGGAGTTGTGGGAAATCCGTAGCCTTGATTCACTTATATAGATGAGAGTTCGAACCCCATAAGGACTTTAAAAAAGACCCAAACTGTAACTTGGGCACCACTCCCTAGGCGCCCAGGTCACCTGTTTCTCCTAGAATTTGGGGCTTCTCTTTGACAGTGACTCTAAGTGCCAAATATGCAGTCCCACATGGGCACCACACCCTGGGCGCCCAGATCGCCTATTTTCTAGAAATCCAGCCTTCATTTCGACAAGGATTCCTAGTGCGATACGCTGTATACAAATTCTACTCCGAGACTAACTCAAAATTCAGTCTGGGCGCCACCCCTTTGGCGCCTAGCTCACATGCTTCCCAGAATTCAGAGTTCTACCTTGAGACCAACTCAAAATGCAGTCTGGGCACCACTCCTTGGGCGCCCAGATCACTTGTTATCCTGAAATTGGAATTCTACTTCGAAACCGACCCAAAGTGCAACCTACTTCCATGAAGTCAAAAACTCCACTCTAAGACGGACTAGGACTGCATCTTGGGTGCCACTCCTCAAATGCTTAGGTGACTTGTCTTCCAAATTCAGCAGTCTACTTCGAGACGGATTTTGTCTATGCAACTCCACCCAGGCGCCATCCCCTGGGCGCCCAAGCTGTCTTCTTTTACAGTCCTTGAACCAAGGTCCAAACAGGCTGGGCACCACCCCTGCGGTGCCTATCCATTGCCTTAGAAAACCAAATGCCTCTTTGAGCCAAACTATCCTAGAACTTTGAAAGTTAAACCCGAACAAGACTTGATGATGATCATTGATAAAAATAATAATCATAATCATAATGTAAAAAAAAGAATAATAAAAAAAGAAAAAAACCAACAACAAAAATAAATAAATAAAAACTGAAAAAAGGGAGAAAGAGAGAAAGGAAGTTAAGAGAGGCACACACAAAGACACGGCGCACCTTGTTAAACCAAATATTGTCCCATCACATAAGGTCCAGACACATACACAACATTAGTCCCATCACGCATACATCCATCATCGTGCATTACACCTCGTGTCACCTCCATCGATAAAATTGAAGTAATATTTTTGCAAGATGTTGTTACTGAATACTAATGACAAAAAAATGCAGAATCTTCTAGTGTTTGTTCAATACAGGTTCCCAAAGAGAAATCGAAAACACCAAAGGTGAAAGACCTTCAAGTACACTAATGAGGATGAACGACACAAGCTTCGGCGAACAAACAACACAAAAGCGACAATGATCCTCAACGTTGGATTTACGTAAAGCTCTTGAGGTAAGTATCCCTAACTATGATTTTCATGATTTTACCTCACGTCTGGAAAATTGAGTCACCGTAGGCCTCCCTTAAGCGCCTATAATCGGTACGGCAACCATAATACCATGTTCTCATGAATTGTGGTGTTCGCCGACTCAAATCTCGACGTTGGAAGATGGAAACCGTGTAATTCGAAACTCTCCATGATAAGCATAAAAAAGATGATCGAATCTATCCTAGGTTCTCATTTAGGCTTGGGTGAAGACCAAGATCCCTAGAGAGTGACAGTTATTTTGGTGACCGTCTTCCATTGATTTAGCTTTTTCGATGCATACCTGAGTTTCAAAATAAAAATCTCTTTTCAAAAGAAAATGCATCTCATTCTCACATGCACTCACACTATTGCTTGAACTATGTTTATGATTGCCATTAAGGTCCTCATTATTGCTAGCTAGTTTCAACTATGCCTTAAACATTCAACTGTGGATGAAAGTTAAAAGACGTTATATATGACCATTTGAAATAAACTCTATTGCAAGAACAAATGAAACTCTAATAGTGACTTAGCTAATTGAAAGATCGACTTCTGATTCAGACCATTGGGGCACAGTTCCCACCATCATTTTAAATTAAGCAACCTGGGCACAGTTCCCAACCCGCCACGTGGCAATACCACGGGCACCGACCGAGGCACAGATCTCGGGTTTCCAATCAAATTAGTAGGCACCCAACTTCTTCTTTTTTTTCCTTTTTCCCCCTGAATCAGGATCGATCCTAGAAAGGTGAACCTCACTTTTAGGACGAGTTTGCAATTGCATACATCCGTAGGTGGCCACTCCCGCAAGCTCAAAAGCTCCCGTGAGTCATGAGTGGTGTGTCTACTTTCTTTGGAGCACAACTCTCCACGTGTTGCTCTCCAAAGAGGGGCATACTGTAGACACCTCATTTGACCCCCTATGATAGCCTAAAATACCTGTCATATGTAGCGGTGCCCCCATTTCACCCATAATTGAATGGTTAATGGCATAATTCAGATTAATTAATGATGATGAAGGTGCTTGTTGATAATTTTAGACTTAGATCTACGATTTCTAGGAATTCGTGAGAGAAAAGCCAAATCGCGTCGAGATCCCAAGTCAAACCCATTATTCACATAAGGGCCGGACACTGACACTACTCGAACCTTTTTCGGACCACTTAAGACATGCTTAGTGTAAGTCTGGGGGATCCGAACCCTAGAGGGGGGGTGAATAGGGTGAGCTACCTTTATGACCAATTTTAATCAATTTTAACTTCTTTAAAACAAACTAGTCACAAGTGATGATTATAAAAAAAATTGCGGAAGCATAATAAACACAATCACCACAAAGCAAGCACCATCACACAAGGATTTAGAGTGGTTCGGCCTCAATGCCTACATCCACTACCGGCTTGTGATCCAACACCCCACCGGATTTCCACTATTTATGCTTTTCAATAGGCTAAGCAATAACCTTTACAATATGCTTTTCAAGGCTTAGCAATAACCTTTACAATGATGTTTTTCAAGGCTCAACATCAACCTATACACTATGCTTTTATAGGCTAAGCAATAACCTCTTCAACCACAAGGTTGGTTATCTCACTAAGTTAGTGTCTATAATACACTTGATGGAGATTCAATTAAGCTCATTACATTTGCCTCTAAAAATAGGCGGATATGAAAATGAAAATCTAATACACACACACACACTATGAATGCAAAGATGAAAGTACATGATGTGTGTGTGTGTGATGTCCTCAATCATTTTGAAAAAGAAAGCTCATAAATGTATGCCTAAGGCTTTTGAAAGTTTTAGCTCATAAAAACATTTATGATTGAGGAAAGAATGCAAGTCACATGTTAAAAGTAACAACTTGTTAATGATGTCAAAGATTCACAAGTTATATGAAATTAATTAGCTCTAAACATGTGATGCATTGGGATGTCAATCAAATCAACAATGTAGCTCATAAAACATAAAAATAGATTTGATTGAAATAAGGGGACAAATCATATGTGATTATAAATACAACTTGAATATGATATACCAATCAATGCAAAGCAAGTTGTAAAACTTTAAAACAAATTCACATATGATTTGTAAAGATGTTGAATCCACAACATAAGATATATTTTGAAAGAGATTTTCTTATGATGAAAAACAACACCCAAAGATTCAACCAAGTATATGAATCATGTTACATATAATTTCAAAGATTCTTTCATTAACATGATCTACTTAGATTTACCAAATAAAGTACTACTTGGATTGAATCAATGGTGATGCATCCAAAACAATAGATCAATTCAAAATATAAAACATGCTAAAGATACAACACATCATAGGTTAACATGCTACTAAAGATTTATCAAAGATAAAACAAAACATGAAAACATATGATTTGTAAAGAAGTTGAATCCAAAACATAAGATAGTTTTGAAAGTGATTTTCTTATGTTGGAAAACAACAACCAAAGATTCAAGCAAGTATATGGATCATGTTACATCTAATTTCAAAGATGTTTCCATTAACATGATCTACTTAGATTTACCAAAGATAAAGTACTACTTGGATTGAATCAATGGTGATGTATCCAAAACAATAAATCAATTCAAAACATAAAACATGTTAAGGATACAACACAACATAGTTTATCATGCTACAAATGATTTACCAAAAATAAAACAAAGCATGAAAACATATGATTAAGGAAAGTAGAGCCTACTTGGTGATTTAACTTCATTAATCCAAGCTTTAGCTTTCCTAATGATCCCCTTCATCCCTTAGTTCATTTCCCTTTGATATGCCTCAAAACCCCTCAAGGAGGGCCTTAAAATTCCCAACTTTTGGCAAAGGAAAGAACTCATATTTATAGCAAAAAGTGCCTAACGGCTAGTCCCCGGTCGACCGGGAACACACAACGGTCAGAAATATGACCGTTGGTGCTCAGGGCAAATTCTGCCTGCAGTGTTCCCGGTCGACCTGGCCTGGCTCGGTCGACCTGGTACACTGCAGTTTCTGGCACGGGACCAAAATTCCCAAAATTCCATATTTTTTGCATATTTCAAAGTTTTTCTTGAGGGAACTTTTTGGGCCAATAAATCAAGCTTGGAAACATGTTTTAAATCAAACTAAGGGGTTTAAAAACATGAAACATAAAAAGCCTAAAATGATTCAAAACTTTAAAACCAAAGGCTAGCTTGATTTCTAAAACTCTTTTCAAAAACAAAAACATCCAAGTTTAAAACCAAAACAAGCATAACTCAATACTTTTACAACTCTTAAAAACAATGCATGTTTAAAACAAGATTTCAAGAATTCTTAAATCAATGCATATGTGTGAAAATCAAATGATGCTAGAATGATAATGCATCCATCAAATTGCAATCTACAAAATTCCTAACACTTAGGCCAATTCCCACAAAGATCACACTTAACTTGCCTAATTATCCTATGACTAACACAAATCAGGAGGTTAGAATCATTGATCCGAATATCCCTTCTTCTTTCCAACGTCCGATCACTATTACATATGAACCAATAGATTCTACGCTCCAAGAGCTTTTCGACGATATATAGAACGTCCAAATCCGATAAGCGGGTCAAAAGTTATGAGCTTCCGAAGTTTGTCGCAAGAGGAGGTCAAAATCACCTAGGCACCACTCATGTGGCGCCTAGGCTATTGAAATCCATCTAGACACCCATACTGCCCAGGGCCACCTAGGCACCTCATGGTGGGCGCCCACCCTCCAAATTCCACTAGTTGGCTTGAAAGTCGCCCGGGACCACTCAAACATAGGGAGCATGCTCCGAAGACGAACCGAACCACCTAGGGACCACCCATGTGGCGCCCAGCCCTGAGTTCCACCTAGGCACCACCCATGTGGCGCCCAGCCTACTAAATGCTAGTGTAGGTCCCCCCCAGCTAAAGATTTAGCCATTCGATCCCGACTCCAAATGGGACCAAGTTCCAAAAGCGAAACCCAAACCATCCGGGCATCTACACCCTCCAGGACTACCTGGGCGCCACCCTGTGGGCTCCCAGACTGCGCAGGCCATGTGGGCGCCCACCCTCTCTCAAACCCTAGTTCACCCTAAAATGACTCAAGCCGCCTTGGGATGAGTGAGACCTTCTAGAAGCATGAATTAATGAAACCCTAGCCCTCCTAAACTCGTCCCAAAGCTGAGCGCCACCCCCTGGGCGCCTACCCTTCTGAGACCGGGTCCGGGTTCTAAATCTTCGCCCGTTGCATCGTTTCCTCGTAGATTTGCTAGCTGCATCATTAATAGTTCGCATTAGGAATTCGCATCAGTCGCTGAATATCGGAAATTGTGTTGAAAATACTAAGATTTTTTGTCCATTCATTGTGATCCATTGAAAACCCTAACTGAGCAGGGTAGGCACCACACCAAGTGGATTTTTTCCACCTTCGTGCATAACTTCCGATCTTCCTCATTTAGTTTAGTTAGAAACTGTTTGATGTGTCCTGAACTTCGAATTACCATTTTTGTCACACTTTGCATCATATCATTTGAATCGTAGAGTCATACAAAAAAAAAACCTAAAAAATATCATAAAACATAAAATCACTTCTTCTCTTTCCTTACTTTTTAGTAAATTAGAGGGGAAACCAAAAACAAATTAAAAAGATATCCAAAAAAACAAAAAATAATAGTTAGATAGTCTAGGTTATCGAATTTAGCGCCTAAGTAGGATAAACCCTAAGATTAATTAAAACATCAGAATTAATTAATTTAAGAACCATCAAATCATTAAGAACACCTTTAATCCCTTTAAGGGCCTAATTAATTCGGATTAAAAGCAACTAAGAACATAAAACACCTAAAACCCAAAACACAGTCACCTGGGCGCCCATCCTTCCACAGCCACTTGGGCGCCACCCCCTGGGCGCCCAACCTCTTCATTCTCTAAGACACCCCGGTTAAAGCTTAAACCAATTAATTAAAACCTTAAACTAATCCGAATCAACACAGTAAAACATTTTAAACCTGAAATAACTAAAACCATAATCAACTCAACCTCTAATTAACTCGAAAACATAAAACCAATTCGAACCATAAAAACAGATACCTGGGCGCCACCCACTGTGCGCCCATCCTTCCACATCCACTTGGGCACCACCCTCTGGGCGCCCATCCTACCCAATCACTAGGAAACCCCACTTGAAACTAAACCCGAATTCAATCATAATCAACACTTCAAAATTCCATTGAATTTAAAACAATTGAAGTCAGAACTCTAACTTCAAATTAACTTAAAGATCATTGAACCAACTCAAAACTTAAAAAACTGTCCGCCTGGGCGCCACCCCTTGGGTGCCGATCCTTCCATATCCACCTAGGCACCACCCTCTAGGCACCTAGCCTCCCAAATCACAAAGAGACCTAATTAATTAGAACCTAATTTAATCCTAACAACACAGCAAAACACTTTTATTTTAAAATACATCAAACCATAAAAGTTCAACCTCAAATCAACCTAAAAAATACGAAACCAACTCGAACCATAAGACAACCACCTGGGCATCACCCCCCTGGGCGCCTACACATTCTTAGGAAATCCCCCAAATTAACAATTTAACCTAATTAATATTCAAACTAACCCCAATTAACACATTAAAACACTTTAATATCAACAGACTGGAAACCTTAACCAATTTGGACTTAAATTCACCTAAAAACATAAGACCAACCCGAACTACAGAACAATCCACTTGGGCGCCACCCCCTTGGCGCCTATCTTCCATTTCCACCTGGGCACCACACTCGGGGCGCCCAGCCTACCTGTTTTCATAAAAACCCCGACCAACAACTTAGCCTAATTAATTAACATTCAAACCAATCCCAATCCACATTCCACATATTGAAATACTTTTAACTTAAAATACTTAAGACTTTAATCGATTCGGACTTAGCACCCAAAGCCCTTACGAACCAACAAACAACCACCTAGGCACCACCCCCGTGGTGCGTATCCTACACTTTCACCCTGACCTACTACCTCGACCAAAAACAAATAACTAAACACCTTATAACTTAAATTAACTAAAACCAGAACCCAACAAAATCCCTAGATCCCAAAAACCGAAAACTTAGTCCCATCTGGAACACCTGAAGATCACAAGCCATCACCTGGGCGCCACCCCCTTGGCGTCTATCCTTTCATTTGCACTAAAACTCGAATTCTCGGTTTTGTTTCAAAATCCGGATCCGAATAATTTTGACATTTGAACATCAGAGAATTAAAACAATTTGGAACATTAAAATTCATCAAGTAAGAATCCCCGGGATTCCGAAGATAACAACGATACCACCGCCATTAGCCAAACCACCAGAATGACCTAGGCGCCACCCCCTGGGCGCCCAAGTCCTCCGCCAACCCTGTTCGTCGATTTTGACATCATTTCACTTCTCAAATTAAAACTTGAAATCCCCGAGCCTTAAACAACTTAAGTAGAACCTTAAAATATCCCTAAATCACTCTTAATCAACTCATAACTTAAAACAAACCGAATAGACTAAAACCGTAATTAGCAAACTGTTTAGGCGCATGAACCATCAAACTTAGGCTATTTGCACCCTAGGATTAGATCGGATTTCCCCGTTAGGTAGCTTAGAGCATTAGGTTTCGCTCCATCACTTTTCCTGTTCCGTTAGGGGACTGGGAGAGCTGATGTGGACGGTCTAGGACCTTAGGTTAGGGTTAATCCGATGATCAGTAATAAAGAATTAATCACGTAAATCCAAGTAAAATCCCCTAGTTAGGCCCTTCTTGCCCAATATCAAAAACCCATAAAAACTACAAAACCTACAAAATAAACCCAAAAAGATTTTTCCTTTGTTTCTTCCTCCACCTCAGGTGCCAAATATTTAATTGAACTTAATGATAAAAGGGAACAAAGAACTGGCTTCTAAAATTGAATATATGAGAATAATTAGATGAAATGAGTGATTTCACACATGTTGCATACTTTTATTTCGGCCCATCGGCCCTCTAAAACAAACACCGGCCCATCGGCCACCTTCAATCAATTACAACCCACCGGCTTTTCACTTTATCACTCATGTATCGCACACGAAAAACACAAAAATCACAAGTCAAAGTCTCATTTGCATCATCATTTTTATTTAAAAAGTTAGCCTTTAAACCCTATTTTGCCAAGGGATTAGAAGGGGGTACCCGGGAATGGGGCCAATCCTCTTCTTAAATATTTGGCACCTCCCCCCCTTTTTGTTTTCTTTATTTTAATTATTTTATTTCACTTGGATACACCATGATTATGCTATGTGAGGATTAACCTTATTTGGACTTTGACTCATAACCCTGAATTGACCCAATATTCAAGAGACCCAAATTAATGTGACAGGAAAACCGTCGTGTGTTGCCGGCAGCACATTAGACGAGAGAAGAATCCACCCACTTATTTTCTCCCATTTTTCTTTGGCTTTTGTCGAAGAACGGTGTTACGGCCGTTACCGTAGCTGGCGATCGTGATCCGTCGATTTTGAGGGTAGTCAGAATCCTCATTTTCGATGTAAAATTTAAATAGCACATATAGATGAATGCGACTTCCCTCCCCTAGGGGAATCAAAATTCACATCCAACAGTACCTTTGGCACAACAGCCACTCACAGTTTACTATGACAGCAGCAGGGCAGTCGCTCAGTCCAAGAAACCCAGAAGCCATAAAAGCCAAAATCATGTACATAGGAAATATCATTTAGTCAGAGAGGTGACATTGCTATTACCAAATAGCCTCTGCAGACAATCTGGTAGATCCTTTACTAAGCCTTTGACTAACAAAGTCTTTGAGCAACATGTAGACGGAATGGGCATGAGATGCAACCCTGACTTGAATTGAGCCCAAGTGGGAGATTGTTAGATTGTATGGTCTCAATCCATTAGTTGATGTAATAAATTGATTAATTAATTTCTTTATCAATAAAATCATGCTTTCCTTTCCCATTAGTATATTAGATGTGATATATGTATACAGATGAGATCCACATATGGGAGACATGTGTCACAAATCTTATACTTAAATATTTCACAACCAGTGATGAGACTAGGCATCTCATCTGATAAGGTTGCAGCACTTTGATCACTATGAGATAGTGTGATTTGTCTAAATCATCAGAATGTAAGATTCTGGATCACGGTACTGGTACATTGGATGTATTGAAGGACCATGAGAAGCACCTTATGGAATATTGTCTCGTTTTAAGGTATGCTCTCATAATTCCCTAGCAATAAGCTTCAATCGTGAGACATTGATGAACTCAAGTTTTTATCTATTCACTTACTTTGATTCACGAATGAGTGAGGCCAACTGTAGGTCAACACCTCGGTGTCATGGGTACGTGGTAGTAGAACTGTGGAAACATCCAATGGTCAAGATAGAATCTATCTATATTATCCCCTTGTGCCAATTAATCGATTTGTCATTAGTAAGTGCGCACCCATCACGATTAAGAGTTAATTAGATGGTACTGATTATCACTGTGATTAATTGGGGCTCAAGGATAATAAGATGTGGATCTAAGATTGGATGGGACAGATTTATTCCAATTGATCCATGGATATTGATAGAGGGGCCTACTTGTGGTAATTGGGAAGTTTAGGGTCTTCTTTGTAATTTATTTCAAAGACTGGAGTGCAATTGCATTTATATAGTGGTGATATTTGTAATTAACTGTGGGCCCGGATTGCAAATGAGAAGTGGGGTCGCGGTGTCCCAGTTGGAGCCAACTTTCTATGGAATCCCTAGTGGTCCCCACTCTAGCCCAAATTATTGGAAAGATACTAATCCTACTTAAACTCTAAGAGAAAGGAATTAGAAGTTATTATTTTTATTTGAAGTAGGACTTCTAATAGTAGTAATAGTATACTTACTAATTGTTGCGGAAGTGAGACTTCTATAATAATTGGAAAGGAGAAAGTTACTAATTGTTTTTGGATGTAGGACTTCTATTTCTATTAGGTAAAGAGGAGGTTTGCAAACCTATAAAAGAGAAACAAAGGGGCTGGGATGTCCACCATAGAGATCCACGCCCAGCCCTCCTCATAGTGCAAGTGTTGCACAATTTTCTCTCCTCTCTTTCTCTTCTAGTTCCTTGGAGTTTCTAGTTGGATTTTCTCTTGAAGTTTCCACCAATCTTCTTGAGAAAAGAGATCTGATAGTGGGTCATAGTGTGGAAGACAACAAGGTCTTGGAGATCCTAATATGCTTCAAGAAGAGTTCTTAATCTAGTTGATTGTCTTATTTTCTCCATTAGAGCACTACCGGGATCCAAAGGTATAATCTACTTCTCTAATTGTTGTGGATTATTTTGTAGCATGGTGTTGCAGATTTCTATCTTTTAAATAGGTTTTATTGCTGTACTTGATTCATGAGATGGAGGGATTGCATCCTGGATATTGTTAGAGTTTTTTTTTTTTGTTGCAATTTGATAGAATGCATTCATTTTCATATCTTGACCTCTCATTCTTTCTTGAAGTTTTTAATTCAGATTTTCAAGTCTCAAAGTGTTCTATCTTCGAAAATCTTTTCAAGCTTTCCAAATGTTTTCTCTTTAAATCCATATTTTGCTTTGAATGTTTCATGTCATTAAAATTCATTTTTCATCCTTTTTTAAATCATGATTCAAGCTTGATCAATCTGCCTCAAGTCCCTTGGAAAGAAGCCCTCTTAGTTCCATCTTTCTAAAAATTTCAAAATTTCTGGACTGTCTCCAGGTCGACCTGCCTGTATGGCCGATCGACCGGGCCAAGGGACCCGGTCGACCGGTGACACTGCGGGTCGCCAGGGGATTTGGGCCGTTAGCTTCTCCAACAGGCATTTTTAGAGCCGTTGAGCACCCGGTCGACCCGTCTCTATACCAAGTCGACCGGGCACTAGTCGCTGGGAACTTTTTCTCTATAAAAAGTGGCTTTTTGTTTGGAAAAAGTTGATGAACTTTGAGGGACTTTTGAGGCCAAGGACTAACAACTTTTTAAGAGTATTGGTGAAGGGATTATGAAGCTAATCCATTGATTCAACCTTTAATCTTTAAATGGGTATGCTTTCTTTATCCTATGTTTTAAACTCATGCTTTGTTACTAAATCTTTATTTTCTTTAAAGCATGATTAAATAGATGTCTATCTTTTGAAATGTTTCTTTTCATTGCATGCTTAGAACTTTAAAATCTCCTATCTTTATGAAGCCAACATATACTTTGCAATTCACATGAAGTTGTTTTATTGTTTCAAAACTAACTTGCTAGATTTAAGTTTTACTTCTTCAAATCAAGTTAGTCCACTTTGAAAAACCCATGTGTTTGTCATAAAACTTTTGCTCATATAAATGATTAACATCTTTGCATCATTTGGAATTTCTTCTTTCTAAATGGAGATAAAAAACAGTTTCTAATATATGCATGATTCATAGACTTCTACCATTCATATGCATATGTCTAGAAAGTGAGATTTTTTTAAAATTCAGCCTATTTAGAGGCATTAAAATTGCACTTACATTGTTCTCTTAATCCATGCATTCATAGGAATTTTATTTAAGATAAAATCTTCTTGTTGTAAAGGTTAGTGCTTAGCCTTGAAAAGCATATATAGTGTTGCAAAGGTTTATGCTTAGCCTTGAAAAGCATAGTGATGTATTTGTAACGTTCAAGGTGAACCTAAACCTTAATTTGAGTTAGTGGAGATCTGGTAGGGACACCGGGAGTGGATGTAGGCATGTTGGCTGAACCACTATAAATGCTTGTACTATGGTGATTGACTTTTTGCTTTTATTACATGGATGTTGCTCTCTTGTTTGATACTATAATTAATCTTCTTCAAAGCATAAGTGACTTAAAAGAAAAAAAGATTTAAAATTTGGTCTAGTTCTTTGAGCTCACCCTATTCACCCCTCCCCCCCTCTCGGATTTGATCTTGGACTTTCAATTGGTATCAGAGCATAAGTGCTCTTGTTTAGGTCTAACAACCTAGAGTGCTTAGAATCCTTAGAGTGATTTTTTGTTTTCATGGTCATAATGCAAGCCCAATTAGGAGAAGGTCATGCCACTACTAGACCACCCTTGTTTAATGGTTCTCATTACCGTTATTGGAAGATTAGGATGCAAGTCTTCTTAGAGTCTCAAAGTCTAGATGTGTGGAATATCATTGAAGAAGGGTTCCATGCCCCCACTATCACAGTGCAAGATTCGGAAGGGTGTGTCATATCTATCAATCCTAAGCCTAAGAGAGAGTGGACCCAAGGAGAGAAAGATAGGGCAAATCATAATGCTAAAGCTAAAAATGCCTTATATGGTGCCCTGTCTCAAGAAGAGTTCAACAGGGTAGTAAATTGTAATACAGCTAAGGAAGTTTGGGATACCTTAGAGACCACTCATGAAGGGACTAATCAAGTTAAAATAGCTGAAATCCAAATGTTGACAACTAAGTATGAAGAACTCAAAATGTAAGAGGAAGAAACCTTTGACGAGTTCAATGCAAAATTTATGGAGATTGTTAATTCCCTCGTAGGTTTAGGAGAAAAGATGGACGAATCTAAGGCTGTTAGAAAAATCTTAGGATCTCTCCCCAAAAGGTTAAATCCCAAGATTGTAGCCATAGCTGAGAGTAAAGACGTTGACAAGATCAAAATTGAATAACTCAGAGGAAATCTTCTCACTTATGAATTAGATTTTAAAGTCCCTAGCAAGAAGAAAGGTGCAACTCTTAGCTCCCAACATAAAGAAAATGATAATGAGAGTGAGAGTGATGATGAAAACACAATCTTGCTCACTAAGAAGTTTAAAAATTTCTTTAAAAAACAAAAAGAACTTCAGAAATTATGAGGATTCTAGAAATGAAGATTTTCAGTGGAACTCTAGGGGATCTTTTATGAAGAAGGATGTGCAATGTTACAATTGTAAAGGATTTAGTCACATCGCTCAAAATTGTTCCTCCCCTAGAGAGTCGGAAAAGAAAGATAAGAAAGGAAAGAAAATTTTGAACATAACTTGGGATGATGATGAAGATGAATGTAGTGACAATGATGAATTTCAAAATGATGAAGATAATGATAACTCCACTTCTTGGCTTCTATTTACCCCTATTGAAGAAAATGAAGATCATAATGTTTTAATAGAAGATACCATAAGGAAAGAAGAAGTAAATGATGAAAATGATATTTGTCGCGACCCCGGACCGGGCCACCGAGGTCCAAGTCCGGGATCGGGACTGTTGGTGATGGTGGTGCGGTGAGTGATGAATGGTTAACATAAAGAGTGTGTCAACAAGGTGCACACACTTATTTAATTTCCCACAGGTGTCCGCGGTGAGGATATCACAACCATATATGAACATTTCTCTGAGTGCGGAAGCGTGTAGCAAATCAAATATTCAAACCATCTCTATTCATAAAGACAATAACACAAGTATAATACCGTATCAGAATGAGCAATGATAATTAGCATGTTACCCAAAAGTAAGTTAAAGTTTATACAAAGATCATTTAATTACATTCCCCAAAATAGAGGCCAACAAAGGCCAATATAAACAAAATACCAATTCCCAAAAGAATGGTTAAAAGTTTTCCTAAATTG
Source organism: Cinnamomum chago (assembly GCA_038049695.1). Taxonomy (NCBI): domain Eukaryota; kingdom Viridiplantae; phylum Streptophyta; class Magnoliopsida; order Laurales; family Lauraceae; genus Cinnamomum; species Cinnamomum chago. The sequence goes on along the minus strand of CP142454.1, from coordinate 55,649,503 downwards.
TTATCTCTTTCTAGCAATCCAATGTCTAAATGACATCATCAGCATGCCACTCGACTAACTACTGCGGTTCTTCGACCGCCTCCTCGTGCTCCTCCTCGGGATAACCAACAACGGGACCTGAGTACCAAAGAGTGGGTCAAACACAATGGTTTGGCAAATGGGTAAAATACAATGACAATATAATAATAAATGAATTTACCTTCAAAAGCATTTAAACCTGTTTAAATAACAATTTCTATAAACGAGATAATACATTTATTCAAATACAAGTGTACATTGTAAAACATGTGAAGGAAACCAAGGAAACGGGGAAACAAGCAAGATGGCAACCACACAAGCTAAGTCCTCTATCACTAAAGTGACAAAGCAATAACTAGGCACTGATCTCTGTCACTCGAGGTGAGGAGAAACAGTGGATCTTATACATACATATACATATACTATACATGACCACGGTAGCGAGTAGGGCATCAGGAACCACAGTAGCAATCTGCGGTATCGGGACAAGACCACGGTAATGACCGGGTAGCGGGATCCAAACTGCAGCTGGCGGGACAAGAGCGCGATCTCCAAGTCGGTGGATCAGACCAATAGGGTTATCCAAGCTTAGTGGTGCCGACTCATAGGTCAAATAACAAATCGAGACATGTGCAAGTAAATCAAGTACAAGTAAATAAACGGGCAGGATGGGGGTGCTCAAGGGCATACTGTCGTTTCATGTGGTGCAATGCACTTCAAGACAAGTAACTATTTCAAGTGTAATTCAATGCTGTCGGGAAAACAAGGCATGTAGTATAAATCTCGAGATCAATAAAGTACAATAAACAATTGAAATTTTGGGTAAAGTATCGGGTTCAAGATTTATTTGAAGTGGATAGGGATTCCGTATGTCGATCTAATAATAATTTGGTACTCTTTGAGTTTAGGGACCTTCCGGGCTCCTTATACACTTTGAATTTTTGAAACTTCAAATGAAATCTTCGTGATGTGGTTTCTTTCTCAAATGGCCTCATACATTGCTTAGTAAATCTCCCTGACATAGAGGGGTTCTCAATGAATAGTCCCAAAACGTTTAAACAATTCATCACTGTCCCAAACATAGCCTTTGACAGACAAAACTCATCGCTCGAACGAACCGGAGCTCTCTGGAATGGTTGTCTTGGTGGGTTCGCTCAAGCGCAGTTGAGGTCGCTCGAGCGAACTCATCCAGTAGGTGGTTGGTTCGAGCGAAGTCTTGGTTTGCTCGAACTAACCACTCTCTGGAACAAGTTCTGGGATGTCCGCTCTAGTGACCAAGGGGTTTGCTCGAGCGAACTTCCTACTGGAATGCTCCAAACCCTTTTCTGGACACTTCGCTCGAGGGAAGTGTCATATTCGCTCGAGGGAACTGTCCAGAAACTAATTCCAGGGCAGTTCAGCTCCTCTCTATCTCTTCCTTCTACAACCTCTTTCTAGCCACTTTTATACATCTAATGAGGAGTCTAAAACTTCATTCAAACAACATCAAATTTCTCACAACATCCATCCCATTCTCCTCTATCAACATCACATTCAATACAAAGAAAGAAAGAAGGAAACCATTTCACAATAGAGTACATTTGGTACAAACAAGAAGAAATTAAATGCCATTCACCAATACACTTATAAGACATAAATGTACTACCAAAGCTCTATCATGAACATTTATTTCAAACCAATGCAATAAATAGGCCTGAGTGGAAAATACCAAAATCATTGAAAGCTTATAAAAAATCAAATCATCCACTTGCCTTGGGTCTTCAAATCAAGAAATCAAACTCTTATACTCTTCCAAGCCAAAGATCCAAGCTATGAACAAAATCCCCAAAAACAAGCCCTAAAATGTCAAACAATGAAATAGAAAAGGAAACCTTACAATAATGAAAATGGGACCTCTTCAAGATCAAAGAAACACAAATCTAAGAGATGGGGAAGGAGAGAGTTCCCTTTTTAAAGAAAAGTGGGGTTGGGTCCCACCACTTGAAACATCCAAGGGCTGAAATCTTGGCTTTCGGGGCTTCTAATGAATTCGACGAAGAAGAGAGTAGTGATCGTCGAAATATCTAGTTTCCAAAAAGTATATGTTCCGCGGGTTTCGGGAATATCAAGTTTTGGGTACTGATTTAGTTCACAATGATTGTTTTGCCCTCAAGGCTATGAAATCGGGTTTCAGGGTCTCGAACGAGCACGGGATCAACATAAAAGTCATAGGGATTAACAATACAAATAAAACGGGATTAAAATAATGAATGCAAGAATCTCCGATAAATCCCCAAGCACATGTAAAGTCATAAAAAGGAACCCCCAAACGGCCCCACTATCACAAAGCAATCAAAATTCCCCAAAACTATTTCAAAAGCTATTCCAGGCCTAACTTAACCAAAATCCACTAAACACACTTAGAACTAAAACACAACTTAATTAATACTAATCGATGTCACTCGGGACAGGGTCTTACAATATACATCAAGCCTATGATGATTTATATGAACTATGTGAAGTCATAACCAAGAAGAATAAAAAATTAAAAATTGAATCTAAAAGGCTTGTGAATGATGTAAATGTTTTAAAAGATCAATTAATCTTAAAAGACAATGAGATAAGAAATGTTCAATCTAAGTCGACTACCTCTAATGACAATTTAGCTAAAGCTAAAAAAGAAATTCATAAATTACAAAGTTTGCTAGAATCTAGTCAACAAGAATCTGAACCTCTACAAATGAAACTCAAAAATGTAAAACATGTTGATAAATTTACTTTGGGAAATGACAAATTTTATCAAATATTAGGAATGAACAAAATTTTTGGAAACAAGAATGGTATAGGCTTTGAATGCTCCTCTAGTAGCAAGAAGAATAGCTTTCAACATAATACTAGGACTCATCTCAAACCTATAGATAAAAACTTCTTTACCTCTAGATGGACTTGTCATTTTTGTAATCATATTGGTCATCTAGTTCCCAATTGTCCCTTTAAGATTAGGTTGTCTCAAAATCATCCCTCTAGAGCTCCTTTTAAGTTTTTTCCCAAAACCACTACCTCTACTTTCATTAAGGCTACTTGGATTGAAAAAGAGAAAAGTGTCAAGAACTTCTTAGTTCAAACCGCTCTTAAAGTTAAGGAAAACTCTAGAGGGTTTTTTGGATAGTGGATGCTCCAAACATATGACTGGAGACCGTTCTAGATTTATCACTCTTGAGAACTATGATGGAAGAAATGTGTCATTTGGAGATAACCGAAAGGCTCAGATTATTGGAAAAGGTTGTGTTAGAGGAGATCAAATGCCTACCTTAAAAGATGTTTTCCTTGTGGATGGTTTAAAGCATAATCTTTTGAGTATTAGTCAGTTACGTGATAAAGCAAACAACGTTATATTTGATAGTAAATCTTGCAAAGTTTTGAATGAGAAATCCCACAAAGTTCTACTCATTGGATTACGGACTAAAGATAGCATCTACACCATAGAAGAACGCTGCGAAAATAAATCCATGTGTTTAATTGCAAAGGTTCAAGAAAATCAGTTGTGGCATCAAAGAATGGGTCATATAAATTACAAACTGATGAAGATCTTATCCAAGAAAGAAATTGTTAGAGGAATACCCAAATTAGTGTTAGTTTTATGGTCTCAATACCAGTACATGATGAATAAATTGATTAGTTTCTTTTTTTATCAATATATACCGTCTTTATTACTTGTTTGCACATAACTAATACGAATGACATAATGGTTCATGAGATAAACCGGAGTCCACAAGTATACTAGATGTAATACATGTGTATGAATGAGATCCACATACAGGAGATATGTATTGCAAATCTTATACTTAAATATCTTCACAACTAGTGATGAGACTGGGCATCTCATCTGACAAGGTTGCAGCACTTTGATCACTATGAGATAGTGTGATTTGTCTCGATCATCGGAATGTAAGATTCTGGATCATGGTGCTGGTACATTGGATGTATTAAAGGACCATGAGAAGCACCTTATATACACTGTCTTTACTTTAAGGTTTGCTCTCATAATTCCCTAGCAATAGGCTCATAATCCTGAGACATTAATGAACTCAAGTTTCTATCTATGCATTTGCTTTGAGTCACCAATGAGTGAGGCCAATTGTAGGTCAACACCTCGGTGATTTGGGTACGTGGTAGTAGAGCTGCGGGAACATTCAATGGTCAAGATGGAATCTATCTTTAATATCCCCTTGTGCCAATTAATGGATTTATCATTGGTAAGTGCGCACCCATTCCAATTAAGAGTTAATTGGATCGGTACCAAATGATCACTATAATTAATTGGGGCTTAAGGATAATAAGATATGGATCTAATTTGGTGGACAGGTCCAATTGATCCATGGATATAGATAGAGGGGCCTACTTGTGGTAATGTGGAAGTTTAGGGTCTTCATTGTAATTTATTCCTAAGACTGGAGTGCAGTTGCATTTATATAGTGGAGTTATTTGCAATTAACTGTGAGCCCGGATTACACATGAGATGTGGGGTCGCGTGTCTCAGTTGGAGCCAGCTTTCTAAGGAATCCCTAGTGGTCCCCACGCTAGCCCAAGATATTAGAAAGATACTAATTATAGTAGAACTCTAAAAGGAAATAGAAAGTTACTATTTCTATTTGAAGTGAGACTTCTAATAGTGGTAATAATAAGTTACTAATTATTAATGGAAGTAAGACTTCTATTTTAATTAGAAAAGAGGAAGTTACTAATCATATTTGAAGTAGGACTTCTAATTGTGATTTAGTAAGCAACTAATTGTAGTGGAAGTAAGACTTCTATTTCAATTAGTAAGAGGAGGTGGCTTTAATGCTATAAAAGGAGAAGAGGAGAGCCCTTGGACGTCCCTAATGTTAATCCACCTAGGGATTCACGCCCATTATTACTCTTCCTCTCTTTGTGCAAGTTGTTACACATCTTCTCCCTCTTCTAGTTCTCTTCTAGTTTCCTCTAGGGTTTTTCTCTTGGAGATTCCACCATCTTTTTGAGAAAAGAGAATCTGATACGGGTCATAGCGTGGAAGATCAAAAGGTGTTGGAGATTCTAGTTTGATTAGTGAAGGCGTTCATCATCAAAGAAAGAATTCAACTTCTCCATTAGAGCACTACAAAGCTCCAAAGGTATAATCTACATCCTTGTATGTTGTAGATTTCGTGGTTGCATGTTTAGATGCTATTTTCTATCTTCTAGATAGGTTATGTGGCAAGTTGGGGGGTCAAGTTTGGATTTTGTGGAATGTCAATTTCAAAATTTTGGCTTAATTTCGTTCATGAGGTTGGATGGTTTGGTTTTTTAGAAACTCATGAGGCTTTCTTTTTGGAATGGTTCAATCGACTCAAAAGAGGCATGGGACCATTTTGTATGCTCTTGGTAAGATGAATTTTTTTTAAAGGAAGCCCCTTTTAGTGCCTAGGTGGTCAAACCTTACTCATGTGGGCTAGCCCATGGGACCTTAAGCTTTTAAGGATGGCTTAGATCTCACATGGTGTCATTTTGTAAAGAATATCTAAAAATATCTCTTTTGGATACAGAATATCTAAAAATATTCTTACTTGGAGAGAATCTCTCAAGTTTCCTTTCTTTTGAGAGAGATTTTCTCAAAGTATCTCTCTTTGGAAAAGAATATTTCTCATTCCCTTTCTTTTTGGAGAAAATTTCTCAAAGAATCTTCTCTCTGGGAGAGAATATTTCAATTTTGCTTTTTTTTTTTTGGAAGGTTGCTATTTTTAGCACTTACCTCCTTTCTTTTCTCCTTGTTTCCTCTTTTGGTTTGCTCTCTTCTATAAAAGCAAGAGGAGATTGGATCTTTGCTTCTTTGCTTTCTTTCTTTGCAAGAGTCTTCAAGAGTGCTCCAAGATCAAGAATTCTTCTTCTTTTTCAAAGATCTTCACGTTTTTCTTCTTCTTCTCCATGAATGGCTTCAAGTAAGTTTTCTTCCTCCATAAGAAATTTTCCATTATAGAAGTAGAATGCTTTTTCTTTCGCTTTTCTTTTCTTTTCTTTTCTTTCTCCTTCTTTTTTTTTTCTCACGTGTTTTCTTTTTCTTCTTTTTTTTCACGTGCTTTTTTTGGTTTTTTTTTGCAAACGTTTTTCTTCTTTTCTTGGCTGTATGAACAGGTCTGTACAGACAGGTCCGTACTGCCACGTGGCAGTGGGCCACGACTTGCTGCCCAAATTTTTTTTTTTTTTTTTTGAAACTTCTCTCTTTTTTTTGCTCACCATGATAATGAAGTTTATGCACCATGATGATGAGGTTTATGCATCCCAAGATGTTCATGCACATTGCTTTCGTTCTCTTCACTTTTTTTTTTGCTTTTTTTTATGCATTAAGATAAAAGGCTAGAATCTCTAGGTTAAGTCAACATGAATTTTGACTTTGACAAAGTTTGATTGGTTTTGACCAAGTTGGGTTGGAATTGATCAAACTTTGGTTAAAGTTTTCCTAGCATCTAATGCATGATGATTTTTTTATGCATGCTTTTAGTAAATTGATTGGGAGCATGATAATGCATACCTAGAAATCTTTTGCAAGTTTTGGGATTTGGAGCTCGCAGCAATGTTGAGCCCTTTCCTGATCTTGCTGGATTTTTTAGGAGCTTTGTAAGTTTTGAAGTTTTGAGCTCTAGCAATGTTGAGCCCTTTCCTGATCTTGCTGGATTTTTTAGGAGCTTTGCAAGTTTCGAAGTTTGGAGCTCGTAGCAATGTTGAGCCCTTCTTCGAGCTTGTGGAGATTTGATGAGATTGGTTTGATCTTGCAGCGATGTTTAAGTTCAAACCTTCTTTGATGAGGCTTCATTAAGCTTGCGGCGGTGCTGAGCTCATCTTCTTGCTTCCTATCTTCTTCGGGATGTTTCCCTTTTCTTCGGAATTGTCCCGGAATCATGCCAAAATTTCGCTTGAATTTTTTTAGCCAAATTCTGTCACTTTGATGATTGATTTTTTTCATCCTTTGCATCTAGTTCCTCCAGAACGAACAAGGGCAAAGAGCCAGCTACTAATGCTCCTCGTCGGTCTGCCAAGTCTCCTAATGTGGTTGTACAGCAGGCCTGGGAGAAGGTCCAGTTTGTGGAGAGAAACTTGGAAGAGTGTGACTCCCTTAGCCGTGATGAGATGAGACAACGATTGATCGCTCTCAAGGATGAGGAGTTCTATGGAATTATGGTAAGCAACCATCCTTGGGTCATGGATGATCAAAGCGTTGTGCCCAAGCCTACCTTCTTTTTTGGCGATGCAGTCCCTGACGACTTGACATACCAAAGAAGGTGTTTTCAGTTCTCTTACACATCTAGTGGTAAGGAGAGAACTATTTCTACCCGGTCGACCTTTGATCGGACTGTATCGATCATGAGTCTTTCTCCCACGTGCCCCAAGAGGGAGGATCCTCCAAGCTGGGTGAAGAGGACCAATGTGATAAAGACCGGGGTTTTTGTTGGCGGCCCTTCCAAATATGCAGAGAAGTCACCAGTCCGAATGGACATGTTAGTGCCTTCCAAATGCTACCACGGTTCCGACCATCCGTCGGTCAATTTGAGACCGGTTGGCCTTGGTATTTTTCGGGGTGATGGCAGCAGTTCGGTGAAGCCTTTTCGACTTCGTGGCTGTTTCAGTGCTGATTCGAGCTGGGAATCATGGACCGATCACACCCTGCAGGTTGGTGGAGCCATTTTGAGGGAGGCTAGGATCTTCGACGCGTTCGCGCTTTTCGAAAAACCGTGGTTTTCTCTGATGACGCGTTCGCGCTTTTCGAAAAACCGAGGTTTTACTCTGAAGGACTTAAGTGTCATCACTGGGCTGCCTATCCTTGGCAAACTCTATCAGGAGTTTATGCCTATCGACAGCGTCCTTAAGGAGCAGTCTGAGGAGTTTAGGCTCTTGTACTTTCAGCTTGTCGCCTTCTATAATTGTTTTAAGGAGAAGGAGGGCTCGAAAGTCCGGTTAGCAGTTGGAAGAATTGTAGCTCCAACTTCTTTGACGGCGGAGAGTCTTCTGATGGTATGGCCCAAGATGCTAGGGCCAAAAACCCAGGTTTGAAGAAGATCTCTGTTATGCGAGATGACTTGAAGAAGTTCTTTGGGAGTACAGACGCCATTTATTCTTACATTGCACTGTGAAGAGATCTCGCTGTTTACCTCACTTATTGGTTGGGTGAGGCTGTTTTCGCTGGAGGAGATAGAACACACATAAGGCGGAATTGTATTTTTCCGGCTTGTCAGATGGCGTTCAGAGAGCGGTTGGCTTTGGTGCCAGCTCTTTACTCCTACTTGTGTACCGAACTGCAGGTTGTTGCTTTCTTGGTTCAGCTTGGGCTCCCTATGACCAAGGTATTTTCAGCCCATATTTTCTATTTGTGGCATGTTTACCACTGTCCTGGCTTCCATCGGTTAGGATTTGCGCAGGATGACGACCCTTTCAGGATTCGGTTGGCTAGAGGGATAGCCGTTTCCGAATCTCTTTTGTCTGCCCGTTTGAGGATCCTACGGTTCAGGGACGTCGAGATCAGGCAATCTTCAGTGAAGCTTTCTCCAGGTTTGCAGAAGAAGGCTTTTGATTTTGGGGCCTCCCGTGATTCCACCAGGGCAGGGTCGGGAAGACACTACTCCTTGACCAATGCAGAAAATGAGTGGCTTTTTAACATACGTGTTGGTACGATGGTGTACCGGAGACATCTTTTTGTTGACATCTAGCCGTATGTTCCCTCGCGTTTCGTGCTGCAGTTGGGCTTTTCTCAAGGCGTTGTTGGAGCGCCTTCGAGCATGGTAAAGTGTTTTGGAGGTTTGCAGGATGGAAGGAATGCATGGGCCTTTTACAGTGCGGAGGATACAACCGCCATGATTTCCTATCCTGAGTTGCCCACTTTCCGGACTGTTGTATTCACGAAATGGTTTGCGGAAAGCTTTTCAATGTACCGGGGGCTTTCCAAGAAGGAGCTTGATGTTAAGCAATCTCCTGGGAAGGGTCTTGGCAGATCAGATGGAGTCCGTCTAGAGGAAGTTTTGGCTTTCCTTTCCGGAGAGAAGCACAAGATCGGCTTTCTCAATGAGCAGGACATCATCAAACCAGGAGTTGTACAAGAGATACCTAGTGAGGTCTTGGATCAGCTCGAAGAGGAGGAAGCCGAGATCGACGCTTGGATGCAAGCGGAATTGATGAAGGCTTCCATGGAGTCAGGCGGAGATCCTGACTTTGACAGTGGGGCGGGTACTTCAAGTAAACCAACCCATAGAAGCAAAAGGAAGAGAGGGCAGCACCGTAATAAAAGATGACACGATGACTCTCCTGATCCAGAAGTCCCTCTCGCCACCGCTGAAGAGATGTCAGGGGACGCTGATGAGCCTCTGAAAAAGAGGAGCCGAGAGGAAGAAACCGTTGATGTAGGTATGATTCCTCTTCTTTCCCTTTCGTTTCTTTCTTTGAGATTTTCTTGTTTTGATTTGCCTTCTCTTCCTTTTCCAGTGGAAGATGAGGACTTGATGATGCCTGAGGTTCCAGCCGATGAGGTAGTGACGGATCTGGCTGCAGCATCCGAAGAAGAACCAAGGGAATCTGGAGTGATTCTAGAATCTTCACCTGGTATGACTTCTTTGTTTTTTTCTTTTTTTTTTTGTCTGTGTCGTCATTTGCTAACAGGTTGCTTGTTTTCTTGTCAGCTAACTTGCCACAGGATTCTGACGATTTTGAGTCATCCATGGATGCAGCTTTTGACGGCACTTCGGATGAACTCATGGAGGCAGAAAGTATTCCGCCAATCATTGAAGAAGGTATTTGTAGTAATAATCTTGATGATGATGAAAATCTTTAATAGGATCATATTCGTACCTCTTTTTTTGTTTTGTTTTGCTGGCAGATCGTCAGGTAGCAGAAGAAATTCCTCCGTCTTTCTCAGTACCAGAGTAGGGGATGCCTGCAGTTGAACCAGAAGTAGGGACTTCTTCTTCCAGTTTTAATGCGGCAGAGAAGATTGCTTCGCCAGTGTCTCTGGTTAGAAAGAGCTTAATGATCACTCCTCTAGCAGGGCGGGACACGGGCAGTCGACCAATGGAGAGGGGCAAACCTTCGTTCGGGACATCTCTTAAGTATGCGAAGAAAGTGCTGAAGAGCGTTTTGAGCTCATGGATCGAAACTCTTTCTTCTGGCCATTTGGAAGCTGGCTTTGGCATGGTTAAGCACGTACAGGACATCCTCGCTGATAGCAAAGAAGTCGGCCCGGACATTGCAGATGTGAAGGCTTTCGTTGATGAAGTCATAGCTTTAGGGGGCAAGTGGAATGAAACCAAGAGCTTCCCAAGTGGTGACTTCTTCAATGAGATGTTTTTGAAGCTTTCTAGCGAGGTCAAGTCTGAGCTGGACGAGATCTCGCGGACTCGGAAGCAATTCGTTCGGGAGAGGAACGTTACCAAGTTGGCTATCATCGGGCTGATAGAGGACCTGCGCCGTGTTGGTAGAGTGGTCGTTGAGACCAGGCAGCGTCTTGAGCTATTGGAAGAACAAGCTGCTGCGAAATGGGCTGCCATTGTGGAAGCTCGTGCCAGAGAAGGGACTCTGATTCGCCAAGTCGAGGAGACTGAAAGCAATCTCCAGAGGAAGACTCAAGAATACAAGCAACGACACATTCTTTGGGAAGAGCTTTCCCGTGCTGCAGACGGATCACGGTGTTTTGCCGCATTCTATGGGAAAATCTTGAAGAACGGTGGCCTGGAAGCTTTAGAGGCTAAGGCCAAGAGTCTGCTTGAGGAGTTGAGTCTTTGGTTGAAGACCATGTGAGACTGGCCTCCTGACTTTTGTAACAAACTTTTTTTTCTTTGGTACCCTTGTATACACACTCATATTTTTTGGTACTCTTTCTTTTGTAGTGCTTGTACACATTTTTTTTAGCACTTCTCTTTTTTGTATTCCCTCTTTCACTCAAATTCTTTTGTGATAAATTCAAGCAATAGTTAAACGAGAATGTTTGTTTGGAGATTTGATCAAAAGTTTGTCATTTTGTGAAAAACCTTTTATCAAATGGTTGTTTTGGCATGAAAGCCGAATTTTGTGGCGTAGGGGCCAAAGTTTTTTTTTGAGATGTTATGAAAGCCAAAATTTGGGATGACATGGAAGCCAGTTTTGTTTGTGGTATGGGAGCAAAAATTTGGGAAGGCATGGAAGCCGGTTTTGTTTGTGGCATGGGAGCCAAATTTGGGATGGCATGGAAGCCGGTTCTGTTTGTGGCATGGGAGTCGAAATTTGTTTTTGGCATGGAAGCCATTTGCGTTTTGGGATGGAAACCGAAATGTTGTGGCGTTTATAGCCAATTTTGTGGCATTTATAGCCGAGTTTGTGGCGTCTATAGCCGAGTTTGTGGCATGAGAGCCGATTTTTTATGGCGTTTATAGCCGATTTTTTTGAAAACCATGTTTTGTTTTGTTGGCGAGAAAGCCAGGTTTTGTGCATTTATAGCCGATTTTTGGCGTGAAAGTCTGGTTTTTGGCATTTATAGCCGAGTTTTTGGTTTTCAAAAATGCAAGTATTGACTAAAAGTCGCCTCTCTACTAAATGGTCTTGCAAGTATCGTTGGAATGTCGCCTCCTTACTCATTCGGTAGCGAGTATCGATGGAATGTCGCCTCCTCACGAATTTGGGCGAAGTATCGACTAAGCGTCGCTTCCTTGCTTTTTTTCTCAAAAATGTTGGTTTTGTGGGTATCGATGGAATGTCGCTTCCCCACGATTTTTGAAATTTGAGGGTTTTTTTTTTTAACCTCGGTTTTTGGTTTGAATTTTGGGTTTGTGGATATCAACTGGAATGTTGAGTCTCCACGATTTTTGAAATTTTACAAGTATCGACAAAGTGTCGCTTCCTTGCGATTTTAAAATTTTGGAAGTATCGAATGGGGTTCGTATCCTTCCAATTTTTGGGTTTTACGAGTATCGACTGAGCGTCGCTTCCCCGTGGTTTCTAAGAAACCTTTTTTTTTTGTTTAAAGACACGAGGGTCGTAAATTTTGACTTAAAATAGTTTTTTGTTTGTAAAAGTCAGGGTGGACTAGGGTGGAAATTCCTGAGTCCTGATTTTGTTTCAAACCATGAATTTCGAGTTCAATGATAGAAAATTTGGTCAAGTCCGGAAAAAGGCTCCTAAACTTGGATATTTGGATTTTTTTTAACAATGAAACTATGAAAGTAAGCATTGTTTTGAATTTTTAGAGATCTCAACATAAGGATGAAAAATCTAAAATAGGCGGGTTTGATGAGCGAGTACTTGAGAATAGGCTTTGGATGCGCAGGCACTGCTCTGACCCGATGGTGGAAGTCTTCAAGGGTAGTACCGCTTCAAGAATTTGTCGTTGATGGGCAGCATACATCTGTCGCCCTCCATGTTTAGAAGTGCGTATGCGCCATTGGAGAAGACTTTGTCGATGACGAAGGGCCCCTCCCATTTTGGCTCGAGTTTGCCTTTGGATTTGTCGGCAAAAACCATTGGCCCTTTTACTATAAGAACCAAGTCGCCCTTTTTGTAGGCGCGTTGCCTGACCTTCTTGTCGAAAGATCCTGCCATGCGTGCTTGGTACAGCTCAATGCTTTGTAAGGCTTCGAGCCATCTTTCGTTGAGATTGTCCAGTTCTTGGAGTCTCAGTTTAACGTTGCTTTCTTGCATCATGTCATTTTGCGAAGATACCCTTAAGGAAGGAATTTGTACTTCCAAAGGGACAACAGCTTCGCATCCATAGACCAAAGAGAATGGTGTGCTATGGGTTGGCCCTCGAACGGTGGTTCGATAATCCCAGAAAGCTTCTGGTAGTTTGTCTTCCTAGTCTCTTTTGTGACTAGAGACCATTTTCTTGAGGATTTCCCAGAGTGTCTTGTTGAAGGCTTCTGCTAGTCCGTTTGCTGCTGGGTTGTACGGAGTCGAAGGACAACTTTGGATTTTGTATTTGTCGCAAAACCTGTAGAATCGGTGATCCCGGAATTGTGGTCTGTTATCATGGACGAATCTTTTAGGTATGCCGAAGAGACAAATAATGTTGATACAAAAGAATTGAAGGACTGATGATGTCTTCATTTCACTGAGCACAAATGCTTCGACCACTTGGAGAAATAATTTGTAGCGGCAAAGATGAAGCGATGGCCTTTGCTTGACGGGGGAGAGATAGGACCTATGATGTCCATACCCCAGGCTACGAAAGGCCATGAGATTGTTGTAGGATGTAGCCATTCTGGAGGCATATGGACATAGTCTCCATGAACTTGGCATTGGCGGCAGCGTTTAGCAAATTGCATGGCGTCAGCTACCATGGTAGGCCAATAATAACCTAACCTTTTTATCTGATCGTAGAGCTTGGGACCAGCTTGATGAGCTCCACAAAGACCAGCATGAACTTCTTCGAGCGTTTCCTCGGCCTCTTGTTGTGACAAGCAACGTAGAAGTACTCCATCGAAGGATTTTCTGTAAAGCATTTTTGAAGGTATATCCATATGAAAGTTTGGGGCTCGCCTTTGAACGCTTACCCGTTCTTTTGGATCTTAAGGGAGGATTCTGAACATGGTGTAATCAATGAACGGATCTCTCCAGTCACCGATTGGAGGTTTGAGGATGGAGATCCGACTTCCGGCCAATCGGTGGCATTCAGCAACCGCTTGGTGTGTGTTAAGAGGAGGGAGAATCCGTCTTTGACACACTGTAATTTGCATGTTCTCCCCTTCCTGGATCACCATGGATGCGGCAAGTCTAGCTAGGGCATCTGCACGGAGGTTCTCACCTCTGAGGATATGGGTGATATGACAGATGTCAAACCTTTGGCGAAGTGATTGTGCCTTGTCGTAGTAAGGCAACAGATCAGGCTTCCTGACTTCGAATTTCTGATTCATCTGGTTGACGATCAGCCGAGAGTCCCCAAAGACTTCCAGCATGGTGATGCCGGATTCGAGGTCTAGTTCCAATCCCACGATGAGAGCTTGGCATTCAGCTGCATTGTTTGAGCATGGTTCCAATAGCGCGAAAGCATGTGGAATCATGTGCTTGTCAGGGCTAACAAACAGGATGCCAACTCCCGAGATCAGCTTTCTTTTTTCATTTGTCCTGGTTGTGCCGTCGAAGTACATGTCCCAGGAGGCATTTGGTGAGAAGGTCTCCACGTTGTAGACAGGTTCGTCTTGGAGATCATCTCTGAGTGGGGAATCTTTGGGCAACGGATGCTCTGCAAGAAAGTCTGCTAGAGCTTGGCCTTTTATTGCCTTTTCTGTTACATACTTGATATCAAATTGTGATATGAGGATGGACCATTTTGTTAATCAGGTATTGAGAGAACCGGCTTTTGTGACAAGGACCTTTAAGAGGTTGATCCTCGAAGTCAGGTATACCGTGTTGGACAACAGATAATGACGGAGCTTTTGTACGGCGAACATCACTGCAAGGCATTCTTTCTCGACTAGAGAATAGCGATGCTCCGCGCCTACCAGCATGCGGCTGAGGTAGTATAGAGCAGTTTTTTTCCTTCGTCATTCTCTTGTGTGAGCAGGGCGCCCAAGGAATGGTCGAGAGCTCTTGTGTACAAGATGAATGGTTTTCCAGTGGTAGAGGCAGCTAGCACTGAAGGTTTAGTTAGGTATGTTTTGATATCTTAAAATGCTGCTTCACATTCAGTATCCCAAACAAAGTTTGCACCTTTCTTCATTAGGCGTGAAAAAGGACGGCATTTCCCTGAGAGATTGGAGATGAACCGTCGGATGTACGCCAACCTTCCTTGAAGCCCTTTTAGTTGTCTTAGGGTTCTTGGAGATGGCATTTCTAGGATAGCCTTGACCTTGATGGGTTCAAGTTCTATCCCGCCTTTCCGAACTATGAATCCGAGAAATTTCCCCGATGAGACGCTAAAGAAGCATTTTAGTGGATTCATCCGCAGTTTGTGTTTACGAAGTCGGAGGAAGACTTCTCGAAGGCGAGGTCATCAACATAACATTCGACCGTCTTGTGTTGCATATCCTGGAATATCTTCATCATAGCCCTCTGATATGTGGTACTAGCATTTTTCAGACCAAATGGAATGACAGTGTAGCAATACATGCCAAATGGTGTCCGAAATGATGTGTGTTTTTCATCTTCAGGATGCATCTTTATCTGATTGTAGCCAGAGAATCCATCCATGAATGTCATTCGATCAAACCCACAGGTGTTGTCAATCATCACCTCCGGTATGGGGAGCGAGAATTCATCTTTGGGGCAAGCACCATTTAGGTATCTATAATCAATACACATCCCGATCTGCCCATATTTCTTTGTCACGGGGACGATGTTGGCCAGCCATTCAGGATGTTGTTCCTCACGGATGACTCTGACGCTTTTGATTTTTTGAACTTATTGTTCAATTTTGTCTGTCACATCAGGACGAAATCTTCTTTCGCCTTGTTTGACAGGCTTGATATCTTTTTGCAGATTGAGTTTATGGACTGCTATCTTGGGGTCTAAGCCAGGCATTTCAGTATAAGACCATGCAAAACTATCAATGAACTCAGGAAGAAAAGAGATATACTCGGGTAACTCATCATCCTTTATATTCTTGCTTATGAATATAGAATGTGGGTTATCTGGTGATCCCAAGTCTATCTTTTTAATAGGATCTTCTGTTGGAAGGTTTGAAGGTGGTTCCTCCACAATATTTTCGGAGGCTTCCAACTCAACGAAACCTTATGGAGTTTCAAGGGCATTTTCAGACCAAGGCTTTGTTTCTGGCAATGGGTCTTCAGGATCGGTGATCTTCTCAAGGTTTGTTATGAGGTGGCCCCAATCGCCTGTTGAAATTGGGCCGAAGTAAGGTACTTCTTTTGGAGATGACGGTTCTTCTGAGTCAGAATACCGCATGTCTTTATCACTGGACAATTCCTCTTCATCATCAGAGAAATCATACCGATTTGTAGAGCTTCCTGGGTCTTTGATCGGTGACTCTTCAAAGAGATATCCAGGGAGATTGATGTCTTCATGAGATGTTGAGGCTTGATCGGCAAATCGACTCCTCAACACTTGTGTCAACTGTCTCATGGGAGCGTCGGGATCATACCCCAACCCATGTGAAGATTTTTCTACATGACCGTAGAGTCTCCAATCTTCCAGTTGACTTTTGGTTAAGGCGAGCTCCAATGGTGTGAGAATACCGCGGCCTTATCCCAGACCGACTGGGTTTTGAGTGTTATAACCCATTTTCTTCATAATAGCTTGTGCCATAGGACTATATAGAAATAGTTGAGGCATACCTTCATTTTGGAAAGGTTCAAGCAAGGAGTTTGACGAAGAAGCTTCTGATCTGTGAAAGAAGATTGGCTTCTCTTCTGCTGAGGTTGCCGGAACAACGAAGGAAGCAGACGTAGGATCTTCTACGTTAGCAGGCATCGCTATTGGAGGTAGAGGAGGCTGAACTTGTTGAGTGGGCATGACGATATGTTCTTCTTCTGGCTCTGATTCTGATTCCGTGTCTTGCATGATAGACACGAAGGTGACGACAAACTTGCCCCTAGACTTTTGCGTTGTCTTCATTGCTTTGGTTGTTATGACCAAAGGCTTTGAAGATTTGAGAGAGACAACGAAGGGAGATGGATCTCTCTCTTCAGATCTACGGGAAGGTTTTTTTTCTTCCGATGATCGCTGAGGAGTCTTGCCTTTATCTTTTTGGAGATTTTCGGTGAAGGGCGTTGTTTCTTCCTTCTTTTCTACTTTTTCATCTTTGTACATTTGAGCATCTGCGAAATGGACTTGTTTGCCTTTGAAGGGCTTTTTGTCTGCAAACACTCGATGTATCGAGCCGTCATTGCCAACGAACTTGATGCATTGATGTAGAGTTGAAGGGACGACACCATTCTCGTGTATCCAGGGGCGTCCAAGAAGGATGTTGTAGCATGAAGGGGTTCTTATTGCATACATAGTGACTTCAGAGATAAGATCACCGATTTGCAACTTAAACTTGATTTTGTCGATAGGCCTTTGAGCGCTCCCATCGTACCCAAAGATGGATACAGACGTGTGACTCAGCTTGCTAGGTGGGATGCCCAGCTCTTCAAGTGCCGAAGTAGAGACGAGGTTGAGTGCAAAACCTGGGTCGATCTGGACTCTGTGTATCTGCATTTCTTTGATGTACCTTATGAAGTACAGGGGTTGGTTGTGCTTTGTCTCACCTAGCAGGAGGTCATCCTTACCGAAGGCAATGGTTGCATTTGTTGATTTCTGAACTGAGAGGCATTCAATGTCTGATCCCTCGGTTTTTATCTTTTCTCCCTTTGAGGAAGTATTTGATTTTTTGACCCTATAGTCCATTTCAATTTGTAGGACTTGCGGAGCATGTTTGCCGAAATCAGCGTTCAGCTTTTGCTATTCTGAGATGAGATTATTCGTAATAAATCAAGGATGTGCAGTCGTGCAATTATGTGTTTGAAGTGCTCAATCAGTCATACTTGAAAGCCTCCTTCGGGCCTGCATGTTCATTATTGTTGCCACTAGGGGAGTTTACATTTTGTGTTCCCGAAGGATTTACATAAGAAGAAGAAGGTTGGTTGTAGTTTTTATGGTAATCCCAGCCAGAGCGGGTACCTCTACCAACTTTAAGAGCTTCTTGAGAAGGTCTTCATTTGGAAGATCGTCCTTGGGATCCAAGGGTTGATCCTTCTCATTTGCTGAAGATGTGTCTGCAACAGAGTCGCCATCCTCAGTGATTGCGTTACAAGGAGCATTTTTCTGGAACAAGTCCCGAACAACATTCAGTAACTTTTCTCCTTCATTATGTAATTTGTCGGTCCAGACATCTCCCATGAGGTCGGGTATCTGGGACCAACTGACCAGGTCTCCATCGACTGAAGTCTGTTCAAGATGATCGGTCGAAAGAGCCGTGAGTTGTGACGTCACGGTTTCAAGGGACGAAGGCTGAGAAGATGTTATCTCAGTGGAAGTCACCCGAGAAAATGTACCTCCGGAAGATATACTATCAGGTGTAGCCGGAGAGTACGTGTCTTTGGTAGATGATGCTTCAGATGCACTATCATCCTGAACTATCGCATTGCAAGTTGCCCTGGTTGGAGATCCCCCCAGAGTGGACGGTTGGGAGTCGGACTCATCATCGGATGTGAGAGGGTCTTCTATCCAACAGTGTTCTCCATTTTCAGGAGTTAAGGGAGGAGGTACCTGTTGATTTTCAAGGACTTCCGGTTCCGGATTTTGATCACGAAGGTCTTGCTCTTGTTCTAAGGCAAGGCGCTGCAAGATCCTTGCATGTTCCTCAAGATCAGGCATGGGAGCCAAATCTTCTTCTTCGTCTTCCCCTCGTGGTTCAACAAGATTGGGTTCTGCTGGAGCGTTGAAGGATGCTGAGTCAATAGGATTTTCTTGAGCAGGCTCTTGGTCTCCTTCAACATCGGACCAGGATCCTTGTTGCTGATACGGATCATACCAGATTACCGGCATAAGGTGAGATTCGGGAACCCATTCTTGATCAGAGAGATATTCTCCTGTTTCAAGGGATTCCTCCCACTCGTCGGTGTCACTGGACTCGTATCCATCCATGGAGAATCCAATTACTGAATTGCAAGAGTATGATGCCCCCTGCGTAGTTTCATTTCTGAATTGAGGTGGCATGAAATCACCAAGGGTGAATTTTCTTTCCACCTTTGAAGCCTTGGGTTCTTCCGTTGCCCCCAGCGAAGCAGTGGAAGAGGTCTCTACCTTTTCAAGGACTTCTTGCTTTGATTGAGCTTTCTCCTGCTGCTTGAGCTTGTGGAGTTGTCTCTTGGCTTGCCTTCGCTGTCGAGCTGTAGGCTTTGTTTTGACGATCTCTCAATTTTCATCTTCTAGGAGATCGGGATGTACCCATATAGGTTGTCCGTATGATGTTGGGTAAGGAACCAACTCTTGGGTCGTTTGGGTCATTTTTATAAACTTGAAGAAGTGGTGGTCTTCTCCTTTGGTGATTTTGAAGTTTGTCCATACGACACCATGTTGACGGAGGCGGACCCATAGTTTTTGTCAAAGGTGATGACACTGTTTTTCCACATCTCGTTGATCTTCTCTCTCACAATGAAACATTGATTGAGAGGATGCGAGATCATCTGATGATATGGACAATACCGATGATCGTTGGTTTTGCCAACATCTCCCTGTCTTTTTGGCTCAGGTAAGGTGAGTTTACCATTTGCTACAAGAGCCTCGAAGATTTCTTCGACATCTTCATCGAACGGGTATTTTTTCTCTACTCGTTCTCTGAAGGCATCAGAGAGTTCAAGTTTCTTACCTGCAGCTTTGTTTTCAGCTTTCTTTGGCTGCTGAAGAGCTGACTTGGTTTGCACATTAAGAACCTCATTTTTCTTTGGCTTTGAGGTCGTAATGGTACCCAGCTCTTTCTTTGATGATTGTTGACTGTTGAGGTCTTTGATCACCGTTTCAGCCTCCATAGCTGCTTCTAGGAGTTCTCCCAGGTTCTTTGATTTGTTGTCGATAATCATGGAGCGGGTTCTCGCTCTCATGTTGTTGCGGCAAATGTCGACGAGCGACGCTTGTGGCAGCACATCTGAGCACTTGTATGCCATCGCCTTCCACTTATGAATGAAGTCGCACTACTAGAAAAAAGGGTTTTTATATCGGCTAAAAACCGATATAAAAGACCTATTATATCAGTTTTTCAGTACACTTCAAACCGAGATAAGTACCCCCGATATAATAAATAACTTTAACCGATATAATATGTGTATTATTTTTTATATCGGTTTTTGGACAACTGATGTCTTTTAAACTTGAAATTATAACACATATTACTGTAAAACCGATATAAAAAAAGTGAAACCGATATAAAAAATATTTATAATATCGGTTTTCGGAGAACTGATGTGTTTTGAAACTAAAATTATAGCATACATTACTATAAAACCGATATAAAAAAGAGTGAAACCGATATAAAAATTATTTATAATATCGGTTTTTTGGGATTGTATTATATCGTTTGTTCTGTAACCGATATAATATTAAATATGTATTTTTTTTGTAAATAGTCCTTCTAGAAAGGGTCAGGTGACCTTACAGTCACCTGGCGGCTAGCCGCCCTTTGCAAGGGGGCTAGCCGCCAGACCCACGGTCAGCTTTCCACTAAGCATTTTTTTTTCAGGATAATTTTCTGTGCTTCCTGCGGCTAACCGCCAGTGCACCTACGGCTAGCCGCAGTGCTAACCGTGGGATTACGATTTGATTTTAAGAGACCAGTTTTTTCAGAACCATCTTGCGGTCACCCCTGCGGTTGCCTCACGGCTAGCCCCCTCTAACCACTTAAAAAGCACACTAAGGAACAAGAGAAATTAATATTACAACATGGATTGCCAAAAGCCCCTTTTAGTAACTCATTTCTTCAAAAAGTAAAACACTCACAAAAATTATCTACGATGGAAGCATTCAACTTGCAGACCAATCAAAAACTACATTGACAAAAAAAAATCTAAGCATTTAGGATTCACAATATAAACATCTACTAGAAGGGCAAAAGCAAGACACTACAACATATCCCAAAAAAAAACCAATTATATGATATTAAAATACATGCAAGGAAAAAGAGTTAAAATTCATTTATCGAACTCACCTGCAAGGAAACAATCAAGACCATGGAAGCGCTCCTGCAACCAATATCAGTAATATAGAAAAAAAAAAAGGAAAAAGTCAGCCTCATTTCATAGGAGTGGAAAAAGTAAAGATGTAGTCCATTAAATAGAAAATTTAAAAGCACTTACAAGTCCTATAAGAATTTCAAGACAAAGTATGGCAAAATTTTAGTTGCGGACTGAGAAAACAAGAAGTTTAACTCCTTGCAAAAAAATCCATGCAATGTATGCTTAGAGAAAGAGAGAGAGTTGAATACCAAAACAAAATAAATTTAAGTTGTTATCATCCTACAGCCTTGGCCTCATCCATCAACCTTGGAACTCCATGTCTAGGCTCCACCTGATCACCAAAAACAACTGACATGCATACAAACCTCTTCCTCATCCTCACCAAAAAGAAAAATTATCACTACTGCCATTGTCCAAATTGTCTATATGATGCCTACCAACTACTATTCCATTCTTTTCACCATCACCAAATGTGTATATATATAGGTGGGCTGTTGATGGCTATCCAAATTTGTATGTAAATTGGTGGGTTGTTTCTTCTTCACTAACATAAACCTCTCAAGAAAAAGAAAGAAAGAAGAAAAAAAACTGTTGCTATTAAAAAGAAACAGACCCAAAAACGAAGATGTGAGGGAACGCAGCAATGGTCTTTCTTTGAATTATAGCTCACAAATATGATGGGTTCCGATTCCACATATAAGTAGACTACTACAATGGCATCAACATGGAAATGGATTTCAGTATAAAAACATAACTTCCAAATGAAAATTCATAACTTCAGTAGAATGGCAGAATTTGTCTCCAGTAGAAAATTCATAACTTCCTCTTCTGAACTCGAAACAATATGATTCTTGATCCAAATGAAAGATTTATCAGAGGGCTACAACTTTCATGTTTTGAGATTTAACCCAGATCGAATGTAAAGTAGTGTAAAATCACCTTGAATCTGACTGGTCACAGAAAAACAACAACCTGAGTGAAGCAGAGTTGTCTCCAGTAGAAAATTCATAACTTCCTCTTCTGAACTTGAAACAACATGATTCTTGATCCAAATGAAGGATTTATCAGAGGGCTACAACTTTCATGTTTTGAGAGTTAACCCAGATTGAATGTAAAGTAGTGTAAAATACCTTGAAGTAGACTGGTCATAGAAAAACAGCAACCTGAGTGAAGCAGAGTTGTCTCCAGTAGAAAATTCATAACTTCAAAACCTGAAGTCAGATCGACCTGATTCTAAAACCAAAAATTAATCTCTCTCACTGATACAAAAAAGTCATGTTGACCACTTTTTGATTCAGATGTTAGATAAGAAGATATAAGCATAACAACATGCTTAATTGACATGACTTGAATAATCCAATTTATGATTCAGTGCTCACTTACATGCACCATCTCCATCAGTAAGATTATAACCAGATCACAGGATTCAGGAGTGAAGCATGTGAGAGTGATGTTGGATGTGAATTGTGATCACCATCAGGCATTAGATGGAAAGAATGTTATGAAGTATAGGGATGTGTTGCTAAACAATAGTTTTGTGACAATCCAAGATGTGAAATAATCATGGGATAAAAGTAAGCAGGGATGCATTTTCAGAACCATGGAACTAATACCATTAAGAAATTAAAAACCATATTTATTAAAAAATATAATTAAACTTAATGGTTATATTTTAACATTTCTGGCAGTTGTAAATGCTGGAGGCTAGCCTCCAACTTCTGGAGGCTAGCCTTCAACTTGGAGGCGGCTAGCCAAACCAAGTTGGAGGCTAGCCTTCAACTTCTGGAGGCGGCTAGCCGAACCAAGTTGGAGGCTAGCCTTCAACTTCTGGAGGCTAGCCTCCAACTTCTGGATTCCTCAAACAGATTCATGATATGAATATCTTCATCCTACCTAAACCAATCCATGTCCAATCCATCCTCATGAACCAAAAAAATAAAGAGCCTAATGAAGTTACAAATATAGGGAGCAGCAGCAAAAACTGAAGGATGCACGAAACTGTCAAAACCAGACGCAGCAGCAGAAACTGAAGGATGCACGAAAAAAAAAATAGAATGTAGCAGCAGCAATAGAAAGAAAGAACACAATGCACAAAAAAAAACCAGCAGCAAAAACACTGTTAAGACCAGACGTAGAGATCACCAAAAAAAAAGAAAGAATGTGGCAGCAGAACAAAAAAAAAACAAAAAAGAAAAGAAACAACAGCAGCACAAGAAACATCATAAAAGAAAAAATGTAGCAGCAGAGCAAAAAAACAAAAAGAACAGTAGCAATAGAAAGAAAACAGCAGCACAGCAGGGAAAAAAAAAACAGCAGCACGAAACAACAGGGTAAAAACAGCATTGTGAAGAAACGCAGCAGGGAAAAAAAATAGCAGAAACACAGCAGGGAAAGAAAAACAGCAAGGAAAAAATACAGAACAGCAGTAAGAAAAACAGCAGCAGAGATCGTGAGAAAACAGAACAAAAAAAAAACAGAGAGAGAGAGAGAGAACAAAAAACAGTAGCAGCAGAAGAAAAGGGAAAGAAAGAAACGAAGCAAAAGAAAGGAAATAACGTGATGTACCTGGCACCTGCGCAGCGCCGGAAGAGCAGCTTCTTCCTCTTCGTCGTCGTCGTCCTCGTCTTCTTTTTTCTCCGGAGAACGAGAGTGAGCGAGAGAGATAAGGAGAGCAGAGAGAGAGTAGAGAAAGCGAGAGTGAGAGAAGAGCAGAGAGAGCGAGAGTGAGGAGAGAAGAGAGCGAGAGTGAGAGAAAAAGGGTTTTTGGAGGGAGAGAGGCGCTGGGAAGAGAGGCGAGAGTGAGAAGAGAAGAGAGTGAGAGGAAAGAAGGACTGATGGAGAAAGAAAGAGAAGAGAGGGAAGAAAAAATAAAAAGGAGGGAAAGAACCACTGAGCCCGCGCGGGCGATTAAGTGATTTCATTGGCTATATAATATCGGTTTCATAATAACCGATATAAAATATCTATATATAACTGGTGGCTAGCCGCAGGTGCACTAGCAGTTAGCCGCATGTGAACTGGCGGTTAGCCACAGGTGCACTGGCGGTTAGCCGCAGGACGTGCTGAAAAGGGAGGGGTTAAGGGATCTGAAGACCGATGTAAAATCATTGGGTATATAATATCGGTTTCATAATAACCGATATAAAATATGTATATATAATATCGGTTCCATAATAACCGATATAAAATATGTGCATACAACCGATATAAAATATGTGTATATCATATCGGTTTTATAATAACCGATATAAAATATATGTATACAACCGATATAAAATATGTGTATATAATATCGGTTTTATAATAACCGATATAAAATATTGAAATCAATATCACATATTTTTCTAACCGATATTATATATAGAGATTATTATGTCAGTTCTTGTGTAACCGATATAAAAAAACTTGACCGATATAAAAAAATATTAACCGATATAAAAAACCTTGACTGAAGATATTATATCGATTATATGAAAAACCGATATAGGGCAGTTTTTGCAACCGATATAAAAACCATTTTTTCTAGTAGTGTCATAAGTGGACTCATTCTCTCCCTGTTTTAGGCTGCAGAGTTGTGCCATAGTAACAGAATGATCCTTACCTTTGAAGTGGTCAGGAAGCATGTCTCTAGCATGGCCCAATTTTGGATGGAGTCCTCCGGCAGAGTGGAGTACCAATCGAAGGCCATACCTTTTAGGGTACTTGCAAAGAGACGGATCTTGAGGGCATCTTGATCCGCGATAGCTCCCGTCAGGATTTTGAAGTGAATGATGTGTTGTCTGGCTAAACCTTTCCCCGTATATATTTGGAGAGTACGTTGCTTGAATTTTGTAGGGAACGGGACCGAGTCCATCCATAAGGGATATATGGTGGCTTGATCTCATGCTCCTTCAATGTATCCTTTTCTTTTGCTTTGGTGAGGATAACGTCAACATCCTTTTTGGTAAGGGCACGTGACTCACTATTTTCTGCATTTTCCTCGTTATCTGGAGGAGGTTGGTTGTTTTATTGAAGCTGAAAAGCAAGAATAAGATTTTCCATCAGAGCCTCATTCCTCTGCTGACCTTGCTCCAATTGCTAGATGCGTACGGTCGTTTCATCAGGAGGTGGATTGTGAGGTTGTTAAGAGTTTGTAGCCAAGACGTTCATCCCCCGTGATTCGAATGAGGAGATCGTCCTGGTGATTGAGCTAGGGCTCATTCTTGAAGAGCTTGAGGAAGGATTACTCCGTTGTCCTTAGCTTGAAGGACTAGAAGATTCTTCCAGGCGTCTTCGTGTCCGGGAGACGCTGCGAGTCAACGGTCGTCAGACATGAATTTTGGTTGCTGACTTCTGACGTCTTCTGGTTTTGCCAACCATATGGACGGTAGCAACTTGGTCGGGTCTCTCTTTTTCGGTCCATTTTTGGGAGACTTGGAGGGTAGGATGCTGTGTCCTTTGCTTCTCTAGTCTCTTTTGTCGATACGACATGCGGCGACGAATGCGATGGGCAATTTGAGCTTCTGTCTGCTCCGGCTGGGCTTTAGCAATGAAGGATGTACTCCCTGGAGCGAAGCAGCCGAGCCTATCTTCCTTGAAGCTGGGCATAGACAGGATTTGGACTCGGTCCTTCGACTGTCGTAGCGAAGCTCTGAATTTTGTTGTTTAGCCCCTGTTGAGATAAAGGGTCGAACTGCAGGAGTGCAGGCCTTGGCAGTTTCTTGTAGAGGCCTGGTGATGTATGATTTGATTTTTGGCTTGTAAGAGATGGGTTGCCTTCTTTGTCAGGCGAGGGGCTGGTTTCTCCTCCTTCATGTATGCAAGAGGATAGAACCAGTTTTCTTTGAGAGGGGCCAGGTATACTGGCCTTGCAGATGCTTGGGACCTCCTTTGTTTGGGCGAAGGTCTTGCGGACTAAGTCTTAGGGTAGACTTGGTTCTCTGCGGATTGAGGCTTCGTGGAGTTGCCACGGGCTTCAGGCTTCTTCATGTTCGCCCTTGGTGTCATGGCAGTGACACGTTGTGGGGCGATCTTCTGCTTTTAGCAGGTGCGATTTCCTCTACGGGAAGTGGGAACGGTCCCAGCGACCCGAAGATGATGGTCCGGGGAGTAAAGGTCGACCCGGTTGTCGGATGTGAATTTTGATCCCCCCAGGGGAGGGAAATTGCTTTTCATCTATGTGTTATTTAAGTTTTTACGTCGAAAATGAGGATCCTGACAACTCTCAAAATCGACGGATCACGATCGCCGGCTACGGTAACGGTCGTAACACCGTTCTTCGACAAAAGCCAAAGAAAAATGGGAGAAAATAAGTGGGTGGGTTCTTCTCTCGTCTAATGTGCTGCCGACAACACACAACAGTTTTCCTATCACATTAATTTGGGTCTCTTTGGGTCTCTTTAATTTAAGGTCAATTCAGGGTTATGAGTTAGAGTCTAAATATGATTAATCCTCACATAGCATAATCATGGTGTATCCAAGTGAAATGAAATAATTAAAATAAAGAAAACAAAAAGGGGGGAGGTGCCAAATATTTAAGAAGAGGATCGGCCCCGTTCCCGGGTACCCCCTTCTAATCCCTTGGTAAAAAAGGGTTTAAAGGCTGACTTTTTAAATCAAAATGATGATGCAAATGAAACTTTGACTTGTGATTTCTGTGTTTTTCATGTGCGATACACGAGTGATAAAGTGAAAAGCCGATGGGTTTTAATTGATTGAAGGTGGCCGATGGGCCAGTATTTGTTTTAGAGGGCCGATGGGCCGTGATTGATTTAGGGTGGCCGATGGGCCGAAATAAAAATATTCAAAGTGTGCGAAATCACTCATCTCATCTAATTATTCTCATTTATTCAATTTTAGAAGACAGTTCTTTATTCCCTTTTATCATTTAGTTCGATTAAATATTTGGCACCTGAGGTGGAGGAAGAAATAAAGGAAAAATCTTTTTGGGTTTATTTTGTTGGTTTTATAGTTTTTATGGATTTTTTATATTGGGCTAGAAGGGCCTAACTAGGGGATATTACTTGGATTTACTTGATTAATGCCTTATTACTGATCACCGGATTAACCCTAACCTAAGGTCCTAGACTGCCCACATCAACTCTCCCGGTCCCCTAACGGAACAAGAAAAGTGATGGGACGAAGCCTAATGCTCTAATCTATCTAATGAGGAATCTGATATAATCCTAGGGTGCAAATAGCCTAAGCTTGGCAATTTCTATGCCAAAGGAATTTGGTTATGATCTTAATTGGGTTGGTTTGTTTTGAATTAAAAGTTGATTAAGAGTGATTTAGGGATGCTTTAAGGTTTTGATTAATGTGTTTTTAAATATGTTGAGGTTCTATTTTAGGTTCTGGAATTTCAGGTTTTGTCCCAAATGATGGAAAGATGTCAGAATCGATGAAATAGGACTGACGGAGAACTTGGGCGCCGAGATGGTGGCGCCCAAGTACCAGGTTCTGCGTGCTTAGGCAGGTGACGACGGTATCGCTATTGATTTTGGAATTCGGGGAATTTCTACAAGTGCAACCAAGATTCACAACTTGGGCTCGACAGGGAACCTGGGCGCACCTGTGGGTGCTCCTAGGTGTTGTTGTAAACTTGGGCGCACCTGTATGGGCGCCCAAGTGGTGCCTCGATGTTGTTCGCCCGTCCGACTTCGGTTCGAGGTTCCGGATGGGTTTAAGTTAATTAAATCTTTAATTCGTGGGTTGTTATTGGTTTTGTGATGGTCCTATGATGTTGATTAAGGTCAAGGTTCAAAGTGAATATGGCTTCGGAGGTCCCGGGTGATGGAGATGAACTTGGGCGCACCTGTGGTTGCTCCTATGTTTCTTGAATAACTTGGGCGCACCTGTGGTTGCTCCTATGTTCCTGAATAACTTAGGCGCACCTGTGGTTGCTCTTATGTTTCCTGAATAACTTGGGTGCACCTATGGTTGCTCCTATGTTTTCTGAATAACTTGGGTGCACCTATGGTTGCTCCTAAGTGTCTGGTTCGCGTGTTTTGGTTCTTTACGAGATTCGGTTCACTTAGGCTTGGAGTTTCAGGTGATCTATGTCAATAAATATATATGTGGTTTAAGTTTGGGAGCTGAAACGCGACCAATGTCCTTCGGGATTGGAACAAGAAGTTGTATGTGCGCCCAGGTTTCTGGGGTAACTTGGGCGCACCTATAGGGGCGCCCAAGTGTCTGCCTGTCGTGGAGCTACTGGTTCGTTCAATTCTAGGGTGCTTCTAAGTCGGATTTGTATCTTGGTTGGGGGATGTCTTTATTCTCTGGGTGTGGCTGAGTCTTATCGTCTTTAATTAGGTTTCTATTAGGGTCTTAATTAGGGATTTGTGGCTAGGGTTTTGTTTGTTAGGGTTTGATTAATTAGGGGTTTTGGTTTATATAGGCTTATTAATCAGAATTTTAATTGAGGTTTGTTAATCAGGGTTTTAATTTATTTAGGCTTATTAATTAGGATTTTAATTAAGGTTTGTTAATTAGGGTTTTAATTTATTTAGGTTTATTAATTAGGATTTTAATTAAGGTTTGTTAATTAGGGTTTTAATAGGAGTTGTTAATCAATTTCAGGGATTTAGTTAATTAATTCTATGGATTTTAATTGGATATTTTAATTAGGTGTTTTGAGTTAATTAAGTGTTTTAGATTAGGAGTTGATCGAATTTATTGATTTACTTAGGCACGAATGAAATATCCTAAGATTAGCTACTTAATGTCCACTTTTATAATCCTAAGACTTCTTTCAATTACTTTTTTTTTTTTTGTGTTCTCTTCTCTAATTATTAGAGTGTAAGATGAGAGGAGAAGTATTTTATGGTTTTATGATTTTTTTTTTGGTAGTTTATTCAATAGCAATGCAACCTAACCTAAAGAACAACTTATGATCCTCTACTCAACGTCTATTATTCTAATTCCACTACCTCTCTTAATTTCTTATCTTTTTTTTTTGGTTCTCTTCTCTAATTACTAGAGAGTAAGATGAGAAAGGAAGTGTTTTATGATTTTTATGATATTTTTTTTTGGTATTTTATGCAATTTATCCTAACCTAAAGTGATGATGATTCGATGCTTCGAAGTCTATAAGTTCAGTAGTCAATTGAAATTACCACAAAGATAAAGCAGCAAGCTAAATGGAATGCAAAGATATGAAAATGCGGGCCGAAAAATGAATTGGGAACTTGGGCGCACACACAGTTGCTCCCAAGTTCACTGCACAACTTGGGCGCACACACAGTTGCTCCCAAGTTCACTGCACAACTTGGGCGCGCACACAGTGGCGCCCAAGTGTTTCCCCTGCGGGTTGCGATACACTTGCAATTTTCTATGATATTCCAATTCGATTTTCGACACTTGACGACTAAATATAAGGTCCTAATATGAATTATTGATATAATAACCTTCGGATTCGAAAGTATTGACACGAGGACCAAAGTCCAAGAGGCGGATCCCTTTGGCAGGAACTTGGGCGCACTCACAGTTGCTCCCAAGTTCACTGTCTCTTTTTCTTCACCTTTTGGTATTATATTTCGGTATTTCTTCAATTCTTTCAATGCCTTTTGTGAAGATGGACTCAGATCTAAGAACCAAGATGCACGCGGAATGGGAAATCGGGGCCAAAGCCCTATCCAGAAACTTGGGCGCACACACAGTTGCTCCCAAGTTCACTGTCCCTTGTTTCCTTTATCTTTTGCGATATATTTGGTCTTCCTTCTACTTCTTTTAACACTTTTCTCAAATCCGAAGACTAATAATACTAACTTTTATGGGGGTAGGCTCGGATCTAAGAACCAGAGTACGTGCGAAATGAGAAATCGGGGGCCAAAACCCTATCCAGAAACTTGGGCGCACACACAGTTGCTCCCAAGTTTTCCTGCACTTTTCTTCTTCTTTGTTTCTTTTCTCAATACTTTTCGCGCGATTTGGGATGCAAAATTATAGATCCGAAGGTCCCAATATCAAAATGTATGAAAAACGAGTTCGGATCTAAGAAATAAACTATGCTTGATATGAAACTCAGAATTGAAACCTGAAGCAGACACTTGGGCGCATAGATAGTTGCGCCCAAGTGTTCTGTTGCACTTTTTTCTATATTTTTTTTTTGGATTTTACTTAATGAAGACGAAATGGATGCAAAGTCTATCCTAATCACGAGTTTGGAATGCAAGAAATAATGCAGATCTACATAGTAGGGATGATCCTAAGCATGTTACTAATGATGGATGGTTGCTAAGTATTAGATCTACTAAAAAAATACTACTATTAATGCAGATCTACAATGCATGCATGATCCTAAGCATATTTCTAAACATTAATGATACTAAATATCAATGGAAGAGAACCTATTCTAGAAATACCGGTTTGAATCGTATCTTTCAAGTCCTAGGTAGAAGCTTCCGCGTAGATCCATGGCTTTTGGGAGCTTTCTCCTTTGCTAATCTTGGGAAACCAAAAAAAGCTCCTCTTCTTCTTCTTCCCTCTAGATCTAAAGCTCTCTCTATGGTGGCTACTCTCTCTTTTTCTCTCTTTTCTTCTAGTGTTTCTTTTCTTTTTTTTGGTAGCCTCCTCTGTAAATGGTATAAGAGATCCTTATATAAGGGTTTTTTCGTGGAGAAGGGGTTAGGGCTGCTGTTTGCACGAGTTTCCAGAGGTTTCACGCAAACCAAGGCAAGTCTAGGGTTATGGGGAACTTGGCCGCACACATAGGTGCTCCCATATTAGCCTGGGAACTTGGGCGCACACATAGGTGCACCCATGTTCCATTTTAGGGCTAAGTGGACTTTGAGTTCGGTTTCGGACTATTTCCGGGTTGAGGTCAGGTCTGGACTGCGAAAGATAGAGCCAAACCCACCTAAGTATGTTTTCAAGTGCTTTCCTAGGGTGCACCTGTGTATGAGCCCAAGCACAGGCTGAAACTTGGGCGCAGCTAGGGTGGCGCCCAAGTTGTCTCTAGTGGGGGGTTGTTAGGGCAATCTTCCGTGGGCCATAACTCTTGGACCGTTGGTCTGAATTAGACGTTCTATATATCATTGGAAAGCTCTTGAAATGTAGAATCTATTGCTCCATATATCATAATAATCAGAGGTCAGAAAATGGCAGGGACTTGGGGTTAAGTTGACCTAGGGTTTGGTTCGAGTTGAATTTGGACTAAAACAAAGGAAATTGGACTTGGGCGCACTTATGGAGGCGCCCAAGTGCATTTTAGAACTTGGGCGCACACACAAGTGCGCCCATGTTATCTTCTAGGTCGAATGGGCTTGGGGTTTGGTTTTGGATTGTTTTCGGTTTGAGACTAGGCTGGAACTATGAAGAATGGAGAGGAACCAACTTAAATGTGCACTAAAGTATGTTCTAGGGTAACCAGAGACTTGGGCGCACCTGTGTGTGCACCCAAGTGTGTCCTTGGAACCTGGGCGCACCTGTGTGTGTGCCCAAGTGCAGCTTGGAACTTGGGCGCACCTATATGGGCGCCCAAGTGTGTCCCTGGTGCGATATCATTTGCGTAGTCTTCCGAGGGCCATATCTTTTGATCCGTTGGTCGGAATTGGACGTTCTATATATCATCAGAAAGCTCTCGGAGCGTAGAATCTTGTGATCTGTAGATCTACTATT
Organism: Cinnamomum chago; assembly: GCA_038049695.1. Lineage (NCBI taxonomy): Eukaryota > Viridiplantae > Streptophyta > Magnoliopsida > Laurales > Lauraceae > Cinnamomum > Cinnamomum chago. The sequence goes on along the minus strand of CP142454.1, from coordinate 55,618,274 downwards.
CAGAGGTCAGGAAAAGCAAGGGATACTCTGATCAATGATTCTAACCTCCTAATTCGTGCTAATCGCATTGTACTTAGGCAAACTATGTGTAATCTCTTTAGGAACAATATGAGTGTGTTCTTTGTAGTCTGGAAGGGGCTTGGATAGCGTTGTAGTCCATTTCTTGTTTGAATAGTGGGTTGAACTCGAGATCCAGACGCGATTCGGCCTTTTCTCTCACAATTTCTATGAATCGTCGAACGAAGTCTAAAATTATCAACAAGAATCTTCATCGTCATTAATTAATTTGAATTATGCCATTAACCATTCAATTATGGGTGAAATGGGGGCATCAGTATATATGATAAGTGTTTAAGGCTATCATAGGTGGCCAAAATGAGGTGTCTACAGTATGCCCCTCTTTGGAGAACAACACGTGGAGAGTTGTGCTCCAAAGAAAGTAGACACTCCACTCATGACTCACGGGAGCTTTTGAGCTCGCGGGAGTGGCCGCCTACGGATGTATGCAATTGTAAACTTGTCCTAAAGGTGAGGTTCACTTTTCTAGGATCGATCCTGATTCAGGGAAAAAAAAAAGAAGTTACGTGCCTACTGATTTGATTGGAAACCCGAGATCTGTGCCTCGGTGCCCGTGGTATTGCCACGTGGTGGGTTGGGAACTGTGCCCCAGTTGCTTAATTTAAAGTGATGGTGGGAACTGTGTCTCGATGGTCTGAATCAGAAGTTGATCTTTCAATTGGTTAAGTCACTATTAGAATTTCATTTGTTCTTGCAATAGAGTTTTATCCGATTTGTCATATATAATGTCTTTTGACTTTCATCCACAGTTGAATATTCAAGGCATAGTTAAAACTAATTAGCAATAATGGAGATCTTAAAGGCAATCACAAACATAGTTCAAGCAATGGTGTGAGGTGCATGTGAGAATGAGATGCTATTTTTTTTTTTTTAAAAGAGATTTTTATTTTGAAACTCCGGTATGCATCGAAAAAGCTAAATCAATGGAAAATGTCCACCGGAATAACCGTCACTCTCTAGGGATCTTTGTCTTCACCCAAGCTTGGATGAGAACCTGGGATCAATTCAATCATCATTTTGTGCTTATCACGGAGAGCTTCGAGTTACACGGATTCCATTCTCCAACGTCAAGATTTGAGTCGGCAAATACCACAATTCGTGATAACACGGTATTATGGTTGCCGTACCGATTATAAGCGCTTAAGGGAGGCCTACGGCGACTCAATTTCCAGACGTGAGGTAAAATCATGAAGATCCATAGTTAGGTGTACTTACCTCAAGTGCTTTTCATAAATCCGACGATGGGGCTCATTGCCGCTTTCTTTCGTTGTCCATTTGCAGAGGTTTGTGTCATTCATCTCCATCAGCGTGTTCGAATCACTTTGTTTTTCTCATTCCTGGAGGTTGTAAATCTATAGTGGATAAACACTAAAAGACTCTGCACTCTTGCTTGGTAGTACTCAATCTTATAATTTACAGAAATAATAATTTTAATTCCTACTGATGGAGACGACATGGAATGCAATGCACATTATTAGATGTATGTGTGGTGGGACTAGAGTGTATGCAATGAGTTCCCATGTGAAAGGGTGATGTCCGGTGAGCACTTTTTTTTTTTTTCGGCCACTCAGATGCTTTCATTACTCTCTTTTGGTTATTATTTGTTGTTGCCTTTGTTTGATTTGATTAGTAATCATCAGAGAACCATTTTGGTTTTGAGTTCATGCATTGCAGGGCTCTCCGGATTAAAACATAGGGTTGGGCACACATGGAGGGGCGCCCATGTGTTCATGTGCAGGTGCGCCCAAGTAGTTATTCCTGCTTGGTTCATGATTCTTGTGAGGTGGTTACGCGAGGTGTCCTTCATGGGGTAGAATTGAAAGTAAAGAACTTGGGCGCCACTAGGAGTGCGCCCAAGTGGCATTCTTCTCCTTGGTTTAGAATTCTCGCGAGGTTTGAAAAGTGAAGAACTTTGGGCGCCACTAGGTGTGCGCCCAAGTGGCATTCTTCTTCTTTTGAAACTAGGATACTAACCTATATAAGGGAGGGCTGCCTATGGGTTTCTCCAAGTTTTCTACTCCTCAAATTTCGAGTTCCAGGGTCTTTGGTCTCCCTTTAGTCTTCAAGTAAGCACTCTTTTCACTCTTTTGGTCTTGAATTATGCAACATCCTTTCTAGTTGTTTTGCTCTTCCTTGAGAGATGATGGGATGTGCTTTTTATGTTTCAACCTTAGATTGGTTTTCATCCTAGCAATGCTACGCTTTTGTTTCTTTCTTAGATTAGTTCATCTCCTCAATTCTTTTTTTCTCTTTCTCTTTTTCAAACTAAAAGTGTTTCTTTCCTCTCTTTTTTTTGTTTATTTTTATTTTATCGTGTGATGATGCTTTAGTCTTAAATAATGATGATATCTCATTACTGTGATATTATGATGATGAGTTATGAGATTTAATCAAGGATTATTGATGTATGATGAATAGGTGATGACCAATTACTCTTATGGATTTTTCTTTTTTTTTATAATTGAGTTCATGATTGTGGGGGATATTTAAGCTCCTTAATTAACCCTTCTCCTTACGTTTATATAATTTTATTTATTTATTTTTAAAAGAAAGAGATACAGGTCTGTGCTTTAGGTGGGTCCCTCATAGAGAGGGGCCCCACCATATGATGGGGCTGGGCCATCCAGCGCCCAGCTTTGGGCGTGCTTTAGGGAACTGGTGGGTGGTCCCCTTGTTCCCTCTTTTCATTTCATTCTCTATTTCCCTCTCTTTCTTATCTTTCGTTCTTCACTTCTTCTTTCTCTTTTGGGCGTGAGTTCAGGTGAAGAGTAAGGAGCTGGGAGCAGAGTGGATAAAGGAAAGGAGCGAGGGAGGTGCAGCGCAGGCTTGCTGGCGTCCGGGTAGGTGGGCCGTCCCTTCCATCTATTCCACTCTTTCTTCTCTCTCCCTTTTTTTTTGAATGCTGCTGCTGCCATTTCAGGTGAAGGACGAGTGGGCTGAGGAGAAGGAGAAGGAAAGACAGAAGAAAGGAGAGGGGAGGTCAGGTATGTATATCATTCATCTCTATTTCCATTTCCATTCTCTTTCTTTTTTTTTTTTTTTTTTGAACATGTTGTTGTTGCTGCAGGTGTAGAACGATTGGAGGAAGAGGAAAGAAAACAGAGAGAGGAAGGAGAGAGGGAGCTAGGTATGTGCGCTCCATTCTCTTTTTTTTTCCTTTCTTTTTTTATTCTCTCCCCTTTTTTTTCGTGAACCTGCTGTTGCTGTTTCAAGTGAAGGACGATTGGGGGAAGAGAAAGAAAACAGAGAGGAGAGGAAACAGGAAGGAAAGGGAGGAGAGAGGGAGCCAGATATTTGTGCTCCATTCTTTTCTCTGTTTTTTTTTTCTTTGCTCATCTTTCCCTCCTTTTCTTTTTTTGAATCTGTTGTTGTTTGTAGGTGAAAGAAGAGTGGGAACAGTAGTGAAGGAGAAGTAGTGTGGGTCCTGTTAGGGATTTTGTATTTGCAATTTGATGGATGCATTTGCACTTTAGCATCATTTGATTCACACACACTTGCATTGTTTTAGAAAACCTTGAAATCTTGATTTATACATGCATAGCTTTTAAGTTTTGGAAAAGTATTTGTTTTATGCATGTTTTGGTTCTAATCTTGGATGCATTGGTTTTAGAACCCAAACTCTTTTGAAAACCTAATTCTTTGTGCATTATGTTTGGTAAATCTTGTTGAGAATTTAGGTTTGAGCCTTGCATACATTCTTCACAAAAAGAATCATTTTTGTATGCATTTTCATTTGAAAAGAGTTTTATCAAATCAAGCTAGCCTTTGGTTTTAAACTTTCAAATCTTTTTAGGCTTTTTATGTTCATGTTTTAAAAACCATTAGAATCTTTAAAACATGTTTTCCAAGCTTGATTTAGTGGCCAAAAGGTCCCCCAAAGAAAAACCTTCAAATATGCAAAAGTTGCATTTTTTTGCAAAAAGGGGGTGTCCCGGCAGTGTCGCCGGTCGACTGAGACACAGGTCTCGGTCGACCGAGACAACTGGAAGTCATTTTTCCAGAACCTGAACTGTAACATGCTAACGGTCAGAAATATGACCGTTGTGCTTTCTCGGTCGACCGAGACCCCTTTGCCGGTCGACCGAGGACTAGCCGTTGGACACTTTTTGGCTATAAAATCCATTCTTTTCCAACCTTTTTCAAGGCTTGATACATGAACCTTTGAGACCATTTTGGAGCCATTGAAAGGGGATGAAGTTGGAAAGGCTAGAAGGTCATTAGGAGAGCTAAAGCTTGGATCAATGAGTTAAACCACCAAGTAAGCTCTACCTTTGTTAATCATGGTTTTCATGTTTTGTTTAAGCTATTGGTAAATGGTTTTGTACATGATAACTATGATGTGTTGAATCCATTCTTCTCCTAATCTTTGATCTTATAAAGATTGGATTCTTCACTTTGGTTTCAATCCAAGTTGTTTTTAAACCTTACTTAATCATGCTTAGCCAAAGTCTTTGATTTCCTTTAATGCATGATTCTTTGTCTTGGTTGAAACCTAATTTGTTGTTTTCTTTCATTTTAACTTTAGTTAAATCTATTTGTTTTTGAAAACAACATTGCACATGCATCACATGTTCTAAGTTAGTCATTTTCATACAACTTGTGATTCTTTGATTTTCATATCATTAACAAGTTATTAAACATACATGTGATTTGCATTAAACTTCAATCAAGTCTTTTATATGTCTTAAACTTTGAAATGCTTTGAGCATACATTTGAATAAGTTTTTTTTTAAACTTGATTGAAGTCATCACACACAAACATCATGAGCATACACTTTTGCATTCATAGAGTGTTTGTGTGAGTTTGTTTTAAACTTTCATATCCGCCTATTTAGAGGCAAATTTATTTGAGCTTAAATTGTAATCTCTTAGAGTGATCTTTTGTAAAGACACCTTCTTTGAGAAATCTTATTGTGTAAAGGTTATTGCTTAGCCTTGAAAAGCATCTTGTAAAGGGTTATTGCTTAGCCTAAGAAAAGCATCTTGTAAAGGTTATTGCTTAGCCTAAGAAAAGCATTTTGTAAAGGTAATTGCTTAGCCTAGAAAAGCACATTGAGAGGTTGTTGTTTAGCCTAGAAAAACAACATTGTAAGGGTTATTGCTTAGCCTAGTAAAAAGCATAAATAGTGGAAATCCGGTGGGGTGATTGGATCACAAGCCGGTAGTGGACGTAGGCATTGAGGCCGAACCACTATAAACCTTGGTGTTGTGGTGCTTGCATTTGTGGTGATTATTTATTAGCTTCCGCATTTTGTTTGTTTATCATCACATGTGACTAGTTTTGTTTTAGAAATTAAAATTGGTCTAAATTGGTCACAATTGTAGCTCACCCTATTCACCCCCCCCCCCTCTAGGGTTAGGATCCCAAGGACTTTTCAGGTCCAGCAGCGTCCAGGTGTGAAGGTCCTGCCCCTTCCATCTATGCATTCCCATTCTCTCTCTCTATTTTTTTTTCTTTATACGGTTGCAGAATGGGGGTTTTGGGGGTCAGTTTTGGCCAAAAGTAGCCAGGAGATTGGTGGATTTTGATGAGGAGAAAGGGTAGAGTTGTCTCTGTTACGAGGTTGGCGATCCCAGTCCTCACGATCCCAATTTGAAAGATTGCACAGTGAGAATCCTTTGGCAAAATCAGTCTGGGTGGAAAATGTGTCTTTACTTGTAACTAGTTGGGATCGATGAGATGATAAGGAGTGAAGTTTGGTGTCACCCATGGAGACTATTGAGTGCAGTGAAGATTGTCGAGTTTATTGGACTCTTCTGTTGTCCTTAAATGAGAATGTGGTGAATATGATTTCGGACTCCTGACACGGATCTTGGCCATTGCAAGAGACGGCTTGGACATATTTTTTTTGAATTATTTTTCTGTCATTGTTATTTAGGGATTTGCCTAAATTTGTGGAGTGCTTCTTTAGTCTTGTTTCTGATGAGATGATGATGATATGTTTTATGCTGGCTTTTATATTCGTGACTGTGTTAAAGATCTTTTGTTCTTTTATCCCCCTCGCTTTTGGTTTGTTTGTTTGTTTGCACGGAAGAGTGAATTTGATAATGGAGGGGTGTGATAGCCAGATCGGGATGGGACAGTGGACAAAAATCAGGGGGGTTGTTTCAACTCAGATGGGGCTCACCTTACTTGTTCTCATTATCATTATTATTATTTATTATTGTTATTGGTTTCAGTTTTGTTCTTTGATTAATTTACTTCAGAATTGGTTTGGCCAATGTTTTCCAATTTGATGTTTCTTCTGGATTCATTTTGGTTGTTTTGCACAATCTTTTATGTGACATCTTCAAAGTTAAAACCTTCCCTTTTGCTCATGCATTTCTAAATCCATGGTTTCTCTTATATGCTCTCTTTTTTTTTTTTTGAATGTGCAGGATGGCTGAGACGTTCTCAGGGTGCTCCTGGTCCGTCTTCATTTGCTTCGTCGGCTCGTCATAATGGAGCTGCTCCATAGGGTTATCGTTCTTTGATTGGTCTCCTAGGGATCCATCCCTTGTGTATCCCTGCTCTATATTGTATTCATATGTGCTGGCCATGTATTTATGTTGTACTTGGCTCATGGCATGGGCTCGCATGTATTTGGTCTGAGATGTATCATATGTGTGTATATACCATGTATGTGTAGTTGATATAGTGTGTCTAATGCCTTAGAAGTGCCATGAGAATGTGGTTGATTGATGAGGAGCTTTTTTGGGGATGTCGGGGAATATATGAAGTCTTTTTCTTCACAGGTAACAGGTTTTTTTGTATCCGAAAATTTTTGCCAAAAAACAAGGGGAGGTGCTGCCGAAATTTTTCTAGAATTTCTCGAAATTCGTGCTCTAAGCATGGATCTCGTATGGAAGGCCATTGGTAATCAGAGATAGCCGGTAATGAAACCTATACAATAGATCAAATGACTACAACTTCGTACTAGAGATGTAACATAGACTTAGGGTTCTCAAACAATGGGAGTGCCTGGGTGTGTGATGCTTGTGGCCTAAGCAGTTCTATGTTTTAAGGCATTCATATTGCTAGCTATAAATGTAAAGGCAGAGGTTCAAGATAACTGCATTTTTTTTAAACAGCACAGCATGTGATATCATAGGAAGGTGTGAACAATAGGCATTCATAATCAAATTCATCATAAAGTATCATAACAGACATAATTTATATATCTCAAAGTTAATTACCACCATTGTATTCTTTTCAAATCATGAGGAGTTGTACACAAAATTATGCATGTAAAATAAAAAATGCCCCAGCTTGTGGGATGTTTTGGATGTGATCGGGGTTGGGTTCCCTGCAAGGTCTCAAAACAAACTTGTTAGTTTAATATTTTAGGCCCCCTGCATAGTTTGGCTAAGGTAATATTTTCTTTCTCGGTAAAAATGTCAAGGGACCATTTCGACACTCAAGCTTTGAGAATAACAAGATTGAATTCATACCTTAGGAGATATGTCTTCCCTGCATCCAACCAAAACTGATTAGTAGTGAAAGCATGCATGAGGTGCTTGCGTGTGGGCTAGTGAGTGCGCGTGGCAATTGTGTATGTGATGAGGACCCAGATTGGGAAGCCGTGTGGGATAAAAATATATTTATATATATAAAAAAATGCCCCAGCATAAGACTAGTGTTTATTTTAGCCGTGGGTGAGGGCGTAAAGGTAGATTAACTTCTCGATCCATGATTTTCACTCTAATGATAACGTGATCCCCCCTAACTTTCCTTTGGAGGTCGAGCCCTCACGGGCCCCCTTTTGTAGCTGCTTAGTCTTTTCGGATGAACTTTGGAGAGCACCTGACTGCCTCCGGGGCTCATTTTTTAGTAGTGTTTGTGTGTGGGGTGGTGAGTCACCATGCTACCTTAGTGTTATGGTTTCCGACCACCTTCTGCTTAGTTCGCCCGATGAGTACCCATGTCACTCCAGCTAGCCTAACTCTAATAATAATTTTTTTTTTTATTTTACATGTGACTGTGCAATGCCTGGGCCCCTTAAGCTTTCTAATCAACCCATGTAACGAGCATTCGGCCAATGACTCCCAACCCAAGTGGCTTTAGGGCACTAGGCATGTAAATACCCCTACAGGCTTACTGGCTCGAGTTAAAAAGGCTACGAACCCAGACTAGTCAAAAGAAACTCTTATTCTTTTCAGGACTTCTAACTAAATTTTTTTTTCTTCTCTTTTTGTTTTTTTAACATGTGACTGTGCAATGTCTAGGTCCTTTAAGCTTTCTAATTAACCCATGTAACGAGCATTCAGCCAGTGACTCCCAAACCAGATGGCTTTAGGGCACTGAGTATGTAAATACCTCTACGGGCTTACTGACTCGGGTTAAAAAGGCTACAAACCCAAACTAGTCACGATTTTTTTTTTGGAATAAAAAGCTTTCATGACACGAGCGATCCCACCTTCAAACCTTTACATTGGGTGGCTTTAAACGTGCAAAATTTGTGTGGGGTAGACTCACCATTTTGTGTGTTTTTAAGTGTTGGTGTGTGTTTGAGTTCCCAGTTTGATCAATGTGCATCTCTTTGGTCCTCCTACGGGATTTCTTCAACTAAGCTAAAGGGCAAGGAGGGTCATATTCTACAAGAAGTAGGGAAGGGTCAAACCGTGTACCTTTTCAGGTACATAGCATTCCATGGATCGAGGGAGCTCTTCCCCTTCTGCATTTACTAGTTTGTATGCATTTCTAGAATATACTTCTTTAATTATATAAGGGCCTTCCCAATTTGGGTCGTAACTTACCTCTGGGATGCGGGAGCTGGGATGGAGTGATGCGATTTAGCACGAAATCACCAACTTTGAATCTTCGTTCTTTGACATGCTTGTTGTAGTCTCTGGCAATCCGCTGCCGACACACTTGTGCATGCTCTGCTGCCTTCATTCTTTTCTCATCGAGTAGGTCTAGCTGAAGTAGTAGTGCTACTCTCCTCTGGTCTTCTGTTATTGTTAGGGATTTTGTATTTGCAATTTGATGGATGCATTTTCACTTTAGCATCATTTGAATTTTCACACATGCATTGTTTTAGAAAAACTTGAAATCTTGTTTTATACATGCATTGTTTTTAAGATTTGTATAAGTTTTGATTTATGCATGTTTTGTTTTTAAAACTTGGATGCAATTTGTTTTAGAAAAGAGTTTTATCAAATCAAGCAAGCCATTGGATTTAAAGTTTCGAATCATTTTAGGCTTTTTGTGTTTCATGTTTTTAAACATCTTAGTTTGATTTAAAACATGTCTCCAAGCTTGATTTAATGGCCCAAAAATCCCCTCCAAGAAAAACCTTCAAATATGCATTTTTGGGGAAATTTTGGTCCCAAGAGGTCGACCGGCCCAGGGGACCCGGTCGACATGGGCAAAGTGTCGTTGGCTCTTCCAACGGTCATTTTTCTGACCGTTAGAAGGCCAGGTCGACCGGGCACTCGCAGAAACCCACTTTTTGGATATAAATTGTAGTTCATTCCTTTTCAAAAGTTGGAGATTTTGACGACTCTTTTGAGGTGCTTTGAGACAAAGAAAAGGAGATGTACTAAGAGAGACCAAAGAGTCATTTGGAGAGCTAAAGCTTGGATTAATGAAGTTAAATCTCTAAGTAAGCTCTACCTCTCTTAATCATAGTTTATATGCTTTGTTTAAGTTATTGGTAAATGATTTTGAGCATGATAACTATGACGTGTTGAATCCATTCTTCTCTTATTCTTTGATCTAATTAAGATTGGATTCTTCACTTTGTTTTCAAACCAAGTTTGTTTTAAAATCTTCATTAATCATGCTTAGTCTAAATCTTTGATTTCTTTTGAAGCATGATTCATTTACTTGGTTGAAACATTATTTGTTGTTTTCATTCATTTAAACTTTAGTTAAATTTGTTTAGTTTTGAAAACAACATTGCACATGCATCACATGTTCTAAGTTATTCATTTTCATACAACTTGTGATTCTTTGATTTTCATATCATTAACAAGTTGATATTCATACATGTGATTTGCATTATTCTTCAATCAAATCTTTTATGAGCCTTAAACTTTGAATTGCTTGAAGCAATATATTTATTGAGCCTTGTTTTTAACTTGATTGAAGTTATCACACACACACACACATCATGAGCATACACATTTGCATTCATATAGTGTTTGTGTGAGTTAGTTATTCACTTTCATATCCGCCTATTTAAGAGGCATTTTAATTGTGCTTAAAATTGTATCTCTTAGAGTGTTCTTTTGTGAAGACACCTTCTTTGAGAAATCCTTCATTTGTAAAGGTTATTGCTTAGCCTAAGAAAAGCATTGTGTAAAGGTTATTGCTTAGCCTAGAAAAGCATCTTGTAAAGGTTGTTGTTGAGCCTAGAAAAACAACATTGTAAAGGTTATTGCTTAGCCTAGTAAAAAGCATAATTAGTGGAAATCCGGTGGGGTGATTGGATCACAAGCCGGTAGTGGATGTAGGCATTGAGGCCGAACCACTATAAACCTTTGTGTTGTGGTGTATGTTTGTGGTGATTGTTTATATTAGCTTCCGCATCTTGTTTGATTAATCATCACTTGTGACTAGTTTATGTTAAGAAATTAAAATTTGTCATAATTGGTCACACATTGTAGCACACCCTATTCACCCCCCCCTCTAGGGTTACGATCCCAGGACTTTCAATTGGTATCAGAGCCTCGTGCTCTATCTCTTAGGATCAAGTGTTTGGAACTCTTCATTAGGTGTAAAAGCCTAGAGTTTATAACCCTGGATTTGTTATTGATTGTATACTTTTGATATGGATTCAACTAAGCTAGATTGTTTAGACTTTTGTGTAGATTCTCCTAGACCTCTCATTCTTCCATCTATTTGAGATTCAAACATTCAAATAAATGAATCTCAATGTGAATTAAATGAAGAAGAAGAATATGATGAAAATGAAGATGATCTTCAACAAGCCTATGAAGAATTATATACATTATCTTTAAAGCTTAACAAGAAGAATATAAGTTTAAGAGAAGAATCTAAATGGCTAAACAAAGAATTAGTCTCTTCTAAAGATGAACTTAGAGAGAAAGAAGAAGTAATACAATGTCTAGACTCTAAGTTCATGATCTCTTTAAATAACCTATCTAATACCAAAGATGAACTAAATGAATTAAAGATAGGAAATGAAGATCTTAAAAAGGAAAATTTAAACCTAAGAGATCAATTAAAATGGCAAGACAAAGACTTTATCAATTTAGAATCCAAGTTGACAATTTCCATGGAAAACATGTCTAATGTTCAAAGTAAGTTAAAAACCTTAGAACTTGGATCTAATGTTGTTAATGAACTTAATTTCAAACTAAAACTTGCCAATGAAGAGCTAATCAAATATAAGGAAATTGAAAATGATCTTTTAAAAGTCAAAAATGAAAATTCAATCCTTATAACCAAAGTCACTCAACTTGAAGGATATAAACAAAAGTATGAGTGCAAGTTTACCCAAAGTGAAGAGAGACTTGAAAAGTTATTTAAATTGGGTAAATCTCATGGAGATAGGACGGGTCTTGGTTTTGATAGGAATATTTCACATGACCCTAAATTCACCAACACATTTGTGAAAAGTGAGTCCTCTTTCTCTAGTACTCTTTCTCCTTTGCCCAAATCCAAATGTATTTATTGTGGCATTGAAGGGCATTTTAGGTTTGAGTGCAAATTAAGAAGAAGCCATGTGTCTAAACCCATCTTTGAACCCAAAAAGGTAGAATCTAAATCTATGAAGGGTAAGACACTAAAAATCAAAGAAGACTCCAAAAAGATTAAACAAGTTAAATCATTTAAAATGGAGTCTCCTAAAATAGATTCTAAAAAGTTTAAACAAGTTAAACCAAGTTTAAAAGAATCTATAAACAAAAAGCTTCTCAACCTATCTCCCTTAAGTCAACACATGAAAGAACTTTTGAAGAAAGTTGCTAAGTTAAATGTAAATTTCAAAACTCAAGTAGAGGATATCCCCATTGTGTGTGAATTTCCGGATGTTTTTCCAGAAGAAATCCCGGGTTTACCACCAATTAGAGAAGTTAAGTTCACAATTGAGCTCCTTCCAGGGACAGCTCCGATCTCGATTGCACCATACAGGATGGCTCCAGCAGAAATGGGTGAGCTAAAGCTCCAATAGCAGGATTTGTTGAGCAAAGGCTTTATTAGGCCAAGTGTTTCACCATGGGGAGCACCAGTGTTATATGTGAAAAAGAAGGATGGGAGTTTGAGAATGTGCATCGACCACAGGAAGTTGAATCATGTGACTGTGAAGAACAAGTATCCATTGCCAAGGATAGACGAATTGTTTGACCAATTGCAAGGAGCAGCCTATTTTTCCAAGATAGACTTGAGGTCAGGGTACCATCAGTTGAGAGTTAGAGACTCAGATGTTCAGAAGACAGCCTTTAGAACAAGATATGGGCACTATGAGTTCTTAGTGATGCCCTTTGGTTTGACAAATGCACCCGCAGTCTTTATGGCTCTAATGAACAAGGTCTTTGCACCCTATTTGGATCACTCCACGGTAGTATTCATTGATGATGTCCTTGTGTATTCCAAGAGTAAGAAGGAGCATGAGGAACATTTTAGGACAGCGTTGCAGCTTTTGAGGGACAACCAGTTATATGCAAAACTCAGTAAGTGCGAATTCTGGTTAGAGCAAATTGCTTTTCTAGGCCACATCATCTCCAGAGAAGGTTTAGCCGTTGATCCAGCCAAGATAGAGGCAGTTGTTAGTTGGGCAAGGCCAAGCAGTGTGACAGAAATTAGAAGCTTTTTGGGGTTAGTAGGCTACTACAGAAGATTTGTTCAAGGTTTTTCGTCTATTGCAGCCCCGTTGAATAAATTGACTAGGAAGAATGTCCCATTTGTGTGGACCGATCAGTGTGAAACCAGTTTTCAAGAGTTGAAAGGAAGGTTAACTACAGCCCCAATCCTTACGTTACCCTCGAGCAACGACGGATTTATTATTTATACAGATGCTTCGAATGTGGGACTGGGTTGTGTATTGATGCAAGAGGGCAAGGTGATTGCTTATGGCTCGAGACAGTTGAAGGACCATGAGAAGAACTATGCAACTCATGATTTGGAATTCGCAGCAGTTGTTTTTGCTTTGAAGATGTGGAGACACTATCTCTATGGAGAGAAATTTGAGGTCCACTCAGATCACAGAGTTTACAGTATTTGTTCTCGCAGAAGGATTTGAATATGAGGCAGAGACGGTGGATGGAGTATATCAAAGATTATGACTTTCCAATCAAGTATCATCCAGGCAAAGTGAATGTTGTAGCAGATGCTTTGAGCAGGAAATCAGTGGTTATGGCCAATTTGAGAGGAATGGGTGTCTTACAGCAGTTTGAAGAGTTGGGTGTAGAGGTGCAAACCCTGAGATTGGGTGTGATGTTAGCAAATATGACAGTATCAGAACCTACCTTCATTCAGAAGATCAAGGAAAATCAGTTGCAAGACCCAGACTTGGCAAAGATAGTGGAACATATTACAGAGCGTCCATACTTCAAGATGGTGAATGGGATATTGTATTTTCGTGACCGGTTGTGTGTGTCAAATGTGGATGATTTAAAGAGTGAAATAATGAATGAAGCTCACAGCACGAGATATTCTATGCATCCGGGTAACACGAAGATGTACCACAACTTGAAAAATAGATTTTGGTGGAACAACATGAAGAGAGAGATAGCAGCTTTTGTGTCTCGTTGTTTAACTTGTCAGTTGATTAAGGCAGAGCATCAGAAGCCTCCAGGTTGGTTACAGCCATTGGAGATTCCGGAGTGGAAATGGGAGCACATCACCATGGATCTCGTCTCCGGTTTGCCTAATACCAAGAAGGGAAATAATGCAATATGGATTATTGTGGATCGTTTTACAAAGTCTGCTCACTTCATTCCTATGAAGACAGGGAATATGATGCATATGGCACCATTTGCGAAGTTGTTTGTTGATGAAATTGTTAGTAAACATGGTCAACCCGTCTCCATTACTTCAGACAGAGACAGTTGGTTTGTTTCAAAGTTTTGGAAAACTCTTCATGAGTCGATGGGTACCAAACTTCAGTTCAGCACAGCTTATCATCCTCAGACCGATGGTCATTTAGAAAGGACGATACAGACCCTCGAAGACATGTTGCGTGCTTGTGTATTGGATTTCAAGATTCAGTGGGATGAGTGCTTACCGCTTTGTGAATTTGCTTATAACAATAGTTACCATTCGAGCATCGGTATGGCACCTTTCGAGGCACTTTATGGTAGGAGATGTAGAACTCCGGTTTGCTGGGAAGAAGTCGGTGAACGTAGTTTTCATGGACCGACGATAGTTGGAGAGACAAGTGACAAGGTCAAGCTGATTCAGGACAGGTTGAAGATCGCCCGAAGTAGGCAGAAGAGTTATGCAGATACTCGGCAAAGAGAATTGCAGTTTCAGGTGGGTGACAAGGTGTTCTTGAAGATCTTACCAGCTTGAGGGACTTTGAGGTTTGGACAGAAGGGCAAATTGTCTAGAAGGTTTATTGGTCTGTATAAAATTTTGAGCAAGATTGGAGATGTTGCTTATAGGCTTGCGTTACAGCCGGAACTCTCCGGTGTACACAATGTATTTCATGTTTCTATGCTCAAGAAATATGTCTCTAGTCCTGCACACATTCTACAGCATGAACCCTTGGAGATTCGGGAAGATGCCTCGTATGTGGAAAGGCCGATCAAGATCATTGACACCAAGGAACAGGAATTAAGAAACCGGACTATTCATTGGGTCAAGGTACTTTGGGAAAATCACGAGCCAGTGGAAGCCACCTGGGAAATGAGGTTGCAAGTGCAAAGGAAGTATCCACAACTTTTACCAGAGGTAATTGTTTGATTTATTTGGTGGACCCAATATCCTAAGGGGTGGAGGATGTTAGACCCCGACCCAGACCAATTTAATTAGTGTACGATTAGTATGTGTTTAGTTCTAAGGGGGTTTAGTTGTCGTTGGGTTAGAAGTAATTAGTTTTAGTCTTAGACATAGCTTTGGGAATTTTGAGAACGTTTAGTATTAGTTTGACACACTCAAGAAGGCCTGAGTGCACGTGGAAGCTTGGGAGGATCGTATCGGTTTCTGTATGATTGTGATTTTGATTTCATTTGAATGATTTTTCTAGGTGTTACAACTTTCGTATTAAGCCCATTCATGTTGGAAGCCCAAAAACCCATGTTTTGGCCCAAAGAGGGTAAAATTATCTTTTATGCACAAATCTGGACACAATTTTCGAGATCTCAAAACCATGTCAAAAATATACTTTTTGGAAACTAGATATTTCGTGGATCATTTTATCCTTCTTCGTCGAAGTCATTCGAGGCCCACAAGATCAGATTTTCGCCGTTTCAAAGTTCAAGCTAATTGGGGCCCATTAGCATCACTTAAGCCCCATCTCCCTCCCTTTCATTCATTTCCCCTAAATCTCTGCAATCTTCCTTGACCTAGGGTTGGAAAACCCCTCTTTCCTTTCCATCTTCCTCACCT
Source organism: Cinnamomum chago (assembly GCA_038049695.1). Lineage (NCBI taxonomy): Eukaryota > Viridiplantae > Streptophyta > Magnoliopsida > Laurales > Lauraceae > Cinnamomum > Cinnamomum chago. Next base: position 55,602,700 of record CP142454.1, on the reverse strand, counting down.
TGCATGATCTAATTAGAAGACTCCAAAGAAGATTCCAAAACCATCATCTTCTTCCTCTCATCTCAAGCTTCCTATTGATATCTTCTTCTTGAAAGCTAAAGTTGGGAAAGCTCTCCATTGGTCTTCATTCTTTGTTTGACCATTTCTAGGTAAGAGCTTCAACCCATATTCTTCATTGAGTCATTTTGGTTTCTTAAAGATCTTGTTTTACATTTGAAAACCCTTTTTGTGAAAATGGGTTCTTTGTTTTCATTTTTGTTAAGTTTTGAATGGATTTCTCTTGGGTTCTTGTAGTGTTGCAATAGCTTGAGTGAAGTGCTTGAGAGGAGTATTTAGCATTGGTCAAGGCAAGTAATCTCTCTAGGAAATGATGCATGTGTATTTTGATTTCATTGTATTTTAGATATTGTGCATTTAACTTGTTTACAAGCTTCATGATTATGTTTTATTGAATTTGGATGTGTGAAATGGTGATAAATGAACCCTTGGTGAGGATGAAGGCTCAAGGGATTGTATGTGATTGATGGATGAGAAGGAGGAGGAAAATGTAGTGGAAGTTGTATAAGAGAAAGGCAATTTCTGCACTCTGCGAGCACATGCAGCAGCTTGTCCGCTCGAGCGACCAAGCCTCTGTTTGGTCCGAGCGCAGACAGAGAGCTGTCCGCTCGAGCGACCTACCCTCTGTATAATCTGGGGCAAGACAGAGAGTTGTCCGTTGGAGCGCACTTATTATCCGCTCGAACGAACTGTCTCGCTCGAGCGAAGTGTCATCACCTTATAAAGTTCGCTCGAGCGAACCTAACAGATTCTGGAAGGAGAATTATTTCGTGTGTATTTTCTTGAAGGTTGAAAAACTAGACTATGTTAAGGGTTTTGACTGGACGTTGTGTAAATGGAACTTCGAAATGCAACCCAACTTCAGGGACACCAATTCTTGTACATTCCGACATTTGGAGTCCCAATTACACAAAGGCTCATTAGCAGCCTTAACACATGCATGTCAGATTTCGTTTTTTATTTCCGTTTTGGTACGATAAATACCATCGTGTACTAGTTTTGGATTTCAAGTAAAAGTTTGTTTTGAAGAATTGTTTTAAGAAAAAGGGGATCACTTCCTAAGCGTGTTATGCATATTAATTATGCCTTTGCTAGTCGTGTTCATCGTGTTTTGATAAGTGATTTCCCCCTTTTTTATCTCGACATGTTTGATACTGTTTCGCGTGTTTTGTGCATTCATGAATTAAGTAAACACCACTGAGCTTGGACTGCCATTTCAGTTTGATCCACTGTCTGGGGGTCCTTAAACATGTGGACTGTCTGCAGACTGGTCGTGTATTTATTACACATCGTGCGTGTCCGGTTCCGCGGCCGGAATTCCCGTCTTTGTGGGAAATCGTGTCGTGATTATATTATGTATATCGTGCTTGTCGTGCGTGCTTGCTCTTTTCATTACATAAATGATAGAGAAAGGATGGGCTCTTTGTGGATTGTAACTATTCATGATATTATAAGTACTCAATGTAGTTTGTTTTAGTATCTCAGCTCAGTTAAATATTTCTGCAAATGTATCTCAGTCATCATAGTATTTCAAATCAAGGATTTGCTTATATGTTTTCTTAAACGTTATTGGTTCATGCTTGCACCTAAATTGATTACCTGCCAAACCGTTGTGTTTGACCCTTGTTTGTTGGTGCCCAGGTGCAGGAGACGTTGCCTTTGAGGAGGAGCATCAGGAGGAGGCTTGTGAGCCAACCCCTGTGAGAGAGTGGCAGCCCGACGATGTCATTTAGACGTCGGGCGGGTTTCTTGAGTCTCGTCATCTTTTGTCTTGGGGTTCCTTTATTAACTTGAGACGTGTATTGGCCTCTGTTGGCCTCTTATGGGCTGTAACTACAACTTAACTTACTTTCGTGTTAGTCTTACAACTTGAACTATGTTGGGAATGCCATGTGAGCTTCTTTCTTTGATACTATGTCATGTTATTAATTGTTTTAGCACTTAAGATTTATTGGTGCTCATCTTGATGTGTTTTGCTACACGCTTCCACATACTTGATCGTGTGAGTCAGATTCCACGTGTCTTTGGGAATCCTCACCGCGGGAACCTGTAGGAAAGTATATCTCCAAAGTGCACAATTCAACAATCGCACGTCGTGGGTCCGGGGCTCCGTTCCGGTGTCGCAACAGGACTGGTATCAGAGCGAGACATGTTTCAGGCACTTAAAAGAAACTAGAAAGGTCTTAGGAACGTGGCGAGGATTCGTGAGTTCGATAGATTCGTTGGTATAGGACCTTAGAAACCCATGTACCATGATTATTGTGTACTAATTCTTTGTTCTACAGCAATATGCCTCCAAGAAAAGCTCCAAATCATCATGTTTTAGGCAGTCAGCAGAATGAGTCAGATGCATCTGAGACACCGACAGCCACACAGTTTCAGGAACTTATGCAAGCCATGATAGCACAACAAAGGCAGACTAATGAGAACCAAGCCAGATTTCAAGAACAGCTAGCAAAGAAGGATGATGAAATGACACAAGTTCAGAGGCAACTCTTGGAAGTACTTCAGAACAGGAATGTAGCACCACCCGTGGGTCCGCAAATCGTTATTCAAAATAGGGATCCTGACCCTAATGCACTATTTGAGAAGTTTAGGAAGAGAGCACCGAAGGAATTTTCGGGCAATGAGGACCCGTTAGTAGCAGATGACTGGCTAGTCAATACCGAGAAGATCTTCGATGTCTTTATGTGCACGGGTATATAGAAGGTCAACCTCACAGCTTCACTATTCTACGGGCTTGCAGACAGGTGGTGGCAAACAGTCAAGGACCCATATGCAGTGATGGCTGACGAGGAGGCATGGGCAGCATTCAAGACACAGTTTCAAGATAAATGCATTCCCTCTCATGTCAAGAGGCAGAAGGCTATTGAGTTTCAGCAGCTCAAGCAAGGTAGCATGACGGTGCTAGACTACGTCACCAAGTTTGAAAGATTGGCTAGATATGCTACCAAGCTGATTGACACCGAAAGGAAGAAGATAACAAAGTTTTTGGAAGGGTTGAACCCGATCATCATGAGAGATGTCATAGGAATAGTACCTCCAGCTACATATGATGAGGCAGTCAAGCGGGCATATACCTTTGAAGATATTAATAACATGATTGCTCAGGACAGGAAGCAGCACTATCAACAGCAGAATCAGAGGCAACAGCAGAGCAAGAAACCAAGGCAAGAACAAGGTCATGTGAGGCAGGGTTGTGGACATTCTGGCAAGAATCATGAAACACATGAATGTCGTAAGGCCATGGGTGCCTGTTTCAAGTGTGGGGCTATGAACCATGCAATCAAGGATTGCCCACTACTTCAGAATCAAGGGAACAGAAACCAGCAGCAGAGATAAGTAGCTCCTCAGAATCAAGCACCAGTTCAGAATCAAGTCAGACCACCTCAGCAGCAGCAGGAACAGGCTAGGCAACCAGCACAGAATCAGAATGCCCGTGCTCCACAGCAAAATAGGCATGGCCAAGGAAGGCAGAATCAAGTACCAAGCAGACTACAGATGCATGGACGTTTGTATTATCTCAACCGTGCAGATGTTGAAGCTGCAGGAGGCGTGGTAGAAGGTAAACTTCTTGTTTGTGGGGTAGAAGCCCAGATTTTATTTCATCCTGGATCCACACATTCATTTTCATCTCCTAGTTTTGCTAAGCTGATTGATGCACCATGTAGTGAGTTGGATTACATTTTAGTAGTGACCACTCTGTTAGGAATTTTGTAGATTGCAATTTGATGGATGCATTATCATTCTAGCATCATTTGTTTTACACACATATGCATTGATTTAAGAAATCTTGAAATCTTGTTTTATTCATGCATGGTTTTTAAGAGTTGTAAACGTATTGTTTTATGCATGTTTTGTTTCTAAACTTGGATGCATTGATTTTAGAATTCAAACTCTTTTGAAAACCTAATTCTTTGTGCATTACTTTTGTGAAATCATTTTGAGAATTTAGGTTTGTGCCTTGCATGCATTCATCTCTTTCAGAATCATCTTTGTATGCATTTTTTTGTGAAAAGAGTTTTTAGAAATCAAGCTAGCCTTTGGATTTAAAGTTTCGAATCATTTTAGGCTCTTTGTGTTTCATGTTTTTAATCATCTTAGATTGATCTAAAACATGTTATTCAAGCTTGATTTAGTGGCCAAAAGTTCCCCCAAGAAATACTTTGAAAAGCTGCTTTTTTGGGAAAACAGGACTTTTACCGGCGGACAAAACCACTTTTACCGGCTGTCTCTATGTCCGCCGCTAAAAGCAGTTTTTCAAACGGTCATTTTTTTTACCGTTGTGTGTTCATGGTCGACCGAGGACTAGCCGTTGGGCACTTTTTGGCTATAAAGTCCATTCATTTCCAACCTTCTTTGGGGCTTGAACCATGAACCTTTGAGACCATATTGGAGCCAAAGAAAGGGGAAGAAGTTGGAAAGGCTAGAGGGCTATTTGGAAATCAATTACTTGAGTTTTAAAAAGGTACACTTTACTTGTATTTTGATTTCCATTAAAATGAAATCCATGCATTCTTAAATCTTTGTATTTTCACTTATGCATGATTTCAAGAGTTGTTTTGCAAACTCTTTATCCTCATTGGTATATTAGAATGGTTTGCAATCACTCTTATTCTAATCACATGTGTTCTTAGACTTTATCATTCATACAACTTGTTTGTTTCATTTATTCAGAGTTGTTTGAATCTTTTATGTGATTAGTCTTCTCTTCAATCATCATTTTATAAGCTTTGATTTTAAAATGCATCATGCATTCATTTAGGAGCTACATTGTAGAAATTGATTGAAGTAGAAACTTTCATACACATGTGCACACACTTTAACTTGTTTTAGTGTATGATTGTAATTGGAATTTCACTTTCACATTAGCCTATTTAAGAGGCAATTCCATTGTGCTTAAATTGTATCTCTTAGAGTGATCTTTTGTAAAGACACCTTCTTAGAGAAATCTTGATTTGTAAAGGTTATTGCTTAGCCTAAGAAAAGCATCTTCTAAGGTTATTGCTTAGCCTAAGAAAAGCATCTTGTAAGGTTATTGCTTAGCCTAAGAAAAGCATTTTGTAAAGGTTATTGCTTAGCCTAGAAAAGCACATTGAGAGGTTGTTGTTTAGCCTAGAAAAACAACATTGTAAGGGTTATTACTTAGCCTAGTAAAAAGCATAAATAGTGGAAATCCGGTGGGGTGATTAGATCACAAGCCGGTAGTGGATGTAGGCATTGAGGCCGAACCACTATAAACCTTGGTGTTGTGGTGCTTGCTTTTGTGGTGATTGTTTATATTAGCTTCCGCATATTGTTTGACTAAATCATCACATGTGACTAGTTTTTGTTAAGAAGTTAAAATTGGTTAAAATTGGTCACAATTGTAGCTCACCCTATTCACCCCCCCCCCCTCTAGGGTTAGGATCCCAAGGACTTTCAATTGGTATCAGAGCCTCGTGCTCTATCTTTTAGGATCAAGTGTTTGGAACTCTTGATTAGGTGTAAAAACCTAGAGTCAAAACCCTAGATTTGTGTTTGCATGAAAATCATTAAGATGGATTCCACTATGCTAGATCTTGTAGATTCTTCTAGACCCCTCCTTCTTCCTTCTATTGGAGATTCAAACATTCAATTAAAAGAATCTCAATGTGAATTAAAAGAAGAAGAAATAAAAGAAAATGAAGTAGATCTTCAATAAGCCTTTGAGGAATTATATGAATTATCCTTAAAGACTGAAAAGAAAAACAAAAAGTTAAGAGAAGAATCTAAAAGACTAAACAAAGAACTAGTCTCTTCTAAAGATGAGCTTAGAGAGAAAGAAGAAGTCATAAATTGTTTAGAATCTAAGTTCATGATCTCTTTAAATAATCTATCTAACATTCAAGATGAACTAAAAGAATTAAAGATGGATTATGAAAATGTCAATATGGAAAATTTAAAACTAAGAGATCAAATAAAAAGGCAAGACAAAGACTTTATCAATTTAGAAGCCAAGTTGATTAAGAATAAGTTAAAAACCCAAGAACTTGGATCTACTGTTGCTAATGAACTTAAACTTGAATTAAAACTTGCCAATGAAGAGCTAAGCAAATATAAGGAAATTGAAAATGAACTTTCAAAAGTCAAAAATGAAAATTCAGTCCTTATAACCAAAGTCACTCAACTTGAAAGCTATAAACAAAAGTATGAGTGCAAATTTACCGAAGGAGAAGATAAATTTGAAAAATTATTTAAATTGGGTAAATCTCAAAGAGATAGGACGGGTCTTGGATTTGATAGGAATATTTCACATGACCCTAAGTTCACCAACACATTTGTGAAAGGTGAGTCCTCATTCTCTAGCACTCACACTTCTTTGCCCATGTCTAAATGTAATTATTGTAGCATTGAAGGACACTTTAGGTTTGAGTGCAAACTAAGAAGAAGCCATGTGTCTAAACCCATATTTGAACCCAAAAAGGTAGAATCAAAATCTATGAAGGGTAAGACACTAAAATCAAGAAAGACTCCAAAAAGACTAAACAAGGTAAATCATTTAAAATGGAGTCTCCTAAGATAGATTCTAAAAAGTTTAAACAAGTTAAACCAAGCTTAAAAGAATCTATGAACAAAAAGCTTCTCAACCTATCTCCCTTATATAAACCCATGAAAGAACTTTTGAATAAAGTTACAAAGTTAAATTTAAAATTCAAAAGTCAAATAAAGGGAGAAAATAAGAAGAAAAGAAAAGTGAAACAATCCCCTAAGAAACAAACTCACCAACATCAAAAGACTAATCACCAATCTAAGCTAAATTTAGTCAAATCTAAATATCATGGTGATAAGTTCAAATTGATAATTTATCAAGTTAAATCTCCTTTAGTTGGTGAGACTTCCAAAATAGACCTCAAAGTTCAACACTCCCAAGACCTTAGGTGGATTCCAAAAGTTGTTTACTTAGACAAACCTTAAGGCATTGAACCTCATTGACCAACCTATTCTTTTTAAGTTAAATCACTTTGTTGGTCATGTTGCTTTGCATTTTGTTCTTTCTTAGTTACATTTATTAAAATGCAATGTTTATTTATGATCATTTGATTTTGTTTTCATGCACCATTCTTGTTACATATCATGGTTTTCAAAATCTTTTCATTATAATTACATCATGTTTGATTTGCTTTTTGCACACATATGTCTTGCATTGCATTTCTTTACATGATTAATTGATTGTGTTTTTAAAAGCTTTCATAGCTAATTTATTCATGATCAATTGTTGTTGGATCATTTGTGTAGATGTCATAGTAATATTATTTGAACAAATGATTTGAATCAACTTAAGTTTTCCATGGATTTCTAAGTTAGACTTTTATATGGAGAACATTGTTTTGAAAAATCAACTTGTATGTGTTTCAATTAAGTTATATCTTTTAAAATACAATGTTGAAAATTGATCTTCAAAATCATTCTTTTTATGCTCATTGGTGGATTTTGTTTATCAAAATGATTTGAAGATTGTTTGAATGGAAATGCTCTATAAATTCATTAGTCATATTCATCAAAGCATGTTCCATGTTCTCATTTCCTTTTCTTTTGTTTCATTATCTTAGAAATGGAAATGTATGTTGTTTGCATCTTTGCTTTTTTAGTTATTCTTTTTATATGCAAATGACAATTGGTTCCATGTATGGTTGTGATCTTAGTAATATTTGTAGAAACCATACTAGAACCCAAATCCATCCTCTATGCCTTATAGTCATTTCTTTTTGGATGGTTATGGTGTTGATTCATGTAGATTCTCTTGGTGTCATCCTTATACATGTTTCAACTTCATAAGTAGTGATCTTAATCATATGAAACTCTTTGAAATCCATTCCTTGCATTTATGATGGTTGATGGATATCTCAGTAGTTGAATTCATATGATTTAGTCACTTTGGAAATTGCATGCATTTCAAAGTTATATAATTTTGCATTGCAATTTACCTTGTTCATCACTATGCTTATTAGTTATATCTTTAAAAGTGATGAATATGCATTTATGATGCTTGTGGGAATTTTGTGTTTGTCACATCCTTGCTCTTTAACATGTTGTCAAATTCAATTGGTTTCATTTGGTATAATTTAAGGTTGATTTGATTTCTTGTGTATGTGATAGACCTTGTGTGCATTGGATTGAGCTTGATAGTTATATATTTGTTCCATGTCACATTCCATTAGCATCATAATGTTCATGTTGCCACCTCTTTTGCTCATATAGGTATATCTCATGACCACCATGTTTATGTGTTCATAATATGGGTTGGTTATTAGTTGAGGTTGGCTTCATGCTTGAATTTCATTTCACTCATCTTGCACATGATAAGTCATATTTATTGATTGAATGAAATGATTTTCAAAACCTTCATAGCATATGCTTTCCATAGTTAGATTATTTGATGCTATGATTAATAAACCCCATTGCTTCATGGATAGCTCTAATTTGGATTTTTCCTAATAGTCATACTTTTAAATCCATTTTAGAGTGATTGATTTAATAGTCATATCCTTAAATCTCAATTGGTATTCTTTGTTTTTCCAATTGGTATCCATGATTGCTTTTCCCATTAGACCTAGCTCTCTTTTGGTAATTTGATCATATTGAGCTTTATAGTTAAATGAATCTAATCCTTCTCTTGAAGTTGACCCTCAATTGGTTAAACCATCTTCTTCTTGCACCTAATAGTTAAATCTTGTCAAATGTTTGACAAAAGAAGAGAATGGATTGAGGGGGAGTGTAAACCTTCATAGGAAGTATTAGTTTTGATCAAATTGACCCTTGGATTGCCTTTGAGCCCTTAGAGATTAATTCCACACATGATAGCCTGTTATGTAATTCATTTTCGATTTCATTTGTTAACAGGTGCTTCTAAAGGTATTTTCCTTGTTTCATGTGTGTAGGTACCTTTGCAATTTAATGGCAAAGGGGGAGAAAGTATGCAAGTTCTCAAAAGGGTGAAGAGAATTTCCAAGCTTCCTAAGGGGAGGTTTTGTATGATCTTCTACAAGGGGAGAGAATACATACCTTGCCAAAGGGAGAAAGAGGTATGGTCAAAGGGGGAGAGCAAATAGAAGAAGAAAGCTTGGAAGCTAAAGAAGATGCTTGGATAAAGAAAGAAAGAAGAAAGAAAGCTCAAAGAATGATCAAGCACCAAGCATCATGAAGAATGAAGAAAAGAGCCCAAGCTAAGAGAAGCATCCAAGAAGATTTCAAGACTTGTCCAGCTGAGGGGGAGCTGAAGACTAAGTGTGTAATCTCAGTGGTGAGTGTGTTTGCCATCAAATCGCAAAGGGGGAGATTGTTAGGAATTTTGTAGATTGCAATTTGATGGATGCATTATCATTCTAGCATCATTTGTTTTACACACATATGCATTGATTTAAGAAATCTTGAAATCTTGTTTTATTCATGCATGGTTTTTAAGAGTTGTAAAAGTATTGTTTTATGCATGTTTTGTTTCTAAACTTGGATGCATTTATTTTAGAATTCAAACTCTTTTGAAAACCTAATTCTTTGTGCATTACTTTTGTGAAATCATTTTGAGAATTTAGGTTTGTGCCTTGCATGCATTCATCTCTTTCAGAATCATCTTTGTATGCATTTTTTTGTGAAAAGAGTTTTTAGAAATGAAGCTAGCCTTTGGATTTAAAGTTTCGAATCATTTTAGGCTCTTTGTGTTTCATGTTTTTAATCATCTTAGATTGATCTAAAACATGTTATTCAAGCTTGATTTAGTGCCCAAAAGTTCCCCCAATAAATACTTTGAAAAGTTGCTTTTTTTGGGAAAACAGGACTTTTACCGACGGACAAAACCACTTTTACCGGCGGTCTCTGTGTCCGCCGCTAAAAGCAGTTTTTCAAACGGTCATTTTTTTTACCGTTGTGTGTTCATGGTCGACCGAGGACTAGCCGTTGGGCACTTTTTGGCTATAAAGTCCATTCATTTCCAACCTTCTTTGGGGCTTGAACCATGAACCTTTGAGACCATATTGGAGCCAAAGAAAGGGGAAGAAGTTGGAAAGGCTAGAGGGCTATTTGGAAATCAATTACTTGAGTTTTAAAAAGGTACACTTTACTTGTATTTTGATTTCCATTAAAATGAAATCCATGCATTCTTAAATCTTTGTATTTTCACTTATGCATGATTTCAAGAGTTGTTTTGAAAACTCTTTATCCTCATTGGTATATTAGAATGGTTTGCAATCACTCTTATTCTAATCACATGTGTTCTTAGACTTTATCATTCATACAACTTGTTTGTTTCATTTATTCAGAGTTGTTTGAATCTTTTATGTGATTAGTCTTCTCTTCAATCATCATTTTATAAGCTTTGATTTTAAAATGCATCATGCATTCATTTAGGAGCTACATTGTAGAAATTGATTGAAGTAGAAACTTTCATACACATGTGCACACACTTTAACTTGTTTTAGTGTATGATTGTAATTGGAATTTCACTTTCACATTAGCCTATTTAAGAGGCAATTCCATTGTGCTTAAATTGTATCTCTTAGAGTGATCTTTTGTAAAGACACCTTCTTAGAGAAATCTTGATTTGTAAAGGTTATTGCTTAGCCTAAGAAAAGCATCTTGTAAGGTTATTGCTTAGCCTAAGAAAAGCAGTTTGTAAGGTTATTGCTTAGCTTAAGAAAAGCATTTTGTAAAGGTTATTGCTTAGCCTAGAAAAGCACATTGAGAGGTTGTTGTTTAGCCTAGAAAAACAACATTGTAAGGGTTATTGCTTAGCCTAGTAAAAAGCATAAATAGTGGAAATCCGGTGGGGTGATTAGATCACAAGCCGGTAGTGGATGTAGGCATTGAGGCCGAACCACTATAAACCTTGGTGTTGTGGTGCTTGCTTTTGTGGTGATTGTTTATATTAGCTTCCGCATATTGTTTGACTAAATCATCACATGTGACTAGTTTTTGTTAAGAAGTTAAAATTGGTTTAAATTGGTCACAATTGTAGCTCACCCTATTCACCCCCCCCCCCCCCTTTAGGGTTAGGATCCCAAGGACTTTCACACTCCAGTAGGAAAACAAGTTGTGTGTAGGACCCATTACCCTAGCTGTACAGTTTTCTTAGGAGATGTCAATTTGCCGGCCAACCTCATAGTTTTGGACATGCATGATTTTGATATCATTTTAGGCACGGATTGGTTAGAAGCATATCACGCCACTATGGATTGTTTTAGTAAGACCATCGCATTTAGATTCCAAGGACCACAGGCAGAATTGATATTTCAGGGGAACAGGAGAAAATCTCAGGCAAGGTTTATTTCAGTTTTGAAGGCAAGCAGATTAGTTCAGAGTGGATGTCAGGCATTTATTGCGTTTATCACGGAGGATAAACAGTCCCAAGGGGTGGAGGAAATCCCCATTGTGTGTGAATTCCCGGATGTTTTTCCAGAAGAAATCTCGAGTTTACCACCAATTAGAGAAGTTGAGTTCACAATTGAGCTCCTTCCAGGGACAACTCCGATCTCGATTGCACCATACAGGATGGCTCCAGCAGAAATGGGTGAGCTAAAGCTCCAATTGCAGGATTTGTTGAGCAAAGGCTTTATTAGGCCAAGTGTTTCACCGTGGGGAGTACCGGTGTTATTTGTGAAAAAGAAGGATAGGAGTTTGAGAATGTGCATCGACTACAGGAAGTTGAATCATGTGACTATGAAGAACAAGTATCCATTGCCAAGGATAAACGAATTGTTTGACCAATTGCAAGGAGCAGCCTATTTTTCCAAGATAGATTTGAGGTCAGGGTACCATCAGTTGAGAGTTAGAGACTCAGATGTTCAGAAGACAGTCTTTAGAACAAGATATGGGCACTATGAGTTCTTAGTGATGCCCTTTGGTTTGACAAATGCACCCGCAGTCTTTATGGCTCTAACGAACAAGGTCTTTGCACCCTATTTGGATCACTCCACGGTAGTATTCATTGATGATGTCCTTGTGTATTCCAAGAGTAAGAAGGAGCATGAGGAACATTTTAGGACAGCGTTGCAGCTTTTGAGGGACAACCAGTTATATGCAAAACTCAGTAAGTGCCAATTCTGGTTAGAGCAAGTTGCTTTTCTAGGCCACATCATCTCCAGAGAAGGTTTAGCAGTTGATCCAGCCAAGATAGAGGCAGTTGTTAGTTGGGCAAGGCCAAGCAGTGTGACAGAAATTAGAAGCCTTTTGGGGTTAACAGGATACTACAGAAGATTTGTTCAAGGTTTTTCGTCTATTGCAGCCCCGTTGACAAAATTGACTAGGAAGAATGTCCCATTTGTGCGGACCGATCAGTGTGAAACCAGTTTTCAAGAGTTGAAAGGAAGGTTAACTACAACCCCAATCCTTACGTTACCCTCGAGCAACGGCGGATTTATTATTTATACAGATGCTTCGAATGTGGGACTGGGTTGTGTATTGATGCAAGAGGGCAAGGTGATTGCTTATGGCTCGAGACAGTTGAAGGACCATGAGAAGAACTATGCAACTCATGGTTTGGAATTGGAAGCAGTTGTTTTTCCTTTGAAGATGTGGAGACACTATCTCTATGGAGAGAAATTTGAGGTCCACTCAGATCACAGAGTTTACAGTATTTGTTCTCGCAGAAGGATTTGAATATGAGGCAGAGACGGTGGATGGAGTATATCAAAGATTATGACTTTCCAATCAAGTATCATCCAGGCAAAGTGAATGTTGTAGCAGATGCTTTGAGCAGGAAATCAGTGGTTATGGCCAATTTGAGAGGAATGGGTGTCTTACAGCAGTTTGAAGAGTTGGGTGTAGAGGTGCAAACCCTGAGATTGGGTGCGATGTTAGCAAATACGACAGTATCAGAACCTACCTTCATTCAGAAGATCAAGGAAAATCAGTTGCAAGACCCAGACTTGGCAAAGATAGTGGAACATATTACAGAGCGTCCAGAGTTCAAGATGGTGAATGGGATATTGTATTTTCGTGACCGGTTGTGTGTGCCAAATGTGGATGATTTAAAGAGTGAAATAATGAATAAAGCTCACAGCACGAGATATTCTATGCATCTGGGTAGCACGAAGATGTACCACAACTTGAATAATAGATTTTTGTGGAACAACATGAAGAGAGAGATAGCAGCTTTTGTCTCTCGTTGTTTAACTTGTCAGTTGATTAAGGCAGAGCATCAGAAGCCTCCAGGTTTGTTACAGCCATTGGGGATTCCGGAGTGGAAATGGGAGCACATCACCATGGATTTCGTCTCCGGTTTCCCTAATACCAAGAAGGGAAATAATGCAATATGGATTATTGTGGATCGTTTGACAAAGTCTGCTCACTTCATTCCGATGAAGACAGGGAATATGATGCATATGACACCACTTGCGAAGTTGTTTGTTGATAAAATTGTTAGTAAACATGGTCAACCCGTCTCCATTACTTCAGACAGAGACAGTAGGTTTGTTTCAAAGTTTTGGAAAACTCTTCATGAGTCGATGGGTACCAAACTTCAGTTCAGCACAGCTTATCATCCTCAGACCGATGGTCAGTCAGAAAGGACGATACAACCCTCAAAGACATGTTGCGTGCTTGTGTATTGGATTTCAAGATTCAGTGGGATGAGTGCTTATCGCTTTGTGAATTTCCTTATAACAATAGTTACCATTTGAGCATCGGTATGGCACCTTTCGAGGCACTTTATGGTAGGAGATGTAGAACTCCGGTTTGCTGGGAAGAAGTCGGTGAACGTAGTTTTCATGGACCGACGATAGTTGGAGAGACAAGTGACAAGGTCAAGCTGATTCAGGAAAGGTTAAAGATCGCCCGAAGTAGGCAGAAGAGTTATGCAGATACTCGCCGAAGAGAATTGCAGTTTCAGGTGGGTGACAAGGTGTTCTTGAAGATCTCACCAGCTAGAGGGACTTTGAGGTTTGGACAGAAGGGCAAATTTCTAGAAGGTTTATTGGTCCGTATAAAATTTTGAGCAAGATTGGAGATGTTGCTTATAGGCTTGCGTTACCGCTGGAACTCTCCATGGTACACAATGTATTTCTTGTTTCTATGCTCAAGAAATATGTCTCTAGTCCTGCACACATTCTACAGCACGAACCCTTGGAGATTCGGGAAGATGCGTCGTATGTGGAAAGGCCGATCAAGATCATTGACACCAAGGAACAGGAATTGAGAAACCGGACTATTCATTGGGTCAAGGTACTTTGGGAAAATCACGAGCCAGTGGAAGCCACCTGGGAATTGAGGGAGCAAGTGCAAAGGAAGTATCCATTGCTATTACCAGAGGTAATTGTTTGATTTATTTGGTGGACCAAATATCCTAAGGGGTGGAGGATGTTAGACCCCGACCTAGACCAATTTAATTAGTGTACGATTAGTATGTGTTTAGTTCTAAGGGGGTTTAGTTGTCGTTGGGTTAGAAGTAATTAGTTTTAGTCTTGGACATAGCTTTGGGAATTTTGAGAACGTTTAGTATTAGTCTGACACACTTAGGAAGGCCTGAGTGCACGTGTAAGCTTGGGAGGATCGTATCGGTTTCCGTATGATTGTGATTTTGATTTCATTTGAATGATTTTCCTAGGTGTTACAACTTTCGTCTTAAGCCCATTCATGTTGGAAGCCCAAAAACCCATGTTTTGGCCCAAAGAGGGTAAAATTGTCTTTTATGCACAAATCTGGACACAGTTTTCGAGATCTCAAAACCATGTAAAAAATATACTATTTGGAAACTAGATATTTCGAGGATCGTTTTATCCTTCTTCGTCAAAGTCATTCGAGGCCCACAAGATCAGGTTTTCGTCGTTTCAAAGTTCAAGCTAATTGGGGCCCATTAGCATCACTTAAGCCCCATCTCCCTCCCTTTTCATTCATTTCCCCTCAATTTTTGCAATCTTCCTTGACCTAGGGTTGGAAAACCCCTTTTTCCTTTCCATCTTCCTCACCTTGCATGATCTAGCAAGAAGACTCCAAAGAAGATTCCAAGACCATCATCTTCTTCCTCTCATCTCAAGCTTCCTATTGATATCTTCTTCTTGAAAGCTAAAGTTGGGGAAGCTCTCCATTGGTCTTCATTCCTTGTTTGACCATTTCTAGATAAGAGCTTCAACCCATATTCTTCATTGAGTCATTTTGGTTTCTTAAAGATCTTGTTTTTCATTTGAAAACCCTTTTTGTGAAAGTGGGTTCTTTGTTTTCATTTTTGTTAAGTTTTGAATGGATTTCTCTTGGGTTCTTGTAGTGTTGGAATAGCTTGAGTGAAGTGCTTGAGAGGAGTATTTAGCATTGGTCAAGGCAAGTAATCTCTATAGGAAATGATGCATGTGTATTTTGGTTTCATTGTATTTTAGAAATTGTGCATTTAACTTGTTTACAAGCTTCATGATTATGTTTTATTGGATTTGGATGTGTGAAATGGTGATAAATGAACCCTTAGTGAGCATGAAGGCTCAAGGGATTGTATGTGATTGATGGATGAGAAGGAGGAGGAAAATGTAGTGGAAGTTGTACAAGAGAAAGACAATTTCTGCACTCTGCGAGCACAGGCAGCAGCTTGTCCGCTCGAGCGACCAAGCCTCTGTTTGGTCCGAGCGTAGAGAAAGAGTTGTCCGCTCGAGCGACCCTATTGTCCACTCGAGTGACCTGCCCTCTGTATAATCTGGGGCAAGACAGTGAGCTGTCCGTTCGAGCGCACTTATTATCCGCTCGAGCGAACTGTCTCGCTCGAGCGAAGTGTCATCACCTTATAAAGTTCGCTCGAGCGAACCTAACAGATTCAGGAAGGAGAATTATTTCGTGTGTATTTTCTTGAAGGTTGAAAAACTAGACTATGTTAAGGGTTTTGACTTGACGTTGTGTAAATGGAACTTCGAAATGCAACCCAACTTCGGGGACACCAATTCTTGTACATTCCGACATTTGGAGTCCCAATTAAACAAAGGTCAATTAGCAGCCTTAACACATGCTTGTCAGATTTCGTGTTTGATTTCCGTTTTGGTACGATAAATACCATCGTGTACTAGTTTTGAATTTCAAGTATAAGCTTGTTTTGAAGAATTGTTTCAAGAAAAAGGGGATCACTTTCTAAGTGTGTTGTGCATATTAATTATGCCTTTGCTAGTCGTGTTCATCGTGTTTTGATAAGTGATTTCCCCCTTTTTTTATCTCGACATGTTTGATAGTGTTTCGCGTGTTTTGTGCATTCATGAATTAAGTAAACACCACTGAGCTTGGACTGCCCTTTCAGTTTGATCCACTGTCTCGGGGTCCTTAAACATGTGGACTGTCTGCAGACTGGTCGTGTATTTATTACACATCGTGCGTGTCCGGTTCCGCGGCCGGAATTCCCGTCTTTGTGGGAAATCGTGTCGTGATTATATTATGTATATCGTGCTTGTTGTGCGTGCTTGCTCTTTTCATTATATAAATGATAGAGAAAGGATGGGCTCTTTGTGGATTGTAACTATTCATGATAGTATAAGTACTCATGCTAGTTTGTTTTAGTATCTCAACTCAGTTAAATATTTCTGCAAATGTATCTCAGTCATCATAGTATTTCAAATCAAGGATTTGCTTATATGTTTTCTTAAACGTTATTGGTTCATGCGTGCACCTAAATTGATTACCTGCCAAACCGTTGTGTTTGACCCTTGTTTGTTGGTGCCCAGGTGCAGGAGACGTTGCCTTTGAGGAGGAGCGTCAGGAGGAGGCTTGTGAGCCAACCCCTGTGAGAGAGTGGCAGCTCGACGATGTCATTTAGATGTCGGGCGGGTTTCTTGAGTCTCGTCGTCTTTTGTCTTGGGGTTCCTTTATTAACTTGAGAAGTGTATTGGCCTCTGTTGGCCTCTTATGGGTTGTAACTACAACTTAACTTACTTTCGTGTTAGTCTTATAACTTGAACTATGTTGGGAATGCCATGTTAGCTTCTTTCTTTGATACTATGTCATGTTATTAATTGTTTTAGCACTTAAGATTTATTGGTGCTCATCTTGATGTGTTTTGCTACACGCTTCCGCATACTTGATCGTGTGAGTCAGATTCCACGTGTCTTTGGGAATCCTCACCGCGGGAACCTGTGGGAAAGTATATCTCCAAAGTGCACAATTCAACAATCGCACGTCGCGGGCCCGGTAGTGGATGTAGGCGTTGAGGCCGAACCACTATAAACCTTTGTGTTGTGCTGTATGCGTGTGGTGATTGTTTATATTAGCTTCCGCATCTTGTTTGATTAATCATCACTTGTGACTAGTTTATGTTAAGAAATTAAAATTTGTCATAATTGGTCACACATTGTAGCACACCCTATTCACACCCCCCCCCCCTCTAGGGTTACGATCCCAGGACCTTCAATTGGTATCAGAGCCTCGTGCTCTATCTCTTATGATCAAGTGTTTGGAACTCTTGATTAGGTGTAAAAGCCTAGAGTTTATAACCCTAGATTTGTGTTTGATTGTATACTTTTGATATGGATTCCACTAAGCTAGATTGTTTAGACTTTTGTGTAGATTCTCCTAGACCTGTCATTCTTCCATCTATTGGAGATTCAAACATTCAAATAAATGAATCTCATTGTGAATTAAATGAAGAAGAAGAATATGATGAAAACGAAGATGATCTTCAACAAGCCTATGAAGAATTATATACATTATCTTTAAAGCTTAACAAGAAGAATATAAGTTTAAGAGACGAATCTAAAAGGCTAAACAAAGAATTAGTCTCTTCTAAAGATGAACTTAGAGAGAAAGAAGAAGTAATACAATGTCTAGACTCTAAGTTCATGATCTCTTTAAATAACCTATCTATTACCAAAGATGACCTAAATGAATTAAAGATAGGAAATGATGATCTTAAAAAGGAAAATTTAAACCTAAGAGATCAATTAAAAAGGCAAGACAAAGACTTTATCAATTTAGAATCCAAGTTGACAATTTCCATGGAAAACATGTCTAATGTTCAAAGTAAGTTAAAAACCTTAGAACTTGGATCTAATGTTGTTAATGAACTTAATTTCAAACTAAAACTTTCCAATGAAGAGCTAATCAAATATAAGGAAATTGAAAATGATCTTTTAAAAGTCAAAAATGAAAATTCAATCATTATAACCAAAGTCACTCAACTTGAAGGATATAAACAAAAGTATGAGTGCAAGTTTACCCAAAGTGAAGAGAGACTTGAAAAGTTATTTAAATTGGGTAAATCTCATGGAGATAGGACGGGTCTTGGTTTTGATAGGAATATTTCACATGACCCTAAATTCACCAACACATTTGTGAAAAGTGAGTCCTCTTTCTCTAGCACTCTTTCTCCTTTGCCCAAATCCAAATGTATTTATTGTGGCATTGAAGGGCATTTTAGGTTTGAGTGCAAATTAAGAAGAAGCCATGTGTCTAAACCCATCTTTGAACCCAAAAAGGTAGAATCTAAATCTATGAAGGGTAAGACACTAAAAATCAAAGAAGACTCCAAAAAGAATAAACAAGTTAAATCATTTAAAATGGAGTCTCCTAAAATAGATTCTAAAAAGTTTAAACAAGTTAAACCAAGTTTAAAAGAATCTATAAACAAAAAGCTTCTCAACCTATCTCCCTTAAATCAATACATGAAAGAACTTTTGAAGAAAGTTGCTAAGTTAAATGTAAATTTCAAAAGTTAAGTAAAGGGAGAAAATAAGAAGAAAAGAAAAGTGAATCAATCCCCTAAGAAACAATCTCACCAACTTCAAAAGACTAATCACCAATCTAAGCTAAATTTAGTAAAATCTAAATATCATGGTGATAAGTCCAAATTGAAAATTTATCAAGTCAAATCTCCTATAGTTGGTGGGACTTTCAAATTAGACCTCAAAGTTCAACCATCTCAAGACCTTAGGTGGATTCCTAAAGTTAGATACTTAGACAAACCTTAAGGCCTTGACCCTCCTTGACCAACCTATCCTTTATAGTTAAATCATTTTGTTGGTCATGTTGCATTTGCATTTTGTTTCTATATAGTTACATTTCTTGAAATGCATTGTTTCTTTATGATCAATTGATTTTGTCTTCATGTACATCTCTAGTTACATATCATGGTTTTCAAAATCATTTGATTATAATTTCATCATGTTAGATTTGCTTTTTGCACACATTTAATTATATGTCTTGCATTGCATTTCTATACATGATCAATTGATTGTGATTTCAAAAGCTTTCATAGCTAGATTATTCATGATCAATTGTTATTACAAAATCATTTGTGTAGATGTCATAGTAAGATTATTTGAACAAATGATTTGAATAAATTTGGATTTTTCATAGTTTTCTAAAGTTATACTTTAATATGGAAAATCATTGTTTTGAAAAATCTACTTGTATGTGTTTCATTTAAGTTATATCTTTTAAAATACCATGTTGAAAATTGTTCTTCAAATTCTTTCTTTTTATGCTTATTGTTGGATTTTGTTTATTGAAATGATTTGAAGATTGTATGAATGGAAATGCTCTAAATCATCATTAGTTATAATCATCAAAGCATGTTCCATGATTCTCATTTCCTTTTTTTTTTCTTTTGGTTACATCATCTTAGAAATGGAAATGAATATTGTTTGCATATTTGCTTGCTTGTTTACATTCTTTCTATATGCAAATGTCAATTGGTTCCATGTATGGTTGTGATATTAGTCATATTTGTAGAAACCATACTAGAACTCAAATCCATCCTCTATGCCTTCTAGTTATTTCTTTTTGGATGGTTATGATGTTGATTCATGTATATTCTCTAAGTGATTTCATCCTTGTACATGTTTCAACACCATAGTAGTGATCTTGATCATATGAAACTCTTTGAAATCCATTCCTCGTGTTTCTATATGGATGATGGGTATCTTAGATGTTGAATTCATATGATTTTGACACTTTGAAAATTGCATGCATTTCAAAGTTATATCCTTTTGCATAGCAATTTACCTTGTTCATCACTATGCTCATTAGTTATATCTTTAAAAGTGATGAATATCTATTTATGATGCTTGATGGAATTTTGTGTTTGTCACATTCTTGCTCTTTATCATGTTGTCAAATTCAATTGCTTTCAATTGGTACAATTTTCGATTGATTTGATTTCTTGTGAATGTGATAGACCTTGTGTACATTGGATTGAACTTGATAGTTATATGTTTTCATTCCATGTCACATTCCATTAGCATCATAAATTTCATGATTGCCTCCTCCCTTGCTCATATAGGTAAATCTCACGACCACCATGTTTATATGTTCATAATATTGGTTGGTTAATTGTTGAGGTAGGCTTCATGTTTGAATTTCATTTCACTCATTCTTGCACATTAATAGTCATATTCATTGATTGAATGAAATGATTTCAAGACTTTCATAGCATATGATTTTCATAGTTAAATTATTTGATGCTATGTTTAGTAAACCCCATAATATCATGGATAGCTCTAATTTGGATTTATCTTAATAGTTATACCCTTTATAACTCCATTTTAGAGTGATTGTTTTAATAGAATTATCCTTGAATCTCAATTGGTATTCTTTGTTTTTCCAATTGGTATCCGTGATTGCTTTTCTCATTGGCCATGCTCTCTTTTGGTAATTTGATCATATTGAGCTCTATAGTTAAACTTGTCTAATCATTTCCTTGAAGTTGACCCTCAATTGGTTAAACCATCTTCTTCTTGAACCAAATAGTTATATCCTTGTCAAAAGTTTGACAAAAGGAGAGAATGGATTGAGGGGGAGTGTAAACCTTCATAGGAAGTATTAGTTTTGATCAAATTGACCATTGAATTGACTTTGAACCCTTAGAGACTTCTTCCATACATGATAACCTGTTATGTATTTCATTTTCGATTTCTTTTGTTAACAGGTGCTACTAAAGGTATTTTCCTTATTTCATGTGTGTAGGTATCTTTGCAATTTAATGTCAAAGGGGGGGGGGGAGAGCATTCAAGTTCTCTAAAGGGGAAGAGAATGTCCAAGCTTCCTAAGGGGAGATTTTGTATGATCTTTTACAGGGGGAGAGAATGCATATCTTGCCAAAGGGAGAGAGAGGCATGGTCAAAGGGAGATAGGTGAAACAAGAAAGCTTGGGAGCTAAAGAAGATGCTTGGCTAAAGAAGGAAAGAAGAAGAGAAATCTTGAAGAATGATCAAGTTCCAAGCATCATGTACAATGAAGAAAGAGACCAAGAGCCCAAGCTAAGAGAAGGAGCATCCAAGAAGATTTCAAGACTTGTCCAGCTTAGGGGGAGCTGAAGACTTAGTGTGTAATTTCAATGATGAGTAAGTTGCCATCAAATTGCAAAGGGGGAGATTGTTAGCGATTTTGTATTTGCAATTTGATGGATGCATTTTCACTTTAGCATCATTTGAATTTTCACACATGCATTGTTTTATAAAAACTTGAAATCTTTTTTTATACATGCATTGTTTTTAAGATTTGTATAAGTTTTGATTTATGCATGTTTTGTTTTCAAAACTTGGATGCAATTTGTTTTAGAAAAGAGTTTTATCAAATCAAGCAAGCCATTGGATTTAAAGTTTCGAATCATTTTAGGCTTTTTGTGTTTCATGTTTTTAAACATCTTAGTTTGATTTAAAACATGTCTCCAAGCTTGATTTAATGGCCCAAAAATCCTCTCTAAGAAAAACCTTCAAATATGCATTTTTGGGGAAATTTTGGTCCCAGGGGGTCGACCTGCAGTGTGGCCGGGCCGGTTGACCGGCCACACTGCAGGTCGACCAGGGCAAAGTGCCGTTGGCTCTTCCAACGGTCATTTTTCTGACCGTTTGAAGGCCGGGTCGACCGGGCTCTGTACCAGGTCGACCGGGCACTCGCAGAAACCCACTTTTTGGGTATAAATTGTAGTTCATTCCTTTGCAAAAGTTGGAGATTTTGAAGACTCTTTTGAGGTGCTTTGAGACAAAGAAAAGGGGATGAACTAAGAGAGACCAAAGAGTCATTTGGAGAGCTAAAGCTTGGATTAATGAAGTTAAATCTCTAAGTAAGCTCTACCTCTCTTAATCATAGTTTATATGCTTTGTTTAAGTTATTGGTAAATGATTTTGAGCATGATAACTATGACGTGTTGAATCCATTCTTCTCTTATTCTTTGATCTAATTAAGATTGGATTCTTCACTTTGTTTTCAAACCAAGTTTGTTTTAAAATCTTCATTAATCATGCTTAGTCTAAATCTTTGATTTCTTTTGAAGCATGATTCATTTACTTGGTTGAAACATTATTTGTTGTTTTCATTCATTAAAACTTTAGTTAAATTTGTTTACTTTTGAAAACAACATTGCACATGCATCACATGTTCCAAGTTATTCATTTTCATACAACTTGTGATTCTTTGATTTTCATATCATTAACAAGTTGATATTCATACATGTGATTTGCATTATACTTCAATCAAATCTTTTATGAGCCTTAAACTTTGAATTGCTTGAAGCAATATATTTATTGAGCCTTGTTTTTAACTTGATTGAAGCTATCACACACACACACACATCATGAGCATACACATTTGCATTCATATAGTGTTTGTGTGAGTTAGTTATTCACTTTCATATCCGCCTATTTAAGAGGCATTTTAATTGTGCTTAAAATTGTATCTCTTAGAGTGTTCTTTTGTGAAGACACCTTCTTTGAGAAATCCTTCATTTGTAAAGGTTATTGCTTAGCCTAGAAAAGCATCTTGTAAAGGTTGTTGTTGAGCCTAGAAAAACAACATTGTAAAGGTTATTGCTTAGCCTAGTAAAAAGCATAATTAGTGGAAATCCGGTGGGGTGATTGGATCACAAGCTGGTAGTGGATGTAGGCATTGAGGCCGAACCACTATAAACCTTTGTGTTGTGGTGTATGCCTGTGGTGATTGTTTATACTAGCTTCCGCATCTTGTTTGATTAATCATCACTTTGACTAGTTTATGTTAAGAAATTAAAATTTGTCATAATTGGTCACACATTGTAGCACACCCTATTCACCCCCCCCCTCCTAGGGTTACGATCCTAGGACTTTCAGTTATATCTTCATTTAATTGGACGCGTAGTGACGGGTGAAGGACCTCGAGTGGCAGGACTGCTTCCGTTTCGTAGGTTAAAGAGTATGGGATTTCTCCTGTAGGAGTTTTTATAGAAGTTTGGTACACCCACAATGCTTTGACCAAATGGTCTGGCAGTTACTATCTTTGGGGGTAATATGGGGTTGGACGATGCGGATCTATGTCATATTTTGTGCACAACTCGTTTATTTGTTGGGTTATGAATTGTGGACCATTGTCTGTTATGAATACCTTGGGGATGTCAAGTCAGGGTATTATGTTCTTTTTAATGAATTTGACTACGGAGGTAGCTTTAATGTTGACATATGCCTTAGTTGTTGTTGTTGATATGAATGCCTCGGGCAGTTCTAAAATCTCCTAATGTGGTCAACCAAGCTACCCTCTTTAGTACCCACTAATTTAGAAACATCCAATCATCATTAATAATTGTGTTTCATAGGACAGTCCCGGTTTTGAAGTAATAGGTAAAATTTGCAACCGATCTCACTAATTCTACTCGTGACCTTTTCTATTCATGATTGTTCTACTAGAGGGATTTTCCACCGCTTTGGCTCGCCTATGCCTTTTATGATGATCAGACAATTGTGTTTTTATATTGTTTATACTTCTTTTTATTGTTTGTATTTTTTTATTCTTTTAGGTTTTTAGGGTTTTTTATGGGTTTTTTTTTTGCATAATCCTACGTAGTAACTAATTCATTCGGGCTTGCTTGAATTTGCAACCCTTCATTGGCATGAAGCCTAGGGTCGGCCTAGCATGATTGTGATTTTCCATTGTGTGTGCTAGTGATGTGTTGCGCATTTTGAATATTTTGACTATTCGAAAACGTGCGCGTTTAAGACCTCTTGACCTACGTGTTTTTATTAGTGAATATCTGGTCTGGGTCTTATCATTTTGCTCTCTCCGGAAACGAGAGCGTTGAAATGTTTTGGACCTCCGCCCTTTGGGCTTTGGTCTGATGACAACATATCTTACTTGTATTTTATTATTGTGTCTTCTTTGAAACCTGTGATTTGTTATTTGTAGTTCAGGTCCTAAAATGGTGTATTTAGTCCATAAGTTTTTATTTTGGTTCATCCGGAAACGAGACCGTTGAAATATTTTAGACCTCCGCCATTTGGGTCTTGGTCTCATATTAAAGAGTTTCATATGTGTCTCATTATGTTGATTTCTTTGAGAACGTGGATATGACTTCGCTCGTTGATGCATTAAGATAAGGCTCTTATACTTGGGACCTTTAGTTTGCTCTCGCCGAAAACGAGAGCGTTGAAATGTTTTCGACCTCCGCCATTTGGGCCTCGATCTTAAAGAGTTTGAACAATTAGGAGATTTGTGATCTTTGAATGATGATTCCCTATTTTTATTTGATGATCTCCGGTCTTTTGTTTTCCTAATTGTTCGACCCTTATCTTTTGTGTGAACCATATGATTTTTCCTTTTTCTTTGGGCTCTAGGTTTTGTTGTAGTGCATCTAGCTTCCTTAAATGTAGTTCGTCCATGTTTTGGAATGCGTGCACTAAATTTTCTTTGTAACCTAGCAGACTTACATCTTGAAAGTCTTTGAGCAAGGGTGTAATCTTGAAGTTTTGGTTGTGTCACTACTGGATGGTCATGTGGGATAAGAATTTCTTCAGTTGTGTGGATTTTTACATTGTTCTTTGGGACTATCGGAATCTTAGGTGGCATGTTTGGGTTAACACCTGAAAGTTCTTCTACAGTCAAATCTTCGAAAGTCTTTCCTAGTGCTTTGAGAGTGGTCTCAATTCTTTCATGAAAACTAATTAGACCAAACTCTATTTGGCTTTCTAATTCGGGAATGATCTTTGTTGTTGTGTTTGGATTTTGCTCTTTATGGGCAGGGTACCATTCTAGGTGAAGGATCGGAGTTGGATCAACTCTTGGTAGTTGTCTCTTCTCAAAGTATTCTATGTAATCTTGGCTCATGATTATTGGATTGGTCAAGGGCGGGCATGGTAAACCTTTTAGAATATTCTGAAGTCTTAGTCTCGCATTTAGATGGGCCTTAATCAAGGCAAATATAGGACTAGGCTCTATCTCATTGTGGGAGTCATGTTTGTCCTCTAAGATCGGTTTAATTATGTTGTTATCCTTTGATCTTCTAAGAGGGTTTGACCTATGAGGCTCACTAGTCGAGACATCGTTTGATTGTGGTTCCTCCTCTAGGGTCTTTTCTACTAAGTGGTCAGGGTCTAGTTGAGGGCTTCCTCGTTGGATTTTAATGGTAGGCCTAACAGTCTCTTGGTGTTGATTCTTCGGTGGTGCTTTGGTTTCTATGATAGATTCGGATGGCTTTATTTGTTCTAATGGCATGCTCGACCTAATTGGCATCTTTCTAACCTTGGATTTGAGTTTCTTTATGTCCTCTTGTAATTCGTTAAACATGTTCATATCTAGAAACTCAAATCTAGACTCTTTGTCAACCTTTCTTGGTTCAGCTGGTGTTGGAATGGGTTAAGATGCATTGGTTTGGGTTTAGGAAAGTCATGTTCATCATTTGGTTGCATGTTTATTTGTCTTTGGATCATGATTTGGGTTTTGCGTGATGGTCTGGGATTCAAGTTCTTTTGTTTGTAACGCGGTCTATGTCTTTTAGTGGTATTCGTCTTAGATTGTGATTCTAGATCTTGTATGATCTTGTTTGTATGGGTTTGGTATTTTATTTCAAATGAAGATGGTTTAACTAGTCTATGAGTTTCCACACTTGATTCTAAGTCATTCGATTCAAACATGACTGGTTCGTGTGTTTCAGATCTTATGACATCAAAATCTTTAATTAATTCATCCACTCGATCCATTTGATGGTCAAGTATCTTCATCGTCGTCGTGAATTCAGATTCTTCATGTGGGTCATTAGGTTGTACTGTCTCGTCTGTCTTCGAATGAATCGTTATGTCTTTTATTTGTTGTGTTGAATGATCTTCATTTGGTCGTGTTTGGGGTAGCATTTGTGATGTTGGTATTTTTGATCGGATGATTGTTTGTGATTGATCTAGTTCGTTCATTTGATGCGTGGTGATCTGGGTGTTACCGCCCCAAGGTGTTTCATGTTGTTCATAATCTTCATTAAGCATATCATAAAAGTCCTCAGGAGGCATGTCTTTAAAGATGGGGTGTAAATCTCATCGGAAGATTCAGAAGTTTGGTCATTTGATTGATCATAGGTTACTTTAGGGGCTAAAGTTGTCAAATATGGAGAATCATAGGTCCAATTCTTGAGAACATGATCTATTGGGGGATTAATTATGGTATATGGCGTGTCTATGGTTTCTTCGTTTTCGAGTTGATGGAAGGGAGCAAAATATGTTCTAAGAATTCGTATCCCCTCTTCTACCTCGTAGCTTTTCCATAATGTTGGGATCTTGATGTCTTCAGTCATAAGTCTTCTTAGAGTTTATGAGATTAATCCAAGTTCCCATTCTAGATATTCACCACCTATAAATTGTTCTCCTAGGGGCTTCCCTGTGTTTGCATATGGATCATTCTTTGGAGTGATACTCTTAAACCAGTCTAGGTTGGGCAACTCTAGCTCACTTATGTCCACCATCCTAGCAAACTCTTCTTGGATCTGTTTTCGAGATACTTTGGTTTTGCATGGTAAAAATGGATTTTGGGTTTTAGCATTTGTGGGTGAGTTTCTATCTTGGTTTTGACTAGATGTTTGACTAAGCTGGTCGGTCGGAGCGTGAGTGGATTGTTGATATATGATCGTTGGAGATTGGGTTGGTGGATGGATTGAGTTGGATGGCATGGTTGGGTGTGGCCGGAATGGGTCAACGATCATGGTAGGTGATGTTGCTTGGTTGAATGGTGAGGGTTGGGTGGGATGATGGCTTTCATTGGAGGGCGTGGATCGGAATGGTTGATAGGTCGGATAAGGATGCATGGTCATGGAAGGTTGGATAGGTTGGTTGAATTGATCGATGAGGTTGGATGGTTTGGATTGGTGAAGGGATTTGATTGGATGGGATGGTTGGAATGGATTGGTAGGTTTGATTGGATCGGATGGTTTGGATTGGTGAGTGCGTTTGATTGGGTGAGATGGTTGAGATGGATTGGTTGGTTTGATTAGACGAAGGAGTTTGATTGTATGGGATGGTTTGAAAGGATTGGTAGTCTTGATTAGGATGGATTAGGATTCGGTTTGTCATTATAGACTGTGTATTTTGGATGTAAATTCGTTGATTATTAAGGTTTAAATTTTGATTTATGTCATGATTAATGTTTTGATTGTTTAAATTTGTGTGCATTGTGTTTTGATTTGGTTGAGTGTAATATTGTCGGGTTGGTTGGGAAGCGATTTGATATGGTTGGGGTTGATGGATCGGGCCATGGTTTGGCCTCGTGTGCTCATAGGAGGTGTGATTGTTTAAGTCTTCATTTGCATAAAAGTGTCATGTAGATGTAAGTCCATGGGGATCCGAACCCTAGAGGGAGGGTGAATAGGGTGAGCTCCAATTATGACCAATTTTAAACCATTTAACTTCTTTAAAACAAACTAGTCACAAGTGATGATTAATCATACAAGATGCGGAAGCTAACAAAACAATCACCACAAAGCAAGCACCATTACACAAGGATTTATAGTGGTTCGGCCTCAATGCCTACATCCACTACCGGCTTGTGAACCAACACCCCACCGGATTTCCACTATTTATGCTTTTCAATAGGCTAAGCAATAACCTTTACAATATGCTTTCCAAGGCTAAGCAATAACCTTACATTGATGTTTTTCAAGGCTTAACATCAACCTATCCATTATGCTTTTATAGGCTAAGCAATAACCTCTTCAACCACAAGGTTGGTTATCTCACTAAATTAGTGTCTAACATACACTTGATGGAGATTCTATTTAGCTCATTACAATGCCTCTTAAATAGGCGGATATGGAAGTGAAAATCTAATACACACTCACACTATGAATGCAAAGATGAAAGTATATGAAGTGTGTGTGTGTGGTCCTCAATCATTTTGAAAAAGAAAGTTCATAAATGTATGCCTAAGGCTTTTGAAGGTTCTAGCTCATAAAACATTTATGATTGAGGAAGTAATGCAATCACATGTTAAAAGTAACAACTTGTTAATGATATTAAAGTTACACAAGTTGTATGAAATGGATTAGCTCTAAACATGTGATCCATAGGGATGTCAATCAAATCACCAATGAAGCTCAAAACATAAAAATAGATTTGATTGAAAAGAGGGGACAAATCATATGTAATTATAAATACAACTTGAAAATGATTTACCTATCAAAGTGATGCAAGTTGTGAAACTTTAAAACAATAATACACATATGATTTGTAAACATGTTGAATCCAAAGCATAAGATACATTTGAGAGAGATTTTCTTATGATGGAAAAACAACAACCAATGATTCAACAAAGTATATGAATCATGTTACATATTTCATTAACATGATCTACTTAGATTTACCAAAGATAAAGTACTACTTTGATGAATCAATGGTGATGTATCCAAAACAATAGATCTATTCAAAATATAACACATGCTAAGGATACAACACATCATAGGTTAACATGTTACTAAGATTTACCAATGATAAAACAAAACATGAAAACATATGATTTGTAAAGAAGTTGAATCCAAAACATAAGATAGTTTTGAAAGTGATTTTCTTATGATGGAAAACAACAACCAAAGATTCAACCAAGTATAGGAATCATGTTACATATGATTTACCAAGTTTCTTTCATTAACATGATCTACTTTGATTTACCAATTCAAGTACTACTTGGATTGAATCATATGGTGTTGTATCCAAAACAATAAATCAACTCAAAACATAAAATATGTTAAGGACACAACACAAACATAGTTTAACATGCTAGAAATGATTTACCAAAAATAAAACAAAAGCATGAAAACATATGATTAAGGAAGGAAGAGCCTACTTGGTGGTTTAACTTCATTAATCCAAGCTTTAGCTTTCCTAATCATCCCCTTCATCCCTTGGTTCTTTTCCCTTTTGATATGCCTCAAATCCTCTCAAGGAGGGGTTAAAAATTCCCAACTTTTGGCAAGGGAAAGAACTCATATTTATAGGAAAAAGTGGCCAACGGCTAGTTCTCGGTCGACTGGCAAACAGGCCTCGGTCGACCGAGAACACACAACGGTCATATTTCTGACCGTTGGTGCTCCCAGGCAAATTTTGCCTGCAGTTGTCTCGGTCGACCGAGACCTGCCTCTCGGTCGACCGGCGACATTGCCGGAACAACCCCCCTTTGACAAAAAATCCAACTTTTGTCATTTCAAAGATATTTCTTTGGGGGACCTTTTGGCCACTAAATCAAGCTTGGAAAACATGTTTTAAAGATTCTAATGGTTTTTAAAACATGACATAAAAAGCCTAAAAAGTTTCAAAACTTTTAAAACAAAGGCTAGCTTGATTTCTTGAAAACTCTTTTCTAAAAACAAATGCATCCAAGATGAAAATACAAATCATGCATAAATAAATGCTTTTACAAATCTTAAAAGCAATGCATGAATAAAACAAGATTTCAAGTTTATTTAAAACAATGCATATGTGTGTGAATCAAATGATGCTAGAATGAAATGCATCCATCAAATTGCAATCTACAAAATCCCTAACAATCTCCCCCTTTGCAATTTGATGGCAAACACACTCACCACTGAAAAAACACACATAGTCTTCAGCTCCCCCTCAGCTGGACAAGGCTTGAAATCCTCTTGGATGCTCCTTCTCTTAGCTTGAGCTCTTGGGCTTCAATCTTCATGATGCTTGGTGCTTGTTCATTCTTCAATCTTTCTTTCTTTATGGCCAAGCATCTTCTTTAGCTCCAAGTTTTCTTCTTTTATTTGCTCTCCCCCTTTGACCATGCCTCTTTCTCCCTTTGGCAAGGTGTGCATTCTCTCCCTTTGTAGAAGATCATACACAACTCTCCCCTTAGGAAGCTTGGACATTCTCTTCACCCTTTTGAGAACTTGCATAGTTTCTCCCCCTTTGCCATTAAATTGCAAAGGTACCTACACACATGAAATAAGGAAAATACCTTTAGTAGCACCTGTTAACAAATGAAATCGAAAATGAAATACATAACAGGCTATCATGTATGAAAAAAGTCTCTAAGGGTTCAAAGGCAATCCTAGGGTCAATTTGATCAAAACTAATACTTCCTATGAAGGTTTACACTCCCCCTCAATCCATTCTCTCCTTTTGTCAAACTTTTGACAAAGATTTAACTATTAGGTGCAAGAAGAAGATGGTTTAACCAATTGAGGGTCAACTTCAAGGAAAGGATTAGATTCATATAACTATAAAGCATAATATGATCAAATTACCAAAAGATCAAGGTCAATGGGAAAAGCAATCATGGATATCAATTGGAAAAACAAAGAATACCAATTGAGATTTAAGGATATGACTATTAACACAATCACTCTAAAATGGATGTAAAGATATACCTATTAGGAAAAATCCAAATTAGAGCTATCCATGAAGCAATGGGGTTTATTAATCATAGCATCAAATAATCTAACTATGGAAAGCATATGCTATGAAGGTTTTGAACTCATTTCATTCAATCAATAAATATGACTATTAAAGTGCAAGATGAGTGAAATGAAATTCAAACATGAAGCCAACCTCAACTAATAACCAACCAATATTATGAACACATAAACATGGTGGTCATGAGATATACCTATATGAGCAAGGGAGGTGGCAACATGAACATTATGATGCTAATGGTGTGTGACATGGAACAATCATATTATTTAACAAGTTCAATCCAAAGCACACAAGATTTATCACATTCACAAGAAATCAAATCAATCAAACATTATACCAATTGAAACCAATTGAATTTGATAACATGATAAAGAGCAAGAATGTGACAAAAATTCCATCAAGCATCATAAATGCATATTCATCACTTTTAAAGATATAACTATTGAGCATAGTGATGAACAAGAGAAATTGCAATGCAAAAAGATATGACTTGGTAAAGCATGCAATTTCCAAAGTGTCAAAATCATATGAATTCAACATCTAAGATATCCATCAAATATATAGAAATATGAGAAATGGGTTTCAAAGAGTTTCATATGATTAAGAACACTACTATGAAGTTGAAACATGTATAAGGAAGAAATCACTTAGAGACAATACATGAATCAACATCGTAACCATCCAAAAAGATATGACTTGAGTGCATAGAGGATGGATTTTAGTTCTAGTATGGTTTCTACAAATGTAATAAATAACACAACCATACATAGAACAATTTGACATTTGCATAGAGAGGATTAATCAACACTCAAGATCTAACTCATACCAATCATTAAAAAGAATATAACTATTTAAGCACAAGAAGGTATGAAGTTAAAAGAATCAATCTATCATGTAACATCTCCACTCTTAGCAAATGTACTAAGCTTACAATGCAATGAAAAAGGATATGAGGTCTATACCAAATGAACTTAGTACATTAAATCACAAATGCACTTAAAAAGCTCAAATACAAGATTTTACTATAAAGCACATAAACACTCATTAATTTGCATTAATGAAACTATATACCAAAATAGGCACAAACATGCAAATCAATGAAATCATATCCAACCATGCAATGTAAGACAACAAAATCAATTTGCATAAAGAATGTAACTCAATGAGCAAAGATGCAAATTGTTTGTAAAAAATATTTCCTTTCAAATGATACAATCATAATTAGGCACAAGGAAATAAATTCAACGAAAATGCTTCAATAAATATAACTAATAAAGCTTAGAACATTTTCCAAAGTTTCTCAAATCACTTCAATTTATGAAAGAATCATTTATAGAATTAAGAGCAAGTGATTTTGAAAAACAAGAAGTGTACTATTGTAAATTTTCAATTTGTAAAACAATAGACACTCACAAATTTTCCATACCAAGAGATATAACTTGAAAATCAATGGAAAACTTAAATTGATTCAAATCATTTGATTCAAAAAAGGATATAACTATGACAATCATCAAATGATTTTCCAACATCAATTGATCATGAAAAACTAGCTATGAAAGCATTTGTAATCACAAACAATTGATCATGAATAGATATGCATTACAAGAAATATAACTATATGATCAAAATGCAAATTCATCATGAAAAGGTTGCAATCAAAGGATTTTGAAAACCATGAGATATAACTTAAAAAGTTCATGAATACAAAATCAAATGATCACAAAGAAACATTGCATTTTAAGAGATGTGACTATAAAGAAACAAAATGCAAATGTACTATGACCAACAAATAGATATAACTAAAAAGAATAGGTTGGTCTAGTGGGATCAAGGCCTTAAGGTTACTCAAATAGTCTACCTTTGAAAATTCACCTAAAGCCTTGAAAAGGTTGTCCATGAGAGAACACTTTGAGGACTCACCAACTCTTAAAGATATAACTTGAAAAAGACTAAGAGTGGTGCAATGAGGCTAGGGAAATATCATTTTCAATCATAGTGGAAATCTTTAAAAAGATATGCAATTAAATCACAACACTAGGGTTCTAATCTAGCAAGGATCAACTCCGGGTTGTTAAGCCCTAAAATGGAGTAACCCGCTCTGATACCACTTGTAAAGTCCATGGGGATCCGAACCCTAGAGGGAGGGTGAATAGGGTGAGCTCCAATTATGACCAATTTTAAACCATTTAACTTCTTTAAAACAAACTAGTCACAAGTGATGATTAATCATACAAGATACGGAAGCTAACAAAACAATCACCACAAAGCAAGCACCATTACACAAGGATTTATAGTGGTTCGGCCTCAATGCCTACATCCACTACCGGCTTGTGAACCAACACCCCACCGGATTTCCACTATTTATGCTTTTCAATAGGCTAAGCAATAACCTTTACAATATGCTTTCCAAGGCTAAGCAATAACCTTACATTGATGTTTTTCAAGGCTTAACATCAACCTATCCATTATGCTTTTATAGGCTAAGCAATAACCTCTTCAACCACAAGGTTGGTTATCTCACTAAATTAGTGTCTAACATACACTTGATGGAGATTCTATTTAGCTCATTACAATGCCTCTTAAATAGGCGGATATGGAAGTGAAAATCTAATACACACTCACACTATGAATGCAAAGATGAAAGTATATGAAGTGTGTGTGTGTGGTCCTCAATCATTTTGAAAAAGAAAGTTCATAAATGTATGCCTAAGGCTTTTGAAGGTTCTAGCTCATAAAACATTTATGATTGAGGAAGTAATGCAATCACATGTTAAAAGTAACAACTTGTTAATGATATTAAAGTTACACAAGTTGTATGAAATGGATTAGCTCTAAACATGTGATCCATAGGGATGTCAATCAAATCACCAATGAAGCTCAAAACATAAAAATAGATTTGATTGAAAAGAGGGGACAAATCATATGTAATTATAAATACAACTTGAAAATGATTTACCTATCAAAGTGATGCAAGTTGTGAAACTTTAAAACAATAATACACATATGATTTGTAAACATGTTGAATCCAAAGCATAAGATACATTTGAGAGAGATTTTCTTATGATGGAAAAACAACAACCAATGATTCAACAAAGTATATGAATCATGTTACATATTTCATTAACATGATCTACTTAGATTTACCAAAGATAAAGTACTACTTTGATGAATCAATGGTGATGTATCCAAAACAATAGATCTATTCAAAATATAACACATGCTAAGGATACAACACATCATAGGTTAACATGTTACTAAGATTTACCAATGATAAAACAAAACATGAAAACATATGATTTGTAAAGAAGTTGAATCCAAAACATAAGATAGTTTTGAAAGTGATTTTCTTATGATGGAAAACAACAACCAAAGATTCAACCAAGTATAGGAATCATGTTACATATGATTTACCAAGTTTCTTTCATTAACATGATCTACTTTGATTTACCAATTCAAGTACTACTTGGATTGAATCATATGGTGTTGTATCCAAAACAATAAATCAACTCAAAACATAAAATATGTTAAGGACACAACACAAACATAGTTTAACATGCTAGAAATGATTTACCAAAAATAAAACAAAAGCATGAAAACATATGATTAAGGAAGGAAGAGCCTACTTGGTGGTTTAACTTCATTAATCCAAGCTTTAGCTTTCCTAATCATCCCCTTCATCCCTTGGTTCTTTTCCCTTTTGATATGCCTCAAATCCTCTCAAGGAGGGGTTAAAAATTCCCAACTTTTGGCAAGGGAAAGAACTCATATTTATAGGAAAAAGTGGCCAACGGCTAGTTCTCGGTCGACCGGCAAACAGGCCTCGGTCGACCGAGAACACACAACGGTCATATTTCTGACCGTTGGTGCTCCCAGGCAAATTTTGCCTGCAGTTGTCTCGGTCGACCGAGACCTGCCTCTCGGTCGACCGGCGACACTGCCGGAACAACCCCCCTTTGACAAAAAATCCAACTTTTGTCATTTCAAAGATATTTCTTTGGGGGACCTTTTGGCCACTAAATCAAGCTTGGAAAACATGTTTTAAAGATTCTAATGGTTTTTAAAACATGACATAAAAAGCCTAAAAAGTTTCAAAACTTTTAAAACAAAGGCTAGCTTGATTTCTTGAAAACTCTTTTCTAAAAACAAATGCATCCAAGATGAAAATACAAATCATGCATAAATAAATGCTTTTACAAATCTTAAAAGCAATGCATGAATAAAACAAGATTTCAAGTTTATTTAAAACAATGCATATGTGTGTGAATCAAATGATGCTAGAATGAAATGCATCCATCAAATTGCAATCTACAAAATCCCTAACAGTAGATCTAAGGGAAGAAGTTTGAGTTGTTATAGTTTGGTTGGAAAGGTATCGATAATTTTGTGTTTCATTGTGGTAGTGGTGTTTTATATTTTTGTATGAGTTGATTAAGTTCTGAGAATCTTGAGTCATGTGGTTTGTGTAAGATTGGTAATTTGAGTCGAGCATGAATGATGTGTGGGATGCAATTGTTCGATGTGGATTTTGATAGGCAATCTTATATTTGATTACCAAAGCAATTATCAAACAATGTCATGGAACACCAAGAGGATTTTTTTTTTGGTTCAAAATAAAAAGGAGGGAAGAGGAGAGAAAGTTTTTTTTTTTAATGATGAAAGGGGAAAGTTTTAATGATGTTTTTTTATTTTGTTATAATTAGGGAAGGCTTCAGTAGGCGGTATATTCAGACCTCAGGTTTAAATTTTTGGACTACACTCATAATAACCCTAAACTGAATGGCACACGGACATTTGATCATTGACCGAATGTTCGTGTCCTAGAATAAAACTCCAGAAAGACCCAAATAAGTGACAAGAAAACAAAAGAGGTCCCATCACGATCGCCAGGCTGTCGGATGTGAATTTTGATTCCCCCAGGGGAGGGAAATCGACATTCATCTATATGTGCTATTTAAATTTTTACGTCGAAAATGAGGATTCCGACTACCCTCAAAATCGACGGATCACGATCGCCAGCTACGGTAACGGCCGTAACACCGTTCTTCGACAAAAGCCAAAGAAAAATGGGAGAAAATAAGTGGGTGGGTTCTTCTCTCGTCTAATGTGCTGCCGGCAACACACGACGATTTTCCTGTCACATTAATTTGGGTCTCTTTGGGTCTCTTTAATATAGGGTCAATTCAGGGTTATGAGTTAGAGTCCAAATAAGATTAGTCCTCACATAGCATAATCATGGTGTATCAAAATAAAGAAAACAAAAGGGGGGGAGGTGCCAAATATTTAAGAAGAGGATCGGCCCCGTTCCTGGGTACCCCCTTCTAATCCCTTGGCAAAATCGGGTTTAAAGGCTGACTTTTTAAATCAAAATGATGATGCAAATGAAACTTTGACTTGTGATTTCTATGTTTTTCGTGTGCGATACATGAGTGATAAAGTAAAAAGCCGATGGGCTGTAATTGATTGAAGGTGGTCGATGGGCCTGTATTTGTTTTAGAGGGCCGATGGGCTGTGATTGATTTAGGGTGGCCGATGGGCCGAAATAAAAATATGCTAAGTGTGCGAAATCACTCATCTCATCTAATTATTCTCATTTATTCAATTTTAGAAGTCAGTTCTTTATTCCCTTTTATCATTAAGTTCGATTAAATATTTGGCACCTGAGGTGGAGGAAGAAATAAAGGAAAAATCTTTTTGGGTTTATTTTGTTGGTTTTATAGTTTTTATGGATTTTTTATATTG
This sequence comes from Cinnamomum chago, assembly GCA_038049695.1. NCBI lineage: Eukaryota > Viridiplantae > Streptophyta > Magnoliopsida > Laurales > Lauraceae > Cinnamomum > Cinnamomum chago. The sequence goes on along the minus strand of CP142454.1, from coordinate 55,566,362 downwards.
GGCTAGAAGGGCCTAACTAGGGGATCTTACTTGGATTTACTTGATTAATTCATTATTATTGATCACTAGATTAACCCTAACCTAAGGTCCTAGACCGCCCACATCAGCTCTCCCGGTCCCCTAACGGAACAAGAAAAGTGATGGGACGAAGCCTAATGCTCTAATCTATCTAATGAGGAATCTGATATAATCCTAGGGTGCAAATAGCCTAAGCTTGGCAATTTCAATGCCTAAGGAATTTGGTTATGATCTTAATTGGGTTGGTTTGTTTTGAATTAAAAGTTAATTAAGAGTGATTTAGGGATGCTTTAAGGTTTTGATTAATGTGTTTTGAAATATGTTGAGGTTCTGTTTTAGGTTCTGGAATTTCAGGTTTTGTCCCAAATGATGGAAAGATGTCAGAATCGATGAAATAGGATTGACGGAGAACTTGGGCGCACTTATTGTTGCGCCTAGGTTACTCAGGCAACTTGGGCGCAGAGATGGTGGCGCCCAAGTGCCAGGCTCTGCATGCTTAGCCCGGTGACGACGGTATCACTATTGATTTTGGAATTCGGGGAATTTCTATAAGTGTAAACTTCTGTTTTAATGTTGTTTTAGGTTCTGGATCGATTTTATTCTTAATGACTTAAGTCCGGAACTGAAGTGCAACCAAGATTCACAACTTGGGCTAGACAGGGAACCTGGGCGCACTTGTGTGTTCGCTTAGGTGTTGATGTAAACTTGGGCGCACCTGTATGGGCACCCAAGTGGTGCCTCGATGTTGTTCGCCCGTCCGACTTCAGTTCGAGGTTCCGGATGGGTTTAAGTTAATTAAATCTTTAATTCGTGGGTTGTTATTGGTTTTGTGATGGTCCTATGATGTTGATTAAGGTCGAGGTTCAAAGTGAATATGGCTTCGGAGGTCCCGGGTGATGGAGATGAACTTGGACGCACCTGTGGTTGCTCCTATGTTTCCAGAATAACTTGGGCGCACCTGTGGTTGCTCCTATATTTCCTGAATAACTTGGGCGCACCTGTGGTTGCTCCTATGTTTCCTAAATAACTTGGGTGCACCTATGGTTGCTCCTATGTTCCTGAATAACTTAGGCGCACCTGTGGTTGCTCTTATGTTTCCTGAATAACTTGGGTGCACCTATGGTTGCTCCTATGTTTTCTGAATAACATGGGTGCTCCTAAGTGTCTGGTTCGCGTGTTTTGGTTCTTTACGAGATTCAGTTCACTTAGGCTTGGAGTTTCAGGTGATCTATGTCAATAAATATATGTGTGGTTTAAGTTTGGGAGTTGAAACGCGACCAATGTGCTTCGGGATTGGAACAAGAAGTTGGGCGCACTTATATGTGCGCCCAGGTTTCTGGGGTAACTACAGGGGCGCCCAAGTGTCTGCCTGTCGTGGAGCTACTGGTTCGTTCGATTCTAGGGTGCTTCTAAGTCGGATTTGTATCTTGGTTGGGGGATGTCTTTATTCTCTGGGTGTGGCTGAGTCTTATCGTCTTTAATTAGGTTTCTATTAGGGTCTTAATTAGGGATTGGTGGCTAGGGTTTTGTTTGTTAGGGTTTGATTAATTAGGGGTTTTGGTTTATATAGGCTTATTAATCAGAATTTTAATTGAGGTTTGTTAATCAGGGTTTTAATTTATTTAGGCTTATTAATTAGGATTTTAATTAAGGTTTGTTAATTAGGGTTTTAATTTATTTAGGTTTATTAATTAGGATTTTAATTAAGGTTTGTTAATTAGGGTTTTAATGGGAGTTGTTAATCAATTTCAGGGATTTAGTTAATTAACTCTATGAATTTTAATTGGATATTTTAATTAGGTGTTTTGAGTTAATTAAGTGTTTTAGATTAGGAGTTGATCGAATTTATTGATTTACTTAGGCACGAATGAAATATCCTAAGATTAGCTACTTAATGTCCACTTTTATAATCCTAAGACTTCTTTCAATTACTTTCTTCTTCTTTTTTGTGTTCTCTTCTCTAATTATTAGAGAGTAAGATGAGAGGAGAAGTATTTTATGGTTTTATGATTTTTTTTTTGGTATTTTATGCAATAGCAATGCAACCTAACCTAAAGAACAACTTATGATCCTCTACTCAACGTCTATTGTTCTAATTCCACTACCTCTCTTAATTACTTATCTTTTTTTTTTTTTTGTTCTCTTCTCTAATTACTAGAGAGTAAGATGAGAAAGGAAGAGTTTTATGGTTTTTATGGTTTTTTTTTTTGGTATTTTATGCAATTTATCCTAACCTAAAGTGATGATGATTCAATGCTTCGAAGTCTAGAAGTTCAGTAGTCAATTGAAATTACCACAAAGATAAAGCAGCAAGCTAAATGGAATGCAAAGTTATGAAAATGTGGGCCGGAAAACGAATTGGGAACTTGGGCGCACACACAGTTGCTCCGAAGTTCACTGCACAACTTAGGCACGCACACAGTTGCTCCCAAGTTCACTGCACAACTTAGGCGCACACACAGTTGCTCCCAAGTTCACTGCACAACTTGGGCGCCACTGTGTGTTTCCCTTGCGGGTTGCGATACACTTGCAATTTTCTACGATATTCCAATTCGATTTTCGACTAAATATAAGGTCCTAATATGAATTATTGATCTAATAACCTTCGGATTCAAAAGTATTGACACGAGGACCAAAGTCCAAGAGGCAGATCCCTTTGGTAGGAACTTGGGCGCACTCACAGTTGCACCCAAGTTCACTGTCTCTTTTTCTTCACCTTTTGGTATTATATTCTGGTTTTTCTTCAATTCTTTCAATGCCTTTTGTGGATCCGAAGGTTTTAATATCAATATATATATGAAGATGGACTCGGATCTAAGAACCAAGATGCATGCGAAATGGGAAATAGGGGCCAAAGCCATATCCAGAAACTTGGGCGCACACACAGTTGCTCCCAAGTTCACTGTCTCTTTTTTCCTTTATCTTTTGCGCTATATTTGGTCTTCCTTCTACTTCTTTTAGCACTTTTCTCAAATCCGAAGACTTATAATACTAACTTTTATGGGGGTAGGCTTGGATCTAAGAACCAGAGTACGCGCGAAACGAGAAATTGGGGGCCAAAACCCTATCCAGAAACTTGGACGCACACACAGTTGCTCCCAAGTTTTCCTGCACTTTTCTTCTTCTTTGTTTCTTTTCTCAATACTTTTCGCACGATTTGGGATGCAAAATTATAGATCCGAAGGTCCCAATATCAATATGTATGAAAAACGAGTTCGGATCTAAGAAATAAACTATGCTTGATATGAAACTCAGAATTGAAACCTGAAGCAGACACTTGGGCACACAGATAGTTGCGCCCAAGTGTTCTATTGCACTTTTTTCTATTTTCCTTTTTTTTTATATTTTTTTTTCGGATTTTACTTAATGAAGACGAAATGGATGCAAAGTCTATCCTAATCACGAGTTCGGAATGCAAGAAATAATGCAGATCTATGGAGTAGGGATGATCCTAAGCATGTTTGATGGTCCCGACTTTTCTCTTTTTCCAAAGCTGCCTCCGCCTCGGGGCTGACGGGGTACGGTGGAGGGAAAGAAAGGAAAAGCGGGCATCAATTTTTTTGTACGGGTATGCCAATTTCTCTTTTATACTTGGAATTTAGAAATGGTGATCCGGAGATTCACCTTCACAAGTAAAAAGGGAAATGAAACTTTTTTCTAGTTTTCCATTGCAAATATATTTTAATGAAAGAGACAATTTTTGAATGCCGTGAAAGGCGTTTTTGTGCCGTAGAAGGCGGTTTGGTGCCGTTGAAGGCGATTTTGCCGTAAAAGGCGATTTGGTGCCGTAAAAGGCGATTTTGCCGTAAAAGGCGATTTACAAATCTCATCAAAATGAAAAGACAAGAATTGTGATTTTTTTTTGTCTCTTAAAAAAAATACAATTTACAACAGAAAAGTAAGAAAAAGGAATCTAACTTCTCATGCGATTGTGGGAGGGCTCGTTCAGATCGACGGTCGCGAGTCATGTATGGGCTCCGCCATCGTCCTTCAGATGAGAACATAGTGCTTTGATTCTTTGGCTTGGCTCAAACCTCAGTTTTTTAGAGGATAAAGACCAAGGGAATGTCCTATATCCAATAAAAAAGAGAGTAGACGGACTGAAAAGCCGCATCTAGCCATGCTGGATAGAAGGAGAGGTGGCCTTTGGGGGGGGGTGGCCCCCCCAAGGAACTTTGATCACCTTGTAGTGCTTGTGGCAGTGGAGTTTTCTTGAAGGAGCAGAGTTGTAGAGATTTCTCCGAGGATTTTTGAATGATTTTCTGAAGATTTTTTCTGGGCCTCTAGAGCAGGAATTGCTGATGATTTCGATGCTTCTGATGATTTTGATCCTTGTGATGATTCTGATCCCCGGAATGCTTGGAGGGGACTCCTATTTATAGGCTTTTGGTGGCCTTTAGGAGTGGTTTATGGTCATTTATGGCAATTATGGCAATAAAGCCAAGTTATGGGAGGAGTTACAGGTTTAATTGCTTTTTGTTTTGTAACTCCTGACCCTTGGATTTCATTGGCCAAAGGAGAGTCATGGGCATTTAGTTGCCTTTAATCTCCATTATGTTAGGAGTTTTATGGCTTGAATGCCATGATTGCTTGGACTTGTAACTCTCATTTGCTTGCTTTTGATTGGGCCGTTCGAAATAATGAGTTAATGACCACATTAACTTGCCATAAACGGGTCATTTAACTTCATTAATTGATTGCCCGGGCGCTTGAAGAGTCGCGGGCCATGCCGCATCCTTTGGGATTCTTCTTGCGATGATCACCAATGGACCCACATACCATTTGATGTCGGATGGTGATCCAATTTCAGACATTGGTTGATGTCAGCGGGCCAGCAACATCTGTCCAGTCGATTTCGCGATCGGGCGGGCAGAAAGTGTGCTTTCTTGGTCAGCCGTTTGACGATCTTGAGGCGTCCGATGATGATCTAATGATTCCAATGATGGATCCGTGATGTTGATGAAGATCGACGGATATCATGAACAAAAAATCAGATTTTGGAAAAATCACAGGGGCCAATCAACTCGAAACGCGAAAAGTACCCGAAAAACGGGGTTTTTGGGCGAGGTCCGGCGGCCCGGACCTCCATGGTCGCCGGCGACCATGGGGTTTGTGCCCCATGGTCGGCCGTCTTCCGGTCGCCTTTTCTTCGCCGTTTTTCGTCCGTTTTCGCTTCTATTTTCTCCTACATTTTTCTTCGAATTTCCTCTCATTTATTGGCTGGATTTCCCTCAAGAAAACCTGACGAGAAGCCGTGCAAATCGGATCGCAAAGTTTCCCATTTTCTGAAAAGCCGAAGACTTTGCTGTGGAGAACTGCCGATTTTTTATCAAGCGTCGAAACTAGATCAAACGATGTCGGAATGACCTGAAATTCGACGTGTAGCTTCTTGAGAAGTAGACGAGACCAACCATAGGCTTTTGTTCAGGTTTTGAAGCCGTTTGGGGGCCCGCAAATGCTTGACTTGATTTCACCGCGAGGGAAATGCCGAGCTTTGACTTTCGGTCAAACGATGTCCGATTGACCTGAAATTTGACGTGTGACTCCCTCATCAGTAGATAAGACCAACCATAGGCTTTCGTTTGAGTTTTGAAGCCATTTGGAGTCATGCAAACGCTTGCCTTTATTTCACCGCGAGGGAAATGCCGAGCTTTGACTTTCGGTCAAACGATGTCTGATTGACCTGAAATTTGACGTGTGACTCCCTCATCAGTAGATATGACCAACCATAGGCTTTAGTTTGAGCTTTGAAGCTGTTTGGGGTCATGCAAACGCTTGACTTTGATTTCACTGCGAGGGAAATGTCGAGCTTTCACTTTTGGTCAAACGATGTCCGATTGACCTGAAATTTGTTGTGCAGCCCTTTGGAGGTATGTAGAAGCCGCCCATGTGCTTTGTTTGATGAGTGACGACCCCGGTAGTTCTCGCTACCTAAGGGCTTGATTTTGCTGCTCGAGAGTTGATGGAGGGTCAAACGGTGTCGGTTTGACTTGAAATTTGACATGTAGCCTTTCAGAGGTATTTTGAGACCATCCGTAGGCTCTGATCAAAGATTTGGAGTCTTCGACACTGTCGCCGCCGGGAGCTGCTTCTCAGTTGTTGGAGAAGTGAAGCTAGGCCAAATGATGTCGGAATGGCCCGAAACTTCATGTGTACCTCTCTTTTGGTTGTTTTGAATGACCTTGCAGTTTTTGTTTGATTCTGACAAGATCTGATGCTTGAAGTGGCGCCTGCCTATTTTTGGTAGGATGCGGCTCCATGTAGCTTTTGGTGTGAAGAGGCAAAGTGACATTTTTGGTGTCAACAAATGCCCCCTCGAGGTACAACGACGATATAGCTTTTGCAGTCGATGTGCCTCGAAGAGAATCTTGAAGAAGAGCTTCTGACCTGACCAAGAGTCTTTGAGCATTTTTTTTTGATGGAGTAGCCTTTTGAGCTTCCAGGGGATTTTATGGTAGTGAGAGGAGTTAGGTACCATCTCAAGGCAAGATTTTGAGAATGACATTTGGATTTGGATTTGGTTTTGGTTTTTTGGTTTTGATTTTGACCTTGTGACCTAACAAGCTGTATGTGGCAGGTTAGGGGGTCAGGGTTTTGGTTTTGGTTTTGACCTTGTTCCTTACAGGCTGTATGTGGCAAGTTAGGGGGTCGGGTTTTGATTTTTGGTTTTGGTCTTGTGACCTAACAAGCTGTATGTGGCGAGTTAGGGGACCATGGTTTGGTTTTTTGGTTCACTCTTTGGGACAAATTTGGGTCCATTGGAGTGGTTTGGGCTTTTGTGGAATGTCAATTTCAAGATTTTGGCTTAATTTGGTTCATGAGGTGGGATGGTTTGGATTTTTGGAAACTCATGAAGCTTGGATTTTTGTATGGTATGGTCCAATCAACTCAAAAGAGGCATGGAACCAATTTTTTTTTTTTTTTTTTTATGCTCTTGGTAAGAGGAATTTTGACTAAAAGCCACTTTTAGTGCCTAGGTGGTCAAACCTGGCTCATATGGGCTAACCCATGAGACCTTAAGCTTTGAAGGATGGCTTAGATCTCATATGGTGTCATTTTGTAAAGAATATCTAAAAATATTTCCTTTGGATGGAGAATATCTAAAAATATCCTTACTTTGAGAGATTTTCTCAAGTTTCCTTGATTTTGAGAGAGATTCTCTCAAAATATCTTTCTTTGGGAGAGAATATCTATCATTCCCTTTCTTTTTGGAGAGAATTTCTCAAGGAATCTTTGTTTTGGGAGAAAATATCCCAAGTTTCCTTTTCTTTTGGGAAGGTTGCTAATTTTTTAGCACTTACCTTCTTACTTTTCTCCTCTTTCCTCTTTTGGTTTTGCTTTCTTCTATAAAAGCAAGGGAGGTGGGATCTCTTGCTCCTATTGCTTTCTTTTTGCAAAAGTCTTCAAGAGTTGCTCTAAGATCAAGAATCCTCCTTCTTCAAGAGTCTTCAAGTTCTTCTTTCTTCTCCATTCATGGCTTCAAGTAAGTTTTTTTTTTTTTTTTTACAAGAAATTTCATGTAAAGAAAGTTTCATCATTTTTTTTTTCTCTTTTTTTTTTGCACGTGTTCTTTTCCTTTTGTTTTTTTTTACACGCCCTTTTCTTTTTTTTTTCTTCTTCTCTCTTTCTTCTCTCTTTTTTTTTTGCTGCTGTACGGACATGTCCGTACAGCCTGGGCCGTACGGCCATGTGGCCCATGGGCCTCGGCTTGTGGGCCATCCCAGAATTTTTTTTTTCTCTCTTTCTTTTTAAGAAAGAAAACTTTCTTTTCCCCCCTTTTGCTCTCCATGATAATGAGATTTATGCAATCCAAGATGCTCATCCATTCCTTTTTTTTTTTATGCATCAAGATAGAAGGCTAGAATTTCTATGCTAAGCCAACATGAATTTTGACTTAGACAAAGTTTGATTTTGACCAAATTGGGTTGGAATTGGTCAAATTTTGTCAAGGTTTTCCTAGCATCTAGTGCATGATGATTTTCTTTTATGCATGATTTTTGTAAATTGGATTGGGAGCATGATGATGCACACCTGAAAATCTTTTGGATTGGAAGCCCTGACTTTGACAGCGAGGCAGGTACTTCAAGTAGACCGGCTCGTAGAAAAAAGAGGAGGAGAGGACAACGTCGCACTGAGAGACGCCACGAAGACTCTCTTGATCTGGAAGTCCTTCTACCATCGCTGAGGAGGTATCAGGAGATGCTGATGAGCCTCCAGAGAAGAGGAGTCGTGAAGAAGAGACCGCCGATGTTGGTATGATTCTCCTTCTTCTCTATTTCCGCTTCTTTCCTTTTATGAGGGACTTTTTTTGATCTGTTGTTTTCTTTCTTTTGCAGAAGATGAAAACTTGGTGATGCCCGAGGTTCCTGTTGATGAGGCGGTGATGGATCCAGTTGCGGCATCTGAAGAATTGGGGGACTCTGGGGAGGACCCAGAATCTCCACCTGGTATGAGGATGATTTTTTTTTCTCGAATTTCCTGACATTTTTTTTTTAGCTGACTTGCCAAAGGATTCAGACTTCGAGCCATCTATGGATATGGCTTTCGACGATGCCTCGGATGAGCAAATGGAGACAGAAAGTACTCCACCCATCATGGAAGAAGGTATTTCATAGTGATAATCTTGACATTAATTTTTTTTTTTTTGACAAGATCATATTCATACCTTTTCTTGTGTTTCTGCCAGCAGGTTGTGAAGCAACAGGAGAAGTTTCTTCGTCTTCCTCAAGGCCAGAGCAGGAGATGCCAGCAACCGATCAAGAAGTAGGGGCTTCTTCTACCAGTCCCGTCACGGCAAAAGCGGGACTTTGTGGTGATATTGCTTCTTCAGTGGCTCCGATTGGAAAGAGCCTTTTGATTTCTTCTCCACCACGGTCTGACATGGGCAGTCAGTCAACAGAGCGTGGTGAATCTCCATCCGGACCATCCCTTCAATATGCAAAGAAGGTGTTGAAGAGTGTGCTGAGCTCATGGGTTGAAACTCTTTCTTCTGGCCATTTGGAAGCTGGTTTTGGCATGGTCAAGCATGTACAGGACATCCTTGCTGACAGTGCAGAGGTCGGTCTGGACATTGCAAGTGCCAAGGCCTTTGTTGATGAAGTCATTGCTTTAGGCGACAAATGGACTGAGACCAAGAATTTCCCAAGCGGTGACTTCTTCAATGAGATGTTTTTGCAGCCATCCGGTAAGATCAAATCTGAAATGGATGAGATCTCACGAGCTCGGAAGCAATTCGTTCGGGAGAGGAACGTTACCGAGTTGGCTATCATGGAGCTAACACAGGACCTGCACTGTCTTGATAGGGAGGTCACAGAAGCTAGGCAGCGCCTTGAGCAATTGCAAGAACAAAGTGTTGCCAAATGGACTGCCATTGTAGAAGCCCGTGCTAAAGAGGGAACTCTGATTCGCCAGGTTGAAGAAGCTGGTAGCAGCCTCCAGAGAAAGACTCAGGAGTATGAGCAGTGGCAAATTCTCTGGGAAGAGCTTCCTCGTGCCGAAGATGGGTCGCGGCGTTCTGCCGCGTTTTATGGCAAGATCTTGAAGAAGCGCGGCCTGGAAGCTTTAGAGGCTAAGGCCGAGAGTCTGCTTGAGGAGCTGGATCTTTGGTTGAAGACCATGCTAGACGGAGCTCTTGATTTATAACAAACTCTTTTCTTTTTTTCTCCCTTCTTCTTTTTTTTTGGTACCTCTATGTAAAACATTTTTGGTACTCTATGTACCTTTTACTTAAATTTTTTTTGGTGAAAATAAGCAAAGGTTGGGTGAGAATGTTTATTTGAGAATTTTGATCAAAAGGTTGTCATTTTGTGAAAATCTTTTGTCAAAAGGGTTGTTTTGGCATGAAAGCCAGATTTTGCGGCAAAAGCCAGGGTTTTTTTTTTGTGTGTGGTTTGAAAGCCGAATTTCGAGATGGCATGAAAGCCAAAATCTGGGTTTATGGCATGAGAGCCAAAATTTTGGATGGCGTGGAAGCCGAAATTTTGAGGTGGCATGAAAGCCGATTTTGGTGGCGTGAAAGCCAAATTTTGGGACGGCATGAGAGCCAAATTTTTTTTTTTGAGATGGCATGAAAGCCGAATTTTGAGATGGCATGAAAGCCGAAATTTGGGTTTATGGCATGAGAGCCAAAATTTTGGATGGCGTGGAAGCCGAAATTTTTGAGGTGGCATGAAAGCCGATTTTTGTGGCGTGAAAGCCAAATTTTGGGATGGCATGGGAGCCACAGATTTTTTGTGGAATGAGAGCCAAGATTTGGTTTGTGGCATGAGAGCCGGTTTTGTTTTTGGTGTAAGAACCAGATTTTGTTTTTGGCATGAAAGCCGAAATTTCTTTTTGGCATGGAAGCCAGATTTTTTGTTTTTGGCATGAAAGGCAGATTTATTTTTTTTTTGAAAACCGAGTTTTGTTTTGTTGGCATGGAAGCCGAATTTTGATTTTTGGCATGAAAGCTGGATTTTTGATTTTTTTGGCGTGAAAGCCGGATTTTTGGCATGGAAGCCGGGTTTTTTGGCGTGAAAGTCAGGTTTTTGGTTTTCAAAAATGTAAGTATCGACTAAAAGTCGCCTCCCTGCTGAATGGTATTGCAAGTATCGATGGAATGTCGCCTCCTTGCTCATTTGGTTGCGAGTATCGATGGAATGTCGCCTCCCCGCGGATTTGGGTGCAAGTATCGACTAAGCGTCGCTTCCCTGCCTTTTTTTTTTCTTCAAAAATTTTGTTTTGTGGGTATCGATGGAATGTCGCTTCCCCACGATTTTTGAATTTTGAGGTTTTTTCGAACCTTTGTTTTGTTTTTTGTTTGTTTTGAAATTTGGGTTGTGGATATCAACTGGAAAGTTGCGTCTCCACGATTTTTGAAATTTTGGGGTTTTGGAAGTATCGAATGGGTGTCGCATCCTTCCGATTTTGGGTTTTGCAAGTATCGACTGAACATCGCTTCCCTGCGGTTTTTGAAAAACCATTTTTTGTTTAAAGACATGAGGGTCATAAATTTTGACTCAAAACCATTTTGGTGGTAAAAGCCGGGGTGGACTAGGGCTGAACTCCCTAGGTCCTGATTTTGTTTCAAACCATGAATTTTGGGTTCAAGGATCGAAAATTTTGGTCAAGTTTGGGAAGAGGCTCCTAAACTTGGATTTTTGGATTTGCTTTTTTTTTTTAACAATGAAACGATGAAAGAAACATTGTTTTGAGGGTTTTTTTTTTTTTTTTTAGAAATTTCAACAAGAGGATGAAAATTCCAAAAGGAGTGGGTTTGACGAGCAGATACCTAGGAATAGGCTTTGGCCGTGTAGACATTGCTCTGACCCGGTGGGGAAAGCCTTCAAGGGTAGTACCGCTTCAAGAACTTTCCATTGATGGGCAGCATACACCTATCACCCTCCATATTTAGAAGAGCGTATGCGCCGTTGGAGAAGATTTTGTCGATGACGAAAGGTCCCTCCCATTTTGGTTCAAATTTGCCTTTGGATTTGTGAGCAAAAACCATAGGTCTTCTTACTGTAAGAACCAAGTCTCCCTTTTTGTAGGCGCGTTGCCTGACCTTCTTGTCAAAAGATCCTGCCATGCGTGCTTGGTAGAGTTCAATGTTTTGTAGAGCTTCGAGCCGTCTCTCATCGAGATTATCCAGCTCTTGAAGTCCCAATTTGACATTGCTTTCTTGCGTCATGTCATTTTGTAGAGATACCCTTAAGGAAGGAATTTGAACTTCCAAAGGGACAACAGCTTCGCATCCATAGACCAAGGAGAATGGTGTGCTATGGGTTGGTCCTCGAACGGTGGTTCGATAGGCCCACAAAGCTTCATGCAGTTTGTCGCCTCAATCTCTTTTGTGACTAGAGACCATTTTCTTGAGGATTTTGCAGAGCGTCTTGTTGAAGGCTTCTGCTAGTCCATTCGCTGCCGGATTGTACGGAGTTGAAGGACAACTTTGGATTTTGTATTTGTCGCAGAACCTGTAGAATCTGTGATCCCGGAATTGCGGTCCGTTATCATGGACGAATCTTTTAGGTATGCCGAAGCGACAAATGATGTTGGTGCGTAAGAACTGAAGGACTGATGAGGTCTTCATTTCACTAAGCGAGAATGCTTTTGACCACTTGGAGAAATAATCCGTAGCGGCGAAGATGAAGCGATGACCTTTGCTCGATGGAGGGGAGATAGGACCTATGATGTCCATACCCCAGGCTTCAAAAGGCCATGAGATCGCTGTAGGATGCAGCCATTCTGGAGGCATGTGGACATAGGCTCCATGAATTTGGCATTGTTGGCAGCGCTTAGCAAATTGCATTGCATCAGCCACTATGGTAGGCCAATAATAACCTAACCTTTTTATCTGATCGTAGAGCTTAGGGCCAGCCTGATGGGCTCCACAAAGACCAGCATGTACTTCTTTGAGTGTTTCTTCAGCTTCTTGTTGTGACAAGCAGCGTAGAAGTACTCCGTTGTAGGATTTTCTATACAGCATTTTTGAAGGAATATCCAAATGAAAGTTCGGGGCTCGTCTTTGGATGCTTACCCGTTCTTTTGGATCTTCAGGTAGGATTCCGAACATTATGTAATCAATGAACGCATCTCTCCAGTCGCTGATCAGAGGTTTAAGGACGGAGATCAGACTTCCAACCACTTGGTGGCATTCAGCAACTGCTTGATGTGTGTTGAGAGGAGGGAGAATCCTCTTTTGACACACTGGAACTTGCATGTTTTCCCCTTCTTGGATTGCCATAGACGCAGCAAGTCCAGCCAGGGCATCTGCACGAATGTTTTCACCTCTGAGGATGTGGGTGATGTGACAGATGTCGAACTTTTGTCGAAGCGATTGTGCCTTGTTGTAGTAAGGCAACAGATCGGGCTTCCTGACTTCAAATTTCTGATTCATCTGGTTGACGATCAGTTGAGAGTCTCCAAAAGATTCCAGCGTAGTGATGCCGGATTCGAGGGCGAGTTCCAATCCTATGATCAGGGCTTGGTACTCAGCTGCATTGTTTCAACATGGTTCCAGTAGCGAGAATGCATGCGGAATCATGTATTTATCGGGACTAACAAAGAGCATGCCAATTCCCGATATTTGATTTCCCTTTTCATTTGTCCTGGTTGCGCCATCGAAGTACATGTGCCAGGAAGCATTTGATAAGGAAGTCTCCACACTGTAGACCAGTTCGTCTGGGAGGTCATCCCTGAGTGGGGAATCTTTAGGCAATGGATGCTCCGCGAGGAAGTCTGCTAGAGCTTGGCCTTTGATTGCTTTTTGTGGTACATACCTAATGTCAAATTGTGACAGGAGGATGGACCATTTTTCCAGTCGGGCATTGAGAGAACCTGCTTTTGTGACAAGGACCTTTAGGAGGTTGATCCTCGAAATCAGGTACACTGTGTTGGATAGCAGGTAGTGACGCAGTTTTTGTACGGAGAATATCACTGCCAAGCATTCTTTTTCGACTGGAGAGTAGCGATCCTCTGCACCTATCAACATGCGGCTAAGGTAATATAGAGCAGCTTCTTTTCCCTCGTCATTCTTTTGTGTGAGTAGAGCGCCTAAAGAACAGTCAAGGGCTCTTGTGTACAAGAGGAATGGTTTTCCAATTGTGGGGGCAGCCAACACTGGAGGTTTAGTCAGGTATGACTTGATGTCCTGGAATGCGGCTTCACATTCAGCATCCCAGACAAAATCAACACCTTTCTTCATTAACCGAGAGAATGGACGGCACTTCCCTGATAGGTTGGAGATGAACCATCGAATGTATGCCAATCTTCCTTGGAGCCCTTTTAATTATCTTAGGGTTCTTGGAGATGGCATTTCTAGGATAGCCTTGACTTTGGTGGGGTCAAGCTCTATGCCAGATTTCCGTACTATGAATCCGAGAAACTTACCCGATGAAACACCGAAGAAGCATTTGAGGGGATTCATTCGCAGTTTGTGTTTGCGAAGTCGGAGGAAGACTTCTCGAAGATCTTTGAGATGGTCTTCTTTTCTTTTGTTTTTGACGGCGAGGTCATCGACATAACATTCGACCGTCTTGTGCTGCATATCTTGGAATATCTTCATCATAGCCCTCTGATATGTAGCGCCGGCATTCTTCAGACCGAATGGCATGACAGTGTAGCAATACACGCCAAACGGGGTCCGAAATGCTGTGTGTTTTTCATCTTCAGGATGCATCTTTATCTGATTGTAGCCAGAGAAGCCATCCATGAATGTCATTCGCTCGAACCCACAGGTGTTGTCGATCATCACCTCCGGTATAGGGAGCGGGAATTCATCTTTTGGGCATGCATTGTTTAGGTCTCTGTAATCAATGCAGACCCTGATTTGCCCATTTTTCTTTGTCACGGGGACGATGTTGGCCAACCATTCAGGATGCTGTTCCTCACGGATGAAGCCAACGCTTTTGAGTTTTTGAGCTTCTTGTTCAATTTTGTCCATCACGTCAGGACAGAACCTTCTTTGGCCTTGTTTGACAGGCTTGATATCTTTTTGAAGATTGAGTTTGTGGACTGCTATTTTGGGGTCTAAGCCAGGCATCTCAGCGTAAGACCATGCAAAACAATCAACGAACTCATGAAGAAACGCGATATACTCGGGTAACTCGTCATCGTTTATATTCTTGCTTATGAATACAGGACGTGGGTTATCAGGTGTTCCCAAGTCTATCTTTTGAACAGAATCTTCAGTTGGAAGGTTTGAAGGTGGTTCCTCCACAATATTTTCGGAGGCTTCCAGCCCAACAAAGCCTTCTGGAGTTCCAAAGGTATCTACAGACCACGGCTCTGCTTTTGTCCATGGGTCTTCTTGATTGGTACTTTTCTCAAGATTTGCTATGAGATGGTCCCAATCACCTGTTGAAACTAGGTCGAAGTAGGGCACTTCTTTTGGAGATAATGGTTCTTCTGGGCTAGAAAATCGTGTATCCGTATCATCGGTCAATTCCTCTTCATCATCCGAGAAATCATACCAATTGGGTGAGCTTCCTAAATCTTCGACGGGTGACTCTTCAAAGAGATATCCGGGGAGATCGATGTCTTCATTAATATGAGATGTTGAGGCTTGGTCGGCAAGACGACTTTGCAGCCTTTGTGTCAACTGTCTCAAGGGAGCGTCAGGATCATACCACAGCCCATGTGAAGACTTTTCTATGTGGCGGTGGGGTTTCCAACCTTCCAGTTGACTTTTGGTCAGGGTTGGTTCCAATGGGGTGATAATACCACGGCCACCTCCCAAACCGATTGGGTTTTGAGCGTCGTAGCCCATTTTCTTCATGATAGCTTGTGCCATTGGACTATATAGGGATAGTTGAGGCATACCTTCATTTTGGAAAGGTTCAAGCGAAGAATTTGATGAAGAAACTCCCGATTTATGGAAGAAGATTGGCTTTTCTTCTGCTGATGTTGCTGGAACAACAAAGGAAGCAGATGCCGGATCTTCTATGTCAACGGTTGTCTCCATCGGAGTGAGAGCGGGCTGGACTTGTTGATCATCAGCTTGGCTTGACGATGTGTCGTCTTCTGGCTCTGAGTCCGAATCCGTGTCTTGCAAGATAGACACGAAGGAGACAACAAACTTGCCCCCAGCCTTTTATTTTGTCTTCTTTGCTTTGGTGGTGATCACCAGAGGCTTTGAAGACTTGAGGGAGACCATGAAGGGAGATTGATTATTCTCTTTGGTTTTGATAGAGGGTTTGTTTTCTTCCGGTGATTGCTGAGGAGCCTTGCCTTTGTCTTTCTGGAGATTTTCGGCAAAGGGTGTTGTTTCTTCCTCCCTTCCTTCTTTTTCATCTTTGTACATCTGAGCATCTGTGAAATAGACTTCTTTGCCTTTGAAGGGCTTTTTGTCTGCAAACACTCGATGTATCAAGCCGTTATTGCCAACGAACTTGATGCACTGATGTAAAGTCGAAGGGACAACACCATTCTCGTGTATCCAGGGGTGTCCGAGAAGGATGTTGTAGCATGAAGGGGTCTTTATTGCATAGACAGTGACCTCGGAGATAAGATCACCGATTTGCAATTTGAACCTGATTTTGCCGATCGGCCTTTGAGCGCTGCCATCATATCCAAAGATGGACACAGACGTGTGATTCAGCTTGCTAGGCGAAATGCCCAGTTCTTCGAGTGCCGAAGTGGAGATGAGGTTGAGTGCAGAACCTGGATCGATCTGGATTCTGCGTTTTGGCACCTCTTTATTGTACCCGGTGAAGTACAGGGGTCGATTGTGCTTTGTCTCGCCTAGCAGGAGGTCTTCCTTGGTGAAGGCGATGGTTGCAATTGCTGCTTTTTTAACCGAGAGGCATTCGATGCAGGATCCCTCAGTTTTCTTATTTTCTCCTTTTGAGGGAGTTTTTGATTTTTTGACCCTATAGTCCATTTCAATTTGTAGGACTTGTGGGGCATGTTTGTCGACATTCGCATCCAGCATTTGTAGTTCTGAAATGAGACTATCACGAGTCTGTGGTGACATTCGTAATAAGTCTAGGATGTGCAGACGTGCAGGTATGTGTTTGAAGTGCTGAATCAAGTCATACTTGAAAGCCTCCTTGGGGCCTGCATTTTCATTATTCTTGCCACTAGGGGCGTTTACAGCTTGTTTTCCCGAAGGATTTACATAAGAAGCAGAAGGTTGGTTGTAGTTTTTGTGGTAATCCCGGCCAGAACGGGTACCTCTACCAACTTCAAGAGCTTCTGGAGAAGGGTCTTTGTTTGGAAGATCACCCTCGAGATCGAGGGGTTGTTCCTTCTCATTTGCTGAAGATGTCTCTGTGTCAGCATTGCCATCTTCAGTAATTGTGTTGCATGGAGCATTTTCCGGGAGCAAGTCCTGAACAACATCCAGCAACTTTCCTTCTTTATCGAATATTTTGTTGGTCCAGACATCACCGATAAGATCGGGCATTTGGGACCAATTGACCGGATTTTCTCTGAAGAAGATTTCACCGGCTGGAATTTCTTCAAGGTGATCAGTCGGAAAAGGTTTGAGTTCCGATGTCATTGTTCCAGGAGACGAAGCCTGAGAAGGTGTGGTTCCAAAGGAATTATCAACCTGAGCTATTGCATTGTAAGTAACTTTGACGGAAGATGCCTCCAAGATGAACTGTTGCGAATTAGATTCGTCCTCAGATGTAAGAGGATCATCGATCCAACAGCTTTCTTCATTTTCCGGGGTTACCGGAGGAGATTCCTGTAGATTTTCAGGAACTTCCGGTGTTGGGTTGGGACGAAGCTGGTTGATGCGACCTTGTTCTTGCTCTATAGCAAGGTGCTGCAAGATCCTTGCGTATTCATCGAGATCAGGCATGGGGGCCAAATCTTCTTTTTCGTCTGCTCCTTGTGGTTCAACATGGTTGGGTTCCACTCGAGTATTTTCTTGGACAGCCTCTTGGTCTTCTTCATCATCAGACTAGGATCCTTGCGACTGTAATGGGTTATACCAGATTACTGGCATAAGATGAGATTCAGGGATCCATTCATCGTCGGAGAGATATTCTCCTATTTCGAGAGATTCCTCCCACTCATCGATGTCACTAGCGGTGTCACTGGACTCGTATCCATCCATGGGGAATCCGACCACCGAGTTGCAAGAGTATGATGCCCCCTGCGTAGTTTCATCTTTGAGGTGCGGTGGCATGAAATCACCAAGAGTGAATCTTCTTGCCGCCTTTGAAGTCTTGGGAGGAGACTCTTCTGTTGCCCCCAGTGAAGCGGTAGAGGAGGTCTCTGCCTTTTCAGCGACTTCTTGCTTTTTCGGAGCTTTCTCCTGCTGTTTGAGTTTGCGGAGTTGTCTCCTGGCTTGCCTTCGCTGTTGAGTGGTTGGCTTTGTTTTGACGACCTCCCAATTTTCATCTTCTAGGAGATCGGGGTGTACCCATATGGGTTGTCCGTCTGTTGTTGGATATGGAACCAACTCTTGGGACGTTTGGGTCATCTTTATCACCTTGAAGGAAGTAGTGATATTCTCTTTTGGTGATTTTTGTTTTTGTCCACACGACACCATGTTGACGGAGGCAGACCCATAGTTCTTGTCGAAGGTGATGACTCCGTTTTTCCACATCTCATTTATCTTCTCTCTCACAACAAAGCATTGATTGAGAGGATGCGAGACCATCTGATGGTATGGACAGTACCGAGGATCATTGGTTTTTCCAACATCGCTTGGTCTTTTGGGGTCAGGCAAGGTGAGTTTACCGTTTGCGAGAAATGCCCCAAAAATTTCTTCAACATCTTCATCGAACGGGTATTTCTTCTCTACTCGTTCTTTGAAGGCATCAGAGAGTTCAGGCTTTTTACCTGCAGCTTTGTTTTCAGCTTTCTTTGGCGGCTGAGGAGCTGACTTGGTTTGCACATTGAGAACCTCTTTTTTCTTTAGCTTTGAGGTTGCAATGGTGGTCGGCTCTTTCTTTGATGATTTCTGACTGTTGAGGCCTTTGATCACTGTTTCAGCCTCCATAGAAGGTTCTAGGAGTTCACCTAGGTTTTTTGATTTGTTGCCGATGATCATGGAGCGGATTCTTGCTCTCATGTTGTTACGGCAGATGTCGACTAGCGACGCTTGTGGCAATACATCTGAGCATTTTTACGCCATTGCCTTCCACTTGTGAATGAAGTCATATGTTGACTCACTCTCTCCCTGTTTTAGGCTGCAGAGTTGCGCCATAGTAACAGGATGATCCTCACCTTTGAAGTGGGTTAGGAAGCATGTCTCCAGCATGACCCAATTTTGAATGGAGTCCTCCGGCAGAGTGGAGTACCAATCACAGGCCGTACCTTTTAGGGTACTTGCAAAGAGGCGGATTTTGAGGGCATCTTGATCCGCAATAGCTCCCGTCAGGATCTTGAAATGGATGACGTGTTGTCTGGCTGAACCTTTCCCCGTATATGTTTGGAGAGTAGGTTGCTTGAATTTTGTAGGGAACGGGACCGAGTCCATCCACAAGGGATATGGTGGCTTGATCCCATGCTCCTTTAGTGTATCCTCTTCTTTTGCTTTGGCGAGGATATCGTCAACGTCCTTTTTGGTAAGGGCGCGTGACTCACTGTTTTCCGCATTTTCCTCGTCACCTTGATGGCTCGGAGGAGCTTCATTGTTTGGCGGACGTTGGATAGTGAGAAGGAGGTTTTCCATTAGGGCCTCTATTCTCTGCTGTCCTTGTTCCAGCTGCTGGATGCGTGCAGCTACGTCATCATGTGGCGGAGGTTGCTCAGCATTTGTGACCAAGACGTTCATTCCTCTAGAGTTGAATGAAGATATTGTCTTGGTGACTGAGCTGGAGCTCATCCTTTTAGATGAAGAGCTCGAAGAGTGGTCACTCCGATGTCCTTGGCTTGAAGGAGCGGGAGAGTTTTCTTTATGTCTTCGTGTCCGGGAGACGCTGCGAGTCACCGGACGCCTGACATGGATTTTTGTTGCTGACTTCTGACGTCTTCTGGTCTTGCCAACCATATGGACAGCAGCAACTTGGTCGGGTCTTTCTTTTTCGACCCATTTTTGGGAGACCTGAAGTGCAGAATCCTGGGTTCTTTGCTTCTCTAGTCTCTTTTGTCGATATACCGCATGGCGACGCATACGACAAGCGATTTGAGCTTCGGTTAGCTCCGGCTGTGCTCTGGCAATGAAGGACGTAGTCCCTGGTGCGCAGCAGCCGAGCTTGTCTTCTTTGAAGACTGGCAGTGACAGGATCTGGACGCGGTCCTTTGCTTGTCGCAGCGAAGCTTTGAATTTGGCGAGTTCGGCTCCTGTTGAGAGGAAGGATCGACTCGCAGGTGTGCAGGCCTTGGCAGGTTCTTGCGGAGGCCTTACGATGCATGATTTGATTTTGGGCTTGTATGAGCAAGCCGGCTCGTGCTGAGTTGGTTTTGTTTGGCGGAGGGTAGGTTTCTCCTCTTTCATGTATGCGAGAGGGTAGAACCGGTTCTCCTTGAAAGGGGCCAGGTATACTGGCTTTGCAGGTGTTTGTGACCTTCTTTGTTTGGGTGAAGGTCTTGGGGACCAAGTCTTTGAGCAGACTTGGTTTCTTGTAGGTTGAGGCTTTGCAGGAGCGCTACGGGCCTCAGGCTTCTTGATGATCGCCCTTGGTATCACTGTAGTGATACGTTGAGGGGCAGTTCTCTGCTTCTTGGCAGGTGCGGTTTCTTCTGCGGGTAGTGGGAATGGTCCCAATGACCCGAAGACAATGGTCCGGGGAGTTGAGGTCGACCCGGTGTTCTGGGAGTCGCCAAGGGTGGTGATGCTTTGGCAACTGGCGGGGCGTGTAAGTCCATGGGGATCCGAACCCTAGAGGGGGGGTGAATAGGGTGAGCTCCAATTATGACTAATTTTAACAAATTTAACTTCTTTAAAACAAACTAGTCACAAGTGGTGATTACAAATAAAATGCGGAAGCTTAATAACAACAATCACCACAAAGCAATCACCATCACACAAGGATTTATAGTGGTTCGGCCTCAATGCCTACATCCACTACCGGCTTGTGAACCAACACCCCACCGGATTTCCACTATTTATGCTTTTCAATAGGCTAAGCAATAACCTTTACAATATGCCTTCCAAGGCTAAGCAATAACCTTTACATTGATGTTTTTCAAGGCTTAACATCAACCTATCCATTATGCTTTTATAGGCTAAGCAATAACCTCTTCAACCACAAGGTTGGTTATTTCTCTAATTTAGTGTCTATCATACACTTGATGGAGATTCAATTAAGCTCATTACAATGCCTCTTAATTAGGCGGATATGGAAGTGAAAAACTAATACACACTCACACTATGAATGCAAATATGAAAGTACAAGAAGTGTGTGTGTGTGGTCCTCAATCATTTTGAAAATGAAAGCTCATAAATGTATGCCTAAGGCTTTTGAAAGTTTTAGCTCAAAAACATTTATGATTGAGGATAGAATGCAATCACATGTTAAAAGTAACAACTTGTTAATGAGATCAAAGATTTACAAGTTGTATGAAATGAATTAGCTCTAAACATGTGATGCATAGGGATGTCAATCAAATCAACAATGTAGCTCAAAACATAAAAATAGATTTGATTGAAAAGAGGGGACAAATCATATGTAATTATAAATACAACTTGAAAGAGATATACCTATCAAAGTAAGGCAAGTTGTGAAACTTTAAAACAATAATACACATATGATTTGTAAAGATGTTGAATCCAAAACATAAGATACATTTGAAAGAGATTTTCTTATGATGAAAAACAACACCCAAAGATTCAACCAAGTATAAGAATCATGTTACATCTAATTTCAAAGATGTTTCCATTAACATGATCTACTTAGATTTACCAAGGATAAAGTACTACTTGGGTTGAATCAAATGGTGATGCATCCAAAACAATAGATCTATTCAAATTATAAAACATGCTAAGGATACAACACATCATATATTAACATGTTACTAAAGATTTACCAATGATAAAACAAAACATGAAAACATATGATTTGTAAAGAAGTTGAGTCCAAAACATAAGATAGTTTTGAAAGTGATTTTCTTATGATGGAAAACAACAACCAAAGATTCAACCAAGTATAGGAATCATGTTACATATAATTTCAAAGGTTCTTTCATTAACATGATCTACTTAGATTTACCAAGATTAAGTACTACTTGGATTGAATCATATGGTGTTGTATCCAAAACAATAAAACAACTCAAAACATAAAACATGTTAAGGACACAACACAAACATAGTTTAACATGCTAGAAATGATTTACCAAAAATAAAACAAAGCATGAAAACATATGATTAAGGAAAGTAAAGCCTACTTCGAGATTTAACTTCATTAATCCAAGCTTTAGCTTTCCTAATGCTCCCCTTCATCCCTTGGTTCTTTTTCCTTCAATATGCCTCAAAACCTCTTAAGGAGGGGCTTAAAATTCCCAACTTTTGGCAAAGGAAAGAACTCATATTTATAGCAAAAAGTGCCCAACGGCTAGTCCTCGGTCGACCTGCAAAGAGGTCTCGGTCGACCGGGATCACACAACGGTCGGATTTCTGACCGTTGGTGCGCCAGGCCATTTCTGCCTTGCAGTGTTCCCGGTCGACCGGCGACACTGCTGGGGCCCCAAAATCCCACTTTTGCAATTTTAAAGTTTTTCTTTGTGTAACTATTTGGGCCACTAAATCAAGCTTAAAAACATGTTTTAAATCATTCTAAGGGTTTTAAAACATGGAACATAAAAAGCCTAAAACATTTTGAAAGATTTAAAACTCATAGGCTAGCTTGATTTTCTTAAAACTCTTTTCAAAACAAATGCATCCAAGATTAAAAATAAAACATGCATAAATTGAAACTTTTACAAATCTTAAAAACAATGCATGTTTAAAACAAGATTTCAAGATACTTAAATCAATGCATATGTGCGTAAATCAAATGATGCTAGAATGATAATGCATCCATCAAATTGCAATCTACAAAATCCCTAACAGGGCGCTTGTAAGTGCGCTTGGTTTGTTTGTCTTGGTGAGCTGGTACTTGTTCTCATCGAAGGTGATGGTTAATGAAGCTGCCATTGTTAGTTTTTGGAAAACTTCTAAAACAAGACCATATCCATTAGTAATCACAAGAATATGGTGATCATAAATGGAAAATACTATGGTTTCGCCTCTTCAAGTCGCCCGAGGGGTCATGACCCAGCCCAAGCAACATGAGGAAGGCAGAAAAGCCATAGAGGGCACAATTGTTCTAAACGCAGGTAGGGTCAGCTCAGAATGAGCGTCCCAGTGACTGCTAGAAGCAATTGTGAACCTTAATTCAAATTACCGAGAAGCAAAGCTCACTCAAGGTAAAATGATATAAGGTCGAGAAACAAATGTGTCGGTTGCAAATACAGTAGACCCGAAAGGGCGTACTAGCACTGCTAGGCAAAAATGTTGCAAATCGCATCCTTGGAAAGGACACGAGATGGGATTTTCGAAAGGTTAAGATTGGATTCATAAAAGAGAGCAAATGATATTCCAATCCGAAAATGAGCTCAACATTTCTGCGAGCTCGAAAGTCCGAAAAGGAAGGAACCAGGATTTCTCAAATGTGAATCCAAAAGTGACGGAAGTTTTTTTTTTTTTGAAAGTGTCAAGATTGGACTTTATAGAAGAGAGCAAATGGTATTCCAATCCGAAAATGAGTTCAACATTTCTGCGATCTCGAAGTCCGAAAAGGAAGGAACCAGGATTTCTCAAATGTGAATCCAAAAGTGACGGAAGTTTTTTTTTTTTGAAAGTGTCAAGATTGGACTTTATAGAAGAGAGCAAATGGTATTCCAATTCGAAAATGAGTTCAACATTTCTGCGATCTCGAAGTCCGAAAAGGAAGGAACCAGGATTTCTCAAATATGAATCCAAAAATGACAGAAGTTTTTTTTTTGTTCTTTTTTTTTTTTGTTCTTTTTTTTTAAGAGTTCACATAGATCTCCAATTCGATCTTATGAAACCTCAGTTGATAGATCAGCCCCCAGGTAAGGGTAGGATTACTTAATGAACCCGTTTGGAGGACCCTTGCCTAGAACAGTCTAGCTGTCTCCACACTCTGGACAAGGCTTTTCTTAGATCCACTTTGGTCAAAGAACGCAACTGGTGCAACCTTAGTGTTTTTTTTTTCTTTTTTTTTTTTTGAAAGATTTTTTTTTTGGATTCATAGAAGAGAGTGAATGGTGTTCCATTCCGAAAATGAGTTCAACATTTCTGCGATCTCGAAGTCCGAAAAGGAAGAAGCCAAAGTTTCTCAACTTAAACCCAAAAGGGAGAAATCTAAGGTTTTTTTTTTTAAATCGATTTTTTTTTGTGGATTCATAGAAGAGAGCGAATGGTGTTCCATTCCGAAAATGAGTTCAACATTTCTGCGATCTCGAAGTCCGAAAAGGAAGAAACCAAAGTTTCTCAACTTAAACCCAAAAGAGAGAAATCTGAAGTTTTTTTTTTTTTTTTTTGTGGATTCATAGAAGAGAGCAAATGGTGTTCCATTTCGAAAATGAATTCAACATTTATGCGATCTCGAAGTCCGAAAAGGAAGAAGCCAAAGTTTCTCAACTTAAACCCAAAAGGGAGAAATCTGAATTTTTTTTTTAAATCAGATTTTTTTGTGGATTCATAGAAGAGAGCGAATGGTGTTCCATTCCGAAAATGAGTTCAACATTTCTGCGATCTCGAAGTCCGAAAAGGAAGAAACCAAAGTTTCTCAACTGTGAATCCAAAAGGGGGAAATCTGAATTTTTTTTTAAATCAGATTTTTTTTGTGGATTCATAGAAGAGAGCAAATGGTGTTCCATTCCGAAAATGAGTTCAACATTTCTGCGATCTCGAAGTCCGAAAAGGAAGAAACCAAAGTTTCTCAACTTAAACCCAAAAGGGAGAAATCTGAAGTTTTTTTTTAAATCAGATTTTTTTGTGGATTCATAGAAGAGAGCGAATGGTGTTCCATTCCGAAAATGAGTTCAACATTTCTGCGATCTCGAAGTCCGAAAAGGAAGAAGCCAAAGTTTCTCAACTGTGAATCCAAAAGGGGGAAATCTGAAATTTTTTATAAATCAGATTTCATTTCTTTTTGAGAATTTTTTTTAGAAACAAGAAAGACTGGAAATAAACTCAAAAGAAAAAATTTCCAAGAATCCCATCTCATGTGTTTTTTTAGATGCAAGATCCAACATAGGCCACCAACTAAAAAGGAGCCAAAGAATCCAAGCATCGTGTTCTCAAATGAACAAGGTCCCACCGGGTAAGCCAGCTTGATGGTCTCGGCTTTTCTCTTTTTCCAAAGCTGCCTCCGCCCCGGGGCTGACGGGGTATGGTGGAGGGAAAGAAAGGAAAATCGGGCATCAATTTTTTTGTACGGGTATGCCAATTTCTCTTTTATACTTGGAATTTAGAAATGGTGATCTGGAGATTCACCTTCACAAGTAAAAAGGGAAATGAAACTTTTTTCTAGTTTTCCATTGCAAATATATTTTAATGAAAGAGACAATTTTTGAATGCCGTGAAAGGCGTTTTTGTGCCGTAGAAGGCGGTTTGGTGCCGTTGAAGGCGATTTTGCCGTAAAAGGCGATTTGGTGTCGTAAAAGGCGATTTTGCCGTAAAAGGCGATTTACAAATCTCATCAAAATGAAAAGACAAGAATTGTGATTTTTTTTGTCTCTTAAAAAAATACAATTTACAACAGAAAAGTAAGAAAAAGGAATCTAACTTCTCATACGATTGTGGGAGGGCTCGTTCAGATCGACGGTCGCGAGTCATGTATGGGCTTCGCCATCGTCCTTCAGATGAGAACATAGTGCTTTGATTCTTTGGCTTGGCTCAAACCTCAGTTTTTTAGAGGATAAAGACCAAGGGAAGGTCCTATATCCAATAAAAAAGAGAGTAGACAGACTGAAAAGCCGCATCTAGCCATGTTGGATAGAAGGAGAGGTGGCCTTTGGGGGGTGGCCCCCCCAAGGAACTTTGATCACCTTGTAGTGCTTGTGGCAGTGGAGTTTTCTTGAAGGAGCAGAGTTGTAGAGATTTCTCCGAGGATTTTTGAATGATTTTCTGGCGATTTTTTCTGGGCCTCTAGAGCAGGAATTGCTGATGATTTCAATGCTTCTGATGCTTCTGACCCTTCTGATGATTCTGATCCTTCTGATGATTCTGATCCCCGGAATGCTTGGAGGGGACTCCTATTTATAGGCTTTTGGTGGCCTTTAGGAGTGGTTTATGGTCATTTATGGCAATTATGGCAATAAAGCCAAGTTATGGGAGGAGTTACAGGTTTAATTGCTTTTTGTTTTGTAACTCCTGACCCTTGGATTTCATTGGCCAAAGGAGAGTCATGGGCATTTAGTTGCCTTTAATCTCCATTATGTTAGGAGTTTTATGGCTTGAATGCCATGATTGCTTGGACTTGTAACTCTCATTTGCTTGCTTTTGATTGGGCCGTTCGAAATAATGAGTTAATGACCACATTAACTTGCCATAAACGGGTCATTTAACTTCATTAATTGATTGCCCGGGCGCTTGAAGAGTCGCGGGCCATGCCGCATCCTTTGGGATTCTTCTTGCAATTGTTAGACCCCGACCCAGACCAGTTCGATTAGTGTGCGATTAGTATGTGTTTAGTCTTAAATGGGTTTAGTTGTGGTTGGGTTAGAAGTGATTAGCTTTAGTCCTGGACATAGCTTTGGTAATTTTGAGAACGTTTAATATTAGTTAGACACACTCAGGATGGCCTGAGTGCACGTGTGAGCTTGGGAAGATCGTATCGTTTTCCGTGTGAGTGTGATTTTGATTTCATTTGATTGATATTTCGACGTGTTACAACTTTCGTATTAAGCCCATTCATGTTTGAAGCCCAAAAACCCATGTTCTGGCCCAAAGAGGGTAAAATTGTCTTTCTTGCACAAATCTGGACACAATTTTCGAGATCTCAAAACTACGTCAAAAATATACTTTTCGGAAACTAGATATTTCGACGATCGTTTTATCCTTCTTCGTCGAAGTCATCCGAGGCCCACAAGATCGTGTTTTAGCCATTTCAAGTTCAAGTCAAATGGGGCCCATGAGTCATCACTTAAAACCCTTTCTTCCTCTCATTTCACTCATTCCCCCAAATCTCTGCAATTTCTAAACCTAGGGCAAGGAGAGCTCTTTTCTCCTTCATCTTCCTCACTTGGTTTGATCTAGCTAGAGAGCTCCAAAGGAAATTCTAAGACTACCATTTTCTTCATCTCCTTGCAAGCTCTCCATTGATATAAGTTTCTTGAGTTTTCAAGTTGGGCAAGAACTCCATTTCTTTCCCTCTCTCTTGTTTGACCTTCTCTAGGTAAGAGCTTCAACCCATATTTTTTCATGGAGTCATTTTAGTTCCTTAAGATCATGTTTTTCATGTTTTCAAACCCTATTTGGGAAATGGGTTCCTTGTTTCCATTTTGAGTGAGTTTTGTGTGTTTTCTTGTTTTGCTTGTAGTGTGAGATTAGCTTGTGTGAAGATCTTGGAGGAGAGTGTTTAGCATTTGGGCAAGGCAAGTAATCTCTATAGGATCATTGTGCATGTTTATTTTAAGCTACATTGTTGTTTGAGAAG
Source organism: Cinnamomum chago (assembly GCA_038049695.1). Taxonomy (NCBI): domain Eukaryota; kingdom Viridiplantae; phylum Streptophyta; class Magnoliopsida; order Laurales; family Lauraceae; genus Cinnamomum; species Cinnamomum chago. Next base: position 55,539,297 of record CP142454.1, on the reverse strand, counting down.
TTTTGTACATGAATATGTTTACAAGTTTCATACTCATGATTTCCTTTGTGTTGGATGTTTAAAGTTTGGAAAAATATATGTTTTGTCCCTTGGAGAGTATGTAGACTCAGGGAATATAAGTGGAATGAGAATGAATGGAAGGGAAGAAGAGAAATGTGAAAAATCTGTGCTGAAACGCATTCTCGTGCACTGGCGGTGAGCACAGCGGTCAGCTCGCGGCTAGCCGCCTGTGCCCACTGCGGCTAACCGCAGGCTGACCGAACCCAGCGGTTCCTTTTCCAGAAGCTAGCATTTTCGCCTGGGTTCAGCGGTCAGCCCACGGCTAACCGCCAGTCCCACTTGCGGTTAACCGCAGGCCAACCGAGGATTTCGGTTCCTTTTCCAGAAGCTGACATTTCGACCATGTTTCACGGTCAGCTCCACGGTTAGCTAGCGGCTAGCCGCCTCATCCCATCACGGCTAACCGCTGGCCAACCGCGCATGCGGTTCCTTTTCCCGAGAGCTAAACACAGAATTTCATTCCAGCGGTCAGCCTGGCGGTCACCTTGCGGCTAGCCGCCAGACCCCAGTTCGGCTAGCCGACACCTGACCGCGAGGTGACCGAATTTGACAAGTTTCCTATTTTGAAGAGTTTTGCAAGAAGGAAAAACTAGAACATGTTAAGTGACCTCTAGCCTGATTTTGTGCACTCGAAACCCAAAATGTCTTTGAACTTCTAGGGCACCAATCCTTTCCTAAAATTCCACTATTTGGGTCTCAATTGCACAAAGATAAATCAAAGGTCCTTGCTTGTGCTTGATAGGCCTTGTGTTTGTGCTTTGGTTTTTGACATGATGAATATCATCGTGAACTTGTTTTGAAGTTTTGTTAAGAAAAAGGGGATCACTTCCTAAGCGTGTTTTGCATAAATATTATGCCTCGTGCTAGTCGTGCTCGTCGTGTTGTGATAAGTGATTTCCCCCTTTTTATCTCGACGTGTTTGATCGTGCTTCGCGTGTTTTGTGCATTCATGAATTAAGTAAACACCACTGAGCTTAGACTGCCCTTTCGGTTTGATCCACTGTCTGGGGGTCTTTAAACATGTGGACTGTCTGCAGACTGGTCGTGTATTTATTACACATCGTGCGTGTCCGGTTCCGCGGCCGGAATCCCCGTATATGTGGGAATCGTGTCGTGCTTATATTATGTATATCGTGCTTGTCGTGCGTGCTTGCTCTTTTCATTATATAAATGATAGAGAAAGGATGGGCTCTTTGTGGATTGTAACTATTCATGATATATTATGTACTCATGCTAGTTTGTTTTGTATCTCAGCTTTGTTCGTATTCTTGAAAATGTATCTCAGCTTTGATAGTACTTCATACCAAAGATTTGCTCACATGTTTTCTCTAAATGTTATTGTCCATGTTCATGCCTATATTGATTACCTGCCAAACCGTCGTGTTTGACCCTTGCTTGTTGGTGCCCAGGTGCAGGAGACGTTGCCTTTGAGGAGGAGCGTCAGGAGGAGGCTTGTGAGCCAACTCCCGTGAGAGAGTGGCAGCCCGACGATGTCATCTAGATGTCGTTCTGGTTCTTGAGTTTCGTCACATTTTGTCTTAGGGTCCTTTTGTTTTTGTTGGAGTTGTGTATTGGCCTCTGTTGGCCTCTCTTGGGAATTGTAACAAAACTTAACTTACTTTCGTGTTAAACTTACAACTTGAACTATGTTTGGGAATGCCTTGTTAACTTATTCCTTTGATACTTTGTCTTGTATATTATTGTGATAGCACCTAAATATTTTACTGGTGCTTATCTAGTTGTGTTTTGCTACACGCTTCCGCAAATCGTGTACGTGTGAGCCAGATTCCGCGTGTCTTTGGGAATCCTCACCGCGGGAACCTGTGGGAAAATAATGAACCATTGAGCATAAACATCATCACCAACGTCGCGGGGCCTGGGATCCGTTCCGGGGTCGCGACAGGACTGGTATCAGAGCGAGACATGTTTCAGGCAATTAAAAGAAACTAGAAAGGTCTTAGGAACGTGGCGAGGATTCGTGAGTTCGATAGACTCGTTGGTATAGGACCTTAGAAACCCTTGTACCATGTTTATTGTGTGCTAACTACTTGTCTTACAGCAATATGCCTCCGAGAAAAGCTCCAAATCATCATGCTTCAGGCAGTAATCATAATGAGTCAGATGCATCTGAGACACCTACAGCCACACAGTTTCAGGAACTTATGCAAGCCATGATAGCACAGCAAAGACAGGCTAATGAGAATCAAGCAAGATTTCAAGAGCAACTAACTAAGAAGGATGATGAGATGGCACAAGTTCAGAGGCAACTGTTAGAAGTACTTCAGAACAGGAATGTAGCACCACCTGCAGGTCCTCAGATTGTTATACAGAATAGGGATCCAGACCCTAATGCTCTATTTGAGAAGTTTAGGAAAAGAGCACCGAAGGAGTTTTCGGGCAATGAGGACCCGTTAGTGGCAGATGACTGGCTAGTCAATACCGAGAAGATCTTCGATGTATTCATGTGCACAGGACTCCAGAAGGTCAATCTCACAGCTTCATTGTTCTACGGGCTTGCAGACAGGTGGTGGCAAACAGTCAAGGACCCATATGCAGTGATGGCTGATGATGAGGCATGGGGAGCTTTCAAGATACAGTTCCAGGACAAGTATATTCCCTCTCATGTCAAGAGACAGAAGGCTATTGAGTTTCAGCAACTCAAGCAAGGTAGCATGACGGTGTTAGACTATGTCACCAAGTTTGAGAGATTGGCTAGATATGCTACCGAGCTGATTGACACCGAGAGGAAGAAGATCACCAAGTTCTTAGAAGGGTTGAATCCGATCATCATGAGAGATGTCATAGGCGTAGTACCTCCAGCTACATATGATGAGGCAGTCAAGCGGGCATACACCTTTGAAGATATTAATAACATGATCGTTCAAGACAGGAAACAGCAATATCAGCAGCATAACCAGAGGCAACAGCAAGGCAAGAAGCCAAGGCAAGAGCAAGGCCATGTGAGGCAGGGTTGTGGACATTGTGGCAAGAACCATGAGACCCACGAATGTCGTAAGGCCATGGGCGCCTGTTTCAAGTGTGGGGCTATGAACCATTCAATCAAGGATTGCCCACTACTCCAGAATCAGGGGAACAGGAACCAGCAACAGAGACAAGTAGCTCCTCAGAATCAAGCACCAGTTCAGAATCAGATGAGACCACCTCAGCAGCAGCAGCAGGCCACCAGTCCAGAATCAGAATGCTCGTCCTCCACAGCAGAACAGACAAGGCCAGGGAAGGCAGAACCAAGTACCGAACAGACTACAGATGCATGGGCGTTTGTACTATCTCAACCGTGCAGATGCTGAAGCTGCAGGAGACGTGGTAGAAGGTAAACTTCTTGTTTGTGGGGTAGAAGCCCAGATTTTGTTTGATCCTGGATCCACTCATTCCTTTGCATCTCCTAGTTTTGCTAAGTTGATTGATGCACCATGTAGTGAGTTGGATTACATCTTAGTAGTGACCACTCCAGTAGGGAAACAAGTTGTGTGTAGAAACCATTACCCTAGTTGTACAGTGTTGTTAGGAGATGTGAATTTACCGGCCAACCTCATAGTTTTAGACATGCATGATTTTGATGTTATTTTAGGCATGGATTGGTTAGAAGCATATCATGCCACCATGGATTGTTTTAGTAAGACCATCACATTCAGATTCCAAGGACCACAGGCAGAATTGATATTTCAGGGGAACAGGAGAAGGTCTCAGGCAGGATTTATTTCAGTGTTGAAGGCAAGCAGATTAGTGCAGAGTGGATGTCAGGCATTTATTGCGTTTATCACGGAGGATAAACAGTCCCAAGGGGTGGAGGATATCCCCATTGTGTGTGAATTTCCGGATGTTTTTCCAGAAGAAATCCCGGGTTTACCACCAATTAGGGAAGTTGAGTTTACAATTGAACTCCTTCCAGGGACAGCTCCGATCTCGATTGCACCATACAGGATGGCTCCAGCAGAAATGGGTGAGCTAAAGCTCCAATTGCAAGATTTGTTGAGCAAAGGTTTTATTAGGCCAAGTGTTTCACCGTGGGGAGCACCGGTGTTGTTTGTGAAGAAGAATGATGGAAGCTTGAGAATGTGCATTGACTACAGGAAGTTGAACTATGTGACAGTGAAGAACAAGTACCCTTTGCCAAGGATAGACGAATTGTTTGACCAATTGCAAGGAGCAGCCTATTTTTCTAAGATAGACTTGAGGTCAGGGTACCATCAGTTGAGAGTTAGAGACTCAGATGTTCAGAAAACAGCCTTTAGAACAAGATATGGGCACTATGAGTTCTTAGTGATGCCCTTTGGTTTGACAAATGCACCAGCAGTCTTTATGGCTTTGATGAACAAGGTCTTTGCACCATATTTGGATCACTCTACGGTAGTGTTTATCGATGATGTTCTGGTATATTCTAAGAGTAAGAAGGAGCATGAAGAACATTTGAGGACAGCGTTGCAGCTCTTGAGGGACAACCAGTTATATGCGAAACTCAGTAAGTGTGAATTCTGGTTAGAGCAAGTTGCTTTTCTAGGCCATATTATCTCCAGAGAAGGTTTAGCAGTTGATCCAGCCAAGATAGAGGCAGTTGTTAGTTGGGCAAGGCCAAGCAGTGTGACAGAGATTAGAAGCTTCTTGGGGTTAGCAGGCTACTACAGAAGATTTGTCCAAGGTTTTTCGTCCATTGCAGCCCCTTTGACAAAATTGACTAGGAAGAATGTCCCATTTGTGTGGACCGATCAGTGTGAAACCAGTTTCCAAGAGTTGAAAGGAAGGTTAACCACAGCCCCGATTCTTACATTACCCTCGAGCAACGGCGGATTTATTGTTTACACAGATGCTTCGAATGTGGGACTAGGTTGTGTATTGATGCAAGATGGCAAGGTGATTGCCTATGGCTCGAGACAGTTGAAGGACCATGAGAAGAATTATGCGACTCACGACTTGGAGTTGGCAGCAGTTGTTTTCGCATTGAAGATGTGGAGACACTACCTCTACGGAGAGAAGTTTGAGGTCCATTCAGATCACAGAAGTTTGCAATATTTATTCTCTCAGAAGGATTTGAACATGAGGCAGAGGAGGTGGATGGAATATATCAAAGATTATGACTTTCCGATCAAGTATCATCCAGGCAAAGTGAATGTGGTAGCTGATGCCTTGAGCAGAAAATCAGTGGTTATGGCTAATTTGAGAGGAATGGGTGTCTTACAGCAGTTCGAAGAGCTGGGTGTAGAGGTACAAACCCTGAGATTGGGTGCGATGTTAGCGAACATGACAGTATCAGAACCTACCTTCATCCAGAAGATTAAGGAAAATCAGTTGCAAGACCCAGACTTGGCCAAGATAGTAGAAGTTATTGCAGAACGCCCCGATTTCAAGATGGTGAATGGAATCTTGTATTTCCGTGACCGGTTGTGTGTGCCGAATGTGGATGATTTGAAGAATGAGATAATGAACGAAGCTCACAGTACGAGATATTCTATGCATCCGGGTAGCACGAAGATGTACCACAATTTGAAGAATAGGTTTTGGTGGAACAACATGAAGAGAGAGATAGCAGCTTTTGTGTCTCGTTGTCTAACTTGTCAGTTGATCAAGGCAGAACATCAGAAGCCTCCAGGTTTGTTACAGCCTTTGGAGATTCCGGAGTGGAAATGGGAGCACATTGCCATGGATTTCGTCTCCGGTTTGCCTAATACTAAGAAGGGAAATAATGCAATTTGGATCATTGTAGATCGTCTGACAAAGTCTGCTCACTTCATTCCGATGAAGACAGGGAACATGATGCACATGGCACCACTTGCGAAGTTATTTGTTGATGAGATTGTTAGTAAACATGGTCAGCCCGTCTCCATTACTTCAGATAGAGACAGTAGGTTTGTTTCAAAGTTTTGGAAGACTCTTCATGAGTCGATGGGTACCAAGCTCCAATTCAGCACAGCTTATCATCCTCAGACCGATGGTCAGTCGGAAAGGACGATACGGACTCTCGAAGATATGTTGCGTGCTTGTGTATTGGACTTCAAGATTCAGTGGGATGAGTGCTTACCTCTTTGCGAATTTGCTTATAATAATAGTTACCACTCTAGCATCGGTATGGCACCATTTGAGGCACTTTATGGTAGAAGATGCAGAACTCCGGTTTGCTGGGAAGAAGTTGGTGAACGTAGTTTTCATGGACCGACGATAGTTGGAGAGACAAGTGACAAGGTCAAGTTGATTCAGGAAAGGTTGAAGATCGCACGAAGTAGGCAGAAGAGTTATGCAGATACTCGTCGGAGAGAATTACAGTTTCAGGTGGGTGACAAGGTGTTTTTGAAAGTCTCACCAACCAGAGGAACTTTGAGGTTCGGACAGAAGGGCAAGTTGTCTAGAAGGTTTATTGGTCCGTATGAGATTTTGAGCAAGATTGGAGATGTAGCTTATAGACTTGCGTTACCGCCGGAATTCTCCGGGGTACACAATGTTTTTCACGTTTCGATGCTCAAGAAGTATGTCTCTAGTCCTGCACACATTCTACAACATGAGCCTTTAGAGATTCGAGAAGATGCCTCGTATGTGGAAAGACCGATCAAGATCATTGACACCAAAGAGCAAGAATTGAGAAACCGGACTATTCATTGGGTCAAGGTACTTTGGGAAAATCACGAGCCAGAGGAAGCCACCTGGGAATTGAGAGAGCAAGTGCAAAGGAAGTATCCACAGCTTTTACCTGAGGTAAATGTTTGATTTATTTGGTGGACCAAATATCCTAAGGGGTGGAGGATGTTAGACCCCGACCCAGACCAGTTCGATTAGTGTGCGATTAGTATGTGTTTAGTCTTAAATGGGTTTAGTTGTGGTTGGGTTAGAAGTGATTAGCTTTAGTCCTGGACATAGCTTTGGTAATTTTGAGAACGTTTAATATTAGTTAGACACACTCAGGATGGCCTGAGTGCACGTGTGAGCTTGGGAAGATCGTATCGTTTTCCGTGTGAGTGTGATTTTGATTTCATTTGATTGATATTTCGACGTGTTACAACTTTCGTATTAAGCCCATTCATGTTTGAAGCCCAAAAACCCATGTTCTGGCCCAAAGAGGGTAAAATTGTCTTTCTTGCACAAATCTGGACACAATTTTCGAGATCTCAAAACTACGTCAAAAATATACTTTTCGGAAACTAGATATTTCGACGATCGTTTTATCCTTCTTCGTCGAAGTCATCCGAGGCCCACAAGATCGTGTTTTAGCCATTTCAAGTTCAAGTCAAATGGGGCCCATGAGTCATCACTTAAAACCCTTTCTTCCTCTCATTTCACTCATTCCCCCAAATCTCTGCAATTTCTAAACCTAGGGCAAGGAGAGCTCTTTTCTCCTTCATCTTCCTCACTTGGTTTGATCTAGCTAGAGAGCTCCAAAGGAAATTCTAAGACTACCATTTTCTTCATCTCCTTGCAAGCTCTCCATTGATATAAGTTTCTTGAGTTTTCAAGTTGGGCAAGAACTCCATTTCTTTCCCTCTCTCTTGTTTGACCTTCTCTAGGTAAGAGCTTCAACCCATATTTTTTCATGGAGTCATTTTAGTTCCTTAAGATCATGTTTTTCATGTTTTCAAACCCTATTTGGGAAATGGGTTCCTTGTTTCCATTTTGAGTGAGTTTTGTGTGTTTTCTTGTTTTGCTTGTAGTGTGAGATTAGCTTGTGTGAAGATCTTGGAGGAGAGTGTTTAGCATTTGGGCAAGGCAAGTAATCTCTATAGGATCATTGTGCATGTTTATTTTAAGCTACATTGTTGTTTGAGAAGTTTTGTACATGAATATGTTTACAAGTTTCATACTCATGATTTCCTTTGTGTTGGATGTTTAAAGTTTGGAAAAATATATGTTTTGTCCCTTGGAGAGTATGTAGACTCAGGGAATATAAGTGGAATGAGAATGAATGGAAGGGAAGAAGAGAAATGTGAAAAATCTGTGCTGAAACGCATTCTCGTGCACTGGCGGTGAGCACAGCGGTCAGCTCGCGGCTAGCCGCCTGTGCCCACTGCGGCTAACCGCAGGCTGACCGAACCCAGCGGTTCCTTTTCCAGAAGCTAGCATTTTCGCCTGGGTTCAGCGGTCAGCCCACGGCTAACCGCCAGTCCCACTTGCGGTTAACCGCAGGCCAACCGAGGATTTCGGTTCCTTTTCCAGAAGCTGACATTTCGACCATGTTTCACGGTCAGCTCCACGGTTAGCTAGCGGCTAGCCGCCTCATCCCATCACGGCTAACCGCTGGCCAACCGCGCATGCGGTTCCTTTTCCCGAGAGCTAAACACAGAATTTCATTCCAGCGGTCAGCCTGGCGGTCACCTTGCGGCTAGCCGCCAGACCCCAGTTCGGCTAGCCGACACCTGACCGCGAGGTGACCGAATTTGACAAGTTTCCTATTTTGAAGAGTTTTGCAAGAAGGAAAAACTAGAACATGTTAAGTGACCTCTAGCCTGATTTTGTGCACTCGAAACCCAAAATGTCTTTGAACTTCTGGGGCACCAATCCTTTCCTAAAATTCCACTATTTGGGTCTCAATTGCACAAAGATAAATCAAAGGTCCTTGCTTGTGCTTGATAGGCCTTGTGTTCGTGCTTTGGTTTTTGACATGATGAATATCATCGTGAACTTGTTTTGAAGTTTTGTTAAGAAAAAGGGGATCACTTCCTAAGCGTGTTTTGCATAAATATTATGCCTCGTGCTAGTCGTGCTCGTCGTGTTGTGATAAGTGATTTCCCCCTTTTTATCTCGACGTGTTTGATCGTGCTTCGCGTGTTTTGTGCATTCATGAATTAAGTAAACACCACTGAGCTTAGACTGCCCTTTCGATTTGATCCACTGTCTGGGGGTCTTTAAACATGTGGACTGTCTGCAGACTGGTCGTGTATTTATTACACATCGTGCGTGTCCGGTTCCGCGGCCGGAATCCCCGTATATGTGGGAATCGTGTCGTGCTTATATTATGTATATCGTGCTTGTCGTGCGTGCTTGCTCTTTTCATTATATAAATGATAGAGAAAGGATGGGCTCTTTGTGGATTGTAACTATTCATGATATATTATGTACTCATGCTAGTTTGTTTTGTATCTCAGCTTTGTTCGTATTCTTGAAAATGTATCTCAGCTTTGATAGTACTTCATACCAAAGATTTGCTCACATGTTTTCTCTAAATGTTATTGTCCATGTTCATGCCTATATTGATTACCTGCCAAACCGTCGTGTTTGACCCTTGCTTGTTGGTGCCCAGGTGCAGGAGACGTTGCCTTTGAGGAGGAGCGTCAGGAGGAGGCTTGTGAGCCAACTCCCGTGAGAGAGTGGCAGCCCGACGATGTCATCTAGATGTCGGTCTGGTTCTTGAGTTTCGTCACATTTTGTCTTAGGGTCCTTTTGTTTTTGTTGGAGTTGTGTATTGGCCTCTGTTGGCCTCTCTTGGGAATTGTAACAAAACTTAACTTACTTTCGTGTTAAACTTACAACTTGAACTATGTTTGGGAATGCCTTGTTAACTTATTCCTTTGATACTTTGTCTTGTATATTATTGTGATAGCACCTAAATATTTTACTGGTGCTTATCTAGTTGTGTTTTGCTACACGCTTCCGCAAATCGTGTACGTGTGAGCCAGATTCCGCGTGTCTTTGGGAATCCTCACCGCGGGAACCTGTGGGAAAATAATGAACCATTGAGCATAAACATCATCACCAACGTCGCGGGGCCTGGGATCCGTTCCGGGGTCGCGACAGCGATGATCACCAATGGACCCACATACCATTTGATGTCGGATGGTGATCCAATTTCAGACATTGGTTGATGTCAGCGGGCCAGCAACATCTGTCCAGTCGATTTCGCGATCGGGCGGGCAGAAAGTGTGCTTTCTTGGTCAGCCGTTTGACGATCTTGAGGCGTCCGATGATGATCTAATGATTCCAGTGATGGATCCGTGATGGTGATGAAGATCGACGGATATCATGCACAAAAAATCAGATTTTGGAAAAATCACAAGGGCCAATCAACTCGAAAAGCGAAAAGTACCCGAAAAACGGGGTTTTTGGGCGAGGTCCGGGCCATGGTCGGCCGTCTTCCGGTCGCCTTTTCTTCGCCGTTTTTCGTCCGTTTTCGCTTCTGTTTTCTCCTGCATTTTTCTTGGAATTTCCTCTCATTTATTGGCTGGATTTCCCTCAAGAAAACCTGACGAGAAGACGTGCAAATCGGATCACAAAGTTTCCCATTTTCTGAAAAGCCGAAGACTTTGCTGTGGAGAATTGCCGATTTTTTGTCAAGCGTCGAAACTAGGTCAAACGATGTCGGAATGACCTGAAATTCGACGTGTAGCTTCTTGAGCAGTAGAAGAGACCAACCATAGGCTTTTCTTCAGGTTTTGAAGCCGTTTGGGGGCCCGCAAATGCTTGACTTGATTTCACCGCGAGGGAAATGCCGAGCTTTGACTTTCGGTCAAACGATGTCCGATTGACCTGAAATTTGACGTGTGACTCCCTCATCAGTAGATATGACCAACCATAGGCTTTAGTTTGAGCTTTGAAGCTGGTTGGGGTCATGCAAATGCTTGACTTTGATTTCACTGCGAGGGAAATGCCGAGCTTTCACTTTTGGTCAAACGATGTCCGATTGACCTGAAATTTGTTGTGCAGCCCTTTGGAGGTATGTAGAAGCCGCCCATGTGCTTTGTTTGATGAGTGACGACCCCGGTAGTTCTCGCTACCTAAGGGCTTGATTTTGCTGCTCGATAGTTAATGGAGGGTCAAACGGTGTCGGTTTGACTTGAAATTTGACATGTAGCCTTTCAGAGGTATTTTGAGACCATCCATAGGCTCTGATCGAAGATTTGGAGTCTTCGACACTGTCGCCGCCGGGAGCTGCTGCTCAGCTGTTGGAGAAGTGAAGCTAGGCCAAATGATGTCGGAATGGCCCGAAACTTCATGTGTACCTCTCTTTTGGTTGTTTTGAATGACCTTGCAGTTTTTGTTTGATTCTGACAAGATCTGATGCTTGAAGTGGCGCCTGCCTATTTTTGGTAGGATGCGGCTCCATGTAGCTTTTGGTGTGAAGAGGCAAAGTGACATTTTTGGTGTCAACAATGTTACTAATGATGGATGGTTGCTAAGTATTAGATCTACTAAAAAAATACTACTATTAATGCAGATCCACAATGCATGCATGATCCTAAGCATATTTCTAAACATTAATGATACCAAATAGCAATGGAAGAGAACCTATTCTAGAAATACCGGTTTGAATCGTATCTTTCAAGTCCTAGGTCGAAGCTTTCGCGCAGATCCATGGCTTTTGGAAGCTTTCTCCATTGCTAATCTTGGGAAACCAAAAAAAGCTCCTCTTCTTCTTCTTCCTCCTAGATCTAAAGCTCTCTCTATGGTGGCTACTCTCTCTTTTTCTCTCTTTTCTTCTTGTGTTTCTTTTCTTTTTTTTGGTAGCCTCTTTTGTAAAGGGTATAAGAGATCCTTGTATAAGGGTTTTTTGGTGGAGAAGGGGGTTAGGGATGCTGTTTGCACGAGTTTCCAGAGGTTTCACGCAAACCAAGGCAAGTCTAGGGTTATGGGGAACTTGGGCGCACACATAGGTGCGCCCATGTTCCATTTTGGGGCTAAGTGGACTTTGAGTTCGGTTTTGGACTATTTTCGGGTTGAGGTCAGGTCTGGACTGCGAAAGATAGAGCGAAACCCACCTAAGTATGTTTTCAAGTGCTTTCCTAGGGCAAGTGGAGACCTGGGCGCACCTGTGTATGCGCCCAAGCACAGGCTGAAACTTAGGCGCACCTAGGGTGGCACCCAAGTTGTCTCTAGTGGGGGGTTGTTAGGGCAATCTTCCGTGAGCCATAACTCTTGGACCGTTGGTCGGAATTAGACGTTCTATATATCGTTGGAAAGCTCTTGAAATGTAGAATCTATTGGTCCATATATCATAATGATCAGAGGTCAGAAAATGGCAGGGACTTGGGGTTAAGTTGACCTAGGGTTTGGTTCGGGTTGAATTTGGACTAAAACAAAGGAAATTGGACTTGGGCGCACTTGTGGGGGCGCCCAAGTGGGTTTTAGAACTGTGTGTGGCCCATGTTATCTTCTGGGTCGAATGGGCTTGGGGTTTGGTTTTGGATTGTTTTTGGATTGAGACTGGGCTGGAACTATGAAGAGTGGAGAGGAACCAACTTAAATGTGCACTAAAGTATGTTCTAGGGTAACCAGAGACTTGGGCGCACCTGTGTGTGCACCCTGAAAGTCCACGAGGATCCTAACCCTAGAGGGGGGGGGGGTGAATAGGGTGAGCTACAATTGTGACCAATTTAAACCAATTTTAACTTTTTAAAGCAAACTAGTCACATGTGATGATTAACCATACAATATGCGGAAGCTAATAAAAGAATCACCACAAATGCAAGCACCACAACACCAAGATTTATAGTGGTTCGGCCTCAATGCCTACGTCCACTACCGGCTTGTGATCCAATCACCCCACCGGATTTCCACTATTTATGCTTTTTCAAAGGCTAAGCAATAACCTATACAATGTTGTTTTTCTAGGCTAAACAACAACCTCTCAATGTGCTTTTATAGGCTAAGCAATAACCTTTACAAGATGCTTTTCAAGGCTAAGCAATAACCTTTACACAATGCTTTTCTTAGGCTAAGCAATAACCTTACAAGATGCTTTTCTTAGGCTAAGCAATAACCTTACAAGATGCTTTTCTTAGGCTAAGCAATAACCTTTACAAATAGAGATTTCTCTAAGAAGGTGTCTTTCCAAAAGATCACTCGAAGAGATTACAATTTAAGCTCAAATGAAATTGCCTCTTGAATAGGCTAATATGAAAGTTTAATACAAATTACAAACATACACTCAATTAAGCTAAAGTGTGTGCACAAGTGTATGAGTGTGTTTCTTCAATCAATTTCAACAAAGAAGCTCTTAAATGAATGCATGATGCATTTTAAAATCAAAGCTTATAAAATGGTGATTGAAGAGAAAACTAATCACATAAAAGTTTCAAACAACTTTGAAGAAATGAGACAAACAAGTTGTATGAATGATAAAGACTAAGAACACATGTGATTAGGACAAGAGAGTTTGCAAACCAATCTAATTTACCAAGAAAGATATTGAGTTTGCTAAACAACTCTTTAAGGGCTTGAAATCATGCATAAATGAAAATACAAAGGATTTGAACATGCATGGATTTCATTTGAATGGAAATCAAAATAACTATAAAGGTGTACCTTTTAAAAACTCATGAGTTTGATTTCCAAATAGCCCTCTAGCCTTTCCAACTTCTTCCCCTTTCTTTGGCTCCAAAATGGTCTCAAAGGTTCAAGTTTCAAGCGTTGAAAAAGGTTGGAAAAGAAAGGATTTTATAGCCAAAAAGTTGCCAACGGCTAGTCCTCGGTCGACCGGCAAAGAGGTCTCGGTCGACCGGGAAGGCACAACGGTCATATTTCTGACCGTTGGAGCTTCAGTTCAGAAAACTGAAAAACTGACTTCCAGTTGTCTAGGTCGACCGAGACCTGTGTCTCGGTCGAACGGCGACACTGCCGGGACACCCCTTTTTGCAAAAAAATGCAACTTTTGCATATTTGAAGGTTTTTCTTTTGGGGGACCTTTTGGCCACTAAATCAAGCTTGGAAAACATGTTTTAAAGATTCTAATGGTTTTTAAAACATGAACATAAAAAGCCTAAAAAGATTTGAATGTTTAAAACCAAAGGCTAGCTTGATTTGATAAAACTCTTTTCAAATGAAAATGCATACAAAAAATGATTCTTTTTGTGAAGAATGTATGCAAGGCTCAAACCTAAATTCTCAACAAGATTTACCAAACATAATGCACAAAGAATTAGGTTTTCAAAAGAGTTTGGGTTCTAAAACCAATGCATCCAAGTTTAAAACCAAAACATGCATAAAACAAAAACTTTTCCAAATCTTAAAAGCTATGCATGTATAAAACTAGATTTCAAGGTTTTCTAAAACAATGCAAGTGTGAACTATCAAATGATGCTAAAGTGCAAATGCATCCATCAAATTGCAAATTACAAAATCCCTAACAATCTCCCCCTTTGCAATTTGATGGCAACTTACTCATCATTGAAATTACACACCAAGGTCTTCAGCTCCCCCTCAACTGGACAAGTCTTGAAATCTTCTGGGATGCTTCTTCTCTTAGCTTGGGCTCTTGAGCTCTTTTCTTCAATCTTCTTGATGCTTGGAGCTTGATCATTCTTCAAGCTTTCTTGCTTCTTTCTTTCTTTATCCAAGCATCTCCTTTAGCTCCAAGCTTTCTTTCTTCTATTTGCTCTCCCCCTTTGACCATGCCTCTCTCTCCCTTTGGCAAGGTATGCATTCTCTCCCTTTGTAGAAGATCATACACAACTCTCCTTAGGAAGCTTGGACATTCTCTTCACCCTTTGAGAACTTGAGTTCTTTCTCCCCCTTTGATGGATAGGAGATCTTCGAGTACTTGAACTCTCGAACTCTCTCCCCCTTTGAAGAGTAGGAGATCTTTGAGTCACACTTGAACTCTCTCTCCCCCTTTGACATTAAATTGCAAAGGTACCTACACACATGAGACAAGAAGAATACCTTTAGTAGCACCTGTTAACAAATGAAATCGAAAATGAAATTCATAACAGGCTATCATGTATGTAAGTTATCTCTAAGGGCTCAAAGGCAATCCAAGGGTGAATTTGATCAAAACTAATACTTCCTATGAAGGTTTACACTCCCCCTCAATCCATTCTCTTCTTTTGTCAAACATTTGACAAGATATAACTATTTGGTTCAAGAAGTAGATGGTTTAACCAAGTGAGGGTCAACTTCAAGGAAAGGATTAGATTCATTTAACTATGAAGCTCAATATGATCAAATTACCAAAAGAGCGCAAGGTCTAATGGGAAAAGCAATCATGGATATCAATTGGAAAAACAAAGAGTACCAATTGAGATTTAAGGATATGACTATTAAACATAATCACTCTAAAATGGATTTAAAAATATAACTATTAGGAAACATCCAAATTAGAGCTATCCATGATGAAGTGGGGTTTACTCAAACATAGCATCAATCAATATAACTTATGAAAATCATATGCTATGTAAGGTTTTGAACTCATTTCATTCAATCAATAAATATGACTATTAATGTGTAAGAATGAGTGAAATGAAATTCAAACATGAAGCCAACCTCAACTAATAACCAACCAATCTTATGAACACATAAACATGGTGGTCATGAGATATACCTATATGAGCAAGAGAGGTGGCAACATGAACATTTTGATGCTAATGGTGTGTGACATGGAACAATCATATTACTTATCAAGTTCAATCCAATGCACACAAGGTTTATCACATTCACAAGAAATCAAATCAATCAATCATTATACCAATTGAATCCAATTGAATTTGATAACATGATAAAGAGCAAGAATGTGGCAAACTCAAAATTCCATCAAGCATCATAAATGCATATTCATCACTTTTAAGGATATAACTATTGAGCATAGTGATGAACAAGGCAAATTGCAATGCAAAAGAATATGACTTGAAAAAGCATGCAATTTCCAAAGTGTCAAAATCATATGAATTCAACATCTAAGATATCCATCAAACATATAGAAATATGAGAAATGTGTTTCAAAGAGTTTCATATGATTAAGAACACTACTATGAAGTTGAAACATGTATAAGGATGACATCACTTAGAGACAATACATGAATCAACATCATAACCATCCAAAAAGAATATGACTATAAGGCATAGAGGATGGATTTGGGTTCTAGTATGGTTTCTACAAATGCTACTAAGATCACTACCATACAACGAACCAAAAGTCATTTGCATATAAAAGGAATAACTAAATTAGAAAAGATGCAAACAACATACATTTCCATTTCTAAGATAATGAAACCAAAAGAAAAGGAAATGAACACATGGAACATGCTTTAGAAGAATATAACTAATGATGTTATAGGCATTTCCATTCAAACAATCTTCAAATCATTTTGAAAAACAAAATCCAACAATGAGCATAAAAAGAATGATTTAGAAGATCAATTTTCAACATTGTATTTTAAAAGATATAACTTAATTGAAACACATACAAGTTGATTTTTCAAAACAATGATTTTCCATATGAAAATATAACTTAGGAATCCATGGAAAAACTTGAATTGATTCAAATCATTTGTTCAAAAAATATTACTATCATATCTACACAAATGATTCAACAACAATTGATCATGAAGAGTCTAGCTATGAAAGCTTTTGAAATCACAATCAATTAATCATGTAGAAATGCAATGCAAAACATAAATGTGCAAAAAGCAAATCAAACATGATGAAATTATAATCAAATGATTTTGAAAACCATGACATGTAACTTAGAATGGTGCATGAAGACAAAATCAAAAGATCATAAAGACACATTGCATTTAAATAGATGTAACTATATAGAAACAAAATGCAAATGCAACATGACCAACAAAGAGATTTAACTTAAAAAGAATAGGTTGGTCAAGTAGGTTCAAGGCCTTAAGGTTTGTCTAAGTGAATAACTTTAGGAATCCACCTAAGGTCTTGAGAGGGTTGAACTTTGAGGTCTAGTTTGGACTTCTCACCAACTATAGGAGATTTGACTTGATAAATTTTCAATTTGAACTTATCACCATGATATTTAGATTTTACTAATGTAATCTTAGATTGGTGATTAGTCTTTTGAGGTTGGTGATTCTTCTTCTTAGGGGATTGTTTTCTATTCTTCTTATTTTCTCCCTTTCTTTGACTTTTGAAATTTAGATTTAACTTTGTAATTTTCTTCGAAAGTTCTTTCATGTTTTGACTTAAGGGAGGTAGGTTGAGAAGCTTTTTGTTAATAGATTCTTTTAAACTTGGTTTGACTTGTTTAACCTTTTTAGAATCTATCTTTGGAGACTCCATTTTAAGAGATTTAACTTGTTTAGTCATTTTGGAGTCTTTCTTGATTTTTAGTGTCTTACCCTTCATAGGTTTTGATTCTCCATTCTTTAGTTCAAAGATGGGTTTAGACACATAGCTTCTTTTTCTTAGTTTGCACTCAAATTTTAGATGTCCTTCTTTACCACAATAATGACATTTAATTTTGGACATTTGAGAGAGAGTGCTAGAGAATGAGGACTCACCTTTCACAAAAGTGTTGGTGAATTTAGGGTCATGTGAAGTATATTTATCAAAGCCAAGACCCGTCCTATCTCCATGAGGTTTACCCAATTTAAATAATTTTTCAAGTCTATCTTCACTTTGGGTAAACTTGCACTCATACTTTTGTTTATATCCTTCAAGTTGAGTGACTTTGGTTATAAGGATTGAATTTTCATGTTTGACTTTAGAAAGCTCATTTTCAATTTCCTTATAATTGCTTAGCTCTTTATTGGCAAGTTTTAATTCATGTTTTAGTTCATTAACAACTTTAGATCCAAGTTCTTGAGTTTTTAAATTACTTTGAGCATTAGACAAATTTTCATTGGAAATTGTCAACTTGGATTTTAAATAGTTAATGTTTTCATCTTGTCTTTTAATTGTATCTCTTAGGTTCAAATTTTCATTTTTAAGCTCATTACAATTTATCTTAATCTCATTTAATTCATCTTGAGCATTAGATAAATTTTCCTTAGAGATAGTCAATTTAGATTCAAGATTGTTAAAGTCTTTATGTTGCCTTTGTAATTGATCTCTTAAATTT
The DNA here is from genome assembly GCA_038049695.1 of Cinnamomum chago. Taxonomy (NCBI): domain Eukaryota; kingdom Viridiplantae; phylum Streptophyta; class Magnoliopsida; order Laurales; family Lauraceae; genus Cinnamomum; species Cinnamomum chago. The sequence goes on along the minus strand of CP142454.1, from coordinate 55,521,509 downwards.
AAATTTTCCTCATTGACTTTATCATAACCCATCTTTAATTCTTTTAGTTCATCTTGAATGTTAGATAGGTTATTTAAAGAGATCATGAACTTAGAGTCTAGACATTTTATTACTTCTTCTTTCTCTCTAAGTTCATCTTTTGAAGAGACTAGCTCTTTGTTTAGTTTCATAGATTCTTCTCTTAAACTTCTATTTCTCTTATCAAGCTTGGAAGATAATGTATATAATTCATTATAGGCTTGTTGAAGATCATCTTCATCATAATCATTTTCTTCCTCTTTTATGTCACATTGAGATTCATTAGATTGAAAGTTTGAATCTCCAATAGAAGGAGGAATGAGGGGTCTAGAAGAATCTACAAGATCTAGCATAGTGGAGTCCATTCTAATGATTTTCAAGGAAGTACAACACTAGGGTTTAAACTCTAGGTTTTTACACCTAATCAAGAGTTCCACACACTTGATCCTAAGGGATAGAGCACTTGGCTCTGATACCAATTGAAAGTCCTTGGGATCCTAACCCTAGAAGGGGGGGGGGTGAATAGGGTGTGCTACAAGTATGACCAATTTAGACCAATTTTAACTTTTTAAAGCAAACTAGTCACATGTGATGATTAACCATACAATATGCGGAAGCTAATAAAAGAATCACCACAAATGCAAGCACCACAACACCAAGATTTATAGTGGTTCGGCCTCAATGCCTACGTCCACTACCGGCTTGTGATCCAATCACCCCACCGGATTTCCACTATTTATGCTTTTTCAAAGGCTAAGCAATAACCTATACAATGTTGTTTTTCTAGGCTAAACAACAACCTCTCAATGTGCTTTTATAGGCTAAGCAATAACCTTTACAAGATGCTTTTCAAGGCTAAGCAATAACCTTTACACAATGCTTTTCTTAGGCTAAGCAATAACCTTACAAGATGCTTTTCTTAGGCTAAGCAATAACCTTACAAGATGCTTTTCTTAGGCTAAGCAATAACCTTTACAAATAGAGATTTCTCTAAGAAGGTGTCTTTCCAAAAGATCACTCGAAGAGATTACAATTTAAGCTCAAATGAAATTGCCTCTTGAATAGGCTAATATGAAAGTTTAATACAAATTACAAACATACACTCAATTAAGCTAAAGTGTGTGCACAAGTGTATGAGTGTGTTTCTTCAATCAATTTCAACAAAGAAGCTCTTAAATGAATGCATGATGCATTTTAAAATCAAAGCTTATAAAATGGTGATTGAAGAGAAAACTAATCACATAAAAGTTTCAAACAACTTTGAAGAAATGAGACAAACAAGTTGTATGAATGATAAAGACTAAGAACACATGTGATTAGGACAAGAGAGTTTGCAAACCAATCTAATTTACCAAGAAAGATATTGAGTTTGCTAAACAACTCTTTAAGGGCTTGAAATCATGCATAAATGAAAATACAAAGGATTTGAACATGCATGGATTTCATTTGAATGGAAATCAAAATAACTATAAAGGTGTACCTTTTAAAAACTCATGAGTTTGATTTCCAAATAGCCCTCTAGCCTTTCCAACTTCTTCCCCTTTCTTTGGCTCCAAAATGGTCTCAAAGGTTCAAGTTTCAAGCGTTGAAAAAGGTTGGAAAAGAAAGGATTTTATAGCCAAAAAGTTGCCAACGGCTAGTCCTCGGTCGACCGGCAAAGAGGTCTCGGTCGACCGGGAAGGCACAACGGTCATATTTCTGACCGTTGGAGCTTCAGTTCAGAAAACTGAAAAACTGACTTCCAGTTGTCTAGGTCGACCGAGACCTGTGTCTCGGTCGAACGGCGACACTGCCGGGACACCCCTTTTTGCAAAAAATGCAACTTTTGCATATTTGAAGGTTTTTCTTTTGGGGGACCTTTTGGCCACTAAATCAAGCTTGGAAAACATGTTTTAAAGATTCTAATGGTTTTTAAAACATGAACATAAAAAGCCTAAAAAGATTTGAATGTTTAAAACCAAAGGCTAGCTTCATTTGATAAAACTCTTTTCAAATGAAAATGCATACAAAAAATGATTCTTTTTGTGAAGAATGTATGCAAGGCTCAAACCTAAATTCTCAACAAGATTTACCAAACATAATGCACAAAGAATTAGGTTTTCAAAAGAGTTTGGGTTCTAAAACCAATGCATCCAAGTTTAAAACCAAAACATGCATAAAACAAAAACTTTTCCAAATCTTAAAAGCTATGCATGTATAAAACTAGATTTCAAGGTTTTCTAAAACAATGCAAGTGTGAACTATCAAATGATGCTAAAGTGCAAATGCATCCATCAAATTGCAAATTACAAAATCCCTAACACACCCAAGTGTGTCCTTGGAACCAGCTTGGAAGTTGGGCGCACCTATATGGGCGCCCAAGTGTGTCCCTGGTGCGGTATCATTTGCGTAGTCTTCCGAGGGCCATATCTTTTGATCCGTTGGTCGGAATTGGACGTTCTATTTATCGTAGGAAAGCTCTCGGAGCGTAGAATCTTGTGGTCTGTAGATCTTAATATTCAGAGGTCAAGAAAAGTAAGGGATACTCGGATCAATGATTCTAACCTCCTAATTCGTGCTAATCGCATTGTACTTAGGCAAACTATGTGTAATCTCTTTAGGAACAATATGAGTGTGTTCTATGTAGTCTGGAAGGGGCTTGGATAGCGTTGTAGTCCATTTCTTGTTTGAATAGTGGGTTGAACTCGAGATCCAGACGCGATTCGGCCTTTTCTCTCACAATTTCTATGAATCGTCGAACTAAGTCTAAAATTATCAATAAGCATCTTCATCGTCATTAATTAATTTGAATTATGCCATTAACCTTTCAATTATGGGTGGAATGGGGGCATCATCATATATGATAAGTGTTTAAGGCTATCATAGGAGGCCAAAATGAGGTGTCTACACCGGTGTTCTGGGATTTACCGAGGGAGGTGACGCTTCGGCAGCTAGCAGGGCGCTTGTGAGTGCGCTTGTTCTGCTTCTCTTGGAGCATAAGCTGGTACTTGTTCTCATCGAACGTGATGGTTAATGAAGCTGCCATTGTTAGTTTTTTGGAAAACTTCTGAAACAAGACCACGTCCATTAGTAATCACAAGAATATAGTGATCATAAATGGGAAAGAACTATGGTTTTGTCTTTTCAAATTGCTCAGGGGAACATGGCCCAGTCCAAGCGAGGTGAAGAAGGCAAAAAGCCATAGAGGATACAATTGTTCTGAACGCAAGTACAGGAGGCTTAGAACGAGCATTCCCGTGACTCCTTGAAGCAATTGTGGACCTTAATTCAAATTACTGAGAAGCGAGGCTCACTCGAGGTAAGATGATATAAGGTTAGAGATACAGATGTGTCGATCGCGAATACAGTAGACCCGGTAGGGCGTACTAGCACCGCTAGGCACAATTGTTGCAAATCGCATCCTTGGGATAGACACAAGATGGGAGTTTTTGAAAGGTCAAAATCGGATTCATAAAAGAGAGCAAATGGTGTTCCAATCCAAATAAGGGCTCAAACATTTCTACAAGCGCTAAATCCGAAAAGGAGGGAACCAAGATTTCTCAGATGTAAACCCAAAGATGACGATTGTTTTTTTTTAAGTTTTTTTTTTGTTTTTTTTAAAGGAACACAAAGGTTTTCAATTCGATCTTAAGAAACCTTAGTAGATAGATCAGCCCCCAGGTAAGGGTAAGATTACTTAATGAACCCGTTTGGAAGAACCTTGCCTCGAACAGTCTAGCTGTCTCCACACTCTGGACAAGGCTTTTCTTAGATCCACTTTGGTTAAAGAACGCAATTGGTGCAACCTTAGTGGGTTTTGAAACTTTTTTTTTTTTTTTTTGATTCATCAAAGAGAATGAACGGTGTTCCAATCCGAATAAGGGCTCAAACATTTCTGCGAGCACTAAATCCGAAAAGGAGGGGACCAAACTTTCTCAAATTTGATTCCAAAGAAAAGACTTTTTTTTAAGGAGTCTTTTTTTTTAATATTTTTTTGGAAATCCCTATCGGACTCATTAAAGAGAAAAGATGGCCCATTCCCCAATAAGAACAATAGCTGCAAACATTTCTGTGAGCTATCAAGTTCAGAGAAGAAAGGATCAAAGTTTCTCAAAATTGAATCCAAAAAAATAGAAATCATATTTTTTTTCTTTTTTTTTTTTGAAATGAGAAAGAATGGAAATATTTTCAATGGTAGAAATTTTCCAAAAATCCCATCTCATGTTTTTTTTGGATGCAAGATCCAACATAGGCCGCCAACTAGAAAGGAGCCAAAGAATTCAAGCATCGCGTTCTCTAATGAACTGGTCCCACCAGCTATGCCAGCTTGATGGACCCGGAATTTTTCCTCCCTCTCCTCTCCCATTCGTCCCCGCGGTCACCGAGAGGATCCGAATGGAGGGAAGAAAGGGGGGAGAAAGGCGGGCATCTATATTTTTGTATGGGTATGCCATATTTTCTATTTACTTGGAATTTAGAAATGGTGATCCGGAGATCCACCTTCGTACGTAGAAAGGAAATCAACCTTTTTCTGACTTTCCATTGCACATATATTTAAGAAAAGAGACAGATTTTAAAATGCCATGAGAGGCGATTTCATTTTGTTTGTCGTAAACGGTGAGGTTGCCGTGAAAGGCGATTTACAAATCTCATCAATGAAGAAAGACAAGAAATGTGATTTTTTTGTCTCTTAAAGAAAATACAAAGTACAACAGAAAAGTGAGAAAGGGAATCTAACTTTTCAGGAGATCGTGGGGACCAGTTCAGATCGATGGTCGTAAGTCATGTATAGACTTCGCCATCGTCCTTCAGATGAGAACGCTTGATGCTTTGATTCTTTGGCTTGGTTTGGACTTCAGTTTTTTAGAGGATACGGACCAAGGGAATGTCATATACCCAATAAAAAAAATGAAGAGACGGGCTGAAGAGCCGCGTCTTGGCCATGTTGAATAAGAGAAGAGAAGGTTTTTCCTTGGGGGGGGGGGGAGTGCCCCCCAAGGGACTTCAATCACCTTTTGGTGTTTGTTGTAGCAGAGTTTCTTCATAGTAGCAGGGCTTTTGGATGGATTTCTGGATCTTGAGTTCGAGATTCCGGGATTTGGGCTTGTTTCTTCTTAAATCACCTCCTTTTATAGGCATTGGTAGCCTTTAGGTGATTTTATGGGCTTTAATGCATTTAAAGCCACCTAATGGGAGGAGTTACAAGTTTTAATTCCTTTAATTTGTAACTCCTTTTTCTTGGCTTCAGATTGGCCGGTGGAGATAATGGGCATTTAATCGCCATTAATCTCCATGATGACATGGACTTGTAATGAGGAGTTTCATAACTTTAATGTCATGATGACATGGACTTGTAACTCCCATTTCCTTGAATCTGATTGGACCGTCTAAAATAATGAGTTAATGGCCGCATTTAGTTGGGTCAATTAACAACATTAAGTCGTCGCCGGGGATTTGAAGAGCTGCTGGCCGTGCCGCGTCTTTTGGAATTCTTCTTGCGATGATGGACGATGGATCTTCATGTTGATCAATGTCGGATGATCATGCAACTTCAGACATTGGTTAATACCAGCGGGCCAGTGACATCTGCCTTGTTGATTTCTCGATCGGTTGGACAGAAAGTGTACTTTCTCGGTCGGCCGGTTGTAGATCTTTGAGAGATCTTGGAGCGATCGATGACGATTTCATGCTCTTGACGACGGATCCGAGATGTCGACGAAGATCAGCCAATTTCGAGCATAAAAAATCAGGTTTTCAGGGAATTACAGGGGCCGGAACTTCCGAAACATGAAAGATGACGGAAAACGGGTCACCCGGCGACAAATCCGGTGACCCGGATTTCCATGGTCGCCGGGCCACCATGGGGATTGGTCCCCTTTTGGTCGCCGTTTCTCGGCCGTTCTTTGGTCTTTTTCGCCGCCGTTTTCTCCTAGTTTTTTCTTGACATTTCTCCTCATCTTTTGGCTTGGTTCTCCTCAAGAAAACCCGACAAGAAGTCGTGCAAATCAGAGCACAAAGTTTCCTATTTTTTGGAAAAGCCGAAGACTTTGCCGCATAGAGTTGCCGATTTTTGTCAAGAGTTGAAACTAGGTCAAACGATGTCGGAATGACCTGAAACTTGACGTGAAGCCTCCTGAACAGTAGATAGGACCAACCATTGGCTTTTACTTGAGTTTTGAAGCCGTTTGGGGTCCCGTTGTTGCTAGGCTTGATTTTGTCGCGAGGAAGATGTCGCACTTTGATGTGCAGTCAACCGATGTCCGATTGGCCTGAAATTTGACAGGAAGCCTATTGGAGTCATTTTGAAATGATCCATTAGTTCCAATTTGGATGTCATGGCCTCGGGGAGCTCCGCCGCCGGGAGCCTCGATTTTCTTTCGGAGCGTCAAAGTCGGGTCAAACGTTGTCGGAATGACCTGAAATTTGACGTGCAACCCTTTTGAAGCATATTGAAGTCGCCCATGTGCTCCGTTTGATGAGGAATGGTCCCGATGGTTCTCACCGCCGAGCGACTTGATTTTCTTTCAGAGCATCAAAGCCGGGTCAAACGTGGTCGTAATGACCTGAAATTTGGCTTGGAGCCTTTTGGAGGTATTTTGAGACCATCCATAGGCTCAGATCGAAGTTTTGATGTCTTCGACGCCGCCGCCGCCAGGAGCGCCTGTTTGTCTGCTGGAGGAGTGAAGTTAGGCCAAACGATGTCGGAATGGCCCGAAACTTCATGTAAACTCCTCTTTTGGTTGTCCTGAAGGACATATCAATTTTCAAGTGATTCTGACAAGATTTGGTGCTTGAAGCAGCATTGCCCGCTTGTAGTAGGATGTGGCTTCATGTGGCTTCTCGATGTTGAAGAGGCAAAGCGACATTTTTGGTGTCAACACTCTTTTCCGGAGGCTCGTCAGCATTCCCTGACACCTCCTCATTAATGGTAAGAGGTACTTCCAAATTAGGAAAGTCTTCCTGCCGTCACATGCTACGGTGCTGCCCTCTCCTCCTCTTACCTCTATGGGTTGGTTTGCTCAAAGAACCTGCCCCACTGTCGAAGTCAACTCTCTCGTTTGACCCCTCACTAGGTGGTCTGCTCTTGCCAATAGACTCCAAGGAAGCTCTCCTCTGCGTCGCTTGCATCCAAGCATCAAGCTCAGCTTTCTCTTTTTCTAGCTGCTCTAAGGCCTCACCGGGTACTTCCCAGACAGCTTCATATCCGATGACGCCCTGCTCACCAAGAAAGCCTATCTTATGTTTTTCTCCATAAAGGAATGACAAAACTTCCTCTCACCAGACGCCATTTGATTTCACGAGGCCCTTCCCAAAAGATTGCTTAACATCAAGCTCTTTCTTGGAAAGCCCTCAGTACGCAAAAAAGAACTCAACACGAACCACTTCGTGAAGCCAGCGGTCCGGAAAGTAGACAACCCATGATAAGAAATCATGGCCATAGTGTCTTCAGTACTACAAAAAGCCTATGCATTTTTGCCATCCTGCAATCCTCAAAAGCGCTTCACCATACTCAACGGTGCTCCAACAACGCCTTGAGAGAAGCCCAACTGCAGCGCAGAACGGGATGGGACATACTGCTGGATGTCGACAAAAAGATGTCTGTGGTACACCATTGTGCCAACTCGTATGTTAAACTACCACCCCTTCTCTGCATTGGTCAAGGAGTAATGTCTTCCTGACCCTGCCCTAGTGGAGTCGCGGGGGGCACAAAAATCAAAAGCCTTCTTCCATAACTCCAGAGAAAGCTTCACTGAAGATTGCCTTATCTCTACGTCCCAGTACCGTCGAATCCTCATGCGGGCAAATAAAAGAGATTCGAAGACGGCTTTACCCCTAGCCAACCAAATCATAAGAGGATCATCATCCTGCACAGCACCCAACTGGTGGAAGCCAAGACAGTGGTATACATACCACGAATAAAATATATGGGCCGAAAATACCCTATTCATGGGGAGCTCAATTCAAACCAAGAAAGCCGCAACCTGCAGTTCGGTGTATAAATAAGAGTAAAGAGCAAGCACCGAAGCAAGCTACTCTCCAAACACCATCTGACAAGCCGGATAAATACAATGCGCCCTAATGTGCATTCCATCTCCACTAGCAAAGACAGCCTCAACTAGCCAGTAAGTGAGGTAAATAGCGAGATCTCTCCGCAAGGTGATGTCAGAACAAATGGCATTTGTACCTATTAAGAAGTCCCTCAAGTCTTCTCGCATGATAGAAGTCTTCCTCAAACCCGGATTCTTAGCCCTGGCTTCTCGGGTCGTGCTATCAAAAGACTCTCTGTTGTCAAAGAAGTTGGGTAACGAAGAACTAAAACTCCTCCAACTGCTGGAGCTGACTTTCGAGCCCTCCTTCTCCTTCAAAAAATCATAAAAGGTGATAAGATGGAAGTATCGAAGCCTAAACTCCTTATACTGCTCCTTAAGGACACTGTCGATAGGCATGAACTCCTCATAGAGTTTGCCAAGGTTAGGCAACCGAGTGATGGCGCTCAGTTCATTTAGAGAAAAAACAATCTCACCATTCGTGACAACGAAGGTGTTGGTTTGTGGAAGGAAGACTCCAACATCGCAAAGATCATGGTCTCCCTAAAAGCACAGACCTCATTAAAGATCCCGGCTTCCTTTAAGATGGTGCCACTAATCAGCAGGATGCGATCAAGCCATGACTCCCAACCTGGGTCGGCACTAAAATGGCAAGGCTTCACCCAATTGTTGTTGTCACTGCTGAAAACACCAAGGCCCACTGGTCTCAAATCTACTGATGATGATCAGAACCTTGGTAGCCACTGGCTGGCATCAATATGTCCATGCGAGTAGGCAACCTCTCCACATATCCGGAAGGACTGCCGACAAAAACCCCAGTCTTGGTCACATTTGTCCTCTTCATTCAGCTTAGAGGATCTTCCCTCTTAGAGCATGTTGGAGAAAGGCTCATGATCGAGCTAGTACGATTGTGTAAAAGAACTGAAAACATCTCTTCTGGTATGTCATGTCGTCAGGGACTGCATCACCAAACGAAAGGTAGGCTTAGGCACAACGATTTGATCATCCATAACCCAAGGACGATTGTTTACCATGATCTTGTAAAACTCCTCATCCTTGTGGGCGATCAATCGCTGCCTCATCTCATCTTTGTTGAGGGAGTCATACTTTTCCAAGTTTTTCTCCATATACTGGACCTTCTCCCAAGCCTACTGAATGGCCACATTAGAAGATCTAGCAGATCGATGGAGTGCGCCAGTAATAGGCCCCTTACTCTTGTCAGTTATGGAGGAACCACCTGCAAAGGTCGGAAAAGAAAAAAAGATCAATCATCAAATTGACAGAATTTTGGTAAAAAAAATTTGGCGAAATTTTGGCATGATTCCGGGGCAATTCCGAAGAAAATGGAAACACCCTGAAAGAGATAGAAAGCTTGAAGATGGGCTCAACATTGTTGCGAGCTCCAAAACTTGCAAAGCTTCTCAAATCTCTGTAAGATTGGGAAAGGGATCCACATTGCTGCGAGCAGCAAACTCCAAAACTTGCAAAGATTTCCAGGTATGCACTATCATATCATGCTCTCAATTCTATTTACAAAAAAAAAAATCATGCATAGAGAAGAAATTGTCATACATTAGATGCTACGAAACCCTTGAAAAAATTTGACCAATTCCAACCTAACTTGGTCAAAACCAATCAAACTTTGTCTAAGCGAAAACTCATGTTGGCTTGACTTAGAAACTCTATCCTTTTATTTGATGCAGCAAAAAAAAAAAAAAGGAAGAGAAAAGTGCTTCAACATCTTGATTTACATAAAACTCATTATCATGATGAGCACAAGAAAAAGGGAAAGAAACCTCCTAAAAAAAGAAAAAAAGAAAAAAAAGGAGAGCGGGCTAGCCCACTGCCACGTGGCCATATGACCAGGCTCGTACGACCTTGTCCGTACGGCAAAAAATAAAAAATAAAAAATGTGGAAAAAGGGGAAAACACTTCAAAAAAAAAGGGAAAAAAAGAGAAGGAAAAACGTGAAGAACAAAAAAAAAAATAAACAGGGAGAAAGAAAAAAGAAAAGAGAAAAAGACAGAAAAGAAAAAGAAAAAGAAATGAGAAAGAAGAGCTTTCTTTTTACCATCCTACTTCTACAATGGAGTTTTCTTGGAAAAGAATACTTACTTAAAGCCATTGATGGAGAAGAAGAAGAAAAGCTTGAAGATCCTTAGAAAGGAAGAGCTCTTGGCCTTGGAGGTTTTTGCAAAAGAAAGCAATAAAATCAAGAAATCCAATCTCCCTTTGTTTTTATTGAGGAGTGCAAGCCAAAGAAGGAAACAAAGAGAAAAACAAGGAGGTAAGTGCTACAAATTAGCAACCTTACCAAAAGAAAGATACTTTAAATGATTATTTTCCAAAAGAAAGATACTTTAAGAGATTCTCTCCCAAAGGAAGGGAATTAGAGATATTTTCTCCCAAAAGAGAGGGAATTTGAGAGATTCTCTCCCAAAGAATGAAACTTTGAGATATTCACCCCTAGAGATAAGTACTTCGAGAAAATCTCTCCAAAAAGAAAGGAAACTTGAGAGATTCTCTCCAAGTAAGGATATTTTTAGATATTCTCTATCCAAAGGAGATATTTTTAGATATTCTTTACAAAATGACACAACATTAGATATAAACTATCTTAAAAGCTTAAGGTCCCATGGGTTAGCCCACATGAGCCAGGTTTCACCGCCTAGGCACGAAAAGGGGCTTCCTATCAAAAATCCCTCCTACCAAGAGAATATAAAATGGTTTCATGCTTCTTTTGAGTTGATTGGACTAAAAAAAAAATACAAGCCTCATGAGCTTTCAAAATTCAAAACCATCCAACCTCATATACCAAATTGAGCTAAACTCTCGAAATTGACATTCCATAAAAATCCAAACCACTCCAATGGACTCAAAATAATCCCAAAGAGTGACCAAAAACCAAACATGACCTCCTAGCTTGCCACATACAACTTGTTAGGTCACAAGGTCAAAACCAAAAACCAAATCTGACCCCCAACTTGCCACATACAGCTTGTTGGGTCACAAGGTTAAAAAAAAAAAAAACAAATCCCGACCCCCCAACTTGCCACATGCAGTTCGTTGGGTCACAAGGTCAAAATAAAAAATCAAACCCCGACCCCCTAACCTGCCACATGCAACTTGTTAGGTCACAAGGTTAGAAAGAAAACCCAATACCCAAAAACCCAAATCCAAAATTCTCATGTCATTTCCAAAACTTTGCCTTGAGATGGTACGCGATCCCTTTCACTACCATAAAATTAAAGGAAAATAGGTGGGTCATTCAGATAGGTTTCAAAAACTTTTGACCCACTTGATGCAAGGATCAACTATATAGAAGGCAACAAACCCAATATAGGATGCAATCCCTCAAACTCATAAACCATGTACAGCAATATATCATATCTAGAAAATAGAAAACAACACCTAAACATGCAACCACGAAATCTACAACATACAAGGATATAGATTATACCTTTGGAGCTTTGTAGTGCTCTAATGGAGAAGTTGATCTCTTTCTTTGATGTTGAACACCTTCACTAATCAAATCAGAATCTCCAACACCTTTTGATCTTCCACACTATGACCCGTATCAGATTCTCTTTTCTTAAGAAGATGTTGGAATCTTCAAGAGAAAAACCCTAAAGGAAACTAGAAGAGAAACTCGAAGAGGGAAGGGAGGAAGAGATGCAACACTTGCACTCAAATAGGGGGCTGGGCGTGAATCCCTAGATGGAATAGCATGCATGGGACGTCCAAGGGCTCCTCTCCTCCTTTTATAGCACTCAAGCCACCTCCTCTTACTAATTGAAATAGAAGTCTTACTTCCATAATAATTAGTTACTTACTAAATCACAATTAGAAGTCTTACTTCAAATATGATTAGTAACTTCCTCTTTTTCTAATTAAAATAGAAGTCTCACTTCCATTAATAATTAGTAACTTACTATTACCACTATTAGAAGTCTCACTTCAAATAGAAATAGTAACTTTCTATTTCCTTTCAGAGTTCTACTATAATTAGTATCTTTCTAATATCTTGGGCTAGCGTTGGGACCACTAAGGATTCCTTAGAAAGCTAGTTCCAACTGGGACACGCGACCCCACATCTCATGTGCAATCCGGGCCCACAGTTAATTGCAAATAACTCCACTATATAAATCCAATTGAACTCCAGTCTTAGGAATAAATTACAATGAAGACCCTAAACTTCCCAATTACCACAAGTAGGCCCTTCCATCTATATCCATGGATCAATTGGACATGTCCACCAAATTAGATCCATATCTTATTATCCTTGAGCCCCAATTAATTATAATGATCATTTGATACCGATCCAATTAACTCTTAATTGGAATGGGTGCACACTTACCAATGATAAATCCATTAAATGGCACAAGGGGATATTAAAGATAGATTCCATCTTGACCATTGAATGTTCCCACAACTCTACTACCACGTACCTAAATCACCGAGGTGTTGACCTACAATTGGCCTCACTCATTGGTGATTCAAAGCAAATGAATAGATTGAAACTTGAGTTCATTAATGTCTCAGGATTATGAGCCTATTGCTAGGGAATTATGAGAGCAGACCTTAAAGTAAAGACAGTGTACATAAGGTGTTTCTCATGGTCCTTCAATACATTTAATGTACCAGCACCATGTTCCAAAATCTTACATTCCGACGATCGAGACAAATCACACTATCTCATAGTGATCAAAGTGCTGCAACCTTGTCCGATGAGATGCCCAATCTCATCACTGGTTGCGAAGATATTTAAGTATAAGATTTGCAATACATGTCTCCTGTATGTGGATCTCATCCTCACACATGTATTACATCTAGTATACTTGTGGACTCCGGTTCATCTCATGAACCATTATGTCACTCCTATTGGTTATGTGCAAGTATATAATTAAACACCATTCATCTCATGAAAAGAAAGCAAGATTGTATTGATAAATAAAGAAATTAATCATTTTATTACATCATATTCTTGGTATTGAAACCATAAAACTAACAAAAATCCCCTAGGAAACTGAAAAGAATACTCCACCAAAAGAAAATTTCTCAAAGACTTTTGATCAAGTCAGAAGTTCTCTTTCAAACTTCTCTTCGAAGCACATCGACTTCAAAACTTATGCAACTCGTCGCTGTACCTCGAGGGGACATTTGTTGACACCAAAAATGCCTCTTTGCCTCTTCAACATCAAAAAGCTACATGAAGCCGCATCCTACCACAACAGGTTAAGCGACATGAAGCCGCAACACCAAAAATGCTGCTTCAAGCGTCAAATCTTGTCAGAATCAAACAAAAACTGTAAGATTCTTCAAAACAGCCAAAAGAAGAGTACACATAAAGTTTCGGGCCATTTGAGCATTATTTGGCATAACTTCACTCCTCCAGCAGCTGAACAGGAGCCACCGCCAGTGACAGCGTCGAAGACATCAGATCTTCAATCCGAGCCTATGGATGGTCTCATAATATGTCCAAAAGGCTCCATGTCAAGTTTCAAGTCAAATCGACAACGTTTAACCCCACATCAACCCTTGAACAGCAAAATCAAGCCTCTCGGTGGCGAGAACCACCGAGGCAATCACTCATCAAACAAAGCACATGGGTGACTTCAAAAGGCTTCCAAAGGGCTACATGTCCAATTTCAGGTTATTTAAAAAACATTTGACCGGACTTTGACTCTCGGAAGCCAAATCAGGCCTCCCAGCGGCAGATCTCCCCGAGACCATGATTTTCAAATCGGAGCTAATGGATTGTCTCAAAATGACTCCAATAGGCTCCCTGTCAAATTTCAGGTTAATTGGGCATCAGTTGATCGTACATCAAAACGCGGCATGTCCCTCACAACAAAATCAAGTCTAATGGCGAAAGGACCCTACACGGCTTCGAAACTAAAAAAAAAAAACCTATGGTTGGTCTTATTTCTTGCTCAGGACACTTCACCTCAAATTTCAGGTCATTTTGACATCGTTTGACCCATTTTTGTCTTCTGATGTCTGCTGTCGGCAAATCAGCAACTTTGCGCGACAAAGTCTTCAGCTTTCCCGGAAAATCAGAAACTTTGCTCTCCAATAAGCAAGGCTTCTCGTCAAGTTTTCTGTAAGGAAATCAGGCCAAAACATGTACAATAATGTCAGGAAAAATACCGAAGAAAAAAAGAATCGGGAAAAACGGAAAGACGACCAAAAATCGGCGTCCAAAAGGGATAAAAATCCCCATGGTTGCTAGCGACCTTGGCCCATGGTCCCGGCGACCATGACCCATGGTCACAAGCGCCCTGGAAGTCTTGGTTGCCGAATTTTCACTGAATTACCATTTTTTCGGTCCTTTTTCACGTTTCGAGATCTCAAGCCCCTGTGGTTTTCCAAAATTCTGACTTTTGAGGCATGGAATCCGTTGATCTTCGTCAACATCACAGATCCGCCGTCAAGAGTATAAAATCATCATTGATCGCTTCAAAATCGCCAATCGGCCAACTGAGAAAGCACACTTTCTGCCCAATCGATCGAGAAATCGACATGACAGATGGCATCAGCCCGCTATTAGCAGTCAATGTCTGAAGTTGCACGGTCATCCGACATCGATTAGCATGAAGATCAATCGGTAATCATCACAAGGAGAATTTCAAAAGACGAGGCATGACCCGTGACCCTTCAAGCGCCTTAACGACCACTTAATGCAGTTAAATGACCCATTTTATGACAAATTAATATGGTCATTAACTCATTATTTCAAACGGCCCAATCAGAAGCGAGCAAAGGGGCGTTACAAACGTGACATTAAACTGTGTAACTCCTCCCTTCATGGAGTTTAAAGGCGATTAAAGGCTCTTAATTCTTTATCAACCAATGAAAAGCCAAAAAAAAGGAGTTATAAAAATGATGAATTAAAACTTGTAACTACTCTCATTATGTTGTTTTATTGGACAGAGGACCTCCTCTTGGTCTTTGTCCTCTAAAAATTTGAGGTTTAAGCCGAGCCAAGAAAAATCAAGAGCATCCTCTGGTCTCATTTGAAGGATGATGGTGAAGTCCACACACGACTTGCAACCGACAATTTGAATGAGTCCCCACAATCTCCTGAGAAGTTACATTTCCATTTCTTGCTTTTCAATGTAGTTGGTCAAATCAAATTACTTTTTGGAAAGAGTTCTAATTAATGTTGGTGGACTCTTGAGATGGACCCATTGGTAACGCTAGGTTTAGAAACTAGACTTTCCTTCAAATAACTTGACTTGGAACCAATCATTAGTAATCCTCATTTCTAAAATATTAAGTGGGAGCGGAGCATTTAAATTGATAAATCCCCATGGTTTTCCACCATAGGTCCATTGTAAGGAAACTATTAGCTTCACGCCATTTTGAGAATGGCCATTCCCCATGGAGGGCTTTTATTTGTTTGGTTGCTAGATATGGATCTCATATGGATAGTGTTGGTGAGACGGGGTGGGGGCCTACTCCATAAGAAAGAGCTGCCCACAACAGTTGTCATGCAATGCTAGTTGGTGGATCACACTTAACTAAAATGATGACATAGTATCCCCAAGGATTTGCCTCATGTATTTTAGAAACCATAGCTTACAGATTAGCCTTACCACCCGAGCTATCCGGCGGCGTACACATCGTCTTCCATGTGTCTATGTTGAAGAAATATGTTCCCGATTAATCGCATGTACTCCGGCATGAGCCATTAGAGATCAGAAAGGATGCTACCTATGTTGAGAAGCCCGTTGAGATCATTGATACAAAGGAACAAGAGTTGAGGACACAGACTATTCAGTGGGTAAAGGTATTGTGGGAGAACCATGGACCGGAAGAGGCATCATGGGAATTACGAGATCAAGTGTAGAAGAAGTACCCACATCTTCTACCTGAGGTGCGTCTTATGTTTCATTTGGAGGACCAAATGCCCTAAGGGGTGGAGGATGTAAGACCCCGACCAGAGTGAACCCGTTTAGTGCTAATTAAGCAGTGTGTTAGTTCTAAGCTTGATTAGTGATTTTGGCTTAGTTGGATTTGGAGTAGCTTTTGAATTAGTTTTGGGGAAATTTGATTGCTTTGTGTTAGTAGAGCCCTTTGGGGTTCCTTTTTAAGGCATTGCATTTGTTTGAGGATTTATCGGAGGTTTTTGCATTCATGGTTTTAATCCCGTTTTATTCGTATTGATAATCCCTACAACTTTTATGTTGATCCCGTCCCCGTTTGAGATCCCGAAACCCGATTTCATAGCCTTGAGGGCAAAACAGTCATTGCACACAAAATATGTACCCAAAACTTGGTATTCCCGAAACCCGCGAAACAAATACTTTTTAGAAACTAGATATTTCGACGATCATTTCTTCCTTCTTCGTCGAATTCATTAGAAGCCCTGAAAGCCATAATTTCAGCCCAATTAGATTTGTTAGTGGTGGAGACCACTCCCCACTTGTTTATAAGGAGACCCTTTCCCTTCCATTTCCTTTTTCCAGCACAAGCATAAGCTAGGGTTTTCTCTTTTCTTCTTCTTCTTCTTCTTACTCTTGCTTTCCATCACCCAATCCACCACCAACCTTGCACAACTTGAGAAGTGGAGATCATCACCTTCTTCCTCATCACCCTAGCTCCCTATTGACACCATTGCTAGAGAAAACCATCCATTACAAGAATTCTTTTGAGCTCACCTTGTCCATTAGAGGACCTTGCAAGTAAGTAATCTTTCCCTCCTTCTAGATTTGTGTTCCTCTAGCCCTAGAGAAGCTTCACCTTCATTATTGAAAGGTTTCCTTTGCTATTTCACTGTTTTGACTCTTTTAGGGTTTGTTTGTTTTGGGGGTTTTTGTTCATAGCTTGGATTCCTTGCTTGGAAGAGTATTAGAGCTTGATTTGCTTGAGTAGAGACCCAAGGCAAGTGGATGAATGATTTTCCTAAGCTTTCATTGATTTTGGATATTTTCCATTAATGCATATTTATTGCTTTGTTTTGAAATGAATGCTCATGATAGAGTATTAATGGTACATTTATGGTCATGAAGTTGTGTTGGTTTAGAGCCTCTAATTTCTTCTTGTTTTGTCTCAAATATATATTATGTGAAATGGTTTCCTTCTTTTCTTTCCTTGTATTGAATGTGATATGGATGGAGGAGAATGGGATGAATGTGATGAAGGATTTGATGTAGTTCGAATGAAGTATTAGACTCCTCATTTGATGTATAAGAAGGGCTAAAAGGAGGTTGTAAAAAGGAAGAGATAGAGAGGAGCTAAACTGGTCCGGAATCAGTTCCTGGATAGTTCGCTCGAGCGACCGTGACACTTCGCTCGAGCGACCTGTCCAGAGAAGGGTTCGGAGCTTTCCAGTAGCTTGGTCACTCGAGCGCACCCTTTTTCGCTCGAGCGGACATCCCATAACTCATTCTAGAGAGTTGTTCGTTCAAACGCATTTAAATATTCGCTCGACCCAATGAGTTCGCTCAAGCGACCTCAACTTCGCTCGAGCGAACCCACCCAGACAACCATTCCAGAGAGCGACTCGCTCGAGCGAACTCTCCAGTCCACTCGAGCGATGAGCCCCGTTGGGCAGGGCTATGTTGGGACAATGATGAACTATTTTAATGGTTTGGGAGTATTCTTTGGGAACCTCTCTACGTCAAGAGGATTGTTAAGCATTGTATGAGGCCATTTGAGGAAGAAACCATATCACAAAGATTTCAATTGAAGTTTTGAAAATTCAAAGTGTATAAGGAGCCCGGAATGTCCCCAAACTCAAAGAGTACCAAATGGTCATTAGATTGACATACGGGGTCCCTATCCACTTTAAACAAATTTTGAAACCGATACTTTACCCAAAATTCCAATTGTTTATTGTACCTTATCAATTCCGAGATTTATACTACATGTCTTGTTTTCCCGAAAGCATTGATGTACACTTGAAATGGTTACTCTACTTGAAGTGCATTGCACCACATGATACGACAGTGTGCCCTCGAGCACCCCCATCTTGCCCGTTTGTTTAATTATTTGTACTTGATTTACTTGCATATGTCTCGATTGTATTTGACCTATGAGTCGGCACCACTAAGCTTGGATAACCCTGTTGGTTTGATCCACCGACTTGGAGATCCCCCTCTTGTCCCGCTACCCGGTTATTACCGTGGTCTTGTCCCGATGCCGCAGATTGCTACTGTGCTCCCCGATGCCCGGCTTGCTACCGTGGTCATGTATAGTATTGTATATGTATATGTATATGTATTTTTATGAGATCCACTGTTTCTCCTCACCTCGAGTGACTGAGATCAGTGCCTAGTTATTGCTCTATCGCTTTAGTGATAGAGGACTTAGCTTCGTGTGGTTACCATCTTGCTTGTTTCCCGTTTCCTTGGTCACCTTACATGTTTTACATTGCATCCTCGTAATTGAATAAATGTTTTCTCTCGTTCATAGAAATTGTTATTTGAACAGGTTTACATGTTTTGAAGGTAAATTCATTTATTATCATATTGTCGTTGTATTTTCCTCCATTTGCCAAACCGTCGTGTCTGACCTACTCTTTGGTACTCAGGTCCCGTTGTCGGTTATCCCGAGGAGGAGCTTGAGGAGGCGGTCGTAGAACCGCAACAGTTAGTTGAGTGGCGTGCCGATGATGTCATGTAGACGTTCGGTTGCTATGAGAGACTTATCATTTTGGGAAACTTTTAACCATTCTTTGGATTGGTATTTTGTTATATTGGCCTTGTGGGCCTCTATTTTTGGGAAATGTAATTAAATGATATTTGTATAAACTTCAACTTACTTTGGGTAACATGCTAATGATCATTGCTCATTTTGATACAGTATTTTATACTTGTGATATTGTCTTTACGACCAAGGATGGTTTGACTATTTGATTTGCTACACGCTTCCGCATTTAATATAAATATTCATTTATGGTTGTGGTATCCTCACCGCGGACACCTGTGGGAAATTAAATAAATGTATGTTATTATTAAACAGATGTGTGGTTCTTCATCACCATCATTAATGTCCCGATCCCGGATCAGTACCTCGTGGGCCTGGTTCGGGTTCACTTATATGTTCATTTAAAACATATGTAAAAACATGGATATTTGACAACCGGGTATTCATTTAAAGCATATAAGTGTACCGAGGAACGGGAAACAATCTAACAATAACTGAATTTACCTTGGAAAACATTAAAACCTGTTTAAACAATAACTTTCATAAGGAAATGAATCAACCCGGAAAACAAATAAACAATATAAAACATGTAAGGTATCCAATGAATCAGGAATTAGCAAGATGGCAACCACATGAAGCTAAGTCCTCTATCACCGAAGTGATAGAGCAATATCAAGGCATTGATCTCAATCACACGAGGGGAGGAGAAACAACGTAATATATATATATATACATATAATATACGGGACATGACCACGGTAGTGAGCCGAGCATTGGGAACCACGGTAGCAATCCTGGGTATCGGGACCGGACCACGGTAATAACCGGGTAGCGGGATCCAAATTGCAGCTGGCAGGACAAGAGGGGGATCTCCAAGTCAGTGGATTAGACTGACAATGTTATCCAAGCTTAGTGGTGCCGACTCATAGGTCAAATAACAGAAATCAAGACATGTGTAAAAATACATCAAGTGCAGGTAAATAAACGGGCGGGACGGGGGTTCTCAAAGGCACAACTGTCATTTCATGTCGGGCAATGCACTTCAGGACTAGCAATTATTACAAGTACAATTTCAATGCTTTCGGGAATAACAAGTCATGTAGTATAAATCTCGGGAACAAGGAAATACAATGAACAATTGAAATTTCGGGTAAAGTATCGGGTTCAAGATTTGTTTAAGATGAATAGGGGTCCTGAATGTCGATCTAATAACAACTTAGTACTCCTTGTGTTTGGAGACATTCCGGGCTCCTTACACACCTCAGTAATTTCAAAACTTCGATCAATCTTCGTGATGTGGTTTCTTTCTCAAATGGCATCATACATGCTTAGTAAATCTCCCTGACATAGAGGGGTTCTCAATGAATAGTCCCCAAAATGTTTAAACAATTCATCACTATCTCAAACATAGCCCTTGACCGACAGAGTGCATCACTCGAGAGAGGTGGTCTTTGGAATGGTCTTCTAGGAGGGTTCGCTATTTCGCTCGAGCGAACTCGTCCAGTTCGGGTTGGCTCAAGCGAACAATCCATGCGCTTCAGCTAACCACTTTCTGGAATGAGTTTTGTGAGGGTTCTTTAGAGCGAAGTAAGGTCCGCTCGAGCGAACTATCCTCTGGAATCGTTCGAACCCTTTTCTGGAACTGTCCAAAAGCTGGCTCCGGGATAGTTCTGCTCTTCCCATTTTCCTCTTCTTACAATACCCTTTCGAGCCACATTTCTACATCAAAATGGGAGGCTCAAAACTCCCTTCAAACATCATCTAAAACACCATAGAAACATCCATAAGCATTCATCAAATCTCCATTTTCTTCACCTCATTCCACCATAAGAGAAAGAGAAAAGGAAACCACCATACATAAGGATTCATTTGCAAAAATCAAGACATAAAGGAAAGACTATCCATCACATTTTCATGACAATAAATGAGTTAGCAAAACTCTTTAATGAGCATTTATTTCTAATCAATGCAAGCTAATAAACATGAATAAGAATGATAAAACCAACCACATTTCTCATAAAACCATTAAATGCTCAAACTATCATTTCATCCACTTGCCTCGGGTCCAAGCTAGCAAATCAAGCTTCCAATCACACTCTCAAGCCAAAGATCTCCAAGCTATACAAAAACCCCCAAAATAAACAATTACAAATCCTAAAATGGCAAATCAAGAAAGGCAAAGAATGGGTTCAAACCAAACTAGGAAATAGAACTTAAGGGGATGCTATTACATAAAATGGAAGAGAGAAAGTGATTGCATACCTATAGGTGGTCCAACCAGCAAGGAATAACTAAATGAGGGGGCTGCCATTCATGGTTTCCCACGAAAATGATGTCTAGAGCGAAAAGAGATGGAGGAGAATGCAATGGCAAGCTTCGTTTGGTGATTGGTAGCATAGATCTTGAGTTTGGAAGCAACAAAGTGAGAAAAAGAAGGGAAGGGAGCTGCTGTTGCAGGGCTAGGCGTGCTCCATCTCGTGGAGGGCAAGAGTGAAGAAGAAAACATGGGTTTTGGCCATTATTTAAAGGTTCAAGTGGGGCCCACAACTAATAATACTACAAGGGCTAAGAACTGGGCTTTTTGGGCCTCGGATGGACTCGACGAAGAAGATAAAAATGTTTCTCATAAAATCTAGTTTTCAAAAAGTATAATTTTGGCATGGTTCTGAGATCTCGAAATTTGGGTCCAGATTTGGTGTAAAAAGACTATTTTGCTCTCGAAGTCGGGAAAGTCAGGTTTCGGGGTCTTGAACGGGGATGGGATCAACACGAAAGTTACAGAGATTAACGAGATAAGTCAAACGGAGCCAAAATGGGAATTCTTAGGAATCACAAAGAACCTTTCCAAGCTGTTCACGCAAAACAAGTAGAACCCTACGGTCACTGTCTAGGTTCACTGGCTCTCAAAACTCCCCAAAACTAGTGAAAAACCATTCTAGCTCACAAATTCAACCAAACAAACACTAATCCCACTTAGAGAAACTAATTCACAATTTTAAACAACGCTAATCCAAGAAATTAGGGGTCCAGGTCTCACACTGACCTAGTAATTACACCAGTGCTTCATCGTAGTGGGAGAATTGTCAGACCCCCTGACAAGTTCTCGTTCTTAGGAGAGTCTTCCGAGGTAATTCCGGAAGAACCGGAACAAGATCCGTATAACTATGATGAAGCAATCAATGACATAGATTCGGGACGTTGGTGTCGCGACCCCGGACCGGGCCCTTACCGAGCCGATCCGGGATCGGGACTAATGATGTACCACAACAGTTTAATAATACCATACATTTAATTTCCCACAGGTGTCCGCGGTGAGGATATCACAACCATAAATGAATATTTCTTTTGAGTGCGGAAGCATGTAGCAAATCAAATAGTCAAACTATCCCTAGTTATGAAGACAACATCAAGTATAAAATAATGTATCAGAATGAGCAATGATCATTAACACGTTTCCCAAAAGTAAGTTAAAGTTTAAACAAAAGATTATTTAGTTACATTCCCAAAAATTGAGGCCAACAAAGGCCAATATAAACAAAACAATAACCCAAAAGAGTGGTTAAATAGTTTTTCCAAAATGTTACGTCTCTCGTACCAACCAGATATCTAAATGACATCATCAGCGTGCCACTCAACTAGGGGCTACGGTTCACCTACCGCCTCCTCCGGCTCCTCCTCAAGGTAACCGGCAACGGGACCTGAGTACCAAAGAAAATGGGTCAGACACGACGGTCTGGCAAGAGCGTGAAAAGATACAACAACATATAATAAAAGAAATATCTTGGAAAGCCTAGAAATCTGTTTAAACAAGAAATTTTATAAAGGAGATAAACCATTTACTAGAAAACAAATAAACAAGATAAAACATGTAAGGTATCCAAGGAATCAAGAACTAACAAGATGGCAATCACACAAAGCTAAGTCCTCTATCACCAAAGTGACAAGAGTGTAATAGGACGTTGGTCTCGGTCACATAAGTGTTAGATTTTATGGTCTCAATACCAATATATGATGAATAGATTGATTAATTTCTTTATTTATCAATATAATCATGCTTTCCTTTCATGAGATGAATGGTGATTTATTACTTCATGCACATGACCAATATATATGACATAATGGTTCATGAGATGAACCATGTCCCATTAGTATATTAGATGTGATATATGTATATTGATGAGATCCACATACGGGAGATATGTGTCACAAATCTTATACTTAAAATATCTTCACAACCAGTGATGAGATTGGGCATCTCATCTGACAAGGTTGCAGCACCTTGATCACTATGAGATAGTGTGATTTGTCTCGATCATCGGAATGTAAGATTCTGGATCACAGTGCTGGTACATTGGATGTATTGAAGGACCATGAGAAACACCTTATCAAATACTGTCTCGATTTAAAGATTGCTCTCATAATTCCCTAGCAATAGGCTCTCAATCATGAGACATTGATGAACTCAAGTTTCTGTCTATTCATTTGCTTTGAGTCACCAATGAGTGAGGCCAACTGTAGGTCAACACCTCGGTGTCTTGGGTACATGGTAGTAGGACTGTGGGAACATGCAATGATCAAGATGGAATCTATCTACATTATCCCCTTGTGCCAATTAATGGATTTATCATTGGTAAGTGCGCACCCATTCCGATTAAGAGTTAATTGGATCGGTACCAAATGATTACTATAATTAATTGGGGCTCAAGGATAATAAGATGTGGATCTAATATTGGATGAGACGGATTTATTCCAATTGATCCATGGATAATGATGGAGGGGCCTACTTGTGGTAATTGGGAAGTTTAGGGTCTTCATTGAAATATATTCCTTAGACTGGAGTGCAATTGCATTTATATAGTGGAGTTATTTGCAATTAACTGTGGGCCCGGATTGCACATGAGATGTGGGGTCGCGTGTCCCAGTTGGAGCCAGCTTTCTAAGGAATCCCTAGTGGTCCCCACGCTAGCCCAATATATTAGAAAGATACTAATTATAGTAGAACTCTAAAAGGAAATAGAAAGTTATTATTTCTATTTGAAGTGAGACTTCTAATAGTGGTGATAGTAAGTTACTAATTATTAATGGAAGTGAGACTTCTATTTTAATTAGTAAAAGAGGAAGTTACTAATCATATTTGAAGTAGGACTTCTAATTGTGATTTAGTAAGCAACTAATTGTAGTGGAAGTAAGACTTCTATTTCAATTAGTAAGAGGAGGTGGCTTTAATGCTTTAAAAGGAGAAGAGGAGAGTGTTTTGGACGACGTAATATTGCTCCATATGGGGATTCACGCCCAACCAATTTTATTGTGCAAGAGTTGCACTCGTCTCTTCCTTTCCCTCTTCTAGTTTCTCTTCTAGTTTCCTTTAGGGTTTTTCTCTTGGAGATCCCACCATCTTCTTGAGAAAAGAGAATCTGATATGGGATATAGCATAGAAGATCAAAGGGTGTTGGAGATTCTGATTTGATTACTGAAGGTGTTCATCATCAAAGAAAGAACTCAAATTCTCCATTAGAGCACAACAAAGCTCCAAAGGTATATCTACATCCTTGTATGTTGTAGATTTCGTGGTTGCATGTTAATGTGCTATTTTCTATCTTCTAGATAGGTTATGTTGCTGTACGTGGTTTATGAGTTCGAGGGATTGCATCCTGGATTGGGTTTATTACCTTCTAGATAATTGATCTCTGCATCAAGTGGGTCAAAAGTTTTTGAAACCTATCTGAAAGGCCCACCTATTTTCCAACAATAAGGTGAGGAGATCCAACGAAAAACATATATACAATATAAATATACGGGACTGGACCATGGTAGCGAACCGGATATCGGGACGGGACCACGGTAGTAAACCAGGCATCGGGATCCAAACTGCAGCTGGCAGGACGGGAGGGGGATCTCCAAGTTGGTGGATCAAACCGACAAGGTTATCCAAGCTTAGTGATGCCGACTCATAGGTCAATTAACAAATCGAAACATGAACATGTAAATCAAGTGCAAGTAAACGAACATGCGGGGCAAGGGTGTCCAAGGAATAATTTCCATTTCATGTGGTACAATACATTTCAGGACAAGTAACTGTTACTAGTGTAACTTCAATGCTTTCAGGGAAACAAATCATGTAATGCAAATCTTGGAAATGAGGAATACAATGAACTATTACAATTTCGGGTAAAATATTGGTTTCAAGATTTATTTAAGGTGAATAATAATGACTTGGTACTCCTTGAGTTTGAAGACATTCCGGGCTCCTTATGCACTTTGCGATTTTCAAAACTTTAAAATGAGCTTATAGATTGTACTAGACGGTATGATTAAGAATCAAAACTATAAACAGTCCATCCTAAGTATGATGTTAATCCTGAAGCATCGTACAACCTACTAAGTCACCGAAAGGGATAGGATTCACGATACCCAAGGAAATAGACTTTGCGTACAGATATAAGGAGGATATCGCGTTGTCCCATACCATTCAAGATTGAATTGGATTGGATTCCGATGCAACCGAACTAACCATGAAGAACGTCGGCTCAAGACATCCTCACATATAGTCCAATGAGTCCAAAAAGGGTAGCCAAAGTCCCACCTAAGCTCATCCAAAAATAGGGTAAAAATCCCTTCCAGCAAGAATTTCTCAGTTGGCCCGGTTGACCTGGTCAAGGCCCGGTCGACCCCTTACACAGCAGCCCCGGTCGACCTGAGAAAATCAGGTCGATCTGGTCCCTATGGGCTCGGTCGACCGGGAGTTGTAACTGAAATGGGTGCACAGTGTTTTGGTCAGGCTCCCAGTGTCGCGACCCCGGAACGGAACCCGGGCCCGCGACGTGTTGTTACATTGTTTGTTATGTTTTTCCACAGGTTCCCGCGGTGAGGATTCCCTAGACACGCGGAATCTGTCTCAAATGATCAAGTTTGCGGTAGCGTGTAGCAAATCACATCAAGATAAGCACCAATAAATTGTTAAGTGCTATGAAAAATAATAACAAGACATAGTATCAAAAGAAAGGAGTTAACAAGGCAATCCCATCATAATTCAAGTTACGAGACTACACAAAGTAAGTTAAGTTTTGTTACATCCCATAAGAGGCGAACACAGGCCAATACAATTCTCAAAATAATAAAAAGAACCCCATGACAAAATGTAACGAAACTCAAGAACCCGCTCGATGTCTAGTTGACATCGTTGGGCTGCCACTCTCTCACTGGGGGTGGCTCAAGAGCCTCCTCCTAACGCTCCTCCTCAAAGGCGGCGTCTCCTGCACCTGGGCACCAACATACAAGGGTCAAACACAACGGTTTGGCAGGTAATCAATTTAGGCATGAGCATAAAGTAGAAAGTGCTAAAGAAACATGTAAAGACGTTTTGCTGACTTGTAAACAGTTGCATGACAAAATACGAGCAAAACTAGCATGATTACTTATTATAGCATGAATAGTTACAATCCACAAAGAGCCCATCCTTTCTCTATCATATATAATGAAAAGAGCAAGCACGCACGACAAGCACGACATACATAATATAATCACGACATGATTCCCACATATACGGGGATTTCCGGCCGCGGAACCGGACACGCACGATATGTAATAAATACAAGACCAGTCCGCAGACAGTCCACATATGTAAGGACCCCCAGACAGTAGATCAAACTGAAAGGGCAGTCCAAGCTCAGTGGTGTTCACTTAATTCATGAATGCACAAAACACGCGAAACACTATCAAAACATGTCGAGATAAAAAGGGGAAAGTCACTTATCAAAACACGACGAACACGACTAGCAAGAGGCATAATTAATATGCATAACACACTTAGGAAGTGACCCTTTTTTCTCGAAACACATCTTCAAAACGAGCTTGTACTTAAACTTCAAAATGAGTACTCGATGATATTCATTATATAAAAACCAAAGTACGAACACAAAGCCTATCAAGCACATGCAAGGATTTTTGGATGGTCGTTGTGCAACCGAAGCCCAGATGTTGGAATTAAAAGCAGAATTGGTGCCCTGGAAGTTCAAAGACATCTCGGGTTTCGAGTGCACAATATAAGGCTAAAGGTCACTTAACAAGTTCTAGTTTTCATTCTTGCAAATACTCTTCGAAACAGGCAATTTGTCAATTTCGGTCACCTCGCGGTTAGGTGTCGGCTAGCAGAACTAGGATCTGGCGGTTAGCCGCCAGCTGACCGACAGGCAGACCGCTGGAAATCCAAGTCCAAATGCAGCTCTCTGCAAAAGAAACCGAACTGACTTCGGTCGGCTTACGGTTAGCCGAAATGCAACCCGGCGGCTAGCCGTAAGCTGACCGTAGGGCTGACCACTGGGACCTCGGTCTGAAACTTAGCTCTCGGGAAAAGGAGCCGAAACGTGCGGTTGGCCAGCGGTTAGCCGAAATGGGGTATGGTGGCTAGCTGCTAGCTAACCGTCAAGCTGACCGAAACCAACTGTCGAAATGTCAGCTTCTAGAAAGGGAACCGCTGAGCTCGGTCAGCTCGTGGTTAACTGAAATGCGGATTTCGGCTAGCCGCCAGCTGACCGCTACTGCACGGGAAATGCAACTGGGTTCAGATTTTTTTTCACGTTTTCTTCTTCCCTTCTTCTTATTTCTCATTCCACATGCACTCCCTGAGCCTCCATGCTCTCCAAGGGTAAAACACACATTTCAAAACACAATTTGAGACATTAAAATCCCATTTCCCAATCAAAACAAAATCCCCAAATTTTCAATGAATGAGAAGAGTGCAAGGAAAACAAATGCAATGCACACAGGCTAACATTCATCCTAGATTGGTTACTTGCCTTAGTCAAAGATGCCACAAACCTCTTCAAGCACTTCACTCAAGTCAATCCAAAGAACTACAAAAACCCATGAAAACCACACAAAAACTCACTCAATCTTGAAAACAAGAAACCCATTTTACCAAAAGGGTTTGTAACATGAAAAAAAAGATTTTAAAGAACTAAAAGGACTACATGAAAGGTATGGGTTGAAGCTCTTACCTAGAAAAGGTCAAACAAGAGAAATGAAGACAAATGGAGAGCTTGCTCACTTCTAACTTCCAAGAAAAGGACATCAAAAGAAAGCTTGAGATGAGAGGAAGGAGATGATGGTCTTGGAGTTCTCTTTGAGTCTTCTAGCTTGATCTTTCCAGAGGACAAAGTTGAAAGAAAAGCTTTCTCTCCTTTGGCTGCTCTAGGGTTAGGGTTCTGGGAATGAAAAGAGTGAAAGAGAAGGAGAGTTGACTTAAACACTTGCAAATGGGACCCAATGAACTTGAACCTTGTATTGACAAAAACATGATCTTGCGGGCCTCGAATGAACTCGACGAAGAAGGATAAAACGATCATCGAAATATCTAGTTTCCAAAAAGTATATTTTTGACATGGTTTTGAGATCTCGATATTTGTATCCAGATTTGTGTATAAAAGACCACTTTACCTTTTTTGGGCCGAACTTGGGTTTTTGGGCTTCAAACATGAATGGGCTGGAAAAAAAAAGTCTTAACACATTTCTTGAGTTTGGAAGCAACAAAGTGAGAAAAAGAAATACACGGAAACCGATACGATCCTCCCAAGCTTACACGTGCACTCAGGCCTTCCTTAGTGTGTCTCACTAGTACTAAACGTTCTCAAAATTCCCAAAGCTAAATCCAGGACTAAACTAATTATTTCTAACCCAACGATTACTAAACCCACTTAGGACTAAACACACACTAACCGTATACTAATCGAATTGGTCTGGGTCGGGGTCTAACACCCAGGGAGCCAGACCCTATGTCGCAAGTCGACCGAGCCACCGTGGGGTCGACCGCGTACACTGCGGAACAGAACCCAGGTTCTGTTCTGCAGTGGGCTGGGTCCTTCTCTTTTTCCCTCCTTTCAACACTTATACAACCACCACAAGACTAGAGATGAGAAAGCTATAAATCCAAGTTTCCAAGACATTAAATGAACTAACAAGATGCATCATGAGCATTTATTTCAACAATGCAAATCAATAAAAGCATGAGTAATTCATAAATGTTACACCAAATCATTTAAAACTCAAGACACCTAATCATCCACTTGCCTTAGGTCCAAGCTAGCAAAACCAAGCCTCTAATCACCTCTTAAGCTCAATTTCAAGCTACAAGCAAAAAACCCCCAAAACAAACCCTAAAATGGGTCAAACAAAGAATGAAAAGGATAGAACTTTCAATAATGAAAATGGATTTTCTCAAGGGCTAGAATAATACAAATCAAGAAGATGGAGAAGATTGCTTACTTGGATAACCTTCAAATGGCAAGAGCTAGCTCAAAGGAAGTCTCAAAGTTGATAGGTTTCTCAACAAATGGTGTCAAAAGATAGCCTTCAAGATGAGGAAGAAAATGGTGATCTCCATTTTGATGTTGGTGCAAGATTAGTAGGTGATTAAGATGGAGAGAGCAAGAAGAAGAAGAGAAAGTTGCCAACAAACCCTAGACTCTCTTTTTGTGCTGGAAAATGAAGAATGAGATGAAAGGGAGATTGGGTTTCCCTTTGATAACAAATGGGGTTGGGTCCCACTACTAAAGAAGCTTGTTGGACTGAAATCATGTCTTTCGGGATCTCGGATGAATTCGACGAAGAAGGAAGAAATGATTGCTGAAATATCTAGTTTCCAAAAATTATATGTTCGCAGGTTTCGAGGATATCAAGTTTTGGGTACATGTTTAGTGTAAAACGACTATTTTGCCCCTCGAGCATAGTAAATCGGGTTTCGGGGCCTCTACTGGAAATGGGATCAACATGAAAGTTGTAGGGATCACTAAGATAAATGAAACGGGATAAGAATACAATTCAAAACGATTCCGAAAAATCTCCTAAGTAAATGCAAAGTCGTAAGGGGAACCCCCAAAGGGCCCCACTAGTTACCAAAGCACTCAAAATTGCCCAAAACTAGAACAAAAGCTATTCCAAACCCAACTTAGCCAAACTCACTAATCAAGCTTAGAGCTAACACATGACTTAACTAGCACTAATCGGGTTCACTCTGGTCGGGGTCTTACATCCTCCACCCCTTAGGGCATTTGATCCTCCAAATGAAATATAAGACTCACCTCTGGTAGAAGATGTGGGAACTTCTTCTGCACTTGATCTCGTAATTCCCACGTTGCCTCTTCCGGTCCATGATTCTCCCATAGTACCTTTACCCACTGAATAGACCGTCTCCTCAACTCTTGTTCCTTTGTATCGATGATCTGAACGGGCTTCTCAACGTAGGTAGCATCCTCTCGAATCTCCAATGGCTCATGCCGGAGCACATGGGACGGATCGTGGACATACTTCTTTAACATAGACACATGGAAGACGTTGTGTACCCCAGATAGCTCCGGTGGTAAGGCTAATCTATAAGCCACGTCACCGATCTTACTCACAATGTCGTAGGGTCCAATGTATCTCCGTGATAGCTTGCCCTTCTGCCCAAATCTCAATATTCCCCTTGTAGGTGACACTTTCAAGAAGACCTTGTCTCCTTCTTTGAACTGTAAATCTCTGCGGTGGGAGTCTGCATAGCTCTTCTGTCTACTCCGGGACACTTTTAGACTTTCTTGAATCAACTTGATTTTGTCGCTGGTCTCACTTACAATAGTCGGTCCATGGAAACTGCGAATGCCAACTTCTTCCCAACATACGAGTGTCCTACACCGTCTGCCATACAAAGCCTCAAAAGGCGCCATCCCAATGCTCGAGTGGTAACTGTTGTTGTAAGAAAACTCACACAACGGTAGAGTCTCATCCCATTGAGTCTTGAGGTCTAACACACAAGCACGGAGCATATCCTCAAGAGTTTGAATCGTTCTCTCTAACTGGCCATCTGTCTAAGGGTGATAAGCCGTGCTGAACTGTAATCTCGTACCCATAGACTCGTGTAGTGTCTTCCAGAACCTCGAGACGAATCTGCTGTCTCTGTCGGATGTGATAGAAACTGGCTGTCCATGACGACTGGCAATCTCGTTGACAAACAACTCTGCCAAAGGTAGCATGTGCATCTTCTTCCCTGTCTTCATAGCAATGAAATGCGCTGACTTGGTGAGACAGTCCACAATGACCCATATCGCATCGTTGCCACTGCTAGTCCTCGATAGTCCCGAAATAAAGTCCATGGTAATGTTCTCACACTTCCATTTCGGGATCTCTAATGGTTGTAACAACCCTGGAGGCCTCTGATGTTCTGCCTTAATCAACTGACAGGTCATGCAATGGGAGACAAATGCTGCAATCTCTCTCTTCATATTGTTCCACCAAAATCTGCCCTTCAAATTCTGATACATCTTTGTGCTGCCTGGATGCATTGAATACTTCATGCTGTGGGCTTCGGTCATGATGTCATTTCCCAAATCTTCGATGTTAGGCACACACAGACAGTCACGGTAGTACAAAACTCCATCAACCAAACGAAAGTCACGACGTTCTGCGATATGCTCTGAAATCTTGGCCAACTCTGAATCTTGCAACTGACTATCCTTGGTCTTCTGAATGAAAGAAGGCTCTAACACTGTCATGTTAGCTAACAAAACAGCCTTCTTTAGTGGCTGCAGGTCTATACTCAACTCTTCAAATTGCTCGAAAATACAAGTGCCACTTAGATTTGCCAAGCCTATTGATTTCCTGCTCAAGGCATCGGCAACTACATTAGCTTTCCCCGGGTGATACTTGATTGGAAAATCGTAATCCTTTATATATTCCATCCTTCTTCTCTGCCTCTTGTTCAATTCTTTCTGTGAAAACAAGTGTTAGGATCTTGTTTGTTGCAATTTTGATGGATGCACTTTCACCTTCACTGTCAAATGATCACACACTCATGCTCTTAGTTTTTGACTTTGGAATCTAGGATTCTATCTTGCATGTGCATATGTTTTTTAAATGAATTTTACATGCATGTTTTTAGAATTCAAATTCGCTTTCGAAAACCTAATTCTTCGTGCATTATTTTGGAAAATCAAATTGAGAATTTAGGTTTGTGATTTGCATACATTCACTATTTTTAGAATCACTTTAGTATGCATGAATCACACTGGCCTTGAGTTCCTTGTGTCATCTTTGGATTTTTGAAAACAATGCAGGAACTCTTCCCAGGCCAGTTTGGTCTGTCGACCGACCCATGTGCCCGGTCGACCGACCCAACTGGCCTGCTGGAAAACAGCCAGTGTACCCGGTCGACCGAGCCAGGCCGAGGTAGACCGGGCAACTAGCCGTTGGGCCAAATGACCGTTCGGCCAGGTCGACTCGGGGGTCATGGGGTCGACCGGGCCAACTAGCCGTTGGACTGTGTTTTGGTTTAAAGTCCATTCTTTTCCCTTCTTTTGAGAGGCTTGTTGGATGAACTTTTGGAACCATTTTGAAGCCTAAGAAAGGGGAATGAGTTGTAAAGGCTAGAGGGCTTTTGGAAATCAAATGGTTAAGTTTTTAAACGGTATATCTTACTTGTTATTTTGATTTCCATTCCAATTGAAATCTATGCATGCTTAACCCTTTGTATTTTTATAAATGCATGATTTCCAGCTTTTAAAGAGATGTTTAGCAAACTCATGATCATCTTTCGAACATTGGAATGGTTTGCAATCATCCTTGTCTAAATCACATGTGCACTTATTAGTTAATCTTCATACAACTTGTTTAGTTCTTTTCTTCAAGTTGCTTGAAACATTCATGTGATTAGCATCTATCTTCAATCATCATTTTCTGAGCTTGGATTTTAAAATGCATTAAGCATTCATTTAAGAGCTTCATTTTAGAATTTGATTGAAGTAAAACACTCATACACTTTGTTCACACACTTTAGTAAATTGTTGTGTAGGTTTGTACATTGATTTACACTTTAATATCAGCCTATTTAAGAGGCATTTTAATTGTGTTTAAATTTAATCTCTTAGAGTTTTTTTGTATAGACACCTTCTTAGAGAAATCCTTCTTTTGTAAAGGTTATTGCTTATCCCTAGAAAAGCACATTGTAAAGGTTATTGCTTAGCCTTGGAAAAACATCTGGTAAAGGTTGTTGTTGCGCTTAGAAAAACAACATTGTAAAGGTTTTTGCGTAGCCTAGTAAAAAGCATAATTAGTGGAAATCCGGTGGGGTGATTCGATCACAAGCCGGTAGTGGACGTAGGCATTGAGGCCGAACCATTATAAATCTTTGTGTAGTGGTGTTTGCTTGTGGTGATTGTTTTATTAGCTTCCGCATCTTGTCTAGTAAATCATGATTTGTGACTAGTTTATCTTAAAGAATTAAAATTGGATAATATTGGTCATAATTGTAGCTCACCCTATTCACCCCCCCCCCCCCCTCTAGTGTTAGGATCCCAGGACTTTCAATTGGTATCCGAGCCTCGTGCTCTATCTTTCAGGATCAAGTGTTTTTGGAACTCTTGATTAGGTGTAAAAACCTTGAGTCATAACCCTAGATTTGTGTTTGAATGAATACTATTGAAATGGATTCTACTAAGTTGGATTGTTTAGACTTTTGTGTAGATTCTTCTAGACCTCTCTTTCTTCCATCTATTGGAGATTCAAACCTTCAAATAAATGAATCTCAATGTCACTTAAAAGAAGAAGATTATGATGAAAATGAAGATGATCTTCAGCAAGCCTATGAAGAATTATATACATTATCTTTAAAGCTTGATAAGAGAAATAAAAGTTTAAAAGAAGAATAAAAAAGACTAAACAAAGAACTAGTCTCTTCAAAAGATGAACTTAGAGAGAAGAAGAAGTCATACAATGTTTAGACTCTAAGTTTATGATCTCTTTAAATAACTTATCCAATATCAAAGATGAACTAAATGAGATTAAGATAAGTTATGATGAGCTTAAGAAAGAAAATTTAAATCTAAGAGATCAACTACAAAGGCAAGACAAAGACTTTATCAATTTAGAATCCAAGTTGACAATTTCCAAGGAAAACTTGTCTAATGCTCAAAGTATGGTAAAAAACTTAGAACTTGGATCTAATGTTGTTAATGAACTTAAATTCGAATTAAAACTTGCCAATGAAGAACTAAATAACTATAAGGAAATTGAAAATGATTTATTAAAAGTCAAAAATGAAAATTCAATCCTTATAACCAAAGTCACTCAACTTGAAGGTTACAAACAAAAGTATGAGTGCAAGTTTACCCAAGGTGAAGAGAGATTTGAAAAGTTGTTTAAATTGGGTAAATCTCATGGAGATAGGACGGGTCTTGGTTTTGATAAGTATACTTCACATGACCCTAAATTCACCAACACTTTTGTGAAAGGTGAGTCCTCTTTCTCTAGCACTCTTTCTTCTATGTCCAAAACTAAATGTCATTATTGTGGTAAAGAAGGACATTTCAAGTTTGAGTGCAAATTAAGGAAAAGTCATATGTCTAAACCCATCTTTGAACCTAAGAAAATTAAATCTAATTCTATGAAGGGTAAGCCTTTGAATTCCAAGGAAGACTCTAAGAAGTTCAAACAAGTTAAAAAAATTCACAAAGAGTCATCCAAGATAGATTTTAAAAGGACTAATAATCAAAATAAATCTATCAAAAAGAAGCTTCTCTCTTTTCCTCCTTTAACCTTAGAAATGAAAGAATTATTGAAAAAGGTTGAAAAGTTAAAATTAAAGTTCAAAAGATAAAAAGAGGGAGGAAAAGTTAAAAGAAATGAGAAAAATAAAAATAAAATGAAACACCAACTTCCTAAGACTAATCATCAATCTAAAATAGTCAAACCTCAAAGATTTGATGTTAAGTCTAAAAGAATTCAATATTTATCTCCTCTAGTTGGTGGAAATTCTAAAATAGTCTCCAAAGCCCAAGACCTTAGATGGATACCTAAGGTTAGACCTTTAGAAGATTACTAAGGCCTCTTAGATAGATAGGACCAACCATTTCCCTTAGTCATATGCTTAGTTGGTCTTGATTCTACTCTCTTAGTATTTCTTTAGGCTTCTAGATTCATTTAATTGAGTCTTGTTTGTTGAAAATGCTTTTTCAATTTAAAATGGTGTTTTATGATTAAATGCATGATTTTGATCAAATTGATTTGAAAAAGCTTTTATAAGTTATACCACTCTCAATCAATTGATTTGTTTTTCAAAGTGTTTATTTTTGAATGGTTTCATAGTCAAACTTTTGTTTTGTCAAATTTAAATGCTTTTGAAAAATGATTTTTATCTTACAAGCCTTATTTTCTTAAAAAGGAATTATTTGGAATTGATTTTGTAAAATATCTTTTCTAAAATCTTTTAAGGTTGTTTGATAACTTGGGTTTAGAGGTTTTAGTAGTTAGATTGACCTATCCTCTTTCAGGTTGTTTTTCTCTGATTCTGTTCAGATTGACTGTCTGGCCCTGTTAGCCCGGTCGACCGGCCTGCGCAACCTAGCAAATTATATCAGTGCGCCGGGCTATTCTGTTTCAAACAGAATCTTCTCCTTTTGCAGGTCGACCGAGCTGAACACCTTCTCCATCGTTTTTCCTTCTTCTCCTCTATTTTTCTACCTGGATCAACCTCTTTTTCTCTGGTTTTGTCTCTCATTTCTCGTGATCACCATCTCCTTCACTGTGCATCAACCCCATCCACTGTCTCCTCCCAACCTCAGTCGTTTTCATTATTGTTTGACTGTTTTTGTTTGTTCTTGTGGTGTTTTTTGTTTTCTTCTTGTTTTAGGATTTTCTGTAGTCATTTGGACACCCCTCTTGGCTTCATTCTGTTGTAAACTCCCAGCTCCAAAACATGCACACCACCTGTTTGTAAAATTACCTGAACCACATTTTTATTCAAGAAACAACTGTTGTGCCTATTTTCAGCCATCTGTTCATAATTATGAGCATTTCTTCTTTGATTTCTTCCGATGGCTCGAACTAAACAAACTTGGAGGAGACATCGTAAGAAATCCAAGACAGGTCAAGCCTCTTCTTCCCATAGATCTCCCTCCACTTCTCCTGAGCCTGGTCCCCCTCCAGAGGTTAATTTCAACCCTATTCAGTCTCCATCTTCAGTTGTGAAATCTTTTAGGAGCAAAGGGGTAATTGTTGAGAAGTTTTGTGTGGTTAGAGACCTTGTGGACTACCATGTCCCTGCCATTTTAGAGGCCATTGGTTGGGGAAATATTCTGTCTTGGAGTGGCAACACCTTTACCTCTTCTGTCTTTGGTTTCTATGAGTCAATTTGTGACCCCACCGCAAACTCTTTTACAATCAGAACCTCACTTGGTGAATAGATTGTAACACCTGTCACGCCCCCGAACCGAAACCTCGGGGGCGGGAAAAGGGATTAAGCATAAATATATTTTACTTCTCCCAGGATCCGCGTGTGTGAAGACAACACATTCTGAATATTTTGCGGAAGCATTTGTGGCGTTGCGACCCGAAGTCCGTGGCCATCGGATTCCGCGTCGCACTCAACCTCTAGCCCATAGCTATTATATCAAGAATCATATCAGACTGAAGTAATCATCACAATAATTTACAGAGCTGACAGTAACAGGATATTACATTCCCAAATATGTTCAGGTTACAATTATCAATGTACATTAATTAAGAATCCCCAGAAAAGGCTAATAAAAGCCATACAACAAGAAGCTATAAACTACTACCCAAATGTGACGTAGCTCCGATGTCAAGCTCAATGTCTACATGACATAGCCGACAAACTAACCTGCAAAGCGTGGCTCTACAGCCAACAAAAGCACTCAACTCGGGGCGAAGAAATCTGAACCTGAGTACCAAAAGTAGTGGGTCAGACACGACGGTCTGGCAGGTGGATGAAAAGAACACAATATAGCGAATAATAATACAAATGATAAATCATGCTATTTGCTCAAAATGCTGCATATAATTAAACGGGTGAAAAGTCGGGAATCTCGGGAAAACCTGTATTCATTTCAAGCTTAGGTAAAACATGAATATCTAATAAAACATGTATTCATTTACATCATCTATAATCATAGATATTTGACAGTGGGGTATTCGTCTAAAACATGTATAATATAGTGGTTTGACAAAACAAACGTTCATTTGAAACTTAAGTAAAACACAAGTATACAACAATTCAAGTATCCATAACAGTCTAGCAAAACCAATGTCCATTTGAAACCTATGTAGAAGTATGGATATTTAATAAATCGGGTATCGTTTAAAACAGGTGTAACCAAAGAAATCCAACAAGACTAATGTTCATTTAAACCTATTCCAAAGTATGGATATTTAAACAAATCGGGTATCATGAAAAATAGGTATAAACATAGGAATCTGACAAACCAAGTGTCCTTTAAAACAAGGCACGGATATTTAACAATTCGAGTATTCCTTTAAAACACGTGTAATCATATAAATCTAGCAAAATCATTGATCGTATGGAACATATGTAAAAGCACGGGTATTCACCCAACCGGCATTCATGTAAAACATGTACGTGTGCAA
This sequence comes from Cinnamomum chago, assembly GCA_038049695.1. Taxonomy (NCBI): domain Eukaryota; kingdom Viridiplantae; phylum Streptophyta; class Magnoliopsida; order Laurales; family Lauraceae; genus Cinnamomum; species Cinnamomum chago. The sequence continues at coordinate 55,484,406 of CP142454.1, read as the reverse complement.
AGGACATAAAACAATATAATAGTGACTGAATTTACAATAGAGAGCATTAACACTTATCTAAATAACAACTTTCATAAAAGCAATGAATCATTTATCTGAAAACAAGTAAGCAATATAAACCATGTCGGGTGTCCAAGGAATCGGGAACTGGCAAGATGGCAATCACAAGAAGCTAAGTCATCTATCACCGAAGTGACAAGAGCGGGACGTTGGTCTCAGTCACAAAAGGTGAGGAGACTCAACGTAAATCATATATACAATAATAAATATACGGGATCGGGAACGGGACCACGGTAGCGAACCGGGTATCGGGAGGGACCACGGCAATAACCGGGTATCGGGATCCAAACTGCAGCTGGCGGGACGGGAGAGGGATTTCCAAGTCGGTGGATCAAACCGACAAGGTATCCAAGCTTAGTGATGCCGACTCATAGGTCAAAACCAATCGAGACATATGCAAGTAAATCAAGTACAGTAACTAAACGGGGGTGCTCAAGGGCACACTGTCACTTCATATCGGGCAATACATTTCGGGACAAATAACTGTTACTAGTGTAACTTCAATGCTTTCGGGGAAACAAGTAAATCAAGTACAATAACCAAACGGGTAAAATGGGGTGCTCAAGGGCACACTATCGTATCATGTGATGCAATGCACTTCGGGACAAATGGCTGTTACTAGAGTAACTCCGATGCTTTCGGGAAAACAAGTCATGTAATGCAATCTCGGGAAAAGAGGTGAAACAATGAACTATAACAATTTCGGGTAAAAATATCGGTTTCAAGATCTATTTAAGTGAATAGGGGTCCCGTATGTCGATTATAACAATTACTTGGTACTCCTTGAGTTTGAAGACATTCCGGACTCCTTATGCACTTTTACTATTTTAAAATCTTAACATGAGCTTATGGGTAGTACTAGATGTTACAATAGCAAGAATCAAGATTATAAACGGTCCATCCTAGGCATGACATTACTCCGGAAACATCGAGTAACCGATTCAGTCATCGAAAGGAATAGAATTAGCGATAACCAAGGAAATAGGCTTGTGTTTAGATATAAAGAAGATATCGCGTCGTTCCATCCCGTTCAAGATTGAAATGGATTGAACTTCGATGCCACCGAACCAACCGTGAGGCGTGTCTGCTCAAGACATTCTCACACATGGTCCCAACAGTCCAAAAAGGGTAGTCGGGGTCCCACCTAAAACCAAGAATTAGTGTCTAGTCAACACCATTCTTTCTTTTAGTTCCCTAGTCTTAGAGACCTTAGATTAGGGTACAATTGGTCTTAACACTAAGGTATACACCCTTAGGACTCATAGAAGGCCCAAAGGTTTCCAAAAAAACACAATACCAAATTTCACCGGCCGATCGATCGGTCGAAATTTCTGTACCAGAATGTACAGGGTCCGATCGATCGGCCGATCAATCGGCCCAAAAAGGCTTACAGTTACTGACAGTCCGATTGATCGGCCTGTAGGTCCGATCGATCGGACCTGGGTACAGCAGGTCCGAGAAAGCTGATTTTTCTTCCTCTTTTTCCTTTCCTTCCAACATATAATCAACCACAAAGAACCATAAACAAGATGGTTTAAATACATGTTTCCAAGACAATAACATGAGCTAAAGAGCTCCTCATTTCAAGTTCCTCTCTTTCCATTCTTTCCATTCTTTCCATTCACAATTAATCACAAGGTGGAGAAAACTCATTCATGTGAAATCATTTGAAATCTTGACACTATGATACATACATTTCCAAGAGATTAACAAGGGAGAAATAACTCATCAATAAGCACATCTTGAAATCAATATTAATCATATTAAAGACAACTATTAAAATCACCAAAACCATTAATGAATCAAGATTTTCTCACAAAACATGTTAATAATCAAAACAATCCATTCATCCACTTGCCTTTGACTCTAATCAAACAAGTCAAGCTCCTAATCACCTCTCAAGCTCAAGATCCACAATCTCTACAGAAACCCCTAAAACAAACCCAAAAAAAATGGGTTACACAATGAAATGACAATGAAACCATTCAATAATCAAGGTGGAGCTTCTCTAAGGCTAGAAGATTACAAATCTAGAAGATGGGACGAATCACTCACTTTGATGACCTTCAAATGAGAAGAACAAGCTCAAGGAGGGTTTCAATGTTGGTGGATTTCTCTTCTAATGGCATCTATGTAAAGCTTGCAAGGTGGAGAAGAGAATGGTGATCTCCATTTCTTGAGTGATGATCTCTTGGAGTGGCTTGGAGATGAAGAAGCAAGGAGAAGAAGAAGAACACAAGGGAAAACCTTAGGTTGCTGGTTTGGGCTGGAAAATGGAGAATGAAGTGAATGAAGGAGATGGGTTCCTCTTATGTTAACAAAGAAGGTTGGGTCCCACAACTTAAAGAACTTGGGTGGCTGAAATCATCTAATTCGGGACCTCGGATGGATTCGACGAAGAAGGAAGAAATGATCGTCGAAATATCTAGTTTCCAAAAAGTGTATGTTTCACGGATTTCGAAAATATCGAGTTTTGGGTACAGATTTGGTGTGAAAAGACTGTTTTGCCCTCAAGGCCAAGAAATCGGTTTTTGGGTTCTCAAATGGATATGGGATCAACATGAAAGTTGTAGGATTCCTCAAGATGAATGCAACGGGCCAAAAACACAATTTAAAACACGTCGGGAAAATCTCACAAGTAAAAGCAAAGCCGAAAAGGGAACCCCCAAAGGGCCCCACAAGCTACCAAAGCACTCAAAAGCCCAAAACTAGAAGAAAACCATTCTAGCTCACAAACTCAACCCAACAAATACTAATCCCACTAAAAGAACTAATCCACAAATAAAACGACACTAATCCAAGAGATTAGGGGTCGGGTTCTCACAACACCAGAAAGGATATCTTCAGTGATGGGCATTCCTACGTCCAATGGACCAAAATTTATTTCAGATGTCCTTCCACTTGATGAAAGAGACGCTGTCACTAGAACTTTATGTGGTCAATCTGTTGAGTGGTCAGCCAACAATTCTCTTCCTGCATCCTCCTTGATTCCTTCCCTTCAGATCATACACATCATCTTCACTCACTCCATCTACCCGAGGAAAGGGAATAGGACTGAGGTAACCCCTATATGGCGAACATCCTGCACAATGTCATTACAGGTGTTCCAAATGTGCTTACCGTCTGTGATTATTCATCACATCATCAGGGTGGTCGCTGGCTCTCAGCCATGTGCAGCTCCTTTTGGGTTCCTCATTACCCAACTTACTAGTTCCTTTGGGGTGGTTGTTCCTGCTTCGGAGAGACCCGTTCCGACCACAGTCCTCAACAAAAGGAATATTCTCTTGATGAAGCTTCCCCGTCCTCAGAGGGTGAACCCGGTAGCAGAAGGAGATGCGGAGTTAGAGGCTGCAGATATAGAGATTACAGATCAGCAGCAGCCTCAGCCTGCTCAGCCACGATAGCCCCCTCCTCAGCGTACTATGGAGGAACGCATGTCATCCATGGAGCAAGTGGTTGCTACCCTGCGTACTGAGTTTCATGAATTTAGACAAGAGGTCTCAGGGAAGATGAGCAAGACTTTGAAGTATCTATCGAACATCTCCAAGAGCTGTAGGCGACATGATGACGCTATGCCTCCATCTCCTCCAGATTCTGCTTAGATCATTAGGAGTGTTTTTCATTTTGTTTTGGGGTTTATTATTTTTGGGTAGTGATAGATTGTCTTTCTTGATGTATTTTTTTATCTATCAACTAACCTGTTGTTTTGAGTACTGACCATAATCTTTTGTTTATGTAATGGTCAAGTACTTAGTGATTCTTGTACTGAACTTATCTAGTTAAATCAATGAAAGTACAGTTTCATATTTCATCTCGTTTCTCCTTGTTGATTCTCTTGATGGATTTTTATGTTGTTTTTGAACCTTTAAAGTGTTAAATCAATTTATATTTGTTTTCTTAGCTTCATTCAAACAATGCTAGACAAATTTATATATGTGATAACCTATTTCGCTTTCCAATTGCATTCTCATTTGGTAACAGGTACTACTGAAGGGTATATGTTTTCTCATGTATACAGGTTCCTTTGCAATTCGATGTCAAAGGGGGAGAAAAAGATCAGATCTATGTAATGTCACAGAGTGAGAGAAGAGTAGAAGATTTGAAGATCAGACAGAAAGAAGACCAAACGAAGGGGGAGAGAAGACCGGATCTAACTAAGGGGGAGATCTGCTTCAAGAGCCTAAGGAAGATCGCTTGGTTGCGAAGAGCAATGGAGAGCTCTAACCAAGGGGGAGAAATCATCTTGGAAAGATTAAAGTCAAAAGCTCTCGACGATTCGGTCATGCCGTCGGAACTACATTCAAGAGATTTCTAGAACAAAGCAGTTAAGAAGAACCAAAGTCCTTTAAGTGCGTGATCATAGGAGTTGCCATCAAATTGCAAAGGGGGAGATTGTTAGGATCTTGTTTGTTGCAATTTTGATGGATACACTTTCACCTTCACTGTCAAATGATCACACACTCATGCTCTTAGTTTTTGACTTTGGAATCTAGGATTCTATCTTGCATGTGCATATGTTTTTTAAATGAATTTTACATGCATGTTTTTAGAATTCAAATTCGCTTTCGAAAACCTAATTCTTCATGCATTATTTTGGAAAATCAAATTGAGAATTTAGGTTTGTGATTTGCATACATTCACTATTTTTAGAATCACTTTAGTATGCATGAATCACACTGGCCTTGAGTTCCTTGTGTCATCTTTGGATTTTTGAAAACAATGCAGGAACTCTTCCCAGGCCAGTTTGGTCTGTCGACCGACCCATGTGCCCGGTCGACCGACCCAACTGGCCTGCTGGAAAACAGCCAGTGTACCCGGTCGACCGAGCCAGGCCGAGGTAGACCGGGCAACTAGCCGTTGGGCCAAATGACCGTTCGGCCAGGTCGACTCGGGGGTCATGGGGTCGACCGGGCCAACTAGCCGTTGGACTGTTTTTTGGTTTAAAGTCCATTCTTTTCCCTTCTTTTGAGAGGCTTGTTGGATGAACTTTTGGAACCATTTTGAAGCCTAAGAAAGGGGAATGAGTTGTAAAGGCTAGAGGGCTTTTGGAAATCAAATGGTTGAGTTTTTAAAAGGTATATCTTACTTGTTATTTTGATTTCCATTCCAATTGAAATCTATGCATGCTTAACCCTTTGTATTTTTATAAATGCATGATTTCTAGCTTTTAAAGAGATGTTTAGCAAACTCATGATCATCTTTCGAACATTGGAATGGTTTGCAATCATCCTTGTCTAAATCACATGTGCACTTATTAGTTAATCTTCATACAACTTGTTTAGTTCTTTTCTTCAAGTTGCTTGAAACATTCATGTGATTAGCATCTATCTTCAATCATCATTTTCTGAGCTTGGATTTTAAAATGCATTAAGCATTCATTTAAGAGCTTCATTTTAGAATTTGATTGAAGTAAAACACTCATACACTTTGTTCACACACTTTAGTAAATTGTTGTGTATGTTTGTACATTGATTTACACTTTAATATCAGCCTATTTAAGAGGCATTTTAATTGTGTTTAAATTTAATCTCTTAGAGTTTTTTTGTATAGACATCTTCTTAGAGAAATCCTTCTTTTGTAAAGGTTATTGCTTATCCCTAGAAAAGCACATTGTAAAGGTTATTGCTTAGCCTTGGAAAAACATCTGGTAAAGGTTGTTGTTGCGCTTAGAAAAACAACATTGTAAAGGTTTTTGCGTAGCCTAGTAAAAAGCATAATTAGTGGAAATCCGGTGGGGTGATTCGATCACAAGCCGGTAGTGGACGTAGGCATTGAGGCCGAACCATTATAAATCTTTGTGTAGTGGTGTTTGCTTGTGGTGATTGTTTTATTAGCTTCCGCATCTTGTCTAGTAAATCATGATTTGTGACTAGTTTATCTTAAAGAATTAAAATTGGATAATATTGGTCATAATTGTAGCTCACCCTATTCACCCCCCCCCCCCTCTAGCGTTAGGATCCCAGGACTTTCAATTGGTATCCGAGCCTCGTGCTCTATCTTTCAGGATCAAGTGTTTTTGGAACTCTTGATTAGGTGTAAAAACCTTGAGTCATAACCCTAGATTTGTGTTTGAATGAATACTATTGAAATGGATTCTACTAAGTTGGATTGTTTAGACTTTTGTGTAGATTCTTCTAGACCTCTCTTTCTTCCATCTATTGGAGATTCAAACCTTCAAATAAATGAATCTCAATGTCACTTAAAAGAAGAAGATTATGATGAAAATGAAGATGATCTTCAGCAAGCCTATGAAGAATTATATACATTATCTTTAAAGCTTGATAAGAGAAATAAAAGTTTAAAAGAAGAATAAAAAAGACTAAACAAAGAACTAGTCTCTTCAAAAGATGAACTTAGAGAGAAGAAGAAGTCATACAATGTTTAGACTCTAAGTTTATGATCTCTTTAAATAACTTATCCAATATCAAAGATGAACTAAATGAGATTAAGATAAGTTATGATGAGCTTAAGAAAGAAAATTTAAATCTAAGAGATCAACTACAAAGGCAAGACAAAGACTTTATCAATTTAGAATCCAAGTTGACAATTTCCAAGGAAAACTTGTCTAATGCTCAAAGTATGGTAAAAAACTTAGAACTTGGATCTAATGTTGTTAATGAACTTAAATTCGAATTAAAACTTGCCAATGAGAACTAAATAACTATAAGGAAATTGAAAATGATTTATTAAAAGTCAAAAATGAAAATTCAATCCTTATAACCAAAGTCACTCAACTTGAAGGTTACAAACAAAAGTATGAGTGCAAGTTTACCCAAGGTGAAGAGAGATTTGAAAAGTTGTTTAAATTGGGTAAATCTCATGGAGATAGGACGGGTCTTGGTTTTGATAAGTATACTTCACATGACCCTAAATTCACCAACACTTTTGTGAAAGGTGAGTCCTCTTTCTCTAGCACTCTTTCTTCTATGTCCAAAACTAAATGTCATTATTGTGGTAAAGAAGGACATTTCAAGTTTGAGTGCAAATTAAGGAAAAGTCATATGTCTAAACCCATCTTTGAACCTAAGAAAATTAAATCTAATTCTATGAAGGGTAAGCCTTTGAATTCCAAGGAAGACTCTAAGAAGTTCAAACAAGTTAAAAAAATTCACAAAGAGTCATCTAAGATAGATTTTAAAAGGACTAATAATCAAAATAAATCTATCAAAAAGAAACTTCTCTCTTTTCCTCCTTTAACCTTAGAAATGAAAGAATTATTGAAAAAGGTTGAAAAGTTAAAATTAAAGTTCAAAAGATAAAAAGAGGGAGGAAAAGTTAAAAGAAATGAGAAAAATAAAAATAAAATGAAACACCAACTTCCTAAGACTAATCATCAATCTAAAATAGTCAAACCTCAAAGATTTGATGTTAAGTCTAAAAGAATTCAATATTTATCTCCTCTAGTTGGTGGAAATTCTAAAATAGTCTCCAAAGCCCAAGACCTTAGATGGATACCTAAGGTTAGACCTTTAGAAGATTACTAAGGCCTCTTAGATAGATAGGACCAACCATTTCCCTTAGTCATATGCTTAGTTGGTCTTGATTCTACTCTCTTAGTATTTCTTTAGGCTTCTAGATTCATTTAATTGAGTCTTGTTTGTTGAAAATGCTTTTTCAATTTAAAATGGTGTTTTATGATTAAATGCATGATTTTGATCAAATTGATTTGAAAAAGCTTTTATAAGTTATACCACTCTCAATCAATTGATTTGTTTTTCAAAGTGTTTATTTTTGAATGGTTTCATAGTCAAACTTTTGTTTTGTCAAATTTAAATGCTTTTGAAAAATGATTTTTATCTTACAAGCCTTATTTTCTTAAAAAGGAATTATTTGGAATTGATTTTGTAAAATATCGTTTCTAAAATCTTTTAAGGTTGTTTGATAACTTGGGTTTAGAGGTTTTAGTAGTTAGATTGACCTATCCTCTTTCAGGTTGTTTTTCTCTGATTCTGTTCAGATTGACTGTCTGGCCCTGTTAGCCCGGTCGACCGGCCTGCGCAACCTAGCAAATTATATCAGTGCGCCGGGCTATTCTGTTTCAAACAGAATCTTCTCCTTTTGCAGGTCGACCGAGCTGAACACCTTCTCCATCGTTTTTCCTTCTTCTCCTCTATTTTTCTACCTGGATCAACCTCTTTTTCTCTGGTTTTGTCTCTCATTTCTCGTGATCACCATCTCCTTCACTGTGCATCAACCCCATCCACTGTCTCCTCCCAACCTCAGTCGTTTTCATTATTGTTTGACTGTTTTTGTTTGTTCTTGTGGTGTTTTTTGTTTTCTTCTTGTTTTAGGATTTTCTGTAGTCATTTGGACACCCCGCTTGGCTTCATTCTATTGTAAACTCCCAGCTCCAAAACATGCACACCACCTGTTTGTAAAATTGCCCGAACCACATTTTTATTCAAGAAACAACTGTTGTGCCTATTTTCAGCCATCTGTTCATAATTATGAGCATTTCTTCTTTGATTTCTTCCGATGGCTCGAACTAAACAAACTTGGAGGAGACATCGTAAGCAATCCAAGACAGGTCAAGCCTCTTCTTCCCATAGATCTCCCTCCACTTCTCCTGAGCCTGGTCCCCCTCCAGAGGTTAATTTCAACCCTATTCAGTCTCCATCTTCAGTTGTGAAATCTTTTAGGAGCAAAGGGGTAATTGTTGAGAAGTTTTGTGTGGTTAGAGACCTTGTGGACTACCATGTCCCTGCCATTTTAGAGGCCATTGGTTGGGGAAATATTCTGTCTTGGAGTGGCAACACCTTTACCTCTTCTGTCTTTGGTTTCTATGAGTCAATTTGTGACCCCACCGCAAACTCTTTTACAATCAGAACCTCACTTGGTGAATAGATTGTAACACCAGAAAGGATATCTTCAGTGATGGGCATTCCTACGTCCAATGGACCAAAATTTATTTCAGATGTCCTTCCACTTGATGAAAGAGACGCTGTCACTAGAACTTTATGTGGTCAATCTGTTGAGTGGTCAGCCAACAATTCTCTTCCTGCATCCTCCTTGATTCCTTCCCTTCGGATCATACACATCATCTTCACTCACTCCATCTACCCGAGGAAAGGGAATAGGACTGAGGTAACCCCTATATGGCGAACATCCTGCACAATGTCATTACAGGTGTTCCAAATGTGCTTACCGTCTGTGATTATTCATCACATCATCAGGGTGGTCGCTGGCTCTCAGCCATGTGCAGCTCCTTTTGGGTTCCTCATTACCCAACTTACTAGTTCCTTTGGGGTGGTTGTTCCTGCTTCGGAGAGACCCGTTCCGACCACAGTCCTCAACAAAAGGAATATTCTCTTGATGAAGCTTCCCCGTCCTCAGAGGGTGAACCCGGTAGCAGAAGGAGATGCGGAGTTAGAGGCTGCAGATATAGAGATTACAGATCAGCAGCAGCCTCAGCCTGCTCAGCCACGATAGCCCCCTCCTCAGCGTACTATGGAGGAACGCATGTCATCCATGGAGCAAGTGGTTGCTACCCTGCGTACTGAGTTTCATGAATTTAGACAAGAGGTCTCAGGGAAGATGAGCAAGACTTTGAAGTATCTATCGAACATCTCCAAGAGCTGTAGGCGACATGATGACGCTATGCCTCCATCTCCTCCAGATTCTGCTTAGATCATTAGGAGTGTTTTTCATTTTGTTTTGGGGTTTATTATTTTTGGGTAGTGATAGATTGTCTTTCTTGATGTATTTTTTTATCTATCAACTAACCTGTTGTTTTGAGTACTGACCATAATCTTTTGTTTATGTAATGGTCAAGTACTTAGTGATTCTTGTACTGAACTTATCTAGTTAAATCAATGAAAGTACAGTTTCATATTTCATCTCGTTTCTCCTTGTTGATTCTCTTGATGGATTTTTATGTTGTTTTTGTCACGCCCCCGAACCGAAACCTCGGGGGCGGGAGAGGGGATTAAGCATAAATGTATTTTTCTTCTCCCAAGATCCGCGTGTGTGAAGACAACACATCCCAACACATTCTGAATATTTTGCGGAAGCATTTGTGGCGTTGCGACCCGAAGTCCGTGGCCATCGGATTCCGCGTCGCACTCAACCTTTAGCACATAGCTAATATATCAAGAATCATATCAGACTGGAGTAACCATCACAATAAATTACAGAGCTGACAGTAACAGGATATTGCATTCCCAAATATGTTCAAGTTACAATTATCAATGTACATTAATTAAGAATCCCAAGAAAAGGCTAACAAAAGCCATACAACAAGAAGCTATAAACCACTACCCAAAAGTGACGTAGCTCCGATGTCAAGCTCAATGTCTACATGACATAGCCGACAAAACAACCTGCAAGGCATGTCTCCAAAGCCAACAAGACACTCAACTCGGGGCAAGAAATCTGAACCTGAGTACCAAAAGTAGTGGGTCAGACACGACGGTCTGGCAGGTGGATGAAAAGAACACAATATAGCGAATAATAATACAAATGATAAATCATGCTATTTGCTCAAAATGCTGCATATAATTAAACGGGTGCAAAGTCGGGAATCTCGGGGAAAACTTGTATTCATTTCAAGCACGGGTAAAACATGAACATCTAATAAAACATGTGTTCGTTTGCATCATCTATAATCATAGATATTTGACAATCGGGTGTTCGTCTAAAACATGTATAAATATAGTGGTTTGACAAAACAAACGTTCATTTGAAACTTAAGTAAAAACACAAGTATAGAACAAATCGGGTATCCATAGCAGTCTGGCAAAACCAAAGTCCATTTGAGAGATATGTGAAAATACAGATATTTAATAAAACTGGGTGTTCGTTTAAAACATATCTCAAAGCAGGGATATTTAACAAATCGGATATTCATTTGAAACCGGTATAAACACAGTGATCTGGCAAAACAAGTGTCATTTGAAACATATTTCAAAGCATGGGTATTTGACAATTCGGGTGTTCATTTAAAACATGTGTAATCACATAAATCTAGTAAAACAATCGATCGTTTGAAACATATGTAAAAGCATGGGTATTCGCCCAACCGACATTCATTTAAAACATGTGCGGGTACAAAGGACATAAAACAATATAATAGTGACTGAATTTACAATAGAGAGCATTAACACTTATCTAAATAACAACTTTCATAAAAGCAATGGATCATTTATCTGAAAACAAGTAAGCAATATAAACCATGTCGGGTGTCCAAGGAATCGGGAACTGGCAAGATGGCAATCACAAGAAGCTAAGTCCTCTATCACCGAAGTGACAAGAGCGGGACGTTGGTCTCAGTCACACAAGGTGAGGAGACTCAACGTAAATCATATATACAATAGTAAATATACGGGAACGGGAACGGGACCACGGTAGCGAACCGGGTATCGGGACGGGACCACGGTAATAACCGGGTATCGGGATCCAAACTGTAGCTGGCGGGACGGGAGAGGGATCTCCAAGTCGGTGGATCAAACCGACAAGGTATCCAAGCTTAGTGATGCCGACTCATAGGTCAAAACCAATCGAGACATATGCAAGTAAATCAAGTACAGTAAATAAACGGGTAAACCGGGGGTGCTCAAGGGCACACAGTCACTTCATATCGGGAATACATCTCGGGACAAATAACTGTTACTAAAGTAACTTCAATGCTTTCGGGAAACAAGTCAATCAAGTACAATAAATAAACGGGTAAAACGGGGTGCTCAAGGGCACACTGTCGTAACATGTGATGCAATGCACTTCGGGACCAATGACTGTTACTAGAGTAACTCCAATGCTTTCGGGAAAACAAGTCATGTAATGCAAAACTCGGGAAAAGAGGTGAAGCAATGAACTATAACAATTTCGGGTAAAAATATCGGTTTCAAGATCTATTTAAGTGAATAGGGGTCCCGTATGTCGATTATAACAATTACTTGGTACTCCTTGAGTTTAAAGACATTCCGGGCTCCTTATGCACTTTTACACTTTTCAAAACTTCGAATGACATCCTTGTGATATGGTTTCTTTCTCGAATGGCCTCATACCATGCTTAGTGAATCTCCTTTGATCGACAAAGCTCAACGCTCGAACGAACCGGAGAGTTCGTTCGAGCGGGGAGCTTTTCGAAATCTGGGGAATTTCGGTCACCTGACGGTTAGCCGGCGGTTAGCCGCCGCTGGGACAGGCGGCTAGCCGCTGGCTGACCGCACAGCTGACCGCGGCTGGGCTGCAAAATGCAGCTTACTGGAAAGCTGACCGTCAAATGCGGTTACCTGGCGGTTAGCCGCCGATGCATTCGGCGGTTAGCCGCTGGGCAACCGTGAAGCTGACCGAGTTTTCAAGTGGGATATCTGATGCTTTCTGGAAAGGTAACCGTGAGTGGGCGGTTGGCTGGCGGTTAGCCGCCGATGGGTTCGGCGGTTAGCCGCTGGCTAACCGTGAGGCTGACCGCGTTTCCAGGTGGAAAATGATGCTCTCTGGAAAAGTCACCGCGGTGCGCGGTTAGCTGGCGGTTAGCCGCCGATGCACTCGGCGGTTAGCCGCTGGCTGACCGTGAGCTGACCGCCAGTTACGAAAATGCTCACTGTGTTCAGTTTTGAGTCATTTTCCTCCTCAAAACCATCTTCCTCACATCCACAAGTCCTTACAATAACATTGAGCTAATAGCTCCTCCAATGCATCTCTTTATACCTCTCCAAATCCCCATTTGAGTTCTATCCATCACTACTTCCAAGTCAAGTCCCATGCAAAGAAAAAGGGAAGGAAACCATTTCACAACATTCATAAAGGCTATCACAAGGATGATAAGTACTCTACCAATATGTTTATAAAACATTGAATGACTTAGCCAACCACATTCCTCATGAAAACTCCAAGGAAAAAGTAAGACTAAACATCTCCTTTCTTCTCACTTAAAACCAAACTAAACGGGAAGAATCTCCATTGTATACAAGGGTCCATTTGCCATAATCAAGGGGGTAATTAAAAACCATTGAGCCCATTTCCAAAACAATGGATTAGTTGGCCAAACTCTTTAAATGAGCTTCTATTTCAAATCCATACAAGCTAGTAAACATAACATGGGTGGGGAAACCAACCCCATTCATTTCAAGACCATGTGAGCAACTTTGACAATTTGAAAGCATATCTTTCCAAGAATTAACAAGAGAGAAACAACCATTGATATGCAAATTTCGAAATCAATATATATGTGGCAAGAAGCATATGTGAAAACATGTATCCAATGATCAAGGACAAGTAATAAAATTTAGGATTTTCTCATAAAACTTTGATAACATTCAAACCATCCATTCATCCACTTGCCTTGGGTCCCAAGCTAGCAAATCAAGCTTCTAATCACCTCTCAAGCTCAAGATCCACAATCTCTACAAAAACCCCCAAAACAAACCCTAAAATGGGTTAAACAAAGGAAGACAATGAATGGGCTCAAATCAAACTAAGAAATAGAGCCTAAGGGAAAGCCATAGCACATACAAGGAAAATGGGAAGGATTCTTTACCTCTAAGGCCATGAATGAACAAGAAGAAGCTTGCAATAGGGGCTGCCCACCTTGGTTTCCCACAAAAATGGTGTCAAACAAGAGAGGAGATGAAGGAGAAGAAGTTGCCGGAGTTTCCTCTTCGGATTGGTGGCTTGGAGGCTCCATAAGAGCAAGAGAAATGGAAGGAATGGAGAAGAGGGGCTGCTGGCACTGTAGCTGGGAGGTTTCAGTCGATGGAAATGGAGAAATGAGGGAGAAAGAGAGAGTGGAGTCACTTATATAATGGGTGGGTGTGGGCCCCACTACACTCAAAGCTTGCCAAGGGTAAAACATCTACTTGTGGGCCTCGGATGTGATCGACGAAGAAGAGAAAAATGATCGTCGAAATATCTAGTTTCCAAAAAGTATAACTTTGGCATGGTTCTGGGATCTCGAAATTTGGGTCCAGATTTAGTGTGAAAAGGCTGTTTTGCCCTCAAGGCCAAGAAATCGGTTTTTGGGTTCTCAAATGGATACGAGATCAACATGAAAGTTGTAGGATTCCTCAAGATGAATGCAACGGGCCAAAAACACACAACGAAACAAATCGGGGAAATCCCACAAGTAAAAGTAAAGCCGAAAAGGGAACCCCAAAGGGCCCCACAAGCTACCAAAGCACTCAAAAGCCCAAAACTAGAAGAAAACTCATTCTAGCTCACAAACTCAACCCAAAACTACTAATCCCACTAAAAGAACTAATCCACAAATAAAACAACACTAATCCAAGAGATTAGGGGTCGGGTTCTCACAGTTTTTGAACCTTTAAAGTGTTAAATCAATTTATATTTGTTTTCTTAGCTTCATTCAAACAATGCTAGACAAATTTATATACGTGATAACCTATTTCGCTTTCCAATTGCATTCTCATTTGGTAACAGGTACTACTGAAGGGTATATGTTTTCTCATGTATACAGGTTCCTTTGCAATTCGATGTCAAAGGGGGAGAAAAAGATCAGATCTATGTAATGTCACAGAGCGAGAGAAGAGTAGAAGATTTGAAGATCAGACAGAAAGAAGACCAAACGAAGGGGGAGAGAAGACCGGATCTAACTAAGGGGGAGATCTGCTTCAAGAGCCTAAGGAAGATCGCTTGGTTGCGAAGAGCAACGGAGAGCTCTAACCAAGGGGGAGAAATCATCTTGGAAAGATTAAAGTCAAAAGCTCTCGACGATTCGGTCATGCCGTCGGAACTACATTCAAGAGATTTCTAGAACAAAGCAGTTAAGAAGAACCAAAGTCCTTTAAGTGCGTGATCATAGGAGTTGCCATCAAATTGCAAAGGGGGAGATTGTTAGGATCTTGTTTGTTGCAATTTTGATGGATACACTTTCACCTTCACTGTCAAATGATCACACACTCATGCTCTTAGTTTTTGACTTTGGAATCTAGGATTCTATCTTGCATGTGCATATGTTTTTTAAATGAATTTTACATGCATGTTTTTAGAATTCAAATTCGCTTTCGAAAACCTAATTCTTCGTGCATTATTTTGGAAAATCAAATTGAGAATTTAGGTTTGTGATTTGCATACATTCACTATTTTTAGAATCACTTTAGTATGCATGAATCACACTGGCCTTGAGTTCCTTGTGTCATCTTTGGATTTTTGAAAACAATGCAGGAACTCTTCCCAGGCCAGTTTGGTCTGTCGACCGACCCATGTGCCCGGTCGACCGACCCAACTGGCCTGCTGGAAAACAGCCAGTGTACCCGGTCGACCGAGCCAGGCCGAGGTAGACCGGGCAACTAGCCGTTGGGCCAAATGACCGTTCGGCCAGGTCGACTCGGGGGTCATGGGGTCGACCGGGCCAACTAGCCGTTGGACTGTTTTTTGGTTTAAAGTCCATTCTTTTCCCTTCTTTTGAGAGGCTTGTTGGATGAACTTTTGGAACCATTTTGAAGCCTAAGAAAGGGGAATGAGTTGTAAAGGCTAGAGGGCTTTTGGAAATCAAATGGTTGAGTTTTTAAAAGGTATATCTTACTTGTTATTTTGATTTCCATTCCAATTGAAATCTATGCATGTTTAACCCTTTGTATTTTTATAAATGCATGATTTCCAGCTTTTAAAGAGATGTTTAGCAAACTCATGATCATCTTTCGAACATTGGAATGGTTTGCAATCATCCTTGTCTAAATCACATGTGCACTTATTAGTTAATCTTCATACAACTTGTTTAGTTCTTTTCTTCAAGTTGCTTGAAACATTCATGTGATTAGCATCTATCTTCAATCATCATTTTCTCAGCTTGGATTTTAAAATGCATTAAGCATTCATTTAAGAGCTTCATTTTAGAATTTGATTGAAGTAAAACACTCATACACTTTGTTCATACACTTTAGTAAATTGTTGTGTATGTTTGTACATTGATTTAAACTTTAATATCAGCCTATTTAAGAGGCATTTTAATTGTGTTTAAATTGTATCTCTTAGAGTTTTTTTGTATAGACACCTTCTTAGAGAAATCATTCTTTTGTAAAGGTTATTGCTTATCCTAGTAAAAAGCATAATTAGTGGAATTCCGGTGGGGTGATTCGATCACAAGCCGGTAGTGGACATAGGCATTGTGGTCGAACCACTCTAAATCTTTGTGTAGTGGTGTTTGCTTGTGGTGATTGTTTTATTAGCTTCCGCATATTGTCTGGTAAATCATCATTTGTGACTAGTTTATCTTGAAGAATTAAAATTGGATAATATTGGTCATAATTTTAGCTCACCCTATTCACCCCCCCCCCCCTCTAGGGTTAGGATCCCAGGTCTTTCAATAAGTACTATAAGCTGCGGTGGTCAAAGTGGACATCGAACTGCTCTCCATAGAGGTAATGTCTCCACATTTTCAACGCGAAAACAACCGCTGCGAACTCAAGATCATTGGTGGCATAGTTCTTCTCGTGATCTTTCAACTGTCGAGATCCCTAAGCAATCACTTTTCCCTCTTACATCAATACACAACCAAGTCAAACATTCGAAGCATTGGTAAAAATGGTGAAACCGCTGCTTCCGGATGGCAAAGTTAGGACTGGTGCTGTAGTCAATCTCTTCTTTAGCTCTTGGAAACTCTCTTCACACTGATCTGTCCATACATATGGTGTATTCTTCCTCGTCAACTTCGTCAATGGTGACGCAATCGACGAAAATCCTTGTACAAACCCCCGATAATAGCCTGCCAATCCCAGAAAACTTCTAATTTATGTCACATTCTTTGGTCTTTCCCAATTCACTACTACTTCAATCTTGGACGGATCCACTGACAATCCTTCCTTGGAGATGATGTGCCCCAAAAATGCTACTTGGTCTAGCCAAAATTCGCGCTTGTTGAGTTTCACATACATCTGGTTCTCTCTCAAAAGTTACAGTGTTATTCTCAAGTGCTCTTCATGCTCTTCCTTGGTCTTGGAGTACACTAAGATGTCGTCAATGAATACTACCACAAACTGATCTAGAAACTCTGCAAATATCTTGTTCATCAACGCCATGAACACTGCTGGTGCATTTGTCAACCCAAATGGCATCACTAGGAACTCATAGTGGCCATATCTTGTCCGGAAAGCTGTTTTCAACACATCTGATTCTCTGACTCTCAGCTGATGGTAACAAGATCTCAAGTCGATCGTTGAAAAGTATGAAGCACCTTGCAATTGATCAAACAATTCATCTATCCTTGGCAATGGGTATTTGTTCTTGATGGTCACTTGATTCAATCTTCTGTAATCTATACACATTCTCATTGAACCATCCTTCTTCTTGACAAACAAGACTGGAGCTCCCCATGGTGAATTACTCGGTCTCACAAAACCTTTGTCCAACAATTCTTACAACTAGGTCTTCAATTCCCCCAACTCTGCTGGAGCCATTCTATATGGTGCAATAGATATCGGAGCGGTCCCTGGTAACAACTCAATAGTGAAATCAATCTCCCTGATGGGTGGTAAACCTGGAATCTCCTCCGGAAAAACATCCGGGAATTCCCAAACAATTGGGATCTCCTCCCCCTTAGGACCGTTTATCCTCCGTGATAAACGCTAAATAGGCTTCACATCCACTTCTCAAAGTCAGTCAGCCTTCAATGCTGTGACAAACCCTGCACGAGGATTCCTCCTCTCTCCCTGAAACAACACTCCTGTTGGTGTCTCTACTAACTTGAAAGTAAGGGTCTTATGGAAACAATCCATCGTGGCATGGTACCCTACCAGCCAATCCATCCCTAGGATGATATCATAATCATACATCTCCAATGAAATGCAATCTGCGGTTAAAACCACGTCTCCTATCCGAACTGTGCAACTAGGATAAACAGTTCTACAAATAACTTGTTTACATACTAGGGTTGCCACAGTCAAAATGAACTCAAGTTCTCTAGCATGCATATCAATCAACTCAGAAAATTTATGGGATACGAATGAATGTGTAGAGCCAAGGTTAAATCAACTCAGAAAATTTATGGGATAAGAATGAATGTGTAGAACCAGGGTTAAATAAAATCTTAGCTTTAATCCCACAAACAAGGAGTGTACCTTCCACGACATTGCCTGTTGCCTCTGCATCAGCTCTATTAACCGCATAGATTTGTCCTTGATGTTGAGGCCTATTCTGAGCTTGTTGTGGCCTGTCTTGTTGTGCATTCCTATTCTGTTGCGGTGCACGCTGATTTTGGTTCTGTCCCTGCTGATAATGGGCCTACTGTTGTGGCTGTTGCTGTCTATTCTGCTGTTACTGTGGTGCATGTTGCTGGAGTGGCCTTGCCTGGTTTTGGACAACCATTGCATTCTGTGGTGGTGATGGACGTTGTGGTCCTTGCTGCTGCTGCTGGTTCTCTCTGTTCGGCCTTGGATAGTCTCTCATCTGATGGGTCATGGAACCACATCTGAAGCACGCTCCTGTAATGGTACAACATTCAGCACTCACATGGTTCTTCCCACAGTGGATGCAAACCACTGGATTCTGAACATTTGGTCCTGTCCTTTGCTTCTTGTTCTGATGATTTCTCTGGTGTTGGTAGTTCTGCTGATGAGCTAGACTCTTGCCTTGAACTCTAAGGATCTTGTTATGGAAGTTCTCAAACTTATAAGCCCTCTTGACCGCTTCATCGAAAGTAGCAGGGGGCACCACTCTGGTGGCATCCCTCTCAATGAAAGGGTTAAGTCCCTCAAAGAACTTGGCAATCTTCTTCTCCACGGTATCCACCAACTCCGGAGCATATCTGGACAATCTCTCGAACTTGGTGAGGTACTCTAGGACTGTCATGCTCCCCTTTACAAGCTGCTGAAATTCTATTGCCTTATGTCTCTTGATGTGGGCGGGTATGTACTTATCATGGAACTGCCTCTTGAAGTTTACCCAAATCTCTGCATCAGGCGTAGTCCTGTATTCCTCCCTAACTGTCTTCCACCACCTGTCTGCTATACCACTGAAGAGAGATGATGCTAGTCTTACTCTTTCTCCTCCGGTGCACTGGAAGATCTCAAATATGTTTTCCGTATGCTCTAGCCAATCATCTGCAGCTATTGAATCCTCTACTCCAAGAAACTCTTTCGGAGCCCTCTTCCGAAATCGCTCAAATAAGGCATTTGGGTCATCTTGTCTCTGATTGATGACGATAGCGGGTTGGGGTTGAACCGGATCGGTCCTTCTCTGTAATGCTTCTAGCAACTGTCTCTGCATCTCTGCCAATTCTCTTGCATCATCTTCCTCTCTCTTAAGCATTTGCTCTTGCGGTCTAGCCTGATTCTCATTAGCCTGACGCTGTTGGTCAGGCATTGCCTGCAACATTTGTTGGAATTGATTGAGCGTGTTGTTATCAAACCTATCCTCTTCAAGTGGTCCTGTGTGATCACTATTGCTTGCAGAAGGGTTGCCATTTATCGGTCTCTTACGAGGTGGCATGATGCTGCAAAACAAATTGTTAGCACATAATAATCAAATAAAGGGTCACACATTGCTCACACGATACTAGCTAACGAAAGATCTAAAGGATCCTCGCCACGTCCTTAGAATTTCTAGTTTCTTTTAATTGCTTGAAACACGTCTCGCTCTGATACCAGTTTGTCGCGACCCCGGACCGGGCCCCTACCGAGCCGATCCAGGATCGGGACTAATGATGTACCACAACAGTTTAATAATACCATACATTTATTTAATTTCCCACAGGTATCCGCGGTGAGGATATCACAACCATAAATGAATATTTCTTTTAAGTGCTGAAGCATGTAGCAAATCAAATAGTCAAACTATCCCTAGTCATGAAGACAACATCAAGTATTAAATACTGTATCAGAATGAGCAATGATCACGAGAACGTTTCCCAAAAGTAAGTTAAAGTTTAAACAAAAGATCATTTAGTTACATTCCCAAAAATAGAGGCCAACAAAGGCCAATATAAACAAAACAATAACCCAAAAGAATGGTTAAATAGTTTTCCCAAAATGTTACGTCTCTCGTAGCAACTAGATTTCTAAATGACATCAACAGCGTGCCACTCAACTAGGGGTTGCGGTTCACCTACTGCCTCCTCAAGGTAATCGGCAACGGGACCTGAGTACCAAAGAAAATGGGTCAGACACGACGGTCTAACAAGAAAGTGAAAAGATACAACAACATATAATAAAAGAAATATCTTGGAAAGCCTAGAAATCTGTTTAAACAAGAACTTTTATAAAGGAGATAAATCATTTACTAGAAAACAAATAAACAAGATAAAACATGTAAGGTATTCAAGGAATCAGGAACTAACAAGATGGCAATCACACAAAGCTAAGTCCTCTATCACCAAAGTGACAAGAGTATAACGGGACGTTGGTCTCGGTCACATAAGGTGAGGAGATTCAACGAAAAACATATATACAATATAAATATACGGGACGAGACCATAGTAGCGAACTGGGTAGCGGGACGAGACCACGATAGTAAACCGGGTATCGGGGTCCAAACTGCAACTGGTGGGACGAGAGTGGGATCTCCAAGTCGGTGGATCAAACCGACAAGGTTATCCAAGCTTAGTGATGCCGACTCATAGGTCAATTAACAAATCGAGACATGAACAAGTAAATCAAGTGCAAGTAAATGAACATGCGGGGCAAGGGTGTCCAAGGAATAATTTCCATTTCATGTGGTGCAATACATTTTAGGACAAGTAACTGTTACTAGTGTAACTTCAATGCTTTCGGGGAAACAAATCATGTAATGTAAACTATTACAATTTTGGGTAAAATATTGGTTTCAAGATTTATTTAAGGTGAATAGGGGTCCCGTATGTCGATTATAATAATGACTTGGTACTACTTGAGTTTGAAGACATTCCAGGCTCCTTATGCACTTTACGATTTTCAAAACTTTAAAATGAGCTTATAGATTGTACTAGACGGTATGATTAAAAGTCAAAACTATAAACAGTCCATCCTAAGTATGATGTTAATCCTGAAGCATCGTACAACCTACTCAGTCGCCGAAAGGGATAGGATTCATGATACCCAAGGAAATAGACTTCACGTACAGATATAAGGAGGATATCGCGTTGTCCCATACCGTTCAAGATTGAATTGGATTGGATTCCGAAGCAACCGAACTAACCATGAAGAATGTCAGCTCAAGACATCCTCACATATAGTCCCATGAGTCCAAAAAGGGTAGCCAAAGTCCCACCTAAGCCCATCCAAAAACAAGGTAAAAATCCATTCCAGCAGGGATTTCTCAGTTGGCCCGGTCGACCTGGTCAAGGCCCGGTCGACCCCTTACACAGCAGCCCCGGTCGACCTGATTTTTCTGTGTGCCCGGTCGACCGAGCCCATGGCCGGTCGACCAGGAGTTGTAACTGAAATGGGTGCACAATGTTTTAGTCAGGCTCCCTGGGAGCCTGACCCTATGTCGCAGGTCGATCGAGCCACCATGGGGTCGACCGCGTACACTGCAGAACAAAACTGAGGTTCTGTTCTACAGTGGGCTGGGTCCTTCTTTTTTTCCCTCCTTTCAACACTTATACAACCACCACAAGACTAGAGATAAGAAAGCTATAAATCCAAGTTTCCAAGACACTAAATGAACTAGCAAGATGCATCATGAGCATTTATTTCAACAATGCAAATCAATAAAAGCATGAGTAATTCATAAATGTTTCACCAAATCATTTAAAACTCAAGACACCTAATCATCCACTTGCCTTAGGTCCAAGCTAGCAAAACCAAGCCTCTAATCACCTCTTAAGCTCAATTCCAAGCTACAAGCAAAAACCCCCAAAACAAACCCTAAAATGGGTCAAACAAAGAATGAAAAGGATAGAACTTTCAATTATGAAAATGGAGCTTCTCAAGGGCTAGAATAATACAAATCAAGAAGATGGAGAAGATTTCTTACTTGGACGACCTTCAAATGGCAAGAGCTAGCTTAAAGGAAGTCCCAAAGTTGATAGGTTTCTCAACAAATGGTGTCAAAAGATATCCTTCAAGATGAGGAAGAGAATGGTGATCTCCATTTTGATGTTGGTGCAAGATTAGTAGGTGATTGAGATGGAGAGAGCAAGAAGAAGAAGAGAAAGTTGCCAACAAACCCTAGACTCTCTTTTTGTGCTGGAAAATGAAGAATGAGATGAAAGGGAGAGTGGGTTTCCCTTTGATAACAAATGGGGTTG
The DNA here is from genome assembly GCA_038049695.1 of Cinnamomum chago. Lineage (NCBI taxonomy): Eukaryota > Viridiplantae > Streptophyta > Magnoliopsida > Laurales > Lauraceae > Cinnamomum > Cinnamomum chago. Next base: position 55,462,229 of record CP142454.1, on the reverse strand, counting down.
GGTCCTACTACTAAAGAAACTTGTTGGACTGAAATCATGTCTTTCGGGATCTCGGATGAATTTGACGAAGAAGGAAGAAATTGTGAGAACCCGACCCCTAATCTCTTGGATTAGTTTCTTCTAGTGGGATTAGTATTTGTTGGGTTGAGTTTGTGAGCTAGAATGGTTTTTCTCTAGTTTTGGGGAATTTTGAGGGCCTTTGTGATTAGTGGGACCCTTTGGGGTTCTTTTAGTGACTTTGCGCGTAATTGGGAGGTTATTCAAAATTCCCGATAATTCTTGTTTTAGCCTCATTTGACTTGTTTTGTTATTCTCTACAACTTTCGTGTTCACTCCATACCCATTCGAAGCTCCGAAAATCAGTTTTTCCAGCCCGGAGGGCAAAACAGTCTTTTCACACCAAATCTGGACCCAAATTTCGAGATCCCAGAACCATGCCAAAGTTATACTTTTTGGAAACTAGATATTTCGACAATCATTTTTCTCTTCTTCGTCGATCGCATCCGAGGCCCACAAATAGATGTTTTACCCTTTGCAAGCTTTGAGTGTAGTGGGACCCACACCCACCCATTATATAAGTGACTCCACTCTCTTTCTCCCTCATTTCTCCATTCCATCGACTGAAACCTCCACAGCTACAGTGCCAGCAGCCCCTCTTCTCCATTCCTTCCATTTCTCTTGCTCTTATGGAGCCTCCAAGCCACCAATCCGAAGAGGAAACTCTGGCAACTTCCTCTCCTTCATCTCCTCTCTTGTTTGACACCATTTTTGTGGGAAACCAAGGGGGGCAGCCCCTATTGCAAGCTCCTTCTTGTTCATTCATGGCTTTAGAGGTAAAGACTCCTTCCCATTTTCCTTGTATGTGCTATGGCTCTCCCTTAGGTACTATTTTCTAGTTGGGTTTGAGCCCATTCATTGTCTTCCTTTGTTTAACCCATTTTAGGGTTTGTTTTGGGGGTTTTTGTAGAGATTGTTGATCTTGAGCTTGAGAGGTGATTAGAGGCTTGTTTTGCTAGATTGGAACCCAAGGCAAGTGGATGAATGGATGGTTTGAATGTTATCAAAGTTTTATGAGAAAATCCTAAATTTTATTACTTGTCCTTGATCATTGAATACATGTTTTCACATGTGCTTCTTGCCATATATATATATTGATTTCGAAATTGCATATCAATGGTTGTTTCTCTCTTGTTAATTTCTTGGAAAGATATGCTTTCAAATTGTCAAAGTTGCTCACATGGTCTTGAAATGAATGGGGTTGGTTTCCCACCCATGTTTATGTTTACTAGCTTGTATGGATTTGAAATAGAAGCTCATTTAAAGAGTTTGGCCAACTAATCTATTGTCTTGGAAATGGGATCAATGGTTTTTAATTACCCCTTGATTATGGCAAATGGACCCTTGTATACAATGGGGATTCTCCCCTTTGGTTTGGTTTTAAGTGAGAAGAAAGGAGATGTTTAGTTTTACTTTTTCATTGGAGTTTTCATGAGGAATGTGGTTGGCTAAGTCATTTAATGTTTTGTAAACATGTTGGTTTAGCATGTATTGTCCTTTGGTTATATCCTATATGAATGCTTGTGAAATGGTTTCCTTCTTTCTTTAATTGCATTGGATTTGATATTGATGGAAGAAGTGATGGAATGAACACATGATGGAGTAATGGAGAAGTGTAGATGGATGCATTGGAGGAGCTCTTAGCTCAATTTTCTTGTAGGGACTCAGTAAAAGTGGGGAGAATGGTTTTAAGGAGGAGAAATGGCTAAAAATCTGATTACAGTGGGTATTCCCGCACCTGGCGGTCAGCCTGCGGTCACCTTGCGGCTAGCCGCCTGGTGACTGGCGGCTAACCGCCAGCTAGCCGAAATGTCACGGTGGCTTTTCCAGAGAGCACACTTCTTCTCCTCAAAACTCAGTCAGCTCCACGGTTGGCCAGCGGCTAACCGCCGAACACATCGGCGGCTAACCGCCAGCTAACGCATTTGACGGTCAGCTTTCCAGTAAGCTGCATTCTGCAGCCCAGCCGCGGTCAGCTGTGCGGTCAGCCAGCGGCTAGCCGCCTGTCCCAGCGGCGGCTAACCGCCGGCTAACCGTCAGGTGACCGAAATTCCCCAGATTTCGAAAAGCTCCCCGCTCGAACGAACTCTCCGGTTCGTTCGAGCGTTGAGCTTTGTCGATCAAAGGAGATTCACTAAGCATGGTATGAGGCCATTCGAGAAAGAAACCATATCACAAGGATGTCATTCGAAGTTTTGAAAAGTGTAAAAGTGCATAAGGAGCCCGGAATGTCTTTAAACTCAAGGAGTACCAAGTAATTGTTATAATCGACATACGGGACCCCTATTCACTTAAATAGATCTTGAAACCGATATTTTTACCCGAAATTGTTATAGTTCATTGCTTCACCTCTTGTCCCGAGATTTGCATTACATGACTTGTTTTCCCGAAAGCATTGAAGTTACTCTAGTAACAGTTACTTGTCCCGAAGTGCATTGCACCATATGATATGTTAGTGTGCCCTTGAGCACCCCCGTCTTGCCCGTTTGATTATGTATTCATACTTGATTTACTTGCATTGTCTCGATTGGATTTGACCTATGAGTCGGCACCACTAAGCTTGGATAACCTTATTGGTCTGATCAACCGACTTGGAGATCCCCCTCCCGTCCCGCCAGCTGCAGCTTGGATCCCGCTACCCGGTTATTACCGTGGTCCCGTCCCGATACCCGGTTATTACCGTGGTCTTGTCCCGATACCGCAGATTGTTACTGTGGTCCCCGATGCCCGGCTCGCTACCGTGGTCCCGTATAGTATACGTATATGCATTCATGAGATCCCCTGTTTCTCCTCACCTCGAGTGACTGAGATCAGGGCCTAGTATATGTATATGTATTGATATGAGATCCCCTGTTTCTCCTCACCTCGAGTGACTGAGATCAGGGCCTAGTTATTGCTCTATCGCTTTAGTGATAGAGGACTTAGCTTCGTGTGGTTGCCATCTTGCCAGTTCCCGATTCCTTGGATACCCGACATGTTTTATATTGCTTATTTGCTTTCCGATAAATGATTCATTTTCTTTACGAAAGTTGTTATTTAAACAAGTGTTAATATTCTCCAATGTAAATTCAGTTATTATTATATTGTCTTCTGTTCTTTGTACCCGCACATGTTTTAAATGAATGCCGGTTGGGCGAATACCCATGCTTTTACATATGTTTCAAACGATCGATTGTTTTACTAGATTTATGTGATTACACATGTTTTAAATGAACACCCGAATTGTCAAATACCCATGCTTTGAAATATGTTTCAAATGACACTTGTTTTGCCAGAACACTATGTTTATACCGATTTCAAATGAATATCCGATTTGTTAAATATCCGTATTTTCACATATGTTTCAAATGGACATTGGTTTTGCTAGACTGCTATGAATACCTGGTTTGTTGTATACTTGTGTTTTTACTTAAGTTTCAAATGAACGTTGTTTTGCCATACCGCTATATTTATACATGTTTTAGACTAACACCCGATTGCCAAATATCTATGATTATAGATGATGTAAACGAACACATGTTTTATTAGATGTTCATGTTTTACCCGTGCTTGAAATGAATACAAGTTTTCCCCGAGATTCCCGACTTTGCACCCGTTTAATTATATGCAGCATTTTGAGCAAATCGCATGATTTATCATTTGTATTATTATTCGCTATATTGTGTTCTTTTCATCCACCTGCCAGACCGTCGTGTCTGACCCACTACTTTTGGTACTCAGGTTCAGATTTCTTCGCCCCGAGTTGAGTGCTTTTGTTGGCTGTAGAGCCATGCTTTACAGGTTAGTTTGTCGGCTATGTCATGTAGACATTGAGCTTGACATCGGAGCTACGTCACATTTGGGTAGTGGTTTATAGCTTCTTGTTGTATGGCTTTTGTTAGCCTTTTTCTTGGGATTCTTAATTAATGTACAGTGATAATTGTAACTTGAATATATTTGGGAATGTAATATCCTGTTACTGTCAGTTCTGTAATTTATTGTGATGGTTACTCCAGTCTGATATGATTCTTGATATAATAGCTATACGCTAAAGGTTGAGTGCGACGCGGAATCCGATGGCCACGGACTTCGGGTCGCAACGCCACAAATGCTTCCGCAAAATATTCAGAATGTGTTGTCTTCACAAACGCGGATCCTGGGAGAAGTAAAATATATTTTATGCTTAATCCATCTCCCGCCCCCGAGGTTTCGGTTCGGGGGCGTGACAGAAATGATCGCCGAAATATCTAGTTTCCAAAAATTATATGTTTCGCGGGTTTCAGGGATATCAAGTTTTGGGTACAGGTTTAGTGTAAAATGACTGTTTTGCCCCTCGAGGCTAGTAAATCGGGTTTCGGGGCCTCGATTGGAAACGGGATCAACATGAAAGTTGTAGGGATCACTAAGATAAATTAAACGGGATAAGAATGCAATTCAAAACGATTTCGAAAAATCCCCTAAGTAAATGCAAAGTCGTAAGGGGAACCCCCAAAGGGCCCCACTAGTTACCAAAGCACTCAAAATTGCCCAAAACTAGAACAAAAGCTATTCCAAACCAAAATTAGCCAAAATCACTAATCAAGCTTAGAGCTAACACACGACTTAACTAGCACTAATCAGGTTCACTCAGGTCGGGGTCTTACAGTTGGCAAGATGCTATGAAAGCTGAGATGGAGTCTATGTACTCTAATCAGGTACGGACACTTGTGGACTTGCCTGCCAATATTAAACCTATTGGGTGCAAGTGGGTCAACAAGAGAAAAAGAGGACCAGATGGAAGAGTGGAGACTTTTAAGGCCAGGCTTGTTGCGAAATGGTATACTTAGAAAGAGGGTATTGATTATGAGGAAACCTTATCGCCAGTAGCTGTGCTCAAGTCCATCCAGATACTCTTATTCATTGCGGCTTATCTCGATTACGAGATTTGACAAATGGATGTCAAGACGGCGTTTCTCAATGGCCATCTTGAGGAAGACATCTATATGATGGAGGCAGACGGTTTTGTAGCTAAAAATCAAGAGCAAAGAGTTTGCAAGCTGTAGAAGTCCATTTATAGACTGAAGCAGGCATTCCGAAGCCAGAACATCCATTTTGACCAGGCAATCAAGTCATTTGGTTTTTGTCAGAATCCGGATGAGTCATGTGTGTACATTAAAAAAGTGAAGGGGGCAAGGTAGTTTTTCTGGTTTTATATGTCGATGACATGCTTCTCCTCGGGAGAGGTACAAGAATGCCGTCAACGGTAAAAGATTGGTTGGCTAAGACTTTTGATACGAAGGACTTGGGAGAAGCTAGCTACATCCTAGGGATCAAACTCCATCGAATTAGGAAAAATAGGATGATTGGCTTATCCCAATCTGCGTTCATAGATAAGGTGTTGGTATGGTTTGCTATGCAGGACTCCAAGAAGGGCATCACACCTTTCAGGCATGGAGTGTACCTTTTCAAGGATCGGTGTCCTAAGACACATGAAGAAAAAGGAATAGATGAGGTCAATATCATACGCTTCGGCTATTGGTAGCTTCATGTATGCTATGCTATGTACTAAACCGGATATCTATCACGCAATGGGCCTAGTCAGTAAATATCAATCTAATCGATGTCCTGACCATTGGACTGCTATAAAGTGTATTCTCAAATACTTGAGATGGACTAGAGATTACATGTTGATTTTCGTCAGTGATGAGCTAATTCCAGTCAGATACATAGATTCTGACTTCATGTTAGATAAGGATTCCAGGAAGTCCACCTCTGGTTATGTGTTCATGCTTGGCGACGGAGCTATCAGCTGGAGGAGTACTAAATAGGAATGTACCGCTGATTCCACCTTGGAGGCTGAATATGTAGCGGTTTGTGAAGTAGCTAAGGAAGCAGTATGGCTCAAGAGATTCCTTCTAGAACTTGGTGTGGTACCTTTGGCGCGACAGCCGCTTACAGTTTACTGTGACAGCAGCGAGCAGTCGCTTAGTCCAAGGAACACAGGAGCCATAAAAGCCAAAAGCACGTATAGAAGATAGAATGCAATTATTGTCAAAATGATGGGCATCTAAGATTTGAATGTCAAATTTGAAGGAATCATGAGTCTAATCAAACAAAATCTCTTCTAATTGGTTCTGAAAATGTCAAACAATTTAAACCAAAACTTAAGGAATCATTAAAAGAAGAACTTCCAAATATACCTCCTATAACACACCAAATGAAAGAACTTTCGAAGAAAGTTGAAAATTTAAATCTAAAATTCAAAAGTCAAAAGGAGGAGAATATCTTGAAAGAAACTCATCAAGGAAATACTTCTAAAATCAACCTTCAAGAGAAGTCATCCCAAGACTATAGGCGGGTCCTTAAAATTAAAACTTATGAGAATTCCTAAAGTATTGTTTCTCATTTAAAACTCTCTTTTAATTTTTTTTATAATATTAATATTTTTGTTTGATGTATTTGTTTGTGCTTCTTAGTTAACTCTAATGGTTGTTCTCTTCTCTGTTTTTCATGATATTATAGTTTAGAGTTAGTCTCTCCTAGTTTTCCTTCTCTTCTCTCTTATTCTGATGAGTTCAGTTAACCGAACTGTAAGTTGTCAGTTAGCCGACAACGCACAGGGCTTAAAACCCTGCTCGTAGAACGAAGTTCTGTTTTCACTTGTTCTTTTGTTTCTTCTTGCTGCCGTTTGGAGACTTCTTCCTAGGGCTTCCTCAATCGTCCTTCTTCTCCAAGATTTCTTTTCTTCCCTTAGGTAATTCCTTCCTCCACTCTATTTCTTTCTCATTGCTTGTCTTTTTTTTTTTGTGTGTGTTGAATGGTTGTATGTTGTTTTGTTTATAGGTATTCCCTAAGTCTCCAACCATTCTCAAATCTCTCCATTTTTCATTCTCCTTGTCAAATGTAGTCTCTTTTCCTCTTGCTTGCTTTCTTCCTAGCACTTTGCTTAAGTTTTACATCGTTATTCTCTATATTCCTTCTTGAAAAATTTTATGCCCCCCCCCAAGTGTTTGTTAAAATGTCTCCAAAGACGAAGAAAGCAATTCCTCATCCATTAAAGAGGGTAAGAACCTTCTTTACCTCCTCTAGTAGGCCATCTGTGAGAAGCCTAAATGAATCTCCATCTTCGTCTCCTCCACACCCTTCCATTGAGTTGAAATAAAAAAAGAAGATACTTGAGAGTCTACAAGGTAGACCAATTGTTGTAGAGAGAAGGGTTCTTGTTGACCAAATCAGAAATTATGCTCTTAGAGAGGCCGTGGGAAGGGTAGGTTGGGAAGGGATTCTAGCTTGGGGAAATAAGGCATTTCCATCAATTGTTAGGAGCATATATGCTTCCATCTCCAATACTGAAGTTGGGAAAAATTCTTGTTCCTTCACCATTTCCTTCATTGATAGAGATGAGGTTATAACTCCTCAAAGGATAGGATTCATTATAGGTGTACCTTGCTCACCCAATGGCATCAAATTCTTCCCCGATTCCTTGATTGAAGATGAGAGAGTTAGAGCATCAAATGATCTTTATGGTTTCCTTCCTATTTGGGATGCTAGGAAACATCATCTCACTCTTTTTTCACTGTTTCCCATTTATCGAATCATTCACCACATTTTCACTTATAGTGTATATCCTAGAATGGGAAATAGGACAGAGCTCACAGCCTTCATGGTGAGCATCCTATCTAAAGTAGTGACAAGAACACCAATTTGCCTCCCCTCTCTCATTTGTCACACTATCATAAAATTCCATAACTCAGTGGCCCAGAAGAATGCTAATGCCTTCGGGTTTCTTTTGACTTCATTGGCCTTGTCATTTGGTGTTCCTAAGCCTTAAGGAGAAAAACCAATTTCCAAAAGTCCCTTCTCCTTAGTCAACTTAAATAAAATGAATCTCATCCCTAACAATCAAGTTCCCATTGCTGAAGATGCTCCATTGGCTCAAGAGCCTGTTGGTTCTCCACCCCCACCTCTCCGTGCTTCGTCTTCAAGATATAGCTCGCCTTCTTGGCCTGCTTTGTCTAGTTCTTCTCATGATCGACTTAGAGCTATTGAGAGAGATGTTGCATATATAAAGGGAGAACAAAAGAAGATCAAGAAGGCAGTGAATGAGCTTTTCAAATACCTTTCCGCGATCTTCAAAAGCTGCTTGAGAGATGATGTGGCTGCCCCTCCTTCTCTGTCTCCTCCACCTCTGGACTCGGACTAAGAAGACCTGATTTTCACCACTTCTTTTTGTGTTCTTATTGGTATATTCACTGGTGGTGTACTTCTTTTTGGGAAGGGGATATGATGCTTTGGATGAAATGGTTTTTTGAAAAACTTATTTGATCTCTAACTTTATGTTTATGAATGATTGATGAAACATTTTGTTCGTTTAAAGCTTTCTATTAGATGTCAACTGTAAACTTTAAAGATCTATATGGATGTCTGATTCCTTGTTATATTCAGTCTTTGATCTATGATATGAGCTTTATGTCTTTCATTCATCTTACATTGTCCCCTATATGTTGTTTTGCTTAAATATGTACAGGATATGTCTTTTTAGTATCAAACAAACAATGTTATTTGAAGGGTATTATGTGTATGTAGTTTTGTTTGCAGATTTGAGAGCAATTTAATGTCAAAGGGGGAGAAATTAGAAAGGAGATCAGGAAATCATTTGAAAAATGAATGAAGTTGGAGAAAAGAAAAGAGGAGTTGCTCAACAATGGGGGAGCAAAGACTGAGTTGAAGTGGATGATCAACTAAGGGGAAGTTGATGAATTAAGGGGGACAACAAGACTTGGATGAATGGTTGAATGATGGTGTTTGTGTTTTTGTTGTTTTCCATCAAATTGCAAAGGGGGAGATTGTTAGATCTATGTTGTTTGCAATTTGATGGCTAGCATATGCATTCATTTTCATCACATCATCTAGATTTACATATGCTTCTATTTATCTTGAAAATCATGTCTTTAAATTGAGCCTATCATGTTTTATCCAAACAACTTTTGGTTGGTTAAATCTTGTTATCAAACGTGTTTTATTTGATGCAAAAATTCGTAGAAACACCTCACCAGTCTGATTTCTCAAAAGATTTTTCTGTCAAACCTTCAGATCTTCTGGAAATCTGACTGGATACACTGTTGATCAGCCCGTCGGTCAGGTGTCGGCTAACCAACTAGTGAACCGAGCTCAACCGAGCCTCTGTCGGTTCCATTTCCAGATAGGTGCATTTCTCTGTCGGTCAACTTGTCGGTTGATGTTCGGTTAACTGATAATGCTTTAGAACTTAACATAACTCAATTCGGTTCGGAAACCAGAGAGCATGTAGTTTCACATGTTTGCTCTGTCGCTTCAGGTGTCGGTCACCTGTCGGTCGACCGAACAAGTTCAGTGAACCAACAATAGAATTAGTTCTAAAAAAAATATGACCAGTGGGATTCTAGCCGTTGAGTTCGGCTAACTGAAGCCTGTATGTCGGTTGACCGACCATAGAGCTGGTGAAGCACTTTTTCTATATTCTCTTCTTCCTTGTTTCTTGATGTAAGACTTTTGGATACCAATCTTGAGGGTTTCTGAACATCATTCAAACCTAGGATTGGGAACAACTCAAGGGAGTAAGAGGAGCTATTTGGAAAGGCAAAGCTTGGTTTCTATAGTTAAACTGTAAGACCTGGGGATCCGAACCCTAGAGGGGGGGTGAATAGGGTGAGCTTCATTTATGACCAATTATAACCAATTTTAACTTCTTTAAAACAAACTAGTCACATGTGATGATTAATCATACAAGATGCGGAAGCTAACAAAAGAATCACCACAAAGCAATCACCATCACACAAGGATTTATAGTGGTTCGGCATCAATGCCTACATCCACTACCGGCTTGTGAACCAACACCCCACCGGATTTCCACTATTTATGCTTTTCAATAGGCTAAGCAATAACCTTTACAATATGCTTTTCAAGGCTAAGCAATAACCTTTACAATGATGTTTTTCAAGGCTCAACATCAACCTATACATGATGCTTTTATAGGCTAAGCAATAACCTCTTCAACCACATGGTTGGTTATCTCACTAAGTTAGTGTCTATAATACACTTGATGGAGATTCAATTAAGCTCATTACATTGCCTCTTAATTAGGCGGATATGGAAGTGTAAAACTAACTCACACAAACACTTAATGAATGCAAGGATGTATGCTCATGGTGTGTGTGTGTGATGTCCTCAATCTTTTTGAAAATGAAAGCTCATAAATGTATGCCTAAGGCTTTTGAAAGTTTTAGCTCAAAAACATTTATGATTGAGGAAATGCTAATCACATGTTAAAAGTAACAACTTGTTAATGAGATCAAAGATTTACAAGTTGTATGAAATTAATTAGCTCTAAACATGTGATGCATAGGGATGTCAATCAAATCAACATGTAGTTCAAAACATAAAAATAGATTTGATTGAAATAAGGGGACAAATCATATGAACTTATAAAATCAACTTGAATATGATATACCAATCAATGCAAGGCAAGTTGTGAAACTTTAAAACAAAGTTACATATGATTTGTAAACATCTTGAATCCAAAACATAAGATATATTTGAAAAAGATTTTCTTATGATGGAAAAACAACAACCAAGTATATGGATCATGTTACATCTAATTTCAAAGATGTTTCCATTAACATGATCTACTTAGATTTACCAAGGATAAAGTACTACTTGGGTTGAATCAATGGTGATGCATCCTAAACAATAGATCAATTCAAAATATAAAACATGCTAAGGATACAACACATCATAGGTTAACATGCTACAAAAGATTTATCAAAGATAAAACAAAACATGAAAACATATGATTTGTAAAGAAGTTGAATCCAAAACATAAGATAGTTTTGAAAGTGATTTTCTTATGATGGAAAACAACACCCAAAGATTCAACCAAGTATAGGAATCATGTTACATATAATTTCAAAGGTTCTTTCATTAACATGATCTACTTAGATTTACCAAAGATAAAGTACTACCTTGGATTGAATCAATGGTGATGTATCCAAAACAATAAATCAATTCAAAACATAAAACATGTTAAGGATACAACACAACATAGTTTATCATGCTACAAATGATTTACCAAAAATAAAACAAAGCATGAAAACATATGATTAAGGAAACTAGAGCCTACTTGGAGATTTAACTTCATTAATCCAAGATTTAGCTTTCCTAATGCTCCCCTTCATCCCTTAGTTCTTTTCCCTTCTATTTGCCTCAAAACCCCTCAAGGAGGGCCTTAAAATTCCCAACTTTTGGCAAAGGAAAGAACTCATATTTATAGCAAAAAGTGCCCAACGGCTAGTCCTCGGTCGACCTGCAAACAGGTCTCGGTCGACCGGGATCACACAACGGTCAGAAATATGACCGTTGGTGCGCCAGGCCACTATCTGCCTGCAGTGTTCCCGGTCGACCGGGACCTCTGCGCCGGTCGACCGGCGACACTGCCGGGACCCTAAGTTCCAACATTTGCATGTTTGAAAGATTTTCTTTGTGGAACATTTTGGGCCATTTAACCAAGCTTAAAAGCATGTTTTAAATCTTCTAAGGGTTTTAAAACATGGAACATAAAAAGCCTAAAACATTTTGAAAGATTTAAAACTCATAGGCTAGCTTGATTTTTTAAAACTCTTTTCAAATCAAATGCATCCAAGATTTAAAAGCAAATCACGCATAAATCAAAACTTTTACAAATCTTAAAAACAATGCATGAATAAAACAAGATTTCAAGTTTATCTAAAACAATGCAAGTGTGTGAATCAAATGATGCTAGAATGATTATGCATCCATCAAATTGCAATCTACAAAAACCCTAACATAAACATCTTAGTAAGCTTTGCTCTTCTCATATCATCAGTTGCATGCTAGTTTATTTCATTGGAAAATCCTTTGTAGCATGCTAACTATGATGTGTTGAATCCATTATCATATTATATCTTTGATTTATTTGTTTTGGATTCTTCACTTAGCCTTAAACCAAGTTATTGTCTTGTTTTATGAATCATGCTAGCTTCAACATCTTTGATTTTATTTGATGCATGATCTTACTACTTGGTTGAGTCTTTAGCTAGTTGTTTTCATTCCATGATCTCATAGGAAAACCTTTATGTTTTGAGAACAACTTTTCTCTTGCATTACATGTTCTAAGATTTAAATTTTCATAGAAGTTGCATTACTTGATTAATGAAATCTTTACAAGTTATCTTTTAAAAAGAACATGTGATTTGCAATACAACTTCAATCTATCTATCTTTATACTTCAAACTTTGAAATGCTTTAAGCATGTATCATTTGAGCTTTCTTTTTAGCCTTGATTGAAGTTTCACACACAAACACTTTGAAATTTCATCTTTGCATTTCATAGAGTGTTGTGTGAGTTTGATTTACACTTTCTTATCGGCCTAATTAAGAGGCATTGTATTTAAGCTTTAATTGTATCTCATCAAGTGTGTGTATAGACACTTCCATGAGAAATCAAATTCTTGTAAAGGTTATTTCCTCGCCTTAGAAAAGCATAAGTGTAAAGGTTAAGGGTGAACCTGAAAACCCAAGAGGTTACTGCTTAGCCTAGAAAAGCATAGTGTATAGGTTATTGCTAAGCCTTAGAAAAAGAATTGTGTAAAGGTTATTGCTTTGCCTGTTAAAATGCATAAATAGTGGAAATTCGGTGGGATTTTGGATAACAAGCCAGTAATAGATGTAGACATTGAGGCCGAACCACTATAAATCTCTTTGTAATGGTTGATGAGTTATGATGATTATATTTGTTATCTTCCACATTTAGTTTCATAATCATCACTAAGTAACTAGTTGAATTAAAGAAGTTGAAATTGGGCATTATTGGTCACAAAAGTGTAGCTCACCCTATTCAACCCCCCTCCCCCCTTCCTCTAGGGTTATGGTTCCAAGACTTTCATGTAGTTGTTCTAGCACAGAATCTACTAACACGACTTCCACCGTGCACCACTCTCCATACTTGATCTCCCCGCACCTTGCCAACCAAGATGATCAATCTTTTACAAGAGGATAGAAGCAACAAAACCTGCTAGAGCAGCCCTTCAAAAGAATCTCTCAATGGCTCCAGAGACACAAGGAAATCTTGAAAGTCCAAGATCGAATCCTAGAGGAGGGGGGGGGGGGGGGTGAATAGGGTGAGCTCAAAGAACTAGACCAAATTTTAAATCTTTTACCTTTTAAGTCACTTATGCTTTGATGAAGATTAATTATCTTGTGAAGATGAGTAGTCTCAAAGTTAAGCATACACAAGAAACTAACAACTACAATCTTCATTCAATGATAGTATCAAACATAAGAGCATCATCCATGTAATGAAAGCAAAAAAATCAATCACCATAATACAAGCATTTATAGTGGTTCGGCCAACGTGCCTACATCCACTCCCGGCATCCCTACCGGATTTCCACTAACTCAAATTAAGATTTAGGTTCACCTTCAACCTTACAAATACATCACTATGCTTTTCAAGGATAGGCATAAACCTTTACAACACTATATATGCTTTTCAAGGCTAAGCACCAACCTTTACAACAAAAGGATTCTCTCTTAAATAAAATGCCTATGAATGCATGGATAAGAGAACAATGTAAGTGCAATTTAATGCCTCTAAATAGGCTGAATTGAAAATGAAATCTCACTCTCTAGACATGCATATGAATGGTAAAAGTCTATGATTCATGCATATACTAGAAACTTTTCTATCTCTTTTTAGGAAGAAGAAATTCTAAATGATGCAAAGATGTTAATTATTTATATGAGAAAAAGTTTTATGACAAACACATGGGTTTTCAAAGTGAACAAACTTGATTTGAAGAAGTAAAACTTAAATCTAGCAAGTTAGTTTTGAAACAATAAAACAACCTCATGTGAATTGCAAACCATATGTTGATTTCATAAAGCTAGGAGATTTTAAAGTTTTAAGCATGTTATGAAAAGAAACATTTCAAAAGATAGACAACTATTTAACCATGCTTAAAGAAAACAAAGATTTAGTAACAAAGCATGAGTTTAAACTTGGGATAAAGAAAGCACACCCATTTGAAGATCAAAGGTTGAATCAATGGATTAGCTTCATAATCCCTTCAATAATACTCTTGAAAAGTTGTTAGTCATTGGCCTAAAAAATCCCCCAAAGTTCAGCAACCTTTTCCAAACAAAAAGCCACTTTTTATAAAGAAAAAGTTTCATGTACCAGGTCGACTGGGTGCTCAATGGCTCTATAAATTCCTATTGGAGAGGCCTGATGGCACGATTCCCCGATCAACCCGCACTACAAAAAAAAAGACTTTTAGTCTCGCTTTTAAAATGAGCTTTTGTGTCGCTTTTACAATAAAGTGACACAGTATGGTCTGATGTGTCACTTTAGAGGATGAGTAAACGCAGAAGATGTTTGTTGTGTCAATTTTCTATAACGCGACACACAAAAACAAATCTATGTCTCGTTTTATTCTTAAAGTGACACTAGCGGAGCAAATTTTTAAGATAATCTAAACTAAATATTGAGGATGGTTTTCCCCCACTAAACAAAAGTGACACAAAAAATTTGATTGGTCTTTTCTTACATGAAATAGAAAACAAAAGCGACATTTGGGCGGGTGCTTGCAAAATTTGGGCGGCTCTGAGACGATCGACTGGCCCCCCATCCCTCCAATCCTCACGCCCATTCCTCCAATCCTCCCCTGCATCATCTCCATTCACACGACCCAGCCGATCACCTTCAGCCTGCGCATCATCAGCCAGCCTCCCATCTCCATCTCCATCTCCATCGCAGCCATCCAACCGCCTTCTCTCTTCTCTGCTCACCAAACTCGCCACCCTCTGCTCCATTATCTTCCTCCGCCAGACACAAGCAGCAACAGCTCCGGCCCACACGCAGCACCTTCTTCCGCCTCCTCGAGCCGCCCCTGCACCAGGTACACCATCTCTCTGCTCCCTCTCTGCTTTCTCTCTCTTTCCCCATCTCTCTGTTCTGTCCCTCTCTGCTCTTCTCTCAACTTCTTCTTCTTTCAGCTATACATGTTTATCTGTCTGGGTATGGAGATTTTGGGTTTTTACTGGATTGTGGGAGTGGGTTCCATGGTGCTGGGAGATTTTGGGGGTGGATTGTGGGAGTGGGTTCCTTGGTAAGGGGGATGTAGACGATGGTGGATTGTGGGAGTGGGTTACCCCTACCCCTCTTGAACAATTCTCGTTTTCCACTCCTGAGTCCTGAACTCCTCCCAAGTCCTAAATCATCACAGGTTCAACCCATTTTCCCTTTTCCATTCCCCTCCTGTTGCAGCAGCAGAAGAGGCGGAATTGGTTCGTTAGGAAGAGAAAGAAATAGAATGCAGAGAACCCACATAACAGTTGGAAGAAAAAACAATCTATGTGGAGTGCATTAATGGGTGTAAGTGGGGAGTTTGACTGCTGTAGGTGGCTCAAAGAAAAAGATCTTTATGAAAACTGAGATATGAGTTCTCTTCAGAAAGATCTTCTATGAGTTTTAAACGTTTAAACCATTGAAACGGGTGACCACTCACAGGACAAATTGATGGAACAAGACTTACCACATACTGATTAATTGCTTCATACTACAGGTTTAAACTTCAAAACACAATGCCTTACCACTTGGACGTTTCCAATAAGGTTTATGTTTTCCCCCATGTATTTACAGAATCTCTCTGCATTGCTTGCAAGTTTAAAGACTTTTTTCTACTTGTTCTGAAGCCCACTGTCACAATTCTTAATTCAAAATTTTCATTCCAGGTTTATCCATTCACACAAGTCACAAGTGTTCAAATCAGATCACCTAAACCGTCAGATGAAGTAGAACACATTCACTGGGCTGGCTAATTTGTTTTGGTTGGTAGCTTATATTCAACATCAGATCCAAATGAAACAACAAAGTAGAGAATAACATGAGTTGTATACCTCTGTTTTGCAAACTTAGAAAAGATGAGTAGACAAATTACAAGTCCCAATTGCCAATACAACAGAGTCAACAAACAAAGACCCCTCATTGGTGCACCC
This sequence comes from Cinnamomum chago, assembly GCA_038049695.1. Taxonomy (NCBI): domain Eukaryota; kingdom Viridiplantae; phylum Streptophyta; class Magnoliopsida; order Laurales; family Lauraceae; genus Cinnamomum; species Cinnamomum chago. Next base: position 55,446,161 of record CP142454.1, on the reverse strand, counting down.
CAAGACACAGTAATACTATACTATAAGATAAATTTTCTTATAGTTTATGAGGGGTCTATAAGATAAATAACTTAGTTTACATGACACTATGACCATGACAAGTAGGGAAAGAGAGTTGTTTTCCTTGGAAGAGAAGAGTGGGTGATTAGAATCATGTGGAGTGCATTAATGGCAAAGAGTGTGTAAGAACAAGACTTAGGGTTCTACAACTAAATTTCATTTTCAATCTCCCTCGAAATTGTTTCATTTTTTTTTAATATTGCTTCTACCTTAGTTTGATGTCGGATCTCATTAAGTGTATCTCATTAATGACTTGGTTCTTGTTGTCTTAGAGGAGTACTTCATTGTAAATACTTTTGTCCTCCTCACTAGATGCATCAAGTTCTTTGAGTCAATCCAACCCAATGACTGAACCAGTCAATCCTGCCTTTCGACCTACAATGTGGCGCCATTTAGCCTTGTGGTCCATACCTCCAACAGCTCTGAATAATTGGTGGTCCATCCAGATCACGGTCGTATTCGCCATCACACTCAAGACGACATGATCGTGCTGGACATGCTGATAATGGGCATTGTAGCAAACCAAGGGCTCCAAAAATAGAGTACATCACTGAGTTTGGGGGCTCTCCCCTCATCGTGATGATCAGAAGCTGTTATAAAACATATAAGTAAAACTCAAATCAATTCATTGTTTTTTCATTGATTTTTCCAACAGCTCTGAATAATTGATTTTTTTTCATTGTTTTGCCTTGTTTTGTTCTCTTTCTTCTTTGGAATAAAATTTACTGTTATAAAACATATAAGTAAAACTCAAATCAATTCATCACTCTTGCATGTTAAGATGTTCCATGAAGCTAAAAGGTGTTCATGAAAAAATTGAAAACAATTTAGAAAAGAGACAAAATCGCATATGTACAACCGAATGCTTGTTCCTTGTTCATCTCTAAAGCGTATCCAAATCCGCAACAATTCTTTGGAGGTTTTGTTAATCACTAAATGACCTTTTAAAAATGGATTTTCTAATAAAATAAAATAAAATATTATTTATATTAACCTCTTGGTTGTGGGTATTCTCGCATAACCAAATCGCTTGAATCTCATGATTCAATGAAACAAGTATGGAATCATAAGATTCACACATGAATCCTAAGAATCGCATGTAAGTGGAATTCATTGCATAAACCTGAATCATGCTCTTAGGATTTGATATGAATTGTAAGATTCGGGAGTTAGGACACTAATCCAGATTCTAATAGGTGTTATGTAGCTATCTATATATCTCTATCTATCTATAATCCATCTTTGTGCTGTCCATGTTGCATGCCAATCATGGGGGATGAGGGGTAGGCAGGGGGGCTACAAGAAGATTATTGTTAGATCAAGTCATCTGATTAGGGAATTAAAATTTTAACCTTAGATAAAGTGTGCTTTATTTATTTATTCTAATGTTGGTATTTGTATGATGAGTGCTTTTTCTACCACTTCTAGCATCGTATGCAAGGTTCTTGTTCATAATAGATTGGCCCCATCAAAGATCCTTTGTGTTTTCTTGTATGTATTAGAAGCTATTATACCCATATACTTATAATGTCTATTATATCCAATAATTCATTTTTGTGTGAAAACTGTCCCTGCTTTGTCCAATTTAAGTTCTTGAATTGTATGTGTATGGCACTAGGCCTTTTCATCTTAGTTACATGAAGTGGGAGTAGGCCAGGAATAGGAGGGAGTTAAGAGTGCGATGGCTAGAAAGTAGCTATTCTCAAATTTCGTCAAGTGGTTACCTAAGGAGAAGTGGCTAGAGGCATGATTTAAAATGAGGGTGGCTCCTTGTAAGGTCCCTGTAACTATGATTTGTAAATCTATGAAAGAATCCTAAACGTTTCTTGTACTTCTTCCTAGTCTTATTATGGGATAAACTTTACTTTGTTTTTCTTTTTCTTTTTTTCGATAATTAAACTTTTCTGTAGTGAATCTCTTCAAAACCATTGATTGATGCATCTCATGTTATGGAACCAAAGCTTGTGAAAATGAAATTTGTCCTTGAAATTCTCCCTTCTGGCAGTTGTGAAATGTTCCTTAAATTGTGCCTTTAGGTTGTTTATTGTTGTTGTTGTTAGGAATTTTGTAGGTTGCAATTTGATGGATGCATCTTCATTCAAGCATCATTTGATTTACACACTTGCATTGTTTTTAAATAAACTTGAAATCTTATTGTTTACATGCATTGTTTTTAAAGAGTTGTAAAAGTATTGTTTTATGCATGTTTTGTTTTCAATCTTGGATGCATTTGTTTTAAGAAAGAGTTTTCCAGAAATCAAGCAAGCCTTTGTTTTAAAATTTTTGAATCTTTTTAGGCTTTTTATGTCATGTTTTAAAAACAATTAGAATCTTTAAAACATGTTTTCCAAGCTTGATTTAGTGGCCAAAAAGTTCCCCCAAGCAAAACTGTGAAAAATGCATTTTTTGGGAATTTTGGTGCTGCGGGGTTAACCATGGGGTTAACCGGGGTGGTCAACCCGCAGTGTAGCCGGTTAACCGGCCATGTTAGCCCGGTTAACCGGCCACAGTGCAGGATGACCCAAAACACAACGGCTCTTTTTATGACCGTTGTGCTTGGCCGGTTAACCTGCCTGTTATGGCCGGTTGACCGGGTAAACTAGCCGTTGGGCTGTTTTGGCTATAAAAATGAGTTCTTTCCCTTGCCAAAAGTTGGGAATTTTAAGCCCCTCCTTGAGAGGTATTGAGGCATATCAAAAGGGAAAAGAACCAAGGGATGAAGGGGAAGATTAGGAAAGCTAAAGCTTGGATTAATGAAGTTAAACCACCAAGTAGGCTCTTCCTTCCTTAATCATATGTTTTCATGCTTTGTTTTATTTTTGGTAAATCATTTCTAGCATGTTAAACTATGTTTGTGTTGTGTCCTTAACATGTTTTATGTTTTGAGTTGATTTATTGTTTTGGATACAACATCACATGATTCAATCCAAGTAGTACTTAACTTTGGTAAATCTAAGTAGATCATGTTAATGAAAGAACTTTGGTAAATCATATGTAACATGATCCATATACTTGGTTGAATCTTTGGTTGTTGTTTTCCATCATAAGAACATCTCTTTCAAAACTAACTTATGTTTTGGATTCAACTTCTTTACAAATCATATGTTTTCATGTTTTGTTTTATCATTGGTAAATCTTAGTAACATGTTAACCTATGATGTGTTGTATCCTTAGCATGTGTTATATTTTGAATAGATCTATTGTTTTGGATACATCACCATTGATTCATCAAAGTAGTACTTTATCTTTGGTAAATCTAAGTAGATCATGTTAATGAAATATGTAACATGATTCATATACTTTGTTGAATCATTGGTTGTTGTTTTTCCATCATAAGAAAATCTCTCTCAAATGTATCTTATGTTTTGGATCCAACATCATTACAAATCATATGTGTATTATTGTTTTAAAAGTTTCACAACTTGCCTTTCTTTGATTGGTAAATCATTTTCAAGTTGTCCTTATAATTACATATGATTTGTCCCCTCTTTTCAATCAAATCTATTTTTATGTTTTGAGCTTCATTGATGATTTGATTGACATCCCTATGCATCACATGTTTAGAGCTAATCCATTTCATACAACTTGTGTAACTTTGATATCATTAACAAGTTGTTACTTTTAACATGTGATTGCATTACTTCCTCAATCATAAATGTTTTATGAGCTAAAACTTTCAAAAGCCTTAGGCATACATTTATGAGCTTTCATTTTCTAAATGATTGAGGACCACACACACACACTTCATGTACTTTCATCTTTGCATTCATAGTGTGAGTGTGTATTAGTTTTTCACTTCCATATCCGCCTAATTAAGAGGCATTGTAATGAGCTTAATAGAATCTCCATCAAGTGTGTGATAGACACTAAATTAGAGAGATAACCAACCTTTTGGTTGAAGAGGTTATTGCTTAGCCTATAAAAGCATAGTGTATAGGTTGATGTTAAGCCTTGAAAAACATCAATGTAAAGGTTATTGCTTAGCCTTGGAAAGCATATTGTAAAGGTTATTGCTTAGCCTATTGAAAAGCATAAATAGTGGAAATCCGGTGGGGTGTTGGTTCACAAGCCGGTAGTGGATGTAGGCATTGAGGCCGAACCACTATAAATCCTTGTGTGAGGGTGATTGCTTTGTGGTGATTCTTTTGTTAGCTTCCGCATCTTGTATGATAAATCATCACATGTGACTAGTTTGTTTTACAGAAGTTAAAATTGTTAAAATTGGTCATAATTGGAGCTCACCCTATTCACCCCCCCTCTAGGGTTCGGATCCCCATGGACTCACAGTTGTTTTGACTTGTATGGTGATTCTTAGAATGCAATATATGTTGCTATTCAGGTTTTAATGTTATCTATCTGAAGGCTATTTTGCACGGTTTCTATTGTATGAGTTAACTATGCACCCTAGACGTGCTGGTTTTTCATGTCTACTGAGACCAAACATGACATGACACTTCATGATTTTATTCTATTGTATCGGAATTTCAGACTACCATGTTGACTGCATGTTACCTTTTCCAATGGAATGCGTCAAATGGAAATATATGATGACTCATGTAGGAACCATTCTAACTTCTACTCCACTCATAAAAGCCATTGTAACATGAGTTGTATATTCTATATTAAAATATCTGATGCAAACCCTATTGTCCAACTAAACCAAACCTGTGTCCCACATGTGGGACTTAGAGGAGTCTAGGATTAGCTTTCTAATTCAAGTAGATGTCTTGATTAATTTCTAGTTTCATTAGGAGTCTTGGGTTCTAGTGTTTGTTTTGCTATACATTTGGATGTAATGCATTAGGGAGATTTAGAGTTGAAGGGTTTTTTTTTTTTTTTTTTTGAGAAATACCCTTCTGGCTGCGTGTGAGGGGTTCTGCTTTAGGGGATACGTGATAAGTCGTTTCAGATTTGTTGGTCTCTATCACTGAAGCTGTGTGGGGGTTTATCCACCTTCTGGCTGGGTGTGAAGAATTCCACTTTAGGGGATGATTTCTTATACCTGACATATAGCTCTCGAATGTTACCCTAGGGGTTGGGTTACTCAGATGCTGTTTTCAGAAGATCTAGTTGGTTGATGCTGCACCAAGGTGGGACATACATTGATTTTTCTGGGTGTCATGCACCTCATTGCTTGGCTGGCAGATATGTTCTAATGCCCTTTATGTGGGGAAGAGTTTTTTGCCTAGCTAAGCCTGTCTCTGGTTCTGGTAAATTCCTTAACTTGTTGCTCTACAAACTTGCAAGCTTGATTATGGAGAAAAAAGCTGAAAAAAAGAGTGATTATCTTTAAATGCTCTATCTTTTGGTGGAGTTGCATGAATGGGTGGCTTTTTTCGTCATTCTACTATATTTATTGACTCTTGTTATGTCCATGTTTTGATACTTCAGTAAAATTAGCTGGTGTTAAGTGGCATATTTCACATGGAACCGTGCATTATGGTCACCTTGTGCATCAGAAAAAATGACAGGGAAATATATTTTGGTCTTGTCTTCAAGCTGTCTGGATATGCATTCCTGAAAAGTTTTTCTTTACCTTTTGTTGGAACTGTCTTTGTTGTGAATTCTCTAGGTTGGCGTTTCCTTTTCTCTTAAATAGAAAAGGAAGTGAATTTTTTGTACTTACTGCTTTTATAATTTGTGATAAAATTATACTATGATAAGGTTCAGCCTGATTATGAAATCAATCTTTGTGGATTGGGACCCCACATAAATTCATGATTATTGCTCCTTTTTTTTTTCCTTTCCTATTTTCTCATTTGAGTTCTGATGTTCCATTGAATATTGATGGCAATCCCTCTTAACATTCATTTCAGTGGTTTCTCTAGTGCAAACAACCTATGAATTCTCAGATTTACATCTTAAATAAAGTTCTGCTGAATGACCTACTAATGCACCTGGTTTGTAGGAAACACTGGTGAAATTGTATTAAAACCATGCATCGCAAATGAATCTGAGATTTGTAAGGTTTTGTGAGGACGACATTGAGTTGTGATTCCAACTGCTCTACTATTTCATGTTTAACACTAACACACATGTTTAACCTACTTGTTTAAGGATTTATTGTGTTTTAAGTTCACACTCTCTTACAGGAAATGGTTTCTGTTAACTCTTGACTTAAATCAGTTCAAAATTTTTGTTTTTCAAATGGAAAGACTGCCTGCACCAAACCGTAAAAAAATAGTCCAAGTGAAATTAGAGCCTTTTCTGGACAGCAATAAATCCTTAAACAAGTAGGTTTCAGATTCCCTAAGCCTACCCTACAAATAGCAGAGCCTTGGCTGGAAATCCACAGAATACTTTGAATTAATAGGTCAAGACCAAAGTAGCATGTTCATTGAATTTATATGGCTTTTTCATGAACTCCTAATTATTGAGTTGGAAGCAACTTAAAGACTTTTAATTCCATGACTTAGCAAAGAAGCAAAAACAAAAGGAGGAAACTCTTTTAGTGCCTGGGTTGTCCAAGTGGGGACCAACAGGGCGTGTGGTCCCCAATTAGACCAACAGGACCTACTAAGATATCTTTCCCAATTATGGAGGATTCATTGTCTCCCATGTTTCAATAAGCAGATTTTGTGCTGATGGGGCTGGGCTTTCAGGTGGGGACTCTTTAAAATCCTAGCTGTTTCTTAGAACCAGGTCAAAATATGGACAGAAATTTGGCAACCAAATTTTCGAGGGAAAAAAAAAAACACAGAGCGAGATTTCTGCTCTTCAGAGTCGCAGAATAACCATGTGTGACAATTGTAATTCCTTGAGGATTTAGACTAATAGAAATCCTCATTCTGAGAAATTTTAAGTCCGGCCTCGCCCTATAGGACTTGAAAAATCTTTACTTTCGTGAATTTTCATGCCAATAGTGAGACTTTGCCAAATTTCTGTACCTTTAATTCTTGCAAGATTGATTGGACAATGTTTTCTGCTGCAGCTTATCTGGTGCTCATTCTGGTTACCTAAGGCAGAACTTTGGGGTTTAGGGTTAGATCTGGCCTAGGGATTAAGAGCATGATTGCAGGGTGGGGACTGGGGAACTGCATTGCCATTTGGAGCTGACTAAAGCAGTTTATAGTGGAATTATATGGATGCTTCCTGTCAAAAAGCACAATTTTTTTTTTTTGTAAAATGAACTTGTATAATTGCTTCCAAAATGATGGCCTTTGGTCAATTTGAATGTTGGCCAAGGACATCTCTTAATGCTTCTTCATCTTTGCAGGTCATCAGCTGGTCATTTACTCGAGGCCCTGCATGTTGATCCTGCATCAGCTGTATCGCTAGAACAGGAAAAGAACCTTAAAATGTTGAAAACTCCAGCCAGGTATCTCTTTTCATATCTTCAGTTTGAGTTGTCTTTCAGTGTTCATGCCACTCTGTGAAGTTGGCTGAATTGTTGTATATGAGGTATTATGGGTTTCTTTTTTCCTTCTCACTACGATAATTTTGGACTATTATAACTGAAACTTAAAAGCTTTCCTCTTTTTCCCCCTTTCTAGTTTTATTTTATTCTTATTTAAATTTTTTTTTGTCTATGTCTCCGATTAGCACATCGTCAGCCCTGGCCAAGCTAAGCAAGCCTACTACTGGGGTAGTCTTAAAACCACAGCAGAGTGAGAAGAAGGAAACACCTCAGGAACGTCTTAAACGGATAATGAGCAAACAGCTGAACAAACAAAGTAAGACATTTGCTGTGTGCGTGTAGTGTGATTTATGCTTCAGCAGTCTAATGACAGCAATGGCATGACAGGGTGGAGAACAACAACTGACCTTAGGATTTTTTAGACTATTACTCGAGGGTTCATCTAATTTTGATATTTTGAATATTTTATTTGATGGATTCTGTAGTCAATAATGCCATTTTAAATTCTAATTTTAAATATAAAATCTAAAGATAGATGGGCATTGGGTCCTTTCAGACCATATGGAGATATACGTACACTGTAGCTAAGTTAAGTTTTTATCTTCTTTGTTGGCAGTTTCTTTTGACCAATGAGGCAGGAGCCAAATAAAATTGACAATTCTTTAGCCAAACTCAAGATAGATAGATAAGTGAGATTTTGTTAGTGAACATTTTTACCTATTGGTGATAGATTGTTAAGATGCTTTTGAGGATTGAGTGGCAAGAGGGAAACCAAGGCTGGTGGGTGTTGTAGGTGTTCTTCATAATGACAAAGGGATTCTTGTTGTGACTTTGATCAGCATAAGTGACCCTAACAAAGCTGAAATTTCTTTTACCAAAAAAGAAAAAAAAGCTGAAATTTTAGGCACTTGTGGAAACTACCACTTGTGAAATCCATTGCATACTTTTCTTGTGGACATTTCTGGTGGATATGCCTCCAACCCTGAAATTTGCAATTTTTGTTTGTTGTAATAGAGAGAGGAGAGGGAAAGAGTACAGATCCTCGGACCTCAAAAAAATCTTCCAAATTGTGGATTTGGCTGACAATCTAAATTGCTGATGTCATTGGCCGCAATGTGGATAGCAGAAGGGAGGTGCTATATGAGTTTTCTAGATGAAGGGTCCTTATCATAAAAATTTTTATTCAGCAAAAAAAAAAGTCAATGAAAATGAACTAATGGCCAAGAAAGGATTAATAATTGATAATGATCAAGAAAGGAGGACTATATTAGATGGTCATCAGTTGTAATACCTATTGTTTTATTGTCAGGGTCGTTCACTACAAACATTGTTGCAGCTGCACCGGTGGTTTACTGCAGACATATATTAGACATTTCAACAACGGTATGTTATGTTGGTTTCTTCGATCACTCAATTTCATTGGGGTCACTGAATTTCCACATTAAACAAATTAGCAGGAGCATTTGTATGTTCCATTGTTTGTAATGGGGTGTGGATGGGTGGAAGTTTAATTTACTATCTTGTTTATTTTGACTTAAGTCTTAACTTCAGAGTATTTTGTAAGACAACAATTTTACCACTTATCTTAATAAAATTCTCATGTTTGCAAAATTTTCAGGCACGAGCAGTATTGATAAATGCTGGTCAGGCAAATGCTGCAACGGTAGGCACATCTGTCTGCTTTGTTAGATGCTATAATATGATTTCTTGCTCTAAAGTTATATCCATTAATTCAGATTAGATGAATTTTTTGGAGGACTAGTATGATCCTCAGCCCGAGGAGATTTCTTGTATCTCCAGGACCCGAGTTTGTACAAGAGTGCCTTCTTTGTTGTGCAGTTCATACTGTTGCTCTGATGAAACCCAATGTAACTTGGGAATGGCTGGAAAAAAAAAATCCTCCATGGGACAATTTGAAGGCTGCAATTTGATTGTTGGTAGCACAAGTTGTCTACAGCAGTCAACAAGAAAAAGTTTGAATATTCTGTGAAAAATCCAATCTGCTGAAATTTCTGTGTCAAGTGTTGATTACTCACTTCATTGCATCAACAGTCTGGATCACGGAATTGTACGTGGAATCTGCATACAAAGTTAGGGCATTATTTTTTTAATCATATAATTCATCAGAATCTTGATTGTGATGTTTTTAATAACCTGTCACATGCTGTTTTTTTTAGGTAGTATGTGTCAACATTTTCAGCAGTTTTTTTTATCTCCTGGTTTATTCGTTCTTTTTAAATATCAGTAACTCGTCCACATCTTTTTGCATTAGATAACTTCTACTTTAGCTTGTTGACTTGACAAAAGCTGATTTTATAATCATCGCAGGGGGATGCAGGTTACCAGGATGTCATAGAATGTGCAACTGCTATTGCTAAGGTAATCAAACTATGAATCTAGAATCTCTCACGGTCATTATTGGCATGATTCAGGTGGGATATGGTCACTGCTCTGTTTCCTTTTTCTTGGTGTTGCAGCTTCTACAGCTTAGGGCAGAAGAAGTTTTAATTGAATCCACTGGTGTAATTGGTCATAGAATAAAGAAGGTAATTAATTTCTCACAGAGTGTGTATGTCATTATTGTTATCATTTTCATCATTATCATCATCATACGGGTACATTTCCATATTATTAGCTTAAATATAAGGATGGGTTTGAAAGTTAACCCCAAATTTAATTTTGGCAGATATTGTGGGTGGGGTACTTGATTATATGTCATTATGGTTGGTTAAACTCTCCTTCTTACTTGAATATATTATTGATACATAGTCAAATTGTTATTATTTTGTAGGTGAATGAAGAATTAATTAAACGGAGATGGAATTTTGGTTATGTTTTGCTAAGTGGATCTACTAATTAGGTTAAGTTAATTTTGGTTAGTTAGGGATTTCCGGAAATTGTTTACAATGTAGCTTGCCTTTTTTTGGATGCTTTTGTGAAGGTTTTGGATTATGTCGTGACGCTTTGGTTACGAATTCGAAGGTTAATGTAAATAGTTTGGATTATGGATGGATTCAAATTGGCTATGTTTTGAATAGTTTGTTTGATTTAGTGCGTGGACGAGCAAGCACGTTTCTTAATGTGAATGGTGATTAATTTCCAATTAATGAAATGGTTCTTATTGAATGTTGCTATCTATATTTTTTTGCATCTTTTGTAAGGCAGGTTTAGTGATTTGAAAGTGTATCCATACTGCAGCATGTTATTAGTAATGTATATATTGCATTTTTATTTTAAAAAAAAAATGGATGGTATCTCGCTTTTATGGAAACTGTCACAACTGATGGCTACTTGTGTCACTTTTGGTCCGAAAACAACATATTAATCACTGCTTTTGAAAAGCGAGACAACAAAGTTATCTTTCTTGTGACGCTTTTAAGTTATTTCAGTGTCACTTTTGGGTTTAAAGTGACATAAGTAATAATTTTTTTGTGTCACTTTGATAACAGAAACTGACACAACAAATGTATTTCTTGAGACGCTTTTACGAACTTTTAGTGACGCCGGCAGATAAGACGCTTGCATAGTAATTAGAAAAGCGACACAAACCACTTTTTAAGACACTTTAAAAGTGACTCATTAAGACATTTTTTTTGTAGTGCCGCAGTGTGCCCGAAGGGACCCGGTCGACCGGCCACACAAGCAGGTCGACGTGGAGACAACCCTGAAATTCTAAATTTTTAGAAAGTTGAAACTAAGAGGGCTTCTTTCCAGGGGACTTTGAGGCACATTGATCAAGCTTGGATCATGACTTAAAAAGGATGAAAATAGAATTTTAAAGACATGAAACATTCAAACCAAAATATGGATTTAAAGTGAAAACATTTGGAAAGCTTGAAAAGATATTTGAATTCAAAGATAGAACATTTTGAGACTTGAAAATTTGAATTAAAAACTTCATGAACTTAAGAAAAATAAGATTTGATAACCATGCATATCATATAATAAAAACAAAGATTATGAATGAGAAATATGCATGAATATCCTAAGATAAAGAAGAACATGAAAGAATGAGAGGTCAAGCTATGAAAATGAATGCATCCTATCAAATTGCAACAAAATAAAAACTCTAATAAGTCTCTCTTAAGGTATTCTAACCTCATATCAAAAGAGAGAATTAACTTCTTGTCTTGTGTCTTTGGGTTGAGAGAATCACCCAATTTATCTTGCTTTAGTCTTTTAATTAAACTCCAATTAGAATAGCAAGCCTTTTCCAACTCTTTAAAAGAGTTCTGATCGGATCGGACTTGGGCATCAATGCCATTCTCGCTCTCGCTATAGTGAGAATGAGTCTCGCTATAGCGAAACACTTCTTTGTCGTTTTCTCCTTGACAGCATCTGACAGTCTGAACAATCTCCCCTTTTTGACAATTCTTGGACAAAATCCCCTAGAACAATACATTATGATCCACTCAAAAGGAAAACCCAAAATACATTGAATTTTAAAATAAAGAAATTCAGCACTATAGATCTCGCATTGGCTTTGCTTGAACATGTAAATCTTGAATTGCCTTGGGTTGTATAGCTCCCTTTAGCTCTATTCTTCTCCCCTTGTTTTTGTTCAAATTGACAAATAAATATCATCATGCAGCTTCTATCAATATGGATGCAATAGCTCCCCCTCAATATGATCTTCATATTGGCATAGGGGTGGGGGCTTGATCTTGCAAATCAGGAGTGATGAAGCTTAGGCAAAGACACTTGCACATTTAAAGATTTCAGCAAAGTGTATACCAACACAGAAGAGAGGTCTTCTTTCTGGACACAGACATCTTTGGTACTCTTCTTTTTAAGCTCAGCCTTCTGCGTTTTCCATTGCTTTTGATTTGGTAAACTTCGCAGCTTCTTGCAATGGGATCCAATGTGTCCTTTAATTCCACAATGATGACAAGTGGGGACTCATTTAGGATGTGACACATTCTCCTTCTTTGGAGCTTTCTTTGCAATACTAACAACAAGATTGGTAATAACTAAATTCTTAACAAAACAGTTTTTTCCTTTAGCATTCGAAGTGGATGCTCCGTCATCGTAGCCAATGCCATGCTTGTCAGTCTGTGCCTTTTGATTGCACAGGATGTCATCTAATTTTCTCAATCCAGTGTTCATCTTATTCAATGAAGCTGTAGCAATATTTAACTCAGATAAAACCATTTTGAGAGAAAAAGAAATTATATCAAAGTCCTTGGAACTTGAATAAATATATACTTTTTTGCTTTAAGGTAAAATTGTACTAAGCAAGAAAGGGCAAAAGCCCCATAGCAAGGAAAAAATGGCTAGGAAACAAAGGAGCTAACCCAAAAAGGGCTAAAGGAAACAGCTATACAACATAAAGGAAAAAACGAAGCAATAGGGAACAATACAAAAAAAGGAAAACGAGGAAAAAAAACAGAGGAAATCACTGTAAGAGCCCCAAAATTGGATGCGCAGGCTGGATGGAACTCAGGCCTGGGGTTGAGCTTGCCATACCTTTTAGCCGATCCAAGAAAAATTGCTTAACTCTCTCTAGGGTTGGCTGCCTCGAATTGTGTTTGGAGTTGTTCCGGATTGACCATATAACAAAGATGGCGAGGAAAAAGAGAGCTGCTGATAATTTTCTTCCAGAGACATCTCCATCTGCCGCAATTATCATCTAGATCTTTGAAGTAGAGAGAGGGAGGAAAAGCTGGATATTACAAGGGGAGAGAAGCCAGAACCATAGCTGTTGAGCTAACTTACAAGAGAAAAAAAAGATGAAGATCAGTTTCTTCCCCACTATAGCAGTTGTAACATCTTAAGGACATAGACCACCCTTTAGATTTAGCCCAAAGATCTGTTGGAGTCCTCCTATGCAGGATGCGCCAGCTAAGGCAAGACAGACGAGGGGAGAAAAATTTGCTCTAGGCAAGAGTTGCCCAAGGAAGTTCAGGAGCTTTGGATCTCAGAATATGCCAGGCTTCTCAAATGGAAAAAGATCTAGAGGAGTTGCCTTGCCAAGAGAGGTGATCTGAGGCTAAATTATCACCTAAAGAGATGCTACCAATGGAGTTGGACAGAAACTCCTAAAGCTCTGTGGGAAGATGCCAAGGAATGTCACATCGGTTGTCCTCTATAATGTCTACAGCATAGTCTTTCTCTGAGAAATGAAAGCCTGGGAACCTAGAAGCAATTCAGTCATGGTCCATTGTTAACGATCCATCTGCAGTCCTTCTGAAGCAAAAAAGACAATCCTCTCAGCTTTTTCCAAATGCAAGATCCATTTCTGGAATTCTTATAGTACTAGAAGGCCCTTGAAATACCTGCCACAAAACTAATAAGCCCAGATCGAATCAACTAAAATTGCTGACCAAGCAAGGTAAAGAATGTAGGCTTTGTTAACATCCCTCACCTTGTGAAGGCCCAGACCACCTTCTGCTTTAGGCAGACAAACTATATCCCATCTCACCAGGTTAGATCTTGATTTATCCGGATTGGCGGACAAAAGAAAATTCCTCGTCAGCCTTTCAATTTGGAGATAGGTCTTGTTGGGGAGAGGAAGAACAAGAGAGATGTGGAGAGGGATGGAGGAAAGAACATGCCTAACCAAAGTCAGTCTACCTGCAAAGGAAATATTTGGATCTAATTGAATCCATTAGCTTATGGAAGTAGATATGCCGGGTTGAGCCATAGAATAGGGGGACACCAAGGTAAACAGAGGGCAAAGGAACAACACTGATTTGGAGGAGACCAGTAGCCATATTGGCCCTCCTGGCAGTACATTTGCCCAGGAACAGAAAATTTTTCCGAAGGTTAAAACAATGGCCCGAGGAGTCTTGGTACAACCTGAGCAAATCTTGAAGCCTCTGAATACCAAACTTATGAGCTTTGAGGAAGAGCAAAATATCATCAGCATATAAGAGCTGACAAGGAGTTGAGCTGACTGGGGAGATCGAAGCAATGTGGCCACCACTTCTAAGCAAATCCAAATTGAGACTGAGAATTTCCTTTGGAAAGATGAAGAGATAAGGCAAGAGGGGGTCCCCCTGACGCATACCATAAGAGGAGCTGAAGAACCCACCGGGAAATTTGTTAATCAACTGAGCCCCTACTGCTACAAACCAGATCTTTGATGATGCTAATCCACTTGGGAGAGAACTTGAAGAAGTGAACTTTGAATAGAAAGTTCCACTGGAGCTTGTTGAAAGCCTTGCAAATATCCAATTTCAAACAAAAAGAGCCACCTGAAATTTTGTCTTGAGCTTCTGGAGATCATGAGCTAACGCCACATGGTGATGAATGGATCTCCCTTTGATGAAGGCAAATTGGTGATTGGAAATGAGGAGGACCAGAACTTAGGAGAGCCTAGTAGCCAGAATTTTGGAAATAATCTTGTAAGTGAAGTTGAGCAGGCTAATAGGCTTATAGTCTAAGGAAAACTTAGGAGACTGAAGCTTGCGGATGAGGGTGTGGAAATAGGCATTGGTTGCTCTCAGCAGCCTTCCTGAAGTGACGAAATGAAAGACTGCTTTTATCACATCCGGACCTACTATATCCCAACAGTTGGTGAAGAAGGCGTAAGAGAAACCATCTGGACTCGGGGTACTGTTCCTCTTGAGGCCAAAGACTGCATCTTTAATTTCTTTAACAAAGGGAATGGCCACCAGAATATGCTTTTGATCTTCTGAGACTGAAGGCCCCAACCATATTGAAAAGGGATTCATAGGGGATGGAAGAAGAGGACTGCAGGAGCTCGGAGGAGTGGATACAGGCCTGATCTCTAATCTGCTCTTCTTCCTGAAAAGGAATGTCCCCAATTGTGATATTGTCTATGCGATTCCAAATACTTCTGGACTTTGCTGAGAGATTAAAAAAATTTAGTATTCCTGTCACCATCTTGAAGCCATTATATTCTAGACTTTTGCTTCCAATGAACAGCTTCTACATTAAGCCAGTTATGAAGAATGGATTTTTCTAAGTTAAGGGCCTGCAGCAAGGGATCAGTAGGATTAGCATCAAAAGCCATTTGAGCCTCCAAAATAGAATTCTCTGCTTCAGCAAATTTTTTTTTTAGCTGCCCAAGGACCTCAAAGTCCCAAACCTTGAGGTTGTTCTTAAGGGTTTTAAGTTTATAAGCCAAGATGAACTGGGGGGTAGCAAAGCAGGGAGTTGCCCAACTGGCCTCAACAACTGTAGGGAAGGAAGCATGAGATAACCACATTTCCTCAAATTTGAAAGGGAATTTTTTTTGGAGAACGGATTCTGTGGGATAGGAGAATGGGGCTGCGGTCTGAGAAAAGCCTAGGGAGATGGTTAACAATAGGGTCGGCAAAATTGGACGGCCAAATTGCATTAGATTAGGCTCGGTCTAGTCTGGCTGCTACATAAGCTTTTCCTTGCCTGTTGTTAGCCCAGGTAAATATGTTACCTTTAAAGGCAAGTGCCTAGTCACTTCTGGCATTCCAAATGGCAAGTGCCTAGGTTTTAGAAAGATTGTTACTAGTCGAGAGGGTCAGTTGATCAGAATCAAAAGAATTCTTCTACCATTCAACTAAGCCATGGACGGGGATTTTATAAGGTAAAAGGCCAAAGTGCAATTTAAACCAAATTGCACTCGCATGATTACAGTGGAAAAGGGCATGTTCAACCAACTCTTCCGAATAGTCACAGATTGGACAAGATGCATTACAATTTCTTAATCTAAGAAGTAAGGAAGGATCTTCCTAGAATAGCTTTTTTAAGACATTTCCATCCAAAAAGAAAGATTCTCTAGGGAATAGGAAGTCTCCAAAGATCTTTCCCTTTCATCAACTCAGTACCATTACCTGAGTTATGTACGGAGCACTTTAGAAAATAATTTAATAGTCACTAGACCACTCTTTGCATATGTCCAGACTCTTTCATCTTCCATACTTCAACTGGAAATATTAGTTTTAAGAATATCTTCCACATCTTTAATGATATTAAAATCGTTTCTTATAAGAGTCTCATTCCATTTTCTCTCATGGTCCAACAGGTCTTTAATTAGGAGGTTTGAGTTTACAATTAACAGAAGAAATAGGTTTTTCAAAACCCCTATCATCAAGCATCCAATTGCATTTTCATATCGAGATATTCTCACCATTACTGATAATCCAACCAATGTTTTCATTTATAAAAAAGGAATTTACCAGAAAATACAGATTATGTGACCACTATACCAAAAAAGTAATTTTAAGTGCCCTTACACCAAACAAGTCATAATGCCTGGAAAACGTATCTTTTTTTTCTTTCTTTCCTACGGTCGATGTCGACCTTCATTTGTAATGTTAAGGGTCAATTGAGACCCCTACGGTCCATCCTAACCTTCACAGAAGCCCTATTTACTTTCTTTGTAGGGTCTCAGTCGGCCTTTATTTCTATTGTCGAGGGTCTCTATCGACCCTGCGGTGTACGCTTATAAATGCATGGAACCCATCCCCCATTCCATTTTCTTTGAATGTAACGAGCATGCTCGACTCCCTTCCCCTTCATAGGATATTCCCACCTCTTGGAGACCATTAAAGCCATATGCCGGTTGGTCGTTACATCAAAGAAAATGGAATGGAGGATGAGTTCCGTGCAAAGACATACAAAATTCAGCCCAAGAGTTAAGTCAACTCTAACCCAGTAGCCCAAATAGAGCTGATTAACTAGGAATACCTCCCCGTCCCTCCACATAGTCAAAAACATAATACAGGTTAGGTGGCTAGACGGTCCCCAAGTCCCCAACCAACCAAAATAGGCGAACGTTGTAATTTGGAAATGAAACCCACATGTAGAGATAATATGTGCGTGTTTTTGCCCACCCCAAGAAATTTTTGCCCCTTGTGTGTGTTCCCAAGACCAATCGGGGATGATAATATCATAGAGGGGGAGGGGGAGGGGGAAGACATGCTTTCTGTCTCTCTCTCTTATAGTCACCAGCATAGTAGAGGAGATTGTGAGGGGGAGGGGGCAAAGGCAAACATCTAGACGGGCCATAAATCTATATATATTCCCGAGAGGGATCTCTTTAAAAACCTTAAACGAAAGTGAAAATCGAGAGAGAGGTTTTTCTGGATCTTGCATAAAAAATACAGGCCAGCTATAGCCCCAAACAACAATAAGAAAAAGGAGAAAAATGGAGGAGCAAAACTATTTTAATTATAATAGAAAAGGAAAAACAAATTCTCTTAATCCCTTCATATGTACAAAAGCAAAAGATAAAAGAATCCTGAAACTCTCTTTAATTCTCATCAAAACGTTTTCTCAACTTTTTTAATTCGCATCAAAATCACTGCTACTATTACTGTGATCGGTTGTTGAAAAAGTTGAAAAAGAACCGGTCCTCCTGCTCACAGAAAATGTTACCCATATCTCCCTTCTCCTCCTCCTCCGCCGCATAAACCCCACCTCCTTCCTCCTCCAAAGGCATCATGTATCTGCAAACAGTGCAAGATCCATGAAGCTCTAGCCACTTCTCTATGCAATTAGAATGGTATCGATGCTTGCAGGGCATCTCCCTCGCTTCCCCCACTAGCTCCTCCAAGTATATAGAGCACTCCTCCCCTGCCACCTTCACCCTCACCCTCAGCGATCGACCCCTTGGACGCTTTGGTGGGGGGGGGGGGGGGGGGGGGGGGAGGGTGCTTGTTCATTGACTTAGCCAACTCACGGAGGAGGGCTTCCAAGTTCTGTGCATTTATAAGCGTACACTGCATGGTCAATAGAGACCCTCAACAGTAGAAATAAAGGTCAACCGAGACCCTAAAAAAAAAAGTAAATGGGGCTTCTATGATGGTTAAGATGGACTGCTGGGTCACAATCAACCCTTAACATTACAAATGAAGGTCTATGTCAACCCAAGAAAAGAATGAAAAAAATATGTTTCCGGGCATTATGAATTGTTTGGTGTAAGGGCACTTAAAATTACATTTTTGGTATAGTGGTCACATAACCTGTTTTTCTCGGTAAATTCCTCTTTATAAAATTTCAGGTAGTTACAAAACCCGTCCAAAAGTAAGAATTACCTTTCCTAAAGTTGACTTCCCATAGTACTTTATTAGGGTAATACTTCTCCTTAACAATTACGGAGCAGAGAAGACTACTATTCGTTAGATATCTCCAACATGTTTTGGCTAATAAAGCTAAAATGTTGATTTTTTGAATCTCTAATACCTAGTCTTCCTTTACTGATTGGTTTACAAATCTCCCTACATTTAATAGTATGTAATTTCTTTTTATCATCTTGATAACTCCACCAAAACTTTCTATAGAATTTGTCAATAGTCTCTACAGTTTAATTTGCTAGGAAGTTGTAACACAAAGAAATCACACACCAGAAATGCTGAGGCGACATATTTGATAAGTGTATTCCTCTCGGCTTGAGAAAATAGGGGATTTACCAAGACTAGGTTTTTGGCTAACTGTGTTAAGTTGAGATTCACGATCTCCATCATGTTGATAACAATAAGTCTACCCAGCCCAATCCTATGGCCTGATCTCCAACTCGATCCTAGTTGGATGTTTTCAAAGCCCGCCAATTCTTTTCAAAGCCCGCAAAACGATAGAGACGCTCTTCCTATTGCCTCTGCCGCGCCCTCGTCCCATTCCGGAGATCCTCCTGTGAATTCAACCTCCGCCGCCTCCCCCTCCCTCCCTCCAAGTTCCACACTTCCCGCCCTTGGCTCGCCTACCAGCGCTCCTACTCCACCTTCTTCCACAGCTCCCTCCTCGACCTCCGCCCCAACCTCCTTTTCACCTCCTCCAAAGTCCTCTGCGTCTCCGCCGGATGCCGCCAGATCCTCGCCCTCTCCTCGCTGGGCATCTGCGAGGTCACCAGTGTCGAGATCGTGGATGACCTGTGACATAGTTAATGAGCTCTGCTCCGGTTTTCTCGCTGGGGCAGTCAACTTCTGGAGGAGAGATTTGGCCAAAGACAATGACGACAGCAAAGAAAAGGCCGGTGGAGACGAAAGGAGGCCAGAAATAGGAGAAGACAATGACAACACTTGAAGAGTAGGTGACTATCAAAGCAATGAGAACGGAAAAAAGGGTCAGAAAGATGAAGTGGAACTTGAACTGCAAGAGCTTTTCTGGGACATCCATGGAGAAAAGGAGGGTGAAATCGAGATGGGTTTTGAAGGATTCTAGTTTTAAAGTGAAGAGGAGGTGGGAATGGAGATGGGTTTTGAAGGAATCTGGTTTTCTAGAGGAAAAAGTGGTAGAAATCAAGATGGGTTTCGAAACATGCAGGTTTTAGAGACAGGAAAAAGAAAGAGGGTAGAAATTGAGATGGGTCTCTTGGTTATTGTAATATTTTGGCATTTTCTTCTTTTGAGGATATGATGGTTCTTTGAATAATGGAAGCTGCCGAGTTGTTGTATGAACCAATTGTGGTGTATCAAAATTTCTGGTTTTGAATGTCGCTCTTTTTATAATTGTGGTGTATCAAAATTTTTGTTGTATGAACCAATTGTGATGTATCAAAATTTACTTTGATAATAGAATTGGTAGACTGGTTTTTGCATGTGGCTCTTTTTATTACAAAAGTTGTGCAAGCATGGGCTGTCTAACTGTGCAGGAAGTTTCAAACAGAGACTGGGAAGGCTTGGGCTGCCAAGGTGATTTTGAGAAGGAATTTGAGGCTTGACAACATGTTTAATTGATCATCCACTACGATGACCATATGGCATGTATTCTTATCAATCTCAAATTGTTTTTACATATAATCACTAACCCTTGCTCTTTGGGGTTCTTGCACTCTACTCTAATTTTGGGTGATTGGATGCCTACCACCCTTTAAAGACTTGTGCAGAGCAAAATGCACTTCTTACAATTTTGTTTCCAACATAGAGAAAGTTTTAAGAAGGTTTGAAGGGAGGAAAGAGTTTCTCAAGAAAGTTGATTTTGTTTCTTTTTCCTCTTCTTCCTCAAGTTTTATTAGATGATAGCAAATACATGATTTTATGCAGGATACAACATAACATCATCAGTACACTAAATGAGCTGTTTAGAGTTTTCAGAAATTATTTGTATGTGTCGAATCATCTGTACTAGGTTGAAGGCACCAGCAGATGAATTGATCTTTCAAGAGAAGGGACTTGTTGTGTCAAATTTAAATTAACCTTTCCAAACTAACAAAACATAAATTTCCCGATTGCAGTGTCCTCTGCATTGCCCTTTTCTGTATCCATTGCTTTTGGATAAACTAACCTTTCCAAACTAACAAAATAGAAGTACCCTTTTGATAGATTTTTGTGGACCTCTATTTGAGATCAACTTGAGTAGAATCACAGAAGCTCATAAAAAATCTCCATTGTGTTTCGTTTCATATTGAGAGAGGAAACCAATTTCTCGAAGTAGAAGGTTTCATGAGCTTGATTATGCGGTTTTCTGATACAGGAAAAATGAGGGATCTACTATTTGGACGAGCGGAGGCAAGTCCACAATCTTGACGCCAGTGACCTCGCCGACTCCCAATGAGGAGAGGGTGAGGATCTGGTGGTGTAAGACCCCGACCCGAGTGAACCCGATTAGTGCTAATTAAGTTGCATTTTAGTGCTAAGCTTGATTAGTGTTTTTGGTCTAGTTGGGTTTGGAATAGCCTTGATTCTAGTTTTGGGCCTTTTGGAGTGATTGATAGCTTGTGGGGCCCTTTGGGGGTTCCCTTTTTCGGCTTTGCATTTTCTTGTGAAATTTTCCCGAAGTGTTTTAAATTGTGTTTTTGGCCCGTTGCATTCATCTTGTGGATTCTTACAACTTTCATGTTGATCCCGTGTCCATTCGAGGCCCCGAAACCCGATTTCATAGCCTTGAGGGTAAAACAGTCATTTCACACCAAATCTGTACCCAAAACTTAATATTCTCGAAACCCGCGAAACATACACTTTTTGGAAACTAGATATTTCGACGAACATTTCTTCCTTCTTCGTCGAATTCATCCGAGGACCCGAGAGAGATGATTTTAGCCAAATAGCTTCTTTAAGTTGTGGGACCCAACCACCCAAGTGTTAACAAAGAGGAACCCTTCCCTTCCTTCTCCATTTTTCATGTTCCAGCACACATATGAGCCTAGGGTTTTTCTAGCAAGTTTCTTCTTCTTCTTCTTGCTTCTCCATCTCCAAGCCTCACCAAGAGCTCATCAATCAAGGAATGGAGATTACCAATCTCTTCCTCATCTCTCAAGCTTCCTCTTGATACTATTTTTAGAAGAATCCATCAACTTTGAGACTTCCCTTGAGCTTACCTTGGCCATTAGGGGACCTTGCAAGTAAGTGATCTTATTCATCTCCTAGATTAGTGATCTTCTAGCCTTAGGGAAGCTACATTTGCATTATTGGAAGTTCTTTCATTTTCATTCTTTGTGTAACCCATTTTAGGGTTGTTTTTGGGGTTTTTGATTGTAGCTTGGAAGTGAGCTTAAGAAGTGAGTAGAGGTTTGTTTTTTGCTAGCTTGGACTTGAGGCAAGTCAATGTTTGGATGTTTTTAAGTTTGAAATGGTTTGGTGAAGTATTTATGGTTTTCATGCTTTCATTGATTACTTTCATTGATTTTTCCATGGTTGAAATAAATGATCTTTACACATCTTGATAGCCTCATTTAATGTCTTGGAATCATGTGTTTAAGTCACCTTGTTCATAGTTAATTGTGGTTGTTGAGGTGTTGGAAGGAAAGGAAACAAAAAGGAGAAAATCAAGTCCCCGGGCATGCTTCACGCCCAGTGCCGATCGATCGGACCTACAGGCCGATCGATCGGTCTGACTTTTAACTGTAAGGCTTTTTGGGCCGATCGATCGGCCGATCGATCGGACCCTGTGCATTTCTGGTACAGGGTTTTGAGATTTTTTTTTTGTGGACCTTGGCTACCCTCCTTGGACTCATTTGACCATATGTGAGAGCGTCTTGAGCCGATGCTCTTCACGGTTGGTTCGGAGGCATCGAAGTTCAACCTATTTCAATCTTGAACGGGATGGAACAACACGATACCTTCTTCATACCTAAATGCAAAGTTTATTTCCTTGGGTATCGCGAATTCTATTCCTTTCGGTGACTGAGTAGATTGCTCGATGGTTCCGGGTTGGCATCATACTTAGGATGGACCATTTATAGTTTTGATTTTTCTATCATAACATCTAGTTATAACCATGAGCTCAATTTAAGTTTTGAAAATCGTAGAAGTGGATAAGGAGCCCGGAATGTCGTCAAACTCAAGGAGTACCAAGTCATTTCCACAATCGACATACGGGACCCCTATTCACTCAATTAGATCTTAAAACCATTATCTTTCCCGAATTGGTATAGTTCATTATATTCTTCATTTCCAAGATTTACATTACATGACTTGTTTTCCCGAAGCATTTTGTACACTTGAAATGGTTACTTGACCCGAAGTGCATTGCACCACATGATATGTCAGTGTGCCCTTGAGCACCCCCGTTTGATTATATATATTTGTACCTGATTTACTTGCATTGTCTCGATTGTATTTGACCTATAAGTCGGCACCACTAAGCTTGGATAACCTCGTTGGTTTGATCCACCGACTTGGAGATCCCCCTCTTGTCCCGCCAGCTGCAGTTTGGATCCCGCTACCCGGTCATTACCGTGGTCTTGTCCCGATACCGCAGATTGCTACTGTGGTCCCCGATGCCCGGCTCGCTACCGTGGTCATGTATAGTATTGTATATGCATATGTATTTATATGAGATCCCCTGTTTCTCCTCACCTCGAGTGACTGAGACCAGGGCCTAGTTATTACTCTATCACCTTAGTGATAGAGGACTTAGCTTCGTGTGGTCGCCATCTTGCTTGTTCCTGATTCCTTGGATACCCTATGAGTTTTATCTTGTTTACATGTTTCTGGCAAATGATTTATCTATTTTATGAGAGTTCTTGCTTTAACAGATTTCCCTGCTTTTCGAGATATTTCATCTATTACATGTTGTTGTATCTTCTCACTCCCTTGCCAGACCGTCGTGTCTGATCCTTTGCTTTGGTACTCAGGTCCCGTTGCCGGTTTCCTTGAGGAGGAGCCGGAGGAGGCGGTAGGTGAGCTGCAACCTCTAGTTGAGTGGCGTGCTGACGATGTCATGTAGACATCGGGTTGCTACCAGAGGCGAAACATTTTGGGAAGAACTTATTAACCATTCTTTTGGGGTTATTATTTTGTAATATTGGCCTTTGTTGGCCTCTAATTTTGGGGAATGTAACTAAATGATATTTTATCTAACTTTAACAACTTTTGGGAAACATGCTATAGATCATTGCTCTTTCTGATACAGTTTGATATTGATGTTAATGCTTGCATGACTAGAGATAGTCTAACTATTTGATTTGCTACACGCTTCCGCATTAAAAAGAAACATTCATGCAAGGTTGTGATATCCTCACCGCGGACACCTGTGGGAAATTAAATAAATTGTATATTGTGGATGTAGGTAATCATCGCCAATTATCATTACACACTAATGTCCCGATCCGGATTGGGATTCCCGGTCCGGGGTCGCGACAGGTGGCGTAAGGCGGAGAGGCATAAGACTTTGGAGGAGGTGGAAAGGAGGTCGTGGCGGAGGTCGAGGAAGGACCTACAGAAGAAGGTGGAGTAGGAGCGCTAACAGGCGAGCCAAGGGCGGGAAGTGTGGAACTTAGAGGGAGGGAGAGAGAGGGTGGCGATAGAGGTTGGATTCGCAGGAGCATCTGGGGAATGGGGTGAGGGCGTGGCAGCGGCAGTAGGAAAAGCATCTCTTTCATCTCTTTCGGTTCAGTGCATTTGTGTTTCATTTCTAGGGCATTTGGTATACTGTTTCTAGCGGGCTTTGAAAACATCCAGCTGGAGATCGGGCCACAGGATCGGGCTGGGTAGACTTATTGTTTTGATAATATAACATAGGATCATAAGGAGTGTTAATAGACTCACAGACAGAGTGATCAAAATTCATAATATTTTCTTTGTAATGTGATTGAGAAAATACTATGCTCTCTAATAGTCGTGGATCCTAACCCTAGAGGGGGGTGAATAGGGTGAGCTACAATATGTGACCAATTATGACAAATTTTAACTTCTTAAAATAAACTAGTCACAACTGATGATTTATCAAACAAGATGCGGAAGCTAATAAAAACAATCACCACAAGCATTCACCATCACACAGTGATTTATAGTGGTTCAGCCTCAATGCCTACATCCACTACCGGCTTGTGATCCAATCACCCCACCGGATTTCCACTATTTATGCTTTTCAATTGGCTAAGCATTAACCTTTACAATGTGCTTTCTAGGCTAAGCAATAACATATCAATGTGCTTTTCTAGGATATGCAATAACCTTTACAAGATGCTTTTCCAAGGCTAAGCAATAACCTCTACAATGTTCTTTCCTTAGGATAAGCAATAACCTTTACAATAATTAGCTTTCTCTTAAAGAAGTGTCTAAACAAACACTCAAAGAGATACAATTAAAGCTCAATTACAATGCCTCTTAATTAGGCAGATATGAAAGTGAAAAACTAACTCCCACAAATACTAAATGAATGCAAAGGTGTATGCTCATGATGTGTGTGTGTGATAACTTCAATCAAGTTTAAAAAGTAAACTCAATCAATATATGCTCAAAGCATTTAAAAGTTTAAGGCAAATAAAAGATTTTGATTGAAGTGAAATGCAAATCACATGTATGGATAAAACTTGTTAATGATATGAAAATCAAAGGCTCACAAGTTGTATGAAATTAAATAGCTCTAAACATGTGATGCATGTGCAATGTTGTTTTCAAAACCAAATTAATTTAACTAAAGTTTAAATGAATGAAAACAACAAATAAAGATTCAACCAAGTAAAAGAATCATGCTATAAAAGAAAACAAAGATTTTGGCTAAGCATGATTAAGGAAGATTTTAAAACAACTTGGATTGAAATCAAAATTAAGAATTCAATCTAACTTAGATCAAAGATAAAAGAAGAATGGATTCAACACATCATAGTTATCATGCTAAAAATCATTTACCAATAATTTAAACAAAGCATATAACATATGATTAGTAAAAGTAAAGCTTACTTAGAGATTTAACTTCATTGATCCAAGCTTTAGCTTCACTAATGACCCCTTAGTCTCTCTTAGTTCATCCCCTTTTTTTGTCTCAAAACACCTCAAGAGTGGCTCTTGGTTCCTCTCTTTTTCAACCTAATTTCCAAAGGAATGAACTTGTATTTATGCTCAAAACTTGAGTTCCTGCGTCTCCCCGGTCGACCTGCCCTATCCCCGGTCGACCTGGCCTTCAACGGTCATAAATCTGACCGTTTGGAAAGAGGCACAACGGCTCTTTTCCCGGTCGACCCGCAGTGGGCTCGGTCGACCAGGTCCCCTGGGTCGGTCGACCGGCCACACTGCGGGTCAACCAGGGCCTGGGACCAAAATTCCCTAAAATTGCATATTTCAAAGTATTTTCATGTGGGAACTTTTGGGCCATTCAATCAAGCTTGGAATTATGATTTAAATCAAACGAAGAGGGTTAAAATCATGACACATAAAAGCCTAAAATGATTTTAAAGATTTAAAACATAGGCTAGCTTGATTTGGTAAAACTTCTTTCCAAATTTAAAATGCATCCAAGTTTAAAATCAAAGCATGCATAATTCAATATTTTTACAAGTCTTAAAAACAATGCATGTATAAATCAAGATTTCAAGTTTTTCTAAATCAATGCATGTGTGTAAATTCAAATGATGCTAAAATGATAATCCATCCATCAAATTGCAATATACAAAATCCCTAACAATCTCCCCCTTTGTAATTTGATGGCAACTTACTCAACACTGAATTTTACACACTAAGTCTTCCGCTCCCCCTAAGCTGGACAGGTCTTGAAATCTCTTGAATGCTCATTCTCTTAGCTTGGGCTCTGGGTCTTTTTCTTCAATCTTCTTGATGCTTGAAGCTTGATCATTCTTCAGGCTTTCTTTCATCTTTCTCTCTTTAGCCAAGCATCTTCTTTAGCTCCCAAGCTTTCTTTCTTCTTTCAACACTCCCCCTTTGACCATGCACTCTCTCCCTTTGGTAAGATATGCATTCTCTCCCCCTGTAGAAGAACATACAAAATCTCCCCTTAAGCTTGGACATTCTCTTCCCCTTTAGACAACTTGAATGTTCTCTCCCCCTTTGACATTAAATTACAAAGGTACCTACACACATGAAATAAGGAAAATACATTTTAGTAGCACCTGTTAACAAAAGAAATCGAAAATGAAATACATAACAGGTTATCATGTATGGAAGTAAATCTCTAAGGGTTCAAAGCCAATCCAAGGGTCAATTTGATCAAAACTAATACTTCCTATGAAGGTTTACACTCCCCCTCAATTCATTCTCTCCTTTTGTCAAACTTTTGACCAAGATATAACTATTTGGTTCAAGAAGAAGATGGTTTAACCAATTGAGGGTCAACTTCAAGGAAAGGATTAGACACGTTTAACTATAGAGCACAATATGATCAAATTACCAAAAGAGAGCGAGGTCAAGGAGAAAACCGAGCATGGATACCAATTAGAGAAACAAAGAATACCAATTGAGATTCAAAGATAAGTCTATTAAAACAATCACTCTAAAATGGAGTTATAAAGAATATAATTATTAAGATAAATCCAAAATAGAGCTATCCATGATGAAATGGGGTTTACTTAAACATAGCATTAAATAATTTAACTATGAAAATCATATGCTATGAAAGTTTTGAAATCATTTCATTCAATCAATAAATATGACTATTAAGTGCAAGATGAGTGAAATGAAATTCAACCATTAAGCCTACCTCAACCATTAACCAATCAAGATTATGAATACATAAACATGGTGGTCATGAGATTTACCTATATGAACAGGAGAGAGGAGGCAAACATGAAAAATATGATGCTAATAGAGTGTGACATGGAACAAATATATTACTATCAAGTTCAATCCAATGTACACAAGCTCTATCACATTCACAAGAAATGACATCAAATCAATCGAAAATTATACCAATTGAAACCAATTGAATTTGACAACATGATAAATAGCAAGGATTTGACAAACACAAAATTCCATCAAGCATCATAAATGGATATTCATCACTTTTAATGATATAACTAATGAGCATAGTGATGAACAAGGTAAATTGCAATGCAAAAGGATATAACTTGGTAATGCATGCAATTTTCAAAGTGTCAAAATCATATGAATTCAACATCTAAGATATCCATCAAACATATAGATATACGAGGAATGAATTTCAAAGAGTTTCATATGATCAAGATCACTACTATGAAGTTGAAACATGTATAAGGATGACATCACTTAGAGAATATACATGAATCAACATCATATCCATCCAAAAAGAAATGACTAGAAGGCATAAAGGATGGATTTGAGTTCTAGTATGGTTTCTACAAATATAACTAATATCACAACCATTCATGGAATGATTTGACATTTGCATAGAGAAGATCAATCAACACTCAAGATCTAACTCATACCATATCATCAATAAAGAATATAACTATGCATGCACAAGAAGGTATGGATTAGAAGGATATCATGGATCGCATATAGATGAAAAATGGATCTCATAAATGGGTATACCTATTAAGAACAATGGTTTAATTCCAATTCATCTAAAATGATCCATTAACCTATCATGCAACATCTCCACTCTAACAAATGTACTAAGCTTACAATGCAATGGGAAATGGACATGAGGATTATACCAAATGAGCTTAGCACACTAAATCACATATGTACTTATTAGGCTCAAATGATAATAAAACAAAATATTTTTCTATAAATCACATAAACAATCATCAATTTGCATTAATGAAAATATATACCAAGTTAGACACAAACATGCAAATCAATGAAACCATATCCAAGCACGCAACGTAAGACATCAAAATCAATTTGCATAAAAAGAATGTAACTAAATGAGCAAAGATGCAAATTGTTTGTAAAAATTATTTCCTTCCAAATGATATAATCATATTTAAGCACAAGGAAATAAATTCAAGGAAAATGCATCTATAAATACAACCAATAAAGCTTAGAACATTTTCCAAAGTTTTTCAAATCACTTCAATATTTAAAATTCCAACAACGAATCATTTATAGAATTATGAGCAAGCGATTTTGAAAAACAAGAAGTGTACTACTATAAATTTTCAATTTGTATTCTAAAAATGACAATAGACACTCATACAAATTGAACACATATTTTCCATACCAAGAGATATAACTTGAAAAATCAATGGAAAACTTAAATTGCTTCAAATCATTTGATTTACAATAAAGATCTAATTATGACATTCATCAAATGATTTTCCAACATCAATTGATCATGAAAAATCTAGCTATGAAAGCTTTTGTAATCACAATTAATTGATCATCAATAGATATGCACTACAAGAGATATAACTATATGAACAAAATGCAAATCCATCATGAAAATATTGCAATCAAAGGATTTTGAAAACCATGAGATATAACTTAAAAGTTCATGAAGACAAAATCAAATGATTACAAAGAAACATTGCATTTTAAGAGATGTGACTATAAAGAAACAAAATGCAAATGTAACAAAGACCAACAAAAAGATTTAACTATAAAGGATAGGCTGGTCTAGGGAGGTTCAAGGCCTTAAGGTTACTCTAATACACTACAACAGATTACACCTTCAGCGACGTTTTTTTTCGTCGCTAAAAGTCCAAAAAACGTCGGTAAAGGTTTTACCGACGTTTTTTTTTTCGTCGGGCAGTCGTCGGCAAAAAAGTGTCAAGAAAATACCTTACCTACGAATTAATTTTTCGTCGGTAAAATTATCATTTTCACCGACGCTTTTTTATTTTTTACCGACGTTTTTTTTCGTCGGCAAAAGTATTTTATATTTTTTAAAAAAATAAATTTGTTTTTAATTTACTTTTGCCGATGAAAAAAAGCGTCGGCAAAAGTATTTGTAAAAAAAGTAAAATAAATAAAATACCTTTACCGACGTTCTTTTTCGTCTGCAAAAATATTTAATTTTTAAAAAAAATAAATTTGTTCTTTTATCGACGAAATAAAAAGTCGGTAAAATCATTTTAAAAAAATAAAAAAATAAAAAAATACTTTTGCCGACGATTTTTTTTCGTGGGCAAAAGTATTTTATTTTTAAAAAAAATAAAGTTGCACTTTTGCCGACGAAAATAAAACGTCGGTAAAAGTATTTTAAAAAAAATAAAAATAAATAAAATACTTTTCCCTACGTTTTTTTTCGTCGGCAAAAGTATTTTATTTAAAAAATATATATATTTATTCTTCAATATAATTTTCCTTTAAACCTCTTATGTACCTGTATTAAAAGATAAACCTATTATATTCAATATAAAAAATGCAAAAAGGTTAATAACGCCCGCATACAAGTCTGGATGAAAGACACGACTAAAAATGTGCAAAAAGGTTAATAAGGCCCGCATACAAGTCTGGATGAAAGACACGACTAAAAATGTGTAGCCTTCACCAAATAGATGTTAAAAGACAAGTGCCTACTGGGATCATGATGTATCTGAATACAAATAATGAAAAAAAAATGAAGGTTTGTGCATTTGGATAAGTCAGCCACACGTTGCAGTTGTCTTGTTCTTCGCACAGAAATCTAAATGGAAGCATTGCACAACTAGGGTTCCATACCTTACAGGAGAAATTAGATTGCAAGAATTGTGTTCTGGTTCAAACTTTTTCCACTACATTACTCAATCCAAACACAAACCTGAGCACACATATTACTCTGAATTGCAGAGTATAGACACCATATATGAATGAAGTTACCAAGGAATTGCCTATTAACCTCTTTAAGAAAACTTTATAACAAGAAATAGGTAACTAAATTAGTTGCAAGAGAGCAAATCCAAACTGTTCACTCCACTGTAATACAACTCTTGAGGTGGTGTATGAAAATTAATCATTAGCTAGTAAATAGAAAATATTCTTGCAAACAGAAAGGAAAAAAGATGATTCCCATCTTCCTATTCATTGATCCGATGATGACAAGAGTGGGCACCTGATCATTTAAATAAGACCAGCAAACAGAATTGCTCCAAGGTAGCTGAAATCCGCTGATGACAAGAGTGGGCACCTGATCATGTAAATAAGACCAGCAAATGGATAATAGCAAGTACAGCAATCTGGAGACTCCAGAGTTGGTAGTCTATGGTTCCTACAAGCATTTTTCGAAAGATCAAATTGCTGCTGCTAAAGTCCTATCACTTCCTACTGATGCAAGGCTATGGACCATCATTTTCCCCTACATGGAAAAGGGGAGAAATCCTCCTTTTCATGCCTCCTACGAAACAAAAGGCATGTATGATGTATTAATAGAAATCACATATAGAGAAAGATGTGGAACATACTAATTAGAAACTTCTCAAGGCTTTCATTTGGAACATATTCGAAGATGAGTATCTGCTCTTCCTCTTCTAAGCAACAACCCAAGAGCCTAACAAGGTTTTGATGTTGAAGTTTTGCTACTAATACAACCTCATTCATGAATTCGTCTAAACCTTGCCTAGACCTCCTGAAAAGCCTCTTCACTGCAATTTCTTGACCATCTGAAAACTTACCCTGGAGAGAGAGAGAGAGAGAGAGAGAGAGAGAGAGAGAGATGAATCGAAGAGAGCATAAGTAATTTTCTTTCGTATTTATGAACATCATCCTCTTGACTTTTCTTGTTTTCTTTTATAATGACTGATATTAAATTATGAATGATCTAAAATAGTTTTAAAAAGACTATCACAAAGGAAATATGCATCCCCTAGTGGCAGACATCAGAAATCTTCATCTGTGGAACAAATGCATATGGGTCATCTGGATTTTAGTTGATAGATCTTTCTCCAATAGTGGTGGACCGGTTAATTTCAATTGACCCGTTTTTAGCTATAAATGACTTGTGAATGGATAGTCAAAACCTAAATCAAGCAATCAAGCATCTACTTAACAAGTATAACAATACAATCTGAATATCAGATGGTTAAGGCCATCCAACCAAAGTTATTTCTAGTTCTAGTTCTGCCATACAGGGTACTGTAAAATGAGTTGTAAAGATCATCATGCATAATCCAATACTGGTATGGACCATGGATACTTGTAGAATAGTTGTATAACATGTGCTGATTGAGTCGTTTTGCACTAGGTTCCTTGATTTGATCTTCTAACGGGTTCAACAATAGTTTCCAAACTGAGAAACAGATATAGAAAATTATGCAAGAAAAAACTGTGTGAAACACTTTATTTGGAAATGTTGCATCTTTATGTAGATGAGTAAACAAACTATGAAAAATGTAAGCGGCAGTAGACTGTACTTTTGCTATATGAAATGTTAGAAGTAATGCTAGAAACAGAACTTGATATGAAAAACTAGACAAAATTAATAGCTCTGTCACATTTAAGACAAATACTTCATCTAATAAAGAAGGTAATGGCATGGGTGAAGTATCTCAAGAAAAAACCATAAATTAAATCATAATACTACGTTATAATTGGAACGCCTATGTCATATACATCTGCATTCATTCAAGTACAAACCTGTCTGTACTTCATAGATGTATGCAGTTTAATTACATATATGCACCATGCACCCTGGAAATGATCTAGTAAAATATAATACCTTGTAAACAACACCAAATCCACATTGTCCAAGCTTATTTGCATCAGAAAAGTTGTTTGTAGCAGCTTTGATTGTCCCCAAGTCAAATTGTAAGGACTCGATATCTCCAGTTTGATGCTTACCTGCATAGTAGCATAACATTAAAGTTCAACTTAGTTTCTTAAATAATATGTCCACCACCTTAAAGAACTTGAAAGGAAAAAGAATTTCTGGATCCATCCTTCTTACACCATCTCCAAAGGTATTGTTCCTTGGTGCAAAATGCAACCAAGAAAACATGATCTTTTAAAAGAAAAAAAAAACTGACATAGGAGCATACTTTGATTGATGATGATGCCTTTTTTCTTGTTTTTTCTCATCCTTAGGTAAGCATACATGATAAAGATGGCTAAGGCCACTCCAGCTACTACTGGAACAACAATGGCAATGATAATTCTGGCCGAAATGCGCTTATTTCCTGCACATTCACATATATCAGTCCACATTTTAGTATAAAGTTTCACAAGGAGGTTTATAGACTTGTAACGCTATTTGGATGCATTTAATCCTGTCATGGAATCCATGAAATGGTGAAATTGTATCAGCAGTCACCCTCAATTGACACTTAATTGAATTGTAGTAACTACCTGATTAAATCTCATTAAAAGAAAATGTAACTTAAGAATCCAATAGGCTTTGAGGCCCTTAAATTGTGATGAACCCCAAATCTAAATCCCCATGACAGACATCCATGCAAGTGAATCACATAGGGGCTTAAATCTTTACATCTCATGATAACTCAAGTAAGTGAGAATTAACCATATAAACTAATTATGTTTTACACTTACCATCATTATCAGTTGTGGAGTTTGAAGATGAATTGGTGATATTAGTGGTTGAAGTAGGAGATGGCAAATGAGGAGCTGGCCCAGAAGCAGCTGAATTCTCATCAAGAAAAGGATACAACTCAAACCTCAAATTACAACTCTTCCCAAGCACTCTCCCACCTTGACTCCCATTGCAACATACCAGTATATCCGATATACCACTCTCAAGACACCCGTTACAATCCTTCACCGACAGATCCCTCGTACACTGCACAAGCCCATATTAGTCTCAGGATACTGCATAGTTTCACCAAGTAATTGGTTAGACTCTATATTCTATACCAGCATAGGAGGTTTGATCTTCAATTTTTTTATTACAACATTAAAGAGATGAATCATTAGCTAACGAGCCCCACAATCATACTCATGTCATTATTAGAGAATATGAAGTGCTTCCCCGTACAATTGCCCCCTGCAAAAGGATAAACCTCATAAAATTGCCAAGTCTGGCAAGTTTTCTAAAATTATTTGTCCACATGCCTCCTTTCTTTTCAGTAACCTCTGCCATGCCTGTCACGCCCCCGAACCAGAACCTCGGGGGCGGGAAATGGGATTAAGGTATAGTTATATTTTACTTCTCCCAGGATCCGCGTGTGTGAAGACAACACATTCTGAATATTTTGCGGAAGCATTTGTGGCGTTGCGACCCGAAGTCCGTGGCCATCGGATTCCGCGTCGCACTCAACCTCTAGCCCATAGCTATTATATCAAGAATCATATCAGACTGGAGTACTCATCACAATAATTTACAGAGCTGACAGTAACAGGATATTACATTCCCAAATATGTTCAGGTTACAATTATCAATGTACATTAATTAAGAATCCCAAGAAAAAGGCTAATAAAAGCCGTACAACAATAAGCTATAAACTACTACCCAAATGTGACGTAGCTCCGATGTCAAGCTCAATGTCTACATGACATAGCCGACAAACTAACCTGCAAAGCATGGCTCTACAGCCAACAAAAGCACTCAACTCGGGGCGAAGAAATCTGAACCTGAGTACCAAAAGTAGTGGGTCAGACACGACGGTCTAGCAGGTGGATGAAAAGATAACAAATATACTGAAGAATAAAACATAAGATAAATCATGCTATTCGATCAAATGCTGCATATAATTAAACGGGTGAAAAGTCGGGAATCTCGGGAAAACCTGTATTCATTTCAAGTATGGGTAAAACATGAAGATCTAATAAAACATGTATTCATTTACATCATCTCTAATCATAGATATTTGACAATCGGGTATTCGTCTAAAACATGTATAAATATAGTAGTTTGACAAACAAACGTTCATTTGAGACTTAAGTAAAAACATAAGTATACAACAAATCAGGTATCCATAGCAGTCTGGCAAAACCAAAGTTCATTTGAAACATATGTGAAAATACGGATATTTAACAAACCGGGTGTTCATTTAAAACAGGTGTGACCCAAGAAATCTGACAAGACTAATGTTCGTTTAAACCTATTCCAAAGTATGGATATTTAAACAAATCGGGTATCATGTAAAATAGGTATAAACATAGGAATCTGGCAAAACAAGTGTCATCTAAAACATATTTCAAACCATGGATATTTGACAAATCGGGTAATCATTTAAAACGGTATAAACATAGGAATCTCACCAGCCAAGTGTCATTTAAAACAAGGCACGGATATTTAACAATTCGGGTATTCATTTAAAACATGTTCTTAAGCATGGATGTTAAATAGCTCGGGTATTCATTTTAAAACATGTGTAATCATATAACTCTAGCAAAACCATCGATCGTTAGAACCATATGTAAAAGCACGGGTATTCACCCAACCGGCATTCATGTAAAACATGTACGTGTGCAAAGGACATAAAACAATATAATAGTGACTGAATTTACAATAGAGAGCATTAACACTTATCTAAATAAGAACTTTCATAAAAGCAATGAATCATTTATCTGAAAACAAGTAAGCAATATAAACCATGTCGGGTGTCCAAGGAATCGGGAACTGGCAAGATGGCAATCACAAGAAGCTAAGTCCTCTATCACCGAAGTGACAAGAGCGGGACGTTGGTCTCAGTCACACAAGGTGAGGAGACTCAACGTAAATCATATATACAATAATAAATATACGGGAACGGGAACGGGACCACGGTAGCGAACCGGGTATCGGGACGGGACCACGGCAATAACCGGGTATCGGGATCCAAACTGCAGCTGGCGGGACGGGAGAGGGATTTCCAAGTCGGTGGATCAAACCGACAAGGTATCCAAGCTTAGTGATGCCGACTCATAGGTCAAAACCAATCGAGACATATGCAAGTAAATCAAGTATAGTAAGTAAACGGGTAAAACGGGGGTGCTCAAGGGCACACTGTCACTTCATATCGGGCAATACATTCGGGACAAATAACTGTTACTAATGTAACTTCAATGTTTTCGGGGAAACAAGTAAATCAAGTACAATAAATAAACGGGTAAAACGGGGGTGCTCAAGGGCACACTGTCATATCATGTGATGCAATGCACTTTGGGACAAATGACTGTTACTAGAGTAACTCCAATGCTTTCGGGAAAACAAGTCATATAATGCAAATCTCGGGAAAAGAGGTGAAACAATGAACTATAACCATTTCGGGAAAAGTATTAGTTTCAAGATCTATTTAAGTGAATAGGGGTCCCGTATGTCGATTATAATCATTACTTGGTACTCCTTGAGTTTGAAGACATTCCGGGCTCCTTATGCACTTTTACTATTTCCAAAACTTAAAATGAGCTTATGGGTAGTACTAGATGTTACAACAACAAGAATCAAGATTATAAACGGTCCATCCTAGGCATGACATTAATCCGGAACATCGAGCAACCTATTCAGTCACCGAAAGGAATAGAATTCGCGATAACCAAGGAAAGGCTCGTGTTTAGATATAAAGAAGATATCGCGTCGTTCCATCCCGTTCAAGATTGAAATGGATTGAACTTCGATGCCACCGAACCAACCGTGAGGCGTGTCGGCTCAAGACATTCTCACACTTGGTCCAAACAGTCCAAAAAGGGTAGCCAGGGTCCCACCTAGAACCAAGAATTAGTGTCTAAATCAACACCATTCTTTTCTTTTAGTCCCCTAGTCTTAGAGACCTTAGATTAGGGTACAATTGGTCTTAACACTAAGGTATATACCTCTAGGACTCATAGAAGGCCCAAAGGTTTCCAAAAAAATACAATATCAAATTTCACTGGACTCAAACTGAGTCCTCCGATCGATCGGTCCGAAGGGCCGATCGATCGGTCGAAATTTCTGTACCAGAAATGTACAGGGTCCGATCGATCGGCCCAAAAAGCCTTACTGTTAAAAGACAGGCCGATCGATCGGCCTGTAGGTCCGATCGATCGGACCTGGGCGCAGTGCAGGTCCGGGAACTGATTTTTCCTTCCTTTTTGTTTCCTTTCCTTCCAACATATAATCAATCACATAGAATTATACATAAGGAGACTTAAACACATGTTTCCAAGACATTAAAATGAGCTAAAGAGCTCCTCATTTCAAGTTCCTCCATTTCCATCCTTTCCATCCACAATAAATCTCAAAAGTGGAGAAAACTCATTCATGTGAAACCATTTGAAATCTTGACACTATGATACATACATTTCCAAGAGATTAACAAGGGAGAAATAACTCATCAATAAGCACATCTTGAAATCAATATTAATCATATTAAAGACAACTATTAAAATCACCAAAACCATTAATGAATCAAGATTTTCTCACAAAACATGTTAATAATCAAAACAATCCATTCATCCACTTGCCTTTGACTCTAATCAAGCAAATCAAGCTCCTAATCACCTCTCAAGCTCAAGATCCACAATCTCTACAAAAACCCCCAAAACAACCCTAAAATGGGATAAACAATGAAATGACAATGAAACCTTTCAATAATCAAGGTGGAGCTTCTCTAAGGCTAGTAGATTACAAATCTAGAAGATGGGAAGAATCACTTACTTGGAAGGTCCTCTAATGGACAAGGTAAGCTCAAAGGAAGTCTTGTGATGGAGGGTTCTCTTCACAAATGGTATTAATGGGAAGCTTGCAAGATGAGGAAGAAGATGATGAGTTCCATTTCTTGATTGAGGAACTATTGGTGTGGCTTGGAGATGAAGAAGCAAGAAGAAGAAGAAGAAGTTGCAAGAAAAGCCCTAGGCTCAGCTGGAACAATGGAGAATGGAGTGAATGAAGGAGATGGGTTCCCCTTATAAGCAAGTGGGGTTTGGGTCCCACAACTTAAGGGACTTGGGTGGCTGAAATCATCTAATTCGGGACCTCGGATGGATTCGACGAAGAAGGAAGAAATGATCGTCGAAAAATCTAGTTTAAAAAAAGTGTATGTTTCACGGATTTCGAGAATATCGAGTTTTGGGTACAGATTTGGTGTGAAAAGACTGTTTTGCCCTCAAGGCCAAGAAATTGGGTTTCGGGTTCTCAAATGGATACGAGATCAACATGAAAGTTGTAGGATTCCTCAAGATGAATGCAACGGGCCAAAAACACAATACGAAACAAATCGGGAAAATCTCACAAGTAAAAGCAAAGCCGAAAAGGGAACCCCCAAAGGGCCCCACAAGCTACCAAAGCACTCAAAAGCCCAAAACTAGAAGAAAAACCATTCTAGCTCACAAACTCAACCCAACAACTACTAATCCCACTAAAAGAACTAATCCACAAATAAAACAACACTAATCCAAGAGATTAGGGGTCGGGTTCTCACAATGCCCATATCCTCATCCCAACGAGCTTTGGACACATCCTTCCTGTCGACAGGGTTAAAAAAAAAGTTTTTGATTGTCAACAATCAAGTCATATCAATAAAATAAAATCACAAGCTTCTGTTTTGACACAACAGATTGTAAATCAATAATAAAAATTATTTGGGTTAGCAGAAAAAGGAGAAAACAAATAACCAAAATCCAATAGCATGATTGTCATCTGTTCTATAAAAATATACCAACATATTACAAATGGTCTACAATCAAACACACCAAAAGCATATGAAAATTGGGTTTTTATTAATACAATTGTGCCTAAGATCTCAAATGGGGGATGGATACAGAATAAGGCTTGGATGAACCCAAAATCAATAAAAAAAAAAGAGTCTGGTTTGACACAACAGATGGAAAATCAACACTAAAACTGATCTATGGTAGCAGAAAAGGAATAAAAGAAGTAACCCAAATTGAATAGCTTGATTTTCATATGTTCTAAAAAAAGAAAACTCCAATAGATTAAAAATGGGGTACATCCAAACATACCAAAAACATGACAAAAATGGGGTTTTGTTAATTTAAAGTGTACCTAAATTGCAACTTTGGGGTGAATCCAGGAGAACGATTGAAGGGGTTATTGTGGTCGTATTCTTCATCGTTCCAGTCCTTTAAGTTGATGGTTTCATGATCTTCGGTGTTTGTTCCATTGGAGCAACAACCCTAGTCTTCATCCTCTTCCATGGCAGACCCAACTACAAAAACCGACCGTCATCAAGTGGAGTGCACAATCAGTAGCCAAGCCCTCAACAAATTGACAAGTTGAGAGATTAGAAGGGGTAAAATCTACCTGCAGAGAGGGGAGAGATGCAGAGGCAGCAATGGCAGAGAGGGTCCGAGCAGAGGCAGCGGCATGAGAGAGGGAGACTCTTCCTCGAGCGACGATCGGTTTCGCGTAGAGAGAGAGTGAGAGAGCAGAGAGACCGAGAGAGAGAGAGAGAAAGAAAGAGCAGAGAGAGAGAGAGCAGAGGGCGAGAGAGAGAGCAAGAGAGACAGAGATCGAGCCAGGGAGAGAGATAAATAACAGAGAGAACAGAGAGAGCAGAGAGAGCGAGACAGAGAGTGAGAGAAGCGCAGA
The DNA here is from genome assembly GCA_038049695.1 of Cinnamomum chago. Classification (NCBI taxonomy): domain Eukaryota; kingdom Viridiplantae; phylum Streptophyta; class Magnoliopsida; order Laurales; family Lauraceae; genus Cinnamomum; species Cinnamomum chago. The sequence continues at coordinate 55,407,385 of CP142454.1, read as the reverse complement.
TCGAGAGAGAGAAAAGAGGGAGAGGGATAGAGATAAAAGAGGGCTATTGGGCGGGAGAGGGGAAAATAGGATCTTTACCGACGTTTTTTTTTCGTCGGCAAATGAATTTTTTCGTCGGTAAAAATTAATACATTTTTATTAATAAAAAATAAGTTAAAAATTAACAACTTTTACCGACTTTTATGTAAACGTCGGTAAAACACTTCCCGACGCTAATTTTCGTCAGTAAAACATTAATTTCGTCGGCAAAATAAAAAACATAAATAAAAAATAATTCCTTTTACCGACGTTTAATTTTTCGTCGGCAAATAAAAAATAAAAAGACTTTTACCGACGTTTTTTTTCGTCGGCAAAATAAAATAAAAAAATAAAAAAAAATGTAAAGACTTTTACCGACGTTTTTTTTTTCGTCGGCAGAAAGAAAATAGAAAAATAAAGAAAAATGTAAAGACTTTTACCGACGTTTTTTTTCACCGGTAAAAGAAAATAGAAAAATAAAGAAATAATAAAAAGACTTTTACCGACGTTTTTTGTCGTCGGTAAAACAAATTAAACGTCGCTAAAAGTCATTTTACCGACGTTTTCAAATTCGTCGGTAATAATCTCTCATTTTCACTTCCCTATGTTCCGGATTGAACTTTGCCGACGTTTTTAAGGAAAACGTCGGTAAAAGTTACCGACGTTTTTGTATAACCGTCGGTAAAAGTATGACTTTTACCGACGATTTATAAAAGTGTCGCTAAAAAACGTCGCTAAAAGTGCATATTGTTGTAGTGATAGTCTACCTTTGAAGATTCACCTAAGGTCTTGATAAGGATGTCCTTGAGAGTTCACTTTGAGGACTCACCAACTCTTGTAGATATAACTCGAAAAAGTCTTAGAGTGGTGAAAAGATACTACGGGGAAATTTCATTTTCGATCATAGTGGAAATCATTAAAAAGATATGCAATAAAACACAACACTAGGGCTCTAATCTAGATCATATCGAATAAGGATCAACTCCGGGTTGTTAAGCCATAAAATGAAGTAACCTCGCTCTGATACCAATTGAAAGTCCTGGATCCTAACCCTAGAGGGGGGTGAATAGGGTGAGCTACAATATGTGACCAATTATGAAAAATTTTAACTTCTTAAAATAAACTAGTCACAACTGATGATTTATCAAACAAGATGCGGAAGCTAATAAAAACAATAACCACAAGCATTCACCATCACACAGTGATTTATAGTGGTTTGGCCTCAATGCCTACATCCACTACCGGCTTGTGATCCAATCACCTCACTGGATTTCCACTATTTATGCTTTTCAATTGGCTAAGCAATAACCTTTACAATGTGCTTTTCTAGGCAAAGCAATAACCTATCAATGTGCTCTTCTAGGCTATGCAATAACCTTTACAAGATGCTTTTCCAAGGCTAAGCAATAACCTCTATAATGTTCTTTTCTTAGGCTAAGCAATAACCTTTACAATAATTAGATTTCTCTTAAAGAAGTGTCTAAACAAACACTCAAAGAGATACAATTAAAGCTCAATTACAATGCCTCTTAATTAGGCAGATATGAAAGTGAAAAACTAACTCACACAAACACTAAATGAATGCAAAGGTGTATGCTCATGATGTGTGTGTGTGTGTGATAACTTCAATCAAGTTTAAAAAGTAAGCTCAATCAATATATGCTCAAAGCATTTAAAAGTTTAAGGCACAAAAAAGATTTTAATTGAAGTGAAATGCAAATCACATGTATGGATACAAACTTGTTAATGATATGAAAATCAAAGGCTCACAAGTTGTATGAAATTAATTAGCTCTAAACATGTGATGCATGTGCAATGTTGTTTTCAAAACCAAATTAATTTAACTAAAGTTTAAATGAATGAAAACAACAAATAAAGATTCAACCAAGTAAAAGAATCATGCTATAAAAGAAAACAAAGATTTTGGCTAAGCATGATTAAGGAAGATTTTAAAACAACTTGGATTGAAATCAAAGTGAAGAATCCAATCTAACTTAGATCAAAGATTAAAAGAAGAATGGATTCAACACATCATAGTTATCATGCTAAAAATCATTTACCAGTAATTTAAACAAAGCATATAACATATGATTAGTAAAAGTAAATCTTACTTAGAGATTTAACTTCATTGATCCAAGCTTTAGCTTCACTAACGACTCCTTGGTCTCTCTTAGTTCATCCCCTTTTCTTTGTCTCAAAACACTTCAAGAGTGGCTCTTGGTTCCTCTCTTTTTCAACCTAATTTCCAAAGGAATGAACTTGTATTTATACTCAAAACTTGAGTTCCTGCGTCTCTCCGGTCGACCTGCCCTATCCCCGGTCGACCTGGCCTTCAACGGTCATAAATCTGACCGTTTGAAAAGAGGCACAACGGCTCTTTTCCCGGTCGACCGGGTCACACTGTGGGTCAACCCGGGCCTGGGACCAAAATTCCCTAAAATTGCATATTTCAAAGTATTTTCAGGTGGAAACTTTTGGGCCATTAAATCAAGCTTGGAATCATGATTTAAATCAAACTAAGAGGGTTAGAATCATGACACATAAAAAGCCTAAAAAGATTTGAAAGATTTAAAACATAGGCTAGCTTGATTTGGTAAAACTTCTTTCGAAATTTAAAATGCATCCAAGTTTAAAATCAAAACATGCATAATTCAATATTTTTACAAGTCTTAAAAACAATGCATGTATAAATCAAGATTTCAAGTTTTTTTAAATCAATGCATGTGTGTAAATTCAAATGATGCTAAAATGATAATGCATCCATCAAATTGCAATATACAAAATCCCTAACACTCTCTACTGATTATTTTTTATCAGGATGCAGTCAAATAACTTAGGCTTCCTTCCAAAAGGAGCATCAGAATACTTCCTGGTAATGACACAATTAAATTAATGATAGATAGAGCTAGATCACTGCCCTTTAATCGAAAAGTGTAAGATTTGGAATAGCTTCTGGGTTAGGTTTGGTTAACAATTTCAAGCCACTTAATAAGTTGGTAGGGTTTTGATAAAGCCATGCTTGTTAACATCATTGCTCAATTTCTAACCTTAACTCGAACCAACCGGACCCATAGTTACCCGATTCGGTTTTGATAGAGCCACCCCAGTGCTCATTTTCGAACCTAAACTCAGGCCAACTAGACCAATAGGTACCAAATTCAGTTTTGATAGAGCCATGCTTGTTACCACCAGTGCTAAATTTCGAAACCTCAACTCAAACCAACTGAACCCATAGGTACCCGATTCATAAGGATCATCTAACAAGTCATCCCAAGTATCGGACCAAGACCAGATGTCGACATAAACACAAACCTGACTATAAACCCAAGACAGTAAGGCTTCGTCACTCTAATTTTTTAGGAACTCATGGAAAGAATATACAAAGGCTTAAAGAAGCCCCAAAAGGATCAACAAATACAAAGCTAACAACACACCACATCGCTTCCTTCTAGGACATCACATCATAGGGCAACCTGGAGAAGAAAGGAGAGAGAGAATCAAGAGGCTAACATAAACAGAGAGCCAAAATCTGCTACAAATAAGCAGGTTTACGACGCATTCATTGGGGAAAACAACTTATTGGAGGGTGCAGGCAAACGAAGCAAGTCAACCCAGGATGAAGATATGGTGGAATTATTCTTCAATCGGCGGTGGATGAAATCCAACCCTGCCGAGAGCAATGAAAATACTAAGTTGGAACTCCTGGGGTCTTGGGAACCCTCGGGCAGTTCATGCCCTACACGAACTTGTTCGTTGAGAAGATCCTGCAGTTGTGTTTCTATCTAAAACCAAACTATGTTCAAGAGGTATGGATCGCATAAAAATGCAGCTAAATTACTATGGAATGATTGCCACAAATAGTGTGGGTAGAAGTGGAGGACTTGCATTGTTGTGGAAGAAGGATGCCCAAGTTATGATAAGTAGTTACTCAAATTATCACATAGATGCGGTGGCAGAGGATTAGGAGCAGGGCAAGCAATGGAGGATTACAGGGGTGTATGGCCATCCATAAACGTCACAAAGGAAAAAAATGGGATTTGATAGGTTTGTTAAATAGGGACGATAATGGCGCTTCGATTTGTTTCGGGAATTTTAATGAGATCATTAGTGAAAAGGAGAAGATAGGAGGAAGGTTGAGGTGTGAGCGGCAGATGCAAGAGTTTAGAGAAGCTCTTGATTACTGCCATCTCTAGGACTTAGGGTTCAGGGGACCCTCTTATACTTGGTGTAACCAGAGGAAGGGGGAGGAAAATATAAGGGAATGGTTAGACATATTTGTAGCCATTATAGAATGATCTGAGATGAACCCTCAAGCAGAGGTTAAACATTGCATGATGACATATTCAGACCATCTCCCAATGGTGGTGGACTCTTGTGTCGGATGAAGGAAAAATAGAAGAAGAGTTAAGATGTTTAGGCTTGAGGCCATGTGGATTGGAAATAAAGAGTGTGAGGATATAATTGCCAAAGATTGAGAACAAACTGTTCAAGGGAATGAGATGACAAATTTGTGTTCTTCCATCAAAAGATGTAGCAAACGACTAACAGAATGGAACAACGTAAAGTTTGGTATTGTTCAAAAAAAATTATAAAAAGGAAGGAGAGCTCTACAACGGCTGATGGATATGACACCGGATCAAACTACATTGCAGAAAATGAAAGAAGTAAAAAAAGAAAAAAATGAACTTCTTGAAAAAGAGGAAATTATGTGGAGAGAACGGTCGAAGGCTTTGTGGCTAGCAGAAGGGGATCAGAATACAAAGTTCTTCCATTTAAAAGCCTCAAAAAGAAAACGAAGAAATACTATAGAAGGCATCATAAATTCGAATGAGACTTGGTGTGAAGGGGAGAAGGTGGAGGAGGAGATTGTTAAATATTTTTGCGATATCTTTACTTCATCTCGCCCCTCAGATTGTGAACTCCTTTTTGACACTATAGACTATTCTGTTACGGAGGATATGAACAAGATTCTATTCCAAGAATTCACTCAGGAAGAGGTGACTACTGCACTTGCTCACATGCACCCCACGAAAGCGCCTGGCCCGGACGATATGCCCCCTCTCTTTTTTCAAAAATATTGGCACATAGTAGGAAATAGTGTTTCTAATGTTGTTCTGTCGACATTAAACTTGGGTTGCATCCAAAGCAAGATAAATCACACTCACATTGTTCCCATCCCAAAGAAAAAAGATTCCCAAAAAATCTAAGATTTCTGTCCTATCAGCTCGTGCAATGTAGTGTATGTTAGGGATTTTGTATTTTGCAATTTGATGGATGCATTATCATTTTAGCATCAATCGAATTTTCACACATGCATTGATTTAGAAATTCTTAAAATCTTGATTTATGCATGCATTTTTTTTTTAGACTTGTAGAAATATTGATTTATGCATGTTTGATTTTAAACTTGGATGCATTTAAATTTGAAAAGAAGTTTTATAAATCAAGCTAGCCTATGTTTTAAATCTTTCAAATCATCTTAGGCATTTTAGGTTTCATGTTTTTAAAACTCTCAGAATGATTTAAAACATGTTTCCAGACTTGCTTCTATGGCCTAGACCTCCAAGACCAAGTTTCCCTTTAAAAAATCATTTTTACGAATCTTTATAATCAGGGAAAGTTTGGTCAACCAAACCTTTGTCGGTCAGCTGTCGGTTTCGATTCCAGAATATGAAATCTGTGTTTTCTGAGAACTTCGGTCAGTTGTCGGTCAAGTGTCGGTCACCTGTCGGTCAACCGAACTTCAGTTCGGTTAACCGACAAGTGTATTTCGGTTAGCAAACTTTTGAAATATATGACCGTTGGAATATAACCTCCAAATGTCGGTCAACCGACAAGCTAGCCATTGGACAACATTTTCTATAAATTGAAGTTCATTCCTTAACCAAATTTGAGGATCCAAGGGATACTCCTTAAGGTGTTTTGAGGCCAAACAAAGGGGAATGAGCTAAGGGAGGCTAGTTGGTCAAAAAGGGAAGCTAAAGCTTGGAATCATAAGTAAATCTTCTATGTAAGCTTAGTTTTCCTTTTCATATGTTTTCATGCTTTGCTTAAATTATTAGTAAATCTTTTTAGGCATGTTAACTATGGTTTGTTGCGTCCTTAACATATATATGTGTTGAATTGATTTATTGTTTTGGATACATCACCTTGATTCAAACCAAGTAGGACTCAAATTAGTATATCTAAGTGAATCATGTTTTGGAATTATCTTTGAAATTATATGTAACATGATTCCTATACTTGGTTGAATCTTTGGTTGTTATTTTTCATCATAAGAAAATCACTTTCAAATCTATCTTATGTTTTGGATTAAACAACTTCACAAATCACATGTATTTTGTTTTAAAGTTTCACACAACTTGCTTAGCATTGATATACATCATTTTCAAGTTGGTTTTCAAATTACATGTGATTTGTTCCTTCACTTTATTCAAACCTATTTTTGTGTTTTACACTTTCAAAAGCTTTAAGCTTGCATTCATTGAGCTATCATTTTTAACTTGATCGAAGTTTTTCACACACACACCATGTGCATTCATCTTTGCATTACATGCATAAAGTGTTGTGTGAGTTTGATTTTCACTTTCATATCAGCCTTATCAAGAGGCATTGTAATTGAGCTTAAATTGTATCTCCATCAAGTGTATTCTAGACACTACTGAGAGAGAGAATCAACCTTCTGGTTGCATAGGTTATTGCTTAGCCTAGAAAAGCATAGGGTATAGGTTATTACTTAGCCTAGAAAAGCATAGTGTATAGGTTGATGTTAAGCCTTGAAAAACAACAGTGTTAGAGGTTATTGCTTAGCCTATTGAAAAGCATTGATAGTGGAAATCCGATGGGGTGTTGGATCACAAGCCGGTAGTGGATGTAGGCATTGAGGCCGAACCACTATAAATCATTGTGTGATGGTGCATGCTGTGTGGTGATTGTTTTTGTTAGCTTCCACATTTAGTTTGATAATCATCACTTGTGACTAATTAATTTAAAGAAGTTAAAATCGGACATTATTGGTCACTAAGTTGTAGCTCACCCTATTCAACCCCCCTCTAGGGTTAGGATCCCGGACTTTCAGTGTATAAATTAATTTCTTAAGTGTTAGTCAATCGCCTCAAGCAGGTATTGCCCTATGTTATTTCTGAGAATCAAAGTGTTTCTGTTCCAGGAAGGCAAATCATTGATAATACTTTGGTGGCATATGAGGCAGTAAACACTCTCAAACAAAAAAGGAGGGGGTAAAAAGGGATTTATGTCTATAAAACTTGACATGAGCAAGGCTTATGATAGGGTGGAATGGGACTTTCTGGAAAAGGTGATGCTGAGAATGGGGTTTCAGGGCAGATGGGTTTCTTTGATTATGGAGTGCATTAATTCTGTATCATATTCCATTCTGATTAATGGTGTTCCAAAAGGACCAATCTTCCCAACGAGAGGATTGAGATAGGGTGATCCTCTCTCTCCTTATTTATTCTTATTGTGTGCAGAAGGTCTCTTGTCCCTATTGAGACGTGCAGAACAAGAGGGGAAATCACTGGCATACGTATCAGCAGAGAAGCACCTCGTATTAGTCGCATGTTGTTAGCGGATGATAGCCTTATATTCTGTCAGGCGAAGTTGGAAGAGAATAGACATATCCAACACATTTTTAAAATATATGAGAAAGCCTTGGGTCAAAAAATAAACAAAGAGAAGACTTCTCACATCTTCAATAAGAATTCTAGTCAAGCGGACCAGGAAGGAATTAAAGCTATTTGGAGAGTGGAGGCTATCAAACAACATGAGAAGTACCTAGGTCTACCCTCTTTTGTTGGGAGATCAAAGAAAAGGGCCTTTATGGAAATTAAGGAAAGAGTATTGAAGAAGTTGCAGGGTTGGAAAGAAAAACTTCTTTCACAAGCTGGCAGAGAGGTTTTGATTTAAGTTGTAGCTCAAGCAATCCCAACATATGCTATGAGTTGTTTCAAACTTCCATCCGGTCTATGCAAAGAGTTAGCAAGTATGATGGCAAGGTTTCGGTGGGGGCAGCGAAGAAATGAAAGAAGAATTCACTGGACTAGCTAGAAAAAATTATATGAGTCTAAACATGTTAGGGGTATGGTATTTAGAGATCTGGAAGCTTTCAATTTAGCTCTCCTGGCTAAACAAGGATGGAGGCTCACGAATAATCGGTAATCTTTGTTTTACAAAGTATTTAAAGAAAATATTTTCCAATTATCTCTTTTCTCAAAGCTAGCCTTGGCAGGAACCCATCTCGTGTGGAAAAGTATATATGAAGCCAAAAGAGCTCTGATTGAGGGGTGCATATGGAGAGTGTGGGATGGTCAAAAAATAAAATTTTGGGGTGACAAATGGTTACCGACTCCTACAGCTTATATGGTCACTACTCCAAGAATGGGGCATGATGTTGAAACTAGGGTGAGTGATCATTGGTCAAACCATGAAAATATAGGATGTGCAAATGGTGCATGAGGTCTTTTTTTCGCATGAAGCAGAGGTGATTCTAAAATCCCTTTAAGTTCTCAGATGCCAAATGATATATTGATATGTGCTGAGAATAAATCGGGAGAGTTCTTAGTCAAAAGCGCTTACAAAGCTGCGTTAAGATTTCAGAAAAATAGAGAAACAGGAGAAGGATCTAACATGGGGGCACGAAGGAAGTTCTGGAAGCATTTCTGGATTATGAAGTTTCCAAATAAGATAAAGACCTTCACATGGAGAGCTTGTAAAGACATTCTGCCCACTAATGCAAATCTTAAAAAGCGTAGTGTTACTACAGAGTCGTCTTGTGTTTTCTGTGACGATGACCCAGAAGACGATATGCATGCTCTATTTTCTTGTCCTCATGTTCATTGGGTTTGGAGGGAATTTTTCCCCGGGGTAGATTTCAATCAAATTCTACAGCAAAGTTTTGGTTTATTTTCTTGGGACTTATTTGAAAAAGACCCAACATTTGATTTAGAACTACTCGTCACAATAGCATGGGGACATTGGAACATAAGAAACTCATTCATTCATGGTGAGCAACGGGACCCATGGATGGTTGTGGCTACATTTCTGAATTCATTCACATTCAGAAATGTAGCCCCAAAAAGGAGAAAGCTCTTCGATGGAAGCCTCCACCATTAGGCTTTTTTAAACTTAATGTGGATGGCGCTGTGTTTGCTAAGATACAAAAAGCGAGGGTTGGTGCTATTCTCAGAGATGAGGTGGGTAATGTGATTATGGCCATGATTAAATTAGAAAGTGGGGGGATAGCGCTGATGACATTGAAGCTATTGCAGCATTAAGAGCACTTCAGATGGTTCTTCACATTGGGGTGAGCAGTATTATTTTAGAAGGGGACTTAATGTGGGTAGTGGAAGCTTTAAAGTCCACTGGTACTAATATGTCAAGGCAAGGTCCTCTGTTTGAGGAAATCAAAGGGTTGCTGAATCTTTTCATCAAGTTTGAAATGTATCATGTGGGAAGATAGGGAAACGCAATTGCTCATGTTTTAGCTAGGCATGCCCAATATGTGAAAGACATGGTAGTTTAGTGGCACTCTACCCCAATTCTGAATAAGCAATATGTAAGCGTTGATGCGATGTTGGATTCTCAATAAAATTCAAGTGAGTTTTCTTATAAAAAAAAAAGAAAAAAAAACAACAGAGAAACAAAAAATACACATTGGTCAGCAAAAGGAACCAAAACACAGTCTACTACCGTGAGGAATGAGGGAGATTTTCAGCATTCTAATGAAATGAGCAAGGACCCTACTTTGGAGAGGGTAGGAGATAATGTTGAAGGAAGGGCAGTGACCAATCCTAAAATAGGGTTGCAAATATAAACTATTCTCCGCTACTACCTCTGCTTGCAAAAGCAAAGATGTTAACCGAGTATCGTATCCACTGGGACAAAAAGGCTAAGTTGTATTGTTTCTTAAATTCCTAAACTAATCCTATTGGAAAAAAAAGTTCTGATTATTAAACTAATCCTATTAGAAAATGAAGTGTTGGTTTGATGGGCTTTGATTTCTAAATTAACAAATTAAAGACAGCTTCGATTCAATTAGAGAAAAGATCTCAAAGTACGAATCCACTCTAACTTCGCACAATGGCAAGTATAGACCTAGGGTTTTACTATCAACGTTATAAGGACTCGTTCTGGTTACGAACCTTCAGAGTCAACAAATAAGGGATGTGGATGTAAATCGGGGCATAACCTATCTCTATAGCATAGATTATCCTAGATCTAACAAACACATTCATTCAAGCATCGTTATATAACTTAGTATTCAAATCTACAAGATTAAAATACCAAAGAAATAGATATTGCATTAATAAAATCCAATCAATGGATTAACATCTTGTCATATAACCAAAAGCGTTTACAATAAAACCCTAAACCTATACATCACCATAAACAAGAGATTAGGGCTTCATCGTAACCCAAAGATAAAGATTTAGTTACACTTGGCAAGAGGTTGACGAAGAATCTCTAATGAAATCCCCATGGATGCGCCTCCAAAAGCTCCAAAACCTTGCTCCAGTCCTTCTCCCAAGATGTGTATCTCCCTAAAAACGAGTTTGGGCTTTTATTTATAGGTTTTGGGATGAAAAACCTCGTCAAAACGTGCATAAGGCGGACTCTCAGACGGTCCGGGTGTCCGGACGCCAGGACAAATTTTTGTCCCGGAAGCCAGACTCCCGGTGCCAGTGAGCACTGGTCTTTTTTGATTTTCGCCAATTCCTCCATCTTGCGCCAATTTCTTTCCAATGCTCCTAGAACACCTGCAAACATGAAAATAACATAATTAGACTAATTAGACGCATCAAAGTGTATATCAAAGTCTAAACTAAGGGGGCCTAATGGTACATTTTAGGCTCTTATCACACCCCCCCCCCAACTTATACTTTCCTAGACCTCGAGCAAAGCTAAAACAAAAAGAAAGACTAACTAAGGCCACTTTCGTAGGGAGCACAACTGCACTTAGCATGTGCAACAAGCCTTTAAACCTCTAAATTCCCCCTAGAGGACGAGTTATAGTCTCGTGAGGGTTTGCAGTGAATCTACCCACAAAATTCCTGAAACATAAAAGAAAAACAGGGAGTATTTTCCACTAAGGTATCTACGAACACCGAATATTCCTGATTATGGGGTTTTCAATATACATCTCAAATGTGGTTCACAAATCCTATCTTTTGGTCAGAAATCCTCAAAATCATGCTGGAAAAATTGATCGTGCACGATGAAGATTGTGTATATTATATATAGACACAGTAGAGCAAAAAGCGATCCACTAAAAATTTCCGTGAAAACACATCTTTTTTCTTTCAAAATGCTGGGCCACCGAACCTCAGTAAAAGTTAACATGATTTCTCTTAAGGCATTTGTGGTGGCTTTCACACTATTGTTTTTCAAAGGTCGTGACCACTATTTAAAAAAAAAAACTTTTCTTTTTTTTTTCACTAAAGAAATGACTGTGCAATGCCTAGGTCCCTTAAGCTTTCTAATTAACCCATGTAATGAGCATTCAGCCAATGACTCCCAAGACAGATGTCTTTAGGGTACTAGGTATGGCAATACCCCTATGGGGTTACTGGCTCGGGCTAAAAAGGCTACGAACCCAAACTAGTCACAACTTTTTATTTATTTTTTATTTATTTATTTATTTATTTATTTTATTTTTTTACGGTCCCTAACAATAGGTAGCCCTTTCCATATGCTCGACTTAAGTATGACCGAGGGTCAGCTTTCCATCATAATTGTTCTGAAGTTTTCACTAGTATGGAAATCATAGTTTCACATTTCAAATTTTCTATATAATATGTGTTAAGTGAGAGATCAATAATTCAACAATTTCTCAAAAACTCTTTCCTAAAACAAGATAGTGAACCATTTTTTTTCTCTTTTTCCTCACAAAAAGTTCCAAAAATCAGGGTATCTTCATTTCATAAAATCCCGGTTAGAAATCTCCCGAAAGACTAACAAAAAAAAAACAAAAAATCATTTTTTTTAAATTAAATTAAAACTAAAGGAAAAGACTACAAGTAAAAAGAACTAAAAACTGCTAAGGACTACCCCTAGACTACTCTAAAGGTTAATACCCCACCCCCACCTTAACCTAACATTGTCCACAATGTTAAAAACAAAATAAAAGATAACGGACAAGGAAAGTAAAGGAAAATCAGGGATATCACCTGGGTACCGCTTAACAAGAAGTGGAATGGAGGAAAACGGGGAGGACGCCCCCCAACTCAGACCAAAGTACTTGCGAAATGTTAGTGGCAAGCACAACAAACAAAATCAAAGAAAACCTACGAAGTACAAACCAAACCTGCATAAAGACATGACTCAGCACTTCTTTCATGTCGACCGCCTCCAGGTTAGGAACTAAAAACCTCTGCATATCCCGAGAATGTATAAAACCAGCAATGCAAGGAAGACGGGGTATGCAGATGGAGGGATCAATAGCTCTCAATTTGGCAACTGAACAACCAAGTGCACTCTTGTGCATGTCTAACACATTCAAAGTTTGAGCTACCTGACCATCAGACAAATTAGGAGCAATGACAGCCGGTAAATTATCCTAAGGGCGAAGAGCGTTTTCTACGAGCTCACCAACAACATAGACTGCAAAGCAGTCATCCTGGTCTAAAGGTTGATGAGAGGCCCTAAAAGCATTCAGCCTCACTTTCATATTCCCAAAGGAAACATCCATAACTCCGGTTCGACAATTAATGTTCGCATTGGCCGTGGCCAAAAAGGGCCGTCGAAGAATGACAGTAGTGTGTTTCCGTGAATTCTGCATTGGTTCAGTGTCAAGGAGGATGAAATCGACAGGGAAAAAGAACTTGTCGACCTTGACCAGAACATCCTCAATAATTCCTCGGGGCACCTTGACAGACCTATCAGCAAGTTGCAAGGTAACCGGAGTGGGCTTTAAGTCCCCTAACCCAATCTGCTCATACACCGAGTAAGGTAAGAGATTGACACTTGCTCCCAGATCCAACAATGCATGATCAATAACGTTCTCAATTGTGCAAGTAACGGTGGGTGTACTAGGATCTTTCAGCCTGGGAGGAGTGTCATTATGGAGAATGGAGCTCACTTGCTCGGTGAGTAAAACCTTCTTTGGCACATGAGATTTAGATTTGCGCTTTTGAGTGCACAAATCTTTCAGAAATTTAGCATAAGAAGGGACCTACTTGATAGCATCTAGCAAAGGCAGGTTAATCTTTACTTCCTTAAACACCTCTAACATCTTATCCATGGTAGCTTTCTTTTTACTAAAGGGAGAGGGTGTGTCAAGACAAGTGGGAAATGGGGCTTTAGGCACATATGGGGGAGCCATAACCGGATTAGATGAAAAAGTGGGAGGGGTGACCTCATGTCCCTTAGAAATCATTTCAGCCCGAGAACTCATGGGATTTGCTATGGGCTCTTTCACACCTTGCTTAGGCTCCTCAGGCCTAGTCTCAACCTCACGCCCATTCCGTAATGCGACAACCATTTTTGCTTGCTCATGATAGGTATCATTATGTTGCGAGCCACTAACCACCTCGAAAGAATTCTTAGGGTTAACCGTGGGTTGGCTAGGCAAGCATCCCTCCTCTCTTCTGTTAAGAGCATTAGCTATTTACCCGATTTGGACCTCTAGCTTAGCTATGGACTGAGAATGGAAATGGACCAGCTGAGTGGTTACTTTGAGCTCTTTGAGCTCTTGCAGCACTATCTCCTCAAATGATGGTGTTCTTTGAGTAGGCGTGAGGGTTTGGTTACTGGTAGGATTGTTGGGAACGATAGGTCGCAGGATTGTATTGAAAATTAGGCTCATTTCCCGGTTGAGAGAATGAAGTGCCTTGACCGGGCGACTTCCATGAAAAGTTGGGCTGATTGCGCCGTCCCGGGTTAAAAGTATTTGAAAGTGGATCATTACCCGGTTTGGAGAACCCCTGTGCAACATTCATTTAAATTGCACGAATTCAAGAAATTGAGAGGCTGCAGGACAATTGGTCACAAAATAAGCGGGACTAGAGCACAAAGCATAACCACCTTGAGAGGGTGGGGATTGGAGAGTTTGCCCCACAGATAATAGCTGATCCAATTTTTGGGTCAAGGTAGCCACTTGAGTGGTGAGTTCATTAGAGGGTTGGATTTCAAACACACCTCTAGGTTTTTGCAAATTAGAGGCTGCCGGCCTCTCTAATCTAGCAATGGAAGCATGGTGCTGAAAGGTCTCACTCATATTCTCAAAAAGCTCCCATGTCTCATCCTCATTTTTCAGCAAAATTGATCCCCCACTGGCGGTGACTACCATGTTTCGCCATTCGGGAGACAATCCATCATAAAAGAACTGAACCAATTGCCACTTGGCAATTTGGTGATGAGGACATTTTCTAATAAGATCCTTGAATCTATCCCACGCCTCATGAAATTGTTCAGTATCAGTTTGGGCAAAAGATATAATAGATCTCCTGTACTGATTTGTTTTACCCACAGAGAAATATGTATCCAAGAATTTTTTTGCAGTTAGGCCCAAGTAGTGATAGAGTTTGCAGGTAAAGTATTTAGCCAATACTTGGCTTTGTCCTTCAATGAAAACGGAAAGAGAAACATTTTTAAGGCCTCACTACTGAAATTGTTTATCCGCACTGTGGAGCAAATAACCAAGAACTCATCAATGCGATTGTACGGGTCCTCATTGTTCAAGCCATAGAAAGAAGGAATAAGATTGATTGTGCTAGGCTTGATTTCATATTGAGCTACCTGTATAGTAGGCAGCTGAATACACGATGGTGATGAGTATTCTGAAGGAGTATAGTGCTCCTTCAAGGGCCGAAGAGGGGGGGCACCAGGTGGGGGCTAAATTGTGTTGTTTCCTAAATTCCTAAACTAATCCTATTGAAAAATTAAGTTCTGATTATTAAACTAATCCTATTAGAAAATGAAGTGTTGGTTTGATGGGCTTTGATTTCTAAATTAAAAAATTAAAGATAGCTTCGATTCAATTATAGAAAAGATCTCAGGGTACGAATCCACTCTAACCTCGCATAATGGCAAGTATAGACCTAGGGTTTTACTATCAACGCTATAAGGACTCGTTCTGGCTACAAACCTTTAGAGTCAACAAATAAGGGATGTGGATGTAAATCGGGGCATAACCTATCTCTATGGCATAGATTATCCTAGATCTAACAAACACATTCATTCAAGCATCGTTATATAACTTAGTATTCTAATTTACAAGATTCAAATACCAAAGAAAGAGATATTGCATTAATAAAATCCAATCAATGGATTAACATCTTGTCATATAACCAAAAGCGTTTAAAATAAAACCCTAAACCTATACATCACCATAAACAAGAGATTAGGGCTTCATCGCAACCCAAAAATAAAGATTTAGTTACGCATGGCAAGAGGTGGACGAAGAATCTCTTATGAAATCCCCATGGACGCGCCTCCAAAAGCTCCAAAACCTTGCTCCAAACCTTCTCCCAAGATGTGTATCTCCCTTAAAACGAGTTTGGGCTTTTATTTATAGGTTTTGGGATGAAAAACCTCGTCAAAACGTGCATAAGGCGGACTCTCAGACGGTCCGGGCATTCGGACGCCAAGACAAATTTTTGTCCTGCGCGTCTCTAAACGCCCGGTGCCAGTGAACACCGGTCTTTTCTGATTTTCGCCAATTTCTCCATCTTGCGCCAATTTCTTTCCAATGCTCCTAGAACACCTGCAAACATGAAAATAACATAATTAGACTAATTAGACGCATCAAAGTGTATATGTAAGACCCCGACCCGAGTGAACTCGATTAGTACTAATTAAGTTGTGTTTTGGTTCTAAGCGTGTTTAATGGATTTTGGTTAGGTTGGATTTGGAATAGCTTTTGAAATAGCTTTGGGGAATTTTGATTGCTTTGCGATAGTGGGGCCCTTTGGGGGTTCATTTTTATGACTTTGCATGTGCTTGGGGATTTATCGGAGATTTTACATTCATTGTTTTAATCTCGTTTTATTTGTATTGTTAATCCGTACAACTTTCATGTTGATCTCGTGCCCGTTCGAGACCCTGAAACTCGATTTCCTAGCATTGAGGGTAAAACAGTCATTGTACACTAAATCTGTACCCAAAACTTGATATTCCCGAAACCCGCGAAACATATACTTTTTGGAAACTAGATATTTCGGCGATCATTTCTTCCTTCTTCGTCGAATTCATCCGAGATCCCGAAAGACATGAATTCAGCCCAAAGGGTGTCTTAAGTAGTGGGACCCATTCCCATTTGCTTATATGAGGAGAACCCATCTTCCTCATTTTCTTTTTCCAGCACAAAAGAGAACCTAGGGTTTCTTGTAACCTTTCTCTTTTTCTTCTTGCTCTCTCCATCTCAATCTCCTACTAATCTTGCACCAACATCAAAATGGAGGTCATCATTCTCTTCCTCATCTTCAAGGCTATCCTTTGATACCATTTGTTGAAAAACCTATCAACTTTGAGACTTCCTTTGAGCTCACCTTGCCCATTTGGAGAACCTTCGAGTAAACAACCTTCCCCATCTCTTAGATTTGTGTTTCTTTGATCTTGAAGAAGTCTCATTCTCATTATTGTAAGGTTTCCCTTTCTATTTCATTGTTTGACCATTTTAGGGTTTGTTTTTGGGGATTTTGTTCATAGCTTGGATCTCTGGCTTGGAAGAGTATAAGAGTTTGATTTCCTTGATTAGAAGACCCTAAGGCAAGTGGATGAGTTAATATTATGAGCTTTCAATGGTTTTCATGAGGAATGTGGTTGATTTGTCAGTTCCATTCATATTTATTAGCTTGCATTGATTTTGAAATAAATGCTTTGAATGAACCTTGCTAAGTCATTTAATGTTTTGGAAACATATTGGTATGGTACTTGTTGCCTTTTGGATATGTCTTAAATGAATGTTTGTGATTTGGTTTCTCTTTCCTCTTATGGTTGTTGTGGCTAAGAAGGAGATGATGGAATGAACACATATTGGAGTTGTGGAGAAGTGTAGATAGAGGTACTGGAGGAGCTCCTAGCTCAGTTTTATTGCAGGGATTAAATGGAAGTGAGGAGAGTGGTTCGCTCGAGCGATGAGCTTTGTCGGTCAAAGGAGATTTACTAGGCAATGTATGAGGCCATTCGAGAAAGAAACCATATCATGAAGATTTCATTTGAAGTTTTGAAAATTCAAAGTGTATAAGGAGCCCGAGATGTCCCTAAACTCAAAGAGTACCAAATTATTATTATATCGACATATGGGATCCCTATTCACTTCAAATAAATCTTGAAGCCGATACTTTACCGCAATTTCAATTGTTTATTATACTTTATTGATCCCGAGACTTATATTACATGCCTTGTTTTTCCCGAAAGCATTGAAGTACACTTACAATGGTTACTTGTCTTGAAGTGCATTGCACCACATGAAACGACAGTGTGCCCTTGAGCTCCCCCGTCCTGCCCGTTTATTTATTTGTACTTGATTTACTTGATCATGTCTCGATTTGTTATTTAACCTATTAGTCGGCGCCACTAAGCTTGGATAACCCTGTTGGTCTGATCCACCGACTTGGAGATCCCCCTCTTGTCCCGCCAGCCGCAGCTTGGATCCCGCTACCCGGTTATTACCGTGGTCTTGTCCCGATGCCGCAGATTGCTACTGTGGTTCCCGATGTCCAGCTCGCTACCGTGGTCATGTATAGTATATGTATATGTATTTATAAGATCCACTATTTCTCCTCACCTCGAGTGACTGAGATCAATGCCTAGTTCTTGCTCTGTCACTTTAGTGATAGAGGACTTAGCTTCTGTGGTTGCCATTTTGCTTGTTTCCCGTTTCCTTGGTTACCTGTACATGTTTTATAATGCATACTTGTATTTGAATAAATGTTTTATCTCGTTTATAGAAATTGTTATTTAAACAGGTTTAAAAGCTTTTGAAGGTAAATTCATTTATTATCATATTGTCATTGTATTGTACCCATTTGCCAAACCGTCGTGTTTGACCCACTCTTTGGTACTCAAGTCCCGTTGTTGGTTATCCCGAGGAGGAGCACGAGGAGGCGGTCGGAGAACTGCAGCAGTTAGTTGAATGGCATGCTGATGATGTCATTTAGACATTGGATTGCTAGAGAGAGATAAAAATTTGGGAAAACTTTTAACCATTCTTTTGGGGATTGGTATTTTTTTTATGGCCTTTGTTGGCCTTTATTTTTGGGAATGTAATTAAATGATCTTTTGTATAAAAGCAGTTAGTTGAGTGGCATGCTGATGATGTCATTTAGACATTGGATTGCTAGAAAGAGATAACATTTTGGGAAAACTTTTAACCATTCTTTTGGGGATTGGTATTTTTTTATTGGCCTTTGTTGGCCTTTATTTTTGGTAATGTAATTAAATGATCTTTTGTATAAACTTTAACTTACTTTTGGGTAACATGCTAATGATCATTGCTCATTCTGATACAATACTATACTTGTTTTATTATCTTTATAATTAGAGATGACTTGAATTATCAATTTGATTTGCTGCACGCTTCCGCACTTAATAGAAATGTTCTTATATGGTTGTGATATCCTCACCGCGGACACCTGTGGGAAATTAAATAAATGTATGGCATTAAACCGATGTGGTATAATCTATATCATTAGTGTCCCGATCCCGGATTAGTCCTTCGGGCCCAGTCCGGGGTCGCGAGAGTCTATCAAAGTCTAAACTAAGGGGCCTAAATGGTACATTTTAGGCTCTTATCAGGCAGTTTCTTCCTTTAACCAGGAAACAGCCAGCCGAAAGGAGGATCTTCTGCCATTGGAACTCTGTTCATTTCTCAATTTCTAGAGCATGAAGACAACATTAAAGAAATTATCTCCTAGCGTCACTTTGCAGAAAAATTTGAATTGACCAATAGAGAGCTTCATATGGAAGTTAGTGCAAACACAACGAGCTGAGGGACTTTTGCCACCTTCAATATCCACTTCAAAAGATTAATAGAAAATGGACAGCTGAAGAAGAGCTCCAGGCAGATTCTTGGTGAGATCCACAGAGTTGGCATTTAGTGGCTAGCTGGACCCCAATGCAATGAGTTCACCTGGAAGTTGGGAATTTTTTTTCATGGAGGCGGCACCAACCAAAGTACACAGGCCTTAAAAGATTGCTCCACACCAAAACAGCGGGTTTAGACGAACTCCTGGATCGGACAATTTCCCAAGCTTGCTGGAGGGAGAGTAGAAGAGTTGAGATCTGACCAAATGAGAGTATTAGCCGAGTAGAGAGGCCCGAGAGATTGTGCAATACCTTCCTGAATTGCTGAATTTCTCTCGGAAAGGAAGAAGGAAAAACCCATCTGCCAGCCACAAATATCACAAACTTGTCCCCAGAAGAAAGATGATGAATGGGAAACTCGATCTTATACTTCATTGAATAAGGTGCCCATATTAGTTTTATTCTTTTATGTAGCCCAACAAGGACCACAAATGGAATTTGTTTGATCTAGCTAATTAAGACAAGGTAAAGAACAAGTCCCACAGGGGATTTCAAAAACATCCTATGGAGGCAAGAAGTATCCTTGGCCAAGTGGTGCAGAGTGGAAACTATTTCATGGGTTGCGACTTCAAATCAACTTAATTTGGCCCACATGCTGGATCAAATTTTGAGTGTTTCAATCTGACCTCATCTAGTCATTGACGGTGCCCACATGCCCACTTTTCTCAGTACAATTCATGAATTGCTGAATACTCTGTTGCCACATTCAAATGGCAGGAAAACAGTATAAAACTCTGTTATTCCATCCTTCCTCCTTGCTCCAGTAATTCTAGTATTAGAGGAGTGTAAGACCCCGACCCGAGTGAACCCGATTAGTGCTAGTTAAGTCGTGTGTTGGCTCTAAGCTTGATTAGTGATTTTGGCTAAGTTGAATTTGGAATAGCTTTTGTTCTAGTTTTGGGCAATTTTGAGTGCTTTGGTAACTAGTGGGGCCCATTGAGGGATCCCCTTACGACTTTGCATTTACTTAGGTGATTTTTTGGAATCATTTTGAATTGCATTCTTATCCCGTTTCATTTATCTTAATGATCTCTACAACTTTCATGTTGATCTCGTTTCCATTCGAGGCCCCGAAACCCGATTTACTAGCCTCGAGGGGTAAAACAGTCCTTTTACACTAAACTTGTACCCAAAACTTGATATCCCCAAAACCCGTGAAACATATACTTTTTGGAAACTAGATATTTCGGCGATCATTTCTTCCTTCTTCGTCGAATTCATCCGAGATCCCGAAAGACAAGATTTCAGTCAAACAAGCTTCTTTAGTAGTGGGACCCAACCCCATTTGTTATCGAAAGGAAACCCACTCTCCCTTTCATCTCATTCTTCATTTTCCAGCACAAAAAGAGAGTCTAGGGTTTGTTGGCAACTTTCTCTTCTTCTTCTTGCTCTCTCCTTCTCAATCACCTACTAATCTTGCATCAACATCAAAATGGAGATCACCATTCTCTTCCTCATCTTGAAGGCTATCTTTTGACACCATTTGTTGAGAAACCTATCAACTTTGAGACTTCCTTTGAGCGAGCTCTTGCCATTTGAAGGTCATCCAAGTAAGCAATCTTCTTCATCTTCTAGATTTGTATTCTTCTAGCCCTTGAGAAGCTCCATTTTCATTATTGAAAGTTCTGTCATTTTCATTCTTTGTTTGACCCATTTTAGGGTTTGTTTTGGGGGTTTTTGCTTGTAGCTTGGAATTGAGCTTAAGAGGTGATTAGAGGCTTGGTTTTGCTAGCTTGGACCTAAGGCAAGTGGATGATTAGGTGTCTTGAGTTTTAAATGATTTGGTGAAACATTTATGAATTACTCATGCTTTTATTGATTTGCATTGTTGAAATAAATGCTCATGATGCATCTTGCTAGTTCATTTAATGTCTTGGAAACTTGGATTTATAGCTTTCTTATCTCTAGTCTTGTGGTGGTTGTATAAGTGTTGAAAGGAGGGAAAAAGAAAAGGATCCATCCCTGGGAGCCTGACCAAAACATTGTGCGCCCATTTCAGTTACAACTCCCGATCGGCCGCCCATGGGCTCGGTCGACCGGGCACACAGGGACCAGGTCGACCTGATTTTTCTCAGGTCGACCGGGGCTGCTGTGTAAGGGGTCGACCGGGCCAACTGAGAAATCCCTGCTGGAAGGGATTTTTACCTTGTTTTTGGATGGGCTTAGGTGGGACTTTGGCTACCCTTTTTGGACTCATTGGACTATATGTGAGGATGTCTTGAGCCGACGTTCTTCATGGTTAGTTCGGTTGCATCGGAATCCAATCCAATTCAATCTTGAACGGTATGGGACAACACGATATCCTCCTTATATCTATACGCGAAGTCTATTTCCTTGGGTATTGCGAATCCTATCCCTTTCGGTGACTGAGTAGGTTGTACGATGCTTCATGATTAACATCATACTTAGGATGGACTGTTTATAGTTTTGATTTTTAATCGTACCATCTAGTACGATCTATAAGCTCATTTTAAAGTTTTGAAAATCGTAAAGTGCATAAGGAGCCCGAAATGTCTTCAAACTCAAGGAGTACCAAGTCATTATTATAATCAACATACGGGACCCCTATTCACCTTAAATAAATCTTGAAACCAATATTTTACCCGAAATTGTAATAGTTCATTGTATTCCTCATTCCCAAGATTTACATTACATGATTTCTTTTCCCGAAAGCATTGAAGTTACACTAGTAACAGTTACTTGTCCTGAAATGTATTGCACCACATGAAATGGAAATCATTCCTTGGACACCCTTGCCTCGCATGTTCATTTACTTGCACTTGATTTACTTGTTCATGTCTCGATTTGTTAATTGACCTATGAGTCGGCATCACTAAGCTTGGATAACCTTGTCAGTTTGATCCACCGACTTGGAGATCCCCCTCCCGTCCCGCCAGCTGCAGTTTGGATCCCGATGCCCCATTTATTACCGTGGTCCCGTCCCGATACCCGGTTCGCTACCGTGGTCTCGTCCCGTATATTTATATTGTATATATGTTTTGCGTTGAATCTCTTCACCTTGTGTGACTGAGAAACGTCCCGTTATACTCTTGTCACTTTGGTGATAGAGGACTTAGCTTCGTGTGATTATCATCTTGTTAGTTTCCGATTCCTTGGATACCTTACATGTTTTATCTTGTTTATTTGTTTTCTAGTAAATGATTTATCTCCTTTATAAAAGTTCTTGTTTAAACAGATTTCTAGGCTTTCCAAGATATTTCTTTTATTATATGTTGTTGTATCTTTTCACTCTCTTGCCAGACCGTCGTATCTGACCCATTTTCTTTGGTACTCAGGTCCCGCTACCGGTTACCTTGAGGAGGAGCCGGAGGAGGCGGTAGGTGAACCGCAGCCCCTAGTTGAGTGGCACGCTGATGATGTCATTTAGATATCTAGTTGCTACGAGAGACGTAACATTTGTGGAAAACTATTTAACCATTCTTTTGGGTTATTGTTTTGTTTATATTGGCATTTGTTGGCCTCTATTTTTGGGAATATAACTAAATGATCTTTTGTTTAAACTTTAACTTACTTTTGGGGAACGTGCTTGTAAGACCCCGACCTGAGTGAACCCGTTTAATGCTAATTAAGCAGTGTGTTAGTTCTAAGCTTGATTAGTGATTTTGGCTAAGTTGGGTTTGGAATAGCTTTTGAAATAGTTTTGGGGAATTTTGATTTGTCTTGTGTTTAGTGGGACCCTTTGGGGGTTTCCTTTTATGACTTGGCATATGCTCGAGGATTTATCGAAGATTTTTGCATTCATAGTTTTAATCCCGTTTTATTGCTATTGTTATTCCATACAACTTTCATGTTGATCCCGTCCCCGTTTGAGATCTCGAAACCCGATTTCATAGCCTTGAGGGACCCAAAACTTGATATTCCCGAAACCCGCGAAACATATACTTTTTGGAAACTAGATATTTCGACGATCATTTCTTCCTTCTTCGTCGAATCCATCCGAGGTCCCGAAAGCCATGATTTCAGCCCAATTGGATTGTTAGTGGTGGAGCCCACTCCCCACTTGTTTATAAGGAAACCTTTCCCTTCCATTGCCTTTTTCCAGCACAAGAGAGAAAATCTAGGGTTTTCATTGCCTTCTTCTTCTTGCGCTTGCTTGCAATCACCAAACTCACAACCAATTTTGCACAACTTGAGTAGTGGAGATCATCACCTTCTTCCTCATCACCCTAGCTCCCTATTGACACCATTGCTAGAGAAAACCATCCATTACAAGACTTCCTTTGAGCTCACCTTGTCCATTTGAGGACCTTGCG
Organism: Cinnamomum chago; assembly: GCA_038049695.1. NCBI lineage: Eukaryota > Viridiplantae > Streptophyta > Magnoliopsida > Laurales > Lauraceae > Cinnamomum > Cinnamomum chago. The sequence goes on along the minus strand of CP142454.1, from coordinate 55,384,052 downwards.
AGTAAGTAATCTTTCCCTCCTTCTAGATTTTTGTTCCTCTAGCCCTAGAGAAGCTTCACCTTCATTGTTGTAAGGTTTCCTTTGCTATTTCAATGTTTTGACTCTTCTAGGGTTTTATTTTGGGATTTTCCTTGTAGCTTGGACCTTTGATCTGAAGGACTTGTTAGAGCTTGATTTGCTTGAGTAGAGACCCAAGGCAAGTGGATGATGTGATCACTTAAGAGCTTTTAATGTTTGTATGAGAAATGTGGTTGGTTTCATTAATTTTCACTCATGCCTATTTATTGTCTTGCTTTGCAATAAATGCTCATGAAGAGCCTTGTTAGTGCATTTATGATTTTAAAGATGTGTTGGGTCATAGCTTTTAAATTCTTCTTGTTTTTATTCAAATGCATCTTATGTGAAATGGTTCCCTTCTTTCTTCCCCTCTTTATATTGAATGTGACATTGATGGAGGAGAATGAGATGGATGTGATGAAGGATTTGATGTAGTTTGAATGAAGTATTAGACTTCTCATTTGATGTATGAAAGTGGCTAAAAAGGGGTTGTAGAAGGAAGAGATAGAGAGGAGCTGAACTGGTCCGGAATCAATTTCTGGACAGTTTGCTCGAGCGACCATGACACTTCGCTCGAGCGACCTGTCCAGAGAAGGGTTCGGAGCTTTCCAGTAGCTTGGTCGCTCGAGCGCACCCTTTTTCGCTCGAGCGGACATCCCAGAACTCATTCCAGAGAGTTATTCGTTCGAATGCATTTAAATATTCGCTCGACCCAATGAGTTCGCTCAAGCGACCTCAACTTCGCTCGAGCGAACCCACCCAGACAACCATTCCAGAGAGCCACTCGCTCGAGCGAACTCTCCAGTCCGCTCGAGCGATGGGCCCTGTTGAGGAAGGCTATGTTTGGGACAATGTTTAACTATTTCAACATATTGGGACCATTCTTTGGGAACCTCTCTATGTCAAGGAGATTTACTAAGCGTTGTATGAGGCCATTTGAGGAAGAAACCATATCACGAAGATTTTATTCGAAGTTTTTGAACTTCAAAATGTATAAGGAGCTCGGAATGTCCCCATACTCAAAGAGTACCAAATTGTTATTAGATCGACATACGGGGTCCCTATTCACTTCAGATAAATGTTGAACCAGATACTTTACCCAAAAATGTCAATTGCTTATTGTACTTTATTGATCCCGAGTTTTATACTACATGCCCTGCTTTCCCGAAAGCATAGAATTTTTCTTGAAATAACTACTTGTCTTGAAGTGCATTGCACCACATGAAATGATAGTGTGCCCTTGAGCACCCCCGTCTTGCCTGTGTATCTATTGTACTTGATTTAATTGCATATGTCTCGATTGTATTTGACCTATGAGTCGGCACCACTAAGCTTGGATAATCATGTTGGTCTGATCCACCGACTTGGAGATGCCCCTCTTGTCCCGCCAGCTGCAGTTTGGATCCCGCTACCCGGTTATTACCGTGGCCTTGTCCCGATACCGCAGATTGTTATTGTGGTCCCCGATGCCCGGCTCGCTACCGTGGTCATGTATAGTATTGTATATGTATTTAAAAGATCCACTGTTTCTCCTCACCTCGAGTGACTGAGATCAGTGCCTAGTTATTGCTCTATCGCTTTAGTGATAGAGGACTTAGCTTCGTGTGGTCGCCATCTTGCTTGTTTCCCGTTTCCTTGGTCACCTTACATGTTTTACATTGCATCCTTGTAATTGAATAAATGTTTTATCTCGTTCATAGAAATTGTTATTTAAACAGGTTTACATGTTTTGAAGGTAAATTCATTTATTATCATATTGTCATTGTATTTTATCCATTTGCCAAACCGTCGCGTTTGACCTACTCTTTGGTACTCAGGTCCCGTTGTCGGTTATCCCGAGGAGGCGGTTGTAGAACCGCAGCAGTTAGTTGAGTGGCGTGTTGATGACGTCATGTAGACGTTTGGTTGCCATGAGAGACTTAACATTTTGGGGAAACTGTCTAACCATTCTTTGGATTGGTATTTTGGTTATATTAGCCTAGTGGGCCTCTATTTTTGGGAAATGTAATTAAATGATATTTGTATAAACTTTAACTTACCTTGGGTAACATGCTATAGATCATTGCTCATTCTGATACTGTCGCGACCCCGAAACGGATGCTCGGGCCCGCGACGTCGTTTTGATATTCGATTACACTGTCTATTGTTTTCCCACAGGTTCCCGCGGTGAGGATTCCCAAAGACACGCGGAATCTAACTCACATGATCAAGTATGCGGAAGCGTGTAGTAAAACACATCAAGCTGAGCACCAATAAAATATTTAAGTGTCATGACAAATAATAACAAGACACAGTATCAAAGAAAGAAGCTAACATGGCATTCCCATTAATATTCAAGTTATGAGACTAATTCAAAAGTGAGTTAAGTTTTGTTACAATTCCATAAGAAGCCAACAGAGGCTAATACACTTCTCAAAATATAACAACAGAAACCCCAACAAAAGATGACGAGACTCAAGAACCCGCCCGACGTCTAGATGACATCGTCGAGCTGCCACTCTCTCACAGGGGTTGGCTCACAAGCCTCCTCCTGACGCTCCTCCTCAAAGGTAACGTCTCCTGCACCTGGGCACCAACAAACAAGGGTCAAACACGATGGTTTGGCAGGTAATCAATTTAGGTGCAAGCATGAAACAATAGTATTTAAGAAAACATATGAGTAAAACCTTGATTAAAATACTACAATAACTGAGGTATATTTTCGAGAATGCGAACAAGGCTGAGATACCAAAACAAACTAGCATGAATACATAATATATCATGAATAGTCACCATCCACAAAGAGCCCATCCTTTCTCTATCATTTATATAATGAAAAGAGCAAGCACGCACGACAAGCACGATATACATAATATAAGCACGACACGATTCCCACATATACGGGGATTTCGGCCGCAGAACCGGACACGCACGATGTGTAATAAATACACGACCAGTCTGCAGACAGTCCACATGTTTAAAGACCCCCAGACAGTGGATCAAACCGAAATGGCAGTCTAAGCTCAGTGGTGTTTACTTAATTCATGAATGCACAAAACACGCGAAGCACTATCAAAACTTGTCGAGATAAAAAGGGGGAAGTCACTTATCAAAACACGACGAGCACGACTAGCAAAGAGGCATAATTAATATGCATAACACGCTTAGGAAGTGATCCTTTTTTTCTTGAAACACGTCTTCAAAACGAGCTTGTACTAAAACTTCAAAACGAGTACACGATGATATTCATTATATCGAAACCGAAGTACAAATACAAAGCCTATCAAGTTCATGCAAGAACCTTTGGTTGATCGTTGTGCAGTCGAAGCCCAGATGTTGGAATTTAAAACAGGATTGGTGCCCCGGAGGTTCAAGGACATCTTGGGTCTCGAGTGCACAATACCAGGCTAAAGGCCACTAACATGTTCTAGTTTTCATTCTTGAAAAAATCTCTTCAAAACAAGAAATTTGACAATTTCGGTCACCTCGCGGTCAGGTGTCGGCTAGCCGAACTAGGGTCTAGCGGCTAGCCGCCAGCTGACCGCTGGAAAACCAGGTTCAGTGCAGCTCTCTGGAAAAGGAATCGAACTAACTGCGGTTAGCTTACGGTTAGCCGAACTGGGACTTGGCGGTTAGCCGCAAGCTGACCGTAGGGCACACCGCTGAAACCCAGTCTGAAATGTAGCTCTTGGGAAAAGGAACCGATAACGAGCGGTTAGCCAGCGGTTAGCCGAGATGGGGTATGGCGGCTAGCCGCTAGCTGGCCGACAAGCTGACCGTAACTCCTTGTCGAAATGTCAGCTTCTGGAAAAGGAACCGCCGAGTTCGGTCAGCTCGCGGTTAACCGAAATGAGGATTTCGGCTAGCCGCCAGCCGACCGACGGCTGACCGAACTGCACGGAAAAATGCAGTCCAGTTCAGATTTTCACATTTCTTCCTTCCTTTCTTCTTGTTCCTCATTCCACCTGCATTCCCTGAGCTTCCATGCTCACCAAGGGTTCATTTATCACAATTTCAAGCATCCAAATCCAACGAAACAAAATCATGAAGCTTGTAAACATATTGATGCACAATTCCAAGAAAACACAATGAAACTCAAAATAGACATGCACATTTCCTAGAGAGATTACTTGCCTTGACCAAAGCTAACAATCCTCTCAAGAACTTCACTCAAGCTAATCCAACACTACAAGAAAACCCAAGAGAAAAACCACACAAATCACTAAATCTTGAAAACAAGGAACCCATTTTACCGAAGGGTTTGTAAACATGGAAAACATGATCTTTAAGAACTAAAAAGACTTCATGAAGATTGTGGTTTGAAACCCTTACCTAGAGAAGGTCAAACAAGAGAAATGAGAACAAATGGAGAGCTTTCCCAACTTAAACTTTGAAGAAGAAGATATCAATAGGAAGCTTGAGATGAGATGAGGAAGATGATGTCTTTAGAATTTTCTTTGGAGTCTTCTAACTAGATCATGCAAGAGAAATGAAGATGGAAGGGAAAGAGGTTTTCCTTGCCCTAGGTTCAAAAAATTGCTGAGAATGGGGAAATGAATGAAAAGAGAGGGAGATGGGGTTTTAGTGATGGAAATGGGCCCAAAATAACTTGAACTTTGAAATGGCCAAAACACTATCTTGTGGACCTCAGATGACTTCGACGAAGAAGGGTAAAACGATCCTCGAAATATCTAGTTTCCAAAAAGTATATTTTTGACATGGTTTTGAGATCTCGAAAATTGTGTCCAGATTTGTGCATAAAAGACAATTTTACCCTCTTTGGGCCAAAACATGGGTTTTTGGGCTTCAAACATGAATGGGCCTAAAACAAAAGTTGTAACACATAGAAAAATCATTCGAACGAAATACAAATCACAATCACACGGAAAACGATACGATCTTCCCGAGCTCACACGTGCACTCAGACCATCCTGAGTGTGTCTAACTAATATTAAACGTTCTCAAAATTCCCAAAGCTATGTCCAAGACTAAACTAATTACTTCTAACCCAACAATAACTAAACCCACTTAGGACTAAACACATACTAATCGCACACTAATCGACTAGGTCTGGGTCGGGGTCTAACAGATACGGTATCTTTATACTTGTGATATTGTTTTTATGACCAAGGATGGTTGACTATTTGAATTTCTACACGCTTCCGCACTTAAAAAGAAATATTCATTTATGGTTGTGATATCCTCACTGCGGACACCTGTGGGAAATTAAATAAATGTATGGTATTATTAAATTGTTGATGTAGATTGTTATCATTATGTCATTATCATCACCATCACCAGTCCCGATCCCGGATCCCCGGTCCGGGGTCACGACAGTGCTAATGATCATTGCTCATTCTGATACAATATTTTATACTTGATGTTGTCTTCATGACTAGGGATAGTTTGACTATTTGATTTGCTACATGCTTCCGTACTTAAAAGAAATATTCATTTATGGTTGTGATATCCTCACCGTGAACACCTGTGCGAAATTAAATAAATGTATGGTATTATTAAACTGTTGTGGTACATCATTAGTCCCGAGCCCGGATTTGTCGCGACCCAGGACCGGGCCCCCACGAAGGAACCAATCCGGGATCGGGACTAAATGATGATCCACATTACATTTATTAATTTTCCACAGGTGTCCGCGGTGAGGATATCACAACCATGAATGAATATTTCTTTTAAAGTGCGGAAGCATGTAGCAAATCCAATAGTCAGACTATCTCTAGTCATGAAAGCATTAACATCAAGTGTAAAATACTATATCAGAATGAACAATGATTTATAGCATGTTTCCCAAAAGTAAGTTAAAGTTTATCAAAAGATCATTTAATTACATTCCCCAAAATTAGAGGCCAACAAAGGCCAATATAGACAAAACAATAACCCAAAGAATGGTTAAATAGTTCTCCTCAAAATGTACGCCTCTCGTAGCAACCCGATGTCTACATGACATCGTCAGCACGCCACTCGACTAGAGGTTGCGGCTCACCTACCGGCTCCTCCTCAAGGAAACCGGCAACGGGACCTGAGTACCAAAACAAATGGGTCAGACACGACGGTCTGGCAAGAGAGTGAAAGGATACAACAACATATAATGAATGAAATATCTTGAAAAGCATAGAAATCTGTTTAAGCAAGAACTCTCATGAAGTAGATAAATCATTTGCTAGAAAACAAGTAAACAAGATAAAACATATAAGGTATCCAAGGAAAACGGGAACTAACAAGATGGCAATCACATAAAGCTAAGTCCTCTGTCACTAAAGTGACAACAGTATAACGGGACGTTAATCTCAGTCACATAAGGTGAGGAGATTCAACGTAAATCATATATACAATATAAACATACGGGACGGGACCTGGGTAATAAACCGGGCATCGGGATCCAAACTGCAGCTGGCGGGACGGGAGAGGGATCTCCAAGTCAGTGGATCAAACCGACAATGTATCCAAGCTTAGTGATGCCGACTCATAGGTTAAATCACAAATCGAGACATATGAAAAATACATCAAGTTCAAGTAAATAAATGAACGGGGCAAGAACACTCAAATGTGTAACTTTCATTTCATATCGGGCAATGCACGTCGGGACAAGTCAATGTTACTAGTGTAACTATCATGCTTTCGGGAAAACAAATCATTCTAGTAGATCTGGGAAAATGAAGAAATATAATGAACTATACCATTTCGGGAAAACTGTTGATTTCGAGATCTATTTAAGTGGATAGGGGTCCCGTATGTCGATTATTGAAATGACTTGGTACTCCTTGAGTTTAAAGACATCCCGGGCTCCTTATACACTTTGGATTTTCAAAACTTCGAATGACATCTTCGTGATATGGTTTCTTTCTCGGATGGCCTCATACAATGCCTAGTGAATCTCCTTCAACCGACAAAGCTCAGCGCTCGAGCGAACCGGAGAGTTCGCTCGAGCAAGGAGCTCTCCGAAACCTGGGAAATTTCGGTCACCTGGAGGTTAGCCGCCGCTGGGACGGGCGGCTGACCGTGCAGCTGACCGCCGCTGGGCTACAGAAATGCAGCTTACTGGAAAGCTAACCGCCAAGTGCGGTTAGCCGCCGATGTGTTCGGCGGTTAGCTGCTGGATAACCGTGGAGCTGGCCGAGTTTTCAGGTGGAGAAGTGTGCTCTTTGGAAAAGCAACCGTGACATTTCGGCTACCTGGCGGTTAGCCGCCAGTCACCACGCGGCTAGCCGCCGGGTGACCGCAGGCTGACCGCCAGGTGCGAGAATCACCCACTGTGTTCAGATTTAAGCTCTTTCTCCTCCTCAAAACCATTCTCCCCACTTCCACTTAATCCCTGTAATAAAATTGAGCTAAGAGCTCCTCCAATGCCTCTATCTACACTTCTCCAAAACCCCATTATGTGTTCACTCCATCACTTCTTCCATATCAAGTCCAATACAAAGGAAGGAGGAAGGAAACCATTTCACAAACATTCATTTAGGATATACCCAAAGACAATAAATGCTAAACCAACATGTTTACAAAACATTAAATGAGGCTATCAAGATGCAAAAAGGGCATTTATTTCAACCATAACACATTAATGAAAGCATGAAAATCCATAAATGCTTCACCAAACCATTTAAAACTTTAAACACTTCATCATTCACTTGCCTCAAGTCCAAGCTAGCTGTACCAAGCCTCAAGTCACCTCTATAGCTCAAATCCAAGCTACAATCAAAAACCCCCAAAACAACCCAAAAATGGGTTACACAATGAATGGAAATGATTGAACTTCCAATAATGCAAACGTAGCTTCCCTAGGGCTAGAAGAACACTAATCTAGAAGATTGGAAGGATTACTCACTTGGATGACCTTCAAATGAAGAGAGCTAGCTCAAAGAAGACCTCAAGGCTGGGAGATTTCTCCAAAAATGGTATCAAGATGAAGCTTGCAAGTTGAGGAAGAGAATGGTGAGTTCCATTTAGATGTTAGTGCAAGATTGGTGAGGATTGGAGATGGAGAAGCAAGAAGAAGAAGAGTTACAAGGAAACCCTAGGCTCTCCTCTTGTGCTGGAACATGAAGAATGACTTCCCTTTATTAACAAATGAGTTGGGTCCCACTACTAAAGGAGCTTGGTTCGCTGATATCATCTCTTACGGGATCTCGGATGGATTCGACGGAAAAGGAAGAAATGATCGTCGAAATATCTAGTTTCTAAAAAGTATATATTTCACGGGTTTCAGGAATATCAAGTTTTGGGTACAGATTTGTGTAAAATGACTGTTTTTCCCTCAAGGCTATGAAATCGGGTTTCGGGGTCTCGAACGAGGACAGGATCAACATGTGAGAACCCGACCCCTGATCTCTTGGATTAGTGTTGTTTTATTTGTGGATTAGTTCTTTTAGTGGGATTAGTAGTTGTTGGGTTTAGTTTGTGAGCTAGAATGGTTTTCTTCTAGTTTTGGGCTTTTGAGTGCTTTGGTAGCTTGTGGGGCCCTTTGGGGGTTCCCTTTTCGGCTTTGTATTTACTTGTGAGATTTTTCCGATTTGTTTCGTATTGTGTTTTTGGCCTGTTGCATTCATCTTGAGGAATCCTACAACTTTCATGTTGATCTCGTATCCATTTGAGAAACCAAAACCCGATTTCTTGGCCTTGAGGGCAAAACAGTCATTTCACACCAAATCTGTACCCAAATCTCGATATTCCCGAAACCCGCGAAACATATACTTTTTGGAAACTAGATATTTCGACGATCATTTCTTCCTTCTTCGTCGAATCCATCCGAGGTCCCGAATTAGATGATTTCAGCCACCCAAGTTCTTTAAGTTGTGGGACCCAAACCTCACTTGCTTATAAGAGAAACCCATCCCCTTCATTTCATTCCATTCCATTCCTCATTTTCCAGCACAAACCAGCAACCTAGGGCTTTCCTTGCCTTTCTCTTCTTCTTCTTGCTTCTTCATCTCCAAGCCACACCAAGAGTTCATCAATCAAGCAATGGAGATCACCAACCTCTTCCTCATCTTGCAAGCTTTCCATTGATACCATTTGTTAAGAGAACCCTCCATCACAAGACTTCCTTTGAGATTACCTTGTCCATTAGAGGACCTTCCAAGTAAGTGATTCCTCCCATCTTCTAGATTTGTAATCTTCTAGCCTTAGAGAAGCTCCACCTTGATTATTGAAAGGTTTCCTTATCATTTCATTGTTTAACCCATTATAGGGTTTGTTTTGGGGGTTTTTGTAGAGATTGTGGATCTTGAGCTTGAGAGGTGATTAGGAGCTTGAATTGCTTGATTAGAGTCAAAGGCAAGTGGATGAATGGATGGTTTTAAGGTTATCAAAGTTTTATGAGAAAACCCTAAGTTTATTTCTTGTTCTTGATCATTGAATACATGCTTGCACATATGCTTCTTGTCACTTATACATGGATTTCGAAATTTGCACATTAATGGTTGTGTCTATCTTGTTAATCTCTTGGAGAGGTATGCATTTCATTTGGTCAAGTTTGCTCATATGGTTTTATAAGGAATAGGATTGGTTTGGCCATCCATGGTTATGTTTATTAGTTACATTGACTTGAAGTTGATACTCATTTAATGAGTTCTGTTAAATCATCTATTGTGATGGAAATGTGATCAATAGACCTTGTTTACCCATAGATTTTTGGCTCAATTGGACCCTTGTGTACATTGGAGATTCTTTCCTTTGGTTTGGTTTTTTTGTTAAATGGGAAGAAAGAGGTGTTTAAAGTTAATTTTCCATTGGAGTTTTAACGAGGATTTTAAGTAAATGTGGAATAAAAATGTTAGTGGTTTATGTGTTGGAAGGAAAGGAAGAGAAAGAGGACAGCTGAACTGGTCCGGAATCCATTTCTGGACCGTTCGCTCGAGCGACCATGACACTTCGCTCGAGCGAACTGTCCAGGAAAGGATTCGGGCATTTCCAGTAGCTTGGTCGCTCGAACGCATTTAAATAACCGCTCGACCGATGAGTTCGCTCAAGCGAACTCTTCGATTCGCTCGAGCGATGCGGTCTGCCTGGCATAAGCCACGTTGGGATAACGTTGAACTGTTTTAATGCACTGAGACGGAAATTTCGACCGATCGATCGGACCGAAAGGACTCAGTTTGAGTCCAGTGAAATTTGATATTGTTTTTTTTTTTGGAAACCTTTGGGCTTTCTATGAGTCCTAGGAGTATATACCTTAGTGTTAAGACCAATTGTACCCTAATCTAAGGTCTCTAAGACTAGGGAACTAAAAAGAAAGAATGGTGATGATCTAGGCACTAATCCTTGGTTTTAGGTGGGACCCTTACCCTTTTTGGACTGTTGGACAATGTGTGAGAATGTCTTGAGCCGACACGCCTCACGGTTGGTTCGGTGGCATCGAAGTTCAATCCATTTCAATCTTGAACGGGATGGAACGACGCGATATCTTCTTTATATCTAAACACAAGTCTTTCCCTTGGTTATCGCGGATTCTATTCCTTTCGGTGACTGAATCGGTTGGTCGATGTTTCCGGATTAATGTCATGCCTAGGATGGACTGTTTATAATCTTGATTCTTGCTATTGTAACATCTAGTACTACCCATAAGCTCATTTTAAGTTTTGAAAGTAGTAAAAGTGCATAAGGAGCCCGGAATGTCTTCAAACTCAAGGAGTACCAAGTAATTGTTATAATCGACATACGGGACCCCTATTCACTTAAATAGATCTTGAAACCGATATTTTTACCCGAAATTGTTATAGTTCATTGTTTCACCTCTTTTCCCGAGATTTGCATTACATGACTTGTTTCCCGAAAGCATTGAAGTTACACTAGTAACAGTTATTTGTCCCGAACTGTATTGCCCGACATGATATGACAGTGTGCCCTTGAGCACCCCCGTCTTACCCGTTTATTTACTGTACTTGATTTACTTGCACATGTCCCGATTGGTTTTGACCTATGAGTCGGCATCACTAAGCTTGGATAACCTTGTCAGTCTGATCCACTGACTTGGAGATCCCCCTCCCGTCCCGCCAGCTGCAGTTTGGATCCCGATACCCGGTTATTACTGTGGTCCCGTCCCGATACCCGGTTCGCTACCGTGGTCCCGTTCCCGTATATTTATATTGTATATATGATTTACGTTGTTTCTCCTCACCTTGTGTGACTGAGATCAACGTCCCGTGATACTCTTGTCACTTCGGTGATAGAGGACTTAGCTTATTGTGATTGCCATCTTGCCAGTTCCCGATTCCTTGGATACCCGACATGTTTTATATTGCTTACTTGCTTTCCGATAATTGATTCATTTCCTTTATGAAAGTTGTTATTTAAACAAGTGTTAATATTCTCCGATGTAAATTCAGTTATTATTATATTGTCTTCTATTCTTTGTACCCGCACATGTTTTAAATGAATGCCGGTTGGGTGAATACCCATGCTTTTACATATGTTTCAAACGATCAATGATTTTGCTAGATTTATATGATTACATATGTTTTAAAGGAATACCCGAATTGTTAAATATCCGAGCTTGCTTTAAAGGACATTTGGTTTGTCAGATATCTATGTTTATACCTGTTTTTAAATGATACCCGATTTGTTAAATATCCATGCTTTGAAATATGTTTAAATGAACACTAGTTTTGTCAGATTTCTTTGGTTACACCTGTTTAAATGAACACCCGGTTTGTTAAATATCCGTATTTCTACATAGGTTTCAAATGGACATTGGTTTTGCTAGACTGCTACGAATACCTGGTTTCTTGTATACTTATGTTTTTACTTAAGTTTCAAATGAACGTTGTTTTGCCATACCATTATATTTATTCATGTTTTAGACGAACACCCGATTGTCAAATATCTATGATTACAGATGATGTAAACGAACACATGTTTTATTAGATATTCATGTTTTACCCATGCTTGAAATGAATACAGGTTTTCCCCGAGATTCCCGACTTTGCACCCATTTAATTATATGCAGCATTTGATCGAATAGCATGATTTATCTTATGTTTTATTCTTCAGTATATTTGTTATCTTTTCATCCACCTGCCAGACCGTCGTGTCTGACCCACTACTTTTGGTACTCAGGTTCAGACTTCTTTGCCCCGAGTTGAGTGCTTTGTTGGCTGTGGAGCCATGCTTTGCAGGTTGGTTTGTCGGCTATGTCATGTAGACATTGAGCTTGACATCGGAGCTACGTCACATTTGGGTAGTAGTTTATAGCTTTTTGTTGTATGGCTTTTATTAGCCTTTTCTTGGGATTCATAATTAATGTACATTGATAATTGTAACTTGAACATATATGGGAATGTAACATCCTGTTACTGTCGGCTCTGTAATTTATTGTGATGGTTACTCCAGTCTGATATGATTCTTGATATAATAGCTATGTGCTAAAGGTTGAGTGCGACGCGGAATCCGATGGCCACGGACTTCGGGTCGCAACGCCACAAATGCTTCCGTAAAATATTCAGAATGTGTTGTCTTCACACACGCGGATCCTGGGAGAAGTAAAAATATATTTATGCTTAAATCCCATTCCCGCCCCTGAGGTTCTGGTTCGGGGGCGTGACAGACTGGTATCAGAGGGGGCAGGTTTCTAGGAAATAAAACACTCTAGGAACCTTAAGACGTGTGGTGAGGACTCGTTTTCTTTTCTCTAGTTGTTGTTTTTGTGAGTTTGTGCCTGTTTTTCTCCTAGTGGGGGAGACTATTTTTGTCTCCTTTTCTTGTTCTTGTTGTTAGTGAATTTGGGGGACCAAATTCTTTTCTAGTGGGGGAGAATTTAGTGTCTCTGCACCCACATTTAGTTCCTTTGCCTTGTTTTCGCGCCAGAGAGTCAGAGTTTTGTGGACTTAGCATGTGTTTCTCGGAGGGCTTTGGCAGAATTTTCAGCTTTTGGATGTCGCAGATGGAGCTTTAGGAGGAATTTGCGACCAATTGTTCGTCAGTAAGGAATGTGAGCAGCATATGGAGACCCAATTACAGTTGATCATGTATCGTCAGAGGATTCATCAGGCAAGTAAGTGTGGATTTTTGGATAAACTTGGATTATTTTCCTAAGTCAGAAGACTCCATAGGCCGGATAAGTGGTGGACTTTATGAGATCTGAGGCGACTTTCAGTGGTGCAGCTTCAAAAGATGTGAAAAGTTAGAAATTTCTTGAGCATTGATGAGCTTGTGACAGGGAATTGTTGGAGGAGGTTTAACAGTTGCAGTTACGATGGTGAGTCAGCTCAGCAGGATGTATCATTGGATGATTAAAAGCATAGGAAATTAGTTTTATGCAGCAGTGTAGAGAGTTACATGTGGAATTGATTGTTACTTGATCACATGATGAGAAGATTTAGTGGACTTTACCGACTTGTAGAACATCAGTTTGGGGCAGAGTACAGATACAAGCAGGAGAATCATCACCTATGGACAATGACAGTTGAAAGATTCAGGGAAGAATGAGTTTGTCAGAAGCACACCTCACGAAGTGTGGACATGTGGAGTAGCATGACAGTTAATGTGTTAGTGGGCCTAGTCAGAATTGGAAACTTGCAGAGCTGTAAGTAAGAGACACCTGGTAATACTCAGCGTCACCAATTTTCCGAAGCCAAGGACAGATAGAAGGATAAGGCAATATTTCAAGGTAAAGACATGTCCAAGACTGGCAGAGACCGACTATTGTGCAGTGGATCAAGAGCAACGGACAGAGACAATTAGAGCTTCCAATGTTGAAGAATGGTGAAAGGACAAGCCTAATAGTGTCAGAGACTGATTGTTGTGCAAGGGATCAAAATCACCGAGCAGAAATAGTTAGAGCTAGCAAGAGTTCACATTGAAGATGGTGCAATTGATATGAGACCCTAGTTACGGCAGTAGTGATGAAGTCGACAGAATTGTTCCAAGAATTTTCTACATCAGGATGGCTAGAATCAAGAGACTTGGTGGAACTTAGAAGGAATCAGAGATAACAGATTCCTTGAGCAGTCAGATTGGTAGAGCAGTAACAGATTTGAGCCAATGGTGGAATGTCTGAAAACTGTTGATAGTTGACCGAAGAGTTCTACAGCGAGGATGACCCAGCGAGTCCAGTGCTTCCGAGAGGACCAGTTGGAGTAGTCATTTGAGGTTTTGTTTTCGAAGTGTGGGATTGATGTCCCCACTTGTTTTGGAGTTTGTTAGTTCATTTGGAGGACCAAATGTTCTAAGGGGGGGAGGATGTGAGAACCCGACCCCTGATCTCTTGGATTAGTGTTGTTTTATTTGTGGATTAGTTCTTTTAGTGGGATTAGTAGTTGTTGGGTTGAGTTTGTGAGCTAGAATGGTTTTCTTCTAGTTTTGGGCTTTTGAGTGCTTTGGTAGCTTGTGGGGCCCTTTGGGGGTTCCCTTTTCGGCTTTGTATTTACTTGTGAGATTTTCCCGATTTGTTTCGTATTGTTTTTTTAGCCTGTTGCATTCATCTTGAGGAATCCTACAACTTTCATGTTGATCTCGTATCCATTTGAGAAACCAAAACCCGATTTCTTGGCCTTGAGGGCAAAACAGTCATTTCACACCAAATCTGTACCCAAATCTCGATATTCCCGAAACCCGCGAAACATATACTTTTTGAAAACTAGATATTTCGACGATTATTTCTTCCTTCTATGTCGAATCCATCCGAGGTCCCGAATTAGATGATTTCAGCCACCCAAGTTCTTTAAGTTGTGGGACCCAAACCTCACTTGCTTATAAGAGAAACCCATCCCCTTCATTTCATTCCATTCCATTCCTCATTTTCCAGCACAAACCAGCAACCTAGGGCTTTCCTTGCCTTTCTCTTCTTCTTCTTGCTTCTTCATCTCCAAGCCACACCAAGAGTTCATCAATCAAGCAATGGAGATCACCAACCTCTTCCTCATCTTGCAAGCTTTCCATTGATACCATTTGTTAAGAGAACCCTCCATCACAAGACTTCCTTTGAGATTACCTTGTCCATTAGAGGACCTTCCAAGTAAGTGATTCCTCCTATCTTCTAGATTTGTAATCTTCTAGCCTTAGAGAAGCTCCACCTTGATTATTGAAAGGTTTCCTTATCATTTCATTGTTTAACCCATTATAGGGTTTGTTTTGGGGGTTTTTGTAGAGATTGTGGATCTTGAGCTTGAGAGGTGATTAGGAGCTTGAATTGCTTGATTAGAGTCAAAGGCAAGTGGATGAATGGATGGTTTTAAGGTTATCAAAGTTTTATGAGAAAACCCTAAGTTTATTTCTTGTTCTTGATCATTGAATACATGCTTGCACATATGCTTCTTGTCACTTATACATGGATTTCGAAATTTGCACATTAATGGTTGTGTCTATCTTGTTAATCTCTTGGAGAGGTATGCATTTCATTTGGTCAAGTTTGCTCATATGGTTTTATAAGGAATAGGATTGGTTTGGCCATCCATGGTTATGTTTATTAGTTACATTGACTTGAAGTTGATACTCATTTAATGAGTTCTGTTAAATCATCTATTGTGATGAAAATGTGATCAATAGACCTTGTTTACCCATAGATTTTTGGCTCAATTGGACCCTTGTGTACATTGGAGATTCTTTCCTTTGGTTTGGTTTTTTTGTTAAATGGGAAGAAAGAGGTGTTTAAAGTTAATTTTCCATTGGAGTTTTAACGAGGATTTTAAGTAAATGTGGAATAAAAATGTTAGTGGTTTATGTGTTGGAAGGAAAGGAAGAGAAAGAGGACAGCTGAACTGGTCCGGAATCCATTTCTGGACCGTTCGCTCGAGCGACCATGACACTTCGCTCGAGCGAACTGTCCAGGAAAGGATTCGGGCATTTCCAGTAGCTTGGTCGCTCGAACGCATTTAAATAACCGCTCGACCGATGAGTTCGCTCAAGCGAACTCTTCGATTCGCTCGAGCGATGCGGTCTGCCTGGCATAAGCCACGTTGGGATAACGTTGAACTGTTTTAATGCACCGAGACGGAAATTTCGACCGATCGATCGGACCGAAAGGACTCAGTTTGAGTCCAGTGAAATTTGATATTGTTTGTTTTTGGGAAACCTTTGGGCTTTCTATGAGTCCTAGGAGTATATACCTTAGTGTTAAGACCAATTGTACCCTAATCTAAGGTCTCTAAGACTAGGGAACTAAAAAGAAAGAATGGTGATGATCTAGGCACTAATCCTTGGTTTTAGGTGGGACCCTTACCCTTTTTGGACTGTTGGACCATGTGTGAGAATGTCTTGAGCCGACACGCCTCACGGTTGGTTCGGTGGCATCGAAGTTCAATCCATTTCAATCTTGAACGGGATGGAACGACGCGATATCTTCTTTATATCTAAACACAAGTCTTTCCCTTGGTTATCGCGGATTCTATTCCTTTCGGTGACTGAATCGGTTGGTCGATGTTTCCGGATTAATGTCATGCCTAGGATGGACTGTTTATAATCTTGATTCTTGCTATTGTAACATCTAGTACTACCCATAAAGCTCATTTTAAGTTTTGAAAGTAGTAAAAGTGCATAAGGAGCCCGGAATGTCTTCAAACTCAAGGAGTACCAAGTAATTGTTATAATCGACATACGGGACCCCTATTCACTTAAATAGATCTTGAAACCGATATTTTTACCCGAAATTGTTATAGTTCATTGTTTCACCTCTTTTCCCGAGATTTGCATTACATGACTTGTTTCCCGAAAGCATTGAAGTTGTAAGACCCCGACCCGAGTGAACCCGATTAGTACTAATTAAGTTGCGTGTTAGTGCTAAGCTTGATTAGTGATTTTTGGTTAAGATGGGTTTGGAATAGCTTCTGATATAGTTTTGGGGATTTTGATTGGCTTTGTGCTAGTAGGGCCCTTTGGGAGTTCCTTTTCATGTCATTGCATATGATTGATGATTTATCGGAGATTTTTACACGTATGATTTTAATCCCGTTTTACTCGTTTTAATGATCCCGACAACTTTGATGTTGATCCCGTGTTCGTTTGAGATCCCGAAACCCGAATTCTTGGCCTTGAGGGCAAAATAGTCATTGCACACAAAATCTGTACCCAAAACTTGATATTCCCGAAACCCGCAAAACATATACTTTTTGGAAACTAGATATTTCGACGATCATTTCTTCCTTCTTCGTCGAATTCATCCGAGGACCCGAGAGAGATGATTTCAACCTATTTAGCTCCTTAAGTTGTGGGACCTACCCAACCCAATTCTTTGTTAACAAGGGAAGCCATTTCCCTTCTTCTCCATTCTTCTTTTCCAGCTCAAGAGGGAAAGCTAGGGTTTTGGGAGGAACTCTTCTTCTTCTTGCTTCCCATCACTCAATACAACCCCAAACTTGCACCAAGAGGAGATTGGAGGCCATCACCTTCTTCATCTCCTTGAGAGCTTCCTTTCCATAGCTTTTGTGGAACACACCAACCCTTACAAGATTTCCTTAGAGCTTGTCATTGCCATTAGAGAACCTTGCAAGTAAGTATTTCCCTCTATCTTCTAGAATTGTATTCCTTGGACCTTAGAGAAGCTTCACCCTCATTATTGGAAGATTTCCTTGCTATTTCTTTGTTTGACCATTTTAGGGTTTTATTTTGGGATTTTGCCTTGTAGCTTGGATTCATTGTCTTGGAAGATTTGGTAGAGGTTGATTTCATTGATTTGAAGACTTGAGGCAAGTGAATGAATGATGTTCCTAAGCTTTTATTGATTTTTGGACATTTTCCATTAATGTGCATTTATTGCTTTATTTTGAAATGAATGCTCATGATAAGTATTAATGGCACATTGATAATCTTGGAGAAGTAGTAGTTATGACATTGAATATCTTCTTGTTTTGTTGCAAATGTATATACATTGTGAAGTTGTTTCCTTCTCCCTTTTTCTTGTGGAATGCATGGTTGAGGAAGGAGAAGAATGTTGATTTAATGGAGGTTTTGTAGTAGCTTGAATGGAGAAATGGATTTCTCATTTGATGTGTAAGAAGGGCTAGAGAAATGTTGTAAAAAGGAAGGAAAGAGGGCAGCTGAACTGGTCCGGAATGCATTTCTGGACCGTTCGCTCGAGCTACCGTGACCGTTCGCTCGAGCGACCAGTCCAGAAACGAATTCGAGAATTCCAGTAGCTAGTTCGCTCGACCACATTTAAATATTCGCTCGAACGATGAGTTCGCTCGAGCGAACTGTCAGGTTCGCTCGAGCGATGTGGTCTGCCTGAACTGTTTCAAATGCACTGGGCCAAAAATTTTGGCCGATCGATCGGGGGACTCAGTTTGAGTCCAGTGGATTTTGAGATTTTTATTTTTCTTGGACTCATTTGACCATGTGTGAGGATGTCTTGAGCCGATGCTCCTCACGGTTGGTTCGGTGACATCGATGTTCACTTCATTTCAATCTTGAACGGGACAGAATGACACGATATCTTCTTTCTATCTAAATATGAGACTTTTGGTTAGTTATCGCGAATTCTATTCCTTTCGATGACTGAGTAGGTTGCTCGATGTCTTCGAATTAACATCATACTTAGGATGGACCGTTTATAGCATTGATTTTCTACCATGACATCAAGTTGTAACCCTAAGCTCATTGTAAGTTTTGAAAATCGTAAGAGTGCATAAGGAGCCCGGAATGTCTTCAAACTCAAGGAGTACCAAGTCATATCTATAATCGACATACGGGACCCCTATTCACTCAAATAGATCTTTAAGTCATTTGTCTTTCCCGAATTGGTGTAGTTTAATCATATTTCTCTATTTCCAAGATTTACATGTCATGAGTTGTTTTCCCGAAAGCATGATAGTAGCATTGACTTGTCTCGAAATGTATTGCCCGACATGAAATGACAGTGTGCCCTTGAGCACCCCCGTTTTACCCGCCATTTACTGTACTTGATTTACTTGCATATGTCTCGATTGGTTTTATCCTATGTGTCGGCATCACTAAGCTTGGATACCTTGTCAGTCTGATCCACTGACTTGGATATCCCTTTCCCGTCCCGCCAGCTGCAGTTTGGATCCCGATGCCCGGTTTATTACCGTGGTCCCGTCCCGATACCCGGTTCGCTACCGTGGTCCCGTTCCCGTATAATTATATTGTATATATGTATACGTTGTTTCTCCTCACCTTGCGTGACTGAGATCGACGTCCCGTGATACTGTTGTCACTTTAGTGACAGAGGACTTAGCTTTATGTGATTGCCACCTTGTTATTCCCGATTCCTTGGA
This sequence comes from Cinnamomum chago, assembly GCA_038049695.1. Lineage (NCBI taxonomy): Eukaryota > Viridiplantae > Streptophyta > Magnoliopsida > Laurales > Lauraceae > Cinnamomum > Cinnamomum chago. Next base: position 55,364,835 of record CP142454.1, on the reverse strand, counting down.
TACCTCATATATTTTTATCTTGTTTACTTGTTTTATAGCAAATGTTTTACCTGCTTTATGAGAGTTCTTGTTTAAACAGATTTCTATGCTTTTCGAGAGATTTCATCTATTATATATTGTTGCATCTTTTCATTCTCTTGCCAGACCGTCGTGTCTGACCCAATTGCTTTGGTACTCAGGTCCCGTTGCCGGTTTCCTTGAGGAGGAGCCGGAGGAGGCAGTAGGTGAGCTGCAACCTCTAGCTGAGTGGCGTGCTGATGATGTCATGTAGACATCGGGTTGCCAAGAGGCGTAACATTTTGGGGAGAACTTATTAACTATTCTTTTGGGTTATTCTTTTGTAGTATTGGCCTTTGTTGGCCTCTATTGTGGGAATGTAATTAACTGATATTTTGTTTAACTTTGACAACTTGGGGAAACTTGCTATATATATATCATTGCTCATTCTGATACAGTAATTACACTTATTGTTATGGTCTTCATGACTAATGATAGTTGGACTATTTGATTTACTACATGCTTCCGCACTCAAGAAGAAATATTCATTGATTGTTGTGATATCCTCACCGCGGACACCTGTGGGAAATTGAATACAAATGTGCATGTTATCATTCCTTATTTATCATTATCGTCCCGATCCCGGATTAGTCCTGCGGGCCCGGTCCGGGGTCGCGACAGAAGTTACACTAGTAACAGTTATTTGTCCCGAACTGTATTGCCCGACATGATATGACAGTGTGCCCTTGAGCACCCCCGTCTTACCCGTTTATTTACTGTACTTGATTTACTTGCATATGTCCCGATTGGTTTTGACCTATGAGTCGGCATCACTAAGCTTGGATAACCTTGTCAGTCTGATCCACTGACTTGGAGATCCCCCTCCCGTCCCGCCAGCTGCAGTTTGGATCCCGATACCCGGTTATTACCGTGGTCCCGTCCCGATACCCGGTTCGCTACCGTGGTCCCGTTCCCGTATATTTATATCGTATATATGATTTACGTTGTTTCTCCTCACCTTGTGTGACTGAGATCAACGTCCCGTGATACTCTTGTCACTTCGGTGATAGAGGACTTAGCTTATTGTGATTGCCATCTTGCCAGTTCCCGATTCCTTGGATACCCGACATGTTTTATATTGCTTACTTGCTTTCCGATAATTGATTCATTTCCTTTATGAAAGTTGTTATTTAAACAAGTGTTAATATTCTCCGATGTAAATTCAGTTATTATTATATTGTCTTCTATTCTTTGTACCCGCACATGTTTTAAATGAATGCCGGTTGGGTGAATACCCTTGCTTTTACATATGTTTCAAACGATCAATGATTTTGCTAGATTTATATGATTACATATGTTTTAAAGGAATACCCGAATTGTTAAATATCCGAGCTTGCTTTAAAGGACATTTGGTTTGTCAGATATCTATGTTTATACCTGTTTGTAAATGATACCCGATTTGTTAAATATCCATGCTTTGAAATATGTTTAAATGAACACTAGTTTTGTCAGATTTCTTTGGTTACACCTGTTTAAATGAACACCCGGTTTGTTAAATATCCGTATTTCTACATAGGTTTCAAATGGACATTGGTTTTGCTAGACTGCTACGAATACCTGGTTTCTTGTATACTTATGTTTTTACTTAAGTTTCAAATGAACGTTGTTTTGCCATACCACTATATTTATTCATGTTTTAGACGAACACCCGATTGTCAAATATCTATGATTACAGATGATGTAAACGAACACATGTTTTATTAGATATTCATGTTTTACCCATGCTTGAAATGAATACAGGTTTTCCCCGAGATTCCCGACTTTGCACCCGTTTAATTATATGCAGCATTTGATCGAATAGCATGATTTATCTTATGTTTTATTCTTCAGTATATTTGTTATCTTTTCATCCACCTGCCAGACCGTCGTGTCTGACCCACTACTTTTGGTACTCAGGTTCAGACTTCTTTGCCCCGAGTTGAGTGCTTTGTTGGCTGTGGAGCCATGCTTTGCAGGTTGGTTTGTCGGCTATGTCATGTAGACATTGAGCTTGACATCGGAGCTACGTCACATTTGGGTAGTAGTTTATAGCTTTTTGTTGTATGGCTTTTATTAGCCTTTTCTTGGGATTCTTAATTAATGTACATTGATAATTGTAACTTGAACATATATGGGAATGTAACATCCTGTTACTGTCGGCTCTGTAATTTATTGTGATGGTTACTCCAGTCTGATATGATTCTTGATATAATAGCTATGTGCTAAAGGTTGAGTGCGACGCGGAATCCGATGGCCACGGACTTCGGGTCGCAACGCCACAAATGCTTCCGTAAAATATTCAGAATGTGTTGTCTTCACACACACGGATCCTGGGAGAAGTAAAAATATATTTATGCTTAAATCCCATTCCCGCCCCCGAGGTTCTGGTTCGGGGGCGTGACACAACATGAAAGTTGTAGAGCTTAACAATACCAATAAAACGGGATTAAAACCATGAATGCAAAAACCTCCGATAAAACCTCAACATATGCAATGACATGAAAAAGGAACCCCCAAAGGCCCTTCTAACACAAAGCAATCGAAACATACTAATTAGCCCAAACTAGAATCGAGGCTAATCCAACCCAACTCAGCCAAAATCACTAATCAAGCTTAGTACTAACACGCAACTTAATTAGCACTAATCGGGTTCACTCGGGTCGGGGTCTTACATCCTCCACCCCTTAGGGCATTTGGTCCTCCAAATGAAACAAAAGACTCACCTCAGGTAGAAGATGTGGATACTTTTTCTGAACTTGGTCTCGTAATTCCCACGTTGCCTCTTCCGGTCCATGGTTCTCCCATAGCACCTTTACCCACTAAATAGTCCGTGTCCTCAACTCTTGTTCCTTTGTATCGATGATCTCAACGGGCTTCTCAACATAGGTAGCATCTTCTCTGATCTCTAATGGCTCATGCCGGAGTACATGCGAAGGATCGGGAACATACTTCTTCAACATAGACACATGGAAGACGTTGTGAACGCCGGATAGTTCAAGTGGTAAGGCTAATCTATAAGCCACATCACCGATCTTGCTCACAATGTCATAGGTCCAATGTATCTCCGTGATAGCTTGCCCTTCTGTCCAAATCTCAATGTTCCCCTAGTAGGTGACACTTTCAAAAAGACCTTGTCTCCTTCCTTGAACTGTAGATCTCTGCGGTGGGAGTCTGCATAGCTCTTCTGTCTACTCCAGAACACTTTCAGACGCTCTTGAATCAACTTGATCTTGTCGCTGGTCTCACTAACAATAGTCGATCCATGGAAACTGCGGGTGCCGACTTCTTCCCAACAAACAGGTGTCCTACACCTTCTGCCATACAAAGCCTCAAACGGAGCCATCCCAATGCTCGAATGGTAGCTGTTGTTGTACGCGAACTCACACAACGGTAGAGTCTCATCCCACTGAGTCTTGAAATCTAACACATAAGCACGGAGCATGTCCTCTAGAGTCTGAATCATCCTCTCTGACTGGCCATCTGTCTGAGGGTGATAAGCTGTGCTGAACTGTAATCTCGTACCCATAGACTCATGCAATGTCTTCCAGAACCTCGAGACAAATCTGTTGTCTCTGTCAGAAGTGATAGAAACTGGCTGCCCATGTCGACTGTCAATCTCGCTGACAAACAACTCTGCCAAAGGTAGCATGTGCATCTTCTTCCCTGTCTTCATAGCCAGGAAATGCGCTGACTTGGTGAGACGGTCCACAATGACCCATATCGCATCGTTGCCCCTGCTAGTCCTCGGTAATCCCAAAATAAAGTCCATAGTAATGTGCTCCCACTTCCATTCCGGGATCTCTAATGGCTGTAACAATCCTGGAGGCCTCTGATGCTATGCTTTAATCAGCTGACAGGTCATGCAATGGGAGACAAACGCTGCAATCTCCCTCTTCATGTTGTTCCACCAAAATCTGCCCTTCAAGTTCTGATACATCTTTGTGCTGCCTGGATGCATAGAGTACTTCGTACTGTGAGCCTCAGTCATGATGTCATTCCTCAAATCTTCAATGTTAGGCACACACAGACGGTCACGGTAGTACAAAACTCCATCAACAATACGAAAATCAGGACGTTTTGCTATATGCTCTGAAATCTTGGCCAACTCTAGATCTTGCAACTGACTATCCTTGATCTTCTGAATGAAAGAAGGTTCTGACACTGTCATGTTAGCTAACAAAACACCCTTCCTTAGTGGCTGTAGGTCTAAACTCAACTCTTCAAATTGCTCAAAGATACAAGTGCCACTTAACTTTGCCAAGCCTACTGATTTCCTACTCAAGGCATCTGCAACAACATTGGCCTTCCCCGGGTGATACTTGATTGGAAAATCATAGTCCTTGATATATTCCATCCATCTTCTCTGCCTCATGTTCAAATCCTTCTACGAAAACAGATACTGTAAGCTGCGGTGGTCGGAGTGGACTTCGAACTACTCTCCATAGAGGTAATGCCTCCACATTTTCAACGCGAACACAACCGCTGCTAACTCCAGATCATGGGTGGCATAGTTCTTCTCGTGATCTTTCAACTGTCGAGATCCATAAGCAATCACTTTTCCTTCTTGCATCAACACACAACTAAGTCCGACATTCGAAGCGTCGGTAAAAATGGTAAAACCGCCGCTCCCGGATGGCAAAGTAAGGACTGGTGCTGTAGACAATCTCTTCTTTAGCTCTTGGAAACTCTCTTCACACTGCATTGTCCACACATATGGCACATTTTTCCTTGTCAACTTCGTCAAAGGTGACGCAATCGACGAAAATCCCTGCACAAACCTCCTGTAATAGCCTGCCAAACCCAGAAAACTCCTGACTTCTATCACATTCTTCGGTCTCTCCCAATTCACTACAGCTTCAATCTTGGACGGATCCACTGACAATCTTTCCTTAGAGATAATGTGCCCCAAGAATGCTACTTGGTCTAGCCAAAACTCACACTTATTAAGCTTAGCATACAGCTAATTCTCCCTCAAGAGTTGCAATGCTATCCTCAAATGCTCTTCATGCTCTTCCTTGGTCTTGGAGTATACCAAAATGTCATCTATGAACACTACAACGAACTGATCAAAATACTCTGCAAATATCTTGTTCATCAAAGCCATGAACACTGCCGGTGCATTTGTCAATCCAAATGGCATCACTAGGAACTCATAGTGGCCATATCTTGTTCGGAAAGTTGTTTTCAACACGTCTGATTCTCTAACTCTCAGCTGATGGTAGCCGGATCTCAAATCAATCTTCGAAAAGTATGATGCACCTTGCAATTGATCAAACAATTCATCTATTCATGGCAATGGATACTTGTTCTTGATGGTCACTTGGTTCAATCTTTGTAATCTATACACATTATCATCGAACCATCCTTTTTCTTAACAAACAACACTGGAGCTCCCCATGGTGAAACGCTCGGTCTAACAAAACCTTTGTCCAACAATTCCTGTAACTGAGTCTTCAACTCTCCCAACTCTGCTGGAGCCATTCTATATGGTGCAATAGATATCGGAGCAGTCCCCGGTAACAGCTCAATAGTGAAATCAATCTCCCTCATGGGTGGCAAACCTGGAATCTCCTCTGGAAAAACATCCGGGAATTCCCAAACAATTGGGATCTCCTCCACCCCTTGGGACCGTTTATCCTCCGTGATAAACGCTAAATAAGCTTCACAACCACTTCTCAAAAGTCTGTCAGCCTTCAACGCTGAAACAAACCGTGCACGAGGATTCCTCCTCTCACCTTGAAACGACACTCCTGCTGGTGTCTCAACCAACTTGAAAGTGAGGGTCTTATGGAAACAATCCATTGTGGCATGGTACCCTGCCAGCCAATCCATCCCTAGGATGACATCATAATCAAACATCTCCAAAGAAATGAGATCTGCGGTTAAAACCACTTCTCCTATCTGGACTGTGCAACTAGGGTAAAAGGTTCTACAAATAACTTGTTTACCTACTGGGGTTGCCACAGTCAAAATGAACTCAAGTTCTCTAGCATGCATATCAATCAACTTAGAAAATTCATGGGACACGAAAGAATGTGTAGAGCCAGGGTCAAACAAAATCATAGCTTTAATCCCACAAACAAGAAGTGTACCTTCCACTACATTACCCGCTGCCTCTGCATCAACTCTATTGACCCCGTAGATTTTTCCTCGAAGCTGTGGCCTGTTCTGAGCTTGTTGTGGCCTGCCATGTGGTGCATTCCTGTTCTGATGCCGTGGACGCTGATGTCCCTGCTGCTGACGGGCCTGCTGCTGTGGCTACTGCTGTCTAAACTGCTGTTGCTGTGGTGCTTGCTGCTGAAGTGGCCTGGCCTGGTTTTGGACAGCCAATGCATTCTGTGGTGGAGGTGGTGGTGGACGTTGTGGCCCTTGTTGCTGCTGCTGATTCTGTCTATTTGGCTTAGGGCAATCCCTCATCCTATGTGTCGCGACCCCGGAACGGATCCCCGGGCCCGCGACGCGATTGATGATGTTTATGCTCAATGGTTCATTATTTTCCCACAGGTTCCCGCGGTGAGGATTCCCAAAGACACGCGGAATCTGACTCACACGTACACGATTGCGGAAGCGTGTAGCAAAACACATCACGATAAGCACAATCAAATCTTTAAGTGCTATAACATTTAATAACAAGACATAGCATCAAAGAAAAGAGTTATCATGGCATTCCCAAACATAGTTCAAGTTATAAGTTTAACACGAAAGTGAGTTAAGTTTAGTACAACCCATAAGAGACCAATAAAGGTCAATACAATCTCAAAATAACCAAAAGAAACCCCAAGACTAAAGGTGACGAGACTTGAGAACCAGACCGACATCTAAATGACATCGTCGGGCTGCCACTCTCTCACGGGAGTTGGCTCACAAGCCTCCTCCTGACGCTCCTCCTCAAAGGCAACGTCTCCTGCACCTGGGCACCAACAAACAAGGGTCAAACACGACGGTTTGGCAGGTAATCAATGTAGGCGTGAACATGAACAATAACATTTAGAGAAAACATGTAAGCAAATCTTTGGTATGAAGTACTATCGAAGCTCAGATACCAAAACAAACTAGCATGAGTACATAATATATCATGAATAGTTACAATCCACAAAGAGCCCATCCTTTCTCTATCATTTATATAATGAAAAGAGCAAGCACGCACGACAAGCACGATATACATAATATAATCACGACACGATTTCCCACAAAGACGGGAATTCCGGCCGCGGAACCGGACACGCACGATGTGTAATAAATACACGACTAGTCTGCAGACAGTCCACATGTTTAAAGACCCCCAGACAGTGGATCAAACCGAAAGGGCAGTCTAAGCTCAGTGGTGTTTACTTAATTCATGAATGCACAAAACACGTGAAACACGATCAAAGCATGTCAAGATAAAAAGGGGGAAATCACTTATCAAAACACGACGAGCACGACTAGCAAGAGGCATAATAATTATGCATGACACGCTTAGGAAGTGATCCCCTTTTTCTTGAAACAAAACTTCAAAACAAGCTTATACTTGAAACTCAAAACAAGTGCACGTTTATACTTATCGTACCAAGACGGAAGTTCAAATACAAAATCTGACAAGCATGTGCTAAGGCTACAAATTGACTTTTGTGTAATTGAAACCCCAAACGTCAGGAAATACAAGAATTGGTGTCCCCGAAGTTGGGTTTCATTTCGAAGTTCCATTTACACAATGTCAAGTTAAAACCCTTAACATAGTCTAGTTTTCAACCCTCAAGAAAATACACAAAATGGGAAAAAACTCATCTTCCTGAATCTGGCAGGTTCGCTCGAGCGGACCTGCCACGTTGATGACACTTCGCTCGAGCGAGACCGTTCGTTCGAGCGAACATTACAAGGCGTAGACCGTTCGCTCGAGCGAATGTTGGCTCGAGCGGATAATAAAATGCGTTCGAACGAACGACTCTCTGCCTCGTTCCATAGCAGACAGTGGCTTGTTCGCTCGAGCGGACCCAGGGGTCGCTCGAGCGAACAGGCTGCTGCCTGAGCTCGCTGAGTGCAGAAATCTCCTTTCCTTTGCACATCTTTCACTACATTCTTCTCCTTCTTCTCATCCATCAACCACAAATCATCCCTTGAGCCTTCATGCTCACCAAGGGTTCATTTATCACCATTTCACATCCAAATCAAAAGAAAACATAAACATGAAGCTTATAAACAAGATAAATGCACAACTTCTAAAATACAATGAAATCCAAATACACATGCATCATTCCTATAGAGATCACTTGCCTTGACCAAAGCTAACAATACTCTTCTTCAAGCACTTCCTCAAGCTAATCCCACACTATAAGAAAAAACCAAGAAAACACACAAAACTCACTCAAGCTTGAAAACAAGAAACCCATTTTACAAATAGGGTTTGTAAACAAGAAAACACAATCTTAAGGAGCTAAAAAGACTTTATGGAAAACATGGCTTGAAGTTCTTACCTAGAGAAAGTCAAACAAGAGAGATGGAAGAGAATGGAGAGCTTTCCCAACTTGAAACCTTAAGAAAATTGTATCAATGGAGAGCTTGCAAGGAGATGAAGAAAATGGTAGTCTTAGAATCTTCTTTGGAGCTCTCTAGCTAGATCAAACAAGATGGGGAAGATGGAGAGAAAAAGAGACTCTTCCTTGCCCTAGGTTAAGAACTTGCAGGATTTTGGTAAAGTGAATGGGAAGAGAGGGAAAAGGCATTAAGTGATGACCCAAAGGGCCCCATTTGGCTTGAACTTGAAATGACTAAAACATGGTCTTGTGGGCCTCGGATGACTTCGACGAAGAAGGATAAAACGATCGTCGAAATATCTAGTTTCCAAAAAGTATAATTTTGACATGATTTTGAGATCTCGAAAATTGTGTCCAGGTTTGTGCAAGAAAGACAACTTTACCCTCTTTGGGCCAAAACATGGGTTTTTGGGCTTCAAACACGAATGGCCTTAAAAATGAAAGTTGTAACACATAAAAAGATCATTCAAATGAAATCAAAATCACACTCACACGGAAAACGACACGATCTTCCCAAGCTTACTCTTGCACCCAGGCCTTCCTGAGTGTGTCTGACTAATACTAAACGTTCTCAAAATTCCCAGAGCTATGTCCAAGACTAAACTAATCACTTCAAACCCAACAACAACTAAACCCACTTAGGACCTAAACACACACTAATCGCACACTAATCGAACTGGTCTGGGTCGGGGTCTAACACTATGGTCCATCGAACCACACCTGAAGTACGCTCCCGTGATAGTACGACATTCAGCACTAGCATGATACTTCCCACAGTGGATGCAAACCACTGGATTCTGCACATTTGGCCCTGTCCTCTGCCTCTTATTCTGATGCTGGAAATTCTGCTGCTGAGCTGGACTCTTGCCTTGTACTCTGAGGATCTTGTTGTGGAAGTTCTCGAACTTGTAGGCTCTCTTCACTGCTTCATCAAAAGTGGCAGGTGGGTACTACTCTAGTGGCAACTCTCTCAATGAAGGGATTAAGCCCCTTAAAGAACTTAGCAATTTTCTTCTCAACGGTATCCACCAACTCCGGGGCATACCTGGACAACCTCTCAAATTTGGTGAGGTACTCTAAGACTGTCATGCTCCCTTGCACCAACTGCTGAAACTCTATAGCCTTTTGCTTCTTAACGTGAGCGGGTACATATTTGTCATGAAACTGCCTCTTGAAGTTTGCCCACACTTCTGCATCAGCCATGGTTCTATATTCTTCTCTTATTGTCTTCCACCATCTGTCTGCTGTACTAACAAAGAGCGATGATGCCAGCTTCACTCTATCTCCTCCCGTACACTGGAAGATCTCAAAGATGTTCTCCGTGTGTTCTAACCAGTCATCTGCAGCCAAGGGGTCTTCTTCCCCAAGAAATTCTTTCGGAGCTCTCTTCTGAAACCGTTCAAACAAGGCATTAGGGTCATGTTGCCTTTGGTTAATGACGATGGCGGGCTGAGGTTGAACCGGTTCCGGTCTTCTCTGTAAGACCTCAAGCAGCTGCCGTTGCATTTCTGCCATCTCCCTAGCATGATCTTCTTCTCTCCTGAGCATCTGTTCTTGCAATCTAGCTTGGTTCTCATTGGCTTGACGTTGCTGGTCAAGCATCGCTTGCATCATTTCCTGAAACTGATTAGGTGGGTTGTTGTTAGGGTTTTTGTAGATTGCAATTTGATGGATGCATAATCATTCAAGCATCATTTGATTTACACACTTATGCATTGTTTTATATAAACTTGAAATCTTGATTTATTCATGCATTGGTTTTAAGATTAGTAAAAGTTTCTATTTATGCATGATTTGTTTTTAAAACTTGGATGCATTAGTTTTTGGAAAAAGTTTTAGAAATCAAGCTAGCCTATGGTTTTAAAGTTTTCATAAACTTTTTAGGCTTTTTATGTTCATGTTTTAAAAACCATTAGAATCTTTAAAACATGTTTTTTAAGCTTGATTTAGTGGCCAAAAGATCCCCCAAAGAAATACCTTTAAAATGTGAAAAGTTGATTTTTTGCAAAAAGGGGAGTGGCCCGGCAGTGTCGCCGGTCGACCGACCCACAGGTCTCGGTCGACCGAGGACACTGCAGGCAGAATTTTGCTGGGAGCACCAACGGTCAGAAATATGACCGTTGTGTGTTCTCGGTCGACCGAGGCCTGTGTGCCGGTCGACCGAGGACTAGCCGTTGGCAACTTTTTGCTATAAATATGAGTTCTTTCCCTTGCCAAAAGTTGGGAATTTTAAGCCCCTCCTTGAGAGGACTTGAGGCATATCAAAAGGGAAAAGAACCAAGGGATGAAGGGGATGATTAGGAAAGCTAAAGCTTGGATTAATGAAGTTAAACCACCAAGTAGGCTCTTCCTTCCTTAATCATATGTTTTCATGCTTTGTTTTATTTTTGGTAAATCATTTCTAGCATGTTAAACTATGTTTGTGTTGTGTCCTTAACATGTTTTATGTTTTGAGTTGATTTATTGTTTTGGATACAACACCATATGATTCAATCCAAGTAGTACTTAACTTTGGTAAATCTAAGTAGATCATGTTAATGAAAGAACCTTTGAAATCATATGTAACATGATCCATATACTTGGTTGAATCTTTGGTTGTTGTTTTCCATCATAAGAACATCTCTCTCAAAACTAACTTATGTTTTGGATTCAACTTCTTTACAAATCATATGTTTTCATGTTTTGTTTTATCATTGGTAAATCTTTGTAACATGTTAATCTATGATTTGCTGTATCCTTAGCATGTGTTATATTTTGAATAAATCTATTGTTTTGGATACATCACCATTGATTCATCAAAGTAGTACTTTATCTTTGGTAAATCTAAGTAGATCATGTTAATGAAATATGTAACATGATTCATATACTTTGTTGAATCTTTGGTTGTTGTTTTCCATCATAAGAAAATCTCTTTCAAATGTATCTTATGTTTTGGATTCAACATCATTACAAATCATATGTGTATTATTGTTTTAATGTTTCACAACTTGCCTTACTTTGATTGGTAAATCATTTTCAAGTTGTCTTTATAATTACATATGATTTGTCCCCTAATTTCAATCAAATCTATTTTTATGTTTTGAGCTTCATTGATGATTTGATTGACATCCCTATGCATCACATGTTTAGAGCTAATCCATTTCATACAACTTGTGTAACTTTGATATCATTAACAAGTTGTTACTTTTAACATGTGATTGCATTATATCCTCAATCATAAATGTTTTATGAGCCAAAACTTTCAAAAGCCTTAGGCATACATTTATGAACTTTCATTTTCAAAATGATTGAGGACCACACACACACACTTCATATACTTTCATCTTTGCATTCATAGTGTGAGTGTGTATTAGTTTTTCACTTCCATATCCGCCTATTTAAGAGGCATTGTATTGAGCTAAATAGAATCTCCACCAAGTGTATTATAGACACTAATTTAGAGAGATAACCAACCTTGTGGTTGAAGAGGTTATTGCTTAGCCTATAAAAGCATAGTGTATAGGTTGATGTTAAGCCTTGAAAAACATCAATGTAAGGTTATTGCTTAGCCTTGGAAAGCATATTGTAAAGGTTATTGCTTAGCCTATTGAAAAGCATAAATAGTGGAAATCCGGTGGGGTGTTGGATGCACAAGCCGGTAGTGGATGTAGGCATTGAGGCCGAACCACTATAAATACTTGTGTGATGGTGTTTGCTTTGTGGTGATTCTTTTGTTAGCTTCCGCATCTTGTATGATTAATCATCACATGTGACTAGTTTGTTTTAAAGAAGTTAAAATTGATTAAAATTGGTCATAATTGGAGCTCACCCTATTCACCCCCCCTCTAGGGTTCGGATCCCCATGGACTTACAAGTGGTATCAGAGCGGGTTACTCCATTTTAGGGCTTAACAACCCGGAGTTGATCCTTCCTAGATTTGAACCCTAGTGTTGTAATTTATTACATATCTTTTTAAAGATTTCCACTATGATTGAAATTGAAATTTCCCTAGCCTCATTGCACCACTCTAAGACTTTTCCAAGTTATATCTTCTAGAGTTGGTGAGTCCTCAAAGTGTTCTCTCATGGACAACCTTTTCAAGGCTTTAGGTGAATTTTCAAAGGTAGACTATTTGAGTAACCTTAGACCTTGATCCCACTAGACCAACCTATTCTTTTTAGTTATATCTTTTTGTTGGTCATGATACATTTGCATTTTGTTTCTTTATAGTCACATCTCTTAAAATGCAATGTTTCTTTGTGATCATTTGATTTTGTCTTCATGAACTTTTATAGTTATATCTCATGGTTTTCAAAATCCTTTGATTGCAACCTTTTCATGATAGATTTGCATTTTGATCATATAGTTATATCTCTTGTAGTGCATATCTATTCATGATCAAATTGATTGTGATTACAAATGCTTTCATAGCTAGTTTTTCATGATCAATTGATGTTGGAAAATCATTTGATGTTTGTCATAGTTAGATCCTTTTTGGAAATCAAATGATTTGAAGCAATTTAAGTTTTCCATTGATTTACAAGTTATATCTCTTGATATGGAAAATTTGTAAGTGTCTATTGTTTTTACAAATTGAAAACTTTACAATAGTACACTTCTTGTTTTTCAAAATCACTTGCTCTTAATTCTATAAATGATTCTTTGTTGGAATTTCATACATTGAAGTGATTTGAAAAACTTTGGAAAATGTTCTAAGCTTTATTAGTTATATTTATTGAAGCATTTTCCTTGAATTTATTTCCTTGTGCCTAATTATGATTGTATCATTTGAAAGGAAATAATTTTTACAAACAATTTGCATCTTTGCTCATTGAGTTACATTCTTTATGCAAATTGATTTTGTTGTCTTACATTGCATGGTTGGATATGATTTCATTGATTTGCATGTTTGTGCCTTATATAGTTTCATTAATGCAAATTAATGAGTGTTTATGTGCTTTATAGTAAAATCTTGTATTTGAGCTTTTTAAGTGCATTTGTGATTTAATGTACTAAGTTCATTTGGTATAGACCTCATATCCTTTTTCATTGCATTGTAAGCTTAGTACATTTGCTAAGAGTGGAGATGTTACATGATAGATTGATTCTTTTAACCTCATACCTTCTTGTGCTTAATTAGTTATATTCTTTTTTGATGAATGGTATGAGTTAGATCTTGAGTGTTGATTGATCCTCTCTATGCAAATGTCAAATTGTTCTATGTATGGTTGTGGTATTTATTATATTTGTAGAAACCATACTAGAACTCAAATCCATCCTCTATGCTTTATAATCTTTTCTTTTTGGATGGTTATGATGTTGATTCATGTATATTCTCTAAGTGATATCATCCTTAGACATGTTTCAACTTCATAGTAGTGATCTTGATCATATGAAACTCTTTGAAATCCATTCCTCATATTTCTATGTGTTTGATGGATAACTTAGATGTTGAATTCATATGATTTAGTCACTTTTTAAATTGCATGCATTTCAAAGTCATATCCTTGTGCATTGCAATTTATCTTGTTCGTCACTATGCTCAATAGTTAAATCTTTAAAAGTGATGAATATGCATTTATGATGCTTGATGAAATTTTTGTCACATTCTTGCTCTTTATCATGTTATCAAATTCAATTGGTTTCAATTGGTATAATGTTTGATTGATTTGATTTCTTGTGAATGTAATAAATCTTGTGTGCATTGGATTGAACTTGATAAGTAATATGATTGTTCCATGTCACACACCATTAGCATCATAATGTTCATGTTGCCACCTCTCTTGCTCATATAGGTATATCTCATGACCACCATGTTTATGTGTTCATAATATTGGTTGGTTATTAGTTGAGGTTGGCTTCATGTTTGAATTTCATTTCATTCATCTTGCACTTCAATAAGTCATATTTATTGATTGAATGAAATGATTTTCAAAACCTTCATAGCATATGCTTTCCATAGTTAGATTATTTGATGCTATGATTAATAAACCCCATATCATGGATAACTCTAATTTGGATTTTTCCTAATAGTTATATTTGTAAATCCTTTTTAGAGTGATTGATTTAATAGTCATATCCCTAAATCTCAATTGGTATTCTTTGTTTTTCCAATTGATATCCATGATTGCTTTTCTCATTGACCTTGCTCTCTTTTGGCAATTTGATCATATTGAGCTTTATAGTTAAATGAATCTAATCCTTTCCTTGAAGTTGACCCTCAATTGTTTAAACCATCTTCTTCTTGAACCAAATAGTTAAATCTTTGTCAAGAGTTTGACAAAAGGAGAGAATGGATTGAGGGGGAGTGTAAACCTTCATAGGAAGTATTAGTTTTGATCAAATTGACCCTTGGATTGCCTTTGAGCCCTTAGAGATTACCACCACTCATGATAGCCTGTTATGTATTTCATTTTCGATTTCATTTGTTAACAGGTGCTACTAAAGGTGTTTTCCTTATTTCATGTGTGTAGGTACCTTTGCAATTTAATGGCAAAGGGGGAGAAAATATGCAAGTTCTCAAAAGGGTGAAGAGAATGTCCAAGCTTCCTAAAGGGAGGTTGTGTATGATCTTCTACAAGGGGAGAGAATACATACCTTGCCAAAGGGAGAAAGAGGCATGGTCAAAGGGGGAGAGCAAATAGAAGAAAGAAAGCTTGGAAGCTAAAAGAGATGCTTGGATAAAGAAAGAAAGAGAAAGAAAGCTTGGTGCTAAAGAAGATGCTTGGCCATAAAGAAAGAAAGATTGAAGAATGATCAAGCACCAAGCATCATGAAGAATGAAGAAAAGAGCTCAAGCTAAGAGAAGGAGCATCCAAGAAGATTTCAAGCCTTGTCCAGCTGAGGGGGAGCTGAAGACTAAGTGTGCTTATTCAGTGGTGAGTGTGTTTGCCATCAAATTGCAAAGGGGGAGATTGTTAGGGTTTTTCTAGATTGCAATTTGATGGATGCATAATCATTCAAGCATCATTTGATTTACACACTTATGCATTGTTTTATATAAACTTGAAATCTTGATTTATTCATGCATTGGTTTTAAGATTAGTAAAAGTTTCTATTTATGCATGATTTGTTTTTAAAACTTGGATGCATTAGTTTTTGGAAAAAGTTTTAGAAATCAAGCTAGCCTATGGTTTTAAAGTTTTCATAAACTTTTTAGGCTTTTTATGTTCATGTTTTAAAAACCATTAGAATCTTTAAAACATGTTTTTTAAGCTTGATTTAGTGGCCAAAAGATCCCCCAAAGAAATACCTTGAAAATGTGAAAAGTTGATTTTTTGCAAAAAGGGAGTGGCCCGGCAGTGTCGCCGGTCGACCGACCCACAGGTCTCGGTCGACCGAGGACACTGCAGGCAGAATTTTGCTGGGAGCACCAACGGTCAGAAATATGACCGTTGTGTGTTCTCGGTCGACCGAGGCCTGTGTGCCGGTCGACCGAGGACTAGCCGTTGGCAACTTTTTGCTATAAATATGAGTTCTTTCCCTTGCCAAAAGTTGGGAATTTTAAGTCCCTCCTTGAGAGGATTTGAGCATATCAAAAGGGAAAAGAACCAAGGGATGAAGGGGATGATTAGGAAAGCTAAAGCTTGGATTAATGAAGTTAAACCACCAAGTAGGCTCTTCCTTCCTTAATCATATGTTTTCATGCTTTGTTTTATTTTTGGTAAATCATTTCTAGCATGTTAAACTATGTTTGTGTTGTGTCCTTAACATGTTTTATGTTTTGAGTTGATTTATTGTTTTGGATACAACACCATATGATTCAATCCAAGTAGTACTTAACTTTGGTAAATCTAAGTAGATCATGTTAATGAAAGAACCTTTGAAATCATATGTAACATGATCCATATACTTGGTTGAATATTTGGTTGTTGTTTTCCATCATAAGAACATCTCTCTCAAAACTAACTTATGTTTTGGATTCAACTTCTTTACAAATCATATGTTTTCATGTTTTGTTTTATCATTGGTAAATCTTTGTAACATGTTAATCTATGATTTGTTGTATCCTTAGCATGTGTTATAGTTTGAATAGATCTATTGTTTTGGATACATCACCATTGATTCATCAAAGTAGTACTTTATCTTTGGTAAATCTAAGTAGATCATGTTAATGAAATATGTAACATGATTCATATACTTTGTTGAATCTTTGGTTGTTGTTTTCCATCATAAGAAAATCTCTTTCAAATGTATCTTATGTTTTGGATTCAACATCATTACAAATCATATGTGTATTATTGTTTTAATGTTTCACAACTTGCCTTACTTTGATTGGTAAATCATTTTCAAGTTGTCTTTATAATTACATATGATTTGTCCCCTAATTTCAATCAAATCTATTTTTATGTTTTGAGCTTCATTGATGATTTGATTGACATCCCTATGCATCACATGTTTAGAGCTAATCCATTTCATACAACTTGTGTAACTTTGATATCATTAACAAGTTGTTACTTTTAACATGTGATTGCATTATATCCTCAATCATAAATGTTTTATGAGCCAAAACTTTCAAAAGCCTTAGGCATACATTTATGAACTTTCATTTTCAAAATGATTGAGGACCACACACACACACTTCATATACTTTCATCTTTGCATTCATAGTGTGAGTGTGTATTAGTTTTTCACTTCCATATCCGCCTATTTAAGAGTGTGAGAACCCGACCCCTAATCTCTTGGATTAGTGTTGTTTTATTTGAGGATTAGTTTCTTTTAGTGGGATTAGTATTTGTTGGGTTGAGTTTGTGAGCTAGAATGGGTTTTCTTCTAGTTTTGGGCTTTTGAGTACTTTGGTAGCTTGTGGGGCCCTTTGGGGGTTCCTTTTTCGGCTTTGCATTTACTTGTGAGATTTTCCCGATTTGCTTCGTATTGTGTTTTTGGCCCGTTGCATTCATCTTGAGGAATCCTACAACTTTCATGTTAATCCCGCATCCATTTGAGAACCCGAAACCCGATTTCTTGGCCTTGAGGGCAAAATAGTCTTTTCACGCCAAATCTGTACCCAAAACTCGATAATCCCGAAATCCGTGAAACTCATACTTTTTGGAAACTAGATATTTCGACGATCATTTCTTCCTTCTTCGTCGAATCCATCCGAGGCCCACAAAGAGATGTTTTACCCTTGGCAAGTGTTAAGTGAAGTAGGACCCACACCCACCCATGTTATAAGAGGTCTCTCCACTCCCTTTCTCCCTCATTTCTCCATTCCATCGACTGAAACTTCCCAGCTACAGTGCCAGCAGCCCTCTTCTCCATTTCTTCCATTTCTCTTGCTCTAATGGAGCCTCCAAGCCACCAATCCGACGAGGGAACTCCGGCAACTTCTTCTCCTTCATCTCCTCTCTTGTTTGACACCATTTTTGTGGGAAACCAAGGTGGGCAGCCCCTATTGCAAGCTTCTTCTTGTTCATTCATGGCCTTAGAGAGATTGTGATCTTGAGCTTGAGAGGTGATTAGAAGCTTGATTTGCTAGCTTGGAACCCAAGGCAAGTGGATGAATGGATGGTTTGAATGTTATCAAAGTTTTATGAGAAAATCCTAAATTTTATTACTTGTCCTTGATCATTGGATACATGGTTTCACATGTGCTTCTTGCCATATATATATTGATTTCGAAATTTGCATATCAATGGTTTTTAATTACCCCTTGATTATGGCAAATGGACCCTTGTATACAATGGGGATTCTTCCCTTTTAGTTTGGTTTTAAGTGAGAAGAAAGGAGATGTTTAGTTTTACTTTTTCCTTGGGGTTTTCATGAGGAATGTGGTTGGCTAAGTCATTTAATGTTTTGTAAACATGTTGGTTTAGCATGTATTGTCCCTTGGTTATATCCTATATGAATGCTTGTGAAATGGTTTCCTTCTTTCTTTAATTGCATTGGATTTGATATTGATGGAAGAAGTGATGGAATGAACACATGATGGAGTAATGGAGAAGTGTAGATGGATGCATTGGAGGAGCTCTTAGCTCAATTTTCTTGCAGGGACTCAGTAAAAGTGGGGAGAATGGTTTTAAGGAGGAGAAATGGCTGAAAATCTGATTACAGTGGGTGTTCCCGCACCTGGCGGTCAGCCTGCGGTCACCTTGCGGCTAGCCGCCTGGTGACTGGCGGCTAACCGCCAGCTAGCCGAAATGTCACGGTGGCTTTTCCAGAGAGCACACTTCTTCTCCTCAAAACTCAGTCAGCTCCACGGTTGGCCAGCGGCTAACCGCCGAACACATCGGCGGCTAACCGCCATCTAACCGCACTTGGCGGTCAGCTTTCCAGTAAGCTGCATTTCTGCAGCCCAGCCACGGTCAGCTGTGCGGTCAGCCAGCGGCTAGCCGCCTGCCCCAGCGGCGGCTAACCGCCAGCTAACCGCCAGGTAACCGAAATTCCCCAGATTTCGAAAAGCTCCCCGCTCGAACGAACTCTTCGGTTCGTTCGAGCGTTGAGCTTTGTCGATCAAAGGAGATTCACTAAGCATGGTATGAGGCCATTCGAGAAAGAAACCATATCACAAGGACGTCATTCTAAGTTTTGAAAAGTAGTAAAAGTGCATAAGGAGCCTGGAATGTCTTCAAACTCAAGGAGTACCAAGTAATGACTATAATCGACATACGGGACCCCTATTCACTTAAATAGATCTTGAAACCGATATGTTTACCCGCAATTGTTATAGTTCATTGTTTCACCTCTTTTCCCGAGATTTGCATTACATGACTTGTTTTCCCGAAAGCATTGGAGTTACTCTAGTAACAGTCATTTGTCCCGAAGTGCATTGCATCACATGACATGACAGTGTGCCCTTGAGCACCCCGTGTTACCGTTTATTTATTGTACTTGATTGACTTGTTTCCCGAAAGCATTGAAGTTACTTTAGTAACAGTTATTTGTCCCGAGATGTATTGCCCGATGTGAAGTGACAGTGTGCCCTTGAGCACCCCCGTTTTACCCGTTTAATTACTGTACTTGATTTACTTGCATATGTCTCGATTGGTTTTGACCTATGAGTCGGCATCACTAAGCTTGGATACCTTGTCGGTTTGATCCACCGACTTGGAAATCCCTCTCCCGTCCCGCCAGCTGCAGTTTGGATCCCGATACCCGGTTATTATCGTGGTCCCGTCCCGATACCCGGTTCGCTACCGTGGTCCCGTTCCCGTTCCTGTATATTTATTATTGTATATATGATTTACGTTGAGTCTCCTCACCTTGTGTGACTGAGACCAACGTCCCGCTCTTGTAACTTCGGTGATAGAGGACTTAGCTTCTTGTGATTGCCATCTTGCCAGTTCCCGATTCCTTGGACACCCGACATGGTTTATATTGCTTACTTGTTTTCAGTTAAATGATTCATTGCTTTTATGAAAGTTGTTATTTAAATAAGTGTTAATGCTCTCTATTGTAAATTCAGTCACTATTATATTGTTTTATGTTCTTTGCACACGTACATGTTTTACAGGAATGCCGGTTGGGCGAATACCCGTGCTTTTACATATGTTTCAAACGATCGATTGTTTTACTAGATTTATATGATTTCACATGTTTTAAAGGAATACCCGAATTGTTAAATATCCGTGCTTTGTTTTAAATGACATTTGACTTGTGAGATTCCCATGTTTATACATGTTTTAAATGATTACCGATTTCTAAATATCCATGCTTTGAAATATGGTTCAGATGACATTTGTTTGCAAGATCCCTACGTTTATACCTGTTTTAAACGATATCCGGTTTGTTAAATATCCGTATTTCTACATAGGTTTCAAATGGACATTGGTTTTGCTAGACTGTTATGGATACCTGATTTGTTGTATACTTGTGTTTTACTTAAGTTTCAAATGAACGTTTGTTTTGTCAAACCACTATATTTATACATGTTTTAGACGAATACTCGATTGTCAAATATCTATGATTATAGATGATGTAAATGAATACATGTTTTATTAGATGTTCATGTTTTACCCGCGCTTGAAATGAATACAAGTTTTCCCCGAGATTCCCGACTTTGCACCCGTTTAATTATATGCAGTACTTGATCGATTAGCATGATTTATTATATGTTTTATTCTTTAGTATAATTGTGATCTTTTCATCCACCTGCCAGACCGTCGTGTCTGACCCACTACTTTTGGTACTTAGGTTCAGATTTCTTCGCCCCGAGTTGAGTGCTTGAGTTGGCTGTGGAGCCATGTTTTGCAGGTTGTTTTGTCGGCTATGTCATGTAGACATTGAGCTTGACATCGGAGCTACGTCACATTTGGGTAGTGGTTTATAGCTTCTTGTTGTATGGCTTTTGTTAGCCTTTTTCTTAGGATTCTTAATTAATGTACATTGATAATTGTAACTTGAATATATTTGGGAATGTAATATCCTGTTACTGTCAGCTCTGTAATTTATTGTGATGGTTACTCCAGTCTGATATGATTCTTGATATAATAGCTATACGCTAAAGGTTGAGTGCGACGCGGAATCCGATGGCCACGGACTTCGGGTCGCAACGCCACAAATGCTTCCGCAAAATATTCAGAATGTGTTGTCTTCACACACGCGGATCTTGGGAGAAGTAAAATACATTTATGCTTAATCCCATCTCCCGCCCCCGAGGTTTCGGTTCGGGGGCGTGACAAAGAGGCATTGTATTGAGCTAAATAGAATCTCCATCAAGTGTATTATAGACACTAATTTAGAGAGATAACCAACCTTGTGGTTGAAGAGGTTATTGCTTAGCCTATAAAAGCATAGTGTATAGGTTGATGTTAAGCCTTGAAAAACATCAATGTAAGGTTATTGCTTAGCCTTGGAAAGCATATTGTAAAGGTTATTGCTTAGCCTATTGAAAAGCATAAATAGTGGAAATCCGGTGGGGTGTTGGATGCACAAGCCGGTAGTGGATGTAGGCATTGAGGCCGAACCACTATAAATACTTGTGTGATGGTGTTTGCTTTGTGGTGATTCTTTTGTTAGCTTCCGCATCTTGTATGATTAATCATCACATGTGACTAGTTTGTTTTAAAGAAGTTAAAATTGATTAAAATTGGTCATAATTGGAGCTCACCCTATTCACCCCCCCTCTAGGGTTCGGATCCCCATGGACTTACAGTTGTTCTCAACTATATCCTCTTCTATCGGTCTGGTGTGATCACTGTTACTGCCCGAAGGAATACCATTCACTGTTCTCTTACGAGGAGGCATGATGCTGCAAAACAAATTGTTAGCACATAATAATATAAAGGGTCACCCATTGCTCACACGATACTAGCTAACGAAAGATCTAACGGATCCTCGCCACGTCCCTAGGATTTCTAGGATTGGCTCGGTAGGGGCCCGGTCCGAGGTCGCGACAAGGAGGGCTTGTTAAACACCAACGCACATCCATGGTAGCAAATTCCAGAAATACCCAATTTCAGCTACTCCCTAAATATGGTGCCAGTTTTTGAAGGAGAAAGCTATGATCATTAGAGCTTCCAAATGAAGACTCTTACCTGTTAGGAATTTTGTAGATTGCAATTTGATGGATACATAATCATTCTAGCATCATTTGATTTATACACTTGCATTGGTTTTAAATAAACTTGAAATCTTGTTTTATTCATGCATTGCTTTTAAGATTTGTAAAAGTATTGATTTATGCATGATTTGTCTTTTTATCTTGGATGCATTTGATTTAGAAAAGAGTTTTCAAGAAATCAAGCAAGCCTTTGTTTTAAAAGTTTTGAATCTTTTTAGGCTTTTTATGTCATGTTTTAAAAACCATTAGAATCTTTAAAACATGTTTTCCAAGCTTGATTTAGTGGCCAAAAGGTCCCCCAAAGAAATACCTTTAAAATGTGAAAAGTTGGATTTTTGCAAAAAGGGGGGGTGGCCCGGCAGTGTCGCCGGTCGACCGGCGCAGAGGTCCCGGTCGACCGGGAACACTGCAGCAGAAATTTGCCTGGCGCCCCAACGGTCAGAAATCTGACCGTTGTGTGTTCCCGATCGACCGAGGCCTGTTTCCCGGTCGACCGAGGACTAGCCGTTGGCAACTTTTTGCTATAAAAATGAGTTCTTTCCTTTGCCAAAAGTTGGGAATTTTTAGCCCCTCCTTGAGAGGTATTGAGGCATATCAAAAGGGAAAAGAACCAAGGGATGAAGGGGATGATTAGGAAAGCTAAAGTTTGGATTAATGAAGTTAAACCACCAAGTAGGCTCTTCCTTCCTTAATCATATGTTTTCATGCTTTGTTTTATTTTTTGGTAAATCATTTCTAGCATGTTAAACTATGTTTGTGTTGTGTCCTTAACATGTGTAAGACCCCGACCCGAGTGATCCCGATTAGTACTAATTAAGTTACGTGTTAGTGCTAAGCTTGATTAGTGTTTGTGGTTAAGTTGGGTTTGGAATAACCTTGTTTCTAATTTTGGGCTTTTTAGAGTGATTGGTAGCTTGTGGGGCCCTTTGGGGGTTTCCCTTTTCGGCATTGCGTTTTCTTGCGAGATTTTCCCGATTGGTTGTGAATTGTGTTTTTGGCCCGTTGCATTCATCTTGTGGATTCTTACAACTTTCTTGTTGATCCCGTGTCCATTCGAGGCCCCGAAACCCGATTTCATAGCCCGGAGGGCAAAACAGTCATTGCACACAAAATCTGTACCCAAAACTTAATATTCTCGAAACCCGCGAAACATACACTTTTTGGAAACTAGATATTTCAACGAACAATTCTTCCTTCTTCGTCGAATTCATCCGAGGACCCGAGAGAGATGATATCAGCCCATTTAGTTTCATTAGTTGTGGGACCCAATCCAACCCAACTCTTTAGCTAACAAGAGAAGCCATTCCATTCACTTCATCTTTCATTTTCCAGCACAACCATTGGAGTCTAGGGTTTTCTTGGTTTCTCACCTTCTTCTTGCTTCTTCATCTCAAATCCTCACCAATCTTGCACTAAACTCAAAAGGGAACTCATCATCTTCTTCCTCTCCTTGCAAGCTTCACCTTGATACTATTCTTGGAGCAATCTCCCCATCTTGAGACCTTCTTTGAACTAGTTCTTCTCATTTGGAGGTCATCCAAGTAAGTGATCCCTCTCATCTTCTAGATTGTTAATCTTCTAGCCTTAGGGAAGCTACATTTGCATTTTTGAAAGGTTTCATTGTCATTTCATGGTTTGACCCATTTTAGGGTTGTTTTTGGGGATTTTTGATTGTAGCTTGGAAGTGATCTTGAGAAGTGAGTAGAGGCTTGTTTATTGCTAGCTTGGACTTGAGGCAAGTGAATGTTTGGAGGTTTTTAAGTTTCAAATGATTTGGTGAAACATTGATGGATTTTTATGCTTTCATTGATTGCATTTATTGATTTTTCATGGTTGCAATAAATGATATTTATGCATCTTGATAGCCTCATTTAATGTCTTGGAATCATGTGTTTTAGTCATCTTGATCATAGTTCTATGTGGTTGTTGAAGTGTTGGAAAGAAAGGAACAAAAAGGAGAAAAATCCAAGTCCCGGACCTGCACTGCGCCCAGGACCGATCGATCGGACGTGCAGACCGATCGATCGGTCTGTCAGTAACTGTAAGGGTTTTTGGACCGATCGATCGGGCCCTGTGTAGAAATTTCGGCCGATCGATCGGTACCTGTTCAGAAAATTTTGGCCGATCGATCGGACCTTCGGTCCGATCGATCGGTGGACTCAGTTTGAGTCCGGTGGATTTTGAGATTTTTATTTTTCCTTAGTGCTAGGTGGGACCTTGGCTACCCTTTTTGGACTAATTGGACTATGGGTGAGATGTCTTGAGCCGGCGCTTCTCACGGTTAGTTTGGTGGCATCGAAGTTCAATCCGTTTCAATCTTGAACGGGATGGAATGACGCGATAACTTCT
Source organism: Cinnamomum chago (assembly GCA_038049695.1). Lineage (NCBI taxonomy): Eukaryota > Viridiplantae > Streptophyta > Magnoliopsida > Laurales > Lauraceae > Cinnamomum > Cinnamomum chago. The sequence goes on along the minus strand of CP142454.1, from coordinate 55,340,457 downwards.
TTATATCCAAATATAAGTCTTTTGCCTTGGTTATCGCGAATTCCATTCCTTTCGATGACTGAATGGGTTGGTCGATGTTTCCGAATTAATGTCATGCCTAGGATGGACCGTCTATAACCTTGATTTTCCTGGTATGAAATCTAGTTATAACCATAAGCTCATTTTAAGTTTTGAAAATCGTAAGAGTGCATAAGGAGCCCGGAATGTCTTCAAACTCAAGGAGTACCAAGTTATATCTATAATCGACATACGGGACCCCTATCCACTCAAATAGATCTTTAAATCATCATCTTTCCCGAATTGGTATAGTTCATCATATTTCTCTATTTCCAAGCATTACCTGACATGAATCGTTTTCCCGAAAGCATGATAGTAGTATTGACTTGTCCAGATATGTATTGCCCGACATGAGATGACAGTGTGCCTTGAGCACCCCCGTTTTCCCCGTTTATTTATTGTACTTGATTTACTCATATATGTCTCGATTGGTTTTATCCTATGTGTCGGCATCACTAAGCTTGGATACCTTGTCAGTCTGATCCACTGACTTGGATATCCCTCTCCCGTCCCGCCAGCTGCAGTTTGGATCCCGATGCCCGGTTTATCACCGTGGCCCCGTCCCGATACCCGGTTCGCTACCGTGGTCCCGTTCCCGTATTATTATATTGTATATATGTATACGTTGTTTCTCCTCACCTTGTGTGACTGAGATCAACGTCCCGTGATACTGTTGTCACATTAGTGACAGAGGACTTAGCTTTATGTGATTGCCACCTTGTTATTCCCGATTTCCTTGGTTACCTCTTATGTTTCATCTTGTTTACTTGTTTTATAGCAAATGATTTATCTGTTTTATAAGAGTTCTTGCTTAAACAGATTTATATGCTTTTCAAGGTATTTTCCCCTATTATATGTTGTTGTATCCTTGCTTTCTCTTGCCAGACCGTCGTGTCTGATCCTTTGCTTTGGTACTCAGGTCCCGTTGCCGGCTTCTTTGAGGAGGAGCCAGAGGAGGCGGTAGGAGAGCCGCAACCTCTAGTTGAGTGGCGTGCTGACGATGTCATGTAGACATCGGGTTGCTACGAGAGACGCACATTTTGGGAGCTATACTTTAACCATTCTTTTGGGTTATTATTTTGTTCATATTGGCCTTTGTTGGCCTCTCTTTTTGGGGATTGTAACTAAATGATAACTTGTCTAACTTTAACAACTTTTGGGAAACATTGCTATATATCATTGCTCATTTTGATACAGTCTTTCATACTCATGTTATTGTTATGATCTTCGTGACTAATGATAGTTGGATTATTTGAATTTGCTACACGCTTCCGCACTCAAAAAGAAATGTTCATTGATGTTTGTGATATCCTCACCGCGGACACCTGTGGGAAATTTGAATACAAATGTGCATGTTATCATTCCTTATTTATCCTTATCGTCCCGATCCCGGATTAGTCCTACGGGCCGGTCCGGGGTCGTGACAACATGTGTTATGTTTTGAGTTGATTTATTGTTTTGGATACAACACCATATGATTCAATCAAAGTAGTACTTAACTTTGGTAAATCTAAGTAGATCATGTTAATGGAAAAACCTTTGGAATTATATGTAACATGATCCATATACTTTGTTGAATCTTTGGTTGTTGTTTTCCATCATAAGAACATCTCTTTCAAAACTAACTTATGTTTTGGATTCAACTTCTTTACAAATCATATGTTTTCATGTTTTGTTTTATCATTGGCAAATTTTTAGTAACATGATAACCTATGATGTGTTGCATCCTTAGCATGTTTTATACTTTGAATAGATCTATTGTTTTGGATGCATCACCATTTGATTCAATACAAGTAGTACTTAATCTTTGGTAAATCTAAGTAGATCATGTTAATGAAATATGTAACATGATTCATATACTTGGTTGAATCTTTGGTTGTTGTTTTTCCATCATAAGAAAATCTCTTTCAAATATATCTTATGTTTTGGATTCAACATCTTTGCAAATCATATGTGTATTATTGTTTTAATGTTTCACAACTTGCCTTACTTTGATAGGTATATCATTTTCAAGTTGTATTTATAATTACATATGATTTGTCCCCTCTTTTCAATCAAATCTATTTTTATGTTTTGAGCTACATTGTTGATTTGATTGACATCCCTATGCATCACATGTTTAGAGCTAATCCATTTCATACAACTTGTGTAACTTTGATATCATTAACAAGTTGTTACTTTTAACATGTGATTGCATTACATCCTCAATCATAAATGTTTTATGAGCTAGAACTTTCAAAAGCCTTAGGCTTACATTTATGAGCTTTCATTTTCAAAATGATTGAGGACCTCACACGCACACCTCATGTACTTTCATCTTTGCATTCATAGTGTGTGTGTAGTTGTTATTCACTTCCTTATCCGCCTATTTTAGAGGCAAATGTAATGAGCTAAAATGAATCTCCATCTAGTGTATTAAAGACACAACTTAGTGAGATAACCAACCTTGTGGTTGAAGAGGTTATTGCTTAGCCTATAAAAGCATAATATATAGGTTGATGTTAAGCCTTGAAAAACATCAATGTAAGGTTATTGCTTAGCCTTGGAAAGCATATTGTAAAGGTTATTGCTTAGCCTATTGAAAAGCATAAATAGTGGAAATCCGGTGGGGTGTTGGATCACAAGCCGGTAGTGGATGTAGGCATTGAGGCCGAACCACTGTAAATACTTGTGTGATGGTGATTGCTTTGTGGTGATTGTTTATATTAGCTTCCGCATTTTGTTTGATAATCATCACTTGTGACTAGTTTGTCTTAAAGAAGTTAAAATTGTTAAAATTGGTCATAAAAGAAGCTCACCCTATTCACCCCCCCTCTAGGGTTCGGATCCCCATGGACTTACATTACCATCTCTCAAGACTTCTGGGAGTTGCTCGAAAATGGATTTCAAGCGGTAGACATTGTAGCAGCATTAGCAACGTGGTCGGAAGAAAGACAACAATTATACAACCAAAATAAAAATAAGGATGCAAGAGATTAGCCATTCATTCAACAAGGTGTTGGGAAGACCAATTTTCCAAGGCTTTTGGTTGCCACTATTTCAAAGCAAATTATGGGAAATCTTAAAGAAATAATGTCAATGAAAAGGTAATTACTAAATTTCAGCCATTATGGTAAGAATTTGACAATTTAGCAATGAAAGCTAATGCATCTATTCAAGCGTTTTTCTCTGAAGTTGTTGGAATTATTGATCAAATAAGAAGTTATGGTGATAGTATTCAAGATGAAAGGATGGGTGAAAAAATCCCTTGGAATCTTCCTGCAAAATCTAACCATGTAGTTGATACCATAGAAGAATTTAAAGATTTACCTACATTGACTTTACATGAACTAATGGATTCACATGAAGCACGAGCAAAGAATGAGCAGTTTTGCAATTCAGACCTTGGAACAAACATTCCACACCTAAGTCAATTTGGCAGACAAAAAGAATGCATAAATGGATAAGGAAAATTAAAGAATAAGCTCATTTCAAAGAGCACACAATGGAAGAGACTGCAGAAAAAGGAAATTACAACCGAGGTTGTGAAAGAGAAAGGTTCAATTGTTATAGATTTTAACAAGACATTTGTTCCCGCTGCTCATATGGAAACCATAATAGTTGTTCCAGCTCTTGCAGCAAAGTTGGAATTGCCAACTTTTTCAGTTTGATGTGAAATCAGCATTTCTAAATGGAGAAATTGAAGAAAAGGTCTATGTTGAGCAATCACAAGGATTTGTGGTGAAATGAAAAGAAGAAAAAGCATATCAGCTAAGGAAAGCATTGTAAGGTTAAAACAAGCACTACAAGCATAGTGAATCACCCTTATATGTGAGGAAATAAAGTATGAATAACTTCCTCATTGTTTGCCTTACGTTGATGATATACATATAAGCAATAGTGAAAAAATGATTGAGGAATTCAAAAGGCCGATGATGAAACTATATGAGGTGACTGATTGTGCCTTATGAGATACTTTCTTCGTATTCAAGTAAGGCAAGGTCTGGGTGATATCTTCATTTCACGAGAAGAATATGCCGGTGATCTCTTGAAGAGATTCAATATGTCAAATTGCAATTCAGTTGCGACACTTGTGCCAATAAATCAAAATTTATCAGAAGGATGATGGAGATTGATGCTTCAGTTTACCGAAGCTTGGTTGGATCATTGATTTATATCTCTTAAATACAAGGTCTGATACTTTTCATGCTACAATTTTTGTCACGCCCCCGAACCAGAACCTCGGGGGCGGGAGATGGGATTAAACATAAATATATTTTACTTCTCCCAGGATCCGCGTGTGTGAAGACAACACATTCTGAATATTTTGCGGAAGCATTTGTGGCATTGCGACCCGAAGTCCGTGGCCATCGGATTCCGCGTCGCACTCAACCTTTAGCACATAGCTATTATATCAAGAATCATATCAGACTGGAGTAACCATCACAATAAATTACAGAGCTGACAGTAACAGGATATTACATTCCCAAATATGTTCAAGTTACAATTATCAATGTACATTAATTAAGAATCCCAAGAAAAAGGCTAATAAAAGCCATACAACAATAAGCTATAAACTACTACCCCAAATGTGACGTAGCTCCGATGTCAAGCTCAATGTCTACATGACATAGCCGACAAAACAACCTGCAAGGCATGGCTCCACAGCCAACAAAACACTCAACTCGGGGCGAAGAAATCTGAACCTGAGTACCAAAAGTAGAGGGTCAGACACGACGGTCTGGCAGGTGGATGAAAAGATAACAAATATACTGAAGAATAAAACATAAGATAAATCATGATACTCGATCAAATGCTGCATATAATTAAACGGGTGCAAAAGTCGGGAATCTCGGGGAAAACCTGTATTCATTTCAAGCATGGGTAAAACCTGAATATCTAATAAAACATGTGTTCATTTACATCATCTATAATCATAGATATTTGACAATCGGGTGTTCGTCTAAAACATGTATAAATATAGCGGTATGGCCAAAACAACGTTCATTTGAAACTTAAGTACAAACATAAGTATACAACAAGCCAGACATTCATAGCAGTCTAGCAAAACCAAAGTCCATTTGAAACATATGTGAAAATACGGATATTTAATAAACCGGGTATCGTTTAAAACAGGTATAAACGTAGGGATCTAGCAAACAAGTGTCATTTGAAACATATTTCAAAGCAGGGATATTTAACAAATCAGATATTCATTTGAAACCGGTATAAACATAGTGATCTGGCAAAACAGGTGTCAATTGAAACATATTTCAAAGCAAGGATATTTAACAATTCGGGTATTCATTTAAAACAAGTATAAACATAGGGATCTCACAAGTCAAATGTCATTTAAAACAAAGCACGGATATTTAACAATTCGGGTATTCCTTTAAAACATGTGTAATCATATAAATCTAGCAAAATCATTGATCGTTTGAAACATATGCAAAAGCACGGGTATTCACCCAACCGGCATTCATTTAAAACATGTGCGGGTACAAAGAACAGGAGACAATATAATAATAACTGAATTTACATTGGGGAATATTAACACTTGTTTAAATAACAACTTTCATAAAGGAAACGAATCATTTATCGGAAAGCAAGTAAGCAATATAAAACATGTCGGGTATCCAAGGAATCGGGACTGGCAAGATGGCAATCACAAGAAGCTAAGTCCTCTATCACCGAAGTGACAAGAGTATAACGGGACGTTGGTCTCAGTCACACAAGGTGAGGAGACTCAACGCTAATCATATATACAATATAAATATACGGGAACGGGACCACGGTAGCGAACCGGGTATCGGGACGGGACCACGGTAATAACCGGGTATCGGGATCCAAACTGCAGCTGGCGGGACGGGAGAGGGATTTCCAAGTCGGTGGATCAAACCGACAAGGTATCCAAGCTTAGTGATGCCGACTCATAGGTCAAAACCAATCGAGACATATGCAAGTAAATCAAGTACAGTAAATAAACGGGTAAAACGGGGGTGCTCAAGGGCACACTGTCACTTCATATCGGACAATACATTTCGGGACAAATAACTGTTACTAGAGTAACTTCAATGCTTTCGGGAAAACAAGTAAATCAAGTACAATAATTAAACGGGTAAAACGGGGTGCTCAAGGGCACACTGTCATATCATGTGATGCAATGCACTTCGGGACAAATGACTGTTACTAGAGTAACTCCAATGCTTTCGGGAAAACAAGTCATGTAATGCAAATCTCGGGAAAAGAGGTGAAACAATGAACTATAACAATTTCGGGAAAAGTATTAATTTCAAGATCTATTTAAGTGAATAGGGGTCCCGTATGTCGATTATAATCATTACTTGGTACTCCTTGAGTTTGAAGACATTCCGGGCTCCTTATGCACTTTTACTATTTTGAAATCTTAACATGAGCTTATGGGTAGTACTAGATGTTACAATGGCAAGAATCAAGATTATAAACGGTCCATCCTAGGCATGACATTAATCCGGAAACATCGAGCAACCGATTCAGTCATCGAAAGGAATAGAATTAGCGATAACCAAGGAAATAGACTTGTGTTTAGATATAAAGAAGATATCACGTCGTCCCATCCCGTTCAAGATTGAAATGGATTGAACTTCGATGCTACCGAACCAACCGTGAGGCATGTCGGCTCAAGACATTCTCACACTTGGTCCAAACAGTCCAAAAAGGGTAGCCAGGGTCCCACCTAGAACCAAGAATTAGTGTCTAAATCAACACCATTCTTTTCTTTTAGTTCCCTAGTCTTAGAGACCTTAGATTAGGGTACAATTGGTCTTAACACTAAGGTATATACCCCTAGGACTCATAGAAAGCCCAAAGGTTTCCAAAAAAACACAAATATCAAATTTCTGTACCAGAAATGTACAGGGTCCGATCGATCGGCTGATCGATCGGCCCAAAAAGCCTTACTGTTAAAAGACAGGCCGATCGATCGGCCTGTAGGTCCGATCGATCGGACCTGGGCGTGCAGCAGGTCCGGGACACTGATTTCTCTTCCCTTTTCCTTTCCTTTCCAACACTTAAACCACTAGCATTTCTCTTCCATAATCACTTCAAAACCTCATTAAAACTCCAATGATCAATTAAATTCAAACACCTCTTTAAACGGGTATCAATTTCAAGTCAATGTAACTTATAAACATAACCATGAATAGCCAATCCAACCTCATTCCTTTTAAAACCATATGAACAAACTTGACCAAATGAAAGCACATTTTTCCAAGAGATTAACAAGAGAGAAACCACCATTAATATGCAGTTTCGAAATCAATGGAAATATGACAAGAAGCATGTGTAGAAACATATATCACATTATCAAGAACAAGTAATAAAACTTAGGATTTTCTCATAAAACTTAATAACATTCAAACCATCCATTCATCCACTTGCCTTTGACTCTAATCAAGCAAACCAAGCTCCTAATCACCTCTCAAGCTCAAGATCCACAATCTCTACAAAAACCCCAAAAACAAACCCTAAAATGGGTTAAACAATGAAATGACCATGAAACCTTTCAATAATCAAGGTGGAGCTTCTCTAAGGCTAGAAGATTACAAATCTAGAAGATGGGAAGAATCACTTACTTGCAAGGTCCTCTAATGGGCAAGGTAAGTTCAAAGGAAGTCTTGTGATGGAGGGTTCTCTTCACAAATGGTATCAATGGAAAGCTTGCAAGATGAGGAAGAAGAAGGTGGTCTCCATTTCTTGATTGATGAACTATTGGTGTGGCTTGGAGATGAAGAAGCAAGAAGAAGAAGAGGAAACACAAGAGCAAACCCTAGGCTCAGTTGTGTGCTGGAGCAATGGAGAGGAAATGAGCAATGAAGGGGATGGGTTCCTCTTATAAACAAGTGAGGTTTGGGTCCCACAACTTAAAGGACTTGGGTGGCTGAAATCATCTAATTCGGGACCTCGGATGGATTCGACGAAGAAGGAAGAAATGATCGTCGAAATATCTAGTTTCCAAAAAGTGTATGTTTCACGGATTTCGAGAATATCGAGTTTTGGGTACAGATTTGGTGTGAAAGGACTGTTTTGCCCTCAAGGCCAAGAAATCGGGTTTCGGGTTCTCAAATGGATATGGGATCAACATGAAAGTTGTAGGATTCCTCAAGATGAATGCAACGGGCCAAAAACACAATACGAAACAAATCGGGAAAATCTCACAAGTAAATGCAAAGCCGAAAAGGGAACCCCCAAAGGGCCCCACAAGCTACCAAAGCACTCAAAAGCCCAAAACTAGAAGAAAAGCCATTCTAGCTCACAAACTCAACCCAACAACTACTAATCCCACTAAAAGAACTAATCCACAAATAAAACGACACTTATCCAAGAGATTAGGGGTCGGGTTCTCACAATTTTGGTCTCTAGGTGTCGCGACCCCGAACCGGGTTACCGAGGTCCTAATCCGGGATCGGGACACTAATGATGATGATAATAGTGTGGTGAGTGAATGGTTAATATGCATAGTGTGTCAACAAGGTGCACACACTTATTTAATTACCCACAGGTGTCCGCGGTGAGGATATCACAACCATGTAAGAACATTTCTGTTAAGTGCGGAAGCATGTAATAAATCAAATATTCAATTCATCTCAAATCATAAAGATAATAACACAAGTATAGTACCGTATCAGAATGAACAATGATCGTTAGCATGTTACCCAAAAGTAAGGTTAAAGTTTAAACAAAATGTCATTTAGTTACATTCTCCAAAAATAGAGGTCAACAAAGGCCAATACATTTCGAAATATAATCCCAAAAGAATGAGTTATCCACAACTCCCAAAATGAATTGCATCTCGAGACAACCGAATGTCTAAATGACATCATCGGCGCGCCACTCCACTAACTGCTGCGATTCTCCGACCGCCTCCTCGTGCTCCTCCTCGGGATAACCAACAACGGGACCTGAGTACTAAAGAGTGGGTCAAACACAACAGTTTGGCAAATGAGTGAAATATAATGACAATATGATAATAAATGAATTTACCTTCAAAAGCATTTAAACTTGTTTGAATAACAATTTCTATGAACAAGATAAAACATTTATTCAAATACAAGTAAACATTGTAAAACATGTTGGGTAACCAAGGAAACGGGAAACAAGCAAGATGGCAACCACACGAAACTAAGCCCTCTATCACTAAAGCGATAGAGCAATAACTAGGCACTGATCTCAGTCACTCGAGGTGAGGAGAAACAGTGGATCTTATAAATACATATACATATACTATACATGACCACGGTAGCGAGCCGGGCATCGGGAACCACAGTAACAATCTGCGGCATCGGGACAAGACCACGGTAATAACTGGGTAGCGGGATCCAAACTGCAGCTGGCGGGACAAAAGGGGGATCTCCAAGTCGGTGGATCAGACCAACAGGGTTATCCAAGCTTAGTGGTGCCGACTAATAGGTCAAATAACAAATCGAGACATGTGCAAGTAAATCCAGTACAAATAAATAAGCGGCCAAGACGGGGGTGCTCAAGGGCACACTGTCATTTCATGTGGTGCAATGCACTTCAAGATGAGTAACTATTTCAAGTATAATTCAATACTTTCGGGAAAACAAGGCACGTAGTATAAATCTCGGAATCGATAAAGTACAATAAACAATTGACATTTCGGGTGAAGTATTGGGTTCAAGATTTATTTGAAGTGAATAGGGATCCCGTATGTCGATCTAATAATAATTTGGTACTCTTTAAGTTTGGGAACATCTCGGGCTCCTTATACACTTTGAATTTTCAAAACTTCAAATGAAATTTTCGTGATATGGTTTCTTTCTCAAATGGCATCATACGTTGCTTAGTAAATCTCCTTTGACCGACAAAGCTCATCGCTCGAGCGAACCGGAGAGTTCCCTCGAGCGAGGAGCTCTCTGGAATGGTTGTCTGGGTACTTTCGGTTACATTGCGGTCAGATGGCGGTTAGCCGCCGTTGGGTTTGGCGGTTAGCCGCTGGCTGACCGTGGTTGGCTTGACAGAAAAACAGGTTACTGAAATTGTAACTGAAATGGTTCGGTTGGCTGGCGGTTAGCCGTCGATGGGTCCAGCGGTTAGCCGCTTGCTAACCGTGAGGCTGACCGTACTTTTAGGAGTAAATTTTGTTCTCTGGAAAAGCAACCGAATGGGTCAGTTGGCTGGCGGTTAGCCGCCGATGGGTTCGGCGGTTAGCCGCTGGCTAACCGTGAGGCTAACTGTGTTTTCAGGAAGAAAATGCTGCTCTCTGGAAAAGTAACCGCGACTGTTCGGCTAGCTGGCAGTTAGCCACCAGTCACCAGACGGCTAGCCGCCAGGTGCGGGGAAACACCCACTGTGTTCAGATTTGAGTCATTTTTCCTCATCAAAACCATTCTCCTCACTTCCACTTAATCCTTACAATAAAATTGAGCTAAAAGCTCCTCCAATGCAACTGTCTACACTTCTCCCCAACTCCAATATGTGTTCATTCCATCAACATCAAATCCAGTACAAAGAAAGAAATAAGGAAACCATTTCACAATAGAGTACATTTGGTACAAAAAAGAAGAAAATAAATGCCATTCACCCATACACTTATAAGCTATAAATGCACTACCAAACTCTATCATGAACATTTATTTCAAACCAATGCAATAAATAGGCATGAGTGGAAAATACCAAAATCATTGAAAGCTTATAAAAATCAAATCATCCACTTGCCTTGGGTCTTCTAATAAGCAAGTCAAGCTCTTATACTCTTCCAAGCCAAAGATTCAAGCTATGAACAAAATCCCCAAAACAAACAAACCCTAAAATGGTCAAACGATGAAATAGAAAGGGAAACCTTACAATAATGAAGATGAAGCTTTTCTAAGGCTAGAAGAATACAAATCTAGAAGAAGGGAAGGATTACTTACTTGGAAGGTCCTCTAATGGCAAGAGTAAGCTCAATGAAGATCTTGGAATGGAGGGTTTTCTTCACAAATGGTATCAATAGAGAGCCATGGTGATGAGGAAGAAGATGATGATCTCCATTTTGATGTTGGTGCAAGATTAGTAGGAGATTGAGATGGGGAGAGCAAGAAGAAGAAGAAAAGTTGCCAAACAAACCCTAGATTCTCTTTTGTGCTGGAAAATGGGAAAATGAGGAAGATGAGTCTCCTTATATAAGCAATGGAAATGGGTCCCACTACTTAAGACATTCAATGGCTGAAATCTTGGCTTTCGGGGCTTCTAATGAATTCGACAAAGAAGAGAAAAGTGATCGTCGAAATATCTAATTTCCAAAAAGCATATGTTTCGCGGGTTTCGGGAATATCAAGTTTTTTGTACAGATTTAGTGTGCAATGATTGTTTTGCCCTCATGGCTATGAAATCGGGTTTTGGGATCTCGAACGGGGATGGGATCAACATGAAAGTTGTAGGGATTAACAATACAATTAAAACGAGATTAAAACAATGAATGCAAAAATCTCCGATAAATCCTGAAGCGCATGCAAGGTCATAAAAAGGAACTGTTAGACCCCGACCCAGACCAATCCGATTAGTGTGTGATTAGTATGTGTTTAGTCCTAAGTGGGTTTAGTTATTGTTGGGTTAGAAGTGATTAGTTTTAGTCTTGGATATAGCTTTGGTAATTTTGAGAACGTTTAATATTAGTTAGACACACTCAGGATGGCCTGAGTGCACGTGTGAGCTTGGGAAGATCGTATCGATTTCCGTGTGGTTGTGATTTTGATTTCATTTGATTGATATTTCGACGTGTTGCAACTTTCGTATTAAGCCCATTCATGTTTGAAGCCCAAAAACCCAAGTTTTGGCCCAAAGAGGGTAAAATTGTCTTTCTTGCACAAATCTGGACATAATTTTCGAGACTTCAAAACTATGTCAAAAATATACTTTTTGGAAACTAGATATTTCGACGATCGTTTTATCCTTCTTCGTCGAAGTCATCCGAGGCCCACAAGATCATGTTTTAGCCATTTCAAGTTCAAGCCCAATGGGCCCATGAGTCATCACTTACGTCTCTTTTCTTCCTCTCTTCCATTCATTCCCCCAAATCTCTGCAATTTCTGAAGCTAGGGCAAGAAAAACCCCTTTTTCCCTTTCTCTTCATTTCCTCTTGCATGAGCTAGCTAGTGAGCTCCAAAAAGAACTTCAAAGTCATCATCTTCTTCATCTCCTTGCAAGCTCTCCATTGATACAATTTTCTTAAGGTTTCAAGTTTGGAAAGCTCTCCATTCTCTTCCATCTCTCTTGTTTGACCTTCTCTAGGTAAGAGCTTCAAGCCATGGTTTCCATAAAGTCTTTTTAACTCCTTAAGATTGTGTTTTTCAAGTGTTCAAACCCTTTTTGTTAAAATGGGTTCTTTGCTCCATTTTGAGTGAGTTTTGTGTGTTTTCTTTGGGTTTTGTAGTTCTTGATTAGCTTGGGAGAAGTGCTTGAGAAGATTTTTAGCATTGGTCAAGGCAAGTGATCTTTATAGGCTTCATGTGCATTGTATTTTGATTCTATTTCGTTTTAGGAATTGTGCATGTGATTTGTCTACAAGTTTATGATTTTATCTTACTTGATTTGGATGTGTGGATGATGATAAATAAACCCTTGGTGAGCATGAAGGCTCAAGGGATGATATGTGGTTGGTGGATGAGAAGAAGGGGAAGAATGTAGTGAAAGATGTGCAAAGAAAGGGAGATTTCTGCACTCAGCGAGCTCAGGCAGCAGCCTGTTCGCTCGAGCGACCCCTGGCTCCGCTCGAGCAAACATGCCACTGTCTCCTACGGAGCGAGGCAGTGAGTCGTTCGTTCGAACGCATTTTATTATTCGCTCGAGCCAACATTCGCTCGAGCGAACTGTCTACGCTTTGTAAGGTCCGCTCGAGCGAAGTGTCTCGCTCGAGCGAAGTGTCATCAACGTGGCAGGTCCGCTCGAGCGAACCTGCCAGTTGCAGGAAGATGAGTTTCTTTCCATTTTGTGTATTTTTCTTGAGGTCCGAAAACTAGACTATGTTAAGGGTTTGACTTGACATTGTGTAAATGAAACCTCGAAATGCCACCCAACCTCTAAGGACACCAATTCTTGTATATTCTGACATTTGGAGTTTCAATTACACAAAGGTCAATTTGTAGCCTTAGCACATGCTTGTCAGATTTCGTATTTGAATTTCCGTCTTGGTACTATAAGTACAAACGTGCACTTGTTTTGTATTTCAAGTATAAGTTTGTTTTGAAGTTTTGTTCAAGAAAAAGGGGATCACTTCCTAAGCGTGTTATGCATAATAATTATGCCTTTTGCTAGTCGTGCTCGCCGTGTTTTGATAAGTGATTTCCCCCTTTTTGTCTCGACATGTTTAGATCGTGTTTTATGCATTCATGAACTAAGTGAACACCACTGAGCTTAGACTGCCCTTTCGGTTTGATCCACTGTCTGGGGGTCTTTAAACATGTGGACTGTCTGCAGACTAGTCGTGTATTTATTACACATCGTGCGTGTCCGGTTCCGCGGCCGGAATTCCCGTCTTTGTGGGAAATCGTGTCGTGCTTATATTATGTATATCGTGCTTGTCGTGCGTGCTTGCTCTTTTCATTATATAAATGATAGAGAAAGGATGGGCTCTTTGTGGATTGTAACTATTCATGATATATTATGTACTCATGCTAGATTATTTTGTATCTCAGCTTTGTTCGTACTCTTGAAAATGTATCTCAACTTTGATTGTACTTCATACCAAAGACTTGCTCACATGTTTTCTCTAAATGTTATTATTCATGTTCATGCCTAAATTGATTATCTGCCAAACCGTCGTGTTTGACCCTTGTTTATTGGTGCCCAGGTGCAGGAGACGTTGCCTTTGAGGAGGAGCGTCAGGAGGAGGCTTGTGAGCCAACTCCCGTGAGAGAGTGGCAGCCCGACGATGTCATTTAGATGTCGGTCTGGTTCTCGAGTTTCGTCACCCTTAGTCTTGGGGTTTCTTTTGACTATTTTGAGATTGTATTGACCTTTATTGGTCTCTTATGGGTTGTACTAAACTTAACTTGTTTTTGTATTAGTTTTATAACTTGAATATTAATGGGAATGCTTGTTAGCTTCTTTCTATGATACCATGCCTTGTGATCATTTATTATGGCACCCAAATGTTTTGTTGGGCTCATCTTGATGTGTTTTGCTACACGCTTCCGCAATCGTGTACGTGTGAGTCAGATTCCGCGTGTCTTTGGGAATCCTCACCGCGGGAACCTGTGGGAAAGCAATTAACAACACCGAATGCAATGCAAACACTCGTCGCGGGCCCGGGATCCGTTCCGGGGTCGCGACAGGACTGGTATCAGAGCGAGACATGTTTCAGGCACTTAAAAGAAACTAGAAAGGTCTTAGGAACGTGGCGAGGATTCGTGAGTTCGATAGATTCATTCGTATAGGATCCTAGAAACCCTTGTACCATGAGTATTGTGTTCTAACTCTTTGTTTTACAGCAATATGCCTCTGAGAAAAGCTCCAAATCATCATGCTTCAGGCAGTAATCAGAATGAGTCAGATGCATCTGAGACACCGACAGCTACACAGTTTCAAGAATTGATGCAAGCCATGATAGCACAGCAAAGACAGGCTAATGAGAATCAAGCAAGATTTCAAGAGCAACTAACTAAGAAGGATGATGAGATGGCACAAGTTCAGAGGCAACTGTTAGAAGTACTTCAGAACAGGAATGTAGCACCACCTGCAGGTCCTCAGATTGTTATACAGAATAGGGATCCAGACCCTAATGCTCTATTTGAGAAGTTTAGGAAAAGAGCACTGAAGGAGTTTTCGGGCAATGAGGACCCGTTAGTGGCAGATGACTGGTTAGTCAATACAGAGAAGATCTTCGATGTATTCATGTGCACAGGACTCCAGAAGGTCAATCTCACAGCTTCATTATTTTATGGGCTTGCAGACAGGTGGTGGCAAACAGTCAAGGACCCATATGCAGTGATGGCTGATGATGAGGCATGGGCAGCTTTCAAGATACAGTTTCAAGACAAATACATTCCCTCTCATGTCAAGAGGCAGAAGGCTATTGAGTTTCAGCAACTCAAGCAAGGTAGCATGACCGTGTTAGACTATGTCACCAAATTTGAGAGATTGGCTAGATATGCTACCGAGCTAATTGATACGGAAAGGAAGAAGATAACTAAGTTTTTGGAAGGGCTGAATCCGATCATCATGAGGGATGTCATAGGTGTAGTACCTCCAGCTACATATGATGAGGCAGTCAAGCGGGCATACACCTTTGAAGATATTAATAATATGATTGTTCAGGACAGGAAGCAGCAGTATCAGCAGCAGAACCAGAGACAACAACAGGGCAAGAAGCCAAGGCAAGAGCAAGGCCATGTGAGGCAGGGTTGTGGACATTGTGGCAAGAATCATGAGACACACGAATGTCGTAAGGCCATGGGTGCCTGTTTCAAGTGTGGGGCTATGAACCATTCAATCAAGGATTGCCCACTACTTCAGAATCAAGGGAACAGGAACCAGCAGCAGAGACAAGTAGCTCCTCAGAATCAAGCACCAGTTCAGAATCAGATGAGACCACCTCAGCAGCAGCAACAGGCTAGGCCACCAGCACAGAATCAGAATGCTCGTCCTCCACAGCAGAACAGACAAGGCCAAGGAAGGCAGAACCAAGTACCGAACAGACTACAGATGCATGGACGGTTATACTATCTCAACCGTGCAGATGCTGAAGCTGCAGGAGACGTGGTAGAAGGTAAACTCCTTGTTTGTGGGGTAGAAGCCCAGATTTTGTTTGACCCTGGATCCACACATTCATTTTCATCTCCTAGTTTTGCTAAGTTGATTGATGCACCATGTAGTGAATTGGATTACATTTTGGTAGTGACCACTCCAGTAGGGAAACAAGTTGTGTGTAGAACCCATTATCCTAGTTGTACAGTGTTATTAGGAGATGTTAATTTACCGGCCAACCTCATAGTTTTAGACATGCATGATTTTGATGTTATTTTAGGCATGGATTGGTTAGAAGCATATCATGCCACCATGGACTGTTTTAGTAAAACCATCACATTCAGATTCCAAGGACCACAGGCAGAATTGATATTTCAGGGGAACAGGAGGAAATCTCAGGCAGGGTTTATTTCAGTGTTGAAGGCAAGCAGATTAGTGCAGAGTGGATGTCAGGCATTTATTGCGTTTATCACGGAGGATAAACAGTCCCAAGGGGTGGAGGATATCCCCATTGTGTGTGAATTTCCGGATGTTTTTCCAGAAGAAATCCCGGGTTTACCACCAATTAGAGAGGTTGAGTTCACGATTGAACTTCTTCCAGGGACAGCTCCGATCTCGATTGCACCATACAGGATGGCTCCAGCAGAAATGGGTGAGCTAAAGCTCCAATTGCAGGATTTGTTGAGCAAAGGTTTTATTAGGCCAAGTGTTTCACCGTGGGGAGCACCGGTGTTGTTTGTGAAGAAGAAGGATGGAAGCCTGAGAATGTGCATTGACTACCGGAAGTTGAACCATGTGACAGTGAAGAACAAGTATCCTTTGCCAAGGATAGATGAATTGTTTGACCAATTACAAGGAGCAGCCTATTTTTCCAAGATAGACTTGAGGTCAGGATACCATCAGTTGAGAGTTAGAGACTCAGATGTCCAGAAGACAGCCTTTAGAACAAGATATGGGCACTATGAGTTCTTAGTGATGCCCTTTGGTTTGACAAATGCACCAGCAGTCTTTATGGCTTTGATGAACAAGGTCTTTGCACCTTATTTGGATCATTCCACAGTAGTATTTATTGATGATGTCCTTGTGTATTCTAAGAGTAAGAAGGAACATGAGGAACATTTGAGGACAGCATTGCAGCTCTTGAGGGACAACCAGCTATATGCAAAACTCAGTAAGTGTGAATTCTGGTTAGAGCAAGTTGCTTTTCTAGGCCACATCATCTCCAGAGAAGGTTTAGCAGTTGATCCAGCGAAGATAGAGGCAGTTGTTAGTTAGGTAAGGCCAAGCAGTGTGACAGAAATTAGAAGCTTTTTGGGTTTAGCAGGCTATTACAGAAGATTTGTCCAAGGTTTTTCGTCCATTGCAGCCCCGTTGACAAAGTTGACTAGGAAGAATGTTCCATTTGTTTGGACTGATCAGTGTGAAACCAGTTTCCAAGAGTTGAAAGGGAGGTTAACCACAGCTCCAATCCTTACATTACCTTCGGGCAACGGCGGATTTATTGTTTATACAGATGCTTCAAATGTGGGACTGGGTTGTGTATTGATGCAAGATGGCAAGGTGATAGCTTATGGCTCGAGACAGTTGAAGGACCACGAGAAGAATTATGCGACTCACGACTTGGAGTTGGCAGCAGTTGTTTTCGCATTGAAGATGTGGAGACACTATCTCTATGGAGAGAGATTCGAGGTCCATTCAGATCACAGAAGTTTACAATATTTGTTCTCTCAGAAGGAGTTGAACATGAGGCAGAGAAGGTGGATGGAGTATATCAAAGATTATGACTTTCCAATTAAGTACCTTCCAGGCAAGGTGAATGTTGTAGCTGATGCATTGAGTAGGAAATCAGTGGCTATGGCCAATTTGAGAGGAATGTGTGTCTTACAGCAGTTTGAGGAGTTGGGTGTAGAGGTACAAACCCTGAGATTGGGTACGATGTTAGCGAACATGACAGTATCAGAACCTACCTTCATCCAGAAGATTAAGGAAAATCAGTTGCAAGACCCAGACTTTGCCAAGATAGTAGAAGTTATTGCAGAACGCCCAGATTTCAAAATGGTGAATGGAATATTGTATTTTCGCGACCGGTTGTGTGTGCCAAGTGTGGATGATTTGAAGAATGAGATAATGAATGAAGCTCACAGTACGAGATATTCTATGCATCCGGGTAGCACGAAGATGTACCATAATTTGAAGAATAGGTTTTGGTGGAACAACATGAAGAGAGAGATAGCAGCTTTTGTGTCTCGTTGTCTAACTTGTCAGTTGATCAAGGCAGAGCATCAGAAGCCTCCAGGTTTGTTACAGCCTTTGGAGATTCCGGAGTGGAAATGGGAGCACATTACCATGGATTTCGTCTCCGGTTTGCCTAATACCAAGAAGGGGAATAATGCAATTTGGATTATTGTAGATCGTCTGACAAAGTCTGCTCACTTCATTCCGATGAAGACAGGGAATATGATGCACATGGCACCGCTTGCGAAGTTGTTTGTTGATGAGATTGTTAGTAAGCATGGTCAGCCTGTCTCCATTACTTCAGACAGAGACAGTAGATTTGTTTCAAAGTTTTGGAAGACTCTTCATGAGTCGATGGGTACCAAACTCCAGTTCAGCACAGCTTATCATCCTCAGACCGATGGTCAGTCAGAACGGACGATACAGACTCTCGAAGACATGTTGCGTGCATGTGTATTGGATTTCAAGATTCAGTGGGATGAGTGCTTACCTCTTTGTGAATTTGCCTATAACAATAGTTACCACTCTAGCATCGGTATGGCACCTTTCGAGGCACTTTATGGTAGAAGATGCAGAACTCCGGTTTGCTGGGAAGAAGTCGGTGAACGTAGTTTCCATGGACCGACGATAGTTGGAGAGACAAGTGAAAAGGTCAAGTTGATTCAGGAAAGGTTGAAGATTGCCCGAAGTAGGCAGAAGAGTTATGCAGACACTCGCAGAAGAGAATTGCAGTTTCAAGTGGGTGACAAGGTGTTTTTGAAAGTCTCGCCAACTAGGGGGACATTGAGATTTGGACAGAAGGGCAAATTGTCTAGAAGGTTTATTGGTCCGTATGAGATTTTGAGCAAGATTGGAGATGTAGCTTATAGACTTGCGTTACCGCCGGAATTCTCCGGGGTACACAATGTTTTTCACGTTTCGATGCTCAAGAAGTATGTCTCTAGTCCTGCACACATTCTACAACATGAGCCTTTAGAGATTCGAGAAGATGCCTCGTATGTGGAAAGACCGATCAAGATCATTGACACCAAAGAGCAAGAATTGAGAAACCGGACTATTCATTGGGTCAAGGTACTTTGGGAAAATCACGAGCCAGAGGAAGCCACCTGGGAATTGAGAGAGCAAGTGCAAAGGAAGTATCCACAGCTTTTACTAGAGGTAATTGTTTGATTTATTTGGTGGACCAAATATCCTAAGGGGTGGAGGATGTTAGACCCCGACCCAGACCAATCCGATTAGTGTGTGATTAGTATGTGTTTAGTCCTAAGTGGGTTTAGTTATTGTTGGGTTAGAAGTGATTAGTTTTAGTCTTGGATATAGCTTTGGTAATTTTGAGAACGTTTAATATTAGTTAGACACACTCAGGATGGCCTGAGTGCACGTGTGAGCTTGGGAAGATCGTATCGATTTCCGTGTGATTGTGATTTTGATTTCATTTGATTGATATTTCGACGTGTTGCAACTTTCGTATTAAACCCATTCATGTTTGAAGCCCAAAAACCCAAGTTTTGGCCCAAAGAGGGTAAAATTGTCTTTCTTGCACAAATCTGGACACAATTTTCGAGACTTCAAAACTATGTCAAAAATATACTTTTTGGAAACTAGATATTTCGACGATCGTTTTATCCTTCTTCGTCGAAGTCATCCGAGGCCCACAAGATCATGTTTTAGCCATTTCAAGTTCAAGCCCAATGGGCCCATGAGTCATCACTTAAGTCTCTTTTCTTCCTCTCTTCCATTCATTCCCCCAAATCTCTGCAATTTCTGAAGCTAGGGCAAGAAAAACCCCTTTTTCCCTTTCTCTTCATTTCCTCTTGCATGAGCTAGCTAGTGAGCTCCAAAAAGAACTTCAAAGTCATCATCTTCTTCATCTCCTTGCAAGCTCTCCATTGATACAATTTTCTTAAGGTTTCAAGTTTGGAAAGCTCTCCATTCTCTTCCATCTCTCTTGTTTGACCTTCTCTAGGTAAGAGCTTCAAGCCATGGTTTCCATAAAGTCTTTTTAACTCCTTAAGATTGTGTTTTTCAAGTGTTCAAACCCTTTTTGTTAAAATGGGTTCTTTGCTCCATTTTGAGTGAGTTTTGTGTGTTTTCTTTGGGTTTTGTAGTTCTTGATTAGCTTGGGAGAAGTGCTTGAGAAGATTTTTAGCATTGGTCAAGGCAAGTGATCTTTATAGGCTTCATGTGCATTGTATTTTGATTCTATTTCGTTTTAGGAATTGTGCATGTGATTTGTCTACAAGTTTATGATTTTATCTTACTTGATTTGGATGTGTGGATGATGATAAATAAACCCTTGGTGAGCATGAAGGCTCAAGGGATGATATGTGGTTGGTGGATGAGAAGAAGGGGAAGAATGTAGTGAAAGATGTGCAAAGAAAGGGAGATTTCTGCACTCAGCGAGCTCAGGCAGCAGCCTGTTCGCTCGAGCGACCCCTGGCTCCGCTCGAGCAAACATGCCACTGTCTCCTACGGAGCGAGGCAGTGAGTCGTTCGTTCGAACGCATTTTATTATTCGCTCGAGCCAACATTCGCTCGAGCGAACTGTCTACGCTTTGTAAGGTCCGCTCGAGCGAAGTGTCTCGCTCGAGCGAAGTGTCATCAACGTGGCAGGTCCGCTCGAGCGAACCTGCCAGTTGCAGGAAGATGAGTTTCTTTCCATTTTGTGTATTTTTCTTGAGGTCCGAAAACTAGACTATGTTAAGGGTTTGACTTGACATTGTGTAAATGAAACCTCGAAATGCCACCCAACCTCTAAGGACACCAATTCTTGTATATTCTGACATTTGGAGTTTCAATTACACAAAGGTCAATTTGTAGCCTTAGCACATGCTTGTCAGATTTCGTATTTGAATTTCCGTCTTGGTACTATAAGTACAAACGTGCACTTGTTTTGTATTTCAAGTATAAGTTTGTTTTGAAGTTTTGTTCAAGAAAAAGGGGATCACTTCCTAAGCGTGTTATGCATAATAATTATGCCTTTTGCTAGTCGTGCTCGCCGTGTTTTGATAAGTGATTTCCCCCTTTTTGTCTCGACATGTTTAGATCGTGTTTTATGCATTCATGAACTAAGTGAACACCACTGAGCTTAGACTGCCCTTTCGGTTTGATCCACTGTCTGGGGGTCTTTAAACATGTGGACTGTCTGCAGACTAGTCGTGTATTTATTACACATCGTGCGTGTCCGGTTCCGCGGCCGGAATTCCCGTCTTTGTGGGAAATCGTGTCGTGCTTATATTATGTATATCGTGCTTGTCGTGCGTGCTTGCTCTTTTCATTATATAAATGATAGAGAAAGGATGGGCTCTTTGTGGATTGTAACTATTCATGATATATTATGTACTCATGCTAGATTATTTTGTATCTCAGCTTTGTTCGTACTCTTGAAAATGTATCTCAACTTTGATTGTACTTCATACCAAAGACTTGCTCACATGTTTTCTCTAAATGTTATTATTCATGTTCATGCCTAAATTGATTATCTGCCAAACCGTCGTGTTTGACCCTTGTTTATTGGTGCCCAGGTGCAGGAGACGTTGCCTTTGAGGAGGAGCGTCAGGAGGAGGCTTGTGAGCCAACTCCCGTGAGAGAGTGGCAGCCCGACGATGTCATTTAGATGTCGGTCTGGTTCTCGAGTTTCGTCACCCTTAGTCTTGGGGTTTCTTTTGACTATTTTGAGATTGTATTGACCTTTATTGGTCTCTTATGGGTTGTACTAAACTTAACTTGTTTTTGTATTAGTTTTATAACTTGAATATTAATGGGAATGCTTGTTAGCTTCTTTCTATGATACCATGCCTTGTGATCATTTATTATGGCACCCAAATGTTTTGTTGGGCTCATCTTGATGTGTTTTGCTACACGCTTCCGCAATCGTGTACGTGTGAGTCAGATTCCGCGTGTCTTTGGGAATCCTCACCGCGGGAACCTGTGGGAAAGCAATTAACAACACCGAATGCAATGCAAACACTCGTCGCGGGCCCGGGATCCGTTCCGGGGTCGCGACAGGAACCCCCAAAGGGCCCCACTAATCACAAAGCAATCAAAATTCCCCAAAACTATTTCAAAAGCTATTTCAAACCCAACCTAACAAAAATCCACTAAACACGCTTAAGACTAATCGGGTTCACTTGGGTCGGGGTCTTACACTTGGTTCATGAATGAGCCTTTCAAAACTAGTATGAAGCAACAAAAAGGATTTTTTGGTAATATACAAGGGGCCAAAAGTTATGGCATCAAAATACTTATCAGAAGAAGTCAATGATGTCAATGGATACACATATGGATTTGGAAAAATCAATCGACATTAGAACCACTACACCAAAAATCGGAAATTGGAACGGAAAAGCGTTCCTAATCCTCCCGTTCCTAATCCGTTAAACCGTTCCAATTTCCGTTCCAATTTGGATTAGGAACGGTTGGTACCAAATTGGAACGGAAATTGGAACGGTTTAACGAATTAGGAACAGGAGGATTAGGAACGCTTTTCCGTTCCAATTTTCGATTTTTGGTGTAGTGAACAGGTACTTCAAGCCATGTGTTTCGCATAGGATTGAAGGTCATCTCATGGGCATCAAGGAAGAAAAAGATTATAACATTATTTCTGTAGAAGCAGATTATATTACAGGTACAAGTTCAGCTGTGAAGCATTTTTTATCCAAAGTTTTTTAATGATTTACAACAAGAACAAAGATCTCCTACAACTATTTACGAGGACAACTTGTCTACACTTGCCATGGAAGAAAATTCAGTTTTTCATAGTCAATCAAAACACATTGAAACGTTTGCCATCACTTCATCCGAAAATTGTTCAAATAAGGGCAAGTTGAGTTAAAATTCTGGACCACAGATGATCAAATAGGATATATTTTTACTAAGCCTATGACTACAGAAAACACTCATCAAATTCAACAAAATCAATGGGAGTACAAGATTATCAAAATTAAGCGGGGTAAGTTAAGAATATGAATTTTGAAAATCTTGAAACATGAGCTTCTAGAGAAGCCCATGTAGAAAAATCTTGAGTAATGTACTTTTAGAAATCAGAAGAATGCTGTAGGTTCCTTATAATTTCTTTAGGCGCTCCCACTGTTTGTAGAAACTTGTGTGTGAGCCTATAAATGGCCAGATGGCCAAGGGAATTGGGGCAGTGGAGAAAACACTTTGTAGCAACATTCAAATAGCAGGAATACAGCTTTAAAAAAAATATATGTTTTTCACTGTTCCAACAAAACTACCTCCCTACACAATGAAAACCCAATAATCAAATACATATTTTCTATCATCTGGGGCCCACCTACATGTGATCTTATGTAGGCCCCATGTTACATATGCCAACAACTACTTTTCAAAATAAAAATAATAAAAGACATATTAAAGGTAATCTTAAATCTATCTCAAAGCATGTTAAGATGATTATTTCTTTCTTATTACTGCTGAGGGTCATCTTTTGGTGGAAGGACGATCTCATATTGTTTAGGCAAGAAGGAGTTAAATCCCACAATAAGATTTTGATTCCCTTTGAATAGTTCCTCTGTCTTAGATACAACACCCGTCATGTCGATGCTGCACAAGAGAAACACTCGATAATGAAAAATTGCCGGAACTGATAAAAAAAAAAAGGGATTTTAATGGAAGACAAAGAAGGAAAAAAAACTGTAGCAAACAACTAAAAGTCCTAAAATCCAGACCTCCCATTCTTGAAATCCCTCATGACATGGAGAAACTCTTCATACTTTTCTGTCTCAAACAGGAATCTGGCTCCTACACGCTCCACAAAGGTCAAGGCATCCTCCGTCGTCAACTTTTCTTTACCATCCGTCGTTCTCTGCCCAGACCTTCATTCCATCCAACGAAGCAAAAATTAGAAGGAAAAACCAATCAAATCCTATCAATCTAAAAAAAAAAAAAAAACATGGGTCTTTTTCTTCCTTCACCAACATGATTTGTACATCGACATTTCAGCAGAAAAAAAATAGGCCCGATGTAGGCCGGTGTAAGAAAAAGTTTGGCCATGAAGATTGATAGCCCACGAAGGGCAAGTGGTAATCCTAAGACGACGTAGATAAAAGTGGTAAAGATAGATAAGAAGAAGTGTAACTTATTTAAAGATTTGACTCAAATAGATCGAAATAAACAAACAACAAGAATTCGTGTTGCTGATCCAGACATAGTTGGGACAAGGCTTTGATGATGATGACGACGATGATTTCAGCAGAAAAAGAAATGCTTTTAATGATTTTCATGTTTTAACTAATGCTTCGTTTTTATCAAGTTTACATGTGCATACAGTTAGAGGGAAAAAAATTCTATAAACGCTAGAGAGAAAAAGTTCTTACCCTTCTCCAGCAGAAGGTATGGAGCCTTCGAAGCGAGAACTCATCCTCCTAACGTTCTTTCTCTTAGCCTTTTTACTCCGAGGAAGTTAGTAAAAGAAAAGCAAGCGAAGAACAGTAAAAACTTCTACTCTTCTTCCTAGCAATTTATGAAAACCGGGAGGGCGGAGATTCACAGTTAAAAGAATCCAACAGCGATTGATCAAGAAATCCGGATGAAGGAAGGTTCTCGAAGAAAGAGTTGATGGGATTATCTTTACATAGAGGATTAAGGATTCTGTAACTGAGAGATTATCTTACTACTTATCTTATTATCTTATTAAGCTTCTCTTACTAATATTGTGGATCTAAATTCTTAGAACACTGACCCACACAGAACACTGACCCACACACTCGAGTTGGGAAGTGTCCTTAAAACACCCACACTAGGGTTGGTAAGTGCCCTTAAGTTGTAGCTGAGCTTGTGAGGGGCTGTGAGTGTGTGAGCCAGTGATTCCAAGCTCCCACTGTGGAAGGTCGAAAATATATCATAACTGCAAATGACTGTGTACTTTATAAATTTGGATAGTAAATCCAAGACTTGATCAATGGCTATGGCCCATTATATATGAGGGATAATAAGATAAGTCCTATTTGGATCTTTATTATGTTACATCCCAAGATTTGACAATCCAATAAATTATTTATTTTAATTGGTCACAGTAAAATTAATTAGACTTTTCTATCATATGGTTATGAGTCTTGGTAACTTAAATTGGGCCAAGTAGTCCATTATCTAACACCTGTAGATCAATCCATCACAATCATGGATTCACTTTAATCTATACTTTGATTCAGTTATTTATTTATTTATTTATATATGTTTGAAGATAAGATTAGATTAATTCTTCCGAAATTAGGGGACCCAATATACTTTTATTCAACTTTATTGGACACATTCATTAGTTCAGTTGTCATCCATGCTTAATTATCTTTGCCATCGCGAAGAATTCACTTTAAGATGTGTGCAGGTGAAAACGGATAAAAATTCTATATTTGAATAATCATCAAACTAAGCTCAACAGTTAAAATTGGTCAAGACTAACCAATTATCGATGATATCAGTGTTGAACTTCCCCTCAAGGTCACAGGTCAAGCTCAGATCGGCTCAACTGACCCAAAACAATTACATGGACCGATTCTCTTGGGTTTGAATCAGGTTCATGTCTAACCCAAAGATAGTTCATGTCAGGCCCTTGACTTCTTTTTTTACTTTTTTTGGGGGTAAAACAGGCCCTCAAGTTCTTATTCTGACCTTTTACGTAAAAACAAACATACTTCTTAATTTGGCTGGCCCGAACAGCAGAGAGGATGGGCCAAAACCAACCCTCTTTTGTTTGTAGGGTTTATAATTATAGGGAATAACGTGGGCCGCATGATACATTTAATGTGGGCCAGTCTCTGTATTGGAAACTTGAACACATATACAAAGGGCACTGAAATAGTTCAGGGACTCACCATTGTCCTCATACCCTCGTACTTTTATGGTTTCATTCACTGCACTTTATTACATATTTGATTGAAGACAGGAACCATGAAGGCAAGGGCCGACCTAAGGGGGCCTGGAGGTGGCCATGGCCCCTGAAATTCCCAAACCCCGCTTTATTTTAATAGAAGATTTTTCAGATTTTAAATATTGGCCCCAAGAACTTTATTTTTTTTATGTGGCCCTCACAAGCCACAATTTTCTGGTTCTGCCCCTGATTGTAACCTCTGTCTTCCCATCACCCATAATGCATTCACCAACTCTCATTCACATAAAGAGAGATGAAAAGAAAAGCATTCATTACACATGGCGATGAGGGAGGAGACGAGGAAAGAACATGGTCATGCCTGCTCAACTGTCATATATTGGAAATTTTGATGCATTTTCTCTCACGCATATATCATGGCACATGCAATTTCCCTCGAGATATAATTCATGAGACTCACGCATATATCATGGCACATGCAATTTCCCTCGAGATATAATTCATGAGACTCCGACTTCTTCCCTTTCCAAAAGAGTGAAAACATCAACCTACAATTCATTATGGTCCACCTAGCGCACTCAAAGGGCCAGGCCGGGCCGGGCCGGCCCCGGGGTTGTCCTGACCCTTTGCTGAATATATACAGGCGAGGGACTAAGTAGGCCAAAGCCCTCGGAGGGCCGCACTATTTAGGCCCTTAGCTTACTCTCGAGGGTTAGGGCCAAGCTCAGGGCCTCAAAACCAAATTAGTAATCACATAGATTAATTATCATGGTAGAACCCATCTATTGTTAAAAAATCACATAATTAAATGTTAAAACCATGAGACCCTAATTAAGGTGGCTTCACCAAACATTGGTTACCATAGTGTAATGCATCTAATGGTGATTATCACAAATCACCATATCTTTTTTTTTTTTTTTTTTTTTTTTGTCTGTGATACCTTATCAGATATCAGACAGTAATGAAGAATTCATCCTTAAGAAATTGTTGTGTGATCCATTTAATGTTGGTAGTCATATTAATACCAGTGGAGCTATTAAATAGTGGGACCCATTTAATTATGGCAAACTAATAGTTACGATCACAAAATTCAGTCTTGGTAATCACTAATCAGTATGAGACTCGACTACTTTTGGTAGTATATGACCCACCTAATGTTGGTAATCACGATGAAAAGCCCATAGCATGACATTTGTAGGACCTAGTGTGATAATTAACAAGTGCTATATAATTGTGATGTTGTTATAAGACCCCGCAATCAAATTTGTAAGCATTGGGGGGCCAAATTGACATTGGGAGTCATAGTTTTACTGCTATAAGAATCATTGATGTTAAAACTTATAGTGGGTCACTACAATTAATGGTTTCTCATGAGCTCTCCAATGGTTTTTACTAAAACTACCAATTCGTATTTCGTATAGACTTTCTTAACAAAAGACTATATACAAGTTTTATATTATAATCAATTCACCTTAAAATGAGGTGTTTGTAAGTCCATGGGGATCCGAACCCTAGAGGGGGGGTGAATAGGGTGAGCTCCAATTATGACCAATTTTAATCAAATTTAACTTCTTTAAAACAAACTAATCACATGTGATGATTAATCATACAAGATGCGGAAGCTAACAAAAGAATCACCACAAAGTAATCACCATCACACAAGTATTTATAGTGGTTCGGCCTCAATGCCTACATCCACTACCGGCTTGTGATCCAACACCCCACCGGATTTCCACTATTTATGCTTTTCAATAGGCTAAGCAATAACCTTTACAATATGCTTTCCAAGGCTAAGCAATAACCTTTACATTGATGTTTTTCAAGGCTTAACATCAACCTATCCATTGTGCTTTTATAGGCTAAGCAATAACCTCTTCAACCACAAGGTTGGTTATCTCTCTAATTTAGTGTCTAACATACACTTGATGGAGATTCTATTTAGCTCATTACAATGCCTCTTAATTAGGCGGATATGGAAGTGAAAATCTAATACACACACACACACACACACACACTATGAATGCAAAGATGAAAGTATATGATGTGTGTGTGTGTGGTCCTCAATCATTTTGAAAATGAAAGCTCATAAATGTAAGCCTAAGGCTTTTGAAAGTTTTAGCTCAAAAACATTTATGATTGAGGAAAGAATGCAATCACATGTTAAAAGTAACAACTTGTTAATGATATCAAAGTTACACAAGTTGTATGAAATTAATTAGCTCTAAACATGTGATGCATAGGGATGTCAATCAAATCAACATGTAGCTCAAAACATAAAAATAGATTTGATTGAAAAGAGGGGACAAATCATATGTAATTATAAATACAACTTGAATATGATATACCTATCAAAGTAAGGCAAGTTGTGAAACTTTAAAACAATAATACACATATGATTTGTAAAGATGTTGAATCCACAACATAAGATACATTTGAAAGAGATTTTCTTATGATGGAAAAACAACAACCAAAGATTCAACAAAGTATATGAATCATGTTACATATTTCATTAACATGATCTACTTAGATTTACCAAAGATAAAGTACTACTTTGATTGAATCAATGGTGATGCATCCAAAACAATAGATCAATTCAAAATATAGAACATGCTAAGGATACAACACATCATAGTTTATCATGTTACTAAAGATTTACCTAAGATAAAATAAAACATGAAAACATATGATTTGTAAAGAAGTTGAGTCCAAAACATAAGATAGTTTTGAAAGTGATTTTCTTATGATGGAAAACAACAACCAAAGATTCAACCAAGTATAGGAATCATGTTACATATAATTTCAAAGGTTCTTTCATTAACATGATCTACTTAGATTTACCAAGATTAAGTACTACTTGGATTGAATCATATGGTGTTGTATCCAAAACTATAAATCAACTCAAAACATAAAACATGTTAAGGACACAACACAAACATAGTTTAACATGCTAGAAATGATTTACCAAAAATAAAACAAAGTATGAAAACATATGATTAAGGAAAGTAAAGCCTACTTGGTGATTTAACTTCATTAATCCAAGCTTTAGCTTTCCTAATGCTCCCCTTCATCCCTTAGTTCATTTCCCTTGTATTTGCCTCAAAACCCCTCAAGGAGGGCCTTAAAATTCACAACTTTTGGCAAAGGAAAGAACTCATATTTATAGCAAAAAGTGCCCAACGGCTAGTCCTCGGTCGACCGGCAAACAGGTCTCGGTCGACCGGGAAGGCACAACGGTCAAATTTCTGACCGTTGGAGCACTTTTGGCCCTGACGGCCTGCAGTGTTTCCGGTCGACCGGGACCTCTGCGCCGGTCGACCGGCGACACTGCAGGGATCCCAAATTCCACTTTTGCAATTTCAAACTT
The DNA here is from genome assembly GCA_038049695.1 of Cinnamomum chago. Lineage (NCBI taxonomy): Eukaryota > Viridiplantae > Streptophyta > Magnoliopsida > Laurales > Lauraceae > Cinnamomum > Cinnamomum chago. Next base: position 55,311,253 of record CP142454.1, on the reverse strand, counting down.
ATTCTTTGTGGAACTCTTTGGGCCATTAAATCAAGCTTTATAAACATGTTTTAAATCATTCTAAGGGTTTTAAAACATGAAACACACAAAGCCTAAAAATGATTCAAAACTTTAAAACAAAGGCTAGCTTGATTTCTAAAACTTTTTCCAAAAACAAATGCATCCAAGTTTTAAAAGCAAATCATGCATAAATCAAAACTTTTACAACTCTAAAAAAAACAATGCATGAATAAAACAAGATTTCAAGTCTTTATAAATCAATGCATATGTGTGTAAATCAAATGATGATAGAATGAAATGCATCCATGAAATTGCAATCTAGAAAATTCCTAACAATCTCCCCCTTTGCAATTTGATGGCAAATACACTCACCACTGAGATTACACACTTAGTCTTCAGCTCCCCCTCAGCTGGACATGTCTTGAAATCTTCTTGGATGCTTCTCTTAGCTTGGGCTCTTTTCTTTTCTTCATTCTTCATGATGCTTGGAGCTTGATCATTCTTCAATCTTTCTTTCTTTAGCCAAGCATCTTCTTTAGCTTCCAAGCTTTCTTTCTTCTATTTGCTCTCCCCCTTTGACCATGCCTCTTTCTCCCTTTGGCAAGGTATGTATTCTCTCCCCTTGTAGAAGACCATACAAAACCTCCCCTTAGGTAGCTTGGACATTCTCTTCACCCTTTGAGATCTTGAATACTTTCTCCCCCTTTGCCATTAAATTGCAAAGGTACCTACACACATGAAACAAGGAAAATACCTTTAGTAGCACCTGTTAACAAAAGAAATCGAAAATGAAATACATAACAGGCTATCATGTGTGGAATTAATCTCTAAGGGCTCAAAGGCAATCCTAGGGTCAATTTGATCAAAACTAATACTTCCTATGAAGGTTTACACTCCCCCTCAATCCATTCTCTCCTTTTGTCAAACATTCGACAAAGATTTAACTATTAGGTGCAAGAAGAAGATGGTTTAACCAAATGAGAGTCAACTTCAAGGAAAGGATTAGATTCATTTAACTATCAAGCTCAATATGATCAAATTACCACAAGAGAGCAAGGTCAAAGAGAAAAGCAATCATGGATATCAATTGGAAAAACAAAGAATACCAATTGAGATTTAGGGATATGACTATAAAACACAATCACTCTAAAATGGATTTAAAAATATACCTATTAGTAAAAATCCAAATTAGAGCTATCCATGATGAAATGGGGTTAATTAATCATAGCATCAAATAATCTAACTAAGGAAAGCATATGCTATGAAGGTTTTGAAAATCATTTCATTCAATCAATAAATATGACTATTAATGTGCAAGATGAGTGAAATGAAATTCAAGCATGAAGCCAACCTCAACTAATAACCAACCAATATTATGAACACATAAACATGGTGGTCATGAGATATACCTATATGAGCAAAAGAGGTGGCAACATGAACATTATGATGCTAATGGTGTGTGACATGGAACAATCATATTACTTATCAAGTTCAATCCAATGCACACATGGTCTATCACATTCACAAGAAATCAAATCAATCAAAAATTATACCAATTGAAACCAATTGAATTTGATAACATGATAGAGAGCAAGGATGTGACAAACACAAAATTCCATCAAGCATCATAAATGGATATTCATCACTTTTAAAGATATGACTAAATGAGCATAGTGATGAACAAGATAAATTCCAATGCAAAAGGATATTACTTGGTAATGCATGCAATTTCCAAAGTGACTAAATCATATGAATTCAACATCTAAGATATCCATCAAACATATAGAAATATGAGGAATAGATTTCAAAGAGTTTCATATGATCAAGAACACTACTATGAAGTTGAAACATGTATAAGAATGACACCAAGAGAATCTACATGAATCAACATCATAACCATCCAAAAAGAAATGACTATAAGGCATAGAGGATGGATTTGAGTTCTACACTACACCAAAAATCGGAAATTGGAACGGAAAAGCGTTCCTAATCCTCCCGTTCCTAATCCGTTAAACCGTTCCAATTTCCGTTCCAATTTGGATTAGGAACGGTTGGTACCAAATTGGAACGGAAATTGGAACGGTTTAACGAATTAGGAACGGGAGGATTAGGAACGCTTTTCCGTTCCAATTTTCGATTTTTGGTGTAGTGCTAGTATGGTTTCAACAAATATAATAAATACATAGAACGATTTGACATTTGCATAGGGAGGATCAAACAACACTCAAGATCTACCTCATACCATATCATCAAAAAAGAATATACCTAAGTAAGCACAAGAAGGTATGAAGTTAAAGGGATCAATCTATCATGCAACATCTCCACTCTTAGCAAATGTACTAAACTTACAATGCAATGGAAAATGGATATGTGGTTTAAACCAAATGAACTTAGCACATAAAATCACATATGTACTTAAAAAGCTCAAATACAAGATTTTACTATAAAGCACATAAACAATCATCAATTTGCATTAATGAAAAAATACACCAAGTTAGGCACAAACATGCAAATCAATGAAACCATATCCAACCAAGCAATGTAAGTTAACAAAATCAATTTGCATAAAGAATGTAACTAAATGAGCAAAGATGCAAATTGTTTGTAAAAATTATTTCCTTCCAAATGATATAATCATAATTAAGCACAAGGAAATAAATTCAAGGAAAATGCTTCTATAAATACAACCAATAAAGCTTAGAACATTTTCCAAAGTTTCTCAAATCACTTCAATTTATGAAAGAATCATTTATAGAATTATGAGCAAGTGATTTTGAAAAACAAGAAGTGTACTATTGTAAAATTTTCAATTTGTAAAACAATAGACACTCACAAATTCCCCATACCAAGAGATATAACTTGAAAATCAATGGAAAACTAAAATTGCTTCAAATCATTTGATTTACAAAAAGGATCTAACTATGACAAACATCAAATGATTTTCCAACATCAATTGATCATGAAAAATCTAGCTATGAAAGCATTTGTAATCACAATCAATTGATCATGAATAGATATGCATTACAATAGATATAACTACATGAACAAAATGCAAATCCATCATGAAAAAAATTGCAATCAAAGGATTTTGAAAACCATGAGATATAGCTTTAAAAGATCATGAAGACAAAATCAAATGATCACAAGGAAACATTGCATATTAAAAGATGTGACTAAAAAGAAACAAAATGCAAATATACTATGACCAACAAATAGATATAACTAAAAAGATTAGGTTGGTCTAGGGGGATCAAGGCCTTAAGGTTAGTCTAAATGTGTACCAATGAAGATTCACCTAAGGTCTTGAAAAGGATGTCCTTGAACACTTTGAGGACTCACCAACTCTTAAAGATATAACTTGAAAAAGACTAAGAGTGGTGCAATGAGGCTAGGGAAATTTCATTTTCAAACATAGTTGAAATCTTTAAAAAGATATGCAATAAATCACAACACTAGGGTTCAAATCTAGCAAGGATCAACTCCGGGTTGTTAAGCCCTAAAATGGAGTAACCCGCTCTGATACCACTTGTAAGTCCATGGGGATCCGAACCCTAGAGGGGGGGGGTGAATAGGGTGAGCTCCAATTATGACCAATTTTAATCAAAATTAACTTCTTTAAAACAAACTAGTCACATGTGATGATTAATCATACAAGATGCGGAAGCTAACAAAAGAATCACCACAAAGTAATCACCATCACACAAGTATTTATAGTGGTTCGGCCTCAATGCCTACATCCACTACCGGCTTGTGATCCAACACCCCACCGGATTTCCACTATTTATGCTTTTCAATAGGCTAAGCAATAACCTTTACAATATGCTTTCCAAGGCTAAGCAATAACCTTTACATTGATGTTTTTCAAGGCTTAACATCAACCTATCCATTGTGCTTTTATAGGCTAAGCAATAACCTCTTCAACCACAAGGTTGGTTATCTCTCTAATTTAGTGTCTAACATACACTTGATGGAGATTCTATTTAGCTCATTACAATGCCTCTTAATTAGGCGGATATGGAAGTGAAAATCTAATACACACACACACACACACACTATGAATGCAAAGATGAAAGTATATGATGTGTGTGTGTGTGGTCCTCAATCATTTTGAAAATGAAAGCTCATAAATGTAAGCCTAAGGCTTTTGAAAGTTTTAGCTCAAAAACATTTATGATTGAGGAAAGAATGCAATCACATGTTAAAAGTAACAACTTGTTAATGATATCAAAGTTACACAAGTTGTATGAAATTAATTAGCTCTAAACATGTGATGCATAGGGATGTCAATCAAATCAACATGTAGCTCAAAACATAAAAATAGATTTGATTGAAAAGAGGGGACAAATCATATGTAATTATAAATACAACTTGAATATGATATACCTATCAAAGTAAGGCAAGTTGTGAAACTTTAAAACAATAATACACATATGATTTGTAAAGATGTTGAATCCACAACATAAGATACATTTGAAAGAGATTTTCTTATGATGGAAAAACAACAACCAAAGATTCAACAAAGTATATGAATCATGTTACATATTTCATTAACATGATCTACTTAGATTTACCAAAGATAAAGTACTACTTTGATTGAATCAATGGTGATGCATCCAAAACAATAGATCAATTCAAAATATAGAACATGCTAAGGATACAACACATCATAGTTTATCATGTTACTAAAGATTTACCTAAGATAAAATAAAACATGAAAACATATGATTTGTAAAGAAGTTGAGTCCAAAACATAAGATAGTTTTGAAAGTGATTTTCTTATGATGGAAAACAACAACCAAAGATTCAACCAAGTATAGGAATCATGTTCCATATAATTTCAAAGGTTCTTTCATTAACATGATCTACTTAGATTTACCAAGATTAAGTACTACTTGGATTGAATCATATGGTGTTGTATCCAAAACTATAAATCAACTCAAAACATAAAACATGTTAAGGACACAACACAAACATAGTTTAACATGCTAGAAATGATTTACCAAAAATAAAACAAAGCATGAAAACATATGATTAAGGAAAGTAAAGCCTACTTGGTGATTTAACTTCATTAATCCAAGCTTTAGCTTTCCTAATGCTCCCCTTCATCCCTTAGTTCATTTCCCTTGTATTTGCCTCAAAACCCCTCAAGGAGGGCCTTAAAATTCACAACTTTTGGCAAAGGAAAGAACTCATATTTATAGCAAAAAGTGCCCAACGGCTAGTCCTCGGTCGACCGGGAAGGCACAACGGTCAAATTTCTGACCTTTGGAGCACTTTTGGCCCTGACGGCCTGCAGTGTTTCCGGTCGACCGGGACCTCTGCGCCGGTCGACCGGCGACACTGCAGGGATCCCAAATTCCACTTTTGCAATTTCAAACTTATTCTTTGTGGAACTCTTTGGGCCATTAAATCAAGCTTTATAAACATGTTTTAAATCATTCTAAGGGTTTTAAAACATGAAACACACAAAGCCTAAAAATGATTCAAAACTTTAAAACAAAGGCTAGCTTGATTTCTAAAACTTTTTCCAAAAACAAATGCATCCAAGTTTTAAAAGCAAATCATGCATAAATCAAAACTTTTACAACTCTAAAAAAAACAATGCATGAATAAAACAAGATTTCAAGTCTTTATAAATCAATGCATATGTGTGTAAATCAAATGATGATAGAATGAAATGCATCCATGAAATTGCAATCTAGAAAATTCCTAACAGTGTTTAGATAACTTAGAAAGTATGTTACAATATCTTACTTTCTTCAAAAAAACCTTCATATTAGATTATTGAAGTATATGCTCTATAAAATAATTTTTTGTCATATTTTTTTTTCCTAAATACGAATGGAGATATTTGACTAAAACCCTTGGAGAGTTCGTGGGCAACCATTAATTATAGTGGGTCACTATAAGTTTTAATATTAATGATACTTATAGGAGTGCAACCATGACTCCCAATATTAGATGGGGTCCCATAGCCATATCACGATTACACAGCCCTTGTTAGTACACTACTAGAAAAAAGGTTTTTTATATCGGTTACAAAAATTGCCCTATATCGGTTTTTCATGTAACCGATATAATATCTTCAGTCAAGGTTTTTTATATTGGTTAATATTTTTTTTATATCGGTCAATTTTTTTTTATATCGGTTACACAAGAACCGACATAATAATCTCTATATATAATATCGGTTAAAAAATATATGATATTAATTTCTATATTTTATATCGGTTATTATAAAACCGATATTATATACACATATTTTATATCGGTTATTATGAAACCGATATTATATACACAATGATTTTACATCGGTTTTAAAATCCCTTAATATGCTGCTCCCCGCGCGGGCTCACTTGTTCTTTCCCTCCTTTTTTTTTCCCATTGCTCTTTCTCCCTCCAAAAACCCCTCTTTCCTCTCACTCACTCTCTTCTCTCCTCACTCTCGCTCTCTCTTCTCTCTCTTCTCTCTCTGCTCTTCTCTCACTCTCGCTTTCTCTACTCTCTCTCTGCTCTCCCTGTCTCTCTCGCTCACTCTCGTTCTCTTTCTCTCTGTTATTTCTCTCTCTCTCTCTCTCTCGATCGGCAACGGCCCTGCACAAGCAATGGCGGCTGCGGCCTAGCTGGTTCCGCGGGGAAGAAATCAGATGGTGGGGGTGACATCCTTGAACATGGGTTGGATCCAGAGCTCAGATTTGAGATCACGTTTCGGAGGATTGTGAGTGGGTTCTTGGGGTTTTCGTTGATTTGCTTTGTGGTTCTTAAATTTGATGGGTTTTTTTGGGGTTTCTGTGTTGGGTTTTGTTAATGTTTTGATTAAAAGTCTGGATTTAAGATTTGATTTAGGGTTGACTAGTATTTGGGTTTCGAAGGTGTAATGTGATTGCTTGACAGGGAGCTGGTTTGGCTAATATTGGGATCCCTGGCAAGCAAGGGACTGACTAGGAGGGTGGATTTTTCCCCATCACGCTGCATTTCAGTGAGGACTATCCAAGTAAACCCCCAAAATGCATAATGTTAGCATGATTGCATTTAATTTTTCATGATTTTTAATTTTTGTATTCTTCTTCTCTGTCTATTTCTAGCTCTAAAAGAATATGACTCAGAGAAACCCATATCAAATGGATGATTTTGCATTGTGATTTGTAATAGATCAGCAGGGATTTGGGTTTTTCCTTCCTCTTTCTTCATCATTCATAAGACTACGTTCCTGAAACTCTTCTTTTTTTTGGGGGGGGATTTTGGGGGATTTCGTTTGGACAAGTTGGTTGAGATTTTTTTTAGACAAGTTGGTTTCAAGGTTTGATTTCTGTTCTTGATTAGTAGAGATGAAGATTAATTTGATTTTACTTGGTGAGGCTAGCAGCCTCCAAATTTGTTCGGCTAGCCGCTTCCAAGTTAAAGGCTAGCCTCCAGAAGTTAGAGGCTAGCCTCCAACTTGGTTCGGCTAGCCGCATCCAAGTTGAAGGCTAGCCTCCAGAAGGCAACACATCCCTATACTTCATAACATTCTTTCCATCTAATGCCTGATGGTGATCACAATTCACATCCAACATCACTCTCACATGCTTCTCTCCTGAATCCTGTGATCTGGTTATAATCTTACTGATGGAGATGGTGCATGTAAGTGAGTACTGAATCATAAATTGGATTATTCAAGTCATGTCAGTTAAGCATGTTGTTATACTTATATCTTCTTATCTAACATCTGAATCAAAAAGTGGTCAACATGACTTTTGTGCATCAGTGAGAGAGATTGATTTTTGGTTTTGGAATCAGGTCGATCTGACTTCAGGTTTTGAAGTTATGAATTTTCTACTGGAGACAACTCTGCTTCACTCAGGTTGCTATTTTTCTGTGACCAGTCAGTTGCAAGGTGATTTTACACTATTTTCCATTCAATATGGGTTAAATCTCAAAACATGAAAGTTGTAGCCCTCTGATAAATTTTTCATTTGGATCAAGAATCATGTTGTTTCAAGTTCAAAAGAGGAAGTTATGAATTTTCTACTGGAGACAAATTTTGCCATTGTAAGTAGACTACTGACAAATTTTGCCATTCTACTGAAGTTATGAATTTTCATTTGGAAGTTATGTTTTTATACTGAAATCCATTTCCATGTTGATGCCATTCTAGTAGTCTACTTATATGTGGGATTGGAACCCATCATATTTGTGAGCTATAATTCAAAGAAAGACCATTGCTAGGAGGAGACAGACAAGTCCTTCGAATTCTCAGGAGATATTTGATTCATAATGTTTTCATAAACATGTACGTTGATAATTGATGTTTTCATGATGCTCTTATTCCAAATTAATCTGGTAAGATGTTTATTGTGCAAGTGGTGAAGCCACTTCTGATTAATGCAGAGGAGATGATAATGTCAGCATGATGTTGATTATTTGGAAGTGGGTGAAAGCAAAACCAATTCCATAAACTAGAATGAAAGTTAGATATGTGTTCTTTGTCATAATAAATTTCAAGTAACTCAAGCTATCCAAGTGCATGATGAGTCAGCTACACTTGGTTTACCAACATGAGAATGGGCCTTAAATAAAGTTTCTAAGAAAATTGAGTGCAAGGCAACCTGATTGGAAGGATCAAAGGAAGGCCTTTAATGGCTTAGTATCAATAGTGGGGAGTGTGGCCTTCCAAGGGAGTGATTGATTGAATGCAGTGCCAGGACCAGTTCCTTTTTATGTTTTGTTTAACTTGTTAATCAGTAGCATTTTTATGTTTTGAGTTTGTTTTTTCAACCCGTCTCAGTTAATTCAGTACCGCTTTACGAGTGCTTATAATTCACCCTTCTTCACCACAAACTCTGGCGCCCCTGTTTGGAACAACTTAGCATTGACGGTTGAGTCAAGAGGTATTAATTGTGATGGACCATTGCTATACATTTGCAATACAGTATCTACACCCCTGATTCACAAGGATACTCCAGTTAATGAATTTTTTTAGGGTGAAGTGTCAGTTATACATAATTGAGCACTATGTTTTCCCCCCTTCTGATGGATATGTTTATTAATTTGAAGGTAGAGGTGACAACTCTATCCAGCTATGAATAGAAGGAAGAACAATTCAAGGAGTAGGTATGAGATCAAATGCAACAACTAAAATTTGAAATTTCAACACCTAGCTTGGACATTAACACGTATTGCACGATTAAAGTAGGCATGAAACTGGGTGATCTCCAATGAGCTCAAGCCTAAGCAATTTTGAGAAGCATTGGTGAGGGTATGGTATTTTATCAAGACTACTATAGAGATTGGATAGTGATTATATTGATGATCACTCTTTTAGAAATTTTTGCAGCTGGATTTATAGGTTCATTTTAAAATTTAATTTTGGAGCTAGATCTGTATGTTCATTTTAAAATTTTAGATTTGTGGTCATTGTGTTACTGAGAAATTGTTTTTTGAGTAATCTGTTTCATACTATTAATTTGTGATAAATTAGTATTTTTGATGGTGTTTTTCTTATTTGAAATGTTGTGGTTGATGTCGTTAGCTTAACTCATACTCTTTTCTTGCATAAGAAGTAATTCATATGGATGAGTAGAATGGATTTGATGTTACAAATTGTTTGATGTGGTACCGTTTTCTATTTTTGCAGGTATTGAAACTACAACCGGTTGCCGAATATGAGAGATAATTCGTTCTTTAACATATTTACAAAAGTGGCTTCAAGGAATGAACAATCTTTGTTTTTAAAGGCATGTTTTCCTCTGTTTTAATTGGTTAAGTAATATGCATAGTGACAAAAAAATTTCAACTTTTGTTACCAGGCCAAGTTATGTAATAATTATTTAATTTCATTGTTCTTAGGACCTGTTTGTTTGCATATAATATGTAGGAATTAACTTTAAAATTTTTGCATTCCCTCACATCTTCGTTTTTGGATCTGTTCTTTTTAATAGCAACAGTTTTTTTTTTCTTCTTTCTTTCTTTTTCTTGAGAGGTTTATGTTAGTGAAGAAGAAACATCCCACCAATTTACATACACATTTGGACAGCCATCAACAGCCCACCTATATGCATACACATTTGGTGATGGTGAAAAGAATAGAATAGTAGTTGGTAGGCGTCATATAGACAATTTGGACAATGGCAGTAGTGATAATTTTTCTTTTTGGTGAGGATGAGGAAGAGGTTTGTATGCATGTCAGTTGTTTTTGGTGATCAGGTGGAGCCTAGACATGGAGTTCCAAGGTTGATGGATGAGGCCAAGGCTGTAGGATGATAACAACTTAAATTTATTTTGTTTTGGTATTCAATTCTCTCTCTTTCTCTAAGCATGCATTGCATGGATTTTTTGCAGGGAGTTAAACTTCTTGTTTCCTCAGTCCGCAACTAAAGTTTTGCCATACTTTGTCTTGAAATTCTAATAGGACTTGTAAGTGCTTTTAAATTATCTATTTAGTGGACTACATCTTTACTTTTTCCACTCCTATGAAATGAGGCTGACTTTTTCCTTTTTTTCTATATTACTGATATTGGTTGCAGGAGCGCTTCCATGGTCTTGATTGTTTCCTTGTAGGTGAGTTCGATAAATGAATTTTAACTCTTTTTCCTTGCATGTATTTTAATATCATATAATTGGTTTTTTTTTTTGGGATATGTTGTAGTGTCTTGCTTTTTCCCTTCTAGTAGATGTTTATATTGTGAATCCTAAATGCTTAGATTTTTTTTTTGTCAATGTAGTTTTTGATTGGTCTGCAAGTTGAATGCTTCCATCGTAGATAATTTTTGTGAGTGTTTTACTTTTTGAAGAAATGAGTTACTAAAAGGGGCTTTTGGCAATCCATGTTGTAATATTAATTTCTCTTGTTCCTTAGTGTGCTTTTTAAGTGGTTAGAGGTCTGGTCCTCTAGGATAACATGGATATGGCATTCATGCACAGTAAGGGATCCTAGAGAAACTCTTCTCACACAACACACTTATCTTGGAGCTAATGAAGCTCTGGGATTTTCCTAAATCTACTACATGAGTGTTTGGAAGAAAATTTGAGAGCTTAGATATGTTGGGAAGAAAATAGCATGCAAAAGCTCTCTCAAAAGAGTCCACTGGAAAAGAGAAAGAAGCTCCAGATTTATAGAAAACATCCAACGGCTATATTGGCGGCTAGCCCTTTTAGACTAGCGGCTAGCCGCTTTCAAATAACGGTCAGAAAATTCAAATCAGGATGGCTCATGGCTAGCCGCAGGAAAAGTTGGGGGCTAGCCATGAGGCAACCGCAGGGGTGACCACAAGATGGTTTTGAAAAAACTGGTCTCTGGAAATCAAACCGTAATCCCACGGTTAGCACTGCGGCTAGCCGTAGGTGCACTGGCGGTTAGCCGCAGGAAACACAGAAAATCATTCTGAAAAAAAAATGCTTACTGGAAAGTTGACCGTGGGTTTGGCGGCTAGCCCCCTTGCAAAGGGTGGCTAGCCGCCACCTAACCCTTTCTAGAAGGACTATTTATAAAAAAAAATGCATATATAATATTAAATCGGTTACAGAACAAACGATATAATACAATCCCAAAAAACCGATACTATAAATAATTTTTATATCGGTTTCACTCTTTTTTATATCAGTTTTATAGTAATGTATGCTATAATTTTAGTTTCAAAACACATCAGTTCTCCGAAAACTGATATTATAAATATTTTTTATATCGGTTTCACTTTTTTTATATCGGTTTTACAGTAATATGTGTTATAATTTCAGGTTTAAAAGACATCAGTTATCCAAAAACCGATATGAAATAATACACATTATATCGGTTATAGTTATTTATTATATCGGGGGTACTTATATCGGTTTGAAGTTTACTGAAAAACCGATATAATAGGTCTTTTATATTGGTTTTTAGCCGATATAAAAACCATTTTTTCTAGTAGTGGTAATTATCGATACCAAGTGGGTCCTACAAATGTCACATTATGGTGCTTTCATCATGATTATCAACATTAGGTGGGTCTCATACTACCAAAATTAGTTTGTCATCATTGAATGGGTCACACTATTTGATAGCTCCCCTTGTATTAATATGAGTACCAACATCAAATGTGTCCCATAGTGATTTCTGATAGATGGATTCATTAATGATGTCTAGCATTAGATAAGGTTTCTTTAAATATATATATATATATGTTCATTTGTGATAATCACCATTAGATGTATTACACTTTGGTTACCAAAATTTGGTGGACCCACCTTAATTAAATAACATTGCTTGCATCTCATGGTTTTAGTATTTAATCCTATGATTTTTTTAACAATAGATGGGACCTACCGTGATTATTAACCGCCGTGATGACTAATTATAGTGGGTCCTACATTGGGTCAATTGATTACTTTCTCTCCATTTCTTGTTTGGTATATGATCTTGTGAGTTCTTTTTATATAAATTACCAAACACTTTAAAGGTATATTGAAATTTATGGAAACTGGCAAACACCTTAAGTGCAATCTTACTATATTTAAATTTTTTGATATTATGGCATGCATGTATCTAAACACCCGCTGACACTCCACATCCTTGAATAATCTAATATGATGGTTTTTGGAAGAAAGTGAGATATTGTAAGATATTTTTTTAGTTATCCAAACACCTCATTTTAGGTGAGTAAATTATATTCTAAACTAATAGATAATATAGCAAAACCTCTTAAAATATCCCGTTCCAAACACCCCCTAACCTCAATTGTGAAGGAACCATTAAGAAAACACTTTGAGAATATAATTTGTCTCTAAAACTTTTTTTTATCGAAGAAAGCCATACGTGCTTTGGTGACTTGGGTTTCAAACATACAATTTTATTTATTTTGTCAAAGAAGTAAAATTGTTGAAGTGTTTGATTTTTTTCACACATCTCACAAGAATTTCCGCATATGAAATCATTCCATCAATGTCCTGTCTTTAGAAAATTTAAAACTATTTACATTTCAAAGCCTTCTTATCAATTGACATTATTTTCAATTTAGCACTAATTTGACTATTAATCATTGTTGGATTTCTATCACAAAAATAAATGCACTTAAAAACACTATTAGGTTAGACTATTAAAATTCGAAGTTATAATTATCTAATTAAAAATATATTTAGATCATCCCATATCATTAAAGGTCCATGCATATACAAGCTACCTCTATGAATTTGTTGGTATCCCAAGTAGCTCTATAGAGGAAAAACTGTATCTTTATTAATAAGATGGAGTATATCTTCTTTTGCACAAATAGGAATATATAAAAATAATATTAAAAAAACCTAAATAAGAGGCAATAAAACTAGAAAAAAGGGATTACAAGGAAATGTGCAACACTTATTGCTTATGTATTAAGTACAATACATAACTTAAATAACTAAATATAGATGAAATGAACCAAGCATGTGTGATAAGAAATTCCCTTCATATCCCCCTTTTTTTTACTACTAAGTGACTGTGATAAAGGCATTATAGTATATAAAAGAATTTACTTGAAAAATTACCTTAGATGGCCACTAAACGAAAAGGCCTCCTGTAGCTTATATGATACGAAAGTGGTCCCTTGAGATAACTTTCGGTTTTTTATTGAAGTTTTCATTGAGCAACGACATCGTTGCTAGTTTAAACCTTACAAAACCCTTGAAATCTTACTTTTCCTCTCTCTCTCTCCATCATTTTCCCCCGTCTGGTGATTTTGTTGACTCCTTCTTCCTCGACAATTTGTAACATGGTCTCAAAGGTTGTTTTTTTAACCTGTTTTGGATTGAAGCATAATAGATTCAAGCATCATATCAGGTGGAGGTAATCTTTTTGTCGTCTACCCATTGTTTGTTTTTCAAAATAATGATTCTTGTGGGTTTCTTCATCTTCTTTCAATATCCTTCAACCTATTTCCAATATAGCATCATAAAATTATTAATATTTATGCACTAGACGTGTTTTTTGCAATGAATTAACCCATTAATCAGTCCCTCCATTTCCCCCTTCTTGACTGAGCTTCTGAATGATATAGTGGTGTACATAACCCTGTTGGGGATATCAGAAGGATATGTGATTAGAAGCCATGATTGAATCATGTCATTGCATCTTTTCCATGGTGAATGACTAGAAGAAGTAGATGATGGTGTAGTTGAGTGTACCATAAAGAAAATAACTTTTTTTCCACTCTTAGTATTGAAGGAATAAACGAATGATGCCCTCCAATAATACCAGACATCCTAGTTTGTGTTTAGAGATCCATTGAAATGCAACAAATGGTGCCCCCATTGACCTTTTTCCTGCCACAACCACACTTTTAATTGCGTCTAAGCCATGGCAGAGGGCTCCTAGAAAATAAAATAAACATTAAATGATTTCCTTTAAAGAATTTTTAGGCAATGAGAAAAGGATACAATCAACTCAAACCATGTGAACTAAACCATCGAAAGTTGGAATGGTGAAGTGAACTCCCTGAAGCTAAGTTTGGTGGACTCCAAAGTCCAAACCTTAATGAAACAGGACTTTTAAGTGGAACATATCATTTCCTAATAAGCCTTCGATATTAATGATAGCATATCTGAATTCCTTTACAATTTGTTCAACTTCAAGCCTATAAATTCATCGATTGATTCCCTTCAAAGACTCACCAATTTTCCTACTTCTGAATGCCCTATAAGATGATAAATAAAAAAAAGTAAGCATCATTAGTAGGAACCCAACAAAAAAAAGCAATGTAAAAAGGGGAAAAAAAACACTGAAAAACATCATCCTTTTCTTTAAAAGAAAACCTGGTCATCTCCCCCTCGGCACCACACATATCAAAGAAAACATGGTTTCTCTTAATCTTGTAGTGCGCGTTCACATCTTAGTGGATCTAATGATTTTTTTTTCAAACTAAGATCACCGTCGATGTCGTTGCCCAACCGCCTATGAAGTCTTGCTAAAGGGGTAGAATAAGCAATGATGTCGTCGCTTCGAAGAATCCTGAAACACTTGGTCCCATTGAAATGAGTGACGATGTCGTCGCTCAACAGAATCTTGAGATGGTTGGTCCCATTGAAATGATCGACGACTTTGATGCTCGTCGAGAAAGGGCAAAAAAAAAAGAGAAAAGTTTGGCAAGAAGACCAGTTTCGTATCATATGAACTACTTGAGGCTTTTTCATTTAGTGGACATCTAAGGTTATTTTTCGGGTAAATTCCTCTAGTATATATTTACATATTTACATATATATTATATTAAATAAATAAAAGTAGGAGGGTCAGGGCCAGGGCCAAGCCGAGCCAGTACTATCCAAGCCTGGCCCTCATTTTAAGGGCCTTTTGAGGGCCCGCCTCTCTTTTCTCAAAATTAGATTGACAGGCCTAGATTTCACCCAATCCTTGACCATAGAAAATGTCCGGCCCTCTTAACATAAAATAAGATTATATACATGGTCATTGGGATCTAAATCCACAGAGCTAGTTGTGTGGGGTATTTTCCTAAGAGTAGGTTATGCTAGCCTCGGTAGCAGTACCAGCTCAACTCATCCCGATCTCGGTATCCAAGTTCGGCCACAGTGCCAAGATCTATCTAGTTAGGTAACGGTATCAGCTAGACATTGTTAGGGATTTTGTAATTTGCAATTTGATGGATGCATTTGCACTTTAGCATCATTTGATTTACACACACTTGCATCGTTTTAGAAAACCTTGAAATCTAGTTTTATACATGCATAGCTTTTAAGATTTGGAAAAGTATTTGTTTTATGCATGTTTTGGTTTTAAACTTGGATGCATTGGTTTTAGAACCCAAAACTCTTTTGAAAACCTAATTCCTTGTGCATTATATTTGGAAAATCATCTTGTGAATTTAGGTTTGAGCTTTGCATACATTCATCACAAAAAGAACCATTTGTGTATGCAAATTTCACTTGAAAAGAGTTTTTACAAATCAAGCTAGCCTATGGTTTTAAAGTTTTCAAATCCTTTTAGGCTTTGTGTGTTTCATGTTTTTAAATAATTTAAAACATGTTTTTAAGCTTGATTTAGTGGACAAAAGGTCCCCCAAAGAAATTACTTTGAAATGGCAAAAGTTTAATTTTTGCAAAATGGGGGGTGTCTCGGCAGTGTCGCCGGTCGACCGAGACCTGTGTCCCGGTCGACCGGGAACACTGTCGGGCGAGTGGACAGTTTTCTGAACTGAAGCTCCAACGGTCAGAAATATGACCGTTGTGCCTTCTCGGTCGACCGAGACCTCTTTGCCGGTCGACCGAGGACTAGCCGTTGGCAACTTTTTGGCTATAAAGTCCATTCATTTCCAACCTTTTTCAATGCTTGATACATGAACTTTTGAGAGCATTTTGGAGCCAAAGAAAGGGGAAAAAGTTGGAAAGGCTAGAGGGCCATTTGGAAATCAAATGCTTGAGATTTAAAAAGGTAGACCTTACTTATCATTTTGATTTCCATTAAAAGTAGAATCAATGCATGGTTAAATCTTTGTATTTTCATATTTGCATGATTTCTAGCTTTTAAAGAGTTGTGTTGCAAACTCTAAATCATCCTTGGTAAATTAGATTAGTTTGCAAACTCTCTTAACTAAATCACATGCTTTCTTAGACTTTAACATTCATACAACTTGTTTAATTCATTTCTTCAAAGTTGTTTGAATCTTTTATGTGATTAGTTTTCTCTTCAATCATCATTTTATAAGCTTTGATTTAAAAATGCATCATGCATTCATTTAGGAGCTTCATTGTAGAAATTGATTGAAGAAAAGCATTCATACACTTGTGCACACACTTTAACTTGTTTTAGTGTATGTTTGTAATTTGTATTAAACTTTCATATTAGCCTATGTAGAGGCAAATCATTTGAGCTTAAATTGTAATCTCTTAGAGTGATCTTTTGTGAAGACACTTTCTTAGAGAAATCTTTATTTGTAAAGGTTATTACTTAGCCTAAGAAAAGCATTTGTAAAGGTTATTGCTTAGCCTTGAAAAGCATCTTGTAAGGTTATTGCTTAGCCTAAGAAAAGCATTTTGTAAAGGTTATTGCTTAGCCTATAAAAGCACATTGAGAGGTTGTTGTTTAGCCTAGAAAAACAACATTGTAAGGGTTATTGCTTAGCCTAGTAAAAAGCATAAATAGTGGAAATCCGGTGGGGTGTTGGATTCACAAGCCGGTAGTGGATGTAGGCATTGAGGCCGAACCACTATAAATCTTGGTGTTGTGGTGCTTGCATTTGTGGTGATTCTTTTATTAGCTTCCGCATATTGTATGGTTAATCATCACATGTGACTAGTTTGTGTTAAGAAGTTAAATTTGTTAAAATTGGTCACAATTGTAGCTCACCCTATTCACCCCCCCCCCCCCTCTAGGGTTAGGATCCTCGTGGACTTTCAGACATCTCTTCTCAGCTCGGCAAACAGTGCCGGCTTGCGCCAAGCTTAAGCAAGTCTTGGTAAGAGTACCGACCGGTCTCATCTCGGTCTCGGTATAAGGCACCTCGGCAATGGTGCCAGGATGCATCCGAATCTGGCCTCAGTATCATCTTCAGCTCGGTCCGTCCACAAGGATGAGTACTAGGCCATGATTGTACTTCCACAAAGTTACAGCTACGTTGCAGAACGTGCTAACAGACAAGACATGCATCGGATAGTGATCAGGTGTCATCTTGATCAATCACATCCACATTAACCCCAGGGGTCATCTCTTGAGTCGACCTTACAGTAGCTCCACCTACCCCCATTAAGGGTGCACCAGGTGAAAACTCTACATATACAAGGGTAAGAATCCCTTCGGAGGTATGTTATGTTTTTTACAACATCACGCAACATCCATTATTATGCAGAACATCTTATATTGCATAGCGCGTTACAGAATGCCTTGCATAAGAGCATACTTGTCTCTCATCTCCATCCTTGGTTCAATGATAGCACCAACTCAGGCATCGGAGAGCCTTCGCACTACAACAATTTGCACTTTTGCCGGTGTTAAAAAAGCGCCGGTAAAGGTCCATTAAACGCCGGCAATGTCTATTACCGGCGATTTTTCTTGCGCCGGGAAAAGCTTGCCAGTAATAGCTTTTGCCGGCGAGAAAAAGGCAGCGCCGGTAAAAGTCCTACATTACAGGCGTTTTATTTCGCCGGGAAAAGAGTTTTATTTTTTTAAAATAAATGTTTAGAAAAACTTTTCCCGGAGTTATTTTGCGCTGGGAAAAGATTTTATTTTTTCAAAAATAAATGTTAGAAAAACTTTTCCCGGCGTTATTTTGCGCTGGGAAAAGTGGTTTATTTAAAAAAAAAAATTTAGAAAGACTTTCGTCGGCGTTAATTTGCACCGGGAAAAGTGGTTTATTTTTTCAAAAATAAATTTAGAAAAACTTTCGCCTGCATTTTTTCCGCCAGGAAAAGATTTACAATTTACGAAAATTATTTTTTCAAATTCTTTTTGCCGGCGTCGTTTCTCGCCGGGAATAATTTTTTTTATTTATTTGATTTTTAAATTTCTTTTCCTTTTTGTCACATGAATAAATTGAAATTTCTAATTCCATTATCCAAGACCACAACTGTTACACACCCTATATCCATTTCCATTCCAAAATCATCAACAAATGAAACAAGAAAATTCATTTCACTTCATATTAATATTCAAACATCCTTACAACATTGAAAACACTTTACCATTACCATTATAAATTTAAAACAAATGCTAACATTTTACTCTGTACCAACATTCAAAAGCCAATGAAAATTTACATATTCATATATAATAATTTCATTGTTGCACCACTCCAACACCTGCACCATTGTTTTAAAAAACTTCATGCATCCCATTTTAACATATAGCAATCTGTTACTCTGCATACTTGGCCTTCATGTTGGCTATATCCTAGCTGCATGGACTCTTTCAACAAAAACTTTTTTTCAATTTTCATTCAATCTACATAAAAAAAATATATAAAGATTAACATATGATTAAGAATGTCATATGCACAACTTTTAGTGAAACTATAGAATAAATCATGACTCTTCAAGTATTAAAGTTCCATGTGTCCTTAAATAGGTATGAAAAGAGCTGATAAAATACAGAGGCAACCACTCTATGCATTACAGGAGGTGAAAATGGCAGTGACAGAAGGTATGAGTTTGGCAGTTTCTCCTGCTTCATTTCCCAGATAAAGGTGGTTTGTTGGATTCCGTAATGAATCAAGAAGGTTCTTAGCCCGTTTTCCCAAAGGATCTCCGGTGCTCCTTCCAGGCCTCCTAGAAAGAAACACTTATGCAGTACAAGAGAACTTCATGAAAACATAATCCATAGCACATAACAAAGGAGTTCAAATGGAAATTAAAACTAACCAAATCAATCAAGATAACTTACGTTCATCAATCCAATATACAAAAAAACAACAAAAATTGAAACATGTAAACTAACTTTTTTTCTTTTACCTTCTGTTCTAGAACCAGACTTCTATCTGCTTGGGCTCTATATTCGACAGAATCAGGCATTCCCTTATCAGCTGGGTCGGATTTTATACTTTGTTTATGCAAATGGGTCATCAGGATTTTATTCTTCTAGACACATGAACTTGATGTACTACTAAAAATCATATTTTTAATAGTGTTCCAAATTTAGAAACAGAGAAAGTACAGATAGATCACAATCCCAAAACCCATTAATTTTTCAATCCTTCCATCTTAAAAACTTCAAAAATAAAAATTAAACCCCCAAAACATCCAAACTCCAATCCTATCGTCTTGACCCAGACTAGAACTTTCTTTTTCTTCCAAAAAGAAAGAGACCCAGATCGAAAATCGAAGCATTTTACATCGGGGTTTTTCTGGGGTGAGTAGATCCGATCAGTTTTGAGAGATTTTCTTGTGAGAGAGAAGGGATAGAAACTCACCTGTTGTTATTAAGGACGAGGGAGAGCGAGACAGATCGATTCAAAGAAGAGTTACAGAGGAAAGAGAGAAAGAGGGATCAAGAAATGATCGAGAGAAGCAGCATTCGACAACGCCTGGATCAGTCTCTACAGAGCTGGGTTTGGTGGGTCTTTCTTTTTTTAGATGGAAGGATGTAATATGCAGTGGTGTCATTGATCTCCTGTAATTTCCTACTGCCCTCTTCCTTGACATCCTCATTGTCAATGAAAGCAGACTCTATTTCCCCTCTTAACTTCTGGGGGAATTCTGGACAATCTCCTTGTCCTTGTATTCATCATCGCTAAAACACTGCACATCAACATCCAAACCAATCCCACAAGCGACATTAAATAAATTACATTGGACACATGCCAGCCTGCAAAAACTGAAAACAAGAGTATAAAAGAGTGGACAACAAAACTAACCCAAAATGCAGATTACTAGGGCCAGGTAAGCAAGTGGAAAATACTCGATCAAGGCCCTTAAAAACTACCAGATAGATATAAGATAGTGAGGGAGAAAAAAAAAGTCTCATGCTATAAACTTATAGTATGGATAGGCTAACTTGCGTTTTTGCCAATAGTAATGGTCTGTGTTTCCATCACCCACCTACATAAAAAAAAAAAGAAAAAAAAATGAAAACATCAAATTGAGAGATCATGTTTTAATAACAAATGAAAGAGAGACAAGGGAATAACAAGATAATGGGTTCACATCTGGGGGCATTTAAATCAGATCTGAACAACACAAAAGAAACCTTACTATAGAAAAAGAGAGTGAGAGAGCAGAGGAAAGCAGAGCATAAACCAAAACAGAACAAAAAATTGACGAATATTGAGTGTGAAAAGGAGGGGACAAGAAAAAAGGGAAGAGACCCACCTCCCCACACAAGACATTGGGCTCAGGGTAAGCTTTTATGAGGTAGTCAGTGCCCGACCCATTTGACAGCCACCATGACATCATGGTGATGGTGAAGGCCATGGGCAGCCCAAATATCACATTGTCCCCTGCGTCATAGTACCCCCTCCTACTAGATCAACCTGAAAAACATCAACAAAGGGCTGCATCATCAGCTCTCTCTCTCTCTCTCTAACTGAGTAAGGAATCAAACAAGTCCCAACTAAATGCATATCAAGACTTAAGCAAACAAGTCCCAACTTAGAGGATGTCACAGTATTTTCACGTAGAGATCATCAAAAGCAATAGACTAACAGCCCCTCATGAAATGAAATGTGGGTGCCTTTCTTTCCCAAATATCATCACCACCCCAGAGCACCATTGAGGATAAAAATCATATCTTGCCATGTTCAAACTTTGAATGACTTGTACCGGCCATCCACCAGACCTTTCCACCTCAAGTAGTAGGCCCATACCGCCCTCTAACCTTTCTCCATAGAAGTAAATACTGCCACTTTTCCACATTAATTTCAGAACCCAAGTAGTAAGACAACATATTCTATTCACAAGTAATCAATCAGTTTCTATAAGAATGAAGTGGGATCGTGAACTGGAAACAAAGAAGTGACACTGTCATGGAACACAAAACTGAGACAGAGGTCAAGGGCGCCTTGGCACCCCAGCTTCTGACTGAATATTACTAGCAGAGAAAACAAAATCAATCAATTTCACCTTCCTCAATATCATTTAATGGGAAACAAAGAAAGAAGATAATCGCATAAGAAGCAACACAAAGATCATCATCATCATCATCTTCTTATCATGTTGACTGGTCCCATTAAATTGGGGTCAGCTTAAACAGTCATACAATTTATCTAAACAATAATTGCAACAATGGAAAACTCAAAAAGGAAAAAGAATTCCCCACAAAGAAAAATATAGTTGGAGAAACCCAAGATTCCAATTAAAGATTCCCAATGCACCAATCAATATGTTGGACTTGTATTTACCAACTACACTACTTAAAAATCTCTTTTAAGTGTCCTATAACAATAGAAAGAGCTGTTGATGTGGGAATTACCTCAACAACACTCAAGCAAATGCAATTGGCAATGAAGCAGACCCCTTTATGTTGCATCTGAAGCCTTTGAACTCCTAAAATCCCTCTTCAACTCAACAACCCTTTCCATACAACAGGCCTTTGATTTTCCAGGGACCACCGCCGCGATCTTCTCCCACCTCATTGGAACATCCTTGGGGAAAGCCTTGAGTGCATTAATTAGATCCATGTAGGTAGTTTCAATTCCCAATGGGTTACCTATGATGGCTGTCGCGACCCCGGAACGGATCCCGGGCCCGCGACGTTGGTTGATGATACTTTCCCACAGGTTCCCGCGGTGAGGATTCCTAAGGACAAGCGGAATCTGACTCACACGTACAAGCTTTGCGGAAGCGTGTAGCAAAACACATCACGATGAGCACCAATAAAATATTTAAGTGCTCTAGCAATAATAAACAAGGCATAGTATCAAAGAAAGAAACTAACATGGCCTTCCCATTAATATTCAAGTTATAAGACTAATCAAAAGTAAGTTAAGTTACAATTCCATAAGAGGCCAACAGAGGCCAATACAATTCTCAAAATATAGCAAAAGTGTTAGGGATTTTGTATTTGCAATTTGATGGATGCATTTGCATTTTCACATCATTTGAATTCACACACTTGCTTTGATTTAAAATATCTTGAAATCTTGATTTAATACATGCATTGCTTTTAAAAGTGGTAAAAGTTTTGTTTTACGCATGTTTTGGTTTTATACTTGGATGCATTGTTTTTAGTATTCAAACTCTTTTGAAAACCTAATTCATTGTGCATTATATTTGGAAAATCTATTTGAGAAGTTAGGTTTGTGCATTGCATACATTCATCATTTTCAGAATCAGTTTTGTATGCATTCTCTTTTAAAAAGAGTTTTATCAAATCAAGCTAGCCTTTGGTTTTAAACTTTTGAATCATTTTAGGCTTTGTGTGTTTCATGTTTTTAAACATCTTAGAATGACTTAAAACATGTTATTCAAGCTTGATTTAGTGGCCAAAAAGTTCCCCAAAGAAATACCTTCAAATGTGCAAAAAGTGGATTTTTTGGTCCCAAGGGGTGCAGGTGCCAGTGTCGCCGGTGGACCGAGACCTGTATCCCGGTCGACTGGGACCACTGTCGGTCGAGTGGACAATTTCTGAACTGTTTCATGCCAACGGTCAGAAATATGACCGTTGTGCTTTCTCGGTCGACCGAGACCAGTGTCTAGGTCGACCGAGGACTAGCCGTTGGGCATTTTTGGCTATAAAAATGAGTTCTTTCCTTTGTCCAAAGTTGGAGATTTTTATGCCTTCTTTGAGGAGCTTTGAGACAAGACAAAGGGGAGGAACTAAGAGAGACCAAAGGGGTCATTAAGTGAAGCTTAAGCTTGGATCAACTAAGTTAAATCTCCAAGTAAGTTTTACTTTTAATTAATCATTTGTTATGTGCTTTATTTGAAACTTTGGAAAATGATTTCAAGCATGATAACAATGATATGTTGAATCCATTCTACCCTTCATCTTTGATATTCAAGATTGGATTCATCACTTTGATTTCAACCCAAGTTTTGTTTTAAACTTTCTTAATCATGCTTAGCCTAAATCTTTGATTTCTTTTATTGCATGATTATTTCACTTGGTTGAAACTTCCCTTGTTGTTTTCATTCATTTAATCTTTAGTCAAATTAGTTTTGAAAACAACATTACACATGCATCACTTGATTAGGCTTAAACACTTTCATACAACTTGTGATCTTTAGATTTTCATATCATTCACAAGTGTGTAATTGTTCAAGTGATTTGCATAGAACTTCAATCATATCTTTTTGTGCCTTAAACTTTCAAATTGCATTAAGCATAAATTGATTGAGCTTACTTTTAAACTTGATTGAAGTTTTCACACACACACTTCATAAGCATACATCTTTGCATTTCTTTGAGTGTTTGTGTGAGTTAGATTTTCATTTTCATATCCGCCTATTTAGAGGCAAATTAATTTGAGCTTAAATTGTAATCTCTTAGAGTGATCTTTTGAGAAGACACTTTCTTAGAGAAATCTTTATCTTGTAAGGTTATTGCTTAGCCTAAGAAAAGCATTGTGTAAGGGTTATTGCTTAGCCTTGAAAAGCATCTTGTAAAGGTTATTGCTTAGCCTATAAAAGCACATTGAGAGGTTGTTGTTTAGCCTAGAAAAACAACATTGTAAGGGTTATTGCTTAGCCTAGTAAAAAGCATACATAGTGGAAATCCGGTGGAGTGTTGGATGCACAAGCCGGTAGTGGATGTAGCCACGTTGGCCGAACCACTATAAATATTGTGTTGTGGTGATTGCTATGTGGTGATTGTTTTTGTTTAGCTTCCGCATATTGTTTGACTAAATCATCACTTTTGACTAGTTTGTTTTAAAGAAGTTAAATTTGGTCTAAATTGGTCATACTTGTAGCACACCCTATTCACCCCCCCCCCTCTAGGGTTAGGATCCCAAGGCAGTGAAATTCCATATGGGGTCCACCATGCATTCAAAAATCTAAATATAATCTATAAATTATGATTTGGATTCTCTCAAGGTGGAAGTGGGCCAAAGTTTGGATAGATTCAAGCAAAAGAAGAGTTTCAATTGTTAAAGGAGGGTGCACAAACAAGTTTCATGATGGAAACAATTCCAAGAGAGTCCAAGCATCAAGGGTTTCCATTATTTGAAAAGTCAGAAAGCAAGCATTATCCAATACCAAGATAAAGTGGACGTCAAACACAAAGCCTTCCCAAGCCTTACACGTTCAAGAATTTCAGAAATTATACACTACTAGAAAAATGGGTATCAGCGGCCGCCATAAACTGTAGCTAAAAGTGACGAGGCGGTTGCTAATACCCTTTAGCAACAGTTCACAACGGCCAAGAGAGCAACGCAATAATTTCATCACAAAAAATTATTAGCATATTTTTTGTGACAGCTTAGCGACGGCCAAGAAAATCGTGAGCCAAAACTTTTAGCGGCCGCCAATGTCGTCGCTAAAGTTAAAAAAGCGGTCGCTAATAGTTTTTTTTTTAAATTTAATACCTTTTGCGACCGCCAATGCCTATAAATTTTTTTTTATTTTTCACTAATTTCCCAATTTTGTTCATGATTATTACACCTGTACCTGAATATATTATATACAACTACTACAATCAGTTAAAAATACTAATAACAAAACAAAGTCATATATTAATCATATTCAAAACATTTCAAAAGTTTCAACAAATTATATTCATTACAATTCCAGCAAAACAAAAAGCAAAAATAAACATATTGTCAGAGCAGGGTGCCGTGATCAATCCGATGCTCTTAAACCTGAAGACAAAAAAGGGAAATAAATATTAATAGATAATTAGAAAAATTGGCAATATATAGTAAATATAAACAAAATTAAGTATTAAAATTAAAATTTTGAAAGTTAAACCTACGTTTCAACTTTACGAGCAATCCGGGAGTCGGAATCTCGAGCCGTCAGTTCCGGCAAGTCAAGAATGACAATAGGCATGTGCCCATCCAGTTTCAAGAGCACCGGAGCCCGTTTGCTCGGTTTGGGCGCTCGAAGGCTAATTTTCTAAGTTTTAAGTTAACGTTTTCAGTTAAACCTACGTCTCAACTTTACGAGCAATCCGGGAGTCGAAATCTCGAGCCGTCAGTTCCAGCAAGTTACGAAGGACTATGGGCTTGTGCCCATCCAGTTCCATGGGCACCGGAGCCCTTTGCTCGGTTTGGGCGTTCGGAGGCTAATTTTCTAAGTTTTAAGTTAACGTTTTAAGTTAAACCTACGTTTCAACTTTACGATCAATCCGGGAGTCGAAATCTTGAGCTGTCAGTTCCGGCAAGTCACGAATGACTATGGGCTCATGCCCGTCTAATTTCACGGGCACCGGAGCCCATTTACTAGGTTTGGGAGCTCAGAGGCTAATTTTCTAAGTTTTCAGTTAACGTTTTAAGTTAAACCTACGTTTCAACTTTACGAGCAATCCGGGAGTTGGAATCTCGAGCCGTCAGATCCGTTAAGTCAGGAATGACTATAGGCTCATGCCCATCTAGTTTCACTGGCACTGGAGCCCATTTACTCACTTTGGGCGCTGGAAGGCTAATTTTCTAAGTGTTAATTTAACATTTTAAGTTAAACCTACGTTTCAACTTTACGAGCAAATCTGGAGCGGAATCTGGAGCCGTCAATTCCGGCTAGTCAAGAATGACTATGGACTCGTGTCCGTCCAGTTTCAGAGGCACCGAAGTCCGTTTGCTCTATTTGGGCACTCGGAGGCTAATTTTCTAAATTTTAAGTTAACGTTTTTAGTTAAACCTACGTTTTACCTTTATGAGTAATTCGGGACTCGGAATCTTGAGTCGTCAGTTTTGGTAAGTAAGGAATGACTATGGGCTCGTGTACATCCAGTTTCACGAACAACGGAGCCCGTTTGTTCGGTTTAGGCGCTCGGAGGCTAATTTTCTAAGTTTTTAGTTAACGTTTTAAGTTAAAGCTACGTTTCAACTTTACGAGCAATCCGGGAGTCGGAATCTGGAGACGTCAGTTTCGGCAAGTCAAGAATGACTATGGACTCGTACCCATCCAGTTTCAGAGGCGCCGGAGCCCGTTTACTTGGTTGGGCGCTCGGAGGCTAATTTTCTAAATTTTAAGTTAACGTTTTTAGTTTAACCTATGTTTTAACTTTACGAGTAATCCGGGAGTCGGAATCTCGAGCCACCAGTTCCGGTAAGTAAGGAATGACTATGGCTTCGTGCCCGTCCAGTTTCACGGGCACCGAAGCCCGTTTGCTCCGCTCGGAGGATAATTTTCTAAGTCTTAAGTTAACGTTTTAAGTTAAACCTACGTTTCAACTTTACGAGCAATCCGGGAGTCGGGATCTCGAGCCGTCAGATCTAGCAAGTCGGGAATGTTTATGGGCTCGTACCCATCTAGTTTCACTGGCACCGGAGCCCGTTTACTCGATTTAGGCGCACGTAGGCTAATTTTCTAAGTTTTAATTTAACATTTTAAGTTAAACCTACGTTTCAATTTTACGAGCAATCCGGGAGTCGGAATCTAGAGCCGTCAGTTCCGACAAGTCAAGAATGACTATGGACTCGTGCCCATCCAGTTTCAGGGGCACCGGAGCCTGTTTGCTTGGTTTGGGTGCTCGGAAGCTAATTTTCTAAATTTTAAGTTGACGTTTTTAGTTAAACCTACGTTTCAACTTTACGAGTAATCCGGAAGTCGGAATCTCGAACCGCCAGTTCCGATAAGTAAGGAATGACTATGGGCTCGTGCTCGTCCAGTTTTAGGGGCACCGGTGCCCGTTTGCTAGGTTTCGGCGCTCGAAGGCTAATTTTCTAAGTCTTAAGTTAACGTTTTTAGTTAAACCTGCATTTCAAGTTTACGAGCAATCCGGGAGTCGGAAACATGAGCCATCAGTTCCGGTAAGTAAGGAATGACTATGGGCTCATGTCCGTCTAGTTTCACAGGCACCAGAGCCCATTTGCTAGGTTTGGGTGCTCGGAGGCTAATTTTCTAAGTTTTAAGTTAACGTTTTAATTTAAACCTGCGTTTCAACTTTACAAGCAATCAGGGAGTCGGAATCTGGAGTCGTTAGTTTCGGCAAATCATGAATGAAAATGGGCTCGTATCTGTCCAATTTCATAGGCACCGGAGCCCGTTTGCTCGGTTTGGGCACTCGGAGGCTAATTTTCTAAGTTTTAAGTTAACGTTTTAAGTTAAACCTACGTTATAACTTGACGAGCAATCCGGGAGTCGGAATCTCGAGCCGTAAATTCCGGTAAGTCAGGAATGACTATGGGTTCGTGTCCGTCCAGTGTCACCGGCACCGGAGGCCGTTTGCTCTGTTTCGCCGCTCAGAGGCTAATTTTGTAAGTTTTAATTAACTTTTTAAGTCAAACCTATGTTTCAACTTTAAATCCAGATCACTAGGTATCAAATGAACGAACCAAATCAATCACAAACAACCATCCCATTAGAAATACCAAATCCACAAATGCCACCCCCAAACACAACTAAACGAAGATCATTCGACACAACAAATAAAAGACATAACGATTCAATTAAAGACACACGAGACAATATAACCAATTGACCCACATGAAGAATCTGAATTCATGACGACAATGGAGATACTTGACCATCAAATGGAACGAGTGGATGAATTAATTAAAGATTTTGATGTCATAAGTTCTGAAACATACAAAACAGTCTGATTTGATTCAAATGAGTTAGAATCGAGTATGGAAACTCATGGATTAGTCAAACCATCTTCATTTGGAGTCAAGCACCAAACACAAATGAACAAAATCATACATTATCCAAAACCTCAATGTAAGACGAATGCCACTAAAAGACATAGACCACTTTACAAACGAAAGAACTTGGATCCCAGACCATCATGCAAAACCCAAATCATGATCCAAAGGCAAATAAACATGCAACCAAACGATAAACAAAACTACCCTAGAACGAAACCATCGCATCTTGGACTCATCCCAACACCAGTTGAGCCAAGAAAGAATGAAAAAGAATCTAGAGTTGAATTTCTTGGTTCTAGTATATTTAGTGAATTGCAAATAGACATAGATAAACTCAAATCTGCGATTAGGAAGAAGTCGATCTTGTCGAGTATGCCATTAGAACGAATAAAGCCATCTAAACCTATCATAGAATCAAAAGCATTACTTGAGAATTAGCACCAAGAGACTGTTAGGCCTACCATTGAAATCCAACGAGGAAGCTCTCACATAGGTCCTACC
This sequence comes from Cinnamomum chago, assembly GCA_038049695.1. Lineage (NCBI taxonomy): Eukaryota > Viridiplantae > Streptophyta > Magnoliopsida > Laurales > Lauraceae > Cinnamomum > Cinnamomum chago. The sequence goes on along the minus strand of CP142454.1, from coordinate 55,282,637 downwards.
ATCACATTAGATAAGACCCTAAAGAAAGAACCACAATCAAACGATGCCTTGACTAGTGAGCCGAACAGGACAAACCTCCTTAGAAGATCAAAGGATAACGATATAATTAAATCAACTTTAGAGGACAAGCATAATTTCCACAATGAGATAGAGCCTAGTCCTGTAGTTGCCTTGATTAAGGCCCATCTAAATGTGAGACTAAGACTTTAGAGTATTCTAAAAGGTTTACCATGCCCGCTCGTAACCAATCCAATAATCATGAGCCAAGATTACATAAAATACTTTGAGAAGAGACAACTACCAAGAGTTGATCCAACTCCGATCCTTCACCTAGAATGGTACCCTGCCCATAAAGAGCAAAATCCAAACACAACAACAGAGATCATTCCCGAATTAGAAAGCCAAATAGATTTTGGTCCAACTAGTTTCCATGAAAGAATTGAGACCATTCCCAAAGCTCTAGGAAAGACTTTCGGAGATTTGACTGTAGAAGAACTTTCAGGTGTTAACCCAAACGTGCCACCTAAGAATCTGATAGTCCCAAAGAAAAATGTAAAAATCCACACGACTAAAAAAATTCTTATCCCACATGACCATCCAGTAGTGACACAACCAAAACTTCAAGATTACACCCTTGCTCAAAGACTTTCACGATGTAAGTCTGCTAGGTTACAAAGAAAATTTAGAGCACATCTTCCAAAACATGGACGAACTACATTTAAGGAAGGTAGATGCACTACAACAAAACCTAGAGCCCGAAGAAAAAGGGAAAATCATACGGTTCACACAAAAGATGAGGGTCAAATGATTAGGAAAACAAAAGAACAGAGATCATCAAGTAAAAATAAGGAATCATCATTCAAAGATCACAAATCTCCTAATTGTTCAAACTCTTTAAGGCCAAGGCCCAAATGGCGGAGATCCAAAACATTTGAACGCTCTCGTTTTCAGCAAAAGCAAACTAAAGGTCCCCAATATAAGAGCCTTATCTTAATGCATCAACTAGAGAAGTCATATTCACGTTCTCAAATAAAACAACGTAATGAGACACATATGAAACTCTTTAATATGAGACCAAGGCCCAAATGGTGGAGGTCTAAAATATTTCAATGGTCTCGTTTCTGGATGAACTAAAATAAAAACTAATGGACTAAATACATCATTTTCGGATCTGAACTACAAATAATAAATCACAGGTTTCAAAGAAGACACCATAATAAAATACACGTGAGATATGTTGTCATCAGACCAAAACCCAAATGGTGGAGGTCGAAAATGTTTCAACGCTCTCGTTTCGAAGAGAGCAAAATGATAAGACTCAAACCAAATATACATTAATAAAAACACATAGGTCAAGAGGTCTTAAACGCGCGCATTTTTGAATAGTCAAAATATTCAAAATGCACAACACATCACTAGCACACACAATGGAAAATCACAGTCATGCTAGGCCGGCCCTAGGCTTCATGGCAATGAAGGGTTACAAATTCAAGCAAGCCCGAATGAATTAGTTACTACGTAGGATTATGCAAAAAAAATAAAAAAAAACCCATAAAAAATAAAAAAAACCTAAAAAAAAAAGTATAAACAATATAAAAACATAGTTGTCTAATCATCATAAAAGGCATAGGCGAGCCAAAGCGGTGGAAAACCCCTCTAGTAGAACAATCGCGACTAGAAAAGGTCACGAGTAGAATTAGTGAGATCGGTTGCAGATTTTACCTATTGCTTCAAAATCGGGACTGCCCTATGAACAACTATTATTAATGATGAATGGATGTCTCTAAATTAGTGGGTACTAAAGGGAGTAGCTTGGTTGACCATATTAGGAGATTTAAAAACTGCCCAAAGCATTCATATTAACAACAACAACTAAGGCATATGTCAATATTAAAGCTACCTCCGTAGTCAAATTCATTAAAAAGAACATAATAGCTTGGCTTGGCATCCCCAAGGTATTCATAACAAACAATGGTCCACAATTCATATCCCAACAAATAAACGAGTTTGCACAAAATATGACATAGATCAGCATCGTTCAACCCCATATTACCCCCAAAGATAGTAACTGGCCAGACCATTTGGTCAAAGCATTGTGGGTGTACCAAACTTCTATAAAAACTCCTACGGGAGAAACCCCATATTTTTCGACCTACGGAATGTAAGCAGTCCTTCCCCTCGAAGTTCTCCATCCATCACTGCGCATCCAGCTAAATGAAGATGTGACAGAAGACCAGAGGAGAGAAGCGTTGCTACTTCAACTAAACCTACTTGACAAGAAAAGACTGAAAGCAGCAGAGCATGCACAAGTACTGGAAGCGAATCGCCAAAGCCTATGACAAACATGTCAAAGAAAGAAAGTTCAAAGTTAGTGATTTCATGCTAAAGCGCATCACTCCATCCTAGCTTCCGTATCCCAAAGGTAAATTACGACCAAATAGGGAAGGCCCTTATGTAATTAAAGAAGCATATTCTGGTAATGCATATAGACTGGTAAATGCAAAAGGGGAAGAGCTCCCTGATCCATGGAACGTACACAGTATGACCCTCCCCTACTTCTTACGGAGTATGACCCTCCTTACTCCTTAGCGTAGTTGTAGAAATCCCGTAGAAGGACCGAAGAGACGCACTCTAATCAAACTTGGAACTCAAACACACACCAACACTTAAAAATACACAAAATGGTGAGTCTGCCTCACACAAATTCCACACAGTTAAAGCCATCCAATGTGAAGGTTTGTAGTTGAGTTTGCCCATGTCATGAAAGCTTCTCGTCCGTCTGCTAAAAAAAAAGAAAAAAAGAGAAGAAAAAATGTTTAGTTAGAAGTCTTGAAAAGAATAAAAGTTTTCTGACTAGTCTGGGTTCATAGCCTTTTTAACTCAAGCCAATAAGCCCGTATGGGTATTTACATGCCTAGCGCCCTAAAGCCACCTGGTTTGGGAGTCATTGGCCGAATGCTCGTTAGATGGAATGATTAGAAAGCTTAAGGGACCCAGGCATTGCACAGTCACATGTCCAAAAAAAAATTTAAGAAGAAGAAAAAACAAAAAAATAAAAAGAGAAGAAAAAATTCTATTAGAATTAGGTTCACTAGAGTGACATGGGTACTCATCGAGCGAACTAAGCAGAAAGTGGTCGAAAACCACAACACTAAGGAAGCACGGTGACTCACCACCCCGTACACAAACACAACTCACAAATGAGCCCAAGGGACGGTCAAGTACTTTCTGGAGTTCAACCGAAAAGATTAAGCAGCTACAAAAGGGGGCCTGTGAGGGTTCGACCTCCAAAGGATAGTTAGGGAAGATTACATTGCCACCATGGTGACAATCATGAATTGAGAGGCTAATCCACCTTCACATTCTCGCCCACAGCCGAAATGAACACTAGTCTTATGCTGGGGCATTTATATATATATATATATATATATATACTTATGAATATATGTTTATCTCGCACGGCTTCCCAATCTGGGTCCTCATCTCATATATACACGATTGCCACAAGCACTCAATAGCCTACACACACTCACCTCACCATGCTTTCATTATTAATGACCTTCGGTTGAATGCAGAAATAAAAAAGACATATCCCAAAGGTCCCATTCCCGATCTTGTTTTTCTCAAAGCTTGAATGCTAAAAAAAGTACCCCCTGACATTTTTACCGAGCAAGAAAAATGTTACCTTAGCCAGACTATGCAGGGGGCCTAAAAATATTAAACTAACCAGTTTGTTTTGAGACCTTGCAGGGAACCCAACCCCGATCACATCCAAAACATCCCACAAGTTGGGGCTTTTTTTAATGGGTATTGTTTTGTGCACAACTCCCTATGACTTGAAATAAGATATTGATTGATAGAGATTATGGATCATGTCTATTCGATACGTATATTGAATTTGACTACTATTATAAACCATGGACGATGTCTGCCATGGGATTTCTTGATAAAATATGATGATTGTTAGCATATGCATTCATATCTATAGTTGATGTTATGAATGCCTCGAAACATAGAGTTGCTTAGGTCACAAATGTCACACACTCAGGCACTCCCCATTGTTTGAGAATCTGTCTCACATGATTAAGATTGCGGAAGCGTGTAGCAAATCACATCACGATAAGCACCGATAAATTTTTAAGTGCTATGACAAATAATATCAAGACATTGTATCAAAAGAAAGGAGTTAACATAGCATTCCCATCATAATTCAAGTTATGAGACTAACACAAAAGTAAGTTAAGTTTAATTACATCCCATAAGAGGCCAACAAAGGCCAATACAATTCTCAAAATAATAAAAGAACTCAATAACAAAATGTAGCGCAACTCAAGAACCCGCCCGACGTCTAGTTGACATCGTCGGGTTGCCACTCTCTAACTGGGGGTGGCTCAAGAGCCTCCTCCGAACGCTCCTCCTCAAAGGCAACGTTACCTGCACCTGGGCACCAACATACAAGGGTCAAACTCAACGGTTTGGCAGGTAATCAATTCAGGCATGAGCATATAAGTAGTAAATGTTTAAGGAAACATATAAAGACATTTTTTTTTGCTGAATTGTAACCAGTTACATGACTAAGGTACATTTCAAAAATACGAGCAAAACTGACATGAATACTTATAATATCATGAATAGTTACATTCCACAATGAGCCCATCCTTTCTCTATCATTTATAATGAAAAGAGCAAGCACGCACGACAAGCACGATATACATAATATAATCACGACACGATTCCCACATATACGGGGATTCCGACCGCGGAACCGGACACGCACGATATGTAATAAAATACACGACTAGTCTGCAGACAGTCCACATGTTTAAGGACACCCAGACAGTGGATCTAACTGAAAGGGCGGTCTAAGCTCAGTGGTGTTCACTTAAATTCATGAATGCACAAAACACGCGAAGCACTGTCTAAACATGTCGAGATAAAAGGGGAAAATCACTTATCAAAACACGACAAACACGACTAGCAAAAGGCATAATTAATATGTATAAGACGCTTTGGAAGTGGTCCCCTTTTTTCTTGAAACAAATCTTCAAAATGATCTTGTACTTAAACTTCAAAACGAGTAAACAATGATATTCATTGTATCAAAACCAAAGTACGAACACAAAGCCTATCAAGCACATGTAAGGACCTTTGGTTGATCTTTGTGTAAACGAAGCCCAAATGTTGGGATTTAAAAGAGAATCGGTGCCCCGGAAGTTCAAGGACATCTTAGGTTTCGAGTGCACAATATCAGGCTAAAGGTCACTTAACATGTTCTAGTTTTCATTCTTACAAATATTCTTCAAAATGGCAACGGTGTCAAATTGGGTCAGCTTGCGGTTAGATGTCGGCTAGCCGAACTACGATCTGGCGGCTAGACAGGCTGACCGCTGGAAACCCAGGTCCGAACGCAGCTCTCTGGAAAAGAAACTGAACTGACTTCGGTTGGCTTACGGTTAGCCGAAATGGGACCTGGCGGCTAGCCGCAAGCTGACCATAGGGCTGACCGCTGAACCCTGATGCACATGCCAGCTTCTGGAAAAGGAACCGCCGAGCTCGGTCAGCTCGCAGTTAGCCGAAATGGGGATTTCGGCTAGCCGCCAACTGACCAGCGGCTGGCCAAAACTACACGGGAAGTGCAGTGCAATTCAAATTTTCACATTTTCTTTTTTCCCTTCTTCTTTTTGTCATTCAACCTGCACCTCTTTGAGCCTGCATGCTCTCCAAGGGATAAAACACACATTTCATAGCACAAGTTGAGACATTACATTCCCATTCTCTAATCTAAAACAAAATCCCCAAATTTTCCATTCAATACATAAATTTCCAATGAAATGAGGAGAATGAAAAGAAAACAAATCAAATGCACACATGCTATCATCCATCCTAGATTGGTTACTTGGCTTAGTCAAAGATGTCACAAACTTTCTCCAAGCACTTCCACTCAAGTTAATCCAAAGACTACAAAACCCATGAAAACCAAACAAAACTCACTCAATCTTGAAAACAAGGAACTCATTTTCACAAAAGGGTTTGCAATATGAAAAACAAGATCTTAAGGAACCAAAAAGGCTTCATTAAGGAGATGGGTTGGAGCTCTTACCTAAAAAGGGACAAACAAGAGAGAAGGAAGAAAATGGAGCTTTTGCCCAACTAGAAACTTCAAGAAATTTGCATCAATGGAAAGCTTTAGGATGAGAGGAAGGAGATGATGGTCTTGGAATTCCATTTGAAGTCTTCTAGCTTGATCATTCAAGAGAAATAAAGTGGAGGGAAAAGGTTTCTCCTCTTGGCTGCTCTAGGGTTAGGGCTTGAGAATGAAAAGAGGGGAAAGAGTTGACTTAAAACCTTAGCAAATGGGGCCCAATGGCCAAATCATGCATTAATGAAAACATGATCTTGCGGGCCTCGAATGAACTCGACGAAGAAGGATAAAATGATCCTCGAAATATCTAGTTTCCAAAAAGTATATTTTTGACATGGTTTTGAGATTTTGAAATTTGTGTCCAGATTTGTGTATAAAAGACAACTTTACCCTTTTTGGGCCAGAACTTGGGTTTTTGGGCTTCAAACATGAATGGGCTGAAAACGAGAGTTGTAACACATAGTGAAATCATTCAAATGAAATCAAAATCACAATTAAAAATGGAAACCGATACGATCCTCCCAAGCTTACACGTGTGCTCAGGCCTTCCTGAGCATGTCTGACTAATACTAAACGTTCTCAAAATTCCCAAAGCTATATCCAAGACTAAAACTAATTATTTCTAACCCAACGACAACTAAACCCACTTAGGACTAAACACACACTAATCGTACACTAATCGAATTAGTCTGGGTCGGGGTCTAACATTGGAGGTCCATGCCATAGAATTTGAACAAACCTAATCCATGGTCTACTCCTAAAGCTATCTTTGATAAATAATTATCCTCTTTGCAAAATTAGGACTGGACCACTTGGGTTCGAGATTTTTGGATCAAAATAATGAAAAGTGAAATAAGGGGGACCATGTCCAATTCAACAACTAAAACACAAACAGCCTAAAAATCACAAACCGATTCAAAACAACACTAAAATGAGTAAAAAGTTTAACGAACTTAAACCTGAACATTAAAAAAATTATTATAAAACCCACCAACACACATGATCAAACAACATAATTAAAACAATTAATCTAAAAACAAATAAACTAATCAAACTTGAACAATCGACTTAAACAAGCAACACCACTCACTCAGATAAAAGATGAGTTGAAAGCTCTCACTTTCAGAGTTTTGAATTGAAGGAAAATATGCAAAGGAGAGTAAAGGTGCTCTCTGCACACGAAATGTGCAAAAGCAATGCTTTGAAAGGCTAGGTGCCAGCCACGCTTACACCCATTTATGCCCCGAAAACCTAAGAAATTGGCAAAAATGATGACCAAACAAAAAAAAAAAACAAGAAAAACATAAAAAAGGAAGTTAAATAGGCACACACATAAAAGCACGACACACATTATCGAACCAAATATTGTCCCATAACAAGGGGTCCAGTCACGTCATGCGCACACTACTCCCATCACGCATACATCTAGCATTGTGCATTGCATCCCATGTCATCTCCATCGATAGAAATTAGAACGATTCCCTCTGCAAATTATAAAACAAAATACTAATGACAAAAAATGCAGAATCTTTTAGTGTTTGTTCAATACAAGTTCCCAAAGCTAAAGTAAAAACACCAAATGTGAAGGACCTTCAAGCACACTGATGGAGATTGATGACAAGTTCACAAGCTTCGGCAAACAAACAACGAAAGAAAGCGACAGCGATCCCCAACATTGGATTTGCGAAAAGCTCTTGAGGTAAGTATCCCTAACCATGATTTTCATAATTTTACCTCACGTCTAGAAATTGAGCCGCCGTAGGCCTCCCTTAAGCGCTTATAATCGGTACAGCGACCATAAATACCGTGTTATCACGAATTATGGTGTTTGCCGACTCAAATCTTGATGTTGGAGAATGGAATCCGTGTAACTCGAAGCTCTCCATGATAAGCACAAAATGATGATCGAATCTATCACAGGTTCTCATCTAAGCTTGGGTGAAGACCAAGATCCCTAGAGAGTGACAGTTATTCCGGTGGACATTTTCCATTGATTTAGCTTTTTTCGATGCATACCTGAGTTTCAAAATAAAAATCTCTTTTCAAAAAGAAAAAAACATATGCATCTCATTCTCACATGCACTCACTCTATTGCTTGAATTATGTTTGTGATTGCCTTCAAGATCTCCATTATTGCTAGTTAGTTTTAACTGTGCCTTGAGCATTTAACTATGGATGAAAGTCAAAAGACATTATATATGACAAATTGAATTGAACTCTATTGCAAGAACAAATGAAATTCTAATAGTGATCTAGTTAATCGAAAGATCGACTTCTGATTCAGACCACCGGTGCACAGTTCCCACCATCATCTTAAATTAAGCAACCGGGGCACAGTTCCCAACCCGCCACGTGGCAATACCATGGGCACCGAGGCACAAATCTCGGGTTTTCATTCAAATCAGTAGGCACGTAACTTCTTCTTTTTTATTTTTTCCCCTGAATCAAGATCGATCCTAGAAAAGTGAACCTCACCTTTAGAGCAAGTTTGCGATTGCATACATCCGTAAGTGGCCACTCCCGCCAGCTCAAAAGCTCCCATGAGTCATGAGTGGCGTGTCTACTTTCTTTGGAGCACAACTCTCCACGCGTTGTTCTCCAAAGAGGGGCATGCTGTAGACACCTCATTTGCCCCCCTATGATAGCCTTAAACACTTATCATATATAACGATGCCCCCATTTCACCCATAATTGAATGGTTAATGGCATAATTCAGATTAATTAATGACGATGAATATGCTTGTTGATAATTTTAGACTTAGTTCGACAATCTATAGAAATTCATGAGAGAAAAAGCCAAATTGTGTCGAGATCTTAGGTTCAACCCACTACTCATACATGGAATGGACCACGACACCATTCAAACCTCTTCTAGACTAATTGGAACACACTTAGTTGATCATAGAGGAATTGCACTTAGTTTGCCTAAGTACGATATGATTGGCATGAATTAGGAGGCTAGGATCATTGATACAAATACCCCTTACTCTTCCTAACCTCTGATCATTATGATGTATGAACAAAAAAATTCTACATTCCAAGAGCTTTCTGACGATATGTGGAACGTCCAAGTCCGACAAACGGATCAAAAGATATGGCCCTTGGAAGACTACCCTAGCGGCCCTACCAAAAATGCACTTGGGCGCCAACATTGGTGCGCCCAAGTCCTAAATTGCACTTGGGTGCACACACAAGTGTGCCCAGGTCCCGGGTTGCCCTAGAAAAGCACTTGAGTGAATACTTAGGTGGGTTTCGCTCTACCTTTCGCAGTTCCGGCCCGACCTCAGCCCTAAAACAATCTGAAACCAAACCTTAAACCCATTTGACCCAAAAGATGACATGGGTGCACATGTGTGTACGCCCAAGTCCTATTATCCACTTGGGCGCCACCCTAGGTGCACCCAGGCCCCCAGTCATCTTAAAGATGCACATGGGTACCCCCACAGATGCACCCAAGCCCAATTTCCACTGTTTTAGTCCAAATTCAATCCGAAAACAACCTGACCCGAACCTTGAGCCCATTGACCGCGAAAGAAGACATGGGCGCACTTGTGTGTGAGCCCAAGTCACAAGGCCCACATGGGCGCACTTGTGTGTGCGCCCAAGTCCCCGAAACCCTAGATTTACCTTGGTTAGCATGAAGCTCCTGGAAATTCGTGTAGACAGCAACCCTAACCCCTGTTGCACGCCAAAAACCTCTATAAAAAGTATCTCTTATACCATTTGCAAAGAGGCTACCAGAAAGAGAGAAAAAGAGAAGTAAAGGAAGAGAAAGAGAGTAGCCACCATAGAGAGACCTTTAGATCTTAAAAAGAAAGGAGACGAGGGAGCACTCTGTTTTCAAGATCAGCAATGAGAAAGCTTCCAAAATCCATGGATTTGCGCGAAAGCTTCGATCTAGAACTTGAAAGACGTAAACCAAACCGGTATTCCTAGGTCTAGTTCTTTCCTATTAATGTTCAGCATCATTAATGATGAGAAACATGCTTAGAATCATGCATAAATCGTAGATCTACATTAATAGTAGTATTTCATAGTAGATCTGATATCTAAAATTCATCCATCATTAGAAACATGCTCAGGATCATTCGTAGTTTGTAGATCTGCATCATTTTCATCACCCTGAACTCATGATTAGAATAGATCTTACATCTATATTGTTTTTAGTGGGAAAAATCCGAATTTGAGAAAGAAAAGTACAAGAAAGCACTTGGGCGCCACTGTGGGTGCACCCAAGTCCAGAGGTAAGGTGTCAACCCTAGTTTTCGTTTCTCTTGCACTTCGTTTCTCAGATCTGAATCCATCTTCAAACTAGTTGATATCAGAGCCACAGATCTGTGACTTTGTGTTTGAAATCATGCGAGAAATACTAAAAGAAAAAAAAGAAACAAAAGAAGAAGAAAGCAGAGCAAAGTATGTGTGCGCCCAAGTCCAAAGTTGGGGTTTTGACCCCGGTAGTCATCTCGCTTACATTTTGTCTCTCAAATCCGGATTTCTCTTTATATAAGTTGGTATCAGGACCTTCGGATCAATGATTTTTCATTCTGAATCATGCAAAAAACATCGAAAGAATTCCAAATATATTACCAAAAGGAAAAGAAAAAAAAAGGAAAAAGACGGTACTTGGGCGACACTGTGGGTGCGCCCAAGTCTCTATCAAAAGGATCCGTCCCTTGCTTCAATCCTCGCATCATTACTTTCAAATCCAAAGGTTCTTATAACAGTAATTCATTTTAGAACCCTACATTTAGTCACAAAGTGTCGGAAATCGAGTTGGAATATTGTTAAAAATTGCAAATACGTCACAACCCGTAGGGGAAACACTTGGGCGCCATTGTGTGTGCGCCCAAGTCCTGTAAAGACACTTGGGCGCCCCGGTAGGTGCGTCCAAGTCCCTGGCTTGATTTCCGGCCCTCGTTTGCTGCATTTTGCGTCCCATTTAACTTGTTGTCCCATGTTTGTGATGATTTCAATTGACTATTGAACTTCCAGACTCAGAATTATCAAATCATCAACACTTTAGGTTACATTGCATAAAATACCCAAAAAAAATCATAAAAGCGTAAAACTCTTCCCTTCTCATCTTACTCTATAGTGATTAGAGAAGATAACCTAAAAAAGAGTAGATAGTAAGTAGATGAGCCTACGTTATTGTATCTGCGCCTAAGCAAATTAGTACAATTTAGAAAATAATACTTAATTAAAACACCTAATCCAACCTTATTTAAAAAACACCTAATTAAAACATCTAATTCAATATTAATTATGACCATTGACCTGAATCTTAATTTCCAAACTCCAATTAATTAAACCCTAATAAAATACCTTAAACAAACAAGACCCTAATTAACAAGACCTTAATCAAAACCCTGATTAATAAATCTTAATCAATCAAAGCTCCAATTAAAATCCCGACTAATAAATTTAAACAACAAACCTTTAATTTGAACCCCAATCAACAAGGTCCAATTAACAAAATCGTACTCAAATCTCAAACCTTAATTAAACTTTAGTAACCCTAATCACCAATCCCTTGATAAGATCTTAGTCAAAACTTAATTAAAACAATAGGCAAGTCAAAGTCAGTTGATTAAAAGCATCCCTAAACCAAGAAACAAGTTACCGACTTAAAAATACCCTGGAATCGGACGAACTCGAGACCACCCGACAAACAAACACTTGGGCGCCCCCACAGGTGCGCCCAAGTCACCCCATACACCAAGGCGCCCACATAGGTGCGCCCAACTCCCTATTCCAATCCCGAGACGCACTTCGGTTGCATTTCAACTCCCGAACTCAAATTAACCATTATCACACTTAGGATCCAGAGACTCCAAACCAACTAGGAACCCAAGATTTATTAACATAAAACACCTGAAATTCTAAATCCAAGCAGACAAATCCTGAAAAGAACCAAAACCCACAAACCAGCCAATGTCACCATAGAGACTTAGGCCCTGTTTGGCATCATTCCAAGGGGATGTTCCGGTGTTCCCACGGGATAAAACCATGGAAACTGTGTTTGGTAAGTGTAATTAGCATTCTAAACTCCAATTTCGTGGGAAAGATCTCGGGAAACTTGTCTAGCTGGATTAAGAATTGAAAAACGATCTAACTTCGTTTTCTTTTTTTTTTTTTTGGAACAACCAGCTAGCACGCAACTTGTTCAGGCACCGCTTAAGCATGTAGTCATCGATAGCTCTACAGGTATATCTCCATCACCCTCACTTTCTCTCTCTCCCATAGGTCCGTCTGACCCCGCCCCCCTTCAAGGATCTTGCAACTCTCTCTCTCTCTCTACCAGGGCAAACATCCCAAACACATCTACCCAACCACCTCTCACTCTCAGTCCCAAGTCCTACCGCACATATCCATCCCCTTCTCTCTCCCTACCCTCCCCCCCCCCCAGGTCAACCCACCCTTTCAAACATGAACTCTCTCTCTCTCTCTCATAGACCAAACGACCCAAAGTCTCTTTCCTTCTCCCCCAGTAGGGAAAACAAACCAAAGCAATTTTGCCCATAGACGCCCCGAAACCATTTTTTCCAGCCACCTCTTTGTTGACTGAAAAGTACTGTGCAAAGTGTACTTATAGAAAGGAAGATGGTAAAGACTCATTTAAGTAAATAGAAATTAACCAATCTTAAGTTTAAAAAAAATCTGAACGGAACCAACTAGCTAATTGTTTCCAAGATGAACGTATCATTCGAAGATCTATATAGTTGCACAATGCCGTTCGATGTGAGAGATCATATGGGGTAGAAGTTCAAGTGATGCTTGGACATATCATGTAGCCTCCAATTTCTAAAGTGAACATATGAAAACAACTAGACTAAAATTCATGCAGGAATCAATTAGACTGTGTTTTTTAATCTAGCTGGTTGAAACAGCTACATTAGATTCACATAAAAGTTAGGCCCCAATTACAATAATTTTTCATGATGGGTCCATGTTCACAATTACAAACAGTGGCCGTACTTCGTAATTCCTAAAGGCGGGTTATATGTTCACAATTTAAAAAGGTGGGCCCACATTATAATACTATAAAGCTAGACCCACATTATAATTTAATCGTATGAAGGTGGGACCCATATTTTTCAATTTCTAAAATTATATCCCATCTCCCATGTACTACTATAATAAATTTAGGTTCAATGGTGTTGCCTAATATAATTATGTTGGCTACTATAACATTACCAAACAAGTTCTGCATGATATACTCTCAGCAAAACAATTTAGAATAATGCTACCAAACAAGTTCTGTATAGATAGTCTAAGCACAACTTGGTCTTAGCGCAACCTCGTCTCGGCACAAAATCGGGAACAACATTAGAACGATGCCAAACGGGGCCTTAGGCGCCCACACAGGTGCGCCCAAGTCCATTTTCAATCCCTGGGACCACCGACTCCCTATTCATCTCCAGTCTCGATCCAAATCACTACCCCAGAACCACCATAGAACTAATAACAGCCTTAAAATCAAAACCTTAATCAACTTTGACCCATTCGGAAACTCGAATCAAGCCAAAAGACCAAAAGAACATCAAATCACCACTTGGGCGACACTACTGGAGCGCCCAAGTATACAGAACCACTTAGGCGCACACATAGGTGCGCCCAGGTCTTCTGTCTGGCCCAAGTTGCGGATTCTAGTTGGATTTCGAGTTCCGGACTTAAAATTATTAAAATAAACCAACCCAAGACTTAAAACAACATCAGAACAGAAACTTACACTTAGCAAAACTCCCCGACTTTCGAAATTAACACCGACCTCATCACCGCTAGCCAAGCCACACAGGACTTGGTACTCGGGCGCCACTGTCTGTGCGCCCAAGTCACCAAGAGGACCTAGGCGCCACCACAGGTGCGCGCAAGCCTTCCGTCACTCCCATTTTTCTATGGTTTCAACATCTTTTCATCATTTGAAGTAAAACCTGAAACTCCAAAACATTCAACAACTAAAACAGAACCTTAAAACACTCTTAATCCATCCCTAAATAACTCTTAACCAAACCACGAACCAAAACAAATCAAATCGACCGAACCAAGTAAGACCTTACTCAATAAACTGCTTGGGCGCATGAAATATCAAACTTAGGTTGTTCACACCCTAGGATTAGATCGGATTTCTTAGAGTAGAGCATTAGGCTTCGTTCCATCACTTTTCCTGTTCCGTTACGGGACTGGGAGAGCTGATGAGGGCGGTTTAGGACCTTAGGTTAGGGTTAATCCGATGATCAGTAATAAAACATTAATCACGTAAATCCAAGTGAAATCCCCTAGGTAGGCCTTTCTAGCCCAATATCAAAATCCATAAAAACTATAAAACCAACAAAAAAAACCTAAAAAAGATTTTTCCTTTATTTCTTCCTCCACCTCAGGTGGCAGATATTTAATCGAACTTAATTATTAGAGGGAATGAAGAACTGACTTCTAAAATTGAATAAATGAGAATGACAAGATGAGATGAATGATTTTGCACACACTTCTAAACAATCACGGCCCATCGGCCTCCCTAAAACAAACACCGGCCCATCGGCCTTTCACTTTTTTATCACTCGTGTATCGCACACGAAAAACATAGAAATCACAGGTCAAAGTCTCATTTGCATCATCATTTCGGTTTGCAAAGTTAGTTTTTAAACCCTATTTTGCCGACGGATTCGAAGGGAGTACCTGGGAACGGGGCCGATCCTTTTCTTAAATATTTGGCACCTCCCCCTTTTATTTTCTTTATTTTAATTATTTTGTTTTACTTGAATACACTATGATTTTGCTATGTGAGGATTAACTTTATTTGAACTAGATCATAACCCTGAATTGACCCTATATTAAAGAGACCCAAAGAGACCAAAATCAATGTGACAGGAAAACCATCGTGTGTTGCCAACAACACATTAGACCAGAGAAAGAACTCATTCATTTATTTTCTCTCATTCTTCTTCAGCTTTCGTCGAAGAACGGTGTTACAGCCGTTACCGTAGCTGGCGATCGTGATATGTCGATTTTGAGGGTAGTCGGAATCCTCATTTTCGATCTAAAATTTAAATAGCACACAAAGATGAATGGCGATTTCCCACCCCAGGGGGAATCAAAATTCACATCCGACAATAGTCTCGAAAATAGGCCGTCGGAGGTCGAAAACGGGAAACAGCCATCGGACAGCCCAGAAACCAGCACAGGTATCTTGTTCAAGGCCAAAGTAACTTGTAGGAATTGACGGTTAGTGAATCGGACTTCCGATTAACGAATTAGACGCAAAATCCACTTGATTATCAACACTTAGGCTGGAAAACAAGCCGCTGAAAAACTTAGGAAAAGAATTATATATATACATGTTTATCTTTCATTTATAATTTAATTCATTGAAAAGATTCTAATGTTGTTTTTGTCATTACAGATTGATGCATGCTTTTGGGTCGACTGTAGACTTGTGGGGGTGTTTTATTCTTTTTAGTTTATTTGTATATGTATATTGGGCATTTATATGGGACTGTATCATTATTGATTGTAATATATGAGATGAATGATTTGATGAAAAATGGCGATCGTTGTTTTTTTATTTAGCAACTTTTGTTTGCATACATTTTTTATATTGAATATAGGTATATGAACAGGTTTATTTTTTGATACAGGTGTATAAACAGGTTTACAAGAAAATTATATTGAAAAATAAAATATCACATTTAAATAAAATAAAATACTTTTACCGACGTTTTTTTTTTCATCGGAAAAAGAAAAAGAAAAATAAACAAAAATAAAATACGTTTACCGATGTTTTATTTTCATCGGCAAAATAAAAAACAAAATAAATAAAAAAGTAAAACGTTTTTTACCGACAGTAATAATTGTCGGTAAAAAATGTTTTTATTTCTTGTTTTTATTTCTTTTTATTTTTTCGACGAAAAAAAAGTCGGTAAAAGATTTTATTTTATTTTTCTTTTGCCGATGAAAAAGAAAAGTCTGTAAAAATATTTTTTTAATTTTTAGTTTTTTCTTTTGCCGACGAAAATGAACACGTCTGTAAAAGTACTTTTTTGTTATTTATTTTTCTTTTTATTTTGTCGACGAAAAAAAAACGTCGGTAAAAGTCTTTTTATTATTTTATTTTTTTTCGACGAAAAAAAACGTCGGTAAATAATTCATTATTTTTATTTAATTTTCCTTTTGATTTTGCCGAAGAAAAAAAGACGTCGGTAAAAGTCAAGTAATCATCGGTAAAAATCTTATTTTTGCCGACGAAAAAAATTTTCATCGGTAAAAGGTTTTGTCCACGAGTTTTTACTGATGTCTGGCCGACAAAAATATTTGCGTCGGTAAAAGTTTTTACCGACGTTTTGTTGACTTTTTGCGACGAAAAATTTCGTAGCGAAATGTGTAAACTGTTGTAGTGGAAATAGAAAATGCGTTCATTGTGGGACCTAAGGAGGAACCTGCTGCCAAATTTGAGGAAAATGGCCTTCTTCAAACCTTCGAGTCTGAATTCTCAGAATCATGCGTGGATCCCTCCAAATATTCAAATGTTGACATTGCCACCGCATGTTCCACACCCGTGCTAGAAGAATTTGAGAAATTCAATTTTGAGGAATTACATGCACGGGAATCACTTTAACCGATGAGCTCATCTATGCAATCTCTTACATCAGACTTACATGGACCATTTTTAATGGAAGAGACTTTAATGCAATTCCTCAAAAAATGGTAAAACGTAAAGTCTCTTCCTTTAAAAATGGTCCATGTAAGTTTGAAGGAAGAGATTGCATAGATGAGCTCCGCGGTTCAAGTGATTCCCGTGCATGTATTCATCAAAATCGAATTTCTCAAATTCTTCTAGCACGGGTGCGGAACATGCGGTGGCAATGTCAACATTTGAATGTTTGGAGGGATCCACGCATGATTCTTAGAATTCAGACTCGAAGGTTTGAAGAAGGCCATTTTCCCCAAATTTGGCAACAGGGTCCTCCGTAGGTCCCATAATGAATGCATTTTCTATTTCCCATAACAATTGATCATTAAAAGCTAGGGAATGTGTAAGGCATGAGTCCAATGATTTCAAATTATCAGAGTCGGGAATTTGAAAAACATCCACAAAAGTTTCAAACCCATCAGGAGGATCAAAATGTATATTTTTTTATTTCCTTCAAAACTGGAACATCAAATTCTTGGAAATCAGCAATACTGAATCCGTTGTTGGGAAAGAATCAAAATCTAAAAGGGACTCCTGGGAATCTTTCTCCAAAATCTCTTGCCCACTGTCTCAACCGTTGGGGAAAAAGGATTGCGGGCTTATATGGTTCAGAGTGAAATTATTTTTTAATCATACCACCAGCACTACTCGCATCTCCACCCTTAGATATGGATTGTGCATTTGTGTGATCCAATAATAAAAAGTGGTCAACGTTTTTCAGATCATCTATTTGAATATCAATTTCACTACTAAGGGGGACGTCCTCTTGTATCATATGGCAAATTGAAGCTATCAGGTCTCGTAGTTCTTGCTTGATGGTTTCATTGAATTCATTTTGGTTCTGAATAAATTCATTTTGATTTTGAATAAATTTAGTGATCATATCCTCCAAAGACTGCACCTCCGGGGGTGGTGGTGGGGCTACATATGAGCACTCAGATGGTGTTTCATATGACCATTCAATTGATAGGGGTACATATGTCGAATCCTCCACATATGAACCATCCGGAGTAGGTTCTTAGGGAAGATTGGAAAAAATCATCCATGTGCCCATTTTCCCAACTGTAATCATAATGATCATCCCATTGTGGACTATCCATGTTACCTATGTTATTGGAACAAGGCCATTGATATGTGTTGGCTTCATCCTCGAGTTCTTGCAACACCTCTATATAATAATCGGATCTTGTTGGACAAGTCCATGAAAATTGGGAGTTGTATCCACATCCTCCCCACACGTTCATAAATGAAGAAGTGTTCACATGTGTGGGTTATAGGCAATCACGCAAAGTCCTTTTGGGTTGGTCATCTTTCATTACTTCCAATTTGGCTGGAGATTATCATGTAGGCTCTTATACGGTTGGGTCCCACTCAAATTCTTGTATCTTTCATATTCCATGGTGTCACTAGATGAACCTGAAGATTTTGAGAAATTGAGATTTTCAAGTGCCCTGTTGATTTGTGATTCCCTCTCTTGGAACATGGTTCAATTATGGAATCTAGTGTGCAAGGTGCCAAATTTTTTTTTTTTTTTTTAATTTAATGAAAAACAACTAGCCTAGAACAAACACCTAATCACTCTTAAGGTTATAGAATACACCTAGGCCTCCAATCCGGTCCTATGAAACCAACTCAACCAAGTAAGCCCCCAGGAAAGTGGTGGGGTCACAACGGTCCCGCTTAAAAACCACTTTCCTCGAACAGAAAATGTCTCCCTTCCATGGGACAAGGCTTTCCTAGATACTGAGGTGATCAAGGAGCGCAGTTGGTTCAACCTTGGGTGGGCTTTCCTTCCATTAGAGTGTCCTACTAAAAATAAATCCTAAATAAAAAAAATTGGAAAATTTCGGTAACTTTTTGGAATTTTCTAAAAATCGATGATGTGAGTTGCTAACATTCCATGCACTTTCCTTTTCCAAATTAGGGCAATTTGTCATTCAACATGTACCTCCTATATTCTAGAAAGATGCCAAAAAATATACACCCATAAAGCAATGTAAATGAGAAAGTCAAAAAAGTTACCTTATATGGCGCTCCCCTGCAACGGCTCCAAAAACTTGATCGACAACCCCAAGTGTAGGGTCGCGATGTAGTAATAACTGGTGAGACTAGGTCGATCCATAGGGAGCAATGTTTTTTAAGAAACTTTTCAACTTTAACCTGTTCTAATTTAGAAACTAAATCTAACCTAATAAAGAAACTAATCAAATTACAAGAAAATATCTAAAAACTGAAAATTAACAATTACAACTTTCCAAATAAAAAAATAAACCTAAACTAAGTAAAGAAACCTAATTTATCCAACCATATTCTAACTATAACCTGCAAAAGTAACAAACTCATCAAAAAAACCAATTTAATAAAAGATAAATCAAAACAAAAGTTCCTAAAAGAAATTAAAATGTAAATATGAATGATTTATGAGATCCTACATAATAAAAAAATGCAATTCTAGACTAGTTCTTAAAAATCTGATGCATGCTGAAAAATTCTAAGTTTGGAAACTATTACACATGCCCAATTTTGATAGACTGTACGACATGCCTAAGATGATATAAACCTAAATCTAATGGCTGAAGTCAATACTCTGATGATGTATGAACACGACAGAAAAATAAGAATTAAAAAAGGACTTAAAACAAAAAAGATATGATCACCTAAAGATGCCTAGTTGAACCAGTTATGCTGCTGAAATCTGGTACAGGCTTTGCTGGGTACCCCTGTTTGTACCTCTGGTTGACATGATTCCCGAGGTTATTTTTTGTTGAATTCTGGGGTTTCAAATTCATACTATTGTACTTTAAATCTGCTATTTTTCAGAACAAAACATTCACGTTTACCTGGTTTTCAAATCGCGCACTTTTGTAACACAGTTGGGTCAATTTTGCTAAAACTGTGCAGAATCTTTCACTATTCACATACCAGGTCCGAATTTAATTTTTCTAATCAGTCATCAAAGATTGTGATTTCAGCAGCAAAAGCCTATTCTAATGCAATTTCTAAATATGATGCATGTACAAAAACACTTTCCAACCATAGATTATGCAAGTAATAAAAATAGAAAGTTTCTACTAAACATAGAAAGATGCAAGTTAGGGTTTCTAAATCAAGAATTTGCAAGTAAAAAAAAATGATCAGAATATTAACTTAAAATAAAAACTAAAGGGGTGGAAAAAATGAAAAGCGAAAAAAGATGTATCAATGATCTAGAAACTACACGATCATACAAGTATTGAAAATGCGATAATGAAGTCCTCTCTTCTCAGAGTAGGAAAAAAAATGCAAGTGATTACTTGATGTCTCTTGACTTTTAATCTATTTATTTTATTTTCAAAGACCTAGATCTAATCTTGTAAAATATTGTCTCCAATCAAAACACATAAAAGAGCTAGAAATAGAAAATTAAATCACTTACATAAAGAACACGCATAATCAATCTAAGTAGCGTCTTTATTCTTTAATCTTTGAGTACAAGAAATTAATGTTCTGTCTCCTTTTCATTCTCTCAACATGGCCTCTCAACCTATGTCTAAAAGAATTAGATAGAAGAAGAAGAAGAAAGGGACTGAGAGAGAGAGAAAGGAGTGGTGTGGAATGGAATGGAAAGAGAGAAGGCCTCCAAAATTGCTACCCAAAAGTCTTGGACATCTAGCCCCCTTGGCTGGTTTCTTTTTATATATTTTGATGCTCCTTATTGCCAAGAATTCCCCTCCTTCATAGGGCTTTTGTTTCCTCTTTTGCCTTGATTCTTTTCTCCATCTCTAAGCTACTCTTCTCTCTTTGGAAAGACTTTTAAATTTGAGAGATCTCCTTGCCTTATTAGTTTTCTTGATGCACACACCTTCCTTGTATAATTCCAAGAATATCTCTAAAAATTGCATGATGATGTATAGGGAAGAAACTTTCCAAATATTGAGATTTCTTGCAATTCCCGCCCTAAAACTGTAGCAGACAACTTCTTGAGGTCATATCTCCCTCAATATAGCTCTGATTTATGCAATCTTGGGCTCCATGGATATTTACTCGTAAAGATCTTTCCAACGGTGTCTAGATTGCACCGATCTGACACTCGATTTGAGAAGTATGGCCATTTTAAATTGATGCCCCAAAAAAGTCCGGGAATAATTGTGCACAAATGGAAGCTTCTTTGTTGGCATGCAATGGGGTGTGTGGGATGCATGTTGATTTCTCCTACAAATTGAAAGAAATAAATTTAACATTAATTACATGTAAAAAAAAAAAACATGAATCATGCATGAGACCCTACATGCCTAATGATGCACCCAAATGACAAACTTTCCAAAAATAGCACATGGTGCAAAAATAGAAGGTATACATTGATGAAACAAAAAAAGTACTAATTTTGGGGTGATAAATGAGATGAAAAACCTTAATTTCATAAAAGACATGCAATGTGATTAACTTTGACCTATTTTGACCATGTTTCCAAAAATAACCCCAAATGCATGAAATCATGAAATTGAGTGTAATCTATGCAATTAAACCTAATTAAGTCCACAAATGCTCATGAAATGATGACCTAATAACCTAATTTTGTGGACTTATCACTAACATTAGTACTTATCATTTTTTTTTATGTTGTTACCATTTCTTCTTCTACCACTATTAATATTAATTCTAATACTAATATTCTCCTGTGCAGAAAACACTAAAAAAAAAATTAAAACATCGATTCTTTTAAGTAAAATTTCTAGTGCAACAGTCAAAACAAAGTTCTTATTTTTTTAAGGATAAGAATGAAGGTTCTTTATTTCTAGAGGTTGCATTCCCAATATACATAAACTACAAAAAAGTGAATTTTCATAGCGGAATGAAATAGGTTTAATGACAACTTTCCCACTAGTAAAGGTCATTTCTTGTGCCGGAATTTTTTTTCCCCAATAAAATTGCTGCTTTTGCCTATTAACACACCGTATAGGCATCAGTGGTAAGTTTAGAGTGCAAAAAACTTTTCACTGCAAAAAAAATAAAAAAAAATAAGACTTTTAGTGGCAGAAAAACTATCTCTAAATCCATTTCATTTTGCAGCTAAAAGTCCCTTTTTGTAGTTAGAAGGGTCCAATTTTTTGATCGAAAATGAGATCTAATGATTTCAAAGCAATGCAATTGTTTTTAAAAAAGAAAAAGAAAAAAGAAAATAGGTAAAGATAAACAAGGGGCTATCAAATAATCTCTCTCTATGATATATAAAAATGATTACCAAAATTAAATCCTAGCAAAGTACTGATTATCTCATCTACAATTCCACCTAATGCCATTCGCATTTCACCTCTTGAATTCCTTTCTATAAATCCACGTTTACTTTTAACGAATTTAATACGAAATATGCAAATGATCCCTAAAGATATCTTAATGCACTAACCCAAATTAAACTACCCTCATAATTATTGTAAGATTTTGCCTACCCATTTGTGAAATTAATTCACCACATTGTATGTAAAGCACAATAGTAAATAGTTTCTATTGTTCTTTTTCTTACTATTGTAGGACCCATTTTTTATATAATCTATGCAGAAGTTGGAGATAATCCTTAATTACAACCTGATGCTTGTGTTAAACTGAACAGTAGTTTGAGTTTTATATTCTTTTGAAAGCACTCCCAAATATTTTAAGAAATTTAGATAAAGCTAAATCCATTGCTTTAAGAATGCTTCTCTTTGGTCGAGACATCCTGTTGACATTAGTCATACATAACAATAATAAGTTGGATGTGACTGTGTATTGAATACTTTATTATTAATTAACACTCATCTTGGTCAACATTTTTTTATTCTCTTGGTAGTTCCTAACTAAATGCTTCCTCTTAATGTTGGTACTGATATTAGATCAAAGCATCCTTGGCTCTTGAGAGATAACATCTACGTGAATCCAGAGCGTTTGCACACACAAAAAGCCAGGGGATTATGGTGCCATCTAAATGTAAAACTCCTAGCAATAGTGCCATCTAAATGTATGATCAATTCCAGGAATGTTCTTAGGCCTTTCCTTACCATTGACAGACCTAAATACCACGCACCAGAATCCAGTTCACATAAATCAGTGAGCACGCCAATAACCCGCATCGTAGTGATCCTAACCATGGATGATTATTTAGAAGATGGCCATTGATATGGATATAGTAGGTACCATCCTCTTGGACCAGTTTAGATCTACACTGTTAATAGGCATGTGCTTCAATGGTGTATGTTCGTATGCACGTATCTTTTTGTTCCATCCAAACACATAAGCACCGTTGTCTTCTACTAACAGCAAAACGCACCACAGCACTAGAAAGATGAAAACACAGAAAACCCACCCGGGGGTGTTTAAATATTTTACCAAGGTAAAGTAGCTGAAGTCAGAGGCGGCCATGCACTTTACAGCGTCCACAAGGTAGTGTATACCACCATCTTTATTTTCTACTGCAGTTTTCCCTCTACATACATAGCTTTATCTTAGTTAAATACAAAAAGGATCAAGCAAATGGTCCTTGACCATCAAACTGCGTGGATCCCAGCCACAGCAAAGTCAGCCCATTTGGTACTTCTTGCCAAAGAAAATTCTTGTTCTATCAATCTACAAGAACCATCACACCTGTGTTCAATAAACTAATGCAGACGGCCACCACCTTTTTTTCTCACTATCTTCTTTATAAGCCCAGTGAGAGCCCTTCGTCTTTACTCACCTCCACAGTTTCTCTTCATAGCTCCATCTAGAATATTGCTTGTTTCTTCTGTCCATCTATCTAGCGACACAAAATTGAGAGACCCATAACGATATTTGAGCCATTTCTCGCTTGGGCTCTTTACACCATTCCATGCAAGCATTCTTCTTATTTCTAAGCCATGGAAATCGGGCAAGCAGGTGATGAGAGAATAGTGTTTTGGGCACGATGTTTGCAGCGAGTCGATGACTTGGTTGCCCAGTTGGTTGAGAATGTGGCCGGGGTGCCGAAGAAGGTGAAGAAGATCGGAAAAGATGATCCAAGGAGGATTTTTCATTCACTCAAAGTGGGATTGGCTCTCACTTTGGTTTCCGTCTTCTACTATCTTAGGCCTCTCTATGATGGATTTGGAGTGAATGCAATGTGGGCTGTGCTTACTGTAGTTGTGGTTTTTGAGTACACAGTTGGTGAGTGTATGTTACACCACATCTTTACAGTCCTCAAAAGAAATATATGTTCTATAGTAACATGAATTGAATATTTTCAGGGGCAACATTGAGTAAAGGTCTCAATAGAATATTTGCAACAATGCTCGCTGGTGCTTTAGCGGTTGGAGCTCATCAACTTGCAAGCTTTTCAGGAGAGAGAGGAGAGCCTATCATTCTAGGAGCTTTTGTGTTCTTAATAGGTAGGATGTAGTCATTAGAGAAGACCCATTTTATTCTTTGGTCTCCACCCTCACCTTAGTACATGCATAACACTTTCGCTTATTTCTTGAGTACACAGAAATGAAACCATGTTTTGGCTATCATTACTGTTCATCAGATGGGCCCCTCATGGATGGACACTCATGAAATATGGGACCCACATGTGAAACACAAGTCCTGGGCTTGCCATGCTTTCCCCTTCCAAAAGAATAATGCAAAATTCCTCTTCCACAATACAATTAAAGCATTCTATTGATTTTGGTTTAACCAAAGTGAAATGATTTGGGTGTGATGCAGCTGCTGCGTCCACATTCGCCCGATTCTTCCCCGGCATCAAGGCCAGATACGATTACGGGGTAGTGATATTTATACTAACATTTAGCCTAGTGGCAGTTTCGGGCTACCGAGTTGACGAGCTCATCAAACTGGCCCACCAGAGATTATCAACCATAATCCTTGGTAGCTGCACCTGCTTGTTCATTTCTGTTTGTGTTTGCCCCGTTTGGGCTGGTGAAGATCTGCAAAAGTTAATAGGAAACAACATAGAGAAGATTGCAATGTTTTTAGAAGGTAACAGAAAACACTCATTAAATAAACCATCTTTTAACTATTTTACAATTTTGTTTCTTTTTTTTTTTTCCATGATTAGTAGTTCATAGTCACCTGATACTTGAAAAGATTACAGGGTTTGGAGAAGAGTACCTGAAGAAAGAGGAAGGAGAAAGTGCTGATGTTGTTAAGAAGGATAGGTCCTTTCTTGAAGCATACAAGAGCATTCTCAATTCCAAAACCTCTGAAGAATCTTTGGTAAGAAATTTGTGATTCTGCTAATCTAATAGTAAGCTGGGGCATGGCGTTTATAGTAATAAATGTCAAAATTGTGGCTGTAGATTTAGCAGAAATAAACATGTGAGATGACATATTTGTCTTGGAAAGAAAGTAAAAAATACATGTTTCAGATTATTTTTTTTTAAATTAGCCTCCCCAGGACATGTTTGTTTAAATGAGGGAGAAGTTTACTTAAAGTAAATGATCAAATCAAGAGAAGTTTACTTAAAGTAAATGATCAAATCAAGAGAAAACACAAGAAGGAATCCACTAAGAGACAGAAGAAGGAATCCACCATAAGGCAAAGGGCATTTTTGTTAAAGGCTGTTCTACATGGGATGGCACCCCAGGTTTTTTTTTAAAATCTCCCTAAAGTTGGTGGAAATTTATACTTGTTTTTCACATTGGCCCTCCGAAGAAGATTTTTTTAGCTTATTAGAACCGAGGCCAATATTTTGGCTGTGTCCCCGTCTCCACCTCCTCTGTTCGATTGCTATCTTCTTCTTCTTCCTCCTTTTGATAAAAGAATTGCAATCTTCTATGTGGCATAAGAAATATATAAAAGGTTTGCATATTCCACACATAAGGATGCAAACTTAAGAGAAAAAAAAATTCAGAGTTTGTCTTTCTGAAAATGTGCCCTTAAACATGAAAACTGTTATCTGTCATGTCCAAAATTGGTACATAACTGTTGAGATTTTGACGTTTGTTCATTTATAAAATTATCCCTATTGCAATTTTTAAGCTAACCTTTGCCTCCCTTACATTTTTAGGCTAATTTCGCGAGATGGGAACCGGGTCATGGACTGTTCAGATTTCGCCATCCATGGCACCAATACCTCAAGATTGGAGCGTTGGCTCGACAATGTGCATGCTCCATCGACGCTCTCAATGCATGCACCAGCTCAAAGACTCAGGTACTACAAAATTCTTCTAAACGTTTTATCTTTCATCCTATCATGAACATTGGTCGGCCCCAGTAGATCACATTGTCAAAAAGGTTAGGACATGTGATATGATCATGAATGGGCCCCACACGTGGACCCTACTTGCCTATTAGGTGATCCGTTTTTACCAATAGGCTGTGTATTATAATTGTTTAAATTACAGAAACCTCCCCCATATTTCATCTGAATTACAATTAACTACTCCTCCAGGTACCAGTGGAATTCCGGCAAAGAATTCAGGAAGCATTTTGGAAGATGAGTTCGGAAACCGGGAAGACATTGGCGGACTTGTCATTAGCAGTTCGAACAATGAAGAAACCGATGGCCACTGCGACCCATATCCTGGGTGCAAATACTGCTGCCGCCGACCTAAAAACCGCCCTGAAAACCACTTCATCTGATATGATAGCGCTTTTAGAAATCCTTCCAGCGGCCACCAGTGCTTCCCTGCTCTTTGAGATCGTTGGCCACACAGAGAAACTCATGGTGGCCGTTAATGAACTGGCCCACCTTGCAAAATTCAAGAACCCAGCCTCCGTAGCTGAAAGAACTCCCTCTCTTCACAGAGGGGCCGTAAAACCACTTCCCAATGATGTTGTGATCGGAATACCTGAATTGGAGTCAAGTTCACTGGAAAATTTCAGTTCTCAAGGGCCAACGAGAGATAGAAATGAGGAGATGTAAATATGAGGAGAGCTATGTATGTATGTATGTTGCAGAGTGTAAAACTGTGACAGCCACCCAAACTTGTTTGCTTTTAAAAGCAAGTTTGAGGGCTTGTAATTCTAAAGGAAGTGATTAAATCTAATATGAGGTTTCACCTTCTAAAGATCCCAACTATTCAAGTTTTGGCCCTAATATGCTGTTTTTGAGAATTAAGTAGGCTTGAGAATTGAGATCTTCAAACAAAGCGGGTTACATGCAATTAAGTAAAACGCATTAAATCTATTAATTAATACTACTCTTATTAACAAATTTATTTTTGCTCACAATGGGCCTACCATTGGAGATACAAAATCTCCATCCAATGTGAAGTTTTCTTCTCCTATTTATATATAAAAACTCAATCTAACTAGCGAAAAAAGCCCTGGATTATAAGAAAATATATATATATATATATATAGAAATCTTTAACTTCAAAATATATTTTTTTAGTATTGTTAGTTATTTTCATTCATTTTGAGGATATGGACAATTTTTAATTAAAAAAGGAATTAAAGAAAAAATTATTTTAAATTAAATGACATTTCCGTTACTATTCATTAAATGGCAGTAATTAAGAAAGAAACTAAAACAAAACTAAGAAAGGAAATGATAAAACGAAGCACAAGATGTTATAAATGAATTAAAAGAG
Organism: Cinnamomum chago; assembly: GCA_038049695.1. NCBI lineage: Eukaryota > Viridiplantae > Streptophyta > Magnoliopsida > Laurales > Lauraceae > Cinnamomum > Cinnamomum chago. The sequence goes on along the minus strand of CP142454.1, from coordinate 55,255,308 downwards.
AAAAATGGGAATATGAAGAGAAGATGCTTTAAACCATATAAGAGAGAGTGGAATTGTTACATATTTGGAGATGTGGAAGAGTAATGGAGGAGTCATTATTGAATAAAATAGAGAGAAGTTACATTAGTAAATGGTCAAAATAAATTGAGCAGTCAAAATCAATTGAACAAATTGAGGTTGCTTTCTCAATTGAAATCAGTCTCTTTCATATATTTAAATTGGAGTTACATTCGCAATTGGACTGGAAAAATACAATTGAACTTTGTCTTTCATAAGTGTCTAATCAAATTGCCAAAGTTAGTCTGATCGACATCAAAGTTTGGGGTGCAATGTTGGAGCAAAGGGAAGGTTAAGCAGTCTTGTTATTTGAAAATCTTGATATTTTTATGAAAATGTAAGTAACGCGTGCATTATTATACTTTCTAAAAACCGATGAGGCTAATGGTAATTGTTGCAATGAATGATGAAATTACGTACAAAAGCAAGCATGGATCCATCCATCTTTTAAACAGTTTAAATCCTCACAAAATGGTCAGTAGGCAAATTCATGCCACAAGTGGTTAAAAATGAAGACCAAGTGTGAACATACAAAAGTACCATCAAATTAATGACCTTCCCTTTTTTATGAAAATTAAGTCAAGGGAAGATGGGAAAAGAATACCTAGCCATCACCCTATTAATTCAAATTCTAGGAAAGTCAAGGTCTCATCCTTCTTTCCCCTCTTCATTTAATTCACATCTCACTTCTTTATTAATCTCGCAGTGGAGCTCATTTGACCATGAGTCCCTACGTAATCTAATTTAAACAAACATGTTATCACATCTGATCCCTACATTTTGATGTGTGAGATTAGAGGCCAATTGAAGATTTCCTAACATATTAAAATACACGTGGCCCCCAATTAGCGTCCCTAAAGATCAAAGTATGTGATTATGTATAAATATCTTTGTCAGGTCACAAACAATTATAACAAAAGCTTCGTTATCACATAATTACAGATGATAGAAATATTAAAACAACAAAGAGAGAGGCATATATTTTTGTTACTAAGGTTAGAGTTAAAACAATTATACCAAAAATATTTTTAATTACATGGCCTCTAACAAAAACCTAGACCAAACAAAATGATATGCATGTATCGTGAAGGCTCCCAACTGCGGGTTCAAGACGACTCAATCTATGTCGTCCGCACGCCACTTGTGGACGTCGTCAGGCTGATCCTCCTGAAACATCTTTGTCTCCTCCTTTAAGGCTGGTGGGCTTAGTACCTATGCACCAAGAGTAGTATCATTAGATCATGTACGAATAGATGGCAGGTAGGTATACATAAATAACAATAGATACGCAATATTAAATGGAAGTAAAGACAATGTGGTCATATTAGATCTTAATAGCAAGTATACTAAGCAATAATTTGTGAATTATCTCGATAAATAAAGGATCAAATCAGACAATAAGCTACAGTAACACCCTTAGGTGGTTCACATAGGTTAATCACCATGGGATATTATAACTACTCTCCCTACTCAAACCAAGTTGTGCTGGAGAGAACACATATGAGTACAACTCGGTCAATAATGAAACTCAGGGTAAAAAAAGCCTAAAACTCTCTCTTTTGCGGTATCCAATGTGTGTACATCCATCTGAAAAATCGATTTGCAATCACATTATAATAGTCTTATCACAAAGTTGCTTGGCTGTGTTAGACGTTAACAGCTGAGTAGTGCCTAACTCGGAAAACTCTATCGATACAATCAGTGAAGGACTAGGCCTATCTTACGTAAACAAGATTCGTCAAAAGAAAAAAGGGACTACTCTCAATCCATCAAAGTTGAATCAAAGTCTAAACATCCAAATCCAATACCCAAGTAGTCCTCTGAAAGCTTTCACAATCAAAGTCACCTAGCCTCGACACCTCGGTCAATTCCAAACAATGATACGAAGTATACAAAGCAAAACTAAACCAATAACAAAGTTTAAAAGGAATCCTAAGTCCATCTAAGTTATCAATGTGATCCCAATAATACAATCACAAAGTTAAGGAGCATGCTCATGGCATGTAGATCTCAATACTAAAAGTACACAACAAATCCCAGTTATGCAATAGTTAAAAAGAGAATGCACACCAAATCTAGGTTAATAATTACCTTCTTCGTACAACGCATCACCATTCGATCCTAGGAGATAATGAGGTCATTGATGTCATATCCAACCACCTTGTTGCATAATACAATGTTTGGCATCACCTTACCACACATCATCACACTCTGACGTGGTTGGCAATCCATAAGGGTATATCAGCACAAACATCCCTCGCTCTTGGTCTCCCAATTAGTCATCATCATACAATGCCAAGGGTTCCCAACTAAGTCCACACAACCTAAGTTAGAGTTCCCTTTTTTCAAAAGAGAAACTAGGCACCTATGATTAGTCATGAGGTCTCTACGGCTAGTCGTATGGTTAGCCTACTGTGAGCCATGGTTAACCGTAGTACAAAAGGGTCCAAAAATAAGGGTTTTGTCTAAGGAACTATAGTGCAGCTGGTTTGTCTTCCTAAGTTTCCATTGTTAGCTGTGAGTTACTCTACGGTTAGCCACAATTAATAGTGAGCTAACCGTAGATCAACTTCTCAGTCAGGCAAATCAAGGTGGTCTTGGGATGCAATTTCGCAATTGAAACCTGGTGGTTTACAATTAGTATTAGGAGTCATACGACTAGCTGTAAGCTTCTAGCTAGAAACCGATTTCAGAAGCTTGTTCAGCTTCAGGTTTTGGGGCATTCTTTCCCCCTTCAACAACTCCTTCTATAGCTCACAAAACTAAGGCCTAGCCCTCTTCATATAACCATAAACTACCTCCTTCCATCCACAATTCAACAACATCAATGAAAAACACTCTTAGACATGTCATTCTCATAATTACAATAAATGAGCTTCAGGTTGCTAAGATTAACTCGACGCTAGATTCATAAATAATAGCACATATATCAATAGAAAACTACAAATAGTCACTTACCTTGGTTTAGAGAAACACTTAAGATCAAACCTTGACTTAGAGAACCTCTTGGAACATCACTCTTGGGAAACCAACTAAAGCCCAAAATCACCGACAAGAAACAAAAGGAAAGAGCCTAATGAGCTAACCTATCTCATTTCTAACTAGTAAACAACAAACCCGAGAATTTATATAGAGAACAACTTACCTATGGTATGAGGAAGGGGAAAAACTTGGAAAATGGTATGCTTGAGCTTATGGAAGTTAAGAAAGATGATGATGTCGATGATTTGAAACTTGGAGGTCCTCTTGTTCTTCTATGAAGAAGAAAAGTGAGAGGGAAGAAGAGAAATGGGATAAAGAAAGAAGGAAAAGAGAGAAAGAAATGTGAATCAAAGTGAAGGTTCACCATCTCATATTTGGTGTAAAAGTTTATGGAAAAAACAATTTAGTCCTTAGGTCACTTGGGTTTGAAATTTAGAGGGCTTAAGCGCATCAGATCGAAACGCGCCTTTAGGGAAAAGTCTAGGAAATATGAAAATCTACTCAATATTGCACCCAAAATCATGGAGATTCAAAATTAAAAAAGAACCCTCAAAACTTCTCGAATTGCAAACCACCCCCTACCATGACCAAACTAATTCAAAATACTTCAAAACCTCGTGCACACTATTCTATCAGTAAACCAGACTTACTTAGCTACTAATTCCACTTATTTAATTAAAATATAATTAATTAATAATAATGACACTATTAAGAGCTAGGACTTTGCCCATCCCCTGAAGGATTTAATTTGTCCTTACTTGACTTTTTTGGTGATATTTTATATGTACATGGATTAGGGATGTAATGGGACTAGGTTTAAGTTAAGTCCAAGACACTGACCCATCCCAGACTTGATCATTGTTTTTTATACCAATTTCAAAATAAAGCCTAAGTATGTTATTACATTTTATTTTAAGTGAAAATATAAGATAATAAACTATGTCGGTCTATATTGGCACACATATTGGTTGATATTAGCCTGTAGTGCCTGTCTTGACGACATGGGTGGATATCAAATATCATGCCAATACCCGAATTCAGTCACTTGAAAAAAATCAATATGCATCGTCCAAGCAAGGAATGACAAATTTTATCTTAAGGACCACTGAGTATATAAGGAAGAGGAGGAGGAGATGAAGAAGAAGAAGGAAAAAGGAGGCGGTATTCCAGTATATAAAGTTTGAGCCATGACGACCTCCTATGGTGGATTCTTGTTAGGTTATTGACTCATTTCTCTCTTGGGCTCACACTTGTTGGAAGTAGGTGGGCCTCGTAAATAGGTTTCAAAAACTTTTGACCCACTTGATGCAATGATCAATTATCCATAAGGATACAAAACCAATCCAAGATCCAAGACCTCAATATCATCAACCATGATCAGTAGAACTCTATCTCTAAAATAGAAAACAACAGCAAATAAGGAACCATGAAATTTACAACATGCAAGGAAGTAGATCTTACCTTAGGAGCTTGGTAGTGCTCTAATGGAGAAGTAGACAACTTGCTTGATGAAGAACTCTTTCTTTGTAGCAAATTAGAAAGGATAGCGTGGGGACCACTAGGGATTCCACAGAATGTTGGATCCAACTGGGACACCCCGACCCCACATCTCATGTGCAATCCGGGCCCACATTTAATTGCAAATAACTCCACTATATAAATGCAACTGTACTCCAATCTTATGAATAAATTACAAGAAGACCATCAACTTCCCTATGACCACAGTAGGCCCCTCCATCTATATCCATTGATCAATTGGATTAAACATGTCCATCCAACTTAGATCCATATCTTATTATCCTTGAGACCCAATCAATTATAGTGATCATCAGTACCACCCAATTAACTCTTAATTAAGATGGGTGCACACTTACCAATGATAAATCCATTAGTTGGCACAAGGGGATAATCAGAATAGATTCTATCTTGACCATTGAATGTTCCCACAATCCTACTACCACGTACTCAAGACAATGAGGTGTTGACCTACAATTGGCCTCACTCATTGGTGACTCAAAGCAAATGAACATTCGATAGAAACTTGAATTCATTTAATGTTTCAGGATTAAGAGCACATTACTAGGGAATCATGAGAGTAAACCTTAAAGTAAAGATAGTGTTTCATAAAGTGCTTCTCATAGTCTTTCATTTCATCCAATGTACCAACACAATGATCCAGAATCTTACATTCTGATGATCGAGACAAATCACACTATCTCATAGTGATCAAAGTACTGCAACCTTGTCAGATGAGATGCCCAATCTCATCACCGGTTGTGAATTAATTTAAGTATAAGATTTGCGACACATTTATCTCGTATGTGGATCTTATCCATACACATGTATTACATCTAATATACTTGTAGACTCCGGTTCATCTCATGAACCATCATGTCATTCGTATTGGTTATGTGCAAGCAGGGAACAAAAACATTCATCTCATGAAAAGTAAACATGATTATATTGAAATAAATCAATTTATTACATCATCCACTGGATTGAGACCATATAATCTAACAACACCTTCAATGAATGTTGGATCCATTACATATATTCTCACCACGGGTAGAAGGAATGGGAAAGCTTTGATGTGGTGGAGTGCAGGCTAAATGTATTTCAAATAGATGGTCAGGGCTAGTACTGATTTTACACCCTCAAGGTTTAATGGCTTCTTAAGTGTGGTATTTTTTCGTCCTGGAAAACTTATTCTCCGACCATTCAAAAGTCCTTCTGCTATTAAGAATTATTATTTAGTTCCTACCTTCTAGATTTTTCTATAATATAGTTTTTTCTATATAAATTCTTTTAACAAGAAAATTCATATAAATGTCTCTCCATAATGAAAAGGTTTACTTGTAATGTTTTCTTTTCAGTTTTAAAATAATGATTTGGTGGAGCAATGAAAGGAAATATATGTTGCATGAGAGGTAAAAAATTTACCACCTCATACGACCCCCATGACCAATCCAGCACCCCTACCCTCACTAAAATCCCATGAATTGGCACATACCCTAATTTGGCACTAATTTGAATCAGATTTATTTTTAAATTGAATTTCGTAATAACAAAGATGTAACAAAGTGTGGAGCTCGACCAACGTTAGGGGGGCGGGTGATCGCCAGTGGTAAGAGTCAAACTAAATGCAAGACATCTTTGCACAACATTCTCTACATTGTTGCAACCAAAACCCTAGTTAAAGATTTCCCCTTTTTGTCCTCCCAATATTTTTCACATAACCGTGAGATTCTAAAGATCCAATGACAAAATTGATCGCACTCACAACTAAAACTCAAATACCAATTGTTGTGTGCATGCATGCAGAAGCACGAATACCTGCAATCAACAAACATGCCCCACAAGAGAGAGAGACACAAGAATTTACATGGTTCGACAATGTGCCTACGTCCACGGTAAGAGAATACTAATCACATTTTGAGTCCTCTTCAGAGTCTATGGTTACACATTACATTACATATATATATATATAGAGAGAGAGAGAGAGAGCAAGGCTCTCCTAAGCTCGAGTTTAAGATAAAATTTCATAAGCTCATGCTTGTGGAGCCCACCTTTAGTCCATCCAAATGGACCAAGCATAGACCCCCCCTAAATTGCACATGTCCGCCAACTTTCAGTCAAATCCGAATTTACTGGACCGTTGGATCGACTATGTATCGATCAGAATGTATCGTTAACCATTGAACTTTTGGCTCATATGGAGATTATAGAAATCACGGTTGGGGCTATTTTTTGCAGAAAGGAAGATCCCAGGGAGTCCTTGAAATTTTCTACATCCTCATATGGGTCCCAAGGTGAGCCCCACCATATACTTGAACTTAACTTATCCTAAGCTTAAGCTTAGGAGAGCTGGCCCCATATATATGAGCAAGGCTCTCCTAAGCTTAAGCTTAGAAAAAAAATTCGTAAGCTCATGCTTGTGGGTGAAAGTCCATGATCCAAACCCTATAGGGGGGGGGGGGGAATAGGGTGAGCTACATTATGTGACCAATTATGACCAATTTTAACTTCTTTAAAATAAACTAGTCACAAGTGATGATTTACCAAACAAGATGCGGAAGCTAATAAAAACAATCACCACAAGCATTCACCATCACACAAAGATTTATAGTGGTTCGGCCTCAATGCCTACATCCACTACTGGCTTGAGATCCAACACCCCACCGGATTTCCACTATTTATGATTTTCAATAGGCTAAGCAATAACCTTTACAATATGCTTTTCAAGGCTAAGCAATAGCCACTACATTATGCTTTTCTTAGGCTAAGCAATAACCTCTACAACCAAAGGTTGGTTATCTCTCTATCAAGTGTCTAAAATACACTTGATGGAGATACAATTTAGCTCATTACAATGCCTCTCAATTAGGCGGATATAAAAGTGAAAATCTAATTCACACACACACACACACACACACACACTATGAATGCAAAGATGAATGCACAATGTGTATGTATGATGTCCTCAATCAATTTTAAAATGAAAGCTCATAAATGTATGCCTAAGGCTTTTGAAAGTTTTAGCTCATAAAAACATTTATGATTGAGGAAGGAATGCTAATCACTTGTTAAAAATAACTTGTAAATGATATACATTTGTATTCTAAACAAGTTGTGAAATTCTAACAACAAAACATGCGATGCATAGGGATTTCAATCAAATTAACAATGCAGCTTAATATGTGTATGCTATAAGTATATCACACAAAAATAAATTTGATTGAAGTTAAGGGACAAATCATATGTAATTATAAATTCAACTTGAAAATGATATACCTATCAATGCTAAACAAGTTGTGAAACTTTAAAACAAAAGTACATATGATTTGTGAAGTTGTTGAATCCAAAACATAAGATAGATTTGAAAGTGATTTTCTTATGATGAAAAATAACAACCAAAGATTCAACCAAGTATAGGAATTGTTAGACCCCGACCCAGACTAATTCGATTAGTGTGTGTTTAGTCCTAAGTGGGTTTAGTTGTCGCTGGGTTAGAAATAATTAGTTTTAGTCTTGGACAGAGGTTTGGGAATTTTGAGAACGTTTAGTATTAGTCAGACATGCTCAGGAATGCTTGAGTGCATGTGTAAGCCTGGGAGGATCGAATCGGTTTCCATTTTTAATTGTGATTTTGATTTCATTTGAATGATTTTACTATGTGTTACAACTTTCGTTTTCAGCCCATTCATGTTTGAAGCCCAAAAACCCAAGTTCTGGCCCAAAAAGGGTAAAGTTGTCTTTTATACACAAATCTAGACACAAATTTTGAAATCTCAAAACCATGTCAAAAATATACTTTTTCGAAACTAGATATTTCGATGATCATTTTATCCTTCTTCATCGAGTTCATTCGAGGCCCGCAAGAGCATGTTTTCATTGGTGCAAGATTTGGCCATTAGGCCCCATTTGCTAAGGTTTTAAGTCAACTCTTTCCCTCTTTTCATTCTCAAACCCTAACCCTAGAGCAGCCAAGAGGAGAAACCTTTTCTCTCCACTTTATTTCTCTTGAATGATCAAGCTAGAAGACTCCAAATGGAATTCGAAGACCATCATCTTCTTCCTCTCATCCTAAGCTTTCCATTGATGTAAATTTCTTGAAGTTTCTAGTTGGGCAAGAGCTCCATTTTCTTCCTTCTCTCTTGTTTGGCCTTTTCTAGGTAAGAGCTCCAACCCATCTCTTTAATGGAGCCTTTTTTGCTCCTAAAGATCTTGTTTTTCATATATATTGCAAACCCTTTTGTGAAAATGAGTTCCTTGTTTTCAAGATTGAGTGAGTTTTGTTTGGTTTTCATGGGTTTTGTAGTCTTTGGATTAGCTTTAGTGGAAGTGCTTGGAGAAAGTTTGTGACATCTTTGACTAAGGCAAGTAACCAATCTAGGATGGATGATAGCATGTGCGCATTTGATTTGTTTTCTTTTCATTCTTCTCATTTCATTGGAAATTTATGTCTTGAATGGAAATTTGGGGATTTTGTTTTAGATTGGAGAATGGGAATGTAATGTCTCAACTTGTGCTATGAAATGTGTGTTTTATTCCTTGGAGAGAATGTAGGCTCAGGGAGGTGCAGGTTGAATGAGAAACAAGAAGAAGGGGAAAAGAAAATGTGAAAATCTGAATTGAACTGCACTTCCCTTGTAGTTTCGGCCAGCCGCTGGTCAGCTGGCAGCTAGCCGAGATCCCCATTCCAGCTAACCGTGAGCTGATCGAGTTCGGCGGTTCCTTTTCCAGAAGTTGGCATGTGCATCAGGGTTCAACGGTCAGCTTACGGCTAGCCACCAAGTCCCATTTCGGCTAACCGTAAGCCAATCGAAGTCAGTTCGGTTTCTTTTCCAAAGAGCTGCGTTTGGACCTGGGTTTCCAGCGGTTAGCTGGCGGTCAGCTGGCGGCTAGCCGCCAGATCCTAGTTCGGCTAGCCGACATCTGACCGCGAGCTGACCGAATTTGACACCATTGCCATTTTGAAGAATATTTGTAAGAATGAAAACTAGAACATGTTAAGTGACCTTTAGCCTGATATTGTGCACTTGAAACCTGAGATGTCTTTGAACTTCCAGGGCACCGATTCTCTTTTAAATTCCAACATTTGGGCTTCGTTTACATAAAGATCAACCAAAGGTCCTTACATGTGCCTGATAGGCTTTGTGTTCGTACTTTAGTTTTGATACAGTGAATATCATTATGTACTTGTTTTGAAGTTTAAGTACAAGCTCATTTTGAAGATTTGTTTCAAGAAAAAGGGGACCACTTCCTAAGCGTCTTATGCATATTAATTATGCCTTTTGCTAGTCGTGTTTGTCATGTTTTGATAAGTGATTTTCCCCTTTTATCTCGACATGTTTAGACAGTGCTTCGCGTGTTTTGTGCATTCATGAATTTAAGTGAACACCAATGAGCTTGGACTGCCCTTTCAGTTTGATCCACTGTCTGGGGCTCCTTAAACATGTGGAATGTCTGCAGACTGGTCTTGTATTTTATTACACATCGTGCGTGTCCGGTTCCGCGACCGGAATCCCCGTATATGTGGGAATCGTGTCGTGATTATATTATGTATATCGTGCTTGTCCTGCGTGCTTGCTCTTTTCATTATAAATGATAGAGAAATGATGGGCTCTTTGTGGATTGTAACTATTCATGATATTATAAGTATTCATGTCAGTTTTGCTCGTATTTTTGAAATGTACCTTAGTCATGTAACTGGTTACAATTCAGCAAAAAAAAAATGTCTTTATATGTTTCCTTAAACATTTACTACTTATATGTTCATGCCTGAATTGATTACCTGCCAAACCGTTGAGTTTGACCCTTGTATGTTGGTGCCCAGGTGCAGGTAACGTTGCCTTTGAGGAGGAGCGTTCGGAGGAGGCTCTTGAGCCACCCCCAGTCAGAGAGTGGCAACCCGACGATGTCAACTAGACGTTGGGCGGGTTCTTGAGTTTCGCTACATTTTGTCATTAGGTTCTTTTATTATTTTGAGAATTGTATTGGCCTTTGTTGGCTTCTTATGGGATGTAACTAAACTTAACTTACTGTTATGTTAGTCTCATAACTTGAATTATGATGGGAATGCCATGTTAACTCCTTTCTTTTGATACTATGTCTTGATATTATTTGTCATAGTACTTAAACATTTATCGGTGCTTATCTTGATGTGATTTGCTACACGCTTCCGCAAACTTGATCATGTGAGACAGATTCCGTGTGTCTCGGGAATCCTCACCGTAGGAACCTGTGGGAAAAACAAACACAACAATCGTCGCGGGCTCGGGATTCGTTCCGGGGTCGCAACAGGAATCATGTTACATAAAATTTTAAAGATATTTTCATTAACATGATTTACTTAGATATACCAATTTAAGTACTACTTGAATTGAATCAAGGTGATGCATCCAAAACAATAAATCAATTCAAAAACATATAACATGTTAAGGACACAACAAATCATAGTTTATCATGCTAGAAAAGATTTACCAAAAATTAAAGCAAAGCATGAAAACATATGATTAAGGAAAGTAAAGCTTACTTAGTGATTTAACTCAATGAAACCAAGCTTTAGCTTTCCAAATAAACCCTTTCATCGCTTAGCTCATTCCCCTTTCATTGGCCTCAAAACATCTCAAGGAGGGCCTCTTAGTTCCTCAAATTTTTCAAAGGAATGAACCACTATTTATACTAAAAACTTCCCAACGGCTAGTCCTCAGTCGACCTGGTACCTTGCCCGGTCGACCGGGTACTCAACAGTCAGATTTTTTACCATTTAAAAAAGTACCCAATGGCTCTTTCCCGGTCGACCCCATGTGTGCTCGGTCGATCGGGTCCATGAGCTCGGTCGACCGAGCACACTGCGGGTCGACCCGGGCCTAGGGACCAAATTCCCCAAAAATGTATTTTCCAAAGAATTTCTTTGAGGAGAATTTTGGGCCACTGAATCAAGTTTGAAATCATGAATTAAATCAAACTAAGAGGTTTAAAAACTCATGAAACATAAAAAGCCTAAAAAGATTTGAAAGATTTAAAACATAGGCTAGCTTGATTTGATAAAACTTCTTTTCAAAATAAATTGCATCCAAATTTAAAATCAAAACATGCATAAATCAATATTTCTACAAGTCTAAAAACCAATGCATGTGTAAATCAAGATTTCAAGATTTTCTAAATCAATGCATGTGTGTAAATTTAAATGATGCTAGAATGATAATGCATCCATCAAATTGCAATACACAAAATCCCTAACAATCTCCCCCTTTGCAATTTGATGGCAACTTACTCAACACCGAATTAACACACCAAGTCTTCAGCTCCCCCTAAGCTGGACAAGTCTTGAAATCTCTTGAATGCTCCTTCTCTTAGCTTGGGCTCTTGGTCTTTTTCTTCATTCTTCTTGATGCTTGGAGCTTGATTATTCTTCAAGCTTTCTTTTCATCTCTCTCTATGGCCAAGCATCTTCTTTAGCTCCCAAGCTTTCGTTCTTCTTTCAACTCTCCCCCTTTGACCATGCACTCTCTCTCCCTTTGGCAAGATATGCATTCTCTCCCCCTGTAGAAGATCATACATTATCTCCCCTTAGAAAGCTTGAACATTCTCTTCCCCTTTAGATAACTTGAATGTTCTCTCCCCCTTTGGCATTAAATTACAAAGGTACCTACACACATGAAACAAGGAAAATACCTTTTAGAAGCACCTGTTAACAAAAGAAATCGAAAATGAAATTCATAACAGGTTATCATGTATGGTTAGCAAGCTTAAAAGGGTAAAGAGTCAATACAAGGGTGAATTTGATCAAAACTAATACTTCCTATGAAGGTTTACACTCCCCCTCAATCCATTCTCTCCTTTTGTCAACATGTTGACTAAGATTTAACTATTTGGTGCAAGAAGAAGATGGTTTAACCAATTGAGGGTCAACTTCAAGGAAAGAATTAGACACGTTTAACTATAGAGCACAATATGATCAAATTACCAAAAGAGAACAAGGACAAGGAGAAAAGCGATCATGGATACCAATTGAAAAAACAAAGAATACCAATTGAGATTCAAAGATAAGTCTATTAAAACAATCACTCTAAAATGGAGTTATAAAGAATATAACTATTAAGATAAATCCAAAATAGAGCTATCCATGATGAAATGGGGTTTACTAAACATAGCATCAAATAATTTAACTATGAAAATCATATGCTATGAAAGTTTTGAAATCATTTTATTCAATCAATAAATATGACTATTAAGTGCAAGATGAGTGAAATGAAATTCAAACATGAAGCCAACCTCAACTAATAACCAACCAAGATTATGAATACATAAACATGGTGATCATGAGATTTACCTATATGAGGAAGAGAGAGGTGGCAAACATGAAAATTATGATGCTAATGAAATATGACATGAAACTAAAATATATGACTATGAAGTTCAATCCAATGTACACAAGGTCTATCACATTCTCAAGATAAGACATCAATTGGATATGAAATCAATTGAAAATTATACCAAATGAAACCAATTGAATTTGAAAACATGATTAAAAGCAAGGATGTGACAAACACAAAATTTCATCAAGCATCATAAATGATTATTCATCACTTTTAATGAAATAACTAATGAGCATAGTGATGAACAAGATAAATTGCAATGCAAAAAGATATAACTTGGTAATGCATGCAATTTTCAAAATGACAAAATCATATGAATTCAACATCTAAGATATCCATCAAACATATAGATATACAAGGAATGGATTTCAAAGAGTTTCATATGATTAAGATCACTACTATGAAGTTGAAACATGTATAAGGATGACATCACTTAGAGAATATACATGAATCAACATCATAACCATCCATAAAAAAAATGACTAGAAAGCATAAAGGATGGATTTGAGTTCTAGTATGGTTTCTACAAATATAACTAATATCACAACCATACATAAAACGATTTGACATTTGCATAGAGAGGATCAATCAACACTCAAGATCTAACTCATACCATAGCATCAATAAAGAATATAACTATGCATGCACAAGAAGGTATGGAGTTAGAAGGATATCATGGATCGCAAATAGAAGAAAAAGGATCACATATATGGGTATACCTATTAAGAACAATGGATTAATTCCAATTCATCTAAAAAGATCCATTAACATATCATACAACATCTCCACTCTAGCAAATGTACTAAGCTTATAATGCAATGGAAAATGGATATGAGGATTATACCAAATGAGTTTAGCACACTAAATCACATATGTACTTATTAGGATGAAATGATAATAAAACAAAAGATTTTACTATAAAACACATAAACAATCATCAATTTGCATTAATGAAAATATATACCAAGCTAGGCACAAACATGCAAATCAATGAAACCATATCCAACTACGCAACGTAAGACATCAAAATCAATTTGCATAAAAAGAATGTAACTAAATGAGCAAAGATGCAAATTGTTTGTAAAAAGTATTTCCTTCCAAATGATATAATCATAATTAAGCACAAGGAAATAAATTCAAGGAAAATGCTTCTATAAATACAACCAATAAAACTTAGAACATTTTCCAAAGTTTTTCAAATCACTTCAATATTTAAAATTCCAACAATGAATCATTTATAGAATTATGAGCAAACGATTTTGAAAAACATGAAGTGTACTGCAATAAATTTTCAATTTGTATTCTAAAAATGACAATAGACACTTGTACAAATTGAACACATATTTTCCATACCAAGAAATATAACTTGAAAAATCAATGGAAAACTTAAATTGCTTCAAATCATTTGATTTACAATAAAGATCTAATTATGACATTCATCAAATGATTTTCCAACATCAATTGATCATGAAAAATTTAGCTATGAAAGCTTTTGTAATCACAATCAATTGATCATCAATAGATATGCACTACAAGAGATATAACTATATGAACAAAATGCAAATCCATCAAGAAAATATTGCAATCAAGGGATTTTGAAAACCATGAGATATAACTTAAAAGTTCACGAAGACAAAATCAAATGATAACAAAGAAACATTGCATTTTAAGAGATGTGACTATAAAGAAACAAAATGCAAATGTAACATGACCAATAATTAGATAAAACTAAAAGGAATAGGTTGGTTTAGAGAGGTTCAAGGCCTTAAGTTTAGTCTAATAGTCTACCTTTGAAGATTCACCTAAGGTCTTGATTAGGTTGTCCTTGAGAGTTCACTTTGATCTACAATATGTGACCAATAATGACCAATTTTAACTTCTTTAAAATAAACTCGTCACAAGTGATGATTTACCAAATAAGATGCGGAAGCTAATAAAAACAATCACCACAAGCATTCACCATCACACAAAGATTTATAGTGGTTCGGCCTCAATGCCTGCATCCACTACTAGCTTCAGATCCAACACCCTACCGGATTTTCACTATTTATGTTTTTCAATAGGCTAAGCAATAACCTTTACAATATGCTTTTCAAGGCTAAGCAATAACCACTACATTATGCTTTTCTTAGACTAAGCAATAACCTCTACAAAAAAAGGTTGGTTATCTCTCTAAGTAGTGTCTAAAATACACTTGATGGAGATACAATTTAGCTCATTACAATGCCTCTTAATTAGGCGGATATGAAAGTGAAAATCTAATTCACACACACACACACACACACACACACACACACACACACACACACATTATGAATGCAAAGATGAATGCACAATGTGTATGTATGATGTCCTCAATCAATTTTAAAATGAAAGCTCATAAATGTATGCCTAAGGCTTTTGAAAGTTTTAGCTCATAAAAATATTTATGATTGAGGAAGGAATGCTAATTACATGTTAAAAATAACTTGTAAAAGATATACATATTTATTCTAAACAAGTTGTGAAATTCTAAGAACAAAACATGTGATGCATAAGGATTTCAATCAAATTAACAATGTAGCTTAATATGTGTATGCTATAAAGCATAAAACACAAAAATAAATTTGATTGAAGTTAAGGGACAAATCATATGTAATTATAAATTCAACTTGAAAATGATATACCTATCAATGCTAAACAAGTTGTGAAACTTTAAAACAAAAGTACATATGATTTGTGAAGTTGTTGAATCCAAAACATAAGATAGATTTGAAAGTGATTTTCTTATGATGAAAAACAACAACCAAAGATTCAACCAAGTATAGGAATCATGTTACATAAAATTTTAAAGATATTTTCATTAACATGATTTACTTAGATATACCAATTTAAGTACTACTTGAATTGAATCAAGGTGATGCATCCAAAACAATAAATCAATTCAAAAACATATAACATGTTAAGGACATAACAAATCATAGTTTATCATGCTAGAAAAGATTTACCAATAATTAAAGCAAAGCATGAAAACATATGATTAAGGAAAGTAAAGCTTACTTAGTGATTTAACTTAATGAAACCAAGCTTTAGCTTTCCAAATGATCCCTTTCATCCCTTAGCTCATTCCCCTTTGATTGACCTCAAAACATCTCAAGGAGGGCCTCTTAGTTCCTCAAATTTTTCAAAGGAATGAACCACTATTTATACTAAAAACTGCCCAACGGCTAGTCCTCAATCGACCTGGTAACTTGCCCGATCGACTGGGTACTCAACGGTCAGATTCTTTACCGTTTGAAAAAGTACCCAACGGCTCTTTCCCGGTCGACCCCATGTGTGCTCGGTCGACCGGGTCCATGGGCTTGGTCGACCGAGCACACTGCGGGTCAACCCGGGCCCATGGACCAAATTCCCCAAAAATGCATTTTCCAAAGAATTTCTTTGAGGGGAATTTTGGGCCACCGAATCAAGCTTGGAATCATGATTTAAATCAAACTAAGAGGTTTAAAATCATGAAACACAAAAAACCTAAAAAGATTTAAAAGATTTAAAACATAGGCTAGCTTGATTTGATAAAATTTCTTTTCAAAATAAATTCCATCCAAGTTTAAAATCAAAACATGCATAAATCAATATTTCTACAAGTCTAAAAACCAATGCATGTGTAAATCAAGATTTCAAGATTTTCTAAATCAATGCATGTGTGTAAATTCAAATGATGCTAGAATGATAATGCATCCATCAAATTGCAATACACAAAATCCCTAACAGTGGGGCCCACCTTTGGTTCATCCAAATAAACCAAACACATGACCCCCCTAAATTGCATATGTCCACCAACTTTCGATCAAATCTGAATTTACTGGACCGTTGGATCAACTATGTATCGATCTGAATGGACAATAGACCATTAAACTTTTGGGCCCATATGGAGATGATAGAAATCACGGTTGGGGCTGATTTTTGTAGAGAGGAGGATCCCAGGGAGTCCTTAAAATCCCCCACGTCTCCATCCCAATGCGGGTACCCAAGTGGGCCCCAACACACACTTGAGCTTACATTATCCTAAGCTTGAGCTTAGGAGTGTGTGTGTGTGTGTATATATATATATATAGAGAGAGAGAGAGGAACTGAATTTGAGCCCAATGTTAAACAAGCCAAGCTCTTAGTAGACTTGAGCTGCACTAGCCCTAATTCAATCAAATTGCTGAGCTTGAGTCTGAGCCTGAGCCTTAGTTGGCTCAATGCCCGACAGCCCTGGACAAGCCACACCATGCATGAGCTAATGCTCACATACCAAAATTTAGAAGTCCCAACATCCACCACTCTATTCTTTAATATCTTGTCATTTTCCTTTTCTTTTATGGCAACATTATAAATAAAAAAAAACAAACGCGCACACACCTTTTCACCTTCCAAATTCCAAACACAATGTCATGGAGCAAATGATTTTGACCTAAACAACTTCCTGGTGGCTTCATCATGGGGTCCTACCTCACCCAAAAGTGGCAGCCCACCGATTATATGCAGTGGAAATAACAAAGAGATAGATGGGAGCGTATATTACATGTATTGTGTCAACATGCTCGTTAGTGATGTTACATGAAATGGGAGCATGCAGTATTGAGAAATAAATAAATCGCAATGCTGATATTATAAATCATCATGTTTTGATCCATAATAAATGGGAAAAAACACAATCATCAATCACATCATGGACATAGTCATTCCACATGCAGGCAAAACGTGGTATAAATATGATTGCATATCAATCGTATTAAAATTTATAAAAGGGAAAATTACTGTACGGGCGATCCAAAACCCCACATTTACCCAAGACAAGATGAAAGACTACAAATTTCCTAATAGAAGATCGTACATAAAAGGACACCCAAAGTTGGATAATTTTACCCTTTATCCTGCGATATCCCATGCCTGTAGGATATCCCAGGATTCGATATCCCAGGCCCGTAGGATATCGCATTTTTCGATATCCTAAGCTTGTAGGATATGGCTAGGGTTGTAAACGGGTCGGTTCCGGTCCGGGTCCAGGGTGGACCCGGAACCGAAACCGGAACCGTTTAGTAAGAGGGGGAACCGGACCCGAATCGGAACCAGGAAACTGGTTCAGGAACCAGTTTTGATAATTTTAATGGGAACCGGTACCGGAACCGGAACCATTTGCGATGCGGGTCTGGTTCCGGTTCCGGGTATGGTTCCGGTTCCGGTTCTTGCCTAGTGACAGTTGTGAAGAACATTGATCAGGAAGACTATTTTCCGTGCTCTCATCATATGCAGAGTGTTGTGTTTTCATGTAATCTGCATGTATGATCTTGGTAAAGGTTCTAAGTTTATATGAAGCTCCTTCAGAAAGTGGTTTGTGTTGCATTAGTCATTTTTCATGTTCAGACAATCTCATGTATAAATCAAAGGGAGAAAAGAATAAAATGTTTGTTTGAAGTACTGAATGATCATGAGAAGCTTGAGACATTAGCAGAAGAATGAGATATCATATGATAAGTATATAATTATCTTATCTGACTAGTCTCGTGAATCATAAACCGTAGCGGTTGGATTATGCACGGCTGTGCTAAATTTGATCGTTCAAATTGGAGTGT
Organism: Cinnamomum chago; assembly: GCA_038049695.1. Lineage (NCBI taxonomy): Eukaryota > Viridiplantae > Streptophyta > Magnoliopsida > Laurales > Lauraceae > Cinnamomum > Cinnamomum chago. The sequence goes on along the minus strand of CP142454.1, from coordinate 55,236,788 downwards.
AGGTTAGTTCTCTATATCATTTGATCTTTACTGTTCACTTGCAAATCCGCCTACTGGGACACATGCGGAAGATGGTAGATGAGAGTCTACATTGTTAGTTCATATAATATGATTTGTTATTTGACTATAGGAATCTGGGATTACTTGGAAGAGAAATTAAAAATATCTCCAAAAATATCTCCAAGAACCATTGTTCACCACATAGTAATATAACATCTTCACTTCAAAATACAGTATGCTTTTCTCCACACCACTTCACAACACTCGCTCTCCATACAATGACATCTCATTTTCCAAAGAGACCCACAACATTCCAATGTGTACGTTAAACTTCCAAACTTACACTGAAAACTTGCTAGGTGACTGATAGTCATAGACTTCATAAGAAATATTAAAATTAAAATGATAATGTATGTCCCACTCACACATACATTTTATTACTTTGTTCATAACCATATCACTATCAATGTTGAATTTCCATGTTCCTCACAATGAGATAGACCATGTCACCAAAGACTGCTTCACAGAAAATCATCCTTATATGATGATTGATCAAACTACAAGTCTACATCCAATAAGACATCATCAGCCCATAAGCTTCTTCAATTCTATTCTTCACAGACACAGTGAGTCATCACTCATCAGTCATTAGTCCATGGCATGCTTCACCTAAACAAACATGAGTTAATAAAACTCTCATTCAAAAGGACTATTCAAACCAAAATTAAAAATAAGTAAATGTGTGACTCACTAATCATTCCAAAAGGTGACTATCACTTTCATTTGATGTTCTAGTTGCAGTCTCTTCTTTATCAAACTTGGCTGCATTTGTGATTGTATAGTGATGAGATTGAAGATCTGAAAATTAAACTTAATGTTAGAAATCTTAATGAATCTAAACCCAAAATAAATTATATAACAGTAAAAGAAAAAAACTTACCTTTTGTTGAACTTCTCAACCAATCTTGACAACACACCAAAGCCTCTACTGTAGCAGGGAGTAAATTGCTCCTGTAATCATCAATTGTTCTGCCACCAGTACTAAATGCTGATTCTGATGCAACGATGGATACCAGAATGGCCTAGATATCACGAGCCATTCGAGCAACTTCTCGGTATTTGGCTACATTGGTTTTCCACCAAACTAGGATGTCAAAAGCCTCTTCATCTTCATCGGGTCATAGTCCTTCATCCAAATACAACTCCAAATCTGACTTTCTTTCAATGGATTTATTTTCTTTGAGAAACCCTTGGAGGCCAAGTTTATAATTATCAACATACGTAAGTGGAGAAGCAACACTTGATGCTGTCCCAGAACTATTGCTAGCATTGCCACTGGAACTTCCAACATTGGTTGAAAGTCTTCCATCAAAAGCATTCTTGGTTGACTCAATGGCATATTCATTGTAAAGGCTTGTCAAAGCAAGCCTAACATCCATAATCCTCGCATCAGACTCATCACCATACCTTATCTTGTATCTTTATCTTGTATCTTTCACCATTAACCTATTTAATAGTCCATTGGTGAAGCCCTTTTTTTGGATTTCTATGTTATAATAAAATGTATGAAGTAGTTACTCACTAGAAAATAAGGCATTTTGAGTACTTTATAGGTATTAATATTGTGGCATTATATTGTTCCTATAAGTCTCATAACAAAGGATTTGATGGTGAAATTCATCCTATGATTACTACATATTTCCAACCCATGCAATTTTTATTAATAAAATATATTTTATTTGTATTGTTTTAATTAGGATGTCAGATGTTGATTTGTGTCTTATACTGCACTTTGATGGAGAGCTAGATGTGGATCGCACACATCCAATATATAACGGTGGAGAGCAGAAGCCTATCTTTGTCTACAGCAACATAACTTACAGTTCACTAATTGAAAAAGTTGCAGTAGAAACCAATTGGGAGATGAGAAATGGGTACCCTTACATGCAATACATATATCATACGGGTTGAAACTTTACATTAGTAGGCCTAAGAGGTGATGACGATTTCATGAGAATGTTTAGATTATTTCGATATGAAGTTTATCCTATCTTTATGTATATCCATAGAAGTGATGGTGTTGCCACAAACCATCAACCACCAAGTTTAAGGTATGGAATAAATCACATTACTGCTTGATATCTATTATTATAATTTTTATTACCTAAGTCAATTTGGATGCATAGTAGGTGTACAATATCTCAATTAGACCAAGATGATGAGAAGGTAACGAGAAGTATTGGCGTAAGGAAGAGATCGCTCATGAATGAAGCTAATATAAACCCATCAAGAGTATTTGAGGATGAACAAGACGATGAGAAGGTAACGAGAAGTAATGGAGTAAGAAAGAGATTGTTCATGAATGAAGCTGATATAAACTCATCAATAGTTCTTGAGGATGAACAAGATAATGAGAAGGTAATGAGACGTAATGGCGTAAAGAAGAGATTGTTCATGACTGAAGCTAATATAAACCCATCAATAGTCCTTGTGGATAAAGTCAGTATTTTTCCAATTACTAAATCCAATAGGTTTGCACTAAAACTTTTGAAATTTAGTTTCTGAATATTTTTTTCCATCAATGTGATTATGATTGATCATTCGCTATGCAGGTTTGTTTTATCGGGCACTGAACCTATTCAATTCGATTTAAACAGTCCGGGCACTGAACCTATTCAGTTCGATTTAAACAGTCCCGTGGCATGTGCTACTCCCCCACCTGGTGAATCCCAGCATTTTGTTATGGTAGAAAACGGAGCATGTGTCGCAGAAGTTAATGGAGAGAAATATAATGCAATACAATACAATAATATTGTTGACACTTTGATTCCTGATTTAGAGCACACCGATGAGCATGTAGAGAATTCCCAACATGACATGTGGAAGGGAAGACAATTTCCAGATCATGATTCATTCAGAGAAACATTGGCGAAATTTACAATGCACAAAAACTTTGTTATTAAGCCTCAGCAAACGAGCAAGAAAAAAGTCACTGCAAGATGTGTTGATCCTAATTGTCCGTGGCGTATCCACACTTCAATTGTGGCTTTTGGACCACAATTTCAAGTGAGGACATATAACAGCAATCATTGTTGTTCAAAGCCAACGATGGGGATGGGACATAGGCAAGTTACATCGATTTTAGTCGCTAAGTGGATCAAGAAGCGGCTTCGACACCATCCGTCGTACACACCGAAGAAAATTATTACTGACTTTCAATTGGAATTTGGTGTCTTACTTAGTTACAGGAAGGCGTGGAAAGCAAAAGAAATTGCAATGCTTGATAGATGGGGTTCTTACGAGGAGTCCTTCAGTATTTTGCCCCACTATTGCCTTGAGCTGGAGAGGACAAATCCTGGCAGCGTAACGGTGCTGATTAAGGAAGGTGATGAGTCGTTCTTCATATTTTTTTTGGGCATTTGGGTCAAGCATACAATCATTTCGTTCATCCCTAAGACCATTAATTGTTGTCGATGGTGCCCATCTTCGCGGAAAACATCCTGGAGTCTTACTCACAGCCATGACTTATTATGGAGGCCGTAAACTCTTTCCGTTCGCATTTGCCATAGCTGAAATTGAGCGACAAGATTCTTGGGAGTGGTTCCTTGCTGTAATTTTTATTGCATTTCGCCCTACATAGAATTCAACCATTGTCTCTGTTCAGCAAAAGGGACTTGTGCAAGCTGTTTCCAATAGGTTCCCAACTGCATATCATTGTCATTGCGTACGACATGTTGCACAAAATATAGCCGAAAGATTCAAGGATAAAGCTATCGTGGCTAAGTTCTGGAGAGCAGCAAAAACGTACAGAGCATGCGAGTATAAGAAAGAGATGGCTGATATAAGAATTGGTTCAGAGGAAGCATACACGTACATTGACAACATCCCAAAAGAGCAGTGGGCAAATGCATTTGTAAGGGGCCGACTTTATGATATGCTCACTCAAAACATTGCGGAATGTACGAATGCTTTGCTAAAGGAAGTGAGGGAGTTTCCTATAGAGAAACAAGTTGAAGCGATACGCGCCAAACTGATGGAGTTTTCTAAAGATCGACGCTCAAAATCACAATTGCTGGAAACCAGGATGACCCATTATGCTGAAAAGGTCATAAATATAGGGTTGGAACATTCACGTAGATTGGGAGTGCATCCAACCAGTCAATGGGAATTTAAGGTTCATTTACCTGGTGAGTATGTAGACGTCGTTTTGCTTGACAAACATTCTTGTACTTGTCAGAAGTGAAACGTACTTAGGATCCTATGTTCTCATGCCTTAACAGTCATCAAGGCCAAAGGTCTCAACCCATACTACTTTTGTCAGCATTGGTTCTCTAAGGACACATATCAACAAACATACAATTATGTTTTGCATGCAGCACGCGATATAAGGCAATGGGAGGAAAGAAGCAACGTGCGGGTGTTACCACCCCATGCAAGAAGACAGCCTGGCCGACCCAAAAAGAATAAAAATCGTACGGAAGACCGACAAAGGAATCCAGTCACGTACTCCCGCTGTCGAGGAAAGGGGCATAATCGACAAACATGTCGCAATCCACTGAAATTACGGGATCCTAACCCTAGAGGGTGGGGTGAATAGGGTGAGCTACAAGTTAGTGACCAATTATGCCAAATTTTAACTTCTTCAAAATTAACTAGCCACTAGTGATGATTATCAAACAAAATACGGAAGTTAACAAAAACAATCACCACAAAGCATGCAATACCTACATCCACTACCGGATTGTGATCCAACACCCCACCGGATTTTCACTATCTATGCTTTTCAAAGGGCTAAGCAATAACATTTACAGTATGCTTTCCAAGGCTAAGCAATAACCTCTACAATGATGTTTTTTTAGGCTAAACAACAACCTATGAATGTGCTTTTCTAGGCTAAGTAATAACTTCTACACTATGCTTTTCTTAGGCTAAGCAATAACCTTTACAAGAATGTTTTCTCTCAAAGTAGTGTCTACACAAACACTAAAAGAGATACAATTTAAGCTCAATTACAATGCCTCTAAAATAGGTGGATATGAAATTGAAAATCTAACTCACACAAACACTATATGAATGCAAATGTGTATACTCATGATGTGTGTGTGTGATAACTTCAATCATGTTAAAAATTAAGCTCAATCAAAATATGATCAAAGCATTTAAAAGTTTAAGGTACATAAAAAGATTTGATTGAAGTGAAATACCAATCACATGTATGAATACAAACTTGTTAATGAAATGAAAATCAAAGGCTCACAAGTTGTATGAAACTAATTAATTCTAAATATGCGATGCATGTTCAATGTTGTTTTCAAAACCAAACTAATTTAGCTAAGGTTCAAATGAATGAAAACAACAAATAAATATTCAACCAAGAAAATGAATCATGCTAAAAAAGAAATCAAAGATTTTGGCTAAGCATGATTAAAAAAGATTTTAAAACAAACTTGGTTGAAATCAAGGTGAAGAATCCAATCCAACTTAGATCAAAGATTAAATGAAGAATGGATTCAACACATCATAGTTATCATGCTAAAATTCATTTACCAATCATTTAAACAAAGCATATAACATATAATTAATAAAAGTAAAGCTTACTTAGAGATTTAACTTCATTGATCCAAGCTTTAGCTTTACTAATGACCCCTCGGTCTCTCTTAGTTCATCCCATTTTTCTTGTCTCCAAACTCCTCAAGAGTGGTTCTTAGTTCCTCTCTATCTCAACATTTTTTCAAACTGAATGAACCTCATTTTATATTCAAAAATTGAGTTCTAGCGTGTCCCTGGTCGACCTGGGCTTAACGGTCATAAATCTGACCGTTTGAAAAAAAGCTCCAACGACTCTTTCCCGGTCGACCAAGCACACTGTAGGTCGACCTGGGCCCAGGGACCAAATTCCCCAAAAATGCATATTTCAAAGTAATTTCTTGTGGGGACTTTTGGGCCAATGAATCAAGCTTGGAATCATGATTTAAATCAAATTAAGAGGTTTAAAAACTTGAAACATAAGCTTAAAATGATTTGAAAGATTTAAAACATAGGCTACCTTGATTTATAAAAAAAAATTCAAATTTAAATGCATCCAAGTTTAAAATCAAAACATGCATATATCAATATTTCTACAAGTCTAAAAAACAATGCATGTGTAAATCAAGATTTCAGGATTTTCTAAATCAATGCATGTGTGAAAATCCATATGATGCTAAAATGATAATGCATCCATTAAATTGCAATATACAAAATCCATAACATCCACCGGCTCAAGAATAAAGCCATTTCAATCGTACAGAAAGTTGGTAGGATTTGCTGAAGATTATTGTTTATAGTAACTACTTTTATAACAAAAGAAAAAAAGAAAAAAAAGCTAAACTTTGTTTACCATGACCCACTGCTAATTGTTGTCTATAATTTTATTGTAACAGATGCTAATGCATTGGCAACTTTATTGACTGCTTGTTATATATATATATATATATATATATATATGAAACAAGCATCATGTGGGTCCTTTTTGTAATAGCCTTTCTGTAATAGATAAATTTATGAAGCATCTGGACTAAATGAATCCAGCCTCTTTCGCGTGAAATTATAACACCTTTTTTTAAAATTATTTTTATTGTTATTTTTTGTGATGTTTTTGTTGGATTCTATGGATTAGTTGTTTTGAACGCAAATGTGCCAGTTAATTGAACATTGATAACCTAAGGGTGTTGGTAATATGAAGCAGAGAAGGTTGGATATGTTAAGTCCTGAGTTCATTAGATAATAGTGTATAGAAGGTTAAACCAAAACATAAAACTACCATTCAGATTTTTTATACAGGTTCTACATAGTCATAGATAACGAAGAGAAAAGCATCAAAAAAACTTCTGAAGGAGGCGCTTCATTGATGACGAAGATAGTTGAACATTTCAGTCAACTGATTACGAATGTCAGAAAAACCGGTTGCCACCCTTTCCTCCAATTGTTCAATTTAGACAGACTGATCAAACACTGCATGTTCAATCGCAAGGAGACGATTTTCAATGGAATCTGCCTCGTCAGCTTGGACTGGGGCTTGCCCCCCTAAAGATGTCGACGCACTAGTGTATCAGACATTGCTTGGGTTCTGCCATCTATTTTATGTCTTTTAGCGACGAGCAATTCATGGGTGTATGCTTGGCAACCGGCCTCAATCATCAATTTGCAGATCATTGCACCAAACAGAAGAGCGAGTTTCCGTGGTTCATCATAAATTTGCAGCATTGATTCAAGTATCATCAGTGGAATGTCCACAGAGGTGCATGTGCCTAAGGAGTAGAGAAGAAAAGCCTGAGGATAGCGAAGATCAGATTTATGGCTTCTAGGCTCAATGTTATGGCAAACAAATGTGTTGAGCAACCGTTAATCAGTGGTTAGACCGGATATCGTCAGAACAAGAGTTTACCATACAGTAGATTTACCACAGAGAACGGTAGCCACCTCATTCACTTGTATCACAATATTATCCGGATCAGGGAATGGATAGGATCTGGGAGTAGGTCTCCGAAGATTGAGTAAAGTGGCAATCCTATTTACATCCACAGACAGTGTCTTTCCTCAAACATATGTCTTGAAACCACTACTTGCAACATCAAATATGTTGCAATAAAACTCTCGTACCCAGTCCTCAAAGCATTAATTAGTCAAGTTCATTAGAATCATGCAACGGTTAAGATGAAGCCAGTGCAAAAACCTTGTAGTGGTGAGATCGGTCTGCACAGCTATTCTCTCAAACATGATTGTGCGATCGGCACACTTCGCATCCTTAAACCATTCAATATTGAAACGAGAGGAAGACCCAGCTTGTCGCTTTCCTTTATAAGTTTTAGGAGGCATGTTATACCATGGAGAGTCACAGAGACAAATAAACAAACACATAAGGTGCAAGATTTCTCCCAGACAATTCAACAAACACTTAGTGTGCAAAAAAATCATATCCAACTTTCATGATATATAAATGACTTCATATAATCCCAAAGGATGAAACATCATATAGCACTTCCTCACAGAGCATATAACCAAGAGAAATCAATCGTTAAAATGGAGAACACCCAAAATGGAATCACATGCACTTCCACCCAACCTTCAATCAAATTCAAAAGTTCCCTTTTTTTAGAGAACCGGGTTGTAGGGCCTTATGCCCTAAATAATGTTGTTAATGCACAGTTAATTTCAAAATGGATGGTTACATCCGTCAGTAAACATCATCTTATTTCACATTGTTGGGATTGGTGTATGCCCTAAAGCCCACTGACTGCACTCACATCTCTGTTACTGGATATTTATTGGTTATTTAATAGAATGACATCTTTCTCATATTACTTGTGTATATGTATGGTTGTGTAAGGCCCATTGTTTTCTAGTAAATGGCTTGGGTGTGTAGTGACTGCACACAGAAAGGTCTGAGTCATGGACACTTGAAACAATAAACTTGTTCATAACTGAGAGATGGAGTTGGGCACTTCATCTTGGTATAAGTTATAATGAGATACTCTCCTGTATTCAGGGTGACTTACCTTAGTCACGGAGGCCTTTCCGGATTTATCTCATCAGTGCATGTGTCATGCATTGAACAGGACCATTAAAGGTGTGATCTCTAAAATAGTACTATCACAGAGAGAGATCAAGTCACCTCTTGCTACTGAGTGACCAGTGCTCTTAATCTTGAGCATTTGTGGATGAACTGACGAAGTCGAGTTCTTGTAACTTTAATTCACTATGGGTGAGATCCTGTTCATGGGTCAACAGCTCTGTGTTTTGGGTACTCGGGCTTGATTAGTTGGTACGTGCAAATGCAATATGGAATCTATGCCACCGTGTGATGGAATGATCGTCCCCTTAGAATTATCCGATTAATCATCAGAATCTAAGATCTTAGTATATGGATGTTCCATATGGATATTGAACTTGTGGGTCGCTCCCTGGATCAAGAGAATGATATCCGGATGATGATTAAGTCAAGTGTATGAAGTTCTAAGGATGAGATGTAATCAAGAAGGTAGATAGTACATCGGTTAACCTACTTGATTATGGATGTTACATAGAGGGGCATTGTGGTCATTGTACTTGGTAGGTCAAAGACAATCGTCAGTTTATGATGAGCTTAATTTGCAATTTAATATTTGTCCCTGGAGTGCAACCATAACTCTTTAGTGGAATGAGTTAGGGTTAAAATGATCTTAATGTTGCTATGGGGTTAGCATGGACATTTTGGTCATTTTGGGAGCCAAGGGCAAATATGTCTTTTGGTCCCTCTTCTAGCCACTTTCCTATATTGGCATGGTTTCCTAATTTAATTAAATGATATGTGGTTGAATTAATTTTGTGGAAGAATAATTTTGAGTTTAAATTCAAATAGGCTTTTGATGGCATACATGAATTTAACTCTAGCTAAATTATTAACTAGTGGGCCATGGTGTGTTTATCTATCTTGTGGGCCAGCCATGTGGGGAGCCCCTTGTGTGAGGTTTCCAAGTTTAACTAGGTATCTTTACTTGGAAGGAAGAACTCCTCTTTGGGTAAGAGTTCCTATAATTAAAGTTTACTAATTGTTGCACAACTAAGGTGGCTGGTTGCTATTTTTTAGGGATGGTCATTCTGAGCACCCGACCCCTAATCTCTTGGATTTGTGTTGTTTTATTTGTGGATTAGTTTCTTCTAGTGGGATTAGTATTTGTTGGGTTGAGTTTGTGAGCTAGAATGGTTTTCTTCTAGTTTTGGGCTTTTGAGTGCTTTGGTAGCTTGTGGGGCCCTTTGGGGGTTCCCTTTTCGGCTTTGCATTTACTTGTGAGATTTTCCCGATTTGTTTCGTATTGTGTTTTTGGCCCGTTGCATTCAACTTGAGGAATCCTACAACTTTCATGTTGATCCCGTATCCATTTGAGAACCCGAAACCCGATTTCTTGGCCTTGAGGGCAAAACAGTCATTGCACACCAAATCTGTACCCAAAACTTGATATTCCCGAAACCCACGAAACATATACTTTTTGGAAACTAGATATTTCGACGATCATTTCTTCCTTCTTCGTCGAATCCATCCGAGGTCCCGAATTAGATGATTTCAGCCACCCAAGTTCTTTAAGTTGTGGGACCCAAACCTCACTTGCTTATAAGAGGAACTCATCCCCTTCATTGCATCCCATTCTCCATTTTTCCAGCACAGCTAGCTGACCCTAGGGTTTTCCCTTGTGTTTCTCTTCTTCTTCTTGCTTCTTCATCTCCAAGCCACACCAAGAGTTCATCAATCAAGAAATGGAGATCATCAATCTCTCCCTCATCTTGCAAGCTTTCCATTGATACCATTTGTGAAGAGAACCCTCCATCACAAGACTTCCTTTGAGCTTACCTTGTCCATTAGAGGACCTTGCAAGTAAGTGTTCTTCTTCATCTTCTAGATTTGTAATCTTCTAGCCTTAGAGAAGCTCCACCTTGATTATTGAAAGGTTTCCTTGTCATTTCATTGTTTAACCCATTTTAGGGTTTGTTTTGGGGGTTTTTGTAGAGATTGTGGATCTTGAGTTTGAGAGGTGATTAGGAGCTTGATTTGCTTGTTTAGAGTCAAAGGCAAGTGGATGAATGGATGGTTTGAATGTTATTAAGTTTTATGAGAAAATCCTAAGTTTTATTACTTGTTCTTGATCATTGGATACATGTTTGCACATATGCTTCTTGTCACATTTCTATTGATTTCGAAATGCATATGAATGGGTTTTTTTCTCTCTTGTTAAATCTCTTGGAACTCTTGGGAAGGTATGCATTTTATTTGGTCAAGTTTGTTCATATGGTTTTATAAGGAATGAGGTTGGATTGGTTATTCATGATTATGTTATAAGTTGCATTGACTTGAATTGATACTCATTTAAAGAGGTGTTTGAATTTAATTGTTCATTGGAGTTCTAATGAGGATTTGAAGTGATTATGGAAGAGAGATGCTAGTGGTTTAAGTGTTGGAAAGGAAAGGAAAAAGAGGAGAAAAGTTCAGTGTCCCGGACCTGCTGCACGCCCAGGTCCAATCGATCGGACCTACAGGCCGATCGATCGGTCTGTTTTTAACTGTAAGGCTTTTTGAGCCGATCGATCGGACTCTATGCATAACTGAGACAGAAATTTGAAATTTGATCGGTCGGTCCAGTGAAATTTGATATTGTCTTTTTTTGGAAACCTTTGGGCTTTCTATGAGTCCTAGAGGTATATACCTTAGTGTTAAGACCAATTGTACCCTAATCTAAGGTCTCTAAGACTAGGGAACTAAAAAGAAAGAATGGTGATGATCTAGGCACTAATTCTCGGTTTTAGGTGGGACCATGGCTACCCTTCTTGGACTGTTTGGACCATGTGTGAGAATGTCTTGAGCCGACACGCCTCACGGTTGGTTCGGTGGCATCGGAGTTCAATCCATTTCAATCTTGAACGGGATGGAACGACGCGATATCTTATTTATATCTAAACACAAGTCTTTCCCTTGGTTATCGCGAATTCTATTCCTTTCGGTGACTAAATAGGTTGCTCGATGTTTCTGGATTAATGTCATGCCTAGGATGGACCGTTTATAATCTTGATTCTTGCTATTGTAACATCTAGTACTACCCATAAGCTCATTTTAAGTTGTGAAAATAGTAAAAGTGCATAAGGAGCCCGGAATGTCTTCAAACTCAAGGAGTACCAAGTAATTATTGTAATCGACATACGGGACCCCTATTCACTTAAATAGATCTTGAAATCAATATTCTTCCCGAAATGGTATAGTGCATTATATTTCCTCATTTCCCGAGATTTTCATCACATGACTTGTTTCCCGAAAGCATTGAAGTTACACTAGTAACAGTTATTTGTCCCGAAATGTATTGCCCGATATGAAGTGACAGTGTGCCCTTGAGCACCCCCGTTTTACCCGTTTATTTATTGTACTTGATTTACTTGCATATGTCCCGCTTGTTATTTGACCTATAAGTCGGCATCACTAAGCTTGGATACCTTGTCGGTTTGATCCACCGACTTGGAGATCCCTCTCCCGTCCCGCCAGCTGCAGTTTGGATCCCGATACCCGGTTATTACCGTGGTCCCGTCCCGATACCCAGTTCGCTACCGTGGTCCCGTTCCCGTATATTTATATTGTATATATGATTTGCGCTGAGTCTCCTCACCTTGTGTGACTGAGACCAACGTCCCGTTATACTCTTGTCACTTCGGTGATAGAGGACTTAGCTTCTTGTGATTGCCATCTTGCCAGTTCTCGATTCCTTGGATACCCGACATGTTTTATATTGCTTACTTGCTTTCCGATAAATGATTCGTTTCCTTTATGAAAGTTGTTATTTAAACAAGTGCTAATATTCTCCAATGTAAATTCAGTTATTATTGTATGGTCTTCTGTTCTTTGTACCCGCACATGTTTTAAAGGATTACCCGATTCGTTAAATATCCATGCTTGGTTTTGCTAGACTGCTATGAATACCTGGTTTGTTGTATACTTATGTTTTTACTTAAGTTTCAAATGAACGTTGTTTTGCCATACCGCTATATTTATACATGTTTTAGACGAACACCCGATTGTCAAATATCTATGATTATAGATGATGTAAACGAACACATGTTTTATTAGATATTCATGTTTTACCCATGCTTGAAATGAATACAGGTTTTCCCCGAGATTCCCGACTTTTGCACCCGTTTAATTATATGCAGCATTTGATCGAGTATCATGATTTATCTTATGTTTTATTTTCCAGTATATTTGTTATCTTTTCATCCACCTGCCAGACCGTCGTGTCTAACCCACTACTTTTGGTACTCAGGTTCAGATTTCTTCGTCCCGAGTTGAGTGCTTGAGTTGGCTGTGGAACCATGTTTTGCAGGTTGTTCTGTCGGCTATGTCATGTAGACATTGAGCTTGACATCGGAGCTACGTCACATTTGGGTAGTAGTTTATAGCTTATTGTTGTATGGCTTTTATTAGCCTTTTTCTTGGGGTTCTTAATTAATGTACATTGATCATTGCAACTTGAACATATTTGGGAATGTAATATCCTGTTACTGTCAGCTCTGTAATTTATTGTGATGGTTACTCCAGCCTGATATGATTCTTGATATAATAGCTATGTGCTAAAGGTTGAGTGCGACGCGGAATCCGATGGCCACGGACTTCGGGTCGCAACGCCACAAATGCTTCCGCAAAATATTCAGAATGTGTTGTCTTCACACACGCGGATCTTGGGAGAAGTAAAATACATTTATGCTTAATCCCATTTCCCGCCCCCGAGGTTCTGGTTCGGGGGCGTGATAGTCAGTCCTATTAGAGAGAGGACTCTTAAATGAATGAGAGCTTTATTAATATATCCCCTCCCTACCCTAGGCGTGTAACAAGGAAGCAATAAGGTGATAGGATTCTGCCCTAGGCGTGAATCACATAGGAACCCTACTGGCCGCCCAAAACAAAGAGAGAAGGACACTCACGCCCAGCCCATTGCTGTCTTCTTCTTCATTCATTGGAGAGAAGAGATCAGGTCCTGGACTTTTTCCACAAATTGTAAGTTCAGAAAACCCATCTAGGAAATCATATTTTGATCCCACAATCAAAGCCAATCTGATTGGGTAGTGGAATAGAAGAGAAGATCAAAGGAGAAGCTACTGCAGAAAATTTCTGCAACTTGGATTGCTGGTTGCAGGCTGAGATCAGAACTTTGAAGTCTTTCTTTTCAGAGATTTGAGGCATTCATATCATCAAGGTATTAGTCCTCTATCATCTCCTTGCATTATACACATGTTGATCATGATTTCATGGAGTTTTTATGCTTGTTTCATGGCTGGAAATCAGATCTGTGTTCTTGTTTTAAAAACTCGAAAAACCAAATCAGCCATGGAAGTGCAAGTTCAGATCTCTTTAGCAAGAACTTTCAGTGGTATCAGAGCCACTCCATGTGAAATCATGACACCATGATGTGTTAATATTAATCCTATCTTAGATAAGGGCATGGTGGCACCCTTCTAGACACAGTTTACTGCATGTTAGGAGTGCAGGAATTTTTCCAGGTTGCTGGAATTTTTCCAGAACACAGTTTACTGCATGTTAGGAGTGCAAGAATTTTTTCCAGACTGCTGGAATAATTTCAGAATGTTGTATAGTGCTGTACACTGCACTTTGAATGCACTAATCTTTTTGGTTGCAGCCATATAATTGCATCCTTGATGGTTCGCATGTATGTGTGTGGATTTGGATGTTTTTTAATTAGTTGGAAAGTGTACGATTGCGTGTTTAGCAATCATAGGAAGTTGTAATTTTTCCTTGTTTTTATTTCAACTAGTCTTGATGTAAGCTTTCGTGAAAAGCATAGGTATATCCAATGTAATTTTGGTTTTGTTTTTCATGGGTTTGCTTGTATAAAATTGATTTATTGTAACAAGCAAGGAGAAGAAAGCTTCAAAGATTGCATGGTTGCAAGTAGAAGAGGATTCCATGGTGGTGGAGGCAACGAAGGTGTCCTAGTGCGAAAAGGACTCTTAACCAAGTATCCTAGTTGGATTAGGATTCCTAGTCGGATAAGGTTTCCTAGTTGGATAAGGATTTGAAGTACGAAGAGCAGGGAGCCATCAAGGATTGCATTATATTTATTGCTTTATATAATTGCTATTATTGCTATGTTTATCACCTAGAAACATGGCCACCACTAGGTTCTTAAAATTGGCATCTTTCTATATTGGATTGTTTTTAGTTTGGCAAATTGTTTTTAAACGGATCTTAGACCAGCACCTTCTATTTGTCTAAGGTTTAAAAAATTGGATAGGGTTTAGTTTATCTTGGTACCCTAAGTTTCCAAAAGAGGCCAAACTAAAATCTAATATGTTACTACCTTAGTGGGCCCATAACCCACTGGTCCCAAGTTAGGAAATTTGACCCTTTAGAGTGATTTGCTCAAATATTTTAAAGCAAAAGTTATTTATGTTCAAGATGACTTAAGTCATTGAGTCATGAATTTAATTAACTAAGTTTGCTAGATTTAAAAAGTTTTTGAGTAACCAATGTAAAGGTCAAAATAGTTTTTCAAAACCCTAGTGTTAAATAATCAAGTGGGAGAGGGGTTTGGAAAAACCCCACGGCCTTCCATTTTCGGTTCATGCTATCTCAATGGAGTATTAGTGGGAGCGGCCACCCCTTCGGTGGAGTTCTTTACTAAAGATCGCTTCGATGGGTTAGTGGGTGAACTAATGTGAATATTCGTAATGAGGTGTTAGTGGGAGCGGCCATCCCTTCGGTGGAGTTCTTTACTAAAGATCACTTCTATAGAATGTCAATGAAGTGTTGGTGGGAGCGGCCATCCCTTCGGTGGAGTTCTTTACTAAAGTTCACTTCAAGATTAGATTAAAGTCACTTCCCTTCGGAGGACTTGAGTCATAGACATTCTGGGAACGTTCATAAGAGATGGTAATACACTTGACATAAGACGGTAATGACCTCTCCCTAGAAGTTAGAGTTGTTTGTCATATGAGGCCAAACCAATCAGTGATTGGACTGTCGCTGGATATGCTAAATCCAGATAGTGATAATCCAAATAAGCAAGGCTTTACTCAACGAGACTATAGATTCGGCCATCCCTTCGATGGAGGGTCTATGAGGAGGTTGAGACACTGATACATTATAATTAGGGTTAAATAATGTAAAAAGTCTTGTGCATGTTTTTTCCTTTTATTACAAGCACCATATACATGTTACATATATACTGCCTGTCTAATTATAACCTATTATATATCCAGAGAGATGGGGAAGGATTCTTTTAGCCCGTTGATGAGTATTCTGCGTGAGAACAAA
Organism: Cinnamomum chago; assembly: GCA_038049695.1. Taxonomy (NCBI): domain Eukaryota; kingdom Viridiplantae; phylum Streptophyta; class Magnoliopsida; order Laurales; family Lauraceae; genus Cinnamomum; species Cinnamomum chago. The sequence goes on along the minus strand of CP142454.1, from coordinate 55,220,965 downwards.
TTGACTGGCCCAAATTACGTAGACTGGAAAAGAAACCTTAACATAGTACTCACCGCTGAGGAGTACAAGTATGTTTTGTCGGAACCCTGTCCTACGATTGATGATTATTCTACAGATGACCAGCAAGAGGCTGAAAGGAAATGGAAAAAGGCGAATAGCATGGCCAAATGCTACATGCTTGCTTCCATGTCCAACGTGTTGCAAACACAGCATGAGCAAATTGACACAGCTTCTGATATCATGTTGTCCTTGTCTGAGATGTTCGCAGACAAAAGCAGGCCAGCTAGGCAAGCTGCTTTAAGGACAATCATGAATACTAGGATGGCTGAGGGAACACCTGTCAGAGAGCACATGCTCAAAATGATGGATTGTTTCAATGAAGCTGAGATCTTAGGGGCTGAGATTGATGCAGGGAGTCAGACCGATATGATTCTCGAAACTCTGTCGGAGTCTTTCAACCAGTTCAAGCTCAACTTCAACATGAGCAAGATGGACATGACTCTCTCTGAGTTAATGAAAGAACTCCAGGCGGTAGAGGCCATCATGAAGCCTAAAGGCCAAGTTCACTTTTCCCAGTCTTCCTCTAAACTGAACCCGAAAGGGGAAAAGTTCAAGAAGAAGCAGGGTAAGGGAAAAGGACAGAAAAAGGGCAATGCTGGGAAGAAGGACAAAGGTACAGGTGAAAAGCCCAAAGGGAAATACTTCAAGTGCGGCCTCAAAGGTCACTGGAAGAAAGATTGTCCCAAGCTCCTAGGCTCAGATAAGAAAGGTATATCTCTTTCCTACTACATTGAAACCTGTCATGTGGTTGATTCTACTGATTCATGGATAGTAGACTCTGGAGCCACTAATCATACCTGCAATTCATTGCAGGGGTTTCAAATAATGAAAAAGCTTGAGAAAGGGGAGTTTGACCTTAGAGTTGGAAATGGAGCAAAGATTTGGGCTGTTGCAGTGGGAGCTGTTACTTTACATTTTCCGCATAATAGGATATTAGTTTTAAATAATGTTATCTATGTTCCGGACATAAGGAAGAATTTAATTTCAGTTTCCAGACTTATTGAATTTCATTATTCAGTTTCTTTCCATTCTGGTGTTGATATCAGTAGAAATGGAAATATTATATGTTCCGGTAGAATGCATGACAACTTATTTTATATATATCCTATTGCTCCCACACTGCATAATGTACCACTAGAAAGCTCATCTTCCCTTAAGAGGAAGGTTTTTTCGACCAATGACACTTATCTTTGGCACTTACGTTTGGGTCATATTAACCTAAAACGGATTCAGAGGTTGGTAGAGGATGGGCTTTTGAGCTCATTAGATCTCGAACCTTTACCTCAGTGTGAATCTTGTCTCATGGGAAAGATGACCAAGAGGTCATTCTCTGGAAAGGGACTGAGGTCAAAGGAGTTGTTAGAATTGGTTCACACTGATGTGTGTGGTCCTATGAAAAAACTAGCTCGAGGAGGTTATGAGTATTTCATCACCTTCACTGATGATTACTCTAGGTATGGATATGTGTACCTAATGCGACGCAAGTCTGAAGCGTTTGATAAGTTCAAACAATTCAAGGCTGAGGCGGAGTTACAACTAGGGAAACATATCAAAGCTCTTCGATCTGATCGAGGTGGCGAGTACCTTCTGGGTGAGTTCAAGGAGTACCTCACACAACATGGGATTGTGTCTCGGTTGTCTGCACCGGGTACACCCCAGCAAAATGGTGTAGCAGAGAGAAGAAACCGTACCCTTCTTGATATGGTAAGGTCCATGATGAGTCATGCAACCCTACCCATATCTTTTTGGGGATATGCCCTAGAAGCAGCAGCATACATTTTGAATATGGTACCTTCTAAATCAGTACCTAGGACACCTCAAGAAATGTGGACAGGTTGAAAACCCAGTTTAAGACATATCCACATTTGGGGTTGTCCAACCTATGTACTGAATGATAAAGCTACCAAGCTAGAACCCAGATCGGAAATGTGCTACTTCATCGGGTATCCTAAGGGAACGAGAGGAGGCATCTTTTATCATCCAAAGGAGCAAAAGGTGCTTATCAGCACTCATGCTAGATACTTGGAGGATGATTGCATAATGCACCAAGAGCTTGGTTGTAAAGAAACACTTGAGGAGATTCTTTTAGAAACTCCTGCAACATCTGTGCCAGATCCTGAGACTGTAGATAATCAAGACATTCCTTTTAACACTCCGGAGCCTCGTCGTAGTGGGAGAATTTCTAGACCACCAGATAGATACCTAGGAGTGTCTTTTATGACAGACTCCGAGGATCTGGTTGAGGATCCTACTAGTTACAATGAAGCAGTAACGGATATAGATGCTGACATGTGGCAGCAAGCGATGAAATCTGAATTGGATTATCTGTATTCCAATCAAGTCTGGGAACTTGTGGATGCACCTGAAGGGATCAAACCCATAGGGTGCAAGTGGATCTACAAGAGAAAGAGAGGAGTGGATGGGAAGGTTGAAACCTTCAAAGCAAGACTGGTGGCGAAAGGATATACTCAGAAAGAGGGTATTGATTATGAGGAAACCTTTTCACCAGTGGCTATGCTTAAATCCATTAGAATTCTCTTAGCCATCGCATGTCATTATGACTACGAGATATGGCAGATGGATGTCAAGACAGCTTTTCTAAATGGAAGTCTTGACGAATGCATCTATATGATGCAACCAGAGGGATTCATTGCTGGTGGCCAAGAGAACATGGTCTGTAAACTTAAAAAGTCCATTTATGGACTTAAGCAAGCATCTAGGGCGTGGAACATCAAGTTTAATCAGGCAGTCAAATCCTTTGGCTTTGATCAAAACATTGATGAACCATGTGTGTATAAGAAAGGGAGTGGAAACGCAGTTGCATTTTTAGTCCTATATGTGGATGACATATTACTCATTGGAAATGATGTTGGCATGTTGTCGTCTGCTAAGGTTTGGTTATCATCTCAATTTCAAATGAAGTATTTGGGTGAGGCGAGCTATGTCTTAGGGATCAAGCTTTTGCGAGATCGCAAGAACAAGATGTTAGCCTTATCCCAATCTTCGTATATTGAGAAGATATTGGTCAAGTATAACATGCATGACTCCAAGAAGGGCTTGCTACCTTCTAGACATGGAGTACCACTATCTCGAAATCAATGTCCGAAAACACCTGAGGAGATAGACAGCATGAGGAGAGTACCATATGCATCAGCTGTTGGAAGCCTCATGTATGCAATGTTGTGTACTAGACCAGATATCTGCTTTGCCGTTGGCATGGTTAGTAGATATCAATCAAACCCTGGACCTATGCACTGGACAGCTGTTAAGCATATATTCAAGTATCTTCGGAGAACGAAAGATTATATGCTAACCTACCGAGCAGATGATCTAACGCCACTGGCGTATACAGACTCTGATTTCCAGTCGGATGTAGATGGCAGAAAGTCTACCTCGGGATACGTCTTTACTCTATCAGGAGGGCTATATCATGGAGAAGTGTCAAGCAAGATTGTACTGCTGATTCTACCATGGAAGCAGAGTATGTGGCGGCATCGGAAGCTGCGAAGGAAGCAGTATGGCTCAGAAAATTCCTATTGGAATTGGTAGTAGTTCCTACAGTGCAAAAACCGATTGTCATGTACTGCGACAATACCGGTGCAGTAGCTAACTGCAAAGAGCCCAAGAATCACAAAAAAGGCAAGCATATTCAGAGAAAGTACCACTTGAGCCGGGAATTCGTCCAGGATGGAGAAATAGTGGTAGAGCAGATTGCCTCAGCAAATAACTTAGCTGACCCATTTACTAAGACTCTTACTGAGAAAGTGTTTACTTCACATGTTGAGTCTATGGGAGTTAGGTTAGGTCGTAGTGATCTTTAGTGCAAGTGGGAGATTCTTGGGATTGGTGTATGCCCTAAAGCCCACTGACTGCACTCACATCTCTGTTACTAGATATTTATTGGTTATTTAATAGAATGACATCTTTCTCATATTACTTCTGTATATGTATGGTTGTGTAAGGCCCATTGTTTTCTAGTAAATGGCTTGGGTGTGTAGTGACTGCACACAGAAAGGTCTGAGTCATGGACACTTGAAACAATAAACTTGTTCATAACTGAGAGATGGAGTTGGGCACTTGTGTATATGTATGGTTGTGTAAGGCCCATTGTTTTCAAGTAAATGGCTTGGGTGTGTAGTGACTGCACACAGAAAGGTCTGAGTCATGGACACTTGAAACAATAAACTTGTTCATAACTGAGAGATGGAGTTGGGCACTTCATCTTGGTATAAGTTATAATGAGATACTCTCCTGTATTCAGGGTGACTTACCTTAGTCACGGAGGCCTTTCCGGATTTATCTCATTAGTGCATGTGTCATGCATTGAACAGGACCATTAAAGGTGTGATCTCTAAAATAGTACTATCACAGAGAGAGATCAAGTCACCTCTTGCTACTGAGTGATCAGTGCTCTTAATCTTGAGCATTTGTGGATGAACTGACGAAGTCGAGTTCTTGTAACTTTAATTCACTATGGGTGAGATCCTGTTCATGGGTCAACAGCTCTGTGTTTTGGGTACTCGGGCTTGATTAGTTGGTACGTGCAAATGCAATATGGAATCTATGCCACCGTGTGATGGAATGATCGTCCCCTTAGATTATGGATGTTACATAGAGGGTATGAAGTTCTAAGGATGAGATGTAATCAAGAAGGTAGATAGTACATCGGTTAACCTACTTGATTATGGATGTTACATAGAGGGGCATTGTGGTCATTGTACTTGGTAGGTCAAAGACAATCGTCAGTTTATTATGAGCTTAATTTGCAATTTAATATTTGTCCCTGGAGTGCAACCATAACTCTTTAGTGGAATGAGTTAGGGTTAAAATGATCTTAATGTTGCTATGGGGTTAGCATGGACATTTTGGTCATTTTGGGAGCCAAGGGCAAATATGTCTTTTGGTCCCTCTTCTAGCCACTTTCCTATATTGGCATGGTTTCCTAATTTAATTAAATGATATGTGGTTGAATTAATTTTCTGGAAGAATAATTTTGAGTTTAAATTCAAATAGGCTTTTGATGGCATACATGAATTTAACTCTAGCTAAATTATTAACTAGTGGGCCATGGTGTGTTTATCTATCTTGTGGGACAGCCATGTGGGGAGCCCCTTGTGTGAGGTTTCCAAGTTTAACTAGGTATCTTTACTTGGAAGGAAGAACTCCTCTTTGGGTAAGAGTTCCTATAATTAAAGTTTACTAATTGTTGCACAACTAAGGTGGCTGGTTGCTATTTTTTAGGGATGGTCATTCCTATTAGAGAGAGGACTCTTAAAGGAATGAGAGCTTTATTAATATATCCCCTCCCTACCCTAGGCGTGTAACAAGGAAGCAATAAGGTGATAGGATTCTGCCCTAGGCGTGAATCACATAGGAACCCTACTGGCCGCCCAAGACAAAGAGAGAAGGACACTCACGCCCAGCCCATTGCTGTCTTCTTCTTCATTCATTGGAGAGAAGAGATCAGGTCCTGGACTTTTTCCACAAATTGTAAGTTCAGAAAACCCATCTAGGAAATCATATTTTGATCCCACAATCAAAGCCAATCTGATTGGGTAGTGGAATAGAAGAGAAGATCAAAGGAGAAGCTACTGCAGAAAATTTCTGCAACTTGGATTGCTGGTTGCAGGCTGAGATCAGAACTTTGAAGTCTTTCTTTTCAGAGATTTGAGGCATTCATATCATCAAGGTATTAGTCCTCTATCATCTCCTTGCATTATACACATGTTGATCATGATTTCATGGAGTTTTTATGCTTGTTTCATGGCTGGAAATCAGATCTGTGTTCTTGTTTTAAAAACTCGAAAAACCAAATCAGCCATGGAAGTGCAAGTTCAGATCTCTTTAGCATGAACTTTCACACATGACCCATGGTTAGTGACATGTGGTATATGGTACAAGTGGGGCATTTGATGCTGAAAAATGGAACAACAGAACATGCATTTTTGAATTCGGAAACCTATTTTTTTTCTTTTGCTTTTACCAGGCTTCAAAATATATGTAGATCTGAGTGGATCTCAAGAGAACCCTTTCCTCGTGCATATTGTAAAAAAAAGGCTAAATATATAAGTTTGGGATGAATCCAAGAACACAAGAAAATCGAAACCACACGAGTGAATGTAAGAGAAAAAAAAATGATAATAGCCATAAGAAGAAGAGAAGAGAATCATACTTCAGAAGAATTTGAGAGAAGGAAATGAAAAAACAATTGATGAGAGTAGGAGTGGGTGGAAAACGTCAGAGAGGAGAAAGGGTCAAAAATACCCCTGGAAATATGGATGAAAGTACCCCGGGTGGGCTCTCTAGTTGGTCTCGCTATAGCGAGAACAAGCGAGACCTCCCTCTCACTATAGTAGCGAGACCACTTTCTGCCCAGTCTCTTCTCGCTATAGCGAGCAACGAGCGACCACTCCCTAGCGCTGGACTCTGGTTTTATTCTCGCTATACCGAGAAAAGGGGTCGCTATAGAGAGACCAATCTCTGGACTTTTTCCCAGAATGCAGGGCAGAGAGGCCAGTGCTACTCAGAAGAATCTCAAACTTTGCCATTCAGAAAAAGATTAAAGAAACAAGGGGGGGACAAACTTTGGTTTGAAAAATTTCTATTGTTGAAAATAAAATTAATTTAAATTATAAAATAAGAATAAAGAAATCAGAAATCATTCTTCTATTAAAAATCAGACATTATATTATTTTTTGTCATGCTTTTATTGTAATAATTCCAATTCATTACTTTACAATATCATTGTAAGATTCTTTTTATTAAACTATTATGATATTATGATAAAAAATTCTCTTCTCTCATATTTATCACACCACTGGTCGGACCCATAATTTCAAGATATCAGTGGATATAGTCATGACCAATACATATCAGTCATCTACCTAATGTTGATTAAACAAAAACAAAATGGAACAAAAACACTCCAAAAACATGTATAGCTCCAAAAATATGTATACTAAAAACCTGTACACTGTTCTTTACATTGTTGTAGGTTAAACAAAAATAATGATTGACCTTAAAAATGACCTTGCCTGATCCTGGCCTTTGAAAACAAAATTGAACGGGACAATCACATCATACTGAACCTATCACATACAAAAACTTCATACATCCCTCTGACTACTCTCTCAGTATGGCTGCCCTCCATCATCTTTCGTAGATTCAAGGAAACCACTATTTTCCCATTGCTTGTAATATATGTCATGTATGATCTTTTGTCTGTAAAACGGCGTGTCGCTCTGTGTGAATTGCATGGGTCGGCCAAGTAATAGATGCTTGGCATATGCCATCACAAATACTCTACAATCATCCATGCACAATTTTTCACATATGAGAACATGCATCCCATCATCCAATAATGCAAACATCCAACATTTGCAACTTAAACTCATGTATTATCTTGCTTAGGACATGCATGAGGTATAGTTGGCCAGTGTGCAGGACCGTCCCAACCAAGTTGGGAGAAACAACCACTAATGAATAAAACATGTACATATGAGATTACATATGTTAATGCACAAGGATGTGATATTCTAAAATATATAATAAATATATTTAAGTAGAGATACACTTACAAAATGGCGAGTATATTTCCAGTCAACATCGTTATCCAAATTGTTAAAAAACTTCCACTTATCTCTTTTTGGATATCCAACTAGGAGGAAAAAATGTGATTGATGCCAAATTGGAAAAAAACAGCATTTGATATTCACTATACTCTTTAAGTCCCTCTTTCCCAAATGCAATACAATAATAATATGTCAAATTCTTCTGCTCCCAATGCTGCATTGTAAAGAAAAAAAATGTTACTATGACCCACATCATAATAATATAAGTCATCAAGGACAAAAAAACTTTCATACCACCATTGAAGATGGAAAGAAATGTGTTGTTGGGACCTTGGCCTCAAGAATTTCAAACCAGCAATCCATTATCTAGGACACATGCACCATAATCAACCCATCTGACACAATTTATTAATTTACATGAAAAAATAAATTTTGAATACAATATTACTATCCATAATTGCGATATACATTGGTATCGATCCAATGTTTACACAGGCACTGACGCAAACTTTTAGCAGAAACCCTTGAACAAATTTGATCTAAATCTGGTACCCTACATATATAAGATCATTATATATTTGTATTGCCTCCAATAATGGACACTTAAAAAATACATTATATATACATACTTTTTATAATAATCGTTCCAAAACTTATCTAAGATCTTATCTTCTTCTGGTGTAAGAGAATATTGTGGGTTGGGCCGTAAGCGTTTGCTTCTTGGACCCAAGACATATGGAGAGAGCCTTGGAGGAATAATCCTTTTCCTATGATTACCTTTCACTCGGCCAACCATTAAAGATATGACGTGTGTTGGACTTGGGATAACGATTGGAGGTGGATGGGGTGTGGGACTTTGGATTACGAAAGGGACTGCTTGGGGTGTTGGACTCCTAATCACAGATGGATCCGGTTGGGGTGTGGAGCTTGAAGGTAGGAACGGGGGTGGTTGTGTAGTTGGACTTGGGATCACATAAGGAAAAGGCTTGGGTGTGGAGCTGGAGGGTACGAACAAGGATGGTTGTGGTGTTGGACTTGGAACCACAGATGGAGAAGGTTGGGGTGTAGCGCTTGGGGTTACGAATGGGGGTGGATGGGGTATGGGACTTGGGTTCGCGAATGGGGAAGGTTGGGGTGTGTGGACATCAGGTGGCACTTGTCTCATTTCTTCTTCTTGATTTTCCTGTTGAACAGCATAGACATCTCACAATAATATTATATTCAACAACGAAGTTAAACAACCAATGGCATTCAATACAATTGTATACAATGAAAGAATTGTTAATATATCAAAACTAACCTTATTGAAATTCTCATATGACCCGCTATTAATACATTCCTCCAAGCTAAAATTTTCAAATCCAGCAGAGCAGGCAGCCAAGAATTTCAAACATTGGTGTTGAATTGTTTACATAATTTTATACAAGAACCATGAATTATATTTCTCATCCACACTATCTACGGTAGACACAACATGTTTGAGGAAAATTTCCATCTGATGATAGAATATATCAAGATTAGCTCCTAACAGAGTAATGTATCAATAACACAGAGGAACATGATCTTAAAAAAAAAAAAAAAAAGTAATGTATCAATAACACAAATTTATTGCTTACGCCACTATTTCAACTGATGTTGCGGTAACAATTACTTGTTGGACTGCATGTTCATATTGTGGATTTTTCCTCCCTTGTGGTGGCTGCCCGACACGCATTCTAGTGATACGGTGGTACCAAGAAAAGTACTCATCAGAATGTCTACCGACCAAGTCATCGTACTCTCCATCGATAACTAATGACACTCTATTTTTCCATGCTTCTACTTGTTGTTTCAGCTTAACTCTATAATCGATTGTAACATTTGAGCTTTCTTCATCTCTCCAAGGAGTTGGATGGAGTGGTGGAGGTAGGATTTGTCTCCAGCCAAATTGCTTCATTACACGATCTACATTGTGAGGTTCAATAATTGAATAAAAGATCATTTCCGTATATGCTGTAAAAAGACAACTATCTGCTTCTGACACGTGTTCAATCAACTCTTCAACAAATTGGAGGTAAGGTTGCCACTCAAACTGCACCCATTTTTTCATTATTCCATAGTAAGAGAAAAAATTGATAAGAACACAAAGATAACTGAAAGAACTTACCTGATCAATGCCTTACTGATCGACTTGTTGACGAGCCTTTTCAACAGTAGTCAACCAAAAGTGATTTTTCAGTCTTTTTTCCCACATTTTAAAAAGTGGGAACTCGAATTTGATAGAATTCATATTTTGTTTGATTGGACGTCCAATTTTCATTCGAGATATGCCCATATCTGTCGAAATATAATCAATTCATAAACTTGGATTTTCAATATTTGTTGTAATCAAGCAATATACGTGGTAGTTATTATTTACCTGAAGAAGTTAGAGGGCCCCACATATTGTTCTTATCCCATCCTTCACTCCGGTGGCCTTGGACAGTGTTCTGTATAAATTTGCGATGCAAGTAGGAGCCCATGCATACACTTGGAAGGTTTCAAATAATTCAAGAAGGTAGGCAGGCCCCCTTGACCCCGACGTAAACCCACAAATTTGTGTTGAAACAAGGCAAAAAAGATATGCCCTAGTCTACCTATTGATTAAAAGTCCGTGATCTGAACCCTAGAGGGGGGTGAATAAGGTGAGCTTCAAATTAGTGACCAATTATGAACAATTTTAACTTCTTTAAATTAAATTAGCCACTAGTAATGATTATCAAACTAAATGCGGAAACTAACAAAAACAATCACCACAAAGCATCCACCATCACACAATGATTTATAGTGGTTCGGCCTCAATGCCTACATCCACTACCAGCTTGTGATCTAATACCCCACCGGATTTCCACTATCTATGCTTTTCAATAGGCTAAGCAATGACATTTACATTATGCTTTCCAAGACTAAGCAATAACCTCTTACACTATGCTTTTCTTAGGCTAAGCAATAACCTCTACAACCAAAAGGTTGGTTATCTCTCTAAGTAGTATCTAGAATACACTTGATGGAGATACAATTTATAGCTCAATACAATGCCTCTTAATTAGGCGGATATGAAAGTGAAAATCTAATTCACACACACACACACACACACACACACACACACACACACACACTATGAATGCAAAGATGAATGCACAATGTGTATGTATGATGTCCTCAATCAATTTGAAAAGAAAAGCTCATAAATGTATGCCAAAGCTTTTAAAAGTTTTAGGTCATAAAAACACTTAGATTGAGGAAAGAATGCTAATCACATGTTAAAAATAACTTGTAAAAGATATACCTATGTATTCCAAACAAGTTGTGAAATTCTAAGAACAAAACATGTGATGCATAGGGATTTCAATCAAAGTAGCTCAATATATGTATGCTAAAAGCATTTAAAAGTTTAAAACACAAAAATAGATTTGATTGAAGTTAAGGGACAAATCGTATGTAATTAAAAATTCAACTTGAAAATGATATACTTATCAATGCTAAGCAAGTTGTGAAACTTTAAAACAAAAGTACATATGATTTGTGAAGTTGTTGAATCCAAAACATAAGATAGATTTGAAAGTGATTTTCTTATGATGAAAAACAACAACCAAAGATTCAATCAAGTATAGGAATCATGTTACATATAATTTCAAAGATGTTTTCAATAACATGATTTACTTAGATATACCAATTTGAGTACTACTTGGTTTGAATCAAGGTGATGCATCCAAAACAATAAATCAATTCAAAACATATACATGTTAAGGACACAACAAATCATAGTTTATCATGCTAGAAAAGATTTACCAATAATTAAAGCAAAGCATGAAAACATATGATTAAGAAAAGTAAAGCTTACTTAGTGATTTAACTCAATGGAACCAAGCTTTAGCTTTCCAAATGACCCCTATCATCCCTTAGCTTATTCCCCTTTGATTGGCCTCAAAACATCTCAAGGAGGGCCTCTTAGTTCCTCAAATATTTTAAAGGAATGAACTTGCTTTTTATACGCAAAAAATGAGTTTCTGCGAGTCCCCGGTCGACCTGGGCTCAACGGTCATAAATCTCACCGTTTGAAAAAGAGCTCCAATGGCTCCTTCCCAGTCGACCTGGTGCGTGGTCGGTCAACCAAGCACACTGCAGGTCGACCCGGGCCTAGGGACCAATTTCCCCTAAAATGCATATTTCAAAGTATTTCTTTGAGGGGAATTTTGGGCCAATGAATCAAGCTTAGAATCATGATTTAAATCAAACTAAGAGGTTTAAAAACATGAAACTTAAAAAGCCTAAAAAGATTTAAAAGATTTAAAACACATAGGCTTGCTTGATTCATAAAACTTCTTTTCAAAACTAATTGCATCCAAGTTCAAAATCAAAGCATGCATGAATCAATATTTATACAAGTCTTAAAAGCAATGCATGTGTAAATCAAGATTTCAAGATTTTCTAAATCAATGCATGTGTGAAAATTCAAATGATGCTAAAATGATAATGCATCCATCAAATTGCAATATACAAAATCCTTAACATTGATATCCTCTTCAGACTCACTCTCTGGGGGCTCAACGAAGTTTTTATGAAACCATGTCAGTTTGACCTGTCCACCCTCAATGTCCGTGGGTTTAGGCACCTTTCCTAGGAGTGAATTGCATACTTCCTCAATGATGGGTCTCTTCGTGCATGTACGGCCTATAACTGGTGGACCATCAATGGGTAGGCCATAAATATAAGTCATATCTTCAAGTGTAATAGTGGCCTCTCCAGACAAAAAATGAACAGTATTTGTTTCTGGACTCCACCTTTCAATTAATGCACTTATCAGAGCATGGTCGATTCGTTTGTGGCAAATCTGTGATAAATGGTGGAGGCCAGTCCTTTTCACAATGTCACATTGCTTATCATTTAATTTCCAAAATCCACTCTTAGGGTTAGCAGGAATACATCGGTAAACACCAGGTTCCTTGCCTTTCTATATTGATGTTGATATGTGATTATTTTGTTCTAATAGTACAGATGCATCAATCGAACCGGGTTGAAATGGTTCCATCTGCCAAGCATTACTCAAATTAGGTGGAAGTAACAATTGAGTAAAAATAGAATGCAATTTAACAGCCAATCTAACATCCAAAAAAAAATCTATCATAATCAACTCAGACATTAGAATAATAGTACTATGACAGTCATTTTCATGTACTTATAATCACAGATAATTGGATATCTGTTTGTAGTTATTACATTATACATAATTTCAATGGTTGAAGCCACAATACACCATTTTTCTAAGCGTGGTCAAACAAAAAATCAATCAGGGAGCCATGCCATGGTGGTGGTTTTTTTTTTTTTTAAGACATGGACCCCTCCGCTGTGGGAGTGATAATCTAGAGATGGAAGGGTACTCTGAGAACTTTGACCTCCTGCTAAAGGTCGTTCTATGGCGTTTTCGTGAACTTTTGGATATTTGCTTTTGGTCAAACTTGTCGCAAATTTTTTTTTTTTTTGGTTCTGTTATATGCTTACTATCTATTGTGGCTACTCAGCCACTACTCTACAGTAAAGAGGATTATGTGGAACCTCCTACCAACATTTTCTTAATCTAACTCTTGAACTCTTCAGAAAAAAAAAAGTTTGTAAGAAATATAAAGTAGAGATCCAAATTAAATTTTAAATCTGGTCTTTACTTCTCTAACGATCTCATGGAAAATGAAGCCATCGTACTCATTTTGTTATTCCATCATACGTCGTCTCTTAACATGTGCTATGAAGTTTACCAGGAGTTGTTTACCAATTTATTGGACTAATTTTGAATCAAGTAGCATTCAAACTACCCTGTAGTACTTGAAAATTTGGTAAACGGCTGATATACCATTTTGTGAGTGTTCAACCTTTTAAGCCTGAAAGTAAAACATGGAGAGCAACAAAGTTTTTCGCCGAAAAATGGTAAAATAAGTAGACAACAGCATCACTACCAAATTTTTTTGCAAGGGATCTCCAATAATCAAATAGTAGAAGAAAAATAAGATTCGTAGCAACATCACACGATGCAACCCCCAAATAACAATAAAAACCCAAATGCCAAGCCTTAAAACAAGCCCTAATCTAGAACAAAGACTAAAACAAATAGAGAGATAAAGGAAAAACAATACTTCTTCCCCATACCTTAAACTGCTGATTAGTGTGTATATTTCTTACAGTAAATCCCTGCACAGTTGAAGATACACGACGTTGCAGCGACTAATGAAGGAGAATGGAGTGGAAGGATGCGTTCCTGCAATATCCATAACTAGACGATGAGAAGAACATAGAGGAAAAACCATTGGAGGATCGAAGGACATGATCACAGTAAAAGGGGGTTTTTACCGAGTTATCTCCGTCCTTGTTTTACCTAGGTTGAAAAGAGAATGGTGAAAATTTTACGGAAATATCCTCTATATGTAGGATATCGAACGGTGCGATATCCTACAAGCCTGGGATATTGAATTCTGGGATATCCTACAGGCATGGGATATCGCAGGATAAAGGGTAAAACTATCCAACTTTGAATGTCCTTTTATATACGATCTTTTATTAGGAACTTTGTAATCTGTCATAGAGTCATATGTAAATGTGGGGTTTTGGAAGGTCCGTACGGAAATTTTCCCTTTATAAAAGTACTAGAAAAACTTTAACATAAAAATGGGAAACGCCAAGATTTCTAGTTTGGATTCATCCCAATTATGTGTGATGCTGGCTGCATCTAAACACGCATTTTGATCTGATCTTTGTTCTGAACTTCTGGTTAAAATTTACAGACTCGATCAAGTTACTCGGCTCCTAGTTAAGTTCAAGTTTAGGATTCTAATACTTCAATATTTTTAAAAAAAAATTAAATATTTTATTTACCATCAATACCTTGACCAAGAATGATGAACCTTGTCCTTGGCTCTGGCTGTATTGTTGCGTCTTGTAAGTGCCACTTACCATAATGCTATCTGGAAACTGATATAGACTGCCATGTATTAATATAATACAAATCCACTAACCATTTTACCAAAAAATAAAAAATCCACTCACCAGAATACTCAGCTTTTGGGCACAGTTTGTTCTCTCCTCTTTTACCAGAATACCAAAAGCTCTGCCTCTACTTTAATTTCATGCCCCTATGGATCAAAAAGCACATTGTATACATTTAGTGTGGAACAAAAGTACCATAGTGTCGGAGGTAGGACAATGCCATTGAAGATCATACTTTGGTACTCTTCACTGTTGAGGAAGAATATGCCCTTTAGGAACTCATTTTCAAAGGAAAATACCTAAAAAGAGAATCCATGGGGATTCTCCAGGACCACCCATTGAAAGTTTCCTTCATCATATATGTGTTATATCAAATAAGATATTGAGGACTGGTTGTATTGGACTCACTTCAGCCTGCTTTCTAATAATATTACTGTTAGACAAGAATATTACCATTTTCTGTTGTTTTGTAGTGAGAAGTCTCTTGGGATAGTACATGGGGTCTTTTGTTTTATAGTAAGAAGTGAAGATTCATTGGCTGAGTTAGTGGTAATAAAAAAATATTCTAGAACAGGTTTAAAAGCTGAAATGCTCTGCTGACTGTCTCTAATCCCTAGAGAAATGTTATCTGGAGCTTTACGATTTAAAAACTATAGGTAAAAGCAGAGGCTGCCAAGCCTCATCAGGAGAGAGAGGGGGGGAGACAGTGAGTAGAGGTTGACAGATGATTTTTTATGATGATTTAAGCTCCTGAGATGGTTTGATAAGGGGAATTTTCTCCCTTGCGTGGACCACATAATGTTCAAAATGCAGTCCAGCTTGTGGTGTCCATCTAGATGAAAGTTTATAAGAGGGAAAGGTGGGATGGAAAGGTCTCATCATGGATAAGGGTTTCACAAAAAATCATTCCCATCAGTTTATCTTAATCCTTGATTTAATAGCCGTCAAAGTCTGACCATCTTTTACCAAAATATTCTTTTAAGATTCAATTCAGTGGTAAATAAACATCACATTAGTGTCAAATTAGGCCTGATGCAAATTAGGGTGAAGGGTATTGAACATGATCGGGGTAGACTGATAAAAGGTTGGCCCAAGTGGACCAGATATAAACAATAGGTTCTGTAAGTGCCTAAAAATTACAGACTTAGTTAAAGGAGGATCAAGCTCCTGATTTGAGGGTTTGGGGAAGATGAAGGGAAAGGATCTAGCCTCCAATGACCTGAAAGGAAGAAGATAACAGTCAGAGACCCTGGCTATGGGCAGTCGAAGGCCCTCCGACGCTCAAGTCAGTGTAAGAACTGAAAGAGAATGGAGAAAGAGAGTTCTGGGAGGGGAGGATTATGCGTACCTCGCATGGTTTTTCTTCATGCAATATATAGACGTGAGAGTCATCATGGCACTGTCCATATGAAGGGATGGGAGTCCCATCAGCGTGTACTCGTACCTCTTGAGTGGGGGTAGGTAAAAAGGGAATGTCCCATCGGACCAGCACCCCCTGTCTATGGACATGACTTTAGATAAGGCGTGCTCCTTATCTAGGTCCGGCGCCTACTCTGTTGTCAGTTTGCCGATCCCATCATGGCAGCGCATTTATGGCTGCATTAATGGCTGAGTGACAGGGGCCGAGATCGGGAAGAGGCTGAGACCGAGGTCGGGACTCGTGACGTAGCCACTGAGACTCGCCCTATAATTCTTCCGAGATGGCGTTGCGGCCGACCTTGGGCGGTGCCGAGACCAATGGTGACCGAGACTGGAGGGTGACCCCACCTAAATCCGTGAGCACAGAACGACCCCACACAATTGCCCCCTATCTCTCGACCCCTTGGGCTTAGTCCGAGGCCGGGAGATAAGATTCGGAAGTGATGGGGCCGTCTTTTCGTATCCTGCTTTTATGAGATTCTCATCATGACGCCCCTCCGTCTGCCCTAGGCAATAAATAGGGCACCATAATTGCTTCGCTCTGTCAAGCACGTGGGACGCCGTTCCGTATGCCCGAGGTGATAAATATCGTACCAGAGGCGTGGTGGGAGGCGAACCGTTGCCGCCACGTGGAGTCTCCTGTCTGGTCGGTCGCCGGGATCGAAACGACGTGTGGCAGGATAATGAAGAGGGGCGTCCCTCTATAAAAATGGAAGCGCCCCCTTCCCTTTCTCTTTTACCTTGGCTGTTTGTCTGAGAAGGAGAGCTCTGTTGAAGACGAAGTTCTGCCACAGATTTTGCTGAAACACGAACCAACCGATCTCGGGAACTTTTCTTTCTAGCCTTCTGCTTCTTCGTCCTCAGTAATCTTCAACATCCTTTCTGTGAGTCTTCTCTCTCTGCTATTTCTTTGTGCCTCCTTTCTTCTCTTCGCTTTCAGAAGGTTTAGGTCCTTTAGGGTTTTTCCAGTTTCCATTCCTAGTCACCTGCCTCCTATCCTTCCAAGAAATGGGGATTTATAGCCACTGGTTAGAGGGTCCTGCAGCCTTGGAGGCCTTTAGGTCGTCGTTTAAGATCCCGGCCGACGTGTTGGTTAAACCTGACGACCTCGGGGACCTTCCTGGTGGCCTTTCCCGGTACAACAACTGGATGCCTTTCCCCCTGCTGTCGGTGTGTGAAGGCGGGGTCAGGTTCCCTATCCATCAGCTCCTCCGGTCCTGCCTCAATGCGTGGCACATCTGCCCCTTCCAGTTGATGCCGAATGGTTTCAAGATTATAATGGGCGTGGCGGAGCTAAACTGGATCCTCGACATCGATCTCGGAGTACATGACATAGAAGATGTCTATGACATCTGTAAAGCTGCAGGGGTTGAGGATCTCTACTATCTCCGGGTGAAGGCCAGGCGTCGGCCCTTGGTGAATGCCTTAGAGGATTCGAACAAATACGCCGGGTGTGAACGGATCTTGGTCTCGGGGAACTGGGAGTTCAAGGGTACCGAGACCGAAGTAGAGAGGAGAATCCAGGTCCCACGGAAACTTGGGACCCCTCCCAGTAAATACCTGTCCTTCGTGCTGTTTTTGCTCATTGTTTATGCCGAGCTGACGCCCTTGCTGTTTTCCCACGCAGGTATTCAGAAAAGGAGGAGGGAGGCCAACTTCGACAAGTGGAAGAGGAACGACGCGTGGTTGGAGAAGATTAGCAGTTACCACGGTCACCACGACCGAGCTGCCTTCTCTCTTCTTGGGTACAAGCCGCGGTACCGGTCTTATACCAGTAAGACTGCCGAAGTCCCCCTTGAGCCGGTAAGGGAGATCGTGCTCGCGCTTGCCAAGACCAGCGGCCCAGCCACGGAGCCTCAAGACCCGATTGTCATTACCGACAGCCCTCCCTCCCGAGGTCAAAGAGGAGAAGAAGAAGAAGAGATGGAAGGACAGCGCCCCTCCTTGAAGAACTTGGGTGCTGTGATTTTTGCGGGCCGAGCTCCCCCCGCCCCCAATCGTGCCCCCAGTGGGTCAGGCGTCTCCCAAGGCTCTGCAGCGGCTGCTTCCTCTGCCTTGTCGGGAGCGGCTGGGGCCACCCCCGCAAAAGCTAAGAAGGGGAGATCGGTGGAACCCCCCAAGGAGGTCCGGCTACCCAAGGAACCTCGTCCGCTCAAGGACAGCAGGTCGCGGGTGGTCAAGCCCGCGAAGGAGGCTCTCCTGCCTCCGCCGCAGCCGCAGAGGGAGACCTGGTCTCGGACTGTTGAGGCCGGAAAGGAGGGCGAGGGCCCCCCTCCCTAGAAGAGGCCTCGCCTGGCGGGCGTGGAGGGGAGGCTCCAGGGAGCGGAGACGCAGGCCCAGCCTTCAGTGCCGGCACCCTGGAGGCCCAACTTTGACCTCAACCCCAACGAGCCCATGACCATGGGGGAGCGGCTGGGCTCCAGCTGGGAGTCGGTCATGGCCCTTGGCCGGGGATGTGCCCTCCCCCTGGACATGGAGAAGCATAAGAAGGTTGCGCCGTCGGGTCTACTTCATCAGACGATGAGGGCGTCGCTTGAGGTAGCTTTCCTCCTTCTGGTTTCAAGTTTCTGCCTCCGGGCTGCTTGAATCGATCCCCTTACTATTTTTACCCTTTTGCAGAATGTACAGAGGACTCAAGTGCTAATGGAGAGGCTGGCGGAAAGAACTGCCTACATCGCCGCCCTGGAGAAGGAGAAGAAGAAGATGGGAGCTATGCTGAAGGCGAGCGCAGTGGAAATAAAGAAGTCGGAGGAGAAGCTTGCCCAGCATGCAACGGAGCAACAGGCGGCAAAGACCGAAATTATCAAGTTGCGGGGCGAGAATAGAAATTTGAGGGGCGCCGCTGACGATAAGGCGAGGAGGGCGGCCAGTCTGGAGGCCGAGCTCGCCGCAAAGGGGGCCGAGCTCGCCAAGAGGGGGGCTGAGCTTGCCGAAAAGCAGAATGAATTGGCCAGGAAAGAGACCGAGCTCGACGCCTCCAAGAAAGAGAGGGCCGATGTCGAGTCCACCCTGCGAGATCAAGCAGCCAAAGCTTACCAAGATGGGGTGGACTGGGCGTCGGAGGAGTACACGGCTTAAATTTTGGATCTGAGCCCAGTGCTGTTCGAGATGGGGTG
Source organism: Cinnamomum chago (assembly GCA_038049695.1). NCBI lineage: Eukaryota > Viridiplantae > Streptophyta > Magnoliopsida > Laurales > Lauraceae > Cinnamomum > Cinnamomum chago. The sequence goes on along the minus strand of CP142454.1, from coordinate 55,201,806 downwards.
CAAGGAGGCTCTCCGCAAGTATGGGGTTTCTGAGGACGATCCCATATTCGCGGATCTTCCTAAGTTCCAGCCTGCAGTGTCGGGTTCAGGATCAGAGCCTGGCTCCGATCCTCCTGGGATCCCTATCGAAGTTCCAGACGTACCTCCTCCTCCTCCGACCCCTGCTGAGGCCGAAGCGGCCCAGGCTCCTCCTCAGGCTCCTCCATCTGACGTTCATGCCTCGTCCGATGCTCCAGAGCCGAATAAAGAAGCGGCGCCCGAGAAGCCCTAGGATTTTGTTTCTTTTTTCTTTGATGTAGTTTTTTCTTTCCTTCCAGATTGTGCAAAAAGCTCTGTATTCATTCTTCCATTAATGAAAAAAATGAATTTCTCTTTTTGATTCTCCAGCTGTTTTCTTATCTCTGTCTTCCTGCTATGTAACGTGGATGTTTTGGTGCGAAAACTGGCAAGTCCTTGAGGTCGGTAAAGCATCCAGACTTTAACCCTCTTTTCTGTCTTAGGATGGCGAACCCCTTTGGTGAGTACACTAGGCTGCCTCTAGACCCATGGTTAAGCTTTAAAGACATGCTTCTGGGAGAAATACCTCAGGAAGGGATTTGCAGTTAGTTCGGGCTCATACCCCGAGACGCGGCCCATTCGCTGGAGAGCTGGGGTCGTATCTTTATTCTTGGTGAGCATTCTTTGGTGGCTCGAGGGGCCCGAACCAAACTTGTGCGTAGGCCAAACTCCGTGCCTTCGCAGATGGCCCTACTCGCATCTCGTGGTGATTGTTGCTCGAGGTTGCTGAGAGGGACAGAGCCTTGGTCCTGTGACTGGCTTCTTGGAGGCTAGCGCGAGGGTCGGAGCCTTGGGGAGTTGGTCCTGCGACCGAACTCAAGAAGGCTGGCGCGAGGGCCAGAGCCTTGCGGAGTTGGTCCTGTGACCGAACTCAAAGAGGCTGGCGCGAGGGCCGGATCCTTGGGGAGTTGGTCCTGCGACCGAACTCAAGAAGGCTGGCGCGAGGGCCGGAGCCTTGGGGAGTTGGTCCTGTGACCGAACTCAAGAAGGGTGGCGCGAGGGCCGGAGCCTTGGGGAGTTGGTCCTGTGACCGAACTCAAAGAGGCTGGCGTGAGGGCCGGAGCCTTGGGGAGTTGGTCCTGTGACCGAACTCAAAGAGGCTGGCGCGAGGGCCGGAGCCTTGGGGAGTTGGTCCTGTGACCGAACTCAAAGAAGCTGGCGCGAGGGCCGGATCCTCGTTTACAACTGGAAAGACATAAGGCAGATCTTTGTCAAAAGGCTCTTCTTTATTGATCAATCATTTTGAATACAACTAGAAGTAATATTTCTTGAGGTGTGCAGCGTTCCATGGTCGTGGCAACTCCTTGCCATCCATCCCTTCAAGCCTGTAGGCCGACCTTCCTGAGACTGAGACCACTTTGTAGGGGCCGAGCCAGTTTGGCGCAAGTTTACCTTCGTTAGGATCTTTATCAGCTGGGAGCGCTTTCTTCAAGACTAATTCTCCAACCAAGAACCTTCTTTCTCTAACCTTCTGATTATATCCTCGGGACAGCTGCTGCTTCCCTTCGTTCCTCAGCCAGGTCGAGCTCTCTGGCGAGGTTTATCTCGTTCTGCCCTTGATCGAAGAGATTTGTCCTTAAGGTCGGGAGGCCGACCTCGAGAGGGATTACAGCCTCCATCCCGTAGGCTAATGAAAAAGGGGTTGCCGAAGTGGATCGCCTCGGGGTGGTTCTGTACGCCCAAAGGACACTTGGCAATTCTTCCATCCATCTGCCTTTAGCTTTATCAAGCCTTTTCTTCAGTCCCTCCAGGACCACTTTGTTTGAGATTTCCGCCTGCCCATTGCTCTGTGGGTATGCCGGGGTTGCATAGAGGTTCCTGATGCCGAGCTCCTGGCAGAAGTTTTTGAAGAATTTTGAATCGAACTGGGTTCCGTTGTCCGAGACCAGGGTCCAGGGGATCCCGAATCGTGTGACGATGTTCTTCCATACGAAATTCTTTGTGTCGTGCTCGGTGATGGAGGATAAGGCCTCCGCCTCAATCCATTTTGTGAAGTAGTCGGTGCCCACCATCAGCCATCTCTTGTTTCCTGGAGTTCGGTGAAGAGGCCCCACAATGTCTAACCCCCATTGAGCGAAGGGCCAAGGACTAGAGATAGGGCTAAGGTCCCGAGCTGGCCGGTGAAGGGAATGGGAGAACTTCTGGCATTTTTCGCATTTCCTGGCGTAGATTTGGGCATCCTTTTGCATGTAGGGCCACCAGTAGCCCTGGCTGATAGCTCTGTAAGCCAGTGATCTTTCCCCGATGTGGCTTCCACAGATTCCATCGTGAATTTCAAAGAGGAAGTCTTCCACTTTGCTCGGATGGACGCATTGGAGGTATGGTCCTGAATAGGATTTTCTGTAGAGCTTTTCATCCGGTGATAGCCAGAAGTGAGCTGCTTTCAACCTGACCTTGTGTGCTTCAGTCTTGTCTTCAAGGAGCTTATCTTCTCTCAAGAATGTCACGATTGGGTCCATCCAGCTTGGGCCGAGATCGGTGCACAATACTTGCCGAACTGGAAGGAGCTCTATGCTCGGTCTTTCCAGCGCCCCCACATCAACTGTCCTTCTCTTCCCAGCTTCTACGGCCGAGGCCAAGCTTGCCAGGGCGTCTGCATGGCGATTGGACTCCCTGCCGATGTGCCTGACTTCAGCTTTTTCAAACTGGGAGAGGAGTTGCCTGGTGTGGGCTAGGTAGGCCATCATTCTTTCGTCTCTGGCTTGGTAGTCTCCGCTCAGCTGGCTCGTCACCAACTGGGAGTCACTGAAGACTACCACCCGACGTGCCCCCAGTACTCTTGCACTACCGAGACCGGCGATCAGTGCTTCATATTCTGCTTCATTATTTGATGCCTTGAAGTCCAGGGTCAGTGCTTGCTCAATGACTAGTCCTTCTGGAGATTGGAGGACAACGCCGGCGCCTGCTCTTCTGGTAGTTGACAATCCGTCAACGAAGACTTTCCAGGCTGACTCAAGGAATTTTTTCCAAGACTGGTCTTCCTCGGTCTCAGTTTTAGCTTCATCATTGCTCTTGGGGTCCCCCAGTTCGGTATCAAGCGAGGTCGGTGCCGAACTAGGAGAGGTGAATTCGACGACGAAGTCTGCCAGGACCTGTGCCTTGATTGCTGTTCTGGGTTGATATTGGATATCGAACTGACCTAGTTCGACGGCCCACTTGGAGATGCGGCCAGAAAAGTCCGCCTTGCGGAAGAGAGATTTGAGTGGGAATTCCGTGATGACCACCACCGTGTGTGTCTGGAAGTAATGGGAGAGCTTGCGAGAGGCGCTGATCAGTGCCAGTGGTAGCTTCTCAAGTGGCAGGTACCTGGTCTCAGCGTCGAGCAGGGTTTTGCTGGTGTAATAGATGGGGTACTGCTGCTTGTCGCTTTCTCGAACGAGCACCGAGCTCACCGCATGGTCCGAGACTGCAAGGTAAAGATAGAGAAAATCGTCTTGCGACAGAGTAGACAAAAGTGGTGGTGAGGAGAGGTACCTTTTGAGCGTTTCCAGTGCCAGGTCGCATTCAGGAGTCCATTGGAACTTGGAACTTTTCTTCAGGAGCTGAAAGAATGGACGGCACTTGTCCGAGGCTCGGCTGATGAAGCGGTTGAGTGCAGCAGCCATTCCTGTGAGTCGCTGGACTTGTTTGGCCGAGGTGGGACGCTGGATTGACTGGATGGCTGCAATCTGTTCGGGATTAGCCTTGATCCCTCTTCTGGTCACCAAGCTGCCCAGGAATTTGCCAGAACCGACGCCAAACGCACACTTGGAAGCATTTAGTTTGAGGTGGAACTTTCGGAGGATGGCAAATGTTTGGCGTAGGTCCGCCAGGTGGTTCTGCGACTCCTTGGACTTGACTACCATATCATCAATATAGACCTCCATCGTCTTCCCGAGCTGGTTATGGAACATTTTCGTGACCAGCCGCTGATACGTTGCCCCGACATTCTTCAGTCCGAAGGGCATCACCTTATAACAGTAGATGCCTCGAGGTGTTATAAATGCAGTTTTTTCCTCATCAGGCCCGTGCAGCGGGATCTGATGGTAACCTCGATAGGCGTCTAGGAAACTCATCTTGTCATGTCCCGAGGTGGCGTCGATCATCTGATCGATCTTTGGAAGGGGGAAGCTGTCCTTGGGGCAAGCTTTGTTGAGGTCGGTGAAATCCACGCAGACCCTCCATTTGCCGCTCTTCTTTTTTACCACCACTGTGTTGGCGAGCCACTGGGGTTAGTGCACTTCGCGGATCGCCCCAGCTTCGAGGAGCTTATCCACCTCTTCGATTACAGCCTCTGTCTGCGGGATCCCTGTTCTGCGAGCCTTCTGCACTATGGGCTTGTGTCCGGGATCCACATTCAGCTTGTGACACATGACCCCGGGGTCAACTCCTGGCATCTCATATGGAGTCCAGGCGAAGACATCCTTATTCAGAAGTAGGAAGTCTAGCAGCTCGGCCTTCTCAGTGTCAGGGAGCTGGCTACCCAGCATGAAGTAGCGCTCAGGGTCTTTAAGATTGATCCTGACCTCGGTGAGGTCCTCTATGCTTTTCTGCCCTGCTGTGCGCCCAACATCCTCAATCTCGGCTTCGAGCTCGGCCATATGCACTTGTCTCGGCTCCGCCTCCCCAGGTGTTACGGCTATGAGGCATTCTCGGGCCATCTGCTGATTTCCGCACACAGTCACAATCTCGAATGCCCCGTCAGGCTTTGCTAATGGAAACTTGAGTTTTTGATGTAAGGTGGAGGGCACTGCTCCCATGGCATGCAGCCAACTCTGTCCCATGATCACATTGTAGGGGGATGGTGCGTCCACCACCATAAAGTCCGCCATCTTCGTTGCGCCTCCGATCCGGACTTCGAGTGAGATCCTACCTTTGGGGTACACTGGTTTGGCGCTAAACCCTATCAGAGGGACGTGAGCCTCCTGCAGGTCGGAGTCGGTTAGGCGAAGCTGCTTAAAATAGCTATAGTAGATGATCTCGGAGGAGCTCCCCGGATCCACAAGGACGCGCTTGGTAGTGTAATTGTTGAGCCGCAGGGTGAGGATGAGGGCGTCATTATGGGGGAGCTGGACTCCCTTCAGGTCCTCATCTGAGAACCAAATCCTGGGCTTTTCCCTCTTAGCCCTCTTCGGGGCGCTTTCTAACTCTGCCGACATCACCTGCTTGCCATGGGCAGCCCTCCTGGCCTCTGACCGAGCTCGGGCGCTTTCTTTGCTTGGGGAGGGGGCCAGGTGGATGACGTTGATTATACCTGCTGGTTCGTCATCGTCCTGGTCATCACTGGGTGGAGCGCGCTGCTGAGTTTGGTTAACCCTTTCTTCCTTCTTGATGTACTCTTGGAGGTGCCCGTCTTTAACGAGCCTTTCAAGGTGGGACTTTAGCGCAAAGCAGTCTTCGGTCATGTGCCCGTGCTGCTTGTGATAGGAGCAGTTTTTCTGCTGGTCTCGGGTAGACGGGTCGCTCATCATCGGCCGCGGCCACTAGAAGTACGGTTTTGCCTTGATCTTGTTCAGGATTCTGTAAATGGGCTCCCTGAACGCAACACTGATGGCTCTGTAGGAATCGCCGGCAGGCTTGGGGGGCTGGAACCTTGGTCTCTTGCTGTTATCCGACTTGCTGTTGTCCGAGGAGATTGAGAAAGAGCGGGCGGGCTTCCTCTTATCCGACCTCGGTCTAGGGAATGTCCCTTCCCTGGTGGAGGCCTGGTGTTTCTTTGGGAATCCGAACCGCTCTGTGCCGTGGGCCTCGTCCTCCTCTTGCTCAATGTACTGCTTTACCCTTGCCATCAGCGCTTTCATCGTAGCCACAGGGTTCCGGACCAGGTCTCTGCGGAGTTCGTTTCCTAGGAGTAAGCCCTCCCTGAAGCACATGATGGCGACTTCGTCGTTGGCGTCGGTAATCTGGTTGTATATCGTCCAGAATCTCCTAGCGAAGGCAGTGATACTCTCACCGTCTTTCATCCGAATCGCCATGAGATTGCTACCTGTCTTTGGGATGACGCGGTGTGCTTGAAACTTTTCAAGGAAAGAGCTCCAGAGCTGCCGCCAGCTCGAGACCGATCCGGGGAGGAGCGCGCAGAACCACCGGAGGGGGTCTCCCAGACTGGATGAGAAAACCCTGCAGTTTAAAAGACCAACGTCCCCCCAGACCGACATCCGCTGAGTGAAATGCCGCAGATGCGCCTCTGGGTCCGAGGCCCCGTCATAGAGGACGAACCTCGGGACGCTGAATCTCTCGGGGAGAGAGAAATCTTTAATCTCCTGCGAGAAGGGGGACATGCCCTGATCGTCCTCTTCATGCTCATCAGTTTGGTCTCGGGCGAACCCGATCTCGGCCAAACGGGCCTGGATCTCCTGCTTGACGTAGTGGTCCAGCAACTCCTTGAGGTCCGCCTGGTGATCTAGTCTCGGGGATTCTGGCTAGCGTCGCGATTCCCCGAGGCCGCCAGGCAGATGACTGCTGCTCAAGCCTTCTTCCTCCAGCGATATCTCCTTCTGTTGTTGAGGACCTGCCTCAGGTCTCGGCTGTCCAGATGGGCCTGCTGTCGCCGGGGAGGTGGACCACGAGACTTCCTCTCATTTATCTCGAGCCGTTCCTCGAGGCGACGAATCACCTCGTCTTTATCTTGGACGGCCTGGTGCTGGGCATTGAGCTCTTTGAGCAGGGAGTTGTTATTTCTGGCCCCATAGGTTTGATGAAAGGACTGGCCGTCGTCGTGGACGCGCTGGTGGGACTGACGGGACCCCGCCCTGATGGGGGTCTTGCCTCGTCGTCGAAGATCCGTCGTGGAGGCGTTCGGCTGAGGATCCTCATGTGGCCGCTCACCAGTGTGGCGAGGAGTCTCACGATGGCTATCTTGGCGGAGGCGCGTGGTTATGGGCCGAGATGAAGAGGCCGATTGGACGATGCCCTCCACGTATGCGGCACTCAACTTTCTCCCTAACCTCCTCTGATGCGGGGTCCCTGATGGCTCCTGCCCGATAGGAAGAAACCCGGTCGGTCCCGGAGGGGGAAGAAGAGCAGAATGAAGGCCAGGGGGTGGTTCCGGAACAACCGGCCGGGGTGGTTGCGGCTGCAAGAATGGTGGAAACGCAGGTTACTCCCGTAGCGGCAAGGACGATGCTTTTTGGGGCTTCGATGGTCCTCCGCCACCGTATCCGGTCTTTGGAGGCATTGCTTTTGCAGAGACTTTGGCACGGATCTTGTTCCCACAGACGGCGCCAACTGTAAGTGCCTAAAAATTACGGACTTAGTTAAAGGAGGATCAAGCTCCTGATTTGAGGGTTTGGGGAAGATGAAGGGAAAGGATCTAGCCTCCAATGACCTGAAAGGAAGAAGATAACAGCCAGAGACCCTGGCTATGGGCAGCCGAAGGCCCTCCGACGCTCAAGTCAGTGTAAGAACTGAAAGAGAATGGAGAAAGAGAGTTCTGGGAGGGGAGGATTATGCGTACCTCGCATGGTTTTTCTTCATGCAATATATAGACGTAAGAGTCATCATGGCACTGTCCATATGAAGGGATGGGAGTCCCATCAGCGTGTACTCGTACCTCTTGAGTGGGGGTAGGTAAAAAGGGAATGTCCCATCGGACCAGCACCCCCTGCCTATGGACATGACTTTAGATAAGGCGTGCTCCTTATCTAGGTCCGGCGCCCACTCTGTTGTCAGTTTGCCGATCCCGTCATGGCAGCGCATTTATGGCTGCATTAATGGCTGAGTGACAGGGGCTGAGATCGGGAAGAGGCTGAGACCGAGGTCGGGACTTGTGACGTAGCCACCGAGACTCACCCTATGATTCTTCCGAGATGGCGTTGCGGCCGACCTTGGGCGGTGCCGAGACCAATGGTGACCGAGACTGGAGGGTGACCCCACCTAAATCCGTGAGCACAGAACGACCCCACACAGGTTCACACTGGAAAAAACTTCTGGGATTTATGCTTAGGGAATAGGTGGTGGGATGTGACATGGACCAAAACACACTGATGTCCGTCTACAAATGACGATTATGTGACACCCCGAAAGCACCAACGTGGAGAATGGAGACAATATGTTTTCAAAATCGTCTGTGGCCCGTGAGCCCACCAAAATCAATTCACAGTTGGGAATCTTTACTGGTGATTGGAGGGGGCCATGATGAGATGGGTCCAACATGGGTAAGTGATGGGGTTATCAAATTTTACCTGAAAATGCAATCAAACAATAGGGTCTTCCACAGTTATGGGTCCACTGGTAATTGGGTCACTCTAGATAATTGTATGAATCCATGTTGGAGTCCACAATGGACCTAGGCCCAACCTGACCCAATTACAGAGAGAGAGGAAAAGTTCAGGGACAGGTGAAGGGAGGGAGTTGTGGAAAGAAGAAAAGTGCAGTTTACTTCTCAAATCAGCTGAGTGGCCTATCAATCGTTGAATGTGCTTATTGATGCTTTAAATTATCTTATCACATTTCATGAAGAGTTGCTTATTGATGCTTCACATGATAGCACATATCATATTATGTTAGTGATAATGAGGACCACCTATGCTTGCTCCCTATGCGTCTCGAAGAATATCATCTCAGATCATTCCTTACCTAACCTATCATCAATTGCTCTTCTTTGTCTTCTTCTTTATTAGTTTTCCTTTATCAAGTAATGGCGCGCTCTCTCTGTCTCTCATTATTTAAATAAATATGAAAGCATTAGTGTGAGCCACCTCTTTTTAAAGGGATCACATCATCACATGCTAAAGAGTTTGCAAACATGCTTTCTCCGTACCCACTTGAAGTATATTTTTTAGTGTTTGCTTAACTTCAGATTTATTTTGTGCACAGCACGTGCAACGCATTGAGAGAGAGAGATGTCTTTGTTATTAGTGCGTCTTTGTTATTAGTGCGTAAAACTTGGTATTATTTATAGCATGAATGGTAAAAGGGAGGTAAGAGCACTAGGATACATTACCGCACAAGTATTTTTCCATTAAAAACAAAGAAGATTGGGAAAACAAAAAGTCTACTTGGACAAACTTTTTGGCCAGAATTTTGGCCAACCCATATGGTTTCCATTGAATATCACTATGATATTCAATGGAAACCATATGGGTTGGCCAAAATTCTGGCCAAAAAGTTTGTCCAAGTAGCATTACTCGAGGGAAAATTAGCAAGAGGTCCCTTAACATTGTTGTTTAAGGCCTCTAATCCATAGAATTTTTGGTTAAGGTCTATAGTCCCTGTGCCTAGACTTATTTCAAGCAGTGGTTCCTAAGTATACCAGATCATACATTTGCATGATTGATTTGCCCTTCTAACCATCTCAAGTTATACCACGCATTTTATCCCTAGTTTTAAGCTCCTTAACTTGAAACTTAATAACTATTTCCCCTATAAACACATCAAGTTGTTTCGCTGATTTTATTTCCTAGTTTTAGATCAAGTTTTGAAATTCAAATGGGAGATAATAGATCAAATTTCGAAATTCAAATGAGAGGGAGGGATTCCAGGCCTCCTACACCAAAGTACGACACTACTTGCAGAAGCTTTCTTGGGTTTTCTTTGCAATCATCAAATAACAATGCCATTCATATCATACCTATGTTGTTGGAGATGCACAAGATCTAATCATCAGACTATGTTTTTCAACTGATCTTTGCCCCACCTCATTGATCAGGAGTGTCTGTGCGCGCGAGTTTCTGTGATCTTTGCCCCCACAAGACATAGGAGAAGAATTGCATAAAGACATAGAAGAAGTATTGAACTGATCTTTGCCCCCACAGAAGATCAGTATTAACTCCTTTTTTAATGAGTTCGTTCTAGTCGTGCGCGAGAGTCTTTATGATCTTGTGTAGTTTCTTCCTCACATGGCTACTATATTTCCAAAACTCAGATAAATTTATCTGAACTTCTGGCAAAACACAGATAAATTTATCTATTTTGTATGAAGTTATCTGAGTTTGAAGTAAATTTATCCGAGTTTGGTATGGATTTATCTGAGTTTGTTATGAATTTATCTGAGTTTCAAGTTAATTTTTCTGACTTTGAAGTAAATTTATTTGAGTTTGGTATGAATTTATCTAAGTTTTTACCAGAAATTAAGATAAATTTATGTAAGTTTTGAAACAAACTCAAATAAATTCAAAACACTATAAGTCTAGAATAGCGTTTAAAAGAACACGCAAACTCAAATAAATTCAGAACACAACAAGTCTGCAGTAGCATTTGGAAGAACACACCAGGCAAGTTTTTACAATAATTTTTCATCTATAGATAGTTTATAAGAAAATCATGGTATTATAGAATTATAAACATGATTTTAAAACATGGTGAAAAGCGGGTAGGTATTTTCAGTCAAAACATAAAAGTTTTGGTCATCATTAATAGTGGTTTTTAATGGGTTAAGTTTGAAGCAAAAGATGGAATGAGTTTGTATTGGGGGTCCAATTTTCACCACCTTTATATTATCTTTTTATATTTTATTAACATCTAAAATAGAGAAAAAAAATTAAAAATGAGGATTCCCAATTTATTGATGATTTGTGTCGTTTCCTATAATATACGAATTTCTAGCTGGGTTTGAAGATGATCATTGTTTGCAAATGTTGTAATATTTAACTTACTTTTTGTTTGCATTGAGCGAAAATGAATTAGTGGAAGAAGACGATGACTCTGTCAAAGAAGGACATGGGTCAGAAGAAGAAGGAAGAGGAGTAGAAAAAGAAAAGGAATAAGAAAAAAGAAGAAAAAGACGTGCAATCAGTGGTGGACCCAAGATTTTCATTTGCGTGGGGCTAAAATTTTGCTCGACTTTACACTTGGAAAAAAAATTGCTAGACTTTGTTAGACTTTTCACATTACGAAATAGCATCTATAGGTTTTTCTTTAGAAAATGTCTAATTCGTGGAAGTCAACTAGATGCATGATAATTATTAAAGATATGGCAATGAAGATGTTAGGAATTAGGATGTTAATCAGAAGTATCAAAAAGCATTAGATGGATAAAAAATGATTTTAACCTTAATTTTAAATACTCAATCTCACATTATCATGTTTCACTAAACTTGTATGTCAAAGTCAATGTCCAATGTAGATTGCTGCAAGTTCAAGGTGAGTGGGTGAGTGAGAAAAAACAGAATAAAAGAACATTTTGAGGACAACCATCCTTTCCCTTTTCACAGTCTCAAAGCCTCCAACCTTTAGATAATGGGAGTGGAATTCTATCTTTGAATCATAGTGTTAGACCCCGACCAATTCGATTAGTGTTCGATTAGTGTGTGCTTAGTCCTAAGTGGGTTTAGTTGTCGTTGGGTTAGAAGTAATTAGTTTTAGTCTTGGACATAGCTTTGGGAATTTTGAGAACGTTTAGTAGTAGTCAGACACACTCAGGAAGGCCTGAGTGCCCGTGTAAGCTTTGGGAAGATCGTATCGGTTTCCGTGTGATTGTGATTTTGATTTCATTTGAATAATTTTCCTATGTGTTACAACTTTCGTCTTAAGCTCATTCATGTTTGAAGCCCAAAAACCCAAGTTTTGGCCCAAAGATGGTAAAATTATCTTTTATGCACAAATCTGAACACAATTTTCGAGATCTCAAAACCATGTCAAAAATATACTTTTTGGAAACTAGACATTTCGAAGATCGTTTTATCCTTCTTCGTCGAGGTCATTCGAGGCCCACAAGATCATGTTTTGGCCATTTCAAGGTTCAAGCTAATTGGGGCCCATTAGCATCACTTAAGCCCCATCTCCCTCTCCTTTCATTCATTTCCCCCAAATCTCTGCAACTTCTTTGACCTAGGGTTGGAAAACCCCTCTTTCATTTCCATCTTCCTCACCTTGCATGATCTAGCTAGAAGACTCCAAAGAAGATTCCAAGACCATCATCTTTTTCCTCTCATCTCAAGCTTCCTATTGATATCTTCTTCTTGAAAGCTAAAGTTGGGAAAGCTCTCCATTTGTCTTCATTCCTTTTGTTTGGGCATTTCTAGGTAAGAGCTTCAACCCATATTCTTCATTGAGTCATTTTGGTTTCTTAAAGATCTTGTTTTTCATTTGAAAACCCTTTTTGTGAAAATGGGTTCTTTGTTTTCATTTTTGTTAAGTTTTGAATGGTTTTCTCTTGGGTTCTTGTAGTGTTGGATTTGCTTGAGTGAAGTGCTTGAGAGGATTGTTTAGCATTTGAACAAGGCAAGTAATCTCTATAGGATCATTGTTGCATGTGTATTTTGATTACATTGTTGTTCTAGAAATTCTGCATATAAACATGTTTATAAGCTTCATGATCATGTTTTCCATGGTTTGGAATTGTGAGAAATGTGTATTTTATCCCTTGGAGAGCATTAAGGCCCAGGGAATGCAGGTGGAATGAAAAACAAGTAGAAGGGAAGAAGGAAATGTGGAAAAATCTGCACTGAACTGCATTTCCCGTGCAATTTCGGTCAGCTGGCGGCTAGCCGCAATCCCCATTTCGGCTAACCGCGAGCCAACCGAAATCAGCGGTTCATTTTCCAGTAGCTGACTTCTGCATCAGGGTCCTGGGGTCAGCTCACGGCTAGCCGCCAGTTCCCTTGCGGCTAACCGTAAGCCAACCGAAAGCTTTTCGGCTCCTTTTCCAGAGAGCCAAGTTTCCTGACCTGAGTTCCAACGGTCAGCCTACGGTCAGCTTGCGGCTAGCCGCGAGGTCCTATTTCGGCTAACCGCCAGCTGACCGCGAGCTGACCGAAATTGACTAAATTCCTAGTTTTGAAGAAGTTTTGCAAGAGTGAAAACTAGAACTTGTTAAGTGGCCTTTAGCCTAATATTGTGTACTTGAAACCCGAGATGTCTTTGAACTTCCGGGGCGCCAATTCTATCTATAATTCCAACATTTGGGCTTCGAATACACAAAGATCAATCAAGGGTCTTTACATGTGCTTGATAGGCTTCGTGTTCGTACTTTGGTTTTGATACAATGAATATCTTTGTGTACTCGTTTTGAAGTTTAAGTACAAGCTTGTTTTGCAGATTTGTTTCAAGAAAAAGGGGTCACTTCCTAAGTGTGTTATGCATATTTATTATGCCTTTTGCTAGTCGTGTTCGTCGTGTTTTGATAAGTGGCTTTCCCCTTTTTATCTAGACGTGTTTCGACCGTGTTTCGCGTGTTTTGTGCATTCATGAATTAAGTGAACACCACTGAGCTTGGACTGCCCTTTCAATTTGATCCACTATCTGGGGGTCCTTAAACATGTGGACTGTCTGCAGACTGGTCGTGTATTTATTACACATCGTGCGTGTCCGGTTCCGCGGCCGGACTTCCCGTCTTTGTAGGAAATCATGACGTGATTATATTATGTATATCGTGCTTGTCGTGCGTGCTTGCTCTTTTCATTATATAAATGATAGAGAAAGGATGGGCTCTTTGTGGATTGTAACTATTTATGATATTATAAGTACTCATGCTAGTTTGTTTTAGTATCTCAACTCAGTTAAATATTTCTGCAAATGTATCTCAGTCATTATAGTATTTCAAATCAAGGATTTGCTTATATGTTTTCTTAAACGTTATTGGTTCATGCTTGCACCTAAATTGATTACCTGCCAAACCGTTGTGTTTGACCCTTGTTTGTTGGTGCCCAGGTGCAGGAGACGTTGCCTTTGAGGAAGAGCGTCAGGAGGAGGCTTGTGAGCCAACACCTGTGAGAGAGTGGCAGCCCGACGATGTCATCTAGACGTCGGGCGGGTTCTTGAGTCTCGTCATCATTTTGTTTTGGGGTTTCCTTTGATTATTTTGGAGAAGAGTATTGGCCTCTGTTGGCCTCTTATAGGGTTGTAACAAAAACTTAACTTACTTTCGTGTTAGTCTTATAACTTGAACTATGTTGAGAATGTCATGTTAACTTCTTTCTTTGATACTATGCCTTGTTATTATTTGTTATGGCACTTAAATATTTTATTGGTGCTTATCTTGATGTGATTTGCTACACGCTTCCGCATACTTGATCGTGTGAGTCAGATTCCGCGTGTCTTTGGGAATCCTCACCGCGGGAACCTGTGGGAAAGTATATCTCCAATGAATTCAACTGCGTCGCGGGCCCGAGGATCCGTTCCGGGGTCGCGACACATAGTGGGTAAGAAAAGATGATAACGGGAATGGATTTGGTCATATTTGGATTTGTAGATATACTCGGATTTGATGGTTTAAGGCTTAGGGTTTTTTATTAGGATTTGGGGATTCAGGGTTTGGAATTTGAATTTTGAGATTAAGCGTTCAGATTTAGGTATAAAGTGATTAGGAAGGATTATAGTACTAGATATGTTTGACAGATGAAAATACAGTAGTCTAGTACATAGAACTGGCAACGAAGAGCTCAATCCACAATCAGCACGAAGGGATTTCGAAAGAAGAGGTTGGAGAAGAGGGAGTGATGTGTTCCCACGGTGTTTTCTTTTTTTCTTTTTTCTTTTTACCAACGAAGCTTTACAAATGTGGGGCCCGGCTATCTTTAGACATATGTGGAGCGACAAGTTTAGATATGTGGGGCATTCTCCAATGCCCATTCAACTCTATGGGGGTTTCAATTCCGACCTAGGGCAACTTCACAGATTGTTCCAACATAGGTCCACCCCTGCTCCAAGGCCCCATTCAAACTCCATGGTTATACCAAAAAAAAAAAGTCCATAGAATTTAATTTCGGACGCCCCAGGTCCCTATAACCTTGGTCTGCCTCTGCGTGCAATATGATGATATATCCGTCATTGAATCACTTTCCACCTTTCTCCTTTGTTGAAATCCCTAATCTGTCGAGAGGTTTCTTCTTCACGAAATTTATGAGCTAATTTTGAGCCTTTTTTAATCACGCAGAGAGTGTATCACAAGGGGCATTTTGGACTTTTTATCTGTTTAAAACTTGAAAAGGGGCCTTTACCTCTACTGAAAAATAAAATACAGTGTTGAGTGACCTCCAACCAAATGCCACAAAAAAATTTCACCGGCGTATTTTTTTTAAATGTACAAATACGTACATGTACTCTTTTTTTTTTTTTTTATGACAACGGTTTCCATAGGGAATTTGGGCCGAATTCGAACAAACGACATAGGGAGCAAACCGATGCCTTATAAGAGTCACCAAACTCTTGCAAGTGAAAGCATATTATGAAGGAATAACAGACTTACAGCCGGTTCATTTGCGGGTTCTGAAGCCTCTGGAGTTGTAACTTGTAAGGATTGACTTCCCATCAAAGGGGCTCATCACCGTGCCACTGTGTCTCCAATTTTATTTCTTTCACTCTTCAGCTTTTTCCTATGTTCTTTCATGCCAGTTACTTTACTAGAGATTTCAAAGAATTATTTTCTCTGGTAATTATGTGCAACGCACACACACCCAAGTCCCTCACCATGGTTGTTTCATTGGAAGGGTTTTGAGGAATTCGAGTATGAGCAAACAAATATAGTTCTTTGAGGGTTTTATGGGAAAAACTCTTTAGATGCCCAATGCACGAAAAAGGACCCAAGAGACCCTCACAGGCAGAAAAGGCCCTCCCATCACTTTTGTTTTGGTTTTGCCTTTCAACTTAAGCATCGATATGGACACTCAACAACTGTAATTAGCGTCTATATCAATGCTCAACTCAGTTAGTATTATTTTCAGTTGAGCATCAATATGAATCTCAACGCATATATGCTCAGTAAGAATGGGAGGCTGCAACCCACGCCACCCCAATGAGCGTCGATATCCACGCTTAACTCAGTTAGTATTATTCTCAGTTAAGTGTCGATATGAATCTCAATGCATATATGCTCAGTAAGAATGGGGGTGCAACATTCTCCGGTCTCAAGGTATTAATAGCAATAGAAGAGATGAAGAGTGTGTAGAAAGAGACGTCACTTCTGTGTTTTACAAAGATGGGTTTGAAGATGGGAGAAAATGCAATAGGTGGGCATCTGAGCCAGGGAACTGTTGAGATTGAGATGCCATTGATATTTCTTTCAAGGATGGAAAGGAGAAATTCTTTGGAGTATAGAGTCGTCATCTTTTTCTTTCTAGTGTTTCCACTCTGCAAAGGAAATCTGAAAGAGAGGGCGAGAGAGCCGAAATGGTGATTTATTTTTTGGTGATGGCTCTTTTTCTAGTAGGTTACCTCGACCTTCTCATGCAACTGGGAGAATACATGCATAAGGACTTGGCAGTGTTCATTGAATAGGCAGAGGCATGAGGGCACCTTGGCACCTCTCTAAACCGTCTGCCAGCAAGGATGCCAAGGATGGCGATGAAGAATCTGCCATTACTGGCGAACAGGTGGAGACTAGGAGGGAGTCAGCTGGGAAGAAGACATTGGAGGAATTGAAAGAGGAGTGGATGAAGAGAGGAGGGAGAAAGAAAGGGAAATGGCTCTTTTGTCGAGGAAGAAGAATAGAGTAGAGCGTCCATATTGACCTTATACTTCCTATGGGCTAAAATTGAAGGATGAATAGTAAAATCACAAAAGGGCCATCAAATAGACTCACCATCAGCAGGAAATGCACCGTATCCAAACATTACAGTAGTAGATCACATTCAACGAAAGGTTCCATCTAAATTTTCAGCTTCTTCACTCCTTACCTCATCAATTCTCCTTCCCAAAACCCACTGTAATGAGAATTCCTAGGAATCTAAACGTCACAAGGCACATCCGTTTGCATGAAATTGTGTTCCTAGGAGTTCCAAGAAATGTTTTACAATCAAAGTAGTTAAAAAAAAAAAAAAAGGTGAGCTTTCACAAATGTCCATCAAATAATTTACTCATTGATGGAAAATGACTATCCTACCATCATCCCAATAAATCAGATTCTAAGAAGGTCAAGGATCCCATCTAGATCCACATCTCCATCTTATCTCCTTATCCCCTCAGGGCCTCACATCTTTGTTGGCAGTTTCTTAGTTTTCTAATTTATTTGTTAATCTATTTCAGAGTGGAGATGAGTCCAAGTTATGCCGATGATATAAAGACGTTGATGATGAGAATATACTTAAAATAAAATTGATCTTTACAAGAAGACCTTCCCACCGGCAGGCCTTGTAGTTGTTTATGGAAAAATACGAAATATGTTCTCTTACGAGCAACTGCAAGTTCAGTCCAGCTCTGTGGCCCCCACTCAGGCCCACCTTTCATCAATACAGGCCGTTTGATACTATTTTCATCCCATGACAAGCATCAGGCCCATTTTTACTCTCAGTAAGCCTAAACTCACCATTGTATTAAATCCTAAGAAAACCTATAGTTAAGATGTCATTAATTTTAAAGTTGTTAAACCAGGGGCTAAGATAAGCTAGTGGGACTGATTTTCTCGACCCCCCTTGGCCATGCAAGACTTTCAATCTATCGTACTCCCACTGATAAACTTGCATCTAAGTAAGCCCTACGAGATATGTAATGTGCTCGTAGGTGAATGTTACCTCGGATGTACAAAGGTTTTTGCAAGTCATGTAAAAGCCAGAACCAAATTTTTTTTTTTTAGTAATCCAGCCAAGGGGCATAAGATCCAAGAGAGAGTCTGCACACACACGGGAAGACAGACCACACAAGAGGAAAGAAGGCCCACACAAGTGGAAAAGAAGTCAGTACAAGCAGGAAGAAAGTCCACACAAGTGGAAAAATATGGCGTACCCAGGGTTTGAGCCTTGGGCAGCCAAGGCGAGAACCAAGTTAAGATCCTTAGACCCACTATTTCTCAAGCACTTGTTTTTATTGATGATATCTTCTTCTCCACCCTAGGGGTGTTCCTGGGCCAGGCTAGCCGGAGCCTGATCCAGGCCTACGATATGTAATTAGGGCCCGATTAATAATTGGGCATAGCTTGGATTAAGTGATAGAAAGCCCATAGCCCGGCCCGGCCCGACCCATATAAGAAATGCATGTAATTTAATTTAATTAGTGCTCAAATACCCACAAAGTGATAAAATGCCCAGTTCGGCCTGGCCTAATGGATTAAATGGGCGGGCCCGAGCCTCACTTTTATGGCCCATGTCGGTCTTGAGCCGGGCCGAGGCCAGTGTTTCTAAAGGCGGGCCAGGTCGGGATATGCCCTAGCCCAACCCATGAACACCCCCGCAACTCACAGATTTCAATGATCCATTTTAAGAGAGATTTTCAATACACCATATTCAGATTTATATATGCTTTCTAGACTTCATACCTTTGCCTTAGAGGAGATTATTAACAAGTTGATAAGTATCATAGGAATCTTGAACCTTATCCGGAAAATTTCCAATAGTAACATCAATAACAATTGACAGTGGCTATCTACACACTGCAAATATCCCTCCACACACTGCAATTTACAAAAAAAATAAAAAAAAATCCCTAAACTACCCCTCCTCCCCTCACTGCTCCGGCCACCCTCATCACCGACACCAGTCCCTCTCGCTCTCCTAAAAAAATTCATAGACTAACCCTCCCTCTAAACCCCTCAACCCCGTCATCGAATCACTTACTTTTTCCATGACTGAGCCCAGAAGAAACTCCTAGAAGAGGATGACGATAAAGAAGAAGATGGCTATAGTGCAAATTCACTTACCCTGTGTTTGGGAAGAGAGGGGAGGGGAGGGAAAATTTGAAGGGGAAGGAAAATAAAGAGGGGAGAAAAAATTAATTTTCCCTCTTGTTTGGAAAGTCAAAACGTAGGGAGAAGAAAAGTGAAAAAGTATAATTTTGTTTATTTGTAAGGTAGAGAGACAAAGACCATTTTATCCTTGCTTTTGAAAAAAATTCAATTGGAGTAAAAGGGCAGTTTAGTAATTTCCCTGTTATTCCCCTCTTTTGCCCTCATTTTCCCCCTTGTTTTGGGAGGAAAATTTTTGAAGGAGAAGGACATACTTTTTCCCTCCATTCCCACTCGATCGCCTCTGCTCGATGTAGAATGCAGTGATGGGGTTCTCTCCATTTTCCATAGAACCCATTTCTCCAAAGCTGCAAATTTGCTCACCGTCCGACAGCCCCCGCCTGCCCTCTTCCTCTTCCTCCCTCTCCATGCCCTTCCCCCTTCCCCCTTCCCCCGCCCTCATCACTCTCCCCTTCCCCAGCCTAGTCTTATTCTCCCCCTCCTCTTCCCTCCTGTCCCTCTCCCTCTCCCTCTCCCTCCCTTTCTCTCACTCTACTTCGGCAGCCCTCAAGGGATGGTGGGGGTAGGGCTGGGGGTGGGCTATGGATGGGTGCAGAAAGACTAGAGAGCAGGGATAGAGAGAGAGAGAGAGAGAGAGAGAGAGAGAGAGAGAGAGGGGGAGAGGGAGATGGAGATTGGTCGGCGCAGGGCGGAGGCGGGTGGGGTTACCAGAGCAGGGAGAGGGAGATAGGGAAGGAGGGGGAGGGGTAGTTTAGGGTTTTTTTATTTTTTTTTAAAAATTGCAATATGTGGAGGGATTTTTGCAGTATGTAGGTAACAGCACTCATAACAATTTCCTATTTGAGGAACATTATACTGAATGCCGATAAAGTAGTATGATTTCCTGTTTGACCATCTATTTCAACCTCTACAGGACCACACATGCAAAGTAAAAGAATAGAAGTCGGGAAATAAACAATTTTCTTAAAACCATGATTGTTTCGTCCAGAATCCCTGCCACGTAACATTCTTACAAGACCAATAACACATGGTGAGAGAATATTTTCAATATAACATACATATCCTAAGGCAACAAGCACTGGACCTGCTTTGTTTTGAAGCCAAAAATGAGAATCAGTTGGAGAAAATAGAAGGGGAAAATTATCCTGAAAAGCGCCAGTGTATAAATGTGGTGGTATTATTCACCTTTGTAGTTTTGAAGAACATTTCTCGTGCATGTACACATACTACACTTAACAGTTACAAAATCTGGATGGTTGTGATCTCTTTTAACACACGAATGATGCCAAGAGTTCATGGGGACTTTTTCTGGAGCTAGAAATGAAATTATATAGCAAGGGAAATTAATTTCTATCAAACTAGAGAATGGCAGGTTCTATAGTATACGATGTGTTATACACAAAGCAGTATCGATAACGATCAGAGAAATGGTTACCAGCCGTAGATGGGATTCTGCACATGTGGCGGCAAGAGGTGCAAGTCCTTGCAGTGCTGCTTGTCATAGTCACGTGTGCCAGGTATTGCTCCGGTTGACAACCTCAGGACCTCATTCCCCGTGAAACAATAGTGAGCAAATGCCAATCCCCCATCAACCATTTCTGTCAAAGAAGGCATTGAAACTGATTTTGTCATCTTCTTGTGACCTCTCCTAGAGTTGGTGAGGTCCTGACAGTTATTCAAGACTCTATCCAGCTCGGAGCACTCCATGAATCTCTGAGTTGCAGCCTCCCATGAGAGGTGATGTCGCTGCTCAGGAGTGAGAGCCTGGGGTTCATTAGCTAATGCTTCTTTGACTCTGGCAACAAAGTCATCTGATGTTTTGTAGGTCAAGCAGTTGGGAAATGCACGGAAGAACTCATTTGATGGGTGGTCAGCACAGATCACAAATTTTCCCATGGCAAGGGCCTCGGCTGTAGCCGTGCAGAGAACATCACTGACACTGGGATTGATGAAAACCTTATAACTGCAAGCAGGGATCAGTGTGGAGCTTGCGTCAATTATAAGGATGAAAATATATCATTATTTACTCATTTGAAACATCCAAAAAAGCAATACTAGTCATTGATGCATGAGCTGTATAGACTGATTTTCCAAAAACATGACAGCAATATCAGCTGCCAGGACAGTTGTAGCAATATATGTTAGTCATACCGACTGAAAATATTGACCAATGTTTTAGTTTGTAGCAACCTATGTCAAAAAAAATAAGAGAGAAAGGGAAGACTTTCTCCTATGCTCTACAGTCCAACTGATCAGTGCCAGTCATCACAGGCGAGTGCGTGAAATTCAAGGGGATACCGCCTTTGGGACGGTCAGGATGAGCAAAATTTTTCAGGGAGGAAGATTATGATGTTAGCTGATACTTCGAGAATACCATTTTATGCCAGTAACAAGGCTTGACAAATATGATTCAATAGTTCAATAAACCAAGGCTTAAAACCTTGTTGAAAGGAAACTAGAAACAGAACCATGAAACTTCAATCCTAGCAACACATAGGGAAGTCCACCGCCACTTGAGCCTGGAAACAACTTTTTAGGAGGTAGGCCCACTGTCAGTACTAATTCATGAAAAGTTACTCAAACTACCTGATCATGGGCAATAAACAACTCGACAAGAGCCAGATCTTAACCTTCGAGTCTGTCTCTCAAATGGCTTATTGATTGGAAAGAAATAAGGCCAAATGGTCTACCCATGAGAGGTCTACCTGTGAGCTGGTAAACTACGAACCCACTAAGAATAAAATTATGAACCCACAGAGTAGTAACGAGGGCCTTTAAAAATAGACAACTCGGTAGAGTTTATAGTGTACCTGTGCAGTGAATCGTCTGCATGGTCTCTCCCCTTGAGGAAGTTAAGATTCAGATCCAGCTTCTTGGCAGCTGATTGGACTTCAAGAGAGTCCTCTCCATTCCCATATATATCCAACTTGAGTCCATCAAGGTCACTTCTGTGCTTCGCTAACAAATCTATCAACTCTCTATAACCTTTTGCCCAGACCATCTTTCCTAGAAAATAAGCCCCTTTAGAGAAGACCTGCTGCCCAAGCTCCCTCTCAGCTGCCACTTTCTCTCCAACCTTAAGAAATTTAGGATTCACACCATGAACATTGCATATGACAGATCTGGGTAAATCTTGCGTTGCAGCAGAAAGACGCAGAACCTGCATAACAGCATTTGACAATTTAAGTATCAAACATCAGGCTTAAGTCAACTGATGATGATGATGATATGGATGAACACACAATCACAATTAGTTCTAAAACTATGGTAGAATGGTTGGTGATTGGCCATTCAATCCACTGTGAGAGAATGGAGCAGTACGAAAAAAAAAACATTCAGTAGGATCTTGTCTGTTGACTCCTACACCTTGACGCCCCAAATCATTACCAACAACAAATGCTGATGATGGTTTTTCATAGAAGAGTCAGAAAAAGAGTTCCACGCCTCATGTAGTCTCCAGATTTTGCGTCTCCATAACAGAAAAGATAACCATCCACTATCCCGAAACAATTAAACTGGAAACCACTTAGGGGCACCCAAACAGACCCTAAACTCTTCCTTTTTGAATCAGCATGAACAAGAAACAATGACAAAAATGAAAGCACTAATTAACTGATACCTTGTGGCAATATGCTCTGATGACCAAATTGTTTATGTGCTTCACAAAGAAAGCTTGGAGAGCGCCATTCTTCTCCCTCTTGATATACTCCAAGTAATTTGTGTGGACCACTCCAACGACATGATTAAATTTGTTGGTCCAACGATTTCCATGATGATACCAGTTTAGGTGTTCTGGTTCTTCCAGTATTGCAATGTCAGCTTCCCTGGGAGAAATAAACTGTGAAGTATCTCCAGCAGGTATTATGCTTCGCCGTCCTTTCGAGAACTAAAACAAATCGGAATAATCACATAACATATACCTAAAACATTTAAAATACATACTTCAAATTTTTTTTAACTCAGAAATTTGACTAAATGACAATTCAATTGAGCCAACTCAAACTCATTTGCTCACCCTGATTCTTAGATATTATTCTAGAACACTGCACATAATTCATGAGTTATGATTCTAGAACATTGTGTACATAATTTATGAGTTATGTAGTGAACGTGGGTTAATAAATCAGAGTTTAAGAGAGTGACTTGTAGTTTCTTAGGACCTGATTCATTGGGAAAGTACCTTTCCGGGATAAAAAGTAATTTTAAAATCTGCCTTGAACCCAACCCTCTCCTCCAGCCAGTTCCGAATGTAAGTTTCTTGTTCCTCTGTTGAGTTGAAAGTCAGATTGTTGGGATAAACCAACTCTTGGTCCGACTTGCAAAGCCATGGAACTAACAGGGTTACTTTTTTCTTTGCAGAATTCGACAAGTATGCTGCTCGAAACAGAGGGTTAACGGCGGTTCCAGTCATCCAAGGAAGACTAGCAGTCGTGACAATAGCAACATGATGTTTCTTGTCAGCCAAGTCGTGGTTTACAAAATCACTCCACAAGCCCCCTTCATAGCAATGCCCTGTACTTTGGAGAACACTGGCTATTCTCAAGTCAAGTTCATCATGAACATTCTCCTTCTCGATAGGGGATGTTTCACTTGGCGACAAAGAACGCCATATAAGTTGGTCCTTCCGTCTGCCACGCAATGCCTCCACTACCTTGTCGCATATATCTGCACCCACAGATATAATAGATATATTAGAAAAAAAAATACACAGAATCCACATAAAAATATAAGGTCCATAAACATCAGTCATCCAAATACAAGTCTTTAACTTAATAATCAGCCAAGGCATTGTAAGATTCTGTACAATATTTTTCCATAAGTAATGTTATTATAACCAAAAAAGGCTTATAAGCCAAACAGAGTCATCTAAAATCTTGAGCCTCCATAGGTGGCCCCCTAATGGAGTAATTATTACCAATAAAGATGATAACATCATGATATGATAGGTGTCACACTTTTTATTTGTAGCTAAATCCCAATGACTTGGTAAGGGACAAATCAGGTTCAAACCTATGATGCATGGATACTTCAAAATAAGCAATGAATCGTGTTGTATCGTATCCGACACTTCACTTTTTGTGTAAAATCTCCGTCCCTACCAAATCCATGGCTTGTCCCTGCCATATCCCTTCTTTGTCTAGGCATCATAGGTTCCACAAGAAGTTGGCATACAACATACTGCTGATATATTTCAGTATTTTCGGATACTGAAAAATCAGTGTCCAAATATTCAATGGAAATGACTGATACATCCATACGTGTTGAAACTTATTGTGCACAATCCCAGCCTCAAATTTTCTCATCCCAATTTTCACCTTTTCCATGAGAAAAGGAGGAAAGCGTCCATAAACCATTTCAATCCAGGTGAAAAGCCCATGAGAAAAGGAGGAAAGCGTCCATAAACCATTTCAATCTGGGTGAAAAGCCCACAATGAGTGCAAATTAAAGAATCAAAGTAGAAACCAACAGAAGATAGAATCATGGAATCATGTAAAAAATAAGACCTGCATTTTTATAAGGCCTCAAGACTAAATCAAATTTACATGTTACATTACTTGGTATTAATATTACAAGTACATAAAAGTATAAGTGAAATAAACAAAAAAAATCAATTATAGAAAAAATTGACGTGTTTCTTCAAAGAAATCATTTCAGTGTTGCATGATCAGATAATCATGTTAATGGCCATCTAATGGAAGTATGAAACTTTTTTTCTGAACAGAAGAGGTCAATGGTCCAAGTTCAATTGAGAAAGTGGTTAAGAAAATCAAATTCATGTCATCCACACTAGACTAATGATTTAGACAATCAGGATTGCAAAGTATGAATGCCATGTCTTCTGTATATGGTTCGCGCATATTATACAACAGGAAGAGAGAAATAAAGAGAGAAAAGAAGAAAGACATGGGAAAATACAACCCCTGCAAATGATCTTGACAATCCAATAAGCAGATATTAAAAATGTATAATATTTATCATCAACTCATTTGAATGGTCAGGATCATTTATAGCAGTTTTTCTATCCACAGCCTATCAAATGTGAGAATACCTCTGAACAGTTTCAATGAAGAGCATGTGCCCCAGTTGTGAGAGCACATTATTAATTCATGTTCATACCACTCTTCATGATTAATTAATTCCTCCTAATCCATTAGAAGGGAATGCACTTCTCTTTTATCCCATTACCCATGTCACATGCAAGATATAGAAGTTACCACACACAACATATCACAACATAAAACTGCAATTCTTGGAGCCTAATCCTCAACTAGAACCTTCCACCACTTCAAACAGACCAAAAAATATTCAGATGACCAGGAAAAGATCAAATTTATGGACCAACACATAGTAGGAATTAGGATAGATAACTTTCACAAGTCACAAGAAATTAGTCATTACAATACCAAGTAAAAATGTTATCAACCTGAATCCATAAAGCAAATAGACCATAATGACAACTATAAAATAAAAAAAAATAAAAAAGGTAGATCATAAGATTGATTAAAAAAGACCACTTTTTCTTACCTCGTCTTACACCAAGTTGATCAAACAAGGGACCAGATTGCTTTACTAAATATGCCAAAAGTTCAGGTATGTCCAGTGGTGGCACTTCCTGCATGATATAGGCAACATAGAAAATCACCATCAACCAAAAAGCCCATATTCAATGCAATTCATCACCTTGAAAGTGTTCATTCTGAATTAAAAGATTAGGAAAGGTCCACAGTTTTAATAACATAAATAAATAAAGATATTAGTTTCACGAGAAGGGGCAGCCAAATGGCAGTTAAATATGATGGGAAAAATAAATTGACCTGCTTTATCATGTAAAAGACAGATATTCAAAAGTACGTCAGATTTCTCAAAATCTCAAAACATTGAGATCTCACGATTTCTGCTAAATTGAGAACCAAGTTTAATAAACAACAAAACAATCTAAAGGGACTAGGTTGTTAGATTCTGAATTATAAGATGCAAGTTATATTTTCTTAATAATCACAGAAAACTTTCCTAAGTTTTTAAGTAGTAGTCCATTGTTGTGTGCCTCTTCAAGAGGGTGACTTTCACAATCTGGGTGTTGTTCAGATGGGTAATGGGTTCCCCGACCCCTGCCTCTTCTGCCTCTAGCTATTTTGAAAAGGAATTAAGGGAATAGTAAGAAGGGAAGAAGGTGAGAGAGTGGATGTTAACAGGTTTCTTCGAGGGAAACCAACCTCCCAGCTAATGCATAAATGTGCAGACCCCTTTTTATTTACTGTTGCCTATTTACTTATAGGCACAATCTTACAACTGTAACACAGAAGTGGAGAACCCACTTCCTACAAACTAGTAACAACTCATCTAAATCTTACAACCGTAATAAAAAAGTGGAGAACCCACCTCCTACAAACAAGTAACAAGTAACAACCCACTTAAAGAAAATGAAAAACAAACGACCAACGTGTCCCATTTCCATTCCTAAGACTCATTCAACAGACTTATTCCACATACTAAGACTCATGCAATCATGCCCACAACAGCTCCCCCCCTGTAATGTTACCCTTGTCCCCAAGGGTGTCCTCAGCAAAGCGGGTCTTGACATGGGTAAGATCTTCCCAAGTAGCTTCAGCAGGAGATGCACCCTCCCAATGTACTAGCACTTCAGTATGACCCCGCCTTGTCCGACGATCAAGAATAGCCTGTGGAAATGGACAAAGAGTTGCATCATCTTTACATACATCCGGCAGAGAAGGCTCAGTGGCAGTCCTTGATCCAAGTTGTTGCTTGAGGGCAGAAACATGAAAGACAGGGTGAATGCGAGAACTGGCCTGAAGGTTTAGTTTATAGGCCACTGCACCAATGCGATGAGTAATTTGGAATGGGCCATAGAATTTCAGAGATAATTTAAGATTTTTGCGCCATGAAAGGGAGCTCTGGCGGTATGGTTGTAGCCTCAAATAAACCCAATCCCCAACCGCAAATTCTCTATCTTTTCGATTTGAATCATACGCCTTTTTCATTCTGGACTGAGATTCTTGTAACCGTCGACGCAAGTCAACAATGACCTGGTCTCGCTCCTTGAGGGCCTTGTCCACTGCTTGAACTTGGGTTGTACCGGGTACATAAGATAGTAGCGTTGGGGGAGGGCGGCCATACACAATTTCGAATGGAGATTTTCTGGTGGCAGAATGTATGCTAGTGTTGTAACAGAATTCAGCCCAGGGAATCCACCGAGCCCACTCCTTTGGTCTTTCACTTGAGAAGCATCGCAAATACATTTCAATTGTGCAATTAGTAACCTCCGTTTGCCCATCAGTTTGGGGGTGATAGGAGGAACTAAAATTGAAGTCTGTCCCATTTAAACGAAAGATTTCTTTCCAAAAGATGCTGGTGAAAGTTGAATCCTTGTCGCAGACAATTGACTGTGGCATGCCATGAAGCTTGAAAATCTGATCAAAAAATACCTGGGCCACACTTACTGCCGTGTAGGGATGGGCGATAGGTATGAAATGAGAATATTTGGAGAGCCAGTCTACCACAACATAAATTGTAGATTTTCCTTTTGAGTTGGGCAACCCATCTATAAAATCCATGGAGATGTCAGCCCAAATTTGAGTAGGTATTGGTAGGGGTTGGAGAAGTCCTGAGGGAACAAGGTTTTCAGACTTGTGCCTTTGGCATGTGTCACATTGCCTTATAAATTGCCGAATTTGGGACCTCATTCCCTTCCAATAAAAAATGGACCGAATGCGGTGCACAGTCTTGTAGTACCCCTCATGTGTGCTCCCATGAATTTCTGAGATAATGGTGGGAATTAAAGGTGAATTTTCCCTCATGTATATCCACCCCTTGAAAAATAAAATCCCACCCTTATAGTCCCATGGTCCCACAACTTCATCCTCTTTGCACAATTGAACCAAACGTTGGAGTTGGGCATCCGTGCTGACTTCATCTTTGATTGGGTCCAGCCACCTTGGCACGTGCTGGGAAAGGGCTGCCAGTTCACCACTTTCATCACGTCGAGATAATGCATCAGCTGCATTATTCTCACATCCCTTTTTGTATTCAAAGGTAAAATCGTAGCCCATTAATTTGGTAAGCCATTTTTGTTGGGCCACAGTTGTAATCCGCTAATCTCATAGATATTTCAAACTTTGGTGATCAGTCCAGATTATACACTTTCGCCCCAAAAGATATGGGCACCACTTCTGTATTGCTAAAACCAAGGCCAAAGTCTCCTTCTCGTAGGTTGATAAGGTAAGATTTTATCCATGCAAGGCCTGACTAAAAAATGCAAGTGGGCGACTGTCTTGCATTAGTACAGCTCCAATACCTCCACCCGATGCATCACATTCAACCACAAAAGGTTTGGTAAAATCTGGGAGTGCCAAAATAGGTGATCGAGTAATGGCCTGTTTAAGTTGTTCCAGCGCTTGTTCAGATTCAAGTGACCAAACAAAAGAATCTTTTTCCAGCATTGAAGTTAGGGGTCCTGCCACTCTTCCATATCCTTGTATGAACTTCCGGTAATACCCGGTTAGTCCAAGGAAACCTCGCAACCCTTTGAGTGTGGTGGGCATTGGCCAATCAAGCACAGCTGAAACCTTGTCAGGGTCCATGGCTACTCCTTCTTGGGATATCACATGACCCAAATAATTTACTCGGGTTTGGCCAAATTGACATTTTTCCAGCTTGACAAATAATTTGTGAGCCCTCAAAGTGGATAATGTAATTTGAACATGGTCCAAATGTTCTTCCCAAGTATGACTATAAATCAAAATGTCGTAAAAAAAAAAACCAGAATGAACTTACGTAGATATGGCTTGAAGAGGTCGTTCATGAGAGATTGGAAGGTGGATGGAGCATTCGTAAGACCAAACGGCATGACAAGAAACTCGTAATGGCCCTCATGGGTGTGGAAGGCGGTCTTTGAGACATCAGCTGGGTGGACCCTGATTTGATGATAACCTGATCGTAGGTCCAACTTGGAGAAGTACTTTGATCCATGTAACTCATCAAGCAATCCATCTATGACTGGAATGGGGAATTTGTCTTTGATGGTAATTTGGTTAAGTGCTCTATAATCAATACATAACCGCCAAGAACCATCATGCTTTTTTACCAATAAGACGGGAAGAATATGGGCTATTACTTGGCCGAATCACTCCTGAAGCAAGCATTTCTGACACTAACCGCTCAATTTCAGATTTTTGGAAATGAGGATAGCGGTAAGGCCGCATGCAAACTGGGCCACCACCTTGAACCAATGGTATTTGGTGATCATGGGTACGAGGTGGGGGCAACCCCTTGGGTTCCTCAAACACATCATGGTAATGTTGCAGGATCTGTTGTAATCTGCTATCTCTAGTTATTAGGCTGGGTTGAAGTTGTGGGCTCCCAACTGCATATAATTGCAACAAGACACCACGCTGTTGTTTCTTAGCATGATTGTGGGCATGAGTCTTAGTATGTGGAATAAGTCTCTGTTGAATGAGTCTTAGGAATGGAAATGGGAAACGTTGGTTGTTTCTTAGCAATGGGGTCCATGGTAGTGTACCTATCAGTTGGTGCAGATAGGCCATGCAATTCCACCTGGTGGCCATCTATGGTGAACTTCATGACAAATTTAGAGAAATCCTAGACAATGGGCCCAAGAGTCCTAAGCCACTGAGCTCCCAAGACCACTTGATACCCCTCCAATGGTAGTAGATAAAAATCAACGCGGGTTGGGGTTCCCTAGAGAGTCATTGGCACATCCAAGCATTTGCCAGGACTTGCTAACTTCTCCCCACTTGCCACCATAACTTCAAATGCACCCCCTTGTTCAGGCCTTAATCCAGCCCTTTTTGCTAATTTGTCATTTAGGAAGTTATGAGTACTACCTGAGTCAATTAAGACAGTGATAGTTTGATGGCCCAAACTTCCCTTGATCCACATGGTTCGTGGTGCATGGGTCCCGGCAATGGCGTGTAGAGAGATGGCGGGAATGTGGCCCTGCAATTCTTCATCTACCTCTTCATCTTGGGTGGCATCATGAGAAGCTTCTGGTTCGTCTTCCTCTGGCCAGCACCCTTCAATAAGGAAAAGTTTCTTACACCTATGACCTGGGGAGAACTTCTCATCACAATTGAAGCAAAGCCCTTTACTTCTCCGCTCTTGTAGTTCGGTCGGCGAGAGTTTCTTAACGGCTAGAGCATTAGAGCGGGCCATGCCTGGTGTCGAGGCCCATGGAGCGCGAGTTGCTGGGGGTGAACCCCGACGTTGAGACTGGTATTTGGCCTCATACAAGCGGGCTAGACCAACTGCAGCAGAGAGTGAAGTGGGGCGCAGAGCTTGTATGTCAGCTCGAATGCTTTCTTTGAGCCCACTTACGAAACAACCCACTTGTTGGGTTTGAGGCATCTTGCCTGCTTGGCTGAGCAACTTCTCAAACTGACTTTGATATTCTCTAATAGTGCCTGTTTGCTTGAGCTTTATAAGGTCCCCAAAGAAGTCTTCATAGCTAGTAGGCCCATACCGAACATGCAATCCTTCCTTGAGTATCTCCCAAGTGATATGTTCTTCCTCCTCCTTTAGCAATTGATACCACAGTTGAGCCTCACCCTCCAAGTGGTATGATGCCAATGGCACCTGCTCTCCTTCCAGAGTGCCTTGAAACTGGAAAAATTGCTCAGCTCTGCAGATCCAACTTGTTGGGTCTTCATTTCCATTTAAACGTGGAAAATCTAGTTTGGCAAGCTTAGGTGCGAATGTGTGAGATGGTCCACCTGAGTTTTTGTCACCATTTCGGCCATTACGATTGACAGAACTGTCATCACGATCATGACTACAGCTGGTGGCAAGTTGGTCGAATCGTGTATTCATGGCAGAAAACATCTCTTGTATCTCCTTCAGTATCCTTTCTTGTCCAGAAGATAGAGCACCCACTTCAATTTCAAGACGGTTGATCCTCTAATCCGCCATGCCCGGCTCTGATACCAAGCTGTTGTGTGCCTCTTCAAGAGGGTGACTTTCACAATCTGGGTGTTGTTCAGATGGGTAATGGGTTCCCCGACCCCTGCCTCTTCTGCCTCTAGCTATTTTGAAAAGGAATTAAGGGAATAGTAAGAAGGGAAGAAGGTGAGAAAGAGTGGATGTTAACAGGTTTCTTCGAGGGAAACCAACCTCCCAATTAATGCATAAATGTGCAGACCCCTTTTTATTTACTGTTGCCTATTTACTTATAGGCACAATCTTACAACTGTAACACAGAAGTGGAGAACCCACTTCCTACAAACTAGCAACAACTCATCTAAATCTTACAACCGTAATAAAAAAAGTGGAGAACCCACCTCCTACAAACAAGTAACAAGTAACAACCCACTTAAAGAAAATGAAAAACAAACAACCAACGTGTCCCATTTCCATTCCTAAGACTCATTCAACAGACACTTATTCCACATACTAAGACTCATGCAATCATGCCCACAACATCCATACAGAAATGTATCAACGAAACGGAAAAGTTCTAAAAAATGGCATGAGTTGGCTCAAACCGCATCCCATTAGATGCTAAAAGTTTTGAGCTTGTATCATCTTATTAATTTGAGCTTGTATCATCTTATTAACATATTTAAAAGAAAATAAAGGTCACAATCCATGGCACATAAAAATAACTTTGAGAAAACAATGGCCAACTTTCAAACTTAAATTTTTTTTTTTTAAAGCATACAATATTGAACAACAAGATTCATAACAGAACTCTAAGAAATACAAGAAAAAAGATATTTTTTTTAGAGAGTGAAATTTGTCTATGGCCAAAGCAACTGGGAACAGAATTTGAGAAACTCTGTTCCAACCGAAAATGTATTCCGTAAGATTTGTTCCAATTACAACATGGTATAATGATGTGCTTGAACAAGCCACTTCTTTTTGGTCCCAAATGTTGAATTTCTGGACAATCTCCTTATTGCAATATTTATGTGATGTTTCATTATAACAACAAGCAGAAAGGAAAACATGAAGAAATAACTTTGAGAAAATGATGGCCAACTTTCAAACTTTAAAAAAAAAAAAATTTAAGCATACAATATTGAACAACAAGATTCACAACAGAACTCTAAGAAATACAAGAAAAAAGATATTTTTTTTTTATAGAGAGTGACACGTGTCTATGGCCAAAGCAACTGGGAACAGAATTTGAGAAACTTTGTTCCAACCGAAAATGTATTCTGTAAGATTTGTTCCAAGTACAACACGGTATAATGATGTGCTTGAACAAGCCGCTTCTTTTTGGTCCCAAATGTTGAATTTCTGGACAAGCTCCTTATTGCAATATTTTATGATGTTTCATTATAACAACATGCAGAAAGCAAAACATGAAAAAATACTCAGCAGGGAAAAAAGCATCATATCCAACACTATGAGTCTGAACGTTTGCCAGAATATCCCAGAATCTGGGTGGAGTTTAAAAGTTAATGCAAGTTGTCATATACCTCATGACAAACCGTCAAAATCTAAGAAGCCACAAGGTTGGAATGAACAGTACTGAAGGAAAGGTCTTTTATAGGTGTACATGCTAGTACTCTATATTACTACACTGAAAGGGATTTCCCACAAACAAACTTGGTTATTCTTTCCCTGTATCCAATCAAATTTCTGACAAGTCATATCCCTAAACTTTGATAAAATATTGCAGATGTAAAGAGAGGTAAATGACTTATCTAATTATGTAGCAGATTAAGAAATTGAAAAAAGAGACCTTATACATGGTTGTTTATCCTTTAATGGCTTAAAATTTGTTCTTGCCTTTCTTTTATCAATTGACAGCCAATTAAAAAAAAAAGGAAGGAAATTGCATGTACCATGTGAAAAAACTATATTTTTGAATGACTATTTTATGATTATCAGTACATTTTTATGCAAAAATGGAGACATATAAAGACTGTTGCAAGGATACAAGCATTGGAAAGTGTGGTCAAAACAGATATATATCATCAGCGATGAGAATTCAGCAATAGTTATTGAGATGAGCATGGAGCACCAACCTTTGATTCTTGAGGTTCCTTGTAAATTGATTTCTGCAAAAAATAATAATAATAAATAATAATATTAATTAATTAATTAAATTAAACAGTACATCGGCAATTTTTTTCCTTTTTGTTATTGAATATTATAGGCAAATTAAAATAATAGTGCTCTAAATGATAAAATAAAAAATTAATATACATGCTACTACCTATCAAAGACCTTTGTTTTGTTTTGTGTGTTGGGGTGCGGGGTGGCAATCCTATTTTGAAATGGACATGCGACTGCCTGCTCATCAAATTCTCTAAATCTGCGAGCATACCAAATTTTTACAGACAAAGGATATTGAAAAGAAACGCTGACACGAATAATATGACAGCACTGAACAGCACATCCTTCATGGAGACAATTGGCATTGTGGGTTGAGGGGGTGGTTTGGCGAGGGGGGCTACTGTTTTAGGAAAGGACATGCAACTGTCTGCTAGTCAAATTCTCTAAATTTGCGAGCATACCAAATTTTTACATCCAAAGGATATTGAAAAGAAATACTGACATGAAGAATAAGACAGCACTCAACAGCACCTCCTTCATGGAGACAATTGGCATTCCCCAGAAGAAGAAGAAGAGCAATACCAACATAAACCAACCCTAGACTCCAAGTGGAACCCAGATCGATCTTGCTATTTCAATAATTCTAAAGTTAAAGCTCTTAGACGGAAGAACCAATTGGCGTGGAAGGTTTTGGGCTTTTGAGATGCACATGTAATTATTAAGAATTTCCTTTGAGTAAGTAGAAAAGGCAGAGAGTGTTTCTCCATGCTGGAAAGAGTTCCGCAGGAGTCGTTGGTAGTCAGATGATTTTATGTTTGGGGAGATTTGGAGGGGGTGGTTTGTGTGATAAGTTATGATGCCCAGTGATGCAGTTCGATCCCTATCCACGACAAGGACCCGCAAGCATTGATGGACCCAATTGATAAGGTCCACATGTGCCTCACATGTCCTGATTTTCTAGGTTAGTTATATTCCTAAGTTTGCTTGCTTTCTAATTCTAGATTAGTAATTGTTAAATAGGATTAGTAGCTTTCCTTTTCTAGCAGACAGTGTGCTCTATATACACAGAAGAGCCCTATTGTTATTTTTCATCCTTATTATTAATCAACTGATTTCTCTGAAAATTACTCACATGAGTCAATGGTTTCGTTTGTGCCCTACTGGCTGGAATCTATCCTTGGGTTCGATCAATCCTTCAGGAGATTGATCTATCAACCCGATCGCTGCATCAATTGGTATCAAAGCCGAATTCCGATCGCTGGGGAGACGTTCGTCCTTCCCGGAAATCCCTCTCATCCCCTCTCTACATCCTCCATCCATCACCATCCCTATTCCCATCACCAAATTCATGCAACCAAACCCACAGCTCCCCCCAGCAGAACCCAATTTTCCCAATCAAGACCCGACGCCCAGCCCCAACAGAACCCCTAAATCCCCAAGCCCTAATCTTCCACTTTTCCCAAATCCTAAACCCAGACCTGCCGAAACCCCTCAACCCAAACACCCTGCAAACCCTAATTCCCTAAGCCATTCCACCCATCTCCCGCTACCAAAACCACACCCATCAGCCAATCAAAAGCCCAAACCAGAGGAAAAAAAAAACCAAAAACAGAGAGAAAGGAAAGAAAGAAAGAAAGGAGGAGGAGCACCGAGTTGGGAGCGTACCTTACACCGACGACGAGCGTCCAGCAGCCAGCATTCCCGCTTCATCAGCAGCATCCAGCAACTCCCTCGTCGAGCAGCCGTCAGCCTTTGGTCATCATCCAAGCTCTCCGCCTCACCTGCTGCCATCGCCTTTCTTCCTCCCATCGACCGCTCAGCAACTCCATCACCATCGACAGCGCCTTCCAAGTCGCCAGCAGTCCTAATCTTCTCCCCATCGCCAGCACCTTCCGTCCATCTTCATTTTTATTTCTCTCCAAATCGAAACAGGTAACACAGAGACCTTGTTTCTTTCCTTCTGCACGCCTCCCAAAGCAGGAAAAGGGTTTTCTCTCCCACGTGTACAACACATGCCAGCCTTATCATTGGGCCTCGCCTACAGTCTAGGCCTACCTTGAGTCTGGGCCCAACCTGAGCCCAAACCCGACCCACTAGTAAAAAAAGCAAAGAAAAACCCTCGTCCATGGCTACTCACACCGGGCAAATTTTTCGTGGCAGACTCACTGACATTCAGCACGATGATTGCATAAGGGATTTATATGAACGAGTGATGCCTTACAACTCACAATAGATGAACTTGCTAAGGCCCCTTCAAACCCTCATGGCGAATCTTCCAGCACTTCTGGCTCACACTCTCACCAATTGGATAATATTCACCGTGAATCAATCCAAGAATTCTTTCAACGCCTCTTTGCAAACAAGGCCGCTGACAATATACCGCCCGGCCCGCGCCAAGATGATCTCTCATGGAAAATCAAATTAGAGGTTGCTGATTTTTCTGGTCAAGGTGATGTTCGCACCCTTCTCGATTGGCTTACTTCAATTCGAGTAGGACCCTTTAACTTCATCTTGACAAAAGTGACTCAAGGAGAAGTATTGATGACCACATTGTGCAAATGGGTCGCCCTCCTATCACCCGTTGGAAAGTTATGAAAGAGAGACTGGAAGATAAGTTCTTGCTTCTGACTACATTGATTCATTTAATAGCAAGCTTATCAATCTTCAGCAAGGCTCTATAACCATATATGAATACACTCATAAGTTCCATGAGCTTTGTATTCGATGCAAGACTAATGAAGATGATCGCCTGATGGTCACCCGTTATCGGGAAAGATTGCGCCCAGATATACAAGATAAATTGGCAGTATTTGACTTCACCACTGTTCATGCAGTATCTAGCAAGGCGCGATGCGTTGAACAAACGCTGCGTCAGCACACTAGGCGACGTTTCAGTAACCAAGACGGGGAGTCCTACAAAAATGGTCTAGATTCTACTTTCAATCGGACCCCACAACAAGGGTTCCGACTACCTCCAAACCAACCACAAAACCAAATCCAAAGGCAGCAACAAGCTCCACCACAGGGTCAACAGAATCTTCAGCCCAATCAGAAGTGGCAACCCAATCAGAATACTGTTAAAGGCACAGAATAACCGCTAAGCGCAACATTGTCTGTCATTCTTGCAAAAATCGAGGTCATTATGCTAGATAATGTCCTCACAGGAATCTACATTGTGAAGGTGAACCTCATGATGAAGAACAAGATGAGGAAATCGAAATGGAGAAACCTGATGCACAACCTCCAACAGAACCAGAGTCCGCACTTGAGGTATTCACAGCTGATGATGACAGCCCATTGCTTTTCCTTCACCACCAACCACCTCTTGGTTGCAGATGGTATTAAGGAAGACGATGATAACCAAGCTCCAATTTTCAGAACAAGAGTTACTTGTAAAGGAAGAGCTTGCAATGCCATCATTGACGGTGGAAGTGCTATGAGTGTCATATCCAAAGAGGCAGTTGATAAACTTCAGTTGCCAACTATAAAGCATTCGAGGCTTTACAGAGTTGCATGGGTAAATGATTATTCGATTCCCGTCAGCCACCAATGCATTGTTCCCTTGAAGATGGGCTCATATGAAGATAATTTCCTGTGTGATGTTATTCCGATGACTGTTGCCCACATCTTATTTGGCAAACCTTGGCTAAAGCGCTTGAAGGTCATCGCTAATCACGCGGATAACACCTACACTTTTAAATGGAATGAACGCCAAATCCAATTGAAGCCCATGGAAACTCCATTCTCTACTAAGCAAACCACTCCTACTGCCTCTCCTCACATCCTCACCATGCGCATCAGATGCTTACAAAGTTGTCCATCTTCATGGTCTCCCCAAGACAATTGTTTCAGATCGTGACACCAAATTTATGAGTTACTTTTGGAAGACATTGTGGATGACAGCCAAGACAAAGCTTCACTTCTCTACTGCTTACCATTCACAAACTGATGGCCAAACTGAAGTTGTTAATAGAAGTCTTGGACAACTGTTACGATGCCTTGTACATGATCATATCACCATATGGGATCAGATTCTACCTATGGCTGAATTTGCTTACAACAATTCAATTAATCGGCCCACGTGCATCTCACCATTTGAGGCAGTCACAGGTGTTCGACCGCGCTTGCCTATTGATCTTGTCCCATTGCCTGTTGAAGCACTCCCTTTTGCTAAAGCCGATAACGTCATCAAACACATGCAACAAATACATGATGAAGTTCAACGACATATTGCAACTAGCAATGACAGTTACAAGGCTCATGCTGACAAACATCATCGTTTTCTGGAGTTTTCTGAAAGAGACATGGTTATGGTCCATATTCATCCTGAAAGGTTACCCCCAGGTGCAAACAAGAAGTTACATCCGAGGAATACCGGTCCATTCAAAGTGTTGAAAAAGCTCACTTCGAATGCATACACTCTCGAGTTGCCCTCTGATCTTGGTATCTGCCCCACATTCAATGTTGCCGATCTCACTCTCTATTGTGGGCATGATAATGAGGACAATTCTGATAAGCAAATCATTACGTTACCAGCTGCTCCGCCACCGCCTGATAAAATCATTGATGTTCTTGATGATCGGATTGTTTCTACTCATCGCGAAAGATTTCAGAAGTTTCTTGTTTGTTGGCAAAATCGTCATCTCTCTAATGCTACCTAGATTACTGCTACCGACTTCCGATGTCTGAATCCAGATCTTTATGAGCACTATCAAATGATTAACTCGCCAGAGTCGAGTTCTTTTAAGCTGGGGAGAGTTGATGCAGTTCGATCCTTATCCAAGATAGGGACCCGCAAGCATTGATGGAACCAATTGATAAGGTCCACATGTGCCTCACATTTCCTGATTTTCTAGATTAGTTATATTCCTTAGTTTGCTTGCTTTCTAATTCTAGATTAGTAATTGTTAAATAGGATTAGTAGCTTTCCATTTTTAGCAAACAATGTGCTCTATATATACAGAAGAGCCCTATTGTTATTTTTCATGCTTATTATTAATCAACTGATTTCTCAAAGAATTACTCACGTGAGTTAATGGTTTCGATTGCGCCCTAGTGGCTGGAATCCATCCTTGGATTCGATCAATCATTTGGGAGATTGATCTATCAACCCGATCACTGCATCACCCAGATATGGCATGGATACTACAAGGATACGCCATAGACACGGTAGGGACACGGGTTATCGGATATGATACGACATGAAAGGTTGCCCAATTTGAAGTATCCTTGCATCATAAGGGATAAGGCAAAAGGGGAAAGACGCTTTTCTAGGTGGTATGGGTATATGAAGTTATGAACCCATGAAGTGAATAATATATTCACAAAAGGAGGAAATACGCTGGTACAAGCTCCTTCAAAAAACAGAAGATTTGTCGGGATTTGCTCCTTTTCTATTGCCCCTTTTTCAGAGAGAGAGTGTTTGAAAAGTCAGACGAGCCTTCAAACCTTGCTTATAGCACTTGTATTTAACCAAAAAAAAAAGAAAGAAAAAACCACCAAACAAATAGAACAAAATAATGTATAAAGAGATCCATAGCTTTTAAAGGTGGATTTTAATGCCCACTAGTCAAAGAATCTATGATATGGTCCCCCCCCTGTGGATTTTAATGCCCACTAGTCAAAGAATCTATGATGTGGTCCCCCCCCCCCCGGTTGGTGCCTTCAAACACAATTTTGATGGAAGTTCTCTTGGTAGTCCAAGTATGGCTAGTGTAGGTGGTTTGGTGTGTGATAGTGACGGTTTTACTCTCCTTTCCTATTTTGGCCC
Organism: Cinnamomum chago; assembly: GCA_038049695.1. Classification (NCBI taxonomy): domain Eukaryota; kingdom Viridiplantae; phylum Streptophyta; class Magnoliopsida; order Laurales; family Lauraceae; genus Cinnamomum; species Cinnamomum chago. Next base: position 55,163,410 of record CP142454.1, on the reverse strand, counting down.
AACTGGCCCTTGTTCAGTTAATAAAGCTGAGCTTTTAGCCCTGTTGACTGGACTAAGAGAAAGTAATCATCTCAACCTTTATAATTTGAGGGCAGGAGACAAATTTGTATCATTCAGTGGACTTCAGGAGAGGCTAATCCTCCTTCGAAAATCGTGGATATTTTTGAAGAAGTGAAGAGATTAGATAGAGTTGAGGGTCTCCTTTCTTCATGTTAATCACAGCACCAATGGGTAGGTAGACTGTCTAGTGAAAGAAGGAATTGGAAAACCAAGCTTGGTTATTTCCTCTGGTTCAGCTGCTAATACTTTGAGTTTTTGAACTATTCTCAGCTGTGTGTATGTTTTACAGTGTCGTGATGCCTTAGTTCTGACAAAGCTTTTTTTTCTTTTTTTGTTTTCACTTTGGGTCCTTTTTGGTTCAGTATATATCTCCTATACTGTATAATTTTGTAACACCTTTACTAATATTTAATACAATACACACAATCTTCTAAAAAAAAAAAAAAGGAGTTTATGACGTGGTGCTTCATGAAATATAAGAAGACCGGCAGCTTATTTGTTTTATTATGTAGACAGTAGACTTAGTGCAGTACCCTAGGCTGGTAGATCCTACTATTCGTCATCACCTAAAAGATAAAGTGCCTTCTAACATGTCAATCGACCTAATAAAAAGTAGCCATATAACTTCTTTAATGGTTAATGCTTTTTTGTAGACTAAAATGACAGAATAACTAAAAGAAGTAAAACTTCTTGCTTCTTTTCTTCTTTTTCAAAACCATTATTCACTTGCCCAGATCCTTATGTGCCATGGCGATGAGACTATGATTTGCTTCCAAGGAGAGACGGGGATAATAATCAAGTGGCCACCAAGGAGTCCAGAAAGCAGACCGATTATCAACTTCTCTCTCTCTCTCTCTCTCTCTCTCTCTCTCTCTCTCTCTCTCTCTCTCTCTCTCATCAATCCCATGAGTACACCATTTTTTTTTTTTTTTTTAAATCCCATGAGTGCACCATTTGTTTTTTTATTTTTAAAATTATTTCAGGAGTTTTTAGGGGCCAAAACTGGTAGACTAGACCAGACCTGACCCTGGCCAAATCGAGTCCATATTTTAAAACATTGAGAGATGGATGCAGAAATAATTTATTGAACTAGGGTCAAATTAAAAATATAGAAGAAAATCAATTTCCTTTAAGTAGCACCTTAACATTATTCAACACAGCACCTCCATAGGTAAGATTTAAATATTTATTAGCACCAACCCATGAAATTATTCTTGCCTGAGATGTAAAGCAACATTTTCTTGGCTCCATTTTCTAGGTTGCACTTCTTCAGATCTATTCTTACTACTTCCATCCATATCCTCTTCGGCCTACCCTTTTCCTTGAGGAGCTATCAACCAATAGAAAAACTTTTCCTCACCAACACCTCCGTTGTTGACCTACATTGGACATGTCCAAACCATTTCAAAAGAATATCTCTTAATTTCTCACCTACTGATACTACCAATAGGCTCTAAGTACTATAGAATGCCTTCATTTCTAGTTCATCTTTCCAAACTTTACCACACATCTATCTCCACATTCTCATCTCTACAACACTCATTTTTCATATGTATTATGTCTTGATTAACTGCTTCATAGGTCATAGTTGGTCTAATCGGTGTCTTGTGAAATTTTTCCTTCAATCTTTTTGGTATGCTTCAATCACAAAGCACTCCACAAACAAGTCTACACTTCAACCATCTAACTCTCATCCTATTTTCAACAGCATCCTCAATCCCTCATCCTTACAGATTATAGAGTCAAGGTACTGGAAGGAATCTCTCTTTGTGGTATCTCTCAAGCTTCAATTCTTATAAGAGTTTCAACGCTATGCACATCTCCAATGCAGCTGCAATTCCCATGTTTTGTCTTGTACAACTAATTTTAAAGCCCTTTGGATTCTAAAGCCTCTGCATCTCTCAATTTCCCATTTATGTATCTCTCAATTTATCCAACACTATATCTCCACAAACAACATGCAATGCAACAACTGCAACAACTATGGTCACTGGAAACTTATTGGCTATCTTAGTGTAGATCTCACACTCGTTACCACCTCCTCGTACGTATTTAACTATGTCATTATAACCTCTTGACAAGTATTACTCAAGTAAACCTGGAATCCCCAAACTCGACAAGTATTACTCAAGTAAACATGTAATTTTGCATCTCATGATACCTGGAATTCAGCTCGAAACAATCCTCAAAGGAAATCAAGTTTCCCAAATCCTAAAGCAAAAAAGGGCAAAACGAGAGAAAAAACACATACCAGTGCAGCTTTCACTTTCTCCACAAACTCTTTACTCTTGAAATTCCCAAAAATCTCTAAAGAAGAAGCGCTCTTTCGCTCCAATTCCTTCCCGTGTAACTTCTTCTGCCCACGCCAGACCTGATCAGCATCAAAGTCGATGACTTTGATGGTGTCCTCGACCTCTGATACAATCGCCTTCTTGATCGCGGAGAGATCGATCCGAATTCGAGCGCTAGGGCTCCATTTCTGGAGAACCTTCCGGCTGAAATCCGGCGACGAGTAGGCGCGTCTGATTTCAGAGAGCTTGGGCTGGAGGCGCTTCATGAACTCGAGCTCGGCCGGCGAAGAGGGCGGCGAAGGAGGCGGCTGGAAGGAGGAGGCGGAGTTGAGGAAGCTCTCTAGTTCGCGGTCAAATGAGGTAGCGAGATTCTTGAAGGAGGTGGCGCGGGCGCGCATAAGCTGCAGATCGGCGCCGGCCGAGTTCCGGACCTCGCGCCACCGGCGCGAGATGAAGGATAATGCCTTCTCCGCCTTGGCCGTCGACGTGGACGGCTGCGATGGCTCTATAACTGGATCGATCATCGCCGGTTAGGTTTGTTGGGGTATTAGATTTCTGCAGAGGATTAGGGTTTTGCTTCTTCTCCTCTCCTCTCCTCGTTGTTTTAATTCTTGTTTGGGAGATTTTGTAAAGAAACCGCCTTCTTTTTGTTCGGTTTGGTTTGAAGGAGAGCAAGAGCCTAACAGGTGAGGATTTAACGGCCAGGAGAGAGTCGAATGGGGTCCACTCGACGACGGTCGACTGGTCGAGTCGCTGTGTGGGGCCCGCTCCTTTGGATTTTCCTGACGCGGACGAAGAGTCCCTCATTCTCACTTCACTTCCCATTGGAGTTTTATATACACACGCATGTAAATCGGTCCCTATCTCGACAAGAAAATTGGTTCAAAAAGGCGCCTTTTATTTGGTGGAAATGAGGGCTGGACGGAGGGAGCGAGTGCATCTATTGAAAATGCATATTAGGGCCCCGGCCTCCTCCTTTGCTTTGAATTCAAAGTTTCTAAATTTTCCAATTTGTGGGGCATTTTGAATATCCTTCTGTACTTGCATTAGTATTTCAAAAATTCTAAAAGTATTTGAGACTTTTTAGGTGACTAAGATTTTAGACTTCCAATAAAGAAATATGACATTTGCAAATATCATCAGATGTCATGTCCATAAATTTCCAACAGATCGATTTTTTGTCAAATATCTTGCTAAAAGTACGGGCCCTCAGGCGCATGCGATGTATGGATTACATGTGAGGCGATTGAATGATAAATTTATATATATATATAGGGGAGGCCTCTCAGCTAATGCTGAATAGAAGGTCCGCTCAAACCCACTAGACACGTGTGTTAGAAATTGCCTGCTAAAAAATTTTAGGGAAAGAGAAGCCTGGCCAAATCATTTCGGCTCTCCTCCAACCCAATCTCTCTCTCCCTCCTTCAACCTCTGTCTCCCAACTGTCCGCCAGGCCCAAACTACAATCGCACGTCCGCCAGCCTTTTTCTTTCTCCCGCACCTCTCTCTCTATCCCACGACAGTCCGCCAAGCCCTGATGCCGTTCGCCAGCGCCCCAATCCCAATCGTACGTCTACCAGCCTCGCTCTCTCTCTCTTGTGACCATCTGCCAGGCCTCAACACGCCGCCCGCAGGTAGCCTGACCCCGACCGCACGACAGATTTCAAATAACCGGCATCAGGAAAGAGATTTAATAATACAGAAAAGAGGAATGCTGCCTAGGAGTTTATATGAGCCTTGTATGAGACATAGTACGCAAGATTCCTCTAGCCCATCAATAATATACATTTTTGGAGGTAGGGTTGCATTGCAAGGCATAAGGTAGGGTTATAGTCCTTGACCGAGAGTTGGAATTTATCTACGAGGCATTTATAAAAATAACTATATTTTTAGAATATTGACCCCTATAAATATTGTTGTTATTATTTTCATACTTATGCATTATACTTTAAGTATAGATGATCAAACTTTTGAAATAACTTTTTTATATGATTTCTTGTATAGTCATTAATTTTCTATGACAACCATTTTACAATAAAACTAAACTCAAATGAATATATAATATATGGAATTGATCAACAAAAATAATAAATTTCATAATTAATAAGAAAATGACAATATTATTGAAAAAAGAAAAACTCACGACAATAGCATGGAGCTAAAAAGGAGGTGGGAAACTTTCCATGTAACTGATGTGCTACCATACACGCTTGCCGAGAGAGAAATTGTAAAGTCTGATTTTTTTTTCTTTTTTGTATGTGTGGCTTTAACTTTTATGAATCGTGATGTAAATGGAGTAAAACACTACGATAGATCACATCTATTAAAAATCACAATCATTAAGACAAACACCCTTGCTATTTATGGGATACCTCAATTTCTCACCTCATTCTAGGTTATTTCCACGATCAAATTGATTCTCTAATAAAAAATATACAAAATACTTGAGTTTTCCATTTTTTTTTTTTTTTTTTTTTTTGTGATTTGGATTGTCCATCATGCATTTTCTTTATTAAGAAACTCTCAATATCATCTTATTTCTATCATGGCAATAGCATTTGACTGTTATAATAGGTCCTAGTGTCTATAAGTCCCACTAATCTAAGGAATTTCAAGTATTTTTGCTTGTTTTTATTATATGGTTTTTTTCTTTTTTTTTAGAATGTGAAATGCTGATTTCTAGGTTGTCTGGTTTATTTAATCCTTAGTATTTTTTTGTTTAATCCACTCTCGGTTCTGGGTTCTGTGGTTTCTTTTTTATCTATTAATTTTGATTGTACACTTTTTTTTTAGAATGCGGAACTAATGGTAAAAGGAATCTCCAATAATATTGGTCCATCTAAATAAAGAATTAAGCTCATTCTTATTATCATCATTTTCTATTTTCTCCAATATAATTCTATTTCTCTATGTCAACAAGAGAACTTTCATTTTTTCCATTCATTTACTTTTAAGCTCATTGTATTTTTTTAGAACAACTTCAATAATTTTTTTGTGTTTATTTGTGTCTCTTTTTAGTACTGTCTCATGTCTTATTTGCATACTTAGTTTAGATCAGTGTTCAACTCATTTTAAAATGTGAGCATCTTGAGACAATTAGTGCAATTATTAAATATTTTAATTTGAGAGGTAAATCTTTTTTAATTCATTTACTTTTGAGTTCATCATATTTTATTTGAGCAATTTTAAATGTGTCATTTTTATATGATTTATACAAAAGAATCATCATTTTAAAATTTCTATGGTTTTGCAATATTTTTATGGTTTGTATTTGTATGGTTTTCATAGACTGTGAGTTTCTTTTTTTCCCCTCTTTTGTTTCAGCTTTTGGGTATTGGGTTCTACTTGGTTTTTTTTTTTTTTTTGTTTAAATCACTTTTTATCATGGGATTTTCTATGAATTCTCATTTTTCTATTATACTTTTTTTAATAAATGCTTATCATTATGAGTTAATTATTTATTTTACTTCCATTGGGTTCTTTAAGTTCTCTTTGTAAAATCATTTTATGGATTTTTCTTATTTCTCTTGTGGCTTTAGATTTTCATTTTTGAGTTTTAGATTATCATAAGTTGGTTTGGTTCTTCTAAATTTCTTTTATCAATGATTTATTTAGTTTTATTTTGTATTTCTTTTTATTATAATTTCTCACTTGTGATGGGTTTTTAGTTTTTTTTATGATGATTTTTTATGAATTTGTGGGTTCTTTTGTCTTTGCCTTTTTGTGCTCCATTTTTTTTCTCATGAGTGTTTGATTCTCTTAAATTGCTTATGTAATTGAGTTGATTATGGATTTTCATTTCTACGTGTCTTTCAAATTTCATTGGATTTTATTCATAGTTTATATTATTTGTTTGTTTTGATTTTGTTTTTTGTTTTCTTGATCATTAATCTTCAATTTTCATGGGCTTGTGTTTTTCTTTTAATTATATGGTATTAGGTATTGAATTCTTATGGACTTCCTTTTTTTTTCCTCTCTCTCAGACTAAAACCTTTTGCATTTAATTTAAAGAAATTGATCATAAAGTTTTTTTTTATATAAACTTTAATATTATGATTATATTGCCCATGCTAAGTACGGGCATTTTTTTCTAGTTTATATATATGAAAGTAACTATTTCAATTGAGAAATTAGTCCCAATTTATTCAATTAGTTTTAACCTATCTAAGTTATGTTGACCCCCTTCAAAACCCCATGTTTCCATGTCCCTTCCACTCTCTACATTTCTTCAAGTAGCGTTTGCATTTATTCTCATTCAATTAAGCTCAATTAAATTATGCATTTTTGCTATACCTGCGCTCAAGCTGTATCTATAACACCTTCAAATGTAACTTCAATACTCTCTCTCTCATGCTCTTAATTTATTATCCTTTAAATTACTGTAACTTGATCTCATTAAACCATTTAAATATCTGCTCTCTATTTAACTCCTTCCTAAAATCTCTCTCACATCCCCTAAAATATATCATGGCTTTTCTTCTTACTCCCTGCCTAACCTCTACTCTCTTTCACGTGACGTCTCCCTTCGTAACACCATGATGAAGAGACCTCCATGTTGAGAAGACCATAAAAACAGTCATTGTGCACTAAATCTGTACCCAAAATTTGATATCCATGAAACCCGTGAAACATATACTTTTTGGAAACTAGATATTTCGACGATCACTTTTCTCTTCTTCGTCGAATTCATTAGAAGCTCCGAAAGCCATGATTTCAGCCCGATTAGATTATTAGTGGTGGAGCCCACTCCCCATTTGCTTATAAGAGAACTCTTCTTCCTCATTTTCCTTTTTCTAGCTCAAACCTCTATCTCTCAAACTAGGGTTTTCCCTTTTCTCTCTTTTCTTGCTTTTCATCTCCCAATCCACTACCAAACCTTTGCTTTTGGGATAATGCGTGTCATCATCTTCTTCCTCATCACCAGAGCTCTCCATTGATATCCTTTTTAAAGAAAACCCCACATTCCAAGACTCTCTTTGAGCTCACCTTGCCCATTTGGAGAACCTACAAGTAAGTAACCTTTCCCATGTCTTGGATTTGTGTTTCTTTGATCTTGAAGAGGTTCCATTTTCATTATTCTAAGGTTTCCCTTTCTATTTCTTGTATTGACCCTTTTAGGGTTTGTATTTGGGATTTTGTTCATAGCTTGGATCTTTGGCTTGGAGGAGTTTAAGAGTTTGATTTTCTTGATTACCTTGGACCCTATGCAAGTGGATGATTTGATTTTTATGAACTTTCAATGGTTTTGGTATTTCCACTCATGCCTATTTATTGCATTGATTTGAAATAAATGTTCATGATAGAGCATTGATAGTGAATTTATGTCATAGAAATATATTGGTGCATGGCATTTAATTCCCTCTTGTTTTGTCCCAAATGTATTCTTACGTGTAATGGTTTCCTTCCTTCTTTCTTTGTATTGGATGTGATGTTGATGGAGGAGAATGGAATGGATATTGTAAGAGATTTGATGTTGTTTTAAATGAAGTTTTGGACTCCTCATTGGATGTATAAAAGAGGCTAGAAAGAGGTCGTAGAAGGAAGAGATAGAAAGGAGCTGAACTGTACCGAAATCAGTTTCTGGACAGTTCGCTCGAGCGGACCCCTTAGTCGCTCGAGCGAACCTCCCAGAACTCGTTCCAGAAAGTGGTTAGCTCGAGCGAACCAATACCTCACTCGAGCCAACCACCTACTGGATGAGTTCGCTCGAGTGACCTCAACTTTGCTCGAGCGAACCCACCCAGACAACCATTCTAGAGAGCTAACCGCTCGAACGAACCTCCAGTCCGCTCGAGCGATGGGTACTGTTCACCTGAGACTATTTTGGGAGCATAAATAAAATGTTTATATATTTGAGAGAGGTTTGTTGGGAACTCCATTGTATTGGGAAGAACCGTTCATATGATTTGACATCCATTTGAGAAAGAAACCACGTCACGAAGATGTCATTTGAAGTCGTAAAAATCTTAAGGTGTATAAGGAGCTCGGAATGTCCCTAAACTCAAAGAGTTCCAAGTGGTCATTAAATCGACATACGGGACTCCTATTCACCTTAAACAAATCTGGAACCCCGGTACTTGTCTTGAGATTTTGAAAGTTCATTTGTATTTTACTATTTCCCGAACTTCTTATATATTCTCGAAAATGTTGAAATGGCAATTGTAGCATCTTGCTACCCCGATAAGCACACTCGAATTGATATGACAGTTGTGCCTTTGAGCACCCTGTCCCGTTTATTTATGTACTTGCGCTTAATGTATTTCATACATGTTTTAATTTTGTTATTTGACCTATGAGTTGTCACGACCCCGGACCGGGTCTGAAGGACCAATCCGGGATCGGGACTAGTAAATTTCCACATCATCGATTTATGCCATACAATCATTTAATTTCCCACAGGTGTCCGCAGTGAGGATATCACAATCCATATATGAACATTTCTATTTAGTGCGGAAGCGTGTAGCAAATCAATATTCAGTCCATCTCAAATCATGAAGATCATAACACAAGTATAGTACCGTATCAGAATGAGCAATGATCATTAGCATGTTACCTAAAAGTAAGTTAGAGTTTATACAAGATCATTTAATTACATTTCCCAAAATTAGAGGCCAACAAAGGCCAATATAAACAAAATACCAATCCAAAGAATGGCTAAACAGTTCTCCAAAATGTTGTCTCTCTCTAGCAATCTAATGTCTGCATGACATCATCAGCACGCCACTCAACTAACTGTTGCGGTTCTCAGACCGCCTCCTCATGCTCCTCCTCGGGATAACCGACAACGAGACCTGAGTACCAAAGAGTGGGTCAAACACGACAGTTTGGCAAATGGGTAAAATCCAACGACAATATGATAGTAAATGAATGTACTTTCAAAAGCATTTAAACCTGTTTAAATAACAATTTATATAAATGGGATAAAACATTTATTTAAATACAAGCATGCGTTATAAAACATGTAGGGTAACCAAGGAAACGGGAAACAAACAAGATGGCAACCACACGAAGCTAAGTCCTCTATCACTAAAGTGATAGAGCAATAACTAGGCACTGATCTCAGTCACTCGAGGTGAGGAGAAACAGTGGATCTTATAAATACATATACATATGATATACATGACCACGGTAGCGAGCCGGGCATCGGGAACCACAGTAGCAATCTGCGGCATCGGGACAAGACCACGGTAATAACCGGGTAGCGGGATCCAAACTGCAGCTGGCGGGACAAGAGGAGGGTCTCTAAGTCGGTGGATCAGACCAACAGGGTTATCCAAGCTTAGTGGTGCCGACTAATAGGTCAAATACCAAATCGAGACATGTGCAAGTAAATCAAGTACAAATAAACAAACGGGCAGGACGAGGGTGCTCAAGGGCACACTGGCGTTTCATGTGGTGCAATGCACTTCAAGGCAAGTAACTATTTCAAGTGTAATTCAATGTTTTCGGAAAAACAAGGCATGTAGTGTAAATCTCGGGATCGATAAGGTACAATACACAATTGAAATCACGGGTAAAGTATCGGGTTCAAGGTTTATTTGAAGTGAATAGGGACCACGTATGTCGATCTAATAACAATTTGGTACTCTTTGAGTTTGGGGACATTTCGAGCTCCTTATACACTTTGAATTTTCAAAATTTCGAATGACATATTCGTGATATGGTTTCTTTCTCGAATGGCCTCATACAATGCCTAGTGAATCTCCTTTGACCGACAAAGCTCAGCGCTCGAGCGAACCGGAGAGTTTTCTCGAGCGAGAAGTGTCACGCCCCCGAACCAAAAACCTCGGGGGCGGGAGATGGGATTAAGCATAAATGTATTTTACTTCTCCCAAGATCCGCGTGTGTGAAGACAACACATTCTGAATATTTTGCGGAAGCATTTGTGGCGTTGCGACCCGAAGTCCGTGGCCATCGGATTCCGCGTCGCACTCAACCTTTAGCCCATAGCTATTATATCGAGAATCATATCAGACTGGAGTAACCATCACAATAAATTACAGAGCTGACAGTAACAGGATATTACATTCCCAAATATATTCAAGTTACAATTATCAATGTACATTAATTAAGAATCCCAAGAAAAAGGCTAATAAAAGCCATACAACAATAAGCTATAAACTACTGCCCAAATGTGACGTAGCTCCGATGTCAAGCTCAATGTCTACATGACATAGCCGACAAAACAACCTGCAAGGCATGGCTCCACAGCCAACAAAACACTCAACTCGGGGCGAAGGAATCTGAACCTGAGTACCAAAAGTAGTGGGTCAGACACGACGGTCTGGCAGGTGGATGAAAAGATAACAAATATACTGAAGAGTAAACATAAGATAACTCATGCTATTCAATCGAATGCTGCATATAATTAAACGGGTGCAAAGTCGGGAATCTCGGGGAAAACCTGTATTCATTTCATGCATGAGTAAAACATGAATATCTAATAAAACATGTGTTCATTTACATCATCTATAAACATAGATATTTGACAATCGGGTGTTCGTCTAAAACGCGTATAAATATGGCGGTATGGCAAAACAACGTTCATTTGAAACTTAAGTACAAACATAAGTATACAACAAACTAGGTATTCATAACAGCCTAGCAAAACCAATGCCCTTTTGAAACATATGTGAAAAATACGGATATTTAACAAACCGGGTGTTCATTTAAAACAGGTGTAACCAAGGAAATCTGACAAAACAAATGTTCATTTAGACATATTTCAAAGCAGGGATATTTAATGATACGGGTATCCATTTAAAACATGGGCAATCGTACAAATCAAGTAAAATCATTGATCGTGTGAAACATGTGTAAGAGCATGGGTATTCGCCCAACCGGCATTTATTTAAAACATGTGCGGGTACAAAGAACAGAAGGCAACATAATAATAACTGAATTTACATTGGAGAATATTAACACTTGTTTAAATAACAACTTTCATAAAGGAAACGAATCATTTATCAGAAACATAAAAGCAATATAAAACATGTCGGGTATCCAAGGAATCGGAAACTGGCAAGATGGCAACCACAAGAAGCTAAGTCCTCTATCACTAAAGCGATAGAGCAATAACTAGGCCCTGATCTCAGTCACTCGAGGTGAGGAGAAACAGGGGATCTCATATCAATACATATACATATACTAGGCCCTGATCTCAGTCACTCGAGGTGAGGAGAAACAGGGGATCTCATGAATGCATATACATATACTATACATGACCACGGTAGCGAGCCGGGCATCGGGGACCACAGTAGCAATCTGCGGTATCGGGACAAGACCACGGTAATAACCGGGTATCGGGACGGGACCACGGTAATAACCGGGTAGCGGGATCCAAGCTGCAGCTGGCGGGACGGGAGGGGGATCTCCAAGTCGGTTGATCAGACCAACAGGGTTATCCAAGCTTAGTGGTGCCGACTCATAGGTCAAATCCAATCGAGACAATGCAAGTAAATCAAGTATGAATACATAATCAAACGGGCAAGACGGGGGTGCTCAAGGGCACACTGATATATCATGTGGTGCAATGCACTTCGGGACAAGTAACTGTTACTAGAGTAACTCCAATGCTTTCGGGAAAACAAGTCATGTAATGCAAATCTCGGGAAAAGAGGTGAAACAATGAACTATAACAATTTCGGGAAAATATTGATTTCAAGATCTATATAAGTGAATAGGGGTCCCGTATGTCGATTATTGAAATGACTTGGTACTCCTTGAGTTTAAAGACATTCCGGCCTCCTTATGCACTTTTACGATTTTCAAAGATTTCGAATGACATCTTCGTGATATGGTTTCTTTCTCGAATGATCTCATACAATGCCTAGTGAATCTCATTTGATCGACAAAGCTCAACGCTCGAACGAACCGGAGAGTTCGTTCGAGCGGGGAGCTTTTCGAAATCTGGGGAATTTCGGTTACCTGGCGGTCAGCTGGTGGTTAGCCGCCGCTGGGGCAGGCGGCTAGCCGCTGGCTGACCGCGAAGCTGACCGCGGCTGGGCTGCAGAAAATATAGCTTACTGGAAAGCTGACCGCCAAGTGCGGTTACCTGGCGGTTAGCCGCCGATGGGGTCCGCGGTTAGCCGCTGGCTAACCGTGAGGCTGACCGCGTTTTCAGGGGGAAAATGATGCTCTCTGGAAAAGGAACCGTGACATTTCGGTTACCTGGCGGTTAGCCGCCAGTCACCAGACGGCTAGCCGCCGGGTAACCGCAGGCTGACCGCCAGTGCGGGAATCACCCACTGTGCGCATATTTGAGTCACTTTCCTCCTCAAAACCATCCTCCTCACTTTCACTTAATCCTTGCCACATAACTGAGCTAAAAGCTCCTCCAATGCAACTATTTACACTTCTCCACAACTCCAATATGGGTTCATCTCCTCACCTCTTCCATCAACATCAATTCCAATACAAGGGAAGAAGGAAACCATTTCACAAACATTCATTTAGGATATAACCAAAGGACAATACATGCCAAACCAACATGTTTACAAAACATTAAATGACTTAGCCAATCACATTCCTCATGAAAACTCCAATGAAAAAGTAAAACTAAACATCTCCTTTCTTCTCACTTAAAACCAAACCAAAGGGAAGAATCTCCATTGTATACAAGGGTCCATTTGCCATAATCAAGGGGGAATTAAAAACCATTGATCCCATTTCCAAAACAATAGATGATTTAGCAAAAACTCATTAAATGAGCATCTATTTCAAATCAATGCAAGCTAGTAAACATAAACATGAATGGGAAACCAACCCCATTCATTTTAAAATCATATGAGCAAACCTTGACCAAATGAAAGCACATTTTTCCAAGAGATTAACAAGAGATAAACCACCATTAATATGCAATTTCGAAATCAATAGAAATATGACAAGAAGCATGCGTAGAAACATATATCACATTATCAAGAACAAGTAATAAAACTTAGGATTTTCTCATAAAACTTTGATAACATTAAAACCATCCATTCATCCACTTGCCTTTGACTCTAATCAAGCAAATCAAGCTCCTAATCACCTCTCAAGCTCAAGATCCACAATCTCTACAAAAACCCCCAAAACAACCCTAAAATGGGTTAAACAATGAAATGACAATGAAACCTTTCAATAATCAAGGTGGAGCTTCTCTAAGGCTAGTAGATTACAATTCTAGAAGATGGGAAGAATCACTTACTTGGATGACCTTCAAATGAGAAGAACAAGCTCAAGGGAAGTCTTGTGATGGAGGGTTCTCTTCACAAATGGTACCAATGGAAAGTTTGCAAGATGAGGAAGAAGAAGACGGTCTCTATTTCGAGTTTGGTGAACTATTGGTGTGGCTTGGAGATGAAGAAGCAAGAAGAAGAAGAGAGCACAAGGAACCCTAGGCTCAATAGTTGCTGATTTGTGCTGGAAATGAACATGGGGAAGAAGGGAGGTGGGTTCTCTTATAGCAAGTGAGAAGGGGTCCCACAACTTAAGGAACTTGGGTGGCTGGAATCATCTATTTGTGGGCCTCGGATGCGATCGACGAAGAAGAGAAAAATGATCGTCGAAATATCTAGTTTCCAAAAAGTATATGTTTCGCGGGTTCCGAGAATATCGAGTTTTGGGTACAGATTTGGTGTGAAAAGACTGTTTTGCCCTCAAGGCCAAGAAATCGGTTTTTGGGTTCTCAAATGGATACGAGATCAACATGAAAGTTGTAGGATTCCTCAAGATGAATGCAACGGGCCAACAACACAATACGAAACCCATCGGGAAAATCTCACAAGAAAATGCAAAGCCGAAAAGGGAACCCCCAAAGGGCCCCACAAGCTACCAAAGCACTCAAAAGCCCAAAACTAGAAGAAAAACCATTCTAGCTCACAAACTCAACCCAACAAATACTAATCCCACTAAAAGAAACTAATCCTCAAGAAAACAACACTAATCCAAGAGATCAGGGGTCGGGTTCTCACAAGAAGCTCTCCGGAATGGTTGCCAGGGTAATTTCGGTCACCCGGCAGTCATGGGCGGCTAGCCGCTAGCTGACCGCGCAGCTGACCGTGGCTGGGCTTCAAAAATGCAGTTTACTGAAAAACTAACTGCCAAGGTGCGGTTAGCTGGCGGTTAGCCACCGATGGGTTAGGCGGTTAGCCAGCGTTGACTGAGTTTTCAGGAGAAGAAGTGTGCTCTCTGGAAAAGCCACCGTGACAGTTCGGCTAGCTGGCGGTTAGCCTTCAGTCACCAGGCGGCTAGCCGCCAGGTGCGGGAAACACCCACTATGTCCAGATTTAAGCCCTTTCTCCTCCTCAAAACCATTCTCCCCACTTCCACTTGGTCCCTGCAATAAAACTAAGCTAAGAGCTCCTCCAATGCATCTATCTACACTTCTCCAAAACCCCATTATGTGTTCATTCTATCACTTCCTCCATCAACATCAAATCCAATACAAAGAAAAAAGGAAACCATTTCACAATAGAGTACATGTGGTACAAACAAGAAGAGAATTAAATGCCATTCACCAATACACTTATAAGCTATAAATGCACTACCAAACTCTAACATGAACATTTATTTCAAACCAATGCAATAAATAGACATGAGTGGAAAATACCAAAATCATTGAAAGCTTATAAAAATCAAAACATCCACTTGCCTTAGGTCTTCTAATAAGCAAATCAAGCTCTTATACTCTTCCAAGCCAAAGATTCAAGCTATGAACAAAATCTCCAAAACAAACAAACAAACCCTAAAATGGTCAAACAATGAAATAGAAAGGGAAACCTTACAATAATGAGGGTGAAGCTTCTCTAAGGCTAAAAGAATACACATCTAGAAGAAGGGAATGATTACTTACTTGTAAGGTCTTCTAATGGCAAGAGCAAGTTCAATGATTATCTTGGAATGGTGGGTTTTCTTCACAAATGGTATCAATAGAGAGCTATGGTGATGAGGAAGAAGATGATAACCTCCAATATGATGTTGGTGTAAGATTGATAGGATTGTTGAGATGGAGAGAGCAAGAGGAAGAAGAAAAGTTGCCCAAGGTAAACCCTAGGTTCTTTTGTGCTGGAAAAAGGGGATGTGGAAGATGGGTTCTCCATATATAGCAAATGGGAATGGGTCCCACTACTTAAGACATTCAAGGGCTGAAATCATGTCTTTCGGGATCTCGGATGAATTCGACGAAGAAGGAAGAAATGATCGCCGAAATATCTAGTTTCCAAAAGTATATGTTTCACGGGTTTCGGGAATATCATATTTTGGGTACAGATTTAGTGCTCAATGACTGTTTTGCCCTCAAGGCTATGAAATAGGGTTTCGGGGTCTCGAACGAGGACGGGATCAACATAAAAGTTGTACGGGTTAACAATACAAATAAAACGAGATCAAAACAATGAATGCAAAATCTCCGATAAATCCTCAAGCACATGCAAAGTCATAAAGAAAGAACCCCCAAAGGGCCCCACTAAGCACAAGCAATCAAAATTCCCCAAAACTATTTCAATAGCTAATCCAAGCTCAACTTAGTCAAAGACTACTAATCAAGCTTAGAACTAACACACAACTTAACTAGCACTAATCGGGTTCACTCGGGTCGAGGTCTTACATCCTCCACCCTTTAGGGCATTTGGTCCTCCAAATGAAATATAAAACTCACCTCAGGTAATAGATGTGGATACTTCTTCTGTACTTGGTCTCGTAATTCCCATGTTGCCTCTTCCGGTCCATAGTTCTCCCATAGTACCTTTACCCACTGAATAGTCCGAGTCCTCAACTCTTGTTCCTTCGTATCGATAATCTGAACGGGCTTCTCAACATAGGTAACATCCTCTCTGATCTCCCATGGTTCGTGCCAGATTACATGTGAAGGATCGGGAACATACTTCTTCAACATAGACACATGGAAAACGTTGTGTACACCGGATAGCACGGGTGGTAAGGCTAATCTGTAAGCCACGTCACCGATCTTGCTCACAATGTCATATGGTCCAATGTATCTCAGTGATAACTTGCCATTCTGTCCAAATCTCAATGTTCCTCTTGTAGGTGACACTTTCAGGAAAACCTTGTCTCCTTCTTGGAACTGTAAATCCCTTCTATGAGAATCTGCATAGCTTTTCTGTCTACTCCGGGCTACTTTCAGTCGTTCTTGGATCAACTTCACTTTGTCGCTGGTTTCACTTACTATCATTGGTCCATGGAAACTGCGAATTCCGACCTCTTCCCAACAAACCGGTGTCCTACACCTTCTGCCATACAAAGCCTCAAAAGGCGCCATCCCAATGCTGGAGTGGTAACTATTGTTGTAAGCAAACTCACACAACGGTAGAGTCTCATTGTGAGAACCCGACCCCTAATCTTTTGGATTAGTGTTGTTTTATTTGTGGATTAGTTCTTTTAGCGGGATTAGTGGTTGTTGGGTTGAGTTTGTGAGCTAGAATGGTTTTCTTCTAGTTTTGGGCTTTTGAGTGCTTTGGTAGCTTGTGGGGCCCTTTGGGGGTTCCCTTTTCGGCTTTGTATTTACTTGTGAGATTTTCCCGATTTATTTCGTATTGTGTTTTTGGCCCGTTGCATTCATCTTGAGGAATCCTACAACTTTCATGTTGATTCCGTATCCATTTGAGAACCCGAAACCCGATTTCTTGGCCTCGAGGGCAAAACAGTCTTTTCACACCAAATCTGTACCCAAAACTCGATATTCTCGAAATTCGTGAAACATACACTTTTTGGAAACTAGATATTTCGACGATCATTTCTTCCTTCTTCGTCGAATCCATCCGAGGTCCCGAATTAGATGATTTCAGCCACCCAAGTTCCTTAAGTTGTGGGACCCAAACCTCCTTGTTTATAAGAGGAACCTATCCCCTTCCTCTTCCATTTTTCATTGTTCCAGCACAACCCTTTTGAGTCTAGGGTTTTCTTGCTTTCTCCTCTTCTTCTTGCTTCTTCATCTCCAAGCCACACCAATCTTGCACCAAACTAGAAATGGAGACCACCTTCTTCTTCCTCATCTTGCAAGCTTTCCCTTGATACCATTTGTGAAGAGAACCCTCCATCACAAGACTTCCTTTGAGCTTACCTTGTCCATTAGAGGACCTTACAAGTAAGTGATTCTTCCCATCTTCTAGATTTGTAATCTTCTAGCCTTAGAGAAGCTCCACCTTGATTATTGAAAGGTTCCCTTGTCATTTCATTGTTTAACCCATTTTAGGGCTTTTTTTGGGGGTTTTTGTAGAGATTGCGGATCTTGGGCTTGAGAGGTGATTAGGAGCTTGTTTTGCTAGATTGGAACCCAAGGCAAGTGGATGAATGGATGGTTTTAATGTTATCAAAGTTTTATGAGAAAATCCCAAGTTTATTTCTTGTTTTTTATCATTGGATACATGTTGCACATATGCTCCTTGTCACATATATATGGATTTCGAAATTTGCACATTAATGGTTGTTTCTATCTTGTTAATCTCTTGGAGAGGTATGCATTTCATTTGATCAAGTTTACTCATATGGTTTTATAAGGAATAGGATTGGTTTGGCTATTCATGGTTATGTGTATGAGCTACATTGATTTGAAATTGATACTCATTTATAGAGTTGTGCTAAAACATCTTTGGTTATGGAAATGTGATCAATAGACCTTGTTTATCTATAAATGTTGACTCAAATGAACCCTTGTCTATGATGGGAACTCCTCTCCTTGTTTGGGGATTGAATGTGAAGAAAGAGGTTGGATTTAATGATTCATTGAAGTCTTGATGGGAGTTTTATTGTAATTAGGATGTTGTTGAAGTAAGGAAAAACTCATTTGTATAAGTGTTGGAAAGGAAAAAGGAAGAGAAAGAGAGGAACTGAACAGCCCGGAATTCAGTTTCTGGACAGTTCGCTCGAGCGACCATGACAGTTCGCTCGAGCGACCTGTCCAGAAAGGGATACGGGTTTTCCAGTAGCCTGGTCGCTCGAACGCATTTAAATAACCGCTCGACCGATGAGTTCGCTCGAGCGAACTCTTAGATTCGCTCGAGCGATGCGGTCTGCCTGGCATGATGCGCTGGTACAGAAATTTCGGCCGATCGGTCGGACCGAAGTGGGTTTTGAGGTTTATTTTTCTTTGTGGACCTTGGCTAACCTCCTCGGACTCACTCGACCATATGTGAGAGCGTCTGGAGCCGATGCTCGTCACGGTTGGTTCGGATGCATCGAAGTTCAATCCATTTCAATCTTGAACGGGATGGAACGACGCGATATCTTCTTTATATCTAAACATAAGTCTTGCCCTTGGTTATCGCAAATTCTATTCTTTTCGGTGACTGAATAGGTTGCTCGATGTTTCCGGATTAGTGTCATACCTAGGATGGACCGATTATAATCTTGATTCTTTTCTATTGTGACATCTAGTATTACCCATAAGCTCATTTTAAGTTTTGAAAGTAGTAAAAGTGCATAAGGAGCCCGGAATGTCCTCAAACTCAAGGAGTACCAAGTAATTGTTATAATCGACATACGGGACCCCTATTCACTTATATAGATCTTGAAATCAATATTTTCCCGGAATTGTATAGTTCATTGTTTCACCTCTTTTCTCAAGATTTGCATTACATGACTTGTTTTCCCGAAAGCATTGAAGTTACACTAGTAACAGTGAATTGTCCCGAAGTGCATTGCACCACATGATATGTCAGTGTGCCCTTGAGCACCCCCGTCTTGCCCGTTTGATTATGTATTTATACTTGATTTACTTGCATTGTCTCGATTGGATTTGACCTATGAGTCGGCACCACTAAGCTTGGATAACCTTGTTGGTCTGATCCACCGACTTGGAGATCCCCCTCTTGTCCCGCCAGCTGCAGCTTGGATCCCGCTACCCGGTTATTACCGTGGCCTTGTCCCGATACCGCAGATTGCTACTGTGGTCCCCGATGCCCGGCTCGCTACCGTGGTCATGTATAGTATATGTATATGCATTCATGAGATCCACTGTTTCTCCTCACCTCGAGTGACTGAGATCAGTGCCTAGTATAAGTATTTATATGAGATCCCCTGTTTCTCCTCACCTCGAGTGACTGAGATCAGGGCCTAGTTATTGCTCTATCGCTTTAGTGATAGAGGACTTAGCTTCGTGTGGTTGCCATCTTGCCAGTTCCCGATTCCTTGGATACCCGACATGTTTTACATTGTTTACTTGCTTTCCGATAAATGATTCGTTTCCTTTATGAAAGTTGTTATTTAAACAAGTGCTAATATTCTCCAATGTAAATTCAGTTATTATTATATTGTTTTCTGTCCTTTGTAACCGCACATGTTTTAAATGAATGCCGGTTGGGTGAATAACCATGCTTTTACATATGTTCCATACGATCAATGATTTTGCTAGATGTATATGATTACACGTGTTTTAAAGGAATACCCAAATTGTTAAATATCCGTACCTTGTTTTAAAGGACATTTGGTTTGTCAGATATCTATGTGTATACCTGTTTTTAAATGAATACCCGAATTGTTAAATACCCATGCTTTGAAATATGTTTCAAATGACACTCGTTTTGCCAGATCACTATGTTTATACCGGTTTCAAATGAATATCCGATTTGTTAAATATCCCTGCTTTGAGATAGGTTTTAAATGAACATTAGTCTTGTCAGATTTCTTTGGTTACACCTGTTTTAAACGAACACCCGGTTTGTTAAATATCTGTATTTTCACATATGTTTCAAATGGACTTTGGTTTTGCTAGACTGCTATGAATGTCTGGTTTGTTGTATACTTATGTTTTTACTTAAGTTTCAAATGAACACATGTTTTATTAGATAGTCATGTTTTACCCATGCTTGAAATGAATACAGGTTTTCCCCGAGATTCCCGACTTTTGCACCAGTTTAATTATATGCAGCATTTGATCGAATAGCATGATTTATCTTATGTTTTATTCTTCAGTATATTTGTTATCTTTTCATCCACCTGCCAGACCGTCGTGTCTGACCCACTACTTTTGGTACTCAGGTTCAGATTCCTTCGCCCCGAGTTGAGTGTTTTTGTTGGCTGTGGAGCCATGCCTTGCAGGTTGGTTTGTCGGCTATGTCATGTAGACATTGAGCTTGACATCGGAGCTACGTCACATTTGGGTAGTAGTTTATAGCTTATTGTTGTATGGCTTTTATTAGCCTTTTCTTGGGATTCTTAATTAATGTACATTGATAATTGTAACTTGAACATATTTGGGAATGTAATATCCTGTTACCGTCAGCTCTGTAATTTATTGTGATGGTTACTCCAGTCTGATATGATTCTTGATATAATAGCTATGTGCTAAAGGTTGAGTGCGACGCGGAATCCGATGGCCACGGACTTCGGGTCGCAACGCCACAAATGCTTCCACAAAAATATTCAGAATGTGTTGTCTTCACACACGCGGATCCTGGGAGAAGTAAAATACATTTATGCTTAATCCCATTTCCCGCCCCCGAGGTTTCGGTTCGGGGGCGTGACACTCATCCCATTGAGTCTTGAAGTCAACACACAAGCACAGAGCATATCCTCAAGAGTTTGAATCGTTCTCTCTGATTGACCATCTGTTAGACCCCGACCCAGACCAAGTCGATTAGTGTGCGATTAGATGTGTTTAGTCCTAAGTGGGTTTAGTGGTCGTTGGGTTAGAAGTAATTAGTTTAGTCTTGGACATAGCTTTGGGAAATTTGAGAACGTTAGTATTAGTCAGACACACTCAGGAAGGCCCGAGTGCACGTGTAAGCTTGGGAGATCGTATCGATTTCCGTGTGATTGTGATCTTGATTTCATTTGAATGATTTTTCTATGTGTTAACAACTTTCGTCTTAAGCTCATTCATGTTTGAAGCCCAAAAACCCAAGTTTTGGCGCAAAGAGGGTAAAATTATCTTTTATGCACAAATCTGGATACAATTTTCGAGATCTCAAAACCATGTCAAAAATATACTTTTTGGAAACTAGATATTTCGAGGATCGTTTTATCATTCTTCGTCGAAGTCATCCGAGGTCCACAAGATCGTGTTTTGGTCACTTCAAGGTTCATGTTGATTGGGGCCCATTGTATTCACTTAAGCCCCATCTCCCTCTCTTTTCATTCACTTTACCAAATTTCTGCAACTTTCTTAACCTAGGGTTGAAAACCCCTCTTTCCTTTCAATCTTCCTCACCTTGCATGATCTAGCTAGAGATCTCCAAATAGAATTCCAAGACTATCATCTTCTTCATCTCCTTGCAAGCTTTCCATTGGTACAAATTTCGTGGAGTTTCTTATGGGACAAGCTCTTCATTTTCTTCCTCCTCTCTTGTTTGACCTTCTCTAGGTAAGAGCTTCAACCCATGCTTTTCATGAAGTCTTTTGGTTCCTTAAAGATCATGTTTTTCTTGTTTACAAACCCTTTTGTTAAAATGGGTTCTTTGGTTCCATTTTTGAGTGAGTTTTGTGTGGTTTTCATGGGTTTTGTAGTCTTTGGATTGGCTTGAGTGAAGTGCTTGGAGAAGAGTGTTTAGCTTGGGCAAGGCAAGTAATCTTTATAGGTTCAATGTGCATGTGTATTTTGATTCCATTGTTATTTTAGAAATTGTGCATTTGATTTGTTCATAAGCTTCATGATCATGTTTTCCTTCGATTGAATGTTTGAAATTGGGAAAAATGTGTGTTTTATCCCTTGGAGAGCATGTAGGCTCAGGGAGTGTAAGTGGAATGAGGAACAAGAAGAAGGGAAGGAAGAAATGTGGAAATCTGAATTGGACTGCATTTCCCGTGCAGTTCGGTCAGCCGTCGGTCAGCTGGCGGCTAACCGAAATCCCCATTTCGGTTAACCGCGAGCCGACCGAGCTCGGCGGTTCCCTATCCAGAAGCTGACATTTCGACAGGGAGTTACGGTCAGCTTAACGGTCAGCGAGCGGCTAGCCGCCATACCCCATGTCGGCTAACCGCACGTCGTCGGTTCCTTTTCCCAAGAGCTACATTTCAGACTGGGCTCCAGCGGTCAGCCCTACGGTCAGCTTACGGCTAACCGCCAAGTCCCAGTTCGGCTAACCGTAAGCTAACCGCAGTTAGTTCGGTTCCTTTTCCAGAGGGCTGCACTGGACCTGGTTTTCCAGCGGTCAGCCTGTCGGTCAGCTGGCGGCTAGCCGCTAGACCCTAGTTCGGCTAGCCGACACCTGACCGCGAGGTGACCGAAATTGACAAATTTCCTATTTTGAAGAGTTTTTGCAAGAATGAAAACTAGAACATGTTAAGTGGCCTTTAGCCTGATATTATGCACTCGAAACCCAAGATGTCCTTGAACTTATGGGGCACCAATTCTGTTTTAATTCCAACATCTTGGCTTCAGCTGCACAATGATCAACCAAAGGTCCTTGCATGAGCTTGATAGGCTTTGTATTCGTACTTTGGTTTCGATATAATGAATATCATCGTGTACTCATTTGAAGTAAGTACAAGCTCGTTTGGTAGACGTGTTTCAAGAAAAAAGGGATCACTTCCTAAGCGTGTTATGCATATTAATTATGCCCTTGCTAGTCGTGTTCATCGTGTTTTGATAAGTGATTTCCCCCTTTTTTATCTCGACATGTTTTGATAGTGTTTCGCGTGTTTTGTGCATTCATGAATTAAGTAACACGACTGAGCTTGGACTGCCCTTTCAGTTTGATCCACTGTCTGGAGGTCTTTAAACATGTGGACTGTCTGCAGACTGGTCGTGTATTTATTACACATCGTGCGTGTCCGGTTCCGCGGCCGGAGTTCCCATCTTTGTGGGAAATCGTGTCGTGCTTATATTATGTATATCGTGCTTGTCGTGCGTGCTTGCTCTTTTCATTATATAAATGGTAGAGAAAGGATGGGCTCTTTGTGGATGGTAACTATTCATGATATATTATATACTCATGCTAGTTTGTTTTAGTATCTCAGCTCAGTTAAATATTTCTGCAATGTACCTCAGTCATTATAGTGTTTCAACTTAAGGATTTGCTTACGTGTTTTCTTAAACGTTATTGTTTCATGCTTACACCTAAATTGATTACCTGCCAAACCGTTGTGTTTGACCCTTGTTTGTTGGTGCCCAGGTGCAGGAGACGTTACCTTTGAGGAGGAGCGTTAGGAGGAGGCTTGTGAGCCAACCCCTGTGAGAGAGTGGCAGCCCGACGATGTCATCTAGACGTCGGGCGGGTTCTTGAGTCTCGTCATCTTTTGTTGTGGGGTTTCTTTTGATTATTTTTGGAGAAGTGTATTGGCCTCTATTGGTCTCTTATGGAATTGTAACAAAACTTAACTTACTTTCGTGTTAGTCTTATAACTTGAACTATGATGGGAATGCCATGTTTAACTTCTTTCTTTGATACTATGTCTTGTATTATTTTGTCAAAGCACTTAAATATTTTATTGGTGCTCATCTTGATGTGTTTTGCTACACGCTTCCGCATACTTGATCGTGTGAGTCAGATTCCGCGTGTCTTTGGGAATCCTCACCGCGGGAACCTGTGGGAAAGTATATCTCCAAATCTCCAATGTAAACAATCTCAACGTCGCGGGCCCAGGGATCCGTTCCAGGGTCGCGACACCATCTGTCTGCAGGTGATAAGCCGTGCTAAACTGTAGTTTTGTACCTATAGACTCATGTAGCGTCTTCCAAAATCTCGAGACGAATCTGTTGTCTCTGTCAGAAGTGATAGAAACGGGTTGTCCATGTCGACTGACGATCTTGCTGACAAACAACTCTGCCAAATGTAGCATGTGCATCTTCTTCCCTGTCCTCATAGCAATAAAATGAGCTGACTTGGTGAGTCGGTCCACAATGACCCATTTAGCATCGTTGCCTCTGCTAGTCCTCGGTAGTCCCGAAATAAAATCCATAGTAATGTGCTCCCACTTCCATTCCGGGATCTCTAACGGTTGTAACAATCCTGGAGGCCTCTGATGTTCTGCCTTTATGAACTGACAAGTCATACAACAGGAGACGAACGCTGCAATTTCTCTCTTCATGTTATTCCACCAAAATCTGCCCTTCCAATTCTGATACATCTTCGTGCTGCCTGGATGCATAGAGTACTTCATACTGTGAGCTTCGGTCATGATATCATTCCTCAAATCTTCAATGTTTGGTACACATAGACGGTCACGGTAGAACAAAACTCCATCAACAATACGGAAGTCAAGACGTTCTGCTATATGCTCTAAAATCTTGGCCAACTCTGGATCTTGCAACTGACTATCCTTGATCTTCTGAATAAAAGAAGGCTCTGACACTGTCATGTTTGCTAACAAAACACCCTTCCTTAGTGGCTGCAGGTCTATACTCAACTCTTCAAATTGCTCAAAGATACAAGTGCCACTTAGATTTGCCAAGCCTACTGATTTTCTGCTCAAGGCATCGGCAACTACATTTGCTTTCCCCGGGTGATACTTGATTGGAAAATCATAATCCTTTATATATTCCATCCATCTTCTCTGCCTCATGTTCAATTCCTTCTGAGAAAATAAATATTGTAAGCTACGGTGATCGGAGTGGACTTCGAACTTCTCTCCATAGAGGTAATGTCTCCACATTTTCAACGCGAAGACAACCGCTGCTAACTCAAGATCATGGGTGGCATAGTTCTTCTCGTGATTTTTCAATTGTCTGGATCCATATGCAATCACTTTTCCTTCTTGCATCAATACACAACCGAGTCCAACATTCGAACCATCGGTAAAAATAATAAAACCGCCGCTTCCGGATGGTAAAGTAAGGACTGGTGTTGTAGTCAATCTCTTCTTCAGCTCTTGGAAACTATCTTCACACTGATCTGTCCACACATATGGTGCATTCTTCCTTGTCAACTTCGTCAAAGGTGACGCAATCGACGAGAATCCCTGCACAAACCTCCTGTAATAACCTGTCAAACCCAGAAAACTTCTGATTTCTGACGCATTCTTCGGTCTTTCCCAACTCATAACTGCTTCAATCTTGGACGGATTCACTGACAATCCTTCTTTGGAGATGATGTGCCCCAAAAATGCTACTTGTTCCAACCAAAATTCACACTTGTTGAGCTTCGCAAACAACTGGTTCTCTCTCAAGAGTTGCAATGCTATCCTCAAATGCTCTTCATGCTCTTCTCTGGTCTTGGAGTACACCAAAATGTCATCCATGAATACTACTACAAACTGGTCCAGATACTTTGCAAAAATCTTGTTCATCAACGCCACTTACACTGCCGGTGCATTAGTCAACCCAAATGGCATCACGAGGAACTCATAGTGGCCATATCTTGTCCGGAAAGCTGTTTTCAACACATCTGATTCTCTGACTCTCAGCTGATGGTAACCGGATCTCAAATCAATCTTCGAAAAGTATGATGCACCTTGCAATTGATCAAACAATTCATCTATCCTTGGCAATGGATACTTGTTCTTGATGGTCACTTGATTCAACCTTTTATAATTTATACACATTCTCATCGAACCATCTTTCTTCTTGACAAACAAGACTGGAGCTCCCCAAGGTGAAATACTCGGTCTCACAAAACCTTTGTCCAATAATTCTTGCAACTGAGTCTTCAATTCCCCTAACTCTGCAGGAGCCATTCTATATGGTGCAATAGATATCGGAGCGGTCCCCGGTAATAACTCAATAGTGAAATCAATCTCCCTGATGGGTGGTAAACCTGGAATCTCCTCCGGAAAAACATCCGGGAATTCCCAAACAATTAGGATCTCCGCCACCCCTTGGGACCGTTTATCCTCCGTGATAAACGCCAAATATGCTTCACAACCACTTCTCAATAGTCTATCAGCCTTCAATGCTGAGACCAATCCTGCACGAGGACTCCTCCTCTCTCCCTGAAACAACGCCCCTACTGGTGTCTCATCTAACTTGAAAGTCATGGTCTTATGGAAACAATCCATTGTGGCATGGTATCCTGCCAGCCAATCCATCCCTAGGATGACATCAAAATCAAACATCTCTAATAGAATGAGATCTGCGGTTAAAACCACTTCTCCTATCTGAATTGTGTAACTAGGGTAATATGTTCTACAGATAACCTGTTTGCCTACTGGGGTTGCCACAGTCAAAATGAACTCAAGTTCTCTAGTATGCATATCAATCAACTTAGAAAATTCATGGGATAAGAATGAATGTGTAGAGCCAGGGTCAAATAAAATCCTAGCTTTTATCCCATAAACAAGAAGTGTACCTTCCACTACATTTCCCGCTGCCTCTGCATCAGCTCTATTGACCGCATAGATTTGCTCTTGATGTTGTGGCCTATTTGGAGCTTGTTGTGGCCTGCCTTGTTGTGCATTTTTATTCTGTGGCGGTGCACGCTGATTTTGGTTCTGTCCTGCTGACGAGCCCTGTTGTTATTACTGCTGTGGTCTATGCTGTTGCTGCTGTGGTGCTTGTTGTTGTAGTGGCCTTGCCTGATTCTGAACAACGATTGCATTCTGTGGTTGTGCTGGCTGCTGTGCCCCTTGCTGCTGCGTTGATTCTGTCTGTTCGGCCTTGGACAGTCTCTCATCTGATGGGTCATGGAACCACATCTGAAACACACTCCTATGAGTGTACGACACTGTGCACTCTCATGGTTCTTCCCACAGTGGGTACAAACCAAAAGACCCTGAGCATTCTATTCTGACAGCTGTCTCTTGTTCTGATGATTCCTCTGCTGGTAGTTCTGCTGATGAGCTTGCCCCTTGCCTTGGACTCTAAGGATCTTGTTGTGAAAACTCTAAAACTTATAGGCCCTCTTGACCGCTTCATCGAAAGTTGCAGGTGGTACGACTCCGGTAGCATCTTTCTCAATGAAAGGGTTCCCTCAAAGAACTTGACAATCTTTTTCTCAACTGTATCCACTAACTCCGGAGCATATCTGGATAGCCTTTCAAACTTGGTGAGGTATTTGAGGACTGTCATACTCCCTTGCACAAGCTGCTGGAATTCTATTGCTTTCTGTTTCTTGATGTGAGCGGGTACATACTTATCATGAAATTGCCTCTTGAAGTTTGCCCAAACCTCTGCATCAGCCATAGTCCTGTATTCCTCCCTAACCGTCTTCCACCATCTGTCTGCTGTATCGCTAAAGAGGGATGATGCTAGTTTTAATCTTTCTCCTCCGGTGCATTGGAAGATCTCAAATATGTTCTCCGTATGTTCGAGCCAGTCATCTGCAGCTAATGGATCTTCTATCCCTAGAAACTCTTTCGGAGCCCTCTTCCGAAATCGTTCAAATAATGCATTTGGGTCATGTTGTCTCTGATTGATGACGATGGCGGGTTGAGGTGGAACCGGCTCGGGCATTCTCTGTAATACTTCTAGCAATTGTCTCTGCATCTCCGCCAATTTCCTTGCATGATCTTCCTCTCTCTTAAGCATTTGCTCTTGCAGTCTAGCTTGATTCTCTTTAGCCTGACGCTGTTGGTCCAGCATTGCCTGCATCATTTGTTGGAACAAATTTGGCGCGTTGTTATCAACCCTATGCTCTTCAAGTGGCCCTGTATGATCACTATTGCTTGTAGAAGGGTTGCCATTTACTGGTCTCTTACGAGGTGGCATGATGCTGCAAAACAAGTTGATAGCACATAATAATCAAATAAAGGGTCACACATTGCTCACACTGTAAGGTCCGCGACCTTACTGGGTCAATTGGGCCCAATAGCAGGCCCGTTGACCCATTTATTTTTATTTTTATTATAATTATTTGTATTTTAGATATTTAAGTGGGTTTAGTCTTTGAGTGAGTTTCTTTTAGTGTTCGGATAGTGTCTACGAAGTTTCGTTCGATTTCGAGTTCGTTTGATCCTAGCAGGGGGGTACTTTGCAAATTAGGGAAAATTGAGTATTTTTCCGAAAAATTTCTATCACCGTGATTTTGGGTTCGTTGGAAAGATCTCGTCGCACTGATCATTTTTGTCTTCTGGGTCGTCTCGATCCGACGATTAGAAACCCTTCAAATAGTCCATTCTTTCACCGGACCCACTTAAGGGTAAATTAGTATTTTCCTCCCTCTCTTCTTCTTAAACAGGGATTAGCCCTAATCTTATTATCACTTCTGCAACGAGAGTTACAGCAGCCCTCATTCTCCCTCTTCATCTTCTCAAGCCTAGATCTCCCTCCGGGAGAGATCATCTCCGCAATCTGGACCGCACATCTCCTTCCTTTCGCTCTCCTCTCTCCATTGATACTAGTTGGTAAGCATTTCCCCATCATCAACTTTTCCATTCGTTTTCTCTTTTGTTTAGAATAGGTTGGATCATGATCTTTTTCTTTCTTTTCTTCTCCGTTGCGTTCTAGATTGCGTTTGGCCGGATTAGATTGTGGTTTTCGTGGTAGAAAGCTTCTCCTCAAGCTTTTCCCAATTTTCAATCATCTTCTTGGTTGAGGCAAGTAGATATGCAATTATATTTAATCATGTTTGTAATGTCTTCTTTTGATTGCAATGATACTCTTGTTAGATTACCCAAACTCCAAGCTTATTGTAGGTATTTTATTGGGATTTACATGTTATGTTAGATTTGTGGTTTTGATTGGATAAATTGTTAAATTTTAACTTTGGAAGTTTTTAATTTAATAGAATGGATAGAAATAATGATTAAAATAATTGGGGAGCATGAAGGCTCATTTTCTGCAGGAAAAAGGAAGAAGAAAAACCCATTTTCGGGCTCTGCTACAGTGCCGATCGATCGGGCCTTCAGTCTGATCGATCGGACCTGTTGTCCGATCGATCGGAGGGCAAATTTTTTTTGTAAATGGTGACAGATTTGAAAAGACCGTTGACTGCTGAATGTTTAGTGGCCAGCGCATATGATGAATTGAATAAAGAAAAAAAAAAAGAGAATGGGAAACATGATAATCATGACATCATCACAGAAGATGAGTCAGAAAAATAAAATAAAAAGAAACCAGAACCGTTGACTCCTGACATGCATTTTGAGTATGTTGATTTTTCCATCCGATGAATCGGACCGATGGATGGTCCGTCGCACTTTTTATATATATATTTATATATATATATATAAAGGGTTAAACTTCTATGGGCCATAACTTCTGAACAATACATCGGAATTTCGCGAGCCATATACCGTTGGAAAGCTCTTTGAGCGTAGAATCCAATGATACATGTCTCGTGATGATTGGGGATCAGGTAGGGAAGTAGTTAAGGAGATTAATTACTAGACCACTTTCTTGTTAGTAACGAGATTGTTAACCTAGGTTTGGGCCTTAGACATTGGAAACCATGAAACCACTCTCACGTGACCATTAATGGGGTTTTGGAAATCGTAGCACGTGGCTTGGTGTGCTTCGATGAGTTGTCTAGGTATTCGTGTATTGTGTATGGTTAACCGAATGCGTGTGGAATTGAATCAATCGATGCTCAACATGATTGTACACCAAGGAAATTCTTTATAAGCATTGATTATTCGAATTCCCCACGCACTCCGTTAAAACACATATGGTACATGGATGACAACACT
Source organism: Cinnamomum chago (assembly GCA_038049695.1). Taxonomy (NCBI): domain Eukaryota; kingdom Viridiplantae; phylum Streptophyta; class Magnoliopsida; order Laurales; family Lauraceae; genus Cinnamomum; species Cinnamomum chago. The sequence continues at coordinate 55,133,624 of CP142454.1, read as the reverse complement.
TGCCTAGGTTTGGATTGTAATTCCTTCTTGACTTATTTAATTGTATCCGTTGTTGTAATTCCTTGTACACTCACTCTCTTGGCATAAAACACCTAATTAATTATGAAACATAATCTCTTGTAGAATTAGGACTTGGACTTGACTTAGAGTGTACCTTAGTACCCCGTGTTATGTAATTGATGAACATGACTGGCTAGACTGAAGGGATTATCACGTGATTGAGTTTGACTTGTATTGATTTGAAGGAGATAATCCCTATGAACATGTCTTGTATATTGAGTTAGCCAGACTTGCTTGTCTTTGTCTATTCTTGTGTCAACACCACATTATTATTATTATTATTTGCATATCATGGCCAGCTGCAGTTTGGGGTTTATTGATGGGCCGGTTACTCGGACATCGGGGTGGGCAGTCGGATTTGGACGGCGTCCATGGCGTTGAATAGTTGGGAGCGGGCTGGGACCGTGCTACTATTCCCAGGACCGGGAGCTGGGATCCCCATGGAGCCGGACTTTGGTATCAGTAGTCTGGATAGGATTGTTACTGGTACCCCGTGAGGTGGCTAGGACATCCACGGAGTCTCCCTCTTGTGCATTGCATTGTATTGGTAGTGGTGATTGTTAGTATTGCTAGGATTTCTATTTATGATCCTGATGGTTATTTACTCATGCTACATGCCTAGATTCGATTCCTTGTATTCTCTTGATTATTATACCTGTCATTACTCTTATACTTGATGCATGTCATGATTATTTATATATTGCTTATCTATTGCTCAACATGTCGTTGACTCTATCCTTGGTGTGCAGACTCCTCAGGTGAGTACTATTACGAGGAGCAATCAGGTGAGGAGATCCCAGAGGATCTCCAACCGGTTGAGGAGGAACGAGAGTGGCGTGCAGATGACATAGAGTAGTGTCATCATTCCCGGCACGAGAGTGATTCGTCGGGACTTTCTTAGATTTTATTTCTTCGTTTATTATCTCTCGTTGAACTTTCATATCATTGACTTCTTAATTGTTTTAAATGGCCTTAAGTATTGGGATGGCCATTGTAATAGATTAACTTCATTGCTTAAGTTTTATTTTATTCCTTGTGCAACTTTAACTATTAATGAGATTTATTATTCATTGCTTCGAAATTTAATATGCCTCATTCGTATGAATTCCGCAGTTTTATATTACTTGAGGTTTGAAATGCAATATCCTCACAGCGGACTTACGATCCTTGGGCCTAAAGGGCAAAATTTTTAATTAGCCCTAAATTTCACTCCCCGGATCCGGTTTATTCTCTAATCGGGTTCGGGGGACGTGACACACACGATACTAGCTAACGAAAGAGTCTAACGAATCCTCGACACGTCCTTAGGATTTCTAGTTTCTTATAATTGCTTGAAACATGTCTCGCTCTGATACCAGTCTGTCGCGACCCCGGACCGGGCCCGAAGGACCAATCCGGGATCAGGACTAGTAAATTTCCACATCATCGATTTATGCCATACATTCATTTAATTTCCCACAGGTGTCCGCGGTGAGGATATCACAATCCATATATGAACATTTCTAGTTAGTGCAGAAGCGTGTAGCAAATCAATATTCAGTCCATCTCAAATCATGAAGATCATAACACAAGTATAGTACCGTATCAGAATGAGCAATGATCATTAGCATGTTACCCAAAAGTAAGTTAGAGTTTATACAAGATCATTTAATTACATTTCCCAAAATTAGAGGCCAACAAAGGCCAATATAAACAAAATACCAATCCAAAGAATGGCTAAACAGTTCTCCCAAAATGTTGTCTCTCTCTAGCAGTCTAATGTCTACATGACATCATCAGCACGCCACTCAACTAATTGTTGCGGTTCTCCGATTGCCTCCTCATGCTCCTCCTCGGGATAACCGACAACGGGACTTCAGTACCAAAGAATGAGTCAAACACGACGGTTTGGCAAATGGGTAAAATCCAATGACAATATGATAGTAAATGAATGTACCATCAAAAGCATTTAAACCTGTTTAAATAACAATTTATATAAACGGGATAAAACATTTATTCAAATACAAGCATGCATTATAAAACATATAGGGTAACCAAGGAAATGAGAATCAAGCAAGATGGCAACCACACGAAGCTAAGTCCTCTATCACTAAAGTGATAGAGCAATAACTAGGCACTGATCTCAGTCACTCGAGGTGAGGAGAAACAATGGATCTTATAAATACATATACATATACTATACATGACCACGGTAGCGAGCCGGGCATCGGGAACCACAGTAGCAATCTGCGGCATCGGGACAAGACCACGGTAATAACCGGGTAGCGGGATCCAAACTGCAGCTGGCGGGACAAGAGGGGGGTCTCCAAGTCGGTGGATCAGACCAACAGGGTTATCCAAGCTTAGTGGTGCCGACTAATAGGTCAAATACCAAATCGAGACATGTGCAAGTAAATCAAGTACAAATAAACAAACGGGCAGGACGGGGGTGCTCAAGGGCACACTGACGTTTCATGTGGTGCAATGCACTTCAAGGCAAGTAACTATTTTAAGTGTAATTCAATGTTTTCGGGAAAACAAGGCATGTAGTATAAATCTCGGGATCGATAAGGTACAATACACAATTGAAATCACGGGTAAAGTATCAGGTTCAAGGTTTATTTGAAGTGAATAGGGACCACGTATGTCGATCTAATAATAATTTGGTACTCTTTGAGTTTGGGGACATTCCGGGCTCCTTATACACTTTGAATTTTCAAAACTTCGAATGACATCTTCGTGATATGGTTTCTTTCTTGAATGGCCTCATACAATGCCTAGTGAATCTCCTTTGACCGACAAAGCTCAGTACTCGAGCGAATCGGAGAGTTTTCTCGAGTGAGAAGCTCTCCGGAATGGTTGCCAGGGTAATCTCGGTCACCCGGCGGTCAGCTGGCGGTTAGCCGCCGCTGGGATGGGAGGCTAGCTGCTGGCTGACCGTGGCTGGGCTGCAAAAATGCAGTTTACTAAAAAACTAACTGCCAAGGTGCGGTTAGCTGGCGGTTAGCCACCGATGGGTTAGGCGGTTAGCCGCTGGCTAACCGTGGAGTTGACTGAGTTTTCAGGAGAAGAAGTGTGCTCTCTGGAAAAGCCACCGTGACAGTTCGGCTAGCTGGCGGTTAGCCTTCAGTCACCAGGCGGCTAGCCGCCAGGTGCGGGAAACACCCACTATGTCCAGATTTAAGCCCTTTCTCCTCCTCAAAACCATTCTCCCCACTTCCACTTGGTCCCTGCAATAAAACTAAGCTAAGAGCTCCTCCAATGCATCTATCTACACTTCTCCAAAACCCCATTATGTGTTCATTCCATCACTTCCTCCATCAACATCAAATCCAATACAAAGAAAAAAGGAAACCATTTCACAATAGAGTACATGTGGTACAAACAAGAAGAGAATTAAATGCCATTCACCAATACACTTATAAGCTATAAATGCACTACCAAACTCTAACATGAACATTTATTTCAAACCAATGCAATAAATAGACATGAGTGGAAAATACCAAAATCATTGAAAGCTTATAAAAATCAAAACATCCACTTGCCTTAGGTCTTCTAATAAGCAAATCAAGCTCTTATACTCTTCCAAGCCAAAGATTCAAGCTATGAACAAAATCTCCAAAACAAACAAACAAACCCTAAAATGGTCAAACAATGAAATAGAAAGGGAAACCTTACAATAATGAGGGTGAAGCTTCTCTAAGGCTAAAAGAATACACATCTAGAAGAAGGGAATGATTACTTACTTGTAAGGTCCTCTAATGGCAAGAACAAGTTCAATGAATATCTTGGAATGGTGGGTTTTCTTCACAAATGGTATCAATAGAGAGCTATGGTGATGAGGAAGAAGATGATAACCTCCAATATGATATTGGTGTAAGATTGATAGGATTATTGAGATGGAGAGAGCAAGAGGAAGAAGAAAAGTTGCCCAAGGTAAACCCTAGGTTCTTTTGTGCTGGAAAAAGGGGATGTGGAAGATGGGTTCTCCATATATAGCAAATGGGAATGGGTCCCACTACTTAAGACATTCAAGGGCTGAAATCATGTCTTTCGGGATCTCGGCTGAGTTCGACGAAGAAGGAGGAAATGATCGCCGAAATATCTAGTTTCCAAAAGTATATGTTTTGCGGGTTTCGGGAATATCAAATTTTGGGTACAGATTTAGTGCTCAATGACTGTTTTGCCCTCAAGGCTATGAGATAGGGTTTTGGGGTTTCGAACGGGGACGGGATCAACATAAAAGTTGTAGGGGTTAACAATACAAATAAAACGAGATCAAAACAATGAATGCAAAATCTCCGATAAATCCTCAAGCACATGCAAAGTCATAAAGAAGGAACCCTCAAAGGGCCCCACTAAGCACAAGCAATCAAAATTCCCCAAAACTATTTCAAAAGCTAATCCAAGCCCAACTTAGTCAAAGACTACTAATCAAGCTTAGAACTAACACACGACTTAACTAGCACTAATCGGGTTCACTTGGGTCGGGGTCTTACATGAGTCGGCACCACTAAGCTTGGATAACCTCGTTGGTCTGATCCACCGACTTGGAGATCCTCCTCTTGTTTTGCCAGCTGCAGTTTGGATCCCGCTACCCGGTTATTACCGTGGTCTTGTCTCGATGCAGCAGATTGCTACTGTGGTTCCCGATGTCCGGCTCACTATCGTGGTCATGTATAGTATATTATATGTATATGTATATTTCATTGTACCTTGTCACTATGGTGACTGAGGTCAACGCCTTGATCTTGCTCTGTCACTTCGGTGATAGAGTATTTAGCTATGTGTGGTTGCCATATTTCTTCTTTCCCAATTTCCTTAGATACCCATACATGTTTTACACTGTGCTTATGTTTTCATTAAATGATTTGATTCTTTTATGAAGTTATTGATCGAACAGGTTTAAATGCTTTTAAAGTTAAATGTATTTATTGTTGAATTGTTATGTCTTTTCACCCATTTGCCAAACCGTCGTGTTTGACCCACTCTTTGGTACTCAGGTCCGGATATTGCCTACCCCGAGGCGGAGCTTGAGGATGCGGTCGGTGAACCACAACGCCTAGTTGAGTGGCATGCTGATGATGTCGTTTAGACATTTGATTTCTACGGGAGACATAACATTTTGGGAAATTGTTTAACCATTCTTTTGGATTATTATTTTGTTTATATTGGCCTTTGTTGGCCTCTATTTTTGGGGATGTAATTAAATGATCTTTTGTATAAACTTTAATTTGCTTTTAGGAAACATGTTAATGATCATTGCTCATTCTGATACAATATTATACTTGTGTTATTGTCTTTATGACTAGAGATGGTTTGAGTGTTTGATTTGCTACACGCTTCCGCACTCAAAAGAAATATTCATATATGGTTGTATATCCTCACCGCGGACACCTATGAGAAATTAAATAAATGTGCACACCTTTCACTCACCACCTAACACCAACCAATCCCAATCTCACTCAATTAGTCTCGATCCCGGATCAGTTCGATAGACCCGGTCCGGGGTCGTGACAGACTGGTATCAGAGCGAGACGTGTTTCAAGCAATTAAAAGAAACTAGAAATCCTAAGGACGTGGCGAGGATTCGTTAGACTTTTCGTTAGCTAGTATCGTGTGAGCAATGTGTGACCCTATACTTGATTATTATGTGCTAACAACTTGTTTTGCAGCATCATGCCACCTCGTAAGCGACCGTTAAATGACAATCCCTCCACAAGTAACAATGATCATATAGGACCAGTTAAGGAAGATATGGTTGATAACACCATGCAGAACCAATTCCAACAGATGATGAAGGCAATGCTTGACCAACAGCGTCAAGCCAATGAGAATCAATCTAGATTGCAAGAACAAATGCTCAAGAGAGAGGAAGATCATGCTAGAGAACTGACAGAGATGCAGAGGCAATTGCTAGAGGTGTTACAGAGAAGACCAGAACCAGTTCAACCTCAACCTGCTATTGTCATCAATCAGAGGCAACATGACTCGAACGCTTTGTTTGAGCGGTTTCGGAAGAGAGCTCTGAAAGCGTTTCTTGGAATAGAAGATTCATTAGCTGCAGATGACTGGCTAGAGCATACAGAGAACATCTTCGAGATCTTCCAATGTACTGGAGGAGATAGAGTTAAACTTGCATTATCTCTCTTTATCGGTGCAGCAAACATATGGTGGAAGACAGCCAGAGATAAATACAGGACTGTGGCAGATGCAGTGGCTTGGGCAAATTTCAAGAGGCAGTTCCATGATAAATATGTGCCCACACACATCAAGAGACAGAAGGCAATAGAGTTCCAGCAGCTTGTCAAAGGCAACATGACAGTCCTCGAATACCTCACTAAGTTCGAGAGATTGTCTAGATATGCTCCAGAGTTAGTGGACACAGTAGAGAAGAAAATTGCTAAGTTCCTAGATGTAGCGACCCCAGACCGGGTCAGCGGGCCTGATCCGGGATCGGGACTAATTGATGGTGAATTAATGTGATGAGTGTGGTGATAAGGTACACACTTATTTAATTTCCCACATGTGTCCGCGGTGAGGATTTCATAACCATATATGAACATTTCTTTAAAGTGCGGAAGCGTGTAGCAAATCAAATATTCAACCCATCTCTAGTCATAAAGACAATAAAACAAGTATAATACTATATCAGAATGAGCAATGATCATTAGCATGTTTCCCAAAGTAAAGTTAAAGTTAATACAAAAGATCATTTAATTACATTCCCCAAAAATAGAGGCCAACAAAGGCCAATACATCTCAAAGTATAATCCCAAAAGAATGAGTTATCCACAAACTCCTAAACTGAATCGTGTCTCGAGTCAACCAAATGTCTAAACGACATCATCGGCGTGCCACTCAACTAAGTGTTGCGGTTCTCCGACCGCCTCCTCAGGCTTCGCCTCGAGAAACACAACATCTGGACCTGAGTACCAAAGAGTGGGTCAAACATGAATGTTTGACAAACGGGTAAAAGAACACAACAGTAAAATGATAAACGAATTTACCTTCAAAACCATTTAAACCTGTTTAAATAATAATTTCCATAAAAAGAGGTAAATCATTTATTCAAATACGAGTATGCATTGTAAAACATGTAAAGGTAACCAAGGAATCGGGCAATAAGCAAGATGGCAACCACACAAAGCTAAGTCCTCTATCACCGAAGTGACAAGAGCATATCGGGGCGTCGATCTCAGTCACACGAGGTAAGGAGAGACAACGAACATATACATATACAATATAAATATACGGGACGGGACCACGGTAGCGAACCGAGTATCGGGAAGGGACCGCGGTAACAAACAGGGCATCGGGATCCAAACTGCAGTTGGCGGTACGGGAGGGGGATCTCGAAGTCGGTGGATCAAACCGGCAAGGTAATCCAAGCTTAGTGGTGCCGACTCATAGGTCAAATTACAAATCAAACATGTATAAAACATATCGAGTGCACATATGTAAAAGAGCGGGATGGGGGTGCTCGAGGCACAAATTTCCTTTTAATTCGGGCAATGTATAAATGGGCTAGCAACATATTAAATTGTAATTTCAATGCCTTCGGAAATGGTAAATCATCATTCATGAATTTTCGAAAACATATGTAACAATTCGGGATATCTAGAAGCACAGTTGATCTTTTGAAATTACGGGACACGTATTGGGATTTAAAACTAGTCCGAGGTGAATAGGGGACCCGTATGTCAATTTAAGTATACCCTTGGCGCTCTTTGAATTTTGAAGACATTACGGCTCCTTATACACCTTAGGGTTTTTCAAGGCTTCGAATGAGTCTTCGTGATATGGTTTCTTCCTCAAACGGGCTCCATACATATTTCCAGGTGAATAGTCCCCATCATTCTCTAAAAGGGTGCGCAAATGATTGGGACCAAAACCCTCTTCATTTTTCTTCATATCAGGGTTTCTGGGTGAATTCGGTTACCTAGCGATTATCTGGCGGTTAGTCGCCGCTGAGTTCGGCTGCTAGCCGCTGGCTGACTGTGGGTGGTTTGACAGAAAACAGGTTACTGGAAATGTAACCGAAATGGTTCGGTTAGGTAGCGGCTAGCCGTGAGGCTGACCGCGTGGCTTCAGGAGAAAATGTAGCTCTCTGGAAAAGTAACCGCAACTGTGCGGTTATCTGGCGGCTAGCCAGCAGGTGACCGCCAGGTGCGGAGAAGCCCTTCTGCGATCAGATTTGAGCTCTTTACCTCCTTAAACTACTCTCCTCACTTCCCATTAATTTCCTGCAATAAAAGTGAGCTAAAAGCTCCTCCAATACATCTTTCCACACTTCTCCACAACTCCAAATTCCACAAACATCCAACCCAACACCTCCATCCTTTCACATTCAATCACCAAAGAGAGAAGAAACTCATAACCATAGAGATTCATCTTAGCTATAATCAAGAGATAAAAGAAGGGTTATCTATCACATTTCCAAGACAATAAATGAGTTCGCAAAACTCTTTAATGAGCATTTATTTCAAATCAATACAAGCTAATAAATATGAACATGAATAACAAAATCAACACATTCTTCATAAAACCATTAAATGCTCAAACTATAATTTCAACCACTTGCAGTCTCTAACAAGCAATCCAAGCTCTAAACAAGCTTTCCAAGTCAAAGGTCCAAACTACAAGCAAAACTCCCAAAACAAACTCTAAAAGAGTTAAAACAAGAATGAAGAAGAAGAGGCTTGCAATAATCAAAATGGAGCTCCTCTAAGGTTAGGAGAACACAAGTCTAAGAGATTGAAGGTGGAGTTTACTTGTAGAGTCTTCAAATGAACAAGAATGGCTCAAAGAGGATCTTTGAATGGGTGACTTCCTCCACAAGTGGTGCTGCTAGAGAGCTCTCAAAGAGAGGGAGAAGAAGATAACATGCATTTTCCCATTTGCAAAGGTCTGGAGGAGACTAGGAGATGGGAGAGCAAGAAGAAGGAGAAGGAATGGCAAAAAGAAACCCTAGACAGCTCCCAAACACCACTCCCCCATTTTTGAGCCAAGAAGGGTGAAAAGTGGAGTGGGTTTCCTTTTTATAGCAATAGAGATGGGTTCCACCACTAGAAATACTTGTGGGGTTCAAAACATGGTTTTCGGGACTTCTAATGAAATCGACGAAGAAGGGAAAAACGATCACCAAATATCTTGTTTCCAAAAAGTACATGTTTAGCGGGTTTTGGGGATATTGAAAATTGTGTCTAGATTTTGATGTAAAAGACTGCTTTGCCCTTGTTAGGAATTTTCTAGATTGCAATTTGATGGATGCATTTCATTCTAGCATCATTTGATTTACACACATATGCATTGATTTAATAAACTTGAAATCTTGTTTTATTCATGCATGGTTTTTAAGAGTTGTAAAAGTTTTGATTTATGCATGATTTGTTTTCAATCTTGGATGCATTTGTTTTTAGAAAAGAGTTTTAGAAAATCAAGCTAGCCTATGAGTTTTAAATCTTTCAAAATGTTTTAGGCTTTTTATGGTTCATGTTTTAAAACTCTTAGAATGATTTAAAACATGTTTTTAAAGCTTGATTTAGTGACCAAAAAGATCCCCCAAGAAAAACCTTCAATATGCAAAAAATAGGATTTTTGGTCCCAAGTGGTCAACCTGCAGTGAGGTAGGTCGACCTACCCAGGGGCAGGTCGACCTACCTCACTGGAGGTCGACTGGGCCCAGAATGCTCCAACGGGCAATTTTTTGACCGTTGTGCGTGGTAGGTCGACCTGCCCCTGTAGGTAGGTCGACCTGCTACTAGCCGTTGGCAACTTTTTGGCTATAAAATCCATTCTTTTCCAACCTTTTTCAAGGCTTGATAGATGAACCTTTGAGACCATTTTGGAGCCATTGAAAGGGGATGAAGTTGGAAAGGCTAGAAGGTCATTAGGAGAGCTAAAGCTTGGATCAATGAGTTAAACCACCAAGTAAGCTCTACCTTTGTTAATCATGGTTTTCATGTTTTGTTTAAGCTATTGGTAAATGGTTTTGTACATGATAACTATGATGTGTTGAATCCATTCTTCTCCTAATCTTTGATCTTATTAAGATTGGATTCTTCACTTTGGTTTCAATCCAAGTTGTTTTTAAACCTTACTTAATCATGCTTAGCCAAAGTCTTTGATTTCCTTTAATGCATGATTCTTTGTCTTGGTTGAAACCTAATTTGTTGTTTTCTTTCATTTGAACTTTAGTTAAATCTATTTGTTTTTGAAAACAACATTGCACATGCATCACATGTTCTAAGTTAGTCATTTTCATACAACTTGTGATTCTTTGATTTTCATATCATTAACAAGTTATTAAACATACATGTGATTTGCATTAAACTTCAATCAAGTCTTTTATATGTCTTAAACTTTGAAATGCTTTGAGCATACATTTGAATAAGCCTTCTTTTTAAACTTGATTGAAGTCATCACACACACACATCATGAGCATACACTTTTGCATTCATAGAGTGTTTGTGTGAGTGTGTTTTAAACTTTCATATCCGCCTATTGAGAGGCAAATTTATTTGAGCTTAAATTGTAATCTCTTAGAGTGAGCTTTTGTGAAGACACTTTCTTAGAGAAATCTTTATCTTGTAAGGTTATTGCTTAGCCTAAGAAAAGCATCTTGTAAGGTTATTGCTTAGCCTAAGAAAAACATCTTGTAAGGTTATTGCTTAGCCTAAGAAAAGCATTGTGTAAAGGTTATTGCTTAGCCTTGAAAAGCATCTTGTAAAGGTTATTGCTTAGCCTATAAAAGCACATTGAGAGGTTGTTGTTTAGCCTAGAAAAACAACATTGTAAGGGTTATTGCTTAGCCTAGTAAAAAGCATACATAGTGGAAATCCGGTGGGGTGTTGGATGCACAAGCCGGTAGTGGATGTAGGCACGTTGGCCGAACCACTATAAATATTGTGTTGTGGTGATTGCTATGTGGTGATTGTTTTTGTTTTAGCTTCCGCATATTGATTGATTTATCATCACATGTGACTAGTTTAGTTTAAGAATTTAAAATTGGTCTAAATTGGTCATACTTGTAGCACACCCTATTCACCCCCCCTCTAGGGTTAGGATCCCAAGGACTTTCAGCCCTCAATGCTAGGAAAGTTGGGTTTTGGGGTCTCGAACGGGCACGGGATCAGCATGAAAGTTGTAGAGACACTACAACAAATTGCACATTTCCCGACACTATTTGCCGATGCAGGGAAAATTTGCGTTGGCAAAAGTCTTATTTCCAACGCATATTTGGACTGCGTTGGCAATTAGTGTCGGGAAATGATAGTTTTACCGACGCAAGTAAGACCGCGTTGGCAAAAGCTATTGAAACCACATTGGCGGTAACAAAAAAAACACCAAAAGAGAGGGAAAGTTTTGCCAACGCGTTTTTATCTAATGGCGATGCAATAATGCGTTGGCAATTATCTTGTTTATTGGCGACGCACAAGTGTGCGTTGGGAAAGGTTTGAGCTTTTATTCGTACAATTGCCAACGTATGAGTTGGGTCCCCAAAGCCCCATTTATGACAAACTTACCTTTTCCGACATTATTGTCCGACACAGTGAAAAGTTGCGTTGGCAAAAGTCAGAGAAAATTGCTTCTTTTACCGACTCAAGTAAGACTGCGTTGGCAAAAGTTGTGGAAAAACTTTCCCGACACTATTTGCCGACGCAGTGAAAATTGGCATTGGCAAAAGTCTTATTTCCGATGTATATTTGGATTGCGTTGGCAAAAGTCACATAGAATTGTTACTTTTACCAACACAAGTAAGACCACGTTGGCATTTCCAACCTCACAATGCAATTAAAAAATAGATGAAGAAATACCTTCTCAAATGCAATAATCAAGTTGTCTCTTGCTGTAGAGAAAGGACTATCCACTGCCAAACTCTGAAAGTAACGGTAAACTGTGACTAGCTCATCTCCTGAGTAGGATGCCAATATCGCAAGCTATGGAAGGCACAACTTACCCATGCTCAAAATAAGTAAAAAAAAAAAAAAAAATGGTAGATTCATGGTTCAAACAGGAAATGATGCTAAGCCAAAATGCTAGTGCTAGGACAAAAAGAAGGTGATCAATGACGTTTGAGAGAGACAAACAAAGTAGTATATATGGATAGACATGTGCATGTAGAGAGAGAAAGAGGGAGATACCTGATGATGAGGATTCCCATTTGATGGCCAAAGAGAGCTGCCTGTATGTAGTAACTCGATGCAGCAGCATAATCACAAGTAGAATAGTCCCCCTCACCATATAGACCTTTGTAACGAGCAAGATCACCCAAGTATATTAGACAACGATGACAAGATACCAAGCCTTTCGTCATCTCAACAGATTTCTTCACATCTTTAGACAGAATAATTTGATTCTCTGAACCCTCAGAAAAATATCCAAGTGGCAGCCCATATTTTGCCCTTATTTTCAAAATCAGGTCGTGATAAAATCCAGTTGCTTCTGAAAGGAAGCCTTTGAAAACAGAGCGTATCTTTTTTATTCGATCAGGTCGAACCACACCTTTCCCTCCTTTAGATGCAATTGATCCCAGAGATGCCAAAGCAGAATTGATGTGTGCTCTGAGCTCTTTTATTTGTCTATAGTGCAACTGCCACAAAGCATACTCTATTTCATGTGATTCAGAAAATTCATGGTCCTCGAGTATTATGGCTTCATAATGTTCTCGCATTTGAAGCCATGCGTTAGGATCTGAAGGAACCTTTGCCTTGGCTGCCATTCTCGCATTTGAAGCCATCTACACACACACAGAGATAGAGAGTGAATAATGGATGCAATATATGTGTGTGTGTGTGTGTGTAGAGAAGAAGACTAGAGACAAAGGTTGGAATGGTTTGCTCCCTTAACTTCCAAGGAAGTTGCAATCTGAAAAGGCTGTAAAAATTAGTTCAGTTGAATATATAAATGAGTCCCACTGTGCATTTTCATATGAACAATGCCCGAGTCCCAACCCATTTTCAGAGATCAAGGTAATTTTTTGTTCAGCAAATATGGCAATCATAGAATTATTGTTGTTACCATTATCCAACAATACAAATGACGCAATGGAAAAAGCAAAATAGAAGAATAGCTTGGTACCCCACTTCAGTTAAGGTTGAGAAGGGATGGATGATAGTACTCATTGGAGAAGAAATTTAATTAACATCATCTTTTTACCAACATCAAGTTTTGCCTCTGAATTTACAGAAATGAAGAAGGTAGTTGTAGTAAGCAAATGACACATTTCGGTATACATGTGCAGTTCACTGATTATTTGTAACTACTCTCTGCTGGATTCTGGGATGGGATTCCACTCCCATAACTTGTCGAAGAGAGTAGGCAATGAGTTAGAGAGGGTATTGAGCTGTAGCGATTGCAAGCGGGTTGAGGACAATTGAAGCCAGTGACCCCATTTGTTGGTTTGGAGTCCACTGTCCAATCCACAAATGCAACGCCCAATAGATCTGTAGATCTGTGCCACTATTGATTTGGGGACTGGGGTACATCCAAAACCACACCCTTCAGCAAATTCCCAGGAGTCCCACACAGCATGGGATTTTTGGTCTCTGCCTTTAGTTCAAGGTTGCTCCTTGTGTTTGGATGGTGGGGTTGAAAATCACACACCGCCCTTGTGTAGGACTCCTGCAGGTGAAGAAGTGCTGGCTAGAAGATATTCTAGGGAGAGAAATGAGGCAGTACCGTCCCCATTGCCACCATGGGAATGTTACATCTCTTGAAGATCCTAAAAAGAAGGCACGTCCACATCCTATAAAAAGAGCTAGTTATAGTCAGTGACAGAAGAATTTATGCAAATTCAAATTCTTAATGGGGAAACAGAGCATATACTCATCGAGTACACTAAGAATTGTTTAAATGTGATGGGGAATCAAGGTTCTTAAAACTGAAGTAATCTGCATTGAACAGACCATGACCATGAGCATGAACAAGCAAATCAGCAGGCAATGTAATTGATAACATACATATTAACAAAAAGCAAAATCTTAGTCATTCCCCCTCATAATACCCACATTGGTTGATGGAACTACAAGTTGTATCTTTCTGCTTGTGACATATGATGATAAAAATCATGTACATAAAGACACCATCATTATACAAGCATATTCTGATGCATTGGAAGAGAAAAGATATCAAGGTTCAATCTCATTCAAGGTGTTCAATAACAAATTCTTAAAATCTATTTACAGCATTGACAAGTAGCTCTATCTCATTATCTTTGTCGAGACTCGAGATATATATTATATAGGTCGTTTACATATACAATCGTTGAAAGTTTATGCTTGATGTTATGACAATTTTAAAAATGATAATAATACCTGATAATGAGTGATATAACATTTCTCTCTTTTTTTTTAAGTACGTCGGTCTATCACCAACCTTTAGAACTATCAGCGCCACCTTAAGAAAGAGAAGAGTAGTCTTGATCTTACAATTTATGCTATGACATGTTTGAGAAGTTAAGGCATTCTAGCCAAAAAAAAATAGTGAGGATCCAGTAATTTCACCAGCATAGTATTTGCATTAAAAGACTACAGATGATTGAAAAGAATGGAGCATAGCATAGAAAAGCTGCTCAGAGTTCCGGTGGCTATAATCAGCTTTTTGGAGACACGAGCCTTCAATCTTACTAGTATCTGTTTCCATTTTGGCACCTGGGGGGTTCTAACACCAATCCCTTGCACCACAAGAAATCATACATTTATATGGTTTAGAATCTGCATAAAGGAGAAACACATTTAATTTATTTTAATGCAAATCCAGAGCGTGAATCCACAAAGATGAACTATACAAAAAGCGAAGAATAATCCGAAAAAGCTCAAATTGCATCTCTTGTGAATAATCAATATCCACTATTGACCCAAGAATATAGGATGTCTATGTGGATAGGACTTCCTCTCTCACCATACTGCTCTGGGATCAATCCTTGGGCGGGTAGGTTTAAGTAGTCCCACTTGGTCGCTACACCAAGCAAGTGGGAAAAGAAAAAAAAAGTGGCTCTATCTAATATTCTGATACTATTGGGAAACAAATTTGTTAAAGTTATTGACACATCCTTTTTACTGGTTGTTATAGTAGAACTGGGCATGTTTGATGAAACAGCACCTATATTCTCAGTTGGTTACTTTTAGTTAGTGCTTGTGTTGGATGCTTCGGTTATAAAAAGGGGGTTATGCATGTGCATCCTTTTTTCTAATACTACCAAACAGCAGATACACTGATGCATCGTCAGCACCTCTGCTCAATAACCCTGCCTCAAATAACCCCGGAATGATGCATGTATATAATCTTCCTAATTTATTTGAGGATTTGGGTTAGCCTAGATCCAAATGGAGAAGTAGAATTCATGTAGCCGACCCCAACATAGTTTGGACAAGGTGACGATGATGATGATGAGAGTCTATAAGACAAAGATGATGGCCATTTTATAAGCTCTTTGTTTGTTTTCTTCTTCATTTCATTGAAGTGGAGAGAGGTTTTTCTAATGTTGTTTCTTGGATTTTTTCTGTTGCAGGCCATGGAAGCTCCATTTACTTTTTTGCTTTTCCTTCTCAAAATCAAAACTTTGTCTTCTTCCTTCCAAGTGTTGTTTAAGCATGTAGAGAGGTTGGCTAGCAAAATGTCTGAGCAAGGGACTGATGGGGAAATTCCTTTAGTTGATCACATTATGTAATTTTAGTTATGTGCATATGTTATAATACTATATCGACCTTTTCTTTTTGTTGATCTTGTGTTTTGGCATGTGAGTACTTCACTGATATTAAAAAAAAAAAAAGAAAAAGAAGAGCTAATGGGATCTTCAAGAAAATCACAAGTGAAAGGATTCATAATTTGTTTTTTGAATGGTTAGTGAATCCATAAGTTTTGATTAAAAAAAAAAAAAACAATGTAGTAATTTCATCAGGGTAATATAGAGAATGGAAGAAAGAACCATCATTAGAAAACTCAAAACTCAATAAATATTTCTCAATTTATGAGTCCCCATTGAAGTATGGACTCCTGTCACTGAGAAAATTCATTCAAGTGCAACTGTCCGAAACTTTCTTAGAGATGTTTTAGAAGCATGAAGTGGTAGAGAAAGTACCCTGTGCTGTTGAAGATGAGAGAGAGAGAGAGAGAGAGATCACGTGGGCTTCCTAGTGCATTTTGAGTAGAAAAATGACTTGTTGGATTTTCATTTTCTGCAGATTTAATCTTCACAAAACAGAGGGAAAGTCCATTTTCTGGTTACACAAACATGCCCTTAGTGCCAATCTGCTTTCACATGGTACCATGTATACCACATGGATCCAAACACAAGTCAAACAATTGTCAAGGAGAATTAAGTCCTATCCTCGAAATGCTTTATCTTTCATTTTCTATTTTAAAATATAGGTTCAGGCCAGCAATAAAAACAAGGACTATATATCTGTTCTCTACATAAGTTCCTGATTACCATGGGTACTGTCTAAATCCAGTCTTCTGGAAAATTTTCCATCTCCTTTAAATTCATGTTCAACAACATATTTTCCTTTTGAATCTATTTATAATCATACGTTGCCAGAGCCTAATTGGTAATGGGTCTTCAGGTTTTGAGGAATTGACTTTGAACAAATGCTTCTTTTTTTATTTAAGCCCTGGTTGGATGTGAAGTCACCATATGTTTGGTTGTTCTGGCCATACAGATGGTTGTTCATTGTGCTGTCTATTGAGGAGAGTTCATTATGCTGTCTGTTGAGGAGAGACTAAAAATCTGAAATACATTAGGCTGGGTGTAGTTTTTCTGCATTTGCAGCCCAAATAAACAGTCTTTACATTCAGTTGTAGCCTCAATGGATTGGAATTTAATTTGCATGGAAAAGTATATCACCTGTCACCTGCCCAGCGATAAAAATGGGAGTATCTCATTCAATTCAATTTAACCTATTTGTAATCACGTAGGAAACTGTTGCTTCATAAACAACTTAATTATGTACTGGTTTTCCTGTTAATTTATTCTCTGTTTTGGACCACATCAGGTTTCAAGAAATAGTCCCTCTGAATGCTGGGAATGTGCTGGTTATAGTAGACAATGAAGCAGTAGCAAGATGGCTCTCTTTAATCAATAGGGCACTTAATAAACAGCAAAGAGCTGACTTGAATAATATTCAAACCACCTCATCTGACTACAGCGACTCTTGTTATTCTCATGCTTCCAACACAATGGTTTCTAGAGACCCAAGAAGTGCTGGAACCTCTCTGTTCTTCCAAAGGCCTTCTCTTAAAACAGTCAGTAAGAACTTCAGGACAGAGAGAGGATGGCGGCTTAAGGGCTGTAACTGCTCTTCAGAAGTGGAGAAGAAGTATAAGGATTCATGTTTCAGATGCCAACAGGTTTATATCAGGGAAGAGGACACTGATGAAGAAAAAAGCTTGAAAGTTTCTCACATGCATCACTAACACATGAACGCCACTATCCAACCACAACTGGTGGGACAATGAAGTCTTTATTATTAGGGAAAAGGGGTAGAGTGTTATGATCAATTGGAGGTGGAAATTAGTGATGCGAAAAGAGTGCCCATCATCAATTAAAAGAATTGGACACGAGATTACTATATGTACAGGTTATCTTATGGTTTTGTGTATATGTGAAAGGGACAGCCTTAACTTTGAAAATACATAAGTTCATTAATGTAGTGCTTTACTTTCAGACAATAATAGAGAACGAGTGGTTGAACTTTGAAATTTTTGTGGAAAAACTAAAATCATAGAAAAAAAAAAAACTTTGGCAGTGCTTTTGCTTTCCAAAGATTGAAACTGTGTTGATTGTTTTTATATAAATATGCATTAATAAATGCTTATATGTTTACTAGTGCATTTTGAGTAGAAAAATGACTTGTTGGATTTTCATTTTCTGCAGATTTAATCTTCACAAAACAGAGGGAAAGTCCATTTTCTGGTTACACAAACATGCCCTTAGTGCCAATCTGCTTTCACATGGTACCATGTATACCACATGGATCCAAACACAAGTCAAACAATTGTCAAGGAGAATTAAGTCCTATCCTCGAAATGCTTTATCTTTCATTTTCTATTTTAAAATATAGGTTCAGGCCAGCAATAAAAACAGGGACTATTGATCTGTTCTCTACATAAGTTTTACAATTTCAAGGAGAGTTCTGTGCTCACTTTTGTTGCATTCAGCACTTCTTATATTTACTTTCAATCTGTAAGCAATCAATGTGTATATTGTTTGTGTTAGGCTAACAAGTAACCATTATCTTGTCAATTGAAATGTCATGTGCCCTAAGTTTGCTTCTTCTTATTTTGCTCCTTATGTTCTGGTTATTTTGGTTTCCTTCATGTGATGCTTCTCCATATGCTTTATCCAACTCTTACTCTTTATTATGACCTTCAACTGGCTCTAAGGTCTAGCAAATGAACTTGCAAATGCACAAACATAAATCGAGAAAATGAAATTAGACGAAGGGAAAACCAACAGGGTTCTTCACTTCTTTTCCTTGAGTTATCATTAACAACATTTCTTGCCAAATGGAGGATTCCCATGAACAGAATTTTGGACAGTAAATGAAACTTTGGAGCTAATTTTTCTTAACTTTCTACCAATGAAATAGTTTGGCATGAAAATTTTGTTGTAAGGAAGAATGCAAAAACTCCGCAGGTGGAAATGCTACTCACTGAGGCCAGACTGTTTGATCATTAGAACACGTCTCTTTCTTCCTATCCAAGTAGTCATCCAATTGGGATCCTGTTACATTACAGCCGAGTTAATTAAGATTAACTCTAATCAATCGCGACTAACATGGTTTAAGCGTGATTAATTAAATTAAGCGAGATTAAATATTAAAATGGATCACATTAGTTTCCTATGAAGGATTTATACATAATGGAATGAATTTGAAAGGAATTCCCTTGGATTGAGTTGAAATTAAACTCAAATTGATGAAAGTAAGGACTTTTTCGTAAATGTGAATTTATGCGTAGTTTGTCGAATGAGGTGAATTTTGATACCATCGTGTGTATCTCGATGAGTACGGTAAGTTTCATAATACACACCTTTTCATTTGACTTAACATGAATCAAATGAATAGTGAATTGACTCAACTTGGAAATAAGCATAATACATAGGATTAAGATGCAAAATACATGGGTTATGTGTCAATAACCTATGTTGCATGTAGTTGCATGTGATGAGGTGTATTCATCTCAACAACTTGGAGAAAAAGAAACACACAGTAGCTGGTTTCCTCTTCGTTTTAGCTCTCAACTGCTGAATCAAGGAAAATTCAAAGGATTTTGAGTGCTTTCATCTTCCTATCATACTCTTATCAAGTGGGTTGAGTTTTCTTAGAGCTGGGTACTGTTGATTTCCATACATAGAGGTTGAAACAAGGGGTTTTTTGTGTTCAAGCACAGCACAAAGGCAAGTATAAACAATGATTATTACTTTGTGTTTGGAACTTTAATTGATTTGTAGATTGTTTACATGGCTTTGATTTGATGTAAGAAGTGAGTAAATGGTATTCAAATGATGTGTATGATGGAAAAAGAAGTGTTTTGAGGTGGGAACAGAATGTTCCAAGTTTGTTACAGGTTTTAGTTGGAAACACAGAATTCAGCATTTGAAGTCTGTAATAGAATTGGTGTAGCCTCTGCTGGAACAGGACCTTACGACACTTGAGTGAATTTTTCTTCTGATACTTTAGTACATTTTTTTCAAGCTTTTGAGTTTATTAAAGCTAATGGAAGAATGAAGAGAAGTGTTGTAAGAGTTTAAATGATGTGAGAAATGAGTGGACAGGAAGTTCAAATGTTACAGGGGTGACTCTCTGTAACAGAATTTGATGAAGAGTTTACTGGTTTATATACAATGTTTACCTAAGGAAGAATAGCTTAGTCTTGTTTGTATACAATGTTTATCTTTGACTATTAATTCAAATTGAATTATATGTTGAACAAGAATTCCTTAAAAGGTAATGCTAAGATTTGGCCTTTTAGGCACGTTAGTGCATCTTTGATAGCTTCTGACTTTTTCAATATAATTAATAGAATGAATAGAAGAATGCCAAGCCAGAATTACAAAAATTATGTAACATACCCTACTGGATTTTATGGACTCTATTATGTACATAGATGTAACACGACCACAGTTTCTTGAGCTGCACAAACCACACCCAAAAAACTGCATTCATGGACTAGAGCTGTGACTGCAAGAGGAGGATGGTGATTTGGAAGGAGTAGATTTAATGCTGAAAACACCTTCAGGATGCAAGTTTGACAATGTTGGTGGACCTGTGATCTTCTTTGGCTTGGACAATGTGCTGCTTTTTGACATTTTTTGAGATGTGAAACCAGAACAGCGTGCATGTGGTAAGTCTGGATACAAGGAACTGAGTTGAAAAGCTCTCTCGACACCCTGAACTGAGTCAATCACTACCTTCAGTCGCTCTAAAGAGTGGCCAACCTTTTGTATCGTTCGTGAAGGCTAACGTGGGATTCCATACTGTCGGCATATTCTTTTTAAAGTAGTAGGGCACACTGCAACAGAGAAAGAATCATAAGCAATTACATTCTTGATTTTGAAAGCCTGCAATAACTGGTTAAGTATAATCCCACACAAAAATTGACAGATTGCATCTATGTAAATGATAATCCAGGTACAAGTAAAAAAAAGGTCATGCTTGATACACAAACCCATAACAATACATGATTTGAAATTTGAATTTCTTTGCTTGTTTATTAATTGTACCCATTAAAATAACAATCAAGACAACTTCCAACCATAATGAGTTGTGTTTACTAGAGTTTAAGTGTAACTCAAGAAACCAAATGACTACAATCATTCTACAACAAAGATAATTAAATCACAGAAGTTAGAGAAGTTAACTAGTGAGAACATATTATCAAAGTCCACATGTCATTGACTGTATTTCAACTCAAAGCATTCAAGGTCATCATGTGATTGATTGTATTCATAATCATATGCACATGTTTTTGTCTGTTCTATTTTGAGTAATGTGATTAACTTATTGATTATTCAATTTTAAGATATGGACAAGACTTGGATGACACTGGATAGCGAAGATCACACGGTGCGAATGGGTCGGGAGTATCGTGACGGGGTGAAGTCATTTATTGAATTTGCAAAGGCGAATGCTGGGGATGCTACTGATATTTGGTGCCCGTGTAGGGTTTGCAAGAACAATCGCCGGTATGAGTGCGACACTGTGAACTTTCATATTTACCGTTGGGGTATGCAAGCATCCTACAAGACCTGGATTTACCACGGAGAGTTAACACCTCTTGTGGATGACGTTGTCGAATCGGAAAATGGGGATGATAGTGATTATGAGGATCAGGATGAATATCAAGAAATGATGGAAGACCATTACATCGGAACTTATACCAACGCTGAGGCTATCCATAGTAACGCAATGCGTCACTTTGAAAGAATGTTGGATGCTTCTCAGCGCCCTCTGTACCCGGGTTGCTCTCCAGACAACACTCTGCTAGATTTTGTAATTAAGATGATGGAGCAAAAGGTGGAGGGAAAGTGGAGTAACAAATCGTTCAACAATGTGATGCAGATACAGAAGGCAGTCCTACCAAACGATAATTTGGTTCCATATTCAATTTATGCAGCGAAGAAGATACTGCGTGACTTGGGTCTAGGATATGAGCACATTGATGCTTGTCATAATGATTGCGCCTTGTTTTGGAAGGAGAACATAGATTTAGAAAAATGCCCAGTATGCGGGGAGTCCAGATACAAGCTAAATGATGGGAAGGGAAAGAAGATACCGCATAAGGTTTTACGGTACTTCCCGTTGATACCGAGGTTGCAGAGACTTTACATGTCAAGAAAGACTGCCACACACATGAGATGGCACAGTGATAAACGCAAAGATGATGGAATAGGTAGGCATCCGGCTGATTGTGAGGAATGGAAGGGTCTTGATAAGGAACAACCGGATTTTGCTGAGGAGACCCGTAATATAAGGCTGGGGCTAGCCTCTGATGGGTTCAACCCTTTCGGGGACATGAGCACGTCTTACAGTATGTGGCCTGTCATACTGATGCCGTACAACTTGCCACCATGGATGTGCATGAAGGAGCAATTCTTCATGATGTCATTGCTTATTCCTGGACCGCATCAGCCTGGTAATGATATTGATGTTTATCTTCGACCCTTGATTGACGAGTTGAAGGAGTTATGGGAGAATGGTATCGAAACTTACGATGCATCTAGCAAAGAGAGCTTTCAAATGCGTGCGGCTTTGTTATGGACCATAAACGACTTCCCTGCATATGGTAACTTGTCTGGGTGGAGTACCAAAGGGTACAAGGCTTGTCCCACTTGTAATGAAGACTCCTTATCCGTCAGGTTGAGAAGGAAGATTGGTTACACAGGCCATAGATCTTTCTTGCCTAAGCGGCACAATTGGCGACGTAGCAAGGACTTTAATGGAAAGGTAGAGAATCGAATGAAGTCATTGGAGTTGCCATCGGTGGAAAAGGTACAAGCACAATTGGATCAGCTTCCATATACAAGGTTTGGGAAGCACTCTAACAACAAAAAAAGACCACGTGACCCTGAAGACTTGAATTGGACAAAGAAAAGCATTTTTTATGAGCTACCGTACTTTAAGAAACTAAAGCTTCGACACAACATTGATGTTATGCATGTAGAGAAGAATATATGTGAAAGTCTTCTCTGCACAATGGTGGGCTTAGACAAGAAGAGCAAGGACACAGAGTACACCCGTCAGGACTTGGCAGATATGAACATTAGGCAAGAATTGCATCTACGAAAAAGAAGCAATGGAACACAAGAGAAGCCTCGTGCGTCCTACACATTAGGCCCGAAGGAGAAGGATGGTTTTTATCAATATTTAAAATCGATCAAGTACCCAGATGGCTATGCTGCTAACCTCTTGAGGTGTGTGACCTCAAAGAATGGGAGATTAGCGGGCCTGAAAAGCCATGACTGCCATGTTCTACTGCAGCGTCTCTTTCCGATTGGTATGCGTGGGTACGTGAATAAAGAGATATGCACAACACTATTTGAGCTGGGTAGCTTCTTCGAGAACATTTGCTCAAAGACTTTGAAATGGAGGCATGTGGAAGAATTGGAAAATAAGATAGTTCTCGTACTGTGTAAGTTGGAAAGGATTTTTCCACCGGCATTTTTTGATGTGATGGTCCATTTGGCAGTTCATTTACCTCGTGAGGCTATGCTCGCTGGACCGGTGCAATATCGATGGATGTATCCAATCGAGAGGTGATTCCCTTTGCCATTCTTTAAATTGTTGATTAGTATCGAGATGTGATTGTGTTTACCACTCTTTAAAATTTTTCATCTTGATATTGATGTTTGTGTTTGAAGGTTTCTGGGAACACTGAAGGGTTACGTTACCAATCGAGCTCGGCCAGAAGGTTCGATCGCCGAGGCATATATTGCCAAAGAGAGTGTTAATTTTATGAAGATGTACCTAAAGGGAGAAGTTCCTGAAGAACGAAATGACGTTGGAGGCGAACAAGGCCTAGAGTTGGGTGTCTTCACCCAACGCGTCTGGCCCTTTTCACCTATTAAGAGGGCTCCTAATGTGTCCGATAGGGAACGCAACATGGCCCATTGGTTTGTGTTGTATAACACTCCCGATGTCATACCTTATCTAGAGTAAGTGGTTCAGTTTAACTAATTGTATGCATTACATGTAAACTTTCTGATATTCATATGTGTCACACTGATTTTCTGTCACCAATACCCTGAGTAGGGAGCACAAGAGGCAAGTGAATGAGCGCGGTGGACGCAACATCACCAATTTACAACGGGAAGAGTTTTCTGGATGGTTCAGAGATCATGTACGTATAACAGATGCATAATAAATGTTTTCAACTCAAAACATGGAAATCCAATTTGAACTAATTCTACGAAACTAATGCAGATAAACCAACTTAGGTCTCAAGGGTCTTCTGAAGCAACAGATGCATTGTGGGCATTGGCAAATGGTCCTAGTTGTCTGGTGCATCAATACTCGGGTTGTATGGTTAATGGTATCCGGTTCGTCACCATAGACCGCGACAACCGTCACAAGAGCCAGAATAGCGGGGTGGTCGTCGAGGGAGACCACAATGAGGAAAACATTGACTTTTTCGGTTACTTGACCAACATTTTTGGATTGTCATACATCAATGGTTCTGAAGTTGTTTTGTTCAAATGTGAATGGTATAATACAGGTCATAAATCTAAAATAAATATTGAGGCACATGTCACAAGCATTTACGCTGGGGATCGGTGGTATGAGGAGGATCCCTTTGTCTTGCCGAATCAGGTAAATCAAGTGTTCTATGTCAATGACACCAAATTAGGCCGAAATTGGAAAGTCGTGGAACGGGTCAAGCATCGGGGTGTTTGGGATGTGCAAGAGCGAGATGAGGAAAGCGAGGAAAATGTGATAAACGAGCCATACCAACAAGAAGAAGCCATTGAAACTGTCTCAGTATCTGTTGCCGAGGATTTTTCCTTTTCTTACACTCGGGATGACATTGAACCAGATATCGTCCTTGATGATAATGAACCTGCGGCAGATGGCGATGAGCCAATTGCTGGTGATGGTGGTGATGAGGATGAAACATTGGCAGAGTACATAAATGAAGAGGAAACTGACCAGTCCGACCTTGATATTGATTCTGATATGGAATTATGATATGTAAATTTAATTTCTTCATGTGTGTGGACAAGGATTACATGCAATGGAATCGTTAATTTTACTTTCATTTGTTTGCCTCTATTTTGACTTTTTATTAAATTTATATATATATATGTTTGATCCTTTTATATATTTATGATCCCTTTGTCTTTTTTTATAATAGCGGTCCAAAAAATGCCGAAAAAAAGAAAAGCTTATGTTCCTCCTGGCGCATTGTCTCAAAAGAAGAATGCTTATGAGTTGGCTAGAAATAAGAATATTGTAAGTAACATGGCCAGAATGAGTGAAATTGGCGCACGACAATTGGTACAAGCAATCCAAAATCCATCTCGGCGTCAACTCTCTGTTGAAG
Source organism: Cinnamomum chago (assembly GCA_038049695.1). Taxonomy (NCBI): domain Eukaryota; kingdom Viridiplantae; phylum Streptophyta; class Magnoliopsida; order Laurales; family Lauraceae; genus Cinnamomum; species Cinnamomum chago. The sequence continues at coordinate 55,108,541 of CP142454.1, read as the reverse complement.
GCGAGCATGATGACGTCGACAAGGAGTATAGACCATCCGGAAGTAGTGAGGAAGAAGAAGAGTTAGAAGATGAGGTTGTTATATCTAATATCAAAATTCTTACATGTATACTAACTTATTGTGTTATTTCTTGCATGGATACTAACTTATTGTGTTCTTTTTTTTTTGTAATTCTTGATTTTATCCTAACTTATTGTGTTATTCAGTTTGCACATATGGCCCCAGGGAGACGCAGACAAAGCCAATCAGCAGGCACTCAAGAATCGGTCCCAGATCGTATTGCCAATCAGTGTGAGATCGGTGCCACCCAGCCCAATGAATCGAGCCAGCCTACTACAGACAGCAGCGTAGGTAAGAAATATTTGACTTTATTATATTTTCAAACTCATTAGTTCGATTACATTTCTTTATGATTAATAATTCGGATTTTTTTGTGCTGGTTGTAGCATCATCCTCTCGGCGTGTACGGGGTAGGGTGGTGGGCCATGAGTCAGAGAAGAGGATGAGGATTCTGGGCGGTAGGATTTCTGTTCCGCTAGGTGCACAATCGGGGGCTTTTGAAGGTATAAATGCCTCTACATTTGCAATCGAGCTGGGGAGTCATATTCGGAGGCTTGCACTATTAAACAAAGAAACATGGGGAGCAATTGATGATGGGTGCAAGGAGGCAATCTTTACTGCAGCTGCGGTAATAAAACAATATTATACTTTCTAATCTATATTCATAGGCTTTACTGTTTACTTTTCACACTTGTTGGTTTTAAATGACAGCAAAAGTATGACTTTGGCGACTGGAAGACTGACGCACGTGTAGCAAATGCAATCGGCAAACTAGCGATGCATATCTATAGGGAGTTCAGGGCGGAGCTATACAAAGCTTATAAGAAGTCGTTGGAAAATGGCCACGATCCGAAGCAGTGCCCATATGATACGCAGAGGGCGGCCCAGTGGGTCTGGCTGATAGAAAACAAATGGGAGACACCAGAATGGAAGGTAACTAAATTATATTAACTGATTTGCTTTCGGTACATGGTTTAAATTAGTCGTTACACTATATATTGTTGTTGTTTTAAATATTGTTGTTGTTTTAGCTAAGGGTTAAGATCATTTCAGCTACTGATATTTAGCCCACCTATTATCCACATCCAAATCTATCAATCCGGGTCTCTTTAATAAATTACATTCACTTCTCATTCATGTGTTTTCCCAACTCTGGAGGAGAAGAAAAAGAAAGAGAGAAGAATGGAAATTAGAAAAATGGGTGATTTTTTATTTTTATTTTTCAAGATTTGGTTTTTCTCCATTTTCTTTTTTCTTCTTCTATAACCCTCCAAAATCTGCAACAGAGAATTAGGTCTTTTCGGGCACGTTCTCTGCATGCGTGAGCCCCAATGTAAGTGACACATCTCCAGTGGATCCAAACATGACACATGATGGTCCTAAATGTGCCCCATTTGCAGTGGTCCCCATCTCTATAGCCCCATCCATCCAACACGTGTCTCCTAGTGGTCAATGTGGGTCAGAGCCCAGGTGGGCCATGATCTGACCCATCTCGGCATTGTCACCCAAGTCAGCTTGGTTTTCCGAGTAGTGTAGTCTATTGATTGCCTTGTGTGAGACTGTGGGGTCACTATCCTGGGCATTGATTTCAGATCTTTTGCCTGCTATTATTGCAGTGGCTGGCATTGGCGATTGTGCTCTCTGGGTGTGGTTGTTTTTGCCATCTCCTTCTCCATCCTCCTATTCTTTTGACTCTTGTTGGTACATCTCTTCAACCATGGGTTTCCACAACCGGACTCTTGCATTAATGAACCAGTTTGAGACCTGAGAAAGCAAAAGAGTGCAGATGTGAAATAAGGGCATTGATGATATTGGTCAGTAGTATGGTTTGATGGGATGGGATGGGATGTCTCAATTTTTGTTACTATTAGTTTTATGGCTGTTGTTTTCATGTGGGGGTGGTGGATTGGGATGTTTTGTTGATTTGTTAAAAGGAGCGGTTGTTAGGTTCTTTTATGGAGAAAGAGAAAGATAGAAAAAGATGGAGAGAGAGAGAGGGGCACTAGATAAAACAATTTTTTAAACAATAAGGAAACTGTTCAATTTTTTAAAACTGTGGGGCTGTTACTGCTCAGGTTGTATAGATAGACACATGGTTTGCTGGAATTCTCAATTTGGGCAACTGTGGGGCTGTTAGTGCTCAGGTTGTATAGATAGACACATGGTTTGCTGGAATTCTCAATTTGGGCAAGTGTGGCCTTTCATGATCCAAACTGTTAGACATTGTGGGGGCCCACAGTGGATGGTTCATTTTTCATGTAAAATTTTCTTTTTTAAGAATGGATTGCGAGATTGTTAGTGATAGCAGTCTTTGAAAAAAGAAAAGGGTTCTCTTTTTTCTATTTTCTTTGTTCATATTCAATTTCTCTTGCTGAGAATTGTATATTTATGATTTTCCTAGTTGAAATGACCCTGCTGTTCCACATTGTTGAGTTATATCACTCTAGTCACTTAAATGTTTTGATATATCACTCGAGTCCCTGCTGTTCCACATTACTGAGTTAGACTGGCATAATAAATGTAGAAAAAGAAGGTCTGGAGAGTACACATCTTTAGGTTTCGATTAAGTTGCTATGAATAACATTAAGATCATACAACCCCCATAATCCAAAGTATGTTTCTGATTTGAATCTTATTGTGGGGGCTGGAGAGGAATAATTGAGTCAGTTGGCTTGCCTTGTGAGCATGGATGCTGGAAACGTTTGCATAACAGAATTATTGGCTTCTAAATAGACTTATGTATTCGGCCCAGCAGTTGTTTGACATTGAGTCTTTCTATGAACACTTTACCTTTGAGCTAGTTATGTTTAACCAAAAGAGAACTATGAACAATCGGTCATCTTGTTTTAGTATTTGTGAACTAAATTTGAGTTGAGCCTTCTTATGCTTAACTGGCAGAAGTGAAAGAATTTGTGGATTGTGATATTCAGGAGCTAGCAAAAATGAACATATTTGAATCTAGTCCCTGTGTTGGAATGTTCCTGCAGGGTGGGTGTGTAGGTGTGAGAGGGAAAAGGAGGTTTTTTTGGTGGGAGTCTTTGAATAAAGAAGTGCTCCCTTCATGTCGGTGGCTATGGAAATTGAATTGTCCCCAATAATTATGGGATTTAGAGCCAAATGTTAAAAAGAAAAGAAAAAAGAAAAAAAGAAGTTAAAGATAGTTTCATTTGGAATCCAGCTGCATCAAGTTATGGAGACAACTCTGATGGAGAAGAGCTTCTTGCCATAGCTTATGAGAGGACTCCTAATCTCATTTGGTTTTGGGTGATGATTCAAGTGTGGATGGAGATGTCTTTAAGAAAGGGGCAAGTCAAGTTCTATACTAAAGCTAATGTTATGTTCTGTACACGCGAGAGAGAGAGAGAGAGAGAGAGAGAGAGAGAGAGAGAGAGAGAGAGAGAGAGAGAGAGAGAGAGAGAGAGAGAGTATGTGCCTTTAATGTGTCCATTAACCACCACTCCAAAAAAAAAAAAAATGAGACTATTATAAGATTTTTAGTTATTTTTAATATTCTATTATAAGATGTTTCACTTGCATTGGACGATAGTGATGCTTGAATTTGGAATAATTGTCACTCTGAAAAGTTCACTTTCAAGTCCCCTGTTCCTATCTCCAATTCTAGGCCACCTTGTTCACTTGTCTGCATAGTTCTCACTCCTGGTGTTGAGGCTTTTTGCTTGATTGAGATGATAGGTAGACTGTGTACCACCAACAATCTTAGGAGAGGTTTTCTTCTTCTTTTTTTTTAGTTTTTTAGTTTCTTCAATCATTGGGGGTAGAAATTGAGTCTTGGATTGTGGTCCTTTCTAGAGTAGAGAACAGGTCATCTGAAAGCTAACATTTAATTCTATTCTGTGGTAAATTTTAAATGAAAGAGAAAAAAATGTGTAAGGTAAAAAACATGAATTCTTAATGGCAAGGAGAAGATTTTGAAAGATGTGTATAGAGTAGCGAAGTTATGGGAGGGGAAATGCGCATTGGCTAGGAAGGAGTTCTCAGACTGTGAGATGGGTGTTTGTTGCTAGTTGCATTTAAAGTCCAAATCTATAATGCCCACTTGGTATCAGCTTTGATCAATATAACTTTTATGTGCTTTGTACCCAATTTGATGTTCACCTGACATTTGCTTATTAATGGAATGCTCATTGCTCATTGATCAGGGTCACAAAATAGAAACAGGAAAAGGCTTCAAATGAAGCCAAAGTGTATCAAGATGCACTGACGGTAAACTTGATGATTCACCATAGAGAAGTAACTAAGTATTATCTTGGCTTATAGGACAATGTTTGGAGGTGTTTGGTAGGATTTTAATATTTACTTTGAAGTATACTTTTTTTCTTTTCATTTTTATTTATTTATTTATCTCTGCTGGATATATAGCATAAGTGTCTTTAACATTTACAGCGGATTGATTCTCTTTCTACTATTGCACACTATTTTTCTTTTTTTTTTTCCTTTTATTTTAGAAAATAGGATACCTCATAACATGAAGCTGATTCTTCCTGAAAAACTTCAGGGGCATAAAGAACTTAGAAACAGATGTGAGTTTTTGAGAAAGAAATGACACAAACTATCTCAAACAAGGCAGGCCAAATTATATGATATTAAAGGTTGAGGTTGCACAACATGTCCTTGAGACTTAGTTTGTTAGTTTGTAGTTTGTACACACTGGGTCCATGTTAAAGTGACCCAAAACATGGGTCTGATGAACCACGGGAAAATGCCAAATCAATCCAGAACTTGCCCTCTCCTTCCCACCTACAAACACACCACCACCACCACCACCCCCATCCAAAATAATAATAAAAAAAAAAACCTCAAACACCAAAATAATAATTTGTTGCATTTTATTCATAACCTCCAACCGCATGAAGGTGCTGTCTTTGTTCTAAAGATTTCTTTCAACAGACCTATCCAAGGAACAGCCCATCACATGAACTGCTTGGAATGGATTACCTATGGCATCTCAAGTATACATGAAAGGCCTGATAATACTGTGCATGTACTTGGATTAAGGAACATATCCAACCCTCAATAACACTCTAAGATGAGCAGATCTTATGATTCCTTTTTAGTGATCCATCGAGAAACACATCAATAAAATCCAACTGTTGCTTCACACCTTATGAGATTAATGTCTTGTATCTAGCACTGAAAATTGCATATGGTCAATAACTTCTGTAAAATCAACAAGAAGATAACAGATCTATAATCATGTTATTTGATAAGGCATAAAGGCACACAGTGTCATCAAGGAGACACTAACCAGCAGCAATTGTAGCCTCATGAACCACCTCATCAATTTCATCGGTTGTCACTCCAGGTTTGATCACATGAGCTGCTGCATCCAAAACTTCCCTTGCAATCTGAGAATAATTTCATTATATCATTCTAATCAAAATTAATCAAAATTAGCACAACAAAATTGGAATAATGTCTAAACATGGCTTTTGGTGATTATCATACTAAGTTCTAACCGCTCTAATTATTTTTTAACTTACAAAGAGATATGTACTCACTTTGTCTCTGTTTTTATGTTCTATTTATAAAATAATCTTTTAGGTGTGTGTGTGCCCTTTTATGTCTATTATTATAAATATTTATAAATATTTTTATCGCCATAAGTTGGAAAATTTTACTTACTCAATTCATTATCTATTACTTGTAATTTTCAGCGCAAGTCACAGAGGAATAAAGAAAGCCGGAGCAAAGTGAAGACGCTTCATACATCTGGATCTCGTTCATTTGCAGCCTAGTTCTCGATCATGCAGGCAGATGAGCAACAGGATCCTCCATCTCAACCTGATTTATATCGACAGCGACACTATAGCAAGAAGAAGAACAAATGGATCACAGATCATGCTGAGGAAACACATGTGAGTTGTTTCATAACCAAACTTTGCGTGGATTTTTGTTTTCTTATTTCAGTTGCATAACATATATTAATTACATGACATATATGAATGCTTTGATAATGCAGCGAAGAATGGAAGATGCACTGTCGCAACCTGAAATTAACTCTCCAGTGGCTGAGCAACAGGTGATCGAGAATCTGCTAGGGAAAAGGGTTGCAAGGAGGCAAGGGTACCGCTCGAGGGGCCCATCATCATCTTCTAGTGGTATCTTGATGTCTTCTGAGATGAGCACCCTACGGCAGCAACTAGCTGATTCTTTGAAAGCACAAGAAGAGTTGAGAGAAGAGTTGCGGCGACAGTATGAGGACTCGCAGAAGCAAATGCAAGATCAGGCAGCTATGCAGAATCAAATGCAGAGTCAGATTCAGTTGCTGCTTTCTCGGGTCGGTATGGATGGTTCGGGCTCCTCCGAAAGATAAGGATTTGATGGTTTTATGAATTGGCATGGGTCATCCCTCTAACAAGTTCATTTTACTCCTTGCTGGCCGTGTTTCATGGTGTACTTTGGATATTTGATGATGATTAGATTTTAGTTGAGATTTAATTTATTGAGATATTTGACCTTTTTTTACATGGGATATTACATTTTATGTGGCATGGACAAGTTTTATGATTGGTTTTAATTTATTGATGATTCATTATTTTTTATTGTTACATGATGAATGTGGGATTATTTGTTGTTTATCAATGCTTATGCTTGTGCAATGTTGAAAATGTAGATTTGAACAGGAAAATATTGTACAGGAATTTTTCCAATTATTTCTTAATTGATAAGAGAAGTTATTTCCCAATGCACTCTCTGCGTCGCCAAAAGTAAATTTCCTACCCGCGTTGGAGACTTTTCTCGATGCATTAACACGTCGGAATATGTATGACTGGCGCTGTGTATGCGTCGTCAAATATGTATTCCGACGCTAGTGTGTGTGTTGGCAAATGTATAACCGACGTTATTATGCTTCGGCAATGATGTAAAACTATTTTCCGGCGCACTCTTCGCGTAGCCAAAAGTAATTTTCCTGCGTCGTTAACGACATAACTCGATGCTTCAACACGTCGGGATATGTATTACTGACATTGTGTATGCGTCGTTAAATATGTATTCCGACGCTAATATGTGCGTTGGCAAATGTATAACCGATGTTATTATGCGTTGGAAATTAGGTACATCTATTTCCCGACGCACTGTCTGCGTCTCTAAAAATAATTTTCCTGCGTCGTTAAAGACATTTCCCGATGCTTCAATACGTCGGGATATCTATTACCGGCGTTGTGCATGCGTTGTTAAATATGTATTCCGACGCTAATATGTGCGTTGGCAAATGTATAACCGATGTTATTATGCGTTGGAAATTAGATACATCTATTTCCCGACGCACTGTCTGCGTCTCTAAAAATAATTTTCCTGCGTCGTTGAAGACATTTCCCGATGCTTCAATACGTCGGGATATCTATTACCGGCGTTGTGTATGCGTCGTCAAATATGTATTCCGATGCTTGTATGTGCGTCGGCAAATGTATAACCGACGTTGTTATGCGTCAGCAGTTAGGTAAATCTATTGCCCGACGCATTCCCTACGTCGCTAATAGTAATTTACATGTGTCGTTGAAGACATTTCCCGACGCTTCGACACGTCGGGATATGTATTACCGGCGTTTTGTATGCGTCGTCAAAGACGTATTCCGACGCTACTATTAGCGTCGGCAAATGTTTAACCGACGTTGTTTAGCGTCGGTAGTGAAGTGAGGTTGACCACTAAGTTTGATGTTTTGCCGACGCTGTTGGAATTGCCGACGGTTGGGACGACGCACCATTGCGTCGGTAAATGACCATTTTTTCCCAACGCTAAACATTATTACGTCGGGAATGGTTTTCCAGGCATTTGGTTGCCGACGTGGTGCCGACGCATTGTACTACGTCGGTAAAGCCTGTCCCGACGCAATTCTGATTTTTCCAGACGCGGTGACCGCATTGGAAAAACTGTATTTTGTTGTAGTGAGAATAATGAGATAAGTAGAACGGGATGAAAAAACAAAATCATAAGAATCTCGGGAAATCCCTCAATCACATGCAAAGTCACTAAAAGAACCCCCAAAGGGTCCCACTAATCATAAAAGCACTCAAAACTCCTCAAAGCTATAACAAAAGCTATTCAAATCCTAGCTTAACCAAAACCCACTAATCACGCTTAGAAATAAAACACAACTTAATTAACGCTAATCGAGATCACTCTAGTCGGGGTCTTACATCCTCCACCCCTTAGGGCATTTGGTCCACCAAATGAAACATAAAACTCACCTCAGGTAGTAGATGTGGATACTTCTTCTGTACTTGATCTCGTAGTTCCCATGTTGCCTCCTCCGGTCCATGATTTTCCCAAAGCACCTTTACCCAGTAAATAGTCCGTGTCCTCAACTTTTGTTCCTTCGTATCAATGATCTGAACAGGTTTTTCTACATATGTAGCATCTTCTCTGATTTCCAAAGGTTCATGCCGGAGTACATGTGATGGGTTAGGGACGTACTTCTTCAACATAGATACATGGAAAACGTTGTGTACGCCGGAGAGTTCGGGTGGTAAGGCTAATCGATAAGCCACTTCACCAATCTTGCTCACGATATCATACGACCCAATGTATCTCCTCGATAACTTGCATTTCTGCCCAAATCTCAAAGTTCCCCTAGTAGGTGACACTTTTAAGAAAACCTTGTCCCCTTCTTTAAACTATAAGTCCCTTGTGTGAGGGTCTGCATAGCTTTTCTGTCTACTCCTGGCTACTTTCAGACGTTCTTGGATTAGCTTGACTTTGTCGCTTGTTTCACTCACTATTGTTGGCCCGTGGAAACTGCGAACTGAAAGCCCAAGAATGAATCCTAGAGGGGGGGGGGGGGTGAATAGGGTGAGCTCTAAGAACCTAGACCAATTTGAATTCTTTTACCTTTTAAGTTAATTAGGCTTTGATGAAGATTAATTATCTTGTGATAGAAAGGAGTCTCTAAGATAAGCATACACAATGAACAATCAACTACACTCTTCATTCAAACATAAGTACATCATTCATATAAAGAAGGTAAAAGATCAATCACCATAACACGCATATTTATAGTGGTTCGGCCAAATTGCCTACATCCACTCCCGGTACACCTACCGGATTTCACTAACTCAATTAAGGTTTAGGATCACCTCAAACCTTACAAATTCATCACTATGCTTTTCAAGGCTAAGCATAAACCTTTACAACATTAACTATGCTTTTCAAGGCTAAGCACAAACCTTAACAACAAGATGTTTTCTCTTAAGAAAAATGCCTATGAATGCATGGATTAAGAGAACAATGTAAGTGCAATTGAGTGCCTCTAAATAGGCTAAATAGAAAGTGAAAACTCAACTTCTAGAAGCATGCATATGAATGACAAAGTCTATGAATAATGCATATTCTAGAAATAACTCTTTCTCTTTTAAAAAGATGAAACTTTGATTGATGCAAAGATGATAATCATATGTTTGAGAAAGAGTTGTTTGTCTAACACATGAGTTTAATAAAGTGAGCTAACTTGTTCTTAAAGATGATAAACTAAAGTCTAACAAGTTAGTTTTTGAAACAAGAAGACAATTTCATGTGAAACAAAAACTATATGTTGGATTCATAATGCTATGAGATTTTTAAAGTTCTAAGCATGTTATGAAAGACAACACTTCAATATAAAAACATCTATTTAATCATGCATTGAAGAAAATCAAAGATAATGAAACAAAACATGATTTTAAAGGACTTAGGATAAAGGAAGCACACCCATTTTGAAGATGAAAGATTGAATCAATGGAATGGCTTCATAATCCCTTCAAAGATGCTCTAGAAAAGTTGGAAGTCCTTGGCCTCAAAAGTCCTTGAAAGTCCAGCCACTTTTTCAAAACAAAAAGCCAATTTTTATAAAGAAAATGTTCCCAACGGCTAGTGCCCGGTCGACCGGCCACACAGGCAGGTCGACCTGAAGAGTGCCCAGAAATTCTGAAAATTAAGAAACATGCAACTATGAGGGCATCTTTCCAGGGGACTTTGAGACACATTTCTCAAGCATGAATTCATGACTGAAAAGGGATGAAAACTGATTTTCTAAAGTCATGAAAACTCCAAATCAAAATAATGAATTAAAGAAAGAAACTTTGGAAAGCTTGAAAGATTTTTGAACTTAAAGGATTTAAACACTTAGAGGCTTGAAAATCTGAAATAAAAAACTCCATGATCTTAAGATACAAAACTGATTTGAAAATCATGCATAACATAAGATAAAAACAAAGATTATGAAAGAGAAATATGCATGAAGATCCTAAGAATAAGAACATGAATGAATGAGAGGTCAAGCTATGAAAATTAATGCATCCTATCAAATTGCAACAAAACAAAAACTCTAACAATCTCCCCCTTTGCAATTTGATGGCAACTTTAGAAGCTTGAACTCTCTCTCAATCTCCTTTGAATCTTGAACAACAACTTCTTTTGGATATTTAAGGAGCTTTGGATATTTTGGAGCTTTGGATTTTCCTTGTGAGAGCAACGACCTTAGACGACCAACCTAGAAGCTACACAAAATAACACTCTAGGGCTACTCCCCCTCAACATTAGCAACCCTTGAATCTTCTCCCCCTCAATTGGTGAACACCTTGAGGAACACTTGATATTTCTCTCCCCCTTTGACATCTAATTGCAAAGGAGCCTGCCCATCAAAGATAAAACATACAAACTTGTTAGTAGCACCTGTTTATAAGAGATATGATAAAAATAAAATGTGGTAACAGGTGATTAGCCAACAAGAATTTAGAATTCAGGGCAAGGGCCAATGCCCAATTGATGTCTCAATTTTATGAACCGATCATTTCCAAGGGGTTTAGTAAATAAGTCAGTCAATTGGGTATCTATAGGAACAAAAATTAACTCAATAGTGCCTTGGTCAGCATGATCACGTAAGAAATGATAGCGAATGTCAATGTGCTTGGTGTTAGAGTGCTGAACAGGATTTTTAGAAATACTAATGACACTAGAGTTGTCACACATGATAGGCATGCATTGCTGTGGAACATTATAATCTAACAAAGTTTGTTTCATCCACAACAGCTACTTGCAACAATAAATTCAACTTCTACAGTAGACAAGGATACATAATTTTGCTTTTTGCTATGCCAGGCTACTAAGCAGTTCCCTATGAAATAGTAGCAGCCACTAGTTCTTTTCCTATCATCTATTGATCCTGCCCAATCTGCATCACTATATCCAATTAATTGCAGAGTTGAGTCATGAGGATACCAGATACCATAATGAGAAGTCCCATTAATATATTTTATGATACGTTTAACAGCTTTAATGTGAGACTCTCGGGGATCAGATTGATACCTAACACATATTCCAACACTAAAAGAGATATCAGGTCGGCTAGCAGTGAGATAGAGAAGGCTTCCTATCATGCTCCTATAAAGTTTCTGGTCAGCTTTCTTACCCTGAAGATCACTAGAGATTTTAGTAGTGGAGCCCATGGGATTGTAGCTAGTCTTAGATTCTCCTAAACCAAACTTTTTCACTATTTATAGAGCAAACTTGAATTGACTAAGAAAGATACCATGATCAGTCTGACTAACTTGTAATCCTAGAAAGAATTGCAGGGGACCGACCAGACTCATCTCAAAAGTGGAGCTCATCAATTCTGAAAATGCTTGAGCTAGTTTCTCTGAGGTAGATCCAAACACTATATCATCAACATAGATTTGAGCTACAAGAATGTCTTGATCAATTTTCTTGATAAACAGGATCTTATCAACTTTCCCACAGTCAAAATCATTTTCAATCAGATGATTTGTAAGCTTTTCATACCAAGCCCTTGGTGCTTGTCTTAATCCATAGAGAGTTTTCTTGGGTTTGTATACATACTCAGGATGATGAGGGTCTTCAAAGCCTTCTGGTTGAGTAACATAGACATCTTCTTTAATTTCTCCATTCAAGAAGGCACTTTTGACATCCATCTGAAATAGTTTGATTCTCATGCTACTCGCATAACTCAATAGAATTCTTATGGACTCCAAACGGGCTACATGAGCAAAAGTTTCTTCAAAATCAATTCCTTCTATTTGAGCATATCCTTTTGCAACTAGTCTTGCCTTGTTTCTCACAACATTTCCAGATTCATCTGACTTGTTCTTGAAAATCCACTTAGTGCCAATGGGATTTTTCTCTGCAGGTAAAGGAACAAGATCCCAAACATCATTTTTCTTAAATTGATTCAATTCTTCTTACATAGCTTCCATCCATTCAGATTTCGATTCAGCCTCAGAAAAATTCTTGGGCTCGATTTGAGAAACAAAGGAGTAATGAGCACATAGATTTTGAACTTGTCTCTGGGTTATAACCCCACTGCTGATATCTCCAATGATATTATCCAGTGTGTGATGTTTCATTAATTTTGTTGGAACAATGGCTTTGGAAGGAATGATATCATTACTATCTTTTGGACTAGATTGATCAATATCCATTTCAACTTCATCATCATCTTAAAGAATTCTTCCAACTTGATTTGTGTCATTGATGACAACATGAGCTGACTCCATTATGGTCATGGTTCTATGATTAAATACTCTGTATGCTTTGCTCCTTTCAGAATAGCCTAGGAAAATTCCTTTATCAGATTTAGGCTCAAATTTTTCTAACTGCTCCCTATCTCTTAGAATATAACATTTGCTTCCAAACACTTTCAAATACCCCAAATTAGGTTTCCTTTCAAAATAAAGTTCGTAGGGGGTTTTGTTGGTATTCTTAGTGAGATAGACTCTGTTTATGAGATAACAAGCAGTATTCACAGCTTCAGCCCATAGATTACGAGAGAGATTCTTTTCATTAAGCATGGTCCTAGCCATTTCTTGAATAACTCTATTTCTCCTTTCAGCCACTCCATTTTGTTGAGGAGTTTTAGGAGCAGAATATTGATGATTAATTCCATGACTCTCACAAAATTTAGCAAATTTTTCATTTTCAAACTCTCCCCCATGATCACTTCTAATCTTCCGAATTTTACAATCCTTTTCCACTTGTATCTTACTGCAAATTCTTATGATATTGTCTACAGCATCTGATTTAGCATGTAGAAAAGCAACCCATCCAAAACGAGAATAATCGTCTACCATAACCAGAATAAATTTCTTTCCTCTAATACTTTGCACTGGTGCAGGTCCAATCAAGTCCATGTGGATTAATTCAAGAGGACGAGAAGACGATATATCCTTTAAACCTTTAAAGCTCTTCTTGATTTTTTTTCCCAGTTGGCAAGCCTTACAGAGTTCAGGCTTTTCATCACTTAACTTGGGAATTCCTTTCACAATTTCATTCTTCAATAAGGTTTTCATCAATTTAAAATTTATGTGACCCATCCTTTGATGCCATAGGTAATTCTCTTGATCTTTAGTTATCAAGCACCTAGATTCATTGTCATCACATTCTTCTATAATGTAAATGTTTCCTTTTGTCCTTGATCCAGTAAGAATAACTTGATGAGTTTTATCATTTACCACTTTGCATGATTGACTATCAAAGACTACCTTGTTTCCTTTGTCACATAATTGGCTAATGCTAAGAAGATTATGTTTCAATCCTTCCACAAGAAATACATCATTTAGAGTTGGTATTTGATCTCCTTTCACACTTCCCTTGCCAATGATTTGAGCTTTACTATTATCTCCAAACGAAACATTTCCTCCATCATATTCCACTATAGAGCTGAATCTAGATTGGTCTCCTGTCATGTGTTTAGAACAACCACTATCTAAGAACCAAGTAGGGTTTTCCTTCACTTTTAAAGCGGTTTGAACTAGGAGACTCTCAAAGTTTGTTCCTTTTACCATCCAAGTAGATAAAGGAGATTTATAAGGAATAGTCTTGGGGACAAATTTGAAGGGTATTCTAGAAGGATTTTTGAGAGACAACCTAATTTTGTATGGGCAATTAGGGACCAAATGTCCACTACGATTGCAAAAATGACAAGTCCATCTAGGTGTATAATTTCTCTCAACTATACGTTTGTGGGGACTCTTAGTAGATGTTTGAAAACTATTCTTCATGTCACTAGGGGAACCTTCAAAACCTATTCCATTCTTGTCACCATAAATTTTATGCATGCCCAACATTTGATAAAATTTTTCATTTCCCAAGGTGAATTTATCAACAATGAATTTTCCTTTATTGAGTTTTATTTGTAGAGAGTTTGTTTCAAGTTGACTGGATTTAAGCTTGGATTGTAAATTATGAATTTGTTTTTGAGCATGAGCTAAATCTTCATTAAGAGTGGTGATTTTATGTTCCAAGTTGATTTTTTCATTGATTGTTAATTTCAAATCATCTTTTATAATACTTACTTCATTTACAAGCTTTTTGGAATCTTCTTTTAAAATTTTATTTTTCTTCATTAAGATTTCCCAATTTTCATATAGTTCATCTTAAGCTTGTTGAATTCCATTATCTTCATCCTCTTCATTTGTTTCTTCTTGCCCTAATGTGTCATCTATTAATGAATTATGCTCATTGGGATCTTCAATAGATGAAAGTAGAAGCCAATTAGGGAAATTTTCATCTTCATCATTAGAGGATTCATTTTTGTCACAATCTTCATCTTCCTCATCCCAAGTTATGTTTAATGCCTTTTCTCCTTTCTTATCTCCTTTTTCAAATTCTTTAGGGGTGGAGCAATTTTGGGCAATGTGTCCAAACCCCTTGCAATTGTAACATTGCACATCCTTTTTAATAAGAGATCCTTTGGGATTTCTTTGGAATCTAGGACTTTTGCTTTCATCAAAATTTCTATTGTTCTTGTTGTTCCTAAAGAACTTTATAAATTTCTTAACAAATAAAGCATTGTCCTCATCACTATCAACCTCACTTTCATTTTCTTTAGATTGAGAGGAAAAAGCTACTCCTTTCTTTTTGTCTTGAACTTCAAAGTCTAATTCATATGTAAGGAGATTTCCTCTTAGTTCTTCAATTTTGATTTTGTCAACATCTTTGCTTTCTGTTATGGCTACAATTTTAGGTTTGAATCTTTTTGGGAGAGATCTTAAAATCTTTCTAACAGCTTTAGATTCATCCATCTTTTCTCCTAGACCTATAAGAGAGTTGACAATTTCCATGAATTTAGAGTAGAACTCATTAAATGTTTCTTCTTCAAGCATTTTAATATCTTCTAATTTAGAGGTCAACAATTGAATTTTGGCTATCTTGACTTGATCTATGCCTTCATGGGTGGTCTCTAGGGTATCCCAAACTTCCTTAGCAGTGTTACAATTTACTACTCTATTAAATTCTTCTTGGGATAGAGCACAATATAGGGAGTTTTTTGCCTTAGCATTTAAGTTTGCTCTATCCTTTTCCCCTTGAGTCCAAGTATTTTTGGGTTTGATTTTTAAGGATATGACATTCCGCTCAGAATCCTTTTCTGTGGTAGTGGGAGGATGATAGCCATCTTCTATGATATTCCACACATCTAAGCTTTGGGATTCTAAGAACACTTGCATTCTAATTTTCCAATAGCGATAGTGTGTTCCATTAAACAAAGGAGGTCTATTGGTGGCATTGCCTTCACCCAAATGAGTTTGCATGGTGGCAACAAAAGAAAAACACTCACTAGGATTCTAACTCTAGGTGATAAAACCTAAACAAGAGCAACCTTGCTCTGATACCAATTGAAAGCCCAAGAACGAATCCTAGAGGGGGGGGGGGGGGTGAATAGGGTGAGCTCTAAGAACCTAGACCAATTTGAATTCTTTTACCTTTTAAGTTAATTAGGCTATGATGAAGATTAATTATCTTGTGATAGAAATGAGTCTCTAAGATAAGCATACACAATGAACAATCAACTACACTCTTCATTCAAACATAAGTACATCATTCATATAAAGAAGGTAAAAGATCAATCACCATAACACGCATATTTATGGTGGTTCGGCCAAATTGCCTACATCCACTCCCGGTACACCTACCGGATTTCACTAACTCAATTAAGGTTTAGGATCACCTCAAACCTTACAAATTCATCACTATGCTTTTCAAGGCTAAGCATAAACCTTTACAGCATTAACTATGCTTTTCAAGGCTAAGCACAAACCTTAACAACAAGATGTTTTCTCTTAAGAAAAATGCCTATGAATGCATGGATTAAGAGAACAATGTAAGTGCAATTGAGTGCCTCTAAATAGGCTAAATAGAAAGTGAAAACTCAACTTCTAGAAGCATGCATATGAATGACAAAGTCTATGAATAATGCATATTCTAGAAATAACTCTTTCTCTTTTAAAAGGATGAAACTTTGATTGATGCAAAGATGATAATCATATGTTTGAGAAAGAGTTGTTTGTCTAACACATGAGTTTAATAAAGTGAGCTAACTTGTTCTTAAAGATGATAAACTAAAGTCTAACAAATTAGTTTTTGAAACAAGAAGACAATTTCATGTGAAACAAAAACTATATGTTGGATTCATAATGCTATGAGATTTTTAAAGTTCTAAGCATGTTATGAAAGACAACACTTCAATATAAAAACATCTATTTAATCATGCATTGAAGAAAATCAAAGATAATGAAACAAAACATGATTTTAAAGGACTTAGGATAAAGGAAGCACACCCATTTTGAAGATGAAAGATTGAATCAATGGAATGGCTTCATAATCCCTTCAAAGATGCTCTAGAAAAGTTGGAAGTCCTTGGCCTCAAAAGTCCTTAAAAGTCCAGCCACTTTTTCAAAACAAAAAGCCACTTTTTATAAAGAAAATGTTCCCAACGGCTAGTGCCCGGTCGACCTGGTACAGGGCCGGGTCGATCGGGTACACACAATGGCTAGAAAAATATCCATTGGAGAGGCTACAACTCAAAAATCCCTGTCGACCTGCAGTGTGCCCGGTCGAGCAGGTTCCTTGGCCCGGTCGACCGGCCACACAGGCAGGTCGACCTGAAGAGTGCCCAGAAATTCTGAAAATTAAGAAACATGCAACTATGAGGGCATCTTTCCAGGGGACTTTGAGACACATTTCTCAAGCATGAATTCATGACTGAAAAAGGATGAAAACTGATTTTCTAAAGTCATGAAAACTCCAAATCAAAATAATGAATTAAAGAAAGAAACTTTGGAAAGCTTGAAAGATTTTTGAACTTAAGGATTTAAACACTTAGAGGCTTGAAAATCTAAAATAAAAAACTCCATGATCTTAAGATACAAAACTGATTTGAAAATCATGCATAACATAAGATAAAAACAAAGATTATTAAAGAGAAATATGCATGAAGATCCTAAGAATAAGAACATGAATGAATGAGAGGTCAAGTTATGAAAATGAATGCATCCTATCAAATTGCAACAAAACAAAAACTCTAACACGAACGCCTACTTCTTCCCAACAAACAGGTGTCCTACACCTCCTGCCGTACAAAGCTTCGAAAGGCGTCATTCCAATGCTCAAATGGTAACTGTTGTTGTAGGCGAACTCACATAACAGTAACGTTTCATCCCATTGAGTCTTGAAGTCTAACACACAAGCACGGAGCATATCCTCAAGAGTTTGAATAGTCCTCTCTGACTGACCATCTGTTTGAGGGTGATAAGCCGTGCTGAACTGCAATTTCGTACCCATAGACTCATGCAGTGTGTTCCAAAATCTCGAAACAAATATGTTGTCTCTGTCAGATGTGATAGAAAGTGGCTGTCCATGTCGGCTGACAATCTCGCTGACAAATAACTCTGCCAAGGGTAGCATGTGCATCTTCTTCCCTGTCCTCATAGGAATGAAATGAGCTGACTTGGTGAGTCGGTCCACAATGACCCATATTGCATTATTGCCTCTGCTGTTCCTCGGTAGTCCCGAAATAAAATCCATGGTAATGTGCTCCCATTTCCATTCTGGAATATCTAACAGCTGTAACAAACCTAGAGGCCTATGATGTTCTGCCTTTATCAATTGACAAGTCATACAACGGGAGACAAATGTTGCAATCTCTCTCTTCATATTGTTCCATCAAAATCTGCCCTTCAAATTTTGATACAAATTTGTGCTGCCTGGATGCATAGAATACTTCGTGCTGTGAGCCTCGGTCATGATATCATTCCTCAAATCTTCAATGTTAGGCACGCATAGACGGTCACGGTAGTACAAAACTCCATCAACAATACGGAAGTCAGGACGTTCTGCTATATGTTCTGAAAGCTTGACCAACTCTGGATCTTGCAACTGACTATCATTGATTTTCTGAATAAAGGAAGGCTCTGACACTGTCATGTTAGCTAACAAAACACCCTTCCTTAGTGGCTGCAGGTCTATACTCAACTCTTTAAATTGCTCAAAGATACAAGTACCACTTAGATTTGCCGTACCCACTGATTTCCTGCTCAAGGCATTGGCCACTACATTTGCTTTCCCCGGGTGATACTTGATTGAAAAATCATAGTCCTTGATATATTCCATCCATCTTCTCTGCCTCATGTTCAATTCCTTCTGAGAAAATAAATACTGTAAGCTGCGGTGGTCGGAGTGGACTTCGAACTTCTCTCCATAAAGGTAATGTCTCCACATCTTCAACGCAAAAACAACTACTGCCAACTCAAGATCATGGGTTGCATAGTTCTTCTCATGATCTTTCAACTGCCGGGATCCATATGCAATTACTTTTCCTTCTTGCATCAACACGCAACCGAGTCCAACATTCGAAGCATCGGTAAAAATGGTAAAACCGCCGCTTCCAGATGGTAAAGTAATGACTGGTACTGTAGTCAATCTCTTCTTCCACTCTTGGAAACTAACTTCACACTGATCTGTCCACACATATGGCACATTCTTCCTTGTCAACTTCATCAAAGGTGACACGATCGACGAAAATCCCTGCACAAACCTCCTGTAATATCCTGCCAATCCCAGAAAACTTCTGATTTCTGACGCATTCTTCGGTCTTTCCCAACTCATAATTGCTTCAATCTTGGGCGGATCTACCAATAATCCTTCTTTGGAGATGATGTGCCCCAAAAATGCTACTTGTTTCAACCAAAATTCACACTTGTTGAGCTTTGCATACAGCTAGTTCTCTCTTAGAAGTTGCAGTGCTAACCTCAAGTGCTCTTCATGCTCTTCCTTGGTCCTGGAGTACACCAAAATGTCATCTATGAATACTACCACAAACTGATCCAAGTACTGCGCGAATATCTTGTTCATCAATGCCATGAACACTGTCGGTGCATTAGTCAACCCAAAAGGCATCACTAGGAACTCATAGTGGCCATATCTTGTCCGGAAAGCTGTTTTCAACATATCTGATTCTCTGACTCTCAGCTGATGGTAATTGGATCTCAAATCAATCTTCGAAAAATATGATGCACCTTGCAATTGATCAAACAATTCATCTATTCTTGGTAATGGATACTTGTTCTTGATGGTCACTTGATTTAATCTTCGGTAATCTATACACATTCTCATCGAACCATCCTTCTTCTTGACAAACAAGACTGGAGCTCCCCAAGGTGAAATGCTAGGTCTCACAAAACCTTTGTCTAATAATTCTTACAACTGAGTCTTCAATTCTCCTAACCCTTCCGGAGCCATTCTATATGGTGCAATAGATATCGGAGCGGTCCTTGGTAACAACTTAATAGTGAAGTCAATCTCCTTGATGGGTGGTAAGCCAAGAATCTCCTCTGGAAAAACATCCGGGAATTCCCAAACAATTGGGATCTCCTCCACACCTTGGGGCGATTTATTCTCTGTGATAAACGCCAAATAGGCTTCACATCCACTTCTCAAAAGTCTATTAGCCTTTAATGCTGAGACAAACCCTGTACGAGGATTTCTCCTCTCTCCTTGAACAACACCCCTGCTGGTGTCTCATCTAACTTGAAAGTCAGGGTCTTATGGAAACAATCCATTGTGGCATGGTACCTTGCCAACCAATCCATCCCTAAGATGACATCGAAATCATACATCTCTAATAAAATGAGGTCAACGGTCAAAACCACTTCTCCTATCTGAACTGCACAACTAGGGTAAAACGTTCTACAAATAACTTGTTTACCTACTGGGGTTGCCACAGTCAAAATGAACTCAAGTTCTCTAGCATGCATATCAATCAAATTAGAAAATTCATGGGATAAGAATGAATGTGTAGATCCAGGGTCAAATAAAATCCTAGCTTTTATCCCACAAACAAGAAGTGTACCTTCTACTACATTTCCCGCTGCCTCTACATCAGCTCTATTGACCACATAGATTTGCCCTCGATGTTGTGGCCTATTATGAGCTTGTTGTGGCCTACCTTGTGGTGCATTCCTATTCTGTTGTGGGGGACGCCGGTTCTGATTCTGTCCTTGTTGATAACGGGCCTGCTGCTGTTGCTGTTGTGGTCTATGCTGCTGCTGCTGTGGTGCTTGCTGCTGAAGTGGTCTTGCCTGGCTTTGGACATCCATTGCGTTCTGTGGTGGTGCTGGACGCTGTGGTCCCTGCTGTTGATGATTTTGCCTATTCGATCTTGGACAATCTCTCATTTGATGGTTCATGGAACCACATCTGAAGCATGCTCCTGTAATTGTACGACATTCAACACTCACATGATTCTTCCCAAAGTGGATGCAACCCACCAGATTCTGAACATTCTGCTTTGGCCTCTGCCTCTTTTTCTATTGGTTTCTCTGGTGTTGGTGGTTCTGTTGATGAGTTTTTCCCTTGCCTTGAACTCTAAGGATCTTGTTGTGGAAGTTCTCGAATTTATAGGCTCTTTTGACAGCTTCCTCAAAAGTGACAGGTGGTACTACGCCCGTGGCATCTCTCTCAATGAAAGGGTTGAGTCCCTCTAGGAACTTTGCAATTTTCTTCTCCACCGTGTCCACTAACTCTGGAGCATACCTAGACAATCTCTCGAACTTGGTGAGGTATTCGAGGACTGTCATGTTTCCTTGGACAAGCTACTGGAATTCCACTACCTTCTGCCTCTTGATGTGGGTGGGTACATATTTGTCATGGAACCGTCTCTTGAAATTTGCCCAGGACACTGCATCTGCCATAGTCCTATACTCATCTCTAACTGTCTTCCACCATATGTCTGATGCATCGTTAAATAGCGATGTTGCAAGTTTAACTCTATCTCCTCCAATACACTGGAAGATCTCGAAGATGTTCTCTGTATGCTCTACCCAGTCATCTGCAGCTAATGGATCTTCTATTCCAAGAAACTCTTTCGGAGCTCTCTTCCGAAACCGCTCAAACAATGCATTTGGGTCATGTTGTCTTTGATTGATGATAATCGCGGGTTGGGGTTGAACCAGCTCAAGTCTTCTCTGTAACACCTCTAGCAGTTGCCTCTGCATTTCTGCCAATTCTCTAGCATGATCTTCCTCTCTCTTTAACATTTGCTCTTGCAATCTAGCCTGATTCTCATTGGCCTGACGCTGTTGATCAAGCATTGCCTGCATCATTTGTTGGAATTGATTGGGCATGACGTTTTCAACTAGGTCTTCATCAACCGGCCCTGTATGATCACTATTGCTTGTAGAAGGGTTGTCGTTTATCGGTCGCTTACGAGGTGGCATGATTGTAAGACCCCGACCCGAGAGAACTCGATTAGTACTAATTAAGTTGTGTGTTAGTTCTAAGCTTGATTAGTGATTTTGGCTAAGTTGGGTTTGGAATAGCTTTTGAAATAGTTTTGGGGGATTGATTGCTTTGTGATTAGTGGGTCTCTTTGGGGGTTCCCTCTTTATGACCTTGCATGTGTTGGGGATTTATCGAAGATTTTGCATTCATGGTTTTAATCCCGTTTTATTTGTATTGTTAATCCCTACAACTTTCATGTTGATCCCGTCCCCGTTCGAGATTCCGAAACTCGATTTCATAGCCTTGAGGGCAAAACAGTCATGTGCACTAAATTTGTACCCAAAACTTGATATTCTCGAAACCCGCGAAACATATACTTTTTAGAAACTAGATATTTCGACGATCACTTTTCCCTTCTTCGTCGAATTCATTAGAAGATCCGAAAGCCATGATTTCAGCCCAATTGGATTTCTAGTGGTGGAGCCCACTCCCCACTTGTTTATAAGGAGACCCTTTCCCTTCCATTTCCTTTTTCCAGCACAGGAGTGAGAACTTAGGGTGTTTCATTGCTTTCTTCTTGCTCTTGCTTTCCATCACCAAACTCACCACCAACCTTGCACAAATTAAGGGGAGGAGATCATCACCTTCTTCCTCATCACCATAGCTCTCTATTGGTACCATTGCTAGAGAAAACCCTCCATTACAAGACTCCCTTTGAGCTCACCTTGTCCATTAGAGGACCTTGCAAGTAGGTAACCATTCTCTTCTTCTAGAATTGTGTTCTCCTAGCTTAAGGGAATCTTCATCCTTGTTATTGAAGCTTCTTTCTTCCTATTCTATGTTTTGACTCTTTAGGGTTTTATTTTGGGATTTTCCTTGTAGCTTGGACCTTTGATTTGAAGGACTTGTTAGAGCTTGATTTACTTGATTAGAAGACCCAAGGCAAGTGGATGATATGATCTTTTAAGAGCTTTCAATGGTTTATGAGAAATGTGGTTGGTTTTATTAATTTTCACTCATGCCTATTTATTATCTTGCTTTGAAATAAATGCTCATGAAGAGCCTTATTAGTGCATTTATGGTCATAGAGAAGTGTTGGTTCATAGCATTTAATTTCTCCTTGTTTTGTTCCAAATGTATCTTATGTGAAATGGTTTCCTTCTTTCTTCCCTTCTTTATATTGAATGTGATATTGATGGAGGAGAATGGGATGGATGTGAGGAAGGATTTGATGTAGTTTGAATGAAGTATTAGACTCCTTATTTGATGTATAAAAGGGGCTAAAAAGGGGTTGTAGAAGGAAGAGTTATAGAGGAGCTGACCTGGTCCGGATTCAGTTTCTGGACAGCTTGCTCGAGCGAACATGACACTTCGCTCGAGCGACCTGTCCAGAAAAAGGTTCGGAGCATTCCAGTAGCTTGGCCACTCGAGCGGACCCCTTGGTCGCTCGAGCGGACATCCCAGAACCTGTTCCAGAGAGTTGTTCGTTCGAACGCACTAAAAACTCCGCTCGACCCAATGGGTTCACTTGAGCGACCTCAACTTCGCTCGAGCGAACCCACCCAGACAGCCATTCCAGAGAGCTCCTCGCTCGAGCGAACTCTTCGGTTCGCTCGAGCGATGAGGTTTATCTGTCATAGGCTATGTTTGGGATGAAGATGAGTTGTTTAAATGTTTTGAGACTATCCATTGAGAACCCCTCTATGTCAAGAGGATTTATTAGGCATTGTATGAGGCCATTCGAGGAAGAAACCATATCACGATGATGTCATTCGAAGTTTTGTAAATTCAAAGTGTATAAGGAGCCCGGAATGTCCCCAAACTCAAAGAGTACCAAATTGTCATTAGATTGACATACGGGGTCCCTATCCACTTTAAATAAATCTTGAACCCGATACTTTACCCGAAATCCCAATTGTTAATTGTACCTTATTGATCCCGAGATTTATACTGCATGTCTTGTTTTCCCGAAAGCATTGATGTACACTTGAAATGGTTACTTGACCCGAAGTGCATTGCACCACATGAAATGATAGTGTGCCCTTGAGCACCCCCGTCTTGCCCGTTTATTTAGTGTACTTGATTTAATTGCATATGTCTCGATTGTATTTGACCTATGAGTAGGCACCACTAAGCTTGGATAACCCTGTTGGTCTGATCCACCGACTTGGAGATCCCCCTCTTGTCCCGCCAGCTGCAGTTTGGATCCCGCTACCCGGTTATTACCGTGGGCTTGTCCCGATGCCGCAGATTGCTACTGTGGTTCCCGATGCCCGTCTCGCTACCGTGGTCATGTATAGTATATGTATATGTATTATAAGATCCACTGTTTCTCCTCACCTCGAGTGACTGAGATCAGTGCCTAGTTATTTCTCTATCACTTTAGTGATAGAGGACTTAGCTTCGTGTGGTTGCCATCTTGATTGTTTCCTGTTCCCTTGGTTACCTTTACATGTTTTATGATGCATATCCGTATTTGAATAAATGTTTTATCTTGTTTAGAGAAATTGTCATTTAAACAGGTTCAAATGTTTTTGGAGGTAAATTCATGTATTTTCATATTGTCATTGTGTTTTACCATTTGCCAAATCGTCGTGTTTGACCTACTCTTTGGTACTCAGGTCCCGTCGTTGGTTACCCCGAGGAGGAGCACGAGGAGGCGGTCGTAGAACCGCAACAGTTAGTTGAGTGGCGTGCTGATTACATCATGTAGACGTTTGGTTGCTACGAGAGACGTGACATGATGGGGAAAACTGTTTAACCATTCTTTGGATTGGTATTTTGGTTATATTGGCCTTGTGGACCTCTATTTTTGGGAAATGTAACATGCTAATGATCATTGCTCCTTCTGATACGGTTTACACTCATGCTATTATCTTTATAATTTGAGATGGATTGAATATTTGATTTGCTACACGCTTCCGCACTTAAAAGAAATATTCATTTATGGTTGTGATATCCTCACCGCGGACACCTGTGGGAAATTAAATAAATGTATAACATAAATCCGATGTGCTGTCATTATCATCATCATTATTAGTCCCAATCCCGGATTCCCGGTCCGGGGTCGTGACAATGATGCTGCAAAACAAGTTGTTAGCACATAATAATCAAATGAAGGGTCACACACTGCTCACACGATCTAACAAATCATCGCAACGTCCTTAGGATTTCTAGTTTCTTTTAATTGCTTGAAACACGTCTCGCTCTGATACCAGTCTGTCGCGACCCCGGACCGGGTCAGCGGGCCTGTTCCGGGATCGGGACTAATTGATGGTGAATTAATGTGATGAGTGTGGTGATAAGGTACACACTTATTTAATTTCCCACAGGTGTCCGCGGTGAGGATTTCACAACCATATATGAACATTTCCTTAAAGTGCGGAAGTGTGTAGCAAATTAAATATTCAAACCATCTCTAGTCATAAAGACAATAAAACAAGTATAATACTGTATCAGAATGAGCAATGATCATTAGCATGTTTCCCAAAGTAAAGTTAAAGTTAATACAAAAGATCATTTAATTACATTCCCAAAAAATAGAGGCAAACAAAGGCCAATACATCTCAAAGTATAATCCCAAAAGAATGAGTTATCCACAAACTCCCAAACTGAATCTTGTCCCAAACGTATCATCGACGTGCCACTTAACTAAATGTTGCGGTTCTCCGATCGCCTCCTCAGGCTCCGCCTCGAGAAACACAACGTCTGGACCTGAGTACCAAAGAGTGGGTCAAACACGACGGTTTGACAAACAGGTAAAAGAACACAACAGTAAAATGATAAATGAATTTACCTTCAAAAGCATTTAAACCTGTTCAAATAATAATTTCCATAAAAAAAAGGTAAATCATTTATTCAAATACGAGTATGCATTATAAAACATGTAAAGGTAACCAAGGAATTGGGCAATAAGCAAGATGGCAACCACACAAAGCTAAGTCCTCTATCACCGAAGTGACAAGAGCATATCGGGGCGTCGATCTCAGTCACACGAGGTGAGGAGAGACAACGAACATATACATATACAATATAAATATACGGGACGGGACCACGGTAACAAACCGGGCATCGGGATCCAAACTGTAGCTGGTGGGACGGGAGGGGGATCTCCAAGTCGGTGGATCAAAGCAGCAAGGTAATCCAAGCTTAGTGGTGCCGACTCATAGGTGAAATTACAAATCAAACATGTATAAAACATATCGAGTGCACATATGTAACAGAGCGGGTTGGGGGTGCTCGAGGCACAAATTTCCTTTCAGCAATGTATAAACGGGCTAGCAACATACTAAATTGTAATTTCAATGCCTTCGGAAATGGTAAATCATCATTCATGAATTTTCGAAAACATATGTAACAATTCGGGATATCTAGAAGCACGATTGATCTTTTGAAATTACGGGACACGTATTGGGATTTAAAACTAGTCCGAGGTGAATAGGGGGCCCACATGTCAATTTAAGTATACCCTTGGCGCTCTTTGAATTTTGAAGACATTACGACTCCTTATACACCTTAGGGTTTTTCAAGGCTTCGAATGAGTCTTCGTGATATGGTTTCTTCCTCAAACGGGCTCCATACATATTTCCAGGTGAATAGTCCCCATCATTCTCTAAAAGGGTGCGCAAATGATTGAGACCAAAACCCTTTTCATTTCTCTTCATATCAGGGTTTCTGGGTGAATTCGGTTACCTAGCGGTTATCCAGCGGTTAGCTGCCGATGAGTTCGGCGGCTAGCCGCTGGCCGATTGCGTGGCTAACCGCGGGTGGCCTGACAAAAAACAAGTTACTGGAAATGTAACCGAAATGGTTCAGTTAGGTAGCGGCTAGCCGTGAGGCTGACCGCGTGGCTTCAGGAGAAAATATAGCTCTCTGGAAAAGTGACCGTGACTGTGCGGTTATCTGGATGCTGGCCTCCAGTCACCAGGCGGCTGGCCTCCAGTCACCAGGGGCTAGCCTCCAATCACCAGGGGCTAGCCTCCAGTCATTAGGCGGGTAGCCGGCAGGTGACCGCCAGCTGACCGTCAGGTACGGAGAAGCCCTTCTGCGATCATATTTGAGCTCTTTCCCTCCTCAAACTACTCTCCTCACTTCCCATTAATTTCCTGCAATAAAAGTGAGCTACAAGCTCCTCCAATACATCTTTCCACACTTCTCCACAACTCCAAATTCCACAAACATCCAACCCAACACCTCCACCCTTTCACATTCAATCCCCAAAGAGAGAAGAAACTCATAACCATAGAGATTCATCTTAGCTATAATCAAGAGATAAAATAAGGGTTATCTATCACATTTCCAAGACAATAAATGATTTAGCAAAACTCTTTAATGAGCATTTATTTCAAATCAATGCAAGCTAATAAATATGAACATGAATAACAAAATCAACACATTCTTCATAAAACCATTAAATGCTCAAACTATAATTTCAACCACTTGCCTTACAGTCTCTAACAAGCAATCCAAGCTCTAAACAAGCTTTCCAAGTCAAAGGTCCAAACTACAAGCAAAACTCCAAAAACAAACTCTAAAAGAGTTAAAACAAGAATGAAGAAGAAGAGGCTTGCAATAATCAAAATGGAGCTCCTCTAAGGTTAGGAGAACACGAGTCTAAGAGATTGAAGGAGGAGTTTACTTGTAGAGTCTTCAAATGAACAAGAATGGCTCAAAGAGGATCTTTGAATGGGTGACTTCCTCCACAAGTGATGTTGCTAGAGAGCTCTCAAAGAGAGGGAGAAGAAGATAACATGCATTTTCCCATTTGCAAAGGTCTGGAGGAGACTGGGAGATGGGAGAGCAAGAAGAAGGAAAAGGAATGGCAATAGGAAACTCTAGATTGCTCCCAAACACCACTCCCAAGTTTTTGAGCCAAGAAGGGTGAAAAGTGGAATGGGTATCCTTTTTATAGCAATAAAGATGGGCCCCACCACTAGAAATACTTGTGGGGTTCAAAACGTGGTTTTTAGGGCTTCTAATGAATTCGATGAAGAAGGGAAAAACGATCACCGAAATATCTAATTTCCAAAAAGTACATGTTTAGTGGGTTTTAGGGATATTGAAAATTGTGTCCAGATTTTGATGTAAAAGACTCTTTTGCCCTCAATGCTAGGAAAGTTGGGTTTCGAGGTCTTGAACGGGCACGGGATCAACATGAAAGTTGTAGAGAATAACGAGATAAGTAGAACGGGATGAAAACACATGCAAAGTCATAATAGGCCACAAAGTCATAAGAATCTTAGGAAATCCCTCAATCACATGCAAAGTCACTAAAAGAACCCCCAAAGGGTCCCGCTAATCACAAACGCACTCAAAACTCCTCAGAGCTATAACAAAAGCTATTCAAATCCTAGCTTAACCAAAATCCACTAATCACGCTTAGAACTAAAACACAACTTAATTAACACTAATCGAGATCACTCGGGTCGTGGTCTTACACTAAAGGGACTCAATTCCTTTATTGAAAGAGATGCTACCAGAGTTGTACCACCTGCAACTTTCGATGAAGCGGTCAAGAGGGCTTACAAGTTTGAGAACTTTCACAACAAGATCCTCAGAGTTGAGGGAAAGGATCCAGCTAACCAACAGAACCATCAACACCAGAGAAATCATTAGAAGAAGAAGAAGAGGACAGAACCGAATACTCAGAATGCATTGGTTTGTACCCATTGTGGGAAGAATCATGTCAGTGCTGAATGTTGTACACTCACTGGAGCATGCTTCAGATGTGGTTCCATGACCCATCAGATGAGAGACTGTCCGAGACAGAATAGGCAGAATCAGCATCAGCAAGGGGCACAACGTCCAACACCACCACAAAATGCAATAGTTGTCCAGAACCAAGCAATGCCACTTCAGCAGCAAGCACCACAGCAGCAGCAGCATGGACCACGGCAGTAACAACAGGCTTGTCAACAGGGATAGAACCAAAATCAGCGTGCACCGTAACAGAGTAGGAATGCACCACAAGGCAGGCCACAACAAGCTCATAATAGGCCACAACATCTAGGGCAAATCTATGCGGTCAATAGAGCTGATGCAGAGGCAGCGAGAAGTGTAGTAGAAGGTACACTTCTTGTTTATGGGATTAACGCTAGGATCTTATTTGACCCTGGCTCTACACATTCGTTTTTATCTCGTGAATTTTCTGAGTTGATTGATATGCATGCTAGAGAACTTGAGTTTATTCTGACTGTGGCAACCCCAGTAGGTAAACAAGTTATTTGTAAAACCTTTTACCCTAGTTGTGCAGTTCAGATAGGAGAAGTGGTTTTAACTGCAGATCTCATTTTATTGGAGATGTATGATTATGATGTCATCATAGGGATGGATTGGCTGGCAGGGTACCATACCACAATGGATTATTTCCATAAGACCCTTACTGTCAAGTTAGATGAGACACCAGCAGGGGTGTTGTTTCAGGGAGAGAGGAGATATCCTCGTGCAGGGTTTGTCTCAGCGTGGAAGGCTAATAGACTTTTCAAAAGTGGATGTGAAGCATATTTAGCATTTATCACGGAGGATAAATGGTCCCAAGGGGTGGAGGAGATCTCAATTGTTTCGGAATTCCCGGATGATTTTCTGGAGGAGATTCCAGATTTACCACCCATCAGAGAGATTGATTTCACTATTCAGTTGTTACCATGGACCGCTCTGATATCTATTGCACCATATAAAATGGCTCCGGCAGAGTTGGGAGAATTGAAGACTCAGTTGCAAGATTTGTTGGACAAAGGTTTTGTGAGACCGAGCATTTCACCATGGGGAGCTCCAGTCTTGTTTGTTAAGAAGAAGGATGGTTCGATGAGAATGTGTATAGATTACAGAAGATTGAATCAAGTGACCATCAAGAACAAGTATCCATTACCAAGAATAAATGAATTGTTTGATCAGTTACAAGGTGGTTCTTACTTTTCGAAGATTGATTTGAGATCCGGTTACCACCAGCTGAGAGTCAGAGAATCAGATGTGTTGAAAACAACTTTCCGGACAAGATATGGCCATTATGAGTTTCTAGTGATGCCATTTGGGTTGACTAATGCACCGGCAATATTCATGGCGTTGATGAACAAGATATTTACAGAGTATCTAGATCAGTTTGTGGTAGTATTCATTGACGATATTTTGGTGTACTCCAAGACCAAAGAAGAGCATGAAGAGCACTTGAGGATAGCACTGCAACTTTTGAGAGAGAACCAGTTGTATGCGAAGCTCAACAAGTGTGAATTTTGGTTGGAGTAAGTAGCATTTTGGGGGCACATCATCTCCAAAGAAGGATTGTCAGTAGATCTGTTCAAGATTGAAGTAGTTATAAGTTAGGAAAGACCGAAGAATGCGTCAGAAATCAGAAGTTTTCTAGGATTGATAGGATATTATCGGAGGTTTATGCAAGGATTTTCGTCGATTGCGTCACCTTTGACGAAGTTGACAAGGAAGAATGTGCCATATGTGTGGACAGATCAGTGTGAAGATAGTTTCCAAGAGCTGAAGAAGAGATTGACTACAACACCAGTCCTTACTTTACCATCCGGAAGCGGCGGTTTTACCATTTTTACCGATGCTTCGAATGTTGGACTCGGTTGTGTGTTGATGCAAGACGGGAAAGTGATTGCTTATGGATCCCAGCAGTTGAAAGATCACGAGAAGAACTGTGCAACCCATGATCTTGAGTTGGCAGCGGTTGTTTTTGCATTGAAAATGTGGAGACATTACCTCTATGGAGAGAAGTTCGAAGTCCACTTCGATCACCGCAGCTTACAGTATTTATTTTCTCAAAAGGAATTGAACATGAGGCAGAGAAGATGGATGGAATACATCCCAGGATTACGATTTTCCAATCAAGTATCAACCAGGGAAAGCTAATGTAGTTGCCAATGCCTTGAGCAGGAAATCAGTAGGCTTGGCAAATCTAAGTGGCACTTGTATTTTTGAACAATTTGAGGAGTTGAGTATAGATCTACAGCCACTAAGGAAGGGTGTTTTGTTAGCTAACATGTCAGTGTCAGAGCCTTTTTTCATTCAGAAGATCAAGGATAGTCAGTTGCAAGATCCAGAGTTGACCAAGATTTTAGAACATATAGCAGACCGTCCAGATTTTCGTATTGTTGATGGAGTTTTGTGCTACCGTGACCGTCTGTACGTACCCAACATTGAGGATTTGAGGAATGACATCATGACCGAGGCTCACAGCACAAAGTACTCTATGCATCCAGGCAGCACAAAGATGTATCAGAATTTGAAGGGCATATTTTGGTGGAATAACATGAAGAGAGAGCTTACAACGTTTGTCTCCCGTTGTATGACTTGTCAATTGATTAAGGCCGAACATCATAGGCCT
The DNA here is from genome assembly GCA_038049695.1 of Cinnamomum chago. NCBI lineage: Eukaryota > Viridiplantae > Streptophyta > Magnoliopsida > Laurales > Lauraceae > Cinnamomum > Cinnamomum chago. The sequence continues at coordinate 55,077,639 of CP142454.1, read as the reverse complement.
CCAGGACTATTACAGCCGTTAGAGATCCCGGAATAAAAATGGGAGCATATTACCATGGATTTTATTTCAGGACTACCGAGGACCAGCAGAGGCAACGATGCAATTTGGGCCATTGTGGACCATCTCACCAAGTCAGCTCATTTCATTCCTATGAGGATAGGGAAGAAGATGCAAATGCTACCTTTGGTAGAGTTGTTATTAACGAGATTGTCAGTCGACATGGACACCCAGTTTCTATCACATCGGACAGAGACAACAGATTCGTCTCGAGATTTTGGAAGACATTGCATGAGTCTATGGGCACGAGATTACAATTTAGCACGGCTTATCACCCTCAAACAGATGGCCAGTCAGAGAGAACAATTTAGACTCTTGAAGATATGCTCCATGCTTGTGTGCTAGATTTCAAGACTCAATGGGATGAGACCCTACCATTGTGCAAGTTTTGCTTATAACAACAGCTACCATTCGAGCATTGGTATGACGCCTTTTGAGGCTTTGTATGGCAGAAGATGTAGGACACCTGTGTGTTGGGAAGAGGTTGGAATTCGCAGTTTCCATGGACCAACCATAGTGAATGAGACCAGCGACAAGATCAAGTTGATTCAAGAACGTCTGAAAGTGTCCCGGAGTAGACAGAAGAGCTACGCAGACTCCCACCGCAGAGATTTACAGTTCCAAGGAGGAGATAAGGTTTTCTTGAAGGTGTCACCTACAAGGGGAACATTGAGATTTGGACAGAAGGGCAAGTTATCACGGAGATACATTGGACCATATGACATTGTGAGCAAGATTGGTGATGTGGCTTATAAATTAGCCTTACCACCCGAGCTATCCGGTGTACACAACGTCTTTAATGTGTCTATGTTGAAGAAGTACGTCCCCGATCCATCACATGTACTCCGACATGAGCCTTTGGAAATCAGAGAAGATGCTACCTATATTGAGAAGCCCGTTCAGATCATTGATACGGAAGAACAAGAGTTGAGGACATGGACTATTCAGTGGGTAAAAGTACTTTGGGAGAATCATGGACCGGAAGAGGCAATGTGGAAACTACGAGATCAAGTGCAGAAGAAGTATCCACATCTACTACCAGATATGAGTTTTATATTTCATTTGGAGGACCAAATACCCTAAGGGGTGGAGGATGTAAGACCTCGACCCGAGTGAACCCGATTAGTGTTAATTAAGTCGTGTGTTAGTCTTAAGAGTGATTAGTAGTCTTTGACTAAGTTGGGAATAGAATAGAATTTTGATATACCTTTGGGGAATTTTGATTGCTTTGTGAATAGTGGGGCCCTTCAGGGGTTCCTTTTTATGACTTTGCATGTACTTGTGGATTTATCGGAGATTCTTGCATTCATTGTTTTAATCCCGTTTTATTTGTATTGTTAATCCCTACAACTTTTATGTTGATCCCGTGCCCGTTCAAAATCTCAAAACCCGACTTTCCTAGCATTGAGGGCAAAACAGTCATTGTACATTAAATCTGTACCCAAAATTTGATATCCCTGAAACTCGTGAAACATATACTTTTTGGAAACTAGATATTTCGACGATCACTTTTCTCTTCTTCGTCGAATTCATTAGAAGCCCCGAAAGCCATGATTTCAGCCCAATTAGATTATTAGTGGTGGAACCCACTCCCCATTTGCTTATAAGAGAACTCTTCTTCCTCATTTTCCTTTTCTAGCTCAAACCTCAATCTCTCAAACTAGGGTTTTCCCTTTTCTCTCTTTTCTTGCTTTCCATCTCCTAATCCACTACCAAACCTTTGCATTTGGGATAATGCTTGTCATCATCTTCTTTCTTATCACCAGAGCTCTCCATTGATATCCTTTTTAGAGAAAACCCCACATTCCAAGACTCTCTTTGAGCTCACCTTTCCCATTTGGAGAACCTACAAGTAAGCAACCTTCCCCATATCTTGGATTTGTGTTTCTTTGATCTTGAAGAGGTTCCATTTTCATTATTTTAAGGTTTCCCTTTCTATTTCTTGTATTGACCCTTTTAGGGTTTATATTTGGGATTTTGTTCATAGCTTGGATCTTTGGCTTGTAGGAGTTTAAGAGTTTGATTTTCATGATTAGCTTGGACCCAAGGCAAGTGGATGATTTGATTTTTATGAACTTTCAATGGTTTTGGTATTTCCACTCATGCCTATTTATTGCATTGATTTGAAATAAATGTTCATGATAGAGCATTGATAGTGAATTTATGTCATAGAAATATATTGGTGCATGGCATTTAATTCCCTCTTGTTTTGTTCCAAATGTATTTTTACGTGTAATGGTTTCCTTCCTTCTTTCTTTGTATTAGATGTGATGTTGATGGAGGAGAATGGAATGGATATTGTAAGAGATTTGATGTTGTTTTGAATGAAGTTTTGGACTCCTCATTGGATATATAAAAGAGGCTAGAAAGAGGTTGTAGAAGGAAGAGATAGAGAGGAGCTGAACTGTCCCGGAATCAGTTTCTGGACAGTTCGCTCGAGCGAACATGACACTTCGCCCGAGCGAAGTGTGCAGAAAAGAGTTCGGAGCATTCCAGTAGGCAGTTCGCTCGAGCGGACCCTTTAGTTGCTCGAGCGAACCTCCCAAAACTCATTCCAGAGAGTGGTTAGCTCGAGCGAACCAATACTTCGCTCGTTCCGAGCTCCTACTGGATGAGTTCGCTAGAGCGACCTCAACTTCGCTCGAGCGAACCCACCCAGACAACCATTCCAGAGAGCTAACCGCTCGAGCGGACTGGTGGGTACTATTCACCTGGGACTATTTTAGGAGCATAAATAAAATGTTTTTATATTTGAGAGAGGTTTGTTGGGAACTCCATTGTATTGAGAAGAACCGTTCATATGATTTGACATCCGTTTGAGAAAGAAACCACGTCACAAAGATGTCATTTGAAGTCGTAAAAATCTTAAGGTGTATAAGGAGCTCGGAATGTCCCCAAACTCAAAGAGTACCAAGTGGTCATTAAATCGACATACGGGACCCCTATTTACCTTAAACAAATCTGGAACCCCGATACTTGTATTGAGATTTTGTAAGTTCATTTGTATTTTACTATTTCCCGAACTTCTTATGTATTCTCGGAAATGTTGAAATGGCAATTGTAGCATCTTGCTAGCCCGATAAGCATGCCCGAATTGATACGATAGTTGTGCCTTTGAGCACCCCGTCCCTTTTATTTATGTACTTGCATTTGATGTATTTCATACATGTTTTAATTTTTTTATTTGACCTATGAGTCGGTACCACTAAGCTTGGATAACTTCGTTGGTCTGATCCACCGACTTGGAGATCCCCCTCTTGTCCCGCCAGCTGCAGTTTGGATCCCGCTACCCGGTTATTACCGTGGTCTTGTCCTGATGCCGCAGATTGCTACTGTGGTTCCCGATGCCCGGCTCGCTACCATGGTCATGTATAGTTTATTATATGTATATGTATATGTATATTTCGTTGTACCTCCTCACTACGGTGATTGAGGTCAACGCCTTGATCTTGCTCTGTCACTTCAATGATAGAGGATTTAGATATGTGTGGTTGCCATCTTGCTTTTTTCCTGATTTCCTTGGATACCCATACATGTTTTACACTGTGCTTATGTTTTCATTAAATGATTTGATTCTTTTATGAAGTTATTGATCGAACAGGTTTAAATGCTTTTAAAGGTAAATGTATTTATTGTTGAATTGTTATGTCTTTTCACCCATTTGCCAAACCGTCGTGTTTGACCCACTCTTTGGTACTCAGGTCCGGATATTGCTTACCCCGAGGCGGAGCTTGAGGATGCGGTCGGTGAATCGCAACGCCTAGTTGAGTAGCATGCTGATGATGTCATTTAGACATTTGATTGCTACGGGAGACGTAACATTTTGGGAAATTGTTTAACCATTCATTTGGGTTATTATTTTGTTTATATTGGCCTTTGTTGGCCTCTATTTTTGGGAATGTAATTAAATGATCTTTTGTATAAACTTTAATTTACTTTTGGGAAACATGCTAATGATCATTGCTCATTCTGATATAGTATTATACTTGTGTTATTGTCTTTATGACTAGAGATGGTTTGAATGTTTGATTTGCTACACGCTTCCGCAGTCAAAAGAAATGTTCATATATGGTTGTGATATCCTCACCGCGGACACCTGTGGGAAATTAAATAAATGTGCACACCTTTCACTCACCACCTAACACCAACCAATCTCAACCAATAATTTGTCCCGATCCCGGATCAGTCTGACAGGCCTAGTCCGGGGTCGCGACAATTGCCGAGGTGCCTTATATCGAGACCGAGATGAGTCTAGTCAGTACTCTTACCGAGACTGGCTCAAGCTTGGCGCAAGCTGACACTGTTTGCCGAGCTGAGAAGAGATGTCTAGCTGGTACGTTACCGAACTAGGTGGATCTGGGCACTGTGGCCGAACTTAGATACCAAGATCGGGATGGGCTGAGCTGGTATTGCTACTGAGACTAGCGTAATCTTACTCTTAGGAAAACCCCCCACACAATTGCCCCCTAGCTTTTGACCTCTTGGAGTTCTCTAACTTTTTGAGGTCGGGAGCTAAGCATCATGTTCGAGAGATCTGAGGTACCAATTTGAACTTCATCTCGGTGTTGGCTGATGACGACTGATCTTTATCATGAAGTTTGCTTGCCTTTCTGAGATAATAAATAACACACCAGTGACGCTTTGTCTGCCCGAGGTGATAAATATTAGGTAGGTAACGCTTTATGAGCTCGAGGCAATAAATAGCATGCTGAGCATGCTGATGTTTCACCTTCCGAAGGCAATAAATGTAGCGTCTGAATCTCTGTGCGAGATTAACTGGCAGTGCCACGTGTCTCCATCTGGTTGGTCGTTCGACGAAATTGAAGCGACGCGTGCCCTCAGGAATTGGAACGGGCGCCATACCGTCTATAAATAGGGCTTTTCTTCCTCTGTCTCTTTCACTTTGATATTTTATCAGAGAGAACTCTGCTGCAATAGAGAAAAGAACCCTGCCGAAGATTTACTGGAAGTCTAACTCAGCGAACCAGAGCCCAGAATCCGTCTCCTTTTCTGTGAGTTTTTCTTCCCTGTCCCTGTCTTTGCACACCGCCTTTCTCTGTTTTTAAGGGTCTTGCTCGAGGGTTTTAGGGCTTCTGTTTCTCCCCCCTTTTCTAGTGTCGCCATCTGTTAGAAGAATGTGATCTTATAAGAGTTGGGCAGAGATCCGTGAGGCCATGGCCTGCTTCAGGGGGATGTATGGGATCCTAGAGGACGTCCCAAGGAAACTGGATGACCCGAAAGACCTCTTTGAGGGTCAATCCTTCCGGGATGGCTGGATGTCATTCCCGTTAGTCTCAATAATAGAGGGAGGGGTTAGGTTTCCCGTCCAGCCTCTACTCAAGGCCTGCTTGAGGACATGGCACCTAGGCCCATGCTAACTGATGCCCAATAGCTTCAAAGTCATAATGGGCATTGCCGAGTTCAATAAGATATTGGGCATAAACCTCAGTGTCCATGACATCGAGGACATATATGACCTGTGCAAGACCGTCGGGGGCGGTCACAATTATTATCTTCGCGGGAAGCCGAAGATGGACCCTTCGTCCATGATCTGAAGGACTCAAACAGACACGCTAGGGACGATCGTCTGTTCGTCTCTGGCAACTGGGAGTTTGGCAAGGACGAGACCGAGGTGGAGAAATTGTACAGGATTCCTCGACACTTCGATGTTTCTCCAAGTAATTACCGAGCTCAAAGTGTTTATTTTCCTTCTGTTGTCTTGCCGAGCATATATTATCTTCTGTCATGCAGAGAGTAGCCAGAGGAAGCAGGGAGCTGAACGCGTCAACTAGAAGTGGAACGACAGTTGGCTGAAACTCGTGCGCGAGTATCACTGCCATAACGGACGAGCTGCCCGGTCCTTGCTCGGATATGAGCCGAGGTACCACATGTACATCAAGAGGAAGGAGCTCGCGCCCGCCAGCTCGGAGGCTGTTGATTTGGCCCAGCTCGTTAAGAGCTATTCATCTCCCTCTAACCACGAAGAAGAAAGGGGAGAGGAGATGGAGAAGAGGCGGCTTGTTGTGAAGATAAAAGACTTGGGGGCGAGACTTTTTGGAGGTCGAACTCCCTCTTCCTCAGTAGTCTCGGGGAGTGTCAAGGAGGCTATAAAGGGTTTTGCTGCTGCTGCTGGAGCTGGTGGTGCTGCTATTGCCGCCGGCACTGCTGCTGGAACTGTTGTTGCTGGTGCTGGTGCAGCTCGGCAGCGTTCCGTTGAGACCCCAAGAGGGAGGCCGAGCTGAGAAGGGGCAGCGGTTTGAGGGTTGCGGCTCGGGAACTCGGCAGCAGCCTGCTGAAGGGGCTAAAGAGAAGGCCCCGAAGGAGAATAGGCACCGGGGCGAGGGCTCATCAGAGAAAGGCCCTGGGCAGGCCTTGGTCCCTCAGCCTGCGGGGGAGCCTCTATGGAAGCCAAGCTTGTAACTTGGACCTGGGAGGCCCATGACGGTGGAAGACCGTCTATCCAGTAGTCCATCGGTCGTTGTTGTTCTCGCCAATGCGTGCGCCCTACCACTTGACATGCAGAGGCACAAGGAAGCGGACGACGTGACACTGCTATCTTCATCTCTGCAGTCGATCTTCTCGATAAGTGTTCGAAGTAGATCTTCGAGTAGTATTAGTTTCTGTTAGCTTTTCTCTGACACTTGTCTTCTTTCTCAGATTGCGCAGAGGGTTCAGGTGGTCCTGGAGAGGGTTCGTGAAAGTGGCTCCAAGGTTGAGAAGCTGGAAGCAGAGAGGAAGAGACTCGCTACGGCCTTGGAGGGGAGTAGCCGTGAGCTGAAGGCGGCAGAGGAGAAAATAAGCAGTCAGGAGGCAGAAATGGAGTTTACGCTCCAAAAGCTTAGCAATGTGAAGGCCGAGACCCACGAGCTGAGAGGCGTGACCGCGGTCAAGGAGAAGAAGATTCTTGCACTTGAGGCCGAGCTGGTAAAACAGGACGTCCAGCTCGAAATGGAGTACAAGGAGAAAGTCTCTCTCGAAGCCTCGTTCCAAGCTGAGATCGAGACATGTTTCCAGGACGCGGTGGATGCGGCTACAAAAGCATATGAGGCCGAAGTCGAGAATATCAGCTCGACGCTATTCGAGCTCGGGTGCCGAGCTGCGGTACAGAAGGTAGGGATCCCAGATGATCATCCTGTATACCAGGACCTGCCAAAGTTCACTCGTCCCGAGCCTGAGTCGAGTTCTGCCCCCGCTGTAGAGATTGCCGCGGAAGCTGCTCCAATTCTGCCTGAGGATACTCCCCAAGCCACCAGGACCGAGCCTTTTGACGTCAACGTCGAGGCGACTGAATCCTGAAGTTTTTGTATTTTTCTTTTTCTTTCTTATGTAAAGAACTGACTTTGTAATGATTCTTTCATCAATGAAGAGAATATGTGCATTCATACTTGCTTTCTCTTTTCTTTTGATAGCAATGTGTGTGCTTGACTTTCGTTCCATGATTGGGCTCTTAGCACGAATACCCGATTTTTGACTAAGTAGTTGAGTTCGGTTTAGTAACCGGAACTGAGTGGCTATTGGGTAAGAATGACTTTGGTTCCTTAACCAGAAGTAACTTAGGCTAGTCGAACTCGGTTCCACAACCGGAATTCTAATTGCGCTGAAGTTTAAATAACTTTGAGAAGTACCTGCACCTTTAGAGGTAGAAAACTTGTAGCTGGTTCCGCAACCGAACTAGATTCTCATATGAAGCGATCAGGTCCTGTTAGGAATTTTGTGTTATTGCAATTTAATGGATGCATTATCATATTAGCATCATTTGATTTACAGACATATGCATTGATTTAGAAAACCTTGAAATCTTGATTTATACATGCATTGGTTTTTAGACTTGAAGAATTAATGAGTTATGCATGTTTTGTTTTTAAACTTGGATGCATTTGTTTTTGAAAAGAAGTTTTAGAAATCAAGCTAGCCTATGTGTTTTCAATCTTTCAAATTATTTTAGGCTTTTTATGTTTCATGTTTTTAAACTACTTAGTTTGATTTAAAACATGTTTCCAAGCTCGATTTAATGGCCCAAAAGTTCCCTCAAGAAAATACTTTGAAATATGCAATTTTTGGGAATTTTGGTCCCAGGCCTGACCCGCAGTGTGCCAGGTCGACCGGGCCAGCAGTGTGCCGGGTCGACCGGGGAAGGCTAGGTCGACCGGCCCAACTAAAGGCCAGGTCGACCGGGAAAGAGCCGTTGGCTCCTGTCAAATGACAGTTTTATGACCGTTGTGAAAGCCAGGTCGACCCAGGAGTCATGTGGTCGACCGGGGACTAGCCGTTAGGCAGTTTTGGGCTATAAAATGAAATTCATTTCTTTGTCAAAGTTGGAGATTTTTTAGACTCTTTTGAGGTATTTGGAGACAAGACAAAGGGGATGAACTAAGAGAGACCAAGGGGTCATTTGGAGAGCTAAAGCCTGGATTAATGAAGTTAAATCTCTAAGTAAGCTTTACCTTTCTTAATCATATGTTATATGCTTTGTTTAAATTATTGGTAAATTAATTTTAGCATTATAACTATGATGTGTTGAATCCATTCCTCTTCTAATCTTTGATTTATGTTGGATTGGATTCTTCACGTTTGATTTCAAACCAAGTTGTTTCAAAACCTTCCTTAATCATGCTTAGCCAAAATCTTTGATTTCTTTTAAAGTATGATTCATTTTCTTGGTTGAATTCTTATTTGTTGTTTTCATTCATTTAAACCTTAGTTAAATTTATTTTGTTTTGAAAACAACATTACACATGCATCACATGTTCTAAGTAAATTAATTTCATACAACTTGTGAGTCTTTGATTTTCATATCATTAACAAGTTTGTATTCATACATGTGATTTGCATTTAACTTCAATCAAATCTTTTTATGTGCCTTAAACTTTTAATTGCTTTGAGCATATTTTAATTGAGCTTAGTTTTTAAACTTGATTGAAGTTATCACACACACACATCATGAGCATACACTTTGCATTCATTTAGTGTTTGTGTGAGTTAGGTTTTCACTTTCATATCCGCCTATTTAAGAGGCATTGTATTTGAGCTTTAAATTGTATCTCTTTGAGTGTTTTTTGGAAACACTTCTTTAAGAGAAATCTTTTTCTTGTAAAGGTTATTGCTTAGCCTAAGAAAAACATTGTGTAAAGGTTATTGCTTAACCTAGAAAAGCATCTTGTAAAGGTTGTTGTTTAGCCTAGAAAAACAACATTGTAAAGGTTATTGCTTAGCCTATTGAAAAGCATAGATAATGGAAATCCGGTGGGGTGATTGGATCACAAGCCGGTAGTGGATGTAGGCATTGAGTCCGAACCACTATAAATCTTTGTGCAGTGGTGTTTGCTTGTGGTGATTATTTTATTAGCTTCCGCATTTTGTTTGTTTATCATCACTTGTGACTAGTTTATATTTAAGAAGTTAAAATTGGACATAATTGGTCACATATTGTAGCTCACCCTATTCACCCCCCCTTTAGGGTTAGGATCCCAGGGCTTTCAGGTCCTTTAACTGCATAGCTAGTTCCATAACCGAACTAGAATAGCCGCCGAGTTCCATAACTTGGGGTGTTGCTTCGCTTGGTCCCGTCACCAGGTTGGCTGGTTCTGTAACCGAGCCGAGATTTTGGCTGAGTTCCATAACTACGGAACTTTGTAGCTGATTCTGTAACCAAGGTGTGGTCTCTCCCATGTTGGTGCTGTCACTGAGCTATGACCTTTGCCGAGTTCCATAACTGCGGAGTTTTGCAGCTGGTTCTGTAACCGAGTTGTGGTCTCTTCCATGCTAGTGCTGTCACGGAGCTGAGATCTTTGCCGAGCTCCATAACTGCGACGCTTTGCAGCTAGTTCTGTAATCTAGTTGTGGTCTCTTCCATGCTGGTGTTGCCACCGAGCTGAGACCTTTGCCGAGTTCCATAACTGCATCACTTTGCAGCTGGTTCCGTAACCGAGCTGTGGTCTCTTCTATGCTGGCACTGGTACAGAGCTGAGACCTTTGCCGAGTTCCATAACTGCATCACTTTGCAGCTGGTTCTGTAACCGAGCTGTGGCCTCTTCCATGCTGATGCTGTCACTGAGCTAAGACTTTTGCAGAGTTCCATAACTGCTGTGAGGGAACAGAGTTGTTGTAAGTGAAGCTGTCTGGGTCATGGCTGGTGCTATCACCGAGGCCATTGCCGGGACTTTGTAAGTCGAGGTTGGTGCTGCCTTCGAGGCCCGACGCTGAAGCTGTGTAGCGAAGGCTGGTGCTGCCGCCGAGGCCCGACGCTGAAGCTATGTAGCGGAGGCTGGTGATGTCACAGAGGCAACTGTTGAAGCTTTGTTTTATGTTCGAAGAAGCTGGGCTATGGCCAATGCCGCCACCTACGCCGTAGCCGAAGCTATGAAGATTGGAACAGTCCGAGCCGTGGCTGGTGTTATCACCGAGGCTGTTACTGGAGCTGTCATGATAGAGTTTGTCCGCGCAGCAGTTGGTGCTGTCACCGAGGTCGCTGCTGGAGCTATTGACTGAAGGAGCTGAGTAGTGGTTTGGTGTTGTCACCGAGGTCATAGCTAAAAACTCATGCTGGGTTGCGCTTCTACTTGAGTCGTGGCTGGTGATATTGCCGAGGCCATTGCCGAAGCTGTTGCGATTGGAGTAGTTCGAGTTATGACTTGCGCTATCACCGAACCGGGACTTGAGGATGAAGATTGCATGGCCAGTCAAGGAGTTGTTTCTGTGATCGTCGTTTCTTTTCTGGGGGAAGGGTCCTGCCAGAGGTTGAAACTCTTATGAGCTCGAGCCCGAGCTTCGCCCTGTCGACCAGTGCTTTCACAGTGACTATGGGGAACCGAAGGAGGTCCCTTTGAAGCTTGTTGCCTGGTAACGGAGCTTGCTCGAAAGATGCAAAGGCCGCGGCTGCGGGCCCTGGTATCAACAAGGGACGAATCTTCATCATTATTGCTGTTGCAATCCACCTGGTGGAGGAAATGACGAGACCTGGCTGCCATTGGAACTTTTGCTCCACGGGGGAGTCGCCAGCAGGGCAGTACTCTATTTGGGGGTCCTCCGGTGGAGGAGCATTTTGTTAGGGAGGTGCTATCACTTCCTTTGCTGATAAACATGTTTGAGTTATAGGTCGTCCCACGCCTGTCGCACCAGACTTTTCCTTGGATCTCTCTCGACAGGGGGTTGTCGATGATGGTGGCTGGGCTTTGCAGATCCTTTACTGCTGCCAGAGGCATGACTTTTTTGATCAGTTCCCACAGACGGCGCCCATTGTGAGTGCCTAAAAGTTAAGGACTCAGGTTAGGTTAGTGTGAGACTTGTGATTCGCTGTTTAAGTTTCTTTGGGGAAGATGGATCGCCTAAGGACCTGAAAGGAAAGGAGAAATAGAGATCAGGGACCCTGGCTGCTGTCAGCCGAAGGCTCTCCGATGACTGAGTTAGTGCTATCACTAGACAATGGATGGAGATGAGAGGCACGTATGCTTTTATGCAAGGCGTTCTGTAACGCGCTATCCAATGTGTAATATTCAACGTAATAATGAGTACCTTAGAAGGGATTGGTATTCCTCTATAAGTAGAGATTTCATCTGGCGCACCCTTAGTGGGGGTAGGTGGAGATACTGTCAGGTCGAATCAAGAGATGAACCCTGGTATTAATGTGGATGTTATTGATCAAGACGACACCTGATCACTATCCGGCGTCTGTCTTGTCTGTCAGCATGTTCTGCAACGTAGTCGTAACTTCATAGAAGTACAATTATGGCCTAGTGCTTATTTCTGTGGACGGACCGGGCTGAAGATGATACTGAGGCCAGATTTGGATGCATCCTGGCACTATTGTCAAGGTGCCTTATACCGAGACCGAGATGAGTCCAGTCGGTACTCTTACCGAGACTAGCTCAAGCTTGGCGCAAGCTGGCACTGTTTGCCGAGCTGAGAAGAGATGTCTAGTTGGTACCGTTACCGAACTAGGTGGATCTGGGCATTGTGACCGAACTTGGATACCGAGATCGAGATGGGCTGAGCTGGTACTACTACCGAGACTAGTGTAATCATACTCTTAGGAAAATACCCCACACAAGCATATAATAGAATAAATAAGTTCTGTTTGGATTTCATGGTTTTTTGTTTGGATTCCATTGCTCTTGCTTTCTATGCAGTGGTCCAGATCAAGCATATAGTCTGTCCCTCCTTGGATGGCTCACACGCACACAAAAGCTCACTATCAAAAATATATATTTTTCTTCAACCCAGAGTCAGTGTAACTTACTGTAAAAAATGAAGCTGATTTGAAACTGGATCTATTGAAGTATGGCATGATGGTGGTGGTCATTCACAGAATGGTCCAAAAGAATCATGATGTCATTTTAAATCTTTACTAATCTCCTATTTCTTAATTTGCAAGATCTGATTTCTTTTAAGGTCATCCTTCTCTTCAAGCTTTCATCTATTTTATGGGCCCACCTAATTAAGGAAGATCTCATATATATATATATGGAGATGCTCCTTTCAGAAATATCTCTCATTTTATATGAGAGATAGGAGTGGGGGCCCTCACATCCATATCCATATCCAACTTAAATGTGAGGGCCCTCACTCCTATCTCTCATACAAGGCGAGAGCATCTCTCATAGGAGCATCTCCCATATATATATATAAATACATACATATATATATATAAAGAGGATCCCTCTCCTCAGCTCAAGTGCAGCCTAAGGTCCGCTCAAGCGTGCCAACCGCACGTGTGGGCGATGAAAAGAGTCAAACCATTTTTACAGCCCGCCCATTTGGAAAAGACTCATTTCTGAAAACAGAACAGAGAACGAGAGATCTTCCTCATCCTCAGCTCTGAACGGCACTTTGGCAGCTCTCCCTCTCGCACCTCTCTTTCTCCCGCTTCGTATGCCAGGTAAGGGTCCTCTCTTCTACTCTCCCTCTCCCTCCCTCTCTTTCTCTCTTCGTTTTTTTCTTCTTTCATTCAGTTACCGATCCCAGTATATATATATATCTGTGTCAGTGTGTGCGGGGGGTGGGGACGTAAAAAAGGTGCTTCCCGAAATTGCCGATATCTGTTAAATTCAATTGAAGCATCGGGAAACAATTCCGCATGAAGAATCAGAAACCCTAATTTCCATTTTCGATTCTTCTGCGTCCCTTTCTCTCTCTCACCAACCATCGATATGGGGCTTTGGGACGCTCTTCTCAATTGGCTCCGAAGGTAACTTGAAATTCTTTCTTCATTTCTTGTTTTTATATGAAAATCCTTTGAATTGAATACCATATCTTTGAATGGGTTTGTGCTTTGATCCAACCTTCAGCATTGAGCTTTCCTTTTGAATCTTTTGAAGGAATTGTGTTATTTATACGATCGTTTATGGATTTCTGTGATTTTGGGGTGGTTTTATTTTGATTTTGTAACTGAGCTGGGAGCTTTAATTGGGGTTTCCTGAGAGGGTTTTCTATGATTTGTGGATTAAAGGTGACCCGGAAAGATGGTTTGATTCTGCCATGCAGACATCAGCATATGATCAAGGCTCTCATCTAGAGCTTCATTACTTCTTCTATTTTTTTTCACCCTTTATCAAGAAGTATTTCTAAAGGGTAATGTGAGAGGGATTTTGACATTGTTAATTGGGTGAGATAAGTTCTGTTGAAATGACATGGAAGCCCTACATTTTTAGAAAAAGGGATCCCATGAATTAGTAAGGGGTGCCACTTATCTAATTGCTGCCCAATTTGGGTGGATGGGGTTTTTCGAAGAGTGAAGACTAGAAAGTCCAAACCTTTCTCCAAATTTCTAGCTTATTTATGGCTAATTGTGTTGTTTGACCCGTGAGTACCAATTATTTGCAAACAACTTACAACAAGGAAACTTTGTCTCGGCTATCTGCCATTACAAAGTTGAAAGATGCCAACTTTAAGCAGTAGAGCCAAAAGGCCCATAGAAAATCCGTTAGCATGTGCTTCATGATCCAAATTATCTAATCCATTTGCTAGTTTGATTTTCCAATAATATTTTTCTTACGACTGTTGATCTTACACCTTTTATTAAATGGAATGGAATTGGGGTTTCATGATCATTGTGACTTTTAGTTAACCAATGAATAGGCCGCATCTCATTCATATCTGACGTGTAGTTGTGTATGATTGGCATTTGATTAAATTGAAGAAGAAGTGGGCCTCTTTTCCAATCCTATACAGTGAAGCAGGATAAAGATCATTCTGTAGTTTCTTTACAAAACCAGGACATTTAAGTGTCGATTATTATTGTCATATATGATGTTTCCAGTTTCCAGTTTCGGTTGAGAGAAGGCAAAAAGAATCTTTCAAAACCTTGCCACTATTCCTGAGTTAAATTGAATTAGAGAAAATGATTCCGTATCATATGGCAGTGGGTTTCTTGGTCTTTGCTTATACATGTCAAGTCACTAGTGAGTCTGATACTTTGACCGAAGTTCCAGAACTGATTTACATCCTCTACTACTATTTCACCAGTCCTCTAAGCAATGTACTGTTGCTACCTCACACCCAACAAACATCCCTCTTTAATCTCAACCACCCTCTCGATCCCATCCATCCTTTTTCAAGAGCAGGTCCTCTACTTGTTACTAGTTTATGGTTAGACATTGCTGAAATGTTGAAATTGATTCATATGTTTAATGATTAGAAGAAGTTAAGTGTAGAATAGTCTAAGACACTGCTGAAACATTGAATGGCCTGAAACTAGCAATAGAATTGTCTAAAACTAGAGATGGTTAACAGTCTGGGATATTGCTCAAATGTTGAATGGGTATGTGATTTTTTGGGTGCCACTTGTTGTAAGCTGGAGTTCTATTTTATATTAGACATTCACCAAGGGACTTCTTATTGAACATTGAATTAGGTTCAGACTTGGGTGTGAAACTCATCAATGGGTTCACTTTCCAGTCAGTATCATGTTCTTGAACTTGGAAAAAATGAGTTAAAAATAATGAAATTGTTTTTTTTTTTTTTGCTTTAGAGGACTTCTGAATGCAATGGAGGAGGATGGATGGAAATAGCTTTTGAGTGACATTATGTGTTCATCAATTCAATAATGAGGGCTTTTTTAGGGCTTTTTTATAATTGTCTTAGGGCTTTTTTAATGTGTAATAGAAGGGAGATTATATTTCTAAATCATGTAAAATGCTCTCTCTCTCTCTCTCTCTCTGCAGCTGAAAGGAGTACCCACATTATTCAAAGGATTACCCAGTTGGTCCTATGTGATTCTCATGTCATCTTCAAGTATGTGATATGAAGTTTTTTATTTATTTCTAACATGAGAATCTTATGTATGAATTAACATATTAGGTTAAGAATATGTAGGCAGGTCATCGTCTGTTTCATTACAAAACTTACAATGGGCTCCAAAGTGCCCATGCGGATACGGGACTATGATTCCAAAGACTTCTCGTACAACATCCAACCCTGGACGCAAATTTTGGAAATGCCCGGATTTGCCTGTACGTTAAGATTCCAACATCACCCATTAATGTATTCTTTTGAGTACAATATTATGGCTTATTGTGATGCATTTTATCGCAGGGAGAAAGAGGTTGTGGTCTTCTATCTGGATGGATGAACTTACGTCGGAATGGATTCCCAAGTCAGATACAGGAAGTGGCAATATTGACGCAAAATTGGAAGAAATGAAAAGCGCCGTTGAAGAAATGAGGCTTGAAATGCGTCGTCTAAGAGAAAGCATAGACCACCAAAACAGGGGAAGCAGACGCGAAAATGGAGTTGCCTATATGCTTGTCATTATAATCTTTTTTGTTGCATGTATTTGGTACCAGAAGAATGTTCGCGACAGTCTATTAGAGTTGATGTAAACCTTTGGAGTTGATGTTTTAAGACTCATGTTTTCAGACCCAAAATACATTATATTATGAATTATCAATTGCTCTATTTGTGGAGACAGTAATGATATTGACCCTAAATCCTCAAGATTGATTTTTGCTTAGATCCATGCTGTTGATTTCATGCTGTTTAGATTATTCTATCAGTGGCCTTGATGTATGATTGATATACCTTGGTCTTAATTTGATGTTGGCTTTCCTGAGGAAGACGAAGAGGATTGAGTGGAGGTGTCTAGTCCTCATCTGCTGCTGCTTTTATTGTTCAAGTATTTGCACCAATTACTGTCTAGTCCTCATCTGCTGTTTCTTTCTTTGGCACCAATTACTAACGCTTTGAAACAATGCTTTTAGGATCAGATATGCTTTTAGGCCTGCTCCGCCCTTAAGCTTACATTTAACTGTGGTGGAATTGGCCCTTTCTAAATAACTTTGAAGGGTATTTCGCAATGGGGTGTTCCTACCTATGGAAATGTTGGTCTTTTAATGACATGGAATCCAAACTTATTATAGTAGAAATCATTCCTTTTTTCTCACCTTACTAGCATCAGTGGCCAAAATCAGTAAGATCAACACAATGTAAGATTAGGCCATGCCAGCACAAACAGGTGTCACTGTTTTAAGGTTGTGAAATGTTCATGTGGTTAGGCCATCTTTTTGGTTGTTGGGAAATCGCCCAAAAACGGGGCGCTGAAGTAATATCAAGATGGTCCATGCAATTTCTTGAATTGTGGATGCAGCTATGTTGAAGGGAGAGGTGGAGCTATTTAGTTATGCCACAACAGCAACAAATGAGCATTTCACATGGAGATCTCCTTATTGGTTGGGATGGAACCCTGCTTTTCTGTAACATGTTAGTCAATCAATTCAACTCCTCAACTATGGCACAAAACTTTTCCATCATAGAAAAGTTATTCACAGAGCTTGCTGGATATAGGAGTAGTAAACATAAGAGGCTTGTTCTACTTGCAGCATCAAGCAGTAAAACTAAATCTAGTGATGGAATAAGGGGTCCATTCAGAATTTCAACTACATGCATGTTGGGTAGCTTAAATGGTGAAAGTTAAAGAAAAATAATTTCTCTGCCAAGTGTAAAAATGCATGAAAAGGTTGAATGAGTACTCTTTATTGCAGCATTCAAGTGACAATTATAAATATCAATGGTAGAAACAGATTTAAAACGCAGACATACGCACACTTGCCCAGTGCCAGTGTGAACGAGATGGTTTGCCAAATAGGCATCATCTACATTCAAGTTTGGGGCTCGCAACTGCTGCATCAACACACACCCACATCCAATCACATTCAACAGATAACTCTCAAATCCATACAACACCCATCTCACATCTATTCAGAAAACCATAAATAAAAAACACAAAATCTGAGTAGTTAATCAACACATTAATTAAAAACCATTAATGGTTCAAGACTCCAAACAGACTGCTTCAACATCTCCAGTGTTCACCCAATTCATCAAAATATAGTTAAGACTTAGATCATACAAACAGCTAGTGGAGAAGTCCCTTAATTGAGAACCAAAGATAATGACAAAAACAAAAAGAACATTATAAATCCATGCCAGCTGCACCATCTTCAGAAGCCTCCATTGACGGCATCTTCAAACTCCAGCATCATATCCCCTACACAAGCAATCAAACAATAGTTCACATTAGAAAATCTGATAAATGAAAACATAGAAAGGTAGCCATGAGAATTGAATCCTTTACCATTTTCTTATTAAAGCATTTCAGACTCAGATCCTTCTGAACTTGAATAGGTATTATCTTCTGTTTGGTTTGGAACATTTTCAACCAACCTGAAATTATATGTCAAAAGCACTATGTTAATATGTCAAGATGGAAGGAAAAAAAAGTTAAAAATTAAAATCATCGAATGTATACTTGTTTAGTAGAGCAGGACAATTTCGCTTGTCGTGCGAGACACCGCGTTTGTTGCAACCACGACAAAGCCGCCCTTTTGTTGCTTTCTCCTTCGATGATTTGAGTCTCTTCGCGCATCCTTTTGTTACAACATGTGATGGTTCTTGATATTCTATAACATCACTATCTAATCCTTTCCATGGGTGCATGCTTGCCTCTGATGGAATGTCCATTTTTAAGTTCTGCAGCTTCATTTGTACTTCGGCATGAGCATTGACTAGAATTTCGAACCCTTCTTTGGATAGACAACCTTCGTTAAATATTGGAGTAAAAATACTTGAAATGTAACGTTGTCTACCCAGTAACAAGTCAGAGCCGCAACTTTCAATTTCAGCTCCATCAGTATCAATAGAATTTAGTTTTGTAACTCCCTTCGTCCATCGCTTCAAAATGTAACGTTCTGGTAAATATTTCACATTTAAACGCACCATAACAGACAATGCATGATGACACGGTATGCCTTCAAACTCAAATTTCTTGCAAGAACAATATGCATGCATCTCTTCTTTCTTCCATAAAACCTCTTTTTTTTTTTCATTTTCATCCATCATACTTGTCACAACAAAATTACAACTGACAGCATCTTCATTTACAACATCAACCTCCATTGACAAGGTAACAAACAACTCTTCTTGTAACTTATAAAATAAGCTCCTTATGTAGATACCTGCCATTTGTTTCTCCATTGGTGAGCATGTTTTTAATTTAGGGTTCCCATTACTACATTCGAAATCCTCTTTGTTTTCAAGATATTTTAAACGTTCCACCCCAGAGTCAAACCGCAATATGAAATCAATCAATGAATTTTTGTACTCAACGTACTGCTTCACAAATGAATTCATACTTTCACTCCTTTGAGTAGTTGACATGCCCGCAAAGAAATTCTCCTTTAGATATGTCGGAACCCACATATTACGGATGTTGAACATAGCTTTCAACCAATCATTTTCCACAAGGGAAGCATCTGACATGATTTCATTCCAAGAACTCTCAAATTCGAGAGGAGTATCAGATTTATGAAGACAACTTTTAATCTTTTCAACCAAACCCTCATTGTGAATAGAAACCCCTCCCAAATTCGATGGCAGTTTATCCAAAATGAGCCATAGGCAATACCGATGACGAGTGTTTGGCATGACTTTTTTTATGGCTTTTGTCATAGCCAAATCTTGATCCGTTATAATTCCTTTAGGTGGGCCACAAGGCATGGCTTCAAGCCATTTGTTAAACAACCACTCAAAAGACTCTGCTTTTTCATTCAGTAGGAACCCACATCCGAACAACGTTGTTTGACCATGATGATTGCTACCAACAAATGCACCAAAAATTAGCCCATAACAGTTTGTCTTATATGCTGTATCAAATGTTACAACATCACCAAAAATTTTGTATGCCGAACGGAATGAACCATTCGCCCAGAAAACATGTGTTATCTTCTTCTCTGCATCTCGCTCAATGTTATAAGTAAATCCATGACTCATTTCCTTGCGATTTTCAAAGAGTTGAAACAACAGCTGACCATCAAGCCCCTTTCTCTTTTCCTTATCATTTCTGCGGTGATTCTCAGCATCTCTATCTGTAAATCCGATCTTGTCTAGTCCCCCAGATTGCGAACTGAATATTTGCATTTGTTGCTTGTTTCGAATATTTGCAGTATCATATGTATTTATTTGTTGCTTCATTGTTTCTGGAACAGACCGATGCGACCTCAACATGAATCGCTTGCGAGGAGTAGTGGGGGGATGGCAATGCCCAGGAACAAATTTCGACACTTCATAACCCCCTGATTTTTCTTTTTTCACTTGCAATTGCGCCTTACAATTTACTCGTGTTTCCATGCGACGCCTTTGAACAACATTCTTGTCAATCCAATGCTTCTCGTCCGTTTTACCCTCCTTTGAACTATAAAATCGCTTCCAAACTACCTCCCCATCTTTAGTACGAGTTGAATCTTACACTAAACCCAGCCGCCTTTGCATGAACATTGTAAAATTCATATGCTTTCGTTAAATCCTCAAAATGCATCCCCAATTTTGGTGTCAAATTCTCATCTACATCCGGATAATGCAAAGCTGGTGATGAGGATGAGGACACTTCCATATTCAAAACCCTGCACCAATTCAATGATGGCATTCATCAATGATGGAATGAAACTAGTTTGTGGAGGAAAGTAGAATTGGGTCGATTCTTGGAATCGATGAACAATAATGGGATTGTGGGTATAGGGTTATGCTGATAAGGAGGATTTATTATACAATACTCATTTGCTAATTAAAGAATACATTAATGGGTGATGTTGGAATCTAAGCAAATTCTTTTGCAATCAGAACATCAGTTTACTTAGGAGACTATATACTCTGGTTTGTGACAAGTAGTTTAGATTCAATATGTAGAGCTATCATCCTAAACTTAATTAAAATAAACCAACCAACCCAAATTATACATGATAGACAGGTGTACGGTTGGTGTAACAACTTTACTGTGGCTCCAACTCGCTGGAGTGAAATTTGGAAAGCATGTTAAGAAGGGCTAAGAGCCCCTAAACAAACAAGGAAAAGACCAGCAAGGGAAGGCTGTACAAAAAAGCCTCCTAAATTTCATCTGTCCGACTGCAGGAACATCTAAGGGAGGAAATTTTCCTCTTAGACAGTGACCAATATCATTGGTGTTCATAGACAGAAGTTTAAAATTGTGCTTGAATTTGCCAAGCTATGGCTTGATTAATTATTGAATTTCAGATCTAAGTCTCTGGCCCAGCTTGTGTGCCTTCACTCAAACCCAGAACGAGCAGCAAGTTACACCCAGGGCTAGGCTGGGTACCAGTTGACATCCTATCTGACCAAATAGTATACGCCTATTTCATTAATCCAGAATGTGCATACCTGAAGAGCTTGCTTGACAGAAGTTTGGAATTGTGCTTGAATTTGCCTAGCTATGGTGGCTTCTAGTTTTGAGCTTACTGATTTCTCCAATTGACCCACTGCCTTGTCTCCAACCCCCCTCTGCAAAGCAATCAACAAGATTCCAATAAGGCAAATGAATGAATCCTCACTGTAAGTGACATAGAAACCATGAATGAATTATAAACAAAAAAAAAAAACGCCTATAAATGATGGGACTTCCACATGAATTAAATGGGTCTCAAGTCACAACAGCCAAAATGGAAGGCTATTATTAAGTGACAGTTATTAAGAGGCTGAATGTGGACAAGATGAAGTTGAGGACTGAAACAGGAATTTTATGATGCTCCTCTCATAGGAATTTCAAACAATGGGAATTTCCATAAGAATCTGGATTTCTTCTCTTTGGAAGCCTACCTCATCCCTTGTTCAATTCCTATTCCCCTCCTCTACTGCCAATGACTACCAAATGCAAGCACTAATTTTCCATAAACACACTAGAAGTTAAAAGAAGATATTGCCATTTAATTTAAACCAATGCCGACAACTCACATCATTCAAATAGGCAAAAACACCCACCATTGTATATACAAATTTTCTTTTTCTTATGCATGTTTTAACTGTATATACATGTTAACACATGGCATTGACTGAGTAGTAAAAAAAAAAAGAAGTGGGACTCACCCAAATCACTTGCACCAGAGGGAGTGGATAAGTAAAGAAGTCCTTATCACTATAAATGGAAAAAACCAATAGAAGCATTGTTGAATGAGGCCTTTTGTCTATGCTAAAGTTGAGTGGGGGATTTGGTCGAACACGAGGCGAGCGTAGTCGAGGCTTGTGTTGGGAGAGAGGGTTAGGGCTGTGATGAGTCTGCTGGCGGATTAGGGATCGAAGAAGAGGCCGAGACGGAGCATGCAGGCATGGATTTGCTTGGCTTGTGATTGGTTGGTGCATCGGTCGAGCAAGGATAGGGTCGGATGGTCAGGGAGGTTTGGTTTGGGGTCGGGACTTTGGGAGAAGGAGGAGGAGGGGGCTTGGGGAAGGAAGAGGAGAGTATTTGGGAGGAGGGTTGCCTTTCTTGTGCACTCAAAACCCCAAACACGCAAAACCCACAACAATCCATGAATCCCCGAATATTTGACCCCATACCTGGATGAAAGAAAAAAAAAACGAAGAGAGAGAGAGAGGGAGGGAGAGGGAGAGTAGAAGAGAGGACCCTTACCTGGCGTACGAAGCGGGAGAAAGAGAGGTGCGAGAGGGAGAGCTGCCAAAGTGCCGTTCAGAGCTGAGGATGAGGAAGATCTCTCGTTCTCTGTTCTGTTTTCAGAAATGAGTCTTTTCCAAATGGGCGGGCTGTAAAAATGGGCAGGCTCAACTTCCAAATGGGCAGGCTGTAAAAATGGTTTGACTCTTTTCATCGCCCACACGTGCGATTGGCACGCTTGAGCGGACCTTAGGCTGCACTTGAGCTGAGGAGAGGGATCCTCATATATAAAATACAAATAAATTATATATATAATAAAAAGATAAATTCTTAAAATACATGCTTTATGCCCATAACATTTAACTAAATTGAATCTTTATAAAAAAAATTGAAGAGAGATGTCTCCTCTTCTTTTGAATTTGAATTTTGAATTAAAAGTCATCTAAGTCCTTTTCAAGATCTCTCCAATATGAGTTGGAGCCTTGTCTAGAGATCAAAAGGTAAGAGACTCTAATTTCCAAATTGATGAGGCCCTGTTGTTATTATTCGGTTTTCTCTTCAATTGATTTGGACTTTTTTTTCCCGTTTTATATTCTATTCTTGGATGATTAGATGGGTTGTGAAAGACTTGTTGACATCTTGGAAATATCTTGCGATAACTTACTTCTTCAACTTTAAATTGTACTTTCATTTATGCATTTTCTCTTTCCAGGTTCTGTTTCTTTAAATTAATATAAAATTCTTAATACTTCTGATTCATTTACATTAATATAATAATTTCTTTTGTTACCCCATTTCAAACTAAAAAAATTATTCTTGTCGTTTTCATTATCAATTTATTTGATCAAGTCCATTTAATGATTAAAAAATTATATTTCAATACTCTTTCCTATTTTTTCCCTTTGCTATCATCTTTAAAGGTTGGATATGGACTTGGCTTCTTGAGATGAAGGAAGGTTGTGGAAAAGATTGGTTATTTCCTACATTCCAATTATAAGATAGTCCTCGTCTTGGTACCAAATGGGCACTACAAAAAATTATAATTTTAGCTGCAAAAAAATTCATTTTTAGTGGCAGTTCTTTTTCTGCCGCTAAAAGGCAGCTAAGAGTCATTAAAAATATGATTAAAACCACCAAAAAATCTTAGATGGTGCCTTCCGAGGCAAAAACATCACTTTTATTGGCGGGAAAAAAACCTCTAAAAGCATACTTTTACTAAAAGTCACATTTCTTGTAGTGGGGGTTCTCAACATGGCAAGTAGGTATGTATGTTGGAAGTATGAGTTTGTTGCAACATGCTGTTAGGAATTTTGTATTTGCAATTTGTTGGATGCATTTTCACTTTAACATCATTTGAATTTTCACACTTGCATTGTTTTAGAAAACCTTGAAATTTGGTTTTATACATGCATTGCTTTTAAGATTTGTAAAAGTATTGTTTTATGCATGTTTTGTTTCTAAACTTGGATGCGTTGATTTTAGAATTCAAACTCTTTTGAAAACCTAATTCTTTGTGCATTACTTTTGAGAAATCATATTCAGGAATTAGGTTTGTGCCTTGCATACATTCTTCACTTTCAGAATCATTTTTGTATGCATTTTTATGTGAAAAGAGTTTTTAGAAATCAAGCTAGCCTATGTTTTAAATCTTCCAAATTATTTTAGGCTTTTTGTGTTTCATGTTTTTAAACATCTTCGTTTGATTTAAAACATGTTTCCAAGCTTGGTTTAGTGGCCCAAAAATCCCCACAAAGAAACACCTTCAAAATTGCAATTTATGGGAATTTTTGTCCCAGGGGGTGGTCCGGCAGTGTCGCCGGTCGACCGGCCCAGAGGTCCCAGTCGACCGGGAACACTGCAGGCCAACTGGGCCCCTGGAGCCCCAACGGTCATATTTCCGACCGTTGTGTGATCCCGGTCGACCGAGACCTGTTTCCAGGTCGATCGAGGACTAGCCGTTGGACTGTTTTCTTGTATAAAGTCCATTCATTTCCAACCTTTTTCAAGGCTTGAAACATGAACTTTTGAGACCATATTGGAGCCAAAGAAAGGGGAAGAAGTTGGAAAGGCTAGAGGGCTATTTGGAAATCAAATGCTTGAGTTTTCAAAAGGTACATCTTACTAGTATTTTTGATTTCCATTAAAATGAAATCCATGCATGCTTAAATCTTTGTATTTTCACTTATGCATGATTTCTAGAGATGTTTTGCAAACTCATTATCATCTTTGGAATATTAAGAATGGTTTGCAAACTCTCTTGACTAATTCACATGTTCTTAGATTTTAATATTTATACAACTTGTTTATTTCATTTCTTCAAAGTTGTTTGAATCTTTTATGTGATTAATTTTCTCTTCAATCATCATTTTATAAGCTTTGATTTTAAAATGCATCATGCATTCATTTAAGAGCTTCATTGTTGAAATTGATTGAAGAAAAGCATTCATACACTTGTGCACACACTTTAGCTCATTTAGTGTATGTTTGTAATTTGAATTACACTTTCATATTAGCCTATGTAGAGGCAATTCAATTGTGCTTAAATTGTATCTCTTGGAGTGTTCTTTTGTGAAGACACCTTCTTAGAGAAATCATTCATTTGTAAAGGTTATTGCTTAGCCTAAGAAAAGCATCTTGTAAAGTTTATTGCTTAGCCTAGAAAAGCACATTGAGAGGTTGTTGTTTAGCCTAGAAAAACAACATTGTAAGGGTTATTGCTTAGCCTAGTAAAAAGCATAAATAGTGGAAATCCGGTGGGGTGATTGGATCACAAGCCGGTAGTGGACGTAGGCATTGAGGCCGAACCACTATAAACCTTTGTGTTGTGGTGCTTGCTTTTGTGGTGATTGTTTATCTTAGCTTCCGCATATTGCTTGATTTATCATCACATGTGACTAGTTTATGTTAAGAAATTAAAATTGGTCTAAATTGGTCATAGTTGTAGCACACCCTATTTGAAAGTCCTTGGATCCTAACCCTAGAGGGGCGGGGGGGCGGGGGGGGGGGGGTGAATATGGTGTCCTACAAATATGACCAATTGAGGCAAATTTTAATTTCTTAACAAAAACTAGTCACAAGTGATGATATTAACCAAACAAGATGCGGAAGCTAATAAATGAATCACCACAAGCATACACCACAACACCAAGGTTTATAGTGGTTCTGTTAGACCCCGACCCAGACCAAGTCGATTAGTGTGCGATTAGTATGTGTTTAGTTCTAAGTGGGTTTAGTTGTTGTTGGGTTTGAAGTGATTAGTTAGTTTTGGACATAGCTTTGGGAATTTTGAGAACGTCTAGTATTAGTCAGACA
Organism: Cinnamomum chago; assembly: GCA_038049695.1. Lineage (NCBI taxonomy): Eukaryota > Viridiplantae > Streptophyta > Magnoliopsida > Laurales > Lauraceae > Cinnamomum > Cinnamomum chago. Next base: position 55,052,384 of record CP142454.1, on the reverse strand, counting down.
CACTCAGGAAGGCCTGAGTGCACGTGTAAGCTTGGGAAGATCGTATCGGTTTCCGTGTGAGTGTGATTTTGATTTCATTTGAATGATGTTTCGACATGTTGCAACTTTCGTTTTAAGGCCATTCATGTTTGAAGCCCAAAAACCCATGTTTTGGCCCAAAGAGGGTAAAATTGCCTTTTATGCACAAATCTGGACACAATTTTCGAGATCTCAAAACCATGTCAAAAATATACTTTTTGGAAAGCAGATATTTCGACGATCGTTTTATCCTTCTTCGTCGAAGTCATCCGAGGCCCACAAGATCATGTTTTAGCCATTTCAAGTTCAAGCCCAATGGGGCCCATGAGTCATCACTTAATCCCCCTTTCCCTCTTCTTCCACTCACTTTACCAAAATCCTGCAACTTCTTAACCTAGGGCAAGGAAGAGTCTCTTTTTCTCTCCATCTTCCCCATCTTGTTTGATCTAGCTAGAGAGCTCCAAAGAGGATTCTAAGACTACCATTTTCTTCATCTCCTTGCAAGCTCTCCATTGATACAATTTTCTTAAGGTTTCAAGTTGGGAAAGCTCTCCATTCTCTTCCATCTCTCTTGTTTGACTTCCTCTAGGTAAGAGCTTCAAGCCATGTTTTCCATAAAGTCTTTTTAGCTCCTTAAGATTGTGTTTTCTTGTTTACAAACCCTATTTGTAAAATGGGTTTCTTGTTTTCAAGCTTGAGTGAGTTTTGTGTGTTTTCTTGGTTTTTCTTATAGTGTGGGATTAGCTTGAGGAAGTGCTTGAAGAAGAGTATTGTTAGCTTTGGTCAAGGCAAGTGATCTCTATAGGAATGATGCATGTGTATTTGGATTTCATTGTATTTTAGAAATTGTGCATTTATCTTGTTTATAAGCTTCATGTGTATGTTTTCTTTTGATTTGGATGTGAAATGGTGATAAATGAACCCTTGGTGAGCATGAAGGCTCAAGGGATGATTTGTGGTTGATGGATGAGAAGAAGGAGAAGAATGTAGTGAAAGATGTGCAAAGGAAAGGAGATTTATGCACTCAGCGAGCTCAGGCAGCAGCCTGTTCGCTCGAGCGACCCCTGGGTCCGCTCGAGCGAACAAGCCACTGTCTGCTATGGAACGAGGCAGAGAGTCGTTCGTTCGAACGCATTTTATTATCCGCTCGAGCCAACATTCGCTCGAGCGAACGGTCTACGCCTTGTAATGTTCGCTCGAACGAACGGTCTCGCTCGAGCGAAGTGTCATCAACGTGGCAGGTCCGCTCGAGCGAACCTGCCAGATTCAGGAAGATGAGTTTTTTTCCCATTTTGTGTATTTTCTTGAGGGTTGAAAACTAGACTATGTTAAGGGTTTTAACTTGACATTGTGTAAATGGAACTTTGAAATGAAACCCAACTTCGGGGACACCAATTCTTGTATTTTCTGACGTTTGGAGTTTCAATTACACAAAGGTCAATTAGTAGCCTTAGCACATGCTTGTCAGATTTTGTATTTGAACTTCCGTCTTGGTACGATGAGTATAAACGTGCACTTGTTTTGAGTTTCAAGTATAAGCTTGTTTTGAAGTTTTGTTTCAAGAAAAAGGGGATCACTTCCTAAGCGTGTTATGCATAATTATTATGCCTCTTGCTAGTCGTGTTCGTCGTGTTTTGATAAGTGATTTCCCCCTTTTTATCTCGACATGCTTTGATCGTGTTTCACGTGTTTTGTGCATTCATGAATTAAGTAAACACCACTGAGCTTAGACTGCCCTTTCGGTTTGATCCACTGTCTGGGGGTCTTTAAACATGTGGACTGTCTGCAGACTGGTCGTGTATTTATTACACATCGTGCGTGTCCGGTTCCGCGGCCGGAATTCCCGTCTTTGTGGGAAATCGTGTCGTGCTTATATTATGTATATCGTGCTTGTCGTGCGTGCTTGCTCTTTTCATTATATAAATGATAGAGAAAGGATGGGCTCTTTGTGGATTGTAACTATTCATGATATATTATGTACTCATGCTAGTTTGTTTTGGTATCTCAGCTTTGTTCGTATTCTTAAAAATGTATCTCAGCTTTGATAGTACTTCATACCAAAGATTTGCTTACATGTTTTCTCTAAATGTTATTGTTCATGTTCATGCCTACATTGATTACCTGCCAAATCGTCGTGTTTGACCCTTGTTTGTTGGTGCCCAGGTGCAGGAGACGTTGCCTTTGAGGAGGAGCGTCAGGAGGAGGCTTGTGAGCCAACTCCCGTGAGAGAGTGGCAGCCCGACGATGTCATTTAGATGTCGGTCTGGTTCTCGAGTTTCGTCACCTTTAGTCTTGGGGTTTCTTTTGGTTATTTTGAGATTGTATTGACCTTTATTGGTCTCTTATGGGTTGTACTAAACTTAACTCACTTTCGTGTTAAACTTATAACTTGAACTATGTTTGGGAATGCCTTGATAACTCTTTTCTTTGATGCTATGTCTTGTTATTAAATGTTATAGCACTTAAAGATTTGATTGTGCTTATCGTGATGTGTTTTGCTACACGCTTCCGCAATCGTGTACGTGTGAGTCAGATTCCGCGTGTCTTTGGGAATCCTCACCGCGGGAACCTGTGGGAAAACAAAATCTTCAATAGTAATCATCACCCAAATCGCGTCGCGGGCCCGGGGATCCGTTCCGGGGTCGCGACAGGTTCGGCCTCAATGCCTACGTCCACTACCGGCTTGTGATCCAATCACCCCACCGGATTTCCACTATTTATGCTTTTTACTAGGCTAAGCAATAACCCTTACAATGTTGTTTTTCTAGGTTAAACAACAACCTCTCAATGTGCTTTTCTAGGCTAAGCAATAACCTTTACAAGATGCTTTTCTTAGGCTAAGCAATAACCTTTACAAGATGCTTTTCTTAGGCTAAGCAATAACCTTTACAAATGAATGATTTCTCTAAGAAGGTGTCTTCCCAAAAGAACACTCCAAGAGATACAATTTAAGCACAATTGAATTGCCTCTACATAGGCTAATATGAAAGTATAATTCAAATTACAAACATACACTAAATGAGCTAAAGTGTGTGCACAAGTGTATGGATGCTTTTCTTCAATCAATTTCAACAATGAAGCTCTTAAATGAATGCATGATGCATTTAAAATCAAAGCTTATAAAAAGATGATTGAAGAGAAAAGTAATCACATAAAAGATTCAAACAACTTTGAAGAAATGAACTAAACAAGTTGTATGAATATTAAAATCTAAGAGCATGTGAATTAGTCAAGAGAGTTTGCAAACTATTCTTAATATTCCAAAGATGGTAATGAGTTTGCAAAACAACTCTTTAAAAACTAGAAATCATGCATAAAAGAAAATACAAAGATTTAACTATGCAATGATTCTAATTTTAATGGAAATCAAAATGATAAGTAAGATGTACCTTTTTAAAACTCAAGTATTTGATTTCCAAATAGCCCTCTAGCCTTTCCAACTTCTTCCCCTTTCTTTGGCTCCAATATGGTCTCAAAAGTTCATGGTTCAAGCCTTTTGAAAGTTGGAAAATGAATGGACTTTATAATGAAAAACAGTCCAACGGCTAGTCCTCGGTCGACCGGGATCACACAATGGTAAGAAATATGACCGTTGGGGCTTAGGGGCCCAGTTGGCCTGCAGTGTTCCCGGTCGACCGGGACCTCTGGGCCGGTCGACCGGCGACACTGCCGGACCACCCCCTGGGACCAAAAAAATCCATATTTTGCAAATTTGAAGGTTTCTCTTTGTGGGGATTTTTGGGCCACTAAACCAAGCTTGGAAACATGTTTTAAATCAAACGAAGATGTTTAAAAACATGAAACACAAAAAGCCTAAAATAATTTGGAAGATTTAAAACATAGGCTAGCTTGATTTCTAAAAACTCTTTTCACATAAAAATGCATACAAAAATGATTCTGAAAGAGGTGAATGTATGCAAGGCACAAACCTAAATACTCAATATGATTTCTCAAAAGTAATGCACAAAGAATTAGGTTTTCAAAAGAGTTTGAATTCTAAAATCAATGCATCCAAGTTTAGAAACAAAACATGCATAAAACAAGATTTCTTCAAGTCTAAAACCAATGCATGTAAAAATCAAGATTTCAAGGTTTTCTAAAACAATGCAAGTGTGAAAATTCAAATGATGCTAAAGTGAAAATGCATCCATCAAATTGCAAATACAAAATTCCTAACACTATTCACCCCCCCCCTCTAGGGTTCGGATCCCAGGACTTTCACATGCTGTAATGGTCATTTTAATATTTCTTAGACTAATACCATTTTTTTTTATTGTAACATGCTTTACAGTGTAGATGATGTACTTTATATTACTTTTGAATTGCTGAAAAATGTCAAAAACTCTATCCTTCCAAATCCGATCTTGTTCATTTGTTCATCCTCATCTAATCTTATCATTATAAATATATATATTTCATCCAAAGGGTCATCTACATTCAATTTTTATATATTTTTTTGTACAATTTCTAGGAAAAAAAATTTAAATATGTTGAAAATAGGAGCTAGTATTAATACTAGGTAAGAACTAGATTGGAATATTTATGAATTGTTGAGTATTTGTATTGGATTGTTAAAATTATAGAAAACTGGGTTAAGTAAGAGAGTTTTAGCTTTAGTTTTCTATTATGATGTATATATGGGCTAGCTTTTAATTTTTAAACTCCAACTCTTTTAATAATTTTATCAACTGAAATTTCTTATAAATTCATCTTTTCTGATTACGTTTCCTTATTGAGTATAATACCTTTCATAAATATAATTAAAAATAAGAAAATAACATATAGTGTTCTTTTAGTTAAAAAAATGATTCATGATGAAAATTTTCTATTTTTAAAGTGAATTTTTTTTCTTCTAAAAAACAAGTTCTGACATCACTTCAAACGAGCAATAGAATTTCAATTGGGATCCCAAATATGCTACCGAATAAAAGTTGCACCCATCTCTCTCGATCCCTATTATTGACACAGACATTTGGCTTTCTATATCTAGTTTAAATTTTAATTCAGAGTGTGGCATACTAGAAAGGCTACATAAAGTGATCTTTTTTATTATTTGTAAAAATATTCTATTTGAAATACTTAAATATTTCTCAAAGAAATCATATTTCATTATAGCTTGATATATCAAGAGCTAACGGGTATCACTAATTACATATGTTATTTTTGTAGGATATCTCACCATGTATGTACTTTGAAATGAGGAATATTCTCTTTTATTGGTTTTATTTTAGCATAAATGTTGTGCTAAAAACTTCAATGGAATAATGAGAAAATTCCAACCAAGTTTCCAATGTTAAGCATATAAATTATCAAGTCTGATCACGTTAGCATCCTATAGATCAATTATTTAATACTTCTTTTATCATGACAATGTGTTCTGTTATTATCATAGCCATAATTTTATTCCCTCTGTGGTTGTCATTACTGATTTTTTCATCATTTTTTAAAACTAAAATAGAGATTTATTCATCCATTAGATACCATGTTTCGATGTTTCATCCTACAATGATACACAAACAATTTTCTTTTATTCTTGTAGTTTTGTTCCTTATTTTTTTTTTTTGGCTTGAAATACTACATGCTTAAAATATTTGAGACAAGGAAAGAATGATAAATTTGGAACAAGGTGTCGCGACCCCGGACTAGGAATCCATGAGAAGGAGCTGATCCGGAGTCGGGACAATTACATATGTTTAATAATAACAACATACGTTTATTTAATTTCCCACAGGTGTCCGCGGTGAGGATATCACAACCATAATTGAATATTTCTTTTAAGTGCGAAAGCATGTAGCAAATCAAATAGTTAGACTATCTCTAGTCCTGAAAGCATTAACATCGAGTATAAAATACTGTATTAGAATGAGCAATGATCAATAAAATGTTTCCCAAAAGTAGTTCAAGTTTTAACAAAAGATCATTTAATTACATTTCCCAGAATTTGAGGCCAACAAGGCCAATATAGACAAAACAATAACCCAACGAATAGTTAAATAGTTCTCCTCAAAATGTTACGCCTCTCTTAGCAACCCGATGTCTACATGACATCGTCGGCACTTCACTCGACTAGAGGTTGCGGCTCACCTACCGTCTCCTCCGGCTCCTCCTCAAGGTAGCCGGCAATGGGACCTGAGTACCAAAGCAAATGGATTAGACACGACGGTCTGGCAAGAGAGTGAAAAGATACAACAACATAAACTAGAGGAAATATCTTGAAACACATAGAAATCTGTTTAAACAAGAACTCTCATAAAGTAGATAAATCATTTGCTAGAAAACAGGTAAACAAGATAAAACATAAAAGGTAACCAAGAAATCGGGAACTAACAAGATGGCAATCACATGAAGCTAAGTCCTCTGTCACTAAAGTGACAACAGTATAACGGGACGTTGATCTCAGTCACACGAGGTGAGGAGAATCAACGCAAATCATATTTACAATATAAATATACGGGACGGGACCACGGTAGCGAGCCGGGTATCGAGACGGGACCACGGTAATAAACCGGGTATCGGGATCCAAACTGCAGCTGGCGGGACGGGAGAGGGATCTCCAAGTCGGTGGATCAAACCGACAAGGTTATCCAAGCTTAGTGATGCCGACTCATAGGTCAAATAACAAATCGAGACATATGCAAGTAAATCAAGTACAATAAATAACGAGCAAGACGGGGGTGCTCAAGGGCACACTGTCATTTCATGTCGGGCAATACATTTCGGGACAAATAACTGTTACTAGTGTAACTATCATGCTTTCGGGAAAACAAATCATATAGTATAATCTTGGAATGAAGTGAACCACTGAATTATAACAATCTCGGGTAAAATACTGGTTTCAAGATCTATTTAAGTGAATAGGGGTCCCGTATGTCGATTATAATAAAGACTTGGTACTCTTCGAATTTGAAGACATTCCGGGCTCCTTATGCACCTTGAAGTTTCAAAACTTCGAATGACATCTGTGACATGGTTTCTTCCTCAAATGGTCTCATACAATGCTTAATAAATCTCCTTGACATAGAGGGGTTCCCAGAGAATAGACCCAACCGTTGAAACAGTTGAACATTGTCCCAAACATAGTCTATGCCAGACGAACCGCATCGCTCGAGCGGACTATAGGGTTCGCTCGAGCGAGTCGCTCGCTGGAATGGTGGTCTGGGTGGGTTCGCTCGAGCGAAGTTGAGGTTGCTCGAAGGAACTCATTGGGTCGAGCGAATATTTAAATGCGTTCGAACGAACAACTCTCTGGAATGAGTTCTGGGATGTCCACTCGAGCGACCAAGCTACTGGAATGCTCCGAACCCTTTCCTGGACAGGTCGCTCGAGCGAAGTGTCATGGTCGCTCGAGCGAACTGTCCAGAAACTGAATTCGGACCAGTTCAGCTCCACAATAACTCTTCCTTTCCTCAACCCCTTCTTAACCACTTTCATACATCAAATAAGGAGTATAAATGTCCATTCAAATGACCTCAAATCTCCAACCACAACCATCCCATTCTCCTCCATCCATATCACATTCCATACAAGGAAAAAGGAGAAGGAAACCATTTCATACAATGTACATATTCAAGACAAAACAAGAAAACATTAATTGCTATGAACCAACACTTCTCTATGGCCATAAATGCATCCTTTAATACTCCATGAAGAACATTTATTTCAACCATAAACATATTAATGAAAACATGAAAATCCATAAATGCTTCACCAAACCATTTAAAACTTAAAACACCCAATCATTCACTTGCCTTAGGTCTTCAAATCAAGTAGCTCAAGCTCTAACAAGTCTCTCAAAATAAAGGTCCAAGCTACAAGGAAGATCCCAAAATAAAATCCAAAAATGATCAAACAATGAAATAACAAGGAAACCTTCCAATAATGAAGGTGGAGCTTTTCTATGGCCAAAGGAATACAAATCTAGAAGATGAAGGGGATTACTTACTTGCAAAGTCCTCTAATGGCAATGATAAGCTCAAAGAAAGTCTTGGAAATGGAGGCTTTTCCCCACAAAACTATTGAAAGAAAGCTCTCAATGAGGTGAAGAAGATGATGGCCTCTAATCTCTTCTTGGTAGAAGCTTGGGAGTGGATTGAGGATGAAGAAGAAAGAGTTGCTCACAAACCCTAGGTTTTCTCTCTTGTGCTGGAAAAAGGAAATGGAAGGGAAAAAGGGCTTCCTTATACCCAAATGGGGAGTGGGCTCCACCACTAACAAGTCTAATTGGGCTGAAATGATCTCTTTCGGGACCTCGGATGAATTCGACGAAGAAGGAAGAAATGATCTTCAAAATATCTAGTTTCCAAAAAGTATATGTTTCGCGGGTTTCGGGGATATAAATTTTTGGGTACAGATTTTGTGTGCAATGACTGTTTTGCCCTCAAGGCTATGAAATCGGGTCTCGGGATCTCAAATGGACACGGGACCAACATGAAAGTTGTATGGAATAACAATACCAATAAAACGAGATTAAATCCATGAATGTAAAAATCTCCGATAAATCCTCAAGCAAATGCAACGTCATGAAAAAGAACCCCCAAAGGGCCCTACTAGTTATCAAGCACACAAAGAAGCCCAAAACTAGAATCAAAGCTATTCCAAACCCAACTTAGCCAAAATCACTAATCAACCTTAGCACTAACACGCAACTTAATTAGTACTAATCGGGTTCACTCGGGTCGGGGTCTTACATCCTCCACCCCTTAGGGTATTTGGTCCTCCAAATGAAACATAAGACTCACCTCTGGTAGAAGATGTGGGTACTTCTTCTGCACTTGATCTCGTAATTCCCAAGTTGCCTCTTCCGGTCCATGGTTCTCCCATAGCACCTTTACCCACTGAATAGTCCGTATCCTCCACTCTTGATCCTTTGTATTGATGATCTGAACATACTTCTCAACATAGGTAGCATCCTCTCTGATCTCTAATGGCTCATGCCGGAGTACATGCGACGGATTGGGGACATATTTCTTCAGCATGGACACATGGAAGACGTTGTGTACGCCGGATAGCTCGGGTGGTAAGGCTAATTTGTAAGCCACGTCACCGATCTTGCTCACAATGTCATAGGGTCTAATGTATCTCTGTGATAGCTTGCCCTTTTGTCCAAATCTCAATGTTCCCCTAGTAGGTGACACTTTCAAGAAGACTTTATCTCCTTCCTTGAACTGTAGATCTCTGCGGTGGGAGTCTGCATAGCTCTTCTGTCTACTCCGGGACACTTTCAAACGTTCTTGAATCAACTTGATCTTGTCGCTAGTCTCACTAACTGTCGCGACCCCGATCCGGGAAATCCTAATCCGGGATCGGGACTAAGTGTAATAATGATTAATGATGATTATCTACATCCACAATATACAACTTATTTAATTTCCCACAGGTGTCCGCGGTGAGGATATCACAACCTTGCATGAACATTTCTTTTTAGTGCGGAAGCGTGTAGCAAATCAAATAGTAGACTATCTCTAATCATGCAAGCATTAACATCAAATATCAAAACTGTATCAGAATGAGCAATGATCTATAGCATGTTTCCCAAAGGTTGTTAAAGTTGGACAAAATATCATTTAGTTACATTCCCCAAAATTAGAGGCCAACAAAAGCCAATATTACAAAATAATAACCCAAAAGAATGGTTAATAAGTTCTCCCAAAATGTTACGCTTCTCATAGCAGTCTGATGTCTACATGACATCGTCAGCGCGCCACTCAACTAGAGGTTGCGGCTCACCTACCGCCTCCTCTGGCTCCTCCTCAAGGAAACCGGCAACGGGACCTGAGTACCAAAGCAAAGGATCAGACATGACGGTCTGGCAAGAGAGTGAAAAGATACAACAACATGTAATAGCTGAAATATCTCGAAAAGCAAGGAAATCTGTTTAAGCGATAACTCTCACAAAATAGATAAATCATTTGCTAGAAAACATGTAAACAAGATAAAACATATGAGGTAACCAAGGAATCGGGAATAACAAGGTGGCAATCACATAAAGCTAAATCCTCAACCACTAAAGTGATAACAGTATAACGGGACGTTGATCTCAGTCACACAAGGTGAGGAGACTCAACGTAAATCATATATACAATAAAAATATACGGGAACGGGACCACGGTAGCGAACCGGGTATCGGGACGGGACCACGGTAATAAACCGGGTATCGGGATCCAAACTGCAGCTGACGGGACGGGAGAGGGATCTCCAAGTCGGTGGATCAAACCGACAAGGTATCCAAACTTAGTGATGCCGACTCATAGGTTAAATACCAAATCGAGACATATGCAAGTAAATCAAGTACAAGTAAATAAATGAACGGGGCAAGAATACTCAAATGCATAACTTTCATTTCATGTCGGGCAATGCTCTTCGGGACAAGTCAATGTTACTAGTGTAACTATCATGCTTTCGGGAAAACAAATCATGTAATGTAAATCTTGGAAATGAAGAAATATAATGGACTATACCATTTCGGGAAAGATATAGATTTTAAGATCTATTTGAGTGAATAGGGGTCCCGTATGTCGATTATGGAAATGACTTGGTACTCCTTGAGTTTGAAGACATTCCGGGCTCCTTATGCACTTTTACGATTTTCAAATGCACAACATCAAGTTGAAAACTCTTAATCACATACTAGTTTTCATTGGTTCAAATATCCACTTCACTTTTCAATATTTTATCACAAAGATAAGTATACCAATGGATTCCTTGCTTCAAGAGCTTTCCAACGGTATATAGAACTTCCAAATCCGATATGGGAATCAAAAGTTATAGGCGTTTCAAAGTGGCTCTAGCTGCAGCCAGAATGACTGCGCGCTCGAGCGGACAGTCATTTTTGCTGCCCGAGCTGCAGTTAGAATGACTGCGCGCTCGAGCACGCATCCAGTCATTTTTACTGCCCAAACTGCAGTCAGAATGACTGCGCGCTCGAGCACACGGATGCGTGCTCGAGCGGACAGTCATTTTTACTGCCCGAACTGCAGTCAGAATGACTGCGCGCTCGAGCACACGGATGCGCGCTCGAGCGGGCAGTCATTTCTGCTGTCCGGGAATGGCTATTCTGGCCCTTTTCTCCTTATCTCCAAAACATGTTTTCTTCCCACAAAAGGCCTTCTTGCCTCCTAATAACAACCATTAAATCTCTTCAAACAAACATATAAAACCTTCATCAAGAACTCCAATAAACATTAAAACTAAGCACCTTCTTCTTCACATTCAATACCAAAGAAAAAGAAGAAACTCCAACATTCACCAGGGTTCATTTGAGCCATAAACAAGAGGTAAAATAAAAGCATTAAATCACATTTCCATGACAATAGATGAGTTAAAAAAAAACGTTCACGAGCATTTATTTCACAATGAATGCAAGCTAATAAATATGAATATGAATATCAAAACCAACCACCTTTTCATAAAACCATTAAATGATCAAACTATCATTTCAACCACTTGCCTCAAGTCCAAGCTAGCTGTACCAAGCCTCAAATCACCTCTATAGCTCAAATCCAAGCTACAATCAAAAACCCCCAAACCAACCCTAAAATGGGTTACACAAGGAATGAAAATGAATGAACCAACGATAATGCAAATGTAGCTTCTCGAGGGCTAGGAGACAACAAATCTAGAAGATGGGAAGAATCACTTACTTGGATGACCTTCAAATGAAGAGAACTAGTTCAAAGGAAATCTCAAGATTGATGGGTTCCTCCAAAAATGGTATCAAGATGAAGCTTGTGAGATGAGGAAGTGATTGGTGATCTTCATTGCTTGATTGATGAACTCTTGGTGTGGCTTGGAGATGAAGAAACAAGAAGAAGAGGAAAAACACAAGGAACCCTAGGTTCAGCTGGTTTGTGCTGGAGCAATGGAGAGTAAAATGAGAATGAAAGAGGTGGGTTCTCTTTTGTTAACAAAAGAGGTTTGGGTCCCACAACTTAAGGGACTAGTTTGGCTGAAATCATCTAATTCGGGGCCTCGGATGGTTTCAACGAAGAAGGAAGAAATGATCGTCGAAATATCTACTTTCCAAAAAGTATATGTTTCACGGGTTTCGAGAATAATAAGTTTTGGGTACAGATTTAGTTTAAAAGGGGCTGTTTTAGCCTCTAGGCTTGGAAATCGGGTTTCGGGGCCTCGAATGAACACGGGATCAACAGGAAAGTTGTAGGAATCCACAAGATGAATGCAACGGGCCAAAAACACAATTCAAAACACTTCGGAAAAATTTCACAGGAAAATGCAAAGCCGAAAAGGGAACCCCCAAAGGGCCCCACTAGCTATCAAAACACTCAAAGTAGCCCAAAACTAGAATCAAGGTTATTCTAAACCCAACTTAACCAAAATCAGTAATCAAGCTTAGCACTAACACGCAACTTAATTAGTACTAATCGGGTTCACTCGGGTCGGGGTCTTACACTAACAATAGTCGGTCCATGGAAACTGCTAGTGCCGACTTCTTCCCAACATACAGGTGTTCTACACCTTCTGCCATACAAAGCCTCAAAAGGAGCCATCCCATTGCTCGAGTGGTAACTGTTGTTGTAAGCAAACTCACACAACGGTAGAGTCTCATCCCATTGAGTCTTGAAGTCTAACACACAAGCACGGAGCATATCCTCAAGAGTTTGAATCGTCCTCTCTGACTGACCATCTGTCTGCAGGTGATAAGCTGTGCTAAACTGTAGTTTCGTACCCATAGACTCATGCAATGTCTTCCAGAACCTTGAGACGAATCTGCTGTCTCTGTCAGAAGTGATAGAAACTGACTGCCCATGTCGACTGACAATCTTGCTGACAAACAACTCTGCCAAAGGTAGCATGTGCATCTTCTTCCCTGTCTTCATAGTAAGGAAATGCGCTGACTTGGTGAGACGGTCCACAATGACCCATATCGCATCGTTGCCTCTGCTAGTCCTCGGTAATCCCGAAATAAAGTCCATAGTAATGTGCTCCCACTTCCATTCCGGGATCTCTAATGGCTGTAACAAACTTGGAGGCCTCTGATGCTCTGCTTTTATCAACTGACAAGTCATGCAACAGGAGATAAACGCTGCAATCTCTCTCTTCATATTGTTCCACCAAAATCTGCCCTTCAAGTTCTGATACATCTTGGTGCTGCCTGGATGCATAGAGTACTTCGTGTTGTGAGCCTCAGTCATGATGTCATTCCTCAAATCTTCGATGTTAGGTACACACAGGCGGTCACAGTAGTACAAAACTCCATCAACAATACGAAAATCAGGACGTTCTGCTATATGCTCTGAAATCTTGGCCAACTCTGGATCTTGCAACTGACTATCCTTGATCTTCTGAATGAAAGAAGGTTCTGACACTGTCATGTTAGCTAACAAAACACCATTCCTCAGTGGCTGTAGGTCTATACTCAATTCTTCAAACTGCTCGAAAATACAAGTGCCACTTAGATTTGCCAAGCCTACTAATTTCCTACTCAAGTCATCTACAACAACATTAGATTTCCCCGGGTGGTACTTGATTGGAAAATCATAGTCCTTGATATATTCCATCCATCTTCTCTGCCTCATGTTCAATTCTTTCTGCGAAAACAAGTACTGTAAGCTGCGGTGATCAGAGTGGACTTCGAACTGTTCTCCATAGAGGTAATGTCTCCACATTTTCAAAGCGAACACAACCGCTGCTAACTCCAAATCATGGGTGGCATAGTTCTTTTCGTGATCTTTCAACTGCCGGGATCCATAAGCAATCACCTTACCTTCTTGCATCAACACACAACCAAGTCCAACATTCGAAGCTTCGGTAAAAATGGTGAAACCGCCGCTCCCGGATGGTAAAGTAAGGACTGGTGCAGTAGTCAATCTCTTCTTTAGCTCTTGGAAGCTCTCTTCACACTGCTCTGTCCACACATATGACACATTTTTCACTGTCAACTTCGTCAATGGTGACGCAATCGATGAAAAACCTTGCACAAACCTCCGATAATAACCTGCCAATCCCAGAAAACTCCTGATTTCTGTCACATTCTTCGGTTTCTCCCAATTCACTACTGCTTCAATCTTGGACAGATCCACTGACAAACCTTCTCTAGAGATAATGTGCCCCAAGAATGCTACTTGGTCTAGCAAAAATTCACACTTGTTGAGCTTCGCATACAGCTGGTTCTCTCTCAAGAGTTGCGATGCTATCCTCAAATGCTCTTCATGCTCTTCCTTGGTCTTGGAGTACACCAAAATGTCATCTATGAACACTACAACAAACTGATCTAGATACTCTGCAAATATCTTGTTCATCAAAGGCATGAACATTGCCGGTGCATTCGTCAACCCAAATGGCATCACTAGGAACTCATAGTGGCCATATCTTGTCCGGAAAGCTGTTTTCAACACATCTGCTTCTCTAACTCTCAGCTGATGGTAATCAGATCTCAAGTCAATCTTTGAAAAGTACGATGCACCTTGCAATTGATCAAACAATTCATCTATTCTTGGCAATGGATATTTGTTCTTGATGGTCACTTGATTCAATCTTTTGTAATCTATACACATTCTCATCGAACCATCCTTCTTCTTAACAAACAAAACTGGAGCTCCCCATGGTGAAACAACAAAACCTTTGTCCAACAATTCTTGCAACTGAGTCTTCAACTCTCCCAACTCTGCTGGAGCCATTCTATATGGTGCAATAGATATCGGGGCAGTCCCCGGTAGCAACTCAATGGTGAAATCAATCTCTCTCATGGGTGGCAAACCTGGAATCTCCTCCGAAAAAACATCTGGGAATTCCCAAACAATTGGGATCTCCTCCACCCCTTGGGACCGTTTATCCTCCGTGATAAACGCTAAATAAGCTTCACAACCACTTCTCAAAAGTCTGTCGGCCTTCAACGCTGAAAAAAACCCTGCACGAGGATTCCTCCTCTCACCTTGAAACGACACTCCTGCTGGTGTCTCAACCAACTTGAAAGTAAGGGTCTTATGGAAAGAATCCATCGTGGCATGGTACCTTGCCAGCCAATCCATCCCTAGGATGACATCATAATCAAACATCTTCAAAGAAATGAGATATGCGGTTAAAACCACTTCTCCTATCTGGACTGTGCAACTAGGGTAACGGGTTCTATAAATAACTTGTTTACCTACTGGGGTTGCCACAGTCAAAATGAACTCAAGTTCTCTAGCATGCATATCAATCAACTTAGAAAATTTATGGGACACGAAAGAATGTGTAGAGCCAGGGTCAAACAAAATCATAGCTTTAATCCCACCAACAAGAAGTGTACCTTCCACTACATTTCCCGCTGCCTCTGCATCAACTCTATTGACCCCGTAGATTTGCCCTCGAAGCTGTGGCCTGATCTGAGCTTGTTGTGGCCTGCCATGTGGTGCATTCCTGTTCTGCTGCGGTGCATGCTGATGTCCCTGCTGCTGACGGGCCTGCTGCTGTGGCTGCTGCTGTTTAAACTGTTGTTGCTGTGGTGCTTGCTGCTGAAGTGGCCTTGCCTAGTTTTGGACAACCAATGCATTCTGTGGTGGTGGTGGACGTTGTGGCCCTTGCTGCTGCTGCTGATTCTGTCTGTTTGGCCTAGGGCAATCCCTCATCCGATGGTCCATCGAACCACATCTGAAGCACGCTCCCGTGATGGTACGACATTCAGCACTAGCATGGTTCTTCCCACAGTGGATGCAAACCACTGGATTCTACACATTTGGTCCTGTCCTCTGTCTCTTATTTTGATGGTTCCTCTGATGCTGATAGTTCTGCTACTGAGCTGGGCTCTTGCCTTGCACTCTGAGGATCTTGTTGTGGAAGTTCTCGAACTTGTAGGCCCTCTTGACTGCCTCATCGAAAGTAGCAGGTGGTACTACCCCTGTGGCATCTCTCTCAATGAAGGGATTAAGCCCCTCAAAGAATTTAGCAATTTTCTTCTCAACGGTGTCCACCAACTCCGGGGCATATCTGGACAGTCTCTCGAACTTGGTGAGATATTCTAAGACTGTCATACTCCCCTGCACCAACTGCTGAAACTCTATGGCCTTCTGTCTCTTGATATGGGCAGGTACATATTATCATGGAATTGCCTCTTGAAGTTTGCCCACACCTCTGCATCAGCCATGTCCCTGTATTCTTCCTTAACCGTTTTCCACCATCTGTCTGCTGTACCAACGAAAAGGGATGATGCTAGCTTTACCCTGTCTCCTCCTGTACACTGGAAAATCTCGAAGATGTTCTCTGTATGTTCTAACCAGTCAACTGCAGCGAACGGGTCTTCTTCCCCAAGAAATTCCTTCGGAGCTCTCTTCCGAAATCGCTCAAACAAGGCATTGGGATCATGTTGCCTTTGGTTTATGACGATTGCTGGCTGAGGTTGAACTGGTTATGGTCTTCTCTGTAGGACCTCAAGTAGTTGCCTTTGCATCTCTGCCATCTCCCTAGCGTGATCCTCTTCCCTCTTGAGCATCTGTTCTTGCAATCTAGCTTGGTTCTCATTGGCTTGACGCTGCTGGTCAAGCATCGCTTGCATCATTTCCTGGAACTGATTTGGTGGGTTGTTCTCAACTATATCCTCTTCTATCGGTCCGGTGTGATCACTGTTACTGCCAGAAGGAATACCATTCACTGTTCTCTTACGAGGAGGCATGATGCTGCAAAACAAATTGTTAGCACATAATAATATAATGGGTCACACATTGCTCACACGATACTAGCTAACGGAAGATCTCACGGATCCTCGCCACGTCCTTAGAATTTCTAGTTTCTTTTAATTGCTTGAAACACGTCTCGCTCTGATACCAGTCTGTCGCGACCCCAGACCGGGAATCCATGAGAAGGAGCTGATCCGGAGTTGGGACAATTACATATGTTTAATAATAACAACATACGTTTATTTAATTTCCCACATGTGTCCGCGGTGAGGACATCACAACCATAATTGAATATTTCTTTTAAGTGCGGAAGCATGTAGCAAATCAAATAGTCAGACTATCTCTAGTCCTGAAAGCATTAACATCGAGTATAAAATACTGTATCAGAATGAGCAATGATCAATAAAATGTTTCCCAAAAGTAGTTCAAGTTTTAACAAAAGATCATTTAATTACATTTCCCAAAATTTGAGGCCAACAAGGCCAATATAGACAAAACAATAACCCAATGAATGGTTAAATAGTTCTCCTCAAAATGTTACGCCTCTCTTAGCAACCCGATGTCTATATGACATCGTCGGCACGCCACTCGACTAGAGGTTGCGGCTCACCTACCGCCTCCTCCGGCTCCTCCTCAAGGTAGCCGGCAACGGGACCTGAGTACCAAAGCAAATGGGTTAGACACGACGGTCTGGCAAGAGAGTGAAAAGATACAACAACATAAAATAGAGGAAATATCTTGAAACACATAGAAATCTGTTTAAACAAGAACTCTCATAAAGTAGATAAATCATTTGCTAGAAAACAGGTAAACAAGATAAAACATAAAAGGTAACCAAGGAATCGGGAATTAACAAGATGGCAATCACATGAAGCTAAGTCCTCTGTCACTAAAGTGACAACAGTATAACGGGACGTTGATCTCAGTCACATGAGGTGAGGAGAATCAACGCAAATCATATTTACAATATAAATATACGGGACGGGACCACGGTAGCGAACCGGGTATCGGGACGGGACCACGGTAATAAACCGGGTATCGGGATCCAAACTGCAGCTGGCGGGACGGGAGAGGGATCTCCAAGTCGGTGGATCAAACTGACAAGGTTATCCAAGCTTAGTGATGCCGACTCATAGGTCAAATAACAAATCGAGATATATGCAAGTAAATCAAGTACAATAAATAACGAGCAAGACGGGGGTGCTCAAGGGCACACTGTCATTTCATGTCGGGCAATACATTTCGGGAAAAATAACTGTTACTAGTGTAACTATCATGCTTTCGGGAAAACAAATCATATAGTATAATCTTGGAATGAAGTGAACCACTGAATTATAACAATCTCGGGTAAAATACTGGTTTCAAGATCTATTTAAGTGAATAGGGGTCCCGTATGTCGATTATAATAAAGACTTGGTACTCTTCGAATTTGAAGACATTCCGGGCTCCTTATGTACCTTGAAGTTTCAAAACTTCGAATGAAATCGTTGTGACATGGTTTCTTCCTCAAATGGCCTCATACAATGCTTAATAAATCTCCTTGACATAGAGGGGTTCCCAGAGAATAGACCCAACCGTTGAAACAGTTGAACATTGTCCCAAACATAGTCTATTGCAGACGAACCGCATCGCTCGAGCGGACTGTAGGGTTCGCTCGAGCGAGTCGCTCGCTGGAATGGTGGTCTGGGTGGGTTCGCTCGAGCGAAGTTGAGGTCGCTCGAACGAAATCATTGGGTCGAGCGAATATTTAAATGCGTTCGAACGAACAACTCTCTGGAATGAGTTCTGGGATGTCCGCTCGAGCGACCAGGGGTCCGCTCGAGCGACCAAGCTACTGGAATGCTCCGAACCTTTTCCTGGACAGGTCGCTCGAGCGAAGTGTCATGGTCGCTCGAGCGAACTGTCCAGAACCTGAATTCGGACCAGTTCAGCTCCACAATAACTCTTCCTTTTCACAACCCCTTCTTAACCACTTTCATACATCAAATAAGGAGTATAAATCTCCATTCAAATGACCTCAAATCTCCAACCACAACCATCCCATTCTCCTCCATCCATATCACATTCCATACAAGGAAAAAGGAGAAGGAAACCATTTCACACAATGTACATATTCAAGACAAAACAAGCAAACATTAATTGCTATGAACCAACACTTCTCTATGGCCATAAATGCATCCTTTAATACTCCATCAAGAACATTTATTTCAACCATAAACATATTAATGAAAACATGAAAATCCATAAATGCTTCACCAAACCATTTAAAACTTAAAACACCCAATCATTCACTTGCCTTAGGTCATCAAATCAAGTAGCTCAAGCTCTAACAAGTCTCTCAAAATAAAGGTCCAAGCTACAAGGAGGATCCCAAAATAAAACCCTAAAATGATCAAACAATGAAATAACAAGGAAACCTTCCAATAATGAAGGTGGAGCTTCTCTATGGCCAAAGGAATACAAATCTAGAAGATGAAGGGGATTACTTACTTGCAAAGTCCTCTAATGGCAATGATAAGCTCAAAGAAAGTCTTGGAAATGGAAGCTTTTCCCCACAAAACTATTGAAAGAAAGCTCTCAATGAGGTGAAGAAGATGATGGCCTCTAATCTCTTCTTGGTGCAAGCTTGGGAGTGGATTGAGGATGAAGAAGAAAGAGTTGCTCACAAACCCTAGGTTTTCTCTCTTGTGCTGGAAAAAGGAAATGGAAGGGAAAAAGGGCTTCCTTATACCCAAATGGGGAGTGGGCTCCTCCACTAACAAGTCTAATTGGGATGAAATGATCTCTTTCGGGACCTTGGATGAATTCGACGAAGAAGGAAGAAATGATCGTCGAAATATCTAGTTTCCAAAAAGTATATGTTTCGCGGGTTTCGGGAATATCAAGTTTTGGGTACAGATTTTGTGTGCAATGACTGTTTTGCCCTCAAGGCTATGAAATCGGGTCTCGGGATCTCAAATGGACACGGGACCAACATGAAAGTTGTATGGAATAACAATACCAATAAAACGGGATTAAATCCATGAATGTAAAAATCTTCGATAAATCCTCAAGCAAATGCAACGTCATGAAAAGGAACCCCCAAAGGGCCCTACTAGTTATCAAGTACACAAAGAAGCCCAAAACTAGAATCAAAGCTATTCCAAACCCAACTTAGCCAAAATCACTAATCAAGCTTAGCACTAACACGTAACTTAATTAGTACTAATCGGGTTCACTCGGGTCGGGGTCTTACACAAGGGTAGTTACTTACCTTTGTTAACATTAATCTTCTAAGTGTAAAATATCGTCCAATTAACCTTTTAATTGCATCGTACCAGAAGTATGCACTAAAAAGATTGTGCATCTCAATTCTTCACTCTCTATCTCTCTTTAGAAATTTCCTTCTCTACTAAGTTCGAATTACAAATGTAGTTGGTTGCTTGCCCGTGCTTAGCACGGGTTCTCTCTTTGCTAGTTCTTATATATGATAGATACTGTTTCCAATTGCTAATTTCAGATTTGATTTTGACTGTCCAATTTATTTTGACAGCTTTTAAATTCTCCCTGGACTCCCTTTAATTCCTTTAATACATTTTTAATTCATCCTTATTTCTCTTGCAACCGTTCCCTTTCCTCTGCCTATGTTTTGAATTCCAAATTCTCTTTCCCACATTCTTCTCTAGGACTCCTCAAGAATCTCCGATACGTCTCTTCATTTTCTCCAAGCATCCCACTCGCTCCTGATAAATCTATTGATTTTGACTCGCGAAATTTACTTGAGTCTCCTGAACCACTCTACTTGCCTGTTGCAAAGCACGAGTGGCAGAATCACCATCCACCCTTCCCTATTACACTACAGTTGAAAACGCCATCTAATACGCCTCTCTATCACGCCCCGATCTCACCCTTCCTCTTTCTCCTCTAGATCTATCATATCGATCACTTCTCTCATGCTAAATAAGGTTAGCAAAAACGCTTCTGGACTTCTCCCTTCATCTTCTATCATTTGGATTTTTTTACCAATTATGTAGATAGAAATAGAACTCGACCTCATCTCATGTAATCTTTTTCTTCCTTTTTATTATTATTATTATTATTATTATTTGGTAAACTTGCTCAATGTTAATTGTCTGTGGTGCCGATTGGAAAATTTCTGTCATTTTCTTATTTTTATTTTTAATCCTAACTATTGCCATCCCTAAAACAAATAGTTGGGAAGAATCCATGCCTGAATCAAGAAGACCCAGATAAAATGATCTATCTTCAAATTCTTCAAAAATAATCAAGGCCTGTTTTAACGAAGCATATAATATTCTCAAAACCAATCAACCAACAAACATTTATTAATAGAGCTTCTTTGCAACCTATTCATTCGAACCAGGGGAAAATGCTACACTGCAGGAACGTGGCATGTGGGTTTTTTCCTTCCTAGATTTCTCTCTTTCTTTTAGTATTTGTGATTTCGATTTAGGCATTGGCATTCCACTTTAACTAATTAGATTGTGACTCATGTATCTATATGATATTTTCTGTTGTTAGGCTCTTCACCAAATGTGGGTTCTTTTTTATTCCTCTATTTGTTTGACCGAAGGAGTTGCATTTGAAAGTTCTCGTCGGGGCATTTATGGTTACGGAATTCTTGTTTGAGAATTGTGTGATTTAGGCTAAAGGGACTTCAAATGGATTGATGGATTTAGAAATGAGATGAGATTTGATGTGGATAGCAAAGATTAGGTTGAAATATATTGTTTTAATTTGTTATAAATATAAGATGCTGTATTCCTAATATTGTTATTAGTATATATTAATTTGTGCAGTTATTAAGAGTAAATGGGTTGGGGAAGGATTCTAATTTTTTAAAGAGAGGGTTTGGTGTAGAGGATATAAAATCTTTTCTGTTTAGATGATAATATCATGGTTTTTCAGTTGAGAAACTCAAAGCAAATGGGAGAATCATTTGTAATGCACTGTAGCATTTGGGCTTTCTGCTTCATTTTGATCTTGAGATCTAATTGTCATCTTTCCTTTTCATTTCTATTTGATTTTGGGATTATTTTACTTCTTCTGATCTTTGGCAGTCAATTCATTTTCCCATTGGTAGTGCTTTGGATTTCTGCAACCACTTACAAGTTTCGGTGCTTGGAGTTGAGGGAGAGATGCATTTGTTGATTCTATATTCGAGAGGATTTTGAGGCTTTCTTGCGAAGATGCAACCCGCAACCCATATGAGAGTAAAAAGGTAAAATCTCTACTTTCATCTCTTTATTTCATTTTTTCTCAAAATTATTGTGATCAATCTCGACAATAGATTATTCTACTTTCTTCTTTGTGCAATTATGTCTATCATTTTCTAGCCTTGAATGATAATTTCTCATTAGTTTCACTATGCTATTTAAGTTACTTATTAATTAAATTGTCATCTTTCTTTGGGCGATCTCTTATTTTGGTGTATAGAAATTAGAGCATAATTTCTACTTGTTCCCTCGCTAGATTATATTTTGTTTCATGACAATTAGGATTTCTTTTTAGAAATGGTTTTATCTTAAAAAAGAACCATCCTAACCACTTGATTTGATCTATATGGGGTCCACCTTTGTGAGATCCACTCTCATATTACATGCTCCCCTCCTGTCGACCCTGATATAGGCACTGGCCCAAGTTTCACCCTATTGTCATAATCATCTTTGAATGGATCATTTGTAAAACACAACTACATATTTTATACCCGATAAGTTGAACGGTGTCCATCATTCCTAATGGAGTGAAATTGGTCCAGTCCCCAGTTACATAAATGGGGAAGGAGTTGAAATTTTAAAAGGGTGACACAACCACAACATATTTAGGTAGATTGGAATGGAAGTAGCTCATCATCAGGATATGATCATTTTGCTATTGGAATTACATCAAGAGGTATTATTGGATTATGTTGTGTCAGTATGTGTTTGGGTATTCGAGCACTGACACTTGATATAAAGGGTCCTATCATTTGGTGGTAAAGTCTGTTGATGTTGATCTTAGGGCCTGTTTGGGGACTTTACTTGTAGAGTTGAGTGGAGTAGAGGTTATTTTGAAGAAATAATAAAATATAAGTGGATAATGATGATATTTTATTTTTAGTTGTTTTTAGTTGACTTTTTTATTGGAAAGTGGAGTTTTTTTGTTTTTTAGTGAGTAAATGAAGTTACTTTTTTGACTTTTTTGGAAAAAGTATGATGGTAAATTTAATGTAAAGTACTTTTGGAGGGAATTTTTTTCTTGAGAATAGGGCTTTACTTTACTTGACTTTACAAGTAAATGTCCCAAACATGCCCTTAGGGGCTTACCTTTGCTGGAGAATGATATTGAACTTGCCCAGATTGGAAGATGCAATAAAAAAATGGTTCCATAGAAACAAAGCAACAATTGGTTCTCACTCTATGATGTCTTTCTTGTATAGGTTCAAATTGTTTGCATTGTCCCGTGGCCATCATAGGATATGGTTTAATTGAACCTTAGTTGTTGATAATATTTTGATTTCATGATTTTTCTGTTTATTTTAAAATTTAAAGAAATACTGATGTGGTCGATGGGAAACAAAGGTTCTCCAATCACTTGCTATGATGAAATGAATTCTTTTCCATGTTATTGCAAATTTTTTAATCAGCCTAATTGATTTTGACTATTTCATCCAATATTGACCACCCATTGATTAGCCTTAAATTCTTATACATGAAACCTAAGCATTCTTGAGAACAAAAAAGTTCTAAATCACACTTTTGTTAGCTACGTCAACACAAGTGGGTCCTCTTTTCATCTTCAACTGTCAATCCTCATTTCATCTCATTTAATTTAAAGACATTCAAACAATCTCTTCCTCTTCTCAAGGCGTCTCGGTTCTCTTTCCCGACTCCATTCTCAATTTATCTCTTCAATGAAAAACAAGAAACAATCTCTTCCTCTTCTCAATGAAAAAGGCAACTCATATCTCATTACTGTCAAAGAAACGCTTTTAAGGGACAATGCTCATATAAAGGAAGAATATTGATTATCAGGTTTAGTGCACAAGTGTGAAAGTGGGAATATTCAAAATTTAAGAAGGCTAATGCACAGCCTAATTTGGGACTATACATGCTACCGTCACCTGTCAAGGTGTGAGTGCTACCAAGTTCAAAAACATTTGAGTGTGTTGTAAGTCAAGCTTTGGTATGATGAGTACCTTGAATTTTTTCATTTTTCTCCTGAATATAATATTCTTCACTAGGAGTTCATGCAAATATGAGATTGAGAATTTTTTTAGCATACTGAAAGCAGTTTGTTCATGGTTTATTCATGAAAAAAGTAAATTAAAAAATTCGATGTCATAAGTTGCAATTTCCTACTTGCAAACATAACCCAAGTTTGGAAAGGCTGATATGCAAGTTTGTCTTCTCTTAACTCTAGGTCGTAAGATATTTATTCTTTTATTTATCATTGTTATTGCCATTTCTCATCGTCCCTAACATTGAGTCTGCAACAGGCAGACATGGCTGTCGGCTTGACACAATTAACCTAACGATTAGGTGGATACACTGGTAATGCAGAATGCTATATGAACATCAAACATGGACCATCAAAAAACCATTTTCTTAATAATCGATAATCAAATATATGAGTGGACTGCATGTTATATATCCCAATGGGCGATGTGGTTTCTAGAAAAAGGTTTGTATAAATAAAAGGTTTCTTTGCTCCCGTGTCTTTTTATTTTTATGATTTTTCACATGTAAAAGTTTGCTAGGCTAGATATATTGTATAGAAATTGGATGTTTACTATTGTAAGTCATATTCAGCGTGGACAATTGACTCTATCTTCTGCTTCCCCTTTTTCATGTTTATTTCCATTTTGATTTTTCCTTTTCTTTCCTCACATTGGTTACCTTTTAACTTCAGGTAGATGCATCTTGAATTTTCTTTTCCAAAATGTGAAATTAATAAATAACTCTTTTATTTTTTTACTAGGGATACACTTCAGACTACTTCTATTGGTTTCTTATTTAAGGCCTTTGAATCATAAATATTAGGGTATATTTTAGACTCTTTAAAAAATTTATAATATATTTTTAACTGTTTAATATTATGAATTAGCACGGACGTTTTTCGCTAGTACAAATTGAAGTAATACAAAATCAAATTGAAGCAATCCATTTGAAAGCAAATGAACCAATCAAAAGCATCCAAGTTGCTACCAATCAAATGGAAGCAATCCCTGTGAAAGAAAATGAGCCAATCAAATGTCCTCAATGTTTTTATAAATTGGAATGTATTTGTAGAGAAAGAAAATCTTTTAGCAAGACAATCTTTTTTGCAATTTTATTTTTACTTTCTCTACACTTTTAAATTGTAATTAGAAACTTATTTGTAACTAATCTAGAGTGTGTGTGTGTGTAATTGAAGATCATAAATGAAGATTTGGAGCTCTTTCTTGATATTTAGTGGCTAAAGCTCTTGGATTAGACTCTTCTTTTGAAGCTAAGTAATGTGATTAGTTCAATTCTATGCATGTTTTAGTTTAAATTCCCTACTTGTGCTTTGATTGATTAGTAGATTTTAAATCTGATTGTGCTAATCTCTCTTATTTCCCATGCTCTATCTCTACACTTGATGCTTGGATAATCTTAATTCATGCTTTGTAGTTGGATTAAATTCTCTCGCATAGCATGCTCTGGAGCCCTTATTTTTTTATCTTTTGTAGCTTGATTTTGATAATTAATTGTTAGGGTATCTAGGTTATGATCTAAGACCTTGGCTTTCGATTTTCTTTACTTTGATCTTCATTGTTATATCATCCAATCCAATTAGGCAAGAGATTTCTAATTGGATTGTAGATTTGGCAGTTGAATCAAAACATGCATTGTTTGGATTAATTATATACTTAGTGAATTTTGGAATGCCTAATCTTTTCTTTTATTATTGTTAATTTAAATCCTTATTTGATTTGTTATTTTCACTTTTAGATTGTTAAATCTACATTTCACATAACTTGTTTTAAAATCCTACATATTTCACACCACATCTTTACCTTAAATCTTTCATTTCCACCACAATTCATACACTAGTTTAGTGTAGTTTCTTAGATTATCATAGATCTAATTAACTTCATATTTTAGATTGTTAATTAGTTGTTTACATTGCATAGTTTATTAGTTTTAATTGTTCACTTCAATTGTCTATATTAGTTATATCTTAGTTCAATTCTACCTTAATTGGATTCATCGCTTGTTCCATCCTCTCTCCGTGGGATCGATAATTCGGACTCTTTAGTTCTTTACTATTTGACGACACCGTAGTCTTGTGGTTAAGTGTTGCACATCTTAGTGTCGATCAAGTTCTCGGCGCCGTTGCCGGGGAGAGGCATTCGAAAGCTTTGAATTCCATAGAGTAGAACTTATTTTTAGCTTAGTTTACTTTTCATCTTTCCTTTATTTTCCTTGCAGATTCTACACATTGTTTGTATTTGTTTTGTAAGGACTTCCTCACTTGGAGAGAAGAAACATGGAAAAATGAATTGGAGAACTTTAAAATTTTACTTGCTTTCCTAGTTTTGGATTAGTTTAGACATTTATTTACTTTCTTAGTTGGTGCATTAGGTATTTATTATCAAAGTTGTAATAATTTTGGTTGTGGGTCGGGCCGTGACCCATTTACTTTACTTTATGCACTTCACTTGCTTTAACTAATTAGTTGTTTAGTAGAATTGCAATAAATTGCTTATAGGGAAGGAGGACAGTTGGACTATACTGTTGCAGCCCCTCACATTCGTACACGAAAATTAGTGTCAGTGGTGTGGGTTGATGACAACTGATTCGTCCCTCGAAATAAATTGGGAGGTTTGCATTTCCTAACCCCCGTGAATCCCTTGCAAGCGGGTTTACTTTGTTGGTTGTTCCTTACTTTATAGTGTAATTGTTTCAAATACACTTGTAATTTGGTGCATTACTAGTAAAGGGCAAATTACCCCAACAAAATAAGGATTCGGATTTCATCACCGTTTCCTTGCCTTTAGGATTTCATCTTAATTCTCACTTAATTTAGAACCGACAAACCACAATAAATTTTAGTAGAAACGTGACCTTAGGTTACGAGCTCGCGAGGGAAGACCACCGCAGCTGTGCCAATTGTGTGCCTTGGCAGATTTTTTGGTGCCTAAGCAAACCTTATCTCTTAGCCACTATCTTGCCAAATAAGGAGACAACTTTGCTGTTCGAGGAGTTGGTTTTTAAGAGGAGCATTTGCCTAGCACGTCGTGATCCCACCATCTACCTGGGGTTAACTGGCCAGATTTCCGTTTCATAGGTCTGAGTCGGAGGCCAGAGTGCCCTCTTCACAATTAGGAGTTATCTAAAATTCTTTTAGGTACTCTTAGTTTAGATTAGTTTTTCATTTTGTTTTCAAACTTTTTGTTATGTTGCATTCATTTCATTGAGCAGACCATTGCATTACTAGGTTAGTCGCAGTTGTATGCGAGTGTAGATACATGATCAAGGCCAATTAGTGAGGATTGATTACCTTGCTTTACCTGCCCCACCCATAGTACTCATAATGGCTGCCCAAAACCCTCAGCAAAAGACCCTCAATGAATCATTTGCACCATTTTCATCTACTTCACATAGCTATATAGTTTTATCAAAAAATAATGCGGACCAATTTGAGATACGGCCCGCCACTATCAATATGTTACCAAAATTCCATGGATCCGAGTGTGAGCAACCCTATATTCATTTGAATAAACTTCTGACCATCTGCCACACATTTAAGAATCAAAATTTGAATAGTGAAGTCGTGAAGCTTAAGTTGTTTCCCCTCTCGCTAGAAAATCATGCAGCCGCCTGTCTGAATTCCTTGACTCCAAACTCCATTGCCACCTGGGATGAGCTTGTCAAAAAGTTTATGTCCAAATTTTTCCTAGTGAGCAAAACCGAGCAGTTTAGGAGTGCCATCAGGAACTTTAGGGGACGACTCGAGGAAGAGTTTTCTGAAACCTGTGAGAGATTCCATGACCAATTGATCAAATGCCCACATCACGGGATTAACAATGGAGAGTTGATACATTTCTTTTATAGAGGTCTTACGAACCCCAGCGTATCTTGATTGAATCAATGCACAAAGGAGAATTCATGAATTAGACTGTCGATCAAGCATACAAATTCCTTGTCAAGCTTGTGAAAAAATAACAAAATTGGAGCAATAATAGGAAAGAATTGGAGAGAGATGACACAGGGGTCCAGAAGCCTATAATGTACACATTAAACAGGACCTTGTGTTGAAAAATGTGATAACCAGTTTAGTTTAGAGAGTGGAAAACTTGAGCAAAAAGATAAAATCTATATAAGTAATGTCATGCCAACTCACCCCTCAGCAACAAGAGCCCACCATGAGAAGTATGAGCGTACTGCATCATGTTTGTGTTATATGATAATAGTGAGCACAAGGTTGAGAGTTTCCCTAGTCTGCCATTTGTTAAGGCCGGGCAAGCCAATGCACTGAATTCCTACGGAAACTTTTGAAAACCAACTGTCAACACTTTCAGTCAGACCTGCCACCCAGACAATAGGTTCCACCATAATTTTTCATACCGTCAAGCCGGGCCTATTCAGTCCCACAGAGGTCAGTCCGGATTCCAGTCGTAGTATCTTAAGCAGCAATGCCAGCAACCTGCTCAAACTAATCATCCCATGGTTCCTCATCCTTAGCAGCCCACGCAGCAGAATCAATTTCACCAACAACATCAGTTCCAATCACAGAAACCAGTGTAGGGCACTAGTCCCAGATCAAATGCCTAACTACTCTACCAGCACAAGTCCCTCAGCAATCCTCTCATCTGCAAAACTTGTTGACCAGATTCATTCAAATCTAAAAGTAGACTAACTAGGCCTAGAACCAGTCCATTGCAAAACTAGATGCCCAATTAGGCCAGCTCACCATATAGTTGTCCGAGAAAGAAAATGGCCAATTCCCAAGCCAAACCATTCATAATCCGAAAGGCCAGCTGTAAGACCCCGACCCTAGAGAACCCGATTAGTACTAATTAAGTGGCGTATTAGTTCTAAGCTTGATTAGTGATTCTGGCTAAGATGGGTTTGGAATAGCTTTTGATATAGTTTTGGGGAATTTTGATTGCTTTGGGTTAGTAGGGTCCTTTGGGGGTTCCTTTTCATGACATTGCATATGTTTGAGGATTTATCGGAGATTTTTGCATTCATTGTTTTAATCTCGTTTTATTCGTATTGATAAGCTCTACAACTTTCATGTTGATCCCGTCCCCGTTTGAGATCCCGAAACCCGATTTCATAGCCTTGAGGCCAAAACAGTCATTGCACACTAAATTTGTACCCAAAACTTGATGTTCCCGAGACCCGCGAAACATATACTTTTTGGAAACTAGATATTTCGACGATCACTTTTCTCTTCTTCGTCGAATTCATTAGAAGCCCCGATAGACAAGATTCCAGCCCTTGAATGTCTTTAGTAGTGGGACCCATTCCCATTTGCCATATAAGGAGAACCCATCTTCCCATTCCCTTTTTCCAGCACAAAAAGAACCTAGGGTTTGCTTTTGGCAACTTTTCTTCTTCCTCTTGCTCTCTCCACCTCCAATCCACACTAAACTTGCGTCAATCAAGAAATGGAGATCATCTTCTTATTCCTCTTCACCATGGCTCTCTATTGATACCATTTGTGAAGAAAACCCTCCATTCTAAGGCCTTCATTGAGCTTACTCTTGCCATTAGAGGACCTTAAAAGTAAGTAATCCTTCCCTTCTTCTAGATTTGCATTCTTCTAGCCTTAGAGAAGCTTCATTTCCATTATTGTAAGGTTTCCCTTCCTATTTCTTGTTTTGACCCATTTTAGGGTTTGTTTTGGGGGATTTTTGTTATAGCTTGGATCTTTGGCTTGGAAGAGTATAGGAGTTTGATTTCTTGATTTGAAGACACAAGGAAAGTGGATTACTTGATTTTTATGAGCTTTCAATGGTTTCCATGAGGAATGTGGTTGACTTGTCATTTCACTCATATTTATTGGCTTGCATTTATTTTTGAAATGAATGCTTGAATGCATATTGGCTAAGTCATTTAATGTTTTGTAAACATGTTGGTTTAGTATTTATTGTCTTTTGGTTATATCCTAAATGAATGTTTGTGAAATGGTTTCCTTCCTCCTTCCTTTGTATTGGACTTGATGTGGAAGAATGAGGTGATGAATGATCACAAGTTGGAGTTTTGGAGAAGTATAGATAGATGTATTGGAGGAGTTCTTAGCTCAATTTTATTGCAGGGACTAAGTGGAAGTAGGGAGAATGGTTTTGAGGAGGAGAAATGGCTCAAAATATGAACACAGTGGGTGTTTCCCCGCACCTGGCGGCTAACCGCCAGCTAGCCGAAATATCACAGTGGCTTTTCCAGAGAGCACACTTCTCCACCTAAAACTCAGTTAGCTCCACGGTTAGCCTGCGGCTAGCCGCCCATCCCAGCGGCGGCTGACCGCCAGCTGACCGAAATTTCCTAGGTTCCGGAGAGCTCCTCGCTCGAGCGAACTCTCCGGTTCGCTCGAGCGCTGAGCTTTGTCGATCAAAGGAGATTCACTAGGCATTGTATGAGGCCATTTGAGAAAGAAACCATATCACGAAGATGTCATTCGAAGTTTTGAAAATTCAAAGTGTATAAGGAGCCCGGAATGTCCCCAAACTCAAAGAGTACCAAATTCTTATCAGATCGACATACGGGGTCCCTATTCACCTTGAACTAGTTTTGAACCCCGATACTTGTCTTGAGATTTCAAAAGCTCTATAGTATTTCATTGTTCCCTAGATTTATACTACATGCCTTGTTTTCCCGAAAGTATTGAATTACACTTGAAATAGTTACTTGTCTTGAAGTGCATTGCACCACATGATATGACAGTGTGCCCTTGAGCACCCCCGTCTTGCCCGTTTGTTTATGTATTTGTACTCGATTTACTTGCATATGTCTCGATTGTATTTGACCTATGAGTCAGCACCACTAAGTTTGGATAATCATGTTGGTTTGATCCACCGACTTGGAGATCCCCCTCTTGTCCCGCCAACTGCAGTTTGGATCCCGCTACCCGGTCATTACCGTGGTCTTGTCCCGATGCCGCAGATTGCTACTGTGGTCCCCGATGACCGGCTCGCTACCGTGGTCATGTATAGTATATGTATATTTATATGTATTTATATGAGATCCACTGTTTCTCCTCACCTCGAGTGACTGAGATCAGTGCCTAGTTATTGCTCTATCACCTTAATGATAGAGGACTTAGCTTCGTGTGGTTGCCATCTTGCTTGTTTCCCGTTTCCTTGGTCACCTTACTTGTTTTACATTGCATCCTTGTAATTGAATAAATGTTTTATCTCGTTCATAGAATTTGTGATTTGAACAGGTTCACATGTTTTGAAGGTATATTCTTTTATTATCATATTGTCGTTGTTTTTCCCTCAATTTGCCAAACCGTCGTGTTTGATCTACTCTTTGGTACTCAGGTCCCGTTGTCGGTTATCCCGAGGAGGAGCTCGAGGAGGCGGTCGTAGAACCGCAACAGTTAGTAGAGTGGCGTGCTGATGACGTCATGTAGACGTTCGGTTGCTATGAGAGACTTATCTTTTTGGGGAAACTTTCTAACCATTCTTTGGATTGGTATTTTGGTTATATTGGCCTGGTGGGCCTCTATTTTTTCGGGAAATGTAATTAAATGATATTTGTATAAACTTTAACTTACTTTGGGTAAACATGCTATAGATCATTGCTCATTCTGATACAGTATCTTTATACTTGTGATATTGTTTTATGACCAAGGATGGTTGACTATTTGATTTGCTACACGCTTCCGCACTTAATAGAAATGTTCATTTATGATTGTGATATCCTCACCGCGGACACCTGTGGGAAATTAAATAAACGTATGTTATTATTAAACAGATGTAATGTCCCGATCCCGGATCCGTCCTTCGGATTCCCGGTCCGGGGTCACGACACCAGCCCAATCAGCCTAGAGGCTAGTGTTCGGTAGAGAGTAATGAGCATGTACATGCGATCCATACACTTAGATTAGAAAATACTGTTGACAATAGAGTTGAGATGCCTGAAGAGGATCAAAGAGAGAAGAGTTTTTTAGGAAAATCAGAGAGTTCGAGGAAGTTTTCAAACCCAAGAGAGAATGCATAATTGACAGTGGTGAGTGTTAAATATTGCATATTTTACCCCTCATTAGTCCATGTTTTATCAGCATCTCATATGCATATTATTTGCTTTATACTGAAATTTTATCCTTCTAGCAAATTAACGGATTATCATCGATTATAATTTCGTTTTAACTCGTAAAATGACGTCGTTTCTTTGCATCATTGCATTGGTCGGGG
This sequence comes from Cinnamomum chago, assembly GCA_038049695.1. Classification (NCBI taxonomy): domain Eukaryota; kingdom Viridiplantae; phylum Streptophyta; class Magnoliopsida; order Laurales; family Lauraceae; genus Cinnamomum; species Cinnamomum chago. Next base: position 55,020,383 of record CP142454.1, on the reverse strand, counting down.
GATTCTGAGTGAAATTGGCTACTCATGTGCATTCATACGAGTTTGGACGAGGAAGATACAAAGCGGGAAAGTTTTCATGCATAAATCTGATAATTTTTCTATAGCGTATTTTTATATAATTTCAATTGTGTAGGTGGACCCGCGACTACGCCAACCTTTTGACTAGTGTCTCAAGGCATCAAGAAGAGATCTCAATAAAAGAAGTTCCATGAAGAAGTCTTTGTGAAGAAATCTTAGGAAGAATTGAAGAATTCCAAAATAAGAGGAGAAGACTTTAAAAATAAAGAAGTCATTTTCAAACACAAAAGAGTGGTTGGTGTATTGGTTAAAGCTTGGGTGGGTATGAAATAGGTTCTGGGTTCAAACTCTAACAATTGTTTTTTTGTTTTATATAGAAAATTAACCAATCAAATTAATCATTCAAGTTGCAACCAATCAAATGGAAGCAATAACCATTCAAGTAGCAACCAATCAAATGGAAGCAATCCTTGTGAAAGGAAATAAGCAACCAATCAAATGTGCTATATAAATTGGAATGTTTTATAGAGGGAAGTTTTTGGCAAGACAATCTTTTTTGCAATTTTATTTTTACTTTCTCTACATTTTTAGATTATAATTAGAAGCTTATTTGTAACTAATTTAGAGAGTGTGTGTAATTGAAGATCATTAATGAAGATTTGAAGCTATTTTTTAATGTTTAGTGGCTAAAGCTCTTGGATTAGGCTTTCCTTTTGAAGCTAAGTAATGTGATTAGTTCAATTTCATGCATGTTTTAGTTTAAATTCCCTACGTGTACCTTGATTGATTAGTAGATTTTAGATCTAATTGTACTAATCTCTCTTATTTCTCATGTTCTATCTCTACACTTGATGCTTGGATAATCTCAATTCATGCTTTGTAGTTGGATTAAGTTCTCTTGCATAGCATGCTCTGGAGCCCTTATCTTTGATATTTTGTAGCTTGATTTTGATGATTAATTGTTAGGGTAGCTAGGTTATAATCTAAGATCTTGACTTTCGATTTTCTTTACTTTGATCTTCATTATTATATCATCCAATCCAATTAGGCAAGAGATTTATAATTGGATTGACTTTTGTCGAAGCGATTGCTCCTTGTTGTAATAAGGCAACAAATCGGGCTTCTTGACTTCAAATTTCTGATTCATCTGGTTGACGATCAATTGAGTGTCCCCAAAAGCTTCTAGTATGGTGCTGCTGGATTCGAGGGTGAGCTCCAATCTTACAATCAGTGCTTGGTATTCAGCTCCATTGTTTGAACATGGTTCCAGTAGTGAGAAAGCGTGTGGAATCATGTATTTTTCGGGACTAACAAAGGGAACGCCAATTCCTGATATCTGTTTTCCATTTTCATTTGTCATGGTTGCACAATCGAAGTACATATCCCAGGAAACATTTGATCAAGAAATCTCCACAGTGTAGATAGGTTTGTCTGGGAGATCATCCCTGAGTGGAGAATCTTTAGGTAATGGATGCTATGCGAGAAAGTCTGCTAGAGCTTGATATTTGATTGCTTTTTGTGGTACATACCTAATATCGAATTATGATAGAAGGATGGACCATTTTGCCAGTCGAGCATTGAGAGAACCTGCTTTTGTAACAAGGACCTTTTAGAGATTGATCCTCGAAATCAAGTAGACTATGTTGGACAGCAGGTAGTGACGTAGCTTTTGTACGGTGAACATCACTGCAAGGTATTCTTTTTCGACTGGAGAGTAGTGATGCTCTGCACCTACTAACATGCGATTGAGGTAACATAGAGCAACTTCTTTTCTTTCGTCGTTTTCTTGTGCGAGTAGAGTGCCCAAAAAATAATTGAGAGCTCTTGTGTACAAGATGAATGGTTTTCCAGTTGTGGGGGCAGCCAACTCTGGAGATTTGGTCAGGTACATTTTGATGTCTTGAAATGCAGCTTTACATTCAGCATCCCAAACAAAGTCCACACCTTTCTTCATCAAGCGAGAGAATGGACGATACTTCCCTGACAGATTAGAGATGAACCGTCGGATGTATGCCAATCTTCCTTGAAGCCCTTTTAGTTCTCTTAGGGTCCTTGAGGATGGCATTTCTAGGATAGCCTTGACTTTGGTGGAGTCAAGTTCTATTCCGGCTTTCTGAACTATGAATCGGAGAAACTTACCCGATGAGACACCGAAGAAGCATTTTAGTGGATTCATCCGCAGTTTGTGTTTGCGAAGTTGGAGGAAGACTTCTCGAAGATCTTTGAGATGGTCTTCTTTTCTTTGGCTTTTGACGGCAAGGTCATCAACGTAACATTCGACCGTCTTGTGCTGAAAATCTTGAAATATTTTCATCATATCCCTCTGACATGTTGCACCAGCATTTTTCAGACCAAATGGCATAACAGTGTAGCAATACACGTCAAACGGGGTCCGAAATTATGTATGCTTTTGATCTTCAAGATGCATCTTTATCTGATTGTAACTAGATAAGCCATCTATGAATGTCATTCATTCAAACCCACAGATGTTGTCAATCATCACTTCTGGTATGGGGAGCGGGAATTCATCTTTAGGGCACGCATTATTTAGGTTGTTGCCAAGAGATAAGATCACCGATTTGCAACTTGAACTTGATTTTGCTGATAGGCCTTTGAGCGCTCCCATCATATCCAAAGATGGATACAGATGTGTGACTCAGCTTGCTAGGTGGAATGACCAGCTCTTTGAGTGCCGAAGTAGAGATGAAGTTGAGTGCAGAACATGGGTCAATCTAGACTTTGTGTATTGGCATTTCTTTGATGTACTCTGTGAAGTACAAGGGTCAGTTGTGCTTTGTCTCGCCTAGAACGAGGTCATCCTTATCGAAGGCGATGGTTGCACTTGCTGCTTTCTGAACCGAGAGGCATTCAATGCCTGATCCCTCGGTTTTCTTTTTTTCTCCCTTTGAGGAAGTATTTGATTTTTTTATCCTATAGTCCATTTCAATTTGTAGGACTTGTGGGGCAAGTTTGTCGATATGCACATTCAGTCTTTGCAGTTCTGAAATGAGATTATCACGAGTGTGTGGAGACATTCATAATAAGTCAAGGATGTGCAATCGTACAAGTATGTGTTTGAAATGTTCAATCAAGTCATACTTGAAAGCCTCCCTGGGGCATGCATTTTCATTATTGTTGCCAATTGGGGCGTTTACAACTTACTTTCCCGAAGAAGAAGGTTGGTTGTAATTTTTGTGGTAATCCCGGCCAGAGTGAGTACCTCTACAACTTTAAGAGGTTCTGGAGAAGGTTCTTCGTTTGGAAGATAGCCCTCGGAATCAGGGGATTGATCCTTCTCATTTGCTGAAGACGTCTTTGTAGCAGCATTGCCATCCTCAGTGATTACATTGCACGGAGCATTTTTCGGGAATAAGTCCTGAACAACATCCAGCAACTTTTCTTCCTTATTGAAAAATTTATCGGTCCAGACATCTCCTATGAGGTTAGGTATCTGGGGCCAGTTGACCGGGTTTTCATTAAAAAGGACTTCATCGGCTGGAGTTTCTTCAGGATGATCGGTCGAAAAAGGTGTGAGTTCTGATGTCACAGTTTTAGGGGACGAAGGTTGAGAATGTGATATATCAATGGAAGTCACCTGAGAAGATGTAGCTCTGGAAGATATACTACTATATGTAGTCTGAGAGTATGTGTCTTCGGCAAATGAAGCTTCAGAGGCACAATCATCCTGAGCTATCACATTGCAGGTTGCCCCAATAGGAGATGCCCCCAGATAGACTATTGGAAATTGGACTCATCCTCGGATGTAAGAGGATCATTGATCCAGCAGCTTTCTTCATTTTCCAGGATTTCTGGAGTTGGATTTTGATTGTAACGAAGGTGATTGATACGATCATGCTCTTGCTCTATGGCAAGACGCTGCAAGATCTTCACATATTCTTCAGGATCAGGCATGGGAACCAAATCTTTTTCTTCATCTGCTCATTGTGGTTCATCAACGTTGGGTTCTACTGGAGCATTGGCAAGTGCTGGATCGACAACATTTTTTTGAACAGCCTCTTGGTCATCTTCATCATCGAACCAGGATCCTTGTGGCTGTAAGGGATTATACCAGATTGCTGGCATAACATGAGATTCGGGAATCCATTCTTCGTTGGAGAGGTATTCTCCGGTTTCAAGGGATTCCTCCCATTCGTCGGTGTCACTGGCGGTGTCACTGGACTCGTATTCATCCATGGAGAATCCAATTACCGAGTTGCAAGAGTATGATCCCCCCCTGCGTAGCTTCATTTCTTAGTTGTGGTGGCATGAAATCACCAAAGGTGAATTTTCTTGCTGCCATTGAAGTCTTGGGAACGGACTCTTCTGTTGCCCCCAGTGAAATAGTAGAAGAAGTCTCTGCCTTTTCGGGGACTTCTTCTTTTAGTTGATCTTTCTCCTGCTATCTAAGCTTGCGAAGTTGTCTCCTGGCTTGTGTTCACTGTTGTCGCGACCCCGGAACGGGTCCCAGGCCCGCGACGTAGTTTATTTTGTTGTGTTGTTTCCCACAGGTTCCCGCGGTGAGGATTCCCAAAACACGAGGAATCTGTCTCACACGATCAAGATTGCGGAAGCGTGTAACAAATCACATCAAGATAAGCACCAATAAAATTTTAAGTGCTATGACAAAATAATATCAAGACATAGGATCACAAGGAAGGAGTTGACATGGCATTCCCATCATAATTCAAGTTAGGAGACTAACACAAAAGTAATTAAGTTTAGTTACATCCCATAAGAGGCCAACAAAGGTCAATACAATTCTCAAAATAACAAAATGAACCCGTGACAAAATGAATCGTAACTCAAGAACCCGCCCGACGTCTAGTTGACATCGTCGGGTTGCCACTCTCTGACTGGGGGTGGCTCGAGAGCCTCCTCCAAACACTCCTCCTCAAAGACAACGTCACCTGCACCCGGGCACCAACATGCAAGAGTCAAATACAATGGTTTGGCAGGTAATCAATTTAGGCATGAGCATGTAAGAAGTAAATGTTTAAAGAAACCTATAAGACATTTTACTGAATTGAAAACAGTTACATGACTAAGGTACATTTCAAAATACGAACAAAGCTATGACACAAAAACAATGCTAAGATACAAAACGAGCTAGCATGAACACTTACATATATCATGAATAGTAAATCCACAAAGATCCCATCCTTTCTCTATCATTTATAATGAAAAGAGCAAGCACGCACGACAAGCACGATATACATAATATAATCACGACACGATTCCCACATACATGGGGATTCCGGTCGCGGAACCAGACACGCACGATGTGTAATAAATACACGACCAATCTGCAGATTGTCCACATGTTTAAGGACCGCCAGACAGTGGATCAAACTGAAAGGGTAGTCCAAGCTCAATGGTGTTCACTTAAATTCATGAATGCACAAAACACAACGAAACACATCTTAAACCAAATCAAGCTTGAAGGGAGAAATCACATATCAGAACTAAACAAGACACAGCTAGCAAGAGGCATAAGTACATATATGCAAAATGATCGACACTTAGATGTGTAACGCTTAACCGCAAGACTACGGTGTCGTCAAGTAGTAAAGGACTAAAGAGTCCGGATTATCAATTCCACGAGGAGAGGATGGAACAAGCAATGGATCCAATTAATGTAGAATTGAACTAAGATATAGCTAATATAGACAAATGAAGCGAATAATTAAAACTAATAAACTATGCAATGTAAACAACTAATTAACAATCTAAGGTATGAAATTAACAAAATCTAAGCTAATCTAACAAACTACACTAAACTAGTGGATGGATGAATTCCAAGCTCAGTGGTGTTCACTTAAATTCATGAATGCACAAAACACAACGAAACACATCTTAAACCAAATCAAGCTTGAAGGGAGAAATCACATATCAGAACTAAACAAGACACAGCTAGCAAGAGGCATAAGTACATATATGCAAAATGATCGACACTTAGATGTGTAACACTTAACCACAAGACTACGGTGTCGTCAAGTAGTAAAGGACTAAAGAGTCCGGATTATCAATTCCACGAGGAGAGGATGGAACAAGCAATGAATCCAATTAATGTAGAATTGAACTAAGATATAGCTAATATAGACAAATGAAGCGAATAATTAAAACTAATAAACTATGCAATGTAAACAACTAATTAACAATCTAAGGTATGAAATTAACAAAATCTAAGCTAATCTAACAAACTACACTAAACTAGTGGATGGATGAATGGTAGTGGAAATGGAAGATTTATATGAAGATGTGGTGTGAAATGTGTAGGGTTTTAAAACAAGTGATTTGAAATGTGGATGTAACAATCTATAAGTGAAAAATAACAAATAAAACAAGGATTTAAATTAACAACAATAAAAAGAAGAGATTAGGCAATCCAAAATCCACTAAGTATGAAATTAATTCAACCAATGCATGTTCTAATTCAACTCCCAAATCTACAATCCAATTAGCAATCTCTTGCCTAATTGGGTTGGATGATATAACAATGAAGATCAAAGTAAAGAAAACAAAAGGCCAAGATTCTAAATCTTAACCTAACTACCCTAACGATTAATCATCAAAATGAAGCTACAAAAGATCAAAGATAAGGGCTCTAGAGCATGCTATGTGAGAGAACTTAATCCAACTACAAAGCATCAATTGAGATTATCCAAGCATCAAGTGTAGAGATAGAGCATGAAAAATGAGAGAGATTAGTACAATTAGATCTAAGATCTATTAATCAATGAAGGCAAAAGTAAGGAATTTGAATTAAAACATGCATATAATTGAACTAATCACATTACTTAGCTTCAAAAGGAGAGCCCAATCCAAGAGCCTTAGCCACTAAACATCAAGAAAGAGCTCCAAATCTTCATTAATGACGTTTAATTACACTCTCTCTAGATTAGTTACAAAGAAGCTCCTAATTACAATCTAAAAGTAAAAACAAAATTGCAAGAAGACTAACTTGCCAAAAGATCCCCCCTTCACTCTACAAAAACATTCTAATTTATAGGAACATTGAAGACATTTGATTGGCTCATTTCATTTCACAAGGATTGCTTCCATTTGATTAGTTGCAACTTGAAGGCTTTTGATTGGCTTATTTGCTTTCACATGGATTGATTGAATTCAACTTGGAGGCTTTTCATTGGCTCTTTTGTTTTCACATGGGTAGCTTCAATTTGATTGGTTGCAACAACCTTTCCTTCCAAAAGCATATGTGCCTTTTGCTTTATGTGGTCCTTCAACTTGGAGGCTTTTGATTGGCTCATATCCTTTCACATGGATTTGTGCCATGGCAAGCTTTGATTGGCTCATATCCTTTCACATGGAGAGGTGAGTTGGATGGAAAAAATAAATAATAATATGCAATTGTTAGGATTTGAACCCATAACCTATTCCATACCAACCCAAGCTCCAACCAATACATCAACCACTCCTTTGTGTTAGAAAATGACTTCTTTTATCCATAAAGTCTTCTTCTCTTATTTTGGAATTCTTCAACACTTCCTAAGATTTCTTCATGTAATTTCTTTATTGAAATCTCTTCTTGATGGCTTGGGACACTAGCCGGAATGTTGGGATAGTCGCGGGGTCCACCTACACAAGAGAAATTACATAAAAATGCACTACAAATAATCGGATTTATACATGATAATCCAATAATCCGTTAATGTGATAGAATGATAAAATCTCTGTGTAAGGCAAATGATATGCATATGAGATGTTGATAAAACTCGGACTAATGAGGGGTAAAATATGCAATATTTAACACTCATCACAAAACACGCTTAAGAAGTGGCCCCCTTTTTATCCTTGAAACCATTTTCAAACGAGCTTATACTTAACTTCAAAACGAGTACACGATAATACTTGTTGCATCAAAACTAAAGTTCGAAAGCAAAGTCTGTCAAGCGTATGTAAGGACCTTTGGTTGACCCTTGTGTAATTGAAACCCATATGTTGGAATTGCAAAGAGAATTGGGTGCCCCCGAAGTTAAAGACATTTCAAATTTCAATCACACAATGTTAGGCTAAAAGTCTCATAACATATTCTAGTTTTCATTCCTGTAGAAATCCTTCTAAAACAGCTCATCTTGAAATTTCGGTCACCTGTCAGTCGACCGAGATGGGGTATGTCGGTTAGCCGACAGCTAACCGACGAGTTGACCGATAGATTTACCTAGAAAATCTCAGCTCTCGGGAAAAGGAATCGAATTGATTTCGGTTGGCTGTCGGTCGACCGAAGTGAAAATGTCGGTTAACCTACAACTGACCGAAATCTTCCTGACGAAATGCAGGTCTCGGGAAAAGGAGCCGACTGAGTTCGGTTGGCTGTTGGTCGACCGAAGTGGAAATGTCGGTTAGCCGACAGCTGACCGACGCTATGCGGACAGTACATTTCAAGTCAGATTTTCACATTTCTTCTTCCCATCTTCTTATTTCTCCTTCAACCTGCACTTCCCTGAGCCTACAAGCTCTCCAAGGGATTAAACACACATATGCAAGCATAATTTAAAACATCTCATTCCCATTCTCCAATCTAAAACAAAATCCCCAAAATTTCCATTCAAGACATAAATTTCAAATGAAATGAAGAGAGTGAAAAGAAACCAAACCAAATGCACATATGCTAACATCCATCCTAAATTGTTTGTTAGGAATTTTGTAGATTGCAATTTGATGGATGCATTATCATTCAAGCATCATTTGATTTACACACTTGCATTGTTTTAGATAAACTTGAAATCTTATTTTATACATGCATGGTTTTAAAGAGTTTTTTCAAATCAAGCTAGCCTTTGGTTTTAAAGTTTTGAATCTTTTTAGGCTTTGGGTGTTTCATGTTTTTAAACATCTTAGAATGACTTAAAACATGTATTCAAGCTTGATTTTATGGCCCAAAAAGTTCCCTCAAGAAAAACTTTGAAATATGCAAAAAATATGCTATTTTGGGAATTTTGGTCCCGGGCCAGAAACTGCTGTGTTCCAGGTCGACCGAGCCCTGTGGCCAGGTCGACCGGGAACACTGCAGCAGAAATGTGGCCTGGCGCACCAACGGTCAGAAATCCGACTGTTGTGTGGTCCCGGTCGACCGAGGCCTGTGTGCAGGTCGACCGAGGACTAGCCGTTGGGCACTTTTTGCTATAAATATGAGTTCTTTCCTTTGCCAAAAGTTGGGAATTTTAAGCCCCTCCTTGAGAGGTTTTGAGGCATATTCAAGGGAAAAGAACCAAGGGATGAAGGGGAGCATTAGGAAAGCTAAAGCTTGGATTAATGAAGTTAAATCACCAAGTAGGCTTTACTTTCCTTAATCATATGTTTTCATGCTTTGTTTTATTTTTGGTAAATCATTTCTAGCATGTTAAACTATGTTTGTGTTGTGTCCTTAACATGTTTTATGTTTTGAATTGATATATTGTTTTGGATACAACATCATATGATTCAATCCAAGTAGTACTTAACTTTGGTAAATCTAAGTAGATCATGTTAATGGAAAAATCTTTGAAATCATATGTAACATGATCCATATACTTGGTTGAATCTTTGGTTGTTGTTTTCCATCATAAGAACATCTCTTTCAAAACTAACTTATGTTTTGGATTCAACTTCTTTACAAATCATATGTTTTCATGTTTTGTTTTATCATTGGTAAATCTTTAGTTACATGATAACCTATGATGTGTTGCATCCTTAGCATGTTTTATACTTTGAATAGATCTATTGTTTTGGATGCATCACCATTTGATTCAATACAAGTAGTACTTAATCTTTGGTAAATCTAAGTAGATCATGTTAATGAAATATGTAACATGATTCATATACTTGGTTGAATCTTTGGTTGTTGTTTTCCATCATAAGAAAATCTCTTTCAAATATATCTTATTTTTTGGATTCAACATCTTTGCAAATCATATGTGTATTATTGTTTTAAAGTTTCACAACTTGCCTTACTTTGATTGGTATATCATATTCAAGTTGTATTTATAATTACATATGATTTGTCCCCTTATTTCAATCAAATCTATTTTTAGGTTTTATGAGCTACATTGATGATTTGATTGACATCCCTATGCATCACATGTTTAGAGCTAATTAATTTCATACAACTTGTGTAACTTTGATATCATTAACAAGTTGTTACTTTTAACATGTGATTGCATTCTATCCTCAATCATAAATGTTTTATGAGCTAAAACTTTCAAAAGCCTTAGGCATACATTTATGAGCTTTCATTTTCAAAATGATTGAGGTCCACACACACACACTTCATGTACTTTCATCTTTGCATTCATAGTGTGAGTGTGTATTAGTTTTTCACTTCCATATCCGCCTAATTAAGAGGCATTGTAATGAGCTACATTGAATCTCCATCAAGTGTATTAAAGACACTACCTTAGTGAGATAACCAACCTTGTGGTTGAAGAGGTTATTGCTTAGCCTATAAAAGCATAATGGATAGGTTGATGTTAAGCCTTGAAAAACATCAATGTAAGGTTATTGCTTAGCCTTGGAAAGCATATTGTAAAGGTTATTGCTTAGCCTATTAAAAAGCATAAATAGTGGAAATCCGGTGGGGTGTTGGTTCACAAGCCGGTAGTGGATGTAGGCATTGAGGCCGAACCACTATAAATACTTGTGTGATGGTGAATGCTTTGTGGTGATTGTTTTCTTTAAGCTTCCGCATTTTCTTTGATAATCATCACTTGTGACTAGTTTGTTTTAAAGAAGTTAAAATTGTTAAAATTGGTCACAAAAGGAGCTCACCCTATTCACCCCCCCCTCTAGGGTTAGGATCCTCAGGACTTACAATTGGTATCAGAGCCAGGTTTACTCCATTTTAGGGCTTAACAACCCGGAGTTGATCCTTGCTAGATTTGAACCCTAGTGTTGTGTTTTATTGCATATCTTTTTAAAGATTTCCACTATGTTTGAAAATGTATTTTCCCTAGCCTCATTGCACCACTCTAAGACTTTTCCAAGTTATATCTTCAAGAGTTGGTGAGTCCTCAAAGTGTTCTCTCATGGACAACCTTTTCAAGACCTTAGGTGTATTTTCAAAGGTAGACTATTTGAGTAACCTTAAGGCCTTGATCCCCCTAGACCAACCTATTCTCTTTAGTCAAATCTTTTTGTTGGTCTTTGTTACATTTGCATTTTGTTTCTTTATAGTCACATCTTTTTAAATGCAATGTTTCTTTGTGATCATTTGATTTTGTATTCATGAACTTCTAAGTTATATCTCATGGTTTTCAAAATCCTTTGATTACAATACTTTCATGATGGATTTGCATTTTGTTCAAATAGTTATATCTCTTGTAATGCTTATCTATTCATGATCAATTGATTATGATTACAAATGCTTTCATAGCTAGTTTTTTCATGATCAATTGATGTTGGAAAATCATTTGATGAATGTCATAGTTAGATCCTTTTTGCATATCAAATGATTTGAAGCTATTTAAGTTTTCCATTGATTTTTCAAAGTTATATCTCTTGGTATGGAAACTTTGTGAGTGTCTATTGTTTTACAAATTGAAAATTTACAATAGTACACTTCTTGTTTTTCAAAATCAGTTGCTCTTAATTCTATAAATGATTCTTTCATAAATTGAAGTGATTTGAGAAACTTTGGAAAATGTTCTATGCTTTATTGGTTGTATTTATAGAAGCATTTTCCTTGAATTTATTTCCTTGTGCTTAAATATGATTTTATCATTTGATAGGAAATAATGTTTACAAACAATTTGCATCTTTGCTCATTGAGTTACATTCTTTATGCAAATTGATTTTGATGTCTTACATTGCATGGTTGGATTTGGTTTCATTAATTTGCATGTTTGTGCCTAACTTGGTATCTATAGTTTCATTAATGCAAATTAATGATTGTCTATGTGCTTTATAGTAAAATCTTGTTTTTGAGCTTTTTAAGTACATATGTGATTTAATGTGCTAAGTTCATTTGGTATAGACCTCATATCCTTTTTCATTGCATTGTAAGCTTAGTACATTTGCTAAGAGTGGAGATGTTGCATGATAGATTGTCTCTTTAACCTCATACCTTCTTGTACTTAAATAGTTATATTCTTTTTTGATGATTGGTATGAGTTAGATCTTGAGTGTTGATTAATCCTCTCTATGCAAATGTCAAATCGTTCTATGTATGGTTGTGGTATTTATTTTATTTGTTGAAACCATACTAGAACTCAAATCCATCCTCTATGCCTTTTAGTCATATTTTTTTGGATGGTTATGATGTTGATTCATGTACTTTCTCTAAATGATGTCACCCTTATACATGTTTCAACTTCATAGTAGTGTTCTTAATCATATGAAACTCTTTGAAACCCATTTCTCATATTTCTATATGTTTGATGGATATCTTAGATGTTGAATTCATATGATTTTGACACTTTGGAAATTGCATGCATTACAAAGTCATATCATTTTGCATTGCAATTTACCTTGTTCATCACTATGCTCTTTAGTAATATCTTTAAAAGTGATGAATATGCATTTATGATGCTTGATGGAATTTTGTGTTTGCCACATTCTTGCTCTTTATCATGCTATCAAATTCAATTGGTTTCAATTGGTATAATTTTTGATTGATTTGATTTCTTGTGAATGTGATAAACCTTGTGTGCATTGGATTGAACTTGATAAGTAATATGATTGTTCCATGTCACACACCATTAGCATCATAATGTTCATGTTGCCACCTCTTTTGCTCATATAGGTATATATCATGACCACCATGTTTATGTGTTCATAATATTGGTTGGTTATTTGTGAGAACCCGACCCCTGATCTCTTGGATTAGTGTGGTTTTCTTGAGGATTAGTTTCTTTTAGTGGGATTAGTATTTGTTGGGTTGAGTTTGTGAGCTAGAATGGTTTTCTTCTAGTTTTGGGCTTTTGAGTGCTTTGGTAGCTTGTGGGGCCCTTTGGGGGTTCCCTTTTCGGCTTTGCATTTTCTTGTGAGATTTTCCCGATGCGTTTCGTATTGTGTTTTTGGCCCGTTGCATTCATCTTGAGGAATCCTACAACTTTCATGTTGATCTCGTATCCATTTGGGAACCCAAAACCCGATTTCTTGGCCTTGAGGGCAAAACAGTCTTTTCACACCAAATCTGGACCCAAATTTCGAGATCCCAGAACCATGGCAAAGTTATACTTTTTGGAAACTAGATATTTCGACGATCATTTCTTCCTTCTTCGTCGAATCCATTCGAGGCCCACAAAGAGATGTTTTACCCTTGGCAAGTGTTAAGTGAAGTAGGACCCACACCCACCCATGTTATAAGAGGTCTCTCCACTCCCTTTCTCCCTCATTTCTCCATTCCATCGACTGAAACTTCCCAGCTACAGTGCCAGCAGCCCTCTTCTCCATTTCTTCCATTTCTCTTGCTCTAATGGAGCCTCCGAGCCACCAATCCGACGAGGGAACTCCGGCAACTTCGTCTCCTTCATCTCCTCTCTTGTTTGACACCATTTTTGTGGGAAACCAAGGTGGGCAGCCCCTATTGCAAGCTTCTTCTTGTTCATTCATGGCCTTAGAGGTAAAGAATCCTTCCCATTTTCCTTGTATGTGCTATGGCTTTCCCTTAGACTCTATTTCTTAGTTTGATTTGAGCCCATTCATTGTCTTCCTTTGTTTAACCCATTTTAGGGTTTGTTTTGGGGGTTTTTGTAGAGATTGTGATCTTGAGCTTGAGAGGTGATTAGGAGCTTGGTTTGCTTGATTAGAGTCAAAGGCAAGTGGATGAATGGATGGTTTGAATGTTATTAAGTTTTATGAGAAAATCTTAAGTTTTATTACTTGTTCTTGATCATTGGATACATGTTTGCACATATGCTTCTTGTCACATTTCTATTGATTTCGAAATGCATATGAATTGGTTGTTTCTCTCTTGTTAATTTCTTGGAAAGATATGCTTTCAAATTGTCAAGTTGCTCACATGGTCTTGAAATGAATGGGGTTGGTTTCCCACCCATGTTTATGTTTACTAGCTTGTATGGATTTGAAATAGAAGCTCATTTAAAGAGTTTGGCCAACTAATCTATTGTCTTGGAAATGGGATTAATGGTTTTTAATTACCCCTTGATTTTGGCAAATGGACCCTTGTATACAATGGGGATTCTCCCCTTTGGTTTGGTTTTAAGTGAGAAGAAAGGAGATGTTTAGTTTTACATTCTCATTGGAGTTTTCATGAGGAATGTGATTGGCTAAGTCATTTAATGTTTTGTAAACATGTTGGTTTAGCATGCATTGTCCTTTGGTTATATCCTAAATGAATGTTGTGAAATGGTTTCCTTCTTCCCTTGTATTGGAATTGATGTTGATGGAAGAGGTGAGGAGATGAACCCATATTGGAGTTGTGGAGAAGTGTAAATAGTTGCATTGGAGGAGCTTTTAGCTCAGTTATGTGGCAAGGATTAAGTGGAAGTGAGGAGGATGATTTTGAGGAGGAAAATGACTCAAATCTGAACACAGTGGGTGATTCCAGCACTGGCGGTCGGCCTGCGGTCACCCGGCGGCTAGCCGCCTGGTGACTGGCGGCTAACCGCCAGGTAGCCGAAATGTCACGGTTCCTTTTCCAGAGAGCATCATTCTCCACCTCAAAACTCAGTCAGCTCCACGGTTGGCCAGCGGCTAACCGCCGAACACATCGGCGGCTAACCGCCGAACACATCGGCGGCTAACCGCCAGCTAACCGCATTTGACGGTCAGCTTTCCAGTAAGCTGCATTCTGCAGCCCAGCCGCGGTCAGCTGTGCGGTCAGCCAGCGGCTAGCCGCCTGTCCCAGCGGCGGCTAACCGCCGGCTAACCGTCAGGTGACCGAAATTCCCCAGATTTCGAAAAGCTCCCCGCTCGAACGAACTCTCCGGTTCGTTCGAGCGTTGAGCTTTGTCGATCAAAGGAGATTCACTAAGCATCGTATGAGGCCATTCGAGAAAGAAACCATATCACAAGGATGTCATTCGAAGTTTTGAAAAGTGTAAAAGTGCATAAGGAGCCCGGAATGTCTTTAAACTCAAGGAGTACCAAGTAATTGTTATAATCGACATACGGGACCCCTATTCACTTAAATAGATCTTGAAACCGATATTTTTACCCGAAATTGTTATAGTTCATTGCTTCACCTCTTGTCCCGAGATTTGCATTACATGACTTGTTTTCCCGAAAGCATTGAAGTTACATTAGTAACAGTTACCCGTCCCGAAATGTATTGCCCGATATGATATGACAGTGTGCCCTTGAGCACCCCCGTTTACCCGTTTATTTACGTGCCCTTGAGCACCCCCGTTTACCCGTTTATTTACTGTACTTGATTACTTGATATGTCTCGATTGGTTTTATCCTATGAGTCGGCATCACTAAGCTTGGATACCTTGCCAGTCTGATCCACTGACTTGGAAATCCCTCTCCCGTCCCGCCAGCTGCAGTTTGGATCCCGATACCCGGTCATTATCGTGGTCCCGATTCCCGATACCCGGTTCGCTACCGTGGTCCCGATTCCCGATTCCCGATTCCCGTATATTTATTATTGTATATATGATATACGTTGAGTCTCCTCACCTTGTGTGACTGAGACCAACGTCCCGCTCTTGTCACTTCGGTGATAGAGGACTTAGCTTCTTGTGATTGCCATCTTGCCAGTTCCCGATTCCTTGGACACCCGACATGTTTTATATTGCTTACTTGTTTTCAGATAAATGATTCATTGCTTTTATGAAAGTTGTTATTTAGATAAGTGTTAATGCTCTCTATTGTAAATTCAGTCACTATTATATTGTTTTATGTCCTTTGCACACGTATATGTTTTAAATGGATACCGGTTGGGTGAATACCCATGCTTTTACATATGTTTCAAACGATAAATGATTTTGCTAGATTTATATGATTACACGTATTTTAAGGGAATACCCGAATTGTTAAATACCCGTGCCTTGTTTTAAAGGACATTTGGTTTGTCAGATATCTATATTTACACCTGTTTTTAAATGAACACCCGAATTGTCAAATACCCATGCTTTGAAATATGTTTCAAATGACACTTGTTTTGCCAGATCACTGTGTTTATACCGGTTTCAAATGAATATCCGATTTGTTAAATATCCCTGCTTTGAGATATGTTTTAAATGAACACCCAGTTTTATTAAATATCTGTATTTTCACATATGTTTCAAATGGACATTGGTTTTGCTAGACTGTTATGGATACCTGATTTGTTATATACTTGTGTTTTACTTGAGTTTCAAATAAACGTTTGTTTTGTCAAACCACTATATTTATACATGTTTTAGACGAATACCCGATGGTCAAATATCTATGATTATAGATGACGTAAATGAATACATGTTTTATTAGATGTTCATGTTTTACCCGTGCTTGAAATGAATACAAGTTTTTCCCGAGATTCCCGACTTTGCACCCGTATAATTATATGCAGTACTTGATCGATTAGCATGATTTAGTATATGTTCTATTCTTTAGTATATTTGTTATCTTTTCATCCACCTGCCAGACCGTCGTGTCTGACCCACTACTTTTGGTACTCAGGTTCAGAGTTATTCGCCCCGAGTTGAGTGTTTTGTTGGCTTTGGAGCCATGCCTTGCAGGTTGTTTTGTCGGCTATGTCATGTAGACATTGAGTCTGACATCGGAGCTACGTCACATTTGGGTAGTAGTTGATAGCTTATTGTTGTATGGCTTTTGTTAGCCCTTTTCCTTGGGATTCTTAATTAATGTACATTGATAATTGTAACTTGAATATATTTGGGAATGTAATATCCTGTTACTGTCAGCTCTGTAATTTATTGTGATGGTTACTCCAGTCTGATATGATTCTTGATATAGTAGCTATGGGCTAAAGGTTGAGTGCGACACGGAATCCGATGGCCACGGACTTCGGGTCGCAACGCCACAAATGCTTCCGCAAAAATATTCAGAATGTGTTGTCTTCACACACGCGGATCTTGGGAGAAGTAAAATACAATTTATGCTTAATCCCATCTCCCGCCCCCGAGGTTCTTGTTTCGGGGGCGTGACATTATTAGTTGAGGTTGGCTTCATGCTTGAATTTCATTTCACTCATCTTGCACTTTAATAGTCATATTTATTGATTGAATGAAATGAGTTCAAAACCTTCATAGCATATGCTTTCCATAGTTATATTATTTGATGCTATGATTAATAAACCCCATTGCTTCATGGATCGCTCTAATTTGGATTTTTCCTAATAGGTATATCTTTAAATCCATTTTAGAGTGATTGATTTAATAGTCATATCCTTAAATCTCAATTGGTAGTCTTTGTTTTTCCAATTGATATCCATGATTGCTTTTCTCTTTAGACATTGCTCTCTTTTGGTAATTTGATCATATTGTGCTTTATAGTTAAATGAATCTAATCCTTTCCTTGAAGTTGACCCTCATTTGGTTAAACCATCTTCTTCTTGCACCTAATAGTTATATCTTGTCAAAAGTTTGACAAAAGAAGAGAATGGATTGAGGGGGAGCGTAAACCTTCATAGGAAGAATTAGTTTTGATCAAATTTACCCTTGGATTGCCTTTGAGCCCTTAGAGACTACTACCTCACATGATAGTCTGTTATGTATTTCATTTTCGATTTCATTTGTTAACAGGTGCTACTAATGGTATTTTCCTTATTTCATGTGTGTAGGTACCTTTGCAATTTAATGGCAAAGGGGGAGAAAGTATGCAAGTTCTCAAAAGGGTGAAGAGAATGTCCAAGCTTCCTAAGGGGAGAGTTGTGTATGATCTTCTACAAGGGGAGAGAATGCATATCTTGCCAAAGGAAGAGAGAGGCATGGTCAAAGGGGGAGAGCAACTAGAAGAAAGAAAGCTTGGAGCTAAAGAAGATGCTTGGCCATAAAGAAAGAAAGATTGAAGAATGATCAAGCACCAAGCATCATGAAGAATGAAGAAAAGAGCTCAAGCTAAGAGAAGGAGCATCCAAGAAGATTTCAAGACTTGTCCAGCTGAGGGGGAGCTGAAGACTTTGTGTGTATGTTCAGTGGTGAGTGTGTTGCCATCAAATTGCAAAGGGGGAGATTGTTAGGAATTTTGTAGATTGCAATTTGATGGATGCATTATCATTCAAGCATCATTTGATTTACACACTTGCATTGTTTTAGATAAACTTGAAATCTTATTTTATACATGCATGGTTTTAAAGAGTTTTTTCAAATCAAGCTAGCCTTTGGTTTTAAAGTTTTGAATCTTTTTAGGCTTTGGGTGTTTCATGTTTTTAAACATCTTAGAATGACTTAAAACATGTATTCAAGCTTGATTTTATGGCCCAAAAAGTTCCCTCAAGAAAAACTTTGAAATATGCAAAAAATATGCTATTTTGGGAATTTTGGTCCCGGGCCAGAAACTGCTGTGTTCCAGGTCGACCGAGCCCTGTGGCCAGGTCGACCAGGAACACTGCAGCAGAAATGTGGCATGGCGCACCAACGGTCAGAAATCCGACCGTTGTGTGGTCCCGGTCGACCGAGGCCTGTGTGCAGGTCGACCGAGGACTAGCCGTTGGGCACTTTTTGCTATAAATATGAGTTCTTTCCTTTGCCAAAAGTTGGGAATTTTAAGCCCCTCCTTGAGAGGTTTTGAGGCATATTCAAGGGAAAAGAACCAAGGGATGAAGGGGAGCATTAGGAAAGCTAAAGCTTGGATTAATGAAGTTAAATCACCAAGTAGGCTTTACTTTCCTTAATCATATGTTTTCATGCTTTGTTTTATTTTTGGTAAATCATTTCTAGCATGTTAAACTATGTTTGTGTTGTGTCCTTAATATGTTTTATGTTTTGAATTGATATATTGTTTTGGATACAACATCATATGATTCAATCCAAGTAGTACTTAACTTTGGTAAATCTAAGTAGATCATGTTAATGGAAAAATCTTTGAAATCATATGTAACATGATCCATATACTTGGTTGAATCTTTGGTTGTTGTTTTCCATCATAAGAACATCTCTTTCAAAACTAACTTATGTTTTGGATTCAACTTCTTTACAAATCATATGTTTTCATGTTTTGTTTTATCATTGGTAAATCTTTAGTTACATGATAACCTATGATGTGTTGCATCCTTAGCATGTTTTATACTTTGAATAGATCTATTGTTTTGGATGCATCACCATTTGATTCAATACAAGTAGTACTTAATCTTTGGTAAATCTAAGTAGATCATATTAATGAAATATGTAACATGATTCATATACTTGGTTGAATCTTTGGTTGTTGTTTTCCATCATAAGAAAATCTCTTTCAAATATATCTTATGCTTTGGATTCAACATCTTTGCAAATCATATGTGTATTATTGTTTTAAAGTTTCACAACTTGCCTTACTTTGATTGGTATATCATATTCAAGTTGTATTTATAATTACATATGATTTGTCCCCTTATTTCAATCAAATCTATTTTTAGGTTTTATGAGCTACATTGATGATTTGATTGACATCCCTATGCATCACATGTTTAGAGCTAATTAATTTCATACAACTTGTGTAACTTTGATATCATTAACAAGTTGTTACTTTTAATATGTGATTGCATTCTATCCTCAATCATAAATGTTTTATGAGCTAAAACTTTCAAAAGCCTTAGGCATACATTTATGAGCTTTCATTTTCAAAATGATTGAGGTCCACACACACACACACTTCATGTACTTTCATCTTTGCATTCATAGTGTGAGTGTGTATTAGTTTTTCACTTCCATATCCGCCTAATTAAGAGGCATTGTAATGAGCTACATTGAATCTCCATCAAGTGTATTAAAGACACTATCTTAGTGAGATAACCAACCTTGTGGTTGAAGAGGTTATTGCTTAGCCTATAAAAGCATAATGGATAGGTTGATGTTAAGCCTTGAAAAACATCAATGTAAGGTTATTGCTTAGCCTTGGAAAGCATATTGTAAAGGTTATTGCTTAGCCTATTGAAAAGCATAAATAGTGGAAATCCGGTGGGGTGTTGGTTCACAAGCCGGTAGTGGATGTAGGCATTGAGGCCGAACCACTATAAATACTTGTGTGATGGTGAATGCTTTGTGGTGATTGTTTTCTTTAAGCTTCCGCATTTTCTTTGATAATCATCACTTGTGACTAGTTTGTTTTAAAGAAGTTAAAATTGTTAAAATTGGTCACAAAAGGAGCTCACCCTATTCACCCCCCCTCTAGGGTTAGGATCCCCAGGACTTACATTGTTTACTTGCCTTAGTCTAAGATGTCACAACCTTCTTCAAGAACTTCCACTCAAGCTAAGCCAAAGGCTACAAAACCCTATGAAAACCATTCGAAACTCATTCAAACTTAAAATCAAGAAACCCACTTTCACAAAAGGGTTTGTAAACATGAAAAACAAGATCTTTAGGAACAAAAAAGGCTCCATTAAAAAGATGAGTTGGAGCTCTTACTTAGAAATGCTTAAACAAGAGAGAAGGAAGAAAATGGAGATCTTGCCCAACTAGAAACTTCAAGAAACTTGTATCAATGGAAAGCTTGGGATGAGAGGAAGAAGATGATGGTCTTGGAATTCCATTTGGAGTCTTCTAGCTTGATCATTCAAGAGGATAAAGTGGAAAGAAAAGGGCTTTCTCTTCTTCTCTGCTCTAGGGTTAGGGTTTGGGAATGAAAAGAGGGAAAGAGGAAGAGTTGACTTATAAACCCTAGCAAATGGGCCCCAATGAGCCTAAACCTTGCATTGACAAAAACATGATCTTGCGGGCCTCGAATGAACTCAATGAAGAAGGATAAAATGATCCTCAAAATATCTAGTTTCCAAAAAGTATATTTTTGACATGGTTTTGAGACTTCGAAATTTATGTCCAGATTTGGGCATAAAAGACAATTTTACCCCCTTTTGGGCCAAAACTTGGATTTTGGGCTTCAAACATGAATGGGCTGAAAACGAAAGTTGTTACAAATAATAAAACCATTCAAATGAAATTAAAATCACAATTAAAAATGGAACCCAATAAGATCCTCCCAAGCTTATACGCGCACTCATACATTCCTGAGTGTGTCTGACTAACATTTACTTTCTCAAAATCCCCAAAGCTATATCCATGACTAAAACTAATTATTTCTAAACCAACGATAACTAAACCCACTTAAGACTAAACACACACTGAACACTCACTAATCGAATTAGTCTGGGTCGGGGTCTAACAACTGTTGAGCAGTCAACTTTGTTTTGACGATCTCCCAATTTTCATCTTCAAGGAGATTGGGTTGCACCCATATACGCTGTCCATCCGGTGTTGGAAAAGGAACCAACTCTTGGGATGTTTGAGTCATTTTTATCACCTTGAAGGAAGTAGTGATCTTCTCCTTTGGTGATTTCGAAGTTTGTCCATATGACACCATGTTGACGGAGGCAGACCCATAGTTTTTATCAATGGTGATGACTCCTGTAAGTGCCTAAAATTTACGGACTTGGTTAAGAGAGGGTTAAGCTCTTGGTTTGATGATCTTGGGAAGATGAGGGAAAAGGATCGAGCCTCCGATGACCTGAAAAAGGAAGACAAAAAGTCAGAGCCCCTGGCTGTAGGAAGCCGAAAGCACTCCGATGCCTGAGTTAGTTTGGTAACTGAGGGGAGATGAAGAAGAAGAAGTCTGGGGGATGAGCTATTTTGCATACCTCTTACAGCTTTCTTTTATGCATTATATAGATGTGAGAGTCATCATCGGACCGGATCTCTCAGGGAGCGATGGAAGCCCCATCAGCATGTACCTTTCTCTCTGAGTGGGGGTAGGTAAAAAGGGAATGTACCATCGGACCATCTCCCTATACCTATGGATGTGACCCTGAGATAAGGCGTGCCACTTATCTAGGTCCGTCGCCCACTCTATTTTTCAGTTCGCCATCCCCCATCATGGCAACGCATTTATGGTTGCATTTATGACCGAGTGACAGGAGACCGAGGTCGAGCTTAAGGCCGAGACCGAGGTGGATACTTGCTAACTTAGCTGCTGAGACGGGCTCCATACATCCCTGAGATGGTGCTACTGCCGAGCTGGACAACACCGGTATTAAGGATAGTCTGAAATCAGGGAGCGGCCCCACATAAATCCGTGATTACAAAATGACCCCACACAATTGCCCCCTAGCTCTCGACCTCTTTGGTTTCCCAAGAGGTCGGGAGCTAAGATTTGAATGCATGGGCTGGCTCTGTCTAATCGTATTTTGTTGTCGTGCGATCGTCATCATGACCCCCTTTCGTTTACCCTAGGCAATAAATATGGTATCATAATTGCTTGGCCAAGGTGGGCACGCGGGTGCCGTTCCGTATACCCGAGGTGATAAATGTCGTACCAGAGGCATGGTGAGAGATGGACCGGCGTTGCCACATGTAACCCTTCGTCTGGTTGTTCACCGGGATCGAAGCGACGCGTGGCGAGTCCGAAGCGTTGCTTCGCGTGTGCGATAATGAAGAGGTGAGTCCCTCTATAAAATGGGGACGCCCCCCTCCCTTTCTTCTCTTATCTTTGCTTTCGTCCTAAGGAGATCCTGCTGAAGAAGGCGTCCTGCTGCAAACCTGCTAAAGACAGAACCTCACCGAACCCGGAGACTTCTTTCCCTTTGCTTTCCACTCTTTGCTTTTCATTCTCTGCAAACCGTCACATCCTCTCTGTGAGTTCTCTTCTCTGTTACTCTCATTTCACCTCTTTTTCCTTTTGTTTTAGAGGGTTTCAGCCCCTTAGGTTTTTCTAGTTTTCGCTCCCTCTCCTTTGCTCTCTGCCCCCTTTGCCTTTAGGAAATGGGAATTTACAGTCATTGGTTAGAGGGTCCCGCAGCCCTGGAGGGATTCAAGGCGACGTTCAAAATACCGGCCGATGTTCTGGTGAAACCTGACGACCTCCAGGGCCTCTTCGACAGCCTCACCCGATACAAGGATTGGATGCCCTTCCCTCTGTTGTCGGTATGCGAGGGTGGGGTTAGGTTCCCTATTGTTAGACCCCGACCCAGACCTTTTCGATTAGCGTGAGATTAATGTGTTTAGTCCTAAGTGGGTTTAGTTGTTGTTGGGTTAGAAATGATTAGTTTAGTCTTGGACATAGCTTTGGGAATTTTGAGAACGTTCAGTAATAGTTAGACACACTCGGAAAGGCCCGAGTGCACGTGTAAGTTTGGGAGGATCGTATTGATTTCCATGTGAGTGTGATTTTGATTTCATTTGATTGATTTTTCTATGTGTTACAACTTTCGTTTTAAGCCCATTCTTGTTTGAAGCCCAAAAACCCAT
Organism: Cinnamomum chago; assembly: GCA_038049695.1. NCBI lineage: Eukaryota > Viridiplantae > Streptophyta > Magnoliopsida > Laurales > Lauraceae > Cinnamomum > Cinnamomum chago. The sequence continues at coordinate 54,997,083 of CP142454.1, read as the reverse complement.
GTTTTGGCCCAAAGAGGGTAAAATGGTCTTTTATGCACAAATCTGGACACAATGTTCGAGATCTCAAAACCATGTCAAAAATATACTTTTGGAAACTAGATATTTCGACGATCGTTTTATCCTTCTTCGTCGAAGTCATCTGAGACCCACAAGATCGTGTTTTCGTCGTTCCAAAGTCAAGTCAGTTGGGCCCCACTTGCTAATGCCTTAAGTAACTCATCTCTTTCCCCTCTTTGCTCTTTTCATTCTAAAACCCAAATCTCTGCAATTGTTCTTGACCTAGGGCAAGGGAAACCCTTTTTCTCTTCCTCCCCATTCCCTCTTGCATGCTTTGGCTAGAAAGCTCCAAATAGAATTTCAAGCTTATCACCTTCTCCATCTCTTTGCAAGCTCTCTATCAATACAAGTTTCTTTGAGTTTCTTGTGGGGCAAGCCTTCATCTTCTTCATCTCTTCTTGTGTGGCCATTGTTAGGTAAGAGTTTCAACCCATAATTTTCATGGAGTTATTTTGGTTCCTTAAGATCTTGTTTTTCAATTGAAAACCCCTTTTTCATGAAAATGAGTTCTTTGCTTTCATTTGTGTTAAGTTTGGTGTGGTTTTCTCTTGGGTTTTCTTGTAGTGTTGGATAGCTTGAGTGAAGTGCTTGAGAAGGATTATTAGCATTGGGCAAGGCAAGTAATCTTTATAGGTTCAATGTGCATGTGTTTTGATTCCATTGTTATTTTAGAAATTGTGCATTTGATTTATTTAAAAGCTATTATCATGTTTTATTGGATTTGGATGTGTGAAATTGTGGTAAATGAACCCTTGGTGAGCATGAAGGCTCAAGGGAATGTATGTGATTGATGGATGAGAAGAAGGAGAGAAATGTAGTGGAAGTTGTGCAAGAGGAAGGAAATTTCCGCACTCAGCGAGCACAAGCAGCAGCTTGTCCGCTCGAGCGACCCCTGGGTTCGCTCGAGCGACCAAGCCACTACTTGGTCCGAGCGCAGACAGAGAGTTGTCCGTTCGAGCGCACCTTATATTCGCTCGAGCTACCGTCTCGCTCGAGCGAAATGTCAATGCCTTATCAGGTCCGCTCGAGCGAAGTGTCTCGCTCGAGCGAAGTGTCATAACGTTACAAAGTTCGCTCGAGCGAACATGCCGGACTCAGGGAGTAGAACTATTTCCGTTGTGTATTTTCTTGAAGGTTGAAAATTAGACTATGTTAAGGGTTTTAGCTTGACATTGTGTAAATGGAGCTTGGAAATGCAACCCAACTTCGGGGACACCAATTCTTGTATTTTTCAACATTTGAGGGTCCTAATTACACAAAGGTCAACTAGTAGCCTTAACATATGCTTGTCAGATTTCATGTTTGAATTCCGTTTTGGTACGATAAGTACCATCGTGTACTAGTTTTGGATTTCAAGTATAAGCTTGTTTTGAAGAATTGTTTCAAGAAAAAGGGGACCACTTCCTAAGCGTGTTATGCATATTTATTATGCCTCTTACTAGTCGTGTTCGTCGTGTTTTGATAAGTGATTCCCCCTTTTTATCTCGACATGCTTTGATCGTGTTTCACGTGTTTTTGTGCATTCATGAATTAAGTAAACACCACTGAGCTTAGACTGCCCTTTCAGTTTGATCCACTGTCTGGGGGTCTTTAAACATGTGGACTGTCTGCAGACTGGTCGTGTATTTATTACACATCGTGCGTGTCCGGTTCAGCGACCGGAATTCCCGTCTTTGTGGGAAATCGTGTCGTGCTTATATTATGTATATCGTGCTTGTCGTGCGTGCTTGCTCTTTCCATTATATAAATGATAGAGAAAGGATGGGCTCCTTGTGGATTGTAACTATTCATGATATATATTATGTACTCATGCTAGTTTATTTCGGTACCTCCGCTTTGTTCGCATTCTTGAAAATGTACCTCAGTTTTGATAGTATTTCATATCAAAGATTTGCTTACATGTTTTCTCTAAATGTTTTTGTTCATGTTCGTGCCTAAATTGATTACCTGCCAAACCGTCGTGTTTGACCCTTGTTTGTTGGTGCCCAGGTGCAGGAGACGTTACCTTTGAGGAGGAGTGTCAGGAGGAGGCTTGTGAGCCAACCCCTGTGAGAGAGTGGCAGCCCGACGATGTCATCTAGACGTCGGGCGGGTTCCTTGAGTCTCGTCATCTTTTGTTGGGGTTTCTTTTGGTTATGTTTTGGAGAAGTGTATTGGCCTCTTGTAAGACCCCGACCCGAGTGATCCCGATTAGTACTAATTAAGTTACGTGTTAGTGCTAAGCTTGATTAGTGTTTGTGGTTAAGTTGGGTTTGGAATAACCTTGTTTCTAGTTTTGGGCTTTTTAGAGTGATTGGTAGCTTGTGGGGCCCTTTGGGGGTTTCCCTTTTCGGCTTTGCGTTTTCTTGCGAGATTTTCCCGATTGGTTGTGAATTGTGTTTTTGGCCCGTTGCATTCATCTTGTGGATTCTTACAACTTTCATGTTGATCCCGTGTCCATTCGAGGCCCCGAAACCCGATTTCCGGGCAAAACAGTCATTGCACACAAAATCTGTACCCAAAACTTAATATTCTCGAAACCCGCGAAACATACACTTTTTGGAAACTAGATATTTCAACGAACAATTCTTCCTTCTTCGTCGAATTCATCCGAGGACCCGAGAGAGATGATATCAGCCCATTTAGTTTCATTAGTTGTGGGACCCAATCCAACCCAACTCTTTAGCTAACAAGAGAAGCCATTCCATTCACTTCATCTTTCATTTTCCAGCACAACCATTGGAGTCTAGGGTTTTCTTGGTTTCTCACCTTCTTCTTGCTTCTTCATCTCAAATCCTCACCAATCTTGCACTAAACTCAAAAGGGAACTCATCATCTTCTTCCTCTCCTTGCAAGCTTCACCTTGATACTATTCTTGGAGCAATCTCCCCATCTTGAGACCTTCTTTGAACTAGTTCTTCTCATTTGGAGGTCATCCAAGTAAGTGATCCCTCTCATCTTCTAGATTGTTAATCTTCTAGCCTTAGGGAAGCTACATTTGCATTTTTGAAAGGTTTCATTGTCATTTCATGGTTTGACCCATTTTAGGGTTGTTTTTGGGGATTTTTGATTGTAGCTTGGAAGTGATCTTGAGAAGTGAGTAGAGGCTTGTTTATTGCTAGCTTGGACTTGAGGCAAGTGAATGTTTGGAGGTTTTTAAGTTTCAAATGATGTGGTGAAGCATTGATGGATTTTTATGCTTTCATTGATTGCATTTATTGGTTTTTCATGGTTGAAATAAATGATATTTACACCTCTTGATAGCCTCATTTAATGTCTTGGAAGTATGTAAATAAGTCATATTGTTCATAGTTTTCCTTGGTTGATCATGTGTTGGAAGGAAAGGAAAAAGGGAAAAAAATCAAAGTTCCCGGACCTGCACTGCGCCCAGGACCGATCGATCGGACTGACTTTTAACAGTAAGGGTTTTTGGGCCGATCGATCGGACTCTGTGCAGAAATTTCGGCCGATCGATCGGACCCTGTTCAGAAAATTTTGGCCGATCGATCGGACCTTCGGTCCGATCGATCGGAGGACTCAGTTTGAGTCCGGTGGATTTTGAGATTTTTATTTTTCCCTTGGTTTTAGGTGGGACCTTGGCTACCCTTTTTGGACTAATTGGACTATGGGTGAGATGTCTTGAGCCGACGCTTCTCACGGTTAGTTTGGTGGCATCGAAGTTCAATCCGTTTCAATCTTGAACGGGATGGAATGACGCGATAACTTCTTTATATCCAAATATAAGACTTTTGCCTTGGTTATCGCGAATTCCATTCCTTTCGATGACTGAATAGGTTGGTCGATGTTTCCGAATTAACGTCATGCCTAGGATGGACCGTCTATAACCTTGATTTTCCTGGTATGAAATCTAGTTATAGCCATAAGCTCATTTTAAGTTTTGAAAATCGTAAGAGTGCATAAGGAGCCCGGAATGTCTTCAAACTCAAGGAGTACCAAGTTATATCTATAATCGACATACGGGACCCCTATCCACTCAAATAGATCTTTAAATCATCATCTTTCCCGAATTGGTATAGTTCATCATATTTCTCTATTTCCAAGCATTACTTGACATGAATCGTTTTCCCGAAAGCATGATAGTAGTATTGACTTGTCCAGATATGTATTGCCCGACATGAGATGACAGTGTGCCTTGAGCACCCCCGTTTTCCCCGTTTATTTATTGTACTTGATTTACTCATATATGTCTCGATTGGTTTTATCCTATGTGTCGGCATCACTAAGCTTGGATACCTTGTCAGTCTGATCCACTGACTTGGATATCCCTCTCCCGTCCCACCAGCTGCAGTTCGGATCCCGATGCCCGGTTTACCACCGTGGCCCCGGCCCGATACCCGGTTCGCTACCGTGGTCCCGTTCCCGTATATTATATTGTATATATGTTTACGTTGCTTCTCCTCACCTTGTGTGACTGAGATCAACGTCCCGTGATACTGTTGTCACTTTAGTGACAGAGGACTTAGCTTTATGTGATTGCCACCTTGTTATTCCCGATTCCTTGGTTACCTCATATGTTTTATCTTGTTTACTTGTTTTATAGCAAATGATTTACCTGCTTTATGAGAGTTCTTGCTTAGACAGATTTATATGCTTTTCAAGAGATTTCCTCTATATTATTGTTGTTGTATCTTGTCATTCTCTTGCCAGACCGTCGTGTCTGATCCTTTGCTTTGGTACTCAGGTCCCGTTGCCGGTTTCCTTGAGGAGGAGCCGGAGGAGGCGGTAGGTGAGCTGCAGCCTCTAGTTGAGTGGCGTGCCGACGATGTCATGTAGACGTCGGGTTGCCAGGAGGCGTAACATTTTGGGAGGACTTGTTAACTATTCTTGGGGTTATTATTTTGTAATATTGGCCTTTGTTGGCCTCTAATTTTGGGGAATGTAACTAAGTGATATTTTATCTAACTTTAACAACTTTTGGGAAACATGCCATAGATCATTGCTCTTTCTGATACAGTTTTGATATTTGATGTTAATGCTTGCATGACTAGAGATAGTCTAACTATTTGATTTGCTACACGCTTCCGCATTAAAAAGAAATATCCATGCAAGGTTTTGATATCCTCACCGCGGACACCTGTGGGAAATTAAATAAGTTGTATCGTGAGGATGTAGGTAATCCTCTTGAATAATCATCACACACTAATGGTCCCGATCCCGGATTGGGGATTCCCGGTCCGGGGTCGCGACACCTCTGTTGACCTCTTATGGAATTGTAACTAAACTTAAATCACTTTCTTGTTCGTCTTGTAACTTGAATTATAATGGGAATGCCTTGTTAGCTTCTTCTTTTGATACTATGTCTTGTTTATTATCGTGATAGCACCTAAATATTTTATTGGTGCTCATCTTGATGTGTTTTGCTACACGCTTCCGCAAAGCTTGTACGTGTGAGTCAGATTCCGCGTGTCTCTTGGAATCCTCACCGCGGGAACCTGTGGGAAAGTATCATCCACTGCGTCGCGGGCCCGGGATCCGTTCCGGGGTCGCGACACCTATCCACCCGCTTCTCCGATCCTGCCTCAGTTTGTGGCGGATCTGCCCTTTCCAGCTGATGCCAAATGGGTTTAAAATTATAATGGGCGTGGCGGAGTTGAATCGGATCCTTGACATCAACCTCGGTGTGCATGACATAGAGGATGTCTACGACATCTATAAGACCGCGGGGGGCGAGGATTCATACTATCTTCGGGCGAAGGCTAGACGCCAGCCCTTGATCAATGCCGTGGAAGACTCGAAACAAGTATGCCGGGGATGACCGCCTACTGGTCTCGGGGAACTGGGAGTTCGGGGAGACTAAGACCGAGGAGGAGCGGAGAATCTAGGTCCCACGGAAACCTGGGACCCCTCCGAGTAAATACATGTTTCTCCGGGCTTATTTGTGTTGTTTTTGTGAGTCGACTTGCCGAGCTGATGTCCTCTGTTTTCTGCACAGGTGTTCAGCAAAGTTGGAGAGAGGCCGACCTTGATCGTTGGAAGAGGAACGACGCGTGGCTAGAGAAGATCTACCGCTACCACGGTCACCACGATTCGGCTGCCTTCTCGCTGCTTGGGTACGAGCCGCGATACCGGTCTTACACCAGGAAGACTGCCGAGATCCCCCTTGAGCCGATAGGGGGATCGTGCTTGCGCTTGCTGAAACCAGCGGCCAAATCTCGGAGCCCTCAGGTCCGATCCTGGTTGAAGACAGCCCCCCTGCTCGAGACCAAGCAGAAGAGGAGATGGACGGGCCGCGCCCCCCTCTAAAGAACTTGGGAGCCGTGGTTCTCGGGGGTCGAGTTCTCCCGCCCTAAAGCGTGCCCTCGGAGGGCCGGGTGCTGTCCAGGGCTCTTCAGCCAGTGCCCCCTCCGGTCCCTTGGGCGCAGCCGGGACCTCCTCCTCGGCGAAAGCCAGGAACGTGCGAGGCCCTCCGCAGGAGAAGAGAGGGAGGTCGGAGGAGCCTCCCAAGGATGCCCGATCGCCCAAAGACTCTTGGCCGCCAAAGGAGACTCGGCCACGGGCCGCGGAGGCGGAGAAGGAGGGCGAGGGGCCCCCACCCGAAAAGAGGCTCCGCGTGGGGGGAGAGGAGGAACGGGTCCAGGAAGTAGATCCACAGACCCGACCTCACAAGCCGATGCCCTGGAGGCCCAACTTCAACCTCAACCCCTGCGAGCCTATGACCGTAGAGGACCGGATAGGGACCTCCACCAGGACGGTCTCGGCAGTTGCCCGGGGATGCGCTCTTCCGTTGGACATGGAGAGGCATAATAAATCCGGGACAATGAGCCTGCGCTACTCGACGATGAAGGCATCGCTCGAGGTGATTCCCACTTCTTTTGCCTTTGAACTTTATGCCTTGGTTGTCCGTTCTGACCTCCTACCCCTTTTGCCTTCTTGCAGAATGTACAGAGGCTCCAAATAATACTTGAGAGGACGGAGAATACAGCCACTCGGGTTATCGAGATGGATAAAGAGAAGAAGAAGATGGGGGATGCCCTGGAAGCCAGTGCGGCGGAAATAAAAAAGGCGGAGGAGAAAATCGCCGAGTTCGCGACGGAGCAGCAAGCGGCGAAGGCCGAAATTATCAAGTTGCGAGGCGAAAATAAACACCTAAAAGGTGCGCCGAGAAGAAGGCGAGGAGGGCTCATCAGCTAGAGGCCGAACTTGCCAAGAAGGAAACCGAGTTGGCCGGAAAAGAGGCCGAGCTCGAGTCCTCAAGGAAGAAACGGGCTGATGTCGAGTCCACTCTGCGTGCTCAGGCCGCAAAGGCATATCAAGAAGGAGTGGACTGGACGTCGGCGGAGTACGTGGCTCAAATCAAAGATCTGAGCCCTATTTTGTACGAGATGGGATGCAGGGAGGCTCTTTGTGAGTACGGGGTTTCTAAGGATGACCCCATATTCATGAATCTTCCCCAATTCCAGTCTATCATACCGAGCCCAGAGTCAGAGCTTGACTACAATCCTCCGGAGGCCCCTCCTGAAGCTCCAGGCCTTCCTCCTCCGTCCCCGACTCCTGTCGAGGGCGACCAGGCCCAAGCCGCCACTGCGGCTCCTCCTCCCCAGACTTCGGGCGTTCCCACTCCGTTTGTCCCTCCAGAGCCAGATAATAAAGCTGCGGCGCCTGAAAAGTAGAGCAATAAATGTCTGTATTTTTTCTTTTCTTTGATGTATTTCTTTCTCTTTCCCGAGTGTACAGAGCTTTGTAATTATCTTTTTTGATTAATGAAAAACAATTTTCTCCAACTGTCTTTTCATTTCTTTCTTCTTGCAATGGTGAGTGGATGTTGTTCTGATGTTTAAGCAAAATGTAGGCCCCATGTTCTGACTAATTTCTCCAGACCTGTAAGTGGCTGAGATCGGCGAACTTATAAAAACTGGACTTTGACCTTCTAACCTCGGGAAACTGAATGAGAATGAGGCCCCCTACCTCCAAGTGGCTAAGGTCGGTGAACATTTGGCCCTAAGGCCGGGCTTTAACAACGTGCATTCAAGGGAAACGCCTTAAAGGAACTTGTAGTTAGCTTGGACCCACACCCTGGGGTACGACCTTGTTGCTGGAGAGTTGGGGCCGCGCCATTAACTTTGATAACCCGGGGGGTTTGGCTGGACTCAAAAGGCAGGCTGAACTCCGTGACTTCAGAGTGAATTTTTAGATAGTTGATTGCATCCCTGTTCAAGGGGATTGGCCCAATGACCGAACTCAAGGAGGTTGGTGGGAGGACCGGAGCCCTGGGAGTTGGCCCTATGACCGAACTCAAGGAGGCTGGTGCGAGGACCGGAGTCTTGGGGGAAGGCCCTATGACCGAACTTAAGGAGGCTGGTATGAGGACCAAAGCCTTGGGAGTTGGCCCTATGACCAAACTCAAGGAGGCTGATGCGAGGACCGGAGCCTTGGGAGTTGGCCCTATGACCGAACTCAAGGAGGCTGATGCGAGGACCGGAGCCTTGGGAGTTGGCCCTATGACCGAACTCAAGGAGGCTGGTGCGAGGACTGGAGCCTTGGGAGTTGGCCCTATGACCGAACTCAAGGAGGCTGGTGCGAGGACCGGAGCCTTGATTCACAACTTTCGAAAGATACGAATGTCCACACCTTTCATAAAATCCCACTTTTAGTGAATTATCAGTTGAGTACATTTAGAAGTAGTATTTCTTGAGGTGCGCAGCATTCCATGGTCGTAGCAGTTCTTTGCCATCCATGCTCTCAAGTGTATAAGCCGACCTCCCGGATGCCGAGACCACCTTAAAAGGTCAAGCCAGTTCGATGCGAGTTTGCCTTCGCTGGGATCTTTGTCTGCTGGAAGTGCCTTCTTCAAGACCAGTTCCCCGATTGAGAACCTCCTTTCTTTGACTTTCTGATTGTATCCCCAGGATAACTGTTACTGGTAGGAGGCCAGGCGCACGGATGCTGCCTCCCTTCGCTCCTCGGCCAGGTTGAGTTCTTTGGCTAGATTAACTTCGTTCTGCCCCTGTTCGAAGAGATCCGAACTCAAGGTTGGAAGGCCGACCTCAAGAGGGATTACAACTTCCATTCCATATGCTAAGGAAAAAGGGGTTGCTGAAGTAGATCGTCTCGGGGAGGTCCGGTACGCCCAAAGGACACTTGGTAATTGTTACCCATCTGCCTTTAGCTCTGTCGAGTCTCTTTTTGATTCCGTCCAATACCACTTTGTTCGAGATCTCTGCTTGCCCGTTGCTCTGTGGGTAGGCCGAGGTCGCATAGAGGTTCCTGATACCGAGCTCCTGGCAGAAGTTCTTGAAGAAGTTAGAGTCGAATTGGGTTCCGTTGTTCGAGACCAGAGCTCGGGGGATCCCAAACCTTGTGACAATGTTCTTCCATACAAAATTCTTTGTGTCCTGCTCGGTGATGGAGGATAAGGCCTCTGCCTCTATCCACTTGGTGAAGTAATCAGTGCCCACTATCAGCCATCTTTTGTTTCCTGGAGTTCGGTGAAGAGGTCCCATGATGTCTAGCCCCCACTGAGCGAAGGGCCACGGGCTGGAGAGAGGACTCAAGTCCTGCGCTGGTTGGTGTAGAGAGTGGGAGAACTTCTGACGTTTTTCACACTTCCTGGCGTAGAACTGTGCGTCCTTCTGCATATAGGGCCACCAATAGCCCTGACTGATGGCTCTGTATGCCAGTGATCTTCCTCCAATGTGGCTTCCGTAGATTCCTTCGTGTATTTCAAAAAGGACGTCTTCTACCTTGCTCGGATGAACGCATTGGAGATATGGTCCTGTGTAGGACTTTCTGTAGAGCTTCTCATCTGGGGATAGCAAAAAATGAACCGCTTTCATCCTGACTTTGTGGGCTTCATTCTTGTCTTCAGGGAGCTTATCTTCTTTTAATAATGCTTTGATCTGATCCATCCAGCTCGGACCGGGATCAACACACAGGACTTGCCGAGCTTGGCGGAGCTCTATGCTTGGTTTTTTCAATGTCCCCACATCAACTGTCCTTTTTTTTCCTGCTTCTACGGCCGAGGCCAAGTTGGCAAGGGCGTCTGCGTGGCAGTTGGACTCCCTGCTGATTTGCTTGACTTCTGCTTTCTGGAACTAGGAGAGGAGCTGTTTCGTGTGGGCCAAGTAGGCTGCCATCCTTTCGTCTCGGGCTTGATAGTCTCCTCTTTGCTGGTTCGTCACCAGCTGGGAGTCGCTGAAGACTACTAGCCGATGTGCCCCCAGTATTCTTGCGCTACCAAGACCTGCAATCAGCGCTTCGTACTCTGCTTCATTGTTGGATGCTTTGAAGTCAATGGTCAGTGCTTGTTCGATGACTAAACCCTCTAGGGAATGGAGGACTATGCCAGCGCCAGCCCTTCTGGATGTCGAAGATCCGTCGACGAAGACCTTCCAGGCCGACTTAAGGAACTATTTCCAAGATCGGTCTTGCTCAGTCTCGGCCGTTTCATCGTCCCTGCTGCCCCCCCAGTTCGGTATCGAATAAGGTTGGTGCCGAACTAGGAGAAGTGAACTCGACGATGAAATCTACCAGAATTTGTACTTTGATCGCCGTTCTGGGTTGATATTGGATATTGAATTGCCCCAGTTCGACGACCCACTTGGAGACTCTGCCGGAAAAGTCCGCCTTCCGAAAAAGGGATTTGAGCGGGTACTTCGTGACAACCACCACCGTGTATCTCTGGAAGTAGTGGGAGAGTTTGCAAGAGGCGCTGATGAGTGCCAGTGCCAGCTTCTCGAGTGGCAGGTACCTGGTCTCGGCGTCGAGCAGGATCTTGCTTGTGTAGTAAATGGGCTGCTGCTGCTTGTCGTTCTCCTGAACTAACACCGAGCTTATTGCGTGGTCCGAGACTGCTAGGTAGAGATAGAGGAGGTCACCTTGTGATGGACTGGACAACAGCGGTGGTGAAGAGAGGTCCACTGGAATTTGGAGCACTTTTTCAAGAGTTGGAAGAAGGGATGACATTTGTCCGAAGCTCGGGTGATGAAGCGATTGAGTGCAGCAGCCATCCCTGTGAGCCTTTGGACCTGATTGGCCGAGGTCGGGCTCTGAATCGTCTTGATTGCTGCAATTTGTTCTGGATTAGCCTCGATCCCTCTCCCGGTTACCAGGCTCCCTAGGAACTTGCCAGAGTCGACACCAAACGCGCACTTGGAGGCATTCAGTTTGAGGTGGAATTTTCTGAGGGTGGCGAATGTCTGGCATAAATCTGCCAAATGATCCCGCGACATCTTAGACTTGACCACCATGTCATCGATGTAGACCTCCACTGTCTTCCCGAGCTAACCTTGAAACATCTTCGTAACCAGCCTCTGATATGACTCCCCGGCATTTTTCAACCCAAAGGGCATCACCTTGTAACAGTAGATGCATCGAGGCGTTATGAATGCAGTTTTTTCCTCATCAGGCCCGTGCATGGGGATTTGGTGGTAACCTCGGTATGCGTCGAGGAAGCTCATTCTATCATGTCCCGAGGTGGCGTTGATCATCTGGTCGATCTTTGGGAGGGGGAAGTTGTCTTTGGGGCAGGCTTTGTTGAGGTTGGTGAAGTCCACGCAGACCCTCCACTTGCCATTCTTCTTCTTAACCACTACTATGTTGGCTAGCCACTTCGGATAGTGTACTTCGAGAATCGCCCCAGCTTCGAGGAGTTTATCTACCTCTTCGATTACTGCTTCTGTTTGTGGGACCCCTGTCCTGCGGGCTTTTGCACTACGGGTTTGTGTCCGGGATCAACGTTCAGCTTGTGGCACATGACTTCGGGGTCGTTCCCGGGCATCTCATATGGAGTCCAAGCGAAGACATCCTTGTTCTACAGTAGGAAGTCTAGCAGTTCGGCCCTTTCGTTGTCGGGTAGCTGGCTTCCCAGTAGGAAATAGCGCTCGGGGTCATTGGAATCGATTATGATCTCGGTGAGTTCTTCTACGCTCTTTTGCCCCGCTGTTCGCCCGACATCCTCGAGTTCAGCCATATATACTTGCCTCGGCTCCGTCTATCCAGGCACTATGGCCGTGAGGCACTCTCTGGCCATCTGTTGATTTCCCTGTATGGTCACTATTTCAACCGCCCCTATAGCCTTCTCTAGTGGAAACTTGAGCTTTTAATGAAAGGAGGAAGGTACTGCCTCCATGGCATGCAGCCAAGTACGCCCCATTATCACATTGTAAGGAGATGACGCGTCCACTACCAAAAACTGGGCCATCTTCGTGGCGCCTCCTACCCGGACTTCAAGCGAAATCCTCCCCTTGGGATACACCGGCTTGGCGCTGAAGCCGGCCAAGGGGACGCGGGCTTCCTGCAGATCGGACTCGGTCAAGCCGAGCTGCTTGAAACAGCTAAAGTAGAGGATCTCGGATGAGCTCCCTGGATCTACAAGGACGCGCTTCACAATGTAGTTGTTGAGCTGCAGGGTGAGGATGAGAGCGTCATTGTGGGGGAGCTGGACCCCTCCCAGGTCCTCGTCCGAGAACCAGATCTTGGGCTTTTCCTTCCTAGCTCTCTTTGGTGCGCTCTCTAGCTCGGCTGACATCACCTGTTTGCCATGGGCAGCTTTCCCGGCCTCTGACCGAGCTTGGGCACTTCCATTATTTGGAGTGGGAGCCAGGTGAATGACGTTGATGATACCTGCCGGCTCATCGTTATCCTGATCATCACTGGGTGGGGCGTGCTGCTAGGCTTGGTTGACCCTTTGTCCCTCCTTGACGTACTCCCGGAGGTGCCCGTCCTTGACGAGCCTCTCGAGGTGGGATTTGAGAGCCATACAGTCCTCGGTCATGTGCTCGTGCTGCTTGTGATAGGAGCAGTTCTTACTTCGGTCTCGGGTGGATGGATCGCCCCTCTTCGGCTGCGGCCACTGGAAGTAGGGCTCTGCCTTGACTTTGTTCAGGAGTCTGTAAATGGGCTCCTTGAAGACGACATTGACGGCCCTGTAGGGGTCCCCTGCCGACTTGACAGTTTTGAACTTTGGTCTTTTGCTGCTACCCGAGATAGAGGTTGAGAAGGTTGCCGAACTGGAGGCTGTCCTCTTCTTGTCCGGCTTTTGTCTGGAGAACACTCCTTCTCCTTTGGTAGTTTGGTTCTTCTGCGGGAGTCCGAACTGCTCCTTGCCATGAGCTTCGTCCTCTTCCTACTTAATGTACTGATTTACCCTGGCCATCAGCGCTTTCATCGTGGTCACGGGAGTCCGGACTAGGTCCTTCCGGAGTTCGTTTCCTAGGAGTAAGGCCTGGTGGAAACACATGATAGCGACGTCATCGTTGGTGTCCGTAATCTGGCAATATATTGTCCAGAATCTCCTGGCGAATGCAGTGATACTTTCACCATCTTTCATTCGGACCGCCATGAGGTTGCAACCTGTCTTCGGGATGACGCGGTGCGCTTGGAACTTCTCGATAAAGGAGTTTCAGAGCTGCCGCCAGTTCGCGACCGTCCCAGAAGGGATCGCGCAGAACCATCGGAGCGGGAGGTCGCCTAGGCTTGAGGAGAAGACCCTGTAATTCAGATGGCCAACATCCCCCCATATCGACATCCACTGGGTAAAAAGCCGCAAGTGCGCTTATGGGTCCGAGGTCCTGTCATAAAGGACGAACCTCGGGACGCTGAATCTCTCAGGGAGAGAGAAATCTTTTATCTCCTGTGAGAAGGGGGACATGCCTTGGTCGTCTTCTTCGCGGTCCTCCATTTGGCCTCGGGTGAAACCGACCTCGGCCAGCCGAGCCTGGACCTCGACCTCTTGTTTGACGTAGTGGTCCAGTAGTTCCTTCATGCCCGTCGTGGTCTTTGGCCTCGGGGATCCTGGCTTGCGACGCGATCCCCCGAGGTTGCTAAGTAGGTGGCTGCTGCTCGAGCCTTCCTCTTCGCAGCGATCTCTCCTTCTATCGTTGAGGACCTGCCTTAGATCTCGGCAGCCCGGACGAAACTGTTGTCGCCTGGGAGGCGGAACACGAGACCTCCTCTCATTTCCCTTGAGCTGCTCCTGGAGATGACGAATCAACTCTTTTTTTTCTTGGAGGACCCGGTTTTGGGCCTCGAGCTCTTCAAATAGGTGGTCATCTTCTCATTCGCGAACTCGATGAAAGGATTGATCGTCATTGTGAGTGCGATGGTGAGATTGATGGGTTTTCGTTCAGACAGGGGTTTTGCCTCGTCGTCGAAGATTCGACGGGGAGGCGTTCTGCTGTGGACCCCTAGGTGGCTGATCATCGAGGGGGCGAGGAACCTCACGATGGTCGTCACGACGGAGGTGCGTCGTTACAGGCCGGGACGAGGAGTCTGACTGGACAATGCCCTCTACGTATGCGGGACTAGACTTTCCTCCGGACTTTCTCTGGCGAGGAATCCCTGGTAGCTCCTACCTGACGGGGGGAACCTCCGTCTGTCCCGGAGGGGGGAAGAAGAGCAGAACGAAGGCCAGGGGGCGGTTCTGGAAGCACCGACTAGAGCGGCTGAGGTTGCAAAAATGGTGGAAATGGGGGTTGTTCCGGCGGATGGAAGGATGAAGCTCTTTGGGACTTCGACGCTCCTTCGCCGCCGTATCTGGTTTTTGGAGGCATGGCTTTCATAGGTTTGATTTTGGTAAACATCCTATCCCCACAGACGGCGCTAACTGTAAGTGCCTAAAATTTACGGACTTGGTTAAGAGAGGGTTAAGCTCTTGGTTTGATGATCTTGGGAAGATGAGGGAAAAGGATCGAGCCTCCGATGACCTGAAAAGGGAAGACAAAAAGTCAGAGCCCCTGGCTATAGGAAACCGAAGCCACTCCGATGCCTGAGTTAGTTTGGTAACTGAGGGGAGATGAAGAAGAAGAAGTCTAGGGGATGAGCTATTTTGCATACCTCTTACAGCTTTCTTTCATGCATTATATAGATGTGGGAGTCATCATCGAACCGAATCTCTCAGGGAGAGATGGAAGCCCCATCAGCATGAACCTTTCTCTCTGAGTGGGGGTAGGTAAAAAGGGAATGTCCCATCGGACCATCTCCCTATACCTATGGATGTGACCCTGAGATAAGGCGTGCCACTTATCTAGGTCTGGCGCCCACTCTATTTGTCAGTTCGCCGTCCCACATCATGGCAGCGCATTTATGGCTGCATTTATGACCGAGTGACAGGAGACCGAGGTCGAGCTTAAGGCCGAGACCGAGGTGGATACCTGCGAACTTAGCTACCGAGACGGGCTCCATGCATCCCCGAGATGGTGCTACTGCCGAGCTGGACAACACCGGTATTAAGGATAGTCCGAAATCGGGGAGCGGCCCCACATAAATCCGTGATTACAAAACGACCCCACACAACTCCGTTTTTCCACATCTCGTTGATATTCTCTCTCACAACAAAGCATTGATTGAGAGGATGCGAGACCATCTGGTAATATGGACAATACTGAGGATCGTTGGTTTGCCAACATCTCCCGATCTTTTGGGGTCTGGTAAGGTGAGTTTACCATTTTCTAAAAGAGCGTCAGAGATTTCTTCAATATCTTCATCAAAAGGGTATTTTTTTCTACTCGTTCTTTGAAGGCCTCAGAGAGTTCGGGTTTCTTACCTGCCACTTTATTTTCAACTTTCTTTGGCTGCTGATGAGCTGACTTAGTTTGCACATTAAGAACCTCATTTTTATTCGGTTTTGAGATCGTAATGGTAGTCAGCTCTTTCTTCGATGATTTTTTTTACTGTTGAGGTCTTTAATCACCGTTTCAGCTTCCATAGATGCTTCTAAGAGTTCTCCCAGGTTCTTTGATTTATTGCTGATGATCAGGGAGCGGATCCTTGCTCTCATGTTGTTAAGGCAGATGTCGACCAATGATGCTTGTGGCAGTACATCTAAGCACTTGTATGCCATCGCCTTCCACTTGTGAATGAAGTCGTATGTGGACTCATTCTCTCCCTGTTTTAGGCTGGAGAGCTGCGTCATAGTAACAGGATGATCCTCACCTTTGAAATGGGTCAGGAAGCATGTCTCTAGCATGTTCCAGTTTTGAATGGAATTCTCCGGCAGAGTGGAGTACCAATCTTGAGGGCATCTTGATCCGCAATAGCTCCTGTTAGGATCTTGAAGTGGATGGCGTGTTGTTTGGATGAACCTTTCCCCGTGTATGTTTGGAGAATGGGTTGTTTGAATTTTACAGGGAATGGAACTGAGTCCATCCATAGGGGATAAGGTGGCTTGATCCCATGCTCCTTTAGTGTATCATCTTCTTTTGCTTTGGTGAGGATATTGTCAACGTCCTTTTTTTGTAAGGGCACGTGACTCATCATCTCCACCATTTGTCTCATCATTTAGATGGACTTCATTGTTTGGTGGACGTTGGAAAGTGAGAAGGAGGACTTCCATCAGAGCCTCTATTCTCTGCTATCCTTGCTCCAGCTGCTAGATGCGTGCGGTTACATCATCATGCGGCGGAGGCTGCTCAGCATTTGTAACCAAGATGTTCACCCTTCGAGAGTCGAATGAGGACATCGTCTTGGTGATTGAGCTAGAGCTCATTCTTTTGGATGAAGAATCGGAGGAGTAGTTACTCTGATGTCCTTACCTTGAAGGAGCGGGAGAATCCTCCAGAAGCCTTCGTGTTCGGGAGACGTTGTGAGTCATCGATCGTCTGACATGAATTTTAGTTACTGACTTCTGGCGCTTTCTGGTTTTGCCAACCATATGGACAACAGTAACTTGATTGGGTCTTTCTCTTTCGACCAATTTTATAGAGACTTGAAGGGTAGAATGCTGGGTTCTTAGCTTTTCTATTCTTTTTTGTCGATATGCCGCGCGGCAATGTATGCGATGAGTAATCTGAGCTTCGGTGAGCTCTGGACGAGCTCTAACAATGAAAGACGTAGTCCCTCGTGTACAGCAGCCGAGCTTGTCTTCTTTGAAGCTAGGCATGGACAGGATCCAGACGCAGTCATTTACTTGTCGTAATGAGGCTTTGAATTTTGCTAGATCGGCCCCTGTTGAGACGAAGGGTCGAATTACAGGAGTGCATGCCTCGACAAGTTGTCGCATAGTCCTTGTGATTCATGATTTGATTTTTGGCTTGTATGAGTGTCGCGACCCCTGACCGGCCCGTAGGACTAATCCGGGATCGGGACGATAATGATAAATAAGGAATGATAACATGCACATTTGTATTCAATTTCCCACAGGTGTCCGCGGTGAGGATATCACAACAATCAATGAATATTTCTTCTTGAGTGCGGAAGCATGTAGTAAATCAAATAGTCCAACTATCATTAGTCATGAAGACCATAACAATAAGTGTAATTACTGTATCAGAATGAGCAATGATATATATAGCAAGTTTCCCCAAGTTGTCAAAGTTAAACAAAATATCAGTTAATTACATTCCCACAATAGAGGCCAACAAAGGCCAATACTACAAAAGAATAACCCAAAAGAATAGTTAATACGTTCTCCCCAAAATGTTACGCCTCTTGGCAACCCGATGTCTACATGACATCGTCAGCACGCCACTCAACTAGAGGTTGTAGCTCACCTACTGCCTCCTCCGGCTCCTCCTCAAGGAAACCGGCAACGGGACCTGAGTACCAAAGCAAATGGGTCAGACACGACGGTCTGGCAAGAGAATGAAAAGATGCAACAATATATAATAGATGAAATCTCTCGAAAAGCATAGAAATCTGTTTAAACAAGAACTCTCATAAAACCGGTAAATCATTTGCTATAAAACAATTAAACAAGATAAAAATATATGAGGTATCCAAGGAATCGGGAATAACAGGGTGGCAATCACATAAAGCTAAGTCCTCTGTCACTAAAGTGACAACAGTATCACGGGACGTCGATCTCAGTCACGCAAGGTGAGGAGAAACAACGTATACATATATACAATATAATTATACGGGAACGGGACCACGGTAGCGAACCGGGTATCGGGACGGGACCACGGTAATAAACCGGGCATCGGGATCCAAACTGCAGCTGGCGGGACGGGAGAGGGATATTCAAGTCAGTGGATCAGACTGACAAGGTATCCAAGCTTAGTGATGCCGACACATAGGATAAAACCAATCGAGACATATACAAGTAATTCAAGTACAGTAAATAACGGGTAAAACGGGGGTGCTCAAGGGCACACTGTCATTTCATGTCGGGCAATACATTTCGAGACAAGTCAATGCTACTATCATGCTTTCGGGAAAACAACTCATGACATGTAAATCTTGGAAATAGAGAAATGTGATGAACTACAACAATTCTGGAAAGATAAAGGTTTTAAGGTCTATTTGAGTGAATAGGGGTCCCGTATGTCGATCATAGATATGACTTGGTACTCCTTGAGTTTGAAGACATCCCGGGCTCCTTATGCACTTTTACGATTTTTCAAAACTTAAAATGAGCTTATGGTTATAACTAGATGTTATGATAGAAAAATCAATACTATACACGGTCCATCCTAAGTATGTTGTCAACCCGGAACCATCGAGCAACCTACTCAGTCACCGAAAGGAATAGAACTCGCGATACCCAAGGAAATAGACGTTGCATTTAGGTATGAAGAGGATATCGTGTCGCTCCATCCCGTTCAAGATTGAATAGATTGAACTTCGATACATTCCGAACCAACCGTGAAGAGCATCGGCTCAAGACGCTCTCACATATGGTCAAGTGAGTCCAAGGGGGGTGTAGCCAAGGTCCACAAAAAAATAAATCTCAAAACCCACGCCGAAATTTTTGTACCCGTGCATCATGCCAGGCAGACCGCATCGCTCGAGCGAATCTGGGAGTTCGCTCGAGCGAACCCATCGGTCGAGCGGTTATTAAAATGCGTTCGAGCGACCAAGCCACTGGAATTCCCGACTCCTTTTCTGGGCAGGTCGCTCGAGCGAACTGTCATGGTCGCTCGAGCGAACTGTCCAGAAATGAGTTCCGGACCAGTTCAGCTGTCCTCCTTCTCTTCCTTTTTACAACCTTCCTTTAGCCCTTCTTACACATCAAATGAGGAGCCTATTTCTCCCCCCAAACTACAACCAATCCTCCATTTAATCAATCACATTCTCCTCCATCAACCATACATCCAACACAAGGAAAAAGGAGAAGGAATCACTTCACAATATATATACATTTGAACAAAATAATAAGACATTCAATGCCATAAACCACTACTTCTCCAAGATTATAAATGGGTCATTAACACTTATTATGAGCATTCATTTCAAAACAAAGCAATAAATGCACATTAATGGAAAATGTCCAAAAATCAATAAAAGCTTAGGAACATCATTCATTCACTTGCCTCAAGTCTTCAAATCAATGAAATCAACCTCTACCAAATCTTCCAAGACAATGAATCCAAGCTACAAGGCAAAATCCCCAAATAAAACCCTAAAATGGTCAAACAAAGAAATAGCAAGGAAATCTTCCAATAATGAGGGTGAAGCTTCTCAAGGGTCCAAGGAAGACATTTCTAGGAGATAAAGGGAAATACTTACTTGCAAGGTCCTCTAATGGACAAGGTAAGCTCAAAGGAAATCTTGGAATGGATGATTTGCTCCACAAGGACTATTGAAAGAAAGCTCTCAATGAGGTGAGGAAGATGATGATCTCCAATCTCTCCTAGGTGCAAGCTTGAGAGTGGATTGAGTGATGGAGAATGAAGAAGGAGAAGAAAAGGGAAAACCCTAGCTTCCCTCTCTTTTGTGCTGGAAAAATGAAGATGGAGAAGAAGGGAAATGGCTTCCCTTGTTAACAAAGAATTGGGTTGGGTAGGTCCCACAACTTAAGGAGCTAAATAGGTTGAAATCATCTCCCTCGGGTCCTCGGATGAATTCGACGAAGAAGGAAGAAATGATCGTCGAAATATCTAGTTTCCAAAAAGTCTATGTTTTGCGGGTTTCGGGAATATCAAGTTTTGGGTACAGATTTTGTGTGCAATGACTATTTTGCCCTCAAGGCCAAGAATTCGGGTTTCGGGATCTCAAACGAACACGGGATCAACATCAAAGTTGTCGGGATCATTAAAACGAGTAAAACGGGATTAAAATCATACGTGTAAAAATCTCCGATAAATCATCAATCATATGCAATGACATGAAAAGGAACCCCCCAAAGGGCCCTACTAGCACAAAGCCAATCAAAATCCCCAAAACTATATCAGAAGCTATTCCAAACCCATCTTAACCAAAAATCACTAATCAAGCTTAGCACTAACACGCAACTTAATTAGTACTAATCGGGTTCACTCAGGTCGGGGTCTTACAATGAGCAAGCCGACTCATGCTGGGGTGATTTGTTTGTTTGACGAAGGGTAGGCCTCTCCTCTTTCATGTAAGAGAGAGGGTAGAACCGGTTCTCCTTAAGAGGGGCCAGGTATACTGGCTTTGCAGATGCTCGATGAAAGTCTTAGGATCCTAACCCTAGAGGGGGAGGGGGTTGAATAGGGTGAGCTTCAATTATGACCGATTTTAACCAATTTTAACTTCTTTAAATTAAACTAGTCACAAGTGGTGATTAAGTAAATAAATGCGGAAGCTTACAAAAACAATCACCACAAAGCATGCACCATCACACAAGGATTTATAGTGGTTCGGCCTCAATGCCTACATCCACTACCGGCTTGTGATCCAACACCCCACCGGATTTCCACTATCTATGCTTTTTAAAGGCTAAGCAGTAACCTTTACAATGTTGTTTTTCTAGGCTAAACAACAACCTATCAATGTGCTTTTCTAGGCTAAGCAATAACCTTTACAAGATGCTTTTCCAAGGCTAAGCAATAACCTCTACAATGTGCTTTTCTTAGGCTAAGCAATAACCTTTACAATAAAAAGATTTCTCTTAAAGAAGTGTCTACACAAACACTCAAAGAGATACAATTTAAGCTCAATATATTTGCCTCTAAAATAGGCGGATATGAAAGTGAAAAACTAACTCACACAAACACTAAATGAATGCAAATGTGTATGCTCATGATGTGTGTGTGTGATAACTTCAATCAAGTTAAAAAGTAAGATCTATCAATATATGCTCAAAGCATTTTAAAGTTTAAGGCACATAAAAGATTTTGATTGAAGTGAAATGCAAATCACATGTATGGATACAAACTTGTTAATGATATGAAAATCAAAGGCTCACAAGTTGTATTAAATTAATTAGCTCTAAACATGTGATGCATGTGCAATGTTGTTTTCAAAACTAAACAAATTTAACTAAGGTTTAAATGAATGAAAACAACAAATAAAGATTCAACCAAGTAAATGAATCATTCTATAAAAGAAATAAAAGATTTTGGCTAAGCATGATTAAAGAAGATTTTAAAACAAACTTGGTTTGAAATCAAAGTGAAGAATCCAATCCAACTTAGATCAAAGGTTAAATGAAGAATGGATTCAACACATCATAGTTATCATGCTAAAAATAATTTACCAAAGATTTAAACAAAGCATCAAACATATGATTAAGAAAGGTAAAGCTTACTTAGAGATTTAACTTCATTAATCCAAGCTTTAGCTTTCCAAATGAGCCCTTGGCCTCTCTTAGTTCATCCCCTTTGTCTTGTCTCCAAACACCTCAAGGATGGCTTAAAAATCTCTCACTTTGGCAAAGGAATGAACTTCATTTTATAGCAAAAAAATGCCCAACAGCTAGTCCCCGGTCGACCTGGACCCTTGCCTGGTCGACCGGGTACTCAACGGTAAAAAATAAAGCCGTTTGAAAAACTGCTTTTAGCGGGGGCCGAAGACCGCCGCTAAAAGTGGTTTTGGCCGCCGGTATAAGTTCTGTTTTCCCAAAAATGTGTTTTTTAAAGTAATTTTGGTTGGGAATTTTTTGCCATTAAATCAAGCTTGGAAACATGTTTTAAATCATACTAAGGGGTTGAAAAAAAATGAAACATATAAAGCCTAAAATGATTTGAAAGATTTAAAACATAGGCTAGCTTGATTTGGTAAAACTTCTTTTCAAAATAAATTACATACAAGTTTAAAATCAAAACATGCATAAATCAATATTTCTACAAATCTAAAAATCAATGCATGTGTAAATCAAGATTTCAAGATAATCTAAATCAATGCATGTGTGAAAATTCGAATGATGATTAAAATGTTAATGCATCCATCAAATTGCAAAACACAAAATCCCTAACACTCGAGACCTCCTTTGTTTTGGTGAAGGTCTTGGGGACCAAGTCTTAGGGTAAACCTGGTTCTTTGCAGGTTGAGGCTTGTTGACACAAAAAAAGTCACCTTGCCTCCTCAACATCAAGAAGTTGCATCCTACTACAAACAGGCAATGCTACTTCAAGCATCAGATCTTGTCAAAACCAGACAAAAACTGCAAGATCCTTCAAGACAGCCAAAAGAGGGGTACATCTGAAGTTTCGGGCCGTTTTAACATCATTTGGCCTAACTTCACTCCCCCAACAGCTGAGTAGGTGCTCTCGGCGGCAGTAAAGCCAGAGACCCTAACACACAAAAAAGAGCACACAGCTGGCCCTAAGAAGCCACTAGGAGGCTCTACATCAAGTTTTAGGCCATTCCGACATCATTTGACCTAACTTCACTCCTCCGTTAGCTGAACGAGCGCTCTCGGCGGCGACGGCGTCGAAGACATCAAAACTTCAATCAGAGCCTACGGATGGTCTTAAAATACCTCCAAAAGGCTCCACGTCAAATTTCAAATGAAACCAACAACGTTTACCCTCCATCAACCCTTGAGTAGTAAAATCAAGCCTCTCGGCGACGAGAACTATCGAGCCCATCACCCATCAAACAGAGCACATAGGTGGCTTCAACATGCATCTAAAGGGCTGCAGTCAAATTTCAGGTCATTCTGACAACGTTTGACCCGATTTTGACGCTCCGAAACAAAATCAAGGCTATTAGCGGCGGAGCACCCCTAGACCATGACATCCAAATCGGAGCTAATGGATCATCTCAAAATGACTTCAATAGGCTCCCTGTCAAAATTCAAGTCAATCGAACAGCGGTTGACCGTACATCAAAGCACGACATCTTCCCCGCGGCAAAATCAAGTTTACTGGCAACGGGACCCCGCACGGATTCAAAACTCAAACAAAAGCCCATGGTTGGTCCTATCTACTGCTCATGAGGCTTCACCTCAAATTTCAGGTCATTCTGACATCGTTTGACCTAGTTTTGACTCTTGACGGAAAATCGACTATAAAGTCTTCGACTCTTCCAAAAAAATAGGAAACTTTGTGCTCCGATTTGCGCGGCTTCTTGTCATATTTTCTTCAGGAGAATCAGTCCAATAAATGAGGATAAATGTCAAGAAAAATATAGGAGAAAGAAAGAATAAAAAAAATCAAAAAACGGCTGAGAAACGGCGACTGGAAGGGGAAAAAACTGCATGGTCGCCGGTGACCTTGGCCCATGCTGGCGACCCCAGCCCATGGTCCCATGGTCGCCGGCGACCCTGAAATTCCAGGTCGCCGGATTTTCCCTCTGGTGGTCCGTTTTCCGACCCTTTTTTCACGTTTCGGGAATTCCAACCTCTTTGGTTTTCTGAAAATCTGATTTTTTATGCTTGAAATCGACTGATCTTCATCAACATCTCGGATCCGCCGTCAAGAGCATGAAATCATCATTGATTGCTCCAAGATCGCCAACCGGCTGACAAAAAAAGTATACTTTCTGTCCGACCGATCGAGAAATCGACAAGACAGGTGTCACCGGCCCACTGATATCAACCAATGTCTGAAGTTGCATCGCCATCTGACATCAAACAACATGTGGATCCATCGGTGATCATCACAAGAAAAATTCCAAAAGACGCGGCACGGCTCGCGACTCTTCAAATGCCCCGGCGACCACTTAATACAGTTAATTGACCCGTTTTATGACAACTTAATGCGGTCATTAACCTATTATTTTGGACGGTCCAATCAAAATCAAGCAAATGGGAGTTACAAATTTAAGTAATCATGATATTAAATCATGAAACTCCCCTCATCATGGAGATTAAGGGCGATTAAATGCCCATCATTTTCCAACGGCCAATCATATTCAAGGAAAAAGGAGTTACAAAATCAAAGAATTAAAACTTGTAACTCCCCTCATCATGGAGCATCAATGCCATCAATGCTCATAAACCCACCTTATGGCCACCAAAAGCCTATAAAAGGGGGTCATTCCAAGAAGAACGGGTCCAGAAAAGTCCCAGAAAGGTCCAGAAAAATCCCAGAAAAGTCCAGAAAAAATCCCAGAAAAATCCAAGAAAAATCCCAAAGAATTCTCAAAGAAATCTCTGCACAAACAAGCTCTCCTTCTTCGAAGAAACTCTGCTGCAAAAGAAACACCACAAGGTGATCGAAGTCCCTTGGGGGGCCACCCCCCCAAGGTTCTCTCTCCTTCTATCCAATATGGCCTAAACGCGGCTTTTTAGCCGGTTTACTCATTTTTTTAATTGGATATAGGACCTCCCATTGGTCTTTATCCTCTAAAAAACTGAGGTCCAAGCCAAGCCAAAGAATCAAAGCATCAAGCGTTCTCATCTAAAGGACGATGGCGAAGTTCATACATGACTTGCGACTGTCAATCTGAACGAGTCCCTGCAATCTCCTTAGAAGTCAGACTCCTTTTCTCACTTTCCTATTGTATTTTGTATTCTTTGTAAAGAGACAAACAAATCACATTTCTTGTCTTTCATTATTGATGAGATTTGTAAATTGCCTTCTACGGCAAAACCGCCTTTCATGGCACAAAACCGCCTTTCACGGCAAACAAAAAACCGCCTACCACGGCAAACAAAAACCGCCTTTCATGACAAACAAAATGAAATCGCCTCTCATGGCATTAAAAAAAAATTCTCTTTCTTAAAATATATGTGCAATGGAAAGTTAGAAAGAAAAAATGATTTCCTTTCTACTTGTGAAGGTGAATCTCTGGATCATCACTTCAAATCCCAAGTAGAATAGAAAATCTGGCATACCCATACAAAAAATGTTGATGACTCGCTTTTCTACCTCCGCCGGACCCCGGCAGCACCTGGGGCGGGAAGGAGAGGACGAAAGGCCGGGCTGCCATCAAGGCTTCGTGGGGTTGCCACGGGCTTCAGGCTTTTTGATGGCTGCCTTTGTTGTCGGAGCAACGCCATGTCCAGAGGTAATTTTCATCCTCTTGGAAGTTACAGTTTCTTCTACGGGGAGTGGGAATGGTCTCAGTGACCCAAAGACAATGGTCCGGGGAGTAGAGGTTGACCCGGTGTTCTGAGAGTTGTCGAGGAAGATGACACTTCGGCAGTTAGCAGGGCGCTTGTGAGTGCACTTGTTTTGCTTCTCTTGAAGCATGAGCTAGTACTTGTTCTCGTCAAAGGTGATGTCAATGAAGCTGCCATTGTTAGTTTGAAAAACTTCTGAAACATGACCACATCCATTAGTAATCACAAGAATATGGTGATCATAAATGGAAAAGAACTATGGTTTTGTCTATTCAAATCGCTTGAGGGAACATGGCCCAGCCCAAGCGAGGTGAAGAAGGCAAAAAGTCATAGAGGGTACAATTATTATAAACGCAAGTATAGGAGGCTCAAAGTGAGCGTTCTAATGACTGCTAAAAGCAATTGTAAATCTTAATTCAAATTACCGAGAAGCGAGGCTCACTCGAGATAAGATGATATAAGGTTGGGGATACAAATGTGTCGGTCGCGAATGCAGTAGACCCGAAAGGGCTAACTAGCACCGTTAGGCACAAATGTTGCAAATCGCTTCCTTGGAATGGACATGAGATGGGATTTTTTGAAAGGCCAAATTTGGAATCATAAAAAAGAGCAAATGGTATTCCAATCCGTACATAAGCAACAAACGATTTCCGTGAGCTATTGTCCGAAAGAGAAAGAACCAAGATTTCTCATATTTGAACCCAAAATGACAGAAGTTTTTTTTTTGAAAGGTCAAAATTGAGATCATCAAAGAGAGCAAGTGGTGTTCCAGTCCGAACGCAAGCTACAAGCGATTTCCGCGAGCTTTCATTCGAAAGGGAATGAACCAAGATTTCTCAAATCTGAATTAAAAAATGACAGAAGTTTTTTTTTTTTGTTTTGAAAAGGTTTTTTTTTGGGGTTTTATTTTTTTTTGAAGATATTTTTTTTTGGAATTTTTTTTTGAAGAGTACAGATAGGTTTTCAATTCGGTCTTATGAAACCTCAGTAGATAGATCAGCCCCCTAGGTAAGGGTATCATTACTTAATGAACCCGTTTGGAGGACCCTTGCCTTGAACAGTCTAGATATCTCTACACTCTGGACAATGCTTTTCTTAGATCCACTTTGGTCAAAGAAAGTAATTGGCATAACCCTAATGGCCTTTTTTTTTTTTTTTTGAAAACTTTTCTTGGAAGATCTATAATGGACCAATCAAAGAGAGCGAATGGCCCCTCCCAATCCAAACGCTAGCTACAAATGATTTCTGCGAGCCATTGTCCGAAAAGGAAGAAACCAAAGTTTCTCTAATTTGAATCCAAAAGAGAGAAATTTTGGATTTTTTTTTTGAAAGATCTGTAACAGACCCATAAAAGAAAGCGAATGGCCCCTCCCAATCCAAACGCTGGCTACAAACGATTTCCGCGAGCCATTGTCTGAAAAGGAAGAAACCAAAGTTTCTCTAATTTGAATCCAAAAGAGAGAAAACTAATTTTTTTTTGAAGAGTTTTAAATTAGACTCTTTTTTTAAAATCCCTATTGGACTCAGACTCATCAAATAAAAAAAATGACCCATTCCCCGATACAAACAATAGCTACAAGCATTTCTGTGAGCTATCAAGTTCGGAGAGGAAATAATCAAAGTTTCTCAAAATTGAATCCAAGAAAGAGAAACCAAATTTTTTTTGAAATGAAAAAGAGTGGAAATAAATTCAAAGATAGAAATTTCCAAAATACCTGACTTTTTTTCAATCCCTTCCGTCTCGAGGCTACCGGGAGGCCGGCGGAGAGAAAAAAGCGAGCATCAACATTTTTGTACGGGTATGCCAGATTTTCTATTCTACTTGGAATTTAGAAATGATGATCCGGAGATCCACCTTCACAAGTAGAAAAGGAAATCAACTTTTTTCCTAACTTTCCATTGAACATATATTTAAGAAAAGAGACAAGGTTTTTGAATGCCGTAAGAGGTGATTTTTCTTTGTTTGTCGTGAAAGGCGGTTTTGCAGTAAAAGGCAATGTTTGCTGTGAAAGGCGATGTACAAATCTCATCAATAATGAAAGACAAGATTTGTGATTTTTTTTGTCTCTTTAGAAAAAAAATACAAAATACAATAGAAAAGTAAGAAAAGGAATTCTGACTTCTCAGGAAATTGTGGGGACTCGTTCAGATCGACAGTCGCAAGTCATGTATGAACTTCGCCATCGTCCTTCAAATGAGTTTAAATGAGAATCTTGCTCATGCTCAAAAGGAAATTCATAATTTACAATCCAAACTTGAGTCTAGTCAACTTGAAACAAACTCCCTTCAAATGAAGCTCACTAAAGGAAAATTTGTTGTTAATAAATTAACCCTAGGTAATGATAAGTTTTACCAAATGTTGGGTATGCATAAGATTTTTGGAGACAAGAATGGGTTATGTTTTGAAGGTTCTTCTAGCAAAAACAAAAATGACTTTCAAAGTTTTACTAGGACCTTTCATAAATCTATGAATGAAAAAAACTATACCTCTAGATGGATTTGCCACTTTTGCAATCGTAGTGGGTATTTAGTTTCTAATTGTCCATACAAAATTAGTATGGCCTTAGAAAACTCCTCTAGAATGCCTTTCAAGTTTATTCCCAAGATCATTCCTCTTAAATCTCCTTTGACTAGTTGGATTATTAAAGACAGGACTTTTAAGAGCCTTTTTGCTCAAACTGCTTTGAAAGCTAAGGAAAATCCTACTTGGTTGTTAGATAGTGGTTGTTCCAAACATATGACAGGAGACCGATCTAGATTCAACTCAATTGTGGATTATGATGGAGGAAATGTATCCTTTGGAGATAACAGTAAAGCTCAAATCATTGGCAAAGGATGTGTTAAAGGAGATCAAATGCCAAACTTAAATGATGTTTTTCTTGTGGAAGGATTGAAGCCTAATCTTCTAAGCATAAGTAAACTTTGTGACAAAGGAAACAAGGTTATTTTTTATAGTCAATCTTGCAAAGTTGTTGATAATAAATCCAATCAAGTCATTCTTACTGGCTCTAGAACCAAAGGAAACATCTATATCATAGAAGAACGTGATGAAAATGAGTCTAGGTGCTTGATAACAAAAGATCAAGAAAACTACGTATGGCATCAAAGGTTGGGCCACATAAACTTCAAGCTAATGAGGATCTTATCAAAGAATGAAATTGTGAGAGGAATTCCTAAGTTGAAACATCTAATATCTGTAAAGCCTGTTAACTAGGGAAACAAATCAAGAAAAGCTTCAAAGGTTTAAAGGATATATCTTCCTCGTGTCCTCTTGAATTAATCCATATGGACTTGATAGGGCCTGCACCTGTGCAGAGTATTGGAGGAAAGAAATTTATTCTAGTTATGGTAGATGATTATTCTCGGGTTGGATGGATTGCTTTTCTTCATGCTAAATCAGATGCCGTAGAAAATATCATTAGAATTTGCAACATGCTTCAAGTTGAAAAAGATTGCAAGATTCATAAGATTAGAAGTGATCATGGAGGTGAGTTTGAAAATGAAAAATTTGCCAAATTTTGTGATACTCATGGCATTGATCACCAATTCACTTCTCCTAGAACACCTCAACAAAATGGAGTGGCTGAAAGGAGAAATAGAGTGATTCAGGAAATGGCTAGGACTATGCTCAATGAAAAGCATCTATCTCGCAATCTATGGGCTGAAGCTGTTAACACTGCTTGTTATCTTATAAACAGAGTCTATCTAACAAAAAATACCAACAAAACCCCCTATGAACTTTACTTTGGAAGAAAACCTAATTTGGGGTATTTGAAAGTGTTTGGTAGCAAGTGTTACATCTTGAGAGATAGAAAACAATTGGAAAAATTTGAGCCTAAGTCTGATGAAGGAATTTTCCTAGGATACTATGACAGAAGTAAAGCTTATAGAGTATTCAATCATAGAACCATGACCATAATGGAATCAACTCATGTTGTTATTGATGAATCAAATCAAATTGGAAAAACTTTACTAGACGACGATGAAGCTAAAATTACCATTGAACCACCTATTCCCAAAGAAAAAGAAAATGACCTTCCATCTACAGCTATTATACCAACTAGATTAATGAAGGATCATCCCTTGGATAATGTTATTGGAAACATCAAAAGTGGGGTTATGACTCGGAGACAAGTTCAAAATTTATGTGCTCATTATTCTTTTATTTCTCAAATCGAGCCCAAAAATTTCTCTGAAGCTGAATCTAAATTCGAATGGATGGAAGCAATGCAGGAGGAACTAAGTCAATTTAAGAAGAATGATGTTTGGGATCTTGTTCCTTTACCTAAAGAAAAAAATCCTATAGGAACTAAGTGGATTTTTAAGAACAAGTCAGATGAATCTGAAAATGTTATAAGGAACAAGCCAATATTAGTTGCCAAAGGATATGCTCAAATAGAAGGATTTGACTTTGAAGAAACCTTTGCTCCTGTCGCTCGTTTGGAATCCATACGAATTTTATTGGCATATTCTAGTAGTATGGGAATCAAATTATTTCAAATGGATGTTAAGAGTGCTTTCCTAAATGGTGAAATTGAGGAAGAGGTGTATGTAACACAACCAGAAGGTTTTGAAGATCCTCATCACCCTGAATATGTGTATAAACTCAAGAAGGCTCTCTATGGTTTAAAACAAGCACCAATGGCGTGCTATGAAAAACTCACTAACCATTTGATTGAAAATGAGTTTAATTGTGGAAAGGTTGACAAGACTCTCTTTATTAAAAAGACTGACCAAGACATACTTGTTGCTCAAATTTATGTTGATGATATAGTCTTTGGATCTACTTCAGATAAACTTGCTCAAGGATTTTTAAAATTAATGAGTTGCACATTTGAGATGAGTTTGGTCGGTCCCCTGTAATTTTTTCTTGGACTTCAGGTTAATCAGACTGAAAATGGTATTTTCCTTAGTCAATCCAAATTTGCCGTAGAAATTGTCAAGAAGTTCGGATTAAGAAACTCCAAGACTAGTTGTAATCCCATGGGATCTACATCTAAACTCTCCAGTGACCCTCAAGGCAAAAAGGTAGACCAAAAACTCTACAGAAGTATGATAAGAAGGTTACTTTATCTTACTACCAGCAGACCGGACCTTTCTTTTAGTATTGGGATATGTGCTAGGTATCAATCTGATCCTCGTGAATCTCATCTCAAAGCTGTCAAATGTATCATCAAATATATTCATGGAACTACTAATTATGGTATTTGGTATCCTGGTGATTCTACATTACAATTGATTGGATACAGTGATGCTGATTGGGCAGGATCCATAGATGATATGAAGAGCACTAGTGGCTGCTGCTATTTCATAGGAAACTGTTTAGTTGCTTGGCACAGAAAAAAACAGAATTTAGTTTCCTTATCTACAGCGGAAGCTGAATATATAGCTGCAGGAAGTTGTTGTGCTCAATTGATGTGGATGAAACGAACTCTTTTAGATTATAATGTTCCTAAACAATGTATGCCTATCATGTGTGATAACTCTAGTGCCATTAGTATCTCCACAAATTCTGTGCAACATTCACGCACCAAGCATGTTGACATTCGATATCATTTTCTGCGTGATCATGTTGATCAAGGCACAATAGAGATACTTTTTGTCCCCACTGATGCTCAATTGGCTGATTTCTTTACAAAAAACCCCTTGGCAACGAACGTTTTATCAAATTGCATCATCAATTGGGCATTGGCCCTTGCCCTGATCATTAATTCCTTGTAGTTCAAAACACCTGTACCTACTTATCATTTTTATCATGTATTATAAAAAGGTGCTACTAACAAGGTTTGTTTTCTTATTTATAAACAGGGCAAAATTCTTTGCAATTAGATGTCAAAGGGGGAGAGATATATAGGACAAATTGGAAAATATCATTTCATCTCTGTCCATGATTAAGGGGAAGAAGTGCTACGATCTTCTATCTAGTGGAGAGAGAGCTTCATGGTACAAGTTGAGGGGGAGCAAAGATATAGATAATTGTTTCATTGCTCCCGCAAATAAAATCCAAATGCTCCCTAATATCCAAAGCTCCTTAAGACGAAGATGTCCAAATTTCTTTGAAGGAAGAAGATAGAGTCAAGCTTCAGAGTTGCCATCAAATTGCAAAGGGGGAGACTGTTAGGGTTTTCATTAGTTTGCAATTAGATTGGATACATGCATTTTCATAAGCTTGACATCTCATACTTCTTTATTGGAATCTTCATGCATCAAATGTTTTTAATCTTAGCATAAAAAAGGTCTTATGTTAATTCTTGCTCAAACATGTTTTGATTTGCTCTTTAAAATCTATTTTTATCAAACATGTTAGCCCTTAGTCTAGCCTTACCCCCAAGATCAAAAATTCCTTTTTGAAATCATTTTTAAGTCTTTAAAAATTCAGGAATGGTCGGTCAGCCGAGCTCTAGTCAATCACCTGTCGGCTCCTATTCCAGAATGTAAAAACAGCGCATCAAGGATCGTCGGTCAGGTTGTCGGTCAACCGAACTCCAGTTTGGTGAACCGACACCTTTTTCAATGGTCCGGAATTTTCAAAAATATAGCGGTTGTAATGTGACCATTGGGGGTCGGTCGACCGAACTCTGTTTGTCGGTCGACCGACAATAGTTCCATTGGAGCTTGTTTTCTCTATAAAATGAACTCTTCCTTGGGATTTGTGCCAACACTTTTGAGACTTTTGAGGGACAGGGAAGGTGGGACATCCATGCTAGGCTAGAGGGAAGCTAGGAGGGCAAATCATCATGACAAAACTTTGATTCTTCATTGCGTTTGCTTCTCTTATCCTTATTTTATTCATGTTTGTCTTTAAATCTTTGATTTCTTAAAAGGCATGATTAAAAGTGTTCAAATGCTGAATGTTTAAACATGATTTGTTTTTAAAATTGTTTATCATTTTAACTTCATCATTTGTTTAAGAAAACTCACATGGTAGACATTTATTGTTCTTTTTCAAAAAACATGTGTAGTCATTCTATCTCATATCATTTATGAGCTTTGATTTTCAAAAGAGATAAAAGTAGATTTAAAGGCATATGTATCATTTATTGATCTTTGCATTTATCATGCATATGTCTTAGTTAAATTATCACTTTCATATCAGCCTATGTTAAGAGGCATTTAATTGTATTCACTTGCATCTCATTGTATGCTTGTTTAGGCATAGTTTTTTAGATTAAAAATCTTGTTGTAAAGGTTTATGCTTAGCCTATTGAAAAGCATATGTGGTTGTATAGGTTAATGCTTAGCCTTGAGTAAAAAGCATTTGTGGTTGTAAGGTTGGAGGTTAGCCTAAACCTTTAAATTGATAGTGGAATACCGGTAGGAGTACCGGGAGTGGATGTAGACATGTTTGGCTGAACCACTATAAAATTGCTTGTTATGGTGATTGTGTGGATGATGCTCTTATGTTTAATGTTTCCTTATCAATGTCAATTTTGATTGTATCAATTAATTTCTTACTTGATATTGGTTTAGAAAAGAATTGGGCTTAGTTGTTTGAGTGCACCCTATTCACCCCCCCTCTAGGGTTCGGTTCTGGACTTTCACCCCCATCAAGTTGGCACAGCCGGTGGGACTCGTTCATTTGAGAACGTGATGCTTGAATTCTTAGGCTCCTTTCTAGTTGGTGGCCTATGTTGGATCTTGCATCCAAAAACATGAGATGGGATTTTTGGAAATTTCTACCTTTGAATATATTTCCACTCTTTCTCATTTAAAAAAAAATCAGATTTCTCTTTCTTGGATTCAATTTTGAGAAACTTTGATCCTCTCCTCTTTGAACTTGATAGCTCACAGAAATGTTTGCAGCTATTGTTCTTATCGGGGAATGGGCCATCTTTTCTCTTTGATGAGTCCGATAGGGATCTTTAAAAAAAAAAACTTAAATTTTTTTTTTTATTCAGATTTGAGAAACTTTAGTTTCTTCCTTTTCGGGTTTAGTGCTTGCAAAAATGTTTGAGCCTTTATTCGGATTCAAACACCATTCGCTCTCTTTGATGGGTCCATTAGAAATCTCAAAAAAAAAAAAAAAAAAAAAAGAGTTCAAAATCCACTAAGGTTGCACCAATTGCGTTCTTTGACCAAAGTGGATCTAAGAAAAGCCTTGTCCAGAGTGTGGAGGCACCTAGACTGTTCGAGGCAAGGGTCCTTCAAACGGGTTCATTAAGTAAACCTACTCTTACCTGGGGGCTAATCTATCTACTAAGGTTTCATAAGACCGAATTGGAGACCTATGTCTTCAAAAAAAAAAAAAAAAACACTTCAAAAAATACTCTTAAAAAAATCTTCAAATTTTTTTTTCAAAAAAAAAACCCTTTAAAAAAAACTTTCAATTTCAGATCTGAGAAATCCTGGTCCTCTCCTTTTCGGATTTAGTGCTCATAGAAATGTTTGAGCCTTTATTCGGATTGGAACACCATTTGTTCTCCTTGATGAATTCAGTTTTGATCAAAAAAAAAAACCTCCGTCAATTTGAATTCAGATTTGAGAAATCTTGGTTCTCTCCTTTTCGGATTTAGCACTCGTAGAAATGTTTGACCCTATGTTCGGATTGGAACACCACTTGCTCTCTTTGATGAATTCAATCTTGAACTTTCAAAAAAAAAAGAAAAACTTCCGTCACTTTTGGATTCAGATTTGAGAAATTCTGGTTCTTTCCCTTTCGGACTAAGTGCTCGCAGAAATGTTTGAGCCTTGTTCGGATTGGAATACCATTTGCTCTCCTTTATGAATCCAATCTTGACCTTTTAAAATCCCATCTCGTGTCCTTTCCAAGGATGCGATTTGCAACATTTTTGCCTAGCAGTGCTAGTACACCCTTTCGGGTCTAGTGTATTCGCGACCGACACATTTGTATCTCCAACCTTATATCATCTTGCCTAGAGTGAGCCTTGCTTCTCGGTAATTTGAATTAAGGTTTACATTTGCTTCTAGCAGTCACTAGAATGCTTTGGGAATTTTGAGAACGTTTAGTATTAGTTAGACACACTCAGGAAGGCCTGAGTGCACGTGTGAGCTTGGGAAGAGCGTGTTGGGTTCCGTGTGATTGTGGTTTTGATTTCATTTGGATGATGTTTCGACGTGTTGCAACTTTCGTTTTAAGCATATTCATATTTGAAGCCCAAAAACCCATGTTTTGGCCCAAAGAGGGTAAAATTGTCTTTTATGCACAAATCTGGACACAAATTTTGAGATCTCAAAACCATGTCAAAAATATACTTTTTGGAAACTAGATTTTTCGACTATCGTTTTATCCTTCTTCGTCGAAGTCATCCGAGGGCCGTAAGATCGTGTTTTGACCACTTCAAGATTCAGCTAGCTGGGACCCACTCTCTTCACTTAAGTCTCTTCTCCCTCTCATTCCATCCATTTCCCCCAAATCTCTGTAATCTCTTAACCTAGGGCAAGGAAAGCTCTTCTTCTCTTCAATCTTCTTCATCTTGCATGCCTGGGCTAGAGAGCTCCAAAAAGAATTCCAAAGTTATCATCTCCTTCATCTCCTTGCAAGCTCTCTATCAATACAAGTTTCTTTGAGCTTCTTGTGGATCAAGCTCCACATTTCTCCATTTTCTTCTTGTTTAGCCATTGTTAGGTAAGAGTTTCAACTCATAATTTTCATGGAGTTATTTTGGTACCTTAAGATCTTGTTTTTCAATTTGGAAAACCCTTGTTGTTCAAATGGGTTCTTTGTTTTCATTTTTGAGTGAGTTTGTGTGGTTTTCTCTTGGGTTCTTGTAGTGTGGGAATAGCTTGAGTGAAGTGCTTGAAGAGGAGTATTGTAGCATTGGTCAAGGCAAGTAATCTCTATAGGATTGATGCATGTGTATTTTGATTTCATTGTTATTTTAGAAATTGTGCATACAAACTTGTTTATGAACTTCATGATCTTGTTTCTTGTGGATTTAATGTTTGAAATGGTGAGAAATGAACCCTTGGTGAGCATGAAGGCTCAAGGGATTTTA
Organism: Cinnamomum chago; assembly: GCA_038049695.1. Lineage (NCBI taxonomy): Eukaryota > Viridiplantae > Streptophyta > Magnoliopsida > Laurales > Lauraceae > Cinnamomum > Cinnamomum chago. Next base: position 54,962,001 of record CP142454.1, on the reverse strand, counting down.
GGTGATTGATGGATGAGAAGAAGGAGAGAAATGTAGTGGAAGTTGTGTAAGAGGAAGGAAATTTCCACACTCAGCGAGCACAAGCAGCAGCTTGTCCGCTCGAGCGACCCCTAGGTTCGCTCGAGCGACCAAGCCTCTGCTTGGTCCGAGCGCAGGCAGAGAGCTGTCCGTTCAAGCGCACCTTATATTCGCTCGAGCTACCGTATCGCTCGAGCGAAGTGTCAACGCTTTATCAGGTCCGCTCGAGCGAAGTGTCTCACTCGAGCGAAGTGTCTCGCCCGAGCGAAGTGTCGTCACCTTATAAAGGTCGCTCGAGCGAACCTGCCAGATTCAGGAGAAGAATTATTTCATGTGTATTTTCTTGAGGGTTGAAAACTAGACTATGTTAAGGGTTTTGACTTGACATTGGGTAAATGGAACTTCGAAATGCAACCCAACTTCGGGGACACCAATTCTTGTATATTTCGACATTTGGGGTTCCAATTACACAAAGGTCAATTAGTGGCGTTAACACATGCTTGCCAGATTTCGTGTTTGAACTCTGTTTTGGTACGATAAGTACCCTCGTGTACTAGTTTTGGAATTTCAAGTATAAGCTTGTTTTGAAGTTTTGTTTCAAGAAAAAGGGGATCACTTCCTAAGCGTGTTATGCATATTTATTATGCCCATGCTAGTCGTGTTCATCGTGTTTTGATAAGTGATTTCCCCCTTTTTATCTCGACAAGTTTTGTTAATATCTCGCGTGTTTGTGCATTCATGAATTAAGTAAACACCACTGAGCTTAGACTGCCCTTTCAGTTTGATCCACTGCCTGGGGGTCTTTAAACATGTGGACTGTCTGCAGACTGGTCGTGTATTTATTACACATCGTGCGTGTCCGGTTCCGCGTCCGGAATTCCCGTCTTTGTGGGAAATCGTGTCGTCCTTATATTATGTATATCGTGCTTGTCGTGCGTGCTTGCTCTTTTCATTATATAAATGATAGAGAAAGGATGGGCTCTTTGTGGTTTGTAACTGTTCATGATATATTATTTATTCATGCTAGTTTGTTTGGTATCTCAGCTCAATTAAATATTTCTGTAAATGTATCTCAATCATGGTAGTATTTCAAATCAAGGATTTGCTTAGATGTTTTCTCAAATGTTATTGTTTCATGCTTACACCTAGATTGATTACCTGCCAAACCGTCGCGTTTGACCCTTGTTCGTTGGTGTCCAGGTGCAGGAGACGTTACCTTTGAGGAGGAGCGTCAGGAGGAGGCTTGTGAGCCAACCCCTGTGAGAGAATGGCAGCTCGACGATGTCATCTAGACGTCGGGCGGGTTCTTGAGTCTCGTCACCTTTTTTGGTCATGGGGTTTCTTGTGGTTATATTTTGGAGATGTGTATTGGCCTCTGTTGGCCTCTTATGGGATTGTAACAAAACTTAAATTTACTTTGGGAATGCCATATTTAACTTCTTTCTTTGATACTATGTCTTGTTTATTATTGTGATAGCACTTAAATATTTTATTGGTGCTCACCGCGATGTGTTTTTCTACACGCTTCTGCAAACTTGATCATGTGAGTCAGATTCCGCGTGTCTTTAGGAATCCTCACAGCGGGAACCTGTGGGAAAGCAAAATCTTCAATAGTAGTTGTAATCAAACCACGTCGCGGGCCCGGGGTACCGTTCCGGGGTCGCGACACTTGCATTTAGAGCAATTGTACCCTCTATGACTTTTTGCCTCTTTCATCTTGCCTGGGCTGGGCCATGTTCCCTCGAGCGATTTGAAAAGACAAAACCATAGTTATTTTCCATTTATGAGCACTACATTTGTCGCGAACCCGGACCGGGCCCCCGAGTGACTGATCCGAGATCGGGACTAATAAAGATAATAATCTACATCCACGGTTTAATGATTTCATACATTTATTTAATTTCCCACAGGTGTCCGCGGTGAGGATATCACAATCATACATAAACATTTCTATTTAAGTGCGGAAGCGTGTAGCAAATCAAATATTCAATCCACCTCAATTGATAAAGATGATAGCATAAGTGTAAACCGTATCAGAATGAGCAATGATCATTCGCATGTTACCCAAAGTAAGTTAAAGTTTATACAAATATCATTTAATTACATTTCCCAAAATTAGAGGCCCACAAGGCCAATATCACCAAAATATCAATCCAAAGAATGGTTAAATAGTTCCCAAAACATATAAGGTCTCTCATAGCAACCAAACGTCTACATGATGTCATCAGCACGCCACTCAACTAACTGTTGTGGTTCTACAACCGCCTCCTCGTGCTCCTCCTCGGGATAACCAACAACGGAACCTGAGTACCAAAGAGTAGATCAAACACGACGGTTTAGCAAATGGTAAAACACAATGACAATACGAAAATACGTGAATTTACCTCCAAAACATTTGAACCTGTTTAAATGACAATTTCTCTCAACAAGATAAAACATTTATTCGAAATACGAGTATGCATCATAAAACATGTGAAGGTAACCAAGGGGACGGGAAACAATCAAGATGGCAACCACACGAAGCTAAGTCCTCTATCACTAAAGTGATAGAGCAATAACTAGGCACTGATCTCAGTCACTCGAGGTGAGGAGAAACAGTGGATCTCATATATACATATACATATACTATACTATACATGACCACGGTAGCGAGCCGGGCATCGGGGACCACAGTAGCAATCTGCGGCATCAGGACAAGACCACGGTAATAACCGGATAGCGGGATCCAAGCTGCAGCTGGCGGGACAAGAGGGGGATCTCCAACTCGGTGGATCAGACCAACAGGGTTATCCAAGCTTAGTGGTGCCGACTCATAGGTCAAATACAATCGAGACATGCAATTAAATCAAGTACAATAAATAAACGGGCAAGACGGGGGTGCTCAAGGGCACACTATCATTTCATGTGGTGCAATGCACTTCAAGACAAGTAGCTATATCAAATGTAATTCAAAGCTTCCGGGAAAACAAGGCACGTAGTATAAATCTCGGGATCGATAAAGTACAGTAAACAATTGACATTTCGGGTAAAATATCTATTTGAAGTGAATAGGGACTCCGCATGTCAGTCTACTAACAATCTGGTACTCTTTGAGTTTGGGGACATTCCGGACTCCTTATACACTCCAAATTTTCAAAAGCTCAAATGACATCTTCGTGAGATGGTTTCTTCCTTAAATGGCCTCATACAATGCTTAATAAATCTCCTCGACACAGAGGGGTTCCCAAAGAATAGTCCCAATACGTTGAAATAGTTAATCATTGTCCCAGACATAGCCTTGCCCAACAGGGCCCATCGCTCGAGCGGACTGGAGAGTTCGCTCGAGTGAGTGGCTCTCTGGAATGGTTGTCTGGGTGGGTTCGCTCGAGTGAAGTAGAGGTCGTTTGAGCGAACTCATTGGGTTGAGCGAATTTTTAAGTGTGTTCGAACGAACAACTCTCTGGAACAGGTTCTGGGATGTCCGCTCAAGCGACCAAGGTGTCCGCTCGAGTGGCCAAGCTACTGGAATGCTCCGAACGCTTTTCTGGACAGGTCTCTCGAGCGAAGTACCATGTTCGCTCGAGCAAACTGTCCAGGGACTGAATTCGGACCAGTTCAGCTCCTCTCAATCTCTTCCTTCTACAACTTCCTTTTTGCCTGTTGTTATACATCAAATGAGGAATCTAATACTTCATTCAAACTTCATCAAATCCTTCATCACTTCCATCCCATTCTCCTCCATCAATGTCACACTTAATATTAAGAAGGGAAGAAAGAAGGAAACCATTTCACATAAGATACATTTGGAACAAAACAAGGAGAAATTAAATGCTATGAACCAAAACTTCTCTATGACCATAAATGCACTAATAAGGCTCTTCATGAGCATTTATTTCAAAGCAAGACAATAAATAGGCATGAGTGAAAATTTATGAAACCACCCACATTTCTCATAAGACATTGAAAACTCTTAAAAGATCATATTATCCACTTGCCTTAGGTCTCTATTCAAGCAAATCAAGCTCTAACAAGTCCTTCAAATCAAAGGTCCAAGCTACAAGGAAAATCCCAAAATGAAACCCTAAAGAGTCAAACATAGAATAGGAGGAAAGAAGCTTCAATAACAAGGATGAAGATTCCCTTAATCTAGGAGAATACCAATCTAGAAGAAAAGAAGGGTTACTTACTTGCAAGGTCCTCTAATGGACAAGGTGAGCTCAAAGGAAGTCTTGGAATGGAGGTTTTTCCCACAAAAGCTATTGAAAGAAAGCTCTTAAGGAGGTGAAGAAGGTGATGGTCTCCAATCTCCTATTGGTGCAAACTTGGGAGTGGATTGAGGATGGAGAAGCAAGGAGAAGAAGAAAGGGAAAACCCTAGCTTAGGCTTGTGCTGGAAAAAGGGCAATGGAAGGGAAAGGGTCTCCTTATAACAAGTGGGAAGTGGGCTCCACCACCAACAAATCTAATTGGGCTGAAATCATGGCTTTCGGGGCTTCTAATGAATTCGACGAAAAAGGGAAAAGTGATCGTAGAAATATCTAGTTTCCAAAAAGTATATGTCGCGGGTTTCGGGAATATCAATTTTTGGGTACAGATTTTGTGTGCAATGACTGTTTTGCCCTCGAGGCTATGAAATTGGGTTTCGGGATCTCGAACGAGGACATGATCAACATGAAAGTTGTAGGGATTAACAATACAAATAAAAAGGGATTAAAACCATGAATGCAAAATCTCCGATAAATCTTCAAACACATGCAAGGTCATAAAGAGGGAACCCCCAAAGGGCCCCACTAAACACAAAGCAATCAAAATTCCCAATAACTATTTCAAAAGCTATTCCAAACCCAACTTAGCCAAAAGCACTAATCAAGCTTAGAACTAACACGCAACTTAATTAGCACTAATCGGGTTCACTCGAGTCGGGGTCTTACAACATTCTTGTAATTACTAATGGATCTGGTCTTGTTTCAGAAGTTTTTCAAACTAACAATGGCAGCTTCATTGACCATCACTTTCGATGAGAGCTGAGAGTCCGGGATCTTAACCCTAGGGGGGGTGAATAGGGTGAGCTACAAACTAGTGACCAATTATGATGAATTTTAACTTCTTTAAAATTAACTAGTCACAAGTGATGATTATCAAACAAGATGCGGAAGCTAATAAAAACAATCACCACAAGCATACACCATCACACAAGGATTTATAGTGGTTCGGCCTCAATGCCTACATCCACTACCGGCTTATGATCCAACACCCCACTGGATTTCCACTATCTATGCTTTTCAAAAGGCTAAGCAATAACCTCTACAATGATATTCTTCTAGGCTAAACAACAACCTATTAATGTGCTTTTCTAGGCTAAGCAATAACCTCTAGACTACGCTTTTCTTAGGCTAAGCAATAACGTTTACAAGAAGAATATTTCCTCTCAATGTAGTGTCTACACAAACAATTTAAGAGATACAATTAAAGCTCAATTACAATGCCTCTAAAATAGGCGGATATGAAATTGAAAATCTAACTCACACAAACACTATATGAATGCAAATGTGTATGCTCATGATGTGTGTGTGTGTGATAACATCAATCAAGTTAAAAAGTAAGATCAATCAATATATGCTCAAAGCATTTAAAAGTTTAAGGTACATAAAAAGATTTGATTGAAGTGAAATGCAAATCACATGTATGAATACAAACTTGTTAATGATATGAAAATCAAAGGCTCATGATATGAAAATCAAAGGCTCACAAGTTGTATGAAACTAATTAATTCTAAACATGTGATGCATGTGCAATGTTGTTTTCAAAACCAAATTAATTTAACTAAGGTTTAAATGAATGAAAACAACAAATAGAGTTTCAACCAAGTAAATGAATCATGCTAAAAGAAATCAAAGATTTTGGCTAAGCATGATTAATGAAGATTTTAAAACAAACTTGGTTTGAAATCAAGGTGAAGAATCCAATCCAACTTAGATCAAAGATTAAAAGAAGAATGGATTCAACACATCATAGTTATAATGCTAAAATTCATTTACTAATAATTTAAGCAAAGCATATAACATATGATTAATAAAAAATAAAGCTTACTTAGAGATTTAACTTCATTGATCCAAGCTTTAGCTTCACTAATGACCCCTTGGTCTCTCTTAGTTCATCCCCTTTTTCTTGTCTCCAAACTCCTCAAGAGTGGTTCTTACTTCCTCTCTTTTTCAACATATTTTACAAAGGAATGAACTTGTATTTATACTCAAAAAGTGAGTTCCTACTAGTCCCCGGTCAACCTGCACCCTTCCTGGTCGACCTGGGCTTCAACGGTCATAAATCTGACCGTTTGAAAAGAGCTCCAACGGCTCTTTACCCGGTCGACCTGCTGTATGCTTGGTTGACCGGGTCCATGGGCTCGGTCGACCGAGCACACTGCAGGTCGACCCAAGCCTAGGGACCAAATTCCCCTAAAACTACATATTTCAAAGTAATTCTTGGAGGGGAGTTTTGGGCCACTGAATCAAACTTGGAATCATGATTTAAATCAAGCTAAAAGGTTTAAAAACATGAAACATAAAAAGCCTAAAATGATTTGAAAGATATAAAACTCATAGGCTTGCTTGATTCATAAAATACTTTTCAAAACTAATTGCATCCAAGTGTAAAATCAAAACATGCATAAATCAATATTTTTACAAATCTTAAAAACAATGCATGTATAAATCAAGATTTCAAGATTTTTTAAAATCAATGCATGTGTGAAAATTCAAATGATGCTAAAATGTTAATGTATCCATCAAATTGCAATACACAAAATCACTAACAAGAACAAGTACCAACTCCTGCTTCGAGAAAAGCAAAACAAGCGCACTCACAAGCGCCCTAGCAGCTGCCGAAGCATCACCTCCCTCGACAACTCTTAAACGGGGTCGACCTCTACTCCTCGGACCATCGTCTTCTGGTCGTTGGGACCATTCCCACTCCCCGCAGAAGAAACTGCACCTGCCAAGAAGCAGAAAACCGCTCCTGGACATGTCGCTGCTCCGACACCAAAGGCAACAATCAAAAAGTCTGAAGCCCGTGTCAACCCCACAAAGCCTCAACCTGCAAGAAACCAGGTCTGCCCCAAGACCTGGTCCCCGAGACCTTCCCCAAAACAAAGGAGGTCCTGAATGAAAGTCCGGGGATCCGAACCCTAGAGGGGGGGGGGTGAATAGGGTGAGCTCCAATTATGACCAATTAAGACCAATTTTAACTTCTTTAAAGCAAACTAGTCAAAAGTGATGATTATCAAATAAAATGCGGAAGCTTAATAAAAACAATCACCACAAAGCAAGCACCATCACACAAGGATTTATAGTGGTTCGGCCTCAATGCCTACATCCACTACCGGCTTGTGATCCAACACCCCACCGGATTTCCACTATTTATGCTTTTCAATAGGCTAAGCAATAACCTTTACAATATGCTTTTCAAGGCTAAGCAATAACCTTTACAATGATGTTTTTCAAGGCTCAACATCAACCTATACACTATGCTTTTATAGGCTAAGCAATAACCTCTTCAACCATAGGTTGGTTATCTCACTAAGTTAGTGTCTATAATACACTTGATGGAGATTCAATTAAGCTCATTACAATGCCTCTTAATTAGGCGGATATGGAAGTGAAAAACTAACTCACACACACACTAAATGAATGCAAAGATGTATGCTCATGATGTGTGTATGATGTCCTCAATCATTTTTAAAATGAAAGCTCATGAATGTATGCCTAAGGCTTTTGAAAGTTTTAGCTCAAAAACATTTATGATTGAGGAAATTCTAATCACATGTTAAAAGTAACAACTTGTTAATGAGATCAAAGATTTACAAGTTGTATGAAATTAATTAGCTCTAAACATGTGATGCATAGGGATGTCAATCAAATCAACATGTAGCTCAAAACATAAAAATAGATTTGATTGAAATAAGGGGACAAATCATATGAACTTATAAAATCAACTAGAATATGATATACCAATCAATGCAAGGCAAGTTGTGAAACTTTAAAACAAAGTTACATATGATTTGTAAACATGTTGAATCCAAAACATAAGATATATTTGAAAAAGATTTTCTTATGATGGAAAACAACAACCAAAGATTCAACCAAGTATATGGATCATGTTACATCTAATTTCAAAGATGTTTCCATTAACATGATCTACTTAGATTTACCAAGGATAAAGTACTACTTGGGTTGAATCAATGGTGATGTATCCAAAACAATAAATCAATTCAAAACATAAAACATGTTAAGGATACAACACAACATAGTTTATCATGCTACAAATGATTTACCAAAAATAAAACAAAGCATGAAAACATATGATTAAGGAAAGTAGAGCCTACTTGGTGATTTAACTTCATTAATCCAAGCTTTAGCTTTCCTAATGATCCCCTTCATCCCTTAGTTCATTTCCCTTGAATATGCCTCAAAACCCCTCAAGGAGGGCCTTAAAAATCCCAACTTTTGGCAAAGGAAAGAACTCATATTTATAGCAAAAAGTGCCCAACGGCTAGTCCCCGGTCGACCTGGAAACAGGTCTCGGTCGACCGGGAACACACAACGGTCATATTTCTGACCGTTGGTGTACTGTGGCCCTGACGGCCTGCAGTGTTCCCGGTCGACCGGGACCTCTGGGCCGGTCGACCGGCCACACTGCAGGACCACCCCCCTTGGGACAAAAATTCCCAATTTTTGCATATTTCAAAGTTTATCTTGGAGGGGATTTTTGGGCCACTAAACCAAGCTAGGAAACATGTTTTAAATCAAACCAAGATGTTTAAAAAACATGAAACCGAAGAAGCCTAAAAAGATTAGAAAGATTTAAAACCAAAGGCTAGCTTGATTTCTAAAACTCTTTTCAAAAACAAATGCATCCAAGTTTTAAAAACAAAACATGCATAAATTGATACTTTTACAACCCTTAAAAACAATGCATGTTTAAAACAAGATTTCAAGAATTCTTAAATCAATGCATAAGTGTGTAACTCAAATGATGCTAGAATGATAATGCATCCATAAAATTGCAATCTACAAAATTCCTAACAATCTCCCCCTTTGCAATTTGATGGCAACTTACTCACCACTGAATTTACACACTAAGTCTTCAGCTCCCCCTCAGCTGGACAAGTCTTGAAATCTTCTTGGATGCTCCTCCTCTTAGCTTGGGCTCTTGGACTATTTCTTCAATCTTCTTGATGCTTGGTGCTTGATCATTCTTCAATCTTTGTTTCTTTATGGCCAAGCATCTTCTCTGGCTCCAAGCTTTCTTTCTTCTATTTGCTCCCCCCCTTTGACCATGCCTCTCTCTCCCTTTGGCAAGATATGCATTCTCTCCCCTTGTAGAAGATCATACACAACTCTCCCCTTTGGAAGCTTGGACATTCTCTTCACCCTTCTTGAGAACTTGAATGCTCTCTCTCCCTTTGAAGAATAGGAGATATTTGAGTACTTGAATGCTCTCTCCCCCTTTGACATTAAATTGCAAAGGTACCTACACACATGAAACAAGGAAAATACCTTTTAGAAGCACCTGTTAACAAAAGAAATCGAAAATGATAATCATAACAGCCTATCATGTATGGAAGAAGACTCTAAGGGTTCAAAGTCAATCCAAGGGTGAATTTGATCAAAACTAATTCTTCCTATGAAGGTTTACACTCCCCCTCAACTCATTCTCTTCTTTTGTCAAACTTTTGACAAGATATAACTTTGGTTCAAGAAGTAGATGGTTCAACCAAATGAGGGTCAACTTCAAGGAAAGGATTAGATTCATTTAACTATAGAGCACAATATGATCAAATTACCAAAAGAAACAAGGTCAATGGGAAAAGCAATCATGGATATCAATTGGAAAAACAAAGAATACCAATTGAGATTTAAGGATAAGTCTATTAAAACAATCACTCTAAAATGGATTTAAAAATATAACTATTAGAAAAAATCCAAATTAGAGCTATCCATGATGAAATGGGGTTTATTAATCATAGCATCAAATAATCTAACTATGGAAAGCATATGCTATGAAGGTTTTGAAATCATTTCATTCAATCAATAAATATGACTATTAAAGTGCAAGAATGAGTGAAATGAAATTCAAACATGAAGCCTACCTCAACAATTAACCAACCAATATTATGAACACATAAACATGGTGGTCTTGAGATTTACCTATATGAGCAAGGGAGGAGGCAACATGAACATTATGATGCTAATGGAATGTGACATGGAATGAAAGCATATAACTATCAAGTTCAAACCAATGTACACGTGGTCTATCACATTCACAAGAAATCAAATCAATCGTGTTTACAGATAAAAAAGCCCTTCAAAGGCAAAGACATCCACTTTGCAGATGCTCAGATGTACAAGGATGAAGAAGAAGAAAACGAGGAAGAAACAACACCCTTTGCCAAAAATCTCCAGAAAGATAAAGGCAAGGCTCCTCAGCAACCATCGGAAGAAAACAAACCTTCCAACGAATCCGAAGAGAGCATTCATACTCCCTTCATTGTCTCCCTCAAACCCTCAAAGCCCTTGGTAATCACCACCAAGGCAAAGAAGTCAAAACAAAAGTCTGAGGGCAAGTTCACTGTTGTGAGAACCCGACCCCTAATCTCTTGGATTAGTGTTGTTTTAATTGTGGATTAGTTTCTTTTAGTGGGATTAGTATTTGTTGGGTTGAGTTTGTGAGCTAGAATGATTTTTCTTCTAGTTTCGGGCTTTTGAGTGCTTTGGTAGCTTGTGGGGCCCTTTGGGGGTTCCCTTTTCGGCTTTGCATTTACTTGTGAGATTTTCCCGATTTGTTTCGTATTGTGTTTTTGGCCCGTTGCATTCATCTTGAGGAATCCTACAACTTTCATGTTGATTCCGTATCCATTTGAGAACCCGAAACCCGATTTCTTGGCCTTGAGGGCAAAACAGTCCTTTCACACCAAATCTGTACCCAAAACTCGATATTCTCGAAATCCGTGAAACATATACTTTTTGGAAACTAGATATTTCGACGATCATTTCTTCCTTCTTCGTCGAATCCATCCGAGGTCCCGAATTAGATGATTTCAGCCAAACTAGTCCCTTAAGTTGTGGGACCCAACCTCCTTTGTTAACATAAGAGAACCCACCCCCTTCATTGTTCATTTCACCCTCCATTGCTCCAGCACAAACCAGCTGAACCTAGGGTTCCTTGTGTTTCTCTTCTTCTTCTTGCTTCTTCATCTCCAAGCCACACCAATAGTTCATCAATCAAGAAATGGAGACCATCTTCTTCTTCCTCTTCACCATGGCTCCCTATTGATACCATTCTTGGAGAAATCTTCCCATATTGAGACCTTCCTTGAGCTTGTTCTTCTCATTTGAAGGTCATCCAAGTAAGTGATTCGTCCCATCTTCTAGATTTGTTGTCTCCTAGACCTTGAGAAGCTACATTTGCATTATTGTTGGTTCATTCATTTTCATTCTTGGTTTAACCCATTTTAGGGTTTGTTTTGGGGGTTTTTGTAGAGATTGTGGATCTTGAGCTTGAGAGGTGATTAGGAGCTTGATTTGCTTGATTAGAGTCAAAGGCAAGTGGATGATTGGATCGTTTTGATTATTAACATGTTTTGTGAGAAAAATCTTGTTTCATTAAGGGTTTTGGTGATTTTAGTAGTTGACGTTACTATGATTAATATTGATTTTGAAATGTGCTTATTGATGAGTTTATTTCCCTCTTGTTCATGCTTGGAAAATGTATGCATCATATTGTCAAGGTTTCAAATGGTTTCACATGAATGAGTTTTCTCCACCTTGAGATTTGTTGTGAATGGAAAGAATGGAAAGGGAGGAACTTGAAATGAGGAGCTTTTTAGCTCATATTATTGTCTTGGAAACATGTATTTTAGTCTTCTTGTTTATAGTTCTATGTGATTGTTTAAGTGTTGGAAAGGAAAGGAAAAAGGAAGGAAAAATCAAGTGTTTCCCGGACCTCCACGCCCAGGTCCGATCGATCGGACTGTCTTTAACTGGGAGGCTTTAGTGAAATTTGATATTGTTTTTTTTTTTGGAAACCTTTGGGCTTTCTATGAGTCCTAGGGGTATATACCTTAGTGTTAAGACCAATTATACCCTAATCTAAGGTCTCTAAGACTAGGGAACTAAAAGAAAAGAATGGTGTTGATTTAGACACTAATTCTTGGTTTTAGGTGGGACCCTGACTACCCTTTTTGGACTGTTTGGACCATGTGTGAGAATGTCTTGAGCCGACACGCCTCACGGTTGGTTCGGTGGCATCGAAGTTCAATCCATTTCAATCTTGAACGGGATGGAACGACGCGATATCTTCTTTATATCTAAACACAAGTCTTTCCCTTGGTTATCGCGAATTCTATTCCTTTCGGTGACTGAATAGGTTGCTCGATGTTTCCGGATTAATGTCATGCCTAGGATGGACCATTTATAATCTTGATTCTTTTCTATTGTAACATCTAGTACTACCCATAAGCTCATTTTAAGTTTTGAAAATCGAAAAGTGCATAAGGAGCCCGGAATGTCTTCAAACTCAAGGAGTACAAAGTAATTATTATAATCGACATACGGGACCCCTATTCACTTATATAAATCTTGAAACCGATAGTTTTACCCGAAATTGTTATAGTTCATTGTTTCACCTCATTTCCCGAGATTTGCATCACATGACTTGTTTTCCCGAAAGCATTGAAGTTACACTGGTAACAGTTATTTGTCCCGAGATGTATTGCCCGATATGAAGTGACAGTGTGCCCTTGAGCACCCCCGTTTTACCCGTTTATTTATTGTACTTGATTTACTTGCATATGTCCCGATTTGTTATTTGACCTATGAGTCGGCATCACTAAGCTTGGATACCTTGTCGGTTTGATCCACCGACTTGGAAATCCCTCTCCCGTCCCGCCAGCTGCAGTTTGGATCCCGATACCCGGTTATTGCCGTGGTCCCGTCCCGATACCCGGTTCGCTACCGTGGTCTCGTTCCCGTATATTTATATTGTATATATGATTTGCATTGAGTCTCCTCACCTTGTGTGACTGAGACCAACGTCCCGTTACACTCTTGTCACTTCGGTGATAGAGGACTTAGCTTCTTGTGATTGCCATCTTGCCAGTTCCCGATTCCTTGGATACCCGACATGTTTATTATTGCTTACTTGCTTTCCGATAAATGATTCGTTTCCTTTATGAAAGTTGTTATTTAAATAAGTGTTCATATTCTCCAATGTAAATTCAATTATTATTATATTGTTTTCTATCCTTTGTACACGCACATGTTTTAAATGAATGCCGGGTGGGTGAATACCCATACTTTTACCTATGTTTCAAACGATCAATGATCTTGCTAGATTTATATGATTACACATGTTTTAAAGGAATTCCCGAGTTGTTAAATATTCGTGCTTTGTTTTGAATGACATTTGGTTTGTCAGATATCTATGCCTATACCTGTTTTAAATGAATACCCGATTCGTTAAATATCCATGCTTTGAAATATGTTTCAAATGACACTTGTTTGCCAGATCCCTACGTTTATACCTGTTTTAAACGATATCCGGTTTGTTAAATATCCATGCGTTGAAATATGTTTAAATGAACACTAGTTTTGACAGATTTCTTTGGTTACATCGGTTTTAAATGAACACCCGGTTTGTTAAATATCCGTATTTTCACATATGTTTCAAATGGACATTGGTTTTGCCAGACTGCTATGAATACCTGGTTCGTTGTATACTTATGTTTTTACTTAAGTCTCAAATGAACGTTTGTTTTGCCCGGCCACTATATTCATAAATGTTTTAGACGAACACCCGATTGATAAACATCTATGCTTTTACGGATGATGTAAATGAATATATGTTTTATTAGATCTTCATGTTTTACCCATGCTTGAAACGAATACATGGTTTGTCAGAGATCCACGATTTTACAACTGTTAATTATATGCAGCATTTGATCGAGTATCGTGATTTATCTTATGTTTTATTCTTCAGTATATTTGTTATCTTTTCATCCACCTGCCAGACCGTCGTGTCTGACCCACTACTTTTGGTACTCAGGTTCAGATTTCTTCGCCCCGAGTTGAGTGTTTTTGTTGGCTGTGGAGCCATGCCTTGCAGGTTGGTTTGTCGGCTATGTCATGTAGACATTGAGCTTGACATCGGAGCTACGTCATATTTGGGGTAGTGTTATAGCTTATTGTTGTATGGCTTCTATTAGCCTTTTCTTGGGATTCTTAATTAATGTACATTGATAATTGTAACTTGAACATATCTGGGAATGTAACATCCTGTTACTGTCAGCTCTGTAATTTATTGTGATGGTTACTCCAGTCTGATATGATTCTTGATATAATAGCTATGTGCTAAAGGTTGAGTGCGACGCGGAATCCGATGGCCACGGACTCCGGGTCGCAATGCCACGAAAGCTTCCGCAAAATATTCAGAATGTGTTGGAATGTGTTGTCTTCACACACGCGGATCCTGGGAGAAAAAAAATATATTTATGCTAAATCCCATTCCCGCCCCCAAGGTTCCAGTTCGGGGGCATGACAACTGTCTCCTTCGTGTCTATTATGTAAGACACGGACTCGGATTTAGAGCTAGATGACGATACACTGTCAAGTTAAGCCGATACTCAGCAAGTTCAGCCCGCTCTCACTCCATTGGAGACACCTGTCGATGTAGAAGACCCTACGTCTACTTCCTTCATCGTTCCAGCAACTTCGGCAGAAGAAAAGACAATCTTTTTCCACAAATCGGAAGCTTCTTCACCAAATTCTTCACTTGAACCTTTCCAAAATGAAGGTATGCCTCAACCATTCCTATATAGTCCAATGGCACAAACTATCATGAAGAAAATGGGCTATGATGCTCAGAATCCAATCGGTTTGTGCGGTGGCTGTGGTATTCTCACACCATTGGAACCCACCCTGACCAAAAGTCAACTGGAGGATTGGAAACTCCGTCGTCACATAGACAAGTCTTCATACGGGTTGGGGTATGATCCTGGCACTCCCATGAGACAGTTGACACAAAGGCTACAAAGTCATTTTGCCAACCAAACCTCAACATCTCGTGTCCATGAAGACATTGATCTCCCTGAATATCTCTTTGAGTCACCCGTCAAGGATTCAAGAAGCCCTTCCAATTGGTATGATTTCTCTAACGATGAAGAGGAATTGTCTGATGACACAGACACACGGTTTTCTGACCCAGAAGAAATATTGTCTCCAAAAGAAGTACCCTACTTCGACCCAGTTTCAATAGGTGATTGGGATCATCTCATTGCCAGTCTTGAGAAGAATACCAATCAAGAAGACCCATGGAGGAAAGCAAAGCTTTGGTCTGTAAATGCCTTTGGAACTCTAGAAGGTCTTGCTAAGTTGGAAGCCTCCGAAAACATTGTGGAGGAACCACTTTCAAACCTTCCAACAGAAGATCCTGTTCAAAAGATAGACTTGGGGACACCAGATAACCCACGTCCTGTATTCATAAGTAAGAATATAAAGGATGATGAGTTACCCAAGTATATCACTTTTCTTTGTAAGTTCGTTGATTGTTTTGCATGGTCTTATACTGAAATGCCTGGCTTAGACCCCAAAATAGCAGTCTACAAACTCAATATGCAAAAAGACATCAAGCCTATCAAACAGGGCCAAAGAAGATTCTGTCCTGATGTGATGGACAAAATTGAACAAGAAGTTTAGAAACTCAAAAGCGTTGGCTTCATCCACGGGGAACAGCATCCTGAGTGGTTGACCAACATCGTCCTCGTGACAAAGAAAAATGGGCAGATCAGGGTCTGTATTGAGTATAAAGACGTGAATAATGCATGCCTTAAAGATGAATTTCCGCTCCCCATACCATAGGTGATGATCGACAACACCTATGGATTCGAGTGAATGACATTCATGGATGGCTTCTCTGGCTACAATCAGATAAAGATGAATCCTAAAGATGAAAGACACACATCATTTTGGACTCCATTTGGCGTGTATTGCTACACACTCATGCCATTTGGTCTGAAAATGTGGGTGCAACATATCAGAGGGCTATGATGAAAATATTCCAAGATATGCTACACAAGACGGTCAAATGTTACGTTGATGACCTCGTCGTCAAAAGCAGAAGAAAAGAAGACCATCTCAAAGATCTTCGAGAAGTCTTCATCCGACTTCGCAAGCACAAACTGCGGATGAATCCACTAAAGTGCTTCTTCGGTGTCTCATCGGGTAAGTTTCTCGGATTCATAGTTCGGAAAGGCGGAATAAGACTTGACCCCACCAAAGTCAGGGCGCATGTTGGTGGCTGCAAAGCATCGTTACTCTCCAGTCGAAAAAGAATGCCTTGCAGTGATGTTCGCCGTACAAAAGCTGCGCTACAATCTGCTGTCCAACACAGTATACCTGATTTCGAGGATCAATTTTCAAAAGGTCGTTGTCACAAAAGCAGGTTCTCTCAATGCCCGATTGGCAAAATGGTCCATCCTTCTGTCGCAATTCGATATTAGGTATGTACCACAAGAAGCAATCAAAGGGCAAGCTCTAGCAGACTTTCTCGCAGAGCACCCATTGCCTAAAGATTCTCCACTAAGGGATGATCTCCCAAACGAATCTGTCTACAATGTGAAAACTTCCTTACGAAATGCTTCCTGGGACATGTACTTTGACAGCGCAACCATGACAAATGAAAAAGGAAAGAAAATATCAGGAATTGGCATCCTCTTTGTCAGTCCCGACAAATACATGATTCCACACGCTTTCTTGCTACTGAAATCATGTTCAAACAATGCAGAGGAGTACCAAGTCCTGATTGTAGGATTGGAATTCGCCCTCAAATCTGGCATCACCATGCTGGAAGCTTTGGGGGACTCTCAATTGATCATCAACCAGACGAATCAGAAATTTGAAGTTAGGAAGCCTGATCTGTTGCCTTACTACAACAAGGCACAATCACTTCGGCAAAAGTTTGACATGTGTCACATCACCCATATCCTCAGAGGTGAAAACATCCGTGCAGATGCCTTAGCTGGACTCGCCGCATCTATGGCGATCCAAGAAGGGGAAAACTTGCAAATCACAGTGTGTCAAAGAAAGATTTTCCTTCTTCTTAACACCCACCAAGCAGTTGATGAATGCCACCAAGTGGTTGGAAGTCGGATGACCATCCTCAAACCTCTGATTGGCGACTAGAGGGATCCGTTCATTGATTACATTATGTTCGGAATCCTACCTGAAGATCCAAAAAATGGGCAAGCCTTCAAAATGGGTAAACTTTCATTTGGATATTCCTTGAAAAATGCTTTATAGAAAATCCTTCAATGGAGTACTTCTACGCTGCTTATCACAATAAGAAGCTGAGGAAACTCTTAAAGAAGTACATGCTGGTCTTTGTGGAGCTCATCAGGCCGGTCCTAAGCTCTACGATCAGATAAAAACGTTAGGTTATTATTGGCCTACCATGGTAGCAGACACAACGCAATTTGCTAAACGCTGCCAACAATGCCAAATTCATGGAGATTATGTCCACATGCCTCCGGAATGGCTACATCCCACAACAATCTCATGGCCTTTTGAAGCCTGGGGTATGAACATCATAGGTCCTATCTCTCCCTCATCAAGCAAAGGCCATCGCTTCATCTTCACCGCTATGCATTGTTTCTCCAAGTGATTAGAAGCATTTGCGCTCAGCGAAATGAAGACCTCATCAGTCCTTCAATTCTTGCGCACCAACGTTATTTGTCGCCTCGGCATACCTAAAAGATTCATTTATGATAAGGGACCACAATTCCGGGATCACAGATTCTACAGGTTCTGCGACAAGTACAAAATCCAAAGTTGTCATTCGACTCCATATAATCCGGTGGCGAGCGGACTAGCAGAAGCCTTTAACAAGACACTCTGCAAAATTCTCAAGAAAATGGTCTCTAGTCACAAAAGAGACTGGGGCGACAAACTACCTCAAGCTTTGTGGGTTTATCAAACCACCGTTCGAGGACCAACCCATAGTATAGCATTCTCTTTGGTCCATGGATGCGAAACTGTTGTCCCTTTGGAAGTACAAATTCCTTCCTTAAAGGTATCTTTGCAAAATGACATGACACAAGAAAGCAATGTCAAATTGAGACTCCAAGAATTAGATAATCTTGATGAAAGACGGCTTAAAGCTCTACAAAGCATTGTTTGTCGTGACCCCGGACCGGGCCTTACCGAGCCAATCATGGATCGGGACTAGTGATGTACCACATCGGTTTAATGCCATACATTTATTTAATTTCCCACAGGTGTCCGCGGTGAGGATATCACAACCATATATGAACATTTCTTTTAAGTGTGGAAGCGTGTAGCAAATCAAATATTCAAACCATCTCTAGTCATAAAGACAATAACACAAGTATAAATACTGTATCAGAATGAGCAATGATCATTAGCATGTTTCCCAAAAGTAAGTTAAAGTTTATACAACGATCATTTAATTACATTCCCAAAAAATAGAGGCTAATAAAGGCCAATACATCTCAAACAATAACCTAAAAGAATAGTTAAACAGTTTCCCAAAATGTTACGTTTCTCGCAACAACCAAATGTCTAAATGACATCATCAGCATGCCACTCAACTAGGCGTTGCGGTTCACCGACCGCCTCCTCAAGGTAACCGGCAACGGGACCTGAGTACTAAAGAGTGGGTCAAACACGATGGTTTGGCAAATGGGTAAAATACAATGACAATATAATAATAAATGAATTTACCTTCAAAAGCATTTAAACTTGTTTAAATAACAATTTCTATAAACAAGATAAAACATTTATTCAAATACAAGTAGGCATTGAAAAACATGTAAATGTAACCAAGGAATCGAGAAACAAGCAAGATGACAACTACACGAAGCTAAGTCTTCTATCACTAAAGCGACAGAGCAATAACTAGGCACTGACCTCAGTCACTCGGGGTGAGGAGAAATAGTGGATCTTATAAATACATATATATATACTATACATGACCACGGTAGCGAGCCGGGCATCGGGAACCACAGTAGCAATCTGCGGCATTGGGATAAGACCATGGTAATAACCGGGTAGCGGGACCCAAACTGCAGCTGGCGGGACAACAGGGGGATCTCCAAGTCAGTGGATCAGACCAACGAGGTTATCCAAGCTTAGTGGTGCCGACTCATAGGTCAAATAACAAAATCAAAACATGTATAAAACACATCACGTGCAAGTATATAAATGAGCGGGACGGGTGTGCTCAAGGCACAAATTTCCTTTCAATTCGGGGAATGTATAAACGGGCTAGCAAAATGATAAATTACAATTTCAATGCTTTCGAGAACGATAAATCATAATTCATGAATTTTCGGGAATACATGTGACAATTCGGAATAATCGAAAACGCAGTTTATCTTTTGAAATTTCGGGACAAGTATCAGGATTCAAATCTAGTCCAAGGTGAATAGGGGTCTCGTATGTTGATTTTGATATAACTTGGTACTCTATGAGTTTGGGGACATTCCAAGTTCCTTATACACCTTGGTGATTATTAAGACTTCGATGAATCTTTGTGATGTGGTTTCTTTCTCAAATAGGCTTCATACATTGCCTAATAATTCTCCCCGATGTCAAGGGGTTCCCTTAAAAACCTTTCCCGAGCTCCAAAAGTGGTCCATACCTGAGAGGGGGTGCGCTCGAGCGGACCTGGGCTACGCAGAAAGACGGGCGGACAGAACGTCTGCGCGCTTGAGTGGCCAATCGTTCGCTCGAGCGGGCAGTCAATCTACTGCCCGAGCTGTAGTTATTTCTGCTACCCGGAAATGGCCATTTTGGCCTTTTTCTCCTCCATCTCCAAAACATTTTTCTTGCAACAAAAAGGCCTCCTTGCCTCCCAATAACAACCATTAAATTTCTTCAAACAATCACTTAAAAACCTTCATCAAAACTCCAATAAACATTAAATCTAAACACCTTCTTCTTCACATTCAACACCAAAGAAAGAGAAGAGACCCTAACATACACAAAGGTTCATTTGAGCCATAATCAAGAGATAAAATAAAGGGTAATAAACCACATTTCCATGACAATAAATGAGCTAACAAAAAGCCTTTCATGAGCATTTATTTCACAATGAATACAAGCTAATAAATATGGATATGAATAGCAAAACCACCCACATTCTTCATAAAACCATTAAATGTTCAAACTATCATTTCATCCACTTGCCTTTGGTCTCTAATCAAGCAAATCCAAGTCTCTAATCACCTCTCAAGCTCAAAATCCAAGCTACAAGCAAAAACCCCAAAAACAAACCCTAAAATGGGTTAACCAATGAATGAAGAAGATAGAACTCACAATAATGAAAATGGAGCTTCTCAAGGACTAGAAGAATACAAATGTAGAAGATGGAGAAGATTGCTTACTTGGATGACCTTCAAATGTCAAGAGTTAGCTCAAAGAAGATCTTGGAATGGGAGGTTTTCTTCACAAATGGTATCAATGGGTAGCCTTCAAGATGAGGAAGAGAATGATTGTCGCGACCCCGGAACGGAACCCCGGGCCCGCGACGGTTGTTGTTTACATTGGAGATATACTTTCCCACAGGTTCCCGCGGTGAGGATTCCCAAAGACACGCGGAATCTGACTCACACGATCAAGTATGTGGAAGCGTGTAGCAAATCACATCGAGATAAGCACCCATAAAATATTTAAGTGCCATAGCAATAATAACAAGACATGGTATTAAAAGAAATAAGCTAACATGGCATTCCCAACATAATTCAAGTTATGAGACTAACTCAAAAGTAAGTTAAGTTTTAGTTACAACCCATAAGAGGCCAACAGAGGCCAATACACTTCTCAAAATAATAAAGGAAACCCCAAGACAAAATGACGAAACTCAAGAAACCCGCCCGACGTCTAATTGACATCGTCGGGCTGCCACTCTCTCACTGGGGGTGGCTCAAGAGCCTCCTCCTGACGCTCCTCCTCAAAGGCAACGTCTCTTGCAACTGGGCACCAACAAACAAGGGTCAAACATGACGGTTTGGCAGGTAATCAATTTAGGTGGAAGCATGAAACCATAAACGTTTTAAGAAAACATTTAAGCAAATCCTTGATTTGAAATACTGCAATAGCTGAGATACATTTTCGAGAATACATAATAAAGTTGGGATACTAAAACAAACTAGCATGAGTAGATATAATATCATGAATAGTTACAATCCACAAAGAGCTCATCCTTTCTCTATCATATATATAATGAAAAGAGCAAGCACGCACGACAAGCACGATATATATAATATAATCACGTCACGATTCCCACATATACGGGGATTTCCGGCCGCGGAACCGGACATGAACGATGTGTAATAAATACACGACTAGTTTGCAGACAGTCCACATGTTTAAGGACCCCCAAACAGTTGATCAAACTGAAAGGGAAGTCCAAGCTCAGTGGTGTTCACTTAATTCATGAATGCACAAAACACACGAAACACTATCAAAACTTGTCGAGATAAACAAGGGGGAAGTCACTTATCAAAACACGACGAACACGACTAGCAAAAGGCATAATTAATATGCATAACACGCTTAGGAAGTGATCCCCTTTTTCTTGAAACAAAACTTCAAGACAAGCTTATACTTGAAATCCAAAACGAGTACACGATGGTACTTATCGTACCAAAACGGAATTCAATTACGAAATCTGTCAGGCATGTGTTAAGGCTACTAATTAACCTTTGTGTAATTGGGACCCCAAATGTCGGAATATACAAGAATTGGTGTCCCCGAAGTTGGGTTGCATTTCGAAGTTCCATTTACACAATGTCAAGTCAAAACCCTTAATATAGTCTAGTTTTTCAACCCTATAGAAAATACACAAATGAAATAATTCTTCTTCCTGAATCTGGCAGGTTCGCTCGAGCGGACCTTGTAAGGTGTTGACACTTCGCTTGAGCGAGACAGTTCGCTCGAGCAGACAATAAGGTCGCTCAGGCGGACAGCTCTCTGTCTGCGTTCGGACCAAACAGAGGTTTGGTCGCTCGAGCGGACAAGCTTCTGTCTGTGCTCGCTGAGTGCAGAAAATGCCTTTCTCTTGTACAACTTCCAACACATTTCACTTTTTCTTCTCCTCCTTAAGCCACACACAATCCCTTGAGCCTTCATGCTCACCAAGGGTTCATTTTCACACTTTCAAACATTCAATCCAATAAAAGTCAAGATCATGAAGTTTATAACAAGTTTACATGCACAATTTCTAAAATAACAATGTAATCAAAATACACATGCATCATTTCCTATAGAGATTACTTGCCTTGTCCAATGCTAACTATCCTCTTCAAGAACTTCACTCAAGCTATTCCAACACTACAAGAATCGCAAGAGAAATCCACTCAAAACTCAACAAAAATTAAAACAAAGAACCCATTTTAACAAAAGGGTTTGTAAACATGAAAAACATGATCTTTAAGAACTAAAAGGACTTCATGCACAACATGGATTGAAGCTCTTACCTAGAAATCGTCAAGCAAGGGGGAAGGAAGGAAATGAAGAGCTTATCCCACCAAAAGTTCCAAGAAGTTTATACCAATAGAAAGCTTGCAAGGAGATGAAGAAGATGATATCCTTAGAATTTCATTTGGAGATCTCTAGCTAGGTCATGCAAGATGAGGAAGATGGAAAAGAAAGAAGGATTTTCAGCCCTAGGTCAAGAAGTTGCAGAGATTTGGGGGAAATGAATGAAAAGAGAGGGAGATGGGGTTTTGGCTTAAGACCTTAGCAAAATGGGGCCCCATTAACTTGAACTTTGAAATGGCCAAAACATGATCTTGTGGGACTCGAATGACTTCGACGAAGAAGGATAAAACGATCCTCGAAATGTCTAGTTTCCAAAAAGTATATTTTTGACATGGTTTTGAGATCTCAAAAATTGTGTCCAGATTTGTGCATAAAAGACAATTTTACCCTCTTTGGGCCAAAACATGGGTTTTTGGGCTTCAAACATGAATGGGCTTAAGACGAAAGTTGTAACACATAGGAAAATCATTCAAATGAAATCAAAATCACAATCACATGGAAACCGATACGATCTTCCCAAACTTACACGTGCACTCAGGCCTTCCTGAGTGTGTTTGACTAATATTAAACGTTCTCAAAATTCCCAAAGCTATGTCCAAGGCTAAAACTAATTACTTTTAACCCAACAACAACTAAACCCGCTTAGGACTAAACACACACTAATCGCACACTAATCGAATTGGTCTGGGTCGGGGTCTAACAATGATGAAGTCTATTTTGATGTTGGTGCAAGTTTGGTGGGAGATTGAGATGGAGAGAGTAAGAAGAAGAAGGGAAAAGTTGCAAGAAAGCTTAGGTTGAAGTGTTGTACTGGAATAGGGAAATGGAAGATGGGTTTTCCTTATATAAGCAATGAGAATGGGTCCCACCACTTAAGAAACTCTTTGGGCTAAAATCATGTCTTTCGGGATCTCGGATGAATTCGACGAAGAAGGAAGAAATGATCGCCTAAATGTCTAGTTTCTAAAAAGTATATATTTTTTCAGGTTTCGGGGATATCAAGTTTTGGGTACAAATTTATTGTAAAAAGACTGTTTTGCCCTTAAGGCTAGGAAATTGGGTTTCGGGATCTCAGACGGGAACGAGATCAACATTAAAGTTGTCGGGATTAACAAGATAAACAAAACGGGATAAAAACACAAATCAAAACAATTCCGAAAAATCTCCCAAGTAAACGCAAAGTCATAAAGGGAACCCCCAAAGGGCCCCACTAGTCACCAAAGCACTCAAAATTCCCCAAAACTATATCAAAAGCTATTCTAAACCCAATTAGTCAAAGACTACTAATCACGCTTAAGACTAACACATGACTTAATTAACACTAATCGGGTCCACTCGGGTCGGGGTCTTACAATTGAGCTATACCAAGCACGCATGGTAGGATCTTTCGACAAGAAGGTCAGGCAATGCGCATATAAAAAGGGTGACTTGGTTCTTGCAGTAAAAAGACCAATGGTTTTCGCCCACAAATCTAAAGGTAAATTCGAACCAAAATGGGAGGGACCATTTGTCATCGACAAAGTCTTCTCCAACGGCGCATACGCTCTTCTAAACATGGAGGGCGACAAATGTATGCTACCCATCAATGGCAAATTCTTGAAGCGGTACTACCCTTGAAGACTTATGCCACTGGGTCAGAGCAATGCCTGCACGGTCAAAGCCTATTTCTAGGTACTTGCTCGTCAAACCCACTCCTTTTGGAATTTTCATTCTTATGTTGAAATTTCTTAAAGAAAAACTCAAAACAATGGTTACTTTCATAGTTTCATCGTTAAAAAAAAAAATCCAAAAATCCAAGTTTAGGAGTCTCTTCCCGGACTTGACCGAAACTTTCGATCTTTGAACCCAAAACTCATGGTTTGAAGAAAAATTCAGGACTTAGGAATTTCCACCCTAGTCCATCCCGACTTTTACAAAAAAAAATAAAATGGTTTTGAGTCAAAATTTATGACCCTTGTGTCTTTAAACAAAAATAGATTTTTAGAAACCGCGGGGAAGCGACGCTAAGTTGATACTCGTAAAACCCAAAAATTGGAAGGAAGCGAACCCGATTCAATACTTCCAAAATTTCAAAATCGCAAGGAAGCTACACCTTGTCAATATTTGTGAAATTTCAAAAAATTTGTGGAGACGCAACATTCCAGTTGATATCCACAAACCCAAAATTCAAACAAAAATCGAGGTAAAAAAAAAAAAGACCTCAAATTTCAAAAATCGTGGGGAAGCGACATTCATTCGATATCCACAAAACCAAGATGTTTGAAAAAGCAAGGAAGCGATGTTCATTCTATACTAGCACCCCAATTCGCGAGGAGGCGACATTCCATCGATACTTGCAATACCATTCAACAGGGAGGCGACTTTTTAGTCGATACTTGCATTTTTGAAAACAAAAATCGGTTTCCACACCAAAAATCAAAACTTGGCTTTCTTACCAAAAACAAAAATCGACTTCTAAGCCAGAACCCAAAACCTGGCTTTCATGCCAAAAACCAAAATTGGCTTTTACGCCAAAAACAAAATTTCGGCTTTTATGCCAAATAGTCCAAAAACCCGGGTTTTACGACAAAAATCTAAAATCTGGCTTTCATGCCAACAAAACAAAACTTGGTTTTCAAAAAAATCTGGCTTTCACGCCAAAAACAAAAAATCAGCTCTCATGTCATCCCAAAATTTCGACTTTCATGCCAACAAACAAAATCGGCTCCTATCCCACAAAACCTGGCTCTCATGCCAATTCAAAAATCGACTCCTATGCCACAAAACCTGGTTTCCATGCCATCTAAAAAAAAATGGCTTTCATGCCATTAAAAAAAAAACGGCTTTCATGCCACCTCAAAAATTTGGCTTACATGTCATCTAAAAAAAAACTCCGCTTTCATGCCATCTCAAAAAATTTGGCTTTCATGGCATCTCAAAAATTCAGCTTTCATGCCATCTCAAAAAAACTTTAGCTTCCATGCCACAAACAAATTTTAGCTCTTACGCCACAAAATTCAGCTCCAATGCCATCTTAAAATCCAGCTTTCATGCTATCAAAAAACCAGGCTTTCGCCACAGAATTTGGCTTTCATGCCCAAAACAACCCTTTGACAAAAGATTTTCACAAAATGATAACATTTTGATCAAATTTCCAAACAAACATCTTACTTTTGCTTATTTTCATAAAAAAGAATTTGAGTAAAAAGTATATAAAGTACCAAAAATGTTTTTTACGTGGAGATACCAAAAGAGAAGAAGAAAAAAGAGTTTGTTACAAAAATCTGGAGCTTAGTCTAACATGGTATTCAACCAAAGATTCAACTCCTCAAGCAGACTCTTGGCCTTAGCCTCTAAAGCTTCTAGGCCACGCTTCTTTAAAATTTTTCCATAAAATACAACAGAACGCCGTGACCCATCTACAACATGGGGAAGCTCTTCCCAAAGAATCTGTCATTGCTCGTACTCTTGAGTCTTCCTCGAAGATTGATCTTAGCTTCCTTGACTTGGCGAATTAGAATCCCTTCTCTAGCACGAGCTTCCACAATGGCGGCCCATTTTGCAGCAGCTTGTTCCTCCAATAGCTCAAGACGCTGCCTAGTCTCAATGACCTCCCTATCAACATGGCGCATGTCTTTTGTTAGCTCAATGATAGCCAACTCGGTGACGTTCTTCTCCCAAACGAATTGCTTCTGAGTCCGCGAGATCTTGTTCAGCTGAGACTTGATCGCCAGAAGGCTTTAAAAACATCTCATTGAAGAAGTCACCACTTGGGAAGTTCTTGGTCTCATTCCCCTTGTTGCCTAGATCTATGACTCCATCAACAAAACCCTTCGCACTTGCAAAGTCCAGACCGACCTCTTCGCTATCAGCAAGGATGTCTTGTACATGTTTGATCATGCCAAAGCCCAGCTTATAAATGGCCAGAAGAAAGAGTTTCTACCCATGAGCTCAAAACGCTCTTCAACACTTTCGCATACTCAAGAGATGGCCCGGATGAAGGCTCGCCCCTCTCCATTGGTCGACTGCCTGTGTCATGCCCTGTTGGAGGAGTGATCATCAAACTCTTCCTAATTGGAGACACTGGCAGAGGAATCTCCTCAAAAGATTTCATCTCTACCGCATTGAAATTGGAAGAAGAAATCCATACTTCTGGTTCAACTGCAGGCATTCCCTACTCTAGCACTATGAAAGATGAAGGAACTTCTCTTGTTACTTCACAACCTGCAAGCGAAATAAAACAAAAAAGGTATGAATATGATCCTGTTGAAAAAAAATCATTATCAGTAGGGTTATTGCTACAAATACCTTCTTCAACGATCGGCGGAATACTTTCTGCCTCCATGAGTTCATTCGAAGCATCGTCAAAGGTCGTGTCCATGGATGGCTCGAAATCGTCAGAATCCTATGGCAAGTCAGCTGACAAGAAAACAAGCAGCATGTTAGCAAATGACAGCACGGACAAAAAAAAAGGAAAGAAAATACAAAGAAGTCATATCAGGTGAAGATTCTGGAATCACTCCAGAGTCCTTCGGTTCTTCTTCAGATGTCGCAGTCGGATCCGTCACTGCTTCATCAGCCGGCAACCTCAAGCATCACTGAATCAACATCTCCCACTGCAAAAGGAGAAAAAGAAAAAAAAAACGGAAAAGGAAAGAGGAGGAATCATACCATCATTAACGGTCTCTTCCTCTCGGCTCCTCTTTTCTGAAGGCTCATCAGCGTCCCCTAACATCTCTTTAGCAATGGCGGGAGGGACTTCTGAATCAAGAGAGTCATCGTGTTGTCTCTTATTACGGCGTTGCCCTATTTTCCTCTTGCTGTAAAGTCCGGGGATCCGAACCCTAGAGGGGGGGGGGGTGAATAGGGTGAGCTTCAATTATGACCAATTTTAACCAATTTTAACTTCTTTAACTTAAACTAGTCACAAGTGGTGATTACAAATAAAATGCGGAAGCTTAATAAAAACAATCACCACAAAGCAAGCACCATCACACAAGGATTTATAGTGGTTCGGCCTCAATGCCTACATCCACTACCGGCTTGTGATCCAATACCCCACCGGATTTCCACTATTTATGCTTTTCAATAGGCTAAGCAATAACCTTTACAATATGCTTTTCAAGGCTAAGCAATAACCTTTACAATGTTGTTTTTCAAGGCTTAACATCAACCTATACATTATGCTTTTATAGGCTAAGCTATAACCTCTTCAACCAAATGGTTGGCTATCTCTCTAAGTAGTGTCTAACATACACTTGATGGAGATACAAATTTAGCTCATTACATTTGCCTCTAAAATAGGCGGATATGAAAATGAAAATCTAATACACACACACTATGAATGCAAAGATGAAAGTACATGATGTGTGTGTGTGATGTCCTCAATCATTTTGAAGATGAAAGCTCATAAATGTATGCCTAAGGCTTTTGAAAGTTTTAGCTCACAAAAACATTTATGATTGAGGAAAGAATGCAAGTCACATGTTAAAAGTAACAACTTGTTAATGATGTCAAAGATTCACAAGTTGTATGAAATTAATTAGCTCTAAACATGTGATGCATAGGGATGTCAATCAAATCAACAATGTAGCTCATAAAACATAAAAATAGATTTGATTAAAATAAGGGGACAAATCATATGTAATTATAAATACAACTTGAAAAAGATATACCTATCAAAGTAAGGCAAGTTGTGAAACTTTAAAACAATAATACATATGATTTGTAAAGTTTGTTGAATCCAAAACATAAGATACATTTGAAAGAGATTTTCTTATGATGGAAAACAACAACCAAAGATTCAACCAAGTATATGAATCATGTTACATATAATTTCAAAGATTCTTTCATTAACATGATCTACTTAGATTTACCAAATAAAGTACTACTTGGATTGAATCAATGGTGATGCATCCAAAACAATAGATCAATTCAAAAAATAAAACATGCTAAGGACACAACACATCATAGTTTAACATGCTACTAAAGATTTACCAAAGATAAAAACAAAAACATGAAAACATATGATTTGTAAAGATGTTGAATCCAAAACATAAGATAGTTTTGAAAGTGATTTTCTTATGTTGAAAAACAACAACCATAGATTCAACCAAGTATAGGAATCATGTTACATATAATTTCAAAGATTCTTTCATTAACATGATCTACTTAGATTTACCAAAAATAAAGTACTACTTGGATTGAATCAAATGGTGATGTATCCAAAACAATAAATCAACTCAAAACATAAAACATGTTAAGGACACAACACTTCATACATAGTTTATCATGCTACAAAAGATTTACCAAAAGTAAAACAAAGCATGAAAACATATGATTAAGGAAAGTAGAGCCTACTTGGTGATTTAACTTCATTAATCCAAGCTTTAGCTTTCCTAATGATCCCCTTCAACCCTTAGTTCATTTCCCTTTGATTTGCCTCAAAACCCCTCAAGGAGGGCCTTAAAATTCCCAACTTTTGGCAAAGGAAAGAACTCATATTTATAGCCAAAACAGCCCACCGGCTAGTCCCCGGTCGACCTGGTAACAAGACCCGGTCGACCTGGCCTTCACAACGGCTATAAAAAGATCCGTTAGGCAACCCAACGGCTATGTCCCGGTCGATCGGCCACACTGCAGTCCGACCACCTGGGACCAAAATTCCCAAAAATCCATTTTTCAAAGTATTTCTTGAGGGAACTTTTTGGGCCATTTAATCAAGCTTAAAAACATGTTTTAAATCATTCTAAGGGTTTTAAAACATGAACCATAAAAAGCCTAAAACATTTTGAAAGATTTAAAACTCATAGGCTAGCTTGATTTTCTAAAACTCTTTTAAAAAACAAATGCATCCAAGATTAAAAACAAATCATGCATAAATCAATATATCTTCAAGACTTAAAAACCAATGCATGTATAAAACAAGATTTCAAGATTTCTTAAAACAATGCATATGTGTGTAAATCAAATGATGCTTGAATGATAATGCATCCATCAAATTGCAATCTACAAAAATCCTAACACTTGCCTGAAGTACCCGTCCCATCGCTAAAGTCAGGACCTTCGCTTGATTCCTCGCTGAATGGTCTGCTTCTCCTAGTGGACTCCAAGAAAGCCTTCATTCGTTCCGCTTGCATCCAAGCGTCGATCTCGGCCTCCTCTTCTTCTAGCTGTTTCAAGACCTCACCAGGTATCTCTTGTACGGCTCCTGATCTGATGATGTCCTGTTCACCGAGAAAACCTATTTTGTGCTTCTCTCCAACAAGGAAAGCCAGAACTTCCTCTCGACGGACTCCATTTGATCTGCCAAGACCCTTCCTAGAAGACTGCTTGACAACGATGTCGCGACCCCGGACCGGGAATCCCAATCCGGGATCGGGACATTAGTGTGTAATGATTATTAAAGAGGATTATCTACATCCACAATATACAATTTATTTAATTTCCCACAGGTGTCCGCGGTGAGGATATCACAACCTTGCATGAATGTTTCTTTTTAGTGCGGAAGCGTGTAGCAAATCAAATAGTAGACTATCTCTAATCATGTAAGCATTAATATCAAATATCAAAACTGGATCAGAATGAGAAATGATCTATAGCAAGTTTCCCAAAAGTTGTTAAAGTTAGACAAAATATCATTTAGTTACATTCCCCAAAATTAGAGGCCAACAAAGGCCAATATTACAAAATAATAACCCAAAAGAATGGTTAATAAGTTCTCCCCAAAGTGTTACGCCTCTTGTAGCAACCCGATGTCTACATGACATCGTCAGCACGCCACTCAACTAGAGGTTGCGGCTCACCTACTGCCTCCTCCGGCTCCTCCTCAAGGAAACCAGCAACGGGACCTGAGTACCAAAGCAAAGGATCAGACACGACGGTCTGGCAAGAGAGTGAGAAGATACAACAACATATAATAGATGAAATATCTCGAAAAGCAAGGAAATCTGTTTAAGCAAGAACTCTCATAAAATAGATAAATCATTTGCTAGAAAACATGTAAACAAGATAAAACATATGAGGTAACCAAGGGATCGGGAACTCACAAGATGGCAATCACATAAAGCTAAGTCCTCTGTCACTAGAGTGAAAACAGTATCACGGGACGTTGATCTCAGTCACACAAGGTGAGGAGACTCAACGCAATCATATATACAATATAAATATACGGGACGGGACCACGGTAGCGAACCGGGTATCGGGACGGGACCACGGTAATGACCAGGTATCGAGATCCAAACTGCAGCTGGCGGGACGGGAGAGGGATTTCCAAGTCGGTGGATCAAACCGACAAGGTATCCAAGCTTAGTAATGCCGACTCATAGGATAAATAACACATCGAGACATATGCAAGTAAATAAAGTACAAGTAAATCAATGAACGGGCAAGAATATCAAAATGTATAACTTTCATTTCATATCGGGCAATACTCTTCGGGACAAGCCCATGTTACTAGTGTAACCATCAAGCTTTCGGGAAAATAGATCATGTAAAGTAAATCTTGGAAATGAAGAAATAAAACGAACTATTACAATTCCGGGAAAATATTGATTTCAAGATCTATTTAAGTGAATAGGGTTCCCATATGTCGATTATTGAAATGATTTGGTACTCTTTGAGTTTGAAGACATTCCGGGCTCCTTATGCACTTTTACTATTTTTAAAACTTAACATGAGCTTATGGATAGTACTAGATGCTATGATAGAAAAATCAAGACTATAAACGGTCCATCCTAAGTATGATGTCAACTCGGAACCCTCGAGCAACCTACTCAGTCACCGAAAGGAATAGAATTCGCGATACCCAAGGAAATAGACTTTGCATTTAGGTATGAAGAGGATATCGTGTCGTTCCATCCCGTTCAAGATTGAATAGATTGAACTTCGATGCATTCCGAACCAACCGTGAAGAGCATCGGCTCAAGACGCTCTCACATATGGTCAAGTGAGTCCAAGGAGGGTAGCCAAGGTCCACAAAAAAAATAAATGTCAAAACACACTTCCGAAATTTCTGTACCAGAAATGCACAGGGTCCGATCGATCGGCCCAAAAAGCCTTACAGTTAAAAGACAGACCGATCGATCGGCCTGTAGGTCCGATCGATCGGACCTGGGCGTGAAGCATGCCCGGGAACTTGATTTTTCTCCTTTTTGTTTCCTTTCCTTCCAACACCTCAACAACCACATAGAACTATAAACAAGATGACTTAAACACATGATTCCAAGACATTAAATGAGGCTATCAAGATGTGTAAAGATCATTTATTTCAACCATGAAACATCAATAAAAGCAATCAATGAAAGCATGAAAACCATAAATGCTTCACCAAACCATTTCAAACTTAAAAACATCCAAACATTCACTTGCCTCAAGTCCAAGCTAGCTGAAAACAAGCCTCTATTCACCTCTATTGCTCAAAGCCAAGCTACAATAAAAAAACCCCCAAAAACAACCCTAAAATGGGTTACACAAAGAATGAGAATGAAAGAACCAACAATAATGCAAATGTAGCTTCTCAAGGGCTAGAGGAACACTAATCTAGGAGATGAATAAGAACACTTACTTGGATGACCTTCAAATGAAGAGAGTTATCTCAAAGGGAGTCTCAAAGTTGATGGATTATTCTAAAAATAGTATCAAGAGGAAGCTTGTGAGATGAGGAAGAGATTGGTAATCTCCATTTCGAGTTTGGTGCAAGATTTGTGAGGATTTGAGATGGAGAAGCAAGAAGAAGAAGAGAAAAGTAAGGAAAACCCTAGACTCAATAGTTGTGCTGGAACATGAAAATGGAGAAGGAAGGGAAGGGTCTCCTTGTTAACACTTGGGAGGTTGGGTCCCACAACTTAAGGAGCTACATTGGCTGAAATCATCTCTCTCGGGTCCTCGGATGAATTCGACGAAGAAGGAAGAAATGTTCGTCGAAATATCTAGTTTCCAAAAACTGTACGTTTCGCGGGTTTCGAGAATATTAAGTTTTGGGTACAGATTTGGTGTGCAATGACTGTTTTACCCTCAAGGCTATGAAATCGGGTTTCGGGATCTCAAACGAGGATGGGATCAACATGAAAGTTGTAGGATTCCTCAAGATGAATGCAACGGGCCAAAAACACAATTCACAACAAATCGGGAAAATCTCGCAAGAAAATGCAAAGCCGAAAAGGGAACCCCCAAAGGGCCCCACTAGCCAACAAAACACTCAAAGTAGCCCAAAGCTAAAATCAAGGTTATTCTAAACCCAACTTAACCAAAAACACTAATCAAGCTTAGCACTAACACGCAACTTAATTAGCACTAATCGGGTTCACTCGGGTCGGGGTCTTACAATCGAGCTCTTTCTTGGAATGCTCTGTACGAACCACTTCGTAAAGCCACACAGTCTGGAAAGTGGGCAACTCAGGATAGGAAATCATGGCGGTAGTGTCCTCCGCATTGTAAAAAGCCCATGCATTCCTCCCATCCTGCAAGCCTCCAAAACGCTTCACCATGCTCAAAGGCGTTCCAACAAAGCCTTGAGAGAAGCCAAACTACAATGCAAAACGCGAGGGGACATACGGCTGGATGTCAACAAAAAGATGTCTACGGTACACCATCATACCAACGCGTATGTTGAAAAGCCACCTCTTTTCTGCGTTTGTCAAAGTATAGTGTCTTCCTGACCCTGCCCTGGTGGAATCAAGGGAGACACTAAAATCAAAAGCCTTCTTCTGCAAACCTGGAGAAAGCTTCACTGAAGATTGCCAGATCTCGATATCCCTGAACCGTCGCATCCTCAAACGGGCAGACAAAAGTGATTCGGAAATGGCTGTCCCTCTAGCCAATCGAATCATGAAAGGGTCATCATCCTGTGCAACTCCTAATCGATGGAATCCGGGAAAGTGGTATACATACCACAAATAGAAAATATGGGCTGAAAAAACCCTATTCATAGGATGCCCAAGCCGAACCAGGAAAGCAGCAGCCTGCAGTTCGGTACACAAATAGGAGTAAAGAGCAGACACCAAAGCAAGCCGCTCTCCAAACGCCATCTGACAAGACGAAAAAATACAATACGGCCTGATATGCGTACCATCTCCTCCAGTGAAAACAACCTCACTCGGCCAATAAGTGAGGTAAATAGCGAGATCCCTCCGCAACACAATGTCCAAGTAAATGGCATCTGTGCTCGTGAAGAAGTCCTTCAAGTCTCCTCGTGTGACAGAAGTCTTCTTTGAACTTGGAGTTTTAGCTCTGGCCTCTTAGGTCGTGCTATTAGAAGACTCTCTGCTGTCAAAGAAGTTGGGGAACAAAGAGCCAAAACTCCTCCAACTACTGGACCTTACTTTCGAGCCCTCTGTCGGATGTGAATTTTGATCCCCCCGGGGAGGGAAATCGCCATTCATCTATATGTGCTATTTAAACTTTACATCGAAAATGAGGATTCCGACTACCCTCAAAATCGACGGATCACGATCGCTAGCTACGGTAACGGCCGTAACACTGTTCTTCGACAAAATCCAAAGAAAAATGGGAGAAAATAAATGGGTGGGTTCTTCCTCTCGTCTAATGTGCTGCCGGCAACACACGACGATTTTTATGTTACATTAATTTGGGTCTCTTTGGGTCTCTTTAATATTGGGTCAATTCAGGGTTATGAGTCAAAGTCCAAATAAGGTTAATCCTCACATAGAAAAATCATAGTATATTAAAGTAAAATAAAATAATTAAAATAAAGAACATAAAAGGGGGAGGTGCCAAATAATTAAGAAAAGGATCGACCCCGTTCCTGGGTACCCCTTTCTAATCCCTTGGCAAAATAGGGTTTAAAGGTTGGCTTTTCAAATCAAAATGATGATGCAAATGAGACTTTGACTTGTGATTTCTATGTTTTTCGTGTGCGATACACGAGTGATAAAGTGAAAAGCTGACGGGCTGTAATTGATTGAAGGTGGCCGATGGGCCGGTGTTTGTTTTAGAGTGGCCGATGGGCCGAAAGTGATTTGGAGGGTGGCCGATGGGCCGAAATAAAAATATGCAAAGTGTGTGAAATCATTCATCTTATCTTATTATTCTCATTTATTCAATTTTAGAAATCAGTTCTTTATTCCCTTTTATCACTAAGTTCGATTAAATATCTGGCACTTAAGGTGGAGGAAGAAACAAAGGAAAAATCTTTTTGAGTTTATTTTGTTGGTTTTATAGTTTTTAGGGATTTTTGATATAATGGGGCTAGAAGGGCCTAACTAGGGGATTCTTACTTGGATTTATGTGATTAATGCTTTATTACTGATCATCGGATTGACCCTAACCTAAGGTCCTAAACCGCCCACATCAGCTCTCCTGGTCCCCTAACGGTACAGGAAAAGTGGTGGGACGAAGCCTAATGCTCTTATCTTTCTAATGGAGGAATCAGATATAATCCTAGGGGGCAAATAGCCTAACTTTGATAATTGCTATACCTAAACAATTTGGTTGAGCATGGTCTTAATTGATTTGGTTTGTTTTGATTTATGTTGAAGGTTGGTTAAGAGTGATTTAGGGATGTATCAAGGTTTTGATTACTGTGTTTTTCAATATATTAAAACTTCGAAATCGGTGAAACAGGGGTGATGGAGGACTTGGGCGCACCTGTGGTTGCGCCTAGGTCACACTGGTGACTTGGGCGCACAGACAGTGGCGCCCAAGTGCCAAGTCTCATGTGGCTTGGCTGGTGGTGATGAATTGACTTGATCTTTGGAGTTCGTAGGGTTTCTATTTGATACAAGTCTCTGTTATGATGTTATTTTAGGTTCTGGATTGATTTATTTTTATAATCTTGAGTCCAGAATTCAAAATACAACCGAGGTTTACAACTTGGACCAGACAGGAAACCTGGGCGCACCTGTGTGTGTGCCTAGGTGTCTTTGTGCACTTGGGCGCACCAGCAGTGGCGCCCAGGTGGTGTTTTGATGTTCTTCGACCGTCCGACTTTGGTTCGAGGTTCCGGATGGGTTTAAGTTGATTAAATCTTTAGTTTCTGGACTGTTGTTGGTTTGGTAAGGATTCTGAGATATTGATTGAACTCAACGTTGGAAGTGAATAGGGATTCGGTGGTCCCAGGGAATGGAGATGGACTGGGGCGCACCTGTGGTTGCGCCCAAGTGTCTGGGTGACTTGGGCGCACCTGTGGTGGCGCCTAAGTGTCTGGTTCGTGTGTTTTGGTTCTTTTCGGGATTTTGTTCACTTAGGCTTGGAGTTTCAGGTGATCTATGTTAATAATTATATATCCCGGGCTAGTTTTAAGTTTATAAACCTTAAGTGTGATTGTGGTTTAAGTTCGAGAGTTGAAACGCAACCAATGCGTGCCTCAAGGTAGAACCAAAAAGGGTTGCGCGCACCTGTATGGGCACCCAGGTGGCTGGGATGACTTGGGCGCACCACAAGTGTTTGCCGGTTGTGGAGCTACTGGTTCGTTCGATTCTAGGGCGTTTCTAAGTCGGATTCGTATCTCGGTTGGTGAATGTCTTTATTCTCTGGATGTGGCTTAGTCTAATTGTCTTTAATTAGGTTTCGATTGGGGTCTTAATCAGGGATTGGTGGCTAGGGTTGTCAATTAGAATTGGATTGATCAAGGTTTGAATTAAAGATTTGTTTTGAGTTTGAGGTTCAGGTTATGATTTTTTTAATTTGACGTCGTAAATTAAGGCTTGATTAAAGGTTTGTTGTTTAAATTTATTAATTGAGATTTTAATTGGGTCCTTGAGTGATTAAGGTTTATTAACTAGGGTTTTGGTTATGGTCTCGTTAATTAGGGATTGGTGACTAGGGTTTTGTTTGTTAGGGTTTGATTTAAAGGTTTGTTGATCAAGCTTATTAATTAGTGTTCAGATTAATTAGGGGTTTTAGTTTCTTTAGGCTTATTAATTAGAATTTTAATCAAGGTTTTGTTAATTAGGGTTTTGTTTGGAGTTTGTTGACTAGGATTTTATTAAAGGTTTGTTTAAAGGTCGTTGATTAAGGATTTTAATTAAGGTGTTTTATTAGGGTTGATTTATTAGGGTTTAATTAATTAGAGTTTGGAAATTAGGATTCAGGTCAATGGTTTTAATTAAGAATGATTCAAGTGTTTTAATTAAATGTTTTTAATTAAGGTTAAATTAGGTGTTTTGATTAAGTATTATTTTTAAGTGTACTAATTTGCTTAGGCACAAATACAATAACCTAGGTTTATCTACTTACTATCTACTCTTTTTTGGATGTTTCTATTTCTTTTAATCTTTTTTTATTCTCTTCTCTAATTACTAAAGAGTAAGATGAGAAGGGAAGAGTTTTATGGTTTTATGATCTTTTTGGTATTTTATATAAAGGCAATGCAACCTAACCTAAATGACAACTTATGATCCTCTACTTAATGTCTATTGTTTTTCTCCTTTGTGGGCTTTTCTATTTCTTTTAATTTTTTGCTCTCTCTTGTTTAATTACTAAAGAGCAAGATGAGAAGGGAAGAGTTTTATGACTTTATATTTTTTTTTGGTATTTTATGCAATTTATCCTAACCTAAAATGATGATAATTTAATGATTCGAAGTCTAGAAGTTCAGTAGTCAATTGAAATCATCACAAAGATGAAACAAGCAGCCAAATGAAATACAAAGATGTGGAAAATGCGGGCCGGAAATTAATCCAGAGACTTGGGCACACCTACAGGGGCGCCCAAGTATCTTTGCAGCACTTGGGTGCACACACAGTGGCGCCCAAGTCACTTCCTGCTGGTTGTGGTGTATCTCTGATGTTTGACGATATTCTGATGTGATTTCCAATGATTTGTGACTAAATGTAGGGTCCTAATATGAACTATTAATGTCAGAACTTTCGAATTTGGGAGCAATAGTGCGAGGATTAAAATTCGGGTGGATAGATCCCTTTGCGGGGAGTTGGGCGTACCCACAGTGGCGCCCAAGTACCTCGATTTTTCTTTCTCCTCTTCTCGTTCCTTTCTAACAATAATATTTAATCCTCTTTGATTCTTTCAATGTTCTTTGTAGATCCGAAGGTTTTGATACTAACTTATATGAGTATGGACTCGAATCTAAGAAGCAAAGTGCACATGAAATGGAAATTGGGGCCAAAAGTTCACTTCAAAGACTTGGGTGCACCCACAGGAATCAAAAGTCGATCTTTCGATTGGCCAAGTCACTATTAGAATTTCATTTGTTCTTGCAATAGAGTTCTATCCAATTTGTCATATATAATGTCTTTTGACTTTCATCCACAGTTGAATGCTCAAGGCCTAGTTAAAACTAACTAGCAATAATGGAGATCTTGAAGGCAATCACAAACATAGTTCAAGCAATGGTGTGAGGTGCTTGTGAGAATGAGATGCATTTTTTTTAAAGAGATTTTATTTTGAAACTCGGGCATGCAACGAAAAAGCTACATCAATGGAAAATGTCCACCAGAATAACAGTCGCTCTCTAGGGATCTTGGTCTTCACCCAAGCTTAAATGAGAACCTGGGATATATTCAATCATCATTTTGTGCTTATCATGGAGAGCTTCGAGTTACACGGATTTCATTCTCCAACATCAAGATTTGAGTGGGCAAACACCACAATTCGTGATAACACGGTATTATGGTTGCCGTATCGATTATAAGCGCTTAAGGGAGGCCTACGGTGACTCAATTTTCAGACGTGAGGTAAAATCATGAAAATCCATAGCCAGGGGTACTTACCTCAAGAGCTTTTCATAAATTCGACGACAGGGCTCATTGCTGCATTCTTTCGTTGTTCATTTACAGAAGTTTGTGTCATTCGCCTCCATCAGCGTGTTTGAATCACCTTTGTTGTTCTCATTTTTGGGTTGTAAATCTGCAGTGGACAAAAACTAAAAGATTCTGCACTCTTGCCTGTTAGTAGTCAATTTTATAACTTGCAAAAATAATAATTCTAATTTCTACTGATGGAGATGACATAGAATGCAATGCACAATGTTAGATGTATGCGTGATGGGACTAGAGTGTATGCAATGAGCTTCCATGTGAAGGGGTGATGTCCGGTGAGCAATTTTTTTTGTTGTTGTTACTCAGTCGCTTTCGTTACTCTCTCTTTTGGTTATTATTTGTTGTTGCCTTTGTTTGATCTAATCACTAATCATCAGAGAACCATTTTGGTTTTGAGTCTATGCATTGCAGGGTTCTCTGGGCTAAAAGATAGGGTTGGGCGCACATGGATGGGTGCCCATGTGTTCCGGTGCACTTGGGCGCATCTCTATGTGTGCCCAAGTAGTCTTTCCTACTTGGTTCATAATTCTTGTGGGGTGGTTATGCTAGGTGTCCTTTGCGTGATGGAATTGAAAAGTGGGGAACTTGGGCGCCACTACGAGTGCACCCAAGTGACATTCTTCTTCTTCTGAAACTACGACATCAATCTATATAATGGAAGTGCTGCCTTTGGGTTTCCCTACGTTTTCCACTCCTCAAACTTCGAGTTCCAGGGTCTTTGGTCCCCCTTTTGTCTTCAAGTAAGCACTCTTTTCTCTCTTTTGGTCTTGAAGTATGCAACATGCTTTCTAGTTGCTTTGCTCTTCTTTGAGAGATGATGGGATGTTCTTTTATGTTTCGATCTCAGATTGATTTTGATTATAGCCATGCTATGCTTTTCTTTCTTTTCTTAGATTGGATCATCTTCTTCATTCTTTTTCTCTTTCTCTTTTTCAAAACAAAGGTGTTTCTTTCCTCTTTTTTGGTGCTGATGTTATGATGTTCTTTTGTGTTTATGTCATGTCCTATGAACTACTAAAACATTTTATGATGTCTTTCTTTTATTTCAAGTTTGTAGTTCTTTGTATTACTCATCATTGAAAGGTGATGTTTTTTTGTTAGTCCAAACTTGGATTGTAGTTTTAAGATTGGAGTAACATTATTTGATTGAACACCATGTTTCTTAGATATCTCTTTTGTAATTCTTAATGTTTTTTGTTTGTTGTGAAGATGTTGTATTGCATGATCAAGACTTGTTTGAGCAAAGAAATCATGTTTTTTTGGTTTCCTAGAGACCTTAAAGTGACCTGACAGTTACCTCGGGGAACTTGCCTCACAAATCTTAGGGGTTATGATGAATAATTTTGGGCTAAACTGGACCCACATGGGATGAAATCTCTGATATGGACTTGGGCACCACCCCTGGTGCGCCCAAGTGATCTTCTACTCTTTTTTTTGGCTGAATTCCTCTTTATACCATCATTCATGTGGAGAGTTTCTAAGGCTGGGTGTATTTGTTTGCAGGTTTGATTTCGTTCAATGGCTTGTTTCCCGATCTTTTCGTTTACTATCGATGCTGATGCGGGTCCTGGCATTTGCAAACCTTATGTGCCAAGAGACGAATATTGGTCTCCTGGGACTTACAGGATAGGCTATCACGACTCTGAGGAGCGAGCGAAATTTTATCTCGAGCACGAGTCGTCCATGCCCGCTACTTATGATTGCGTGTTCGAATTTGAGGACATAATGGATCAACGTCTCGCTGAGGTCAAGCGCGGGACGTATGATCTGTTAGTTATGAAATATAAGAGAATTTGCGGGCTATATGGAGACTTATGTGTCGTCGGAAGGACTGTTGTTGGTAGATTGTGTGGTTACACTGGGCTTGTGGAAGACTTGCCGGGTTTTGCCAGTGAGGTGCTCCAGTCCCTCTTATGGAGTTTGATGGACCTCAGGGCAATCCTTGAGGTTTGGGAAGCCACCAAGACTGCTAGTGAAAGGGCTCCAATTGATGATTTTAATACTTTGCAAAGACGGATGGATCAGTTGGTGCCCATGACCATGTCCTGCCCCCATGAAGCTGAGGCGTGCATTCTAAGGCGCTATATAAAATACTTCGAGATGCAGAACATTACGCTTTTGGGGCTCATTCACCCAGTGTATACAGCTCTTCAGGATGACTCCCGACAGATCCGAGAGATTTGCGATGCTCTTCAGAATCCTCTAAATAATTTCAAAGAAATACGAGGGCGGCTCGAGGCTCACGTCGTAGGAATGGAGGCGCGGATGGCTCTCTTCCCAGTTTTCAATGGCATGATTCACTCGTTCTAGATGACTCACTAGGGGTCCTTATTTTAGGCTAAGTTTTGATTGAGAGGTTGGGTCATTAGGACCAATAATAGTAGTTATAGGCCTCAAATGGGGTTTGGAGGCAAAAGTGATTACCCCTCTTCGTTTTTAGTCAATGCCTAGGGTAGTTGATTTAATTTATCATTCCATTGTTAAGTGACTCTTATGAAAATTTAATAAAAATTTGGATTTTATAATTCCTTTCTCCTTTTTTATTCATTTATTTTATTTTTATTATGTGGTGATGTTTTAGTCTTAAATAATGGTGGTGATGTATTATTATCATGAGGTTGTTGATGATTAGTTATTGTTAGGGATTTTGTATTTGCAATTTGATGGATGCATTAACATATTCATATCATTTGAATTTACACTCATGCATTGTTTTAGAAAACCTTGAAATCTGGTTTTATACATGCATTGCTTTTAAGATTTGTAAAAGTATTGTTTTATGCATGTTTTGGTTTTTATACTTGGATGCATTGATTTTAGAATTCAAACACTTTTGAAAACCTAATTCTTTGTGCATTATTTTTGTGAAATCATATTGAGAATTTAGGTTGTACCTTGCATACATTCATCACTTTCAGAATCATCTTTGTATGCATTTGTTTTTTAAAAGAGTTTTATAAATCAAGTTAGCCTTTGGTTTTAAAGTTTCAAATCATTTTAGGCTTTGTGTTGTTTCATGTTTTTAAACCCCTTAGAATGTTTTAAAACATGCATTCAAGCTTGGTTTAGTGGCCCAAAAATCCTCCCAAAGAAATACCTTCAAATGTGCAAAAATTGGAATTTTTGTCAAAAGGGGGGTGGCCCGGCAGTGTCGCCGGTCGACCGGCGCAGAGGTCCCGGTCGACCGGGAACACTGCAGGCAGAAAGTGCCTGGGAGCTCCAACGGTCAGAATTTTGACCGTTGTGTGATCCCGGTCGACCGAGACCTGTTTGCCGGTCGACCGAGGACTAGCCGTTGGGCACTTTTTGCTATATAAATGAGTTCTTTCCTTTGTCAATGGTTGGAGATTTTGAAGACTCTTTTGAGGAGCTTTGAAACAAGACAAAGGGGATGAACTAAGAGAGACCAAAGAGTCATTTGGTGAGCTAAAGCTTGGATTAATGAAGTTAAATCTCTAAGTAAACTCTACCTCTCTTAATCACAGTTATGTGCTTTGTTTAAATTTTTGGTAAATGATATTTGGCATAATAACTATGATGTGTTGAATCCATTCTTCTCCTAATCTTTGATCTAATTAAGATTGGATTCTTCACCTTGGTTTCAATCCAAGTTGTTTTTAAACCTTTCTTAATCATGCTTAGCCAAAGTCTTTTATTTTCTTTAAAGCATGATTCTTTGTCTTGGTTGAAACCTGATTTGTTGTTTTCATTCATTTGAACTTTAGTTAAATCTATTTGGTTTTTGAAAAGAACATTGCACATGCATCACATGTTCTAAGTTAGTCATTTTCATACAACTTGTGAGTCTTTGATTTTCATGTCATTAACAAGTTGATTTTCATACATGTGATTTGCATTAGACTTCAATCAAATCTTTCATGAGCTTTAAACTTTGAAATGCTTTAAGCATATATTTGATTGAGCTTTCTTTTTAAACTTGATTGAAGTTATCACACACACACATCATGAGCATACACATTTGCATTCATTTAGTGTTTGTGTGAGTTTGTTATTCACTTTCATATCCGCCTATTTTAGAGGCAAATACATTGTGCTTAATTTGTATCTCTTAGAGTGATCTTTTGTGAAGACACTTTCTTAGAGAAATATTTATTTGTAAAGGTTATTGCTTAGCCTAAGAAAAGCATTGTGTAAAGGTTATTGCTTAGCCTAAGAAAAGCATCTTGTAAAGGTTATTGCTTAGCCTATAAATGCACATTGAGAGGTTATTGTTTAGCCTAGAAAAACAACATTGTCAGGGTTATTGCTTAGCCTATTGAAAAGCATAACTAGTGGAAATCCGGTGGGGTGATTAGATCACAAGCCGGTAGTGGATGTAGGCATTGAGGCCGAACCACTATAAACCTCGGTGTTGTGGTGTATGCTTGTGGTGATTCATTTATTAGCTTCCGCATCTTGTATGATTAATCATCACATGTGACTAGTTTGTTTTAAAGAAGTTAAAATTTTTTAAAATTGGTCACAATTGAAGCTCACCTTATTCACCCTGTTAGGTATTTTGTATTTGCAATTTGATGGATGCATTTTCACTTTAGCATCATTTGATTTACACACACTTGCATTGATTTAAAATATCTTGAAATCTTGATTTTTACATGCATTGGTTTTAGACTTGAAAAAATCTTGTTTTATGCATGTTTTGCTTTTAAATCTTGGATGCATTTGTTTTTGAAAAGAGTTTTTAGAAATCAAGCTAGCATTTGTTTTTAAAGTTTCGAATCATTTTTGGCTTTGTGTGTTTCATGTTTTTAAAACTCTTAGAATGTTTTAAAACATGTTTTTCAAGCTTGATTTAGTGGCCAAAAGTTTCCCTAAGAAAAAACTTTGAAATATGATTTTTTGGAAATTTTGGCCCCAGGGGGTCGGCCAGTAGTGTCGCCGGTCGACCGGCCTAGGGGTCCCGGTCGACCGGCGACACTGCTGGCTGACTGGGTCCCTGGAGCTCCAACGGTCACTTTTTTGACCGTTGTGATCCCGGTCGACCGAGACCTGTTTGCAGGTCGACCGAGGACTAGCCGTTGGGCACTTTTTGGCTATAAAGTCCATTCATTTCCAACCTTTTTCAAGGCTTGATACATGAACTTTTGAGACCATTTTGGAGCCAAGGAAAGGGGAAGAAGTTGGAAAGGCTAGAGGGCTATTTGGAAATCAAATGCTTGAGTTTTAAAAAGGTACATCTTACTTATCATTTTGATTTCCATTAAAAGTAGAATCAATGCATGTTTAAATCTTTGTGTTTTCATTTATGCATGATTTCTAGCTTTTAAAGAGTTGTTTTGCGAACTCATTATCTTCATTGGTATATTAGAATGGTTTGCAATCACTCTTATCCTAATCACATGTGTTCTTAGACTTTAACATTCATACAACTTGTTTGTTTCATTTCTTCAAAGTTGTTTGAATCTTTTATGTGATTAGTTTTCTCTTCAATCATCATTTTATAAGCTTTGATTTTAAAATGCATCAAGCATTCATTTTGGAGCATCATTGTAGAAATTGATTGAAGTAGAAACTTTCATACACATGTGCACACACTTTAACTTGTTTTAGTGTATGATTGTAATTGGAATTTCACTTTCACATTAGCCTATTTAAGAGGCAATTCCATTGTGCTTAAATTGTATCTCTTGGAGTGTTCTTTTGTGAAGACACCTTCTTAGAGAAATATTCATTTGTAAAGGTTATTGCTTAGCCTAAGAAAAGCATCTTGTAAGGTTATTGCTTAGCCTAAGAAAAGCATCTTGTAAGGTTATTGCTTAGCCTATAAAAGCACATTGAGAGGTTGTTGTTTAGCCTATAAAAACAACATTGTAAGGGTTATTGCTTAGCCTAGTAAAAAGCATAAATAGTGGAAATCCGGTGGGGTGATTAGATCACAAGCCGGTAGTGGATGTAGGCATTGAGGCCGAACCACTATAAACCTTGGTGTTGTGGTGTTTGCTTTGTGATGATTGTTTTATTAGCTTCCGCATTTTGATTGTTTATCATCACATGTGACTAGTTTATGTTAAGAAGTTAAAATTGGTCACAATTGTAGCTCACCCTATTCACCCCCCCCCCCCCCCCTCTAGGGTTAGGATCCCATGGACTTTCAATTGGTATCAGAGCCAAGTGCTCTATCTTTTAGGATCAAGTGTTTGGAACTCTTGATTAGGTGTAAAAACCTAGAGTTAAAACCCTAGAGTTGTGCTTTTATGAAAATCATTAGAATGGACTCCACTATGCTAGATCTTGTAGATTCTTCTAGACCCCTCATTCTTCCTTCTATTGGAGATTCAAACTCTCAATCTAATGAATCTCAATGTGACATAAAAGGGGAAGAAAATGATTACAATCATGAAGATCTTCAACAAGCCTTTGAGGAATGATATTAATTATCCTTAAAGACTGAAAAGAGAAACAACAAGTTAAGAGAAGAATCTAAAAGACTAAACAAAGAATTAGTCTCTTCAAAAGATGAGCTTAGAGAGAAAGAAGAAGTAATACAATGTCTAGACTCTAAGTTCATGATCTCTTTAAATAATCTATCTAACA
Organism: Cinnamomum chago; assembly: GCA_038049695.1. Lineage (NCBI taxonomy): Eukaryota > Viridiplantae > Streptophyta > Magnoliopsida > Laurales > Lauraceae > Cinnamomum > Cinnamomum chago. The sequence continues at coordinate 54,917,121 of CP142454.1, read as the reverse complement.
TTCAAGATGAACTAAAAGAATTAAAGATGGATTATGATAATGTCAATAAGGAAAATTTAAATCTAAGAGATCAAATAAAAAGGCAAAATGAAGACATTGACAATTTAGAATCCAAATTGATTAAAAGTAAGTTAAAAACTCAAGAACTTGGATCTAATGTCATCAATGAACTTAAACTTGAATTAAAACTTGCCAATGAAGAGCTAAGCAAATATAAGGAAATTGAAAATGAACTTTCAAAAGTCAAAAATGAAAATTCAATCCTTATAACCAAAGTCACTCAACTTGAAAGCTATAAACAAAAGTATGAGTGCAAATTTACCCAAGGAGAAGATAAATTTGAAAAATTATTTAGATTGGGTAAATCTAAAGGAGATAGGACGGGTCTTGGATTTAATGGGAATATGTCACATGACCCTAAATTCACCAACACTTTTGTGAAAGGTGAGTCCTCATTCTCTAGCACTCTTTCTCCCATGCCCAAAACAAAATGTATTTATTGTGGCATTGAAGGACATTTTAGGTTTGAGTGCAAACTAAGAAGAAGTCATGTGTCTAAACCCATATTTGAACCCAAAAAGGTAGAATCTAAATCTTTGAAGGGTAAGACACTAAAAATCAAAGAAGACTCCAAAAAGACTAAACAAGGTAAATCATTTAAAATGGAGTCTCCTAAGATAGATTCTAAGAAGTTTAAACAAGTTAAACCAAGCTTAGAAGAATCTATGAATAAAAAGCTTCTCAACCTATCTCCCTTATATAAACCCATGAAAGAACTTTTGAATAAAGTAACAAAGTTAAATTTAAAATTCAAAAGTCAAGTAAAGGGAGAAAATAAGAAGAAAAGAAAAGTGAATCAATCCCCAAAGAGACAAACTCACCAACCTCAAAAGACTAATCACCATACTAAGCTAAACTTAGTAAAATCTAAATATCATGGTGATAAGTTTAAATTGAAAATTTATCAAGTCAAATCTCCTTTTGTTGGTGAGAATTCCAAACTAGACCTCAAAGTTCAACCCTCTCAAGACCTTAGGTGGATTCCTAAAGTTATTTACCTAGACAAACCTTAGGGCCTTGAACCTTCTTGACCAACCTATTCTTTAATAGTTAAATCTCTTTGTTGGTCATGTTGCATTTGCATTTTGTTTCTATTTAGTTACATCTATTAAAATGCATTGTTTCTTTATGATCAATTGATTTTGTTTTCATACACCATTCTAGTTACATATCATGGTTTTCAAAATCTTTTGATTATAATTTCATCATGTTTGATTTGCTTTTTGCTCACATATCACTTGCATTGCATTTCTTTACATGATCAATTGATTGTGATTTTAAAAGCTTTCATAGCTAATTTATTCATGATCAATTGTTGTTGAATCATTTGTGTAGATGTCATAGTAAGATTATTTGAACAAATGATTTGAATCAATTCAAGTTTTTCCATAGACTTCTAAGTTATATTTTTATATGGAAAATCATTGTTTTGAAAATTCAACTTGTATGTGTTTCTTTTAAGTTATATCTTTTAAATATACAATGTTGAAAATTGATCTTCAAAATCATTCTTTTTATGCTCATTGTTGGATTTTGTTTATCAAAATGATTTGAAGATTGTTTGAATGGAAATGCTCTATAAATTCATTAGTCATATTCATCAAAGCACGTTCCATGATTCTCATTTCCTTTTCTTTTGGTTTCATTATCTTAGAATTGGAAATGAATGTTGTTTGCATCCTTGCTTATTTATTTACATTCTTTTTATATGCAAATGACAATTGGTTCCATGTATGGTTGTGATCTTAGTAATATTTGTAGAATCCATACTAGAACCCAAATCCATCCTCTATGCTTTCTAGTCATATTTCTTTTTGGATGGTTATGATGTTGATTCATGTAGATTCTCTTGGTGTCATCCTTATACATGTTTCAACTTCATAAGTAGTGATCTTAATCATATGAAACTCTTTGAAATCCATTCCTTGCATTTATGATGGTTGATGGATATCTTAGTAGTTGAATTCATATGACTTAGTCACTTTGGAAATTGCATGCATTACCAAGTCATATCCTTTTGCATTGCAATTTGCCTTGTTCATCACTATGCTTATTAGTTATATCATTAAAAGTGATGAATATGCATTTATGATGCTTGTTGGGATTTTGGGTTTGTCACATCCTTGCTTTTAATCATGTTGTCATATTCAATTGGTTTCATTTGGTATAACTTTCCATTGATTTCATATCCAATTGATATCTTATCTTGTGTATGTGATAGACCTTGTGTACATTGGATTGATCTTGATAGTTATATGTTTACATTCCATGTCACATTTCATTAGCATCATAATGTTCATGTTGCCACCTCTTTTGCTCATATAGGTATATCTCATGACCACCATGTTTATGTGTTCATAATTTTGGTTGGTTATTAGTTGAGGTTGGCTTCATGTTTGAATTTCATTTCACTCATTCTTGCACATTAATAGTCATATTTATTGATTGAATGAAATGATTTTCAAAACCTTCATAGCATATGTTTTTCATAGTTATATTGATTGATGCTATGTTTAGTAAACCCCATTTCATCATGGATAGCTCTAATTTGGATTTTTCCTAATAGTTATATTTTTAAATCCATTTTAGAGTGATTGTGTTTAATAGTCTTATCTTTAATCTCAATTGGTATTCTTTGTTTTTCCAATTGATATCCATGATTGCTTTTCTCATTGACCTAGCTCTCTTTTGGTAATTTGATCATAATGTACTCTATAGTTAAATGAATCTAATCCTTTCCTTGAAGTTGACCCTCATTTGGTTACACCATCTACTTCTTGAACCAAATAGTTATATCTTGTCAAAAGTTTGACAAAAGAAGAGAATGGATTGAGGGGGAGTGTAAACCTTCATAGGAAGTATTAGTTTTTTATCAAATTGACCCTTAGATTGCCTTTGAGCCCTTAGAGATTTCTTCCACACATGATAGCCTGTTATGTAATTCACTTTCGATTTCTTTTGTTAACAGGTGCTACTAAAGGTATTTTCCTTGTTTCATGTGTGTAGGTACCTTTGCAATTTAATGGCAAAGGGGGAGAAAGTATTCAAGTTCTCAAAAGGGTGAAGAGAATGTCCAAGCTTCCTAAGGAGAGTTGTGTATGATCTTCTACAAGGGGAGAGAATGCATACCTTGCCAAAGGGAGAGAGAGGCATGGTCTAAGGGGGAGAGCTAATAGAAGAAAGAAAGCTTGGATCTAAAGAAGATGCTTGGCCAAAGAAAGAAAGAAGAAAGAAAGCTTGAAGAATGATCAAGCTCCAAGCATCAAGAAGATTGAAGAAAAGAGCCCAAGAGCCCAAGCTAAGAGGAGGAGCATCCAAGAAGATTTCAAGACTTGTCCAGCTTAGGGGGAGCTGAAGACTAAGTGTGTAATTTCAATGTTGAGTAAGTTGCCATCAAATTCCAAAGGGGGAGATTGTTAGGTATTTTGTATTTGCAATTTGATGGATGCATTTTCACTTTAGCATCATTTGATTTACGCACACTTGCATTGATTTAAAATATCTTGAAATCTTGATTTTTACATGCATTGGTTTTAGACTTGAAGAAATCTTGTTTTATGCATGTTTTGCTTTTAAATCTTGGATGCATTTGTTTTTGAAAAGAGTTTTTAGAAATCAAGCTAGCCTTTGTTTTTAAAGCTTCGAATCATTTTTGGCTTTGTGTGTTTCATGTTTTTAAAACTCTTAGAATGTTTTAAAACATGTTTTTCAAGCTTGATTTAGTGGCCAAAAGTTTCCCTAAGAAAAAACTTTGAAATATGATTTTTTGGAAATTTTGGCCCCAGGGGGTCGGCCAGTAGTGTCGCCGGTCGACCGGCCCAGGGGTCCCGGTCGACCGGTGACACTGCTGGCTGACTGGGTCCCTGGAGCTCCAACGGTCACTTTTTTTACCGTTGTGATCCCGGTCGACCGAGACCTGTTTGCAGGTCGACCGAGGACTAGCCGTTGGGCACTTTTTGGCTATAAAGTCCATTCATTTCCAACCTTTTTCAAGGCTTGATACATGAACTTTTGAGACCATTTTGGAGCCAAGGAAATGGGAAGAAGTTGGAAAGGCTAGAGGGCTATTTGGAAATCAAATGCTTGAGTTTTAAAAAGGTACATCTTACTTATCATTTTGATTTCCATTAAAAGTAGAATCAATGCATGTTTAAATCTTTGTGTTTTCATTTATGCATGATTTCTAGCTTTTAAAGAGTTGTTTTGCGAACTCATTATCTTCATTGGTATATTAGAATGGTTTGCAATCACTCTTATCCTAATCACATGTGTTCTTAGACTTTAACATTCATACAACTTGTTTGTTTCATTTCTTCAAAGTTGTTTGAATCTTTTATGTGATTAGTTTTCTCTTCAATCATCATTTTATAAGCTTTGATTTTAAAATGCATCAAGCATTCATTTAGGAGCATCATTGTAGAAATTGATTGAAGTAGAAACTTTCATACACATGTGCACACACTTTAACTTGTTTTAGTGTATGATTGTAATTGGAATTTCACTTTCACATTAGCCTATTTAAGAGGCAATTCCATTGTGCTTAAATTGTATCTCTTGGAGTGTTCTTTTGTGAAGACACCTTCTTAGAGAAATATTCATTTGTGAAGGTTATTGCTTAGCCTAAGAAAAGCATCTTGTAAGGTTATTGCTTAGCCTAAGAAAAGCATCTTGTAAAGGTTATTGCTTAGCCTATAAAAGCACATTGAGAGGTTGTTGTTTAGCCTATAAAAACAACATTGTAAGGGTTATTGCTTAGCCTAGTAAAAAGCATAAATAGTGGAAATCCGGTGGGGTGATTAGAAAGCCGGTAGTGGATGTAGGCATTGAGGCCGAACCACTATAAACCTTAGTGTTGTGGTGTTTGCTTTGTGATGATTGTTTTATTAGCTTCCGCATTTTGATTGTTTATCATCACATGTGACTAGTTTATGTTAAGAAGTTAAGATTGGTTTAAATTGGTCACAATTGTAGCTCACCCAATTCACCCCCCCCCCCCTCTAGGGTTAGGATCCAAAGGACTTTCACACCCCCCCCCCCCTCTAGGGTAAGGATCCCAAGGACTTTCAATTGGTATCAGAGCCAAGTGCTCTATCTTATAGGATCAAGTGTTTGGAACTCTTGATTAGGTGTGAAAACCTAGAGTCAAAAACCCTAGAGTTGTCCTTGCATGAAAATCATTAGAATGGACTCCACTATGCTAGATCTTGTAGATTCTTCTAGACCCCTCATTCTTCCTTCTATTGGAGATTCAAACTCTCAAACTAATGAATCTCAATGTGACATAAAAGAAGAAGATTTTAATGAATATGAAGGAGATCTTCAACAAGCCTTTGAGGAATTATATGAATTATCCTTAAAGACTGAAAAGAAAAACAAAAAGTTAAGAGAAGAATCTAAAAGACTAAACAAAGAGCTAGTCTCTTCAAAAGATGAGCTTAGAGAGAAAGAAGAAGTCATAAATTGTTTAGAATCTAAGTTCATGATCTCTTTAAATAACCTATCTAACATTCAAGATGAACTAAAAGAATTAAAGATGGGTTATGATAATGTCAATAAGGAAAATTTAAATCTAAGAGATCAAATAAAAAGGCAAGACAAAGACTTTATCAATTTAGAAGCCAAGTTGATTAAAAGTAAGTTAAAAACCAAAGAACTTGGATCTAATGTTGTTAATGAACTACAACTTGAATTAAAACTTGCCAATGAAGAGCTAAGCAAATATAAGGAAATTGAAAATGAACTTTCAAAAGTCAAAAATGAAAATTCAATCCTTATAACCAAAGTCACCCAACTTGAAGTTTATAAACAAAAGTATGAGTGCAAGTTTACCCAAAGTGAAGAAAGACTTGAAAAATTATTTAAATTGGGTAAATCTCATGGAGATAGGACGGGTATTGGATTTAATAAGAATATGTCTCATGACCCTAAATTCACCAACACTTTTGTGAAAGGTGAGTCCTCTTTCTCTAGCACTCTTTCTCCTTTGCCCAAAACCAAATGTATTTATTGTGGCATTGAAGGACATTTTAGGTTTGAGTGCAAACTAAGAAGAAGCCATGTGTCTAAACCCATATTTGAACCCAAAAAGGTAGAATCAAAATCTATGAAGGGTATGACACTAAGAACCAAAGAAGACTCCAAAACGATTAAAGAAGTTAAATCATTTAAAATGGAGTCTCCTAAAATAGATTCTAAGAAGTTTAAACAAGTTAAACCAAGCTTGAAAGAATCTATGAACAAAAAGCTTCTCAACCTATCTCCCTTATAGAAACCCATGAAAGAACTTTTGAATAAAGTAACTAAGTTAAATTTAAAATTCAAAAGTCAAGTAAAGGGAGAAAATAAGAAGAAAAGAAAAGTGAATCAATCCCCAAAGAAACAATCTCACCAACATCAAAAGACTAATCACCAATCTAAGCTAAATTTAGTTAAATCTAAATATCATGGTGATAAATTTAAAATGAAAATTTATCAAGTCAAATCTCCTTTAGTTGGTGAGAAGTCCAAAATAGACCTCAAAGTTCAACCCTCTCAAGACCTTAGGTGGATTCCTAAAGTTATTCACTTAGACAAACCTTAAGGCCTTGAACCTACTTGACCAACCTATTCTTTAATAGTTAAATCTATTTGTTGGTCATGTTGCATTTGCATTTTGTTTCTTTCTTAGTTACATTTATTAAGATGCATTGTTTCTTTATGATCAATTGATTTTGTTTTCATGCACCATTCTAAGTTACATTTCATGGTTTTCAAAATCATTTGATTATAAGTTCTTCATGTTAGTTTTGCTTATTGCTCACATTTAGTTTTATGTTTTGCATTGCATTTCTACATGATCAATTGATTGTGATTTCAAAAGCTTTCATAGCTAGACTCTTCATGATCAATTGTTGTTGAATCATTTGTGTAGATGTCTTGGTAAGATTTTTTGAACAAATGATTTGAATCAATTCAAGTTTTTCCATGGATTTCTAAGTTATACTTTTATATGGAAAATCATTGTTTTGAAAAATCAACTTGTATGTGTTTCATTTAAGTTATATCTTTTCAAATACTTTGTTGAAAATTGATCTTCAAATTCATTCTTTTTATGCTTATTGTTAGATTTTGTTTATTGAAATGATTTGAAGATTGTTTGAATGGAAATGCTCTTTAACATCATTAGTTATAATCATCTAAGCATGTTCCATGTTCTCATTTCCTTTTCTTTTGGTTTCATTATCTTAGAAATGGAAATGTATGTTGTTTGCATCTTTGCCTTTTTAGTTATTCTTTTTATATGCAAATGACTATTGGTTCAATGTATGGTTGTGATCTTAGTTATATTTGTAGAAACCATACTAGAACCAAAATCCATCCTCTATGCCTTCTAGTCATTTCTTTTGGATGGTTATGATGTTGATTCATGTAGATTCTCTTGGTGTCATCCTTATACATGTTTCAACTTCATAAGTAGTGATCTTAATCATATGAAACTCTTTGAAATCCATTCCTCGTATTTCTATATGTTTGATGGATATCTTAGATGTTAAATTCATATGATTTTGACACTTTGGAAATTGCATGCTTTACCAAGTCATATCCTTTTGCATTGCAATTTTCCTTGTTCATCACTATGCTCTATAGTCATATCTTTAAAAGTGATGAATATGCATTTATGATGCTTGATGGGATTTTGGGTTTGTCACATCCTTGCGTTTAATCATGTTGTCATATTCAATTGGTTTCATTTGGTATAATTTTCCATTGATTACATATCCAATTGATATCTTATCTTGTGTATGTGATAGACCTTGTGTACATTGGATTGATCTTGATAGTTATATGTTTACATTCCATGTCACATTCCATTAGCATCATAATGTTCATGTTTGCCACCTCTCTTCCTCTTATAGGTATATCTCATGACCACCATGTTTATGTGTTCATAATATTGGTTGGTTATTAGTTGAGGTTGGCTTCATGTTTGAATTTCATTTCACTCATTCTTGCACATTAATAATCATATTTATTGTTTGAATGAAATGATTTCAAAACTTACATAGCATATGATTTTCATAGTTATATTGATTGATGCTATGTTCAGTAAACCCCATTTCATCATGGATAGCTCTAATTTGGATTTTTCCTAATAGTTATATTTTTAAATCCATTTTAGAGTGATTGTGTTTAATAGTCTTATCCTTAAATCTCAATTGGTATTCTTTGTTTTTCCAATTGATATCCATGATTGCTTTTCCCATTAGACCTTGCTTTCTTTTGGTAATTTGATCATAATGTGCTCTATAGTTAAATGAATCTAATCCTTTCCTTGAAGTTGACCCTCATTTGGTTGAACCATCTACTTCTTGAACCAAATAGTTATATCTTGTCAAAAGTTTGACAAAAGAAGAGAATGGATTGAGGGGGAGTGTAAACCTTCATAGGAAGAATTAGTTTTGATCAAATTGACCCTTGGATTGCCTTTGAGCCCTTAGAAATAACTTCCATACATGATAGCCTGTTATGTATTTCATTTTCGATTTCATTTGTTAACAGGTGCTACTAAAGGTATTTTCCTTATTTCATGTGTGTAGGTATTTTTGCAATTTAATGGCAAAGGGGGAGAGAGAGTTCAAGTACTCAAAGATCTCCTACTCTTCAAAGGGGGAGAGAGAGTTCAAGTACTCAAAGATCTCCTACTCTTCAAAGGGGGAGAGAGCTTTCAAAGTTCTCTAAAGGTGAAGAGAATGTCCAAGCTTCCTAAGGAGAGTTGTGTATGATCTTCTACAAGGGGAGAGAATCGATACCTTGCCAAAGGGAGAGAGAGGCATGGTCAAAGGGGGAGAGCAATTAGAAGAAAGATAGCTTGGAGCTAAAGAAGATGCTTGGCCAAAGAGAAGGAAAGAAGAAGAGAAAAGCTTAAAGGATGATCAAGCACCAAGCAACATGAAGATTGAAGAAAAGAGCCCAAGAGCCCAAGCTAAGGAGGAGCATCCAAGAAGATTTCAAGACTTGTCCAGCTTAGGGGGAGCTGAAGACTTGTTGTGCTAATTCAATGATAAGTAAGTTGCCATCAAATTGCAAAGGGGGAGATTGTTAGGGATTTTGTATTTGCAATTTGATGGATGCATTAACATATTCATATCATTTGAATTTACACTCATGCATTGTTTTAGAAAACCTTGAAATCTGGTGTTATACAAGCATTGTTTTTAAGATTTGTAAAAGTATTGTTTTATGCATGTTTTGGTTTTTATACTTGGATGAATTGATTTTAGAATTCAAACTCTTTTGAAAACCTAATTCTTTGTGCATTACTTTTGTGAAATCATATTGAGAATTTAGGTTGTGCCTTGCATACATTCATCACTTTCATAATCATCTTTGTATGCATTTGTTTTTGAAAAGAGTTTTATAAATCAAGCTAGCCTTTGGTTTTAAAGTTTCAAATCATTTTAGGCTTTGTGTTGTTTCATGTTTTTAAACCCCTTAGAATGTTTTAAAACATGCATTCAAGCTTGGTTTAGTGGCCCAAAAATCCTCCCAAAGAAATACCTTCAAATGTGCAAAAATTGGAATTTTTGTCAAAAGGGGGGTGGCCCGGCAGTGTCGCCGGTCGACCGGCGCAGAGGTCCCGGTCGACCGGGAACACTGCAGGCAGAAAGTGCCTGGGAGCTCCAACGGTCAGAAATTTGACCGTTGTGTGATCCCGGTCGACCGAGACCTGTTTGCCGGTCGACCGAGGACTAGCCGTTGGGCACTTTTTGCTATATAAATGAGTTCTTTCCTTTGTCAATGGTTGGAGATTTTGAAGACTCTTTTGAGGAGCTTTGAGACAAGACAAAAGGGGATGAACTAAGAGAGACCAAAGAGTCATTTGGTGAGCTAAAGCTTGGATTAATGAAGTTAAATCTCTAAGTAAGCTGTATGACCCCGACCCGAGTGAACCCGATTAGTGCTAAGTAAGTTACGTGTTAGTGCTAAGCTTGATTAGTGTTTTTGGTTAAGTTGGGTTTGGAATAGCCTTGATTCTAGTTTTGGGCTTTTTGGAGTGACTGTTAGCTTGTGGGGCCCTTTGGGGGTTCCCTTTTCGGCTTTGCATTTTCTTGTGAAATTTTCCCGACGTGTTTTGAATTGTGCTTTTGGCCCGTTGCATTCATCTTGTGGATTCTTACAACTTTCATGTTGATCCCGTGGCCATTTGAGGTCCCGAAACCCGATTTCATAGCCTTGAGGGTAAAACAGTCATTGCACACCAAATCTGTACCCAAAACTTAATATTCTCGAAACCCGCGAAACATACATTTTTTGGAAACTAGATATTTCGACGAACATTTCTTCCTTCTTCGTCGAATTCATCCGAGGACCCGAGAGAGATGATTTCAGCCAATGTAGCTCCTTAAGTTGTGGGACCCAACCTCCCAAGTGTTAACAAGGAGACCCTTCCCTTCCTTCTCCATTTTCATGTTCTAGCACAACTATTGAGTCTAGGGTTTTCCTTGCTTTTTCTCTTCTTCTTCTTGCTTCTCCATCTCAAATCCTCACAAATCTTGCACCAAACTCGAAATGGAGATTACCAATCTCTTCCTCATCTCACAAGCTTCCTGTTGATACTATTTTTAGAAGAATCCATCAACTTTGAGATAACTCTCTTCACTTGAAGGTCATCCAAGTAAGTGTTCTTATTCATCTCCTAGATTAGTGTTCCTCTAGCCCTTGAGAAGCTACATTTGCATTATTGTTGGTTCTTTCATTTTCATTCATTGTGTAACCCATTTTAGGGTTGTTTTTGGGGGTTTTTGTTTGTAGCTTGGCTTTGAGCAATAGAGGTGAATAGAGGCTTGTTTTCAGCTAGCTTGGACTTGAGGCAAGTGAATGTTTGGATGTTTTTAAGTTTGAAATGGTTTGGTGAAGTATTTATGGTTTTCATGTTTTCATTGATTGCTTTCATTGATTTTTCCATGGTTGAAATAAATGATCTTTACACATCTTGATAGCCTCATTTAATGTCTTGGAATCATGTGTTTAAGTCACCTTGTTCATAGTTATTTGTGGTTGTTGAGGTGTTGGAAGGAAAGGAAACAAAAAGGAGAAAAATCAAGTTCCCGGGCATGCTTCACGCCCAGTGCTGATCGATCGGACCTACAGGCCGATCGATCGGTCTGTCTTTTAACTGTAAGGGTTTTTGGGCCGATCGATCGGACCTACAGGCCGATCGATCAGTTTGAGTCCAGTGGGTTTTGACATTTAATTTTTTTTTTGGACCTTGGCTACCCTCCTTGGACTCACTTGACCATATGTGAGAGCGTCTTGAGCCGATGCCCTTCACGGTTGGTTCGGAATGCATCGAAGTTCAATCTATTCAATCTTGAACGGGATGGAACGACACGATATCCTCTTCATACCTAAATGCAAAGTCTATTTCCTTGGGTATCGCGAATTCTATTCCTTTCGGTGACTGAGTAGGTTGCTCGATGGTTCCGAGTTGACATCATACTTAGGATGGACCGTTTATAGTCTTGATTTTTCTATCATAGCATCTAGTACTATCCATAAGCTCATGTTAAGTTTTGAAAATCGTAGAAGTGGATAAGGAGCCCGGAATGTCTTCAAACTCAAGGAGTACCAAGTCATTTCCATCATAGACATACGGGACCCCTATTCACTCAAATAGATCTTAAAAATCATTATCTTTCCCGAATTGGTATAGTTCATTTTATTTCTTCTTTTCCAAGATTTACTGTACATGATCTGTTTTTCCGAAAGCTTGATGGTTACACTAGTAACATTGACTTGTCCCGAAGAGTATTGCCCGATATGAAATGAAAGTTATACATTGAATATTCTTGCCCGTTCATTGATTTACTTGTACTTGAATTACTTGTATATGTATCGATGTGTTATTTAACCTATGTGTCGGCATCACTAAGCTTGGATACCTTGTCGGTTAGATCCACCGACTTGGAAATCCCTCTCCCGTCCCGCCAGCTGCAGTTTGGATCCCGATACCCAGTCATTACCGTGGTCCCGTCCCGATACCCGGTTCGCTACCGTGGTCCCGTTCCCGTATATTTATAATGTGTATATGATTTGCGTTGTTTCTCCTCACCTTGTGTGACTGAGAACAACACCCCGTATTACTGTTGTCACTTTAGTGACAGAGGACTTAGCTTTATGTGATTGCCACCTTGTGAGTTCCCGATCCCTTGGTTACCTCATATGTTTTATCTTGTTTACATGTTTTCTAGCAATTGATTTATATATTTTATGAGAGTTCTTGCTTTAACAGATTTCCTTGCTTTTCGAGATATTTCATCTATTACATGTTGTTGTATCTTCTCACTCTCTTGCCAGACCATCGTGTCTGATCCTTTGCTTTGGTACTCAGGTCCCGTTGCCGGTTTCCTTGAGGAGGAGCCGGAGGAGGCGGTAGGTGAGCCGCATGCTCTAGTTGAGTGGCGCGCTGACGATGTCATGTAGACATCGGGTTGCTACAAGAGGCGTAACATTTTGGGGAGAACTTGTTAACCATTCTTTTGGGTTATTATTTTGTAATATTGGCCTGTGTTGGCCTCTAATTTTGGGGAATGTAACTAAATGATATTTTGTCTAACTTTAACAACTTTTGGGAAACATGCTATAGATCATTGCTCTTTCTGATACAGTTTTGATATTTGATGTTAATGCTTGCATGACAAGAGATAGTCCAACTATTTGATTTGCTACATGCTTCCGCACTCAAAAGAAATATTCATGCAAGGTTGTGATATCCTCACCGCGGACACCTGTGAGAAATTAAATAAGTTGTATATTGTGGATGTAGATAATCATCATCAATCATCATTCACCACATTAGTCCCGATCCCGGATTGGGATTCCCGGTCCGGGGTCGCGACATAAGCTCTACCTCTCTTAATCATAGTTATGTGCTTTGTTTAAATTTTTGGTAAATGATATTTGGCATAATAACTATGATGTGTTGAATCCATTCTTCTCCTAATCTTTGATCTAATTAAGATTGGATTCTTCACCTTGGTTTCAATCCAAGTTGTTTTTAAACCTTTCTTAATCATGCTTAGCCAAAGTCTTTGATTTCCTTTAAAGCATGATTCTTTGTCTTGGTTGAAACCTGATTTGTTGTTTTCATTCATTTGAACTTTAGTTAAATCTATTTGGTTTTTGAAAACAATATTGCACATGCATCACATGTTCTAAGTTAGTCATTTTCATACAACTTGTGAGTCTTTGATTTTCATGTCATTAACAAGTTGATTTTCATACATGTGATTTGCATTAGACTTCAATCAAATCTTTCATGAGCTTTAAACTTTGAAATGCTTTAAGCATATATTTGATTGAGCTTTCTTTTTAAACTTGATTGAAGTTATCACACACACACATCATGAGCATACACATTTGCATTCATTTAGTGTTTGTGTGAGTTTGTTATTCACTTTCATATCCGCCTATTTTAGAGGCAAATACATTGTGCTTAATTTGTATCTCTTAGAGTGATCTTTTGTGAAGACACTTTCTTAGAGAAATATTTATTTGTAAAGGTTATTGCTTAGCCTAAGAAAAGCATTGTGTAAAGGTTATTGCTTAGCCTAAGAAAAGCATCTTGTAAAGGTTATTGCTTAGCCTATAAAAGCACATTGAGAGGTTGTTGTTTAGCCTAGAAAAACAACATTGTCAGGGTTATTGCTTAGCCTATTGAAAAGCATAACTAGTGGAAATCCGGTGGGGTGATTAGATCACAAGCCGGTAGTGGATGTAGGCATTGAGGCCGAACCACTATAAACCTTGGTGTTGTGGTGTATGCTTGTGGTGATTCATTTATTAGCTTCCGCATCTTGTATGATTAATCATCACATGTGACTAGTTTGTTTTAAAGAAGTTAAAATTTTTTAAAATTGGTCATAATTGAAGCTCACCCTATTCACCCCCCCCCCTCTAGGGTTAGGATCCCAAGGACTTTCAGTTATGAGATTATGAATTATGGAAGAATGATGGATGGATGATGATCAACTGCCGGTTATGGACTTTTTGATTATAATGGAGTTCATGATTATGGGAGATGCTTAAGTTTCTTAATTAATCCTTCTCTCTCTCTCTTTTATTATTATGTAAGGGACACATGGTTATGCTTAGGTGGGCCCTTCATAGAGAGGGACCCCACCATGTGATGGGGCTGGGCCATCCTGCGCCCAGCTTTGGGCGTTTTGAGGGTATGGTGGCTGGTCCTTTTCCCTTTTTTTTTCATTCTTTGTTTCCCTCCCTTTCTTTTCTTTTGTTCTTCTTTCTCTTGGGCGTGAGTTCAGGTGGAGACACAGGAGAGTGAGGAGTGGAGTGGATAAAGAAGAGGAAAGTAGGATGTGCAGCGCAGGTTTGCTGGCGCCCAGGTAGGTGGACCTGTCCCTTCCCCTGCTTCCATTCTCTCTTCGCCCTTTCCCCCTTTTTTTCTTGAATGTTGCTGCTGCCATTCCAGGTGAAGGACGAGTGGGCTGAGGAGAAGGAGAAGGAGAGAGAAGAGACGAAAGGGGAGTTCGTCCTGAGTGGCCCAGGTATGTAGATCTGATCTTCCCCTTTTCTTTTCTTTTTATTCTTCTATTCTTCATTACTCCTGTCCCCATTTTTTCTTGTGTTCACAGGTGGAGGCCATGTAGGGCTGAGGAGAAGAGGAAAGAGGGAGGAAGGAAAGGGAGGAGAGAGTGAGTCAGGTACGCGTTCCATTCCCCTTTTTTTATTTCCCTTCTCTCTCTGTTTTTTTTTTTTTTGGTTATCCACTGCTGTCATCTACAGGTGGAGGCCGAGTGGGGGAAGAGTAAAGAAAACAGAGAGGAGGTCAGGTATGATTTTATTCATATCTATTTTTTTGTTCTCTATTTTCTCTTTTTTTTTTTTTTGAACTTGCTGCTGTTGTTTGTAGATGAGGAATGAGTGAGGGCAGCAGAAGGATAAGAAGCAGCACGGGTCCAGCAGTGTCCAGGTGTGTGGGTCCCGCCCCTTCCATCTATTTATTATTATTATTTTTTACTATGGTTGCAGAATGGGGGTTTTGGGGCAAAATCAGTTTGGGTGAAAAATGGGCATTTACTTGTAACTAATTGGGATTGATGAGATGATGAGGAGTGAAGTTTGGTGTCACCAATGGAGACTAATGAGTATAGTGAAGATTGATGAGTTTATTGGACATTCCATTGGCTTTAAATGAGAACGTGGTGAATATGACCTCGGACTCTTAATATAGATCTTGACCATTGCAGGGGGCGGCTTGTGCATTTTTTTTTGTTATTTATGCATTATTTTTTTGTTATTGTTATTCAGGGATTTGCCTAAATTCGTGGAGCGCTTGTTTAGTCTTGTTCCTGAAAAACGATGATGTATTTTATACTGGCTTTTATATTTGTAACTGCGTTGAAAATCTTCTATCCTTTTACTCCCCTTCTCTTTTTGGTTTGTTTGTTTGTTTGCATAGAAGAGTAAATTTGATAATGGAGAGGTGTGATGATCAAGTCGTGATGGGACAATGGACAAAAGTCAGGGGGGTTGTTTCAGCTCAAATGGGATTTACTTGTTCTCATTATCAGAATTATTTATTTATCCATTGGTTTCACTCTTGTTCTTTGATTAATTTACTTCAGGATTGGTTTGGCCAATGTTTTCCACTTTGATGTCTCTCCTGGATTCATCTTGGTTGTTTTGTACAATCTTCTATGTGACATCTTCAAAGTTAAAACATCCCCTTCTGCTCATGTATTTCTAAATCTATGGTTTCTCATATATGCTCTCTTTTTTTTTCTATGAATGTGCAGAATGGCTAAGATAAGGCTTGCTGGTAAGAGGACCTCGACGTTGGTTGAGTCAAGAGAGGGTCCGTTGGGAGATTGTGGGGGCGTTCTCTTAGATAGGCTCGGGGAGGACCCCGGAGTTGGGCTTACTAGGGAGCCTGAGGTGGGGTAGAACACGGCCCGACCCGGAAAGAGGCGCAAGAAGCAACGAACTAAAGAAGATCCCCACCTTGCCGACGAGATAAGAGCGGGCAAGGTAATGACACCTAGTCTTTTCTGTATTGCGTCTCACCATTGCTCATCTTTAAATCTTTAGGCTAACAAACATGATGTTTCTCTCAATTTTCAGCTTGTACCTCTTGCTCGGATGAGGGTGGGGTGGCTTAAGGTGAAAGAGTGGTGGATGGAGTTACCGGACACTCTAAAAGATCGTCTCCGAGCCATGGGTTTCAGAGATTTCACGTCGATTGTAGCTTTCCGAGTCAACCGTTGTCTGATTAGTGCACTTTCGGAGAGATGGAGGGACGAGACTCATTCTTTCCATTTCCCGACCGGCGAGATGGTCATCACCCTTGAGGACATAGCGAGATGTTGGGGTTTGAGGGTGAGCGGTTTGCCGATTTCGACTGGTGCGGTTGACACTAATCCCGAGCTCATTCGGCCCTTGCTTCAACGTTTGTTTGGTGCATGACCTTATCTTGGCTCTAGCCAGATTGACATCGAGTGGCTATGGGAGGCTTATGGCCCCGCGAGGGTGAAGATTCTAGACAGTGAGTATTCTCCCTTTATTCTTGTAATCTTTGATTCATTTGCTCACTCACTTATCATTGTTTCTTATGCGGTCTAGGTTGGACTTGTGATCAGGCAGAGTTCTTTGCTGGTCATGAGGTGCAGATGGCAGCTGCTGGAGGTTCACCGATTAGGGGTGGAGAAAGCGGACCGGCCCAGACTCCCACTGAGCGGGCAAGGACGGGCATAACGGATACTACCCGCCTGGATGCCGGAATGGATGAGAGGGAGGGCGCGGCTAGCGATCTCGATGATGAGGAGTATATAGCACCTCTGTATGAGCTACTTGTGTTCGATGATAGTGATGACCCGATGGACGACGGGGGTAGCGGAGATGAGAGGGGTGGCAACGGAGTGGTGGCTGGAGATGATGAGGGCGGTGATGATGATGTCCCTCCTCTAGGTAAATTCTTAAATTTATTCTTACCCTTCGTTATTTTGGCATCTAATGTTTATAATCGCCTTTCCCATTCGTAGAGTATGAGTGCGGAGAGGTACCCGTCGCTGGGTACTATCGTCGGAAGAGAGTGGGGATCCCTTGCGAGACCTTCTATGTGACGGGTGAGTAGTAAACCATGATCTTAATATTGCTTTCTGTAAATGGATGAGTATTATTAGCTGTAGATCTTTGTCAATTTGGCAGGGAAAAAGGGGACCTGACCCGATGTTGCATTGAGGCGTCCTTGATTATCGTCAGCTAGGCAAGGCGAGGACGAGAGCCTTCGCGCGTTCCTCCTCTATTTCTTTGGAAAATGTTTATTTGCGAATGCTACGGGCAACAGAGTGTCTAGCACCCTACTCAAGTTTGTAGATGATTTGAGCTAGGTAGGTGATTATGCCTGGGGTGCGGCAACTCTTGCCTTCCTTTTTCATAGCCTAGATGATAGATGTCGGGTCCAAAGGGGGCACAGGAGTCTCCGGGGCTTTGTCCCAATTCTTCAGGTAAATCAGTTTCCCACATTTGTTAATCTTCTTCTTTAAACATTCTGCCTTACTAATGATTTAACTGTTTTGAAACTGGTGTGGATGTGGGAGCATATCTTGCAGGGTAGCCCCGAGCGTTTGCCAGTGCGGTTGAGCCTTGCTTCCCAGGCGACGCAGTGGTATCCGAATGCTACTGTGCGGGGTTTCGCTGACATCCGACCTACAGAGCTGTCAAAAAGAACTAAAGATCTGAGGATGAGACCTGATGAGCAGGGCTACCGCTTCATTTTGAACAAGTTGATGGACCGGGAGGTAAGTCATTCTTTCTCTCTTTCTTTTCCTTTTAAGATGTTAGCTTGTCTTGGAATTAGGCCAAAATCGGCCACCTTTTTCTTGTTTCAGGTCACTAATGGTTGACATCCTTCGGGGTTATGCTCTTTCTTTCTTTGTTTTTTTTTAGATCGTTTGGTGTCCTTACCAGGGCGGCCCCGATGATGAGCTGATGGCAGTGCGAGAGGGGATGCATTTATTTGTGAGTCCCTCAGATTGTTTCTAGGCTTGTCGTGAGTCGAGTTGCTCGCCAGTTCGGTAGTCATCAGGTCGTCCTACCTCCTAAGCCTGCCATGAGTCATTCATATAGGGGATGGGGCGAAGCGATATTTGGTCACTCCCATCCGCACCAGCTTGAAATTGATGATTGGGATAGAGGGGGACAAGCGCCTACTTTTAGTATGGATGAAGAAGCGTCGGGTGATTATGAGCGGCGCTGGAGGGACATCACGCACCGGTACAGACTGCCTGAGTCATATTCCGGCGGATCTTCCTATTCTATCCGAAATTGCGCTGAGTCGATGGAGACGTTGCTATCACTTCGGGTAATCATTTAATCTTTTCTACTTATCTGACTTGATATTGTCCCATATCCTTGATTTAATCCATCATGTTTTCCAGTTTCAGATGGCTTCCCCAGCTGAGATGGGGTGTGAAGGGACTCGTCCATTAGGTGATAATTCAGGCGAGGTAAATTTCACCAGGTTCATGAACCATATTTTTTTTATCCTCCCTTTTTAATTGTTCTCATTGTGCCTCGTGGCAGGGGACCTCTATGAGAGTGGTGTCTGATGTTGAGTTTGCCCTTCGGGAGGAGGTACTCTGACTATCCGAGTTGGTGAGAGAGAAGGTAATACTTGTTCAATTTGTAGTATGGGGATTAGGGGTACCATCCTTTGGTGTTGTGTGTCAGAGTACTCATTTACTACATCGTATCTTGTGACCTTAGGAGGCCATGATGATGGGACTACATGCGTCCTTTGTGGCTAAGGTGGCACGGGAATCATGATCCCTCGTCTATTGTAAAAGTAATGCTTTGAACTCATTGACTCTATTTACTTTGTCTAGAGGGATCTACGAGAGGAATTGTAGCTACAGGACGCCATTATTGATGCACTGGCAGATACCTATGAGGTAGAAGGTTATTAACTCAATCTTCATCGCGAATTAAGATTTATGACATCTGGTTGCTTGTGTAGAGGGATAGGGGTTTGGCTGCATCGGAGGCTACGAGGATTAGATTGGAGGGCGAGCTTCAGACACTACGAGCTGAGATAGACCGACTGAAGGTCAGTGAGGCTCAAACTTTTATTGCGTTGTCCTTTTGTATAATGACTGATCCTCGACCGTTTGTCTCTCTGTGATCTTTCAGGCTGAGGCTTGTAGCGAGCGCGACAAGGCGCTCGCGGAGAGAGATGCTTCAGACGCACAGGTATGAGCCTTACTCATGAGATGCTTCAACCTTGATTCCTCGTCCATTGTTGATGTCGTTTGTAATCCTGTGATTTACAGGTTAACGAGCTACGTGCCAAGCTCATGAGCTATGAGGCCTCTGTGCAAGTGAGGGTCTTTTCTCCCTTTTAAGTTCCATGTTTTTTGCTGCAAGGTTTGTTGAACGTAATGTTTCCTTAAAATGTTATCTTGTAGAACGATGCTATCGTTGCTTCTGTTCCTTCACGCCTCGGATTGAGTGAGGAGAGGGCTCTTATCCATGATCAGTATGCTGAGTGCATGGATTGCATGGTGCAATGTCACGAGGAGGTGGTTGATGATCTGTGAAGGTGCCTCGATCGATATCGCCAGAGGGTGGAAGAGAGAGGTTATGTGTGTTTTTGGACTCTATGCGAGCTCCTTCTCAGCGTACCCTTGGTCCGTCTTCATTTGCTTCGTCGGCTCGTCATAATGGAGCTACTCCATAGGGTTATCGTTCTTCGATTGATCTCCTAGGGATCCATCCCTTGTGTATTCCTTTTCCTATATTGTATTCATATGTGCTGGTCGTGTATTTATGTTGTTTCATGTTGTACTTGGCTCATGGCATGGGCTCGTATGTATTTGGTCTGAGATGTATGATGTGTGTGTATATACCATGTATGTGTAGTTGAGATAGTATGTTTAATGCCTTAGAAGTGCCATGAGAATGAGGTTGATTGATGAGGAGCTTTTTTTTTTTTTTTTGGAGGTGTCGGGGGAATATATGTAGTGTTCTTTTTCATAGGTAACAGGTTTTTTGTATCTGGAGATTTTTCGGGGTCCAAAAAACAAGGGGAAATGCTGCCAAAATCTTTCTAGAATTTCTCGAGATTTGTGATGTAGCATGGATCTCGTACGGAAGACCATTAGTAGTCATAGATAGCCGGAATGAGACCTATATAATAGACCAAATGACTACAACTTCGTACTGGAGAAGTAACATAGACTTAGGGTTCTTAGACAATGAGAGTGCCTGGGTGTGTGATGCTTGTGGCCTAAGGAATTCTATGTCTTAAGGCATTCACATTGCTAGCTATAAATGTAAAGAGAGAGGTTACAGATTGTCGCAACCCCGGAACGGATCCAGAGCCCGCGACGTAGTTTTTATTGTTTTCCCACAGGTTCCCGCGGTGAGGATTCCCGAAACACGCGGAATCTGTCTCACACGATCAAGTTTGCGGAAGCTTGTAACAAATCACATCAAGATCAGCACCAATAAAATTTCAAGTGCCATAACAAATTAATGTCAAGACATAGTATCACAAGAAATGAGTTAACATGGCATTCCTGTAAGACCCCGACCCGAGTGAACCCGATTAGTGCTAATTAAGTTGCATTTTAGTGCTAAGCTTGATTAGTGTTTTTGATCTAGTTGGGTTTGGAATAACCTTGTTTCTAGTTTTGGGCTTTTTAGAGTGATTGGTAGCTTGTGGGGCCCTTTGGGGGTTTCCCTTTTCGGCTTTGCGTTTTCTTGCGAGATTTTCCCGATTGGTTGTGAATTGTGTTTTTGGCCCGTTGCATTCATCTTGTGGATTCTTACAACTTTCATGTTGATCCCGTGTCCATTCGAGGCCCCGAAACCCGATTTCATAGCCTTGAGGGTAAAACAGTCATTTCACACCAAATTTGTACCCAAAACTTAATATTCTCGAAACCCGCGAAACATACACTTTTTGGAAACTAGATATTTCAACGAACAATTCTTCCTTCTTCGTCGAATTCATCCGAGGACCCGAGAGAGATGATATCAGCCCATTTAGTCTCTTTAGTTGTGGGACCCAATCCAACCCAACTCTTTAGCTAACAAGAGAAGCCATTAGCCATTCACTTCATTTATCATTTTCCAGCACAAGAGAAGAGTCTAGGGTTTCCCTTGGTTTTCTCTTCTTCTTCTTGCTTCTCCATCTCAAATCCCCACAAATCTTGCACCAAACTCAAAGTGGAGATCATCTTCTTCTTCCTCATCTTGCAAGCATTCCATTGCTACCATTTGTGAAGAGAACCCTCAATCACAAGACTTCCATTAAGCTTACTCTTGCCATTAGAGGACTTTCCAAGTAAGTGATTCTTCCCATCTCCTAGATTAGTGTTCATCTAGCCTTAGGGAAGCTACATTTGCATTATTGAAAGCTCTTTCATTTTCATTCTTTGTGTAACCCATTTTAGGGTTGTTTTTGGGGATTTTGCATTGTAGCTTGGACCATTTCTTGGAGGACTTGATAGAGCTTAATATCATTAATTGAAGACTTGAGGCAAGTGAATGTTTGGATGTTTTTAAGTTTGAAATGGTTTGGAGATGCATTTATGGTTTTCATGCTTTAATTGATTTCTTCATTGATTTTTCCATGGTTGAAATAAATGATCTTTACACATCTTGATAGCCTCATTTAATGTCTTGGAATCATGTGTTTAAGTCTCCTTGTTCATAGTTCTATGTGGTGGTTGAGGTGTTGGAAAGAAAGGAACAAAAAGGAGAAAAATCCAAGTCCCGGACCTGCACTGCGCCCAGGTCCGATCGATCGGACGTGCAGACCGATCGATCGGACTGTCAGTAACTGTAAGGGTTTTTGGGCCGATCGATCGGGCCCTGTTTAGAAATTTCGGCCGATCGATCGGATCCGCTTCAGAAAATTTTGGCCGATCGATCGGACCTTCGGTCCGATCGATCGGAGGACTCAGTTTGAGTCCGGTGGATTTTGAGATTTTTTATTTTTCCTTAGTGCTAGGTGGGACCTTGGTTACCCTTTTTGGACTAATTGGACTATGGGTGAGATGTCTTGAGCCGACACTTCTCACGGTTAGTTTGGTGGCATCGAAGTTCAAACCGTTTCAATCTTGAACGGGATAGAATGACGTGATAACTTCCTTATATCCAAATATAAGTCTTTTGCCTTGGTTATCGCGAATTCTATTCCTTTCGATGACTGAATAGGTTGGTCGATGTTTCCGAATTAATGTCATGCCTAGGATGGACCGTTCCTAGTCTTGATTTTCCTAGTATAACACCTAGTTATAACCATAAGCTCATTTTAAGTTTGAAAATCGTAAAAGTGCATAAGGAGCCCGGAATGTCTTCAAACTCAAGGAGTACCAAGTCTTTTCCATAATCGACATTCGGGACCCCTATTCACTCAATTAGATCTTAAAGTCATTGTCCTTCCTGATTTAGTATAGTTCATTATATTGCTCTATTTCCAAGACTTGCTTTACATGAATTGTTTTCCCGAAAGCATGATAATAGCATTGACTTGTCCAGATATGTATTGCCCGACATGAAATGACAGTGTGCCTTGAGCACCCCCGTTTTCCCCGTTTATTTACTGTACTTGATTTACTTGTATATGTCTTGATTGGTTTTATCCTATGAGTCGGCATCACTAAGCTTGGATACCTTGTCAGTCTGATCCACTGACTTGGATATCCCTCTCCCGTCCCGCCAGCTGCAGTTTGGATCCCGATACCCGGTCATTACCGTGGTCCCGTCCCGATACCCGGTTCGCTACCGTGGTCCCGTTCCCGTATAATTATATTGTATATATGTATACGTTGTTTCTCCTCACCTTGTGTGACTGAGATCAACGTCCCGTGATACTGTTGTCACTTTAGTGACAGAGGACTTAGCTTTATGTGATTGCCACCTTGTTATTCCCGATTCCTTGGTTACCTCATATGTTTTATCTTGTGTACTTGTTTTATAGCAAATGATTTACCTGCTTTATGGGAGTTCTTGCTTAAACAGATTTATATGCTTTTCAAGAGATTTCCTCTATATTATTGTTGTTGTATCTTGTCATTCTCTTGCCAGACCGTCGTGTCTGATCCTTTGCTTTGGTACTCAGGTCCCGTTGCCGGTTTCCTTGAGGAGGAGCCGGAGGAGGCGGTAGGTGAGCTGCAGCCTCTAGTTGAGTGGCGTGCTGACGATGTCATGTAGACATCGGGTTGCCAAGAGGCGTAACATTTTGGGGAGAACTTGTTAACTATTCTTTGGGGTATTATTTTGTAATATTGGCCTTTGTTGGCCTCTAATTTTGGGGAATGTAACTAAATGATATTTTGTCTAACTTTAACAACCTTTGGGAAACATGCTATAGATCATTGCTCTTTCTGATACAGTTTGATATTGATGTTAATGCTTGCATGACTAGAGATAGTCTAACTATTTGATTTGCTACACGCTTCCGCATTAAAAAGAAACATTCATGCAAGGTTGTGATATCCTCACCGCGGACACCTGTGGGAAATTAAATAAATCATATATGGTGGATGTAGGTAATCATCACCAATTATCATTACACACTAAAAGTCCCGATCCCGGATTGGGATTCCCGGTCCGGGGTCGCGACAATTCCCATCTAATTCAAGTTATGAGACTAACACAAAAAGGTAGTTAACTTTAGTTACATCTCATAAAAGGCCAATAAAGGCCAATACAATTCTCAAAATGACAAAAGAACCCATGACAAAATGAAGCGCAACTCAAGAACCCGCCCGACGTCTAGTTGACATCGTCGGGTCACCACTCTTTGACTGGGGGTGGCTCAAGAACCTCCTCGGGACGCTTCTCCTCAAAGGCAACGACACCTGCACCTGGGCACCAACAAACAAGGGTCAAACACGATGGTTTGGCAGGTAATCAATTTAGGCATGAGCATGTAAGAAGTAAATGTTTAAAGAAACATATTAAGACATTTTACTGAATTGGAAACAGTTACATGACTAAGGTACATTCCAAAATACGAGCAAAGCTAGCATGAATACTTATAATATCATGAATAGTTACAATCCACAATGAGCCCATCCTTTTTCTATCATTTATAATGAAAAGAGTAAGCACGCACGACAAGCACAATATATATAATATAATCACGACACGATTCACACATATACAAGGATTCCGGCCGCAGGACCGGACACGCACAACGTGTAATAAAATACATGACCAATCTGTAGATAGTCCACCAGTTTAAGGACCCCCAGACAGTGGGTCAAACTGAAAGGGCAGTCCAAGCTCAGTGGTGTTCACTTAAATTCATTAATGCACAAAAAACGACAAAACACGTCTTAAACCAAATCAAGCTTGAAGGGGGGAATCACTTATCAGAACTAAACAAGACACGGCTAGCATGAGACATAAGTATATACATATATATATATATACATAACACGCTTAAGAAGTGATCCTCCTTTTATCCTTGAAACAATTTTCAAACGAGCTTATACTTAACTACAAAACGAGTACACGACAATACTTGTTGCATCAAAACTAAAGTTCGAAAGCAAAGTCTATCAAGCGTATGTAAGGACCTTTGGTTGACCTTTATGTAATTGAAACCCAAATGTTAAAATTGCAAAGAGAATTGGGTGCCCCCGAAGTTAAAGACATCTCAGGTTTCAATCACACAATGTCAGGCTAAAAGCCCCATAACATATTCTAGTTTTCATTCCTGTAGAAATCTTTCTAAAACAGCTCATATTGAAATTTCGGTTACCTCTCGGTCACCTGTCGGTCGACCGAGACGTGGTATGTCGGCTAGCCGATAACTGACCGACGAGCTGACCGATAGATTTACCCAGAAAATCTCAGCTCATGGGAAATGGAACCGAACTGATTTTGGTTGGTTGTCGGTTGACCGAAGTGGAAAATGTGGGTTAGCCGACAGCTGATCGAAATCTTTCCTGACGAAATGCAGGTCTCGAAAAATGAAGCCGAACTGAGTTCGGTTGGCTGTCGGTCGACCAAAGTGGAAATTTCGGTTGGCCGACAGCTGACCGACACTGCGCGGACAGTACATTTCAAGTCAAATTTTTACATTTCTTCTTCCTTTCTTCTTATTTCTCCTTCAACCTGCACTTCCCTGAGCCTACAAGCTCTCCAAAGGATTAAACATACATACTCAAGCACAATTTAAAACATCTCATTCCCATTCTCCAATCTAAAACAAAATCCCCAAAATTTCCATTCAAGACAGATTTCCAATGAAATGAAGAGAATGAAAAGAGAACAAACCAAATGCACACATGCTAACATCCATCCTAGATTGTTTACTTGCCTTAGTCCAAGATGCCACAAACCTTCTTCAAGCACTTCCACTCAAGCTAAGCCAAAGACTACAAAAAACCCCATGAAAACCATTCAAAACTCACTCAAACTTGAAAACAAGAAACCCATTTTCACAAAAGGGTTTGCAAACATGAAAAACAAGATCTTTAGGAACAAAAAAGACTCCATTAAAAAGATAGGTTGGAGCTCATACCTAGAGATCCACAAACAAGAGAAAAGGAAGAAAATTGTAAGCTTGCCCGACTAGAAGCTTCAAGAAACTTGTATTATTGGAAAGCTTGGGATGAGATGAAGAAGATGATAGTCTTGGAATTTCATTTGGAGTCTTCTAGCTTGTCCATTCAAGAGAAATGAAGTGGAAGGAAAAAAAGGGTTTCCTCTTCTTGGTTCTCTAGTGTTAGGGTTTTGAGAGTGAAAAGAGGGAAGGAGAAAGAGTTGACTTTAAACACTTGCAAATGGGGCCGAATGAGCCTAAACCTTGTATTGACAAAAACATGATCTTGCGGGCCTTAAATGAACTCGACGAAGAAGGATAAAATGATCCTCAAAATATCTAGTTTTCAAAAAGTATATTTTTGACAAGGTTTTGTGATTTCGAAATTTGTGTCCAGATTTGTGTATGAAAAGACAGTTTTACATTTTTTGGGCCAAAACTTGGGTTTTTGGGCTTCAAACACGAACGGGCAGAAAACGAAAGTTATAACAAATAATAAAACCATTCAAATGAAATCAAAATCACTATTAAAAATGGAAAACGAATACGATCCTCCCAAGCTTACACGTGCACTCAGGCCTTCCTGAATGTGTCTGACTAACACTAAACGTTCTCACAATTCCTAAAGCTATATCCAGGACTAAAGCTAATTTTTTTTAACCCAACAGTAACTAAACCCACTTAAGACTAAACACACACTAATCGAATTGGTCTGGGTCGGGGTTTAACATCCTCCACCCCTTAGGATATTTGGTCCACCAAATAAAATAGACATTTACCTCTGGTAAAAGTATGGATACTTCCTCTGCACTTGATCTCTCAATTCCCACGTGGCTTCCTCTGGCTCGTGATTTTCCCAAAGTACCTTGACCCATTGAGTAGTCCGATTTCTCAATTCTTGCTCTTTGGTATCAATGATCTTGATCGGCTTTTCCATATACAAGGCATTTTCTCGAATCTCCAAGGGCTCGTGCTGTAGTATATGTGAAGGACCATAAACATATTTTTTTAGCATGGAAACATGAAATACATTGTGCAGTCCGGAGAGTTCCGGTAGTAACACAAGTCTATATGAGACATCCCCAATCTTGCTCAAAGTTTCATACAAACCAATAAATCTTATTAACAATTTGCCTTTCTGTCCGAATCTCAAAGTTCCTCTAACTGGTGAGATTTTCGATAACACTTTGTCACCCACTTGAAAATTCAATTCTTTTCGGCGAGTGTCTGCATAACTCTTCTGCCTACTTCGGGTGATCTTTAAACGTTCCTGAATCAGCTTGACCTTGTCACTTGTCTCTCCAACTATTGTTGGTCCATGAAAACTACGCTCACCAACTTCTTCCCAGCAAACCGGAGTTCTGCATCTTCTGCCATAGAGTGCCTCGAAAGGTGCCATACCGATGCTAGAGTGGTAGCTATTGTTATAAGCAAATTCACAAAGTGGTAAGCACTCATCCCACTGAACCTTGAAATCCAATACACAAGCACGTAACATGTCTTCGAGAGTCTGTATCATCCTTTCTAACTGACCATCTGTCTGAGGATGATATGTTGTGCTAAATTGGAGTTTGGTACCCATGGAATCATGAAGAGTTTTTCAAAACTTTGAAACAAACCTGCTGTCTCTATCTGAAGTAATGGAGACGGGCTGACCATGTTTACTAACGATCTCATCAACGAATAGTTTTGCCAGTGGTGCCATATGCATCATATTCCTTGTCTTCATCGGAATGAAATGAGTAGACTTTGTCAGACGATCTACAATTATCCAAATTGCATTAATTTCCTTCTTGGCATTCGGCAAACCAGATACGAAATCCCTGGTGATGTGCTCCCATTTCCACTCCGGAATCTCCAATGGTTGTAGCAAACCTGGGGGCTTCTGATGTTCTGCTTTAATCAACTGACAAGTCAGACAACGAGACACAAAAGCTACTATCTCTCTCTTCATGTTGTTCCACCAAAATTTATTCTTCAAATTATGGTATATCTTCGTGCTACCCGGATGCATGGAATATCTTGTACAGTGAGCTTCATTCATTATATCGTTCTTCAAGCCATCCACATTTGGCACACACACAACCGGTCACGAAAATACAGTATCCCATTCACCATCTTGAAATCTGGACGTTCTGCAATATGATCTACTATCTTTGCCAAGTCCGGGTCTTGCAACTGACTTTCCTTGATCATCTGGATGAAGGTAGGTTCTGATACTGTCATGTTTGCTAACATTGCACCTAGCTTCAGGGTTTGCACTTCCACACCCAATTCTTCAAATTGCTGTAAAACACCAATTCCCGTCAAACTGGCCATGACCACTGATTTTCTGCTTAATGCATCAACTACAACATTCACTTTGCCTGGATGATACTTGATTGGGAAGTCATAATCCTTGATATACTTCATTCACTCTCTCTGTCTCATATTTAAATCCTTCTGCGAGAACAAATATTGCAAACTCCGGTGATCCGAATGGACTTCAAATTTCTCTTCATAGAGATAGTGTCTCCACATCTTCAAAGCAAAAACAACTGCTACCAATTCCAAGTCAAGAGTTGTATAGTTCTTCTCATGATCCTTCAACTGTCTTGAGCCATAACCAATCACCTTGTCATCCTGTATCAATACATAACCTAGTCCCACATTCGAAGCATCTGTATAAACAATGAATCCATCGCTGCTCGATGGTAATGTAAGAATTGGAGCTGTGGTTTTCCTTCCCTTCAACTCTTGAAAACTTGTTTCACATTGTTCGGTCCAAACAAATGGGACATTCTTGCTAGTCAATTTTGTCAACGGTGCTGCACTGGACGAAAAACCTTGGACAAATCTTCTGTAATAGTCTGCTAACCCCAAAACGCTTCTGATTTCAGTCACACTGCTTAGTCTCACCCAATTAACAACTGCTTCTATCTTGGTTGGATCAATTGCTAAACCTTCTCTGGAGATGATGTGGCCTAGAAAAGTAACTTGCTCTAACCAGAATTCGCACTTACTGAGTTTTGCATAAAGTTGGTTGTCCCTCAAAAGCTGTAACGCTGCCCACAAATGTTCTTCATGCTCCTTCTTACTCTTGGAATACACAAGGACGTCATCAATGAATACTACTGTAGAGTGATCCAAATACTGTGCAAAGACTTTGTTCATAAGGGCCATAAAGACTACGGGTGCATTTGTCAAACCAAAGGGCATCACTAAGAACTTGTAATGCCCATATCTTGTTCTAAAAGCCGTTTTCTGAACATTTGAGTCTCTAACTCTCAACTGATGGTACCCTTACCTCAAGTCTATCTTGGAGAAATAGGCTGCTCCTTGCAATTGGTCAAATAATTCGTCTATCCTTGGCAATGGATACTTGTTCTTCACGGTCACATGGTTCAATTTTCTGTAGTCAATGCACATACTCAGACTCCCATCTTTCTTTTTCACAAATAACACTAGTGCTCCCCAAGGTGAAACACTTGGCCTAAAGAAGCCTTTGCTCAACAATTCCTGCAATTGGAGTTTTAATTCACCCATTTCTGTTGGAGCCATTTTGTAAGGTGCAATTGAGATCGGAGCCATCCCTGGTAGGAGCTTAATTGTGAACTTAACCTCTCTAATTGGTGGTAATCCCGGGATTTCTTCTGGAAAAACATCCAGAAATTCACACACAATGGGGATATCCTCCACCCCTTGGGACTGTTTATCATATGTGATAAACGCAATAAATGCCTGACACCCACTCTGAACTAATTTGCTTGCCTTCAACACTGAAATAAATCCTGCCTGAGTTTTCCTCTTGTTCCCCTGAAATATCAATCCTGCTTGTGGTCCTTGGAATCTGAATGTTATGGTTTTACTAAAACAATCCATAGTGGCATGATATGCTTCTAACTAATCCATGCCTAAGATGATATCAAAATCATGCATGTCCAAAACAATGAGGTTGACTGGTAAATTAACATCTCCTAACAAAATTGTATAGCTAGGGTAATAGGTTCTACACACAACTTGTTTCCCTACTCGTGTGATTACAATCAGAATATAATCCAATTCACCATGTGGTGCATCAATCATCTTAGCAAAAGTAGGAGATGAAAACGAATGTGTGGATTCAGGATCAAATAAAATCTGAGCTTCTACCCCACAAACAAGAAGTTTACCTTCCACCATGTCTCCTGCAGCTTCAGCATCCGCACAGTTGAGATAATATAAACGTCCATGCATCTGTAGTCTATTCGGTGCTCTCTTCCTGAACCTCTCAAATAGCGCGTTAGGGTCATGATCCCTATTATGGATAACAATCTCTGGACCCAAAGGTTGAGGTTGTGGAGCTTGATGTCTGTTCTGAAGAACTTCCAAGAGTTGTCTCTGAACTTGAGCCATTTCCTCATCTTTCTTTGCTATCTGTTCTTGAGATTTGGCTTGAATCTCATTTGCAAGTCGTTGTTGCTCTATTCATAACTTGCATGAGCTCTTGGAACTGTGTAGCTATTGGTGTATTAGTTGTGTCTGACTCATTCTGATTACTCCCTGAAGCATTATTGTTTGGAACTTTTCTTGGAGGCATAATGGTGTAAAACAAAGTGTTAGTGCATAATAAACATGGTATAAGGGTTTCTAAGGTCCTATACCAAACGAATCTATCGAACTCACGAATCTTCGCCACGTTCCTAAGACCTTTCTAGTTTTTTTTAATTGCCTGAAACAAGTCCCGCTTTGATACCAGTCCTGTCGCGACCCCAGAACAGATCCCGGGCCCGCGACTTAGTTTTTGTTGTTTTCCCATAGGTTCCCGCGGTGAGGATTCCCGAAACACGCGGAATCTGTCTCACACGATCAAGTTTACAAAAGCGTATAGCAAATCACATCAAGATAAGAACCAATAAAATTTCAAGTGCCATAACAAAATAATATCAAGACACAGTATCACAAGAAAGGAGTTAACATGGCATTCCCATCATAATTCAAGTTATAAGACTAACATAAAAGGTAGTTAAGTTTAATTACATCCCATAAAAGGCCAATAAAGGCCAATACAATTCTCAAAATGACAAAAGAACTCATGAAAAAATGAAGCGCAACTCAAGAACCCGCCTTACGTCTAGTTGACATCGTCGGGTTACCACTCTCTGACTAGGGGTGGCTCAAGAGCCTCCTCCGGACGCTCCTCCTCAAAGGCAACGTCACCTGCACCTGGGCACCAACAAACAACGGTCAAACACGACAGTTTGGCAGGTAATCAATTTAGGCATGAGCATGTAAGAAGTAAATGTTTAAAGAAACATATTAAGACATTTTACTGAATTGGAAATAGTTACATGACTAGGGTACATTCCAAAATACGAGCAAAGCTAGCATGAATACTTATAATATCATGAATAGTTACATTCCACAATGAGCCCATCCTTTTTCAATCATTTATAATGAAAAGAGCAAGCACGCACGACAAGCACAATATACATAATATAATCACGACACGATTCGCACATATACGAGGATTCTGGCCGCGGGACCGGACACGCATGACGTGTAATAAAATACACGACCAATCTGCAGATAGTCCACCGGTTTAAGGACCCCCAGACAATGGATCAAACTGAAAGGGCAGTCCAATCTCAGTGGTGTTCACTTAAATTCATTAATGCACAAAACACGGCGAAACACATCTTAAACCAAATCAAGCTTGAAGGGGGGAATCACTTATCAGAACTAAACAAGACACGGCTAGCATGAGACATAAGTATATACATATATATATATACATAACACGCTTAAGAAGTGATCCTCCCTTTATCCTTGAAACAATTTTCAAACGAGCTTATACTTAACTACAAAACGAGTACACGACAATACTTGTTGCATCAAAACTAAAGTTCGATAGCAAAGTCTATCAAGCGTATGTAAGGACCTTTGGTTGACCTTTGTGTAATTGAAACCCAAATGTTGAAATTGCAAAGAGAATTGGGTGCCCCCAAAGTTAAAGACATCTCAGGTTTCAATCATACAATGTCAGGCTAAAAGCCCCAAACATATTCTAGTTTTCATTCCTGTATAAATCTTTCAAAAACAACTCATATTGAAATTTCGGTTACCTCTCAGTCACCTGTCGGTCGACCGAGACGGGGTATGTCGGCTAGCTGACAACTAACCGACGAGCTGACCGACAGATTTACCCAGAAAATCTCAGCTCTCGGGAAATGGAACCGAACTGATTTTCGTTGGCTGTCGGTCGACCGAAGAGGAAAATGTGGGTTAGCTGACAGCTGACCAAAATCTTTCCTGACGAAATGCAGGTCTCAGAAAATAAAGCCGAACTGAGTTCGGTTAGCTGTCGGTCGACCGAAGTGGAAATTTCAGTTGGCCGATAGCTGACCGACGCTGCGCGGACAATACATTTCAAGTCAGATTTTTACATTTCTTCTTCCCTTCTTCTTATTTCTCCTTCAACCTGCACTTCCCTGAGCTTACAAGCTCTCCAAAGGATTAAACATACGTATTCAAGCACAATTTAAAACATCTCATTCCCATTCTCCAATCTAAAACAAAATCCCCAAAATTTCCATTCAAGACATAGATTTCCAATGAAATGAAGAGAATGAAAAGAGAACAAACCAAATGCACACATGCTAACATCCAGCCTAGATTGTTTACTTGCCTTAGTCCAAGATGCCACAAACCTTCTTCAAGCACTTTCACTCAAGCTAAGCCAAAGACTACAAAAAAACCCCATGAAAACCATTCAAAACTCACTCAAACTTGAAAACAAGATACCCATTTTCACAAAAGGGTTTGCAAACATGAAAAACAAGATCTTTAGGAACCAAAAAGGCTCCATTAAAAAGATAGGTTGGAGCTCATACCTAGTGATCCACAAACAAGAGAGAAGGAAGAAAATGGAAAGCTTGCCCGACTGGAAACATCAAGAAACTTGTATCAATGGAAAGCTTGGGATGAGAGGAAGAAGATGATGGTCTTGGAATTTCATTTGGAGTCTTCTAGCTTGTGCATTCAAGAGAAATGAAGTGGAAGGAAAAAAAGGGTTTCCTCTTCTCGGTTCTCTAGGGTTAGGGTTTGAGAGTGAAAAGAGGGAAGGAGAAAGAGTTGACTTTAAACACTTGCAAATGGAACCCAATGAGCCTAAACCTTGCATTGACAAAAACATGATCTTGTGGGCCTCGAATGAACTCAACGAAGAAGGATAAAATGATCCTCGAAATATCTAGTTTCCAAAAAGTATATTTTTGACATGGTTTTGTGATTTCGAAATTTGTGTCCAGATTTGTGTATAAAAGACAGTTTTATCATTTTTGGGCCAAAACTTGGGTTTTGGGCTTCAAACATGAACGGGCTGAAAACGAAAGTTATAACAAATAATAAAACTATTCAAATGAAATCAAAATCACAATTAAAAATGAAAAACCAGTACGATCCTCCAAAGCTTACACATGCACTCCGGCCTTCCTGAGCGTGTCTGACTAGCACTAAATGTTCTCAAAATTCCCAAAGCTATATCTAGGACTAAAGCTAATTATTTCTAACCCAATGCTAACTAAACCCATTTAAGACTAAACACACACTAATCGAATTAGTCTGGGTCGGGGTCTAACAAAGATAACTGTATTTTTTTTTCAAATAGCACAACATGTGATATCATAAAAAGGTGCGAACAACTGGCATCTATAATTAAATTCATCATAAAGTATCATAATAGAATTAATTTATATCTCTCAAATTTAATTACCACCATTCTATTCTTTTCAAATCATGAGGAGTTGTACGCAAAATAATGCATGTAAAATAGAATGCCTCAGCTTGTGGGATGTTTTGGATGTGATCGAGGTTGGGTTCCCTGCAAGGTCTCAAAACAAACTTGTTAGTTTAGTATTTTAGGCCCCCTGCATAGTTTGGCTAAGGTAGCATTTTTCTTTCTCTGTAAAAATGTCAGGGGGTCACTTCGGCATTCAAGCTTTGAGAATAACAAGATTGAATTCATACCTTAGGGGATATGTCTTCCCTACATCCGACCAAAAGTGATTAGTAGTAAAAGCATGCATGAGGTGGTGTGTGTGGGCTAGTGAGTGCTCGTGGCAATTGTGTATGTGATGAGGGCCCAGGTTGGGAAGTCGTGCGAGATAAATATATATATAAATGCCCCAGCATAAGACTAGTGTTTATTTTAGCCGTGGGTGAGGGCGTAAAGGTAGATTAGCTTCTCGATCCATGATTTTCACTCTGGCTGTAATGTGATCCTCCCTAACTTTCCTTTGGAGGTCGAGCCCTCACGGGCCCCCTTTTGTAGCTGCTTAGTCTTTTCGGCTGAACTTTGGAGAGCACCTGACTGCCTCCGGGGCTCATTTGTGAGTAATGTTCGTGTGTGGGGTGGTGAGTCACCGTGCTACCTTAGTGTTGTGGTTTCCGACCACCCTTTGCTTAGTTCACCTGATGAGTACCCATGTCACTCCAGCTAGCCTAATTCTAATAGAACTTTTTTTTAGCCCCCCATTTTTTTTGGCGTGTGACTGTGCAATGCTCGGGCCCCTTAAGCTTTCTAATCAACCCATGTAACGAGCATTCGGCCAATGACTCCCAAACCAGGTGGCTTTAGGGCACTAGGTATGTAAATACCCCTATGGGCTTACTGACTTGGGTTAAAAAGGTTACGAACCCAAACTAGTCACAACAATTTTTTTTAAAAGACTCCTAACTAAACAAACTCTTTTTCCTTTTTAATAAAAAAGGCTTTCATGACACGGGCGATCTCACCTTCAAACCTTTACATTGGGTGGCTTTAACCGTGCAAAATTTGTGTGGGGTAGATTCGTCATTTTGTGTGTTTTTAGGTGCTAGTGTGTGTTTGAGTTCCAAGTTTGATCAGTGTGCATCTCTTTGGTCCTCCTACGGGATTTCTACAACTATGCTAAGGACCAAGGAGGGTCATACTCCGCAAGAAGTAGGGAAGGGTCAAACTGTGTACCTTTTCAGGTACATAGCATTCCATGGATCGGGGAGCTCTTCCCCTTCTGCATTTACTAGTCTGTATGCATTTCCAGAATATACTTCTTTAATTACATAAGGGCCTTCCCAATTGGGTCGCAACTTACCTCTGGGATGCAGCAGTTGGGATGGAGTGATGCGCTTTAGCACAAAATCACCAACTTTGAATCTTTGTTCTTTGACATTTTTGTCGTAGGCTTTGGCGATCCGCTTCCGATATACTTGTGCATGTTCTGCTGCCTTCATTCTTTTCTCATTGAGTAGGTCTAGCTAAAGTAGTAGTGCTTCTCTCCTCTGGTCTTCTGTTATATCTTCATTTAACTAGACACGCAGTGATGGGTGAAGGACCTCGAGTGGAAGGACTGCTTCCATCCTGTAGGTTAAAGAGTATGGGGTTTCTCCTTGAGGAGTTCTTATAAAAGTTCGGTACGCCCACAACACTTCAACCAAACGGTCTGGCCAATCATTACCTTTGGCGGTTTGCACAGTCTTCTTGATGATCTTCAGTAAGGTCGTGTTGGTTGCTTCGGTTTGACCATTGGCTTAGGGATAGTATGGGGTTGAATGATGCAGTTCTATATCATATTTTGTGCACAACTCATTCATTTGTTGAGATATAAATTGGGGGCCATTGTCTGTTATGAATACCTTAGGGATGCCAAACCTGGCTATTATATTCTTTTTTATGAATTTAAGTATAGATGTAGCCTTAATATTTACATATGCCTCTGCTTCTGCCCATTTAGTGTAATATTCTGTGGCTGTCAATATGAATGCCTTATTTTGTGTGTTTTCTAGTGTAGGGGCTAGGGGTCCTATGATATCAAAGGCCTATGTCGAGAAAGGCCATGGAGCTATGGTAGGGTAAAGGGATGATGCGGGGGCATGTATTTGGTCTGCATGCAGCTGACATTCTTTGCATCTCCTAACGTAATGGACTGAATCTGTCTCTAGGGATGGCCAATAATAACCTAAACGGATAATCTTCTTAGCCAACATCTGGCTGTTGACATGTCCTCCACACTCTCCTGAATGTGCTTCTTCAATTATCTCTTGTCCTTCTTCTGTGGTCACACATCGTAGGAGAAATCCACTGAATGATCTACGGTACAATAGTCCCACGACTATGACATATCTCTGAACCATTTCTTCCAACGCTCTTTCATCCGATCGTGTGGCATATTCAGGGATGTAGCCATTGTGTAAGTAATTCCAAATATCGTAGTACCATGGGTGATCGTCTACCAGGTCATCGTCATGTTGTATGCGGGCTAGGACTCCTTCGGGCTTGGCGTTCTCCCCTTGATTAGACTCTTTGGCCTTGGTTTTCTTACTCTTTTCCTTCGAAACTTTTGGCAGAACTTTGGCAGGGTTCCCTTCGGTTAAATCTATCGGTTTGACGGACGGAGAAGCTACTGTTTTAATTAGGAAGCCTTCAGAGTCTTTGTCGTCAGGTATCTTTATGATCGAAGCTAGGATTGCTAATGAGTCGGCCAGTTGATTCAAGGCTCGAGGAAGGAAATCTTCTTGAAATCAAACATTAATTCTTTTGCTTTTGCATGGTAATGTACAATCTTTTGGGCACTGACCTTCCATTCACTAGCTATTTGGGAAATAACAACCTTGGAATCAACGAAGACTCCCAGTTTCTCGATACCTAGGGTCTGGGCTTCTCTCAGTCCTACTAGTAAAGCTTCGTATTCCATCACGTTGTTGGTTGTTGGAAACCCAATCTTGTAGGCTTTCGGTATGGCAACTCCTTCCGGGGATAACAATACTACCCCGACTCCTTTTCTATTTTGGTTCAAAGCCCCATCAAAATACATGGTCCATAAATCATCATTCTTAACTTCCTTAATGTCTGTAAATAGGATGTCCTCATCGGGGAAACCGTTTTCGACTGGCTCGTATTGAGGCAGAGGGAGGTGTGCTAGATGGTCAGCGATCGCCAGTCCTTTTATGGACTTTTGTGTAATATAGGTTACGTCAAATTCGGCCAAGAGCATTTGCCATCGGGCAACTCTTCTTGAAGTGACAGGTTTCTCGAAAATATACTTTAAGGGATCCATCCTCGCTAGGAGTTTAACTTGATGGGCAAGAAAGTAGGTCTCAATTTCTGAGCCGCCCAAACTACAGCTAAGCAGGTCCTTTCCATTGGAGAGTATTTCCTTTCATAGGGTAATAGAGATTTGGTCAGGTAATAAATAGCGTTCTCCTTTCGACCGGTCTCATCATGTTGACCCAGGACCACACCTATCGCAGATTCTGTCGTTGACACGTATAGGATGAGAGGCTTGTTTTTTATAGGGGGTTTCAGAACGGGAGGACTCAACAGATATTTCTTCAGATCTTCAAATGCCTTTTGGCAGTAGTCGTCCCAGTGGTACTTCACGCCTCCTTTGTTGGGATTGGTGTATGCCCTAAAGCCCACTGACTGCACTCACATCTCTGTTACTGGATATTTATTGGTTATTTAATAGAATGACATCTTTCTCTTATTACTTGTGTATATGTATGGTTGTGTAAGGCCCATTGTTTTCTAGTAAATGACTTAGGTGTGTAGTGGCTACACACAGTAAGGTCTGAGTCATGGACACTTGAAACAATAAACTTGTTCATAACTGCGAGATGGAGTTGGGCACTTCATCTTGGTATAAGTTATAATGAGATACTCTCCTGTATTTAGGGTGACTTACCTAAGTCACGGGAGGCTTTTCCGGATTTATCTCATTAGTGCATGTGTCATGCATTGAACAGGACCACTTGTAGGTGTGATCTCTAAAATAGTACTATCACAAAGAGAGATCAATTCACCTCTTGCTACTGAGTGACCAGTGCTCTTAATCTTGAGCATTTGTGGATGAACTAGCGAAGTCGAGTTCTTGTACTTTAATTCACTATGGGTGAGATCCTGTTCATGGGTCAACAACTCTGTGTTTTGGGTGCTCGGGCTTGATTAGTTGGGACGTGCAAATGCAATATGGAATCTATGCCATCGTGTGATGGAATGATCGTCCCCATAGAATTATCCGATTAATCATCAGAATCTAAGATCTTAGTATATGGATGTTCCATATGGATATTGAACTTGTGGGTCGCTCCCTGGATCAAGAGAATGATATCCGGATGATGATTAAGTCAAGGGTATGAAGTTCTAAGGATGAGATGTAATCAAGAAGGTAGATAGTACATTGGTTAACCTACTTGATTATGGATGTTACATAGAGGGGCATTGTGGTCATTGTACTTGGTAGGTCAAAGACTATCGTCAGTTTATGATGAGCTTTATATGCAATTTAATATTTGTCCCTGGAGTGCAACCATAACTCTCTAGTGGAATGAGTTAAGGTTAAAATGATCCTAATGTTGCTATGGGGTTAGCATGGACATTTTGGTCATTTTGGAAGCCAAGGGCAAATATGTCTTTTGGTCCCTTCTCTAGCCACTTTCCTAGATTGGCAAGGTTTCTTAAATTGTTTAATAATGTGGATAAATAATTTTGAGTGTAAATTCAAATAGGCCCATGATGGCATACATGAATTACCACTCTAGATAAATTATTGATGCATGAGCCATAGTGTGTGTGGGCTAGCCAATGTGATCCCTAATGTGTGGGTCCCAAGATTGAGTAGGTCCTATCACTTGGAAGGCTGAGATTCCTTTTGTGCAAGTTCTCCTAAAGATTGAAGTTTCCTAATTATCTTTGGAAACTAAAAATTAGGAGTGTTGGACGTCCATTATAGTAGTTGGTTTGGTTTTGGAAAGCTCCTCTTAGTTTCCTAGTTCTATAAGGAAACTTCTTCAATAGGAATTCCTTTATATATACATGGTTCTCCCCTCCCTTGGGCGTGCAACACATAGAGAGAAAGAAAGAAGGAGAGAAAAAAGAGGAGCAGCCAAATAGAAAACGTCCAGCCTCTTTTGGACGTCCATTGCACAAGAGGAAGCTCTTGCTGATTGCTCTTTTTCTTCTTGAAGAAGAAGACATTCAGATCTGATCTCTACACTTCAGATCAAGGAAAAACAATTAGAAGGAAGCCTAGTTTGTTCCCACTAACACTAGCCAATCAGATTTGGAGAAAGAGGAATAGAGGAGAAGACTAGAAGGGAAACCTGCTGCAGAAATTCCAGCAAGGTGTGCTGAAAGTTGCAGCCTACAGATCTTATCTTAAAGTTCAGATTTCAGAGGTTTTTCAACCTAAGAACATCAGGTATGTGTTCTCTTGTTAATCCTTTGATTATCTACATGTTGATCATGATTTCATGGTGCTTTTTGTGTGATTTACATGGCTGGTTTCAGTAGTCCAGATCAGATTTGATTTGATTTCAAAATTCCAGCCATAGAACTCTTGAAAGAAAAAGAGTTCAGATCTGAATCGCATTTTCTTTCATCCTTTTAGCAAGTTGTGGAATGGTTCGCATCCTTGGGAATGCTGTGATATGAATCTCCTAATGAACTGTAATCGCCCTATGAGGCCTCTCAATTCTTTGAGATTCTTCGGGGAGGCATTTCAAGGATGGCCTTTACCTTAGACGGATCAACCTCGATCCCCCGATTACTTACCATAAAACCCAGGAGTT
Source organism: Cinnamomum chago (assembly GCA_038049695.1). Taxonomy (NCBI): domain Eukaryota; kingdom Viridiplantae; phylum Streptophyta; class Magnoliopsida; order Laurales; family Lauraceae; genus Cinnamomum; species Cinnamomum chago. The sequence goes on along the minus strand of CP142454.1, from coordinate 54,877,931 downwards.
TGCCGGAGGATACTCCAAAAACACATTTCTTCGGATTCATTTTCAGTTGGGTGTCCTTAGATCGTTGAAGGACTCTCCTAAGAGCCGTGACATGATCTTTATGGGTTTTGGATTTGATTAGAATGTCATCTATGTAAACTTCCATACAATCGTGAATCATATCGTGGAATATCGCCATCATGGCTCTCTGATAAGTGGCACCAGCATTCTTTAACCCCAAAGGCATCACAAGGTAGCAATAGGTCCCCCAGGGTGTTGTGAATGATGTTTTCTCTTGATCCTCTAGTGATAACTTGATTTGATTGTACCCCGAGTAACCGTCCATGAATGATAGCATAGCTTGCCTTGCAGTATTATCAATAAGCACGTCGATGTGAGGCAAGGGGAAATCGTCTTTGGGAGATGCCTTGTTCAGATTTCGGAAATCAATACAGACTCGGACACGTCCATCTTTCTTCTTTACCGGGACTATGTTGGCTACCCATTGAGGGAATAGTACGACTCTCATGAATCTAGCTTGGTGGAGTTTGTTAACCTCTTCTTTTACTTTAAAGGCAACATCGGGGAGCATCTTTCTTAATTTTTGCTTGATAGGTTTAGCATTTTCTTCTAATGGGATCCGGTGCTCCATCAGATCGGGTGCGAGCCAGGGCATATCTTTATAATCCGATGCGAACACGTCCTGATATTCTCTTAGGACCTCAAGTATCTTGCTCTCCTCATTGGGTTCCAGGCACGCGCTGATTTGGACCTGCTTGGGTCTTTCCTCTGTCCCTAGGTTTATCTCCTTTGTCTTTTCGGCAGCTGCTTGTGTCTCTTCATCAAACTTCCTGACTATTCTCCTAAATTCTTCAGAAACTTCGTCATCTCCTTCTTCGACGTCCACTAATTCATAAACACCCATTCCATCATTGATGTTTGCATGTTGCACCGAGGGCTCGGGTTCTGGGATGACAAGCGGAGATTCACAGCCTAACTTATCAATGTTGATCATAATCTCCTCTAGTTGTGACTGCTCTACCGGGGGTAACCTCCATCGCCTTGGATCACCCATATTTTGATGATGACTAAAGTTTTCTACCCCTACGGTTCCTAATTTTTTGGGTTTTCTAATTTCTAATTCTTTTGGGTTTTTGGGGTTTTCTAATTTTTTTGGGTTTTTGGAATGATATGGTATAAGTGGGGTTGAAGATGGGCTATCTACCGAGGAGGATCCTCCCCACTGGCGTGGCCAGGTGGTGGGGCGGTATACCACTTCGTGATCATTTCGGTCATCGGCTTCCTAAATTTCGTGGTCTCTTTGAGAGGGGTCTTCTCGCCAATGGCGCCGAGCAATGGGCCAATACACCACTTCTTCTCGAGTAGGGTCTTCAATTTCCCACGTCTCACGGCTTTCTCGGAGTTCGGGAATCGACGTTTTTTTTTTTGGATAAATGAGTTGGTTTACTCACAGCCAACATGTTGCACGATAAGATCTGGGACCTCGGATCAATAGTGTGTTCTACATTGTCCACTTCTTTTGGTGAATGGAGTTCTCTCCAAGTGCCAAAGATTTCCACGTAGATCTCGCTCTCGGATGACGTGGAGTCTTCCCAATCTTCTACTAAAACAACCTTACCTTTATCATTTGGATCCAAATTGTAGTGTCCATCCCTAGTCTGTGACGTGTCAGGATCTAGAATTTTATCGTGTTTCATGAAGTGTTCATACAAAGTCCAGTCCTATGGTTTATTTCTCAGATCATTGTGTGTATCGTACCCTAATCCTTCTGCTCTCACTCTAGGGTCTGGTATGTAAGGGTCAATAATACCTTCTCCATCTTTTCCAAGTCCAAATCTGGGTTGATATCCCATCTTCCTCATCAGAGTCCATCCTCGAGCTTGGCTCTCGTTGTTCGTTGTTGGACTTTCCAGAGGGGATAATTCAGGAAATATATTTTGCATGGGGTCCATATTAACTCTATATCCGTGAATCTTGACCTCTGGCATTATAGGAGCAGGTTGCAAGGTCGGGAGTATTTGAAGTTCTTCTGGTTCAATCACAGGTGGATCCCCCATCATTTTCACAATCTTTCCTAAATAGGGGAATTTAACACATTGATGCCTACTTGACATGACGGCGTTCATATGATTCAACCATCGGTGTCCTAAGATTAAGTTGAAAGTGGTAGGTGTAAGACCCCGACCCGAGTGAACCCGATTAGTGCTAATTAAGTTGCGTGTTAGTGCTAAGCTTGATTAGTGTTTTTGGCTAAGTTGGGTTTGGAATAGCTTTTGATATAGTTTTGGGGATTTTGATTTGCTTTGTGTTAGTAGGGCCCTTTGGGGGTTCCCTTTCATGACATTGCATATGTTTGAGGATTTATCGGAGGTTTTTACATTCATGATTTTAATCCCGTTTTACTCGTTTTGATGATCCCTACAACCTTCATGTTGATCCCGTCCCCGTTTGAGATCCCGAAACCCGATTTCATAGCCTTGAGGGTAAAACAGTCATTTCACACCAAATTGTACCCAAAACTTGATATTCCCGAAACCCGCAAAACATATACTTTTTGGAAACTAGATATTTCGACGAACATTTCTTCCTTCTTCGTCGAATTCATCCGAGGACCTGAGAGAGATGATTTCAGCCAAATTAGTTCCTTAAGTTGTGGGACCCAACCTCTCAATTGTTAATAAAGGAGACCCTTCCCTTCCTTCTCCATTTTCATTTTTCCAGCACAAGAGAGGGAACTAGGGTTTTGGTGAGAAACTCTTTCTTCTTCTTGCTTCTCCTTCTCCAATCCTCACCAATCTTGCACCAAACTCGAAATGGAGATCATCAACCTCTTCCTCATCTTGCAAGCTTCATCTTGATACCATTTTTGGAGAAATCTTCCAACCTAGAGACCTTCCTTGAGCTAGCTCTCTTCTTTTGAAGGTCATCCAAGTAAGTGTTCTTCTTCATCTTCTAGATTTGTAGTCTTCTAGCCTTAGGGAACCTACATTTGCATTATTGTTAGTTCATTCATTTTCATTCCTTGTGTAACCCATTTTAGGGTTGTTTTGGGGGTTTTTTTTATTGTAGCTTGGCTTTGAGCTATAGAAGTGAATAGAGGCTTGATTTCAGCTAGCTTGGACTTGAGGCAAGTGAATGATGAAGTGTTTTTAAGTTTCAAATGGTTTGGTGAAGCATTTTATGGATTTTCATGTTTTCATTGATTCCTTTTATGGTTGAAATAAATGATCTTTATGCATCTTGATAGCCTCATTTAATGTCTTGGAAACATGTGTTTAAGTCATCTTGTTTATAGCTATATGTGGTTGTTGATGTGTTGGAAGGAAAGGAAACAAAAAGGAAAAAAATCAAGTTCCCGGACCTGCTACACGCCCAAGTCCGATCGATCGGACTGTCTTTAACTGTAAGGCTTTTTTAGCCGATCGATTGGACTGTAAGGCCGATCGATCGGACCTGTCCGTATCTGGGACAGAAATTCAAAGTGGGTTTTGATATTATTATTTTTTTGTGGACCTTGGCTACCCTCCTTGGACTCATTTGACCATATGTGAGGACGTCTTGAGCCGATGGTCTTCACGGTTGGTTCGGAGGCATCGAAGTTCAATCTATTTCAATCTTGAACGGGATGGAACGACACGATATCTTCTTCATACCTAAATGCAAAGTCTATTTCCTTGGGTAACGCGAATTCTATTCCTTTCGGTGACTGAGTAGGTTGCTCGATGGTTCCGGGTTGACATCATACTTAGGATGGACCGTTTATAGTCTTGATTTTTCTATCATAGCATCTAGTACTATCCATAAGCTCATTTAAAGTTTTGAAAAGCGTAAAAGTGCATAAGGAGCCCGGAATGTCTTCAAACTCAAGGAGTACCAAGTAATGACTATAATTGATATACAGGACCCCTATTCACTTAAATAGATCTTGAAATTAATATTTTTCCCGGAATTGTTATAGTTCATTTTATTTCTTCATTTCCAAGATTTACTTTACATGATCTGTTTTCCCGAAAGCTTGATGGTTACACTAGTAACATTGACTTGTCCCGAAGAGTATTGCCCGATATGAAATGAAAGTTATGCATTTGAATATTCTTGCTCGTTCATTGATTTACTTGTACTTGATTTACTTGCATATGTATCGATGTGTTTTTTAACCTATGAGTCGGCATCACTAAGCTTGGATACCTTGTCGGTTTGATCCACCGACTTGGAAATTCCTCTCCCGTCCCGCCAGCTGCAGTTTGGATCCCGATACCCGGTCATTACCGTGGTCCCGTCCCGATACCCGGTTCGCTACCGTGGTCCCGTCCCGTATATTTATATTGTATATATGATTTGCGTTGAATCTCCTCACCTTGTGTAACTGAGATCAACATCCCGTGATACTGTTGTCACTTTAGTGACAGAGGACTTAGCTTTATGTGATTGCCATCTTGTTAGTTCCTGATTCCTTGGTTACCTCATATGTTTTATCTTGTTTATACGTTTTCTAGCAAATGATTTATCTATTTTATGAGAGTTCTTGCTTAAAAAGATTTCCTTGCTTTCCGAGATATTTCATCTATTATTTGTGGTTGTATCTTTTCACTCTCTTGCCAGACCGTCGTGTCTGGCCCATTTGCTTTGGTACTCAGGTCCCGTTGCCGGTTTCCTTGAGGAGGAGCCAGAGGAGGCGGTAGGTGAGCTGCAACCTCTAGTTGAGTGGCGTGCTGACGATGTCATGTAGACATCGGGTTGCTACAAGAGGCATAACATTTTGGGAAGAACTTATTAACCATTCTTTCGGGTTATTATTTTGTCATATTGGCCTTTGTTGGCTTCTAATTTTGGGGAATGTAACTAAAATATCTTTTGATAAACTTTAACTATTTTTGGGAAACATGCTATAGATCATTGCTCATTCTGATACAGTTTTGATAATTGATGTTAATGCTTGCATGACTAGAGATAGTTGTCTATTTGATTTGCTACATGCTTCCGCACTTAAAAGAAATATTCAGGTATGGTTGTGATATCCTCACCGCGGACACCTGTGGGAAATTAAATAAATGGTATATTCTTGATGTAGATAATCATCATTAATCATTATTCATTAGTCCCGGTCCCGGATTTCCGGTCCGGGGTCGCGACAGTAGGGATATCCATGATATAAAACTCTTCTGGCATCGAGACCGGACCTGCTTGCACTAATAACATAATTTTTCCACATACTGTTTTCTTATTTCCATCGTAACCAATCACCACCATGGGTGCTGGAGTCAGGTCTTTTGTCGTGAGCCCTAAAGCTTTGTATGTCTTCAATGGACATATGTTCAATGATGTGCCGGTGTCTATTAGTGCTCCTGATATTTCCTTTCCTACTATCTTGACCGTTAAATGTAGGGGAGACGTCCTCGCCCCAGGTGGTATTTCTTTAAGCTCTTCTTCAGTAAATGTGACGGCAGGGAAATGAGCTCCCACTGCTAAAGCAGCGATGGTAGTTCTCAACTCTTCAGGAGTTATGCCCACGGGGACTTGCAAACGCGTAATAGCCTCAAGTAATTGTTGTTGATGCTTTGGTGAGGTTTTAATCAAGTCGAGGACAGATACCTTAGCTGGGATCTTTGTAAGGTGCCCTAAGAGATCATACTCAATTCCAGTTTCTATTGAAGTATAAACTTTGTCATGAATTGTCTCCTCAACCTGACCGTTGGGGTTCTGTGAGCCTTGATCTTGGGTAACCTGGTGAGGAGGTAATCGAGGAGGATGGATCCATCCAGATCGGAGGTGGGCTTGAGAAACGTGTGTATCCGAGGGAGGATCCAGTTGGGAATTCATAAGGATTGGTGGTTTTTGGTCATTTGGCTCATCGAAATTCACTTTGTAAAGGTTAGGAGAATCAACGACCTCGCCCATTCCGGAATTGAAGATTTTGAATTTGGTTTTCCCATCCCATGGCATTACGTATTTCCAATAGTCTTCTTCCTCAAAGAACTCGTCATGGCATGGTTGGCTATGGTTTATGCTTCCTTGGGCTGGGGCATGAACACATTGGCGCTCCATCATGGCTATGTTTATCAATTGAGTCTGTGAGGTTTGTCCAAAGGTTGACGGCCCATGTTGAGGTAGGGGGTTTGTATAAATCTGCATGTTCGGAACATTTTGTGCTGGACTGGTTGTTGTGTTTCGATTAGGAGGGGTATTTCGCGGGTCGGTCGTGTTTATCGGCCTGATGTTGCTCCAATCGATCCTACCTTCGTCATTTGGATAGTAAATCAGGCCTCTAACCGTGTAGCATTGGGTGAGGTCACGCCCCGACATCCTATGGTAGGCACAGAATTTGGTTTTATCTAGGTGTTATGACCATGCCTGCGGTCGTTCTGGCGGGAGTTGAAGAGAGTTCTGGCTTAGAAGGGACCAAAAGACAGCAATCCAAGGTTGGGGTAAGGATGGGTAGTTTGCCCTCTTGGGTCCGAATCTTCTTCTAATCCCATTGTTTGTGTTATTTTGGTTTCCATTGTTGTCTCTATTGTAATTGAAGGGAACGGTTCCATAGTTGGGTTGAGGATTTGTGTTCTGATTCTGTGGCGGAACTGTTGAATTCGGGACTGGTTGTATGTGATCAGAGTTCTAATTTTTATTCACCGGGGGTCCCTGGTTCCTTGGTGGTTGGTCATAACCTTGATTGTTCCTCGAAGGGTTCCGGAAGTTCTGATTGTTTCGTTGATAATTCGGGTTGGTCCTTTGATAATTCGGGTTACCGCCCTGGAAGTTGGAATTACCACTTTGCCCCTGATTTTGGTGTTGGTTAAAGCTAACGCTGTTATGTTCTTGGTATGGTCAGTAAGCTTCTTTTGATTTGAGCTCACCTCAGGGTTGCATGGCTTTCTGGTTGGGTAGTTGTGCATGCCCTACGCGTGTTCTTTTTATGGTCGATGATGGTGTTTAACACTCCTTTGTCCAAATTTTGTTTCATCCTAGACAATCTACGGTATAGGCCATTCCAACTAACAACCTCCCCGATCGTCATTAAAGCTCTCATCAGATCTTTCATTTTTGATATAGCCATTCTCACTTGTTCTTCTTCTTACATATTGCAGTCCGATCGTGCAAATTGATTTTGCCATCTCACCGCGAATTCCTCATAATCTTCGTTGTACTTTTGTTTGAGGTTTGCTAAGTCATGCCAGAGAGGTTTGTTTTTAGTCAGGTGATGGTATCGTGCTAGAAATTTTTCCACTACATCCTTGAAAGTATTAATTTCGTGGGAAGGTACAGATGTATACCAAGTCAATGCATCCCCGATTAATGATTCCTGAAAATAGTTTATAAGCATGGAGTCATTGTCAGCGATGGCATGACATTTGTTGTTGAATGAGACTAGATGGTGTTGAGGGTCAGTTGTCCCATCGTAAGGTATGAATTTAGGAGCCCTAACAGGGAAAGGTGACTTCTCTTTTTCTTCTTCTTTGGTAAAATCATAGAAACCTAGCTTTTTCCAGTTGAGCTTGAGGACTTCTTCTTAATTTCATTTTTAAGCTCCTCTACATTTTTCTGCAATTCTTTAAATGTTAAAGGATCTAGGTATTGAATTGTCTGTGGTTGGTATGCTCCTTGCAGTTCTAGTGGAGCAGGAGCGTAGATTAGCTCCTAGAACTGGTCTTGGGGATATGGTTGTTGAATAGGATGATAGTTTTGGTTCAATTGAGTTCCTCCATAAGCAACCGACTGTCCTCTATACGGGTCAACCATCGGGCTCGAGGTGGGCGGTCGATATGCCTGCGGATAGCGTGGCTCATCTCCCTGGTATGTTTGATAAGAATGTCTGACGCACGAGGGATTGATGACCTGCACGTTTTGGACTGGGGGACCCTGATCTGAGTTAGGCACTTGGTAGATTGGGGTAGCCTGATTTTGGTAAATAGGAGGGGTCCTCTCATATTGAATCGGCTGGGGATATAATATATCATTGCTGGCCGTCATAGGATTGTAATTCGTTTGATTAATTGGCGGAGGGGTCATAACCTGGAATTGAGGTCGAGCCACCTCACGTTGTTGGTAAACATCTGACATTCCTATATGATTCAAAGGGTTTCGGTGCGAGGTGACGGACGTCATCAATTGTTCCGGGTTTACTAAACCATGACTCGCTTGACGATACAGATTCTCGTTTATTGCGAGTGTCTGTGATGGTGCGATGACTCTAATCGGCGTAGTGATAGGCGCATCAGCTAGCGTCCTATACTGTGGGATAGAAGAAGTGATTGGCTCCGTCTGACTAATTAGGGAAGAGTAAGATATAACCTGCGAAACCACAAGATCGCTTGCGCGGAGAGAGTGATCCCCTGACGAAAAATTTTCGTGAACCCTATATCTTATAACCTGGCCAGTGGGACTGACTAGGTCGGTGTAGGTTACCCCTGAATGCGAGGAGAATTGATTCTTCCCTGACGACTGAGATGGGGTAGATGTGTTAGAATGATTCCTTTCCATTGTAACAGTACTGACCGGGATTGGGCCTCCTTCGAAGAGGGACCGTCTTATCTGTTGTGGGTCATGACTTGAAGCTGCTGAGTATCCATCTAATACCCTAGAGGATTCTATATTATGTGGGACTTGATGTGATCCACTAGTTGTGCAGAGCATTAATAGGGGTGAGAAGGGTTAAAGGTCGAACATTCCGAACATGTAACCCTCTATTCGTGAAGAAATATTTTGATGAGAATAGAGAGAAAGAGGGGATGAGAAAAGCACGTTTTATGTTGTTCGATAGTGAGTGTTGATGCAAGTTTGTTTCTTATGATGTAATGGGGGAAAGCTTAGTGGACGGTTCATTGGAACTTCAGGTTTAATCTCAGACTAGGCTCATAATAACCCTAAACTAAATGGGACACGGACATCTGATCATTGATTGGATGTTCGTGTCTTAGAATAAAATTCCAAAAAAACCCAAATAAGTGACAGGAAAGCAAAAGAGGTCCCATCACGATCGCCAGGCTGTCGGATGCGAATTTTGATCCCCCCGGAGAGGGAAATCGCCTTTCATCTATATGTGTTATTTAAACTTTACATCGAAAATGAGGATTCCGACTACCCTCAAAATCGATGGATCACGATCGCCAGCTACGGTAATGGCCGTAACACCATTCTTCGACAAAATCCAAAGAAAGATGGGAGAAAATAAATGGGTGGGTTCTTCCTCTCGTCTAATGTGATACCGGCAACACACGACGGTTTTCCTGTCACATTAATTTGGGTCTCTTTAATATTGGGTCAATTCAGGGTGAGTCCGAGTCCAAATAAGGTTAATCCTCACATAGCAAAATCATAGTTTATCCAAGTTAAATAAAATAATTAAAATAAAGAAAATAAAAGGGGGGAGGTGCCAAAATATTTAAGAAGAGGATCGGCCCCGTTCCTGGGTACCCCCTTCTAATCCCTTGGCAAAATAGGGTTTAAAGGCTGACTTTTCAAATCAAAATGATGATGCAAATGAGACTTTGACTTGTGATTTCTATGTTTTTCGTGTGCGATACACGAGTGATAAAGTGAAAAGCCGATAGGCTGTAATTGATTGAAGGTGGCCGATGGGCCGGTGTTTGTTTCAGAGTGGCCAATGGGCCGAAATTGATTTGGAAGGTGGCCGATGGGCCGAAATAAAAATATGCAAAGTGTGTGAAATCACTCATCTCATTTTATTATTCTCATTTATTCAATTTTAGAAATCAATTCTTTATTCCCTTTTATCATTAAGTTTGATTAAATATCTAGCACCTAAGGTGGAGGAAGAAACAAAGGAAAAATCTTTTTGGGTTTATTTTGTTGGTTTTATAGTTTTTAGGGATTTTTTATATAATGGGGCAAGAAGGGCCTAACTAGGGGATTCTTACTTGGATTTACGTGATTAATGCTTTATTTCTGATCATTGGATTGACCCTAACCTAAGGTCCTAGACTGCCCACATCAGCTCTCCCGGTCCCCTAACGGAACAGGAAAAGTGATGGGACGAACCCTAATGCTCTTATCTTTCTAATGGAGGAATCTGATATAATCTTAGGGTGCAAAAGGCCTAACTTTGATAATTGTTATGCCCAAACAATTTGGTTGAGCATGGTCTTAATTGATTTGGTTTGTTTTGATTTATGTTGAAGGTTGGTTAAGAGTGATTTAGGGATGTATCAAGGTTTTGATTAATGTGTTTTTCAATATATTAAGGTTCTGTTTTAGCTGTTAAAGGTTCTGGAGTTTCAAGTTTTACTTCGAGGGGCGAAAAGATGTCGAAATCAGTGAAACAGGGGTGATGGAGGACTTGGGTGCACTTGTGGTTGCACCTAGGTCACTCTGGTGACTTGGGCGCACAGACAATGGAGCCTAAGTGCCAGGTCTCGTGTGGCTTGGCTGGTGGTGATGAATTGACTTGATCTTCAGAGTTCATAGGGTTTCTATTTGATACAAGTCTCTGTTCTGATGTTATTTTAGGTTCTGGATTGATTTACTTTCATAATCTTCAGTCCGAAATTCGAAATACAACTGAGGTTTACAGCTTGGGCCAGACAAGAAACCTGGGCGCACCTGTGTGTGCGCCTAGGTGTCTCTGTGCACTTGGGTGCACCAGCAGTGGCGCACAGGTGGTGTTTTGACTTTCTTCGACCGACCGACTTTGGTTCGAGGTTCGGGATGGGTTTAAGTTGATTAAATCTTTAGTTTCTGGACTATTGTTGGTTCGGTAAGGATTTTGAGATATTGATTGAAGTCAAGGTTGGAAGTGAATAAGGATTTCGTGGTCTTAGGGAATGGAGATGGACTACAGGTGCGCCCAAGTGTCTGGGTGACTTAGATGCACCTGTGGTGGCGCCCAAGTGTCTGGTTCGTGTGTTTTGGTTCTTTCCGGGATTTTGTTCACTTAGGCTTGGAGTTTCAAGTGATCTATGTCAATAATTATATATCCCGGGCTGGTTTTAAGTTTATAAACCTTAAGTGTGGCTGTGGTTTAAGTTCAGGAGTTGAAACGCAACCAATACGTGCCTCAAGGTAGAACCAAAAAGGGTTGGGCGCACCTGTATGGGCGCCCGGGTGTCTGGGATGACTTGGGCACACCTGTGGTGGCACCCCAAGTGTCTACCTGTTGTGGAGCTACTGGTTCGTTCGATTCTAAGGCGTTTCTAAGTAGGATTCGTATCTCGGTTGGAGAATGTCTTTATTCTCTGGATGTGGTTTCGATTGGGGTCTTAATCAGGGATTGGTGGCTAGGGTTGTCAATTAGAATTGGATTGATCAAGGTTTGAATTAAAGGTTTGTTTTGAGTTTGAGGTTCAGGTTATGATTTTATTAATTTGACTTCGTAAATTAAGGCTTGAATTAAAGGTTTGTTGTTTAAATTTATTAATTGAGATTTTAATTGGATCCTTGAGTGATTAAGGTTTATTAATTAGGGTTTTGGTTATGGTCTCGTTAATTAGGGATTGGTGACTAGGGTTTTGTTTGTTAGGGTTTGATTTAAAGGTTTGTTGATCAAGCTTATTAATTAGGGGTTTTAGTTTATTTAGGCTTATTAATTAGAATTTTAATCAAGGTTTTGTTAATTAGGGTTTTGTTAGGAGTTTGTTGACTAGGATTTTATTAAAGGTTGTTGATTAAGGATTTTAATTAAGGTGTTTTATTAGGGTTTAATTAATTAGAGTTTGGAAATTAGGATTCAGGTCAATGGTTTTAATTAAGATTATTTAGGTTTTTTAATTAAATGTTTTTAATTAAGGTTAAATTAGGTGTTTTGATTAAGTATTATTTTTAAGTGTACTAATTTGCTTAGCCGCAAATACAAGAACCTAGGTTTATCTACTTACTATCTACTCTTTTTTGGATGTTTCTATTTCTTTTAATCTTTTTTTTTTGTTCTCTTCTCTAATTACTAAAGAGTAAGATGAGAAGGGAAGAGTTTTATGGTTTTATGATCTTTTTGGTATTTTATATAAAGGCAATGCAACCTAACCTAAAGAACAACTTATGATCCTCTACTTAATGTCTATTGTTTTTCTCCTTTGTGGGCTTTTCTATTTCTTTTAATTTTTTGTTCTCTCTTGTCTAATTACTAAAGAGCAAGATGAGAAGGGAAGAGTTTTATGATTTTATATATATTTTTTGGTATTTTATGCAATTTATCCTAACCTAAAATGATGATAATTTAATGATTCGAAGTCTAGAAGTTTAGTAGTCAATTGAAATCATCACAAAGATGAAACAACAAGCTAAATGAAATGCAAACATGTGGAAAATGCGGGCCGGAAATTAATCCAGGGACTAGGTGCGCCCAACTATCTCTGCAGCACTTGGGCGCACACACTGTGGCGCCCAAGTCACTTCCTGCCGGTTGTGGTGTATCTATGATGTTTGACGATATTCTGACACGATTTCCAGTGATTTGCGACTAAATGCAGGGTCCTAATACGAACTATTAATGTCAAAACTTTCGAATTTGAGAACAATAGTGTGAGGATTAAAATTCGGGTGGATGGATCCCTTTATGGGGACTTGGGCGATCCACAGTGGCGCCCAAGTACCTTTGTTTTTCTTTCTCCTCTTCTCGTTCCTTTCTAACAATAATATTTAATCCTCTTTGATTCTTCCAATGTTCTCTGCAGATCCGAAGGTTTTGATACTAACTTATATGAGTATGGACTCGAATCTAAGAAGCAAAGTGCACATGAAATGGAAACTGGGGCCAAAAGTCCACTTCAAAGACTTGGGCACACCCACAGTGGCGCCCAAGTGCTTTCCTGCACTTTTCTTCCTTTTCAGTGATATATTTGGTCTTCTTCTGATTCTTTCAATGCTTTTCTCAAATTCGAAGACTTTAACATTACCTTTTATCAAGATAGACTCGGATCTAAGAACCAGAATACGCGCGAAATGGGAAATCGGGGCCAAAGTCCTATCCAGAGACTTGGGCGCACACACAGTTGCGCCTAAGTGCTTTCCTGCACTTTTCTTTCTCTTTTGTTTCTTTTCTCAATACTTTTCGCGCGATTTGGAATGCAAAATTACAGATCCGAAGGTCCCAATATTAATATGTATGAAAACGAATTCGGATCTAAGAAATAAAATAACTCTTTATATGAAAATCGGAGTTGAAACCCAACGCAGACACTTGGGCACACCCACAGTTGCACCCAAGTGCTCTGTTGTACCTTTTGTTTTAGATTCAGATTTTCCTTAATGAAAATGAGATGGATGCAAAGTCTACCCTAATCACGAGTTCAAAATGCTAAAAATGATGCAGATCTACAGAGTATGAATGATCCTAAGCGTGTTACTAATGATAGATGACTACTAAATATTAGATCTACTGAAAAGCACTACTATTAATGCAGATCTACAATGCATGCATGATCCTAAGCATGTTTCTAACCATTAATGATGCTGAATATCAATTGAAGAGAACCTAATCTAGAAATACCGGTTTGAGTTGTATCCTTCAAGTCCTAGATCAAAGCTCTCGCGCAAATCCATGGCTTTTAGAAGCTTTCTCCATTGCTTATCTTGAAAAACCAGAAAGCTCCATCTTCTCCTTTCTTCTAGATCCAAGGCTCTCTCTATGGTGGCTACTCTCTCTTTTTCTCTCCCTTTTACTTCTCTCTTTTTCTATTCTTTTTGGTAGCCTCCCTTGTAAATGGTATAAGAGATCCTTATATAAGGGTTTTGGCCTGGAGAAGGGGTTAGGGCTGCTGTTTGCACGAACATCTAGAGGTTTCACATAAACCAAGGTGGATTTAGGGTTTCGGGGACTTGGGCGCACCTTGGTCTAGGGACTTGGGCACACACACAGGTGCGCCCATGTCTTGTTTTGGGGCTAAGTGGGCTTAGGGTTCGGTTTCGGACTATTTTTGGGCTAAGATCTTGTCGGAACTGCGAAAGATAGAGCGAAACTCACCTAAGTATGCATTCAAGTGCTTTTCTAGGGCAACCGGGGACCTGGGCGCACACACAAGTGCAATTTGGGACTTGGGCGCTCCTAGGGTGGCGCCCAAGTGTGTGCCTGGTGGGGGGTCGTTAGAGTAGTCTTCCAGTGGTCATATCTCTTGGACCGTTTATCGGAATTAGACGTTCTACATATCATTGGAAAGCTCTCGAAATGAAGAATTTGTTGGTCCATACATTATAATGATCAGACGTCAGGAAAAGGTAAGGATTTCGGCGCACACACAAGTGCGCCTAGGTCCTTTTTTTGGGGTGAAGTTGACCTAGGGTTTGGTTCGGGTTGTTTTCAAATTGAATTTGGACTAAAATAGTGGAAACTAGGCTTGGGCTCACCTGTGGGGGTACCTATGTGATTTTCAAGGTGACTGGGGTCCTGGGCACACCTGTGTGTGTGCCCAAGTGCATTTTTGGACATGGGCTCACCTGTAGTGGCGCCCAGGTGTGTTTCCAGCGGGGCCGTTAGGGCAGTCTTTCGAGGGCCATATCTTTTGATCTGTTGGTCCGATTTGGACGTTCTATATATCGTCGGAAAGCTCTCGGAACGTAGAATCTGTTGGTCCATATAGCCTAATGGTTAGAGGTCAGGAGAATTTAGGGATACTTGGATCAATGATTCTAACCTCCTAATTCATGCTAATCATATCATATTTAGGTAAACTAAGTGTAATTTCTTTAGGAGCAACATGAGTGCGTTCTATGTAGTCTGGAAGGGGCTCGGGTAGCGTTGTAGTCCATTCCTTGTTTGAATAGTGGGTTGAACTCGAGATCCTGACATGATTCGGCCTTTTCTCTCACAATTTCTATGAATCGTCAAATTAAGTCTAAAATTATCAACAAGCATCTTCATCGTCATTAATTAATCTGAATTATGCCATTAACCATTCAATTATGGGTGAAATGGGGGCATCATTATATATGATAAGTGTTTAAGGCTATCATAGGGGGCCAAAATGAGGTGTCTGCACCCTCTTTCTCATTCAAAAAATCATAGAAGGTAACGAGCTGAAAGTGCAAGAGCCTGAACTCCTCAAACTGCTCCTCAAGGATGCTGTCAATAGGCATAAACTCCTCATAAAATTTTCCGAGGACAGGTAGCTCGGTGATGGCACTCAAAATCCTTCAAAGTAAAACCAATCTCACCATTCGTGACAATTAAGGTGTTGGTTTGTGGAAGGAATGACTCCAACATGGCCATAAAGGCTTCATCGGAGAAAACCACGGTCTGCAGAAAAGCGCGAACCGCATCAAAAATCTCGGCCTCCTTCAAAAGGGCCCCGCCAACTTGCAGGATGTGATCAATCCATGACTCCCAGCTTGAGTCGGTGCTGAAACGGCCACGAAGTCGAAAAGGCTTCACCCAATTGTTGCCGTCACCGTGGAAAATGCCAAGGCCCACTGGTCTCAAATCAATCGTTGGATGATCAGAACCTTGGCAGCCGTTGGCTGGCATCAACATGTCCATGCGGACGGGCAACTTCTTTGCATAACAAGAAAGGCCACCAACAAAAACCCTAGTTTTGATCACATTAGTCCTCTTCACCCAGCTTGGAGGATCTTCCCTCTTGGGGCACGTGGGAGAAAGGCTCATGATCAAGATAGTGCGATCAAAGGTCTACCGGGTAAAAATAGTTCTTACCTCACCATCTGCTGTGTAAGAGAACTGAAAACATCTCCTTTGGTACGTCAAGTCGTCAGGGACTGCGTCACCAAAAAAAAAGGTAGGCTTGGGCACAATGCACTAATCGTCCATGACCCAAGGACGATTGCTTACCATAATCTTATAAAACTCCTCATCCTTGAGAGCGATCAATCGCTGTCTCATCTCATCACGGTTGAGGGAGTCGCACTCTTCCAGGTTTCTCTCCACAAACTGGACCTTCTCCCAGGCCTGCTGTACAACCACATTAGGAGACCTGGTAGACCGACGAGGTGCATCGGTAACAAGCTCTTTGCCCTTGTTCGTTATGGAGGAACTACATGCAAAGGATGGAAAAGAAAAAACCAACCATCAAAATGACAGAATTTTGCTAAAAAAATTAAAGCGAAATTTTGGCATGACTCCAGGACAATTCCGATGAAAAGGGAAACATCCCGAAAAAGATAGGAAGCTTGAAGATGAGCTCAACACCGCTGCAAGCTCATGATCAATGAAGCATCCTCAAAGAAGGTTTGAACTCAAACATTGTTGCGAGATCAAACCAATCTTATCAAATCTCCGCAAGCTTGAAGAAGGGTTCAACATTGATGCGAGCTCCAAACTCCAAAACTTGCAAAGCTCCTCAAAATACATCAATATTAGGAAAGGGCTTAACATTGCTGTGAGCTTTAAATCCCAAAACTTGCAAAAGATTTCCAGGTATGCATCATCATGCCTCCCAATCAATTTACTAAAAATCATGCATCAAAGAAAAAATCATCATGCATTAGATGCTAGGAAAACCTTAACCAAAGTTTGACCAATTCCAACCCAACTTGGTCAAAACCAATCAAACTTCGTCTAAGTCAAAAATAATGTTGGCTTGACCTAGTGACTCTAGCCTTCTATCTTGATGCATCAAAAAAAAAAAAAAAAAAAAAGGAAGAAAAATGCATGAACATCATGGATTGCATAAACCTCACTATCATGGTGAGCAAAAGAGGGAAAACAAAAAAAGGAAAAAAGAAAAGGAGAGAAAGAAATCTCTTCAAAAAAAAAAAATTGAACACGCTAGCAGGCCGTGGCCCACTGCCATGTGGCAGTATGGCCAGGTCCGTACAGCCAAGGAAAAAAAACGTGAGAAAAAAAAATAGCACGTGAAAAAAAAAAAGACAAAACACGTGGAGAAAAAAAAAGAGAAAAGGAAACAAAAAAGAAGAAAAAGAAAAGAAAATGAATTTTTTTTTCTATTTCTACATGGATTTTCTTGTGAAGGAAGAAAACTTACTTGAAGCCATGGATGGAGAAGAAGAAAGAACTTGAAGATTCTTGAATAAGAAGAGAAGTCTTTGATCTTGGAGCACTCTTGAAGACTTTTGCAAAAAGAAAGCAATAGGGGCAAGCGAACGAACCTCCTTTGCTTTTATAGAGAGCAAACCAAAAGAGGAAACAAGGAGAAAACCAAGGAGGTAAGTGCTAAAAACTAGCAACTTTCTCAAAAGAAAGAAGATTTGAGATATTCTCTCTTAAAAAGAAGATTCTTTGAGAAATTCTCTCCAGAAGGAAAGGGGATGAGAAATATTCTCTTCCAAAGAAAGATACTTTGAGAAAATCTCTCCCAAAAATTAAGGAAGCATGAGAGATTCTCTCCAAGTAAAGATATTTTTAGATATTATCTACCCACAAGAGATATTTTTAGATATCCTTTACAAAATGATACCATATGAGATCTATGCCATCTTCAAAGCTTAAGATCCCATGGGTTAGCCCACATGAGTCTGGTTTGACCACCTAGGCACTAAAAGGGGCTTCCTATCAAAAACCTCCTTTGCCAAGAGCATACAAAATGGTTCCATGCCTCTCTTGAGTTGATTGAACCATTCAAGAAAAAAAAAACAGAGAAAAGAAAGCCTCATGAGTTTCCAAAAATCCAAACCATCCAACCTCATGAACCAAATTAAGCCAAAATCTTGAAATTGACAATCCACAAAAAACCAAACTCTGGTCCCCTAACTTGCCACATATAGCTTGTTAGGTCAGAGGCCAAAACCAAAAAAAAAAAATCCTAACCCCCTGGCTTGCTACATACAGCTTGTTAACTCACAAGGTCAAAACAAAATCTGATCCCCCAATTTGCCACATATAGCTTGTTGGGTCACAAGGTTAAAATAAAAAATCAAACCCCGGCCACATACAGTTTGTTAGGTCACAAAGTCAAAAAAACAGAAAACCCTCTTGACCGCCTAATGCGCCACATACAACCCTTAGGGTCACAAGGTCAAAAGGAAAACCCAAAATCCGACTCCCTCATGTCATTTTCAAAACTTTGCCTTTAGATGGTATGTGATCCCTCTCACTACCATAAAATCCCTTTGGAAACTCAAAAAGATATTAAAAAAATGCTCAAAAGACTCTTGGTCAAGTCGGAAGCACTCCTTCAAGTTACTCTTCGAGGCACATCGACTCCAAAAGCTACTTGTCGCTGTACCTCGAGGGGGCATTTGTTGACACCAAAAATGTCATTTTGTCTCTTCAACATCAAGAAGCCACATGAAGCTGCATCCTACTACAAAACAGGCAATGCTGCTTCAAGCATCAGATCTTGTCAGAATCAAACAAAAACTGCAAGATCCTTCAAGACAGCCAAAATAGGGGTTCACATGAAGTTTCGGGTCATTCCAACATCATTCGACCTTACTTCACTCCTCCGGCAACTGAACAGGCGCTCCTGGTAGCGACGGCGTCGAAGACATCAAAACTTCGATCAGAGCCTACGGATGATCTCAAAATACCTCCAAAGGGCTCCATGTCAAATTTCAAGTCAAACTGATAACGTATGACCCTCCATCAACCCTTGAGCATTAAAATTAAGCCTCTTGATGGCGAGAACCACCGGGACTATTACTCATCAAACGGAGTACAAGGATGGCTTCGGCATGCTTCCAAAGGGCTGCACGTCAAATTACAGGTCATTCCGACAACGTTTGACCCAACTTTGATGCTCCGAAACAAAATCAAGGCTACCAGCGGCGGAGCATCCGGGACCATGACATCTGAAACAGAGCCAATGGATCGACTCAAAATGACTCCAATAGGCTCCCCGTCAAGTTTCAAGTCAATCGGACATCGGTTGACCACACAACAACGCGCGACATCTTTCCCACTGCGAAATCAAGCCTACCAGCGACGAGACCTCACATGGCTTCAAAACTCAAACAAAAGCCCATGGTTGGTCCTATCTACTGGTCAGGAGGCTTCACCTCAAATTTCAGGTCATTCCGACATCGTTTGACCTAGTTTCGACTCTTGATGGAAAATCGGCTACAAAGTCTTCGGCTTTTCCAAAAAAATATGAAACTTTGTGCTCTGATTTGTATGGCTTCTCATCAGATTTTCTTCAGAAGAATCAAGACAATAAATAAGGAGAAATGTCAAGAAAAATACAAGAGAAAAAAGCATCGAAAAAGACCAAAAAACGGCCGAGAAACGACGACCGAAAGGGGAACAATCCGCATGGTCGCCGGCAACCTTGGCCCATGGTTGCCGCCGGGGACCCTGGCGACCATGGAAATTCAGGTCGCCGGTTTTGTCTTCGGGTGGCCCGTTTTCCACCCTTTCGGCGTTTTGAGAGTTCCTGCCCCTGTGGTTTTCTGAAGATCTGATTTTTTATGCTCGAGATCGACTGATCTTCATCAACATTTCGGATCCGCCGTCAAGAGCATGAAATCATCATCGATCGCTCCAAGATCACCAACCGGTTGACCAAGAAAGTACACTTTCTGTCCAACCAATCGAGAAATCGACAAGACATATGTCATCGGCTCGCTGGTATCAACCAATGTTTGAAGTTGCATCGCCATCCGACATCAAACAACATGTGGATCCATCGGCGATCATCACAAGAAGAATTCCAAAAGACGCGACACGGCCCGAGACTCTTCAAATGCCCCAGCGACCACTTAATTCTGTTAGTTGACCCATTTTATGACAACTTAATGCAGTCATTAACTCATTATTTTGGACGACCCAATCAAAATCAAGCAAATGGGAGTTAAAAATCCAAGTAATCATGGCATTAAATCTATGAAACTCCCCTCATCATGGAGATTAAGGGTGATTAAATGCCCGGCATTCTCCATCGGCCAATCACAAGCCAATTAAAAGGAGTTACAAAATCAAGAATTAAAACTTGTAACTCCTCCCATCATGGAGCATCAATGCCATCAGTTCCCTCATCATGGGTCATCAATCCCATAAATCACCCCATGGCTACCAAGAGCCTATAAAAAGGGGTAATTCCAAGAGATCCCGGGACAGACATATACACACGGATAGAGAGAGATATGCAGACACAGAGAGTTAGATCCATACTCACAAGTAAGGAAGAAAAACTCTAAAGAAATCCTGCTACTCTGCTGTTGAAACACCACAGGGTGATTGAAGTCCCTTAGGGGGCCACCCCCCCCCCCCCCCCCGCAAGTTCTCCTCTTTCCTTCTATCCAACATGGCCAAAACGTGGCTCTTCAGCCCATTTACTCGGATTTTTATTGGATATAGGACCTCTCCTTGGTCTTTATCCTCTAAAAAACTGAGGTTCAAGCTAAGCCAAAGAATCAAAGCATCAAGCGTTCTTATCTGAAGGACGATGGCGAAGTCCATACATGACTTGCGACCGTCGATCTGAACGAGTCCCCACAATCTCCTGAGAAGTCAGATACCTTTTCTTACTTTTCTATTGTATTTTGTATTATTTGTAAAGAGACAAAAAATCACATTTCTTGTCTTTCTTTATTGATGAGATTTGTAAATCGCCTTTCATGGCAAACAAAATGAAATCGCCTTTCACGGCATTTAAAAAATTGTGTCTCTTTTTTAAAATATATGTGCAATGGAAAGTTAGAAAGAAGAATTGATTTCCTTTCTACTTGTGAAGGTGAATCTCTGGATCACCACTTCAAATTCCAAGTGGAATAGAAAATCTAGCATACCCGTACAAAAATGTTGATGACTCGCTTTTCCTCCTCCGCCATACTCCCGGCAGCCCCAGGGGTGGGAAAGAGAGGATGAAAGGTCGGAGCCCCCATCTGCCTGTAGTCCATGCAGCTGGACATATTTCGTCAAGAGGTCCCTAGATACAATTTTCATGATTGATTTGCCCTTCAACTAAGCAGGCATAAAATTTTAAATTTTCAAAATTTCAAATCTTCCGTTCGCCCTCCTCATTCGTAGGAAGAGACTCTCTAAAATCCTCAGAATTTTTGAACCCCTTTCTAGAGTTCCTGTGACTGGAGGTACAGCTTCGCCAAGATAGAAAACCGGGAGAGAAGACTCCTGCGACCATCATCGGAGAAGGAGTTTTCCTAGGGCAAGGGTTTGCACGATCAACATAGATTCGCCCATCGCCAGAAACAGAAGAGGGGTCACACTTCATCGCCTCCAGTTGTTTTTCGCCAGTCGAAGACCGCCCTGCATGCCGCAGTTGTTGTAGAAACCTTAAAGAGGATTCCGGAATTTCTGGTCCCCTAAGACGATTGTTCCCAGAGAAGACGACCACGCGTCGTCGATCTCCGCCAGGGAACAACTGCCCTCCGGTATACATCCGAGATCTAGGGAATAGGCAGCAAGAGTTGAGCACAGGTCCACTTCGCCATCTGGTTCTTGTTCTCCGTACAAAACAGAATAGTCTGTTACAAGAACGCAGGGAAGAAGAAGAACCCAATTTGGATTTATTTCAGTTTCCAGGCTGGTTCGAGTCCAGGTCAGTTTTTGGCAAATCTATATGAGTTTTTGGCAAATTTATTTGAGTTTCTAACAAATCTTTCTGTGTTTTTAGCGAATTTATTTAAGTTTTTTTTCAAATCTATCTAAATTCTTGCAAAATCTATCTGAGTTTTTCGGCAAATGTATTTGCACTTTTGAAATTTATTTACGTCTTTTGAAATTTATTTGTGTATTTTGAAATTTATTCCCATTTTTTTAATTTTATTTGGATTTTTGAAATTTATTTGCGTCTTTTCAAATTTATTTGGATCTTTTGAGATTTGTTTGCATCTTTTTAAATTTATCTACAATCTTTTGAAATTTATTGCATTTTTTGAAATTTTTGCTATTTTGAAATTTTATTTACGTCTTTTGAAATTTATTTGCCTCGTTTGAAATTTATTTATATTTTTTCGGATTTTATTTGGATCTTTTGATATTTATTTGCATCTTTTATAATTTATTTACATTTTTTTAAATTTATTTGGATATTTTGATATTTATTTGCATCTCTTTAAATTTATTTGCATTTTTTTGAAATTTATTTGCTTTCTTTTGAATTTATTTTCATTTTTAAAATTTTGTTTGTGTTTTTTTTTTTTAGAATTTATTTGAAAATTTCATTAATGAGATTTCATTAATCGTGGCCAATTAAATGGTAGTTGACCATTTATCCCACTAATGTGGGATATGATTTTGAAGAAAGGGTAAATTAGACATTTAAGGTCTTCAAATTTGAAAAAATGACCTATCACACTATGAAAAAAGATTGTGGATCTTAGGCAATAAAGTAAAATGTTTAGGGACCCGTCGCCAAATGCCCCTAAAATGAAAAAGCAATGGCCTATTTGCAATTACTAAAACGTCACGGGCCCTTTTCCAAATCCCATAAATCTTAGCCTGGTATATACAAAAAGTTCAAAATTTTATAGAGTGCATTCTGATTGTTACCAAAGGTGGGGTCCCCTGAATTTCTCTAGGTTCAATGAAAAACTGCACCAATGTGCTGTGCAAAAGAGAAAATCACCAGCTTGAAAAAACATCACTCTAGTAAGTTTGGAAGAGAATTAGCTCCAAATTAATTTTGAGGTGTTCGAAGTTATGATGGAATAGTATTGGTGAGATTGGACCTAAAAAAGTTAGTTTTCATGATCAATTTTTCGTTAGTTTGAAGGACCCACTCAAGTTCTATCCAATCCGTTGGTGTCCTCCTAGCACAGATGAATTAGCACTGGGCCCCATGGCTTTCCATATAAGTGTGTATATATAAATTTTCCAAGACAATCGGATTATTAGAGACCAACAAGGGAAATAAGGGGGAAAAGAAGATTATCCTTGTGTGGGCCCAAATGGGAGCCTGTAAGATCATTCCTACCTATCCACACTTAGCCCGCCCGCCCGCCCGTCCACGCCCCGCCTCCACCCATACTTTGATGATACCAAATGTGAAAAGCTAGAGTTTGATTTAGAGGCTAGAAATTAAAATTTTAAGGGCTTTAGATCTAGGGTAAAAACAATAATAAGATTGCATTACTTATGGCATAAACAAATACAACAAATATAGACGAGTGTGGATCCCCTATTTCAATGAAATGGTGAAATACAATAAGTATTTTTTAGTTCAAAGATTCTGTTCATCAAAGACATAAAGACTCCCGAGGCATTGGTTAGACCAAAAGGCATCACTAGAAACTCATCATGTTCATATCTTGTCCTGAGAGCTGTTTTTCTATATCTTGCTCTCTAATCTTGTGATATCTAGATCTAAGATCAATTTTTGAGAAATGAGCTGCA
Organism: Cinnamomum chago; assembly: GCA_038049695.1. Lineage (NCBI taxonomy): Eukaryota > Viridiplantae > Streptophyta > Magnoliopsida > Laurales > Lauraceae > Cinnamomum > Cinnamomum chago. Next base: position 54,854,785 of record CP142454.1, on the reverse strand, counting down.
CCTGCAACTAATCAAATAGTTCATCAATTCTAGGCAATGGATATTTGTTCTTTACCATCACCTGATTAAGCTGCCTATAATTAATACAAATCCTTAAGGTGTCATCCTTCTTCACGAACAACATAGGCGCTCCCTATGGTGAAACATTTGGGAGAATAAAACCCTTATCTAGCAACTCTTGAAACTGAACCTTCAATTATCTTCGCTCTGTAGGTGCCATTATATACGGTGCTCTAGAGATTGGGGCTGCTCCGACATCAACTCTATGGTGAAATCTATCTCTCTAATAGGTGGTAAACTTGACACATCATCTGGAAAAACATCCGGAAATTTACAAGCTACTGGAATGTCTTCCAACTTCTTAGGCTACTTACCCTCATAATAAAAGCTACGAAACCTTCCCAACCACTACGGACTAGCCTCTCTGCCTTAAGAGCTGAAACCAACATTGTGTCCAACCTCTTCTTAGAGCCCTCAAAGATTACACCTGCACTAGACTCATCTATCTTGAAGGTTACTATGTTGTGGAAATAGTCCATACAAGCACGATAATTCGTTAGCCAATCCATCCCTAATATCACATCAAAATCTTGCAGGCATCACAAACTCACCTACCCGTGAGCTCTACACTGTGGGTAGAACATCTCACACAACACCTTCCTACCTACCAGAGTATTAACTATACGAACTACTTGCAACTGCTCGGGTCTACCTCCGATCAAAACAACAAAGTGTGGTGCAATGAAAGAGTTGTGGATCTAAGATTAAATAATGCTCTAGCCTCATGATCATAAACAATCAACTTACCTTCCACCACATTGTCTGCTGCTTCTGCCTTTTCATGATCCAATGCATGCACACGCCCTCCTGCCTAAGGATGCTGGAACAGTTGTTGCATTGGTTGCCCTTGCCTTTGCCGAATAGTACTTCTTGCCTTGGCCTATGCTGGCCCTGCGCTTGCATCTGTTGCTGTTGCTATGGTGACCTCTGAGGCAAAGTGATGAGTGTTAAATATTGCATATTTTACCACTCATTAGTCAAAGTTTTATTAGCATCTCATATACATATCATTTGCTTTAGTATGAGATTTTATCATTCTATGAAATTAACGGACTATCAAATTATCATCGCTTATAACTTTGTTTTAACTTGTAAAATGACGTCGTTTCTTTGCATAATTGAATTGGGCGTAGAATTCCGAGAGAAATCGGCTGCTTATTTGCATTCATATGAGTTCGGACGAGGAATTCAGATGAGGAAGATACAAAGCGGCAAAGTTTTCATGCATAAATCCGATAATCTTTTATAGTGCATTTTTGTGTAATTTCTCTTGTGTAGGTGGACCCTGCGACTATCTCAACCCTCCAGCGAGTGTCCCAAGGCATCAAGAAGAGATTTCAATAAAAAAAAGTTCCATGAAGAAGTCTTGTTGAAGAAATCTTAGGAAAAGTTAAAGAATTTCAAAATAAGAGGAGAAGACTTTAAGCATTAAAGAAGTCATTTTCTAACACAAAAGGAGTGTTTGGTATATTGGTTAGAGCTTGGGTGGGTATGAAACATGTTATGGATTCAAACCTCAACAATCTTGCATAGCACAAATCCATGTGAAAGGATATGAGTCAATCAAAAGCCTTCAAATTGAAGGACAACATAACACAAAAGGCACAAATGCTTTTAGAAGGAAAGTTTGTCGCAACCAGTCAAATTGAAGCAATCCATATGAAAGCAAATGAGCAAATCAAATGTCCTCAATGTTTTTATAAATTGGAATGTATTTGTAGAGAAATGGAATCTTTTGGAAAGTTGGTCTTTTGGCAATTTAAGTTTACATTCTCTACACTTTTATATTGTAATTAGGAGCTTAGTTGTAACTAAAGTGGAGAGGGTGTGTAATTGAAGATCATTAATGAAGATTTGGAGCTCTTTCTTGATATTTAGTGGCTAAAGCTTTTGGATTAGGCTCTTCTTTTGAAGCTAAGTAATGTGCTTAGTTAAATTCCATGCATATTTTAATCTAAATTCTCTAATTATGCATTGATTGATTAGTAGATTTTAGATCTAATTGTGCTAATCCCTCTCATTTCTCATGCTCTATCTCTACACTTGATGTTTGGATAATCTCAATTGATGCTTTGTAGTTGGATTAAGTTATCTCACATAGCATGCTCTAGAGCCCTTATCTTTGATATTTTGTACCTTGATTTAATTTTCATTGATTGCTAGGGTAGCTAGATGATGATCTAGGATCTTGACTTTTGATTTTCTTTACTTTGATTTTCATTGTTATATCATCTAATCTAATTAGGCAAGAGATTGCTAATTGGATTGTAAATTTGGGAGTTAAATTAGAACAACATTGACTGGATTAATTATATACTTAGTGGATTTTGGATTGTCTAATCTCTTATTTTGATTGTTGTTAATTTTAATCTTTATTTGATTTGTTGTTTTCACTTTTAGATTGTTAGATCTAAACTTCACATCACTTGTTTTAGAATCCTACACATTTCACACCACATCTTCACCTTATATCTTTTATTTCCATCACCATTCATCTACTAGTTTAGTGTAGTTTGTTAGATTAGCTTAGCTTAGATCTTATTAATTTCATATTTTATATTCTTAATTTCAGTAGTTTAGTTGCTATTTTACATGTCATTTAGATTAATTCTAGTTTTCACATTATTTCCATGTACTTTGCACACAAATTAGCCCACTAGTTTGTTAATCTAGCTTAATCACTTGTTAATTCTAGTTGTTAATCCCAATTAATTGTATACATTGCATAATTTAGTAGTTTAAACCTTTCACTTTAATTGTATATATTAGCTATATCTTAGTTCAATTGTACTTGAATTGAATTCATTGCCGGTTTCATCCTCTCTCCGTGGGATCGATAATCCGGACTTTTTAGTGATTTACTACTTGATGACATCATAGTCTTGCGGTTAAGTGTCTGCACATCTTAGTGTCGATCACAAAGCCTGCCTATTGGGTTGTGCCTAAATAGGTGGACGAGCCTACTCATGCTGCTGCTGCTACGGGTACTGAACCCTTCCCACACTTCGGTTGTATGGACAATGCTTCACCGAGTTATCCATAGAAACACATCCAAAACAAGCACCAAGCCTCTTCCTAGATTGGCTCGAATCATGGCTCTTGCCACAATGCACACATGAAACTGCCTTCTGAGAGTTACTACCAAACCTGAACTTCTTCCCTTGAATTGGTTGTTGCAAAGTCTTGCTGGACAACGTGAAATTGCACTTGGGTTCATGCAGAAGAAAATCATGATGTTGTTGCTCAAACCAATACGCTCTCTTCTGCATCATCAAATGTTGCAGACCTCTGACACATAGTGACATCTTTTTTAATAGAGGGCTTCAACCCCTCAACGAAGCGCTCAACTCTCTTCTCTTCAGTGTCAACAGATTCCGGAGCAAATCGGGAGAGATGAGTGAACTCGTGGATGTACTTACCCACTGTCATCAGTTATTGCTTCAAGCTATGAAACTCGGCCTTCTTCTACCTCGTGACATGGTCAGGGATAAACTTTTTTCAAAATTGTCTCTCGAATGTTGCCCAAGCATCCACGTTTACTATGGTCCTATATGACAGACAAACACTTCTCCACCAAGTATCTACGATGTCTCTAAACATCGAAGCAGCTAATGCTACCATCTGCCTTCCTGTACACTCCATGGTCTCATACACACTCTCCGTGTGTGCTAACCATTCATCCGCTTGTAGGGTACCCTCCAAACTAGTAAACTCAATGGCTCTTCGTTTCCTGAACTTCTCATAAAGGGAATTAGGGTCACTTTCTCTAGGTTGCCTTTGCATCAAATGCATAATTTGCCCATTCTGTCTCACTAGCTGCATGCAGAATGGCCATAGTTTGTAATATGTCATGAAGTCCAACATCCCCTCTCGGAGGAGGTGGAGCTGAAGGCGGGAACTCTTCCTCTTGATTGTTAGCAATTAAGCAGTGGTCAAGACTAGGGGTGTACATGGACCGGATTGGTGATGATTGGGCCAAATCCGTCACCAATCCATTACCTATGGATTGATGGATTTGGAATCCGTCACCAAAACCCGTAGCTATTAAAAACCAATCCGATCTGATCCGTGGAGGACTGGATCGGATTGGATTCATCCGTTCAATTCGTTCAATCTAATATTTAAAGAAAGATATCAAACATGTTGTAAAAAATTTCATATTTGACCCCTTAAATTTTTTTCTTATTTTATATTGAGACATCTTAACTTATATTTAGGCCCCTTAATTTTTTTTTATTTATATTTAATATCAACGAATTGGATCAGATTGAATGCGCGAATTGAGGGTCAAATCCATCACCGATCCATTGCTAATGGATTACAAGATCTTCAATCCGTCTCCAATCCGTTTACCTTCTAATCAGTTAAAAATCAATGGATCGGATCGGATCAGTTTTACGGATCGACGGATTTTTTGTGCACCCTTAGTTAGCATGACCTTCTCCAGGATGCTCTACAAAGAGTGTATCATTTGGGTCTTGACGACTGCTTGAAGCGTTTCGGGGATTTGAAATTCTACGTGGAGGCATTTTTATAAAACAATTTCAGGCTAGTATCTAAGCAAGTGGACCATCCTAGAAAATCATAAGAATAACTCACATTCCCAATGTCCTAACGTGTCCTAGAGTTCTAAGTCTTTTAAACTCTTAGAACTATTCATGCTTTGATACCAACTTACATATGTCACACCCCGAGCTCGAGATTTCGCTAATCTCGAACCTTGACGTGCGCATGCATGGAAACTCAAGCCAAACTCAATGAATACTGAATCCCTTGAATGGGTTTTACCACAAGATATCACGTGTGAGATTTAATCTTCATAAACCCGTATAGTTCATCCATAGATATCCATCCAAATCCATCATCTATCACATATCAATCATGATATAGGAGCATCAACTAGTCCATGAGCATAGAATTAAAGTTCAAGTTTCAAGGTTAAAGAAATAAGAAAAGTAGGAAAAGTAGCGGAAGCAAATATTAATTCAAGATTTATAAGTCCAAAATAAAACATCCTAACAACACTCCTAAAAACATGTGACACTCCAAGCCACAGTCATGGGCAAATGTGACGTCAAACCACTTAACGAATGAATGTCTAAAAGACATCTTCAAGGGTCCACTCCGCCAGTTGTTGAGGAGTCTCCTCCTCAACCTTTGCAATCTCCTGGGCTGTGGCATCGTGGTTTTCATCTGTAACACCAAGTGTAGCACCATTAGACTAAGATAAGCAAGGTAAATAAGTATTAAATATAACATGCATGTCAAAAGAGTAGAAATGACAAGATAGATAATATAAAGTCAAAGAGAGTACTGATTTAGGCATAATTAGTGCATGGAATAAGTATGATACATAAGAATCAAGAGTGACAAGTACATAAACAAAACATATCTAGGTGGCACAGCCACATGAGCCAGACTTTCCCACATAAGCATATAAACATGAAATCACACGAGAGCATGAGTATGATATAACATAACATGAGGTACCACTAGGAGGCATACGACCCGGAAACTCCATCGTGGACCTGAGGTACTGGTCAACCCCCCATAAAATCCTATTTGCAAAGGTCCATGAAAATTCACTAAACTCACACCCAACAGGGTCCGACTGTAATAGGGTCGAAACTAAGTGGTGCCAACTCAAGGAATGGAGTGTATAGTTTATATCAGGGTGTAACATAAACATGAGCACAAGCATGTACAAAACATAATCATGAACAAGTACATGGCCATAATCATAAGTGCGCAACATTGTTGAACCAAAAATGTCACTTTCAACATCAAGAAGCTACATGAAGCTGCATCATACCATAAACAGACAATGTTAGTTCAAGCATCAAATCTTGCCAGAATCAAACAAAAACTACAAAATACTTCAAAACAAGCAAAAAAAGAGTACACATGAAGTTTCGGGCCATTTCGAGATTATTAGGCCTAACTTCACTCTTCCAGCAGCTGAACAGGAGGCCCTGATTTACAAAACAGAGCACACAATTGACCTCAAAATGCCACTAGAAAGCTTTATATCAAATTCCAGGCTATTTCGACATCGTTTGGCCCAAAAACCTACAACAAAGTCAGCTCTCCCGGTGGCGACAGCATCGAAGACATTAGATTTTCGATCAGAGCCTATGGATGGTCTCAAAATACTTCCAAAAGGCTCCATGTCAAGTTTGCAGGTTGAACTGACAACGTTTGACACTACATCAACCCTCAAGCAACAAAATCAAGCATTTAGGCGGCGATAACCACCGAGGTCATTGCTCATCAAACAGAGCACATGGGTGGTTTCAAAATACTTCTAACGGGCTGCATGTCAAGTTTCAGGTCATTTCGACAACATTTGAATAGACTTTGGCTCCCGGAAGTTAAATCAGGCCTCCCGTGGCTGAGCCCGTCGGGACCATGATTCCCAAATCAGAGCTAATGGATCATCTTAAAATGACTCCAATAAGCTCTCTGTCAAATTTCAAGTCAATCAACCATCGGTTGACTGTACATCAAAACACGGCATCTTCCACGCGACAAAATCAAGTCTACTGGAGACAAGACCACACACGGCTTCAAAACTCAAACAAAAGCTTATGGTTGGTCTTATTTATTGCTCAGGAGGTTTCACCTTAAATTTCAGGTCATTCCGACGTTGTTTGACCTAGTTTCGACCTCTGACGATAAATCAGCAATTCTGCGTGACAAAGTCTCCGGCTTTCACAGAAAATCGAAAACTTTGCGCTTTGATATGCAAGGCTTCTCGTCAAGTTTTTTGTAGAGAAATCAGGCCAAAACATGTACAAAATGTCAGGAAAAATACCAAAGAAAAAAGAATCGAAAAAAAAAACCAAAAATCGATCGAAAACCAACGACCGAAAGGGACAAAGGTCCCCATGGTCGCCGGATTTTCTCCGAAAACCCATTTTTTGGGTCCTTTTCACGTTCCGAGATGTTTGGCCTCTGTGGTTTTCCAAAAAATTATTTTTTGGGGCACGAAATCCGTCTATCTTCGTCAACATCATGGATCCGCCGTCAAAATCATGGGATCATCATTAAGACACTTGAAAATCACCAAGCGGCCAACAAAAAAAAACACACTTTCTACCTGACCGATTGAGAAATCGACAGGACATATGGTACCAGTCCACTGGTAGTAATTAATATCTGAAGTTACATGATCATCCAACATCAATCGGCATGTAGATCAATTTGTGATCAAGCCTCCTACATTGTGAGAACAATTCTAGATGACGCGGCGCGGCCCGCGACTCTTCAAAAGCTCTGACGACCACTTAATGCAGTTAATGACCCGTTTTATGAGAACAGTCGGCATGTAGATCAATTTGCGATCAAGCCTCCTACATTGTGAGAACAATTCTAGATGACGCGACGCGGCCCGCGACTCTTCAAAAGCTCTGACGACTACTTATTGCAGTTAATGACCTGTTTTATGGCAAATTAATGTGGTCATTTACTCATTATTTTGGACAGCCCAATCATATGACAAAGAATGAGAGCTACAAGTCAAGCGCAATTATGGCATTAAACCATGTAACTACTCCCATCATGGAGTTTAAAGGCAATTAAAAGCCCATTTTTCTCCAACGGCCAATCAAAAGCCAAGAAAAAGGAGTTATAGAAATAATGGATTAAAAACTTGTAACTCCTCCCATCATGGTGCGTTAATGCAATTAACGCATTAAGGCTCATAAACCCCCCCCCCCCCCCCCCCCCCCCCCCCCCCACCCCCCATGGCCACCAAAAGCCTATAAAAGGAGGCTATTTCCACCATTTCAAGGATGGAAATACAGGGAATCGACCGAAAAAATCCACCGAAAATCCCCTACAAAAGAGAAAACTTTGCAAAAGTTGCTACAACGACCTCTCCTCCCTTAAAGAAGTTCTACAGCGACCACTACTACAAGGTGACTAAAGTCCCTTGGCACCCCTTGTTAGACCCCGACCCAGACTAATTCGATTAGTGAGTGTTTAGTGTGGGTTTAGTCTTAAGTGGTTTTAGTTATCTTTGGGTTAGAAATAATTAGCTTTAGTCCTGGATATAGCTTTGAGAATTCTGAGAACGTTTAGTGTTAGTCAGACACGCTCAGGAAGGCCTGAGTGAACGTCTAAGCTTGGGAGGATTGTATTGGTTTTCCATTTTTAATCGTGATTTTGGTTTCATTTGAATGGTTTTATTATTTGTTATAACTTTTGTTTTCAGCTCGTTCGTGTTTGAAGCCCAAAATCCAAGTTTTGGCCCAAAAAGGGTAAAATTGTCTTTTATACACAAATCTTGACACAAATTTCAAAATCTCAAAACTATGTCAGAAATACACTTTTTGGAAACTAGATATTTCGAGGATCATTTCATCCTTCTTCGTCGAGTTCATTCGAGACCCTCAAGATTATGTTTTTGTCAATGCAAGGTTTAGGCTCACTTGGGCCCATTTGCTAGGGTTTTTAAGTCAACTCTTTCTCCTTCCCTCTTTTCATTCCCAAACCCTAACCCTAGAGCACCAAGAAGGGAAATGTTAGACCCCGACCCAGACCATTTCGATTAGTGTGCGATTAGTATGTGTTTAGTCCTAAGTGGGTTTAGCTGTTGTTGGGTTAGAAGTAATTAGTTTTAGTCTTGGACATAGCTTTGGGAATTTTGAGAACGTTTAGTATTAGTTAGACACACTCAGGAAGGCCCGAGTGCACGTGTGAGCTTGGGAAGATCGTGTTGGGTTCCGTGTGATTGTGGTTTTGATTTCATTTGGATGATGTTTCGACGTGTTACAACTTTCGTTTTAAGCCCAGTTGTGTTTGAAGCCCAAAAATCCAAGTTTTGACCCAAAGAGGGTAAAATTGTCCTTCTTGCACAAATCTGGACACAAATTTCGAGATCTCAAAACCATGTCAAAAATATACTTTTTGGAAACTAGATTTTTCGACGATCGTTTTATCCTTTTTCGTCGAAGTCATCCGAGGGCCGTAAGATCGTGTTTTGACCACTTTAAGATTCAGCTAGCTGGGACCCACTCTCTTCACTTAAGTCTCTTCTCCCTCTCATTCCATTCATTTCCCCCAAATCTCTGCAATCTCTTAACCTAGGGCAAGGAAAGCTCTACTTCTCTTCAATCTTCTTCATCTTGCATGCCTGGGCTAGAGAGCTCCAAAAAGAATTCCAAAGTCATCATCTTCTTCATCTCCTTGCAAGCTCTTTATCAATACAAGTTTCTTTGAGCTTCTTGTGGATCAAGCTCTACATTTCTCCATTTTCTTCTTGTTTAGCCATTGTTAGGTAAGAGTTTCAACTCATATCTTTCATGGAGTTATTTTGGTTCCTTAAGATCTTGTTTTTCAATTGGAAAACCCTTGTTGTTCAAATGGGTTCTTTGTTTTCATTTTTGAGTGAGTTTGTGTGGTTTTTCTCTTGGGTTTCTTATAGTGTGAGAATATCTTGAGGAAGAGTTTGAAGAGGAGTATTGTTAGCATTGGTCAAGGCAAGTAATCTCTATAGGAATGATGCATGTATATTTTGATTTCATTGTTGTTTTAGAAATTGTGCATAAAATTTGTTTACAAGCTTCATGGATATGTTTTATTTGATTTTGATGCTTGACATGGTGATAAATGAACCCTTGGTGAGCATGAAGGCTCAAGGGATTATGTGTGATTGATGGATGAGAAGAAGAAGAAGAGTGTGGTGAAAGATGTGTAGAAGAAAGGCAGTTTCTGCACTCAGCGAGCACAGGCAGCAGCTTGCTCGCTCAAGCGACCCTTGGGTTCGCTCGAGCGACCAAGCCTCTGTTTGGTCCGAGCGCAGACAAAGAGTTGTCCGCTCGAGCGACCCTATGGCCCGCTCGAGCGAACTGCCCTCTGTATTATCTAGAACAAGACAGTGAGCTGTCCGTTCGAGCGCACCTTGTATCCGTTCGATCTAAGTGTCATCAGCTTATAAAGTTCGCTCGAGCGAACCTGCCAGATTCAGGAAGAAGAATTTATTTCTTTTCTGTAGTTTCTCAAAGGTTGAAAACTAGACTATGTTAAGGGTTTTGACTTGACATTGTGTAAATGGAACTTCGAGATGCAACCCAACTTCGGGGACACCAATTCTTGTTTATTCTGACATTTGGGGTCCCAATTACACAAAGGTCAATTAGCAGCCTTAACACATGCTTGTCAGATTTCGTGTTTGAATTCCGCTTTGGTACGATAAATACCATCGTGTACTAGTTTTGGATTTCCAGTATAAGCTTATTTTGAAGTTTTGTTTCAAGAAAAAGGGGATCACTTCCTAAGCGTGTTATGCATAATTATTATGCCCTTGCTAGTCGTGTTCGTCGTGTTTTGATAAGTGACTTCCCCCTTTTTATCTGGACAAGTTTTGATAGTGCTTCGCGTGTTTTGTGCATTCATGAATTAAGTAAACACCACTGAGCTTAGACTGTCCTTTCAGTTTGATCCACTGTCTGGGGGTCTTTAAACATGTGGATTGTCTGCAGACTGGTCGTGTATTTATTACACATCGTGCGTGTCCGGTTCCGCGGCCGGAATTCCCGTCTTTGTGGGAAATCGTGTCGTGCTTATATTATGTATATCGTGCTTGTCGTGCGTGCTTGCTCTTTTCATTATATAAATGATAGAGAAAGGATGGGCTGTTTGTGGATGATAACTATTTATGATATATTATGTGCTCATGCTAGTTTGTTTTAGTATCTCAGCTCGATTAAATATTTTTGCAAGTGTACCTCAGTCATCATAGTATTTCAATTCAAGGATTTGCTTACATGTTTTCTTCAAACGCTATTATTCATGTTCGTGCCTAAATTGATTACCTGCCAAACCGTTGTGTTTGACCCTTGTTCGTTGGTGCCTAGGTGCAGGAGACGTTACCTTTGAGGAGGAGCGTCGGGAGGAGGCTTGTGAGCCAACCCCTGTGAGAGAGTGGCAGCCCGACGATGTCATCTAGACGTCGGGCGGGTTCTTGAGTCTCGCTATCATTTTGCCTTGGGGTTTCTTTTGTTATCTTGAGAACTTTATTGGCCTCTGTTGGCCTCTTATGGGATTGTAATAAAACTTAAATTTACTTTCGTGTTAGTCTTATGACTTGAACTATGTTGGATATCCAATATTTAACTTCTTCCTTTGATACTATGTCTTGTTTATTATTGTGATAGCACTTAAATATTTTATTGGTGCTCACCGTGATGTGTTTTGCTACACGCTTCCGGAAACTTGATCATGTGAGTCAGATTCCGCGTGTCTTTGGGAATCCTCACCGCGGGAACCTGTGGGAAAGCAAAATCCTTAATAGTAGTTGTAATCATCTACGTCGCGGGCCCGGGGTCCCGTTCCGGGGTCACGACAGGACCGGTATCAGAGCGGGACATGTTTCAGGCATTTAAAAGAAACTAGAAAGATCTTAGGAACGTGGCGAGGATTCGTGAGTTCGATAGATTCGTTGGTATAGGGTCTTAGAAACTCTTGTACTATGTTATTGTGTTCTAACTCTTTGTTTTACAGCAATATGCCTCCAAGAAAAGCTCCAAATCATCATGCTTCAGGCAGTAATCAAAATGAGTCAGATGCATCTGAGACACCTACAGCCACATAGTTTCAGGAACTCATGCAAGCAATGATAGCACATCAAAGGCAGGCTAATGAGAACCAAGCCAGGTTTCAAGAATAGTTGGCTAAGAAGGATGATGAAATGGCTCAAGTTCAGAGGCAGTTGTTGGAAGTGCTTCAGAACAGGAACGCAGCACCACCCGTGGGTCCATAGATTGTTATTCAGAATAGGGATCCTGACCCTAATGCACTATTTGAGAAATTTAGAAAGAGGGCACCGAAGAAGTTTTCGGGCAATGAGGACCCGTTAGTGGCAGATGACTGGCTAGTCAATACGGAGAAGATCTTTGATGTCTTCATGTGCACGGGTATACAGAAAGTCAACCTCACAGCTTCCTTATTCTATGGACTTGCAGATAGGTGGTGGCAAACAGTCAAGGACCCATACGCATTGATGGCTGACGATGAGGCATGGGTAGCATTCAAGATACAATTTCAGGATAAATACATTCCCTCTCATGTCAAGAGGCAGAAGGCTATTGAGTTTCAGCAGCTTAAGCAAGGTAGCATGACAGTGCTAGACTATGTCACCAAATTTGAGAGATTGGCTAGATATGCCACCGAGCTGATTGATACGGAAAGGAAGAAGATAACAAAGTTTTTGGAAGGATTGAACCCGATCATTATGAGGGATGTCATAGGAGTAGTGCCTCCAGCTACATATGATGAGGCAGTCAAGCGGGCTTATACATTTGAAGATATTAACAACATGATTGTTCAGGACCGGAACCAGCATTATCAGCAGCAGAATCAGAGGCAACAGCAGGGTAAGAACAAGGTCATGTGAGGTAGGGTTGTGGACATTGTGGCAAGAATCATGAAACCCACGAATGTCGTAAGGCCATGGGTGCCTGTTTCAAGTGTGGGGCTATGAATCATTCAATCAATGATTGCCCACTACTTCAGAATCAGGGGAACAGAAACCAGCAGCAGAGGCAAGTAGCTCCTCATAATCAAGCACCAGTTCAGAATCAAGTCAGACCACCTCAGCAGCAGTAGCAGCAGGCTAGGCTACCAGCACAGAATCAGAATGCTCGTCCTCCACAGCAGAATATGCATGGCCAAGGAAGGCAGAACCAAGTACCGAACAGACTACAGATGCATGGACACTTGTACTATCTCAACCATGCAGATGCTGAAGCTGCAGGAGACGTGGTAGAAGGTAAACTTCTTGTCTGTGGGGTAGAAGCCCAGATTTTATTTGATCCCGGATCCACACATTCCTTTGCATCTCCTAGTTTTGCTAAGTTGATTGATGCACCATGTAGTGAGTTGGATTACAATTTGGTAGTGACCACTCCAGTAGGAAAACAAGTTGTGTGTAGAAACCATTACCCTAGTTGTACAGTGCTGTTAGGAGATGTTAACCTACCGGCCAACCTCATAGTTTTGGACATGCATGATTTTGATGTCATTTTAGGCATGGATTGGTTAGAAGCATATCATGCCACCATGGATTGTTTTAGTAAGACCATCACATTCAGATTCCAAGGACAACAGGCAGAGTTAATATTCCAGGGGAACAAGAGAAAATCTCAGGCAGGGTTTATTTCAGTTTTGAAGGCAAGCAGATTAGTGCAGAGTGGGTGTCAGGCATTTATTGCGTTTATCACGGAGGATAAACAGTCCCAAGGGGTGGAGGATATCCCCATTGTGTGTGAATTTCTGGATGTTTTTCCAGAAGAAATCCAGGGTTTACCACCAATTAGAGAAGTTGAGTTTACAATTGAGCTCCTTCCAGGGACAGCTCCGATCTTGATTGCACCATACAGGATGGCTCCAGCAGAGATGGGTGAGCAAAAGCTCCAATTGCAAGATTTGTTGAGCAAAGATTTTATTAGGCCAAGTGTTTCACCGTGGGGAGCACCGGTGTTGTTTGTGAAAAAGAAGGATGGAAGTTTGAGGATGTGCATAGATTACAGGAAGTTGAATCACGTGACCGTGAAGAACAAGTATCCATTGCCAAGGATAGATGAATTGTTTGACCAATTGCAAGGAGCGGCCTATTTTTCCAAGATAGACTTGAGGTCAGGGTACCACCAGTTGAGAGTTAGAGACTCAGATGTTCAGAAGACAGCCTTTAGAACAAGATATGGGCACTATGAGTTTTTAGTGATGCCTTTTGGTTTGACAAATGCACCCGCAGTCTTTATGGCTTTGATGAACAAGGTCTTTGTACCCTATTTGGATCACTCCACAGTAGTATTTATTGATGATGTCCTTGTGTATTCCAAAAGTAAGAAGGAACACGAAGAACATTTGAGGACAGCGTTGCAGCTCTTGAGGGACAACCAATTATATGCAAAACTCAGTAAGTGCGAATTCTGGTTATAGCAAGTCGCTTTTTTAGGCCACATCATCTCCAGAGAAGGTTTAGCAGTTGATCCAGCTAAGATAGAGGCAGTTGTTAGTTGGGCAAGACCAAGCAGTGTGACAGAAATTAGAAGCTTTTTGGGGTTAGCAGGCTATTACAGAAGATTTGTCCAAGGTTTTTCGTCCATTGCAGCCCTGTTGACAAAATTGACTAGGAAGAATGTCCCATTTGTGTGGACCGATCAGTGTGAAACCAGTTTTCAAGAGTTGAAAGGAAGGTTAACTACAGCTCCAATCCTTACATTACCATCGGGCAACGGTAGATTTATTGTTTATACAGATGCTTCGAATGTGGGACTGGGTTGTGTATTGATGCAAGAGGGCAAAGTGATTGCTTATGGCTCGAGACAGCTGAAGGACCATGAAAAGAATTATGCGACTCACGACTTGGAGTTGGCAGCAGTTGTTTTCGCATTGAAGATGTGGAGACACTATCTCTATGGAGAGAAGTTTGAAGTTCATTCCGACCACCGAAGTTTGCAATACCTGTTTTCGCAGAAGGATTTGAACATGAGGCAGAGACGGTGGATGGAGTATATCAAAGATTATGACTTTCCCATCAAATATCTTCCAGGCAAAGTGAATGTGGTAGTAGATGCTTTGAGTAGGAAATCTGTGGTTATGGCCAATTTGAGAGGAATGAGTGTCTTACAGCAGTTTGAAGAGTTGGGTGTAGAGGTACAAACCCTAAGATTGGGTACGATGTTGGCAAACATGACAGTTTCAGAACCTACCTTCATCTAGAAGATCAAGGAAAATCAGTTGCAAGACCCAGACTTGGCTAAGATAGTGGAAGTTATTGCAGAACGCCCTGATTTCAAGATGGTGAATGGAACATTGTATTTTCGTGACCGTTTGTGTGTGCCAAATGTGGATGATTTGAAGAATGAGATAATGAACGAAGCTCACAGCACGAGATATTCCATGCATCCGGGTAGCACGAAGATGTACCACAACTTGAAGAATAGATTTTGGTGGAACAACATGAAGAGAGAGATAGCAGCTTTTGTGTCTCGCTGTCTGACTTGTCAGTTGATCAAGGCAGAGCATCAGAAGCCTCCAGGTTTGTTACAGCCTTTGGAGATTCCGGAGTGGAAATGGGAGCACATCACCATGGATTTCGTCTCCGGTTTGCCGAATACCAAGAAGGGAAACAATGCAATTTGGATCATTGTAGATCGTCTGACAAAGTCTGCTCACTTCATTCCGATGAAGACAGGAAACATGATGCATATGGCACCACTGGCGAAGTTATTTGTCGATGAGATTGTTAGTAAACATGGTCAGCCCGTCTCCATTACTTCAGACAGAGACAGTAGGTTTGTTTCAAAGTTTTGGAAGACTCTTCATGAGTCGATGGGTGCCAAGCTCCAGTTTAGAACAGCTTATCATCCTCAGACAGATGGTCAGTCAGAAAAGACGATACAAACTCTCGAAGACATGTTGCGTGCTTGTGTATTAGATTTCAAGATTCAGTGGGATGAGTGCTTACCTCTTTATGAATTTGCCTATAACAATAGTTACCACTCTAGCATCGGTATGACACCCTTCGAGGCACTCTATGGTAGGAGATGCAGAACTCCGGTTTGCTGGGAAGAAGTCGGTGAACGTAGTTTCCATGGACCGACGATAGTTGGAGAGACAAGTGACAAGGTCAAGTTGATTCAGGAAAGGTTGAAGATCGCCCGAAGTAGACAGAAGAGTTATGCAGATACTCGTAGAAGAGAATTGCAGTTTCAGGTGGGTGACAAGGTGTTTTTGAAAGTCTCACCAACTAGAGGGACTTTACGGTTTGGACAGAAGGGCAAATTGTCCAGAAGGTTTATTGGTCCGTATGAGATTTTGAGCAAGATTGGAGATGTCGCTTACAGACTTGCGTTACCGCCGGAACTCTCTGGGGTACACAATGTATTTCATGTTTCTATGCTCAAGAAGTATGTCTCTAGTCCTGCACACATTCTACAGCATGAGCCTTTGGAAACTCGGGAAGATGCCTCGTATGTGGAAAGACCGATCAAGATCATTGACACCAAAGAACAAGAATTGAGAAACCGGACTATCCATTGGGTCAAAGTACTTTGGGAAAATCACGAGCCAGAAGAAGCCACCTGGGAACTGAGAGAACAAGTACAGAGGAAGTATCCACAGCTTTTACCAGAGGTAATTGTTTGATTTATTTGGTGGACCAAATATCCTAAGGGGTGGAGGATGTTAGACCCCGACCCAGACCATTTCGATTAGTGTGCGATTAGTATGTGTTTAGTCCTAAGTGGGTTTAGCTGTTGTTGGTTTAGAAGTAATTAGTTTTAGTCTTGGACATAGCTTTGGGAATTTTGAGAACGTTTAGTATTAGTTAGACACACTCAGGAAGGCCCGAGTGCACGTGTGAGCTTGGGAAGATCGTGTTGGGTTCCGTGTGATTATGGTTTTGATTTCATTTGGATGATGTTTCGACGTGTTACAACTTTCGTTTTAAGCCCAGTTGTGTTTGAAGCCCAAAAATCCAAGTTTTGACCCAAAGAGGGTAAAATTATCCTTCTTGCACAAATCTGGACACAAATTTCGAGATCTCAAAACCATGTCAAAAATATACTTTTTGGAAACTAGATTTTTCGACGATCGTTTTATCCTTTTTCGTCGAAGTCATCCGAGGGCCGTAAGATCGTGTTTTGACCACTTTAAGATTCAGCTAGCTGGGACCCACTCTCTTCACTTAAGTCTCTTCTCCCTCTCATTCCATTCATTTCCCCCAAATCTCTGCAATCTCTTAACCTAGGGCAAGGAAAGCTCTACTTCTCTTCAATCTTCTTCATCTTGCATGCCTGGGCTAGAGAGCTCCAAAAAGAATTCCAAAGTCATCATCTTCTTCATCTCCTTGCAAGCTCTCTATCAATACAAGTTTCTTTGAGCTTCTTGTGGATCAAGCTCTACATTTCTCCATTTTCTTCTTGTTTAGCCATTGTTAGGTAAGAGTTTCAACTCATATCTTTCATGGAGTTATTTTGGTTCCTTAAGATCTTGTTTTTCAATTGGAAAACCCTTGTTGTTCAAATGGGTTCTTTGTTTTCATTTTTGAGTGAGTTTGTGTGGTTTTTCTCTTGGGTTTCTTGTAGTGTGAGAATAGCTTGAGGAAGAGTTTGAAGAGGAGTATTGTTAGCATTGGTCAAGGCAAGTAATCTCTATAGGAATGATGCATGTATATTTTGATTTCATTGTTGTTTTAGAAATTGTGCATAAAATTTGTTTACAAGCTTCATGGATATGTTTTATTTGATTTTGATGCTTGACATGGTGATAAATGAACCCTTGGTGAGCATGAAGGCTCAAGGGATTATGTGTGATTGATGGATGAGAAGAAGAAGAAGAGTGTGGTGAAAGATGTGTAGAAGAAAGGCAGTTTCTGCACTCAGCGAGCACAGGCAGCAGCTTGCTCGCTCAAGCGACCCTTGGGTTCGCTCGAGCGACCAAGCCTCTGTTTGGTCCGAGCGCAGACAAAGAGTTGTCCGCTCGAGCCACCCTATGGCCCGCTCGAGCGAACTGCCCTCTGTATTATCTAGAACAAGACAGTGAGTTGTCCGTTCGAGCGCACCTTGTATCCGTTCGATCTAAGTGTCATCAGCTTATAAAGTTCGCTCGAGCGAACCTGCCAGATTCAGGAAGAAGAATTTATTTCTTTTCTGTAGTTTCTCAAAGGTTGAAAACTAGACTATGTTAAGGGTTTTGACTTGACATTGTGTAAATGGAACTTCGAGATGCAACCCAACTTCGGGGACACCAATTCTTGTTTATTCTGACATTTGGGGTCCCAATTACACAAAGGTCAATTAGCAGCCTTAACACATGCTTGTCAGATTTCGTGTTTGAATTCCGCTTTGGTACGATAAATACCATCGTGTACTAGTTTTGGATTTCCAGTATAAGCTTATTTTGAAGTTTTGTTTCAAGAAAAAGGGGATCACTTCCTAAGCGTGTTATGCATAATTATTATGCCCTTGCTAGTCGTGTTCGTCGTGTTTTGATAAGTGACTTCCCCCTTTTTATCTGGACAAGTTTTGATAGTGCTTCGCGTGTTTTGTGCATTCATGAATTAAGTAAACACCACTGAGCTTAGACTGTCCTTTCAGTTTGATCCACTGTCTGGGGGTCTTTAAACATGTGGACTGTCTGCAGACTGGTCGTGTATTTATTACACATCGTGCGTGTCCGGTTCCGCGGCCGGAATTCCCGTCTTTGTGGGAAATCGTGTCGTGCTTATATTATGTATATCGTGCTTGTCGTGCGTGCTTGCTCTTTTCATTATATAAATGATAGAGAAAGGATGGGCTCTTTGTGGATGATAACTATTTATGATATATTATGTGCTCATGCTAGTTTGTTTTAGTATCTCAGCTCGATTAAATATTTTTGCAAGTGTACCTCAGTCATCATAGTATTTCAATTCAAGGATTTGCTTACATGTTTTCTTCAAACGCTATTATTCATGTTCGTGCCTAAATTGATTACCTGCCAAACCGTTGTGTTTGACCCTTGTTCGTTGGTGCCCAGGTGCAGGAGACGTTACCTTTGAGGAGGAGCGTCGGGAGGAGGCTTGTGAGCCAACCCCTGTGAGAGAGTGGCAGCCCGACGATGTCATCTAGACGTCAGGCGGGTTCTTGAGTCTCGCTATCATTTTGCCTTGGGGTTTCTTTTGTTATCTTGAGAACCTTATTGGCCTTTGTTGGCCTCTTATGGGATTGTAATAAAACTTAAATTTACTTTCGTGTTAGTCTTATAACTTGAACTATGTTGGGAATGCCATATTTAACTTCTTCCTTTGATACTATGTCTTGTTTATTATTGTGATAGCACTTAAATATTTTATTGGTGCTCACCGTGATGTGTTTTGCTACACGCTTCCGCAAACTTGATCATGTGAGTCAGATTCCGCGTGTCTTTGGGAATCCTCACCGCGGGAACCTGTGGGAAAGCAAAATCCTCAATAGTAGTTGTAATCATCTACGTCGCGGGCCCGGGGTCCCGTTCTGGGGTCGCGACAGGAAAGCCCTTTTTCCTTCCACCTTATTTCTCTTGAATGCACAAGCTAGAAGACTCCAAATGAAATTTCAAGACCATCATCTTCTTCCTCTCATCCCAAGCTTTCCATTGATACAAGTTTCTTGAAGTTTCTAGTTGGGCAAGATCTCCACTTTCTTCCTTCTCTCTTGTTTGTGCATCTCTAGGTAAGAGCTCCAACCCATCTTTTTAATGGAGCCTTTTTGGTTCCTAAAGATCTTGTTTTTCATGTTGCAAACCCTTTAATGAAAATGGGTTTCTTGTTTTCAAGTTTGAGTGAGTTTTGAATGGTTTTCGTGGGGTTTTCTGTAGCCTTTGGCTTAGCTTGAGTGGAAGTGCTTGAAGAAGGTTTGTAACATCTTGGACTAAGGGAAGTAAACAATCTAGGATGGATGTTAGCATGTGTGCATTTGGTTTGCTTTCTTTTCATTCTCTTCATTTCATTGGAAATCTATGTCTTGAGTGGAAATTTTAGGGATTTTGTTTTATATTGGAGAATGGGAATGAGATGTTTTAAATTGTGCTTGAATATGTGTGTTTTATCCCTTGGGGAGCTTGAAGGCTCAGGGAAATGCAGGTTGAAGGAGAAATAAGAAGATGGGAAGAAGAAATGTAAAAATCTGACTTGAAATGCACTGTCCGCGCAGCGTCGGTCAACCGTCGGCTAACCGAAATTCCCATTTCGGTCGACCGACAGCCAACCGAACTCAGTTCGGCTCCTTTTCCAGAGACCTGCATTTTGTCAGGAAGATTTCGGTCAGCTGTCGGCTAACCAACATTTCTCACCTCGGTCGACCAACAGCCAACCGAAATCAGTTTGGTTCCCTTTTCTGAGAGCTGAGATTTTCTTGGTAAATTTGTCGGTCAGCTGTCGGCTAACCAACATACCCCGTCTCGATCGACCGACAGGTAACCGAAATTTCAAGATGAGTTGTTTTAGAAGGATTTCTGCAGGGATGAAAAACTAGAATATGTTATGGGGCTTTTAGCCTGACATTGTGTAATTGAAACCTGAGATGTCTTTAACTTCGGGGGCACCCAATTCTCCTTGCAATTCCAACACTTGGATTTCAATTACACAAGGGTCAACCAAAGGTCCTTACATATGCTTGATAGACTTTGCTTTCAAACTTTAGTTTTGATGCAACAAGTATTATCGTGTACTCGTTTTGAAGTTAAGTATAAACTCATTTGACAATGGTTTCAAGAATAAAAAGGGGATCACTTCTTAAGCGTGTTTTGCATTTATACTTATGCCTCTTGCTAGCCGTGTCTTGTTTAGATTTGATAAGTGATTTCCCCCTTTAAGCTTGATTTGGTTTAAGACGTGTTTCGCCGTGTTTTGTGCATTCATGAATTTAAGTGAACACCACTGAGCTTGGACTGCCCTTTCAGTTTGATCCATTGTCTGGGGGTCTTTAAACATGTGGACTATCTGCAGACTGGTCGTGTATTTTATTACACATCGTGCGTTTCCGGTTCCGCGGCCGGAATCCCCGTATATGTGGGAATCAAGTCGTGATTATATTATGTATATCGTGATTGTCGTGCGTGCTTGCTCTTTTCATTACAAATGATAGAGAAAGGATGGGCTCATTGTGGATTGTGACTATTCATGATATTATAAGTATCCATGCTAGCTTTGCTTGTATTTCGAAATGTACCCTAGTCATATAACTGTTTACAATTCAGCAAAATGTCTTTATATGTTTCTTTAAACATTTACTTCTTACATGCTCATGCCTAAATTGATTACCTGTCAAACCGTCGTGTTTGACCCTTGTATGTTGGTGCCCAGGTACAGGTGACGTTGCCTTTGAGGATGAGCGTCTGGAGGAGACTCTTGAGCCACCCCCAGTCAGAGAGTGGCAACCCGATGATGTCAACTAAACGTCGGGCGGGTTCTTGAGTTGCGCTCCATTTTTGTCATGGGTTCCTTTTGTTATTTTGAGGATTGTATTGGCCTTTGTTGGCCTCTTATGGGATGTAAATATATTTAACTACCTTTTTGTGTTAGTCTCATAATTTGAATTGTAATGGGAATGCCATGTTAACTCCTTTCTTATGATACTCTGACTTGATATTATTTTGTTATGGCACTTGAAATTTTATTGGTGCTTATATTGATGTGATTTGTTACACGCTTCCGCAAACTTGATCGTGTGAGCTAGATTCCATGTGCTTCGGGAATCCTCACCGCGAGAACCTGTGGGAAAACAACAAAAAGAACGTCGCGGTCCCGGAACCCGTTCTGGGGTCGCAACACGCCCCCCCCCCCCCCCCTTAAGGCCTTTTCCTTTTGTCCCCTTAAGGCCTTTTCCTTTTGTCTCCATGTCTTAGGCGTGGCTTTTCAGCTCGTCTACTTAGTTTTTTATTAGATATAGGACCTCCTCTTGGTCTTTATCCTCTAAAAATATGAGGTTTAAGCTGAGCCGAGCGAATTAAAAGCATCATCTGTTCTCATCTGAAGAATGATGGCAAAGTCCACACATGACTTGCGACCGTCAATCTGAACGAGTCCTCACGATCTCCTGAGAAGTTAGATCCCATTTTCTCGCTTTTTCATTGTATTTTGTATTTTTTAAAGAGACATAAAAAATCACAACTCTTGTCTTTCCTTTTTTATAAGAATTGTAATCGCCTTTTATGGCAAAAACATCGCCTTTCACGGCAAACAAATGAAAAACCGCCTTTCACGGCATTAAACACAAATCATGTTTCTTTTCTTAAATATATGTGCAATGAAAAACTAGAAAAACATTGATTTCCTTTTCTACTTGTGAAGGTGGATCTAGGGACCATTACTTGTCAATTCCAAGTAGAGTAAAAAATCTGGCATACCCGTATACAAAAAGTTGATGTTCGTTTTGTCTCCGGTCACGAAACTCTCACGTCTGCTAACCCTGGTAATGCCGTGAGCGAAAAAGCGAGCCCATCAAACACGACATAACCTATGAACATATACAAACATGTAGTGCATAAGAAAACCTATGACGTAATATAAATAAGGTACTAAAAGTTCATGCTATAGAGATCTGAACTTGGACATCCATGGCTGATCTGGTTTTTCTTGATTTTAAAACAAAACCAAATCTGATTTGGCTGCCATGAAACATGCATAAAACCTCCATGAAATCATGATCAACATGTGTATAATGCAAGGAGATGATAGAGGACTAATACCTTGATGAGATGAATGCCTCAAATCTCTGAAAAGAAAACCTTCAAAGGTCTGATCTCAGCCTACAGTGAGCAATGCTAGTTGCAGGAATTTTCTGCAGTAGTTTCTCCTTTGATCTTCTCTTCTATTCCACAACCCAATCTGATTGGCTTTGATTGTGGGATCAAAATATGGATTCCAAGAAGGGTTTTCTGAACTACAATTTGTGGAAAAAAGTCCAGGACCTGATCTCCTCTCTCCAATGGAGAAAAAGAAGAAGGTCGCTGGGCGTGAGTTTCTCTTTTATCTCATGGGCGGCCAATGGAGCACCAAATTGATCCACGCCTAGGGTTTTTCCTCTCACTTTGTCTCTTGTGTTTTACGCCCAGGGTAGTGAGGGTTATATTTATAAAGATCTCATTCCTTTAAGAGTCCTCTCTCTAATAGGAATGACAATCCCATAAAATAAGCAACCAACCACCTTAGTTGTGCAACACTTTCTAATTAAAGATACTAAAAATTAGCAAACTTTAATTATAGGAATTCTTACCCAAAGAGGAGTTCTTCCTTCCAAGTAAAGATACCTAGTTAAACTTGGAAACCTCACACAAGGGGCTCCCCTTATGGCTGGCCCATAAGATAGATAAACACACCATGGCTCACAAGTTAATAATTTAGCTAGAGTTAAATTCATGTATGCCATCAAAAGCCTATTTGAATTTAAACTCAAAATTATTCTTCCACAAAATTAATTCAACCACATATCATTTAATTAAATTAGGAAACCATGCCAATATAGGAAGATGGCTAGAAGAGGGACCAAAAGACATATTTGCCCTTGGCTCCCAAAATGACCAAAATATCCATGCTAACCCCATAGCAACATTAAGATCATTTTAACCCTAACTCATTCCACTAAAGAGTTATGGTTGCACTCCAGGAACAAATATTAAATTGCAAATTAAGCTCATCATAAACTGACGATTGTCTTTGACCTACCAAGTACAATCACCACAATGCCCCTCTATGTAACATCCATAATCAAGTAGGTTAACCGATGTACTATCTACCTTCTTGATTACATCTCATCCTTAGAACTTCATACCCTTGACTTAATCATCATCCGGATATCATTCTCTTGATCCAGGGAGCGACCCACAAGTTCAATATCCATATGGAACATCCATATACTAAGATCTTAGATTCTGATGATTAATTGGATAATTCTAAGGGGACGATCATTCCATCACACGATGGCTTAGATTCCATATTGCATTTGCACGCCCCAACTAATCAAGCCCGAGTACCCAAAACACAGAGTTGTTGACCCATGAACAGGATCTCACCCATAGTGAATTAAAGTACAAGAACTCGACTTCGTCAGTTCATCCACAAATGCTCAAGATTAAGAGCACTGGTCACTCAGTAGCAAGAGGTGACTTGATCTCTCTCTGTGATAGTATTAGTTTAGAGATCACACCTACAAGTGGTCCTATTCAATGCATGACACATGCACTAATGAGATAAATCCGGAAAGGCCTCCGTGACTAAGGTAAGTCACCCTGAATACAGGAGAGTATCTCATTATAACTTATACCAAGATGAAGTGCCCAACTCCATCTCTCAGTTATGAACAAGTTTATTGTTTCAAGTGTCCATAACTCAGACCTTACTGTGTGTAGCCACTACACACCTAAGTCATTTACTAGAAAACAATGGGCCTTACACAACCATACATATACACAAGTAATAAGAGAAAGATGTCATTCTATTAAATAACCAATAAATATCCAGTAACAGAGATGTGAGTGCAGTCAGTGAGCTTTAGGGCATACACCAATCCCAACAGGTACATGAGCTAAGCAAATAGACATGGGAAGCATGTACATATCATGCGAGAGTACTAGAAATGGAATGCAATACATGCATAATGATCATATAATGAGTCAAGGACGAATAACAAGCCAATCCTAATGTTTCAAGAATACTTGTGGCTTCACCTCCAGCAATGTGCAGTTCTAAGGCTTATGACATCATTGGACTACAAGGACCCTTGGCGTTATATAATCTGGGCCGTCAAATGCCTTAAGATAACCCCTTTGGTTTGGGGTCAAGAGGTCCAAGGAAATGAGTATCCATGTGGGCGTATGGTAGCTCACACCACACCCATCAAATTAACAGTTTGTTAGGCATAAATTAAGGTTCAAGGGCCTTAATGCCGAGGTCCATGATTAGATCTAAAACCGCCTAAGAAACATGCGTAGTTCAGTCACTACTCGGTTAGCTATCAGTTAACCGAGAAGGGACATATCGATTAACTAACACCTGACCGAGTGTCAGTCTGCAGCAAAACAAACATCCAATTAAATAAATCGACAAAGTTCAGTGCATTGGCGGTAAATGGTTGGTTAACTGAACTCAGATTTTTATGCATTTGTCACCCTTCTGTTATCATAACCAAACTCAAAGTTGATTAGCCAACACCTGACCGACAGATTGCCGGTTTGGCCAGGGAAAGCCCTGATTCGAAGATCTCTCATTTCCAAACATTTTCCCACCTTTCCAAGGCTTAAAACTGCATTGTATAATCATCCCAAGCTCTCCAAAAAAAATCCATATAACTTATATAACCACAAATTAACCAATTACACATGGGAACGTACCCATTTACAAAGATTGGAACTCAAACTAACCTATGACTTGGAATTAGGGTTTTTTTCATGAATAACATACCAAGAATCATACATTAGAAGTACATGAAACAAATTGCACTTGTTTTACTTGCCTTTCTGGAGCTTGCATAAGAGAGAAGATGAAAAACAGTTGGAATCTTGGTGACAATGAAAGCTTGAAGGAGATGAAGTAAAACAATCACTAGCCTCTCTTTTAGGGGGTGGAAGCAAGGAAATGGAAGGAGAAATGATAGGGATATGAAACCCTAGGTACCTCTTGCATGTGGAGATGAGAATGAATGAGAACAGATAGTTATAGGGTTTTGGACTAGGGTTTTATACATTAGTTTCTGCTATTTGTAGGAAAGTCTAAAATCTAATAAAAATTTACAGTTTAGAGCCTTTTGACCGATAAATGGATCTAAATGGGCTCAAATGAGTTAGGTCGAAATAGGAAGATCGAAGAGTGACTCATGACCTATGCAATGCACCCAAAACTTTCGGAAAACAAAAAATACACGCACGAGACCCAATAAACCCAAAATACCCAAAAAATCATAATGGTACATTGTCAATGGTCAGACCCCTTCTAATCTACCTAACCAAACCCAAATACATTCAAGACATCCATTCGGCATCTAATTAGGGTTAATGTGACACTAAATACGATTAGGATAGGGTCAGAGTGTTATATAAACAAGACATTGACTCACCTAAATCTGGAATTTTGCCCGCAACATTAGTTTTTATTTGCCAACAAGGGGGAACAAGAATGTGTAATTTACCCAACATTTATTCCAGAGCAGGACCAAGAGGTGACAAATAAGAGAGGACTTGAAATATGTAACATCCAATGCATAATACTGCAAGAAAACAAAAATACATGCCATAAACAACCAAAAATGAACTGAGTGGGCTAGATTGAGAAGTTAACGAGAAATTGTAAATCTTCTAGCAAAAAAAAAAAAAAAACAAGAAAGAAAAAGAAATTGTAAATCACGAATTTATTTTTCAGAAACTAAAAATAACATATGACCAAATCAAATACCATTCTATCACTCCCCTTCAAACACCAATCAAGTTATATTGTATTAAATCTTGTGTTTGACTAACTCAAACAATTTCAAAACAATTTTGATCTTTTGTTCAATTTCTTTCAATTACAGAGAAGATAATTCAAGACCACTAAAATTTTTACACTCCACCTTCTAATATAAGGTTATTTTATAGATCACATAACATGCCATATCGACTTTATTTTGTTAAATATAAAATGAAATCTTGTCTTGCCACAAGTCTCATTATTTTGAGTTGGGTCCCTCAGATGGAGAGTGCAATGAATCCTTCTGACTTTAATTAACAGAGTAGGCTTCTGATTAATTTTGGATATAAATAAAATCTTGCAAGAAATATTTTCCTTGCACCTGTAAAGTTTTCAGTCTTCAGTCATAATTCTCTGAGATTCACCTATTTCTTATGTGGTCTCACTTGTAAATGGTCATGGACAGTGCTTAAAAATATAGGAGTTTAAGTAGCAGGGGTGCTACGTGGCCCGAATTTGGGGACCGACCCATGGCCCGGTCCCCATGAGGGCCACAGGATCCCAGGGGCTGCCTGGGATCCTGTGGCCCTCATGGGGACCGGGCCATGGGTCGGTCCCCAAATTCGGGCCACAGAGACTTTTTCTTTAAGTAGCCATCACCTTCCCATAACCTTGGTAATGTCTCACACGGCCATGGATGTGAACTATTGCCAACTCATGCTGGCTACTAAATTTAGTCTTCATTTATCGCTCTCCAATCTACTGTAATAGAAGCCATGAGGACATTTATGTAAAATCTTTTAACATTAATTGTTGAAAAGCCAAGATCATTCAATCAAACAATTAGACTCTGATGAATGGCCTCTATTGATTAGTAGGATTTTATGCTTTCAAACCAGACATATAATCAATAAAATCTCAGGCCACTGATTTGGGCATTGCTTTTTTCAGTTAAGTGCCTTTTCTCTATTGGGTAGAGGTAAGTTGTGACCTCAGCTCTATACAGTTGCCGCTTGCGTCTACTACTAAATCTTAGGATTGAACAGTTCCATGTCAGTCTCGATCCATTCTGTACCACTCTTCGATTCTAAAAGAGGAGCGTAAAAGAGAGGATACCCAGAGAGGTAGAGGAGATGCAGAGTTTTCATGAGTGAAGAGGATATGCAATTCTCTACTACTCAATCTGCACGTAATTTCATGCCTTAACTCGGATACATACAAATTCATGGAAAGTAACTCTGTCTTTTCAAAAAAAAAAAGTCTGTAATGAAATGAAATTAGGAATTTTCAGATTTTTGAGTCCCCATCGAATTGAACAGTTCATGATTCGTCACCCATGGGATCGAATTAGATAACTATATATGCTACCAACCATATGCAATAATGTCATCAAAGACGAGAAGAAGTAGAAGCCCCATTTCTGCAAATCCAGGAATCATTCCTTATCATTCAAACTTATCACAAACAATACCAAATTATTAAAAAAAAAAAAACACACAAAAATCCAAATGAACAGATGACAGATAATTTGCTAAGTAGAGAGCAAAAAATCTGAACTTAAATAGGGCTGTGTTTCGATGCACCAGAGCTTGAAATTGGCCTGAACATTGCAGCAAAATGATAGAATTAAGCCAGTGTATAAATTAGATACATATGATGCTCAACTTCCAATCTTGTTCGATAACATTGGAACTAGTTTCCTTCGAATAACTTGAAATTTTATTCCCTTCAGATCTAACAACAGAAAAAGGAATAGAGGATGCAGATCTAATTACCTATAAAAGAAATCTACAACAGTTAATGAGAAGGGGAAATGTTACACCCCGACCCAAATTAACCTTAATTAATGCTAATTAATGGTGTTTTAGATAAATTAATCATGTTCTGTCGTTAATTATGATAAATAGTATTGTTTATCCTTATAGGTTGGGTCGGTTGAGTCTTGAGCCTTGGATAGGTGAGTTAGAACTAAATTGACTCGGTTGGGTAGAGTCAAGGACCTCTTCGTAATTATATATTTTCGCATTTTCCATTATTTTCACGTCATCTTGGCGTCAACGCGTGTATTTTGACGACCACGTCGATTTTTGTATTGAGCTTTACCGCATTTGACCAACCATGGAACTAGTCAACCTCCATTTGACTCAAATTGGAAATATGTAACTTTAGTGGGCTTTCTTGCAAAAAGGGGCATTCTTATCCCTTTTATAAACTACTTTTCCTTCCTTTTCATTCCTTTCCATCCCTCTTTTCTCTCTACTCTTCTTCTTCATCTCTTTCTCTTCCTCGTCACTAAGTGGAAGTGATTATGGGTGCATTGAAGGCTAGAAATGGAGATTCCTTCATCTTCTCCATCCCCTTCACCTTCCTCCCTTTCTTGTTGATAAAGAACACCTCCATCATCTTTCATTTTTCTTTAAATTCGGAATCCTTGAAAGAAGTAGACTTCAAACTCTTTTTGTTTAGATTTTTGAGTTGCATTAGAGTCAAAAGACCCTCTTATAAGCATATATATATATATATATATACATTTATTGGTGTTTAGATGGGTATTTGTGTCTAGGGTTTGAATATTTGGGGATTTTTTATTCCTTTGAGCCAAGAGTGTCTAGAGAAGATTTGGAAAGCATTAGAGGCAAGTATAAGCATAAATTTGGAGTTACATGTTGTTTACTTCTATTGATTCAAATGAAATCCTTTCTCAATGAATATAAACTTCTTAATGAATGAATGGGTTGTTTAGTTTATGGATTTTGTTAATAAATGGATGGAATGATTATATGTTGTAAAAGGAAGCAAGGAGGCTCCATTATTGTAGGTTTTATGTGAGAAGAAGTGTGGAAATGGAAGGGAAGAGAGAGAGCTTCAGATTTGGTAAAAATGCACATTTCAGAAGCACTGCCGCAGGCCAGGCGATCACCAGGCAGTCACCTGGCGGCTATCCACCCCCCTTAAGGCTGCACATCCCCGTGCAGTAGTCAGCCAGTCTCTGTAGCCTGCCAGCCCTCTTGGATCGCCCACATGGAGACCCGCTCACTTGCACCAGACCACGGCAGGGGACCCACACTCGAACTAGTCGAGAGTCGGCTCTGATACCATTTGTAACGTCCCACCCTTCACACATGCATGATATTGTCCGCTTTGGCCCATGGGCCTCACGGTTCTGCTTCTAATGGGCATCAACCCATCAAAAGGCCTTATGCAAGGTAAGGGTGTAGGCGAAGGCTCTACATATAACTCCATTCACTTCCCTCTCTATAGTCGATGTGGGACTCCGGGGCGTCACACTACCATAAAATCCCCTTGGAAACTCAAAAGGATAATAATAAAAAAACTCAAAATGGCTCTGATGCTCCAATAGGCATCAACGTTTGTGCCGACTTTGATTCTCCGAAACAAAATCAAGCCTCCCAGCGGCGGAGCACCCCGGGACCATGACATCCAAATCGGAGCTAATGGATCGTCTCAAAATGACTCCAATAGACTCCCTGTCAAATTTGAAGTCAATCAGACATCGGTTGACCCGACATCAAAGCTCGACATCTTCCTCACGGCAAAATCAATTCTACTGGCGACGGGACCCCAAACGGCTTCAAAGCTCAAACAAAAGCCTATAGTTGGTCCTATCTACTGCTCAGGAGGCTTCACCTCAAATTTCATGCCATTCCGACATCATTTGACCTAGTTTTGACTCTTGACAGAAAATCGGCTACAAAGTCTTCGGCCTTTCCGGAAGATAGAAAACTTCGTGCTTCGATTTGCACGGCTTCTTGTCAGGTTTTCCTTAGGAGAATCAAACCAATAAATGAGGAGAAATGTCAAGAAAAATATAGGAGAAAGAAAGAATAAAAAAATCGAAAAACGGCCGATAAACGGATTTTCCGCCGGAAATGGCCGAGAAACGGGTCGCTAGATTTTCCGCCGGGTGGCCCATTTTCCGATCCTTTTCGATTTTTGGGAATTCCAGCCCATGTGGTTTTTCGAAAATCTGATTCTTGATGCTTGAGATCGACTGATCTTCATCAACATTTCGGATCCACCGTCAAGAGTATGAAATCATCATTGTTCGCTCTAAGATCGTCAACCGGCTGACCAAGAAAGTACACTTTATGTCCGATCGATCGAGAAATCGACAAGACAGATGTCATCAGCCCACTAGCACCAATCAATGTCTGAAGTTGCATCGTCATCCGACATCAAACAACATGTGGATCCATCGATGATTGTCACAGGAAGAATTCCAAAAGACACGGCATGGCCAGCGACTCTTCAAATGCCCTGTCGACCACTTAATGTAGTTAATTGACCTGTTTTATGACAACTTAATGCAGTCATTAACCCATTATTTTGGACGGCCCAATCAAAATCAAGCAAATGGGAGTTACAAGTCCAAATAATCATGGTATTAAAACCATGAAACTCCCCTCATCATGGAGATTAAAGGCGATTAAATGCCCACCATTCTCCATCGGCCAATCATATTCAAGGAAAAGGGAGTTACAAAATCAAGAAATAAAAACTTGTAACTCCTCTCATCATGGAGCATCAATGCTCATAAACCCACCTTATGGCCACCAAAAGCCTATAAAAGGGGGGTCATTCCAAGAAGAAAGGGTCCAGAAAAATCCAAGAAAAATCCCGAATAATTCTCAAAGAAATCTCTACACAAACAAGCTCTCCTTTTTTTAAGGAACTCTACTGCAAGAAACACCACAAGGTGATCGAAGTCCCTTGGGGGGCCACCCCCCACAAGGTCCCCTCTCCTTTTGTCCAACATGGCCTAAATGCGGCTTTTCAGCCCGTTTACTCGGCTTTTTATTGGATATAGGACCTCCCCTTGGTCTTTATCCTCTAAAAATTTGAGGTTAGAGCCAAAACAAAGAATCAAAGCATCACGTGTACTCATCTGAAGAACGATGGAGAAGTCCATACATGACTTCCGACCGTCGATCTGAATGAGTCCCCGCAATCTCTTGAGAAGTCATATTCATTTTCTTACTTTTCTATTGTATTTTGTATTCTTTGTAAAGAAAAAAAAATCACATTTCTTGTCTTTAATTATTTATGATATTTGTAAATCGCCTTTCACGACACAAAAATCGCCTTTCATTGCAAACAAAAATCGCTTTTCACAGCAAACAAAGAAAAATCGCCTCTCACGGCGTTAAGAAAATTGTGTCTCTTTCTTAAAGTATATGTGCAATGGAAAGTTAGAAAAAAGAGTTGATTTCCTTTTTACTTGTGAAGGTGAGTATCCGGATCACCACTTCAAATTCCAAGTAGAATAGAAAATCTGGCATACCCGTACAAAAAATGTTCATGAAGTTGGCACACCTGGTGGGACTTGTTCATTTGAGAACGCGATGCTTGAATTCTTAAGCTCCTTTCTAGTTGGTGGCCTCCTATATTAGATCTTGCATCTAAAAGAAACATGAGATGAGATTTTTAGAAATTTCTATCTTTGAATTTATTTCCACTCTTTCTCGTTTCAAAAAAAAGAAAAAAAGAGGAAATCTGATTTCTCTTTCTTGGATTCAATTTTGAGAAACTTTGATCCTCTCCTCTTTAAATTTAATAGCTCACAGAAATGTTTACAGCTATTGTTCGTCTCGGGGAGTGAGCCATCTTTTCTCTTTGATGAGTTCGATAGGGATTTTCAAAAACAAAAAAAAATCTCATTTCAAACTCTTTAAAAAATCAGTTTTTTTCTCTTTTGAATTCAGATTTGAGAAACTTTGGTTTCTTCCTTTTTGGACAATGGCTTGTGGAAATCGTTTGTAGCCAGCGTTTGGATTTGGAGGGGTCATTCGCTCTCTTTGATGAGTCCATTAGAAATCTCTCAAAAAAAAAATTCAAAACCCACTAAGGTTGTACCAATTGCGTTCTTTGACCAAAGTGAATCTAAGAAAAACCATGTTCAGAGTGTGGAGGCAGCTAGATTGTTCGAGGCAAGGGTCCTCCAAACAGGTTTATTAAATAATCCTACCCTTACCTTGGGGTTGATCTATCTACTAATGTTTCATAAGACCGAATTGGAAACCAATGCGTACCCTTCAAAAAAATCTTTAAAAAAATAAAAAAACTTCTGTCACTTTTGAGTTCAGATTTGAGAAATCTTTGTTCTCTCCTTTTTGGATTTAGTGCTCGCAGAAATGTTTGAGCCTATGCTCGGATTGGAACACCATTTGCTCTCTTTGATGAATTCAATCTTGACCTTTATAAAAAAAATCCGTCAGTTTTGAGTTCAGATTTGAGAAATCTTGGTTCTCTCCTTTTCGGATTTAGTGCCCGCAGAAATGTTTGAGCCTATGTTCGGATTGGAACACCATTTGCTCTCTTTGATGAATTCAATCTTGACCTTTCAAAACAAAAAAAAACTTCGGCACTTTTGGGTTCACAATCGAGAAATCCCGGTTCCCTCCCTTTCGGACTCCTTGCTCGCAGAAATGTTTGTGCTTGTGTTCGGCCGATTGGAATACCATTTGGTCTCCTTTATGAATCCAATCTTGACCTTTCAAAAAAGAAAATCTCATCTCGTGTCCTTTCCAAGGATGCGATTTACAACATTTGTGCCTAGCGGTGCTAGTACGCCCTTTCGGATCTACTGTATCTGCGATCGACACATTTGTATCTCTAACCTTATATCATCTTACCTCAAGTGAGCCTTGCTTCTCGGTAATTTGAATTAGGGTTTACAATTGCTTCTAGCAGTCACTGGAATGCTCACCCTGAGCCTACCATACTTGCATTTAGAACAATTGTACCCTCTATGGCTTTTTACCTTCTTCATCTTGCTTAGGCTGGGTCATGTCCCCTCGAGAGATTTGAAAAGACAAAACCATAGTTATTTTCCATTTATGATCACCATATTCTTGTGATTACTAATGGATCTAGTCTTGTTTCAGAAGTTTTCCAAACTAATAATGGCAGCTTCATTGACCATCACTTTCGATGAGAACAAGTACCAACTCCTACTTAAAGAGAAGTAAAACAAGCGCACTCACAAGCGCCCTAGCAGCTGCCGAAGCGTCATCTCCCTCAGCAACTCTCAAAACACTAGGTCGACCTCTACTCCCCGGACCATCATCTTCGGGTCGTTGGGACCATTCTCACTCCCCGTAGAAGAAACTGTACCTGCCAAGAAGTAGAAAACTACCCCTGAATATGTCGCTGCTCCGACACCAAGGTCAACAATCAAAAAGTCTGAAGCCCGTGGCAACCCCACGAAGCCTCAACCTGCAAGGAACCACGTCTACCCCAAGACTTCCCAGAGACCCTCCCCAAAGCAAAGGAGGTCCCGAACATCTGCAAAGCCAACGTACCTGGCCCCTCTCAAGGAGAACCGATTCTACCCTCTCTCTCACATGAAAGAGGAGAAACCTACCCTCCACCAAACAAACCAATCAACCCAGCATGAGCCGGCTTGCTCTTACAAGCCCAAAATCAAGTCATGCATCACCAGGCCTCTGCAAGAAACCTATTAAGGCCTACACTCCTGCGAGTCGACCCTTCATCTCAACAGGGGCCGAACTTGCAAAATTCAAAGCCTCACTGCTACAAGCAAAGGACCGCGTCTGGATCCTGTCCATGCCTAGCTTCAAAGAAGACAAGCTCGGCTGCTGCGCACAGGGGACTACCTCCTTCATTGCCAGAGCATGGCTAGAGCTGACTGAAGCGCAAATTGCTCGTCATATACGTCGTCGCGCGGCATTTCGACAAAAGAGACTAGAGAAGCGAAGAACCCGACATTCTACCCTTCAGGTCTTTAAAAAATGGGTCGAAAAAGAAAGACCCAACCAAGTTGTTGCTGTCCATATGGTTGGCAAAACTAGAAGACGCCAGAAGTCGGCAACCAAAATTCATGTCAGATGACCAATGACGCGTAGCGTCTCCCAGACGCGAAGACATCAAGAGGATTCTCCCTCTCCTTCAAGCCAAGGACATTGGAGCATCCACTCCTCGGACTATTCATCCAAAAGAATGAGCTCTAGCTCAGTCACCAAGATGATATCCTTATTCGATTCTCAAAGGATGAACGTCCTGGTTACAAATGTCGAGCAGCCCCCACCGCATGATGACGTAACCCCACACATCCAGCAGATGGAGCAAGACAGCATAGAATTAAGGCTCTGATGGAAAACCTCGTTCTCACTCTCTAGCGTCCACCTAACAATGAAGCTCCTCCGAGTCATCAAGATGATGAGGTTAATGGGGGAAAACAATGAGTCACGCGCCCTTACCAAAATGGACGTTGAAGATATCCTTGCCAAAGCAAAAGAAGAGGATACATAGAAGGAACATGGGATCAAGCCACCATATTCCTTATGGATGGACTCAGTTCTGTTTCCTGTAAAATTCAAACAACCTACTCTCCAAACATATACGGGGAAAGGTTCAGCCAGACAACATGTCATCCACTTCAAGATCATGACGGGTGCTATTGCGGATCAAGATGCCCTCAAGATCCGTCTTTTTGCAAGTACCCTAAAAGGTACGGCCTTCGATTGGTACTCCACTCTGCCGGAGGACTCCATCGAAAACTAGGTCATGCTGGAGACACGCTTCCTGACCCACTTCAAAGGTGAAGATCATCATGTTACTATGGCACAACTCTGCAGCCTAAAATAGGGGGATAATGAGTCAACATATGACTTCTTTCACAAGTGGAAGGTGATGTCGTACAAATGTTCAGATGTACTGCCACAAGCATCGCTGGTCGACATCTGTCGTAACAACATGAGAGCAAGAATCCGCTCCATGATCATCGACAACAAATCAAAAAACCTGGGAGAACTCCTGAAAGCAGCTATGGAAGCTGAAATGGTGATCAAAGACCTCAATAGTAAAAAATCGTCGAAGAAAGAGCCGACTACCATTACGACCTCAAAACCAAAGAAAAAGGAGGTTCCTAATGTGTAAACCAAGTCAGCTCCTTAGCAGCCAAAGAAAGCTGAAAACAAAACTATAGGTAAAAAACCTGAACTCTCTAAGGCCTTCAAAGAACGAGTAAAAAAGAAATACCGGTTCGATGAAGATGTTGAAGGAATCTTTGAGGCTCTCGTAGCAAACGATAAACTCACCTTACCTGAGCCCAAAAGATCGGGAGATGTTGGCAAAACCAACGATCCCCGGTATTATCCATACCACCAGATGGTCTCACATCCTCTCAATTAATGCTTTGTTGTGAAGGAAAAGATCAACGAGATGTAAAAAAATGGAGTCATTACCTTTGATAAAAACTATGGGTCTGCCTCCGTCAATATGGTGTCATATGGATAAACTTTCAAGTCACCAAGGGAGAAAATCACCACTTCCTTTAAGGTGATAAAAATGACTCAGACGTCCCAAGAGTTGGTTTCTTATCCAACATCAAACGGACAACCCATATGGGTGCATCTCAATCTCCTAGAAGATGAAAATTGGGAGATCATCAAAACAAAGCCTACCGCTCAACAGCGAAGGCAAGCCAAAAAACAACTCCACAAGCTCAAACAGCGTGAGAAAGCTCAATCAAAGCAAGAAGTCCTTGAAATGACAGAGATCTCTTCCACTGCTTCACTAGGGGCAAAGGAGGAGTCCCTTCCCAAGGCTTCAAAGGCGGTAAGAAAATTCACCCTTGGTGATTTCATGCCACCTCATTACAAAAATGAAACTACGCAGGGGGTATCAAACTTTTGCAACTTGGTAATTGGATTCTCCATGGACGGATACGAGTCCAGTGATATTGCCAGTAATATCGATGAGTGGGAGAAATCCCTTGAAACAGGAGAATACCTCTCCGATGAGGAATGGATTCCCGAATCTCATTTTATGCCAATAATCTGGTATAACCCATTACAGCCACAAGGATCCCGGTCTGATGATGAAGAATACCAAGAGGCTTTTCAAGAAAGTGTTGTTGATTCAGTACAAGCGGGCGCTCCAGTGGAACCTAACACTGATGAACCATAAGGAGCAGATGACGAAGAAGGTTTGGCTTGTATGCCCTCTGTCAAAGAATATGCAAGAATCTTGCATTGTCTTGCCATAGAGCGGGAGCAGGATCGCATCAATCAGCTTCATCAAAATCAAAATCCAGAACCGGAAATCTCGAAAAATTTACAGACATCTCCTCTGGTAACCCCATAAAATGAAGGAAATTGTTGGATTGATGATCCTCTTACATCTGAAAACGAGTCTGAATCCCAACAGTCTATTTTAGGGGCATCTCCTATCAAGGCAGCTTGCAATGTGATAGTTCGGGATGATGGTGCCTCTGAAGCTTCGTCCACCGAGGCCTCAGATTCTCAGACTACGCCGGTAGCATATCTTCTAGAGCTACATTTTCTCAGGTGACTTCCATAGAGATATCATCTTCTCAGCCTTCGTCTCCTGAAACTGTGACATCACAACTCACAGCTCTTCCGACAGATCATCTTGAAGAGGCTCCTGCCAATGAAGTCTTCTTCAATGAAAATTCGGTCAACTGGTCTCATATACCCGACCTCATAGGCGATGTTTGGACCGATAAATTATTCAACAAAGAAGAGAAGTTGCTAGATGTTGTTCATGACTTGTTCCCAGAAAATGCTCCATGCAACGCGATCACTGAAGACGGCAATACTGCTATAGAGACGTCTTCAGCAAATGACAAAGATCAACCCCTTGGTTTCGAGGGTAATCTTCCGAATGAAGAACCTTCTCCAGAAGCTCTTGAAGTTGGTAGAGGTACCCGCTCTGGCCGAGATTACCATAAAAATTACAGTCAACCTTCTTCTTCCTATGTAAATCCTTCAAGAAAGCAAGTTGTAAACACCCCAAGTGGCAGCAATAATGAAAATGCAGGCCCGAAGGAGGCTTTCAAGTACGACTTGATTGAGCACTTCAAACACACACTTGTGCAACTGCACATCCTTGACTTATTACGAATGTCTCCACAAACTCGTGATAGTCTCATTTCAGAACTGCAAAGGCTGAATGCGGAAGTCGGCAAGCATGCCCCACAAGTCCTATAAATTGAAATGGACTATAGGGTCAAAAAATCAAGTACTTCCTCAAAGGGAGAAAAAAAGAAAACTGAGGGATCAGGCATTGAATGCCACTAGTTCAGAAAGCAGCAAGTGCATCCATCACCTTAGATAAAGATGACCTCCTGCTAGGTGAGACAAAGCACAACCGACCCTTGTACTTCACAGGGTACGTCAAAGAAATGTCAATACACAAAGTCCAGATCGACTCAGGTTCTGCACTCAACCTCATCTCTACTTCGGCACTCGAAGAGCTGGGCATTCCACCTAGCAAGCTGAGTCACACATCTGTACCCATCTTTGGATATGATGGGAATGCTCAAAGGGCTATCGACAAAATCAGGTTCAAGTTGCAAATTAGTGATCTTATCTCTGAAGTCATTGTGCACACAATAAGAATCCCTTCATGCTACAATATCCTTCTTGGACGCCCCTGGATACATGAGAATTGTGTCGTCCCTTCAACTCTACATCAGTGCATCAAGTTCGTTGGCAGCGACGGCTTAATACATCGAGTGTTTGCAAATAAAAAGCCATTCAAAGGCAAAGACGCCCATTTTGCAGATGCTCAGATGTATAAAGATGAAAACGAAGAAAATGAGGAAGAAACAACACCCTTTGCAGAAAATCTCCAGAAAGATAAGGGCAAGGCTCCTCGCAATCATCGGAAGAAAACAAACCTTTTAGCAAATCCGAAGAGGGCAGTTACTCTCCCTTCGTTGTCTTTCTCAAATCTTCAAAGTCTTTGGTAATCACCACCAAGGCGAAGAAGAAAAAACGAAAAACTAGGGGTAAGTTCACTGTCTCCTTCGTGTCTATCATGCAAGACACATATTCGGATTCAAAGCCAGAAAACGATATACTGGCAAGCCAAGCTGATACTCAGTAAGTTCAGCCTGCTCTCACTCCATTGGTGACACCTGCCGACGTAGAAGACCCTATGTCTGCTTCCTTCCTCATTCTAGCAACTTCGGCAGAAGAAAATACAATCTTCTTCCACAGATCGGAAGCATCTTCACCAAATTCTTCGCTTGAACCTTTCCAAAATGAAGGTATGCCTCAACTATTCCTATATAGTCCAATGACACAAGCTATCATGAAGAAAATGGGCTATGATGCTCAGAATCCAATCGGTTTGGGAGGTGGCCGTGGTTTTCTCACACCATTAAAACCCACCCTGACTAAAAGTCAATTGGAGGATTGGAAACTCCATCGTCATATAGACAAGTCTTCATATGGGTTGGGGTATGATCTTGACACTCCCATGAGACAGTTGACACAAAGGCTACAAAGTCGTTTTGCCGACCAAGCCTTAACATCTCGTGTCCGTGAAGACATTGATCTCCCTGGATGTAAGACCCCGGCCCGAGTGAACCCGATTAGTGCTAATTAAGTTAGGTGTTAGTGCTAAGCTTGATTAGTGATTTTGGCTAAGCTGGGTTTGGAATAGCTTTGGTTCTAGTTTTGGGCAAATTTGAGTGCTTTGGTAACTAGTGGGGCCCTTTGGGGGTTCCCCTTCTGACTTGACATTTACTCAGAGGATTTTTCGGAATCTTTGGGAATTGCATTTTTATCCCGTTTCATTTATCTTAGTGATCCCTATAACTTTCATGTTGATCCCGTTTTCATTCGAGGCCCCGAAACCCGATTTACTAGCCTTGAGGGCAAAACAGTCTTTTCACATTAAACATGTACCCAAAAC
Organism: Cinnamomum chago; assembly: GCA_038049695.1. Classification (NCBI taxonomy): domain Eukaryota; kingdom Viridiplantae; phylum Streptophyta; class Magnoliopsida; order Laurales; family Lauraceae; genus Cinnamomum; species Cinnamomum chago. The sequence continues at coordinate 54,816,108 of CP142454.1, read as the reverse complement.
TTGATATCCCCGAAACCCGCGAAACATATACTTTTTGGAAACTAGATATTTTGAAGATCAATTCTTCCTTCTTCGTCGAATTCATCCGAGACCCCGAAAGAGATGATTTCAGTCAAACAAGCTTCTTTAGTTGTGGGACCCAACCCCATTTGTTAACAAAGGGAAACCCATTCTTCATTTCATTTCATTCTCCATTGTTCCAGTACAACAACTGAACCTAGGGTTTTCTTGCAACTCCTTCTTCTTCTTCTTGCTTTCTCCATCTCCAATCCACACTAACCTTGCACCAACATCAACATGGAGATCACCATTCTCTTCCTCGTATTGAGAGCTTCCTTTTGATACCTTTTGTAGAGAAATCCATCAACTTTGAGACTTCCTTTGAGCTAGCTCTTCTCATTTGAAGATCATCCAAGTAAGTAATCATCTTCATCTCCTAGATTAGTGTTCCTCTAGCCCTAGAGAAGCTTCATTTGTATTATTGAAAGTTCTATCCTTTTCAATCTTTGTTTGACCCATTTTAGGGTTTATTTTTGGGGGTTTTTTTATTGTAGCTTGGAATTGAGCTTAAGAGGTGATTAGGATCTTGGTACTGCTAGCTTGGACTTGAGGCAAGTGAATGATTAGGTGTTTTGAGTTTTGAAATGGTTTGGTGAAACATTAATGGATTGTTCATGCTTTTATTGGTTGACATTGTTGAAATAAATGCTCTTAATGCATCTTGTTAGCTTCATTTAATGTCTTGAAAACATGAGTTTATAGTTTTCTTATCTCTAGTCTTGCAATGGTTGATTATGTGTTGGAAGGAGGGAAAAAGAAGAGGACCGGGCCACTGCAGAACAGAAACTGGGTTCTGTTCCGCAGTGTGCCCGGTCGACCTGGCCCTGGGACACACTGACGAAAATTCTGTGACCCATTTAATTTACAACTCCCGGTCGACCTGGCCCATGGCCGGTCGACCGGGCACACAGGGACCAGGTCGACCGGGCCTAGGCCAGGTCGACCTGGCCAACTGGGAAATCCCTGCTGGAAGGAACTTTCACCCTGATTTCGAATGGTCTTAGGTGGGACCTTGGCTACCCTGTTTGGACTCATTGGACTATACATGAGGATGTCCTGAGCCGACACTCTTCGTGGTTGGTTCGGTTGCATCGGAATCCAATCCATTTCAATCTTGAATGGGATGGGACAACGCGATATCCTTCTTATATCTATACGCGAGGTTTATTTCCTTGGTTATCGCGAACCCTATCGCTTTTGGTGACTGAGTAGATTGTACGATGCTTCGGGATTAACACCGTACTTAGGATGGACTGTTTATAGTTGGATTTTTCTATCATAGCATCTAGTATTATCCATAAGCTCATTTAAAGTTTTGAAAATCGTAAAGTGCATAAGGAGCCCGGAGTGTCTTCAAACTCAAGGAGTACCAAATCTTTATTGCAATTGACATACGGGACCCCTATCCACTTTCAATAAATCTTGAAACCAATATTTTACGGAAATTGTAATAGTTCATTGTTTCACCTCATTTCCAAGATTTGCATTTCATGACTTGTTTTCCCGAAAGCATGATAGTTACACTAGTAACATTTACTTGTCCCGAAATGCATTGCCCGACATGAAATGATAGTTATATCTTTGAGCATTCTTGTCCCGTCCATTTATTTACTTGCACTTGATTTACTTGTTCATGTCTTGATTTGTTAATTGACCTATGAGTCGGCATCACTAAGCTTGGATAACCTTGTCAGTTTGATCCACCGACTTGGAGATCCCTCTCCCGTCCCGCCAGCTGCAGTTTGGATCCCGATACCTGATTTATTACCGTGGTCCCGTCCCGATACCCGGTTCGCTACCGTGGTCCCGTCCCGTATATTTATATTGTATATATGCTTTTCGTTGAATCTCCTCACCTTGTGTGATTGAGACCAACGTCCCATTATACTTTTGTCACTTTAGTGATAGAGGACTTAGCTTTATGTGATTGCCATTTTGTTAGTTCTCGATTCCTTGGTTACCTTACATGTTTTATCTTATTTAGTTGTTTTCTAGTAAATGATTTATCTCATTTATGAGAGTTCTTGCTTAAACAGATTTCTATGCTTTTCAAGATATTTCCTTTATTATATGTTGTTATATCTTTTCACTCTCTTGCCAGACCGTCGTGTCTGACCCCTTTGCTTTTGTACTCAGGTCCCGTTGCCGGCTACCTTGAGGAAGAGCCGGAGGAGGCGGTAGGTGAACCGCAACCCTTAGTCGAGTGGCGTGCTGACGATGTCATGTAGACATCGGGATTGCTACGAGAGACGTGACATGATGGGGAAAACTATTTAATCATTCTTGGATTACTGTTTTGTTATATTGGCCTTTGTTGGCCTATATTTTTGGGGAAATGTAACTAAATGAACTTTTGTTTAAACTTTAACTACTTTTGGGAAACATGCTTATGATCATTGCTCATTCTGATACAGCATTTCATACTTGTGATATTGTCTTTATGACTAAGGATAGTTTGACTATTTGATTTGCTACACGCTTCCGCACTCAAAAGAAATATTCATTTATGGTTGTGATATCCTCACCGCGGACACCTATGGGAAATTAAATAAATGTATGTTACTATTAAACAGATGTGGATCATCATTTAGTCCCGATCCCGGACTTGGCTCGTTAGGGGGCCCGGTCCGAGGTCGTGACACTGGATATCTCTTTGAAGGGTTACCCGTCAAGGATCCAGGAAGCTCATCCAATTGGTATGATTTCTCTGACGATGAAGATGAATTGTCCGATGACACAAACGCGCGATTTTTTGGCCCAGAAGAACCATCGTCTCCGAAAGAAGTACCCTACTTCGACCCAGTTTCAACAGGTTATTGGGATCATCTCATTGCAAGTCTTGAGAAGAGTACTGATCAAGAAGACCGATGGACAGAAACAAAGCCTTGGTTTGTAAATGCCTTTGCAACTCCAGAAGGTCTTGTTGAGTTGGAAGCCTTCGAAAACATTATGGAGGAACCACTTTCAAACCTTCCAACAGAAGATCCAATTCAAAAGATAGACTTGGGGACACCTGATAACCCACGTCCTCTATTCATAAGTAAGAATATAAAGGATGATGAGTTACCCGAGTATATTGCTTTTCTTCGTGAGTTCGTTGATTGTTTTGCATAGTCTTACACCCCCAAAATAGCAGTCCACAAACTCAATCTGCAAAAAGATATCAAGCTTGTCAAACAAGGCCAAAGAAGATTCCGTCCTGATGTGATGGACAAAATTGAACAAGAAGTTTAGAAACTCAAAAGCATTGGCTTCATCCGCAAGGAACAACATCCTGAATGGTTGGCCAACATTGTACACATTACAAGGAAAAATGAGTAGATCAGGGTCTGTATTGACTATAGAGACCTGAATAATGCATGCCCTAAAGATGAATTTTCGCTCCCCATACCGGAGGTGATGATCGACAACACCTGCGGATTTGAGCGAATGACATTCATGGATGGCTTCTCTGGCTACAATTAGATAAAGATGCATCCTGAAGATGAAAGACATACATCATTTCGGACTCCTTTTGGCGTGTATTGCTACACTGTCATGCCATTTGGTCTGAAAAATGCGAGTGCAACATATCAGAGGGCTATGATGAAAATATTCCAAGATATGCAGCACAAGACAGTCGATTGTTATGTCGACAACCTCGCCGTTAAAAGTCGAAGAAAGGAAGACTATCTCAAAGATCTTCGAGAAATCTTCCTCCGACTTCACAAACACAAATTGTGGATGAATCCCCTAAAATACTTCTTTGGTGTCTCATCGGGTAAGTTCCTCGGATTCATAGTTCAGAAAGGCGGAATAGAACTTGACCCCACCAAAGTCAAGGCTATCCTAGAATTGTCATCTCCAAGAACCTTAAGAGAACTAGAAGGGCTTCAAGGAAGGTTAGCATACATTCGACGATTCATCTCCAATTTGTCAAGGTATGGACTTTGTTTGGGATGCTAAATGTGAAGCCGCATTTCGACATCAAAACATACCTGACTAAACCTTTAGTGTTGACTGCCCCCACAACTGGAAAACCATTCATCTTGTACACAAGAGCTTTCGACTACTCTTTGGGTGCTTTACTAGCACAAGAAAACGATGAGGGAAAAGAAGCTGCTCTATATTACCTTAGCCGCATGTTGGTAGGTGCAGAGCATCGCTACTCTCCAGTTGAAAAAGAATGCCTTGCAGTGATGTTTGCCATACAAAAGTTGCGTCCCTTTCTGCTGTCCAACACAGTATACCTGATTTCGAGGATCAATCTTCTAAAGGTCCTTGTCACAAAAGTAGGTTTTCTCAATGTCCGATTTGCAAAATGGTCCATCCTTCTGTCGCAATTCGATATTAGGTATGTACCACAAAAGGCAATCAAAGGCCAAGTTCTAGTAGACTTTCTTGTAGAGCGCCCATTGCCTAAAGAATCTCCACTCAAGGACGATCTCCCAGACGAATCTGTCTACAACGTGGAGGCTTCCTCATCTAATACTTCCTAGGACATGTACTTTGATGGCACAACCAGGACAAACAAAAATGGAAATAAAATATTGGGAATTAGCATTCTCGTTGTTAGCCCCGAAAAATACATGATTCCACATGCTTTCTCGCTACTGGAACCGTGTTCAAACAATGCAGCTGAGTACCAAGCCCTAATTGTGGGATTGGAACTCGCCCTCGAATCTGGCATCACCGTGGTGGAAGCTTTTGGTGACTCTCAACTGATCGTCAACCAGATGAATTAGAAATTTGAAGTTAGGAAGCCTGATCTATTGCCTTACTACAACAAGGCGCAATCGCTTCGGCAAAAGTTTGACATCTGTCACATCACCACATCCTCAGAGGTGAAAACATTTGTGTATGCCCTGGCCGAACTCGCTACATCTATGGCAATCCAAAAGGGGGAAAACTTACAAATCACAGTGTGTCAAAGATGGATTCTCCCACCTCTTAACACACACCAAGTAGTTGCTGAATGCCACCAAGTGGTTGGAAGTCAGATGTCCATCCTCAAACCTCTGATAGGCAACTAGAGGGATTTATTCATTGATTACATTATGTTCGGAATCCTACCTGAAGATCCAAAAGAGCGGGTAAGCATTCAAAGACAAGCCCCAAACTTTCATTTGGATATTCCTTCAAAAATGCTTTATAGAAAATCCTTCAACGGAGTACTTCTATGTTGCTTGTCACAATAAGAAGCCGAGGAAACTCTTAAAGAAGTGCATGCTGGTCTTTGTGGAGCTCATCAAGCTGGTCCTAAGCTCTACGATCAGATAAAAAGGTTATGTTATTATTGGCCTACCATGGTAGCGGACGCTATGCAATTTGCTAAATGCTGCCAACAGTGCCAAGTTCATGGAGATTATGTCCACATGCCTCTAGAATGGCTACATACCACAACGATCTCATGGCCTTCCGAAGTCTGGGGTATGGACATCATAGGTCCTATCTCTCCCCCATCATGCAAAGGTCATCATTGCATCTTCTCCGCTACGGATTATTTCTCCAAGTGGTCAGAAGTATTTGCGCTCAGCGAAATGAAGACCTCATCAATCCTTCAATACTTGCTCACCAACATTATTTGTTGCTTCAGCATACCTAAAAGATTCATCCATGATAATGGACCACAATTCCAAGATCACAGATTCTACAAGTTCTGCGACAAGTATAAAATCCAAAGTTGTCATTCGACTCCATATAATCCGGCAGCGAACGGACTAGCAGAAGCTTTCAACAAGACACTCTAAGAAATTCTCAAGAAAATGGTCTCTAGTCACAAAAGAGACTGGGGCAACAAACTACCTGAAGCTTTGTGGGCTTATCGAACCACCATTCGAGGACCAACCCATAGCACAACATTCTCATTGGTCTATCAATGCGAAGCTATTGTTCCTTTGGAAGTAAAAATCCCTTCCTTAAGGGTATCTTTGCAAAATGACATGACACAAGAAAGTAATGTCGAATTGAGACTCCAAGAGCTGGATAAACTCGATGAAAGACGGCTTGAAGTTGAATTGTACCAAGGACGTATGACAGGATCTTTCGACAAGAAGGTTAGGCAACGCGCCTATAAAAAAGGGTGACTTGGTTCTTGCAGTAAAAAGGTCAATAGTTTTCGCCGATAAATCCAAAGGCAAGTTCGAACCAAAATGGGAGGGACCTTTCGTCATCGACTGTAAGACCTCGTCCCGAGTGACCTTGATGTCGCGACCCCGGAACGGATCCCCGGGCCCGCGACGTCGTTTTGATATTCGATTACACTGTCTACTGTTTTCCCACAGGTTCCCGCGGTGAGGATTCCCAAAGACACGCGGAATCTAACTCACACGATCAAGTATGCGGAAGCGTGTAGTAAAACACATCAAGCTGAGCACCAATAAAATATTTAAGTGCCATGACAAATAATAACAAGGCACCGTATCAAAGAAAGAAGCTAACATGGCATTCCCATTAATATTCAAGTTATGAGACTAATTCAAAAGTGAGTGAAGTTTTGTTACAATTCCATAAGAAGCCAACAGAGGCTAATACACTTCTCAAAATATAACAACCGAAACCCCAACAAAAGGTGACGAGACTCAAGAACCCGCCCGACGTCTAGATGACATCGTCGGGCTGCCACTCTCTCACAGGGGTTGGCTCACAAGCCTCCTCCTGACGCTCCTCCTTAAAGGTAACGTCTCCTGCACCTGGGCACCAACAAACAAGGGTCAAACACGACGGTTTGGCAGGTAATCAATTTGGGTGCAAGCATGAAACAATAGTATTTAAAAAAAACATATGAGTAAAACCTTGATTAAAATACTACAATAACTAAGGTATATTATCGAGAATGCGAACAAGGCTGAGATACCAAAACAAACTAGCATGAATACATAATATATCATGAATAGTCACCATCCACAAAGATCCCATCATTTCTCTATCATTTATATAATGAAAAGAGCAAACACGCACGACAAGCACGATATACATAATATAAGCACGACACGATTCCCACATATACGGGGATTCCGGCCGCGGAACCGGACACGCATGATGTGTAATAAATACACGACCAGTCTGCAGACAGTCCACATGTTTAAAGACCCCCAGACAGCGGATCAAACCGAAAGGGCAGTCTAAGCTCAGTGGTGTTTACTTAATTCATGAATGCACAAAACACGCGAAGCACTATCAAAACTTGTCGAGATAAAAAGGGGGAAGTCCCTTATCAAAACACGACGAGCACGACTAGCACAGAGGCATAATTAATATGCATAACACGCTTAGGAAGTGATCCCCTTTTTCTTAAAACACGTCTTCAAAACGAGCTTGTACTAAAACTTCAAAACGAGTACACGATGATATTCATTATATCGAAACCGAAGTACAAATACAAAGCCTGTCAAGCTCATGCAAGAACCTTTGGTTGATCGTTGTGCAGTCGAAGCCCAGATGTTGGAATTTAAAACAGGATTGGTGCCCCGGAGGTTCAAGGACATCTTGGGTCTCGAGTGCACAATACCAGGCTAAAGGCCACTAACATGTTCTAGTTTTCATTCTTGCAAAAATCTCTTCAAAACAGGAAATTTGACAATTTCGGTCACCTCGCGGTCAGGTGTCGGCTAGCCGAACTAGGGCCTAGCGGCTAGCCGCCAGCTGACCGACAAGCTGACCGCTGGAAACCCAGATTCAGTGCAACTCTCTGGAAAAGGAACCGAACTAACTGCGGTTAGCTTACGGTTAGCCGAACTGGGACTTGGCGGTTAGCCGCAAGCTGACCGTAGGGCTGACCGCTGAAACCCAGTCTGAAATGTAGCTCTCGGGAAAAGGAACCGACAACGAGCGGTTAGCCGAGATGGGGTATGGCGGCTAGCCGCTAGCTGACCGACAAGCTGACCGTAACTCCCTGTTGAAATGTCATCTTCTGGAAAAGGAACCGCTGAGTTCGGTCAGCTCGCGGTTAACCGAAATGAGGATTTCGGCTAGCCGCCAGCCGACCGACGGCTGACCGAACTGCACGGAAAATGCAGTCCAGTTCAGATCTTCACATTTCTTCCTTCCTTTCTTCTTGTTCCTCATTCCACCTGCATTCCCTGAGCCTCCATGCTCACCAAGGGTTCATTTATCACAATTTCAAGCATCCAAATCCAACGAAACAAAATCATGAAGCTTGTAAACATATTGATGCACAATTCCAGGAAAACACAATGAAACTCAAAATAGACATGCACATTTCCTAGAGAGATTACTTGCCTTGACCAAAGCTAACAATCCTCTCAAGAACTTCACTCAAGCTAATCCAACACTACAAGAAAACCCAAGAGAAAAACCACACAAATCACTAAATCTTGAAAACAAGGAACCCATTTTACCAAAGGGTTTGTAAACATGGAAAACATGATCTTTAAGAACTAAGAAGACTTCATGAAGATTGTGGTTTGAAACCCTTACCTAGAGAAGGTCAAACAAGAGAAATGACAACAAATGGAGAGCTTTCCCAACTTAAACTTTGAAGAAGAAGATATCAATAGGAAGCTTGAGATGAGATGAGGAAGATGATGTCTTTCGAATTTTCTTTGGAGTCTTCTAGCTAGCTCATGCAAGAGAAATGAAAGGGAAAGAGGTTTTCCTTGCCCTAGGTTCAGAAAATTGCAGAGAATGGGGGAAATGAATGAAAAGAGAGGGAGATGGGATTTTAGTGATGGAAATGGGCCCCAAATAACTTGAACTTTGAAATGGCCAAAACACTATCTTGTGGGCCTCGGATGACTTCGACGAAGAAGGATAAAACGATCGTCGAAATATCTAGTTTCCATAAAGTATATTTTTCAGATGGTTTTGAGATCTCGAAAATTGTGTCCAGATTTGTGCATAAAAGACTATTTTACCCTCTTTGGGTCAAAACATGGGTTTTTGGGCCTCAAACATGAATGGGCTCAAGATGAAAGTTGTAACACATAGAAAAATCATTCGAATGAAATAAAAATCACAATCATACGGAAAACGATACGATCTTCCCGAGCTCACACGTGCACTCAGACCATCCTGAGTGTGTCTAACTAATATTAAACGTTCTCAAAATTCCCAAAGCTATGTCCAAGACTAAACTAATTACTTCTAACCCAACAATAACTAAACCCACTTATGACTAAACACATACTAATCGCACACTAATCGACTAGGTCTGGGTCGGGGTCTAACATCCTCCACCCCTTAGGATATTTGGTCTACTAAATAAATCAAACAATTACCTCTGGTAAAAGCTGTGGATACTTCCTTTGCACTTGCTCTCTCAATTCCCGGGTGGCTTCCTCTGGCTCGTGATTTTCCCAAAGTACCTTGACCCAATGAATAGTCCGGTTTCTTAATTCTTGCTCCTTGGTGTCAATGATCTTGATCGGTCTTTCCACATACGAGGCATCTTCTCGAATCTCTAAAGGCTCATGTTGTAGAATGTGTGCAGGACTAGAGACATATTTCTTGAGCTTAGAAACATAAAAAACATTGTGTACCCCGGAGAGTTCCGGCGGTAACGCAAGTCTATAGGCGACATCCCCAATCTTGCTCAAAATCTCATACGGACCAATAAACCTTTTAGACAATTTGCCCTTCTGATCGAACCTCAAAGTCCCTCTAGCTGGTGAGATCTTCAAGAACACTTTGTCACCCACTTGAAACTGCAATTCTCTCCGACGAGTATCTGCATAACTCTTCTGTCTACTTCGGGCTATCTTCAACCTTTCCTTAATCAACTTGACCTTGTCACTTGTCTCTCCAACTATCGTCGGTCCATGAAAACTACGTTCACCGACTTCTTCCCAGCAAACTGGAGTTCTGCATCTCCTACCATAGAGTGCCTCGAAAGGTGCCATACTGATGCTCGAGTGGTAACTATTGTTATAGGCAAATTCACAAAGAGGTAAGTACTCATCCCACTGAATCTTGAAATCTAATACACAAGCACGCAACATGTCTTCGAGAGTCTGTATCGTTCTTTCTGACTGACCATCGGTCTGAGGATGATAAGCTGTGCTGAACTGAAGTTTGGTACCCATAGACTCATGAAGAGTTTTCCAAAACTTTGAAACAAACCTACTATCTCTGTCTGAAGTAATGGAGACGGGCTGACCATGCTTACTAACAATCTCATTAACGAATAACTTCGCAAGTGGTGCCATATGCATCATGTTCCCTGTCTTCATCGGGATGAAGTGGGCAGACTTTGTCAGACGATCTAAATGATCCAAATTGCATTATTTCCCTTCTTGGTATTCGGCAAACCGGAAACGAAATCCATGGTGATGTGCTCCCACTTCCACTCCGGAATTTCCAAAGGCTGTAACAAACCTGGAGGCTTCTGATGCTCTGCCTTGATCAACTGACAAGTTAGACAACGAGACACAAAAGCTGCTATCTCTCTCTTCATGTTGTTCCACCAAAATCTATTCTTCAAATTGTGGTACATCTTCGTGCTACCCGGATGCATAGAATATCTCGTGCTGTGAGCTTCATTCATTATTTCACTCTTCAAATCATCCACATTTGGCACACACAACCGGTCACGGAAATACAATATCCCATTCACCATCTTGAAATCGGGACGTTCCGTAATATGTTCCACTATCTTGGCCAAGTCTGGGTCTTGCAACTGATTTTCCTTGATCTTCTGAATGAAGGTAGGTTCTGATACTATCATATTCGCTAACATCGCACCCAATCTCAGGGTTTGTACTTCTACAACCAACTCCTCAAACTGTTGTAAGACACACATTCCTCTCAAACTGGCCATAGCCACTGATTTCCTGCTCAAAGCATCTGCTACCACATTTACCTTGCCTGGATGATATTTGATGGGAAAGTCATAATCTTTGATATATTTCATCCATCTTCTCTGCCTCATGTTCAAATCCTTCTGCGAAAATAAATACTGTAAACTTCGGTGATCTGAATGGACCTCAAATTTCTCTCCATAGAGATAGTGTCTCCACATCTTCAATGCGAAAACAACTGCTGCCAACTCCAAGTCGTGAGTCGCATAATTCTTCTCATGGTCCTTTAGCTGTCTCGAGCCATAAGCAATCACTTTGCCCTCTTGCATCAATACACAACCCAGTCCCACATTCGAAGCATCTGTATAACAATAAATCTGCCGCTGCTCGAGGGTAATGTAAGAATTGGGGCTGTGGTTAACCTTCCTTTCAACTCCTGAAAACTGGTTTCACATTGATCGGTCCAAACAAATGGGACATTCTTCCTAGTCAATTTTGTCAACGGGGCTGCAATGGACGAAAAACCTTGGACAAATCTTCTGTAGTAGCCTGCTAACCCCAAAAGGCTTCTAATTTCTGTCACACTGCTTGGTCTTGCCCAACTAACAACTGCCTCTATCTTAGCTGGATCAACTGCTAAACCTTCTCTAGAGATGATGTGGCCTAGAAAAGCGACTTGTTCTAACCAGAATTCGCACTTACTGAGTTTTGCATATAACTGGTTGTCCCTCAAGAGCTGCAACGCTGTCCTCAAATGTTCTTCATGTTCCTTCTTACTCTTGGAATACACAAGGACATCGTCAATAAACACTACTGTAGAGTGGTCCAAATAAGGTGCAAAGACCTTGTTCATCAAAGCCATAAAGACTGCGGGTACATTCGTCAAACCAAAGGGCATTACTAAGAACTCATAGTGCCCATATCTTGTTCTAAAGGCCGTCTTCTGAACATCTGAATCTCTAACTCTCAACTGATGATACCCTGACCTCAAGTCTATCTTGGAAAAATAGGCTGCTCCTTGCAATTGGTCAAACAATTCGTCTATCCTTGGCAATGGATACTTGTTCTTCACGGTCACATGGTTCAACTTCCGGTAATCTATGCACATCCTCAAACTTCCATCCTTCTTTTTCACAAACAACACCGGTGCTCCCCACGGTGAGACACTTGGCCTAATAAAACCTTTGCTCAACAAATCCTGCAATTGGAGTTTTAGCTCACCCATTTCTGCTGGAGCCATCCTATATGGTGCAATCGAGATCGGAGCTGTCCCTGGAAGGAGCTCAATCGTGAACTCAACTTCTCTAATTGGTGGTAAACCCGGGATTTCTTCTGGAAAAACATCCGAAAATTCACACACAATGGGGATATCCTCCACCCCTTGGGACTGTTTAACCTCCGTGATAAACGCAATAAATGCCTGACACCCACTCTGCACTAATCTGCTTGCCTTCAAAACTGAAATAAACCATGCTTGAGATTTTCTCCTATTCCCCTGAAATATCAATTCTGCATATGGTCCTTGGAATCTGAATGTGATGGTCTTACTAAAACAATCCATGGTGGCATGATATGCTTCTAACCAATCCATGCCTAAAATGACATCAAAATCATGCAACTATGAGGTTGGCCGGTAAATTAACATCTCCTAACAACACTGTACAACTAGGGTAATGGTTTCTACACACAACTTGTTTCCCTACTGGAGTGGTCACTACCAAAATGTAATCCAACTCACTACATGGTGCATCAATCAACTTAGCAAAACTAGGAGATGCAAAGGAGTGTGTGGATCCAGGATCAAATAAAATCTGGGCTTCTACCCCACAGACAAGAAGTTTACCTTCTACCACGTCTCCCGCAGCTTCAGCATCTACACGGTTGAGATAGTACAACCGTCCATGCATCTATAGTCTGTTTGGTACTTGGTTCTGCCTTCCTTGGCCATGCCTATTCTGCTGTGGAGGACGACCATTTTGATTCTGTGCTGGTTGCCTAACCTGTTGCTGCTGCTGAGGTGGTCTGACTTGGTTCTGAACTGGTGCTTGATTCTGAGGAGCTACTTGTCTCTGCTGCTGGTTCATGTTCCCTTGAATCTGAAGTAGTGGGCAATCTTTGATTGCATGGTTCATGGCCCCACACTTGAAACAGGCACCCATAGCCTTACGACATTCGTGTGTCTCATGATTCTTTCCACAATGGCCACAACCCTGCCTCACATGGCCTTGTTCTTGCCTTGGCTTCTTGCTCTGTTGTTGTCTCTGATTATGCTGCTGATATTGCTCCTTTCTGTCCTGAACAATCATGTTGTTAATATCTTCAAATGTATAAGCCCGCTTGACAGCCTCATCATAGGTAGCTGGTGGGACTACTCCTATGACATCCCTCATGATGATCGGATTCAGTCCTTCAAAAAATTTTGTTATCTTCTTCCGTTCCGTATCAATCAGTTCGGTAGCATATCTAGTTAATCTCTCAAATTTGGTGACATAATCCAACACCGTCATGCTACCTTGTTTGAGCTGCTGAAACTCAATAGCCTTTTGCCTCTTGACGTGAGAGGGAATATATTTATCTTGGAACTGTATCTTGAAGGCTGCCCATGCCTCCTCGTCAGCCATCACTGCATATGGGTCCTTGACTGTTTGCCACCACCTATCTGCTAGCCCATAAAATAATGAAGCTGTGAGGTTAACCTTCTGTATTCCCATGCACATGAAGACATCGAAGATCTTTTCTGTATTGACTAGCCAGTCATCTGCCGTTAACGGGTCCTCATTACCCGAAAATTCCTTAGGTGCTCTCTTCCTAAACTTCTCAAACAATGCATTAGGGTCAGGATCCCTATTCTGAATGACAATCTGTGGACCCATGGGTGGTGCTACATTCCTGTTCTGAAGCACTTCCAACAACTGCCTATGGACTTGTGACATCTCATCATCCTTCCTTGCCAACTGTTCCTGAAATCTGGCCTGGTTCTCATTAGCCTGTCTTTGTTGTGCTATCATGGCTTGCATCAGTTCCTGAAACTCTGTGGCTGTCGGTGTATCAAATGCGTCTGACTCATTCTGATTACTGCCTGAAGCATGATGATTTGGAGCTTTTCTTGGAGGCATATTGCTGTAAAACAAAGAATTAGAACACAATAATCGTGGTACAAGGGTTTCTAAGGTCCTATACTAACGAATCTATCGAACTCACGAATCCTCGCCACGTTCCTAAGACCTTTCTAGTTTCTTTTAATTGCCTAAAACATGTCTTGCTCTGATACCAGTCCTAACGCGACCCCGGAACGGATCCGCGGGCCCGCGACGTCGTTTTGATATTCGATTACACTATCTACTGTTTTCCCACAGGTTCCCACGGTGAGGATTCCCAAAGACACGCGGAATCTAACTCACACGATCAAGTATGCGGAATCGTGTAGTAATAAAACACATCAAGCTGAGCACCAATAAAATATTTAAGTGCCATGACAAATAATAACAAGGCACCGTATCAAAGAAAGAAGCTAACATGGCATTGCCATTCATATTCAAGTTATGAGACTAATTCAAAAGTGAGTGAAGTTTTGTTACAATTCCATAAGAAGCCAACAGAGGCTAATACACTTCTCAAAATATAACAACCGAAACCCCAACAAAAGGTGACGAGACTCAAGAACCCGCCCGACGTCTAGATGACATCGTCGGGATGCCACTCTCTCACAGGGGTTGGCTCACAAGCCTCCTCCTGACGCTCCTCCTTAAAGGTAACGTCTCCTACACCTGGGCACCAACAAACAAGGGTCAAACACGACGGTTTGGCAGGTAATCAATTTGGGTGCAAGCATGAAACAATAGTATTTAAAAAAAAACATATGAGTAAAACCTTGATTAAAATACTACAATAACTAAGGAATATTTTCGAGAATGTGAACAAGGCTGAGATACCAAAACAAACTAGCATGAATACATAATATATCATGAATAGTCACCATCCACAAAGAGCCCATCCTTTCTCTATCATTTATATAATGAAAAGAGCAAGCACGCACGACAAGCACGATATACATAATATAAGCACGACGCGATTCCCAAATATACGGGGATTCCGGCCGCGGAACTGGACACGCACGATGTGTAATAAATACACGACCAGTCTGCAGACAGTCCACATGTTTAAAGACCCCCAGACAGTGGATCAAACCGAAAGGGCAGTCTAAGCTCAGTGGTGTTTACTTAATTCATGAATGCACAAAACACGCGAAGCACTATCAAAACTTGTCTAGATAAAAAGGGGGAAGTCCCTTATCAAAACACGACGAGCACGACTAGCAAAGAGGCATAATTAATATGCATAACACGCTTAGGAAGTGATCCCCTTTTTCTTAAAACACGTCTTCAAAACGAGCTTGTACTAAAACTTCAAAACGAGTACACGATGATATTCATTATATCGAAACCGAAGTACAAATACAAAGCCTGTCAAGCTCATGCAAGAACCTTTGGTTGATCGTTGTGCAGTCGAAGCCCAGATGTTGGAATTTAAAACAGGATTGGTGCCCCGGAGGTTCAAGGACATCTTGGGTCTCGAGTGCACAATACCAGGCTAAAGGCCACTAACATGTTCTAGTTTTCATTCTTGCAAAAATCTCTTCAAAACACGAAATTTGACAATTTCGGTCACCTCGCGGTCAGGTGTCGGCTAGCCGAACTAGGGTCTAGCGGCTAGCCGCCAGCTGACCGCTGGAAACCCAGATTCAGTGCAACTCTCTGGAAAAGGAACCAAACTAACTGTGGTTAGCTTACGGTTAGCCGAACTGGGACTTGGCGGTTAGCCGCAAGCTGACCGTAGGGCTGACCGCTGAAACCCAGTCTGAAATGTAGCTCTCGGGAAAAGGAACCGACAACGCACGGTTGGCCAGCGGTTAGCCGAGATGGGGTATGGCGGCTAGTCGCTAGCTGACCGACAAGCTGACCGTAACTCCCTATTGAAATGTCAGCTTCTGGAAAAGGAACCGCCGAGTTCGGTCAACTCGCGGTTAACCGAAATGAGGATTTCGGCTAGCCGCCAGCCGACCGACGGCTGACCGAACTGCACGGAAAATGCAGTCCAGTTCAGATCTTCACATTTCTTCCTTCCTTTCTTCTTGTTCCTCATTCCACCTGCATTCCCTGAGCCTCCATGCTCACCAAGGGTTCATTTATCACAATTTCAAGCATCAAAATCCAACGAAACAAAATCATGAAGCTTGTAAACATATTGATGCACAATTCCAAGAAAACACAATGAAACTCAAAATAGACATGCACATTTCCTAGAGAGATTACTTGCCTTGACCAAAGCTAACAATCCTCTCAAGAACTTCACTCAAGCTAATCCAACACTACAAGAAAACCCAAGAGAAAAACCACACAAATCACTAAATCTTGAAAACAAGGAACCCATTTTACCAAAGGGTTTGTAAACATGGAAAACATGATCTTTAAGAACTAAGAAGACTTCATGAAGATTGTGGTTTGAAACCCTTACCTAGAGAAGGTCAAACAAGAGAAATGAGAACAAATGGAGAGCTTTCCCAACTTAAACTTTGAAGAAGAAGATATCAATAGGAAGCTTGAGATGAGATGAGGAAGATGATGTCTTTCGAATTTTCTTTGGAGTCTTCTAGCTAGCTCATCTAAGAGAAATGAAAGGGAAAGAGGTTTTCCTTGCCCTAGGTTCAGAAAATTGCAGAGAATGGGGGAAATGAATGAAAAGAGAGGGAGATGGGATTTTAGTGATGGAAATGGGCCCCAAATAACTTGAACTTTGAAATGGCCAAAACACTATCTTGTGGGCCTCGGATGACTTCGACGAAGAAGGATAAAAAGATCGTCGAAATATCTAGTTTCCAAAAGGTATATTTTTGACATGGTTTTGAGATCTCGAAAATTTTGTCCAGATTTGTGCATAAAAGACTATTTTACCCTCTTTGGGTCAAAACATGGGTTTTTGGGCCTCAAATATGAATGGGCTCAAGATGAAAGTTGTAACACATAGAAAAATCATTCGAATGAAATAAAAATCACAATCACACGGAAAACGATACGATCTTCCCGAGCTCACACGTGCACTCAGACCATCCTGAGTGTGTCTAACTAATATTAAACGTTCTCAAAATTTCCAAAGCTATGTCCAAGACTAAACTAATTACTTCTAACCCAACAATAACTAAACCCACTTAGGACTAAATACATACTAATCGCACACTAATCGACTAGGTCGGGGTCGGGGTCTAACACTCGATTAGTGTTGATTAGGTCGTGTTTTAGTTCTAGGTGTGATTAGTGGATTTTGATTAAGTGAGGAATAGAATAGCTTCTGTTATAGCTTTGAAAAATTTTGAGTGCCTTTGTGACTAGTGGGACTGTCGCGACCCCGGAACGGATCACCGGGCCCGCGACGCGATTGGTGATGATTACTATTGAAGATTTTGTTTTCCCACAGGTTCCCGCGATGAGGATTCCCAAAGACACGCGGAATCTGACTCACACGTACACGATTGTGGAAGCGTGTAGTAAAACACATCACGATAAGCACAATCAAATCTTTAAGTGCTATAACATTTAATAACAAGACATAGCATCAAAGAAAAGAGTTATCAAGGCATTCCCAAACATAGTTCAAGTTATAAGTTTTACACGAAAGTGAGTTAAGTTTAGTACAACCTATAAGAGACCAATAAAGGTCAATAAAATCTCAAAATAACCAAAAGAAACCCCAAGACTAAAGGTGACGAAACTCGAGAACCAGACCAACATCTAAATGACATCGTCGGGCTGCCACTCTCTCACGGGAGTTGGCTCACAAGCCTCCTCCTGACGCTCCTCCTCAAAGGCAACGTCTCCTGCACCTGGGCACCAACAAACAAGGGTCAAACACGACGGTTTGGCAGGTAATCAATGTAGGCATGAACATGAACAATAACATTTAGAGAAAACATGTAAGCAAATCTTTGGTATGAAGTACTATCAAAGCTGAGATACATTTTCAAGAATACGAACAAAGCTGAGATACCAAAACAAACTAGCATGAGTACATAATATATCATGAATAGTTACAATCCACAAAGAGCCCATCCTTTCTCTATCATTTATATAATGAAAAGAGCAAGCACGCAGACAAGCACGATATACATAATATAAGCACGACACGATTTCCCACAAAGACGGGAATTCCGGCCCCGGGACCGGACACGCACGATGTGTAATAAATACACGACTAGTCTGCAGACAGTCCACATGTTTAAAGACCCCCAGACAGTGGATCAAACCGAAAGGGCAGTCTAAGCTCAGTGGTGTTTACTTAATTCATGAATGCACAAAACACGTGAAACACGATCAAAGCATGTCGAGATAAAAAGGGGGAAATCACTTATCAAAACACGACGAGCACGACTAGCAAGAGGCATAATAATTATGCATAACACGCTTAGGAAGTGATCCCCTTTTTCTTGAAACAAAACTTCAAAACAAGCTTATACTTGAAACTCAAAACAAGTGCACGTTTATACTTATCGTACCAAGACGGAAGTTCAAATACAAAATCTGACAAGCATGTGCTAAGGCTACAAATTGACTTTTGTGTAATTGAAACCCCAAACGTCAGAAAATACAAGAATTGGTGTCCCCGAAGTTGGGTTTCATTTCGAAGTTCCATTTACACAATGTCAAGTTAAAACCCTTAACATAGTCTAGTTTTCAACCCTCAAGAAAATACACAAAATGGAAAAAAACTCATCTTCCTGAATCTGGCAGGTTCGCTCGAGCGGACCTGCCACGTTGATGACACTTCGCTCGAGCGAGACCGTTCGTTCGAGCGAACATTACAAGGCGTAGACCGTTCGCTCGAGCGAATGTTGGCTCGAGCGGATAATAAAATGCGTTCGAACGAACGACTCTCTGCCTCGTTCCATAGCAGACAGTGGCTTGTTCGCTCGAGCGGACCCAGGGGTCGCTCGAGCGAACAGGCTGCTGCCTGAGCTCGCTGAGTGCAGAAATCTCCTTTCCTTTGCACATCTTTCACTACATTCTTCTCATTCTTCTCATCCATCAACCACAAATCATCCCTTGAGCCTTCATGCTCACCAAGGGTTCATTTATCACCATTTCACATCCAAATCAAAAGAAAACATAAACATGAAGCTTATAAACAAGATAAATGCACAATTTCTAAAATACAATGAAATCCAAATACACATGCATCATTCCTATAGAGATCACTTGCCTTGACCAAAGCTAACAATACTCTTCTTCAAGAACTTCCTCAAGCTAATCTCACACTATAAGAAAAACCAAGAAAACACACAAAACTCACTCAAGCTTGAAAACAAGAAACCCATTTTACAAATAGGGTTTGTAAACAAGAAAACACAATCTTAAGGAGCTAAAAAGACTTTATGGAAAACATGGCTTGAAGCTCTTACCTAGAGAAAGTCAAACAAGAGAGATGGAAGAGAATGGAGAGCTTTCCCAACTTGAAACCTTAAGAAAATTGTATCAATGGAGAGCTTGCAAGGAGATGAAGAAAAGGGTAGTCTTAGAATCTTCTTTGGAGCTCTCTAGCTAGATCAAACAAGATGGGGAAGATGGAGAGAAAAAGAAACTCTTCCTTGCCCTAGGTTAAGAAGTTGCAGGATTTTGGTAAAGTGAATGGAAGAAGAGGGAAAGGGGGATTAAGTGATGACTCATGGGCCCCATTGGGCTTGAACTTGAAATGGCTAAAACATGATCTTGTGGGCCTCGGATGACTTCGACAAAGAAGGATAAAACGATCGTCGAAATATCTACTTTCCAAAAAGTATATTTTTGACATGGTTTTGAGATCTCGAAAATTGTGTCCAGATTTGTGCAAGAAAGACAACTTTACCCTCTTTGGGCCAAAACATGGGTTTTTGGGCTTCAAACACGAATGGCCTTAAAAATGAAAGTTGTAACACATAAAAAGATCATTCAAATGAAATCAAAATCACACTCACACGGATATTTCGACGATCACTTTTCTCTTCTTCGTCGAATTCGTTCGAGGCCTTGATAAACATAATTTCCGCCCATGAATAATTCTAGTGGTGGGACTTAACCCCATTTTTGTATATAAGGAGGACTCCTCTCCCTTTTCCCCTTTTCTAGCTCAAACCATTAACTAGGGTTTTCCCTTTCCTTTTTTCCTTCTTCTCTTGCTTTCCATCACCAAATCCACTACTAACCTTGCACAAATTGAGAAATAGATATCCTCATCTTCTTCCTCACCACCATGGCTTTCCATTGATACCATTTTTAGAGAAGACCCTCCATTTCAAGATACTCTTTGAGCTCTCCTTACTCATTTGGAAAACCTACAAGTAAACAATCCTCCCCATCTCTTAGATTTGTGTTCTTTTAGCCTTGAAGAGGTTCCATTTTCATTATTGTAAGGTTTCCCTTTCTATTTCTTGTTTTGACCCATTTAGGGTTTGTTTTTGGGGATTTTGGTTCATGGCTTGGATTCTTGGCTTGGAGGAGTGTTAGAGCTTGTTATTGATTAGCTTGGACACAAGGCAAGTGGATGATTTGATTTTTATGTGTTTTCAATGGTTTTATAAGAAATGTGGTTGATTTTGTTATTTTCCCATACATGCTTATTTATTGCATTGACTTGAAATAAATGTTCATGAAAGAGCCTTGATAGTGTATTTATTGTCAAAGAAATGTATTGGTTCATGGCATTCAATTTTCTCTTGTTTTATCTCAAATGTACTCGTGTGTGTAGTGGTTTCCTTCCCTTCTTTCTTTGTATTTGGATGTGATATTGTTGGAGGAAGATGGAATGGATGTTGTAGGAGATTTGATGTTGATTTGGATGGAGTTTTGGAACTCCTCATTTGGTGTTTAAAGGAGGTTGTAGAAGGAAGAGAAAGAGAGGAGAAGAACTGTCCCAGAACTAGTTTCTGAACAGCTCGCTCGAGTGAGCTTGATAGGTCGCTCGAACGAAGTGTCCAGAAAAGGGTTTGTGCCATTCCAGTGGACAGTTCGCTCGAGCGGACCCTGAATGTCCCCAAACTCAAAGAGTACCAAGTTGTTATTAAATCGACATATGGGACCCCTATTCACCTTAAACAAATCTTGAACCCCGATACTTGTCTTGAGATTTCGAAAGTTCATTTGTATTTCATTATTCCCGAATTTCTTATGCATTCCCGAAAATATTGAAATTGAAATTGTAGCATTTTGCTAGTCCCGATAAGCATGCCCGGATTGATATGACAGTTGTGCCTTTGAGCACCCCCGTCCCATTTATTTATGTACTTGCACTTGATGTATTTCATACATGTTTTAATCTTGTCATTTGACCTATGAGTCGGCACCACTAAGCTTGGATAACCCTGTTGGTCTGATCCACCGACTTGGAGATCCCCCTCTTGTCCCGCCAGCTGCAGTTTGGATCCCGCTACCCGGTTATTACTGTGGTTCCCGACACCCGGCTTGCCACCATGGTTCCTAATACTCGGCTCGCCACTGTGGTTCCTGATGCTCGGCTCGCTACCGTGGTCATGTCCCGTATATTATATGTATATGTATATATTTCGTTGTTTCTCCTCACCTCGTGTGACTGAGATCAACGCCTTGATATTGCTCTGTCACTTCGGTGATAAAGGACTTAGCTTCATGTGATTGTCATCTTGCTAGTTCCCGATTCCTTAGATACCTTACATGTTTTATATCGCTAATTTATTTTCCAGTAAATGATTCATTCATTTATGAAAGTTATTGTTTAAACAGGTTTTTATGTTTTCCAAGGTAAATTCAGTTATTGTTATATTGTTTCCCGTTCCTTGGTACACTTATATGCTTTAAATGAATAATCGGTTTGCCAAATATCCATGCTTTTACATATGTTTTAAATGAACACTTATTTTGCCAGATCTCTATGTTTACACATGTTTTAAAGGAACACCCGATTGTCAAATATCTATGCTTTTAAAGATGATGTAAATGAACATATGTTTTGTTAGATCTCCATGTTTTACTCATGCTTTAAATAATACATGTTTTGTCAGAGATCCATGATTTTCCGCCCG
This sequence comes from Cinnamomum chago, assembly GCA_038049695.1. NCBI lineage: Eukaryota > Viridiplantae > Streptophyta > Magnoliopsida > Laurales > Lauraceae > Cinnamomum > Cinnamomum chago. The sequence continues at coordinate 54,794,232 of CP142454.1, read as the reverse complement.
TTTTAATTATATGTAGCTTTTGATCAAATAATATGAATTATCACATGTTTTATTTTTCAGCACATTTATTATCTTTTCACCCACCTGCCAGACCGTCGTGTCTGGCCCACTATTTTGGTACTCAGGTCCAGACTTCTTCATCCCGAGATGAGTGCTTTTGTTAGCTGTGGAGTCATGATTTGCAGGTTGTTTTGTCGGCTATGTCATGTAGACATTGAGCTTGACATCGGAGTTGCGTCACATATGGGTAGTGGTTATTAGCTTGTTATTGTATGGCTTTTATTAGCCTTTTCTTGAGGTTTTTAATTAATGTACATTGATAATTTGTAACTTGAACATATATGGGAATGTAATATCTTGTTACTGTCAGCTCTGTACTTTGTTGTGATGGTTTACTCCAGTCTGATATGGTTCTTGATATAATAGTTATATGCTAGATGTTGAGTGCAACGCGGAATCCGATGGCCATGGACTCCAGGTCGCAACGCCACGAAAGCTTCCGCAAAAAAACTCAGAGTGTATTGGAATGTGTTATCTTCACACACACGGATCTTTGGAGAAAAATATAATTATCCTTACTCCCATTCGCGCCCTTGAGGTTCTGGTTTGGGGGCGTGTGATGAGTTCACAAAAAAATACACTTTCATAGCATTATTTTATGAGGTTTCAAAGATAAAAGAACTCAAAACACTATTTTTAGCATAAAAATAATAAATTTCCTCCCCATCATGCTTTGCTCATATCTTTCCATTATAGATAGTCATTTGTATGCATTTATTTGAGTTCCAATGGCCTCCATACAAAATATGTTAAAAAATACTCTCAATTATGTTAATTTCTCTTTGTAGGTGTTAATTGAAGATTAATTTGAAGATTAAAGTTGAGATTCAAGAGTTAAAGAGAGTAAGGATAAGTTTGGAAGACAATTGGATGAAGAAATGACAAAGATAGGCTAACAATAAGAAGAAAAATGAAAGACCTGTGTTGGTATTTTGACCATATCTTTTCACTCGGATGTTCGATTGAGGTGATCTCAGAAGCATTGGAAATCTTGTTCTAATATCTACAAATCATATTTCACAACATTTTTCCCAATTCGGATGTTTCGGGGATCAAAATCGCACATCAATCTGGGGACTGTTTTCTAACACGAGAATTACATTCATATGTTCATATTTCCATTCTTGTGAAGTCTCACATCGGAAAGAAACCAAAAAGAGCAAGGCAAATGTCTCTATATAAGGAAGGAAGCTCTAGGCATTAGACACACAAGCAACGAGAGCCTCCTCCTCTTTACTTAAGCTATTCATGTAAATTGAGAGCAATTGTAGAGAGAAAGTGAGGAAAGCTTTGTAAAATTTGAAGATTTGTAATGAAAGTTTTATCTTCTCCAATGGGTGGCTAATCCCTTTGATTGGATCTTCTAGATGAAGCTAAGTTGATCTTATTCTTTTTGCTTATGCTCTTTATTTTAATTCCCTTGTGCTTAATATGTTAGAATAGATTTGTCTTCATTGCAATATGCTACCTTCCATGCTTATTTTATTTCTTAGCATTATTTTTACTATCTATGCTTAGGTTTGATAAATCATGCTTAGGAGTTAATATATTTTGATGGTTTATGCTTACTTTTTATAGATAGTTATTAAGAATCTTTTCTTTTATGAAGGGAAGAAAATCTTGGCTATTAGATTGTTAATTTCTATCTTAGAGCTTTAAAGTTATATTTTCCAAATCTAAGCATTGATTTGTCATTAGATTTGAGTGTTTGTTTGGGAAAATAGAAGAGCATTAGCATTGGATTAGTGTCACTTAGTGGATTCTAGATGATTCAATCTATCCATTAGTATTGCTTGTTGCTTATTTCAATTACTTTAGCTTGATTGTATTCACATTCCCACACACTTATTTTCTTGTTTTAATTCTCACACTTCATTTCTCTATCCACACCATCATTTCCATTAGCTTATTTGTTCATACCTTCTATGTGTTTGTTTTTATTCCTCCTTTGATTTTACACTTTTAGCACATTTCTTTTTATCTCCATCCACTCATTTTCTATCTTATTCTCCTTATTAGTTAGTTTTCATGGATGCTTTTAGTTTATTTCTATCTTGATCTTTCCCTTATTTTCACACACTTACTCATTTGATTTATCTAACATTGTTCAATTGTTTTTGTTATTAACCTTGTTATTTTTCTTTTGTCATTAACTTTGTTACTAACCTTGTCCTTCTTTGAGTTCTTCTATTTCTATTTACATCTCTTTGTTATCTAGTTTCTTATTTTCTTTTAGTTTGCATTTTTTTATTTCCTTTGTTATTATCTGTTATTATCTTGTTAGCTATATTTGAGTTGATACTCCTTTTCATTAATCATTGTTATTTCTCTTGTAACGATCCTTGTGGGAACAATATTCGGACTTTCATAGTCTATATTACTTGAGACAACCGTATACTTACGGAAAATTCCCAAACAGCGTGACATCGACAAAGTCTTCTCCTACGGCGCATATGCTTTTCTAAACATGGAAGGCAATAGATGTATACAGCCCATCAACGGCAAGTTCTTGAAGCGGTACTACCTTTGAAGACTTTGTCTAATGGGTCAGAGCAATGCCAGCATGGACAAAGCCTATTCCTAGCTACTTGCTCGTCAAACGCATTCCTTTTGGAATTTTCATCCTTGTGTTGAAATTTCTATAAAAAAAAAACTCTCAAAACAATGCTTATTTTCATAGTTTCATTGTTCAAAAAAATCAAATCCAAAAACCCAAGTTTAGGAGCCTCTTCCCAGACTTGAACAAAACTTTCTATCCTTGAACCTAAAATTCATGGTTTGAAACAAAAATCAGGACTCAGGAATTTCCACCCTAGTCTGTCCCAACTTTTACAACAAAAAATGGTTTTGAGTCAAAATTTACGACCCTCGTGTCTTTAAACAAAAATGGTTTTTAGAAACCGCAGGAAAGTGACGCTCAATCGATACTCGCAAAACCCAAAAACCGGAAGGATGCGAACCCCATTCAATACTTCCAAAATTTCAAAATCGCAAGGAAGCGACACCTTATCGATACTTGCAAAAATTTCAAAAAAAAAATCATGGAGACGCAACATTCCAGTTGATTCCACAACCCAAATTTATTTTAAAAAATAAATAAATTTCAAAAATCGTGGGGAAGCGACATTCAGTCGATACCCGCAAAACCAAAATTTTTGAAAACGCAAGGAAGCGACATTCCATTGATACTCGCAAATCGGATGAGCAAGGATGCGGCATTCCATCGATACTTGCGAAACCATATAGCAGAAAACGACGTTCAGTCGATAGTTGCACCCCAATCCACGAGGAAGTGACATTCCATAGATACTCGCAACCGAATGAGTAAAGAGGCGACATTCCATCGATACTTGTAATACCATTCAACAGGGAGGCAACTTTTAGTCGATACTTGCATTTTTGAAAACCAAAACCTGGCATCTACGCCAAAAACAAAAATTCGCTTCTACGCCAAAAACCAAAACCCGACTTCTACGCCAAAAACAAAAATCCGCTTCTACGCCAAAAACCAAAACCCAGCTTCTTTTTCTTAGTTTGCACTCAAATTTTAGTTGTCCTTCTTTACCACAATAATGACATTTAATTTTGGACATTTGAGAGAGAGTGCTAGAGAATGAGGACTCACCTTTCACAAAAGTGTTGGTGAATTTAGGGTCATGTGAAGTATACTTATTAAAACCAAGACCCGTCCTATCTCCATGAGGTTTACCCAATTTAAATAATTTTTCAAGTCTATCTTCACTTTGGGTAAACTTGCACTCATACTTTTGTTTATAGCTTTCAAGTTGAGTGACTTTGGTTATAAGGATTGAATTTTCATTTTTAACTTTTGAAAGTTCATTTTCAATTTCCTTATATTTGCTTAGCTCTTCATTGGCAAGTTTTAACTTAGCTTTAAGTTCATTAACTATATTAGATCCAAGTTCTAGAGTTTTTACATTACTTTGTGCATTAGACAAGTTTTCATTTGAAATTGTCAACTTGGATTTTAAATAGTTAATGTTTTCATCTTGTCTTTTAATTGTATCTCTTAGGTTTAAATTTTCATTTTTAAGCTCATCACAATTTATCTTAATCTCATTTAATTCATCTTGAGCATTAGATAAATTTTCCTTAGAGATAGTCAATTTAGATTCAAGATTGTTAAAGTCTTTATCTTGCCTTTGTAATTGATCTCTTAGTTTTAAATTTTCCTTATTGACATTATCATAATCCATCTTTAATTCTTTTAGCTCATCTTGAATGTTAGATAGATTATTTAAAGAGATCATGAACTTAGATTCTAAACAATTTATGACTTCTTCTTTCTCTCTAAGCTCATCTTTTGAAGAGTCTAGCTCTTTGTTTAGTTTCATAGATTCTTCTCTTAAACTTCTATTTCTCTTATCAAGCTTGGAAGATAATGTATATAATTCATTATAGGCTTGTTGAAGATCATCTTCATCATAATCATTTTCTTCCTCTTTTATGTCACATTGAGATTCATTAGATTGAAAGTTTGAATCTCCAATAGAAGGAAGAATGAGGGGTCTAGAAGAATCTACAAGATCTAGCATAGTGGAGTCCATTCTAATGATTTTCATATAAAGGACAACTCTAGGGTTTTAACTCTAGGTTTTTACACCTAATCAAGAGTTCCAAACACTTGATCCTAAAAGATAGAGCACGAGGCTCTGATACCAATTAAAAGTCCTTGGGATCCTAACCCTAGAGGGGGGGGGTGAATAGGGTGTGCTACAAATATGACCAATTTAGACAAATTTTAATTTCTTAACAAAAACTAGTCACATGTGATGATTAAACAAACAATATGCGGAAGCTAAACAAAAACAATCACCACATAGCGATCACCACAACACAATATTTATAGTAGTTCGGCCAACGTGCCTACATCCACTACCGGCTTGTGCATCCAACACCCCACCGGATTTCCACTATATATGCTTTTTACTAGGCTAAGCAATAACCCTTACAATGATATTTTTCTAGGCTAAACAACAACCTCTCAATGTGCTTTTCTAGGCTAAGCAATAACCTTTACAAAATATTTTTCTTAGGCTAAGCAATAACCTTACAAGTTGCTTTTCTTAGGCTAAGCAATAACCTTACAAGATGCTTTTCTTAGGCTAAGCAATAACCTTTACAAATGAGAGATTTCTCAAAGAAGGTGTCTTCACAAAAGAACACTCCAAGAGATACAATTTAAGCTCAAATAAATTTGCCTCTAAATAGGCGGATATGAAAGTTTAAAACAAACTCACACAAACACTCTATGAATGCAAAAGTGTATGCTCATGATGTGTGTGTGTGATGACTTCAATCAAGTTTAAAAAGAAGGCTTATTCAAATGTATGCTCAAAGCATTTCAAAGTTTAAGACATATAAAAGACTTGATTGAAGTTTAATGCAAATCACATGTATGTTTAATAACTTGTTAATGATATGAAAATCAAAGAATCACAAGTTGTATGAAAATGACTAACTTAGAACATGTGATGCATGTGCAATTTTGTTTTCAAAAACAAATAGATTTAACTAAAGTTCAAATGAAAGAAAACAACAAATTAGGTTTCAACCAAGACAAAGAATCATGCATTAAAGGAAATCAAAGACTTTGGCTAAGCATGATTAAGTAAGGTTTAAAAACAACTTGGATTGAAACCAAAGTGAAGAATCCAATCTTAATAAGATCAAAGATTAGGAGAAGAATGGATTCAACACATCATAGTTATCATGTACAAAACCATTTACCAATAGCTTAAACAAAACATGAAAACCATGATTAACAAAGGTAGAGCTTACTTGGTGGTTTAACTCATTGATCCAAGCTTTAGCTCTCCTAATGACCTTCTAGCCTTTCCAACTTCATCCCCTTTCAATGGCTCCAAAATGGTCTCAAAGGTTCATGTGTCAAGCCTTGAAAAAGGTTGGAAATGAATGGACTTTATAGCCAAAAAGTTGCCAACGGCTAGTCTCTCGGTCGACCTAGAAACAGGCCTCGGTCGACCTAGACCACACAACGGTCAAATTTCTGACCGTTGGAGCTACAGGCCAAAAACTGCCTGCAGTGTTCCCGGTCGACCGGGACACAGGGCTCGGTCGACCGGCGACACTGCCGGGACACCCCCTTTTTGCAAAAATTCAACTTTTGCCTATTTTGAAGATATTTCTTTGGGGGACCTTTTGGCCACTAAACCAAGCTTGGAAAACATGTTTTAAAGATTCTAATGGTTTTTAAAACATGAACATAAAAAGCGTAAAAAGATTTGAAAGTTTAAAACCAAAGGCTAGCTTGATTTGATAAAACTCTTTTCAAATGAAAATGCATACAAAAAAGATTCTTTTTGTGAAGAATGTATGCAAGGCTCAAACCTAAATTCTCAACAAGATTTACCAAACATAATGCACAAAGAATTAGGTTTTCAAAAGAGTTTGGGTTCTAAAACCAATGCATCCAAGATTAGAACCAAAACATGCATAAAACAAATACTTTTCCAAAACTTAAAAGCTATGCATGTATAAATCAAGATTTCAAGGTTTTCTAAAACAATGCAAGTGTGTGTGAATCAAATGATGCTAAAGTGCAAATGCATCCATCAAATTGCAAATACAAAATCCCTAACATTGGGAAGCTCTTAGTCTCATTCCATTTGTTGCCCAGAGTAATGACTTCATCAACCAAAAGCCTTTGCAGTTGCAATGTCCAGGCCGACCTCTTCACTATCAGCAAGGATGTCCTGTACATGCTTGATCATGCCAAAGCCAGCTTCCAAATGGCCAAAAGAAAGAGTTTTGACCCATGAGCTCAAAACGCTCTTCAACACTTTCTTCGCATACTAAAGAGATGGCCTAGATGAAGGCTCGTCCCTCTCCATTGGTCGACTACCCATGTCTTACCATGTTGGAGGAGTGATCATCAAACTCTTTCTAATCGGAGACACTGGCGAAGGAATCTCCTCAGAAGATTTCATCTCTGCCATATTGAAACTGTAAGAAGAAGTCCCTACTTCTGGATCAACTGCAGGCATCTCCTGCTCTGGCCCTGGGAAAGACGGAGGAACTTCTCCTGTTACTTCACAACCTGCCAGCAAAACAAAACAAAAAAAAGGGGTATGAATATTATCTTGTTAAAAAATCATTATCATCGGGGTTATTGCTACAAATACCTTCTTCGACGATCGAGTATTCCGCCTCCATAAGTTCATCCGAAGCATCGTCAAAAGTCGCATCCATGGATGGCTCGAAATCGTTAGAATCTTGTGGCAACACAGCTGACAAGAAAACAAGCAATGTGTTAACAAATGACGCCACAGACAAAAAAAAATACAAAGAAGTCATACCAGGTGAAGATTCTGGAAACACTCCAGAGTCCCTCGGTTCTTCAGATGCCGCAATCAGATCCGTTGAGGCTGTCGGAACCTCAGGCATCACCAAATCATCATCTCCCACTGAAAAGGGGAAAGAAAACAAATCAAAACAAAAAAGAATCGCAATGAAAGTAACGAAAAGAGAGAGGAAGAATCATACCTTCACCAACGGTCTCTTCCTCTCGGCTCCTCTTTTCCAGAGGCTCATTAGCGTCCCCTGACATCTCTTCAGCAATGGTGAGAGGGACTTCTAGATCAGGAGAGTCCTCGTGCCGCCTCTTATTACGGTGTTGCCCTCTTTTCTTCTTGCTTCTATGGATCGGTTTACTTGAAGTACATGCCCCATCGTCAAAGCCAAGACCTTCGCTTGACTCCTCGCCGGATGCTCTGCTCTTCTCAGTAGACTCCATGGAAGCCTTCGTTCGTTCCGCTTGCATACAATCATCGATCTCGACCTCCTCCTCCTCTAGTTGTTTCAAGACCTCACCAAGTATCTCTTGTACAGCTCATGATCCGATGACGTCCTGCTCACCGAGAAAGCCTATCTTGTGCTTCTCTCCAGAAAGGAAAGCCAGAACTTCCTCTCATCGGACTTCGTCTGATCTGCCAAGACCCTTCCTAGAAGATTGCTTGACATTGAGCTCCTTCTTGGAAAGCCCCCAGTACACCAAAAAGCTCTATATGAACCATTTCGTAAAGCCAGCAGTCCAGAAAGTGGGCAACTCAGGATAGGAAATCATGACAGTAATGTCCTCTGCACTGTAAAAAGCCTATGCATTCCTCCCGTCCTGCAAACCTCCAAAATGCTTCACCATGCTCGAAGGCGCTCCAACAACGCCTTGAGAGAAGCCCAACAACAGCGCAAAAAGCGAGGGGACATACGGCTGGATGTCGACAAAAAGATGTCTACGGTACACCATTGTACCAACTCGTATGTTAAAAAACCACCTCTTCTCTGCATTGGTCAAAGAATAGTGTCTTCCTGACCCTGCCTTGGTGTAATCACAGGAGACACGAAAATCAAAAGCCTTCTTCCGCAAACCTAGAGAAAGTTTCAATGAAGACTGCCCAATCTCGACATCCCTGAACCATCGGATTCTCAATCGGGCAGACAAAAGTGATTCGGAAACGGTTGTCCCTCTAGCCAATCGAATCATGAAAGGGTCATCATATTGTGCAACTCCTAATCGATGGAAGTCGGGACAGTGGTACACATACCACGAATAAAAAAATATGGGCTGAAAATACCCTGTTCATAGGCAGCCCAAGCCGAACAAGAAAAGCAGCAGCTTGCAATTCGGTACACAAATAGGAGTAAAGAGCAGGCACCAAAGCAAGCCGCTCTCCAAATGTCATTTGACAAGCCGAAAAAATACAATGCGGCCTGATGTGCATTCCATCTCCTCCAGCAAAAACAGCTTCACTCAACCAGTAAGTGAGGTAAACAATGAGATCCCTCCGCAGCGCAATGTCAGAATAAATGACACCTATGCTCATGAAGAAGTCCTTCAAGTCTTCTCACGTGACAGAAGTCTTCTTCGAACCCGGAGTCTTAGCTCTGGCTTCCCGGGTCGTGCTATCGGAAGACTCTCTACTGTCAAAAAAGTTGGGAAAGAAAGAGCCAAAACTCCTCCAACTGCTGGATCTAACTTTCAAGCCCTCCTTCTCCTTCAAAAAATCATAGAAGGCGACGAACTGAAAGTGCAAAAGCCTGAACTCCTCAGACTGCTCCTTAAGGGCGCTGTCAATAGGCATGAACTCCTCATAAAGTTTGCCGAGGACAGGCAGCACGGTGATGGCGCTCAATTCCTTCAAAGAAAAACCAATCTCACCATTCGTGACAATGAAGGTGTTGGTTTGTTGAAGGAATGACACCAACATGGCCATGAAGGCTTTATCAAAGAACACCACGATTTGCCGAAAAGCGCGAACCGCGTCGAAAATCTCGACCTTCTTCAGAACGGCCCCGCTAATCTACAGGATGTGATTAGTCCATGACTCCCAACTCGAGTCAGCGTTGAAACGGCCACGAAGTCAAAAAGGCTTCACCCAATTGATGTCGTCACCCCGGAAAATGCCAAGGCCCACCGGTCTCAAATCAATCGATGGATGATCAGAGCCTTGGTAGCCGCTGGCTGGCATCAATATGTCCATGGGGACAGGCGACTTCTCTACATAACCAGAAGGGCCGCCAACAAAAACCCCGGTCTTGATCACATTAGTCCTCTTCACCCAACTCGGAGGATCTTCCCTCTTGGAGCATGTGGGAGAAAGGCTCATGATCGAGATAGTGCGATCAAAAGTCGACTGGGTAGAAATAGTTCTCTCCTCACCATCTGCCGTGTAAGAGAATTAAAAACATCTCCTTTGGTATGTGAAGTCGTCAGGGATTGCGTCACCAAAGAAGAAGGTAGGCTTGGGCACAATGCTCTAATCGTCCATGACCCAAGGACGATTGCTTACCATAATTTTGTAAAACTCCTCATCCTTGAGGGCGATCAATCGCTGTCTCATCTCATCACGGTTATGAGCTCTAAATCCCACAAGACTAAGAAAAGGCTCAACATTGTTGTGAGCTCTAAATCCCGAAACTTTCAAAAGATTTCCAGGTATGCATCATCATGCTTCCAAATCAATTTACTAAAAATCATGCATCAAAGGAAATCATCATGCATTAAATGCTAGGAAAACCTTAACCAAAGTTTGACCAATTCCAACCCATTTTGGTCAAGACTAATCAAACTTTGTCCAAGTCAAAAATCATGTTGGCTTGACCTAGAGACTCTAGCCTTCTATCTTGATACATAAAAAAAAAATGCATGAACATCTTGGATTACATAAACCTCATTATCATGGTGAGCAAAGAGAGAGAGAGAGAGAGAGAGAGAGAAAAGAGAGAAATCTCTTCAAAAAAAAAAATTGCTGACAGGTCGTGGCCCACTGCCATGTGGCAGTACGGCCAGGTCCGTACAGCCAAAAAAAAGACTGTGAAAAAAAAGGAGAAGAAAACCATGAGCAAAAAAAAAAAAAAAAAGAAAACAGCACGTGTAAGAAAAAAAAAAGGGAGAAGAAAACATGTGAAAAAGAAAGAAAGAGAAAAAAAAAAAAAAAAAAAAAAGAGAAAAAGAAAGAAACCTACTTCTACATGGAGTTTCTTGTGAAGGAAGAAGACTTACTTGAAGCCATGGATGGAGAAGAAAGAGAACTTGAAAATTCTAGAAGAAGAAGAATTCTTGATCTTGGAGCTCTCTTGAAGACTTTTGCAAATAGAAAGCAATAAGGGCAATAGATCCAACCTCCTTTGCTTTTATAGAGGAGAGTAAACCAAAAGAGGAAACAAGGAGAAAACCAAGGAGATAAGTGCTAAAAACTAACAACTTTCCCAAAAGAAAGGAGATTTGAGAAATTCTCTCCAAAAAGAAAGGGAATGAGAAATATTCTTTCTCAAAGAAAGATACTTTGAGAAAATCTCTCACAAAAACAAGGAAACATGAGATATTCTCTCCAAGTAAGGATATTTTTATATATTCTCTACCCACAAGAGATATTTTTAGATATTCTTTACAAAATGACACCACATGAGATCTAAGCCATTTTTAAAGCTTAAGGTCTCGTGGGTTAGACCACATGAGCCAGGTTTGACCACCTAGGCACTAAAATGGGCTTCCTATCAAAAATCTCCTTTACCAAGAGCATACAAAATAGTTCCATGCCTTTTTTGAGTTGATTGAACCATTCAAAAAAAAAAAACAGAGAAGAAGAAAGCCTCATGAGTTTCCAAAAATCCAAACCATCCAACCTCATGAACCAAATTAAGCCAAAATCTTAAAATTGACATCCCACAAAAAACCAAACTCCGGTCCCTTAACTTTCCACATACAGGTTGTTAGGTCACAAGGCCGAAACCGAAAGAAAAAAAAAACCAAATCCTGACCCCCTAGCTCGCCACATACAGCTTGTTAGGTCACAACGTCAAAACCAAAACCAAATCTGACACCCCAACTTGCCACATACAGTTTGTTGAGTCACAAGGTCAAAATCAAAAATCAAACCCCGACCCCCTAACCTGCCACATATAACTTGTTAGGTCATAAGGTCTAAAACCAAAAAATCCTCTTGATCGCCTAATGTGCCACATAAAGCCCTTAGGTTCACAAGGTCAAAAGGAAAACCCAAAATTCAAAATCCAAAAGTCCGACTCCTCATGTCATTTTCAAAACTTTGCCTTGAGATGGTATGTGATCCGTCTCACTACTTGTAATGCCCCACCCTTCACGCATGCATGATATTGTACGCTTTGGTCTACGGGCCTCACGGTTTTGCTTCTAATGGGCCTCAACCTATCAAAAGGCCTCATTCAAGGTAAGTGTCGCGACCCCGGAACAGATCCCGGGCCCGCGACGTTGAGATCGTTTGCATCGGAGATTTGGAGATATACTTTCCCACAGGTTCCCGCGGTGAGGATTCCTAAAGACACGCGGAATCTGACTCACACGATCAAGTATGCGGAAGCGTGTAGCAAAACACATCAAGATGAGCACCAATAAAATATTTAAGTGCTTTGACAAAATGATACAAGACATAGTATCAAAGAATGAAGTTAAACATGGCATTCCCATTAATATTCAATTTATGAGACTAATTCAAAAGTAAGTTAAGTTTTGTTACAATTCCATAAGAGGCCAACAGAGGCCAATACACTTCTCCCAAAATAACAAAAGAAACCCCAACAAAATATGACGAGACTCAAGAACCCGCCCGACGTCTAGATGACATCGTCGGGCTGCCACTCTCTCACAGGGGTTGGCTCACAAGCCTCCTCCTGTCGCTCCTCCTCAAAGGCAACGTCTCCTGCAACTGGGCACCAACAAACAAGGGTCAAACACAACGGTTTGGCAGGTAATCAATTTAGGTGCAAGCATGAGACAATAATGTTTAAGAAAACATATAAGCAAATCCTTGATTTAAAACACTAATAATGGCTGAGGTACATTTGTAGAAATAAATAACAGAGCTGAGATACTAAAACAAACTAGCATGAGTACATAATATATCATGAATAGTTACAATCCACAAAGAGCCCATCCTTTCTCTATCATTTATATATAATGAAAAGAGCAAGCACGCACGACAAGCACGGTATACATAATATAAGCACGACACGATTTCCCACAAAGACGGGAATTCCGGCCGCGGAACCGGACACGCACGATGTGTAATAAATACACGACCAATCTACAGACAGTCCACATGTTTAAGGACCCCCAGACAGTGGATCAAACTGAAAGGGCAGTCCAAGCTCAGTGGTGTTACTTAGTTCGTGAATGCACCAAACACGCGAAACACTATCAAAACATGTCGAGATAAAAGGGGGGAAATCACTTATCAAAACCCGATGAACACTACTAGCAAGGGCATAATTAATATGCATAACACGCTTAGGAAGTGATCCCTTTTTTCTTGAAACACGTCTTCAAATCGAGCTTGTACTAAACTTCAAAACGAGTACACGATGATATTCATTATATCGAAACCGAAGTACGAATACAAAGCCTATCAAGCTCATGCAAGGACCTTTGGTTGATCGTTGTGCAGTCGAAGCCCAGATGTTGGAATTAAAACAGGATTGGTGCCCCGGAGTTTCAAGGACATCTTGGGTTTCGAGTGCATAATATCAGGCTAAAGGCCACTTAACATGTTCTAGTTTTCATTCTTGCAAAAATCTCTTCAAAACAGGAAATTTGTCAATTTCGGTCACCTCGCGGTCAGGTGTCGGCTAGCCGAACTAGGGTCTAGCGGCTAGCTGCCAGCTGACCATTGGAAATTCAGGTCCAGTGCAGCCCTCTGGAAAAGGAACCGAACTACTGCGGTTAGCTTACGGTTAGCCGAACTGGGACTTGGCGGTTAGCCGTAAGCTGACCGTAGGGCTGACCGCTGAAACCCAGTCTGAAATGTAGCTCTCGGGAAAAGGAACCGACAACGCACGGTTGGCCAGCGGTTAGCTGACATGGGGTAGGGCGGCTAGCCGCTAGCCGCTCGCTGACCGTCAGGCTGACCGTAACCCACGGTCGCAAATGTTAGCCTCTGGAAAGGGAACCGCCGAGCTCTGTCAGCTCGCGGTTAACCGAAATGAGGATTTCGGCTAGCCGCCAGCCGACCGACGGCTGACCGAACTGCACGGAAAAATGCAGTCCAGTTCAGATTTTTACATTTCTTCCTTCCCTTCTTCTTGTGCCTCATTCCACTTATACTCCCTGAGCCTACATGCTCTCCAAGGGACAAAACACACATTTTTCTCAATTTCAACATTCAATCCAAGGAAAACACGATCATGGAGCTTATAAACAAATCAAATGCAAAATTTCTAAAATAACAATGGAAATCAAAATACACATGCACATTAAACCTATAAAGATTACTTGCCTTGCCGAAGCTAAACACTCTTCTCCAAGCACTTCACTCAGGCCAATCCAAAGACTACAAAACCCATGGAAACCACACAAAAACTCACTAAAAAAAATGGAACCAAAGAACCCATTTTTACCAAAAGGGTTTGTAACCTGGAAAACAAGATCTTTAAGGAACCAAAAGACTTCATGAAAAGTATGGATTGAAGCTCTTACCTAGAAATGCCCAAACAAGAGGAATGAAGACAAGTGGAGGGCTTTCCCAACCTTAACTTTCAAGAAGATGATACCAATAGGAAGCTTGGGATGAGAGGAAGAAGATGGTAGCCTAGAAATCTTCTTTGAAGTCTTCAAGTTAGATCATGCAAGATGAGGAAGATGGAAGAGAAAGAAGGTTTCTCACCCTAGGTCAAGAGATTGCAGAGATTTGGGTTTTAGAATGAAAAGAGTAAAGAGGGGAAAGAGATAGGTTGACTTAAGACATTAGCAAAAAGGGGCCCAATTACTTGAACTTTGAAATGGCCAAAACATGATCTTGTGGGCCTCGGATGACTTCGACGAAGAAGGATAAAACGATCGTCGAAATATCTAGTTTCCAAAAAGTATATTTTTGACATGGTTTTGAGATCTCGAAAATTGTGTCCAGATTTGTGCAAAAAAGGCAATTTCACCCTCTTTGGGCCAAAACTTGGGTTTTGGGGCTTCAACCATGAACGGGCTTAGGACGAAAGTTGTAACACATATAAAAATCATTCAAATGATATCAAGATCACAATCACACGGAAATCGATACGATCTCCCAAGCTTACACATGCACTCAGGCCTTCCTGAGTGTGTCTGACTAATACTAATGTTCTCAAAATTCCCAAAGTTATGTCCAAGACTAAACTAATTACTTCTAACCCAACAATAACTAAACCCACTTAGGACTAAACACATACTAATCGCACACTAATCGACTTGGTCTGGGTCGGGGTCTAACAGTAAGGGTGTAAGCTTTACATATAACATCATTCACTTTCCTCTCTATTGTTGATGTGGGACTTCGGGGCATCACAATCCACCCACCTTAAGGTTGCACATCCCTGTGCAGTAGCCTGCCAGTCTTTGTAGCCTGCCAGTCCTCTTGGCCCGCCCACATGGAGACCCGCTCACTTGCACCAGACCACGGCAGGGGACCCACACTCGAACTAGTCGAGAGTCGGCTCTGATACCATTTGTAACGTCCCACCGTTCACGCATACATGATATTGTCCGCTTTGGCCCACGAACCTCATGGTTTTGCTTTTGATGGACTTAACCCATCAAAAGGCCTCATGCAAGATAAGGGTGTAGGCGTAGGCTCTACATATAACCTCATTCACTTTCCTCTCTATAGTTGTCATGCCCCCAAACCAGAACCTCGGGGGCGCAAATGGGATTAAGGATAATTAATAGCTATATGCCAGAGGTTCAGTGCGATGCGGAATCCGATGGCCACAGACTCCGCATCGCACTGAACCTCGGAGTCTGTGGCCATCGGATTCCGCATCGCACTGAACCTCTGGCATATAGCTATTATATCAAGAACCATATCAGACTGGAGTAAACCATCACAACAAAGTACAGAGCTGACAGTAACAGGATATTACATTCCCTTATGTTCAAGTAACAAATTATCAATGTACATTAATTAAGAATCCCAAGAAAAGGCTAATAAAAGTCATATAATAACAAACTATTAACCACTACCGATATGTGTCGCAACTCCGATGTCAAGCTCAATGTCTACATGACATAGCCGACAAAACAACCTGCAAATCATGGCTCCACAGCTAACAAAAGCACTCATCTCGGGATGAAAAAGTCTGGACCTGAGTACCAAAATAGTGGGTCAGACAAGACGGTCTGGCAGGCGGATGAAAAGATAATAAATGTGCTGAAAAATAAAACATGTGATAGTTCATATTATTTGATCAAAGGTTGCATATAATTAAAATGAGTGGAAAATCATGGATCTCTGACAAAACCTATATTCATTTAAAGCATGAGTAAAACATGGAGATCTAACAAAACATCTGTTCTTTTACATTATCTGTAAAAGCATAGATATTAGACAAATCGGGTGTTCATTTAAAACATGTGTGAACATAGAGATCTGGCAAAACAAGTGCCCATTTGAAACATATGTAAAAGCATGAATATTTGACAAATCGGGTGTTCATTTAAAGCGTGTGTAACCATAGTGATCTGGCAAAACAAGTGTTCATTTGAAACATATATAAAAGCATGGCTATTTAACAAATCGGGTATTCATTTAAAGTGTATAAGTGTACTAAGGATCAAGAAACAATATACACAATAACTGAATTTACCTTGGAAAACATTAAAACATGTTTAAACAATAACTTTCATAAAGAAATGAATCATTTACTAGAAAATGAATAAGCAATATAAAACATGTAAGGTATCCAAGAAATCAGGAACTAACAAGATGGAAACCACACAAAGCTAAGTCCTCTATCACCGAAGTGACAGAGCAATATCAAGGCATTGATCTCAGTCACACGAGGTGAGGAGAAACAACGGAATATATACATATACATATAATATACGAGACATGACCACGGTAGCGAGCCGGGCATTGGGAACCACGATGGTGAGCCGGGTATCGGGAACCACGGTAGCAATCCGGGGTATCGGGACAAGACCACGATAATAACCGGGTAACGGGTAACGGGATCCAAACTGCAGCTGGCGGGACAAAAGGGAGATCTCCAAGTCAGTGGATGAGACCAACATGGTTATCCAAGCTTAGTGGTACCGAATCATAGGTCAAATGGCAAGATCAAAACATGTATGAAATACATCAAGTGCAAGTACATAAATAAATGAAATGGGGGTGCTCAAAAGCACAACTGTGATATCAATTGGGGCTTGCTTGTCAGGATTAGCAAAATGCTACAATTTCAATTTCAATATTTTCGGAAATGCATAAGAAATTCGGGAATAATGAATTACAAATGAACTTTCGAAATCTCAAGACAAGTATCGGGGTTCAAGATTTGTTTAAGGTGAATAGGGGTCCCATATGTCTATCTAATAACAACTTGGTACTCCTTGAATTTGGAGACATTCTGGGCTCCTTTTAAACCTTAGGATTCTCAAAACTTCAAATGAGATTATTGTGATGTGGTTTCTTTCTCAAATGGCCTCATACATTGTTTAGTAAATCTCCCTGACATAGAGGGGTTCTTAATGAATAGTCCCAAAACGTTTAAACAATTCATCACTGTCCCAAACATAGCGCTTGACCGACAGAACACATCGCTCAAGCGAACCGAAGAGTTCGCTCGAGCGAGGTGGTCTCTGGAATGGTCTTCTGGGAGGGTTCACTCAAGCGAAGTTGAGGTCGCTCGAGCGAACTCATCCAACATCAGGTTGGCTCGAGCGAAAGTTCAGTTCGCTCGAATTAACCACTCTCTGGAAAGAGTTCTGGGAGGGTTCGTTCGAGCAACAAAGGGGTCCACTCGAGCAAACTACCCACTGGAATGGCACGAACCCTTTTCTGGACACTTTGCTCGAGCGACCTGTCAAGTTCGCTCGAGCGAACTGTCCAGAAACTGGTTCCGAAAAAGTTCTTCTCTCTTTCTCTTCCTTCTACAACCTCCTTTAAACACCAAATGATGAGTTCCAAAACTCCATCCAAATCAACATCAAATCTCCTACAACATCCATTCCATCTTCCTCCAACAATATCACATCCAAATACAAAAGAAAGAAGGGAAGGAAACCACTACACAAAAGAGCACATTTGGGATAAAAACAAGAGAAAATTGAATGCCATGCACCAATACATTTCTATGACATTAAATGCACTATCAAGGCTTTTTCATGAACATTTATTTCAAGTCAATGCAATGAATAAGCATGTATGGGAAAACAATAAAATCAACCACATTTCTTATAAAATAATTGAAAGCTCATAAAAATCAAATCATCCACTTGCCTCGGGTCCAAGCTAGCAAATCAAGCTTCTAATCACACTCTCAAACCAAATATCTCCAAGCTAGGAATGGTAACTCATCAAAGAGAAGGAATGGGTTCAAACAAGCTAAGAAATAGAATCTAAAGGAATGCCATAGCTCAAAAATAAAAGATGGAAAGAAGTCTTTACCCCTAGGGCCATTAATCAACAAGAAGGAGCTTAAAATAGGGGCTGCCCTGCTGAGATTTGTACAATAATGGTGTCCATGGGAAGCTAGAAGGATGGAGAAGAAGGAGTTGAGCTCCAATCTCCATTTTTTTATAAGGTTTGGAGGTGGATTTGTGAGAGGAAGCAAGAAGAAGAAGAAGAAGAAAAGGGCAAGAGCCCTAAAGGAGACGAAACTCCTCTCCCCTCAAGGGTGCTGGGACAAATGGGAGAAGAAGAGAGGGGGTTGGTCCCTTTTATAGAAAATGAAGGTGGGTCCCACTACTAACGTGACTTGTCGGGCTAGAAACATGTTTCTTGGGGTCTCGGATGAGTTCGACAAAGAAGGAAGAAATGATCCTTGAAATATCTAATTTCCAAAACGTATATGTTTCGAGGGTTTCGGGGATATCAAATTTTGTGTCCAGATTTTCATGTAAAAAGACTGTTTTGCCCCTAACATTGGAAAAGTAAGGTTTCAGGGTCTCGAACGGGGACGGGATCAACACGAAAGTTGTAGAGATTAACGAGATAAGTCAAACGGAATCAAAATGAGAATTTTTGGGAATCACGAAAAACCTCTCCAAGATGATGATGCAAAACAAGTAGGACCCTACGGTCACTGTCTAGGTTCACTGGCTCTTAAAACTCCTCAAAACTAGTGAAAAACCATTTTAGCTCGCAAATTCAACCAAACAAACACTAATCCCACTTAGAGAAACTAATCCACAAATAAACCAATGCTAATCCAGGAAATTAGGGGTCAGGGTCTCACAATAGTCGATGTGGGACTCCGGAGCATCACACTACCATAAAATCCCCTTGGAGACTCAAAAGGCTATTAAAAAAAATGCTCAAAGACTCTTGGTCAACTCAGAACCTCTCCTTCAAGTTTCTCTTCGAGACACATCGACTCCGAAAGCTACTCGTCGTTATACCTCCAGGGGGCATTTGTTGACACCAAAAAAGTCACATTGCCTCCTCAACATCAAGAAGTTGCATCCTACTAAAAACAGGCAATGCTACTTCAAGCATCAGATCTTGTCAAAATCAAATAAAAACAGTAAGATCCTTCAAAACATCCAAAAGAGGGGTACACATGAAGTTTTGGGCCATTTTAACATCATTTGGCCGAACTTTGCTCCTCCAACAGCTGAGCAGGTGCTCCCGGCAGAGGTGAAGCCAGAGATCCTGACACATAAAACAGAGCACAAAGCTGGCCCCAAGATGCCACTAGGAGGCTCTACATCAAGTTTCAGGCCATTCCGACATCATTTGGCCTAACTTCACTCCTCCGACAGCTAAACAGGCGCTCCAGGCGGCGACGGCGTCGAAGACATCAAAACTTCGATCAGAGCCCACGAATGGTCTCAAAATACCTCCAAAAGGCTTCGTGTCAAATTTCAAGTCAAACCGACAATGTTTGACCTTTCATCAACCCTCGAGCAATAAAATCAAACCTCATGGCAGCGAGAACTATCGAGGACATCACCCATCAAACAGAGCATATAGGTGGCTTCAACATGCTTCTAAAGGGCTGCACGTCAAATTTTAGGTCATTCCAACAACGTTTGACCCGACTTTGATGCTCCGAAACAAAATCAAGCCTCCCAGCGGCGGAGCACCCCGGGACCATGACATCCAAATCGGAGCTAATGGATCGTCTCAAAATGACTCAAATAGGCTCTTGTCAAATTTCAAGTCAATCGGACATCGGTTGACCGTACATCAAAGCGCGACATCTTCCTCGCGGCAAAATCAAGTCTACTGGCGACGGGACCCCAAACGGCTTCAAAGCTCAAACAAAAGCCCATGGTTGGTCCTATCTACTTCTCAGGAGGCTTCACCTCAAATTTCAGGTCGTTTGACGGAGTTTTGACTCTTGGCGGAAAATCGGCTACAAAGTCTTTGACCTTTCCGGAAGATAGAAAACTTTGTGCTTCGATTTGCAGGGTTTCTCGTCAGGTTTTTCTCAGGAGAATCAAACCAATAAATGAGGAGAAATGTCAAGAAAAATACAGGAGAAAGAAAGAATAAAAAAATCAAAAAACGGCCGAGAAACGGATTTTCCGCCAGAAACAGCCGAGAAACGGGTCGTCGGATTTTCCTCCGGGTGGCCCGTTTTCCGATCTTTTTTACGTTTTAGGAATTCCAGCCCCTATGGTTTTTCGAAAATCTGATTTTTGATGCTTGAAATCAACTGATCTTCATCAACATTTTAGATCCGCCGTCAAGAGCATGAAATCATCATTGATCGCTCCAAGATCACCAACCAGTTAACCAAGAAAGTACACTTTCTGTCCGACCGATCAAGAAATCGACAAGACAGATGTCACCGACCCACTAGCACTAATCAATGTTTGAAGTTGCATCGTCATCTGACATCAAACAACATGTGGATCCATTGGCGATCATCACAAGAAGAATTCCAAAAGACGCGGCACCCCCGCGACTCTTCAAATGCCCTGGCGACCACTTACTGCAGTTAATTAACCCGTTTTATGACAACTTAATGCGGTCATTAACCCATTATTTTGGACGGCCCAATCAAAATCAAGCAAATGGGAGTTACAAGTCCAAGTAATCATGGTAATAAAACCATGAAACTCCCCTCATCATGGAGATTAAAGGCAATTAAATGCCCATCATTCTCCATCGGCTAATCATATTCAAGGAAAAAGGAATTACAAAATCAAGAAATAAAAACTTGTAACTCCTCTCATCTTGGAGCATCAATGCTCATAAACCCACCTTATAGCCACCAAAAGCCTATAAAAGAAGGGTCATTCCAAGAAGAAAGGGTCTAGAAAAGTCAAAGAAAAATCCCGAAGAATTCTTGAAGAAATCTCTACACAAACAAGCTCTCCTTCTTCGAAGGAACTTTGCTGCAAGAAACACCACGGGCAATGTTAGACCCCGACCCAGGCTAATTCGATTAGTGTGTGTTTAGTCCTAAGCGGGTTTAGTTACCGTTGGGTTAGAAATAATTAATTTTAGTCCTGGACATAGATTTGGGAATTTTGAGAACGTTTAGTGTTAGTCAGACACGCCCAGGAAGGCCTGAGTATACGTGTAAGCTTGGGAGGATCGTTTTGATTTTTGTTTTAATTATGATTTTTATTTCATTTGAATGGTTTTATTATTCATTACAACTTTCGTTTTCGGCCCATCCGTGTTTGAAGCCCAAAAATCCAAGTTTTGACCCAAAAAGGGTAAAAATTGTCTTTTATACCCAAATTTGGACACAAATTTTAAATTTTCAGAACTAGGTCAAATTTATACTTTCTGGAAACTAGATTTTTTTATGATCATTTTATCATTCTTCGTCGTTTTCATCCGGGGGCCGCAAGGACATGTTTTAACCTTTGTAAGTTTCAATCTTTGTGGGGCCCACTTTCCGCTCAATTTAAACCTCATCTCCCTCCTTCATGTTTCACTTTCCCAAATCCTGCAACTTTCAAGGACCTAGGGCCGAGAAACCTTTTTTCCTCTTCACTTTCTTCCTCTTGAATACTCAAGCTATAGGCCTCCAAATGAAATTTCAAGACCATCATCTTTTTCCTCTTCTTCCAAGCTTTCCATGGATATAAATCTCTTGAAGTTTCCAGCTAGAAAACCTCTTCATTTTCTTCATCTCTTCTTGTTTGGGCATCTCTAGGTAAGAGCTCCAACCCATCTCTTCAATGGAGTCTTTTCAACTCCTAAAGAGCTTGTTTTTCTAACATGTGTCACGCCCCCGAACCAGAACCTCGGGGGCGGGAAATGGGATTAAAGCATAAATGTATTTTACTTCTCCCAGGATCCGCGTGTGTGAAGACAACACATTCCAACACATTCTGAATATTTTGCGGAAGCTTTTGTGGCGTTGCGACCCGAAGTCCGTGACCATCCTAACTATTGTATCAAGAATCATATCAGACTGGAGTAAACCATCACAACAAAATACAGAGCTGACAGTAACAGGATATTACATTCCCAAATATGTTCAAGTTACAATTATCAATGTACATTAATTAAGAATCCCAAGAAAAAGGCTAATAAAAGCCATACAACAATAAGCTATAACCATTACCCAAATGAATGACATAGCTCCGATGTCAAGCTCAATGTCTGCATGACATAGCCGACAAAACAACCTGCAAAGCATGGCTCCACAGCCAACAAAACACTCAACTCGGGGCGAAGAAATCTGAACCTGAGTACCAAAAGTAGTGGGTCAGACACGACGGTCTGGCAGGTGGATGAAAAGATAACAAATATACTGAAGAATAAAACATATGATAAACCATGCTATTTGATCAAAATGCTGCATATAATTAAACGGGTGCAAAGACGGGAATCTCGGGGAAAACCTGTATTCATTTCAAGCATGGGTAAAACATGAATATCTAATAAAACATGTGTTCATTTAAACATATTTCAACGCATGGATATTTAACAAACCGGGTATCGTTTAAAACAGGTATAAACGTAGGGATCTGGCAAACAAGTGTCATTTGAAACATATTTCAAAACATGGATATTTAATAATCGGTAATCATTTAAAACATGTATAAACATAGGAATCTCACAAGCCAAATGTCATTTAAAACAAAGCACGGATATTTAACAATTCGGGTATTCATTTAAAACCTGTGTAATCACATAAATCTAGTAAAACCATCGATCGTTTGAAACATATGTAAAAGCATGGGTATTCGCCCAACCGGCATCCATTTAAAACATGTGCGGGTACAAAGAACAGAAAACACTATAATAATAACTGAATTTACATTGGAGAATATGAACACTTGTTTAAATAACAACTTTCATAAAGGAAACGAATCATTTATCGGAAAGCAAGTAAACAATATAAAACATGTCGGGTATCCAAGGAATCGGGAACTGGCAAGATGGCAACCACACGAAGCTAAGTCCTCTATCACTAAAGCGATAGAGCAATAACTAGGCCCTGATCTCAGTCACTCGAGGTGAGGAGAAACAGGGGATCTCATATAAATACATATACTAGGCACTGATCTCAGTCACTCGAGGTGAGGAGAAACAGTGGATCTCATGAATGCATATACATATACTATACATGACCACGGTAGCGAGCCGGGCATCGGGGACCACAGTAGCAATCTGCGGTATCGGGACAAGACCACGGTAATAACCGGGTAGCGGGATACAAGCTGCAGCTGGCGGGACAAGAGGGGGATCTCCAAGTCGGTGGATCAGACCAACAAGGTTATCCAAGCTTAGTGGTGCCGACTCATAGGTCAAATACAATCGAGACAATGCAAGTAAATCAAGTACAAATACATAATCAAACGGGCAAGACGGGGGTGCTCAAGGGCACACTGACATATCATGTGGTGCAATGCACTTCGGGACAATAACTGTTACCAGAGTAACTTCAATGCTTTCGGGAAACAAGTCATGTGATGCAAATCTCGGGAAATGAGAAAATATAATGCACTATACCATTTCGGGAAGAATATTGATTTCAAGATCTATTTAAGTGAATAGGGGTCCCGTATGTCGATTATAATAATTACTTGGTACTCCTTGAGTTTGAAGACATTCCGGGCTCCTTATGCACTTTTCGATTTTCCAAACTTAAAATGAGCTTATGGGTAGTACTAGATGTTACAATAGAAAAGAATCAAGATCATAAACGGTCCATCCTAGGCATGACATTAATCCGGAAACATCGAGCAACCTATTCAGTCACCGAAAGGAATAGAATTCGCGATAACCAAGGGAAAGACTTGTGTTTAGATATAAAGAAGATATCGCGTCGTTCCATCCCGTTCAAGATTGAAATGGATTGAACTTCGATGTCACCAAACTAACCGTGAGGCGTGTCGGCTCAAGACATCCTCACACATAATCCACACAGTCCAAAAAGGGTAGCCAGGGTCCCACCTAAAACCAAGAATTAGTGTCTAAATCAACACCATTCTTTTCTTTTAATTCCCTAGTCTTAGAGACCTTAGATTAGGGTACAGTTGGTCTTAACACTAAGGTATATACCCCTAGGACTCATAGAAAGCCCAAAGGTTTCCAAAAAAAACAAATATCAAATTTCACTTCGGTCTGATTGATCGGTCGAAATTTCTGTACCAGTTATGCACAGGGTCCGATCGATCGGCCAATCGATCGGCCCAAGAAGCCTTACAGTTAAAACACAGTCCGATCGATCGGACCTGGGCGTGTGCAGGTCCGGGAACACTAAATTTTCTCCTCTTTTCCTTTCCTTTCCAACACTTAAACAATCACATAGAACTATAAACAAGATGATTTAAATACATGTTTCCAAGACAATAATATGAGCTAAAGAGCTCCTCAATTTCAAGTTCCTCCCTTTCCATTCTTTCCATTCACAACAAATCTCAAGGTGGAAAAAACTCATTCATGTGAAATCATTTGAAACCTTGACAATATGATGCATACATTTTGTGAGAACCCGACCCCTAATCTCTCGGATTAGTGTTGTTTTATTTGTGGATTAGTTCTTTTAGTGGGATTAGTAGTTGTTGGGGTTGAGTTTGTGAGCTAGAATGGTTTTTCTTCTAGTTTTGGGCTTTTGAGTGCTTTGGTAGCTTGTGGGGCCCTTTGGGGGTTCCCTTTTTGGCTTTTCTTTTCTTGTGAGATTTTCCCGATTTGTTTCGTATCGTGTTTTTGGCCCGTTGCATTCATCTTGAGGAATCCTACAACTTTCATGTTGATCCCATATCCATTTGAGAACCCGAAAACCGATTTCTTGGCCTTGAGGGCAAAACAGTCTTTTCACACCAAATCTGTACCCAAAACTCGATATTCTCGAAATCCGTGAAACATACACTTTTTGAAAACTAGATATTTCGACGATCATTTCTTCCTTCTTCGTCGAATCCATCCGAGGTCCCGAATTAGATGATTTCAGCCACCCAAGTTCTTTAAGTTGTGGGACCCAACCTTCTTTGTTAACATAAGAGGAACCCATCTCCTTCATTCACTTCATTCTCCATTTTCCAGCCCAAACCAGCAACCTAGGGTTTTCCCTTGTGTTCTTCTTCTTCTCCTTGCTTCTTCATCTCCAAGCCACTCCAAGAGATCATCACTCAAGAAATGGAGATCACCATTCTCTTCTCCACCTTGCAAGCTTTACATAGATGCCATTAGAAGAGAAATCCACCAACATTGAAACCCTCCTTGAGCTTGTTCTTCTCATTTGAAGGTCATCAAAGTAAGTGATTCGTCCCATCTTCTAGATTTGTAATCTTCTAGCCTTAGAGAAGCTCCACCTTGATTATTGAAAGGTTTCATGGTCATTTCATTGTTTAACCCATTTTAGGGTTGTTTTGGGGGTTTTGTAGAGATTGTGGATCTTGAGCTTGAGAAGGGATTAGGAGCTTGATTTGCTTGATTAGAGTCAAAGGCAAGTGGATGAATGGATGGTTTGAATGTTATTAAGCTTTATGAGAAAAACCTAAGTTTTATTGCTTGTTCTTGATAATGTGATATATGTTTCTACACATGCTTCTTGTCATATTTCTATTGATTTTGAAATTGCATATTAATGGTGGTTTCTCTCTTGTTAATCTCTTGGAAAAATGTACTTTCATTTGGTCAAGTTTGTTCATATGATTTTCAAAGGAATGAGGTTGGATTGGCTATTCATAGTCATGTTTATAAGTTACATTGACTTGAAATTGATACCCGTTTAAAGAGGTGTTTGAATTTAAGTGTTCATTGGAGTTTTAAAGAGGTTTTGAAGTGATTATGGAAGGGAATGCTAGTGGTTTAATTGTTGGAAAGGAAAGGAAAAAGGAAGAAAAATCAGCTTTCCCGGACCTGCTGCACCCAGGTCCGATCGATCGGACCTACAGGCCGATCGATCGGACTGTCAGTAACTGTAAGCCTTTTTGGGCCGATCGATCGGCCGATCGATCGGACCCTGTACATTCTGGTACAGAAATTTCGAGTCCAGTGAAATTTGATATTGTGTTTTTTTGGAAACCTTTGAGCTTTCTATGAGTCCTAGAGGTGTATACCTTAGTGTTAAGACCAATTGTACCCTAATCTAAGGTCTCTAAGACTAGGGAACTAAAAGAAAGAATGGTGATGATCTAGGCACTAATTCTCGGTTTTAGGTGGGACCCTGGCTACCCTCTTTGGACTGTTTGAACCATGTGTGAGAATGTCTTGAGCCGACACGCCTCACGGTTGGTTCGGTGGCATCGGAGTTAATCCATTTCAATCTTGAACGGGATGGAACGACGCGATATCTTCTTTATATCTAATCACAAGTCTATTTCCTTGGTTATCGCTAATTCTATTCCTTTCGATGACTGAGTAGGTTGCTCGATGTTTCCGGATTAATGTCATGCCTAGGATGGACCGTTTATAATCTTGATTCTTGCTATTGTAACATCTAGTATTACCATAAGCTCATTTTAAGTTGTGAAAATAGTAAAAGTGCATAAGGAGCCCGGAATGTCTTCAAACTCAAGGAGTACCAAGTAATTATTATAATCGACATACGGGACCCCTATTCACTTAAATAGATCTTGCAATCAATATTCTTCCCGAAATGGTATAGTGCATTATATTTCCTCATTTCCCGAGATTTGCATCACATGATATGAAAGTGCGCCCTTGAGCACCCCGTTTTACCCGTTTAATTATTGTACTTGATTTACTCGTTTCCCCGAAAGCATTGAAGTTACACTAGTAACAGTTATTTGTCCCGAAATGTATTGCCCGATATGAAGTGACAGTGTGCCCTTGAGCACCCCCGTTTTACCCGTTTATTTACTGTACTTGATTTACTTGCATATGTCTCGATTGGTTTTGACCTATGAGTCGGCATCACTAAGCTTGGATACCTTGTCGGTTTGATCCACCGACTTGGAAATCCCTCTCCCGTCCCGCCAGCTGCAGTTTGGATCCCGATACCCGGTTATTACCGTGGTCCCGTCCCGATACCCGGTTCGCTACCGTGGTCCCGTTCCCGTTCCCGTATATTTATTATTGTATATATGATTTACGTTGAGTCTCCTCACCTTGTGTGACTGAGACCAACGTCCCGCTCTTGTCACTTCGGTGATAGAGGACTTAGCTTCTTGTGATTGCCATCTTGCCAGTTCCCGATTCCTTGGACACCCAACATGGTTTATATTGCTTACTTGTTTTCAGATAAATGATTCATTGCTTTTATGAAAGTTGTTATTTAGATAAGTGTTAATGCTCTCCATTGTAAATTCAGTCACTATTATATTGTTTTATGTCCTTTGCACACGTACATGTTTTACATGAATGTCGGTTGGGTGAATACCCGTGCTTTTACACATGTTCCATACGATCAATGATTTTGCTAGATTTATATGATTACACGTGTTTTAAAGGAATACTCGAATTGTTAAATATTCGTGCCTTGTTTTAAAGGACATTTGGTCTGTCAGATATCTATGTTTATACCTGTTTTTAAATGAATACCCGAATTGTTAAATACCCATGCTTTGAAATAGGTTTCAAATGACACTTGTTTTGCCAGATTCCTATGTTTATACCTATTTTACATGATACCCGATTTGTTTAAATATCCATACTTTGGAATAGGTTTAAATGAACATTAGTCTTGTTGGATTTCTTTGGTTACACCTGTTTTAAACGATACCCGATTTATTAAATATCCATACTTCTACATAGGTTTCAAATGGACATTGGTTTTGCTAGACTGCTATGAATACCTGGTTTGTTGTATACTTGTGTTTTTACTTAAGTTTCAAATGAACGTTGTTCTGCCATACCGCTATATTTATACATGTTTTAGACGAACACCCCATTGTCAAATCTCTATGATTATAGATGATGTAAACGAACACATGTTTTATTAGATGTTCATGTTTTACCCGTGCTTGAAATGAATACAAGTTTTTCCCCGAGATTCCCGACTTTGCACCCGTTTAATTATATGCAGCATTTGATCGAATAGCATGATTTATCATATGTTTTACTCTTTAGTATATTTGTTATCTTTTCATCCACCTGCCAGACCGTCGTGTCTGACCCACTACTTTTGGTACTCAGGTTCAGATTTCTTCTTCCCGAGTTGAGTGTTTTGTTGGCTGTGGAGCCATGCCTTGCAGGTTGGTTTGCCGGCTATGTCATGTAGACATTGAGCTTGACATCGGAGCTACGTCACATTTGGGTAGTGGTTTATAGCTTCTTGTTGTATGGCTTTTGTTAGCCTTTTTCTTGGGATTCTTAATTAATGTACATTGATAATTGTAACTTGAACATATTGGGAATGTAATATCATGTTACTGTCAGCTCTGTAATTTATTGTGATGGTTTACTCCAGTCTGATATGATTATTGATATGATAGCTATATGCTAAAGGTTGAGTGCGATGCGGAATCCGATGGCCACGGACTCCGGGTCGCAACGCCACAAATGCTTCCGCAAAATATTCAGAATGTGTTGTCTTCACACACGCGGATCCTGGGAGAAGTAAAATATAATTATACCTTAATCCCATCTCCTGCCCCCGAGGTTTCGGTTCGGGGGCGTGACACATTTTCCAAGCATGAACAAGAGGGAAATAAACCCATCAATAAGCACATTTCGAAATCAATATTAATCATAGTAAAGACAACTACTAAAATCACCAAAACCCTTAATGAAACAAGATTTTTCTCACAAAACATGTTAATAATCAAAATGATCCAATCATCCACTTGCCTTTGACTCTAATCAAGCAAATCAAGCTCCTAATCACCTCTCAAGCTCAAGATCCACAATCTCTACAAAAACCCCCAAAACAAACCCTAAAATGGGTTAAACAATGAAATGACAAGGAAACCATTCAATAATCAAGGTGGAGCTTCTCTAAGGCTAGAAGATTACAAATCTAGAAGATGAAGAAGAACACTTACTTGGATGACCTTCAAATGAGAAGAACAAGCTCAAGGGAGGTCTCTAGGTTGGGAGATTTCTCCAAAAATGGTATCAATAGGGAGCCATGGTGAAGAGGAAGAAGAAGATGGTCTCCATTTCTTGATTGATGAACTCTTGGTGTGGCTTGGAGATGAAGAAGCAAGAAGAAGAAGAAGTTTCAAGAAAAGCCCTAGGCTCAATAGTTGTGCTGGAACAATGGAGAATGGAATGAATGAAGGAGATGGGTTCCTCTTATAAGCAAGTGAGGTTTGGGTCCCACAACTTAAAGAACTTGGGTGGCTGAAATCATCTAATTCGGGACCTCGGATGGATTCGACGAAGAAGGAAGAAATGATCGTCGAAATATCTAGTTTCCAAAAAGTATATGTTTCGTGGGTTTCGGGAATATCAAGTTTTGGGTACAGATTTGGTGTGCAATGACTGTTTTGCCCTCAAGGCCAAGAAATCGGGTTTCGGGTTCTCAAATGGATACGGGATCAACATGAAAGTTGTAAGATTCCTCAAGATGAATGCAACGGGCCAAAAACACAATACGAAACAAATCGAAAAAATCTCACAAGTAAATGCAAAGCCGAAAAGGGAACCCCCAAAGGGCCCCACAAGCTACCAAAGCACTCAAAAGCCCAAAACTAGAAGAAAACCCATTCTAGCTCACAAACTCAACCCAACAAATACTAATCCCACTAAAAGAAACTAATCCACAAATAAAACAACACTAATCCAAGAGATTAGGGGTCGGGTTCTCACAACATGCAACACCCATTTCGAAATGGGTTCTTGTTTTTCAGATTTGAATGGATTTTTATTGGGTTTTTGTAGTGTTTGGGTTAGCTCTTGAGTAGGAGTGCTTGAAGAGGTTTTGCTTGGCATTTGGGCAAAAATGCAAGTAATCTCTATAGGTTGAATGTTGTATGTGTGTTTGAGGATTTCATTGTTACTCTTGAAAATTGCATATAACTTGCTATTAATCTTCATTGTTATGTTTTCTTTAGATTTCTTCTTATGTGATTTCTATTCAAATATATGTATTAATGTCAAGTGTTTCTTCCAAACTTCTAGATTTCTATTTGACTTCAAGCCCTTGTTTTATTATGAAATTTGGATTTGTTTTGATAGAGAATGGAGATTAAATGTTTAGATTTTGGATTGAATGATATTGAGTTATGAAAATGAACCCTTGGAGAGCATGAAGGATCAGGGAAGTGAAGGTGCTTAGTTGTGAGAAGAAGGGGAGAAAAATTGTGGAAAATTTGACTTTAAATGCACTGCCCGTGCAGCTGTCGGTCAGCTGTCGGCTAGCCGGAATTCCCATTCGGTTAATCAACAGTCAACTGAACTCTATCGGTTCCTTTTCCAAAAGCTTGCATCACGTCAGGGAGTTCTCGGTCAGCTGTCGGTTAACCGACATGCCCATTTCGGTTAAACGACAACCAACCAAACTCTGTCGGTTCCTTTTCCAGAATGCTACATTTTTCTTAACATGGATTCAGGCGGTCAGCTGGCGGCTAGCCGGCACTTCCCATTTCGGCTAGCCGACAGGTGATCAAGATGCTAACCGAATTAGCAAAATGACTTGTTTTTTAAGGACTTTTGGTAAGAGTGAAAACTAGAATATGTTTAGAGATCTTTAGCCTGATACTGTGTACTTGAAAACCTAAAATTTCTTTTAACTTCGGGGGCACCAATTCTCTTTTAAATTCCAACATTTTGGTTTCATTTACACAATGGTCAACCAAAGGTCCTTACATATGCTTGATAGGCCTTGCTTTCTAACTTTAGTTTTGATACAATCAGTATCATCGTGTACTAGTTTTGAAACTCAAGTATAAGCTCGTTTGAAGATTATTCCAAGAATAAAAAAGGGATTACTTCTTAAGCTTGTATGCATATAATTATGCCTCTTGCTAGTCGTGACTTGTCTCGTTTTGATAAGTGATTCCCCCTTCAAGTTCGATCGAATTAAGACGTGTTTCGCCGTGTTTTTTGGATTCATGAATCCAAGTGAACACCACTGAGCTTGGACTTCCCTTCAGTCTGATCCACTGTCTGGGGGTCATTAAACATGTGGACTATCTGTAGATTAGTCATGTATTATATTACACATCATGCGTGTCCGGTTCCGCAGCTGGAAATCCTCGTCCACCTCAGTGTGGCGTGGGAATCGTGTTTTGTTTATCATGCTTGTCGTGCGTGCTTGCTCTTTTCATTATAAATAATAGAGAAAGGATGGGCTCTTTGATATTATAAGTATTCATGCTAGCTTGCTTTAGTATCTTAGTTTGTTTTGTATTTTAGTTTTGTTTATATTTCAGAAATGTACTTCAGTAAATTAATTATTTATTATGAATTTCTTAAAATATATATTGTTCCATGCTCATACCTAAATTGATTACCTGCCAAACCGTCGCGTTTGACCCTTGTATTTTGGTGTCCAAGTGCAAGTGACGTTGCCTTTGAAGATGAGCGTTTAAAAGAGGTTGTTGTGCCTCCCCCAGTCAGAGAATGGTAACCCGACGATGTCAACTAGACGTCGGGTGTGTGAGAACCCGACCCCTAATCTCTTGGTTTAGTGTCGTTTTATTTGTGGATTAGTTTCTTTCAGTGGGATTAGTATTTGTTGGGTTGAGTTTGTGAACTAGAATGGGTTTTCTTCTAGTTTTGGGCTTTTGAGTGCTTTGGTAGCTTGTGGGGCCCTTTGGGGGTTCCCTT
Organism: Cinnamomum chago; assembly: GCA_038049695.1. Classification (NCBI taxonomy): domain Eukaryota; kingdom Viridiplantae; phylum Streptophyta; class Magnoliopsida; order Laurales; family Lauraceae; genus Cinnamomum; species Cinnamomum chago. The sequence goes on along the minus strand of CP142454.1, from coordinate 54,762,589 downwards.
TTCGGCTTTGCCTTTACTTGTGAGGTTTTCCCGATTTGTTTCGTATTGTGTTTTTGGCCCGTTGCATTCATCTTGAGGAATCCTACAACTTTCATGTTGATCTCGTATCCATTTGAGAACCCGAAAACCGATTTCTTGGCCTTGAGGGCAAAACAGTCTTTTCACACCAAATCTGTACCCAAAACTCGATACTCTCGAAATCCGTGAAACATACACTTTTTGGAAACTAGATATTTCGACGATCATTTCTTCCTTCTTCGTCGAATTCATCCGAGGTCCCGAGTGAGATGATTTCAGCCACCCAAGTTCTTTAAGTTGTGAGACCCAACCTTCATTGTTAACAAAAGAGACCCTTCCCCTTCCTTCTCCATTTTCATGTTCCAGCACAACCATGGAGTCTAGGGTTTTCCTTGCTCCCTCTTCTTCTTCTTGCTTCCCATCACTCAATCCACTTCCAAGCTTGCACCAAGAAGAGATTGGAGGCCACCATCTTCTTCATCTCCTTGAGGACTTTCTTTCCATAGCTTTTGTGGAGCTCACCAACCATTACAAGACTTTCCTTGAGCTTACCTTGTCCATTAGAGGACCTTCCAAGTAAGTGATTCTTCCCATCTCCTAGATTAGTGTTCCTCTAGCTCTTGAGAAGCTCCATTTGTATTATTGAAAGCTCTTTCATTTTCATTCTTTGTGTAACCCATTTTAGGGCTTTTTTTTTGGGGGTTTTGTAGAGATTGTTGATCTTGAGCTTGAGAGGTGATTAGGAGCTTGTTTTGCTAGATTGGAACCCAAGGCAAGTGGATGAATGGATGTTTTTAATGTTATCAAAGTTTTATGAGAAAATCCCAAGTTTATTTCTTGTTTTTGATCATTGGATACATGTTGCACATATGCTCCTTGTCACATATATATATGGATTTCGAAATTTGCACATTAATGGTTGTTTCTATCTTGTTAATCTCTTGGAGAGGCATGCATTTCATTTAATCAAGTTTACTCATATGGTTTTATAAAGAATAGGATTGGTTTGGCTAATCATGGTTATGTTTATGAGTTGCATTGATTTGAAATTGATACTCATTTTTAGAGTTTTGCTAAAACATCCTTGGTTATGGAAATGTGATCAATAGACCTTGTTTATCTATAAATGTTGACTCAAATGAACCCTTGTCTATGATGGGAACTCCTCTCCTTGTTTGGGGATTGAATGTGAAGAAAGAGGTTGGATTTAATGATTCATTGAGGTCTTGATGGGAGTTTTATTGTAATTAGGATGTTGTTGAAGTAAGGAAAAACTCATTTGTATAAGTGTTGGAAAGGAAAAAGGAAGAGAAAGAAGGGAACTGAACTGCCAGAATTCAGTTTCTGGACAGTTCGCTCGAGCGACCATGACAGCTCGCTCGAGCGACCTGTCCAGAAAGGGATACGGGTTTTCCAGCAGCTTGGTCGCTCGAACGCATTTAAATAACCGCTCGACCGATGAGTTCGCTCGAGCGAACCTTCGATTCGCTCGAGCGATGCGGCCTGTCTGAACCGTTTTAAGGCGCTGGTACAGAAATTTGTGAGAGCGTCTTGAGCCGATGCTCGTCACGGTTGAGTCCAGTGGGTTTTGAGGTTTATTTTTCTTTGTGGACCTTGGCTAACCTCCTCGGACTCACTCGACCATATGTGAGAGCGTCTTGAGCCGATGCTCGTCACGGTTGGTTCGGATGCATCGAAGTTCAATCCATTTCAATCTTGAACGGGATGGAACGACGCGATATCTTCTTTATATCTAAACACAAGTCTTGCCCTTGGTTATCGCAAATTCTATTCCTTTCGATGACTGAGTAGGTTGCTCGATGTTTCCGGATTAATGTCATGCCTAAGATGGACCGTTTATAATCTTGATTCTTGCTATTGTAACATCTAGTACTACCCATAAGCTCATGTTAAGTTTGGGAAATAGTAAAAGTGCATAAGGAGCCCGGAATGTCTTCAAACTCAAGGAGTACCAAGAAATTATTAAAATCGACATACGGGACCCCTATTCACTTAAATAGATCTTGAAACCGATATTTTTACCCGAAATTGTTATAGTTCATTGTTTCACCTCTTTCCCCGAGATTTGCATTACATGACTGGTTTTCCCGAAAGCATTGGAGTTACTCTAGTAACAGTCATTTGTCCCGAAGTGCATTGCATCACATGATATGACAGTGTGCCCTTGAGCACCCCCGTTTTACCCGTTTATTTATTGTACTTGATTTACTTGTTTCCCCGAAAGCATTGAAGTTACACTAGTAACAGTTATTTGTCCCGAATGTATTGCCCGATATGAAGTGACAGTGTGCCCTTGAGCACCCCCGTTTTACCCGTTTACTTACTGTACTTGATTTACTTGCATATGTCTCGATTGGTTTTGACCTATGAGTTGGCATCACTAAGCTTGGATACCTTGTCGGTTTGATCCACCGACTTGGAAATCCCTCTCCCGTCCCGCCAGCTGCAGTTTGGATCCCGATACCCGGTTATTACCGTGGTCCCGTCCCGATACCCGGTTCGCTACCGTGGTCCCGTTCCCGTTCCCGTATATTTATTATTGTATATATGATTTACGTTGAGTCTCCTCACCTTGTGTGACTGAGACCAACGTCCCGCTCTTGTCACTTCGGTGATAGAGGACTTAGCTTCTTGTGATTGCCATCTTGCCAGTTCCCGATTTCTTGGACACCCGACATGGTTTATATTGCTTACTTGTTTTCAGATAAATGATTCATTGCTTTTATGAAAGTTGTTATTTAGATAAGTGTTGATGCTCTCTATTGTAAATTCAGTCACTATTATATTGTTTTATGTCCTTTGCACACGTACATGTTTTACATGAATGCCGGTTGGGTGAATACCCGTGCTTTTACATATGGTTCTAACGATCGATGGTTTTGCTAGAGTTATATGATTACACACGTTTTAAAATGAATACCCGAGTTATTAAATGTCCATGCTTTGGAACGTGTTTTAAATGACACTCGTTTTGTTAGATCCCGATGTTTATACTTGTTTTAAGTGAATACCCGATTTGTTAAATATCCCTGTTTTTGAAATATGTTTTAGATGACACTTGTTTTGCCAGATTCCTATGTTATACCTATTCTTACATGATACCCGATTTGTTTAAATATCCATACTTTGGAATAGGTTTAAATGAACATTAGCCTTGTCAGATTTCCTTGGTTACACCTGTTTTAAATGAACACCCGGTTTGTTAAATATCCGTATTTTTACATATGTTTCAAATGGACTTTGGTTTTGCTAGACTGCTATGAATACTTGATTTGTTGTACACTTGTGTTTTACTTAAGTTTCAAATGAACGTTTGTTTTGTCAAATCACTATGTTTATACATGTTTTAAGTGAATACCCGATTGTCAAATATCTATGTTTATAGATGATGTAAATGAACACATGTTTTATTAGATATTCATGTTTTACCCGTGCTTGAAATGAATACAGGTTTTTCCCCGAGATTCCCGACCTTGCACCCGTTTAATTATATGTAGCATTTGATCGAATAGCATGATGTATCTTATGTTTTATTCTTCAGTATATTTGTTATCTTTTCGTCCACCTGCCAGACCGTCGTGTCTGACCCACTACTTTTGGTACTCAGGTTCAGATTTCTTCGCCCCGAGTTGAGTGTTTTTGTTGGCTGTGGAGCCATGCCTTGCAGATTGTTTTGTCGGCTATGTCATGTAGACATTGAGCTTGACATCGGAGCTACGTCACATTTGGGTAGTAGTTTATAGCTTATTGTTGTATGGCTTTTATTAGCCTTTTTCTTGGGATTCTTAATTAATGTACATTGATAATTGTAACTTGAACATATTTGGGAATGTAATATCCTGTTACTGTCAGCTCTGTAAATTATTGTGATGGTTACTCCAGTCTGATATGATTCTTGATATAATAGCTATGGGCTAAAGGTTGAGTGCGACGCGGAATCCGATGGCCACGGACTTCGGGTCGCAACGCCACAAATGCTTCCGCAAAATATTCAGGATGTGTTCTCTTCACACACGCGGATCCTGGGAGAAGAAAAAATACATTTATGCTAAATCCCATCTCCCGCCCCCGAGGTTCTGGTTCGGGGGCGTGACAGGGTGGGATCTTGAGTTTCGCTTCACCTTGTCATGGGTTTTATTTTGTTATTTTGAGGATTTGTATTGGCCTTTATTGGCCTCTTATGGGTTGTAACAAAACTTAACTTAATTGTGTGTTAACCTTATAACTTGAATTATGATGGGAATGACCTTATAACTTGAATTATGATGGGAATGCTTTGTTATGATTCCTTCTTCTGATATCTTGGACTTGATGTTATTTTAATGTTGCACTTAAAATTTTATTCGTGCTTGTCTTGATGTGATTTGCTACACACTTCCGCAAACTTGATCATGTGAGCTAGATTTCACGTGTCTCGGGAATCCTCACCGCCGGAACCTGTGGGAAACACGTCGGGGGCCCGTGCCTCGGTCTGGGGTCGCGACAGGCAACTGGTGACATCCCAACTAGATTTGCTCTCTTTTGAGAGGATGAGCTTAAAGTAGTAGTCAAATTAGTATGTTTTCTTGTTAATTGATTCACCAGCATAATTATTCGATATTTGCACGATCTGCATAGTTGGTACTTATCATTGACATCTATTGATTTAAATGTCTTTAATTCAATTTGCAACATTATGTAATTCCTTATTATTGCCTATACTTGCTAAATCGTCGTATTGAGATACTACATTTTGTGTCACAGATGCAGGTGCAACTCTCGGTCCTGAAGAGGCCACGGAGGGAGAGGAGGTTACCCAAGAGGTACCTCCAGGATTAGAAGAGTGGCCAGAACAATTGCCAGCTTAGATTCTACTTCCCTCAGAGTGCGTGTTGCATTTTGTAGATATCATAGTTAGTGTGGCTAGCCCCTTTTTGTGTGGTCACACTTAGCTTAACATTCTGTTTTTAATATACTTTTGGTAGTAGATGTATAGGGTTCTTTCATTGATCCCTCTTTTGTAAACCAATGTTTATACTTGTATAATCCTTTTGTATTAAACTTGAATGTTTAACTGAACTGAATGGGAAATGATACTCTCTGTTGATGAATTTCAACTTCCGTTATATTTAAATGTTATTCAATTGTGTTAGTGAGTTGGACTCATATGTGGAATAGTTGTTTTTTTCTCCTTCGTGTGTTGTATTTGGCTCGAGACAGGTACAACATCACGGGAGTACGTGTGCCATACCTCGGGGATTACCCTAGGCCAGGGTGATTCGGGACCGGGATGTGACAGGAAAACTTCAAATTACAGTGGTAGAAGTTAGAACTAACGCGTATCTAAGAAATGCATATCATAACAAAACCAATTAGATTTGAAACTAACAAGAGATACTTACATCAAGAAGAAATAAGCATAATAAAATCAATTAGATTTGAAACTAACCTAAGATACTTACATCAAGAAGAAATAAGCAGAGTTTCTAAAAGATTCTCTGGATTGGAATTCGAAGAGAGAGAGAGAGAGAGAAATCTCTACTGCTAAAACCGATCAGATGCTGAGAAAGTGCCAAGTTCATCATAAGAGAAAAGGGGTTTTCTGCCCAAGTTCATCATCAAACCCAAACATGTAAGAAATCACTGGAAAATCATCTCAAATAATGAGAAGTAATCTCTTTCATATGATATCTCATCATCCTGCCTTGTAAACAATCTAGTGCTGGGAAAAAGAAAACAGAGAACAAAGGATGAAGGAGAAAGGGGAAATGCTCACCAGGAAAAAAATCACAAAAAGATGGTTTCGATCTGAATTTGCAGATCACCCTTGGAAAATCCTCTTCTCATCGAAATGAATACCCAAAATCAAAATTCTCAAATGCTCCTTCCCATCCTGGCATTCGAAAACCCCATCAATAGTTGCTTCTGGAACACAAGGATAACAAATATCTTGACTTGAAACAAAGCATTCACCAACAGGAATTTAGAAATCCCTTGTAGTCTGAATTCCCGTTAGGAATGCTCGTAAACAAGCATTAGGAATTGGGATGGAGGGCCATATTTAGAATTTACTTAAGATATAAGTTTAATAGGAAACTTTAGGGATATACCACTCTTATAAATAAAGATCTCAAATCTAACAATTTGAGTTTGCTAAGGAAGGTGAGTAAATCCATAAATCTCTCTTTAAGTTAAAATCAGATCAAAACCAATTTTGCAATTGAAATTGAAATTGAGCTCATATTTCTCAATCATTTTTGAAATTGGACTCCAATCTTAAAATTAAACCCTATCCCTTTAATATATAATAATAGATAAATTTTGATTTGGCAAAAAGTCCCAATATATAGATATATTTTTTTTGCACTTTTTGTGGCCCCTATTCATGGTCCAAATCAAATATTCTCAAATTAATGTTAAGCATCTTGACATTTAGTTTGATATCTTAAATCTTCGTAGATATTAAGAAATTTGTGAAAAAAAACTTAAACAAATCCAAATTGCCGGATGTTGTAAAATTCATTTTACTATTTCATGTGTAAGAGGCAAATGGACCCTTGACACCTAAATCCAACTGAGCCAAAAGGCAGAGAAAGATATAACACCTAAATCAAAGTCAATCCGAAATCTTTGAGCCCGTACTCATCACAATATAAATTATATAATCAAAACCACTAGGAAATACCTACATATTTTGATGAGGTGATATGGATAGTGGAGGATAATGGTAGATTTATTATTAAATTATTCTATATATTAAAGTAAACAGGGAGGTGGGCTGTGAGGGGTGCCACGTTAGGTGAGTTTTCCTTTAAGAAAAATACTTATGAAAACACAAAGAGCTTTGGGTTTAATTTGGACCATTACACCTCCCAAATGCCCTCCCTAATTCTCTCCATTTAAATTAAGATTATCATTTCATAAACCTACATTTCTAAACTCCTTCTAACTTCCCCTAAAATCTCTCTTTTCCTAACTTTTCTATTTTATCTTCTTATCTTAATCCTCAAATCACTCTCTAATCTTCATCCATCCTAAGATCTATCTAACCAATCCTCTTATCATTATGATTTTAGTATTAACTTTGTAAACTGTTGGATTCACCCATGTGATGGATTCTCATGCATATTACATACTGCTATGCTATTTATTAAACAAAATGAGCTCAGATCAGGGCCCACCTTGATGCACGCCTGCATTTACTAGGAGCATATGGACCATACATGTGATTGAGATCCACAAGGTGGGCCCCACATAATTATTGGTATGCAATTGTTGTTAGTTTCCACGCCTTTTGGTTTCTAATTGGCTACACGGCTTGCATTACATGCCTCACATGGGAGATTGCTACTTCACAAAGGCATGAAACCTAATTGAAGTGGCCCACCATATGCTATTAATCACATAAAAAACTCATAACCCAATGATATGCATAAAGCTATGAGATTTTCACCGATGTAAATCTTATAATAAATCCCTAAGCCCCACATGAGAGATTTTGCTTCACAAACGCTTGAAGTGTACTTGAAGTGGCCCACCACATGCCATTGATCCATAGAAATTAACTTTGATTCAAGGAGGACCAAGGGGGGTTGGATGGTCAATGGGGAAACAAATAGGCCCAAAAAGAAAATAATATGGATTTGCCAATGCATATTATTGATCACGCTAATTTCTTCTTTGAGGCATCGCTAGGACTTAGAGTTATATATATTCAATTCCAAATGTCATCGATAATCATTAATGTTTAGTGGCAAAAACTTCATCATTTATTTATTTATTTTATTTTTTTTCCACGAATAAGAAAATTGAAAAAAAAAATTCTTCTTTGAAAGAATTTCTCATAGATGAATCATATATCTAAAACTCAATCCATTGATTTTGCTTGATGCATTTGCCATTGTGTTTTCTTAAGGTTCATTTATTGATTTTTAGTGATTCAACCTCATGAAATGCATATGTGAATGGATGATATATGTTATTTTTTATTATTTTTATTTTTCTTATCGGTTCACATTATTTTGGGTTATTAAGAAAAGATTTTCTCTATTCATTTCTCTATTGCTTTTTTTTTTCCTAAATAGGTACTGTTGGGACGACCCAAGCCATTTTTTGAAATAATATATTTATTTTATTTATCAATAATATTCTAAAGAAAATATTAAATTAAAAAATATTTTTATTTTTTAGTGAATTACTAGTCCTCTTATAAGATTGAGTAATCTTAATATTGTCTCTCCCTTTGGGTGGAATGGATTTGGTATAAGTAGAGTATTAAGAGATTTTCTCTTTGCGCATGGATGATGTTTAAAAGATGCCCCAAAACAAAAGATTTTTTGCTTAGGTTTAAGGTGGATTGTGATTCCGTATGTATTTTATGTGACTATACTTGGAAAACAACTGCCCATTTATTTTCTCATTGCCTATTTTTTAGAATGTTTTGGGCTGAGTTTCTTCAGAAGTGTTTCCTTCTAATAGTTCCTTGCAACTCTCTTTCGGAAATGGTTCTTTCCATCTTTGATCGGTTTGATCCCCATGAAGTAGATATTCATTGATCGGGTAAGCTTATATTTCCAGCTTGTGTGGCATATCTGGCATGAAAGAAATCATCAAATAATTAAAAATAAAATATCTTGTCCATTTGATATTTTGAAGACAATTTTGAAAACAAGTGAGAAGCAGATTGGTTTTTTTGCGCATATATTTGCTAAGTCAGTTTGCAAGTAAGTGGGATTTGCATTCTTCAGTTTTTCATATTCTGGTTTCTGAGTACATGGAAATGCCAAAAGGAAATTGCTCAACCATTTTTCATTTTTATCAAGTTTGACGAGTGTTTTTTTTTTTAGTTTTTAGAGAGATAAGGATGATTGATCCTACAAAATGGTGTGATTAAATCCGATTTGGATTTTTATCATGGCACTCATGATGTATATGAGTTTCTTCCAAATGATGTTACAATCTATCTATCAATTGAAGAAGACAGTGTCTTGCTTAAAATCTTAAAGAATCCGAGCCAAAAAATGTGGAAAGAGCTTCGATTTTAAGAAGTTCACTACTTCTGTATTTCCACTTGATCATTAAAATTATGTAGAAAAATCAAATCTTTACATGGTGTTCCTACTCCTCTTTTGATGACAGATCTTCAGTTTTTTTGTAAAGTCTTCAGTGAATTAGATTGGACCCGGTTTGTGGGCCTCTGATTTATTGCTTGGCTCGGGCTATGGATTTCTCTTTTATAGTTGGGTTTTTATTTTAATGGGTATATCTCAGTAGGGGATACATTTATCTTCATCCATTTAATCTTTTTTTTTTTTAAAAAGACTCACTTATCTTTAAAAGAAAAAAGAAAAAAGAAGAAAAAAAAAAAACACACTACCTGGTCAATTTGGGCAGGTTGACAATGAAGGTAAAAGCCAACCCAAACCCTTTCCAAATAAAAGCTGACCACACGCAACTTAAACCCCACCCAAATAATATACTCCTCACCTGTTTCTTGCATTGAGTCAAGTACCCAAAGTTTTTTGTTTGGTTTGCATTTAAGAGCATACAAAACTTTAGAAAATGCATGTGCTTGGTGATGATATATACTACACTTAATATTTACATTTGTTCATTGATAAGCCAGGTATCCAGCCTGAACTTGGAATATGACCCAATTCCATGTGGGGTTTGAAAATCCTGGCTTAAAATGAACTGGAACAAAACAAACTATATCCATGACCCAAAATTGCAGTTCTCCTCAACCCGCTCTTTTCAAATCTGCGATAGAGGATCCGGACTCTATCATCTAACTACGTATTCCTTCTTCTTCCTTTCCCATTTTACCGTGGATTGCCCCTCAAATTTACCAAATCTGCCATCATATCTTTCTTCTTCTTCTTCGCCAAGCCAATGGAAGTTGCTCCTGAAGGCTACAGAAAGAACGCGGGCATCTGCCTCATCAATCCCTCTAGCATGGTAAGGTCACGATTTCTAGGGTTTTTCCTTTTCCCTATCCCTTGTTTCTGATCTCTCTCTCTTCCAAATCTTTGCAGATTTTGGTTGCAAAGAGGATCAATTCCCCCGTATCCTGGCAAATGCCGCAGGTAATTCTATTTCCTTTTCTCCTATTGATTGATTGATCAATGCCTTTTCCATTCATTGAATCTGAATACTCCATTCGTTGTAACAGAAACATCTCCTGTTTATAGTGGAGTGCTTAAGATGAAATAGACAACTTAAGCTTATCAAAATTCAATTGAAGACTATTTCAAATTCTAATTCAAATGTATTTCAAATTCTGAACCAAACCTATCTAATATATCTAAACACATCTACTATAGGATCGTGCGATTGTTTGCGATTTCTTGCCAGAATGTCCATTGTGCTTCACTGGGGATCATTGCTTGTTTGTAGAGTCCATCACCATTGTGTGTCGGACCGACCTAGTAGTCTTCTGTAATGATCCCTCTAGAAGCATAAGATGAAGAATCATGAGAGGGTTATAGATGAATGTGGATGTAAGAGGGTTATAGATAGATATAAGAAGATCTGACTTTTATGTACAGGGAAAAACAATGAAACGATGAAGTTATTCCAAAAGTGGAAGGAGAAAGGACCATGGGCGGCTTGATTGTATGATGGCTACTACATGCCATGACTTTGATACCATGTAGATGCTACAGTGACTGCATTTCATAAATTGACCGTATTGTTGTCAACAGTAACATCCCCTACTTATAATGGGGTGAATAAGATAAATAGAAAACCTAATCTTATCAAAATCTAATTCAAACCTATTTCAAGTTCAAATTCGAATTTGTTTCAGATTTTGAATCAAACCTATCAAATATATCTTAACATATCTTATAAATGCAATGCTTGTTGGGAACAAGAGACCATTGAAGGGAGGCTATCTATAAAGTAACTTGTACCTTGCAAATGGATTAAGGTGGTGTAAGGGACCACTGAAGGTATTAATCCATTCATATGTGCCAAAAGACTTCTTTGGGACTGATGGATGACCAAAGTAACATATCATGGCCCTACTGTAGGTGGAGTGATTTCTAAAACCGACATCAGTTGGATGATCCTATCTGTCATGTCAATTGGTGAGGTGATTGAGTACAATAGAGAAATATCTGTCCACCAAATAAAATGACTTATGAAATGATTGGATTGTTCAGCCACTGATTTTTTGTACAGTGCCCCATCCATGATCTGTGGATCATCCACGGTAAGGTGATGGGGACATCACCAAACCAAGCATTTTTCCACTAGGTGGGGTCGGCTATATGGATTTGACGACGCCAATCAAATCTGTTTAGGGCCATGTCCTCCGTTAGATCCATGTAGGCAAGGTCATGGAGTGATTTCTAAAACCGACATCAGTTGGTGATGGGGACATCACCATTCAAAAAAAAAAAAAAAAGGTGATGGCGACATCAATCCCAAGTATTTCAAGGTCTACTAGAGGCAACATAACAAAGATCGAGCTTCTTTGTGGATGGATCAGCCTCCCATAGGCTTAATCTGTAACAACCCGAGCCCGTTGTCCATATGATAATGTCCGCTTTGGCTCATGGGATTTCAACACAATCTTTTCATACGATTTTAAAAGGCCTCTTGTGGAGTTAAGGTCAGGTCGCACATTATAAGCCTAGGGCCAGGACTTGGATATTTCCGATGTGGGATTGGGACAAAGCCTCACGATGCTAACCGAAGCACTCCACCCTTACCCCTGCGGATTCCCCTTTCTTGGCTCACGGGAGCACTTGACCGGATCTTGCCTCATGGGATTACCCAAGCGGACTGGGGTCTCACATAATCCATCGAAATGATGAAGATCCACCATTAGATCTATTTTTTTTAAGAAGATACACCGTCAAAGCAGAGTGCTGATGAAGATCCACCGTCGGATCTGACGTGTGGCTGGCTGAAGGCCTCCTATGGCACACATCGTGAAGGCTCCACAATGGGATGGAACACAGGGGATGAGTTAATCATGAAGGAACTGAAAATAAGAGAGTTATTGAAGAGGGTCCCAACGAATTAAAAGTGAACATAAGACATGTGAAAGAGGGGGGCCACAAGGGCCCACAACTTAACCATGCATAGAATTTCGTGTGCAAGACCCTATGCGCACGAAATCCTTGCGCGGGTCCTCCCTTTGTTGACATCCTTTTCCTTTTTATTTTTTATTTTTTATGTTATTTTCTTTATTCTTAGTTAGGGTTATGTCTTGAGTGGTGAGTCATTAGTGTGTTTAGATCTGAGCCATTCATTGTAGGGAGCTTATTTGGTTTTCTTTTAAAACTTATATCTCCTCTTGGAGAAGGAATTATTGATGAATGAATAAAGAACTTTCATGGAAGCCCTCTTGAGAGCATCTCCTACAAGAACTTCTTCCTTGCCCGTGATGGGGAGTTTGGCGTGAGGCCAATGATCTTATCTTCTTTCTTCCTCCAGGTATTCTCCATCTCTTTCTTGTTTGCTTTCATCCTCCCATCTCAGATTTCCATCAAATCTAGATTCGTCCCACCGTTGGAATCCTAGATCTAGTTCCAAACCACAACCCAAACACCAACGCAAGACATCTAACCTTCTCCATTCCCAAAACCAGCCCCTATGATCCCCTCCATCCATCACTGAAGACCTAGATCTACCCTCATCATGTCTAGATCTACCTCCCACAAGCATAGATCTACATCCAATCCACCCATAAAACCCCAAATACACCTCAAAACCACCAAAAGCCCTAAGATCCGGCCCCACCAGACTTGGCTGAACCTGATCTGGGGCCAAATCCACCTGGCCAAACCAGGCTCATCCCATTTCCTAGGTGGCCGGCCCACTTTGGAGCCCAAATCAGCCCCTCTTATCAATTTTCAGCCCATTTAAACCCTGATTTCAGTTTTAAAATTTTAATTTGGGCCTTTAAAGGTTGTGGGATTTTTTTTTTCCAAATCTGAAATTAAACTTTAATTTGCACAATTCCCCAAATATCAACTAGTAACCACTCGAGCCAAGCTACCATCAAATCCTTGAAGGGCACCGTGAATTTGCTTTGTGTCGGTGATTCCTAGGCAACGTGGAAGTCCTAACCCTCTGTCATGACCCAAATTCCGAGGCCCTGTCGGATATCCAGATCGTGATAACTTGGCAATGTTTACCATTCATTTATCAAATTATTCACATAAGAAATTTGGCATTTAAATCAAGCTATAATTCCAATTAATTTATAAAAGTCAAACAATATCTGATCCAAAACCCTATGTTCTAATTCGAATTAATAATGTACTAAACATAAAATAAATCATGAGCTAATCCTTCTATCAATTGTTTAAATATTTCTCGTTCTCTCCCTTCAGCCATGCATGCCAAAATCTACGTGCTGAGCGCCATCCTGATTTATCCCACCCGCAGTAAGATTACCTGAAGGGGGCAACACAACATCAGTATTACTGGTGAATGAATGTTTCTAATTACATAAGCAGCATAAAACATAATATCACATGATTAACATATTTGAATCAATATATTAAATGCCATAAAAAATACATTCATATATATATATATATATATATATATATCCGTGCCCATGCACATTACCACGCCTCAAAGGCCCATCGTATACATGTATACCGATCACCATGACCCTGTCTCATCAGACACGTCCACTAAGGACCAGCAGCCATAACGGCCCGGACACTAAGTTCAACATCCCACGTCTGGGACCTCTCCATCACATGACAAACACAACTCAGTATTATTATTAACAATTTTCCTCATTATATAATTAATAGTGTGGATCCAACCCTTACTAAATTCACTGGTTATTGCCCCACTCCAATTCATAATTGGTATTGATTGGTGTATGGTTGGCCCACATTTTTAAAACATAACATTAATCATCGTGCATAGAATTAATCACAATTAATTGATCACAGTCACTTAATTACGATCCGTATAATTAATCATGGCCTAATTAATCCATATAATTACTCATAATACACATATTCTAGGTTCTGATAAGCCTTATGACTATTATGTAATTTTATTATAAAGTCCAGGTCTTATTTAACTCTCTGCCTCTTCCCAGACAACGTGGAAGTCCTAACCTTCCATTGGATCCAACTTCAATTAATTGAGAATCTCATTGCAGGATTGTGACAAGCCTTGGATCGCCGATTGACTGTTATTTACTTGCTGAATTTTACATCGAATGGTGTGCCTAACTTCAATTTTAGTGGTTTAATTATAACTGTTAATAATTTTCGTGATCTCAAAATCATATCATTTAGGCTAGTCAACCCCGTCTTGCATCATGAGGCCAAGAGTTTGGATGGTCTGTAGTGATGTATCAAATATGCGCTTGACTTGCTGCTTGCTAGTGCTTCAAAGAAGTAACAAAAGCAAGCATGCTATATTTTTACATTGAAGTCCAATGGCATCGAAGATTCAATCCATAATTACAGAAAAATTCCTTTTCAAGTAATCAATTCAGTCTCAACAAGTTCTAATTGCTCTTATTTTGAAACATTTAGCACCTTTAGTGTTAATTTAATGATGGGAAAGATACTGTATGTTAGTATCATATGACAGAAAAAGGAGAGAAAGATCCTGAATTCCATGAAAATTCTTGTAGTTTTGTTATTTTGTTTCAAAATTGTGAGGTGGGCCTCATTTAATTGTCTTTTGGTTTTTCATTATCGTTTTTTAATCAAATAGTTGTCTACTCATTCAATGATTTATTATTTAATTTATATAAAAACTGTTGGTTTACATGTTTGTGCCATCCAGGGGGGTGTGGAGGAGGGTGAAGATCCCAGAGATGCAGCCATCAGAGAGTTGAGAGAAGAAACTGGAGTTACTTCAGCAGAAATTATTGCGGAGGTTTGGTTTTAGATTCAAAGCTACTTTCTTCTTGCCCCTATCTGAAAGGCACAGACCTTTGGCAAATTACTTCGGTAGTTTGTGGACAAGTAAATACGCTATTCTTCCTGTTTTTCAATAATTTTTAATATTTTCGCATGGATGTTTTGTGACTTGTTGAAAGGTTTTGGAGATGAAAATGTAACTGACTACTGATTTTTATTCTTAAATTTCAAATGACTAAATATGTAGGAACATTTCATGTACTAAGGTTACTAAGGTAAGGGACTTTTTTTTTTTTTTTTTTGAGAGTTACCCTACTGAATGAGGTCTTCATGTTAAATACTTGATTATATATACAAGGAATAGTAGGTCCTGGGTTTTTAGAAGCATATGGGGCTTATACCTTGAAGCTCATCTTTGGAGTGTAGCATCCCAAAAACCACCTGGGGATCAAATGGTGGGACCCAGTCATTACATATTTGCCATAGATGCCTGGCCTTGGGAGTCATCGTTGACTACCCAAGGACTCTTAACACAAGGAGAAACACATCCTCAATGTAATCACAATAATGAGAAGGATTGGAAAGATTAAAAAAATGAGAGAATACAAGGAAATTTACAGAGTGGGATGACAATTCGGCCTAATAGGAGTAGGATTTCCTTTCCTCTCCATGAGATGATTTCATCCTCTTTTTTTTTCCCTCCTTTTCCTAAATAGGATTTTCTTCTCTCTCTTACTGATGATATGCCAACCAACCATCATGCTAGATCTAATAATTTTCTTAGGAACCAACTATCATGCTAGATCTAATAAATCTTCTTAGGATTTTCTAAACTAAGAATCAGATATAAAGAACCTTCGTAAACATTTACTAGACTAAGAATGTAGTTCTATAAAAAATTTCTTGGAAATTTATGATATACGAAGAAAGTAGATGTGATTGGTCCAATGGGCTGACTGACCATAGACAAGTTATTTGTGGTCTTGGCCCAATGGGTTGGTCCATTATGGGTACGCCCAATGGGTTGGCCTACTGTGGGCCTATTATTGAGCTTCCTTTTGTATATCTTGAGGCCCATAGCTACATCGTCAAGTCTGAGGTGTGGCTTTCATTTGGGGTGCCTCATTGTATGAGGCATATTTGAGGTATCAATCACTTGTGTGTTTCAGTTATACTCCATAGTGGGGCTGTATGCTCCATTGATACATCTTATTATTAAGAACTTATTAAGAACAGGAGTTTTTTTTTTTTTTTTTTTCTTTTTTCTTTTTTTAAACTGTTGCAATGGGGCTAACTTGAGTGGACCCTAGTTAACTCATTCCTAAACCAGCTAAACTGTGAGTTTTTCTATTTATATTAATATTGTATATTTTATTTACTAAATTATTTATTAAAAGGTATACTCATGAAGCTTACACCACGTTTTAGGCAATTGAAACACCTCTCTTCACGCCCAAGCATTGGTTGGTTTTTGTAAAATCTTAGATTCTCTGCTCTGCAATGAACTTGCTAGTTGTATTGCTTGGACACATATACTTGTAATCAAATGATTGGGAAGTTCTAGTTGGTAGGCATAATTTAGTAGGCCTTTTTGTAAGTGGTTAGATCTCGACAACTTTGACATAAAGTTCCATTTTGAAGTGCATGAAACTAGTCCAAGTGAATGGAGTAAAGAAGCAGATTCATAGGCAAAGACATGGTGCCAAGATAAAAGCTACTGATTGGAAACTCCTAGTATTATAATTTTGGCTTCGATGGGTTTTTCCTTTGTATCAGTTGACAACCTTAATGGACTGCCTGAAGCGATTTGCTCTTTTTTTTCTCTTTTTATTTTTTTATTATTTTTGAGTAAAACTTTCTTTGTGTTTCTCAGTGAAAAGGGAGATTTGAGTAAGATCTCATGTTTTCTTCTTCATTCGTACTTCTGGTGGTGTGAGAAAGTAAATGGCTAGTTATGATAGCGTTTGAGCATATACTAAAAAAAATAGAAAGAAAAGGAAAGACGAGCCTGTGGCACACTGAAGGTTCTCACTGTTGTACCCTTAAGGTTGTGGGTTCAATTCATGTTACCAATATAAAAAAAAATGTTATGTTGTCCTGAACTAGAAATGGGTCTTTTTATTACCAGTCTGGAATGGTTAGGTCTTGGCAGAAGTGTCTAGGAGCTTGAACAAAGTAAGCCTGTTGCCAGCTTGGTGGGCTTACATGGGCCTGGCCTATGTCCTGCTTTTGCACCTTAAGAATGCTTACTTTTTATTTTATTTTATTGCATTTCAATGTGTATCCAAGTGAAAGATCCTTGACCATACTAGGTGTGGAATTTCATAAAGAAGTTTCAATCGATTTTTGGAAAATTGAACTAATTCTTTTTTAGAGGTTTAATTTTATCTGTCCATCACTAGAAATCATTGTGTTGACATTAGCTACTTCATAGTTGGTATTTTTTTTAACACATCCCTAGGGAGGCAAACTGTAAGGTTGTTCCTCGGATAAGTGTGGGTTCTCTCAAGTCTCACCCTTGTGTGACTGTGCATTTGTGCGAGGAGAGGATTCTTCTATTGACAGGACAATTGCTTTGATTTTTCGTACAATCCACTGTTGCATTGTTTGGTTAGACCAGTGTTATGAAGTTCGTTTCATTTTGGACGAATTTTCCAAAATAATATGGTTTGTTCGCAAAACCGAACCGAATAAGTACCCTAAAAGGTTTCCTTCAAAAATTCGGACAAGTTCGTCCGATTCGGTCCAAAATAGAAGATTTTGGCCGAACAGGTCTGATCAGGTACTGTTCGGCTGGATATTTTTTTAAAAAAACCAACCAGATTAAAACCAGTTTGATTTGGCTGAAAGAAAAAGAAAAGAAAAGAAGGAAGACTACTTGGAGAAGAAAAGCAAAAGAAGAGAGAGAGGGAATCGAGCATACCTGGTGCGAAACTGAGCCCTCTAGCCCTTGCCTTCATCACTACTTGTCAACATGGAAGAAGAACAACCACGGCGAACTTCTTCTTTTTCCACCTCCTCCCCATCTTCCTCTTCATCCTTTTCTCTCTCTCTCTCTCTCCCCATCTCTTCCTGTTCTTCCGCTTTTTATTTCTCTCGTGTCCAGATCTTTCCCATACGGGATTTTGGTCGAAAGGGCAAAAGGGTCGAAATATCCCTTTCGCCCCTTATAATATACTTAGTCAAATGGCTACGGTTGGGGGCCATCTTATTAAAAACCCAAGCTGTATTTAATAAATGGGCCCTATTCGTATTAGGCCTAATTTGAGATAAAATTAAATATCTCACTAATAATTACATGGGCCCTACCCACATTTTATCCATAAATTAAGATAGATTGAATGTCCCATTACTAATAACATGGGCCCTAGCCACATTTGATCCATAAATTAAGATAAATTAAATATCCCACTAATAATTACACGGGCCCTGTGAGAACCCGACCCCTAATCTCTTGGATTAGTGTTGTTTTATTTGTGGATTAGTTCTTTTAGTGGGATTAGTAGTTGTTGGGTTGATTTTGTGAGCTAGAATGGGTTTTCTTCTAGTTTTGGGCTTTTGAGTGCTTTGGTAGCTTGTGGGGCCCTTTGGGGGTTCCCTTTTCGGCTTTGCATTTTCTTGTGAGATTTTCCCGATTGGTTTCGTATCGTGTTTTTGGCTCATTGCATTCATCTTGAGGAATCCTACAACTTTCATGTTGATCCCATATCCATTTGAGAACCCGAAAACCGATTTCTTGGCCTTGAGGGCAAAACAGTCTTTTCTCACCAAATCTGTACCCAAAACTCAATATTCTCGAAATTCGTGAAACATATACTTTTTGGAAACTAGATATTTCGACGATCATTTCTTCCTTCTTCGTCGAATCCATCCGAGGTCCCGAATTAGATGATTTCAGCCACCCAAGTTCTTTAAGTTGTGGGACCCATTCTCACTTGTTTATAAAAGGAGACCCTTCTCCTTCATTCACCCCATTCACCATTGTTCCAGCTGAACCTAGGGTTTTCCCTTGTGTTCTTCTTCTTCTTCTTGCTTCTCCATCTCCAAGCTACACCAATCTTGCACCAACATCAAAATGGAGACCACCATTCTCTTCTCCACCTTGCAAGCTTTTCATGGATGCCATTAGAAGAGAAATCCACCAACATTGAAACCCTCCTTGAGCTAACTTTGTGTTTTTGAAGACTCCACAAGTAAGTTCCCTCCTCAAATCTTCTAGATATGTGTTCTTCTTGCCCTTGAGAAGCTCCATTTTCATTATTGGGAGTTCTTTCTTCTTCTTCATTGTTTAACCCATTTTTGGGTTGTTTTGGGGGTTTTTGTAGAGATTGTGGATCTTGAGCTTGAGAGGTGATTAGGAGCTTGATTTTCTTGATTAGAGTCAAAGGCAAGTGGTTGATTGGATCGTTTTGATTATTAACATGTTTTGGTGAAAATCTTGATTTCATTGATGGTTTTGGTAATTTTAATAGTTGTTTTTGATATGATAAATATTGATTATGAGATGTGCTATTGATGAGTTATTCTTTCTTGTTAAGCTCTTGAAAGTGCATGCATCCTATTGTCAAGAATTTCAAATGGTTTCACATGAATGAGTTTTCTCCACCTTGAGTTTTATTGTGGATGGAATAGATGGAAAGGATGGAAATGGAGGAACTTGAAATGAGGAGCTCTTTAGCTCATTTTAATGTCTTGGAAACATGTGTTTAAGCCCCCTTGTTTATAGTTTTATGTGATTGATTATATGTTGGAAGGAAAGGAAAGAAAAAGAGAAAAATCAGAATTCCCGGACCTGCACTGCGCCCAGGTCCGATCGATCGGACGTTCAGGCCGATCGATCGGACTGAGTTTTAACTGTAAGCCTTTTTCAGCCGATCGATCGACTGATCGATCGGACCCTGTGCAGAAATTTTGGCCGATCGATCGGACCTTCGGTCCGATCGATCGGAGGACTCAGTTTGAGTCCGGTGAATTTTGAGATTTTTAATTTTCCTTGGTTTTAGGTGGGACCCTTACCCTTTTTGGACTGTTTGGCCTATGAGTGAGGATGTCTTGAGCCGACACTCCTCACGGTGGGTTCGGTGACATCGAGGTTAATCCATTTCAATCTTGAACGGGATGGAACGACGCGATATCTTCTTTATATCTAAACACAAGTCTATTTCCTTGGTTATCGCTAATTCTATTCCTTTCGAGGACTGAGTAGGTTGCTCGATGTTTCCGGATTAATGTCATGCCTAGGATGGACCGTTTATAATCTTGATTCTTGCTATTATAACATCTAGTACTACCCATAAGCTCATGTTAAGATTTTAAAATAGTAAAAGTGCATAAGGAGCCCGGAATGTCTTCTAACTCAAGGAGTACCAAGTAATTGTCATAATCGACATACGGGACCCCTATTCACTTAAATAGATCTTGAAACCGATATGTTTACCCAAAATTGTTATAGTTCATTGTTTCACCTCTTTTCCCGAGACTTGCATTACATGACTTGTTTTCCCGAAAGCATTGAAGTTACTCTAGTAACAGTTACTTGTCCCGAAGTGCATTGCACCACATGATATATTAGTGTGCCCTTGAGCACCCCCGTCTTGCCCGACTGATTATATATTTATACTTGATTTACTTGCTTTGTCTCGATTGGTTTTAACCTATGAGTCGGCACCACTAAGCTTGGATAACCCTGTTGGTCTGATCAACCGACTTGGCGATCCCCCTCTTGTCCCGCCAGCTGCAGCTTGGATCCCGCTACCCGGTTATTACCGTGGTCTTGTCCCGATACCGCAGATTGCTACTGTGGTCCCCGATGCCCGGCTCGCTACCGTGGTCATGTATAGTATATGTATATGCATTCATGAGATCCCCTGTTTCTCCTCACCTCGAGTGACTGAGATCAGGGCCTAGTATATTTATATGTATTGATATGAGATCCCCTGTTTCTCCTCACCTCGAGTGACTGAGATCAGGGCCTAGTTCTTGCTCTATCGCTTTAGTGATAGAGGACTTAGCTTCTTGTGGTTGCCATCTTGCCAGTTTCCGATTCCTTGGATACCCGACATGTTTTATATTGCTTTTATGTTTTCTGATAAATGATTCGTTTCCTTTATGAAAGTTGTTATTTAAACAAGTGTTAATATTCTCCAATGTAAATTCAGTTATTATTATATTGCCTTCTGTTCTTTGTACCCGCACGTGTTTTAAATAAACGCCGGTTGGGCGAATAACCATGCTCTTACCTATGTTTCACACGATCAATGATTTTACTTGATTTGTACGATTGCCCATGTTTTAAAGGAATACCCGAATTGTTAAATATCCGTGCTTTGTTTTAACGACATTTGGTTCGTCAGATCCCTAGGTTTAACTGTATTTTAAATGAATACCCGAATTGTTAAGTATCCGTGCTTTGTTTTAAATGACACTTGTTTTGCTAGATTCCTATGGTTATACCTGTTTCAAATGATTACCCGAGTTATTTAATATCCATGCTTAGAAACATGTTTTAAATGACACGTGTTTTACCAGATTCCTATGTCTACACCTGTTTTAAATGAATATCCGATTTGTTAAATACCCATGCTTTGAAATGTGTTTCAAATGACACTTGTTTTGCCCGATCACTATGTTTATACCGGTTTCACATGAATACCCGATTTGTTAAATATCCCTGCTTTGAATTATGTTTTAAATGAACCTTAGCTTCGCCAGATTCTTGGTTACACATTGTTTTAGATGAACGTTTGTTTGTCAAACTTCTATATTTACACATGTTTTAGACGAAAACCCGATCGTTAAATATCTATGCCTTTACAGATTATGTAAATGAACATATGCTTTATTAGATCTTCAAGCTTTTACTCATGCTTGAAAAGAATACATGTTTTGTCCGAGATTCCCGACTTTGCACCCGTTTAATTATATGCAGCACTTGATCGATTAGCATGATTTATTATATGTTTTATTCTTTACTATATTTGTGATCTTTTCATCCACCTGCCAGACCGTCGTGTCTGACCCACTACTTTTGGTACTCAGGTTCAGATTTCTTCGCCCCGAGTTGAGTGTTTTGTTGGCTGTGGAGCCATGCCTTGCAGGTTGTTTTGTCGGCTATGTCATGTAGACATTGAGCTTGACATCGGAGCTACGTCACATTTGGGTAGTAGTTTATAGCTTATTGTTGTATGGCTTTTATTAGCCTTTTTCTTGGGTTTCTTAATTAATGTACATTGATAATTGTAACTTGAACATATATGGGAATGTGATATCCTGTTACTGTCAGCTCTGTAATTTATTGTGATGGTTTACTCCAGTCTGATATGATTCTTGATATGATAGCTATATGCTAATGGTTTAGTGCGATGCGGAATCCGATGGCCACGGACTCCGGGTCGCAATGCCACAAAAGCTTCCGCAAAATATTCAGAATGTGTTGTCTTCACACACGCGGATCTTGGGAGAAGTAAAAATACATTTATCCTTAATCCCATCTCCCGCCCCCGAGGTTTCGGTTCGGGGGCGTGACAGGCCCTACCATATTTGAGCCCTAAATTGAGATAAACCAAATGTCCCACTAATAATTGCATGGCCCTAGCAACATTTGAGACCTAAATTGAAATAAACTAAGGGCCCGTTTGGCATTGTTTCTATGTTGTTCCCAATTCTGTGCTGAGACCGTGTTGTGCTGAGACTATTCTGTGTGGAACTTGTTTGGTAACATCATAATAGTTTTGTTTTAGGAAACAAAATCATATTTAGCAATATTGTTGAATTTAAATCAATTATAAATATTCATAAATTCATCTTAAATATTAAAAAATATTAGGGGCCGACTCTTATAGGACTATAACAATGTGGGCCCACTTGAAAGAATTACAACTAATGTAGGAATCATTGTACATGGGATCCGCCTTTAGACTTGCAATGTTGGACCCTCTAGAAATTAGAAAATGAGGATCAATGATAAGGTTTACAATGTGGCATATCTTTATAGGATTTACAATGTGGGCCCACCTTACAAGCCATCATCGGCCTTCTTTGTTTTCGATGAAAACAAATCGACATCTCTCTTAAAGTTTTTTTCTTCCCCCGCCGCATCTCCCTCCCTTCGTCGAGCCTTTCCTTTATTGGTTGGGGGAAGCTTTCCCTTATCTTTACTTGGCGGGCATTCTTTCGCTATGGGGTGGGTTTGGTTTGAAAATAGGCTCAAACATGATTGTAATGGTCCTAGCTACGCCATGTGTTCAATACCAAAAAAGCCTTTGGGGAGCTGCAGGGATGACAAGGGCGCTTTCCTGTGTCACTGTGAAGAAAAGGACCTAAGAGAAGAGTGTCTTCTCTTAGGTTTCTTCCTCTCGCGCCAGCCGTCGTCTGGCCCGCGCTAGAGGGGAAGATTAGCAAAGTGGGAAAAGACAGAGGGAGGCGGAGCAACATCTTATTCTCTTCGCTAGAACTTCCGGATTGGATAAACATTTGGAACGGGCTCCACGTTCATTTTATTGGCAGAAACGATCCAATCCATTCAGGGCTTCGGGGAACCCAAAAACAAACGAACTCTTTTGACTTGATTCATAGATAGATACAATGGATAGGTAGCCAAGAAATAGATGAACGAGATATCTTTTTTATTTTTTCTCTCTAAAATTAAGAGGAAGAGAATAGACTTCCCTTTAGATTTCTATGTATTTTATCATCTCTTGATTTTCTTTATATTGTTATATCTGCTCTCTATAAATTTTCATCAAAAAAGAAATACATACATTCAGAGAGAGAGAGAGAGAGAGAGAGAGAGAGCAGATGGATCCTATCCCCAATATCGAACACACTCATTCCTATCTATTGATAGAAAGATCTTCGTCAAATATTGGACTTTGGCTGTTTTTTTTTCTTTTTTTTTTTTTTTTTAAGGAATTCCTCGTATCAAAGGCAGCTTCCCCCAAGCACCCCACCCCTTACGACGCAAACCCATTAATTAATAACCGTGCGGAGTGCACCTTTGGTACTTCAGTAGGGCAAGCTGTTTGATAGTGACTTCTTTCTTAAGGAAGGGCGACGAAAGGCTACTTCAATGACGGAAAGAGGTGGAAACTCGAGAGGGTCGCCTTTGGAAGCGAAAGCTCGCTCGACCAACCCTTGATCCTAAGCCTCGGAAGCGGAAGACAGTAACCAAAGCGTCACGACATAATCAAAAGGAAGGAGTGACGGTGACTGAATCCAATCCATAAATAGGGAAACGAAACGAAGTTCATTCCCTTTCATCAAGTAGGTAAGTTAGGCATACGAACCACATTAACTTTGCCTTAGACTCTATTAGAACAAAGCAAAGAAGGAGGCCGAATGGAGAAAGGAAAGGGACAAGGGCGGTCTTGCTTGGTGCAAAGGTTGCTGGTTCGGGGTAGGGTACGGTACTAAAGGTCCTCGGGCTTCCAGGCGGTTTTTCTTTTGGGCGGTTGTTCACCATTGGATCTCGCCAATACAGCCCCCTATAGTTTTCATTACAGAGATGTCTTTTTGATTTTTTCATTGTTCCTAGGGATTTTTGGGGTAATCAGCTCCCATGTTGCAAACAGTCAAATCTGAATTGAACCTTGTCGCTCTTCTTGCTTTCCTCGTGGGAAGGAAGCACACTAGCAGCGTGCGTTACGTGATTCTACTTTGTTTTTTTGCACTTGACTGGATGGACAGTTGACCGGAAGATCACTTCGATTCGCTCGTCCAGCAGGAGGGTGGTGTACTTATCTTGTGTGACAACGCTACAGAGTGAGTGGTTCTTCTAGGCGGGCAGCTGTGTGACAACACTCCAGAGAAAGCGGTGCTTTTGTGTAACATGCTATGGTCTCAACGCCCTAACGAGGTAGTGATGAGTTTCACGTGCTCTAAGTGGTACCACCCACCCTACCCTACCACCTACCTATAGGCGGCCGTCTGTCCTACAGCCGCCCGAAGAGGAAATGCAGTTATCTTGAATAGGGATCCTACAACGATAGATAGAATCCCCATAAAAATACCATTAGATCAAGCACCAGTGATTTCGTATCCGGTCAAAATCTCGGCTAATTGATTGAAGTGGGTAGCTCCAGTAGACCCATAGATCATGGAACAAATATGGTGGGTAGGCCTAACCACTACACTACATGTACGCGAACCCCCCTCGTTACCGTACGTGCTACTCTCGCCGCATAGGGCTCGCACAAAGACTCCTAAATCCAGCCTGAGCCTTTTCTTCCACCTCTCCTCTCCAATCCTCCATCAAACTTGCGTTCCCCAGGCTCTATGAAATGTGGGGTGCTTCCTTCGCCTATCGTATGTATCGGCTTGGCTTTGTCCCGAACCAATCTGGCTGGCGGGTGCGTGTAGGAATGCCGACTACAGTGACTAAAAGACTACGACTACAAGCCAAGATTCTGGGGACATTTTCGAAATTTCCATGATATTTGTGGCAGTGATTGTCACAACCATAAGGGTGCAGGTTTGAGTCATGTTACCTATTGAATGGAGAAGATCAACCAGGGTCTGACCTGACTGAACTAGCACAAAATGTACCAGTCTGGGAAAGGAATGTCAATGGACCAGGACAGTGTCAGCCCGAGTTTGACTTGAAAACATAGGTCTTGGCCTGACCTTTACCAAAGCCCAAATTGGCCTAAGCATTTCAAGTTCGAGTCTGATCTTATAAAGAAATGTGGTCCAATTCTGACCACTAAGCAACAATTCTGGCATATGGTTTTCATCCATAATGAAGAAATATCGCATGGAATTACTGGTATTATGATGGCCAGGGTTTGGCTCAACATGCCATGTACTGATGGACCAAACCTTGACCCAGCTCCAGCCTGATTAGTAAGCAGAGCTGAACTTATAAACCCTAGCAGGATGAGTCAGGCCCGAAAGCTTATGGGCTGGCCCATTCCATTTGATTCTTGCATTAGAAGTTTGTTCCTATTTTAACAAGTAGGTAATGTCAGTTCACACAATTGTAGCTTCACAACCTGGAAAATAAATCTGTGTGGACGTTCCCATTAAATTTTACCATTGCTTCTCCCTGCTGTTGTCGTTTTTCTTTTTTTTTTATTATTAAGGAAACTATGGCATTTTATTTATAATCAGATGCTTGAAATCTTTTGCTGTGAAATTCATCTTGAGTTAACATGCAGGTTTCTTCCTAGATTTACTGGAAAGGATGAAGAGGCCAATCTTTTGGGTGATGGCACTGAAACGCCAGAGTTTTCAGAATGGTCATGGATGACACCACAGCAATTACTCGATCTTGTGCGTATACCTGACTTCCTATTGATTCTATCATTGTTAAAATGAAAAATAAAGGTATCTGATTTTGGTAGCATGCTTTTTGAACTGGTGGTTAGTTTCAAGAAGCCTGTCTATCTGGAGGTTTTGAGGACTTTTACCCCACATTTTCATTAATGGGGGTTTTACCGCGGAAAGGGAAGGATATTATCCAGTGCCTTCAGCGTCGATGTTTGGTGTAGAAGTAAAGTGCCCAAAAGTGCCTGATTTCCGCAATTGACTATTTGGGGCGGTGGGAAATGCGAATCCGTCTTCGGCGGCATTTACGAAACACATCCTTTACAATGTTACAAGAAGGCATAAAATGATAAAATGATGCTGACATGGTATGTAGGAATTCGTATCTTGATCATGATATGCTGTTACTGGTTTTACTACTAAATGATCCATTTTATAGAAGACAGTTTACGGTCCATTTGTTTCAGGTCCATTAAATTCCTAGGAATTCTAAAGCTTTTATTTCTGAAAGTAGTTAAAAATGAAGAAACAAAGGTGAATATCCAAAAATGACCATCAAATAATCTCCCCCTTGATAGAAAATTAATAATAGGGTGATGGGAATGAATACCCAGCCATCAACCTTTGTAATTCAAAACCTAGGAAAGTCAGATCTCGTGTACATCTGTACCCTATATCTTTCACCTCTCATCCTTTTAATAATCCTTTTTGGAGCCCATTTGACCATGAGTTCCTATCTATTGAAGTCTCGTGCAAACAAACTGGCCCTTAAATCTTTTATTGCTTTTTAATGGTTCTATCTTGGCTTTTGTTTCACGCTTCTTTTTCAAACTGATAAGGGTCCTCTAATTGCTTAGATGAACAAGTGGTAGTATAACCTTGATAAAAATTTCAAAAAACAACCAGTTTTCCAGGTAGGAATTGATGCCTTGAGATGACTCCTTTTGGAGAGATGATATGCAGTAGCATTTGATGGCCTACCCATGTGTGTGCTGTCTAGAGAACCACATCATTTCTACCTGGAAGTTAAAAGGAAAATAGGTAGTGCAGTTTCACTCTCATTAAAGACCTCTAATCCTCATGATCTAGGATCGATTTATTTCAATGTTGTTGAAATGTTTGTGGTTGGATCTTAACTCTATGGTAGAGATGTCAACAAGCCATTCCAGCTTGGCATTGTTCAGTCCCTTGGGCTTGTGGGCTCAGGTGGCCCGACTCATAAGTCAAGCTTGGTTTAAGTGCTTGAGCTTGGTTTGTTGAGAGGCTTGATTTGGCTTTGGATGCGCATAATTATGTATATGTTTTAATGCAAAATATATTTTCTTCAGACGACAAAAATTATTAATTTTATTTTTTTAAAATCAATTCAATTGGTTGTCCTATTGAATATATAGCTAAAGTATCATCAATAAATTTAAGTTTCTTTATGAATTTTTAAAAACCAACTCAATCTAGTATAATCGCATAATTATGTATATGTTTTAATGCAAAATATATTTTCTTCAGACGACAAAAAATATTAATTTTATTTTTTTAAAATCAATTCAATTGGTTGTCCTATTGAATATATAGCTAAAGTATCATCAATAAATTTAAGTTTCTTTATGAATTTTTAAAAACCAACTCAATCTAGTATAATCGCATAATTATGTATATGTTTTAATGCAAAATATATTTTCTTCAGACGACAAAAATTATTAATTTTATTTTTTTAAAATCAATTCAATTGGTTGTCCTATTGAATATATAGCTAAAGTATCATCAATAAATTTAAGTTTCTTTATGAATTTTTAAAAACCAACTCAATCTAGTATAATAACATCAAAGTGATCGTATCCTCACAACTAATCTTGTGTTGATGTTATTAACTACCCAAAATATACATAAATATAACCACTTATCCAATTATCTTTAATGCGTTATGTACACCTTTTCATAATTAAAATTGGATTCCACATTCTGATAGTGCTAATATCTGTGGTGCCTAAGAGAAAAATAACCAGGATTTGGTAATATTTGAGCTAGAATTGATTGCTCAAATTTGATGTCATTGCCCGTTTGCCACTAAAGCCTTGTTTTGTTTTGCTTGAGCCTTGACTACAAATCAAGGCTGAGGCCTGAGCTTGAGCTGAAGCTTGATTTAGTACTACCAGGCCTACCCTACCTCAGCTTACTTAAAAGCCAAGCTCAAGCTGGTCTAAGCTCGGTTTGTTTTGAGCTGGAGGTGGCTTGTTTAATGTTTAAGCCAAGCTTAAGCTAGGCTGAACTTGACTCGATCGGCTGGGCTTGTGTATACACCTACTCTAGGTAATTGGAATGGGTTAAGACTTAGTCATTGATCATGCACTTTCATTCCTTAATGGTGTCATCACAATTCACAAGAGAGAAACTACTTATTCCACTACTAGTTATTGTCTCTATCAAAACTTTATCTAGGTAGAGCTTGGACTTTGAGTCCTGGTCTGTCTTTGGCCACTCTCAGGTCTTAATGAACTTGGCAAAGATTGAACACCGTGTCCAGCAACAGCTCAGCCCAGGTCTAAACTCATTTTTTTTTATTGGCTGTGAATTTTGTGCTTAATAAATAGATTGTGCCCAGGCATGAATTTTCTGATAAAAGAAACGGGTTGGATTGGGCTCACAAAACCTATCGGCTCATTGGTGTTTGCTACCTTTAACCAATAGAAAAAGTCTACAGACCCCGATGGGGGAGCCCCGACTGGGAGCCCGGGCCCCCTGGGGTCTGTTGGATCCCAGCCTCCTAGTCGGGCTCCCCATCGGGGTCTGTAGCACCACTGTAACCAATAAAACCCCAAGCACTTGATGGGTTTAGTTTTGGACAAAGGAAATGAGCCTGGATCTTCTTACATTCTTCACATAAACTATTAAAGAGTGGGCTCCGCCAAAAGTGAGTATTGAAAAGTATTTCTGCTGTCTCTACTAATACCTCGAGGTTTTAGTTTTGGGGGGGGGGGGGGGGGAAGGTTTCCCTCTACCAATGCCAGGAGGTTTTGGCAGTAATGGTTAGCAAAGTAAACTTGATTAAAAAAAAATAAACCATGTCATGGAGATGAAACATTGAATATGAACCGTTTCAAAATCAGACTCAAGTACTGAACGCACAAATCTTAACCCAAACCTTAATAAGCATCAAGGACCACCAATTATATATGGGTTCAAGTCTGAATACACAAACTTTCGTTATAAGATAATCCAATGCAATTCGAACTCTCACCTTGAACACACACAATCACTGATATACCTATCTGAATCCCTTTTTGCAGAACAACCCCTCTGCCCTGTGCTGTGTTTATTGTTCCTGGACCACCTATAATCACACGTGTTTGTGCCTTACGCATTGATCTTCCATTGGAGTTTTCATTATTGTATCTGCCATTGCTGATGAAACTTGCTGTCTCTGAAGCTTCGTCGAATACAATCTGTGTTCAAAGTGGCAAATCATGTCTTCTATGTTGTTGAATAACTGAATGAAGAACTAGAAAGAAATGAGCTTCACTTACATCGAAGTTGTAGTTATTGGTGATATCTTCCAATGGCAGTTTTTCAAGCACTGTTGTGTAGTTTGGGTCCATGTCCTGTGGAGGTTGAAGCATCATATTTCCAGCCTCTTTGAGGGTTGATCCAAAGGCAGAGAGAGCCATTTGGCTGGGTAGCTTGGTTTCTGAGATGTGCAAGGAAACTGGTGTTTTGATTTGGGAGTTTGTTTTTTTTATGTAAGATTTTACCAGAATTTTGTAATAGTGAGTATGGGTGAGTTGATGGATGAAAGACCGTTTGCAATGATGAAAGGAGAGTTTGTTCGCTCCTCTAAATTGGTGGCTCTCACTTTCTTTCAAATTTAAACATGGGCGATAATGCAACGGTAACATTCAATGGCTATTCTTGTACAACTGTGGGTGCCAGCTGGCCGGGCTCGGTTGGGCCCAAGTCAGCTCAAGCCCAGAAGATAGCCCCTACAGGCCTTCATGGAAGGTCCAAGCAAATCCCTTGGTGTTAAGCTGAGGCCCATAAATGTTTACTGTTAATATTTTTTTTTTAAATGTGAATCTTATTCTTAAGTTTTTTTTTTTTTTTTTTTTTTGACAGTTCTCTTTTATTTCAGTTAACTAGATGTAGTGTGGTGTCAATGAGAAGCTCATGGGGCCCCCGTTTACTTTAACAATCACCTAAGAGACCCAACCTTGAAGATTCGGATATGGACCATTTTATTGTCCTGACTAATAATCTAAGGATTTCACTTAGGATACATAAGAATGGAGAAACATAATTCATGTAATCGAACACAACATAGTTGGAACAAGGCTTTGATGATGACGCTGATTAATCAATTCAGGCCTGGGTAAAATTACAGGTTGACTGAGATCTTGTAAGGGGTAGGTGCTCCATGAGAAGTTATTCTTGGACCCTGATTATCCCGTCACCTGACAGGCCCAGAAATCTGTGTATCGATTATTTTATGGTCCTGATTATTAGTTCTGGCCCAGATAATCTTTGCAGGCATAGGTTCAAAATCATCAAGCATGGAAAGATATAGTAATAATGTTCATGAACTAATTGAACTAGAGAATAGTTTTTTGTTTTTTTCCCACAGAAAGTAGAGAAGAAATGGGCTGGGCCATCAGACTTACGGCGTCTGAAAGTGAAGCTCGTCCCAGGCCCTCTGATTAAATGGGCCCACAACATCTGTTCAAGCAAGCTGGTCCAAAAAGCCGTTGGGCAAGGCAGCTCAGTCCATGGACTAAGTTATTAATTACCGAATCACATTTGAGAGATGTACTACATCTGGAATTAACCTGTCGAACGCCAACCGTTCGTTTGATTCTTATTGAACCACCCTGATCAATGGAGTTTGCTCTTTTGAATCTTGACTGTTTAGTTGTCCCTTGAGCGATTGGTACTTTTCTGGAGCTATGCACACACCTTCATATGGCCCACCTAATGAATTGTCTTGATATTTTGGAGGGGCTTCACAGCAGAATCAGTCAGCCCAATCGGTAATTCTTGTTATATACCCTCTTTGGCAAGCCTGACCTGCTTCCGATTGGATATTTTTTGGTACCCAGCCCAAGGGTGCTAGGATCCATAAGAGACCCATCTGATGGAGAGAGCAGCCCCTCAGCTGGAAGACAACCAGCACATGCACAGAGAGAGAGAGAGAGAGAGAGAGAGAGAGAGAGAGAACCTGCTTATGAAGGGAGAGAAACCCTCACCAGAGGAGAAACCGGGTTCCCAACCAACCAGGCAACTTCCCCTCACTTCTCTTTGAAGTCCTTTTGGAAAATTGAAAATTTGCCCCTCATGTGCATTTTTCCCCCTACAATAGAGAGAATTTGGAGTGCTTTGTGATCGACGAACGCCAACAAGACTAAGGAAAAATCATGCAGAACAACGATTAGATCGATTATGACTTAAGAAGCAAAATGTTGGCCTATCAAAAAGCAACATATGCAGAAAATAGACGTAATGGATATGAGAATGTCAAAATTGACGTGTAGTAAAACTAGGAATGATAAAATTAGAAATGAGCGTTTTTTAGAACATTTATGGGTAACAATAATGGGGGAGAAAAAAAAAAGAAACCTATATGAGATGTAGGGAAAGGAGTAGGCCAAAGAGGACATGGATGAAGGTAATAAAAACAGATATTACGAAGTGCAACTTATGATGAAATGAAATAGAGAAACATAATTCATGTAGCGGACCCTGTCGCGACCCTGGACCGGGAATCCGGGATCTGGACGCATTGATGATGTGTGTGAACATTTATTTAATATTTATTTAATTTCCCACGGGTGTCCGCGGTGAGGGTATCACATCAATATAATAAATGTTTCTGTTTAAATGCGGAAGCGTGTAGCAAATCAAATGATAATTCATTTCTAATCACAAGATAAATCACATGTATAATCAAGTATCAGAATGAGCAATGATCATTAGTGCTTTCCCAAAAGAATAGTTAAAGTTATACAAAAGATCATTTGATTACATTCCCAAAAATAGAGGCCAACAAAGGCCAATATAAACAAAATACCAATCTCCAAAAGAATGGTTAAAAGTTTTCCCAAAATGTTATCTCTCTCTAGCAATCCAATGTCTAAATAACACCATCAGCATACCACTCGACTAGGCGTTGCGGTTCACCAACCGCATCCTCAAGCTCCGTCTCGGGATAGACAATGTCCGGACCTGAGTACCAAAGAGTGGGTCAAACAGGACGGTTTGACAAATGGGTAAAATACAATGACAATATAATAATAAATGAATTTACCTTTAAAAGCATTTAAACCTGTTTAAATAATAATTTCTATAAACAAGATAAAACATTTATTCAAGTACAAGTAGGCATTGTAAAATATGTAAAGGTAACCAAGGAATCGGGAAACAAGCAAGATGGCACCACACGAAGCTAAGTCCTCTATCACTAAAGTGACAGACCAATAACTAAGCACTGATCTCAGTCACTCGAGGTGAGGAGAAACAGTGGATCTTATAAATACATATACATATACTGTACATGACCACGGTAGCGAGCCGGGCATCGGGAACCACAGTAGCAATCTGCGGCATCGGGACAAGACCACGGTAATAACCGGGTAGTGGGATCCAAACTGCAACTGGCGGGACAAGAGGGAGATCTCCAAGTCGGTGGATCAAACCAACAAGGTTATCCAAGCTTAGTGGTGCCGACTCATAGGTCAAATGACAAGATTAAAACATGTATGAAATACATCAATTGCAAGTACATAAATAAACGGGACGAGGGTGCTCAATGGCACAACTGCCACTTCATGTCGGGCGATGCATTTTGAGGCTAGCAATTAATACAAGTACAATTTCAATGCTTTCGGGAATAATAAATCATGTAGTATAAATCTCGGGAACAGTGAAATACAATAAACAATTGAAATTTCGGATAAAGTATTGGGTTCAAGATTTATTTGAAGTGAATAGGGATCCCGTATGTTGATCTAATAACAATTTGGTACTCTTTGAGTTTGGGGGACATTCCGGGCTCCTTATACACTTTTCATTTTCAAAACTTCAAATGAAATCTCCGTGATGTGGTTTCTTTCTCAAATGGCCTCATATATTGCTTAGTAAATCCCCCTGACATAGAGGGATTCTCAATGAATAGTCCCAAAACATTTAAACAACTCATCAGTGTCCCAAACATAGCATTTGATTGACAAAACTCATCGCTTGAGCGAACCGGAGCTCTCTGGAATGGTTGTCTGGGTGGGTTCGCTCGAGCGAAGTTGAGGTCGCTCGAGCGAACTCATCCAGTAGGTGGTTGGCTCGAGCGAAGTATTAGTTCGCTCGAACTAACCACTCTCTGGAACGAGTTCTGGGAGGTTCGCTTGAGCGACTAAGGGGTCCGCTCAAGCGAACTGCCCACTGGAATGCTCCGAACTCTTTTCTGGACACTTCGCTCGAGCAAAGTGTCATGTTCGCTCGAGCGAACTGTCCATAAACTAATTCCGGGATAGTTCAGCTCCTCTCTTTCTCTTCCTTCTACAACCTCTTTCTAGCCTCTTTTATACATCCAATGAGGAGTCCAAAACTTCATCCAAATCAATATTAAATTTCTAACAAAATCCATTCTAACCTCCTCTAACAATATCACATCCATAAACAAGGAAAAGAGGGAAGGAAACCACTACACACAAGTGTACATTTGAGATGAAACAAGAGAATATTGAATGCCATGAACCAAAACATTTCTATGACAATAAATGCACTATCAATGCTCTATCATGAACATTTATTTCAAATCAATGCAATAAATAGGCATGAGTAGAAATACTAAAACCATTGAAAGCTTATAAAAATCAAATCATCCACTTGCCTTGGGTCCAAGCTAAACAATAATAAGCTCTAACACTCCTCCTAGCAAAGAATCCAAGCTATGAACAAAAAACCCCAAATACAAACCCTAAAATGGGTCAAACAATGAAATAGAAAGGGAGACCTTACAATAATGAAAATGGAACCTCTTCAAGATCAAAGAAACACAAATCCAAGAGATGGAGAAGGTTTCTTACTTGTAGGTTCTCCAAATGGGCAAGGTGAGCTCAAAGAGAGTCTTGGAATTTGGGGTTTTCTCTAAAAAGGATATCAATGGAGAGCTATGGTGATGAGGAAGAAGATGATGACAAGCATTATCCCAAAAGCAAAGGTTTGGTAGTGGATTGGGAGATGGAAAGACAAAAAAGAGGGAAAAGGGAAAACCCTAGTTTGAGAGGTTGAGGTTTGAGCTAGAAAAGGAAAATGAGGAAGAAGAGTTATCTTATAAGCAAATAAGGAGTGGGCTCCACCACTAATAATCTAATTGGGCTGAAATCATGACTTTCGGGGCTTCTAATGAATTCGACGAAGAAGAGAAAAGTGATCGTCGAAATATTTAGTTTCCAAAAAGTATATGTTTCATGGGTTTCGGGAATATCAAATTTTGGGTACAGATTTAGTGCACAATAACTGTTTTGCCCTCAATACTAGGAAAGTCGGGTTTCGGGGTCTCGAACGGGTACGGGATCAACATTAAAGTCGTAGGGATTAACAATACAATTAAAACGGGATTAAAATAATGAATGCAAGAATTTTCGATAAATCTCCAAGCACATGCAAGGTCATAAAAAGGAACCCCCAAAAGGCCTCACTAATTACTAAGCAATCAAAATTCCCCAAAACTATATCAAAATCTATTCTATTCCCAACTTAACCAAAATCCACTAAACAAGCTTAAAACTAAAACACAACTTAATCAATGCTAATCGATGTCACTCAGGATGGGGTCTTACAGACCCCAACATTGTTGAGACAAAGGTTTGATGATGACAATGAGGGAAAATTTAAAAAGTCTTATGGAGTTTTGTCTTCCACTTGCAAAAAGGTTAGTTAGATATCTATTTCTACTTAAACTTATCCTCCCAACTTCCATCACTCTATCCCTCTTTTCTGTCTAATGTTTCCTTTACATGTTTCTTCTCCACCGGATATCTCAGAAAACTTTCTTTGCAAGTCTGTAACAGTTGGAGACTTGGATGGAGTTGGGACTTGAAATTTCATTTTGGCTTCTTTGCATTTTGAGTGGAAAAAAACTCTTTCTTCTTTTCTTTTCTTTGCTTTTTTTTTTTTATTAATTTTGTGGGACTTTTGACTATGGTTCAATATAACGGCCGTTGCCATTATATTATATGCATTATAATGGCCGCGATACGTTATCATGGTAAAGATCGTCAAAAAAAAAGTCCATATCGGCCGTTATTTTGAATATAACGGTCGTACCATTATAACGTCTTATGGGATTTTTTTTTAAACATGCCTTTTGGCCTTCTTATTTCACTTCTTTCAATGTCTTTCTTCTTTGAGAGCTTCCTAATGACTACTACATCTTCTAAGGCATGGAGGAGCACCTTAAAGCTTAGATCTAAGCTACTTTTGGGTAGATTTGTCCGTGGAGAAATCGAATCAAACTCAAGGGACCTCTTTCGTAAGCTTTTTTTTTTTTTCAAGATTCAACATCAAAATAACTTGAAAATGTTTGAGATGTGTTAAATCTATACTTTTGGAGCAAAAAATTACAAGTTTTAGCACTTTTTGTAATATTTTTTTTTTCATTATTTAAATCCGTATTGTTTTATTTTATTTTATTTTTTGAAAAGATTGTGTAATTCACTAATACAAGAACCAAAGGCTTTATATTGAGTTAGATTTGATGTTACTCACTTATTTTTCCCTAAAGCTAGTATTTTAAAGTGTAGATCTAGATTTTCTTATTTTCAAAATTTGGGGCTCTTCTTGAAATCAATTACATTTTTCCAAATTAGTGTTCAAATGCATTTATATTTCAGCCTATTTTAGTATATACATCGATATAGCAATGATACAGGATGTTATAACTTGAGGGGACCGTTATTTTGTTTTAAAGTGTGCACTAATGGAAAAAAAAATTCTATCATTTTATAGTATTCAGAATTTTTTGGAAATGTTTTTGGTCAAATAAAAATTCACTCCACAATGAACCGCGGCAACCGCGACGTGATGACCGTGAACCGTGATTTTGAACCATGCAGTTCTGAGTGGGGGCATCAAGCATCTTAGATATTCATAGGTTATTAGGGTTATACTTGGATAATCATTACATGAATACTTTAGATTATAAATAATGTAGATAACCAATATACGAATAATGTAGATTATATATTTAGATTTTATTTTTAAATCTGGACCATCCATTTTTTTCGGTTACCATTCAAATTGTAAGTGTGAAATAGATGATGGGAAAATGCAAAGTGTGGCCTCCTAGATCGACGGTTCCGTTTTAAAATTGAACCCTTATAATTAAAGGGATTTGACCGTACAGGTTATAAAATACCCTGTATTCCTTAAAACGGTGTTGCCTAAAAAGTTATACTAAATATGGGTATTGTACAGTGGGGCCCCATCTTTTTTTCTAATTTTGTCCCTAAAAGGTAAAAGATTAAACCTACCCTTGTAAAAACTCATTCGAAGCCTCTTTCACCCTTTCACCCTTTCACTGTTATGAATGAAAAACCCAGTCCCATCTTCCTTAGTCCATCTACTGTGAGACCAAGCTTCTTGATCGATTTCGCAAAGGGGGCGTTCGTCTTCAAACTTCCAGCAACGTTTATTATCTCTATTTTGTGAGTCCCTTCTTTCCTATTCTATTGGTGTCCTTGTCTATAGCAAGGAAATGCAACATGCATTTGTCTTTCTTCTCTCCCATTTTGCTTCACATGGGGTGCTACAATGGTGTTTGCAGGTTTTAACAAACTTGCTTTGGTTTTTGAGTTATTGTTTTTCATATGCATTTCACGTTGGTTTGGAAGAGGGCAGGGAGGGATGGTCTTTACCTTGAGTTTTAGATTTTATTTAGTTTTGTTTGGGTACCCTCTCTCATAGAGGAATGACTAGAAAAAAAAATCTCTGGAAAAAATGTTTAAATGGGCTACTACAGTACCAGTCAAAGACTCCAGTAGAAAATGTTTAAATGGAAAAGAAGGGAAGGGAGGAAATTGTCAAATGAGGTTCAGTTATCAATAATTGGTGATGTCTTCATTAGTTGAATATTTGCGATGTCGCAGAAACTGAATAGTCATTATAATCACTGCTTGTTTTCCCTCCTGTTTTTCCTCCGTTCCTAGCAGAAAGCCTGTCATTTTCACTCATTGTTTTTCTATGGCTGTCTCCATCGTTAGATGGAGGTTAAAGGGAGGTTCTCAAGAGAAATAAGCGATGGCTCTTTCATTTCTTCAAAAGCATATGAAGATTTCTCTACTACTCCTTTTCCTTTTCATCTTCCATTTGTTTACTTCTTTGTTGTAATGAATTTAGCTTGAACAAGGGATAGATCCATGATGTCAATAATTTGTGGGATTTTGTTGTCGATGTGCCCTTGTTGGGAACTACTTCTCATGAAACCACCTTCATGTGATGGGATGAGGAAATCAAGAGTTGCATTCCATTCACCTCTGTGCCATGGGTTTTTTTTTATTGTCTTCTTGTTTGTTCTTCTGTTTTTGTCATATTTTATTTTGATAAACTAAAAACAGACTCAAACAAATTCTCCTAAATACTTGGTCTAACAAGACTTATTCTAAACTCCCAACACCCTCCCTTAAACTGAATGTACTTCTGACAATCAGTTTAGAGATAAACATCAATCACCCACCCTCAAACTGTAGTATCCATCGAACACACTCCATGTAGCTGCCGTAGTGTCACGAAAATGGATAGTTTGAGGGGCTTGGTCAGAATATCTGCAAGCTGATTATTATCTCGTGCTTGATCCTGTGTCCAAGTACCACATGCTCTGATGGGTTTCTTCCATTACATTGCAAACCATAAGAAGTGTAACTTCATCTTCTTTCTCTACAAAATTTTATTTTCCACCCTTTTCTTTACATAATTTTGTCCGACATTCGGAATGATAATGACTATACCTGTTACATCGGTAGCATTTAACTTTTGACTTATCGAATGGCATTGATTCTTGGTCTCCTGCATGATGATTATCTCGTCCTCTGCCTCTGCCTTTGGGATCAAGAGCTTGATTATCCTGTATGAATTGATCATTGTTGTTGCTTCTTCCCCTTCCACGACTAAATCCTTTCTTATTTGAAAATTGGGTGCTGAAAGAGAGTTATGACTGCAATGCTTGTTCTACTGCTACATGCTAATTAATCCGTTGCTCGTGAACCATAAGCGGACCCATCAATTCATTGATTGAGAGTGTGTCAAGATCTTTTGACTCCTCAATCGAACACACCACATAATCAAACTTCAAGGTCATCGATCGAAGAATCTTCTTAATTAAGGTGACATCAGCCATCTTTTCTCCATTGAGTCTCATCTCATCGATAGCATTTAATTTATCTCATTTCTTTTGTTTTGTTTTTTTTTTTTTTTTTGTCATATTCCATTCACCTTTGGTCTTTATTTCAATAATACTTGTAAGGCTTCTTAGATCATTAGAATGCCTTCATGATATGTTATTTTGTAAATGCCCGAGTCACAAAGTTTCCACAAAAGCAAGGCCAATTTATTTCAAAATTTTCAACGTTTTCATTTGAAGAGGTTTGAGAGCAAAGGTGTAAGCATCTGTTTATTTCAAAACGGTGAGGTGTTCGTCTTCCAGTAAGCCTAATTCACTTCCAACGCTATGTTGGAAACGACAATGTGGTTAGCATGTCAGCACTGAACATGAGTTCATATATGTTGATGTCCTTGTCAAGGCCTTCCAAGTAAACCAAGAAGTTATTGATTTTCTTTAGGTCTGATTCAAGATGAACCATGTAGAATATGAACAAAGAGACTTGGGGGTGCAAGAGGCATATATATATAAATCTGTCTGTGTGTGTACGTGTGAGTTACAATATATATGTGGTGAACTCCAATTCTATCAGAAATGTTTTAGAATGCTACTCATCAATTTTCTGACATTTGATTCAATTTTGAACTTCTTTGTTATTACAGGATGTCCGAAAATGAAATATGTTTGATATTTCAGTTTAATGGGGATTTGGATATTGATCATCTAAATCCGGTATACATAGGTGGCGAGCAGAGAATCATATTCGTGGATAACAACAAAAGTTATAATGCAGTAGTTGAACAAATAATTACAGAGACAAATTGGGATGAAGAAGATGAGTATCCACTAATACGATACATGTGTCATATCAATCAGATATTCACATTGGTCGATCTAAAAGGCCATGGAGATATGTGGAGTATGCTCAGATTAAATCGTGAATGAACTGACCCCATAACTGACCCCATATTGTTGTATCTCTATAGAAGTTCAAAAATTTTAGAAAGAACTAAGAAGCCCACTACACGATACGCATTAATTTGTTTTATACATTTTTATTAATGAATTCTAAATTTCCTCTTATTCATGAACTTCTTCCTATTGTTCATTTTGAAGTTGTTCAAGTCGCACATCTCCGAGGGCACGCACAAGTTACAGGATATTTATGGAAGTTGACAACGAAAGAGTTGCTCCTGAAGCAACGGTTTGTTCCCATAGGTATGTTATGGCTAACACCATTGAAATCTATTCTATTTCGAAATAATTTTATAGAAGAAGGCGATCTTATTGCTTAAGTAATTATGCATGAATAATCTTCCAACGGCGTCATCAATTCAGATAGATACGAATAGATCATCACCATTTAATGATCATCAAAATGAAACCGCACGCATAAATGGTGATGGAGCACAAACATTTTCTTATGGTGATGGCCTTGAATCAATTTTTCAAAAAGATTGTCACAATGATCCATTTAACTTGATTGGCTTGAATATAAATATGCATCTTCCTCAACAACTAGAGATAGCTTATGTTCAACAAGAGATTATTGGAGAGCCATGCAATGCAACTCTAAATTTGAATCTAATAGACACATTGGTACCTGATTCCCTTGTTCTAGGAGATGATCAGAATATTAACTCCACGCATGAGATGTGGAAGGGAAGAAAATTTTCAAACCGCGATTCTTTTAGAGAAGCACTTGCAAAAGCTGCAATGCATGGTAATTTTGCAATGAAACGCTTGAAACATCTCCAACAGAAGTTACAGCACAGTGTAGTGAAAGTAACTATCCTTGACATATCCATGCAACACTTGTTAACTCTGACCCAGAATTTCAGGTTAGGAGATACAATTGTGCTCATACTTGTTCAAAGACAATGATGGGGCTTGGACATGGGGAAGCAACATCTAAATTCATTGCAAGGTGGATCATAGCCAGACTACGTATCCATGAGTCATACACACCTAAAGAAATTATAACTGATTTTTCAAAGGAGTTCAACTTAGCTACAAGAAGGCATAGAGGGCGAGAGAGATAACACTCGATGAGATACGGGGTTCATATGAACAATCATTCTGCATATTACTAGACTATTGACATGAATTGAGAATGACTAATCCTGGCACTGTGACGCATGTGATCCAAGAAGAGATTCAACATTCTGCAAATTTTTCTTTTCTTTGGGATCAAGTATAAAATCATTTCGTTCCACTTTGGGGCCATTAATTGCAGTTGATGGGACACACATTCGTGGAAAATATCTTAGCGTGCTACTCATTGTTGTGACTCATGATGGAGATCATGGGATATTTCCAATAGTGTTCGGTATTGTTGAGATTGAGAATTTCAAAACTTCGGAGTGGTTCTTGGCCGCCTTCTCACTAGCATTGCGGCCACCCCAAAACCTAACAATTGTGTCTGATCGATTGAAAGGACTCACAAGGGCTGTTGTGGAACGGTTTCCAGATGCCAACCATTGTTATTGTGTGCGTCATATTTCAGAGAACATTCGTGAAATATTCAAAGATGATGGTATTTGTCGTAAATTTTGGACTGTTTCTCATGCGTTTAGACCATGTGAGTCTGAACGTCATATGAATGACATTAGAACAGTTAACGAGGGGGTATATAAATACATTGAAGATATTTGAAAGCTGCATTGGGCCAATGCTTTTGTATTGGGCAAGCGATATGACATGCTCACAACAAATTGTGCCGAGGCCACAAATAGTCTGCTCAAGGGAGCGGGGGAATTGCCCATAACTAAAATGGTTGAGGCAATTCGTTCTAAACTCATGGAATTTTTTGAGCTTCGTCGGCAAAAGTCTCATATTCTTAATTCCAAGTTAACTCGTTATGCTGAGTCTATGTTGAGCAAAGAGAGTGAGCATGCTCATAGACTGGGTGTTCGTGCAGCCAGTCCAACTGAAATCGAGGTCCACTCCAGTGAGTATGTAGATATTGTTCACTTGGACCATCGTTCTT
Source organism: Cinnamomum chago (assembly GCA_038049695.1). Taxonomy (NCBI): domain Eukaryota; kingdom Viridiplantae; phylum Streptophyta; class Magnoliopsida; order Laurales; family Lauraceae; genus Cinnamomum; species Cinnamomum chago. Next base: position 54,721,107 of record CP142454.1, on the reverse strand, counting down.
GTACCTGTCGTCGGTGGGAATTGCTTAGAATTCCTTGCTTGCATGATGTAGCGGCACTTAAGATGAGAGGTCTCGATCCATATGACAACTGTGAGCAGTGACTTACTCTGATATTTATAGAAGGACTTACAACTTTGTTATACACGGTGTTAGACCCCAACCCAGACCAATTCGATTAGTGTGCGGTTAGTATGTGTTTAGTACTAAGTGGGTGTAGTGTTGGTGAGTTAGAAATGATTAGTTAGTCTTGGTCATAGCTTGGGAATTTTGAGAACGTTTAGTATTAGTCAGACACACTCAGGAAGGCCTGAGTGCACGTGTAAGCTTGGAAAGTCGTGTCGTGTTCCGTGTGAGTGTGGTTTTGATTTCATTTGAATGATCTTTTTATGTGTTACAACTTTCGTTTTAAGCCCATTCATGTTTGAAGCCAAAAACCCATGTTTTGGCCCAAAGAGGGTAAAATTGTCTTTCTTGCATAAATCTGGACACAATTTTCGAGATCTCAAAACCATGGCAAAAATATACCTTTTGGAAAGTAGATATTTCGACGATCGTTTTATCCTTCTTCGTCGAAGTCATCCGAGGCCCACAAGATCATGTTCTGGCCATTTCAAAGTCAAGTCAGTTGGGCCCCACTTGCTAATGCCTTAAGTAACTCATCTCTTTCCCCTCTTTGCTCTTTTCATTCTAAAACCCAAATCTCTGCAATTTCTTGACCTAGGGCAAGGAAGGGCTTCTTTTCTCTCCATCTTCCCCATCTTGTTTGATCTAGCTAGAGAGCTCCAAAGAAGATTCTAAGACTACCATTTTCTTCATCTCCTTGCAAGCTTCCTATTGATACAAGTTTCTTGAGTTTTCAAGTTGGTCAAGAGCTCCATTTCTTTCCCTCCCTCTTGCTTGGCCATTTCTAGGTAAGGGTTTCCACTCCTACTCTCCATTGAGTCATTTTGGTTCCTTGAGAGTATGTTTTTCATGTTTTCAAACCCTATTTGGAAAATGGGTTCCTTGTTTCCATTTTGAGTGAGTTTTGTGTGTTTTCTTGGTTTTTCTTATAGTGTGGGATTAGCTTGAGGAAGTGCTTGAAGAAGAGTATTGTTAGCTTTGGTCAAGGCAAGTAATCTCTATAGGACCATTGTGCATGTATATTTTAAGCTACATTGTTGTTTTCGGAAATTTTGCATATGAAAATGTTTATAAGCTTCATGATCATGTTTTCCTTGGATTGGATGTTTGGGATTGTGAGAAATGTGTATTTTATCCCTTGGAGAGCATGGAGGCTCAGGGAGTGCAGGTGGAATGAAAAACAAGAAGAAGAGAAGAAGGAAATGTGGAAAATCTGCACTGAACTGTACTTCCCGTGCAGTTTCGGTCAGCTGGCGGCTAGCCGTAATTCCCATTTCGGCTAACCGCGAGCCAACCGAAATCAGCGGTTCCTTTTCCAGTAGCTGACTTTTGCTTCAGGGTCCTGCGGTCAGCCCTGCGGTTAGCTCACGGCTAGCCGCCGGTTCCCTTGCGGCTAACCGTAAGCCAACCGAAATTATTACGGTTCCTTTTCCAGAGAGCAACATCAGACCTGGGTTTTCAGCGGTCAGCCCTACGGTCAGCTTACGGCTAGCCGCCAGTTTCTATTTTGGCAAGCCGCCAGCTGACCGCAAGCTGACCGAAATTGACCAATTCCTAGTTTTGAAGAAGTTTTGCAAGAGTGAAAACTAGAACATGTTAAGTGACCTTTAGCTTGATATTGTGTACTCGAAACTCGAGATGTCTTGAACTTCCGGGACACCAACTCTATTCCAAATTCCAACATTTGGGCTTCGAATACACAAAGATCAATCAAGGGTCCTCACATGTGCTTGATAGGCTTTGTGTTCGTACCTTAGTTTGATATAATGAATATCATCGTATACTCGTTTTGAAGTTTAGTACAAGCTAGTTTTGAAAATGTGTTCCAAGAAAAAGGGGATCACTTCCTAAGCGTGTTATGCATATTAATTATGCCCGTGCTAGTCGTGTTCATCGTGTTTCTATAAGTGATTTCCCCCTTTTTCTTATCTCGACGTGTTTAGACCGTGTTTCGCGTGTTTTGTGCATTCATGAATTAAGTAAACACCACTGAGCTTAGACTACCCTTTCAGTCTGATCCACTGCCTGGGGGTCTTTAAACATGTGGACTGTCTGCAGACTGGTCGTGTATTTATTACACATCGTGCGTGTCCGGTTCCGCGGCCGGAATTCCCGTCTTTGTGGGAAATCGTGTCGTGCTTATATTATGTATATCGTGCTTGTCGTGCGTGCTTGCTCTTTTCATTATATAAATGATAGAGAAAGGATGGGCTCTTTGTGGATTGTAACTATTCATGATATATTATGTACTCATGCTAGTTTGTCGTGTATCTCAGCTTTGTTCGTATTCTTGAAAAATGTATCTCAGCTTTGATAGTATTTCATACCAAAGATTTGCTTACATGTTTTCTCTAAATGTTATTGTTCATGTTCATGCCTACATTGATTACCTGCCAAACCGTCGTGTTTGACCCTTGCTTGTTGGTGCCCAGGTGCAGGAGACGTTGCCTTTGAGGAGGAGCGTCAGGAGGAGGCTTGTGAGCCAACTCCCATGAGAGAGTGGCAGCCCGACGATGTCATCTAGATGTCGGTCTGGTTCTTGAGTTTCGTCACATTTTGTCTTAGGGTCCTTTTGTTTATGTTGGAGTTGTGTATTGGCCTCTGTTGGCCTCTCTTGGGAATTGTAACAAAACTTAATTTACTTTCTTGTTAGACTTGTAACTTGAACAATGTTGGGAATGCCTTGTTAACTTATTCCTTTGATACTTTGTCTTGTATATTATTGTGATAGCACCTAAATATTTTACTGGTGCTTACCAAGTTGTGTTTTGCTACACGCTTCCGCAAATCGTGTACGTGTGAGCCAGATTCCGCGTGTCTTTGGGAATCCTCACCGCGGGAACCTGTGGGGAAAACAATGATCAAATAAGAATAATCACAATCAACACCGTCGCGGGGCCTAGGATCCGTTCCGGGGTCGCGACAGGACTGGTATCAGAGCGAGACATGTTTCAGGCACTTAAAAGAAACTAGAAAGGTCTTAGGAACGTGGCGAGGATTCGTGAGTTCGATAGACTCGTTGGTATAGGACCTTAGAAACCCTTGTACCATGTTTATTGTGTGCTAACTACTTGTCTTACAGCAATATGCCTCCGAGAAAAGCTCCAAATCACCATGCTTCAGGCAGTAATCATAATGAGTCAGATGCATCTGAGACACCTACAGCCACACAGTTTCAGGAACTTGTGCAAGCCATGATAGCACAGCAAAGACAGGCTAATGAGAATCAAGCAAGATTTCAAGAGCAACTAACTAAGAAGGATGATGAGATGGCACAAGTTCAGAGGCAACTGTTAGAAGTACTTCAGAACAGGAATGTAGCACCACCTGCAGGTCCTCAGATTGTGATACAGAATAGGGATCCAGACCCTAATGCTCTATTTGAGAAGTTTAGGAAAAGAGCACCGAAGGAGTTTTCGGGCAATGAGGACCCGTTAGTGGCAGATGACTGGCTAGTCAATACCGAGAAGATCTTCGATGTATTCATGTGCACAGGACTCCAGAAGGTCAATCTCACAGCTTCATTGTTCTATGGGCTTGCAGACAGGTGGTGGCAAACAGTCAAGGACCCATATGCAGTGATGGCTGATGATGAGGCATGGGCAGCTTTCAAGATACAGTTTCAAGACAAATACATTCCCTCTCATGTCAAGAGGCAGAAGGCTATTGAGTTTCAGCAACTCAAGCAAGGTAGCATGACAGTGTTGGATTATGTCACCAAATTTGAGAGATTGGCGAGGTATGCCACCGAGTTGATTGATGCACCATGTAGTGAGTTGGATTATATCTTAGTAGTGACCACTCCAGTAGGGAAACAAGTTGTGTGTAGAAACCATTACCCTAGTTGTACAGTGTTGTTAGGAGATGTGAATTTACCGGCCAACCTCATAGTTTTAGACATGCATGATTTTGATGTTATTTTAGGCATGGATTGGTTAGAAGCATATCATGCCACCATGGACTGTTTTAGTAAGACCATCACATTCAGATTCCAAGGACCACAGGCAGAATTGATATTTCAGGGGAACAGGAGAAGGTCTCAGGCAGGATTTATTTCAGTGTTGAAGGCAAGCAGATTAGTGCAGAGTGGATGTCAGGCATTTATTGCGTTTATCACGGAGGATAAACAGTCCCAAGGGGTGGAGGATATCCCCATTGTGTGTGAATTTCCGGATGTTTTTCCAGAAGAAATCCCGGGTTTACCACCAATTAGGGAAGTTGAGTTCACAATTGAGCTTCTTCCAGGGACAGCTCCGATCTCGATTGCACCATACAGGATGGCTCCAGCAGAAATGGGTGAGCTAAAGCTCCAATTGCAAGATTTGTTGAGCAAAGGTTTTATTAGGCCAAGTGTTTCACCGTGGGGAGCACCGGTGTTGTTTGTGAAGAAGAAGGATGGAAGCTTGAGAATGTGCATTGACTACAGGAAGTTGAACCATGTGACAGTGAAGAACAAGTACCCTTTGCCAAGGATAGACGAATTGTTTGACCAATTGCAAGGAGCAGCCTATTTTTCTAAGATAGACTTGAGGTCAGGGTACCATCAGTTGAGAGTTAGAGACTCAGATGTTCAGAAAACAGCCTTTAGAACAAGATATGGGCACTATGAGTTCTTAGTGATGCCCTTTGGCTTGACGAATGCACCAGCAGTCTTTATGGCTTTGATGAACAAGGTCTTTGCACCCCATTTGGATCACTCTACAGTAGTGTTTATCGATGATGTCCTCGTGTATTCCAAGAGTAAGAAGGAACATGAGGAACATTTGAGGACAGCGTTGCAGCTCTTGAGGGACAACCAGCTATATGCAAAACTCAGTAAGTGTGAATTCTGGTTAGAGCAAGTCGCTTTTCTAGGCCATATTATCTCCAGAGAAGGTTTAGCAGTTGATCCAGCCAAGATAGAGGCAGTTGTTAGTTGGGCAAGGCCAAGCAGTGTGACAGAGATTAGAAGCTTCTTGGGGTTAGCAGGCTACTACAGAAGATTTGTCCAAGGTTTTTCGTCCATTGCAGCCCCTTTGACAAAATTGACTAGGAAGAATGTCCCATTTGTGTGGACCGATCAGTGTGAAACCAGTTTCCAAGAGTTGAAAGGAAGGTTAACCACAGCCCCAATTCTTACATTACCCTCGAGCAACGGCGGATTTATTGTTTACACAGATGCTTCGAATGTGGGACTAGGTTGTGTATTGATGCAAGATGGCAAGGTGATTGCCTATGGCTCGAGACAGTTGAAGGACCATGAGAAGAATTATGCGACTCACGACTTGGAGTTGGCAGCAGTTGTTTTCGCATTGAAGATGTGGAGACACTACCTCTACGGAGAGAAGTTTGAGGTCCATTCAGATCACAGAAGTTTGCAATATTTATTCTCTCAGAAGGATTTGAACATGAGGCAGAGGAGGTGGATGGAATATATCAAAGATTATGACTTTCCGATCAAGTATCATCCAGGCAAAGTGAATGTGGTAGCTGATGCCTTGAGGAGAAAATCAGTGGTTATGGCTAATTTGAGAGGAATGGGTGTCTTACAGCAGTTCGAAGAGCTGGGTGTAGAAGTACAAACCCTTAGATTGGGTGCGATGTTAGCGAACATGACAGTTTCAGAACCTACATTCATCCAGAAGATTAAGGAAAATCAGTTGCGAGACCCAGACTTGGCTAAGATAGTGGAAGTTATTGCAGAACGCCCAGATTTCAAAATGGCGAATGGAATATTGTATTTTCGCGACCGGTTGTGTGTGCCGAATGTGGATGATTTGAAGAATGAGATAATGAACGAAGCTCACAGTACGAGATATTCTATGCATCCGGGTAGCACGAAGATGTACCACAATTTGAAGAATAGGTTTTGGTGGAACAACATGAAGAGAGAGATAGCAGCTTTTGTGTCTCGTTGTCTAACTTGTCAGTTGATCAAGGCAGAACATCAGAAGCCTCCAGGTTTGTTACAGCCTTTGGAGATTCCGGAGTGGAAATGGGAGCACATTACCATGGATTTCGTCTCCAGTTTGCCTAATACTAAGAAGGGAAATAATGCAATTTGGATCATTGTAGATCGTCTGACAAAGTCTGCTCACTTTATTCCGATGAAGACAGGGAACATGATGCACATGGCACCACTTGCGAAGTTATTTGTTGATGAGATTGTTAGTAAACATGGTCAACCCGTCTCCATTACTTCAGATAGAGACAGTAGATTTGTTTCAAAGTTTTGGAAGACTCTTCATGAGTCGATGGGTACCAAACTCCAGTTCAGCACAGCTTATCATCCTCAGACCGATGGTCAGTCGGAAAGGACGATACAGACTCTCGAAGATATGTTGCGTGCTTGTGTATTGGACTTCAAGATTCAGTGGGATGAGTGCTTACCTCTTTGCGAATTTGCTTATAATAATAGTTACCACTCTAGCATCGGTATGGCACCATTTGAGGCACTTTATGGTAGAAGATGCAGAACTCCGGTTTGCTGGGAAGAAGTTGGTGAACGTAGTTTTCATGGACCGACGATAGTTGGAGAGACAAGTGACAAGGTCAAGCTGATTCAGGAAAGGTTGAAAATCGCCCGAAGTAGGCAGAAGAGTTATGCAGATACTCGTCGGAGAGAATTACAGTTTCAGGTGGGTGACAAGGTGTTTTTGAAAGTCTCACCAACCAGAGGAACTTTGAGGTTCGGACAGAAGGGCAAGTTGTCTAGAAGGTTTATTGGTCCGTATGAGATTTTGAGCAAGATTGGAGATGTAGCTTATAGACTTGCGTTACCGCCGGAATTCTCCGGGGTACACAATGTTTTTCACGTTTCGATGCTCAAGAAGTATGTCTCTAGTCCTGCACACATTCTACAACATGAGCCTTTAGAGATTCGAGAAGATGCCTCGTATGTGGAAAGACCGATCAAGATCATTGACACCAAAGAGCAAGAATTGAGAAACCGGACTATTCATTGGGTCAAGGTACTTTGGGAAAATCACGAGCCAGAGGAAGCCACCTGGGAATTGAGAGAGCAAGTGCAAAGAAAGTATCCACAGCTTTTACCAGAGGTAATTGTTTGATTTATTTGGTGGACCAAATATCCTAAGGGGTGGAGGATGTTAGACCCCAACCCAGACCAATTCGATTAGTGTGCGGTTAGTATGTGTTTAGTACTAAGTGGGTGTAGTGTTGGTGAGTTAGAAATGATTAGTTAGTCTTGGTCATAGCTTGGGAATTTTGAGAACGTTTAGTATTAGTCAGACACACTCAGGAAGGCCTGAGTGCACGTGTAAGCTTGGAAAGTCGTGTCGTGTTCCGTGTGAGTGTGGTTTTGATTTCATTTGAATGATCTTTTTATGTGTTACAACTTTCGTTTTAAGCCCATTCATGTTTGAAGCCAAAAACCCATGTTTTGGCCCAAAGAGGGTAAAATTGTCTTTCTTGCATAAATCTGGACACAATTTTCGAGATCTCAAAACCATGGCAAAAATATACCTTTTGGAAAGTAGATATTTCGACGATCGTTTTATCCTTCTTCGTCGAAGTCATCCGAGGCCCACAAGATCATGTTCTGGCCATTTCAAAGTCAAGTCAGTTGGGCCCCACTTGCTAATGCCTTAAGTAACTCATCTCTTTCCCCTCTTTGCTCTTTTCATTCTAAAACCCAAATCTCTGCAATTTCTTGACCTAGGGCAAGGAAGGGCTTCTTTTCTCTCCATCTTCCCCATCTTGTTTGATCTAGCTAGAGAGCTCCAAAGAAGATTCTAAGACTACCATTTTCTTCATCTCCTTGCAAGCTTCCTATTGATACAAGTTTCTTGAGTTTTCAAGTTGGTCAAGAGCTCCATTTCTTTCCCTCCCTCTTGCTTGGCCATTTCTAGGTAAGGGTTTCCACTCCTACTCTCCATTGAGTCATTTTGGTTCCTTGAGAGTATGTTTTTCATGTTTTCAAACCCTATTTGGAAAATGGGTTCCTTGTTTCCATTTTGAGTGAGTTTTGTGTGTTTTCTTGGTTTTTCTTATAGTGTGGGATTAGCTTGAGGAAATGCTTGAAGAAGAGTATTGTTAGCTTTGGTCAAGGCAAGTAATCTCTATAGGACCATTGTGCATGTATATTTTAAGCTACATTGTTGTTTTCGGAAATTTTGCATATGAAAATGTTTATAAGCTTCATGATCATGTTTTCCTTGGATTGGATGTTTGGGATTGTGAGAAATGTGTATTTTATCCCTTGGAGAGCATGGAGGCTCAGGGAGTGCAGGTGGAATGAAAAACAAGAAGAAGAGAAGAAGGAAATGTGGAAAATCTGCACTGAACTGTACTTCCCGTGCAGTTTCGGTCAGCTGGCGGCTAGCCGTAATTCCCATTTCGGCTAACCGCGAGCCAACCGAAATCAGCGGTTCCTTTTCCAGTAGCTGACTTTTGCTTCAGGGTCCTGCGGTCAGCCCTGCGGTTAGCTCACGGCTAGCCGCCGGTTCCCTTGCGGCTAACCGTAAGCCAACCGAAATTATTACGGTTCCTTTTCCAGAGAGCAACATCAGACCTGGGTTTTCAGCGGTCAGCCCTACGGTCAGCTTACGGCTAGCCGCCAGTTTCTATTTCGGCTAGCCGCCAGCTGACCGCAAGCTGACCGAAATTGACCAATTCCTAGTTTTGAAGAAGTTTTGCAAGAGTGAAAACTAGAACATGTTAAGTGACCTTTAGCTTGATATTGTGTACTCGAAACTCGAGATGTCTTGAACTTCCGGGATACCAACTCTATTCCAAATTCCAACATTTGGGCTTCGAATACACAAAGATCAATCAAGGGTCCTCACATGTGCTTGATAGGCTTTGTGTTCGTACCTTAGTTTGATATAATGAATATCATCGTATACTCGTTTTGAAGTTTAGTACAAGCTAGTTTTGAAAATGTGTTCCAAGAAAAAGGGGATCACTTCCTAAGCGTGTTATGCATATTAATTATGCCCGTGCTAGTCGTGTTCATCGTGTTTCTATAAGTGATTTCCCCCTTTTTCTTATCTCGACGTGTTTAGACCGTGTTTCGCGTGTTTTGTGCATTCATGAATTAAGTAAACACCACTGAGCTTAGACTGCCCTTTCAGTCTGATCCACTGCCTGGGGGTCTTTAAACATGTGGACTGTCTACAGACTGGTCGTGTATTTATTACACATCGTGCGTGTCCGGTTCCGCGGCCGGAATTCCCGTCTTTGTGGGAAATCGTGTCGTGCTTATATTATGTATATCGTGCTTGTCGTGCGTGCTTGCTCTTTTCATTATATAAATGATAGAGAAAGGATGGGCTCTTTGTGGATTGTAACTATTCATGATATATTATGTACTCATGCTAGTTTGTCGTGTATCTCAGCTTTGTTCGTATTCTTGAAAAATGTATCTCAGCTTTGATAGTATTTCATACCAAAGATTTGCTTACATGTTTTCTCTAAATGTTATTGTTCATGTTCATGCCTACATTGATTACCTGCCAAACCGTCGTGTTTGACCCTTGCTTGTTGGTGCCCAGGTGCAGGAGACGTTGCCTTTGAGGAGGAGCGTCAGGAGGAGGCTTGTGAGCCAACTCCCATGAGAGAGTGGCAGCCCGACGATGTCATCTAGATGTCGGTCTGGTTCTTGAGTTTCGTCACATTTTGTCTTAGGGTCCTTTTGTTTATGTTGGAGTTGTGTATTGGCCTCTGTTGGCCTCTCTTGGGAATTGTAACAAAACTTAATTTACTTTCTTGTTAGACTTGTAACTTGAACAATGTTGGGAATGCCTTGTTAACTTATTCCTTTGATACTTTGTCTTGTATATTATTGTGATAGCACCTAAATATTTTACTGGTGCTTACCAAGTTGTGTTTTGCTACACGCTTCCGCAAATCGTGTACGTGTGAGCCAGATTCCGCGTGTCTTTGGGAATCCTCACCGCGGGAACCTGTGGGGAAAACAATGATCAAATAAGAATAATCACAATCAACACCGTCGCGGGGCCTGGGATCCGTTCCGGGGTCGCGACACCCGGTGCGAGAGATATGAACCAATGGGATGTGCGAACCGGTTCACATGTGTCTCCTCATGGAAAGAGACAAGCTAGTAGACCAAAGAAGAATAGAATACGAACAGAGGATCGTGGGAGGAACAAAGTCACTTGCTCCAGATGTAAGCAGAAGGGCCATAACTGTCAAACATGTCGCAATCCACCCATACAGGATTGAGTTTGATCCAAATGGCTCGTAAACATTTTGTGCCTACAAAAAAAAATATGTGAGATATTTTACTCACAACATTTATGATGGTGAGATATTTTGTTAACAAAGTTCTTTTGGCTTGGTATGCTCCATTGAGTTTCTTTACCAGTTTGTGTTGTAACTTCTTGGAGCATTCAAATGATTCTTCTTACACAATATTTGGACATGTTTGAAATTTTTTGTATACTCTGTCAAATGTTATGTTAAAAATGGTTGGGCACTGAGACACCAAAAACTTATAGTCATGGAGATACTTCGGAATATATTTTCAATTTTTTTGTTTGGTTGTATTAGATGAACAAAAGATATGAAACGTCCTTAAAATGCATTTTTATTGTGGCTTTATAAAAAATCATACCATGAGTTATTTTGTGGTATTGTAAAGAACAAGACAGGTATAGTTGGTCACAACAACTAGGACTTTATAGCAAATCATAATGTAAAGAACAAGACATGTACACTTGGTCACAACAACTAGGACTTTCAACATTTTATTACACAGCCCAACCTGGGAGTTAGACCTCATATATAACAATTAAAATCCACAGCAAAACTGGGAGGCTAATTCAGTGCATTTTGTGCGGTATCGCACAGTCTCCCGGCCATCTTCTTACACAGTGAAGTTCTAGAATGCTTCACTGTATTATTTGTGACTACAGTTAGGACTCTATTCGATTTTTTAAGCAGCTCAAACCTTCTCTTACGAAGTAGTAAGCTTGCAATTAGACCTCATATGGAGCAAGTAAAATCTATAGCAAAAATGGGACTGTAATTCGGTGCATTTTGTGCGATATCGCACAGTCACTTGGCCACTTACAGAAACACTGAAGTTCCAAAATGCTTCACTGTATAATTTGTGACTATAGTTGGGACTCTATTTGATTTTTTAAGTATCCCAAACCTTCTCTTACGAAGTAGGAAGCATGCAGTTAGACCTCATTTGGAGCAAGTAAAATCCAAAGCAAAGCTAATTCAATGCATTTTATGCAATATCGCACAATCACTTGGCCACTTACACAAAAAATGAAGTTCTAGAATGCTTCACTGTATTATTTGTGACTATAGTTGGGACTCTATTCGATTTTTTAAGCATCCCAGACCTTCTCTTACGAAGTAGGAAGCATGCAGGTAGACCTCATATGGAGCAAGTAAAATCCACAGCAAAAATGGGACTGTAATTCATTGCATTTTGTGCGATATCGCACAGTCACTTGGCCACTTGCAGAAACATTGAAGTTCTAGAATGCTTCACTGTGTTATTTGTGACTACAGTTGAGACACTGTTCGATTTTTTAAGCATCCTAGACCTTCTCTTACGAAGTAGGAAGCATGCAGTTAGTCCTCATTTGGAGCAAGTAAAATCCAAAGCACAGTTAATTCAATGCATGTAAAATCTAAAGCAAAGCTAATTCACGATTTTTGTTACATGTAAACATAAGATCAATCTCTGCGGTTTTTTGTTGAACTTCAAAGTGTTGTTTGGTAAAACAATATTGACACGTTAGTTCAAATAATAAATAGCAACAAACCTCCGACAGACATATAAAAAACATAGACATATTAGAAATTTAAATAAAAGCATTGATATACCGCAAGAGTGCTAGAAAAAAAACGTGTCTATGCAATGCTCTCCAGCTATGAATATCCAATAGTTCATAATCTACATCACAAGTCATCTAAAGTAAATTTTATTATAAATTAAACGAAAATATTTCTAAATAATATGCACTTACAAGTGTATCCATCCATGACTTTTTTAACGTTTGGTACATTTCTTCTTTAGGAATAGTCGAGCATATATCTTCTAGGATTGGATTGCTGCAAATTGAAATATATATATATATATATATATAAATATGCACTACACCAAAAATCGAAAATTGGAACGGAAAAGCGTTCCTAATCCTTCCGTTCCTAATCCGTTAAAGTGTTCCAATTTCCGTTCCAATTTGGTACCAACCGTTCCTAATCCAAATTGGAACGGAAATTGGAACACTTTAACGGATTAGGAACGGAAGGATTAGGAACGCTTTTCCCTTCCAATTTCTGATTTTTGGTGTAGTGATGTCTATATTAGGAAAACTTATCATAAGAAAAAGAAATCGGTTATTGAAGTTTAAGTAGTAGAACTTGCTTTGAATACAAATGTATCCAGAATTCTTCCAAACACAATTTCTTGGCATGATTAAGGCAGTACTTCAGATTCGGGCGGCTGAGTTTTGTCCTCTTATTCTTCGGTACATAGTATGGGAATTTCTGTATAGGAATAAAACCGGCCTTCCTAGGATTGACCTTTATTCAACCAACAATAGATCCCATCTTATTTTTCCCCAATCTTTGACCACTAGACTCATCGGATCCACCTAGAACAATGAAGTCTTTAATACGACTTTGGGGGGTGCTTAAATTAACTAGGATCTTGCTCAGAGCACTTTGAGGTGTGCTGACATGAGTTGATGTCCGCGGGTATGGTGATAATCCATAAGTGTCATCGCATGATCCAACAAGGGTTTTAGGTGATGGACTCCTCACATCCTATAAGAAAATCATAAATAAGCTTTATCCTATAGACATGAAAATAAACGGAAACATTTTTCTATCACACACAACGACATACTAATCGCCTTTCCTTCCTCATCAAAAGTAGAGTTGATGCAGTTTTCTACGTTAAAGCTAACAAAACTTGATGATCGTGCTTTTTTAAACATTTCGACCTTCCTCTGCATACTCTTGACGAAGCGATTCATCTAAGAGGGGTCTGCCATCTTCTCCAACTTCTCAAAACTCTCAAGCTGCCAGTCGAGGAATCTGTCAACCTGTGGACACAATTAATGAATCCAATCATGGGCATGGTGTTCACCAATACTAACAACAAAATTAAAGCCTACTCATCATAAATTATGTTGGGTGGAGCTGTCATGATCCAAATGTACTCTTTTCAACAGCCGACCGATTCGGTTTCTTGTAATTCTTCTATACCATTGCAAGTATTGATCCCTGTGGCAGCCATTAACTTCATCATTTTCTGCATTTACAACATTCATGGCCCTATTGTTCCAATCTGCTATAGGTTGTGCATATTTTCTCTCATAATTTATAGCCCTCTTGGATAATTCCTTCTCTACCTTCATAGTTGGATGAAATGGAAGAGGGACATGTTGCTTTAATCCAAATTGCTTAAGCACACGGTCAACATTGTGTCTCTCGACGACCATATAATTGATCATTCTCACTGCAGATCGAATGAGGGATCTATGCACTTCATTTACACAAGCTTCCAACTCATCGTCGTATAAGTCATACGGCTGCTATTAGACCCTGACCTAGACTAACTCGATTAGTATGCGATTAGTGTGTGTTTATTCTTAAGTGAGTTTAGTTACCGTTGGGTTAGAATATAATTAGTTTTAGTCCTGGATATAGCTTTGGGAATTTTGAGAATGTTTAGTGTTAGTCAGACACGCTCAAGAAGGCCTGAATGTACGTGTAAGCTTGGGAGGATCGTATTGGTTTTCCGTTTAAATTGTGATTTTGATTTCATTTGAATGGTTTATTATTTGTTGTAACTTTTGTTTTCAGCCCGTTCGTGTTTGAAGCCCAAAAATCCAAGTTTTGACCCAAAAAGGGTAAAATTGTCTTTTATGCACAAATCTGGACACAAATTTTGAAATCTCAAAACCATGTCAAAAATATACTTTTTTTGAAACTAGATATTTCAAGGATCATCTCATCCTTCTTTGTCGAGTTCATTCGAGACCCACATGATCATGTTTTTGTCAATGCAAGGTTTAGGCTCATTGGGGCCCATTTGCTAGGGTTTTTAAGTCAACCCTTTCTCCTTCCCTCTTTTCATTCCCAAACCCTAACCCTAGAGCACCAATAAGAGAAAGCCATTTTTCCTTCAACCTTATTTCTCTTGAATGCACAAGCTAGAAGACTCCAAATGAAATTCCAAGACCATCATCTTCTTCCTCTCATCCCAAGCTTTCCATTGATACAAGTTTCTTGAAGTTTCTAGTTGGCCAAGATCTCCATTTTCTTCCTTCTCTCTTGTTTGTGTATCTCTAGGTAAGAGCTCCAACCCATCTTTTTAATGGACCCTTTTTTGTTCCTAAAGATCTTGTTTTTCATGTTGCAAACCCCTTGATGAAAATGGGTTTCTTGTTTTCAAGTTTGAGTGAGTTTTGAGTGGTTTTCATGGGGTTTTTTTTTTGTATCATTTGGCTTAGCTTGAGTGGAAGTGCTTGAAGAAGGTTTGTGACATCTTGGACTAAGGCAAGTAAACAATCTAAGATGGATGTTAGCATGTGTGCATTTGGTTTGCTTTCTTTTCATTCTCTTCATTTCATTGGAAATCTATGTCTTGAGTGGAAATTTTGGGGATTTTGTTTTACATTGGAGAATGGGAATGAGATGTTTTAAATTGTGCTTGAATATGTGTGTTTTATCCCTTGGGGAGCTTGTAGGCTCAGGGAAGTGCAAGTTGAAGGAGAAATAAGAAGATGGGAAGAAGAAATGTAAAAATCTGACTTTAAATACACCGCCCGCGCAGCGTCGGTCAGCTGTCGGCTAACCGAAATTCCCATTTCGGTCGACAGACAGCCAACCGAACTCAGTTCGGCTCCTTTTCCCGAGACCTGCATTTCTTCAGGAAGATTTCGGTCAGCTGTCGGCTAACCGACATTTCTCACCTCGGTCGACCGACAACCAACCGAAATCAGTTCGGTTCCATTTCCTGAGAGCTGAGATTTTATGGGTAAATCTGTCGGTCAGCTCGTCGGTCAGCTGTCGGCTAACCGACATACCCTGTCTTGGTCGACCGACAGGTGACCGAGAGGTAACCGAAATTTCAAGATGAGCTGTTTTAGAAGGATTTCTGCATGGATGAAAAACTAGAATATGTTATGGGGCTTTTAGCCCGACATTGTGTGATTGAAACCTGAGATGCCTTTAACTTCGGGGGTACCCAATTCTCCTCGCAATTCCAATACTTGGATTTCAATTACACAAGGGTCAACCAGAGGTCCTTACATACGCTTGATAGACTTTTCTTTCGAACTTTAGTTTTGATGCAACAAGTATTATCGTGTACTCGTTTTGAAGTTAAGTATAAACTTATTTGACAATGGTTTCAAGGATAAAAAGGGGGTCATTTCTTAAGCGTGTTTTGCATATATACTTATGCCTCTTGCTAGTCGTGTCTTGTTTAGTTCTGATAAGTGATTTCCCTCTTCAAGCTTGATTTGGTTTAAGACGTACTTCGCCGTGTTTTGTGCATTCATGAATTTAAGTGAACACCACTGAGCTTGGACTGCCCTTTCAGTTTGATCCACTGTCTGGGGGTCCTTAAACATGTGGACTATCTGCAGATTGATCGTGTATTTTATTACACATCGTGCGTGTCCGGTTCCGTGGCCAGAATCCCCGTATATGTGGGAATCGTATCGTGATTATATTATGTTTATCGTGCTTGTCGTGCGTGCTTACTCTTTTCATTACAAATGATAGAGGAAGGACGGGCTCATTGTGGATTGTGACTATTCATGATATTATAAGTATCCATACTAGCTTTACTCGTATTTCGAAATGTACCCTAGTCATGTAACTGTTTACAATTCAGCAAAATTTCTTTATATGTTTCTTTAAACATTTACTTCTTACATGCTCATGCCTAAATTGATTACCTACCAAACTGTCGTGTTTGACCCTTGTATGTTGGTGCCCAAGTGCAGGTGACGTTGCCTTTGAGGAGGCTCTTGAGCCACCCCCAGTCAGAGAGTGGCAACCCGACGATGTCAACTAGACGTCTGGCGGGTTCTTGAGTTGTGCTCCATTTTTGTCATGGGTTCCTTTTGTTATTTTGAGAATTGTATTGGCCTTTGTTGGCCTCTTATGGGATGTAACCAAATTTAACTACCTTTTTGTGCTAGTCTCATAACTTGAATTGTAATAGGAATGTCATGTTAACTCCTTTCTTATGATACTCTGTCTTGATATTATTTTGTTATGGCACTTGAAATTTTATTGGTGCTTATCTTGATGTGATTTGCTACACGCTTCCGCAAACTTGATTGTGTGAGCTAGATTTCATGTGCTTCGGGAATCCTCACCGCGGGAACCTGTAGGAAAACAACAAAAACAACGTCGCAGTTCCGGGACCCGTTCCGGGGTCACGACAGCTGCGAATCAAACTGTAAGTTATAAAGAACATTTAATAAATGTTAGATAGATTATATGTACAAGAATGAACAATAAACAATCTTGAGAAATAACTAACTTACGCTGTCAACATTCTACGTGTCGAGTTGCCTCCAAACCTCTCTCACATTTGTGAGAATGTGATGATCCTTCAGTCTTTCTTCCCACATCTTGAACAATGGGAATTCTAGTTGAATGTTCTCCATGTTTTTTTATATTGAGTGTCCGATCAGCATCCTCAAGTATGCCCATATCTGTGATGAAAGAACGATATATTTAAAAGGAAAGCGACAACAACTCAAGAACATATATCGATATAATGTAATGATTAGAAAATCTGTTTAGTTACCTGTAATAGTTGAAGTGGCCCTGTGACTGTCTTTACTCGATCTTTGATTCTCGATGCTTGGGTCAAGCTCCTATATAGATTTGCTAGGCAAGCAGGCCCCCAAGCATGTGGTTTGAAATCTTCAAAAAGCTCGATCAAGTAAGCATTACACCTCGAGGCAAAAGTTTTGTACAAATCTGAGACGAAACAAGTTGAAACAGATATGCACGTGTGTGCCTGATCCCAGCTGCTTGAGACGGTCTCTTCGATAGGTCTTTGAAGTTGTGAGAACCCGACCCCTAATCTCTTGGATTAGTGTTGTTTTATTTGTGGATTAGTTCTTTTAGTGGGATTAGTAATTGTTGGGTTGAGTTTGTGGGCTAGAATGGTTTTTTCTTCTAGTTTTGGGCTTTTGAGTGCTTTGGCAGCTTGTGGGGCCCTTTGGGGGTTCCCTTTTCGGCTTTGCTTTTTCTTGTGAGATTTTCCCGATTGGTTTCGTATTGTGTTTTTGGCCCGTTGCATTCATCTTGAGGAATCCTACAACTTTCATGTTGATCTCGTATCCATTTGAGAACAAAAAAAAAAACAGATTTCTTGGCCTAGAGGGCAAAACAGTCATTTCACACCAAATCTGTACCCAAAACTCGATATTCCCGAAACCCGTGAAACATATACTTTTTGGAAACTAGATATTTCGACGATCATTTCTTCCTTCTTCGTCGAATTCATCCGAGGTCCCGAGTGAGATGATTTCAGCTACCCAAGTTCCTTAAGTTGTGGGACCCCTTCTCACTTGCTATAAGAGAACCCACCTCCCTTCTTCCCCATCTTCATTTCCAGCACAAATCAGCAACTATTGAGTCTAGGGTTTTCCTTGCTCCCTTTTCTTCTTCTTGCTTCCCATCACTCAATCCACTTCCAAGCTTGCACCAAGAAGAGATTGGAGGCCACCATCTTCTTCATCTCCTTGAGGACTTTCTTTCCATAGCTTTTGTGGAGCTCACCAACCATTACAAGACTTTCCTTGAGCTTACCTTGTCCATTAGAGGACCTTCCAAGTAAGTGATTCTTCCCATCTCCTAGATTAGTGTTCCTCTAGCTCTTGAGAAGCTCCATTTGTATTATTGAAAGCTCTTTCATTTTCATTCTTTGTGTAACCCATTTTAGGGCTTTTTTGGGGTTTTTTTTGTAGAGATTGTTCATCTTGAGCTTAAGAAGTGATTAGGAGCTTGATTTGCTAGATTGGAACCCAAGGCAAGTGGATGAATGGATGGTTTTAATGTTATCAAAGTTTTATGAGAATTCCTAAATTTATTACTTGTTCTTGATAATTTGATATAAGCTTCACATATGCTTCTTGCTATAGTTCTATTGATTTCGAAAATGCATATTATGGGTCTTGCTCTCTTGATTAAATCTCTTGGAAATTATGCATTTCATTTGATCAAGTTTACTCATATGGTTTTATAAGGAATAGGATTGGTTTGGCTATTCATGGTTATGTTTATGAGCTACATTGATTTGAAAATGATACTCATTTATAGAGTTGTGCTAAAACATCTTTGGTTATGGAAATGTGATCAATAGACCTTGTTTATCTATAAATGTTGACTCAAATGAACCCTTGTCTATGATGGGAACTCCTCTCCTTGTTTGGGGATTGAATGTGAAGAAAGAGGTTGGATTTAATGATTCATTGAAGTCTTGATGGGAGTTTTATTGTAATTAGAATGTTGTTGAAGTAAGGAAAAACTCATTTGTATAAGTGTTGGAAAGGAAAAAGGAAGAGAAAGAAGGGAACTGAACTGCCAGAATTCAGTTTCTGGACAGTTCGCTCGAGCGACCATGACAGTTCGCTCGAGCGACCTGTCCAGAAAGGGATACGGGCGTTCCAGCAGCCTGGTCGCTCGAACGCATTTAAATAACCGCTCGAACGATGAGTTCGCTCGAGCGAACTCCCAGATTCGCTCGAGCGATGCGGTCTGCCTGGCCTGATGCGCGGGTACAGTGGGTTTTGAGGTTTATTTTCTTCGTGGACCTTGGCTAACCTCCTCGAACTCACTCGACCATATGTGAGAGCGTCTTGAGCCGATGCTCTTCACGGTTGGTTCGGTAGCATCGAAGTTCAATCCATTTCAATCTTGAACGGGATGGAACGACGCGATATCTTCGTTATATCTAAACGCAAGTCTTTCCCTTGGTTATCGCGAATTCCATTCATTTCGGTGACTGAATAGGTTGCTCGATGTTTCCGAATTAATGTCA
This sequence comes from Cinnamomum chago, assembly GCA_038049695.1. Lineage (NCBI taxonomy): Eukaryota > Viridiplantae > Streptophyta > Magnoliopsida > Laurales > Lauraceae > Cinnamomum > Cinnamomum chago. The sequence goes on along the minus strand of CP142454.1, from coordinate 54,701,975 downwards.
TGCCTAGGATGGACCGTTGATAATCTTGATTCTTGCTATTGTAACATCTAGTACTACCCATAAGCTCATTTTAAGTTTTGAAAGTAGTGAAAGTGCATAAGGAGCCCGGAATGTCTTCCAACTCAAGGAGTACCAAGTAATGATTATAATCGACATACGGGACCCCTATTCACTTAAATAGATCTTGAAATTAATACTTTTCCCGAAATTGTTATAGTTCATTGTTTCACCTCTTTTCCCGAGATTTGCATTACATGACTTGTTTTCCCGAAAGCATTGGAGTTACTCTAGTAACAGTCAATTGTCCCGAAGTGCATTGCATCACATGATACGACAGTGTGCCCTTGAGCACCCCGTTTTACCCGTTTAATTATTGTACTTGATTGACTTGTTTCCCGAAAGCATTGAAGTTACTTTAGTAACAGTTATTTGTCCCGAGATGTATTCCCGATATGAAGTGACAGTGTGCCCTTGAGCACCCCCGTTTTACCCGCTTATTTACTGTACTTGATTTACTTGCATATGTCTCGATTGGTTTTGACCTATGAGTCGGCATCACTAAGCTTGGATACCTTGTCGGTTTGATCCACCGACTTGGAAATCCCCCTCCCGTCCCGCCAGCTGCAGTTTGGATCCCGATACCCGGTTATTACCGTGGTCCCGTCCCGATACCCGGTTCGCTACCGTGGTCCCGTTCCCGTTCTCGTATATTTATTATTGTATATATGATTTACGTTGAGTCTCCTCACCTTGTGTGACTGAGACCAACGTCCCGCTCTTGTCACTTCGGTGATAGAGGACTTAGCTTCTTGTGATTGCCATCTTGCCAGTTCCCGATTCCTTAGACACCCGACATGGTTTATATTGCTTACTTGTTTTCAGTTAAATGATTCATTGCTTCTATGAAAGTTGTTATTTAGATAAGTGTTAATGCTCTCTATTGTAAATTCAGTCACTATTATATTGTTTTATGTCCCTTTGCACACGTACATGTTTTACATGAATGCCGGTTGGGTGAATACCCGTGCTTTTACACATGTTTCTAACGATCGATGGTTTTTGCTAGAGTTATATGATTACACATGTTTTAAAATGAATACCCGAGTTATTAAATGTCCATGCTTTGGAATATGTTTTAAACGACACTCGTTTTGTTAGATCCCGATGTTTATACATGTTTTAAGTGAATACCCGAATTGCTAAATATTCGTGCTTTGTTTTAAATGACACTTGTTCTGCCAGATCACTATGTTTATACCGGTTTCAAATGAATACCCGATTTGTTAAATATCCCTGTTTTGAAATATGTTTTAAATGACACGTGTTTTGTCAGGTTCTATGTTTATACCTGTTTCAAATGATTACCCGAGCTATTTAACATCCATGCTTAAGAATATGTTTTAAATGACACGCGTTTTGCCAGATCCCTATGTTATACCTGTTTTAAAGGAATGCCCGATCTGTTGAAGATCCATGCTTTGAAATATGTTTAAATGAACGTGGTTTTGCCAAACTTCCATATTCATACTTGTTTTCCACGAACACCCGATTGTCATATATCTATGCTTTTATAGATGATGTAAATGAACACATGCTTTATTAGATCTTCCTGTTTTAACCATGTTTGAAAAGAATACATGTTTTATCCGAGATTCCTGAGTTTTCACCCGTTTAATTATATGCGGCATTTTGAGCAAATAGCATGATTTATCATTTGTATTATTATTCGCTATATTGTGTTCTTTTCATCCACCTGCCAGACCGTCGTGTCTGACCCACTACTTTTGGTACTCAGGTTCAGATTTATTCGCCCCGAGTTGAGTGTTTTGTTGGCTTTGGAGCCATGCCTTGCAGGTTGTTTTGTCGGCTATGTCATGTAGACATTGAGCTTGACATCGGAGCTACGTCACATTTGGATAGTAGTTTATAGCTTATTGTTGTATGGCTTTTGTTAGCCTTTTCTTGGGATTCTTAATTAATGTACATTGATAATTGTAACTTGAATATATTCGGGAATGTAATATCATGTTACTGTCAGCTCTGTAAATTATTGTGATGATTACTCCAGTCTGATATGATTCTTGATATAATAGCTATGGGCTAAAGGTTGAGTGCGACGCGGAATCCGATGGCCACGGACTTCGGGTCGCAACGCCACAAATGCTTCCGCAAAATATTCAGAATGTGTTGTCTTCACACACGCGGATCTTGGGAGAAAGTAAAAATACATTGGTGCTTAATCCCATTTCCCGCCCCCGAGGTTCTGGTTCGGGGGCGTGACAGAAGTTGTCACGGAACCATTTCAAGTTTATATGTCCCCCTTGGAATTCAGACGAATTTGGGGCAACACCCAATAGGTCAAGAAAATTTTCCTCCAAAATCATCCAATGGGACCAAACACGGCTTGTAACAGCACGCCCATCTATGGGAAGGCCATATATATAGGCCACATCCTCCAATGTGACCATAGCCTCACCCCTAGAAAGTGGAAGGTGTTTGTTTCTAGTCTTCATCTTTCTATAAGCCCACTGATTAGTATATGATCTATCTTCATTTTTTCGATCTCAGAGAAATGATGTAGGCCTGTTCTTCTTATATATTGTCGCATTCTTGTATTCAATGTCCAAGAATCATTCTTAGGATCCCAAGGAATGCAACATGTTATTTCTGGCTCCTATGAAATTCAAAATAAATAAATAAATATACAACAATTAAAAGTTAAAGAAATATGATTAAACATTGAGTAATCAAATAAAATAGGATATTCACCTTTCCATCCCATACTTCCTTCGAAATGTGGTTCTCCTATTCAAACAATATAGATTTGCCTCCAAGACCATGATTAAATCTTGCATCTGTAAAGTCCGGGGACCCTAACCCTAGAGGGGGGGGGGGGTGAATAGGGTGAGCTACAATTGTGACCAATTTAAATCAATATTAATTTCTTAACACAAACTAGTCACATGTGATGATTAACCATACAATATGCGGAAGCTAAACAAAAACAATCACCACATAGCAATCACCACAACACAATATTTATAGTGGTTCGGCCAACGTGCCTACATCCACTACCGGCTTGTGCATCCAACACCCCACCGGATTTCCACTATTTATGCTTTTTCAAAGGCTAAGCAATAACCTATACAATGTTGCTTTTCAAGGCTTGACACATGAACTTTTGAGAGCATTTTGGAGCCAAAGAAAGGGGAAGAAGTTGGAAAGGCTAGAGGGCCATTTGGAAATCAAATGCTTGAGATTTAAAAAGGTAGACCTTACTTATCATTTTGATTTCCATTAAAAGTAGAATCAATGCATGGTTAAATCTTTGTATTTTCATATTTGCATGATTTCTAGCTTTTAAAGAGTTGTATTGCAAACTCTAAATCATCCTTGGTAAATTAGATTAGTTTGCAAACTCTCTTAACTAAATCACATGCTTTCTTAGACTTTAACATTCATACAACTTGTTTAATTCATTTCTTCAAAGTTGTTTGAATCTTTTATGTGATTAGTTTTCTCTTCAATCACCATTTTATAAGCTTTGATTTTAAAATGCATCATGCATTCTTTTAAGAGCTTCTTTGTTGAAACTGATTGAAGAAACACACTCATACACTTGTGCACACACTTTAGCTTAATTGAGTGTATGTTTGTAATTTGTATTAAACTTTCATATTAGCCTATTCAAGTGGCAATTTCATTTGAGCTTAAATTGTAATCTCTTAGAGTGATCTTTTGGAAAGACACCTTCTTAGAGAAATCTATATTTGTAAAGGTTATTGCTTAGCCTAAGAAAAGCATCTTGTAAGGTTATTGCTTAGCCTAAGAAAAGCATTTTGTAAAGGTTATTGCTTAGCCTAGAAAAGCACATAGAGAGGTTGTTGTTTAGCCTTGAAAAGCAACATTGTATAGGTTATTGCTTAGCCTTTGAAAAAGCATAAATAGTGAAAATCCGGTGGGGTGTTGGATGCACAAGCCGGTAGTGGATGTAGGCACGTTGGCCGAACCACTATAAATATTGTGTTGTGGTGATTGCTATGTGGTGATTGTTTTTGTTTAGCTTCCGCATATTGTATGGTTAATCATCACATGTGACTAGTTTGTGTTAAGAAATTAATATTGATTTAAATTGGTCACAATTGTAGCTCACCCTATTCACCCCCCCCCCCCCTCTAGGGTTAGGGTCCCCGGACTTTACAATTGGTATCAGAGCCTCGTGCTCTATCTTATAGGATCAAGTGTTTGGAACTCTTGATTAGGTGTAAAAACCTAGAGTTAAAACCCTAGAGTTGTCCTTTATATGAAAATCATTAGAATGGACTCCACTATGCTAAATCTTGTAGATTCTTCTAGACCCCTCATTATTCCTTCTATTGGAGATTCAAACCCTCACTTAAATGAATATCAATTTGACTCAAAAGAGGAAGAAAATGAGTATGATGAAGATGATCTTCAACAAGCCTATAATGAATTATATACATTATCTTCAAAGCTTGATAAAAGAAATAGAAGTTTAAAAGAAGAATCTAATAAACTAAACAAAGAGCTAGCCTCTTCAAAAGATGAACTTAGAGAGAAAGAAGAAGTAATAAAATGTCTAGACTCTAAGTTCATGATCTCTTTAAATAACCTATCCAACATTCAAGATGAACTAAAAGAATTAAAGATGGGTTATGAAAATGTCAATAAGGAAAATCTAAAACTAAGAGATCAATTACAAAGGCAAGGTAAAGACTTTAACAATCTTGAATCTAAATTGACTATCTCTAAGGAAAATTTATCTAATGCTCAAGATGAATTAAATGAGATTAAGATAAATTGTAATGAGCTTAAAAATGAAAATTTGAACCTAAGAGATACAATTAAAAGACAAGATGAAAACATTAACTATTTAAAATCCAAGTTGACAATTTCCAATGAAAATTTGTCTAATGCTCAAAGTAATTTAAAAACTTTAGAACTTGGATCTAATGTTGTTAATGAGCTTAAATCTAAGTTAAATCTTGCCTATGAAGAGCTAAACAATTATAAGGAAATTGAAAATGAACTTTCAAAAGTCAAACATGAAAATTCAATCCTTATAACCAAAGTCACTCAACTTGAAAGCTATAAACAAAAGTATGAGTGCAAGTTTACCCAAAGTGAAGAGAAACTTGAAAAATTATTCAAATTGGGTAAATCTCATGGAGATAGGACGGGTATTGGATTTAATAGGAATATGTCTTATGACCCTAAATTCACCAACACATTTGTGAAAGGTGAGTCCTCTTTCTCTAGCACTCTTTGTCACTTGCCTAAAACAAAATGTGATTATTGTGGCAATGAAGGACACTTTAGGTTTGAGTGCAAACTAAGAAGAAGCAATGTGTCTAATCCCATCTTTGAACCAAAGAAAGTAAAATCATACTTGAAGGGTAAGACACTAAAATCCAAGGAAGACTCCATAAAGCTTAAACAAGTTAAACCAATTAACAAGGAGTCTCCCAAGATAGATTCTAAAAAGCTTAAACAAGTTAAACCAAGCTTGAAAGAATCTAAGAACAAAAAGCTTCTCAACCTACCTCCCTTATATGAACCCATGAAAGAACTTTTGAAGAAAGTTGCTAAGTTAAATCTAAAATTCAAAAGTCAAGTAAAGGGAGAAAGTAAGAAGAAAAGAAAAGTGAAACAATCCCCAAAGAAACAAACTCACCAACATCAAAAGACTAATCACCATACTAAGCCAAATTTAGTAAAATCTAAATATCATGGTGATAAGTTTAAATTGAAAATTTATCAAGTCAAATCTCCTTTAGTTGGTGAGACTTCTAAGATAGACCTCAAAGTTCAACCATCACAAGACCTTAGGTGGATTCCCAAAGTTTTATACTTAGACAAACCTTAAGGCCTTGGACCACCTTGACCAACCTATGCTTTATAAGTTAAACCTTTTGTTGGTCATGATTGCATTTGTATTTTGTTTCTTTTAAGTCACATCTTTTAAAATGCATTGTTTCTTTATGATCATTTGATTTTGTTTACATGCACCTTTCTAACTTACATGTCATGGTTTTCAAAATCTTTTGATTATAATTTCATCATGTTTGATTTGCTTTTTGCTCACTTATGTTTTGCATTGCATTTCTTTACATGATTAATTGATTGTGATTTTAAAAGCTTTCGTAGCTAATTCATTCATGATCAATTGTTGTTGAATCATTTGTGTATATGTCATAGTAAGATTATTTGAACAAATGATTTGAATCAATTCAAGTTTTCCATGGATTTCTAAGTTATACTTTTATATGGAGAACATTGTTTTGAAAAATCAACTTGTATGTGTTTCAATTAAGTTATATCTTTTAAAATACAATGTTGAAAATTGATCTTCTAAATCATTCTTTTTATGCTCATTGTTGGATTTTGTTTTTCAAAATGATTTGAAGATTGTTTGAATGGAAATGCCTATAACATCATTAGTTATATTCTTCTAAAGCATGTTCCATGTGTTCATTTCCTTTTCTTTTGGTTTCATTATCTTAGAAATGGAAATGTATGTTGTTTGCATCTTTTCTAATTTAGTTATTCCTTTTATATGCAAATGACTTTTGGTTCCTTGTATGGTAGTGATCTTAGTAACATTTGTAGAAACCATACTAGAACCCAAATCCATCCTCTATGCCTTATAGTCATATTCTTTTTGGATGGTTATGATGTTGATTCATGTATTGTCTCTAAGTGATGTCATCCTTATACATGTTTCAACTTCATAGTAGTGTTCTTAATCATATGAAACTCTTTGAAACACATTTCTCATATTTCTATATGTTTGATGGATATCTTAGATGTTGAATTCATATGATTTTGACACTTTGGAAATTGCATGCTTTACCAAGTCATATCCTTTTGCATTGCAATTTGCCTTGTTCATCACTATGCTCATTAGTCATATCTTTAAAAGTGATGAATATGCATTTATGATGCTTGATGGAATTTTGGGTTTGTCACATCCTTGCTTTTAATCATGTTATCATATTCAATTGGTTTCATTTGGTATAACTTTCCATTGATTTCATATCCAATTGATATCTTATCTTGTGTATGTGATACACCTTGTGTGCATTGGATTGAACTTGATAAGTAATATGATTGTTCCATGTCACACACCATTAGCATCATAATGCTCATGTTGCCACCACTCTTGCTCATATAGGTATATCTCATGACCACCATGTTTATGTGTTCATAATATTGGTTGGTTATTAGTTGAGGTTGGCTTCATGTTTGAATTTCACTTCACTCAACTTGCATTTTGATAGTCATATTTTTTTTGGTTGAATGAAATGAGTTCGAAACTTACATAGCATATGATTTTCATAGTTAAATTATTTAATGCTATGTTTAGTAAACCCCATTGTATCATGGATAGCTCTAATTTGGATTCTTCCTAATAGGTATATTCTTACATCCATTTTAGAGTGATTGTGTTAATAGTCATATCCTTAAATCTCAATTGGTATTCTTTGTTTTTCCAATTGATATCCATGATTGCTTTTCCCATTGACCTTGATCTTTTGGTAATTTGATCATATTGTGCTTTATAGTTAAATGAATCTAATCCTTCTCTTGAAGTTGACCCTCAATTGGTTAAATCATCTTCTTCTTGCACCAAATAGTTATATCTTGTCAAAAGTTTGACAAAAGAAGAGAATGGATTGAGGGGGAGTGTAAACCTTCATAGGAAGAATTAGTTTTGATCAAATTCACCCTAGGATTGCCTTGGAGCCCTTAGAGATAACTTCCATACATGATAGCCTGTTATGTATTTCATTTTCGATTTCATTTGTTAACAGGTGCTACTAAAGGTATTTTCCTTGTTTCATGTGTGTAGGTACCTTTGTAATTTAATGTCAAAGGGGGAGAGAGTTCGAGAGTTCAAGTACTCGAAGATCTCCTATCCATCAAAGGGGGAGAAAGAATTCAAGTTCTCAAGGGGTGAAGAGAATGTCCAAGCTTCCTAAAGGGAGAGAGAGGCATGGACAAAGGGGGAGAGCAAATAGAAGAAAGAAAGCTTGGAGCTAAAGAAGATGCTTGGTCATAGAAAGGAAAGAAGAAGAGAAAGCTTGAAGAATGATCAAGCTCCAAGCATCAAGAAGATTGAAGAAAAGAGCCAAAGAGCCCAAGCTAAAAGAAGGAGCATCCAAGAAGATTTCAAGACTTGTCCAGCTTAGGGGGAGCTGAAGACTTGGTGTGAAATTTCAATGATGAGTAAGTTGCCATCAAATTGCAAAGGGGGAGATTGTTAGGGATTTTGTATTTGCAATTTGATGGATGCATTTGCACTTTAGCATCATTTGATATTTCACACATGCATTGTTTTTAGAAACATTGAAATCTAGTTTTATACATGCATAGCTTTTAAGATTTGGAAAAGTATTTGTTTTATGCATGTTTTGGTTTTAAACTTGGATGCATTAGTTTTAGAACCCAAACTCTTTTGAAAACCTAATTCTTTGTGCATTATGTTTGGAAAATCATGTTGAGAATTTAGGTTTGAGCCTTGCATACATTCTTCACAAAAAGAATCATTTTTGTATGCATTTTCATTTGAAAAGAGTTTTGTCAAATCAAGCTAGCCTTTGGTTTTAAACTTTTGAATCTTTTTAGGCTTTGTGTTTTTCATGTTTTTAAACATCTTAGAATGTCTTAAAACATGTTATTTAAGCTTGATTTAGTGGCCCAAAGATCCCTCAAAGAAATACTTTGAAATGGAAAAAAGTTGGATTTTTGGCCCCAGGAACTCGCCCGGCAGTGTCGCGGGTCGACCGAGACCTGTGTCTCGGTCGACCGAGGATACTGTAGGGCGACTGTGCAGTTTCTGAACTGCAAGCTGCCAACGGTCATTTTTATGACCGTTGTGCTTTCTCGGTCGACCGAGACCCCTTTGCCGGTCGACCGAGGACTAGCCGTTGGACACTTTTTGGCTATAAAGTCCATTCATTTCCAACCTTTTTCAAGGCTTGACACATGAACTTTTGAGAGCATTTTGGAGCCAAAGAAAGGGGAAGAAGTTGGAAAGGCTAGAGGGCCATTTGGAAATCAAATGCTTGAGATTTAAAAAGGTAGACCTTACTTATCATTTTGATTTCCATTAAAAGTAGAATCAATGCATGGTTAAATCTTTGTATTTTCATATTTGCATGATTTCTAGCTTTTAAAGAGTTGTATTGCAAACTCTAAATCATCCTTGGTAAATTAGATTAGTTTGCAAACTCTCTTAACTAAATCACATGCTTTCTTAGACTTTAACATTCATACAACTTGTTTAATTCATTTCTTCAAAGTTGTTTGAATCTTTTATGTGATTAGTTTTCTCTTCAATCACCATTTTATAAGCTTTGATTTTAAAATGCATCATGCATTCTTTTAAGAGCTTCTTTGTTGAAACTGATTGAAGAAACACACTCATACACTTGTGCACACACTTTAGCTTAATTGAGTGTATGTTTGTAATTTGTATTAAACTTTCATATTAGCCTATTCAAGTGGCAATTTCATTTGAGCTTAAATTGTAATCTCTTAGAGTGATCTTTTGGAAAGACACCTTCTTAGAGAAATCTATATTTGTAAAGGTTATTGCTTAGCCTAAGAAAAGCATCTTGTAAGGTTATTGCTTAGCCTAAGAAAAGCATTTTGTAAAGGTTATTGCTTAGCCTAGAAAAGCACATAGAGAGGTTGTTGTTTAGCCTTGAAAAAGGTTGGAAATGAATGGACTTTATAGCCAAAAAGTGTCCAACGGCTAGTCCTCGGTCGACCGGCAAAGGGGTCTCGGTCGACCGAGAAAGCACAACGGTCATAAAAATGACCGTTGGCAGCTTGCAGTTCAGAAACTGCACAGTCGCCCTACAGTGTCCTCGGTCGACCGAGACACAGGTCTCGGTCGACCCGCGACACTGCCGGGCGAGTCCCTGGGGCCAAAAATCCAACTTTTTTCCATTTCAAAGTATTTCTTTGAGGGATCTTTGGGCCACTAAATCAAGCTTAAATAACATGTTTTAAGACATTCTAAGATGTTTAAAAACATGAAAAACACAAAGCCTAAAAAGATTCAAAAGTTTAAAACCAAAGGCTAGCTTGATTTGACAAAACTCTTTTCAAATGAAAATGCATACAAAAATGATTCTTTTTGTGAAGAATGTATGCAAGGCTCAAACCTAAATTCTCAACATGATTTTCCAAACATAATGCACAAAGAATTAGGTTTTCAAAAGAGTTTGGGTTCTAAAACTAATGCATCCAAGTTTAAAACCAAAACATGCATAAAACAAATACTTTTCCAAATCTTAAAAGCTATGCATGTATAAAACTAGATTTCAATGTTTCTAAAAACAATGCATGTGTGAAATATCAAATGATGCTAAAGTGCAAATGCATCCATCAAATTGCAAATACAAAATCCCTAACAGCATCTTTATAACTTAGTATAGAGTTGCACCAAACTATTAAATCATATTAATGCATATAATTTCAACATGTTAAATGAAATTAATCATAAGAAAAGATAATTCATACTTAGAATGAGTCCCAACTATTGAAAATCCCCTCTTAAGTCTCCTTGTTTGAATGATTACTTCCACTGGAAATTGTGTGTTTGTACATGGAAGGACATGGGAAAATAGAGGGATCACTTCATGAAATCTAAAACTAGTATGACTAGTTACTTGGGTCTGTTCTCTTGGTCCAGTACGATTTTAGTATGAAAGTGATGCATGTGGCCCAATGGCACTTGAACACTAGGCACACTCGAAAACGATGCCCTCTTGTCAATGGGTGGGACCCACTCTTGAAATCACTAGCCTGGGAAGAAAATGTTAGCACATGTAATGTAGTGGTCCCAATTAAGTCAACAAATCAGTTATCAACACATAGTACTAGCAAAATCAGAGGCATATTCCATTTAGGTGAATGGCATGTGTCTGAGCTAGTACAGAGGCCAAATGAATAGATGAGGGTAAAGAAGTTGAAAGAACTACTACATGATTGATCCAAGTAGGGATAAAGAGTTTCATGAAACTGATGTACAGAGCCCTTTTGAGCTCCTTTGCCACAGGGTTCTCAATACTTATGAAAGGGAAATTGATGGAGCACAGAGAAGTAAAAGGGATGGCACATGGCAGTATCTCTCCACTAAACAAGCATAGCATTTCTTCCTTCAAGCACTATTCAAAAGCTAAGAGAAAGTTACAAGTTATCTTTTCTTGATAGCATTTCTTCCTTTAGCTACTATATTCAAAAACTATATGTTATCTTTTTTTGTAAGAACTAGAGCAAAGATGGATGTGGCCCATACCTTGAGTTTCTTGAGGACAAGAGTACTACAATAAGGAATTGTAGCTCTTTCTTTATCGCCTCAAAAGTGTACACTTTACTCAATTACCCACTACCTTACATGTGGGGGCCAATGTTTATTAATACAGACCATTTATCTGATAGGGGCCCATGGTTGGTAGCCCTCTGCTAAAAGTTTTATTCACTAGCCTATAAGCATTTGGCTCATTAATGGATGGTTAAGCAGAAAGCAACATTGTTCTAGGGTGTACAGTAGGGCCATTACATTTATGTTAGAGATAAAAAAAAAAAGAAAAAGAAAAGAAAGATGATATTAAATATGGATAGAAATGGGAAAACACAGGGTCTTGATTTTCAAGAAAGAATGATTGTAAGAACTAGCACTGTTACAAGAAAACACAAGGCACATGGTACTGCCTCTTTAACGTCCGGATCAAATCATCTACATGGAAAGAATTTGGCTGTAACACTAGTATTGGACTGCTGCCATCGAACAAAGATGTAATGCATGTCTGCATTGCAGTTACTTGGAAGGGTGGAATTTGATGATCTTAAATGAAGATCAAAGGTAGGCAATTTTGTAACCCTCTTTTTAAGGGCCCCAAAATTTAAGAGTTATCTACCTCAAACCATTAAACTTTGGGAATTTTGAAAATACTCATATTCTCTTGAAATGATAATTTTTCTAACGTGGTTGAAAGGTTTTTTTTTTTTTAGAGGCTACTTCCAATGGCCCCATCCAAACTATCATGAATCAAAGCAGATAACCATCCATTCAAACAGAGAACTAAATCCTATAAAACCAACAAATATAGGTAAAAGTAAAATTGAATTTTTCAACCTTCTACTAAACATGACACTAAAGTATTCAACTAATGAAGACATCACCAATTATTTGATAATTGAACCTCATTTGACAATTTCCTCCCTTCCCTTCTTTTCCATATAAACATTTTCTACTGGAGTCTTTGACTGGTACGGTAGTAGCCCATTTAAACATTTTTTACCAAAGATTTTTTTTTCTAATTATTCCTCTATGAGAGAGGATACCTAAACAAAACTAAATAAAATCTAAAACTCAAGGCAAAAACCATCCCTACCCACTCTCTTCCAAACCAATGTGAAATGCATATGAAAAACAATAACTCAAAAACCAAAGCAAATTTGTTAAAACCTGCAAACACCATTGTAGCACCCCATGTGAAGCAAAATGGGAGAGAAGAAAGATAAATGCATGTTGCATTTCCTGCTATAGACATGGACACCAATAGAACATGAAAGAAGGGACTCACAAAATCGAGATAAGAAACGTTACTGGAAGGTTGAAGACGAACGCCCCTTTACGATATCAAGAAGGAATCGATCAAGAAACTTGGTCTCACAGTAGATGGACTAAGGAAGATGAGACCTGGTTTTTCGTTCGTAACCATGTAAGGGTGAAAGAGGCTTTGAATGAGTTTTTATAATGGTAGCTTTTACCTGTTAGGAACAAAACTGGAAAAAAAAAAAAAGATGGGGTCCCACTGTACAATACCCATATTTAGTATAATTTTTTAGTCAACACCGTTTTAAAGAATACATGGGTTTTTATAACCTGTACAGTCAAATCCCCTATTATTAATCACACGAGCCTATCTATTAATCAATAATGAGATGGAACAATCTCATCAACTTGTTTTAAAAAGTTCATAGGCTACACAAAATGCAGGTGGCGTTTACGTTTTGCTGTGTGAAAGTGACAGCAATTGTAAAAATCTCTTTGTTGGTACTGCGATATGGATTTGTCATTTTCCAGTAGATACTTTCAAAATCCAAACATAAGTATGTGTTTCTCATCTCATCTTTTGTATTGAAACCACAAACAAATCAACAAAGGAGCTTTTCTTGGATTTCTCCTGAAACAGCACCCACAAAACTCGTAAAATCTGGTCAATGGTGACTATATTTGAACTGCTAGGTGCCCAAATTGGGAAAATGAAAACGTCATCCAATGTTTGCATGGCACAGGCCTTCATTGTTTCTGGGGCCTCCTGCTTTCTGCCTGTTTCAACCGAGAAGTCTTTCTAGAAAGCTTCAGACCCCTTTGGATTGAATTGAACTGGGTAAATTTTTACCCATTTCCTCTATTCTTCTGTACATATTGAGAAATCCTTTTATCTTCTTGTATATGTGGGTTTGATTTGTTACAGAAGTTGATGGCTGTGGAAGCAGTGGAAGGGAAGAAGAGTAAGGTGGTCGTGGTGGGAGGAGGAATTGCTGGATCTCTCGTTGCAAAAACTATGCAATACGATGCAGATGTCATCCTCATTGATCCGTACGTTCCATCTTTGTTTACTTCATCCTTTCTTTTGGACAATTGGAGGATAGGTCGTGTGTTACTTTCTAACAAAATTAAATTGAAAAATTGGTTTGGGTGGTTTTTAATTTTTTATTATGTGATGGGCACTGTGCACTATATTTTTTTTTTCCTTTCATCGGAGGGTTCGAGAGAGAAGCCGGGTAAACTCTCCAGCAGTCTCAATGTAGGTGCAGTTTCGAACCTACAACCTCCGGATGCAAATTGTGGTCTTAAACCAACTGAGTTATCCCTTGATATTAAACACCCTCACTACACATTGGTGTCATCCATCATAAGGGACCCAATAAAATTCAGGGGAGTCCCACTTTGGTAATGGTCAGGATGCACTCTCCGACACTGGAGGAGATTTTGCATGTAACGGGGGAACGTCGAAGCCTATGTAACCTATAACTAATGAGGAGGTCAGATGACCCATATATGTCATGGACTATATTATCCAAAAAACATGACAGCAGGTGGTCCATCATGATAATATAGCAGTCAATTCATAGTACACGAAATATCGTCACCTGTGTGGGCAAACAATTGGTCACAATAATTTGTATGAACCTCATTTCAAATCCAATCGGATTAAAGAAACACTCTCATGCTGAAGATAAGTAGCTAGCATGATATATTATAATTATTATTAAGGATTTTAATCAACTTCTCCAATGAGCAATTCATTTTTTATTTTTTTTATTTTTTTGGAATAACTTTAACCCCCAATCTCAAAGTTACAATAATAAATCTCTTTCATCCTGACATGGGCTTGGGGTGAAACCAGGTGGCGCAGGTTCCTTGAGAAAGTTTTAGAAACCCACAAAAGTATTTGAAAACTTTATGCATTTTCTTACCTATGAACCCTTCCCTTCAACAATTTCCTTCTACCTAATGGCCTCTAAGCAAAATTTTCTGGTTCCACCACTGCCACATGTGCTCGTTTTCTAAGCAGTTAGGAATTTTGAAATTCTTTTTAGTTTTAGTTTTCTTATTTATCTTATTTTGGCGGGGATAAACAGAAAGGAGTACTTTGAGATTCCATGGGCCAAGTGGAGATGTATGCTGCAGCCTTCATTTGCAGAGCGAGCAGTGATTGGCCACACAGAGTACCTCTCACAGGGAAGACTGATTGTATCTCCTGCGGCCAAGGTCACTGAAAATCATGTCTACACAGCTGACAACCGTTGCATCCCATATGACTACCTTGTCATCGCCACAGGACATGCCGATTCTGCTCCACTTACCAAAGCGCAGAGGCTTCAACAGTTTCAAAATGGTATGTATAGAAGGAAAGAAAAAAAAACAAGACCTCTTCTTATTTAAACTTCATTGAGAAATTCACAAGATGACTCGGTTTTAATTGCATATCTTCTTGATTCATTTTCCACCAAAAGGGGGATGATTTGATTGCCATTATATCATTTTCATCAATTTTAACTACATATTGAAATGCTTTTCTTTTCTTAGAATGGTTAGGAGCTCAATTCCCTAAAAACAAACAGGCCCTTGTTTAACTTTGGGTCAATCTAAAAAACCATCCCAATCTATTTTGGGTCAAAATCTAAAAAACCGTATCCCTCTGGAACCTACAAAACCACTCCCCAAACCCGCACCTAATAGGAACGGATTAGGGTAGTTCACCTGCTTAAGTGGGCCGAGAACCTCATCAAAATGTGCCCAAAATATCACAATCCATAAAATAGCAAATTGTAACTTATTTCCTATGGAGGCTAATAAGTAAAAGCTTTACCCATTCATGGTGTAGATGGTAAACTCTAGTGTATTTTTTTTTTTTTTTTTCCATTCACAGAGAACCAAAAGATACAATCGGCCAGCTCAATTTTGATCATTGGAGGTGGACCAAATGGTGTTGAGCTCGCCGGAGAGATCGCCACTGACTTTCCGGAGAAGAAGGTGACACTAGTCCATGGAGGGCCGAGACTGCTCGAATTCCTCGGATCAAAAGCTTCGAGTAAGACATTGGAGTGGTTGACATCAAAAAATGTCGACGTGCTTCTAAATCAGACCGTCAATTTATTTGATAAATATGGCGATGACGTTTATAGGACGTCCGCGAGGGAGACCATTATAGCCGATTGTCATTTCATGTGCGTTGGTAGACCAATTGGTTCATCATGGTTAAATGCCACCATTTTAGACAAGTCATTGGACGAGAGAGGAAGATTGATGGTTGATGAACACCTGAGAATCAAAGGGTGGAAGAATGCCTTCGCCGTTGGAGATATCACCGACGTTCCAGTGAGTCCATCTAAATTCTCATTTATAATTTCATTAGAATGGTACATATCGGCTCATATGCATTGGTTTCTAAAAATAAAGTAAGATTGGCATCAATGTTATTGATGGTGTCGATCCTTGACCCAATCCGCCAATCCAACAAGAACTTGAACAGATAGTTCAGATTTTTTCGACTTGACTTTTTTAACTTTTCAGTTAGATTAACGGCTGACATTTCTACACTGGTAATAAATGGGTCAGCTCCAAGTTGGGTCCATAGTTGATAAACCGACTTCCTCTGACCCAATCCCAACCCAACCCAACCATTTTATTTAGTGTCTGAATCGGTCTGTTTAACTTGCTGGTTGTGCTTAAGCTGAATTTTCCATTCCAATAATTGCAAATGCGTTAGGTTCAGAATGGATGCATAAATGTCATCCATCGTGCTCAATTCAAACCTAATTTGCTATCTATGGTCTATGACCAGGGATATAATAGATCCTATTTATAGTAAATGGACAGGGCTTGAGCCCAGGTAACTTTGGTGAGGTGATATGAACCTGAGCCCAACCCAGTTTTTAAGAGATTAATTGGGCTAGAACTCAAACAATAAGCCTGATTAAGCAACAATTATGATTCGGCTCGAATTTCATGCATGATCAATAAAAAGGCACTGAACCTCCAACAAAATTGGGCCTAATCCAATCCATCTCACATGTAAATTGAAATTTAATCACACATTACTTGATGGTAACTGAGGATTGTCACTGATGTGAAAACATTATCAGGAACTCAAGCAAGGAATGTTTGCTCAGAAGCAAGCTCTTGTAGCTGCCAAGAACATTAAGCAGTTGATAAAAGGCAAGGAGAAGAAGATGGAAACATACAAGGCCGGTTATATAATGGCCATCGTCGCTCTTGGCCGGAAAGATGCAGTGGCCGAGTGCCCGCTTGGGACGCTCATCGGACCCATTCCCGGCAAGATCAAATCCAAGGACTTGTTTGTAGGGAGAACAAGGAGAAATATGGGGCTGGATCGCAAAGCCTCATCCTAAAAGGAAGTGTTGACTCATTGCTTTGTGCTTGTCGGCTAGTCTGGAGATTTTTAAGTATTGGCTCTCAATATCATATGCCTGAATCTTTATTTCTTCTACCCTTTTAGTTAGAAATGGACTATTAGATCAACTTTAGTGAGGGCTAATTTTTACAAAAAATAGGTTTTTCATTAAGGAGCTTATGCTTCCACCTATGAGGATATGTGATAGATCTAGCCTAATTTGATTATATGGATTAGCTTGATCAAGCAAAGAAATTGAAGCTCCATGTTAATCGAGGTAAGATCGATACTTTGGCAAAAAATAAATGGAATGAAGGCCAAGATGGATGCAAATTGGATTCCAAATTAAATCCAAAATATTTTAAATTATTTGGGGATCCCAACCAACACTACAACAATTTACATTTTTCCCGGCGCTAAAAAAAACGCCGGCAAAGGTCCAAAAACGCCGGAGAAAACATTTACCGGCGTTTTTTGTTGCGCCGGCAAAGCGCCGGGATAAGTGTGCCAGTAAAACCTTTTGCCGGCGAAATAAGTAAGCGCCGGCAAAAGTTTGCACATTACCGGCGAAAAATAACGCCGGTAAAAGCTCCTATTTCGCCGCCAAAAAGTATTATGTTTTAAATAATAAATTTTAAAAAAAGATTTGCCGGCGTTATTTTCGCCGGTAAAGGGTTATATTTTGAATGAAAATTTTTTTTTTAAACTTTTGCCGGCGTATATTTTCGCCGGGAAAAGTGTTACGCTTTAAATATTAAATTTGGAAAAAAACTTTGCCGGCGTTTCTTTTGCCGGTAAAAGGGTGATATTTTAAATAATAAATTTTTTAAAAACATTTACCGTCGTTATTTTCGCCGGTAAAAAGTTTATGATTTAAATAATAAATATTTAAAAATCTTTGCCGGCGTTATATTTCGCCGGGAAAACATATTTATTTTTCATAAATTTTTTAGAAAATGTTTTGCCGGCGCTTTTTTGCGCCGGGAAAACAT
Organism: Cinnamomum chago; assembly: GCA_038049695.1. NCBI lineage: Eukaryota > Viridiplantae > Streptophyta > Magnoliopsida > Laurales > Lauraceae > Cinnamomum > Cinnamomum chago. The sequence goes on along the minus strand of CP142454.1, from coordinate 54,684,016 downwards.
GAATATAATTTTTTTTAAAAATTTTGCCGCACTTCTTTTAGGTCGGCAAAATATTTATATTTTAATCAAATTTTTTTCCAATATATAAATCATTATACTGAAGGTCTCCAATTAAAAAAACATTAATCTAATTAATAAAAATCTATCAACACAAAAATATACAATAATTGAAAAGGGCAACATCCAACCAAAAAAAAAATTAATATTATCCAATTCGTGTAGAGTTGAGTCGACTGTTAGAGAGGAACAACATTTTGGCTGCAAAAAATCCTGGACATCATTCATGCGTGCAGTCTCAACTTCCATGCCCGTCTTCATTGTCTCACTCATGGGCCCACCTAAAGAGCCCAACACTTGCCCTTTTCAGACTACTGCCAGTGCCAGAGCCTGCACATGTATGTATTCCATATAGATAAATTATGATCGATCAGATAGATATTATGCATTGGATCCTCCCAAGTCAATAAGTCTTGCTGTGGGGCCTATGCTTTAAACAGCAAAAGCCATAGATTCCTCTGTTTGGATGAATCCTCTCTGCAAGGCAACATTAAACACCCACATGCTGATATTATATGCAAGAAGTACTGAATGTTGTGCGTGTGTGATAAAAGAGTAGCCCACCTTGCAAGTAGGAAAATGAAGTTTTGTTCTCCTTCGTAACTGGGTGTGATGCAAAATTTTGGTTGCTAGTACTTGGATCCCCTGATTTCCAGCACTAGAGTTTCATGTGTCCACCCATAAAAAGGTGAAACATCAGCAGGGCTCTCTCTTTTTCTTCCAAATTTGTCACCCTGCAGTTTGCCGACGTGGCATGTTATTGTGGAGGCCTCTAAATTTCTCTGATGCTAGGTAACAAGGGATCTTTTCCTATGAAAAACTGTATGGTATAGCTGAAGAAAGAAAAATACCATTCTAACAAGAGATTCTCCATTGGCCCATCCTCTTTGACAATGTGTCCCGAGTCGATGAAGACTCTCAACAACGACAGTTTAGGAGAAGAGATGGATAAGTATAACACTCAAACAAGCATGAGAAAACATTAAAGCTAAAATAAACATTGGATAAAAACTTGAACCAATTGATTCCAAAAATTGGATCCCTGCACAAATCAAATTCCATATCTCTCACTCATGAACTAGAAGAATTAAAGAGAACTAAGGGGGAAAAACGATTCTATTTCTCCAAAAGCAAAACACTCTGATCACATAAAACACGAGAACTAAAACATGAAAACAATACAGAAGTGCAATATATGTCATGGGCGGCAAAATTATTGCATGAGAACACGAGCTACCAACTATTACCTGCTCCCACCCTAGGGGAGTAAGGTGTGCATCAAAAAAAGCTGGAGACATGTATGCATCATGGTTCTTTTCTCCATCAACATTGTGAATCCCTTGTGCATGTCTCACCTGGACATGGTAACCATTTCATAAGACTGCAATACTTTGAAGCTTGTGAGGATAATAAAATAGGAACAAATGCCATCTTAAGGAAACTACTATGGGAGTAAATGCGAAAAAGATTGATCCAAATCTTGATCGACCAATAGTAAAACAGAAGCAAATGGAATTGGCACAAACCAGGTGGAGAGTTTTGCAACAGTGTGAAGGAAACAAAGTTGTACTTGTGTTGCTCTCCATATCTGCATTTGGAACAAACATAAAATATTTATTCTAATAGGAATGGCAGGAAATAGATGGTGTAAGATACGTGTTCCTAGCTAATTCCTATGTCATTTCCTCTAAAAAAAAAGGCCTGTTTGATCATCTTCAATGGGATAGTGGATTTAGCTGGTAATTTGCCTGTTTACAGAACGGAAAGCTTCGGAAACCTGGAAACCTTGGCTTCTTTCTGGCTTGCCCAACGGTGGGGAATATGATGATGCCAAGAGGCATTGGAGCACAAACTGCCAAAATCATAGAAGCTAATAACTTCTCATAGATGATGCCCATTAAGGAAGATACAATGAACAAAGAAACCTTATTGTAAGCAACTCAGGTTACATACACTCCTTGCAAAACCAAGCAAGAGGTGGAGGCAGCAGTGATCAGGTTTTATCTAAAGATGATATTTAGGTGAGCTGCGTAATATTGGCAACTGCTTGGGCAATATACTTGCTACACTGACTATAGAGTTCATGAAAGCTGTACTGATTTTGGTCTTACCTGAAGCACTAATGTCTTGGTCTTTCCTGAAGCAATAATGAGGTAACATTGTATTGCATCTTGTTTACTGTTTAAAAAATGTAGCGTCATAATGGCAAATGTTGTGTGAACTGATGATGTGATGGAACCATGTAACATTATGTACTCAAGGAGATCTGATGGTATTCCTAGTTTCAGTTCTAATTTTCAAACATTAGTTCTAACAGGGCTATATGTGGATGGTGCTAAAGCTAATCCATTCCCAGCCTGTTTAGTTATTGGGCCTAACATTTAGGCTTGATGCAGCACATGAGCCTAAAAACAAGCTCACGCGGTGAGCATCAAAAAAATTTTAGGCTACTATTCTCTAATGTATGGTCGTGTCGGACTGGGCCACCTGGTTGGGTCATTAACTATAGATATGAGCAGCTCAGTCCATTGTATTATTAAGCCAGGAGATGGCTTACCCAATGGCAGAGAAACTCAACAACTCAAGCCGAAATTGAGCTGGGTTGGACTAGGAAAACCTGATGTATTTCAATACACGTTCAATGGGGGAGTGTACGATGGTGGCATTGGGATGTGCCGGGAAAGAGGGGTAGAAATAGGGAAATGTCTACCAAGTGGAAAGTAATGGAGTTTTTAATAATTAATCTACCTAATTAATATCTTTCTAGTGACATCCATCTTGGGCCCATCTACTGTAGTGACAAACTACTTGGGACTATCAATCACCATAATCTTGTCCACAGCTGCCCCCAAGTTTGGATTAGACCCATCTAATCATACCAATCCATTGTCAACTCCAACCAGATTTGACCATCCACATGATGGGCTCCATCTAACTAGTGCCCTCCCATGTCCAGCATATCCTGTGTAAAACTTTTGCAAAATCTGTCATTACTCACTCCTGAAGCAGGGAAAGCATCCTAGTGAATGAATTAAGAGTGAAGAAGCTGATTTTTGGTGGAGCACTCATTTCATCATCATCTACAGTCCAGGCATAAACTTTCAGTCCAGGCATAAACTTTCTTGCCCCTCATGCTAGCAACAAATTCCATTAAAAGTTATACAATTTTGAGCTTATGCATGTGCAGCATGTGTGCAGCTATATACAAGCACCATATGCCTTTTCATTAAATCATCCAGGTGGGTGACATTATCCTATGCTATACTTCAGAAATGAAAGGGTGGTTCAGAAAGCATGAGTATAGACTACATACACATAGACCAATGATCATAGCATTAATGGCAACAAAAGTAATGTAGAAAGATGATACTTTCTGATGATAAACGAAGGTCATACCTGTGCAACATTGTCATGAGTTTATCATCAATCATAGGATAGTAGACGCCCACAACTTCCGCACCTCTCATATGCAATAAATTAGATCTGGCACCAGTTGAAGGATTCATCATGACAATGTATCCTACCTGTTCAACCATACATAGGATAAGTAAGAAAATCCTATAATCATTTTGATTTCAATGAATTGGGAAATTAATACCAGTACATAGAAAAACTCTAGAGGTGAGAAACAGCATAACAAGAGATGGAAGTACAATTCGAAGGTGTGTAGAGTGGAAATTATATTGCAACATCAGCAAAATAATAACAATATGTGCTTATATTTATTGTAGATTCGCTTGTAGCAACATGAGCAAAATTATATTGCTAGCATACTTACAGAAGTTGGTACCAGCAGAGATCGAGATTCCTTCAACGGTTCCCATGCCTTTAAACCATCAGCTGAAATTTTAGTACACTTTTCTAACATCAGCCAGACCACATAAAAGGAAAACATCCCTAATAACCAATTCAAGGTAATAAACCATTAAATACCAAACCATCCACCTCCTGATAATCAAGAAGAACTTATAAGAGGAATCATCAACTGCTACACGTGGTTTTCCATCCACCATAAAGAAATGAAATGAGAATATTCATAAGGATTCATATTAATATTCAAGTATCCTTACAACATTAAAAGCACCTTACTAGGTCCATTGTAAAATAAAACAAACATGATAACATTCCACTTTGTAACAACATTCAAAACATTGATGATTCCTGATTTCATGTGGCTGCATCTTTTCCACATTGAATCACACACCCAAAAATCTTCTTCACTTTTCATTCAAACCTGCAAAAAAAAAAAAGGCAAGTTCCACAATGTAACAACATCCATTAAAGTGGTACATAATCTATAAACCCATGTCCAATTGGTTTTGAAGGGACTCTTTTCCAAGCACAAATCAAATGGCAATTATAGAAGACCTGAATTAGATCAATCTGTCACAAATTCCATGCCTTGAACACTTTTTGTGCACTCTATATGTATAGCTCCCTATATTCTTATCTACATTTATCCTTAATTAGAGATAGTAATTAGAGATAGTAATGAACGTGCCCGTAAATACCATTTTGAAAAGAGTAATCATATACAAAACCTGGAGAAGTCGCATCTTGAGCTCCACCAGAGGTGCCATCCCCACCCACAAGGGAACTTGGGTCTATGCCTACTCGCTCAGCTAGGGAGAGGACTAAGCCCTCAAGGAGTCCTACTTGCTGCCGCAATTGAACAATCTCAGGATCAGGGCTTATCCGATTCTGGGTTGAGGCTAAAGTGGACTTCGTGCGAATTCCAAAACCCTTAAGGTATCCCGATCTCTGTCCAAGCACCCTGACGGATATTTGCTCATCAGTCATCGGAGATGTGATGGAGGGTTGGGATTGTTCGGCTGTCACTCGCACTAATTCCTCCTGTCATTTTTAAATATGTAAAAATCAAATAAAGTGAGTTTAACATATGCATATCAAAGTCGATCACTATATAGATATATATAACATGACTTAGGCATACGTACATGTGTCTTTTGAGCCTCTTCATTTATCCATTTTTTCTTCCTGTGCATGTAGTGAGTGTCATGGTAGAAATCGGGAAAAGGCTGTGCATGTCCATCATTTTGTGCTCTCTGTTATGACATTAGATACTTCGTTAATAGAAGAATTTAGTTTCATAACTTAGTCAAACAACCAAATTTTCGTAAATCCGCACTTACGATTACTGAACTACGTGCTAGGAACGATCTAGAGCCGCTCGTATGATTCCACGGCATTTTCGATCGGCTTTCTCTCGCTTTCTTTGACTTCTCCTACACAAAAAGATAAAAAAAAACAATATATTAGTCAAATAATATTTAACTAATACACTGATCTTGATCAATAATTGAGGCAGAGATATATACAAAACCATTAAAAGTTACCTTCCATGCCATAGTCTCCCACAAATTGTCGATCATCCAGGCCCAGTCATCTGCCTTACAAGGCTTTAGTGGGTGGCTCTTTGGATCGGGCACCCCCTCCTCCAAAAGAGACAAATAGTGGGTATGTAATTCAGACTTCCAGTCCCTGTACAGCTTCTGGCACTTCGCATCAATGGCAGCCTTGATGATCGGATCGTTCACATAGTCCCCGAACTCAAAAAATTGCTAAGCAAGTGCAAACATAAACATGTAATGTGAGACAACAATTTCACATTAATGAGTCTAATTGAGAATGCATTAAGTTATCTCAGATGAAATTACCTGAACTCGGCAAACCACCAACTTCTTGATCCCCTCAGGAACAGACTTCCAGCCTTCTTTCCGAACAGGAGCCTCATCTCGAATTGCTTCCCCAAGAAGGTTTGAAAAACTAGTGGCAAATTCACCCTCTGGCGCAAGGCTCGAAGCAGGGATCGGAATTGGGATGGCATGGCCAAGCTGCCTCCTCAGTTTTTCCACCTTTAACCCCCTTGTCTTGCCTCGTACACGGTGAGGGCCCTCTCCTGAGGCTGATGCTGTCACGACCACAATATTAATTAGAGTTACTAAGCATATAACATTAGAAGATCGTACATTTTAAACGTAAATAATTCTATAATTCTCACCAACACTGCTGCCATCAGTACGCGTAGTCAAAACTTGGTTAGGCTGGCCAGAAGAACTGGCAATCTGTGCAGGACTACGCTCTCTAGCAATGGTTGCCACCTCTGGCATCCTACCCGTATGAGAAGACTGTGTGACTCGAGTAGGTGCCGGTGCAGCTTGGCCCGCAACCTCGGGCGTGTTCTCTACATGAGAAGACCGTGTGACTGGAGGTTGCGCCGGTGCAGTTTGGGCCAGTGCAGCAGCTACAGCGCAAGCATGTCTACTTCGCTTCCCTCGATTCATATGGGTAACCTATCACAACACAACAAGAAATTATTAGTACATAAATACATAAATAAAGCCAATGAAATAAAATTTACAACTAGAATGGCATGTCATAAATACAAATAAACAAATTACCATATTTGTCGGAGACCCAGAAGTCTCATCATCCCCATCATCACCCGTATTTTCATCCGAAGAAACCAATGAAGGGTCACGTAAATAATGTGGTAGATATTCGTCGTTGTCATCATCTTCACCCGGTTTTCTTTTTCCCTCACCATTTTTCCTTCTGCTCGTTTGACCCAATCCAAGAATGGTGTTGGATATGTGCTTTACCCCCAAAGCACGACATCTCTCATCTATTTCCATGATGTTCTTACTTCTCACTTTCTCATATTCTGTCAACTTGGCCTGTTTGGCCACCCACCCAGGCTTGACATATGTTTTACTTCCCTTGGGCATTTTTGACAACTATATATGACATGCAAGAGAATGAAGGCATATAAAATGAAATAAAATGAGACATAAATAATGAGCCATGAAATGTAAATTAAGCAACAACGTCATTAAGTTAGAACAATTGTCCATACACAAATCAGAAAACAAACACTACACATTATACTCTATATCAGGATCTATATCAGAATCGGACTGGCTACATAGATCGTCTTCATCATCATCATCTAAATATTCCGCCATAGTATCATCCTCGTCATCGCTATGCCCCGCCATTGGCTCATCACCATTAACTTTCTCCGGAGGAATATCATCCCTACAGTAGTGAACATCCCTATCTTCGACACAGACTGGGACAACATCGGTGGTTTCATGCTGCTGGAAGGCCTCACTAGGCACATCATCCAATTCTGGTACATCCCACACTCCCCGATGCTTGACTCGTTCTACGATTCTCCAGTTGTTGCCTTTGCAGGTATCACTGACATAGAAAACTTGCTTTGCTTGACTTGGTAGGACAAATGGATCATCTTTATACCACCGACCTGTAACATCAATGCTTGTTATGTGTTGATCGGTATGTATTTTGTTTCTGGTACCGGTGTTGTACCATTCACATTGGAACAAAACCACCCTACCCCCATGCATATATGTCAGCTCCCATACTTTGCACAAGTACCCGTAGAAGTCAATTGTCTTCCCAATATGCTCCCCTTGCACCACCAAACCACTATTCTGGCACTTTCGCCTATTCTCGCGATCTCTGGTGTGGAATCGGACACCATTGAATATGCACCCTGAATATAGATAAACTATCGAACCAGGACCATTTGCTAATGACCACATTTCATCGGTTGCTTCTGGCGACCCTTGGTTTCGCAAATCATTCATCTACATGAGCAACATGCAGTAAGTTTGTTAATCCGGCATTTGAGGCCCAATAGATAATGTTTACTGTGTCAATAGTGCATCATATATCTTACACGTTGCTTAAACCATTTTGGAAATGTGTCTCGTTGTATTTGACTGATGTCATGCGCTCCTGGATTTTGTAATGTATTCATGTGTTCCCTACTTAAGCCAAAGCAATTCATAAGCAAGTAAAAGTAGATGAAGAATCAACAAGAGAACAATCTATACACACATGTATTTAAGCCGAAGCACTTACTCGAGATATGGCTCTAACTCGGGACTGTTATGCAATACAAACCAGTGAGCCATGTGTTAGGGATTTTGTAATTTGCAATTTGGTGGATGCATTTGCACTTTAGCATCATTTGAATTCTCACACTTGCATTGTTTTAGAAAACCTTGAAATTTAGTTTCATACATGCATAGCTTTTAAGATTGGGAAAAGTTCTTGTTTTATGCATGTTTTGGTTTTAAACTTGGATGCATTGGTTTTGAAACTCAAACTCTTTTGAAAACCTAATTCATTGTGCATTATATTTGGAAAATCATCTTGTCAATTTAGGTTTGAACTTTGCATACATACATCCCTTCATAATCATATATGTATGCATTGTTTTTGAAAAAGGAGTTTTTAGAAATCAAGCTAGCCTATGGTTTAAAGTTTCAAATCATTTTAGGCTTTGGATGTTTCATGTTTTTATACATCTTTGAATGATTTAAAACATGTGAAAAAGCTTGATTTTAATGGCCCAAAAGATCCCCAAAGAAAATCTTCAAGAAACCCAAAATATGGGAAATTCTGGGCAGGCCCGGTCAACCGGCCATGTGTGGCCGGTCAACCGGCCAAGAGTCCTGGTCAACCGGCCACACACTGGCCGGTCAACCGGGCTCCTGAAGCCAAACGGCTCTTTTTATGACCGTTGTGTTTGGCCGGTCAACCTGCCTGTCATGGCCGGTCAACCGGGGATATAGCCGTTGGGCTGTTTTGGGGATATAAATGAGTTCTTTCCTTTGTCTTTGGTTAGAGATTTTGAAACCCTCCTTGAGGAGCTTTGAGAGAAGACAAAGGGGATGATCTAAGAGACATCAAGGGGTCATTAAGTAAAGCTTAAGCTTGGATCAACTAAGTTAAATCTCCAAGTAAGTTTTACTTTTAATTAATCATTTGTTATGTGCTTTATTTGAAACTTTGGAAAATGATTTCAAGCATGATAACAATGATGTGTTGAATCCTTTCTTCCCTCCATCTTTGATATTCAAGATTGGATTCATCACTTTGATTTCAACCCAAGTTTTGTTTTAAACTTTCTTAATCATGCTTAGCCTAAAATCTTTGATTTCCTTTAATGCATGATTCTTTGTCTTGGTTGAAAGTTACCTTGTTGTTTTCATTCATTTAAACTTTAGTTAATCTAATTAGTTTTGAAAACAACATTGCACATGCATCACTTGATTAGGCTTAAACACTTTCATACAACTTGTGATCTTTAGATTTTCAAATCATTCACAAGTGTGTAATTGTTCAAGTGATTTGCATAGAACTTCAATCATATATTTTTATGCCTTAAACTTTCAAATTGCATTAAGCATAAATTGATTGAGCTTACTTTTAAACTTGATTGAAGTTTTCACACACACACTTCATAAGCATACATCTTTGCATTCATTGAGTGTTTGTGTGAGTTAGGATTTTCATTTTCATATCCGCCTATTTAGAGGCAATTTATTTGAGCTTAAATTGTAATCTCTTAGAGTGTTGAGTAAACACTTTCTTAGAGAAATATTGATTTGTAAAGGTTATTGCTTAGCCTAAGAAAAGCATTGTGTAAGGTTATTGCTTAGCCTAAGAAAAGCATTTTGTAAAGGTTATTGCTTAGCCTCTAAAAGCACATTGAGAGGTTGTTGTTTAGCCTTGAAAAGCAACATTGTAATGGTTATTGCTTAGCCTAGTAAAAAGCATACATAGTGGAAATCCGGTGGGGTGTTGGATGCACAAGCCGGTAGTGGATGTAGGCATGTTGGCCGAACCACTATAAATATTGTGTTGTGGTGATTGCTTTGTGGTGATTGTTTTTGTTTTAGCTTCCGCATATTGATTGATTTATCATCACATGTGACTAGTTTAGTTTAAGAATTTAAAATTGGTCTTAATTAGTCATAATTGTAGCTCACCCTATTCACCCCCCCCTCTAGGGTTAGGATCCCAAGGACTTTCAATTGGTATCAGAGCCTCGTGCTCTATATTTTAGGATCAAGTGTTTGGAACTCTTGATTAGGTGTAAAAACCTAGAGTAAAAAACCCTAGAGTTGTCCTTATATGAAAATCATTAGGATGGACTCCACTATGCTAGACTTTGTAGATTCTTCTAGACCCCTCATTCTTCCTTCTATTGGAGATTCAAACTCTCAATTAAATGAATCTCAATGTGACATAAAAGAGGAAGAAAATGATTATGATGAAGATGATCTTCAACAAGCCTATAATGAATTATATACATTATCTTCAAAGCTTGATAAGAGAAATAAAAGTTTAAGAGAAGAATCTATAAAACTAAACAAAGAGCTAGTCTCTTCTAAAGATGAACTTAGAGAGAAAGAAGAAGTCATTAATTGTTTAGAATCTAAGTTCATGATCTCTTTAAATAACCAATCTAACATTCAAGATGAACTAAGAGAATTAAAGATGGGTTATGATGATGTCAATAAGGAAAATCTAAAATTAAGAGATCAATTACAAAGGCAAGATAAAGACTTTAACAATCTTGAATCTAAATTGACTATCTCTAAGGAAAATTTATCTATTACTCAAGATGAATTAAATGAGATTAAGATAAATTGTGATGAGCTTAAAAATGAAAATTTGAACCTAAGAGATACTATTAAAAGACAAGATGAAAACATTAACTATTTAAAATCCAAGTTGACAATTTCCAATGAAAATTTGTCTAATGCTCAAAGTAATTTAAAAACTTTAGAACTTGGATCAAATGTTGTTAATGAGCTTAAATCTAAGTTAAAACTTGCCTATGAAGAGCTAAACAATTTTAAGGGAATTGAAAATGAACTAACAAAAGTTAAAAATGAAAATTCAACCCTTAAAACAAAAGTCACTCAACTTGAAGAGTATAAACAAAAGTATGAGTGCAAGTTTACCCAAAGTGAAGATAGACTTGAAAAATTATTTAAATTGGGTAAACCTCATGGAGATAGGACGGGTATTGGATTTAATAGGAATATGTCTTATGACCCTAAATTCACCAACACATTTGTGAAAGGTGAGTCCTCTTTCTCTAGCACTCTTTGTCACTTGCCTAAAACAAAATGTGATTATTGTGGCAATGAAGGACACTTTAGGTTTGAGTGCAAACTAAGAAGAAGCAATGTGTCTAATCCCTTCTTTGAACCAAAGAAAGTAAAATCTTACTTGAAGGGTAAGACACTAAAATCCAAGGAAGACTCCATAAAGCTTAAACAAGTTAAACCAATTAACAAGGAGTCTCCCAAGATAGATTCTAAAAAGCTTAAACAAGTTAAACCAAGCTTGAAAGAATCTAAGAACAAAAAGCTTCTCAACCTACCTCCCTTATATGAACCCATGAAAGAACTTTTGAAGAAAGTTGCTAAGTTAAATCTAAAATTCAAAAGTCAAGTAAAGGGAGAAAGTAAGAAGAAAAGAAAAGTGAAACAATCCCCAAAGAAACAAACTCACCAACATCAAAAGACTAATCACCATTCTAAGCCAAATTTAGTAAAATCTAAATATCATGGTGATAAGTTCAAATTGAAAATTTATCAAGTTAAATCTCCTATAGTTGGTGAGAATTCCAAAATAGACCTCAAAGTTCAACCATCTCAAGACCTTAGGTGGATTCCAAAAGTTAGATACTTAGACAAAACTTAAGGCCTTGAACCTCCTTGACCAACCTATTCTTTATAGTTAAATCATTTTGTTGGTCATGTTGCTTTGCATTATGTTCTTTCTTAGTTACATTTCATAAAATGCATTGCTTCTTTATGATCAATTGATTTTGTTTTCATACACCATTCTTAGTTACACTTCATGGTTTTCAAAATCTTTTGATTATAATTTCATCATGTTTGATTTGCTTTTTGCACTCATATGCCTTGCATTGCATTTCTTTACATGATTAATTGATTGTGATGTTAAAAGCTTTCATAGCTAGATTTATTCATGATCAATTGTTGTTGAATCATTTGTAAGACTATTTGAACAAATGATTTGACTCAATTCAAGTTTTTCCATGGACTTCTAAGTTATACTTTAATATGGAAAATCATTGTTTTGAATAATCAACTTGTATGTGTTTCAATTAAGTTATATCTTTTCAAATAAAATGTTGATAATTGATCTTCAAAATCATTCTTTTTATGCTCATTGTTGGATTTTGTTTTTCAAAATGATTTGAAGATTGTTTGAATGGAAATGACTATAACTTCATTAGTTATATTCATCTAAAGCATGTTCCATGTTTTCATTTCCTTTTCTTTTGGTTTCATTATCTTAGAAATGGAAATGTATGTTGTTTGCATCCTTGCTTGTTTATTTACATTCTTTTTATATGCAAATGACAATTGGTTCCATGTATGGTTGTGATCTTAGTTATATTTGTAGAAACCATGCTAGAACCCAAATCCATCCTCTATGCCTAATAGTCATTTCTTTTTGGATGGTTATGATGTTGATTCATGTATACCTTCTTAATGTTGTCATCATTATACATGTTTCAACTTCATAATAGTGTTCTTGATCATATGAACCTCTTTGAAATCCATTCCTTGTATTTCATAGTTATATCTCTTGTTTGATGGATATCTTAGTGTTGAATTCATATGATCTAGACACTTAAGAAATTGCATGCATTGCCAAGTAATATTCTTTTGCATTGCAATTTACCATGTTCATCACTATGCTCAATAGTTATATTTTTAAAGTGATGAATATACATTTATGATGCTTGATGGAGTTTGCCACATTCTTGCTCTTTATCATGTTATCAAATTCAATTGGTTTCTATTGGTATAATTTTTGATTGATTTGATTTCTTGTGTATGTGATAGACCTTGTGTGCATTGGACTAAACTTGATAGTAATATATTTGTTCCATGTCACACACCATTAGCATCATAATGTTCATGTTGCCACCTCCCTTGCTCTTATAGGTATATCTCATGACCACCATGTTTATGTGTTAATAATATTGGTTGGTTATTATTTGAGGTTGGCTTCATGATTGAATTTCATTTCACTCTTTCTTGCACATTAATAGTCATATTTATAGTTTGAGTGAAATGATTTCAAAACTTTCATAGCATATGATTTTCATAAGTTATATTGATTGATGCTATGTTTGAGTAAACCCCATATCATGGATAGCTCTAATTTGGATTTCTCATAATAGTTATACTTTTAAATCCATTTTAGAGTGATTGAGTTTATAGTCACATCCTTTAATCTCAATTGATATGTTTATTTCAATTGGTATCCATGATCGTTTCTCCCATTAGACTTTGCTCTCTTTTGGTAATTTGATCATATGAGCCTTATAGTTAAATGAATCTAATCCTTTCCTTGAAGTTGACCCTCACTTGGTTAAACCATCTACTTCTTGAATCTAATAGTTATATCTTGTCAAAAGCTTGACAAAAGAAGAGAATGGATTGAGGGGGAGTGTAAACCTTCATAGGAAGTATTAGTTTGATCAAATTCACCCTTGGATTGCCTTTGAGCCCTTAGAGATAACTTTCATGCATGATAGCCTGTTATGAATTTCATTTTCAATTCCATTTGTTAACAGGTGCTACTAAAGGTATTCTTCTTGTTTCATGTGTGTAGGTACCTTTGCAATTTAATGTCAAAGGGGGAGAGAGAGTTCAAGTGTGACTCAAAGATCTCCTACTCTTCAAAGGGGGAGAGAGTTCGAGAGTTCAAGTACTCGAAGATCTCCTATCCATCAAAGGGGGAGAGTAGTCCAAGCTTCCAAAGGGGAGAGAATGCATACCTTGCCAAAGGGAGAAAGAGGCATGGTCAAAGGGGGAGGGGAGAGAATGCATACCTTGCCAAAGGGAGAAAGAGGCATGGTCAAAGGGGGAGAGCAAATAGAAGAAAGAAAGCTTGGAGCTAAAGAAGATGCTTGGCCAAAGAGAGGAAGATGAAAAGAAAGCTTGAAGAATGATCAAGCTCCAAGCATCAAGAAGATTGAAGAAAAGAGCCCAAGAGCCCAAGCTAAGAGGAAGAGCATCCAAGAAGATTTCAAGACTTGTCCAGCTTAGGGGGAGCTGAAGACTTAGTGTGAAATGTCAATGATGAGTAAGTTGCCATCAAATTGCAAAGGGGGAGATTGTTAGGGATTTTGTAATTTGCAATTTGGTGGATGCATTTGCACTTTAGCATCATTTGAATTCTCACACTTGCATTGTTTTAGAAAACCTTGAAATTTAGTTTCATACATGCATAGCTTTTAAGATTTGGAAAAGTTCTTGTTTTATGCATGTTTTGGTTTTAAACTTGGATGCATTGGTTTTGAAACTCAAACTCTTTTGAAAACCTAATTCATTGTGCATTATATTTGGAAAATCATCTTGTCAATTTAGGTTTGAACTTTGCATACATACATCCCTTCATAATCATATATGTATGCATTGTTTTTGAAAAAGGAGTTTTTAGAAATCAAGCTAGCCTATGGTTTAAAGTTTCAAATCATTTTAGGCTTTGGATGTTTCATGTTTTTATACATCTTTGAATGATTTAAAACATGTGAAAAAGCTTGATTTTAATGGCCCAAAAGATCCCCAAAGAAAATCTTCAAGAAACCCAAAATATGGGAAATTCTGGGCAGGCCCGGTCAACCGGCCATGTGTGGCCGGTCAACCGGCCAAGAGTCCTGGTCAACCGGCCACACACTGGCCGGTCAACCGGGCTCCTGAAGCCAAACGGCTCTTTTTATGACCGTTGTGTTTGGCCGGTCAACCTGCCTGTCATGGCCGGTCAACCGGGGATATAGCCGTTGGGCTGTTTTGGGGATATAAATGAGTTCTTTCCTTTGTCTTTGGTTAGAGATTTTGAAACCCTCCTTGAGGAGCTTTGAGAGAAGACAAAGGGGATGATCTAAGAGACATCAAGGGGTCATTAAGTAAAGCTTAAGCTTGGATCAACTAAGTTAAATCTCCAAGTAAGTTTTACTTTTAATTAATCATTTGTTATGTGCTTTATTTGAAACTTTGGAAAATGATTTCAAGCATGATAACAATGATGTGTTGAATCCTTTCTTCCCTCCATCTTTGATATTCAAGATTGGATTCATCACTTTGATTTCAACCCAAGTTTTGTTTTAAACTTTCTTAATCATGCTTAGCCTAAAATCTTTGATTTCCTTTAATGCATGATTCTTTGTCTTGGTTGAAAGTTACCTTGTTGTTTTCATTCATTTAAACTTTAGTTAATCTAATTAGTTTTGAAAACAACATTGCACATGCATCACTTGATTAGGCTTAAACACTTTCATACAACTTGTGATCTTTAGATTTTCAAATCATTCACAAGTGTGTAATTGTTCAAGTGATTTGCATAGAACTTCAATCATATATTTTTATGCCTTAAACTTTCAAATTGCATTAAGCATAAATTGATTGAGCTTACTTTTAAACTTGATTGAAGTTTTCACACACACACTTCATAAGCATACATCTTTGCATTCATTGAGTGTTTGTGTGAGTTAGGATTTTCATTTTCATATCCGCCTATTTAGAGGCAATTTATTTGAGCTTAAATTGTAATCTCTTAGAGTGTTGAGTAAACACTTTCTTAGAGAAATATTGATTTGTAAAGGTTATTGCTTAGCCTAAGAAAAGCATTGTGTAAGGTTATTGCTTAGCCTAAGAAAAGCATTTTGTAAAGGTTATTGCTTAGCCTCTAAAAGCACATTGAGAGGTTGTTGTTTAGCCTTGAAAAGCAACATTGTAATGGTTATTGCTTAGCCTAGTAAAAAGCATACATAGTGGAAATCCGGTGGGGTGTTGGATGCACAAGCCGGTAGTGGATGTAGGCATGTTGGCCGAACCACTATAAATATTGTGTTGTGGTGATTGCTTTGTGGTGATTGTTTTTGTTTTAGCTTCCGCATATTGATTGATTTATCATCACATGTGACTAGTTTAGTTTAAGAATTTAAAATTGGTCTTAATTAGTCATAATTGTAGCTCACCCTATTCACCCCCCCTCTAGGGTTAGGATCCCAAGGACTTTCACCATGTTGCGTTCATTCTGAGAAGGATCTGGTGCCCTTGTGATTGGTGCAAAGGGACGAACATTTTGCCTAAAGATATCCATCCCGGGACCACGCACGCCACCATCATCATTTCGTTCGTCTCGATCAGTCCCTTTTAGGTACATTGAGCAGAAAGTCAAACACTCTTTGACAATGTAAGCCTCGGCGATCGAACCTTCGGGTCGTGCTCGGTTAGTAACATAACCTTTTAAAGTCCCGAGAAACCTTCAAACAAAGATCCATTAGTATTAAGGTTACTTATACAAGACAAACACACAACTACTTGTGAATAACACTTCATCGGATGGTAACAGTTACCTTTCAATAGGGTACATCCACCGATATTGCACCGGTCCAGCAAGCATAGCCTCACGTGGCAAGTGAACGGCCAAATGGACCATTACATCAAAGAATGCTGGAGGAAAGATCTTCTCGAGCTTACAAAGTATGAGCACTCCCCGTTCCTCTAATTTCTTTAACTCGCTCTGTTTCAATGTTTTTGAGCAGAGGTCCTGGAAGAAACTGCCCAACTCAAATAGAGTTGTATTTAACTCCTTATCAACATAACCAAGTAGGCCAATCGGAAATAGACGTTGTAGGAGAACATGATAATCGTGACTTTTCATACCCGATAATTTGCCATTTTTTGAGGTCACACACCTTGACAAGTTTGCAGCATAGCCATCCGGGTACTTGATTGAATTCAAGAATTCAAAAAAACCCTCCCTTTGTTTCGGGTCCAATGTGTAGGATGCACGGGGTTTCATAATGGATCCTTCTTCATTCCTCTGCAGATGCAATTGTGGCCTGATGCTCATATCTCTTAAATCGTCACGCGCCTTGTCCGTGTCCTTATTCTTCTTATCTATGCCCACCACAGTACCAACAATATTTTCACAGATGTTTTTCTATATGTGCATGACATCAAGGTTATGCCTAAGTTTTAGTTTCTTCCAGTACGGTAGCTCATACAAGATGCTTTTCTTTGTCCAATTCAACAGTGCAGGCTCACGAGGTCTTTTCCTGATGTTGGGGCCCTTCCCGAACTTAACTTCTGGTAGTTGATCCAACTGATCGAGTACCTTTTGCACCGGTAAATGCAAGGATCTCACTTTATGTTCTAGCTGACCGTTGAACTTTCTGCTCCTCCTCCAAGAGTGATCCTCAGGCAAGTAAGCTCGATGTCCAACCCACCCAATCTTACTTCTCAACTTACATGATAATGAATCTTCGTTGCAAGGGGGACAAGCCAAATAACCTTTTGTGCTCCAACCAGACAAGTTACCATACGCGGGAAAGTCATTTATGGTCCACATCACAGCCGCATGCATTCGGAAGGTCTGTTCACTATGGGCATCATAAGTCATGACACCAATCTCCCACAACTCCTTCAACTCGTCAACCAAGGGCCTCAGGTACACATCGATCTCCTTCCCAGGTGCCTGTGGCCCGGGAATAAGTAAGGACATCATGAAAAATGGATCCTTCATGCACATCCAGGGTGGAAGGTTGTAAGGCATAAGTATGACAGGCCACATGCTGTAAGAAGTGCTCATATTGCCGAAGGGGTTGAACCCATCGGTGGCCAGTCCTAACCTCACATTGCGGATCTCCCGGGCAAACTCTGGAAATTTCAAATCAAATTCCTTCCATTCCTTATAGTCGGCCGGATGCCTACCCAGATCGCCATCCATGCCATTCTCATGATGCCATCTCATCTCTTTGGCTATCATCCTGGACATGTATAATCTCCGCAACCTAGGTATCAATGGGAAGTAACGCAGTATCTTATGAGCAATCTGCTTACCCTTGCCATTATTGACCTTGTACCTAAGCTCCCCACATTCGGGACACTTCTCCAAGTGAGCATTCTCTTTCCAAAAAAGTATGCAATCATTCTTACAGGAGTCAATGTGCTCATACCCCAAGCCCAAGTCACGTAGTAGCTTCTTGGCCTCATAAACGGACGCGGGAACCACATTACCTTCTAGTAGGGTGTCCCTAAATATCTCCAAAACCTTGTCGAACGACTTGTTGCTCCACCTATACTGTACCTTCACATGTAGCATCTTAATGACAAACGCTAACAAGGTTTCTGAATCTTTACAGCCCGGGTACAAACCACGCTGGGAAGCTTCTAGCATAATTTCAAAGTTTCGCACATCATCCATCCCTAGGTTATCATCCATCATGTAAGTCCCCCTGCCATGGTCCTCTAATAACTCATCATATCCATCCCGGTCCTCATCCGATTCATCTTCACTATCATCCGATTCATCGGATTGTGGAAGTTCCCCATGCTGTAACCAAGTTTCGTAGGATACCATCATCCCACGCCGGAGCAGATGGTCTCTCACAATCTCATAATCATGCTTAAAACCATTACAGCAGTAGTTACACGGGCATTTAATCACTCTACTCCCACCCGAAGTCGTCTTTGCGAATTCAATAAAAGAATTAACCCCGTCTATATATGGCTGACTAAATCTATTACGATACTGTAACATCCAACTCTTGTCCATATCTGTTTACATATATAAAATGGTGGTTAACTCAAATTCAACCAATAGATGGTACAAAATAAATGCAAAAGGAGAAAAAAAACAAAGAAAAAAGAAGAACTCAAATATAAGAAAAACAAATCAACACTTAATGCCTTAAATGAAAAAAAAAGTAAGAAAAATAAAAAATAAGGCAAAAACAGAGGTGACATGGGCATAAGGCAAAACCGCACTGTCCCTGACCAGATGGGTGACAACCGGGGACACAAATCAATATAGCTTAAGGGAAGGGACCTATAAGATACAGCTAAAAAGCAGTTGTATTGCCAAGCTCTTGTACAGCCAGCCTTGCTCTGGATTGATGGCTATTCGAGAATTGGCATAAATTTTTCAGATGTGCCGGGCCAGGGCTAGAACATTCGGGCTCATTCAATCAAAGACAGAGGTCTGAACAAGGCCCAATAAGTTGATAGTCTGATTGAATAAGTCTGTACTTTGCCTGGTATAAAGTCTTCCATGTTGTGTGGTAGCTTTGGATCAGTTGCACACCCTTTTTAGAGACCTAAGAATGTCAACGAAAGATTAACCCCATCTAGTTTACTCAACGCGATCTGAATGCTTCTACTGAAAAAAAAAAAAAAAAGGTCTGAATGCTAGATGGAAACCTCATAAAAGCAGACCATTTAAATTAGAAGGGATGAGAGTTCTGTTAGCTCTCTCTCTTCCCTGGTGGAGCTTTCTCTCTAACTTAGACACATGTTAAATGGAAAGGGAAGAGCGGGCGTTCAAGTCACTGAATTTCACTTCTCTTCCCAAATGAGTATTACATAATATTCCTATTCCAACATGAATTTCAATGTTGACTTGTTAAAATATATGAGAATCCAAGAAAGGAGAAATTATAGAGTAGAAAGACTCCAATGAACGAGTGGCGTCCCACTTCCTGTGAACAAGGCCCAATCAAATGCCAACACACATGGGCCTAGCTACAATGGCTAACACCTAGACCCATCTAGTTGCAGCCTTGGCAGTGGAAATGATAATTGACATCAGAACACCACTTACCAGATCTCCCCATAAAGATAAACAGATTAAAGGTTGATTGCATTTAATAGAAGATTTAGCCAAAAACAGAGGTGACATGGGCATAAGGAAAAACCTGGTCCATCATTGACTACTACAGCAGAACAATCAGAAAATAAGGCTCAGGAAAGTGTGCATTTCACGATGCCCAGTTCCTGTACTCAGTAAGCTACAATTGTCTTCCCTTTGCCCTATTGGTTATGGCCTCAAGTGGGGAAGGAAAGGGCATGGAGATTGAATTGAAACCCATCATTAGCAACAAAATTTAGGAGAAAAAAAGGAGGGGATAGACTTCCCATATCATTTAGGTCACTCCCCTTGTCTAGTGAAGCCCCATCACTTTTAATCCTTTGGATCATTAAAATAAATAATATGAATTTTTTACAAGTTACACATTTTCGAGCTCTTTTGTGTGAGTGTGTTTCTTTTTTTTTTTTTTTTTTTAACCTTTTACAAACTCTTGTAAGCACTAAGCAGTCCATACAACTCTCTTCATTATTATATCAATTATTCAATGGATATGTTTTCATAATTGGATTGAGAAAAAAAAAAGTGGGTATCTCTACTCTCTGTTTGGATTTGTATGGTGATTGAATGAAAATGATCTATATAATACTGTGAGATTTGTTGTCACCAAGAGAGTTCATAAATGCAAAATCCTATCATTGGATGACCCAAAACGGTCACAATTGTGGCTGCCACTAGACTCTCTAGATATACTGAAACATGAATTAATCCTGCATCAGTTGGGCTCATCACATTCCATATTTCCGTGTCTCAGTTGTTAGTAGACACCTCCATTCCACAAACAACCAGATCAATCCCACCATGACTGATAAAAATGGGCAAACGAGATAGAAGGTTAAGATAACAACCCCATCATAAACCATGGCCCAAGATCGAGTGTAGGGTCAATATCTAGATTTTTAGGCTTCACCCCCACACTCCACAGCCATGGATCATCAATGGCTAAAACCACCTCAATGATCCTCTAGAAACAAAGATTAGAGTAGACCACACCACAACAAAACAGAGCCTGTGCACTTGAATTTTTCAGCTAAGGAAATTGTAGTCCCTGAGGTTCCAAATCCTAGAACTGGTTGGACTGTTTGTAACTGGTTTTTTATTTTAATGGCTTGAGGAAAATTTATTTAAAAGTAGGAAAAAATAAGAAAAATAAATAAAAAGGAAAAGAGAACAAATCAGATTAGCAGACAGATGGAGAAGAAAATGACGCCGACGAGACGGAGATGGGCGCATTACCTGCAACCGACGCCGAGCTTGGGCGAGACGGAGATGGGCGCTGCGAGCTTGGGCGAGACGGAGATGGGCGCTGCGAGCTTGGGCGCTGGACGAGGGAGATGGGCGCTGCGAGACGGAGAGGGAGCTTGGGCGCTGGACGAGGTGAGAGGGACCAGGGACCGAGAGGGAGATGCAGAGAGATGAGGGAGATGGACCGAGAGGGAGATGGGCGATTTCTTGTGTGCTTTGGGGAAATGCAGAGATGAGGGAGAAGGACCGAGAGGGAGAAGCAGATGAGGGAGATGGACCGAGAGGGAGAAGCAGAGAAGCAGAGAGGTGCAGAGATGGCGCTGCGAGACGGAGAGGGAGAAGCAGAGAGATGGGCGCAGAGAAAGGGTTTGAAGCAGAGAGAGATGATCGAAGCAGAGAGAGGGTTTATGTTTGTTTCGATAAACATATGTTGGTAGAATGAATCAATCCCGGCGCAAATAGTGCGCCGGCAAAACCACTTCGGGCAAACAACGCGGGATGTCCCAAATGAAGGCGCGCGCGGGAGACATTTGCCGGCGAAATATAAAATACGCCGGGAAAAACCACTTTTGCCGGCGAAAATTCGCGCCGGGAAAAGTTTTTTACAACTTTTTTATTAACACAGTTACCTTTACCGGCGAAAAAAGAAATCGCCGAGAAAAAGTGATCTATACCGGCGTAAAAAATATTTTCGCCGGGAAAAGCTATACTTTCCCCGGCGTTTATTATTTACGCCGGGAAAAAACGCCGGGAAAAATGTAAATTGTTGTAGTGCAAAAATGTAGTAAATCAATTGATTTCATCCATCAATCCCAATTGGAATTAAAAAGAGAGCCCAGTTATGCAGAACTTAATGGACAATTGAACTCACATGATCATTGACCTGAATAGGCCCATAACGGACATCAAACCTAGTCAACAAAACCAGCTAGCTATATGGCTGATCCTACAAGTACAACTAGTCGGAGTCCATAGGCCGTTTAAAAGAGGACAGCCACTAATGCTTGGAAAGGAAGCAATTTTCATCCTTTAATTTCATTTCCTAATCTATCTATACCTCTAAGGAAATGTATTTTCCCTTCCTTTAACACAGGCTCTAGGAGTCGGTATCTCCTCTCCCTCTCCACTCTCCTCTCTCTCCACTCTCACTAACCAACCCACATAACTTCTTAAAAAAAAAAAAAATCACTACGTAACTTATCTGCTACTTCAAATACAGATAATATTTGAAAAAAAAAAAAAGACTGATAGTAGGGGAAGAGAAGAATGAAAGTCCTGAGGATCCGAACCCTAGAGGGGGGGTGAATAGGGTGAGCTCCAATTATGACCAATTAAGACAAATTTTAACATCTTTAAAACCAACTAGTCACAAGTGATGATCATCAAACAAAATGCGGAAGCATAATAAAAACAATCACCACAAAGCAAGCACCATCACACAAGGATTTATAGTGGTTCGGCCTCAATGCCTACATCCACTACCGGCTTGTGATCCAACACCCCACCGGATTTCCACTATTTATGCTTTTCAATAGGCTAAGCAATAACCTTAACAATATGCTTTTCAAGGCTAAGCAATAACCTTTACAATGATATTTTTCAAGGCTTAACATCAACCTATTCACTATGCTTTTATAGGCTAAGCAATAACCTCTTCAACCACAAGGTTGGTTATCTCACTACGTTAGTGTCTATAATACACTTAATGGAGATTCAATTAAGCTCATTACATTTGCCTCTAAAATAGGCGGATATGAAAATGAAAATCTAATACACACACACTATGAATGCAAAGATGAAAGTACATGATGTGCGTGTGTGATGTCCTCAATCATTTTGAAAAAGAAAGCTCATAAATGTAAGCGTAAGGCTTTTGAAAGTTTTAGCTTATAAAACATTTATGATTGAGGAAAGAATGCAAGTCACATGTTAAAAGTAACAACTTGTTAATGATGTCAAAGATTCACAAGTTGTATGAAATTAATTAGCTCTAAACATGTGATGCATAGGGATGTCAAACAAATCAACAATGTAGCTCAAAACATAAAATTTGATTTGATTGAAAATAGGGGACAAATCATATGTGATTATAAATACAACTTGAATATGATATACCAATCAATGCAAAGCAAGTTGTGAAACTTTAAAACAAATTCACATATGATTTGTAAAGATGTTGAATCCACAACATAAGATATATTTTGAAAGAGATTTTCTTATGATGAAAAACAACAACCAAAGATTCAACCAAGTATATGAATCATGTTACATATAATTTCAAAGATTCTTCCATTAACATGATCTACTTAGATTTACCAAAGATAAAGTACTACTTGGGTTGAATCAATGGTTATGCATCCAAAACAATAGATCAATTCAAAATATAAAACATGCGAAGGATACAACACATCATAGGTTAACATGCTATTAAAGATTTATCAAAGATAAAACAAAACATGAAAACATATGATTTGTAAAGAAGTTGAATCCAAAACATAAGATAGTTTTGAAAGTGATTTTCTTATGATGGAAAACAACAACCAAAGATTCAACCAAGCATATGGATCATGTTACATCTAATTTCAAAGATGTTTCCATTAACATGAGATCTACTTAGATTTACCAAAGATAAAGTACTACTTGGATTGAATCAATGATGACGTATCCAAAACAATAAATCAATTCAAAAGATAAAACATGTTAAGGATACAACACAACATAGTTTATCATGCTACAAATGATTTACCAAAAATAAAACAAAGCATGGAAACATATGATTAAGGAAAGTAGAGCCTACTTGGTCATTTAACTTCATTAATCCAAGCTTTAGCTTTCCTAATGATCTCCTTCATCCCTTAGTTCATTTCCCTTGAATATGCCTCAAAACCCCTCAAGGAGGGCCTTAAAATTTTCAACTTTTGGCAAAGGAAAGAACTCATATTTATAGCAAAAAGTGCCCAACAGCTAGTCCCCGGTCGACCTGGAAACAGGTCTCGGTCAACCGGGAACACACAACGGTCAGAAATATGACCGTTGGTGCTCCAGGGCAAATTCTGCCTGCAGTGTTCCCGGTTGACCTGGCCCTTCCCGGTCGACCTGGAACACAGCGTTTCTGGCCCGGGACCAAAATTCCCAAAATTGCATATTTTTTACATATTTCAAAGTCTTTTCAAGTGGGAATTTTTAGAGCCATTAAATCAAGCTTGAATACATGTTTTAAATCATTCTAAGGGGTTTAAAAACATGAAACATAAAAAGCCTAAAATGATTCAAAAGTTTAAAACCAAAGGCTTGCTTGATTTCTAAAATTCTTTTTAAAAAACAAATGCATCCAAGTTTTAAAAGAAAATCATGCATAAATTGAAACTTTTACAAATCTTAAAAGCAATGCATGAATAAAACAAGATTTCAAGTTTATCTAAAACAATGCAAGTGTGTAAATCAAATGATGCTTGAATGATAATGCATCCATCAAATTGCAATCTACAAAATTCCTAACAAAGAAGAAATAGAGGAGCAGAAGAAGAAAGAAGAAAAGGGCATTGAGTCTGAGTTTTGAAATACCTGGCACCAACCGCATTCACTCCAGCAGCATCATCAATCTTTATAGTCAGCCTGCAACTCCATCTTCGTTGCAGCAAGAGCGCTTCTCACCTCCATTATCTCCTCTCCCTCTCCACTCTCCTCTCTTTCCACTCTCACTAACCAACCCACATAACTTCCTAAAAAAATATTAGTAAGAAGAGGAGTTGCCTAAAGGCTATAAAAGGGGAGCACACCCCCTTTGGACGTCCATAACATAGGAGAACACGCCCACCCTTGTGTGCAAGTGTTGCACAATTCCTCTTTCTCTTCTAGTTCCTTGGAGTTTCTAGTTGGATTTTCTCTTGAAGTTTCCACCAATCTTCTTGAAAAAAGAAATCTGATAGTAGGTCATAGTGTGGAAGATAACAAGGTCTTGGAGAGCCTAATTTTCTTCAAAAAGAGTTTTTGTTCAAACTAATTGTCTTATTCTCCATTAGAGCACAGCCGAGCTCCAAATGTATAATTTGTTTCTCTATTTGTTGTGAGTTATTTTGATTACATAGTGTTGTTGATTTCTATCTTTTAAATAGAATTTACTGCTGTAAATAATTGATGAGACGGAGGGATTGCATCTTGAATGTGGTTTATGACCTTATAGGTACTTGATCCCTGAGTCAAGTGGGTCAAAAGGTTTGAAAATCTATCTACATAGCCCACCTACTTTCAACAATTGATAACTTATCTACCACTCCAAATACAGATAATATTTGAAAAAAAAAAGGACCGATAACAGGGGAAGAGAAGAAGAAATAGAGGAGCAAAAGAAGAAAGAAAAAGAGGGCACTGAGTCTGAGTTTTGAGATACCTGGCACCGACCGCATTCACTCCAGCAGCATCATCAATCTTTATAGTCAGCCTGCGACTCCATTTTCGTTGCAGCAAGAGCGCTTCTCACCTCCGTTTTTCACCTCAAACCAAGTAAGAGAGAAACCCTTCAAAAAAAAAAAACGCCTACGGAACTTATCTGCAACTCCAAGTATAGATAATATTTAAAAAAAAAAGAACCGATAGCAGGGGAAGAGAAGAAGAAATAGAGGAGTAGAAAAAGAAAGAAGAAAAGGGCACTGAGTCTGAGTTTTGAGATACCTAGCACCGACCACATTCACTCCAGCAGCAACATCAATCTTTATAGTCAACCTGCAACTTCATCTTCATTGCAGCAAGAGCGCTTCTCACCTCTGTTTTTCACCTCAAACCAAGTAAGAGAGAAATCCTTCCCCCTCCATCTCTTCATGAGCAAAACCACGAGGACATTGAGATCGAGATCAAATTTTCTAGGCTAAATGCATTCCAAGTGCATTTGCTATATAATTGGATTGTTTTAATTACGTGGTAATATAAATTTTTTTACTAGCAGTATAAGAGAAAACGAAAAGGACATTGCATAGAACATTGTCTGTGTGTTCCCAACAATAAAACCCTTGAATGAAACATTGTATATGAACCCCATGTTCTGTGTTGTGTGTGCCCAAAATCCATGGTCAAAGAAACCCACGAGATGGTTTCTTTCGTTCTTTTCTTGTGGCTACTTATCAAACTGGGGCTCAGCAATGATCAGATGGGTCATCCGGTGGCCCACCTGGGTCCCAATATCCACGCAAGAAAAACAAACGAACATCTGTAAAACGGAATGGCCCAAACAATGACTGAAACTGAAAAAAAAAAGAACAAAAAAAAATACAAAAACAAATTCCCAATTCTTAATTGTTTCCTAAAATACGTACTCTCTCTCTCTGATCAGACACAGGATGGTGGGCCAAACAGGGCCCACATCGCACGGGTCCTTCACATAATCCGTCTCCGGTGGGTCCTCCTTCGGATCCACAGATCGAATGGGTCATCGGGTGGCTCACCTGGGTCCCGGTATCAACGCAAGAAACTGAATGGCCCAAACAATGACTGAAACTAAGAAAAAAATCCCGCTTCTTAATTGCTTCCTAAAACACGTACTCTCCCTTTCTCTTATCAGACGTTGGATGGTAGGCTAAACATGGTCCACCTTGCACGGGTCCACCACCTATTGGGTCGGCCATGGGTCCTCCTTCGGATCCACGGATCAGATGGGTCATTGGATGGCCCACCTGGGTCATAGTATCAACGCAAGAAACTGAATGTCCCAAACAATTACTGAAACTTTAAAAAAAAAACAAACAAAAACAAATTCTCAATTCTTAATTGTTTCCTAAAACATGTACTCTCCCTCCCTCTGATCACACGCAGGACGGTGGGCCAAACAAAGCCCACATCGCACGGGTCCGCCACATAATCCGTCTCCGGTGGGTCCTCCTTCGGATCCACGGATCAAATGGGTCATCGAGTGGCCCACCTAGGTCCCAGTAGTAACGTAAGAAACTGAATAGACCAAACAATGACTGAAACTTTAAATAAAAAAAATTTCCCGCTTCTTAACTGCTTTCTAAAACACGTACTCTCCCTTTCTTTGATCAGACATTGGATGGTGGGCCAAACAGGGCCCACCTTGCACGGGTCCACCACCTATTGTATCGCCCATGGGTCCTCCTTCAGATCCACGGATCAGATGGGTCATCGGGTCGCCCACCTGGGTCATAGTATCAACGCAAGAAACTGAATGGCCCAAACAATTACTGAAACTTAAACAAACAAACAAACAAAAACAAATTCTCAATTCTTAACTGTTTCGTAAAACATGTACTCTCCCTCTCTCTGATCAGACGCAGGATGGTGAGCCAAACAGGGCCCACATCACAAGGGTCCACCACATAATGGGTCTCCGGTGGGTCCTCATTCGGATCCACGGATCGGATGGGTCATCGGGTGGCCCACCTGGGTCCCGATATAAATGCAAGAAACTAAATGGACCAAACAAAGACTGAAACTTTAAAAAAAATCACGGTTCTTAACTGCTTCCTAAAACACGTACTCTCCATTTATCTGATCAATCGCTGGATGGCGGGCCAAACAGGGCACACCTCGCACGGGTTCACCACCTATTGGGTCGCCCTTGGGTCCTCATTTGGATCCACCAATCAGATGGGTCATCGGGTGGCCCACCTGGGTCCCATTATCAACGCAAGATAATCAAGGTGGACCGTGCATAGCATGGAGTGTTACTAGTTGGGTACTAAGCAAAAGTGGAATGAAAACATTTCTTTGTGGAAGTTGGCTACACAGGAAAGTATAAGTGGCTAGTCATGAAGAAGAAACAAGGGATTGAGATTCTTCTAGATAAGAATGTCCAAGTTGAGAATCTTCTAAATAAAAATGCCCAAGTTGAGAATCTTCAAGATTTTTATTTTTTATTTTTATTTTTTTATTTTTAATATAAGTTTATTACATGCATTTTATGTCTTTCCTTGAGCACAAATTTTGAGATTATTCAAAAAGAGTTTCAGGTAAGCCTCAGTCATACAAATTTAACGCAAATGGTCTATTTGTTTGCATAAAATACATAGAAACTGCATATATAGGAATTCATGAAATGAGCTCCAATAAAGGATTGTTAAAGAGGTAAGGGTTGTGAAAGTCCGGGATTCTAACCCTAGAAGGGGGGTGAATCCGGTGAGCTACAAGATAGTGACCAATTAAGCCAAATTTTAATTTATATAAAATTAATTCGTCACAAGTGATGATTTATCAAACAAGATACGGAAGCTTATAAAAACGATCACCACAAGCATACACCATCACACAATGATTTATAGTTGTTCGGCTTCAATGCCTACATCCACTACCGGCTTGTGAACCAACATCCCACCGGATTTCCACTATTTATGCTTTTCAAAAGGCTAAGCAATAACCTTTACAACGAAGTTTTTCTAGGCTAAACAACAACCTCTCAATGTGCTTTTCTAGGCTAAGCAATAACTTTTACAAGATGCTTTTCCAAGGCTAAGCAATAACCTCTACAATGTGTTTTTCTTAGGCTAAGCAATAACCTTTACAATAAAAAGATTTCTCTCAAGGAAGTGTCAACACAAACACTCAAAGAGATACAATTTAAGCTCAATACAATTGCCTCTTAAATAGGCTGATATGAAAGTTTAAATCAAGATACAAACATATACAACAATTAGCTAAGGTGTGTGCTCAAAGTGTATGAATGTTTACTTCAATGAATTTCTAAAATGAAGCTCTTAAATGAATGCTTGATGCATTTGAAAATCTAAGCTCATAAAAAGATGATTGAAGTTATAAGCCAATCACATCAAGAATTCAAACAACTTGGAGAGACATGCTATACAAGTTGTATGAAGTTTAAAGATTAAAAACACATGTGATTGAGACAAGAATGTTTACAAAACAATCTAATATTCCAAAGTGATATTGTGTTTGCAAAACATCTCAATTAAAGCTAGAAATCATGCAAATATGAAATTACAAAGAATTAAACATGCATGGTTTTAAATGGAATGGAAATCAACATTAACTTGAAAGATATACCTTTTAAACCTCAAACGTTTTGATTTCCAATAGCCCTCTAGCTTTCTTAGCTTATTCCTCTTCTTTAGGCTTCAATATGGTTCAAAGGTTTCACTCTTCAAGCCTCTTGAAAGAAAGGAATGAAATGGACTTTTATACAAAAAATAGTCCAACGACTAGTTGGCCCGGTCGACCCCATGACCCCCAGGTCGACCTGGCCCAACGGCTAGTTCTCCGGTCGACCTGGACATGGCTCGGTCGACCGGGTGATCTGGCCAAAAGCTCAACAACTAGTTGGCTCGGTCAACTAGGTGCAGGGGTCGGTCGACCGGGTCAACTGGCATGGGATGAGTTCTTGCAGATTTTTCAATTTTTTAAAGATGAAATTTGTAACTCAAGGCCAGTGTGATTTAAGCATAATAATATGATTCTAAAAATGAGGAAAGTATGCAAATCACAAACCTAGATTCTTAACTTTATTTTCCAAAAATATACATGAAGAAGTAGGTTTTCAAATGTGCATTTAAGTTCTAAAACATGCATGAATAAATAATTTAAAAATCAAATGCAAATGCAAGCTAGAAACTTAGATTCTAAAGTCAAAACTAAGATGCATGAGTGTGTGATCATTTGACTGTGAAAGTGATCGTGAATCCATCAAATTAGCAACAAACAAAAACCTAATAGGTTGAAGGATATAAGGTGATGATGATGGGATCTAAACTTTTAGGTATTTGATTATCAAGGGTGATGGTTAGGTATTCAATTCTCATTTTCTATTAGTTTAGTTTCCTTTAAAAGGGAGATTGCTTGATAGTCATTTTTAGATATTAAAGAGGAACTGCATTGTTTAAATGGGTTGCCTTTGGGAAAGGTACATACAAGCACAGCAAAAGATTGCATATGACATGAAATAGTAGATGCACATCATGGTGAGAGTAGTATAAATTTACATATGAAGTGTATTTTTATGATAAATTTTCTATTTTCAATGAATGATATGGATTTATAAATATTAGGCAAAACAATTAAAATTCAATAATGTTACTAAACATCATTATGCTAATTCTACTAATTTGGAATAAATTTGATAGAATGTTGCCCAACAATTTCAATATGACTCATTACCAAAATAGAAAATTCTCAACACAATCAATTTTCAGAGTTTGATATAATTTTCAACATAGGAATGGTGCCAGTTGCCAAATGAGGCCTTAAAATCCCTTCTTACGATAACTCATGTCGAATTTTGCTCATTAAAATGTTTGGATGAGCATCAGAGAACAGCTATGATGTAAGGTTGGTTTCATTGCAACTGCTTTATGTGATCTTGTATCACCAAAAACCAAAACTTAGAGCACATAACCTGTGTTGGATCCCCCAAGTAGTCTCCGTCTGTTTGCTCAGATAGTTAGGGATGTGTGGTGCAGGGAGAAACTGCCTCCGTTCCTTATCTATTTTTTTTCTTTTTTCCTTCTCTGTAAAACATCTCTTAGATAAATTGATCTTCCTAGAAAATTCCTTCCAAAGAACCTTTTAACACTTGTTTGTTTTGTTTAGAATACATATAAATTCATAGTTAAATGAAATCAATTGAAGTATTATTAAAGAAGTAAGGAGCATATGATATAAAGAGAGTGGCGAAGGGTATAAGGTGGAAATCTAGATGCACCCTCGCTTGCTTAGGACTTGAATTGCTAGGATAATGGCTGAAACGCCAGGTATTCATTTCTAATATTCTCTCTATTCATTCATTGAAGGGGAAATAATTTGATATATAGTTTTGAAAATTCACTTTTATTGCTTCAACTTTAACCACTTTAAAAGCAGAAATCTCACATTTCCCAAACAAATGGGCCCAAATACTAACCCTCTGTCTGGGAAGGGGGCAAAATGGGATTAGGAGGGGGGTGTTGTTTTGGGAAAGGGGGGAGAGAAATTGGAGGGGTGGGGCGGGAGGGGAAAAAGTGAGAAAAAAATTTCCCCCCAAAACAGGGGGGAAAATGGGAGGAAAGGAGGAGAAAAAGTGAAAATTTACAAAACTGTCATTTGTCTATAAAATACAATTTTGAAGTTTTTATAAAAGTAAGGACAAAATGGTAATTTTCTCTCTATCTCACAAACAAACAAAACCCTACTTTTTCACTTTTCTTCTCCCTACTTTTTGACTTTCCAAACAAGAGCCCTCCCCTCTCCTCCCCTCCCCTCCCCCCTTCATAGGGTAAGAGTCATATCTTCATCTAGTAGATCTTCCAGCATATAGCCTTCAGATCCAAATCCCTGTTTGGACCAAACAGAAAAACTCTGTTTGGACCAATCCGGGGGTGCCACATGGAAAAAAAAAATTCTTTTGAGAGATGGAAATTTTTTTGAAAGTTGAGATGGGGCATCTTAACCCCCTATGGCAACCCGTGACTGTTTGGACCAAGCAGTGGATCCGTTTCCATCACTTTCGTATCGCCTTCAATCATCCATTTTTTCAGACCACAGCACCTCTTTGGCAGTTGGCACAATATCTTCTGCTCCTATGTCAGGTAATAAAATGTTCCGTATCTTTTGATGTGTTCACATATCCCAATGAGAGATTAGAGGATTGTACAGCCGTACAAACTCAAGTTGTACCCTCAAGTTGAAGACCGTTTCAATTTCGCGTGGGATCAAAACCTGATAGACGTCACCAGATGCAGCCCAAAGTCTACAGCCTCTCAAAGCAATGTTAATGGCCCAAAACAGGTTCACCAAAATCGTATTAAAAATCAACTTATCCAACAAGTCAAAACTTATCAAGAGCTATGTCGATGGCCCAAAATAAACAAGTTTACCCATTAATGTCAATGGCTTCAATAATCAATTTATCCAACAAGTTTAACTTAATCAACAACAATAAAGAAAAATGCAATTAACCGCAACGTAACTCAGAATCACAGCAGTTCATGAACTAGACCATCTTGGTTTTATTACCTGACATAGGTTCCAATCTATGGTTTTCTGCAGGCTTGGGCTGTAAGGATACAAGGAAAGTAAGTCCTACTTTTGCCCCAGAACCAGTTGGGTTTTAAGGCAATTGATCTGCTGGACCTTCCTCTTGGCATGATCTTTGCCAGTTAGAGGCCCATCGGGCTTTTGGGTCAGGCAAGTAGGAATGTGGACCTGGCTTGCATCAAGACCAGTCGGGTCTTGCCGGCCTACACAAACGCAGCACATGTAACTGAAGGTTTGAACCATCCAGTCAACGACTGAACAGGTTTATATCGAGGCTGGGTTTGGTTCAGTTAAAGGCATCCAGATTCCATCTCCAACCATACACTCGCCTGATACTTTTCTGCACCAGAAGAGTCACCTGGGGCATCTGAATGAACCAATCACCATTGCAAAGAAGGCACCAAATTCAAGCAAACAGTCTGCAGAAAATCCAGCCAAACAGAACATCCCACATGATTTGTTTGTTCAAGTTTCAGCAGCAGGAACAATGAACTCTTTCAGAGATTGTAACCGAGTAGCAATGAAAGATAAAGAATATTTCTTATAAAAAATAAAAAAATAAAAAAAACGAAAGATAAAGAATATAAACCAGTTTCGGGCCTGGATACGACGCAAAAGAATGTGATATTGTATTTTCTTGCAGTGCAACCATACAAGAAAACACACCACAGATGGACAGGCTTTCTCAGGCTGACTGCTTCCAGGTCTCATAAGTACCTATGCAAGGGGCATCACTTCCCAACTGAGAAAAATCTCACCCAAAAATGTTAGTCCAAGGATAGTTTGATTGATCCATTTGACGTCATTTACATAACAATAATCCTAAAGAAAGAATTCACTAAAAAAATCCTAACGTTCACCTAATCATCTTAGAGATATAAATTAAACCAAACAATCGACCAATACTAGACTTGCTTAACAGTATAATGCAAAATAAAAGATATCAATATTTCATTTGGATCACCCCATTGCTTGGGTGGGCTCACAAGAGATGTCTGGGCCTTCACTCCTGCTGTGGGGCCCTCGGTAATAGGCCAAGAGTTGCATCAAATACCGTGTGGGTGTGGGTGTGGGTGTGGGTGTGGGTGTGGGTGTCAACCACCCATAAACATGTTCATCTGTATAAAAAATTTGGCCTTGCTTGCCTTGGACTGTCTGAGATTGATTTTATTAATGCCTCCTATTTTGGAGACTCGAGTTTCTTGTTCTTTTGATCATAATAAGAAAACATGGCACTTGTTTTCATTTTAAAGTCCTCAACAAAAAACTACTCGTTTGCTGCCTATTCTGACAGCTAGGATGGAAAAATGGGTGTTGGCATGGAAATAACAATGTGAATAACCCTACCTTCATATGGTCTTGGTCGGATCCTCGGAACTCTGTTGCCCTGCAATCAGTTTGCCTGTAATACTAAACCCTACCTGTAATTGATTATTATGCAAAGAACAAAACAACTGTCATTCATGTAACTCCGGTTAACAACCAATATAAACCTTGACTTACGCATAAATTGAGAAACTGAGTTACCTCGTACCTGAACCTATAAAGATCCAAACGTGATTGCATTTCAATCAATATTTGATAGTCATAATGATTATAACACTGCCTAATGTTGTCCCTGGAAAGTATTTTTAACTGTACTGACTAAAGAAACTCAAAGACACATGAACATACAAACCACAGTTCAAGCAATAGAATCACCAGTAATTTTAAACCGTTAATGGGGAAGCTATATCTTCCACATTACAGCCCAATCCATGCACTTCACAACCACATTTTCAACAAGTCATACATAAATTTAGAACCAGCAGAGAGAAGCACTCCTGAACATACCTCAACACATAAAATAAGGAGTTGCTAGGAACGGACAGAAAGTGCCAAATTATTCACCACGAGGGTACCTGTTGCCAGCCTAGCCATCAGATCCTCAACATCCACCTTCACCACATCCCTCCGCACGCCAATGTCAGCAGCATACCGGCTGGCGCAGTAGACCCCGACTGCTGTTGCTGCCATCCCATACATGTTGGTGGTGACAAGGCGCAAGGGAGTGGCTAGCACAGCCGCAAGGGGCCCACCAATTATCGATGCAGCTTGACCACTCCGACCAATTGTTCCTTGGTCAACAACGAGAAGACCCGTCTTGCAGTAAATGGCAAAGTCTTCACAGTTGTTCTTGAAGACGTTGTAGCAGCCGAAGCCATTTTCCAGTAAGTAGGTGGCCCGGTGAACCACAATTTCATCTGGGTCAGAGACAGCTAGAGTGCATGTTCCACCTCGTGCTTTTCCAAGAAAGAGAGCAGGGGTGACAGAATACTCAAAGCGATATAAGACCCCACCAGCAAGGAAACAATCCAGGCAAGAAGAGACAACTCCATGGCTATCTTCTTGTTGAGTGCATGCAGGACAAGTAATTTGGGATTGGTTTGGCCCAGAGCTTAAAAGGATGACATCAAGGATTGTTCCAGTTCCCACTTCCTCGCCTCGTCCTCTTGTGAAATGGATGACCTTGTTGTTGCCCACATGGATGCCTGCTTCAAGCTAGATAAAGTAAATGGCCATATTTGTACATCAACCATAAAATCTGATACAAGGAACAGTAAATGTTAAATGGTAGGTGTTTGTGAAACTATTTAGTTCTTTTAATTCTTGTTCTAAAATTGTAGTTATTCTTTTATTTTATTTTTTGGAATGATATTCATGCCCTACTAATTAAGAATCAATCTCAGACTTTAACATCCATCCTCAATAGCTCCCATCACAACAGACTGCAGAGAGTTGTGGTTCAACTGATGGCCAGTTTGAACTAATAATGCCATATGAAATCCTTCATAAAAAAAAAAACGGTGATAATTAATTCCAAATTGACTGTAGCTCGTGTTAATCTTAAAAACTGTTGGTTAATATGAAATGAACCAGATGGAAGAAGAAAGGAATTAAGATGGTCAACCAACAAAAGCAATCACTGCAAGTCTGCATTTATTCTTAGACAAGTCAATGACCGTAATTTTGCTTTGTATAGTCTGATTGAAGATACAATATGCACTAACCCCATGAGAGTGAAGGCGGGGTGGGGGGCGCAGGGGCGCAAGGTATCTCATACCTTAAAATGAAACCAACACAACTGGTCATAGCCATGTTACTCATTTTGAAATGGGAACATGATGTAAACTGCTGTTGAATGACATAATCTTAGAGCTGAGAACACATAACAACATAGAAGTGAATTC
Organism: Cinnamomum chago; assembly: GCA_038049695.1. Lineage (NCBI taxonomy): Eukaryota > Viridiplantae > Streptophyta > Magnoliopsida > Laurales > Lauraceae > Cinnamomum > Cinnamomum chago. Next base: position 54,648,965 of record CP142454.1, on the reverse strand, counting down.
AATTATTGAATTTACAGATGTCGAATTCTTTGTACATATTTACCCTTGTAAAACAAAGAATACATGTAATGAAAACAATGATGAACCCACTTCACAAGAAATAGATGAGAAGAGATACCCCCAGATAAATCCATAAAACTTAGAAGAAATAGGCAGCTTAGAACCGAAACTAGCTTTGGGGATGATTTTTATAGCTACGTTTACAGCTACATGGTACAGGAGGACTCTACCACTTATTTAAGGCCATGTCCTCTCTGAATGTTGATATTTTGGAGAGAAGCATTTAGCAATGGGTAGAATCCATAAGGCATAATCACTAATCAGACTTGGGATATTAATAGACTGATAGGATGTAACCGGGTATTTAAGAAGAAACTTAGACTTGGTGGTTCAATGAGCTAGACTTGTGCCCAAGAGCAATACACAAAAAGAAGGAATGGACTTCTCTGACACATACTTACTGTTCACAAGAATCACAACTATTAGAGTACTTATTGCTATAGCAGCTATGCACAATTCAATCCATCAAATGTATGTCAAGAATGCATCTCTAAACAGTGAATTAGTGGGAAAAAATCTTTATGGATCAACCCGAGGGGTTGGTTATAGCAGGACAAGAAAATAAGGTGTTTAAATTAACTAAATCCTTACATAATCTAAAGTAAGTATGAAAATAATAGCATGAGAGGCTCGATCGTGTGATGCTTGCAAATGATTTTCTAATTAATGAATCTGATAAATGTGTACATAGTAAACTCACAGGCAAGCATGTGTGATTGTGCGTTTATATGTGGATGATGTATAACTTTTGGTATGACATCGCGGAAATGAGACTTGGGTGTATAGTGGATGTGCTTGTAGGGATTAAATTCTAAGACATTCGGATAGTCACATTAACACAATCACATTGTGTTGAGAAAATGCAATCTACTTAGGCTGCATGACAACTAGTACACCATATGATCCTCTCGTGAAATTAGAAATAACGTCGGTGAAAGTGTAGCTCCTTTGGAATATGCACATGCGATTGGACATCTGATGTATTTGATGAACTGCACCAGATCCAGACCATTGATCGTGACAGAGAGCCATTGTATCCGGCAAAGAGAGAATCTGTAACCCAATGCATCTAGAGATGATCCCTAGTCCCTACAAGGGCAAATATATCTTCATCATACTGTTATTAGTAACATGCGTCGGCTCTTATCTACTTACTGCAGGATATTTCTGTTCCTACTATTGGATTCTATTTTACAGCCATTTTTTCAAAATTCCCACCACCAATATATACATTATCAGACACTTTCTCTTGCTTTTGCACTTCAGAAATTGAGTGCTATTGAATACAACACGTCTACACAGTCTATTTTCAAATGATTACCCAGATAATATAAATATCAAATTGAATAGAGTTTGTACAATGTCTAACTTGTTTAGTGAGAAATTTCAGATATCACTATTTGGTACATACAGAGGTTTGCTTTTAGCGTGCATTTAGATTTTCCCTAAAAAGAATTACAGCACCTAAGGCATCACCATGATCATCATCATTTTTGGCAATGCAGGCTATAGAATCCTTCCTCTGTAAAGAAGTAAACCCAAGTTTAGTTTGCCAAGTTTAATGGCTGGCTACCAACCTAGTCTAAATCCATTCCCCTGTACCTTCACACTAATAGACAAATTTTCTTCTTCTTCTTTTGAATCGGTCATTAAAATAAAAGGAGATTACAACCCCACCTCACTTCCATAATAAAAACCACCCAATGAGACACCCACACAAACCCCCTGTTTGGCTAAAGCATCGGCCAAATCTAAGCTCATGATGGTGGAGGCAGACAGCTCTCAGATTTCATTAAAAAAGGAATGAAATCTCCATGGGTAGATTTTAGGATTAGAAACCCGGGCAATGGGCGATTGCATTAAAAGAATAAAAGAATCGCTCTCCACAAGAAGGGCACCTTGGAAATACCTCATAAAGCACGAGCTTCCAAAATAGCTAACACCTCCCAAAATTCAAGTCAGACCTCAAAATTACTGTTGAGGAGAACACCCCCAATACCCGTGCCCCGATTTACCCCATTTCACCATCGAAGTTGAGGGACCAAATAACCAATAGAGAACTCTCTTATACTACTCTTATAAAAAAATATCATCACATTGGTCAGAATGCAGATTGAAACATCAAACAACATGTCATTTCCAATTCCTATACTAAAGAACAGAACTTTACATATATAAATCAAATCAACTGCAATTGGTGCACATCCAAACAATCCATCCGAATCAAACACTTCAAAAAATAAAATCATGCAGACCCAAATCCCCTAAAGGCTAGAAATGTCTAAAAAAAATTTAACAAATGTAAAATGGAAATCGTGATTGAAGCCCTATCAATTATAAACACTAACACAGGAATGGAAAACGAAACCCAAATCAAATAAGAACAGAGAGAGAGAGAGAGAGAGAGAGAGAGAGAGAGAGAGAGAACCATGATGAGCGTAGACGTAAGCGTTCCTCCAAGAGTAGATGTGATCTCCTGCTTTCAGCTCCTCTCTACCGATCCTGTTTTTCCAAATCACAATTTTTTTAAGAAAGATTCCAACTTTCTCGATAAAATCATCCCATTTACAACTTAGAAGATGTGAATCTGAATACCTGTTGGAGAGCAGCCCCATCTCTCCCTCTCTCTCTTCTTTCTCTGCAACTGTGAGATGATGACTTGAAAAAAAAATAGCGTTTGGAGAGGCGAGGGTAGAAAGGGAAAGAAATAGGCAGAGAGGATCCTCCTCTCATACAACTACAAGGGAGGGAGCAAAGGAAGAGACGGTGTGTAATGACGTTAATGTCCTTTTCCAATCGCCATCTCCGACTCCAGGGGCAGGGCAGGTGTTGGTTTTTTGGTTAGGAACGTTATGTTACATAGGAAGGAGGATCTTATCAAGCCAATCTAGATCGCTGGATTAAGTGGAAAGTTAGTTCTTTAAAAATCTCAATTTGTACAACTAATGAGAAATCGTTAGTTAAGCAGTTGATGATTATTATATCCTTATTAAATCAAACATCAGTCTTTATGGTCTATAATATGGACAGTTAGGGATGGCACTGGACCGGGGAAAAACGGGTATTCGTCCAAACCCGCCCCGTTTGGACCGGGGATGGACTATACGTATTGGACGGTGGACGTATACGGGGATACCCGTATAAACCCGTGCTGGGATGGAGGTGGGGATGGACTTAACCTTACCTCCGCCCCGTCCCCGTTACCCGCTAAATAAATAAATAAATATATATGTAGTGTACTTATGGTGTTATGACATTTAGTGATTTGGGTGCTGTTGTTTTTCATAGGAATGTATGTATCAGGTGTTCGTGGCAGCAGTGATTAGTTTGATTTCGCTGTTATGTATATGATTTTTTAGGAGTAGTTCTCTATTGATGTTCGTGTACTGAAAGTGTCATAATATTTCTCATACCCTTGATTCAGGTGTGATCTCCTGTTGCAAGGAAGCTGGGAGAAGGCTAGAAAAAAAAAAGGCTTACGCTTAGGCGGGTACGGGGGAAGCGGGGACGGGGACGGGGATTATAAATTTACCTACGGACGGGGATGGGGACGAAAATTATACCCGTTAGCAGGAGTGGACCGGGGATGGACGAAGATTTTTTAAGCGGATACGGGGATAGAGACCATGCCCCCCGCCCCCGCCCCCGCCCCCGCCCATTGACATCCCTATGGACAGTTCATCAAGGCAGTGGGCCATCAATTCAACGGCTTTGATTGGCCTACGCGGATTGATGAAGTTTTGCACCGAGAAGGAAAGAAGAAACGAACCGCGTAACGGAAGTAGCAGAGGGTGCGGCTTTTGCTTTTCTTAGTCCGGAAGGAAAGTGTGGTGGTTGTACTTGTATACCTCAGGAGCACTGAAGTTGGTGTGTACCTTCGGAGCAACGGCGTGGGCCATTCTTCCACGTAGCTTGTCTAGGGTACAGCCAAACCTAGTTGAAGTCGGAACCGGATCCAAACTGGGGTGTGATACATGAGCTTATTGAGTTAAAAAATCGGTACTATCTTTCTTTTAAGTACAAAATATGTACAAAATAAATGTGTCATCCCCCGATTGGTCCAAACAGGGGATCCGGATCCGTTCAAGTCGGGCCTTTTTTTTTCTTTTTTTTCTTTTTTTTTTGGCATTCGGTGGGCGATCTAGCCTTAGATCTACAATATTTTTTCTGTGGTAGGTTTTTCAGATTTGAAAAGCTAAAATGTCCAAGTTACATTTTCTTTAAAAGTTCTTATTTATTTAAAGATAAATCATATCCCATGATTAGTGGGATATACCATTAATAATGGTCAACTACCATTTAATTGACCATGATTAATGAAAATCTCATTAATGAGATCATCAAATAAATTTTAAAAAACACAAATAAATTTCAAAAGATTAAATTTTTTTTCAAAAAATGTAAATAAATTTTAAAAGACGTAAATAAAATTTAAAAAACGCAAATGTATTTGCCAAAACTAAGATCAACCAACTTTCCAAATTTCAGAAAAATTGCCAAATCTTAAGTATTTTTGTCAAAACTCAGATAAATTTATTTAAAAAAACATAAAATAAACTTGCAAAGACGCAAATAAATCTCAAAAGACGCAAATAAAATTAAAAAAACACAAATAGATTTAAAAAAATGCAAATAAATTTGCCAAAAAACTCAGATAGATTTTTCAAATACTCAATTAAATTTATAAAAAAATTAGATAAATTTGCCAAAAACTCAAATAAAATTTTAAAATTCAGATAAATTTGTCAAAAACTTAGATAAATTTACCAAAAACTTAGATAAATTTGTCAAAAACTTGATGCAGGCTGATCAAAGGCCAGGGCCCACAAACCCTAATGGACCCGCTTGATGGGATCCACATAATCTCTAACTTTGAGATCCCTATCTTTTGTTTAGATATTTTCTAAATTAGTAGAGTTGCTTAGTATAACTACTTCCTAAATTCTAGTTTGATTAAGATTAGTAGTTTATTGTTTTAGAAAGTCTTGGTTAGTAAGAAACAATATTTTTACTCTATATATTGAGGAATTCCCTATTGTAATCGCTATGCTATTTTCTTAATAAGATTTCAGAATTCTTGTGAGTTATTGGTTGCTTATCTTTCCCTAAGAGATTTCAGGATTTTGAGTTTTAGGGCTTGATCTCACCGTCGGAGGTGTAGCTCTTCACCATGGCCTCAGAGTTGCGCCATCAATTGGTATCAGAGACGACGATCCATCTCAAATCACCGGTTTGATCGTCGATCCGAAGTATCCTGTTACCCCCACCGGTCTGACAATGAGTACCTCTTTAGTGTCTCACCAGATCAGTTTTGGCCATAGTTACCTCATTTGCAATTCAACTGATTTGTATTTGAGTTTGTAGTTAGGCACTTAATCTAATTTTCAAATTTGATGAGGTAGGCTTATCTGATTCGCTTTTCAATTCGCTTAGATTGTAGTTCGAGTTCAATAAATTCGATGTACTAATTCGAGTGTATACTTCAATATGGATTCATAGGTCTAATGATATATCTATTACAAAGTTCTAGATGCTACAAAAGGTATGTAAAAATGATATTTCCGGAAAATTATAATCAGATTAAATAGATTTAAGTTTCAACAGAAAGTGTCCCATCCAATCAACGGGCCCACTGAAAGCAAGCTTTAACATAATTAATGGTTATTAAAGGGGCTCATTTTCAGAGTCTGTTTTAAGTGGGCCTATAGATGAATGTGGCATGTTTCAATCTATCCATTTCACTTGAGACTCAATGTTTAAAGCTGGGCCTACAGCCTCCACCAAGATGTCTTTTGTTAATCAGGATTTAGTTACACATGGAAGGAGCATTTTCCCACTTCCAAAAGTTGTAAATACTATCCAAATAGAATTGGGCCACCCGTTAGTTGGTGAAAAGGAGATCGCTGGCTCCCGAGCCCCCCAAGATATTGCCATCGCAATAGATATGATGGGGCTTAGCCTCACAATGAGCATTCTCATTGGTATTAACGTCTCGGTCTCGCGACTTCGTGGGCTCACACGCCAGAACTTTGAGTAGCGTATGGTCGAAAGAGCTATAAACACGCTACAGGCCGAAATCGGCGACCTCCTGAACGTCTTACTTGCAGAGCCATTTATATTATGTATGTTCTTCTCTACAAAAAGAGTACGTATTCAAAGAATGATATAAATCCAATTCAATCTCCTCTTTTCTATGTGAGAGAAGTGAAACTTTTGGGCCAACTATTAAAAAATCTGAGTTTCTAAAAATCAATAGATAGTAGAAAATCAAAATTTACCCTAATAGTAGCTGGCCCCACCTTTATAAAATACGTTAATAAAAGCCACTCAATCATAAGTAACCTGAACCTCCCATCCCCCTCCCTTATCCCACTCCGAAAACGCTGATCCGCGTTTTCGGAGTGAATCCGTCCTTAGAGCACAGTTCGAAGATACTCGGAACGCGGATCGACCGAATATGAAGCGAGTCGTGGAAAATCTTTAGTTTATGTGCATTTTCTTTTTCTGTAAGCTGGACATTAATCTTTTAAATGAATAAACTTTTTATGACTTATTAATTATTGTCTATTTTATGTGATCAAATTGCAAAGTTTTTTTTTTTTTATCTATTTTTGACACTTGAATACAGGGATAAGTTATATCTGTGCTCATTAGTTAATTGTTTATAAACTCATAAGCACTATGTTGTATAGGCGCTCTGAACATAGAATTATTTTAAAAGTTAACGTTTCAGCATCCCCTCTCCTGCTCCGCGCTCTAGGCACTTAGCTCTCAATACTACTTACCCATGTTGTTTTATAATTTAAATCTTACTTTGATCATGGTCATTCCACCGTCAAATAGATCAAGTAAAAGTATTATGATTAAAAAAGGGGTTAAAATCACATTTCTAGACAAAGTCCACTGGCTTGGAAAAGTGGGCCCATTGATGAAATTATCGAAAAGCTCAATAATCACCAGTCCTAGAATGGCAATATCATCATTTGCCAAATACTTTTCATTTATCTTTCCTTATTCTCTCAATTCTGAAAAAGAGGGGACAGAAAAAAAGACGATATGCAGAGATTTTCGTTTCTCGGAGAAGAAGATCTGAAGTTCCGTGCAACTATCCCGGAGTGGAGTTACTGCGAGCCGCACTACACCATATTATGGATTTAGCGGATTCATGCACAAACACTATATCTTCTTCAGTCATTGAACGAAACCGAACTTGGAATTTCGAGATCTTCAAACCCTAGAGCATCGAATAGCAACTTGTTCAAATGGAACAGTTCGTGATTTGCCACCATGAGAACAACTAGGTAACTACATGCGTGCGCACATACACACATTCAGCGAGAGAGAGAGAGAGAGAGAACAACTAGTTAACTACATGCGTGCGCACATGCACACATTCAGCGAGAGAGAGAGAGAGAGAACCTGTGGTGGTAATTATTCTTCTCCCAAGAAGGGCACAGTATCTTTCCAGTACTGCTTAATGAAGTCGACTTCTTTGACAGTTACGGCCTCATCTTCTGGGTAATAAGCAATGGGGTCTGACAAGAGAGGAACTGGAAGGTTGAGAACACCTTCCAATGTCGCATGAAGACAGTATGCAGAGTATGTAATATGGTATCCACCTTCCTGAACAACCAGGAGACGTCCATCACAGTGCTTATCAGCCATATTATGTACCATTCGGCCTATCTCCCGGTACCCCTCCATTGTCAAACACTGCCTTCCATTTGGGTCAAACTGAAGGTCAAAAGAAAAAGGGTTCTCATTCAGAAAAATAAATTTATATGCCCATATTAAAATGATTTAAGGAGAAAACAAACATGGCAATATATTTATGCAGAAGGCTGAATATTGCAAGATTCTACCTTACAACAATTATATGTAATATTAACATAAACTACAAGCTACCAATTAAAGGACAAACACACACACACACATATAAATATATATCGTATACTAGGTTAGCATTTTAAATGGCATGTAAGATTCAGCCTGAGTCTAAGCCTGGATGAAACAGAAACAACAAGCCCAAGTCCATGCCCAGATGGAGAAGAGAGTGAATGGCAAGGACTTGGGGTTGCTTAGGATTTGGTTGGCTCTTGAAGGATAACCATCCAACTGCTTTCTTAGAGAGACCATTCAACTTTGCACTCCTTAAATGTGGATTATTGAGCTGTAATACTATCTGTAGGCCATTTGGATATCTAGGGACATCTGACAGGACAGAGACCAGAAAATATCCAATCCAGGTAACGTTCACCATATAAAACCTTGTATAGCAGAAAGGTGGATACCAAGAGTACCACTCTGGTCAAGCGAGAAAAAAATTGCTATTTCTTGTGATGAAGCATCATACTTAAATTGCATGATGCAACATTTCACTCTTTAGTGCAGTTCAACCTACAGTACTCAATCCACATCCAGAAATGTATCTTAACTTCTAAAATAACTTTGTAAACACTTCAAATACAAAAGAAAAAATTGCAAACAACAGTGAAGCGCATCTCAACTTACCGCACTAGAATCTTGTCCAACAACCATGACCATGATGTCTGGGTCAAACTTTTCAATGGATGGAACAACCAATTCAGTCATTGCATATTCATATCCCCGGTCACCTGACCCATTCGGTAAAGGTATATTTAGATTAAACCCAAAGCCTTTATCATCACCCAATTCATCAACAGAACCTTTTTGAGGATGGGAAGGACCCCACGATCCATGATTCATGTGAAGAGAGATTGTGAGGACTCTATCTGAAAGGTAGAACCCTTCTGCTGTTCCGTTCCCGTAGTGTACATCAATATCAATGACAGCAACTCGTTTGCAACCAAAATCTATGGCCAATTGGACAGCAAGACCAGCATTGTTCAGAAAGCAATAGCCATCAGCTTGGGTAGGCTGAGCATGATGACCTGGAGGGCGCACTAATGCATAAGCCATCTTCCCATGCCCATCTAATATGTGCTTCATTGCCGACAATGTGGTCCCTGCAGCCAGTAGGGCACAATCCCATGAACCAGGGTTCAAAATAGTACCAGCACACATTGTCTTTCCCCCTGCTGCATCAGCCTCGAGAAGTTGGTTTATGTATTCTGGCATTTAATAGAAGCAGCAAAGAAATTAATAAATGAGCTACTTTATCCAGACCCTATACTTATTGAGAGAAAAAAGGGAAATCGCTTTTTGCCTGAAAGTGGCTATAATTAGTTCGGGCTTTCAGTTTGTACAAGCAGAAGCTACAATTCAATGATTCAAATTTCGAACTGTTTGACCAATCCAAGGATGGTCAATGCATAGAAATTGTCCACAATGGAGAATTGAAGCTATCCCATCTCTGGCCTCTTTTGCTGCACATTCATTGTAACTGTATTTTTTGCCCTAACCATCCTTCTTTTGGCAAATAGTTGACGATACAGGATTATCTCATCTGGGAGATTCTTGGTCGTCATGTTCACTCCATATCAACAAATTTGGACAACTTGTGCACATTGGAATGAAAGAAAAAGCTGAACAAACTACAGAAATTATCAAGTCAAGGATTGCACGTTTCTCAAGTTAGAATGTAGTAATAGATTATTAGAAATAAAAAGGAAAAGAAAACCTTCTATGATGAGGGGATCCAGCTTAAGCAACTCCATATGAACAAACCTAAGATGCTCAAATCCTTCAAAAGCAGGGTACTCGAGGTACTCGGACAAGGATAAGAATAAAGAACCACCTTCACAGAGACCTGAGCTGTAGAATCCCATTCCAACTAGTTTTTCTTTCCCATTCTTTTTTCTCCGATGCGTTGCCCTAGTGGCAACATGGCTACCTATCAGGATTACAAGCACAACCTAAACAGGCTGAAGTCATACACCTGCCTTCTATAAATATGGAGGGTATGATTTACTTGCGCCAAGAACCAGTAGGCTGTATCTACTAGCCATTTAGAATTTCAAGGAAATAAAACCAACTGTGGAGCCAGCAACACCAGGTAAGCATTCAAAGAGAAGTTTCCATGAGGCTGGTGATCTCTGGTGATGATGATCTTCTTAAACCGTAGCTTGACTATATTAGTCAGTATCAAAACCCACAGCGAGAGGTTGGTTTTTATAGTTCTCCTATGGTTGGATTTTCGCCTACAGAAGTGAAAATGGCTCCTAGATACTATTCCCAAGATTTACTTGGGCTTCTGCAATAAAAAGGTCGATGAGCAGCTGAGGTTCTTGCAAAGTCGTATGTGATGAGCCCAAAGACCAACATATCCTACCTGACTAGCTAAGGAAAAAATATCAAAATAGCTCCCACTATTTGTGGGTTTTACCCATTATGATAATACTATCCATTAGTGAGGTTATCACACTTTCATTGATATCAGTCCATTGCTGTTAGTATTCTACAAATATACTACAATTCATATCGAAATTAAGGAAAACTATTTATATGTATGCAATGAATCTCATTTACTAGTGAGTCTAAGGATTCAAGTGTGAATCTTACGATTTGATTTCATCAAATCTTATAATTCAAGCGAGTCAATGGAATGACAATAGTCATAGCCATGAGGTTAGTATTAATGATAATTTTTATTTTTATTTTTGTCCTCTCTCTCTTTCCTTCTTTTTTTAGCATTTTTTAGAAGGTTATGTACTAATTAACAAAACCTCTAAAGAATTTTTTGCCATTTTGGAAGGTTCTAGAGATTAATAATGAATGACCATGTGACTAAAGCTTACGACTAAATGTATGGAGTTTTGTCCTGTATCATTCTTTTGGAAAAATTCAATTTTTCCTTCATTATCACCATTTTAACTTCAAGAGATCATACCGTGTAGGATTGATTTATTGAATTTCATTTTTATTTTATTTTCTGATTAAAGGTAACAAAAAAATTTATTGCAACTTGTTTATTTTCCCTCATAACATTGATATCTTAAACATATTTAACTATTTACGCATGTCATTTATGATATATTAAAATATGTCAATGATGTTCTTCTTATAATTGTATCATAGTCTTATTTGTCATTGTATTCATGTTGCTATAAACGGATTATGAGTAACTACATTTTTTTATTTTTTTAAAAATTTTATAAATTTTCATTTTTTACGATTCATCCCCTTGGACGATTCGTGATATGATTCCGAATTTCAAAACAGTGGATATCACTTTCATGGCAATGACAATTTCCAACTTTATTCATTATGAAGTCTTTCACACTTTCACCAATAAGCTTTTCATGCCAAAACAAGAGCATTGAAATTTTATTGGCACAGGCACCCCCAAGTTTCATCAAGCTGATTTACCAGAAAACAAAAAAGCACCATCAAGCTTACATGTTTTGAAAATAATTTTGACCCAACTCCCTTTGTCAAAGGATCAACAACTATATGAGATGGAAGTAAATAACTGATAGTTACCTCACCTTTCTCAACAATATCCTACATAGTGATATTGTAAGTCAATGCATCCACCCTTAGAGCTATTAGCTCCAAACTATATCAATTTGAACACAATATGGTTATCACAACACATGGGTACCGGTCAATTAGTTATGTTAAACTCCATATCTTCTTTGAAGCATTTCATCCAAATGGGAAAAGTTGTAGCAATGCTGCAGGCTATATACTCAGCTCCCTGACTATACCAACACTCAGCTTCCTGAGTATAGTGGGTAAAACAAGTTTATTTCTTGCTTGACCAAGAAAAAATAGCATCTGACAGAGGAATATGTATCGAAGTGGACTTACTACATCGACCTCAGCAAAATCTGCATCTAAATATCCTACTACATGAAGATTCTTTTCTTTTTTCTTTTTTGGCTTAATGGAAAGAGAATTGTATTAAAAGGAGGAGAAGCTACATGGGCAGAAAAGCCCCTCAAAACTGAGGCCCAAAGGACCCACTATACAAAAAAAAAAAAAAAAAAAGCCCCGAAGGTCCTTCCATACAATGAACAACCCAAAAGGAACAAAACCGGCCTGGGGAAGAAAACCAAAACAGCATTATACACAGAGTTAGTGGAGACTGAGATCCTAAAGAAATTAGAATGTAGCTAAGAGTGGTGGCATTGAACGGCCTGGAAACGTGGCTGAGCGAGGTCAGCAAGTCATGAGAGGCTTGAACTTCATGAAAGATGGAATTATTTCTGACCTTCCAAATTGAGAATATGAGCTTAGATGCCTGATAACATATATATATATGAGTATTTTTTTTTTTTTTCATTTCACATATTACTTTGATATATACTAACTAGGTCTGGAGCATGACTCATGCATGACCTTGTAGGTAACACAGCAAAAATGGGATAACCCACTGCCTTGGGATAGAGAATGTCTGATTTTTCTTGATCAGCTCTTGGACATTCAACTTTTATTAATTTCAATCCCTTTTCAACACCAGTTGATATAGGTTTACAGTTTCACATCCTAAACCATTGAAGGGTTCTGTCAAGATATCTTGTTTAAGTGTAGTTTCCTGCATTCGCTCTCTAGTTTCTACAATTCCCCAAAACATATGATCCCTCTCCCTCATCTCTTATTTCAGATTTAGAGCTTAGTCATGACCTTTTTCTTCGTATCACATCTAAATCATTACAGTAAAAATTACAGCAGTCCCTTATTATTATTATTATTATTATTATTATTTGCTACATCTAAGTCCCAATCAGTCAATCACAACCAAAACTCTATCAAAATTTCTACAAATTGTCAGACTTATAGACTCTCCAAATCAAACCATATTCGGTCCTTTTACTCATCCAATTTTCCCAACCCAAATCCATTATCTAATTCTGTATTAAAATCCAACACCTAAAATTGCTCCACTCCCAACCACATTGTCAACAATAACTTGATTCTCATTCCCAACTACGTATTGATATGCCTCCAAAAGCAACAACACAAGAAGCCTTAGAATAACTGGAAAAAAAATGATTTGAGGCATTGACCCAAAGTGTGATGCAGTTATTGGAGAATGTGGAGATTCTCATGCACATCAATGACCTACTCCTTGTAGAAAAGGAGACCTTTGCATAGAATGTGGTGCAACTAACATAGACCACAAAGTGCCACCATGCACAAGTTGCTAACATGGTATTAATTGTCTCTCATCTCCTCTAGATAAGCAAGAGTGTACCTAGTCATGTTACTCTACATCATCATCATCATCATCATCATCATCATCATCAAAGCCTTATAGCCTTGTCCCAACTATGTTGGGGTCGGCTACATGAATTCCGTTTCTCCATTCTGATCTATCTTTACACTTCTTCATATTTATTTTTACCACCTCTATCCACGTCCTCTTTGGCAACCTCTTTCCCTTGGTGGGCCATCAACCTTCATGGCCAAACTTTTCTTTACCAACACCGTTGATGGCCTACATTGGACATGCCCAAATCATCTCAAATGAGTTTCTTTAATTTTATCTCCATATTGCTGTTACCCCTAAATGCTTTCGAAAGCGCTAATTTCTAATTCTATCCTTCCTAGTTTTACCACACATCCACCTTAACATTCTCATCTCTTACATCCATTTTGTGCGTATGCTACTTTTTGATTGGCCAACATTCTGTTTCATAAGTCATAGTTGGTCTAATCGTTGTACTGTAAAAATTTTCCTTCAATCTTGTTGGCATTCGTCGGTCACAAAGCACTCTTGAAGCAAGTCTCCACTTCAATCATCCCGCTTTAATCCTATGTTCAACATCGTCATCTTTCTCTCCATCCTTACTAATTATAGAGCCGAGGTAACGAAAAGAATCACTTTATGGTATCTCATAGTCTTCAATTCTCACGGTAGTTTTGGCACGTTCTATATGCCCACTGAAGTTACAAATCATATATTCCGTCTTTGTACGGCTTATTTGCCATCGGATTCTAAAGCCTTCCGCTATCTCTCGAGTTTTGCATTCACACCGTACCGTCTCTTGATTCGTCTACCAACACAATATCATCTTCAAGTAACATGCACCGAGGTACTTCTTCCTGAATGTGAGCAGTTAACACATCCATAAGTACAAAGAGATAAGGGCTTAGGGCTGACCCCTAATGCAAACCTATGGTCATTGGAAACTTTCTCACACTCGTTATTGCCTCCTTCCTACATGTACACTAAAACTGTTTCCTACGTTGTAGTGCTTTCTGTTGTATATGTATCTATAAATATAAGCACCTACAAAGCAGTAGGGTCTGCAAAACTATTCATTGATTAAGAAGGCGCATTGAAAGATTTTACAAGGACTAAGGGTTAAACCATGGGACTGGACTTGGTACTTAGACTAAAATTGCTATATTAGTGATAGACAATAAAAAAATTATAAGTTATATGACTCTACCCCTAGTGAACCTGTTTCATTGACATGAGGCCAACCACAAAAAACACACTGCAAATTCCAAGCAAACCCTGAGTCAAAGATCTGATTTGCAATCACCGTACCCCTAAAAACAAAAAACAAAAAAAAATCCAATGACATTGGAATGCATTTGAAGAATCCATATCAATAATGATAAAGAAACAGAGAAACCCTATCTAATGCAACAGTCACTTTCCCTAAATTGGTTTCATCATACAACCAAACAGGCACAAATCCAAACATTCCCCTGTTTGGTTTTCTGATGTGTTTTTTCATTTTTCTTTCATGCGGAGTTGAGGAATCAAATAGATAGAAGGAATTGCAAAAATAGAAATTACCTAAGGTGTGGAAGGAGAGGAGTTGGGAAGGGAGAGCAGATGTTCCTTGATGCCAAGAGATGTAGGGAGAGATGGGACCTTTCCTGAGGATGGACACCATGTTCTTGACTCGGTCTGAGTTCTCCGGGTGCTTCTCCAGCACCTCCAGAAATCCCGGGTCGGATGCTGTGTCGAACACGCCGATTCCTTGGTCGTGCTCCAACATGCCCTCGTGCCAGAATACGTGGATCTGATCCGACGGTGATGATGAAGGAGATGGATGGGCCATCGCTTCGGATTGATGGATTTAATGATGATGATTCTTCCTTCCAGCTGCTTGCTTTTCTAATCTATTCCTCTTCTGCTGCTGCTGCAGCCTCTGTTATGGCTTTGAAAGTTTGGTTGGAAAACCCGGCGAGTCAACTCGTGACTCGGCCAAATCATGATATTTTAAAGAGGGACCGAGTCAAAAACAGGGGCAACTCAGATGCCTTTAAAAATAGACATGACTCGACCTGACTCGTCCGAGTTTTTGTGTAACTCAGTGACTCGGCCAAGTTTCATGAACCGGCCGAGTTCCGTTTTTTTTTTTTCTTTATATTTTTTCTAACAGAAAGTCTAAATGGCCCGATTTTTGGGGACCGAGTGCTGCCCGGTCCCCAAGAGGGCCATTGGATCACAGGCTGTCATGTGATCCAATGGCCCTCTTGGGGACCGGGCAGCACTCGGTCCCCAAAAATCGGGCCGAGTAGCATGATTCATTTTCTAAACCATCATAGAAAAAACTCACCGAGTATGCCCCCGAGTTAACCCCCGAGTTAACCGAGTTAGGGACATAATAAATGTATATAAAAATTTGTTAGTGTTGATTTAAACTTTTATTATTATTAACTTCCGGTTTTAACTCAAGGAAGAGATTGAAGAGGAGAGAACCAGAGAAACAGCTATGTCCTTCTTCTTCTTTATATGCTATTAAAAATAAAAACAAAACAAAAAAGAAAAACAAAAAATGAAAACATGTTCATCTTCATCTTTGCCTTAATAATATGCAACCTTATTTTGTGGATCTGCCATCTCATCCTTCATAAGCATTCAAGCTTTTTTTTTTTTTTTTTATTGACCTTGAAGAAGTAGATTTGATTGATGTTCTTATTAGGACTGCACAAAAATAACCGTAATCCGCCAACTAGCTCGCTCCGCTCCGCTCCACTACAAGTGGATATACGTCAAAACCGCCTTTAGGCGGGCGGGGCTGTTTCAATCCGTACTAATGAGCGGGCGGTTACGGTTTGACATTTGAGTAGAACCGCCCCGCCCGCTCATTTCCTATTTTTAATTTTTATAAATTTTTATTATACTTTATATTAAAAATTATGAACTGACAAGAGTTATATTCCGATAGCACTTCTACTTGTATGGGTCCCCCCACTCCTCATGATCCTAGTACAACTCCAATACAAGTCTAAATTATATCGTATGATAGCTTGACGACCTTACAATTTTATCACTAAACTAAACATTGAAGTTTATTATCTTTTATCAATTATTATTCTAACTATGTTTTTTTTTTTTTTTTTGTTATAGGATTGCTTCAAATTATATATCGATCTTTACGAACTTGAAGTTTAGATTTTGAGTTTCTTTTAGCATTTGGACATTGAATTTTGAAATTTGGAGATTTATTTATTGAAATTTAGACATTGAATTTTCGAATTTAGATGTTTCTTTATTAGATTTTTTACTTTTGGACGTTAGATTATATAAGTGATTGTATTTTTTAATTTTGGTGATGCATTTGGACTTTAATTTTACATTCATATACTTAGTTGAAAATTTTGTTTATTACTGATTATTGACTTTTATTAAAAATCATGTTTAATTTTTATTCTTTATGTTAAGTACTTTGAAACTTTTGTTACATTCTATTAAAAATAAAATAAAAAATAAAAAAGAGAGAGATAGGTACAAATACCAAACCGCCCAACATGCCACCCAAGTCGTCCGCTAGAAAAACCGCCCATACTTTGGGCAGTTACAGTTTCTACTTTTTACAAACCGCCATAAAACAAAACTGCCTAAACTGCCCAATAACAGCCCAAGCCGCCCGCCATGTACCCCTAGTTCTTATAGCAGAAACTAAAGTAGATTTTATCGATGGTCTTACAACAGAAACTTTTGAAAAATCGTTCTCTGATTCCATTGAATCAGTTGAGGACCTGACCCTCTGTGAAGAAACATATGATAACACTGTTGAAATTGTCAATATTGTAGGCAAACTCTTTTGAAGAGATGGCACCAACTGGTACTCCATCTCTTCCATCTCAGGTGACAAACCTGATTTGAAACCCTTGCCCTCTCACCTGAAATATGCATACCTTGGAGAAAATGAAACATTTCCTACAGTCATTTATACACACCTTGACAAGGACCAAGAAGTCCAACTCTTAGAAGTGCTCAAACTGCACAAAGGTGCAATTGCTTGGACTGTGGCTGACTTAATCTCCTTGTGTGTACACATCATATCTATTTGGAGGAGAATGCAAAACCCTCTCATAAAATACAACGCTAACTAAACCCCACCGTGCAGGAAGTGGTTAGGGCTGAAGTTTTGAAACTTCTAGATGTGGGTATCATTTATCCAATTTCTAATAGCCAATGGGTCAGCCCTATCCAAGCTGTACCTAAAAATGCCGGCGTTATTGTAGAACGTAATGCTAATGATGAACTTGTGTCAACCCGTGTACCCACAGTTTGGCAAGTCTGTATAGACTACAGAAAGTTAAATGTTGTCACACAAAATGATCACTTCCCCCTACCCTTCTTGGACCAAATTTTAGAATGGGTAGCTCGCCACGAGTATTATTGATTCTTACATGGATATTCTGGGTACAATCAGATAGAGATAGCTTTAGAAGATCAAGAGAAAACAACTTTCACATGCCCCTTTGGCTCCTTTGCTTACCAACGGATGCCCTTTGTGTCGTGTAATGCTCCCGCAACCTTTCAAAGGTGCATGCTGAGTATTTTTAGTGATATTGTGGAACGTTTTCTCAAAGTCTTCATGGATGATTTCTCGATTTTTGAAGATTCATTCCAAGATTGTTTAAGCAACTAAACTAAGGTCCTCTCTAGGTGTGAAGAAAAAAAACTTAGTACTGAATTGGGAAATGTCATTTTATGGTATGATAAGGGATTGTCTTTAGTCACATTGTATCGTCTAGAGATTGGAACTGGACAAGGCCAAAATAGACTTAATTGCCCAATTTGCTCATCCAAAAAACTGTAAGAGATGTTAGACCTTTCTTAGGGCATGCCGGATTCTACAGAAGGTTCATAAAAGATTTTAGTTCCATATCTCAACCATTATGTAACCTTCTATTGAAAGATGCAACTGAGGCTTGTCAGGGCGCTTTTACAAAGCTAAAAGACGCGCTAATTTCTGCTCCAATATGCAATATAAAGGATTGGAACCCGTCATTCGAAATCATGTGTGATGCTAGCAATTATGCGGTCGGGGAAGTTCTTGAGCAACGTAGGGACAAAAGGTCATATGTGATTTACTATGGTAGCAGGACTTTAAACAATGCACATGTCAATTATTCTACAACAAAGAGAATTATTGGTTGTGGTCTATGCACTGAATAAATTTCGTTCCTACTTAATTGAATCCAAAATTGTGATCTTTACAGACCATTCTGCGCTGAAATACCTTCTTTCTAAGAAAGATGCTAAGCCCAGACTGATCGGATGGGTCCTTCTACTCCAAGAGTTCAATATCGAAATCAAGGATAAGAAAGGGTAGACAACGTGGTGGTCGATCATTTTTCTAGGACACTTTCCCTAATGAGAAATTGTTTGCCATATTTTTCCATTTTCCATGGTATGCTGACATTGCTAATTATCTAGCTTTGGGTGAAATTCCAAAAGAATGGACGTAGCAAGATAAAAACAAGTTTTTCACTGAGGTGAAATAATTTTTCTGGGATGAACCATACATTTTTAAATACTACCCGGACCAAATCATCAAGAGATGCATTCCTGACCATGAAATAAACAGTGTAATATCCTTTTGCCATGCTCATAGTTGTGATGGCCGCTTTTTTGCTAAAAAGACCACTCACAAAATTTTACAATCTAATCGATGTGGGGGTGTGAATGGAAGAAAGAGATTTTGTGGGAGGGCGACGGCACAAAGAAATGGCAATCTTCATTCTTTGTTAGAAACGATTTTTAAATGTTCCCAAATTTCCATTCTAAGGACACGATATTCTAGAAAAATATTCTACAGGAATGATCATAAAATACATCCAAACATATTCTAATAAATTCCATTATGTGGGAAGTTCCCATGGCATGATACCAAAATAGGGTCTGAAAGCATGTCGGGATTTTTTTACATCCTGATTCTTCCATTTCAATATGTCTAATGAACAGCAAAAAGGGGAAATAAAAGGAATATTAGGGTTAAGTTTACGTAGATAAGATTATATAATTAGCCAACAATGAAAAAGAGGTAGTGAAATGTAAATTGATTAGGGTGAGATTTTGCAAAACGGATTGAAAGCATCATCATAAGGCAGATTTTGTTGAAAATAAATAAATAAATGAGACCAACCATTTTTAAAATCACTTGCAAGTTACACAGGGAGTCTATACTAAGCAAAGTTTCTCAAAATTTCAGCAAATGATCTCTTGCACTCTTATCCTATATCTAATATGAAAAAATTGAATAAAAAATGAAAAATATAAGATTGTTCTTTCCTTGAAACTGTCCTCATGAGTAAAGTGAGTTTAGACCTTTTTTGGATTCATGTTTACTATAACATGAGATGTAGCTCATATAAATAAAAACAAGCTACTCTTTAGAGGAGTTCACAGGATTCCCCATGTGATCAAGTAGACCTCCTCTCACATTTACACAAGAACATAAGAAATCTCTACTCATAGCTCTTGTACTTACCGATATTATTGAAGCCTTAAAATCCACACCTAATAGAATCTGATTGGTGCAATCCTGAAAATCCTGCCTTAACACAGGCTGAGGTCCCGATAACTAGATCTCTATTAAATATCAATCCACATGTGATTAAACTAATAATTAGTCCTAAATCAGATTGGAAGCAATCAAACCACATAATGAGAAGGACATACGATTTATACGTGGAAAACCCTACTCGAGAAAAAACCATGGGCCTTACCGTCTAGGCCAACAGACAACCAAGCACTATTAAAAATGAAAGTTACAAGAGAACTTACAATCATTTCTCAATTGTTAACTCAACCTAAGGACTGCTTTGATCTTGTCAACTACTTGTCGTTCACCTTCAATCGTGCTTGAACAAACCACCTTGAATCCGTGTTTAAGATCTCTCTACTTCAGGAGAGTAGAACGGAATCAGACCCAACGCTTGATCTTCAGCACACGAACTAGAAGCCCTGGGGGGGGGGATGATGGATCTCTCAAAATCTTCTCTGGGGTTTTATCTTGATGAGAAGTACTTTGGAATAGAGAGAGAATGGCTATATAAGCCTAGAATTGTGCCTCAAGAGTTCTGATGTGATTGAGAAAGAACTTGACCTCTTGAGAGAAATTAGGAAGGAGTTTCCGATTGAAACTGTAATTCGCCCAGGGTCGCTCGAGTGGATAGGGAGTTCGCTCGAGCGGACTCGTCTCTGTCTCAGATGATCAGTACAGAAGTAAGATGGCTCGAGGGGAGAGAAAAGATGGGTCGAGTGATGAAGTCTCTGTGATGGGTTTTCTCGAGCGAATGGGATATCGTTCGAGCGAACACGGTCAGTTCCCAAAACAACTGTTCTTCTTTGCTAACAAACTTGGGCAGTCCATTCTAAATAAAATTACAATTTTAAGAGTTCCGGTTTTGTCCATAACCAATGTCACATCCCAGTCCCGAATCACCCTGGCCTAGGGTAATCCCCGAAGTGAGACACAAGTACTCCCGTGATGCTGTACCTGTCTCGAGCCAAATACAACACACGAAGGAGAGAAAAACAATTTTTCTAACTCATGAGTCGAGCTCACTAGAACATAACAATAACATTTAAATCAGAGAGGAAGCTGTAATTCATACACATGAAAGTATCATTTCCCATTCAGTCCAATTAAATATTCAAGTTTAATACAAAAGAATTATACAAGTATATACATTGTTACCAAAGAAGGTGTATAAAAGAACCCTATACAACTATACCAAAAGTATAATCAAAAGAATAATTAAAATTAAGTGTGACCCACACAAAAAGGGGCTAGTCACACAACTGCAACATCTCCAAAATATACTACACGCGCTCCGAGGAAGAAGAATCTAAGCTGGCCCTTGTTCTGGCCACTCATCTAGCCCTGAAGGTACCTCTTGGGTAACTTCCTCTCCCTCCTGGGCCTCTTCAAGGCCGGGAGCTGCGCCTGCAACTGTGACACCAAGAGTAGTATCTCAATACAACGATCTAATAAGTATAGGCATTAATAAGGAAGTACATAATGTTATAAATTGATTTGGAAAGACAATTAAATTAACAGATGTCAATGATAAGTAATGATTAGGCAAATTGTGCTAAAAATCGAATAGTTTATGCCCGGGGAATCAAATATGATGAAAACATACTATTTGGCTACTAAATCGAGCTCAGCCTCTCAAAAGAGAGCGAACCTAGTTGGGATGTCACCAGCGGCCCGGCCAAAGGCTAGCTGGCAACCCGGGTCTGGAGTTCCGTTGCTCCAGATGAGTTACTGCAGTAGTTTCGAATAAGTAAACCAAGTTCAACCTTGTCGGGTATCACAGGGGCGAAGCTAAGTAGTGCCGACTCAATCGATCAAATAACAATCGAATAATAACCGGATTTGAGTAAGTTTGTATTCACATATCCATAATCGAATCGAATAGTAATCACATATCACGAATACTTACTCAATCCTCATTCCTAATGAATATGGGATCGAATATACAATATTTAGGTCACGAATTGAATTTAGAAACTCGAACTACAATGAGTTCTAACAATGCAACCAATATATCAATTAGGATTTGATATCAATAACGAAATTAGACTTCAATATGAAATGCAATAATTTAAGGGAATTAAGACATTTTACGAACCAATACTAGCCTATTGTTTTTTTTTAGTCTTTCACCGTCCATTACAAGGTAGGTTGGGAAGGTCAACGTACTACTCCCTTATTAGGTGTCACTATTTGTGAGAAATACGTTGAGTTTCCAAACTAACCTTCATTGCATAGTGTTAGACTAATGAATGCCCATTAGACCAAATAACAAGGTTAACGGTTCCATTTTAAGGTCATAAAGTTTCAAAAATCCTAAATTCCTATGGGAATAAGGGATAAGCACCATAATCACCTATAAGAGAGGATTATGGTGGGTTATAATAGGTTAAGGATGATAATTCACCCTAAAAAGTGGGTCAGGAAAAGACCTAGGTTTCAGCTTCAGATTCGCTCGAACAGACCCACCCAGAGGTTTACTCGCTTGAGCGAGTCTTATCGCTCGCTCGAGCAATGGGATATAGAAAGAAGAATCGCTCGAGCGGACCCCATCCAGAGAGGTGGACGTCCGAGCAATCCTTTTGTTCACTCGACCAATTGCTTCAGGAGGAGGTTCGCTCGAGCGGACGCCCTGTTCGCTCGAGCGAACACTCCATAATTCCTGGTTTCGGAATTCTATTTTGTTTATTCTCTCATTCATTTCTCAACTTCTTTCCATTACAACACCTGCACAAGAAATGGAGCCTCCATACTCCCATTTACAATATATAATCCCTCCATCCAATTCCATCAATTATAAACCATAAAAAAAAACAATCCAATCCATCCATTTATTAAGAATAAAAGCATTGAGTAAGAGTTTCATTTGAATCAATGAACTTAACATGATGTAAATCCAGCCTAAGCTTATACTTGCCTCTACTAAGAGCTTTCCAACTCTTCTCACACCTTGGCTCAAAGAACTCCAAAAACCCCCAAAATATTCAAACCTAGACACAAATACAAAAGGAGAACTAATGAACATGCATGTATGAACAATCATGAGTCTCTTGACTCTAATGCAACTCAAGAACACCAAACAAAAAGGGTTTTGGTTCATACCTCAACAAGGAAATCCGAATTTGAGAAAGGTGGGAGGTGGTGGAGATGATTTCTTGTCAACAAGGAAGAGAAGAGGATGAAGTTGAGTCCTCTCCTAGCTTCCAAGTGCACATGCCAAGGCTTCTTGAAGTGATTGAAAGGTAGAAAAGGAGAAGAAGAATAGAGAAGAGGAATGGAAAGAAAATGAAAAAAAAATAAAGTTGTATATATAAGGGACAAGAATGTCTCTTTTTGCAAGAGAGCCCACTAAATTAGTATATTTCCAATTTGAGTCAAATGGAGGTCCAAAACTCAACGGTAGCTCGAATGATGCTGAGTCTAATACGAAAATCGACGTACTCATTGAAATACACGCGATGACGCCAAAATAATGTGCAAATGATGCAAAATGTGAAAATCGATAATTACGAAAAAGCCCTTGACTCTACCCAACCGAGTCAATTCGGTTCTAACTCACCTATTCAAGGCTCAAGACTCAACTAACTCAGTCTATAGAGGCTAAGCAACATTAATTACCATGATTAACAACTAAGCATAACTAATTTAGCTAAAACACCATTAATTAGCACTAATCATGGTTAAATTAGGTCGGGGTGTAACATTTCTCCCCCTTTAGGATTCATTCAGTTCTCCAAATGATCATATCTGCGCGAAGAGCTTAGGGTAGTGCCAAGCTAATTGCTCCTCGAGCTCCCACGTGGCTTCTTCGGGTCCATGGTGATCCCAAAGTAGTTTCACCCAACAAATGGTTGTTGTCCACAACACTTGCTCTTTCTCATCGATGATACAAAGCAGACGTTCGACGTACGTTGAGTCAGGCTTGACTTGAACTTCCTCATACTGAATGACATGAGAGGGATCACGGACGTACCTGCAGAGCATTGAAACATAGAATACATCATGTACTCCTGCATATTCGGGAGGAAGCTTCAATCTGTAGGCCACGTCACCTATTTGGTTCTTAATCTCGAACGGTCCCACATATCTTGGTGGGAGTTTGCCCTTTTGCCCGAACCGAATGGTGCCTTTCATCGGAGACGTCTTCAAGAACACCTAATCTCCAACTTGAAACTCAAGTTTCATTCTTCTATTGTCCGCTTAACTTTTCTGTCTAGACTGTGTAGTCTTCAATCTCTCCCTGACTTGAAGAACTTTCTCAGCTGTGTCTGCAATAATGGTTAGTCCATGAAAACTCCTCATGTCGACCACTTCCCAGCAAACCAGAGTTCTGTAACTTTGTCCGTAAAGGGATTTGAAAGGTGGCATCCCAATAGTCGAATGAAAACTTTTATTGTACGCAAACTCGCATAAGGCCAAATGCTCATCCCACTCACCACTGAAATCAAGAACGCTAGCTCGAAGCATGTCTTCCAAAGTCTTTATGGTGCGTTCGGACTGTCCATCTGTCTGCGGATGGTAAGCGGTGCTGAAACTGAGTCTGGTGCCCATGAACTGCCAAAATGATTGCCAAAATGAAGAAACAAACCTCGTATCTCAATCAGATTATCGAGACTGGGGTACCATGTAATTGAACTATCTCCTTAACAAAAAGCTTGTCCATCTCGTTGAACTTCATACCCTTCTTGAAATGAATAAAATGATCTGATTTCATCAACCGACTAGCTATCACCCAAATTACGTTGTTCTTCCGGCTAGTCAATGGTAGACTTGAAACGAAGTCCATCGATATATGTTCCCATTTCCATTGAGGGATAGACAAGGGATGTAACAAACCCGGAGGTGTCCTATGCTCAAACTTTACTCTCTGACAAGTGTAACACTTTGATACAAATTCTACGATTTCCCTCTTCATATTGTTCCACTAAAATCGCCTCTTGAGATCCATATACATCTTTCTACTCCCAGGGTGCATGGCGTATCTAGCATTATGGGCTTCTGTCAAAATCAGAACTATCAGCTGATTGGTCTTCGGCACACACAATCGATTCCTAAAATATAAGATTTCATCCATCAATTGAAAATCAGGCTTCTCAGCAATGTGATCTCTGATCTTAGCCAAATTAGGGTCTTCGAACTGCTCATTCTTAATTTGATTCATCAACTCTGGTTTGTACACCGACATGGTTTCCATCATCACCGAATCACTAAGCAATCAGACCTCTACATCTAGTTTCTCAAAAGCATCAAATTTGCACCATTGTGTGCCCATAGCTGCAACTAAGGACGACTTCCTACTCAAGGCATCAGCCACAACATTCCCTTTTCCTGGAATGTATTTAATCGAAAAATCATAGTCCTTTATAAATTCTAGCCATCATTCTGCCTCATGTTGAGATCTTATTGAGAGAATAGAAATTGCAAACTGCAATGATCCAAGTGCACTTCAAATTGTTCTCCATATAGGTAATGTCTCCAAAGTTTCAATGCAAACACGATAACTGCTTTCTCAAGGTCGTGGGTGGCATAATTCTTCTCATGATTCCTCAACCGCCTTGATCCATAGGCTATAACTTTGTCATTCTGCATAAGAACACACCCTAAGCCAACTCTAGATACATCTGAATAAATCACAAATCCTCCTATACCTTTAAGTAAGGACAAAACTGGGGCGGTCGTCAACTTCTTTTTCAAAGTTTGAAAACTAGCTTCACAATCCTTAGTCCATATATACGGCACATCCTTCTTGGTCAACTTTGTCAATGGGGCTGAGAACTTGGAAAAATCCTTGACGAATCTACGGTAGTATCCCGCAGGGCCTAGAAAGCTTCGAATCTTTGCCACCGTCCTCGGACTTTGCCAATTTATAACAACTTCTGTCTTGGCTGGATCCACTCTTAGGCCGTCTTGAGTAATAATATGTCCCAAAAGGCCACTTGTTCAAGCCAAAAAACACACTTCTCGAGTTTGGCATACAATTGATGAATCTTCAAAAGCTGAAGTGATGATTGTTGACACAAAAAATGTCACTTTACCTCTTCGACATCGAAAGCTACAAGAAGCCGCATCCTACTTCAAACAGATAATGCCACTTAAAGCATCAAATCTTGTTAAAACCAAACAAAAATTGCAAGATTATTCAAAACAGCCAAAAGAGGGGTACACCTGAAGTTTCGGGTCATTTCAACATCATTTGGCCTAACTTCACTCCTTCAGCAGCCGAGTAGGAGCTCCCGACGGCAGTGAAGCCAGAGACCCTGACACTCAAAACAGACCAGACAGCTGGTTTCAAAATGCCACTAGGAGGCTCTACATCAAGTTTTAGGTCATTCTGACATCATTTGGCCCAAAAGGGAAACAACCGCAGCAAAGTCAGCTCTTCAGGTGACAACAGTGTCAAAGACATCAAAACTTCAATCAGAGCCTACGGATGATCCCAAAATACCTCCAAAAAAGCTCTGTGTTAAATTTTAAGTCAAACCGACAACGTTTGACCCTTCATCAACCCTCGAGCAGTAAAATCAATCCTTTCGGCGGCGAGAACCACCAAGACCATCACTCATCAAACAGAGCACATGGGTGGCTTCAACCTGCTTCCAAAGGGCTACGCGTCAAATTTCAGGTCATTCCGACTTTGTTTGACCTAGTTTTGACTTCTGACGGAAAATCAGCTACAAAGTCTTCGACCTTTCCAGAAAATAAGAAACTTTGTGCTCCGATTTGCACGGCTTCTCGTTAGGTTTTCTTTAGGAGAATCAAGCCAATAAATGAGGAAAAAAGTCAAGAAAAATACAGGAGAAAAAGAATAAAAAAAGATCGAGAAACGACCGAAAAATAAAGACCAAAAAGGGAAAAAGTCCCCATGGTCGTCGGCGACCTTGGAAATCCGGGTCGCCGGATTTCAGCCGAAAGGGCCATTATCAGACCCATTTTCGTGTTTCGAGAATTCCGGCCCCAGTGGTTTTCCGAAAATTTGATTTTTGGTGCTCGAAATCAGATAATCTTGACCAACATATCGGATCTACCATCAAGAGCATGTGATCATCTTCGCACGCTTCAAAATCTTCAACCGGTCAACCAAGAAAGTACACTTTCTGTCCGACCGATCTAGAAATCTGCAGGACAGATGTTACCAGCCCACTAATATCAATTAGTGTCTGAAGTAGCATCGTCATCCGACATCAAACAACATGTTGATCCCTCGGCAATCATAGCAAGAAGAATTCCAAAAGATGCGGTATGGCCCGCGACTCTTTGAGCGCCTTGGCGACCACTTAATGCAGTTAAATGACCTATTTTATGATAAGTTAATGCAGTCATTAACTCATTATTTTGGACAGCCCAATAAGAATCAAGGAAAAAAGGAGTTATAAGTCCAAGCAATCATGACAATAAATCATGAAACTCCTCTCATCATGGAGTTTAAAGGCGATTAAATGTCCATCATTCTCCATCGGCCAATCAAAGGCCAAGAAAAAAGAGTTACAAGATCATGAAATAAAAGCTTGTAACTCCTTTCATCATGGAGCATCAATGCCATCAATGCTCATAAACCCATCCCATGGCTACCAAAAGCCTATAAAAGGGGGGTCATTCCAAGAAGAAAAGATCTACAGAGAGAGAGAGAGACTGGGGGAGAGAAATCCAAGAAGAAAAATCTCCAAAGTCCAGACACTGCACAAAGAAGCTTTGCTAATTTGAAGAAACTCTGCTGCAACAAACACCGCAAGGTGGTTAAAGTCCCTTGGGGGACCACCCCCCCAAGGCCCTCTCTATCTATCCGACATGGCACAGACGCAGCTTTTCAGCCCATCTACTCGGTTTTTATCCTCTAAAAATTTGAAGTTCAGGCCAAGCCAAACGAATCAACGCATCATATGTTCTCACTACAACAAACTGCACTTTTAGCGACGTTTTTTGCCGACGCTTTAAAATTTTCGTCGGTAAAGATAACCTTTTACCGACGTATATTATTTCGTCGGTAAAAATCAAACTTTTACTGACGTGTTTTTAGAAAATGTCGGCAAAATTCCACTTTTACCGACGTTTTATACAAAAACGTTGGTAAAAGGAAGACTTTTGCCGACGTTTTATAAAAACACGTCGGTAAAGTATTATATTTTTTATTTCTTTTTTCTTTTTCATTTTACCGACGAACAAAAACTTCGGCAAAAGTATTTTTTGATTTTTTTATATTTATTTTTTATCCTTTTGTCGACAAAAAAAAACGTCGGTAAAAGTAGTTTTATATTTCTTATTTATTTTCCTCTCTCCTTTTGCAGACGAAAAAAAACGTTGGTAAAAGTATTTTATGTTTTTTATTTTTGTTTTATAATTTTGTCGACTCAAAAAAACGTCGGTAAAATTATTTTATGTATTTTATTTTTAGTTTATACTTTTGCCGAGGTAAAAAAACGTCGGTAAATGTATTTTATGTATTTTATTTTTGTTTTATAATTTTGCCGACGCAAAAAAAAGTCGGTAAAATTATTTTATGTATTTTATTTTTAGT
Source organism: Cinnamomum chago (assembly GCA_038049695.1). NCBI lineage: Eukaryota > Viridiplantae > Streptophyta > Magnoliopsida > Laurales > Lauraceae > Cinnamomum > Cinnamomum chago. The sequence goes on along the minus strand of CP142454.1, from coordinate 54,620,723 downwards.
TTATACTTTTGCCGAAGTAAAAAACGTTCGTAAACTTATTTTATGTTTTTTATTTTTTTTATAATTTTTCCGACGCAAAAAAACGTCGGTAAAATTATTTTATGTATTTTCTTTTTATTTTATACGTTTGCCGACGAAATAAAACGTTTTTAAAAGTATTTTATGTTTTTTATTTTTGTTTTATACTTTTTCCGACGCAAAACAAATGTCGGTAAAATTATTTTATGTTTATTTATACTTTTACCGACGTTTTTTTTTGTCGGTAAAAGTCTTTTATGTTTTTATTTTTATTTTATACTTTTGCCGACGATAAAAAACGTCGGTAAAATGATTTTTATTTTTTTTGAAAAATGCTATATTTGTTTTTTCAATATTCTTCCAGTAAACCTTTTTATACACCTACATAAAAAAATAAACTTGTTCGTGTACCTATATTCAATATAAAAAATGCATGCGAACAAAAGTTGCTAAATAAACAAACAACCATCACCATTTTTCATCAAATCGTTCATCTCATTAAACAAATATTACAATCAATAATGATACAGTTACATATAAATGTCCAATATACATATACAAATAAACTAAAAAGAATAAAACAACCCCAGAAATCTGCAACCGACCCCAAAGCGTCCATCAATCTGCAATGACAAAAACATTAGAATCTTTTCAATGAATTAAACTATAAATGAAAGATAAACATGTATATATATAAATCTTTTCTTAAGTTTTTCGGCGGCCTGTTTTCCAGCCTAAGTATTGAGAATCAGGCGGTTTTTGCGTTTAATTCGTTAACCTGAAGTCTGATTCACTAACTTTCAATTCCTACAAATTACTTTGGCCTTGAACAAGGTACCTGTGTCGGTTTTCAATTTTTTCGGGGGCCGTTTCCCGTTCCGGACCCCCGGCTGACCGTTTTCGAGCAAGTGTTGGAAAATTCGATGTTTTCGCTTCTAATTCTCTAACCGGGAGTTCTATTTGCAAACCGTCAATTCCTACAAGTTACTCTACCCTTGAGCGAAGTGCTCATGCTAGTTTCTGATGTCACTACAAGAAGTTGCACTTTTAGCGACGTTTTTTAGCGACGTTTTTAAAATTCGTCGGTAAAAGTATATTTTTAGTGACGTTTCTTAAATTCGTCGATAAATAGTGAACTTTAGCCGACGTTTAACAAATTCGTCGGTAAAAGTCCCATTTTTACCGACGTTTTTAATAAAAACGTCGGTAAACTTTCAATTTTGCCGACGTTATAATTTCGTCGGTAAAATGAGCACATTTTTTACTTTTTAAAAGAAAAAAATTTCTAAAACTTTTGCCGACGTTTTTAAAACGTTGGTAAAAGTCATATTCGCCGACGTTTTATTCGAGAACGTCGGTAAAGTGCAATTTTACCGACGTTTTATTTTCGTCGGTAAAATGAGAACTTTTTGAAAAAATGTTTAAAACTTTTGCCGACGTTTTAAAAAACGTCGGTAAAATTGAATTTAACCGACGTTTTATTACTTTTACCGACGTTATAATTTCGTCGGTAAAATGAGCACATTTTTACTTTTTTAAAAAAAATTTCCATAGTATATATTTTTCGACGTTTATTTTAACAACGTCGGGCATAGTATATATTTGCCGACGTTTTCAAAACGTCGGGAAAAATGCCTTAACTTTTTTTAAAAAAAATTAATAAAGCTTTTACCGACGTTTTTATATACTTTTGGAGACGAAATTTTAACGTCGGTAAACGTCTTTTTCTCCCTCCCCCGCGCCAAAACCCCTTTTTTCCTCTCTTTTTCCCTAACTCTCTTTTCACTCTTTTCTCTCACTCCTGCTGCGATTTCCCGCTCCGCTGCGCCAAAACCCTCTCTCGCTTGCTGTCTCTCCCAGGCTCGCTCTCGCTCGCTGTCTCGCCCTCGGTCGATCTCTCTGTCTCTCCCTCGCTCGCTGTCTCTCCCGCCACCAGAAGTCGCGTGAATCGCCCCTTTTCCTCTCCAATCCCTCTTTTCCCTCACTCCGCGTGAATCGCCCAAATCTCCCTCCCTCTCCAGACCTCTGCCAGTCCTAGGCGCACGACCACAACAGCAGCCCCCGGACGCCCGCAGAGCCTTCATCGTCCTCCTCGCGCCGCCGGACGCCTCCCCTGCACCAGGTACACCCCTCCCTCTTCCTGCACTCCGCACACACCGCTCACCTCTCTCTCTCTCCCTCGTTCCCAATCTCTCTGTCTGCTCTCCTCCCTCCCTCCTTCTCTTCTTCTTCCTCCCCTCTCCCCTCTCTCACTCTCTTCTCTTCTTCCTGCACTGTTCCTCTCCCTCTCCCCTGCTTCCTCCTCTGTGGCGCCCTGCGCACCACTCCCCCTCTCCCTTGGCTCTCTCTCTCTCTCTCTCTCTCTCTCTCTCTCTCTCTCTCTCTCTCTCTCTCTCTCTCTTTCTTCTTCTCTTTTCTTCTTCCTCCCCTGTTCCTCTCCTCTCGTCTGCAAAGCGCAGCCGGCGCCAGGGAGCAATCCCCTGGCATGCCGTATGTCCCCTGTTCCTCTCCTTCTCTTGTCTTTCTCATTCCACGCTCTCAGCAGTCCCCTCTCTCATGTCCTTCTCCCTTCGGGCCAAGGTTATCCTCTCCAGCCATCTGCTACGTCTTCTTACACGCTTTTTTTTTTAGGTTTCATAGATCGATTCTCTTGCATTCTGACATGGGTTTCTGGTATTTTCGGGTATTGATAAATGATAGTGATGATTGGCTGTGCTGGTAGTGGTCTTGTTTTAGTAGTTTATCCGATCTCAGTCTGAATAGAAATCTTTGGTTTTTTTTTTTTTTTCCCTTTTCCTGTGGTTTGGAATGGATTCTATAAACATTACCTGATTCATGTATATTTCTCCCTACATCTTCAATCTTGTTAACAATGCTCAGATACATATGGATATGGAAAGGATATAAACTTTCAGGACTCTTGTGTTAAGTCAATTTGTTTAGTTGAAGGTTTAAGATTTCCATGTGATTTGCTAGCTTCATACCAAGCTTTGGATCCCTTTCAAGGGATGTTGCGCGATTCCATTCACATAGAATGAGGATCCTCTTGAGGCCTGGCCTCTTAGAAGGGCCACACCTCTGCAATCAAAATAGCTCAAAATCACTGTCCTTTCATGTATCATCTCTTAGCCAAACTTTGCTCCATTCAAAGTTGGATCCGTACTTAGATGGATCACATGCAAAACATCCAATTAAATAAAAAAAAGAGTGAAATTATATTTTTTACACAATCAATCAATACATGAAGGGGTTTTTTCTTGCAAGCTGTAAAGATTTTTCTTAGTGGCCCCGCACTGATGGATTTTTCCCTGGTAGAAATCTAATGCCTGGCTTCAAGAGGATCCGGATTCTATTTCCGTATCACTCAACTTGCTAATGAGGGTAAGTGGGCCCCCACCCATTCATTCCATTATATGTGAGGAGTCTGTCTGAGTTCCCATATATCCCCTGACAAGTACTACGGATATATAGGAAGGGAGAGTGAAGAAAGGGGAAAAAAAAATTTGAAGTGTGGCTTTCGGATCATGAGAGGCTTCAAACGTAAATCCAAAACAGATAGGTGTAAGAGAGTTCAAAGGAATTTGCAGAGAATCTAGGGATTGAATATACATTTGAATTTTAGTGTTGGGAGTTGGTCAGCCACGTTTTAAAAAAAGAAAACTCCTGTCCAAAACCAATACTATATTGCATTGAAACTTGGTTTGTCTTCGTTTGCAAAAGGTTAAGGAGCAATGCTCATGGGCTGAATATGAGAAGTCTGGAAAGAGAAGAGGATTTGAAAATCCCAACAAAATGCTGATTTTGTAGTCTCTTGAGATCCGTCTCTTTGGATTTAAACACACCCCATGTAGTTCTCTCTAGAAACAAATTGATTTTTCATTTTTCATATCTGGATTTCTTCATATTATTTTTTGTGCTAGTGCTAAGCATCTACTTTTATTTCAACAACAACAGTTGAATTTTATTGAAAACTATCAAATACATGAGATCAGAAGTCAGGATTTTTACCACTTGAAAAAGAAAGAAAGAAAGAAAAAAAAAAGAGTCATTAACATTTATGGATACAAATATATAAGTTTTTCTATAATCTGTTAATGATTTTGGATTAATCTTTTTGAATAGAAGTTTGTAACTATAAGATTGAAATTTAAGATTTAGAAGTTTCTGTTTTTTTTTATTATAATTCTCAGGTTTATGTTTGTAATATGTTAGTTTTTTGTTGCCATGGTTTGAGGTTGTTTATGGCCTTAAAGGTGAATTTTTCAAGTGTGAAATATTAGGTATAATAATGATAAAAGAAGTATCCTTACTTAAGGAGAAAAAGAAAGATGCTAGAAGGAATCATGTCTTACATTGATATCATTCCATATAGTCAAAAAAGAGTTCCGTACTTTTATATGTCGTCCGCCTTATTAAATCTAAAATGTTTCATCTTTCTTAATTTGTGCATATTGGTAAAAGGGCAGGAGAAAGTTCAATGGAATTTATTTATTTTTTGGCATTACTGCAATGTCTTTTGTTTTGAACATTAATGGAGCATTTATTCAGAAAAGACTGAGAGTCAAACTTGGTCCTACTACTTGGGTCATATTGGAAATGAGGGGATTATCTTGGGCGGAGGAAAAATGCAAAAGATTTGGACAGTTCCTTGGAGGTGTTACTCATAAGGAGATGTAAGAAGAGGCATTGTACTTGAGTGATACACCTGTGTCAATAAGCTGAACAACTTTAGAATATGAAAAATGAAAAAAAAAAAAATCTAATGACTGGAAGTTTCCGCATAGCACAATGATTTCGCCCTCCATGTGAGACTAGACAAGGCACATCTGACTTTCCATACTTCAAGAGTAATTTGGATCTGCTGAGTTTTCCCCTAGAGGCTTCTTATCAAGGAGTGGAACTATACAATGGCATCCAACTATTGAAAATCCGAGTCGCTTGCATGAGACTTTTCCAAGTTTTACTCTATGAGATTGGCTTTAAGATGAATAATACATTTAATAAATACGATTAATAATATATAATATTTTGTTTAATCATAGTTTTTCATCATAAGGTCAATCTTATTGTAGGGCAAACTTTATTGGCGTAAAATTAAAGAACATCACAGAGGGAATCTCTAATCTTCAATTGTTGGGTCCACTCCTTCAACTTGTGAAGTTTTTTCAGACAGTGTGAGTGTGTGACTGAAACTATGTAACAGTGACTGAGAGAATCCATTCAAGTCTCATTCAACAGAGGCGGCTAAAAGCTAGAGATAATTAATTAACAAGGCAGCCAGTGGACAAAAAGCTGATACTTGAGAGACACTCCTTTCCAATCTCCTCTCTCTCATCCTGGAATCATCATCCTCGATGTCTTTCTACAGTGACTTTGTGATTAATAAAACTGTGTAATTTGATAGATTATGACGGATCTTACATTATAGTCATTCTTATGCATCTCATTTCATTTATGTTGATGTTGCGATGTTTTGTTTGATAGATTATAATTACTTGTGATTAGGTCAGATATGGACAGGAGTTGGATATTACATTATAGGAACCGATTTAGTGCGGAGTACATAGCTGGGGTGAACTCATTTCTTGATTTTGCGAAGGCGAATTCGGGCGGGGCAGTGTTGATTAATTGCCCATGTAACGATTGTTGTAACCTTCGGAAGCAGGACTATGTAACCGTGAGAAGTCATCTGCACATTAAAGGAATGATGGTCCATTACCTACGGTGGATATATCACGGGGAACCGGCACGAGCACCTCGCTCGAGGGTAGAGTGACCTGTAGGAATTGACGGTTCGCAGATAGGACTCCCGATTATAGAACTAGAGGCGAAAACATCGGATTTTCCAACACTTAGGCTCGAAAACAGCCCGCCGGGGGTCCGGAACGGAAACCAGGCCCCGGAAAAATCGGGAACGGGCACAAGCACCTCGCTCAAGGGTAGAGTGACTTGTTGGAACTGACGGTTCATTGATAGGACTCCCGGTTAGAGAACTAGAGGCCAAAACATCGGATTTTCCAATACTTATGCTCGAAAATGGCTCGTCGGGGGTTCGGAACGGGAATTGGGCCCCGGAAAAATCGGGAACCGGCACGAGCACCTCGCCTGAGGATAGAGTGACTTGTAGGAACTGACGGTTCGCAGATAGGACTCCCGGTTACAGAACTAGAGGCGAAAACATCGGATTTTCCAACACTTAGTCTCGAAAACGGCCCGCTGGGGGTCCGGAACGGGAATCAGGCCCCCGAAAAATCGGGAACTAGCACGAGCACCTCGCTCGAGGGTAGAGTGACTTGTTGGAACTGATGGTTCGCAGATAGGACTCCCGGTTACAGAACTAGAGGCCAAAACATCGGATTTTCCAATACTTAGGCTTGAAAACGGCCCGTCGGGGGTCCGGAACTGGAACCGGGCCCCAGAAAAATTCGGGAATCGGCACGAGCACCTCGTTCGAGGGTAGAGTGACTTGTAGGAACTAACGGTTCGCAGATAGGACTCCCGGTAACAGAACTAGAGGCGAAAACATCGGATTTTCTAACACTTAGGCTCGAAAACGGCCCGCCGGGGGTTCGGAATGGGAACCGGGCCCCGAAAAAATTGGGAACCGGCACGAGCACCTCGCACGAGGGTAGAGCGACTTGTTGGAACTGACGGTTCGCAGATAGGACTCCCGGTTAGAGAACTAGAGGCCAAAACATCGGAGTTTTCAACACTTAGGCTCGAAAACTGCCCGCCGGGGGTCCGAAACGGGAACCGGCCCCCGTAAAAATCAGGAACTGGCACGACCACCTCGATCGAGTCGAAATTAACTTGCAGGAACTGACGGCTCGTAAATCGGACTCCCAGTTAACGAATTAGACCTAAAACTGTTGTATTCTTAACACTTAGTCTTGAAAATAGGCCGTTGGAGGTCGATAACGGGAAACAGTCATCGGACAGCCCAGAAACCAGCACGGGTATCTTGTTTAAGGCCAAAGTAAATTATTGGAATTGACGATTAGTGAATCGGACTTCCGGTTATCGAATTAGACACAAAAACTGCCCGATTCTTAACACTTAGGTTGGAAAATAGGCCGCCGAAAACTTTGGAAAAGATTTATATATATACATGTTTATTTTTCATTTATAATTTAATTCATTGAAAAGTCTCTAATGTTGTTTTTGTCATTGTAGATTGATTGACGCTTTGGGGTCGGTTGCAGATTGATTGACGCTTTCTGGGTGTTTTATTCTTTTTTTGTTTATTTTTATATGTATATTGGATATTTATATGGGACTGTATTATTATTGATTGTAATATTTGATTAATGAGATGAGATGAATCTGTATTATTATTGATTGTAATATTTGGTTAATGAGATGATTGATTTCATTTAGCAACTTTTGTTTGGATTGGATTCATTTTTTATGTTGAATATAGGTAGAGGAACAGGTTTATTTTTAATACAAGTGTATAAACAGGTTTACAGGAAAAATGAATTTAAAAAATTTAAAAATAAATATTTTTAAAAAAAATACTTTTACCGACGATTTTTTTCGTCGGTAAAAGGTAATTTACAAGAAACAAGACTTTTGCTGACGGAAAAAATCGTCGGTAAAAGCCATTTTATTATATATATATTTTTTTCTTTTATATTTTTACCGACGAAAAAAATCGTCGGTAAGAGCCATTTTATTTTATATATATTTTTCTTTTATATTTTTGCCGACGAAAAAAATCGTCGGTAAAATCCATTGTATTTATATATATTTTTTCTTTTACTTTTACCGATGAAAAAACACGTCGGTCAAAGCCATTTTATTATATATATTTTCTTTTATCTTTTACCGACACATAAAAAAAGAAAAACACGTCGGTCAAAGTCATTTTAGTTTCTATTTTTTTTTCCTTTACCGACGAAAAAAAAAACGTCGCTAAAAGTAATACATGTTTAATTTATTTTTCTTTTTTTATTTCCCCGACGAAATAAAACATCGGTAAAAGTCAAAATAATCGTCGGTAAAAATAAATTTTTTGCCGACGGAAAATTATTTCGTCGGTAAAAGTTTTTCTCCACCACTTGTTGTCGACATCTGGGCGACGAAAGTATTTTCGTCGCTAAAAGTGCAGTTTCTTGTAGTGAGTAGTCATCTTGTTTTCTAAAGTTCTTTCTTTTTTCATAAAAATCACAAGCCTTTTGGTTTCTTCTTTCAAGATTTTGTTTTTCTTAATCAAGATTTCCCAATTTTCATATAGTTCATCATAGGCTTCTTGAATTTCATTAATCTCATCATTTAGTTGCTCTTTCCCTAATATTTCATCTATTAGACTATTATGCTCATTGTCTTCTTCAATAGATGTAAAGAGAAGCCAATTAGGGGAATTTTCATCTTCATCATTTTGAGATTCATTATGATCACTACCTTTATCTTCTTCATCCCAAGTTACGTTTAAAATTTTATTTACCTTTCCTATCTCCTTTTTCAGATATCTTGGGGGTAGAGCAATTTGAGCAATGTGACCAAACCCCTTGCAATTGTAACATTGAACATCCTTTTTAAGGGATCCTTTGGAATTTCTTTGGAATCTAGGACTTTTAGATTCATCTGAATTTCTATTACTCTTGTTGTTTCTAAAGAATTTTTTAAATTTTTTAACAAACAAGGCGTTGTCATCATCACTCTCATCATCGCTCTCATTTTCCTTTAATTGAGATGAAAAAGCTACTCCTTTCTTTTTGTTGGGAACTTCTAAATCTAATTCATAGGTAAGAAGATTTCCTCTTAGCTCTTCGAGCTTGATCTTGTCAACATTTTTCCTTTCCGCTATGGCTACAATCTTGGGTTTGAACCTTTTAGGAAGAGATCTTAAGATTTTTTTCACAGCCTTGGACTCATCCATTTTCTCTCCTAGTCCTATAAGAGAGTTGACAATTTCCATGAACTTAGAATAGAATTCATCAAATGTTTCTTCCTCGAGCATCTTGATATCTTCAAATTTAGATGTCAACATTTGAATTTTAGCTATCTTGACTTGATCCTTTCCTTTATGAGTAGTCTCTAAGGTATCCCAAACTTCCTTAACTATTTTGCAATTGACTACTCTATTAAACTCCTCTTGAGATAAGGCACAATACAAAGAGTTCTTTGCCTTAGCATTTAAATTAGCCTTATCCTTTTCTCCTTGAGTCCATTCTCTCTTAGGCTTTGGTTTAATAGAGATGACATATCCTTCCGTGTCTTGCTCAGTGATAGTAGGAGGATGATAGCCTTCTTCTATGATATTCCAAACATCTAAGCTTTGAGATTCTAAGAACACTTGCATTCTAATTTTCCAGTAGCGATAATGTGTTCCATTAAACAAAGGTGGTCTATTTGTGGCATTACCTTCTCCCAAATGAGTTTGCATAATGGCAACTAATGAAAACACTCTCTAGGATTCTCTCAATGTTAGTTAGACCTAGACAAGAGCACCTAAGCTCTGATACCAATTGAAAGTCCAGAATCGAGCCCTAGGGGGGGTGGTGAATAGCGTGCACTCAAACAACTAAGCCCAATTCTTTTCTAAACCAATATCAAGTAAGAAAATAATTGATACAATCAAAATTGACATTGATAAGGAAACATTAAACATAAGAGCATTGGTCGTGCTGTCGCCGGCACCCAAATATAATAAAACCTTTACTCCAAAAAATATATGTAGTATCGTGAGTAAGGATCGTTCCCACGGAGAGTGTTTAGTCAAATTTTATGCTATGTGATCAAGATGGGGGTTTTGATTATACTGAAAGCAAAAATAAATAAAAGCAAATAAAAAGCAGTAAAGTAACGAAATCAATCAAATGGGCAAGCATTGGTCAAAGTTAACATCCACCATCGGAAATTCAGAACTGATCATTGATGCAAAAATAAATCAATTAACACTTTGAATATTCATCGTTGGAATTAAATTCCTACCTCCTTAATTAGTTAATTAGAAAACACGCGCTCTAATTAACCCTATTTACTAAACAACCTAAGACAAGCGCTATAGATTTAATTTAGCAAAAGCATTAAAATCAGAGAGATCGATGAACCCAAATAACACAAGCACAAGCGGTTGCATTTAATTTAGTCAAGTGTTCTTCTTAATATCTAATAATTACTAACGCAGTAAATTATTAAATATCAGTTGCTTCACAAATTAGAGGGATCAAACAATTACGGATTTGATCTCTAATTTAGCATTAGATTGCAACGAAAAATAAACTAGTATGCATCCTAGCCATTAAACGAAACAATCATCATAAGAAATTAAGCATAGAAGAACACTCATATTCAAAGCATAAATTGAACAATAAAAATAAGTTAGATCTCACAGTATTTATTCCGAGGCTTCAGTCTCCTTCAACCAATTAAAAGAATTAGCCACGCAGGGCCATGCTAACTTGCAAAATAAAATAATCTAAATGGAAAAAGAATGGAAAAAGAATGGAGAAAGAAGAGAGAGAGAGAGAGAGAGAGAGAGATCGTTGCTGTCCAAGCTCCTCTGTGAATGGTGTGTTTGCTTGAATTTATAGAGAGGTGGGTTGGAGTTGGAATAGGAGAGAAAATTGCTAAGTGGACCCACCAGATGGATTGTAAACGTTGAAGATGGCTTTGAGAATTTTAGATGGGTTAGGAGAGAAACTCTTAAACAAAGGAGGAGAGTGACGTGAGAGACATAGTTGCTGTAGAAGATGGGTGCTGTACGTTGAATGTTTTGAGAGAATTTCAAGTGAAGTGGGATTGAAGATGGGAAACAATAAAATAATCAATTAAATTCTAATTTGGTAAAAATCTTCTTTTTGACCATATCTTCTCATTCGGGCTTCTGTTGGACTCGACCCAAGAATCAAAGTTGCACTATTTTTCGTTCTGCATAATATGAGCCCAATATTGGATATGTTTCAACGAACTTCTAATTTCTTCAAATTTACCATAATGCCCTTCTGCTTGATTTTTTTCATCTAAATAAAATCCGGTTCCGAATCAACTCCGTTCATTCAGCATCAAATATGATCACCTTCTTTTGTTGTTCCACGGTCTCTTGAATTGTCTCCACCGGAGCTCAGATGAGAGAGTTATGCCCAACTTGCGAAGCGATGTGAAAATGTCTAAAATCGCCCAATTAGCTTCGTTTAGCACTTAGCCCTCCAATTGCATCCTAAATCAAAATATAAGAATAATGAGTACATTTAGGCATCAAATATGTATAAAGTACTAAACATTAATGGAGAAAAATATAACATTTTTCATTCTTATCAAATTCCCCTACACTTAACTTTTGCTCGTCCTCGGGCAAAACTCCAAATAAAATATTTTTTTTTTCAAAAATACCAAGGCTGAACGCCATCAATTAAGAACAACCAAACTCTTCAAAACTCATAACATTTCATGAGCAAACATTTTTAAACAAAGTGCAATTACTTAGTAAGCATTTTCACTCGAATATTGAGTAGACTAAATACATAGACCCTCACGGATATAAACACTCGACTCTCATCTGTTTGAAGGTTAGGTGTTTCGCTCAAATTCATTCCAATAGAAATGATCTACCATAGGCTTGCATATCTTCTCATTCTCCACCACTGGGATCACATGCATAACACGAATCATAAGGACTTTTCAAGGGTTGTAACGGGGTTTAGGATCAAGGTGAGAAATATTTGGGAATGTAGCTCAAAAGCCAGCAAAACTAGTGAAGCAAAATTGAACCAACTTCAAACTTGAATATAGAAGACATAAAACCAATCACTCCATTCAGCAGCTTTTTCAATTTGGCTTCAAAGCATTCAAACCATGTAAAACTCTTGTATTGAAAAAGAGATCGAACACTTTTCATTTGCAGCAAAGAATGATTCTTCACAATAACTTCCACCTTTGTATGTATCACATATGAACATACCCTTTCTTGGAATTTTAGGAGGATTCATGAACATGGATAGTTTGTAGCAATTTCTTCCATCACTTCATAAACTTTTTTTTTTTTTCTTCTTCTTTTTTTTTCTTTTTTTTTTTCATTTTTTTTTTTTTTTTTTGAACAATGAAAATATCAAGAATGGAACTTATAAATTGAGAATGAACACATGTCCCATTTCACCAGTCATAGCCATATCACAAATTCCGACACCCCCTTACTTATTTCTTGCACACCTATCATAATGATGAACAATGCTCCACTAGCTCTACGGCTTAGGTAAAGGTATTATTATTATTATTTTTTCAGGTTTAGAGCTTGTAATGTGGGTTTACAATAAATGAAAGATATAAAGCTCAAAGGGGTTCAACAAAGGAAAAATTAATTGCAAGGTAGGCTATTTAGCTTATGTAGCTTATAACAACGATGGCCTTAATCATGTTCATGCATGCTTGTGTCTATGTGACCTCGAAGAGAATCAAGGCAAGTTCTAGAGAAACAAATCTATGGAAGAATATCTCTCATGAAAGAAAATAGTGAGACTGATATGGATGTGTCAGTCGAAAGGCTCAAAATCTCACCGGCTTTTGTCCACCAAATTTAGTCACTAACATCCTCAAGGAACTGTACTAATTAATCACAAGTTGAAAGATTACTTATTCAATCATGTTATGAATTTCTCAAGCTCAATTGAATCTTTCTCATGACATATATAACCAAAAATCGTTGAAAACCACAAAAAAGCCATTTTTTTTTTCGATTTTTTTTTTAAACACTTAAAATGAAAACACAACCTAAATCCCTTCCCCCACACTTAAAACTTGCATTGTCCTCAATGTAAGGTAAAATGTAAAGAAAAGGCAAAAACTAAACAGAATATAAATGCGAAAATAAAAAGAAAAGGAACGAACTCCCCTTTGGGTTGCCTCCCAAGCAGCGCTTTTGTTTATTGTCGTTGGCTCGACTCAATGCTTCCTTCTCAATCAGGATAGATCGGATCTGCAAGGTCTAATTTTTCCACCTTCTCTATTTGGAAACCTTCATAGAAAGGCTTAAGTCTATGGCCATTCACCTTGAACACTTTGGAAGTGGCTAAACTTTGAATTTCAACTGCACCATGTGGAAAAACATTAGTAACAACAAAAGGCCCAATCCAACGAGAACGCAACTTACCTGGAAACAAACGAAGCCGTGATTGATATAGAAGGACCTGTTGACCAACTTTAAACTCTTTCCTAGAGATCATCTTGTCATGAAAAGCCTTCGCCTTTTCCTTGTAAATCCGTGC